>JAPQWN010000006.1:57702233-60275983 GCA_028538565.1 Umbellularia californica
ATAAGCTATGACTTTTCTATCGAAGGGGCTAAAATTGAATGATTAAAGGTGAAGATAACATGTAGGCAAGCGGCTATCAAATAATCAGGGGTTTGACGGGAAATGATTATCCACCCACCATCCTAGTATATTAAATCCTAGGGAAGTGGTAGTCCCAACTAGATCTCCACCTTAGAATGTTAACTCCTTTGAAGAAACCCTCTTTACTATGACTTTGTAGGAATTCAATAAAAAGAGGTAAAAATGCCCTAAAAATCTCAAAAAATTCTCTTATGGATTCCCTTTAGCACCTATATGTTCCCATCATGTTTTGTTATATTTGTCATGATGATGTATCTGATTTCCCATGGGTGTTCCTGTTATTTTGCATCATAGATTTCTTATCAATTGCATTCAGCATGCTTTCCTATTTGTATGCATTTGAGCATCAAAGGCAGTTCTGTTTGATGATCTGATTGAAACAGGAACCAATCAATGAGATTGATATGCAGAAAATGGAAGAGGCGCGGAAGGCCTATGTGGCTGCTGTTGCCGCTGCAAAAGAGAACCCAAGTGAGGAATCACTGGCTGTTGCTGCTAAGGCGAGGTTAAAGCTTCAAGCTTTTGCATTTGGACCCAATAACACAAATGTTGGCAATGAAAATGGGTCTCAAATTCTTCGAAATGCTCCCTAGCTGCTGCTTTTTATGATGAATGATAAATACTTGTGTTTATAAGGATTTTTATCTAAAAGCCATGTGTTTTTCTATGTATTTCCACCATAATTGTTTCTTGTTTTGTTTGTTTCCCTGTTACTATAAATTTGTGATGAGCAGAAAGAAGGAATTTGAAAGACCACCAAGTTGAATATACAGATTATGATGATATGATTGTATACATCTTGTCCCCAATGTGTGAGTTATGATTTTTACGGTCCATCTCACAGTGCATCAACCGAGTTTTAAAGGGTTTATAACAGGTTGTATAACTAGGCCACCTAGTCTTAGGAAAGGCACATCCATGGCCTAATTGTTTGCTAATTGGGTCAGATGCGCAGTTCTTACTTCCTAATCTGACACGGTCCTAAAACATCTTTAAAGAATCTGCCCCTATCTGGGCTACATCGTCTTTGGCTGTAGACATACCCATGGTGAGCCCAAGACAGTTGCACCCAGTAGTTACAACTAATGAAGGCTGCATCTGGGCCATCACAATGTAGTTTGAGTTTTAGGTCCCCTGGATTGGGCCTGAGGAATAAGTTTGTGGCGTTGATTATTGGGCTTATCCATTGGTTAGTTGAATGGATATACCTGCCTGATTTGATAATTTTGCCCAAGTGGACTGAATAATTTGCATACTATCAAATGAGCTCAGCCCAAGCTCGAAATAACTTGGCAATTTTGCACAAGTGGATTGAACCATGGTTTTCACATCTCAAGCTCAGGAGAGTCGCCTGAACTCAGTATGCCTCCAATAGGTCAGGCAAGTTGAGCAAGCCTGACCAGGCACTCAGCTAGACTAGCTGAAGCTAATCGGCTCAGTGAATGAAGAGGGTTCAGGATCAGCCAAAACTTAAAGATCAACCGAAACTTAGAGATCTTTATTCATTGGCCAAAATTGTTCATTATTTGCTCTAGGATCCATTGGCTCATATCTATCTTCCTCCATATCTCCCATAAAATTGTATCAACTCTAATTCAAATTACAATCCAAATAAAATATGTATCCGCACATAATATGCAATTGCAGGGGGGACAAAAAAAGGCATTCAATCTCCTGTTTGCAGCTTCTAACCCCCTGCACAACTACAATGGCTAACCATTGTTCATGTCACAGAAATTTTCTAATTCTAGAACCAGAATACTTTTTTTTTTATTATTTTATTTTATGGGAAGAACCAGAATACTTTAATACACAGAACTGACATAAGCATGGTACATGTCCTAATCATACAAACATCTAGTAGTGTAATACTGTAACATTGTACCATATCACTGCATCAGCCCCATCACTTGAGTGGGTATGTGCCAAGCAGTACCCACGTGCGAGTTGGAAGACCCCCGTGCCTCCAATGATTGGCATCTCTCTCACATCCCTCATCACTGGATTCCGGCCCACCACGCTTATCGAGCTACCATTATATGGCCCACTAATAAAAGAGTAAGTGAGTGTCATTAGCAAACTAAATTCATCCCCTAGAGATGTCATGGCATAAATCCCTTGTGCCCGTCCAAGAACCATAGATTTTGGGTCCGGTGTGGCCGTCAGCGGGTCATCTATGACATAGATCGAGCCAAACATAGCAGCAATTGGGTCAGTCCAAGAGAAGTTGAGGGGTTGGCTCGGTGCGACCCGAATTGCTGTTGGGTTGGGCCCGATGACGACATCATGCATGTAGAACTGGAGATTGGAGAGTTTAGGCTCTTCTGAGGCCTCAAAGGTCTGAAAAGAGGAGAGAATTGCTACAAAGAGCAGCAATAAAAGGTGCTGTGAGGCGGATGAATTGCACCACCTAGCCATGTTTGGGCTTCCTCCTCTTTTGTTGTGTTTGTTACATGATGGTAGGAGAGGCTTTTATAGTAAAAAGAAGGTGTAATGGAAACCTAGTTGGTGACCCACATTGCCATATTTTTGTTTTCTTATATTGACCAAGAAGCACTCACCTTCTGAATGGAAAAAATTATCAAACTTGGAAAGGATGGACTTGTGGGATACAGTGTGAGCGCATATGAACATATATTGGCTCCCATGGTTGGTTGGTGCATGGGCAAATATGATCACAACAATTCAAGTGGTGGGTTAGAGTTAGTGTTTGAAAGCTTGACTCTGGGAGCTATTGGATGACTTGGGGTGATTTTGACTGAAGTATTTGTTTAATATTGGTTCGAACTATTAAACTCGCCTGACTCAACAATCTATTAACTTGAGGCAACTCGCCCTGACTTAAACAAGTAAAAATTAATTTTAGAACTATAATTAGGGACTAGCAAAATGTGCCCGTGTAAGTCAAATGAAAAAAAAAAAAAAAAAAACTTCGAGAATTTAATGAGTATGCCTATTACATTTTCATATATTTTCTATTTTTTTTCTTAATCTAGTTGTGTCTATTATGTTTTCATCTATGTTTTTTAATGGGAACAAAAAACATCCAAGAATCAATTTGAAAATGAAAGCATTTTTATTAGGCCTTACAAAGGAGTGAAACTTGCTTTAAAATAATGGATATTTTCATTTGGAATAATGTTTGAAACAATGAAAACTATCAGTAGCGCAATGTATCATCCAATATCACCACCGAGTGGGTTATACGATGGGTTTAGTGGGGGCCATGCAGGAGCTTAGTCCATCAAGTAACAAAAAACTCTCCTCCATCGCAGTGTAAACTTAGGGCCCATTTGGATGTTTATAGAATGTAATATTTATGGACTTAAATATTGAAAGAATAAAATAGTATAGAATAGCATAGTGTAATGTTTAAATATTATAATATATTTATTGTTTGGCGACTTTTGAAGAATATCACAAATTTTAAATTGATTTTTTTTGGAAGGTACTATGATTTTAATAAATATTAAGAAAATCTAAGATAACAACAAGCTAATTAATGTTATTGATCATAGTAAAGTTCATTATTAGAATAGTTTTTTTTAGTAAACACTTAATTTATATATAATTTACCATGTCTAGATGAAAAAGTAGTAGGGTACAATACAGTTCAACTGTCATTTTTACCATAATTAAGCCACTTTTCTTTATCACATAAAACTATGTAAAGTGTAGTAAAGTAAAGTCAATAAAAGGGCAACTACTTTACAACTCTTTCTCTTACTTTACTTCACCACATACTTCATCTTACCTTACTTTACCTCATCTTTTACTATGATTTGACATCAATATTATTTTACTTTACCACATATATAAACAAACATGCATTGACCGACATGTGACATATTATCCTGACAACATGTTTAGATGAGAATGTATTATGGTAAAGCAAAGTCTAGCCGCCACTTTTTTAGCATAAATTTTATCACGTGTCACTTTTTCTTTAACATATAAACTACAGTAAAGTGTGATAAAGTAAAGTCAAACAAAAAGAAACTACTTTCCCACTCTCTCCCACTTTTCTTCACCATATACTTTATCTCTTACTTACATTGCCTCACCTTTACCATGAAGTGAGCTTTGCCTTTACTTTACTTTACCATACATGTAAACAAGTACATCATGATAGATTTGGTGAAGTTCTTTAGTTTACTCTACCACTTTGTAAACCTCATTTTCAAAGATTTTGCTATTGCAGAAAGTTTTTTACAAGGAAAAGTTACAGGAAAAATATTGAACTTTTTGAAAGAAAATGATCTTTTTTTCATATTTTTCTTAGGTTATCAGACACAATATTTTTTTCATTAAAAATTGAAATATTATATTCTATAAAATATTACTTTCTTGTATCATCTTTTGCATCCAAACAAGCCCGACAATGTAGATTTATAATTGGTGGGCTCCAGTAAACAGCATCACAAATTTCTAATGAGTTCTAGACTTAATAAGACTCGATCGAGCTAGTTAAGTTGGATGATTAGGTGAAAACAACATTGCACCAACAACATCATTTTTCAATTGTTTATTTATGCATGTTCTAGAAAGGAGCAACATTCCGAAGCTAGATTAACCCACTGGGTCCCAAAAAGATCACATGAATGACTTGGCACCCAAACAAAGTAGTCCAAAGTGGGGTGTTCTAGAATTGGTATGTATACACCAACAAAAAAATTTATTGCATGGGATGCTGTGATTAGTGTTGATCTATCTTGAGTTATGCCTACTCCTACTTGGATGGACCTTAACAACTCTCATGCAATCAGAGAAGCCCTTCAACATAATGACATTGTGGTAAAAGGGTTTACTGTATGCTAGATTGGATATTATTCCCATTATCAGTCTTTACCCAGAAAGAAAAGAGGGGTTTGTAAGGCCCTTGGCCTTTAATAGGTGGGTTAGCCTAATTAATGAAGATTGATAGTATTAATTTAGATTTGCATCCAAATTAGGTGCATTGAGTAGTTTCATCCTGGATGACATTCTTTATGTTGGACCTATTATGACTCATGACCCCATCTAGAGACCCATCTTTATTTTGGTCCCTAAACCCATTTCACTTTGACCCAAGACCCTATATGAGCTCATACCTAATGGTCCAAAGGACCTTGTTGTAAATCCTTTGACCCTTAGGCCTTAGTTGCAAATCCTTAAACTATCTCCATAAGAACCCTAAAACCCTTTTTAAGCCTCATTTTCCTCATTCTTCTCCTTCACCTTTCTTCGCTACTTCTCCCCTTCTTCCCTTATCACCAAGCACAATCTCCCTGTAACGGTCCCATCACAAATAAAAGAGAAAAATAATTGAAAAGATAATTTGGATCATTCAAGGGAACCCGACACCTCTTCGGATCATTCGAGAGACCGAAAACCTCCAAAATAGAATTTATATTGATGATTTCTGAATGCCTACTGCAATCTCTAATGACCTTTTATAGGGTTACAATTGCCACAAATATAGAAAGAGAGTCCTAATCATACTAAAACCAGTGGAGGGATTCTAGGAAAAATAAAGTAGTCCTAATCTATTCAAATATAGAAGGTGCATCAAAATATATAAGTCTAAATATATATGCAATTAGCAAAAAACAGATAGACAACGAAAGAAAATAACATGATGCATGCAAATTTTGCAAATAAACTTAAAGCTTGAAAGCTATAGAGATCGATACAGAAATTGATACTTCATTGATAAAATATTCTTACAAGGAGAGAAGACTTCATTGATAAATTTTAAACCTGTTTCTATACTTTCAAACATTGGAAAAATAAATCAAATTAACTTGCTCATATCTCATGAAGAAAGATATATTGATAATCTTAAAAATGACATTAATCTTTGTCGAATTGAGGATCATTTAAAATCAAAAGAATTTGAATCTAAAATTAATAATTTCCAAACCTCTTTAATTAATAAAAGAATGTTGTTCTAAAATACCTTCTGCCTTTTGGCATAGAAAGAAACATCTGGTACCCTTACCATACATTTCCACATTTAATGAAAGAGAAATTCCTACCAAAGCCAGACCATCTCAAATGAGTCACCGACTCCTAGAATTATTGCAATAAAGAAATTAAAGATCTACTCCAAAAGAAATTAATTCGCAAATCACACTGCCCTTGGACTTGTGTAGCTTTCTATGTTGAAAATGCTCCTGAAAAAGAACTCCACGCCTCGTCATCAATTATAAACCATTAAATAAAGTTCTTCAATCAATTAGATATCCAATTCCCAGTAAACAAGATCTTATTACTCTCCTATATGAAGCTTTTATTTTTTCAAAATTTGATCTCAAGTCAAGTTTCTGGCAAATATAGGTAGAAGAAAAATATTGCTATAAAACTACCTTTACTATCCCTTTTGGACATTATGAATGGAATGTCATGCCTTTTGGGCTAAAAAATACTCCTTCATCTTTTCAAGAAATGATGAATAAAATCTTCCCCTCTCATAAAAATTTCTCAATTGTTTACATTGATGATATTTTAATCTTTTCCCGATCCATTGATGATGATTGGAAACATTTAAAAACTTTCAAATGGATTAATAAAAAAATGGTTTAGTCCTTTCTCAAAGAAAAATAAAGCTTTTTCAAACAAAAATACAATTTCTTGGTTATAAAATCGCAAACAAAACAATAACTCATGTTGAAAGAGTAATCAATTTTGCTAATAATTTTCCTGATGAAATAACATATAAAAAACAATTACAAAGATTCTTAGGATGTCTAAATTATGTATCTGATTTTTATCAAAATCTTTCTAAAGAAAGAAATCTTTTACAAAAATGCCTAAAAAATTTAGCAGAACAATGGACTCCTCAACATACAGAAGCAATTCAAAAGATAATAAAGTTAAATCATTGCCATGCCTAAATGTTCCAAATCCAGATCTCTTTAAAATTATACAGACAGATGCCTCTGAAATAGGATTTGGTGGAATCCTACTTCAAAGAACTGTTCAAGCAATAAATCCCTCATATTGCAGCTATCAATTATCATACTCACATCTACATTCACAATAGTCACAAATGCATTAAATGACATTCATATGTCAAACTTTCACATAAAATGACATCTCCATGCATTCGCATGAGATATCATCAATTCATAAACAATTATATAATGATGACCCATAAGTCCACAATTGTGGGCTACAATGCTCCATCATTTTATGGTACTCTCCATCACCATGCCACATAAAGAATGATGACTTCAAAGTTAACAAATGCAGCCACAAGTACCTGCAGCCAATACAGTAATGTTAGACGCATGCGGCAACAACAGTATGTAAATTATATGATACAGTGATAAAGTTCACGTGATACAGTTCACGCATGCAGCAGCAACAGTCATGCAGATTATATGCCATAATGATACAGTACAAATGACGAATACATCTTATCCCATTGCGGATTTCAAATACATCTCAAACGTAATTTAGTTTGTCAAGTCTATAAATAGGGAATGTGAGCCCTTGTCTCACAGCAACCATCCATACCACTTGTAAATCTTCCGCTTTCTTCTCTTTCTTTAATTCAATTTTAGCAAGAGTGACATAACAGTGAACACATTCATCTCAAATCACCATCACTAATAAATGACACCCACCTTGTCAAAGAAGTTGCATTTTTTGTGGCAATTCTATAATCACCTATCATGCGTATAAAGAATTCAAGAATTCATGAATGAATAAATTAACTTACAAAAGTCAATAAAAGGGGCTTTTGGTAGTCCACATCCTTTAGTACTCTACAATACCATTTCAAATGAAGCTTTCTACCTCCGGTTCTTCATTCATACCAATATGCAAAATTCAACAAATACAGCCTGCAGTAAATACAGTAATGTCAGATGCCATACCACATGTAGTAGCAACGGTAATTTCAGATGCCATATCGCATGTAGCAGCAACTGTAATGCAGATTATATGCTACAATGATACAGTATAAATGACGTATACATTTTATCCCATTGCGGATTTCAAATACATTTCAAATGTAATTAAGCATGTAATGTCTATAAATAGGGAGTGTGAGCCCTTGTCTCACAACAACCATCCATACCACTTGTAAATCTTTCGCTTTCTTCTCTTTCTTTAATTCAGTTTTAGCGAGAGTTTACTGGTTCGATCCCGGTCGAGTCCATTTGGTATCAGGGACAATTGTATTCATTTGAGATGAATAAGCAATTTCAGGGACAATTGTATTCATTTGAGATAGCAAATAGTAACAATATATTTTGCCAATACAATTTGAACTAGGGGAATGCATAAATAAACATGCCATCTGTTAGATATTTTTCTTTCTCATTTCCCGTGTTTTGTTTTTTACTTTTTTACATTACTATGGATGGTTTGGTGGTCTTTGTAAAGCAAAAACAAAACACAAAAGGGAAATAAGAAAGCAAAGGATCATATGAAAGGAAAGGATAGAGATGTCTTTTAATTTTTGGTAAAAAATAAATGCAGTCCCACTACACAGAGCACAACAAATTGAGCTGAAAGTTCTATATGTAGGACAACAACACGACACTCATTGGCCATTCGTATAATTGGGACTTTTGACGGCATTGTATGCTCTTGTGGCTTTGTCTCATAGGCTATTATTAGCATTATTATTGTACATTCAGGTAAATGGGTCATTATTTGAATGGTTTAGAATTTTCACAAGTCTACTAATATTTTGGTTGACGCGCAGTATTTAATATCCTTTTTAATTTTGAAAAGAAGCCCACATAACATCAATTCAATCTATTCGAAATACCCTTCCCTTATCATAAAGCCCTCAACTTGATTTGGCTCTAATCCAGCCATTATCGTTGTTAGATCTATCACTAAAAAATTTGTATAATATAAATAGGATAAAGGAAGAACATATAAAAGCTTCTTTTTTACTCCCTATACCGCATGCTTCTCTCAGCTTTGTAGCGACCATAAATAAAATATTACAAAAAGTTTACATATTGCATACACATGACTAATTGGCCAAACTCATGTTGGATTAAAAACTAGCCATCCCCCATACAAGAGGGGGCCATTTACTTTTAGGGCCCATTTGGATGTTTACATAATGGAATATGTACCGATTTAAATATTGCAAGAATAAATAAGGCACTACTTTTCCACTCTCTCCCACGTTTCTTCACCATATTCTTATTTCACCTTATACTTTATCTCACCTTTATTTTACCACACCTTTGCCATTATTGAATATTTATCTTTACTTTACTGTACATGTAAACAAGTACGTCACCTACTGATAGAATATTGGTGTGGTTCCATCACCTACTGATAGAAGATGGAGATCCTACCATATATCTTCACTTCATCTGTTTAGAATAAACAATTATAGTAACAATAAAATAATACATAAATTAAAAATAGGGATTTTTACCAAAAAATTATAAAGATTCTCTCTTTTTGCCAAATACTAATAAGGATTCAATTTTTTTTCCAAAAAATGATAAGCAGGTGTTTCGGCCATTTTTCTAGACTAAAGTTCCCTCCACCTTTCCTCCAATGAAAAGCCCTAACCTAAAGCCCGAACCTTTTACCCATACCACTCTCCCCACTGTTTTCACCGTTTTACAGCCACAAGAGCCCTCTCGACAACTCTTTCTTCACCTTTTCTCTTACTTTTTACCCTCATTTTTCCTCTTTTTTACCATTGAAAGCGATTTCCAGACATTGTGGCAGATTTGAAAATCACCATTCACTTGCCTCCATTGCTGGAAGTGAAGAGAATAGAGTTTCGTTAGATGGGTTGGAGCAAGCAGAAAGTAGCGTGAAATTAAACACAGGAAATGAAAACCAAACAAAGGATTCTTCTCAAAAATTCTAAAGGCTGAACATTTGAGGTGGGCCACTTCGTCCCCCTTTTGGCTTTTTGGTTTCGTCTCAGTTTTCGTAATTTTGAAATAGAAATGAAGCCTTTCAGTGGTTTTAATCCAATGGCATTCTAGTGGATTCTCTTTTATTTTTTTATTATTTACTTTGTGAGAAAGCTAGCTATAAACCCTGAATTGTAGCTAGCTTCTTGAACAAAATTGTTTGATAATGGGGCTTGATATTATGAGTTGGGAGAGGGTGTGGTGGGACCTAAATCGATAGGATATTGTAAGTGGAAAACCCAATTGCAATTGAGCTCCAAAAATTTGGAGAGTCTCTAAAACAACTTTACTATTTTCGGAGAAAAACACACTTAAGTCTCGTCCATTCAGAAAGCTGACATTGCATGCAGCCTATATAAGCCTGGAACTTGTTTTATAAAACTCCTTCAAACTGTTTATATGGATGGAGGTGTTGAGTGCACCACACAGTTAATCTCTTGTATAGACATTGGATTGTTGACATATGGACATGTAGACCCCTATTGTTGTAACAATAAAGTTGGTTTCTACAATTTCTCATTTGATCATATTGTTTTTGATTTCTAGGGTCAACCATTGGATTTATTTTCAACTTTTGGTCAATGTTCTGTTAAGGTTTTTTTTGTGGTTTTTTCAGTGGTCTATTCCTATTCCATGGGTTAAATAATTTTTTTCCAATGTCAATGAACCGTTTTTTAAAATTGTTTTATGATGTCTAAGAAGAACTAATTAATCAATATATTCTATTCATGCTTTTGGGTTTAAAAGAATAATTTTCTCATCATTTAGCTTTTTTTTTTTTTTTTTCACTTTTCATTGTTTCAAATGAAGAGAATGAAATAAATTGTATTTGTTTTATACTTTATATGTGCCATGTTTGGTTCTAATTTTAGTTGGTAAATCTTGTATGTATTGTCACTTCCATAGTGGAGATATAGATGTGCTCTGTCTTGAAAGATGGTACAATAGCAGTGGCATTTGTATTTTCATCATAAATTGCCCGTGTACTTTCCACGAAGATGGCCTGTATCGACCGCAATGAGAGGAATTAGAGATGACTTGAATGACTGTATACATGGGCCAAATGTCCAAAAAAACCTATCAAATGAGTCATCATCTTCCTTAAGAAGATGAGTAATGGTGCCAGGATTACTCCGTCGCAACTCTTGGCAATAGTCAGGCAATATGGCAAATGATTCTTCATACGACCCCCATATATCATACATCACTCTCTCCCGTGCCTTCCATGCCTTTCTATAACTTATTGTAAATTGCCAAACTCCAATTGAAAGTCAGACATAATTTCCTTTGGTGTATAGTTATTATGGAGTCTCAAGCTCTCTTTGATAAAGGTAGCAATTAACTCTGAGGTAGGTTGGCGATGTGACAATCCCTTCATTGGCTTTGAGCATGTATGACTCCCATTATATTTTTTCACTTGAAATTGTGGACCTCCTTCCACCATAGAGGCATAGATGCGCCACGGACAGTTTTGATCGTCGCACCTTGCACTAACCTCTATTCTAGAAGTCTTCACATGTTTAAGAGAGAAATTATTTCACATTGCAAATTTCTTCAATGTATTTCTAAAGGACTCTCGATCACAAAAGCGTCCACCCTTCCGCATTTTTAATGGGGGGAACCTTCAGAATGATCATCACTGGTTTGATCTTGATCAGGCAAGAAGGTGTCTTCATTGCAGTCCTCTCGACACACAAATGGTTGTTCATGATGGTCTACTATGATTGGTGGTGCATTCTTAATTAAGCTGTCACCACCGCGTTCTTCCATGCCCCCTACATCATTGTTGTCATTAGTTGCAGTGCCTAATTCCACAGCCACTTTATAATCTGGATAAGAGAAATGAGCATCTACATCATCGCTTAGATTGACAGAAGGATAAGCATTTGCATTGGTTGGATATAATTGAGGGACATAAGAAGATGGTGGACCATTTGGGTCGTGTCCCATAGGTGACATTGAAGTTTCATTGAGTCTACAAATACAAGATGCATATAATTAATAAATTGAACCGAGTTCATCATTTTGCTACTCAGCTTGTAAACATGAGCATAACTTTGTCCATCTTCTCTTCTAGAAGTATCAGCTTCATCTCTACCAACTGTCAGCCTATTTGGCACTAATGTATGAGTGGTTGACCTTCTCCCACGTGAACTGCTACGAAGGAAAAGAAGGTCATTGTTTAGTGATATTTGTCTAGAATATAAACTAGATATGGTATAAAATTATAAACAACTTTGGATTAAAAATTAAAATATACAATTACCATGATAAGACCGTTCTATCACCATAATGTCTACGACTCTTTGCAGCATCATGGGAGTTTCTACGTACATACATAAGTATGGAATCCCTTCCATTTTTATATGCTCTAAACATTGTCTTGAGATCATCATCACTTCTTATGCTAACCAAAGTGGAAAATCAACCAGTATAATATAAGTATTGCACTAGTAGATGTTCATCATGCAATTCTCAATTCGTAACTTGCAGTATCTTTTCGATGAGAGAACTATATGGTAGATTATAAGCAACAAAAATCATCTTGCAATCACCACCCATTGTATATTTGATTTCCTTGTTCTAAGATTAATTCCCTGCCAAAGTGGAGAACTAAACAAACCTCATTGTTCAACATCTTGCTCACGCCATCAAAAGTAATATAAGGTCCCATCTACACATCTATACATAACTTTCACATGAATTTAAAATCTCAAAGCAACTGTAGTAAGACTCATTAGTTGCATGTAAATACCATTAGAATGCAATATATTTATTAAGCTCGAGCACTATAATAATCTAAACATACATTTGCCAATGCTCTAGTTTCTTTAAAGAAAATCCTAGTTTTTGAAATATATGAAACCCAAAGTTTTTGAAATATATGACTTGTGTTACCATGCCAGAAAATAAAAGAAATATTCTTTAACATATGCATTTCAATTATTAAAAACAATGATTGTACCTGTTTTGAACTCCAAGAAAAAGACCAAGAATGAAGACAAGTTATCTCCGGTTGAATATGAGAATGTGCAGGACGCCCTTTAAAAAAAATACATATTCTCGAGATTTGTGCGTCATATGTAGAGGAGGAGCCACTCGCGATATCGCTACTCAGTTGCGATATCCCGACTCATGGGCTTTTTTGCCATTTTTTTTTAATTCTAAGTTATCATTTTTTGGCAAGAAACTGAATCCTTGTTAGTATTTGGCAAAAACCACACATCTTCATAATTTTTTGGTAAAAATCCCTTAAAAATATTAAGAAGTTTGAATTATTAGAGAAATAGTTATCTCTGAGAATAAGGGACTTTCGAAATAGAACCAAGAGATAATGTTTCGCAAAGAAGTAGAGCAAAAGAAAGAGATGTTAGAAGAAAGAAGGGGAATAATAATTTAAAGAGAGACCTAATCGTATTATGATTTAGAAATTGAGACAGGGAGAGAGTTAGGAGGTTAACCTTCCTTTATCCAAACTTAGGACATCAAACTTAAATTCAAGACTTCTAAAACTTGACTAGATTAAGGAGATTAGTTTTTTTTTTGGGAAGGAGACTTTTTAGAGAAATTCGGAAGAAATAGAATCACAATAGGAACTTCTCTCTAAATTGGACTCTTTAGATTAGTTAAAATCAATTTCAATTTGGAATAGTTAAAATCAATTTAAATTTGGAAGCCAATTTCTCAATCAACTGCTCAATTGGAGGTGATTTCTCAATCAATTAAGAAATTGGACTCCAATTTCAAAATCGATTCCTATCCCTTTAATATACAACTAACAATGAAGGCTCGGGCCAAAAAATAAAGAAATATTTAATTTGAGGCTGTCTTTTGAGATAATAAATTAAATGAGAGATAAATTAATATAATTATAATAATTACGTCCCAAAAACTTTGAATTGGTATGTAGATTTTAACATGTAAGTTTAAGTTGGCGTTTTTTTATATTTTCTTCTAATAATATTTGATAATGATACAACCCAGTTAATTCTTGGAGTTAAGCAAAGGAAAAGAAGTGGCTTGATCTTTTGTCGGCCAAAGCCACATTAAGTGGGGCACATCATCAATAGTCAAGGACATCCAGGGTATTTCTTATCTATTTATTAATTTATTTCATTCAATCGTATTTAGTATCATAGATCTTATATATAGGTCCATATGTCGCCTCATGGATTTATCAATTTAAACAAGAGAGTCTCCATGTATTTTAGTTGAATGAGCACCACAAAGTTGAGATACATATGCGGCCCATTATATGGACCTATTTAAGGAAAAATTCCCACCCAACATGTCCATTTACAATAGAGAATTTATGTGGAAACCAATACAATGAAAGATTATTAACACAAACCACTTACCTATTAACAATACATATTTTAAACTGTATTCAGGTTCCATTAATATTATAAAAAGTGTATAACATACCAATTCTAGCAAAAGAGGCCTAGCTATATTTTTATATAGATAATGTATAAATAGCCTTAAGACAGATTTTGGTATATTAGATTAAAATCCTAAAATTAATATAAAATTATATTTAAAGTGTTTTCTAATAAAACATATATTATAATATTCATATAAGTTCTTAAGAATTACATAAAAAATCAAATAGTGAAAGTTTATAAACTCGAATTTGATTTAATAAAAAATGATATATTCGTTTGTTTTAGATTTTTTTTCTCATTTAGTATCTCAAAAAATATCCTCAAATTAAATATATCTTTATTTTCAGGCCTGGCCTAAGCATGGGCCTAATGCTACAACATTATCATGTCATTATATGTATATTATTATAATAATATTAGTTTATGAATATTTGGACCACGATAGAGGCATGGTACGTCCTGGCCCTTTGTTCAGGTTGTAGTATTTGATTGAGACTTTAATTAATTTCCACTTTTTATGGATACAGGTCCTGTAACTTGCACCTAAGTTGGGCATGACTCCTCGGGTGTTTCAGATACCAATAAACTTGACTTCAGTGGACTCATTTTCCAATGGTTGTGTACAAGTTGGAGTGGCCATGTAATTAAAGTCTTTCAAAACTGGCCCATTCATCAAACATTTCAAACCATTTATTTGAGATGAACGTCAGGCTCTTCTATAGGTGGTTGGCAGTTTTCATGAGTCTTTATTCTCATGTAAGGCGACATATAAAAATACATAAATAACAAATAAATACTGAATTTATAAGCTAACTATGAAAGACTTCAAGTTTGATATGTTTCCCACTTGTGTGGGCTTTCTTCCTGCTTGTGCGGTATAGTGATTTAAGTTTTAAGCATTTTTTATAATTACATATATCGAAATTTATTCAAAAGGAAAAAAAGTATATCGACTTACATAAACTACAAACGTAAAATGTATTTAAAATTAAAGAAATCAAGATTACTAAAATGAAATAAAATGAATAATACATTTATGAATTTTAAAATTATTTTTAAAGTTCATAAAATGACTAAACTAAGATTGAGAGTATCTTAGTTTCTTGTTTCAAACTTTGAGAGAGATAGAGGTAGAGAGACATAAATTATCAATGCAAACATTGAGAGACAGAGAGTTAGAGATAGACGTGAAAGCATGAGAGTTAGCATTGGAAACTTTGAAAGAGAGATAGAGATAGACGTAAGAGAGATAGAGATCAACATGTTTTGAGAGAGAGAGAGAGAGACAGAGACAGATGTGAAAGCTATGAGAGTTGTCATTGGAAACTTTGAAAGATCTCCTCAAAATAAAGGTGCTGTGCGTGTATTAAAAATTCCAAAAATATTCCTTCCAGGCGTTGATCCCACCACTAATTTGATCATATGATCAAGAATGTCATTAACACAATCTCCTGCATTTTAATTATATTATTAATCACGTTACTGAAACAATCTAATCCCAATCCGCCATGGTTCTTTTTTTTATGTAAGTTTAAATTCAATATTTCTAAAATTTGATTAGATTAAGGAGATTTTCTTTTGGGGAAGGAGACTTTTTAGAGAAAATTTGAAAGAGATAGAATCACAATAGGAACTTGTCTCTAAATTGGACTCTTTAGATTAGTTAATATCAATTTAAATTTGGAATCCAATTTCTCAATCAATTGCTCAATTGGAGCCGATTTCTCAATCCATTTCGAAATTGGACTCCAATTTCAAAATCAAATCCTATCCCTTTAATATATATAATAATTGTGATGGAGAAATAAGGTCACTCTATTCAATCACATCAAGATAATGATCTAAGAGGATTTTACCGGTAAAATCCCGAAATACACCCATATATCCCGAAGGGTCCTCGCCATATTTGCAGCAACAATGAGGTCTTCCTGCCACATTTTTATTTTTTTTCATTTTTTATTCCTACTGACGATAGCGTCACTCAAAGTAATACTGAGTAACGCTATCGTCACCATGTGCACCACTTATAACTGCCCATCGTCTCCTGATTTCCATTCCTTTTCTATCCAATCTTTCCCAAAAGTTCTACTTTGTATCCATCCAAAGGTAGATACTTTCTCTGGCCTTGTATACCTACTTTATTGCTCCTTTTGATTTCATTTTATTGGTTGTTGATCACCATTGAAGAGGTCTGTGTATTTATACCTACTTTTGCATACCTACATGAAAGAAATCAGCATAATGTCTCTTTTTTTATGCTTTTCCTTTTACTTTGGTATAAAAGAAGTTAGATAAGCCCAAAGACATTTGTTTTGTTTATTGGTATACAAAGTTTGTTAAAATGGGTGATGTAGGTTGTTTGCTTTTGTTGTTTGATGAAATTCCTATAGTTAGAAGTAAAAATCCTATCCCTGTACCATATAAGACCCACCTAATAAGGATCAACTATTGTCCCTTTTTATCCCCTTGCAACCTCACACTGCTTTGGTTAATGTTTTGTTCTTGGCATTTTTGAGTAGATGTTTGTACAGTAATAATGCGAAAATAATATTTTTCTTTTTTTTTAATTAGGATGTCGGGTGGTGAATTGATTGTGATATTCCACTACGATGGAGATTTTAAATCTGACATGATTCACCTGGTATACGAAGGCGGAAAACAGAAGATGAGGTCCATTTAAAGCGACATAACATTTTCCGAATTAGTGAACATAGCTCTTGAAAGTTCACAATGGGAGGAAACTTGCGAGAACCTAAGTATACATTATCTCCATCACAATGGTCACGTGTTTTCATTGGCTGCCATAGAGGATGATAGTGACATCAAGTGCATGTTAACATTGGCAAACACAAGACAAATGAGATTTATTTATACATCAATAGAAGAGCAGTTGGTTCCGCCAAATATATCGGAGAACACACAAGGTACATAAGTTACTACTTGTAAGGTATTTTAAATAATGCATAATACTATTTCTTGCTAGTGAACGTCTAATGTAATTCTTTCCATCTGTCTTTCTTGAAGGTCATTTGGGATAGACTTCCGCTCTTTACAAGGAAAAAAAATTGATTGTTCGGGGAGCAATCATAATGTGAAGTGCAAACTACCTCCCGTTCAATGTCATGAAATTCCTACTGTCAATCTATTCATTTCTCAGGAGGGCAGAACATTGGTAGCGATGAATTGGCAAAAGAAAGTTGTTGCGCTCCCGTTGATCGTGTCAATATAGCTAACATGCCTGACGATGGCGAGTTTGTTACAATTCAAATTGAATTTGGAAAAACGGGAAATGATCTTGCGGGGAGTTCAAGTATAAGAGGCAAAATGGTTCCAATGTTGAATGTCGGAGAACATAACTCGCATAAGCGGAAAGTTATATTCGAAGATGACATGGTCCCGGATGAATTTGATACAGCGTTGGAACACAATTCATCTCGAGAGATGTGGCTAGGGTACGAATTCCCAAATCGTGATGAATTTAGGAGGACTTTAGCGAAATTTGCAATATACAACAACTTCGCTTTTCAGCACCTAAAGACACAACAGTTCAAAGTCACTGCACAATGCAAGGAAATAGACTGTCCATGGCGCATTCACGCTTCCATGATTGAGAGTGGACCATGGTTCAAGGTTTGGACCTACAACCCAACCCATAAATGTTCGAAGCCAATGATGGGCACTGCACATCGCCAGGCATCATCAGAACTTATTGCAGAGTATATTTTGGATAAAGTACGGTTAAATCACAACATTAGGCCAAATGAAATAATGAATGACTATCAAATAGAGTTTGGTGTGACAATTTCTTACATGAAATCACATATGGCAAGGGACATTGCTTTACGCATAGTTAGAGGCTCATATGAAGATTCTTTTAAGATCCTCCCTCTGTATTGTGAGGAGCTGAAAATGATGAACCCGGGTACTGTCACCAATATTGAAACGTCAGTCGACGACAAGTTCAAGAGATTTTTTTGGTCTTTTGGTGCTTGCATTTGGTCATTCACATAATCGCTTAGGCCAGTGATTGCGGTTGATGGAACACATCTCCGTGGTAAGTACCCAGGAATTTTAATGGTGTCCGTGACCCTCGATGCAAACCACAAGCTATTTCCAATAGCCTTTGCGTTTGCGGAGGCAGAAAGGCATGACAGCTGGGAGTGGTTTCTTGCCAATCTTTCATTATGTCTGGGAGAACCGACGAATTTGACAATTGTCTCCGATCTCCAGAAGGGTCTTGTTCCTGCTTTGGCAAATATTATCCCAAGTGCAAGTTATTGTTACTGTTGTCGCCATCTCGCGGAAAACATTAAATCAACCTTTAAAGATCCAGCAATTATGATGAAATTCTGGTGTGCCGCAAAGGCATATAGGCCATGTGAGTATGAGGTGTTTATGGAAGACATTAGGGCTGTCAATCAAGATGCATTTAATTATATAAATGGATTTGGTCGGCAGCATTGGGCAAATGCATTTGTTGAAGGCCGGTGATATGACATGCTTACAAGTAATGCCGCTGAGTGCACCAACAGCATATTGAAAGACACTCGAGCTTTACCGATAGTTAAGCAAGTGGAGGAGATAAGAGCTATATTGATGAAGTTAGTCCACAAACGACATGCAGAAAACCTTAATATTAATAGTCGGTTGACTCCATACGCTGAGAAGATGCTCGGACATGAAACTGAAGAAGCCCGAAGGTTGCACGTACGCGTAGTCGGTCTAGTCGAGTTTCAAGTTCAGTCGGCAAACTATGTGGACATTGTTCATCTCGATCGTCGGACTTGCACGTGCCACAAGTGGGAAGTACTTGGAATACCATGTTCACATGCAATCACTTCAATGAGAGTGAGGAAATATAATCCATATGATTTTTGTGACAATTGGTATCAACAAGTATGCTACAAACCACGTACAGTTAGGTTATCCACGCCACTCGTGATTGCAAACAGTGGGAGCATAGTTCAAATGAAAGAGTTCTACCTCCTCTCGCATCTAGACAGTCCGGGAGACCAAAGAAGAATAGAACAAGAATTGAGGATCGATACGGGTCGCGTAGGGGGTTCACTTGCTCAAATTGCAATGAGAGAGGCCACAATCGCCAGACTTATCGGAATCCCCCAGTTCAAAGCTGAACACTTAGTTGGGAATATTTTGTAAAAATGTTGTCAAATGGGAAGACATTTTTGTAATATTTTTTTGGGTAAATATTTTGTAAATGAACTTTTTGGTAGATACTTCTCTGAATATATCAAACTAAGCGTTACTATTTTGATTTTGTAAGAAATTATGTTGAGTAATTTGGAAGAGCTTTAGTGAAATATGAATGTAAGGATGTCTAGCTTGACTAAAATGTTGTATACTGTTGGCACAATTTTTTAAGTTTTGATGTTGCATCACTTGAGCCACTGGAATCACATCACTCAATAAATAACAGTTATTTGAGTGACACTAGCATCACAGGTATCAGGCATAATTCTCCAAACAGAGACTAATTTAAGTGACGCTAGCGTCACTGGAGTCAGCTTCAAGTAACTCAGAAAACTGATTTCAGTGACGCTAGCGTCATTAGAATCAGGCTTTTAGTGAGGCTAGCGTCACTGTTAACAGTAATCACTACATATGATATTCTTTTTCCGACGAGACCAAGACCTATTACATTTAAATGGCAAGTTACAATAGAGCCATATATACTATATTTCATTCACATAACATCTGGAGAACACAAAGATATTCCCACAAAGCCTCAACATCACATTCCAATTACTCCAAAGTGATTTCTTCAAAAAAAAAAAAAAAAACATCACATTCCAATTTCTCCAACAAAAAAAAAAACATTCCATTTTCTCCAAAAGAATAACATCACATTCCAATTCCAATTATGGCAAGTGGGCTGTATATAATTTCTAAAGTGCATACGTTAATTGCTTAGCTGTACAGATTTGATTGAACTTAAGAACAAAAAATGGTGTTTGGATCATTGAGTCAGTGGATCAATTGGGAGGCGATTGTTGTTCAATTCCCAGCTTCTACCGTAGATGTCTACAATGATCTTGCTTCGAAAATAGGGTATGTCAGCAGCTGTGAAGTCAATCGGAAGATGGGCTGCAAGATGTTGCGCATATGCAAGCGCGAAGACCCCGCAATCATTTCCATTATCTTGGTACGATAGCTTTGTCTTCACAAGTAGTGACCACACACCAGTGTCGTACCATCTATAGTTGGAATATTGATTGCCTATGAAGTCAATCTGTTCACAAGCGATGGGTTAGGAAAAGGCTAGCAAATTAATGAAGCAGGATTAAAAATGAAACACATTGCTTATAAATTCTTTAGCCACATTAACAGTGGTCCTATCAGACTTCAGACTGTTGTAAAATTTCCATCTTCTTTCTTCATTATATCCAACAAGCAGATTGAAGTGATGTTCGAGCCAAAGTATGAATACCAACAGTCGTTTTTCCTTTGCTTCCCAAACCTTCATCCCATCCCTGCCCTAACAGTTATCTTGTAAAGCCTTTGTGTTGTGAGACTGCCACCAACTCTATTACAATCAAAACAGTATAATTAATGCAGCAAGTTTTATAAATTCAATAGTAGATATTCAAAGAAATATAAAATGTGAATAGAAGATGAAGCAAAAACTCTTGACGGAGTCCTACAATAAGAACTTACACATATACTAGGATTGTAGAAATGTACATCCGGGTACCGGTCTTTTAGAACTTCAAACCACCAATACATGATATTTATGTCGAACCAAGTACCAGCATCGAGGGCCTTTTTCAGTGCACCAGCTGAAACCATCATGCAGTATATGTCCAGCTCATCACGCCTGCAAATATCATAAAAACACGAATAAATAACTTTTTAGTTATAATTATGACAAGTGACTAGTAACTTATTTGTGCTTGACAATGATGTTAGATGGGGATACTTTTCTTTATAGAATCCAAGGAAGCCTTCTAGTAGCGTCAGCTCTCCCTCCGTCAGAGCGTAAGCAGACCGCACCAGCTGGTGGTCATAATCATCGAAATAACGAGGGATCTTCCTCTCACGATGCAATCTTTTGATCCGCCAAGTCAATGTGTTGATGTCAGACTTGGGTGTCTGTAGCACTATTTGAAGTGTGGGAGGTGCATTAATCGGAGTGGTGAACACATCGTCCATTTGTGGCACGATTGATGATGCGAATCTAGCCTCTGCCGGAGGTGACATTATGGGCGAGTCTACGAATATTGGCTCATTCATTGCAGTCTGCCCCTCTGAATATTGAAGTTTCCTTGCCGTCGGTGATAATTTCGTACGGTCCCTTGCCTTTGGGCTGCCCTTTTCTTTGATACTGAAGACAAACCCTACATGCATGACCGGAGTTTTGTAAGAAACTCAAATATAATTGAATATCAGCAATATATTTGGAGAAGATGCGTCAATAAATAATTACCTCCTTTTTATCCTCATCTGATCGAGAGGTATAACAAGAATTTGCATTAAAGCCTTCGAAAGCGATTGCGAAGGTGTCTCTGAAGCTTTTTATCTTCTTCCGCAATCGGCTTGTAAAATCTCCCAACTTGGTATTCTTGCGATCTGAATGAAAGGAAGACCGCTCCACGTGGTCCAAGAAATTAACAACCTGACAAAAACAACGAGGGAACATGTAAATAAACAGTGTCTATAATCAATTGAAATATGTATGTAATTGACGGATGCTCACATGCTTGGAAGTAGCAGTATCATTTGAATGGTATGCACTCTTGATGCCTTTGTCTTTCTCTTCAGCCATCCTCTCCTTTGTAACTTTTGGTACGGATTTTACCTTTGTTGCTCTTTCATCTCTAACGGGGGAACGCATGTTTTCAACACCTGCACCACAAACTATCTCCATAATGGTGTTCAAGCCATACTAAATTAAAAATGAGTCACTATGTTTGGCGGAAGAGTCTTTCTTCCCAGAGAACACAGAAGTCCTCCTTGACTCCCATAATTTGAAAAATTTGCATGGTTTTGACTGTAGTCAATAACACATCGTTCGATGCGCTCGTTCCGCTTGAATGGCGGGGAGAAGGGAGGGGGGACTGACTGTTGAATGCCAAATTGCTTCGATACGCGGTTTGTATTGTGCCTCTCGAAGATCTAATAATGGATAAGGGCAGTGCATGACCTGAACAAAGCCTTGTCACATTTTGACACTAATGTATTAGTTTCTTCGGCATCTTCTTGTATGGTTGCCATACGAACTACATAGAAAATAAAGCCATTGTAAACATCCCTAATTAAATTGAATGCATTAAAGAAAATGGTCAAATTTTCCTTGAAGTAAAAAAATACCCCATCTTCTTTTAGGCCGTTTATGTGAGCGCGGATCTCTTTCATGTTTGTTAGCTTCATCGAGCCTTCGAGTCTTTTCTCCCATGTCTTAAATAAAGGGAATTGAAGATCATTCTGCCAACTAGGATCGGGCTTAGGGCACCTCCCAATAGCCATCCTAAAATAGGCCCAAATCTACAAACATGAAATAACAAAGTTTGTTAATGTGAAATGTAAAGTTGCTTAAGCTAATAAGCAAATAAGTATATTGACTACAATAAAATATAATCACATGTGTCAGCTGAAGAGGACTTGTTAGAGTCTTGAGCAATATAATTTTTCCAGTCTCTTTTTTCTCCTCAACCTCTCCTTCCTCTTCACCCTCCTCTCCACTTCTTAAAAGTCTTGTAGCCCTTGACAACATCCTGTATAAGCTTGCAAGGCAAGCTGGACCCCATGCATAAGGCTTAAACTCCCGAAAGAGTTCTAGCTGCCAAGCTGCCCCCCTTGCACCAGAAGAGTTTGTAAAGATCTGGCTAGATACCAAGAAAAATAGGTATGCTCTAGTCTTGCATATTTCACTCCTCTTCTTGGAGGGCTTGAAATTATCCTCCAACCATTTGAACTTTATGGTTAGTCCAATGGTGTGTTTTCCCTGACGTGGGGCAAGGCCTAGCAATTCTTTACAAACTTCCGGGATGAAGGCATTAGGGAAGGTTCTTCTCGTTACTGGTTCACCATCAATAAGGAGTCCATAAATGTAAGCAATGTCTTCCAAAGTGATCGTTGCTTCCCTTGTTGGTAGGTGAAAAGTATTGGTTTCGGGCCTCCACCTTTTCATTAGCCCAGATATTAGTGCATGGTCTATCCTCATATAATCTATCTCTGACAAATGCGATAGACCAACATCCCTCACATGCTCTTTCTGTTTTTCAGTCAATACCCATATCTTCTTGCCAAGGTTGGTATTAATGCATCTGTAACTTACAGGTTCAACTCCTTTTAGTATGGCACTTGAAACATATTCATCTTGTTCATATAGTAACTCTACCTCATCATCAGAAGCAATGTCTTTCGCCATCTGTCAAATTCAAAGCCATGTAATAGTCAGCATACACAAGTATGAGTTCACCAATGAGAGCATAGACATCTCAATGATGCTTTAATAATCAGATGTTGCTGTGACTGTATGTTTGTAAAAAAAATTGTGCTCGAGTACTTGTTAAAAAGCATGGAAATTCTTAATAATGCATTGATCTATGATCTAGGGAAAGAAGTTTTCGATGGAACTTACTCCCATTCCTGGGTTTATGATCCTATGATACCTTAATAATTCTTTTTGAATGACAATGGAATTTTATTAAGAGAATTGAAATAGAATGTCCTCCATGAGTACCAATCATAAAATAGTGTACACTTTAGTTGCAGTATACTATTATGTCTTAAGAGATTCAATTAATTTTGATTGATTGTAAATTTTTAATTTCCTGAAGGTGTTGATGCTATGGCAATACTTCATTCATTGAAATCAGTTCATTCTTTCTATTGTCAAAGCTAACACAGAAAAGACCAAGTACAGAGAACACTAATCACACAACTAATAAAGCCTAGGCCGGAGGAGTTAGGATCTTGTGATGGATGATCGACAATCCATGGGAGCATATTTCTTCTTTGCCAAGCTAGCTGCCATTGCATTCGCGCTCCTTTTAATATGAGAGAAACATGCTTCCAATGATTTGCCTATGTCCATCACCTCCTCCACGACATCCTGCATCATCCAAGGCTCGCTACATGAACCTGTTGCCCATCTAATGGAGCAAAGGGATTCTTCTTCAGTAAGAATTGACTAGCACAATAACCAGTGCTAAGCATGGGCTTACCGATTAAATTTGTAGCAATATGTGTAAAGATTCAAAAAAAAAAGCAATTCAAAGCATTGCAAACGTCCTTCGCAACATATATATGCTCATCTCCTACCATATCAATCCCATATCATTCATATGGTGGTAAGTTTCATCCTAATGAAAAGGTACTGTGTTATTCTTTGGAGCATGCACACATGGTAACAACCAACTGCATCAATCAATGTATTCCTTCACTAATGAAAAGGAGGACATCCAATGTGACATTTCATCAAACAAATGGCATGCTTGAGTGCAAACATCGTTGAAACGAGTAAAACCTCGAATAGAATGAACAGATTTCCTTACAAAATAAAAAAAAAAATGAAGAACACACTGCAAACATACATAATGCTGCGAAATGAAGTAATACACATTTCAAACCCAACACAATGCATCAAGAACTCCAAATAGACGTAATGCTCCGCAAATAATTTGAAAAAACGTTGCTAATGTCACATACCTTCGTGTTGACGTGCAATATCGGAAGAAGGTTGATGGATTGTAGAGAAGGAAGAAGGTTGTTGAAGCGGCGTCGTCGCTCGGCAGAAGAAGGAGAAGTTACAGACAGTAAAATGGTAAAAATGACGAGCCCTTGGCGGATATATGTGTTTGCGAACAATGATGCTAGCGTCACTGAAGTTAGGCTTGGTGACGCTAGCGTCACTGACCACAGGTATTTAAAAAAAATAAAAACGAAAGTAGTACTGAAGGACCCTTGGCGGATATATGTGTTTGCGAACAATGACGCTAGCGTCACTGGAGTCAGGCTTGGTGACGCTAGCGCCACTGACCACAGGTATTTAAAAAAAATACGAAAGTAGTACTGAAGGACCCCATTGGTGCTGCAAATATGGCGAGGACCCTTCGGGATATATGGGTGTATTTCAAGATTTTACCTGTAAAATCCTCATGATCTAATCTTAGAAATATGTGTATCATGGCTGGAAATAAGTTTGACATGGATTACAAAAACAATAATGTGGTTGAGGTTCATTTGGAAATCTCCATAATGTAGAAAGTGGATTATTATGTTGTTTCTGGAGATGGTAAAATTGTTGTTGCACGCTATGAAAACCAGAAATTGATCACACAACCATGACGCAAGCAACAAATAAGCAATCAAATAAGGGTATTCACATAATAAAATCTACATGGTTTGGCAATGTGCCTTTGTAAAAAAAAAAAAAGAATTGCATTTGTTCTGGTCTCTCTCTATCCATGTTCGTTCTCTTCTCAAAGGTTAGGGCTTACAATGTATCCCTAGAAAAAATGATACAAACAACCACAGTACACCTAAACCCTAAGCCTGGATACTGGCTGGCCCAAAAGACTCGAACAATTTCAAATCCTACCTCTCATTACAACTTATTCTTTCACTAATTGTAATGGAAGTGAAAAATCCATGTCACAACATGCTTTTGCCTTCCCAATTTCTCTCGAGACAAAATGCAGTGTGGCATTTTTCACTGGGAAAAAAAATTTCTGATTTTTCAATCCTCTAGCATATACAAACCAACCTTAGAAGGAAATAATCTTTCTCTAACCACCTATGCACATGGTCTCCTACACATGCCAATCACATAAGTAGGTCATCAGATGTGGCATGTCATCAAACACTTTTCAAACTTTGTAAGATGAATCCACTAATCAGAATGATTACAAAAAAGAAGAAAATGGCAAAAGATGATTTAAACGTACAATTAATTTTTAATGTCCATCATACATCTCTTTTTTTATTTGGGAAATTTTCAAATAAGTCCTTAATTTTTGTCTTATTTCCAAAAAGGACACAAGTTTTAAAACTTTTCAAATTAGTCCCTAAGTTTTCCATGAAGTTTTCATTTAAAGACATTTATCAATTTAAAGCTATTTGCCAGAAACTTTTTTCTTCAATTTTCTTAAACTACCCTAATTATCCTTCAACGAAATAAAACCTCCTTCACTTCATATATGTTTTCTTCCTTTTTTTCACTAGCAGCTTTATAGTAATCAAGGAAAACTAGGTACTTCGGCGAAATATAGTGGCTGCCAGAACCATGTCATGTCTTTAAATGAAGGTACTCTGGGTATTTTAAAAATAATTGAGAGAAAATGCCATAAAAAATACCTTTAAATGACCAGATGTCCTTAATTGGAAACTTCATGGAAAACTTAGGGACTAATTTGAAAAGTTCTAAAACTTATATCCTTTTTTGAAATAAGGCAAAAACCTAAGGCCTTATTTGAAAATTTCCCTTTTTATTTCACCTAATTAAAACATGAACTTTAGGGATAAGGTTTTTTGAAAGGAGAAGACATTTAATGGAAACATGAGTTTTGTTCCTGAAATCATGACTCTTGTTCCCTCATTGATGGACATTGATTAGTGAGTGAAAATAAAAAGGGGCTTAGGAGTTGGGAAAAATGCCTGATAACAACTTATGCCACGTTCCAATCTCAAATAACTACATTTTACAAATATCATCCATATTTTTGACAGTATCTGTCACTGTGACCCTGACTGGCAGTAAAAAAGCCTAATTTTCCAATCGATGGAGTCCTATTTTTTTGTAAATTAATGAATAACATTGTTGTTATATCAAACCTGGTTTAGATCAAATCTAAGGCACTAACAGGTAAAGATCAGTAATCAAACTATCAATGTTAATTTAAGAAAGGTGAGTGCTTAGGGTGGCAATGGATCAGGTTAAGGTCGGTTTGCATACAGCATTGTGGGTAACATGTATAAGCCCAACCTAAATCTGATCATTTACTAAACAGGCTGAAGATGTCAACCTAGGCCGAACGTAAACCCTAGAACAGCCAACCATAATTATTAATTGAACAGGCCAAGTTCATATTGGGTTGGTGGGTTATATTGCAATGAGTTGAGTTGGGTCAGTTCAGTCGGTGCTCAAATGGAAAGCATCATTAATTTGCTAAGAAATGCCAACCTAAGTTGTACTTGAGGATGAAAAGGGGTCAGACATGAACCCTGAATTACCAAGTTGGTTTCAAGTTAGGTCAACAGGTCAGGTCCAGAGTTGCCACCTCCTAATGGACAGCCTTCAGTAATTAAATCAGTTTCAGCTAAGCAAACTATTTTATTCTTTTAGATTAATGCACTCTACATTTGTCAACCAATCAAAATCTCACCATAAAGTAGTTTAATGACATTTAGTAGTGATTATCTTTGTAAAAAAGAAAGGGTGGTGACTTGCAATTGTCAAAACATTTTAGTGTCATGTAAGTAGGTGGAAAAGGTACAAGTCCTTGTTTAGTTGTCTTGAGAAAATGATGTCCAATGACTTATGGAATCCGATGTAAGAACTAGGTTTTTTTTTTGGGTAAGGGAGGATATATCATTAAATGAGGAAAGCAAGCAATAGAAACAAAATAGCAGATAATATACAACCCAGCCTTCCAAAATAAAAAAGACATGAAACAAAATTACTTATCCCAAGCCCAAATGAAGTTTAGTCCATCTTGTCCCCACTTTTTTTTTTTCCAAAAGGATGATATATTAAAGACTAGCAGGGTTTAAAGCGTACAAATAAAAGGCCATAGAAAAGTAGATACATATCCCTCAGGGCGCAAATGTACTGAAGTTCCGTATCTCTCGGTCTAAAAATCATGTCTAACATCTACTTTGAGCCACCATGCTAAGCTTCCTGGGAATGTGGATTAGCTTCATAATACAAAAAAAAATCTCTTCCCCTTCCATAAATGTTGCTCAGGGTCACCATTGATTGCTTTAACAACATCCAAAGCAGCCAAACACAAAATTACAGATGCCTGGACACTACTAGTGATAGAGTTTAATGCAAAGAGAGCTGCCCTTCTTTGGCCTCCAAAAAGTCTATTTGGACAAACTCTATGGACAGAATTTGGGACAAACTGTCCACGTGGCGCAACGTGATTGGGCTCTCTCAAAAGTTGAAATGCATGAGCCCAATTACGTTGCGCCACGTGGACAGTTTGTCCCAAATTCTGTCCATGAGTTTGTCCATATAGACAAACTGTTTGGCCTCAGGGCCTCTTTAACGGAGACTATTCTGGGTTCTTTTGTGGCACCTACAAAAAACAAGAAATCCCCTTAAAGAAGGCGAAACCAAAAGCCGACTGTCCAATGAAGGCATTATACGCTGCACCACTAACTAGGATAGGAGTGTGATCTATATCCCGATTCCCATCCCATGAGAATTTAGGGAGGGAATAGGATTTGGGCTGCAATGTATCAGTGTAAGAACAGATTCTCATTCTATTAGCCAAGGTTAAAAGCCCATAGGAGGTTTGGAGATTTCCCTTTAAATATAAATTCATTTCTCACCTTCCCAATTGCCCACCATATTGCCGAAAAGGCCTTAGGAAGGGGACCTAAAAGCCAATCATGATTTGGAGTGTCAATTTTGGCCCAAATACCAGTCTAAAATATCAAAAATCATTTCTCCACCAGTCTAAAATATCATTATATGATAATTTATTAATCAAAATACCAAATTGTGAGCCAAACCAAACAACACGAGCAAAGTTGCATTAGAACATAGTGTGATCAATGGTTTCCTCCTTTTCGCATAGAGGGCATAGCGAGGGGCAACTACCATTGCCTATTCTTGATTTTAAAAGAGATCTTATCGGGATTGCTCTTCTTAGATGCTTTCATCCAAAAAATAAGAAAATTCTTTGTGGAAGGGAGATTTTCTGAAAGGTATTTCAACAAATGGATGGAACTTTGGAATCCAATTCCTCCTTAATGATGCATATGTACGCCGATTTTGTGGTCAGGGCCTCATTTTTTTTGTAATAAGTCATACTCTCCTGTCATCAGCAGGAGACCAAGGTACGAAGAGCTTATGATTTATGTTCAACATCCCTTCGGTCGCTAAAAACTCCTTACGTTTTTGTAGGTCCCAAGCCTTATTAGAATCCATAAGATCCTTAACCATAATATTTGGGTTGGACGTGCGAGAAAATAGTTTCCGAAGCCCATCCAAATAGGGAATCCAATTATAATGTCATACGGATATCTTTTATCCATTTCCAATCAGCCAACCAATATTCTCGTTAATAAAATTGAGAGTTTCGACAAACCCTCTCTAAAACCAAGAATTCCCATTTCTGCTAGAATCTTGCCAGAGTGGTTTGTTAGGAAATATTTAGCTTTAAGGTTCTTTGTGCATAGGAGTTCTATTTTTTGCCAACAAGGCTCTATTACTGCAATCAGAACCCATAATCCCAAAACCCTCACTATCAATGGATTTTCAAGATTCTTTCCATTTAATCATGTGAAATTTTTTCTTGTTCTCTGGATCACCATACCAATATTTGCGGTAGGTGTCATCAAGATCATCCGCTATCTTCTTTGGCAGCCTCAAAATTGACATAGTGTAGATGGGTAAGGCCGAGTCTACCGATTTGATCAAAGTATTCCTTCCAGCTTGTGATAGGAGCGGAGCTTGCCAGCTCTTAACTTTACTCTTGATCTTATTAGTCAAGGTTTCAAAGGTCTTGCATTTGTTCTTCCCAATAATAAGACGATCACCAAGGTATTTTTCATTATCAGTTAGAAATCTGACCCCTAAGATTGCCGCGATAGATTTGCAACTCTTGGTACAAGCTCCTTTGCTCAATGTAATTGCCGATTTGTTAAAGTTTACCATTTGTCCCAACACATCACAATAATCTTCCAGAACGTCCTTAATCCTCCTAGCCTCCGACAAGGTCGCCCTAGTAAAAATAAAGCTATAGTTGGCAAAGAACAGGTGAGATTCTCCTTACAATTTTAGCACCCTGAATGAATCCTTCATTCTTAGTCATCAATACCATCCTCGATAGGACCTCAAACCCTAGGATGAAAAGGTAAGGAGAGAGGGGATCCCCCTGTCTCAATGCCATCGAAGGAATAACATTGCCAAAAGGTCGCACATTCAAGAGAATGGAGTAAGAGACCAAGACATGCATTCTCTAATAATTTGAATAAATTCATTCTGAAATCCAAAAGCATCTTAGGTCTCACAAATAAAGTCCCACTTCATCCGGTCATAGTCTTTTGGACAAATCAAGTTTCAATCCCATTAGTTTCCCTCCTATTCTTCTTCCTATAGGAGTGAAGAATTTCATGGGCTATAATGTAATTATCCACAATGTGTCTTCCCTCAATGAAGGCACTCTGATATGGGCCTACGATTTTGTTTAGGATAGTTATAAAGCGATTGACTACACTTTCAAAATGATTTTATAAATCACATTACATAAGCTAATAGGACTGAGATCGTTCACATATTGCAGATTATTTTTCTTTGAGATAAGAACAATAAAGGTTTGGTTAATTCTATTCAAGGGTAATTTATGCCTAAAGAAAGCTTTAACCATTGAAACCACATCTTGACCCACAATTTCCCACGCGTTTTTGGAAAAAAAACTAGCCGGCCGGACTTGAAGCTTTAGGGCCCCCTCCTGAAAACTGAAATAGGGCAGATTTAATTTCTGCAGAGGATGGGATGCAGACTAAAGACAAATCATCTTCCTTAAAAGAGGACTAATGGCTTCTCTCATTAATTTTAGGTTTTTAGGACCTTTCAATGTTATGATGATCTTGTGGGGGCTGGGCCCAACTGATAAAAAATTATGGACCAAGAAACACTCATCATGATAAGACCATTAGATCATCTACTGCCTGTTGGATTTGGATCGCTGGACATTTTCTCCTTGTCCATTATATATCACACTGATTGGAGGTGGAGACTGGCAATTAAATCAGAGCGATATCAGGGACAAATCCATAATTTCAAAATATTGAACAATATCAGCATGATACCTGATTTACACCAAAGCCTTATTCTATTTTTAGGAATCTGCATATCCTACTTTTACTCAACCCTATCAACAAAACTAAGTGTCGTCAAATTTTGCACAATCAACTGAGACTAACAGAATTCGAATGGGTGTCAAATTAAAGCCGGCGGTGAATTGGGGACTTTAAAAATGCTGCAATCGATGACACACGATCCGACCAAAAATACTGAGTGATCGGTTGGGCTTTGCCTATTTCTTCAGCTAGTGAGGGTGCAGTGATATCTGGGTAAGAACCAATGCACAAGGCAATAGTGTTTTTGAAAAGTAGGACTGACAATCCCAAGCCCATATATAGATTGGAAAAAGAAAAGAAAAAGGAAAAGAGGAGACCTTGATGATAGTAAAAAAGAAAGTTGATGCAACAATTAGAAGTGAAAATAAATGGCTTAGACTTCTCAGATGTCCCAATTGAGCATCTGCAGCCATTACATAGACTGGACTCAACACATGGGTGTGGGGTACATTTCTATTGTGCCATATTCGGACCCAAGAGGTAGAAAGCCATTTAATGCAGCTTACAGAAAAGGTAGAAATACATTTCAATGTGCAAAATGTTTTCCCATGCCATACAGCAAGACTGTTCTAAAAACAAAATGCCATGGATAAGAGTGCACAAACATGCACGTTCTAGGTTGATGCTATCAATACAAAACATATCATATTTTCTATATAAAAAAAAACCATATTTTCCATGCTGATAACTTTTTCTGTCTCGACAGAATTCTCTTATTCTCTAAATTTTAACTATTTCAATATATATCATAAATTGGCTGGGGAAAATAAAAAGGTGCAGTCTCCAGCACCATAACAGAAAATTGGGAGACAGTTCTACATATCTGGGAAAATCATCTTTAGCTTGTATTTGTATGCAACTAGTAAAAATCGCCTGGCTTTCCAACCTTTATGTTCTGTTCAGCTAGGAATCTTGTGATGGCATTTTTCTGCCAGCTCTTGAAACTCCTGCATCCAGCAGTTGGAATAAATAACTGAATTGATTGTTCAATTACTACTAAGGATATGTTTGTGCAGCAGCATTTTACACACAAGATGAAAATGGTTTGAGGAAAAATGATTTTCCATTGTTGTGAATTAACATTTTCATTTTTTCATTTTTGAAGATGGAGCATTTTGCATTTGTAATTGAAAGAAGATTGAGACGAAAGAGGTAAATAACCATTTTCTACAGTTTACACAAGAGTTGGAACACATCTTGCAGAAGAAAATATTAGGCGGGGCCAAGACATAGAAACCAAAACTGTAGAAAATGAAGTCTCCCATCTTTTTGCAGAAAATGAATTCACTATGGAAATGTATGGAATTACATGAGAATCCATGGTTTGGTTGGAGCCAACCATTCAGTGACCATTCTCCTGCCAGAATACACTCTGGATGGGGAGTGAACAAACACCCACCTATTGTGTGTGAGTGGGCACTTGGTTATGAACTAATGGAAGTACGGAACTGTATTCTTATCAACTCTCAATTACAAGCCAATTATCAAATGGCCACAGCCCTGCCAGGTAACTCTTTGCCACATCATCCATTACAGGTGCATCCAACAGACTCAAACCCGACGAATGAATGATCTGAATCGCTGGAAGATGGGCCATGCCTGCATAGAGTGCCATTCCCCAGCACACTGCAGATTCTCTATGGCTGTGCATTGACTATAGGTTCAAAGAAAGTTATTAAACAAAGGATGAGTTCCGAACAGCAGCACTGCAATGGACCAAGTACATAGGACCTGCATTTACCCGCGATTTGACAAAATGTTGGAACTCTTCCAATCAATCAATTAATGAAGGTCATTGTCAACTGCTACCAGCTGCTTGATGGGTGAAAATCCGTATTTGAACAGAAAAAAGGGGAAAATTTTTTACATGCACTACAAGAACAGACAATTTCTGCAGTAGGTTTCACAAGTTGAGTGATTTTGAAATTAACCTTTTTCCAACAAATTCCATTTAAGGAAAAATAAACTTACTTTTGATCCAAATGTGCAATAATTTCGCCACCAGGAAAAGCTAATCTAGTAGCCTCATATGCAGCTTCAATTGACTGCTTCCATGTTCCACCAATATCATTTGTGCTGTCTTTTGGTTTCGGGCCATCTGGTTCTTCCATTGGCAAAGAATAACCAGAGAGCAGGTGGCCCACCCAGATACCATCTTTCCTGAGATTATGATGGAATGAGTGATTCTTTTGCATGGGAAACATGATCGGAGAAATAACCAGTTCTTTTGCATAGGAAACATAATCTGATATTATATGCTATGGGATTTTGAATCTTTTGCATGTTATGAACATAAAAAATCCACACTTACAAAGGTTTAAGATATGTATTGGTTTTACAGGTGGCAGTTCCTATGCAACCCGAACCCCAATAATACAATTTACAACCTGATTAACAAACTGTATGAGTTTTGGTTGGTCAAGTCCATACTAGCTACTCAACTGCCAATGCAGCAAAGGGAAACGAGAACAATTAAATAAGCCATTACTCTTTAAAAAATTTACATTTATTTTCAAAAATTGGCAGAGGGGAAAAGAGAACAAATAAATAAACCATTACTCTTAAAACTTTTTACATTTATTTTTAAACTATTTTTATTTCTGAAAAATATTTTTATATATTCTTTATTTTTAATCTACTTAAATGTATAATAATGATGCTATGCTGATGCAACAGTTCAACCTGAATGAACCACATCAAAACCTATTTGACCAAAATGCAGCCTTCATTGGTTTGATGACTGGCCCAGGTTTTAAAACAGTGGACATGACTCAAGTTCAACCTGAAAGAATCACCAAGACAAGCTTGACCAATGTTTGATGGCTGGCCCGGTTTTAAAAAAATTGGACATGACTTATCTCATTGCACCCCACACCCCTTAATAAACTGACTGGGCCAATACTTGTCACCCTTGGGTGGTTGGTTCGACAAGAACCAGAGCTGACCCAACCCGACCAGTTGCTAGTTGCCACCCCTAGGCAAAACATCACAAACAGATCTATAAGATCCTCCCTGTAAACTGTACTATGGATGCAGGCTACTAAATCCTGTAATTTCGAAGATACTTGTGTCAACATGCAGGGCGTCAGGAATGGATGTACTTCAAATCCAAACTACAACAGAAATGGTGGTTGGACTGCCCCTGATTCCTTTTTTGGCCATTTGTGGCTGTGCAGAAAATTGACAGTGGATTATGCAAGTTTCTTTCTCCTTTCTACCCTTTTCACTGGAAACGGATAGCTTGCACATTTAAGCTGGACATAAAATGTGTGTATTATTGGAAAAGGACAGCAGTCAGCACCGACACTTTCCAACTGTGTAATATGCCGCAGATTCAAAATATTATTATAAACCCATGCAACCAACGTGCTTGTTCTTAGGACAAAACTGAACTTTGGAATAAAGAGTAAAGACCAATCATAGATACCCATTCAAAAGGGAAGAGAAGAACAAGATGATTTTACCAGTAAAAACACTTTAGATGGACATTGGACCAAAAAGGTCACTTTAGGGGACCTCACACCAATAGAGGCCTTCCCGCACAAAAAACCTTTTTCTTTTTCTTTTTTTTTTTTAACTTTTTTTTTTCAAGCTCTAAACAAGTAAGGGTCGATATCGACACTTACCTAAATAGATGAGGGCCGATATCGACACCCCCCTAAACAGGCGAAAATAGCAGTCGTCTTTCTCCTCCTCTTCCCAAACCCGGTCGAATGGGGAAGACAGAAAAGGCTATTGAGGTTTCTAGGTTAATTGGGCATCAAATGGACTGTGACACCATACCAGCTCCAAAAACAGGCCAAATGATAGTATCAAACCATTTGATACTATCATTTGATGATAGTATCAAATGGACTGGGACCTAATCATTTTAACCTGAAACTTGAAGATTTGTGATTGGAGCTGAGTCATCTTGAGAGGTCCGGATGATCTCTACATGGGCCCCACATGGAGTTTCAGAAAAGTGTTACACTGCTTCCTGTGATAATTACAATAGCCATCCGGGGACTGATAAATGTACATGGTTTAGATCCCCAACATCAGCACTGAGTACTTTCCCAGGTGATTCAACTCAAATGAAGGATTATTGTGTCCAAGAAAAGATCAAGTACAAGCTTTGAATTTGTCTTGGTCAGATGGATTTATTGTATTCTTGCACACTGTCATATTCTACACACCATGGCATCTGTTTTGCAGAACTAGGATGTTTCTTGATGAAGCCACATATGTTTTAAAAACCCGTCTCACCAAGATGGATTCACTAATCATTTCCATCATCCATTTCCATGGGTATTCTTCTTAAAAACTAGCAGCTTTTGTCTCAATTCACCAATTTATATATCTATTTATACGTTCATTGTTTCTCAGATCCCATGTAACTAATCTTAAGTTAGTCTGTGAACCTTGGAGAGTTCTGTTCCAATGGATATCCATCTCAGCTCTCAACCTGATACATCTCCCCTGTTGGCCCCCGACCTCATCAGTTTCCACTTTCCATGCCATTCCCTCTTAATTTTTCTTGCCTTCTACCAGTAGACATTGCAGGCACATCTTCCACCTGAGAAATGATGAAATTGAACACCATGCCTGAAAAAGATTTCACGGCCACTTATCTGTGACATGTATTTTGCAACCATATGACAATCATTACAAACTCTAGTATTCTTTATCACCTTAATGGCATGCCCTTTCCCGTACTGATCAGTCCATATGTGATTTGATGCCCAATTAACCTAGAAACTGGCCTTTTCCGGTCTTCCCCATTCCATTAGGTTTGGGGAAGAGGGAGGAAGGAGATGATGGAAAGTGTTATTTTTGCCTGCGGAGGGTCGATATGACCCTCATCTTGTTTAGGGGAGGGTCGACATCGACCCTCACCTGTTTAAGGGAGCGTCGATATCGACCCTCGAAAAAAAAAGTAAAAAAACAGGCTTTTTGTGCGGGAAGGCCTCTTTGCTGTGAGGTCCCCTAAAGTGACCTTTTGGTATATTGGTCATCTAAAGTTTCTTTTCTAGTAAAATCCCCAAAGAACAAATAAACAAAGAATAACCACAGTGTAATATCCTACGTATCCTTGGCCCAGGTAGTTCCTTAGCCGATCTCTTATTATGAAATTAGAAGTATTACTTATTTGGAATTAGAAGTTTTACTTATTATGGAATTAGTAGTATTCACGTGATATGGTTTTGGAAAGAAGTAGAGTTGTATAACAACTCTAAATAGGAAGTTTGAGATGACTAGGATTCTATCTCCCCATTATATATATAGATAACCAACGACCATAGATAGCATTCTATTCTATTCTTCTTCCTTTGGAGAAATTTTGAGAAAGAGTCTGTTGGGCTGCAATTTAGGAGAAGGAGAGGAAGGCTAACTGATGTCCTATTTGCATTCACATATTGCAAAGGCAACGATCCTTTATCAAAGGTGAGTGGATCTTCCTCTTGATTCTTAGCAATTAATTGGATGCCTAATGAATTTAGGTGGTGTGGCTGGTGTATGTAATGGGTACAGAGATTGTCAATTCATGAAAAACACATTGATGAGAATTAGATCATGTCCTCTCGGATGGAGGGCTCATGTGAATATTGTAGGATGTGTTATAGAGGTGATTAGGGAATTCTTTTTACAAGAAACTGCCCTCAGAAGTGGCTAGAATCAGGTCTGGGAACAATAGCAGAAACCTGGGCGTCCATGGGAATTAACGTATAGGGATGGTGGGACCCCCATGGCCCACTGAATGATGATCTGGACTGTATGGCAGGAAGCAGACCCATGGTCGATCACTGTGATCTGGACTCATGTAGAGGGAGGGCCACAAGGTGGGCCATCCAGCCAGCTGTTTGGGCTGGAGGCATGATTTGTGCAGCAGGTGGTCATTCCGACAAGGACCATTATATGATTCTAGGACTGATTCAGTCCATGATCAAGACCCCATATTAGGGAAGGGACCCATAGTCGACCCATGTGGTGGTGGTCCCATGTGGTGTGGGCCCCATCTACCCCATTATCCAACAGATAGAAAGCCCCAATACGTGAGACATTACATATTTTTTTTGTTGATACTGTTTTGAACTGTGGGCCCTAGTGTGAGATCAGATGATGAATCCAATCATATGGGAGGGGAGTGACACTCTGGGCGACCATCTGGGTTGGGTCTGATCCTGGATTATCCAAGTGGGACCCACTGGATCTTTATCAAGAAGCTCAGACACGACTTGTAGTCTATTTTTGTGTCCTGTGCAATAGGAAGAGTCCTGGAAGGGGTCTGTTAATTGAGACAGCCCTGGACTTTGGATAGAAATATTAATTGACTTTATTACTTTGATAAAGTGAAGTTTTGTGAATTATGATTAGCTGTGATTAATTATGATTAGCTGTGATTAATTAAATTAATTGTGTAATGGTGTGGGTTCTATACCACTCAATACTATTATGATAAGAAGTGGGGCAGTAATCAGTGAGATGTGCATAGGTTAGGCCCACGCTGCTTACATGTGTGTTCAATCATGTTACTTAATGTTCATGTTCCGGTTGTTATGTGTTTGTGAGATATTGTGCCCTGGATCCCAGACATGGGATGTTAGACTGAGTCCGGGTCGTTATAGCGGCTAGTCCTTAGTGGACGTATCTAATGAAAGGGTCATGGTGACCGGTATACATATATATGATGGGCCATTGAGGCGTGGTAATGTGCATGAGCACGGATTTGCATATGGATGTACTTTTAATGATATTTGATCTATTGATTCAGATTTGTTGATTATGTGATATTATGTTATATATGACTTATATAGTTAGGAAAATTTATTCACCAGTAATACTGATGTTGTGTTACCCCCTTCAGGTAATCGTATTGCGGGTGGGCCAGAGCGAAATGACGATCAGCACGTAGATTTCGGCATGCGTGGCTAAAGGGAGAGCGAGAAAAGCTTAAATAGCTGATAGAATTATTAGTCCTTGTTTAGGAAAAGTTATTTAATGTTTAAAGCACATTATTGAATTGAGTCAGGAAATAATAAGTTTTGATTATCCAGAGATTATAAATATTCATAATTGGAATTATATTTTGAACTAAATGCCTGATTCTTTGTGAAACTTATTTGATGAATGCATGATGAATGTTGCTAATTAATCAATATCCAGATATTCGACAAGGCCCCGGAATTTGGGTCGTGACACACAGAAGATTAGTTGATTACCCCTTTCTACTGTGTTTGAGACTCTGGATTGGATCTCAGATTAGATAAAATATTGTAACGTTAAGAAACGGCTTTGATAACAAATTGGGCCAGAAAAGAAAGTAAAATTTCCATCCAAACAAACATGGCTTCAATGCCAATGCCTTTGCCGATCCCCTACTATCACCGAACACTGCAAAAATAAATTCTTGCTCCTCTTATAGACAACTACTTTCTATTCATGTCCTCTACTCCTGTGAGGTCAGAAAAGGCAATTACACTCTCATCCTTACATTCTTAAAGTCTACACCAAATGACAGAAGGCTAGAGATTACAATTCATATTCACGTGATAGGACAAGTCTGATCCCGGTAAATAGGGCTGTTCAAAGGTCTGGGTCCGGTCCTAGGTGGGGCTGGGGTTTGCCCTTACCCAATCCTCACACATATGCAGGCCTGGTTAGAGGCTCTGAAGGCCCATTTGTGCAATCGTATTTTCAGGCAAGGGCTGCCAATCCTCACATATGATGGACAGAAGGCCCCATGTGTGCAATTGTATTTTCAGGCAATCCCTGATTCTCCTATCCCTTACATCTCATCTTTCACCGCACGCCCCAGGTCTTCCCTCCATTCCGCATTACATTGCCTTGTAAATCACAAATCATAACCCTAACAACAATCACCCACTAGGGTTACCCACTGCACTAGCATCAAACTTAATTTCCAACTGACTTGGCAATCATGGCTTCCAAGGGGGAGTTATTTGAGGCCATATCCTAACATCCTATGCTATCTTAATCCATTTCTTGTCTACAGTATCCATGGAGACTCCCTGAAAATGAAGTGATGCTAGTGCTAAAGAATATAACTCGTATTCTAAAAGGAGGAGCAGCCCATCAACATGTACTTGCTTGTTTTCAAAGAATCTAATGTTCCTTTCGTTCCAGAAGGGCCAAATTGTTGGCACAAATGATGACATCTAAAGCAGCTTGCCAAGATGATGACACCAAAGTGTGGAGAACGTCATTATGGGGGACCCGACAAACCTCCAGACATGAAAGCATACTAGACTACCTTGCCCATGGAGCAATTAAGAAGGTGATTAACACATTCCTCATCTCTAAAGCATAGAAGGCACACGTTGACAATTAACATTTCTATCCATAGGTGTTCCATAGTCAAGATGCGATCTTGAATGGTTACCAAACTAAAAAAGATGACATTTGGAGGGGTTCTAATGGTCCACATGAGATATAGAGTTTAGCATCCCGGTGTCATAACAATCTAGGAGTAGGATCAAACAAAACTTACTAGAGATTGACATGTCCACACTCTACAGCCCTCTTCATACTGAGGTAAATAGACTTCCGTAGTATTTGAAAAAGATTATGAACTCGAGCTATCTCCTCATTTGAGAGGTTCCATTGACAAAATGGCCCCCCCACACAGCACAAAAGCCAAAGCCTTCCAGATAATCTAAAATTGAAGTAACTGGGTTATATGCCATAGTCAGGTGACATGGGAATCGATTAGCCAAAGGTTTGGGCTGAAACTCGTTCAACTTGTGGTACATCTCATCAATCGTCTTTCCTCTCCGAACTACAACATCAACCTTCCTTATTTTCATCTCCATGGGTACCATCCTCGATATGACCATCTTCCATGGTACAAAAAATCGGCCGATACCGGTTCATATCGGCCGATATGAATCGTATCAGCCCATACTGGTCCGATATGGACCTTGCGATATCGGTATCGGTATCGCAAGGAAAATGTCCCCAAAATATCGGGATATAGTGGCCGATATGAAGTTCATCTCGGGAGAACCGATATCTCGGCCGTTATTTTGCAAAATATCGGCCGAGATGATATAAAATGAATAAAAACACTACTTTTCTAAAATTTTCCCCAATCTTCCTCTTCTCCTCCTCTCCTCTCCTCTCCTCTCCTTACTCCTTAGGGCAGCAGCCACATTCCATCACACATCCCTCTAGCATCTTTTCAAATCCCACATCTATTTCTTAAAGAAAATATTATTCAAGCCAAGGTAAGAGAAAATCAACTAAAAGCATTTTATTATGTGTTTTTTGTTTTTTATTTTTAGATGAAGCATAAAAATCTTTGGGTTTGCCACTTTGGTTATGTTCTTCACTTAGAAGTTAGATCTACATACTTTCTTACTAGATCTACTCATACACATGATTTTGAATTTTTTTTTCGATTCTTTTATATTCGTATTTTTTAATATTTGAATTATAATATATCATTTTTTTGGAATTTCATCATAAATATGTTCTTTTAATGATTCATGATCATTGTATGGTGTGTAAATAATTGATCTACATACTTTTATGATAGATCTATATATTTAGTATTTTGAAAATGATTTTATTAAATCTTGATTTTTTCTAAAAATAATTGTTGTTACTTGTTAGAGTATTTATGATACTAAAGGCTTATTAATAGTGTGTAGATGATAGATCTACCTCTACTCATAGTCATAAACATGATTTAGATTTTTAATTTAATTACTTTATTTTTGGATTTTCCAATATTTGAATTATAATATATTATTTGTTGATTGAGTTAGTATTAAATGATGATTGATATGTTATCTTTATTTTCTTATATTTTATACTAATAAATTGATCATAAGCATCAATAATGATTGCATTATATGAAATACCGGAGAAGACAGCGAACTGCAATACAGACAGGACTCATAACTTAAGGTGACCGAGATTTTGATTTATTGTTGTTACTAATGGAAAAAAAATATTGTTTTCCAGCATTTTCTAATATTTTGGATTTTTTGGATATTTTTGCAAATTTTTTTGGATTAAAAAAAATTCACACCGCGACGACCGCGACGGAACGATATCCGCAACCGATACCGATATCATATCGGTTTTTCATCCCGGCCGATACCGCGACCAAAATCGAGATTTTAAACCATGCCATCTTCATACATCAGTTGCCTTTGTTTTGCTCATCTTCCAACTCCTAACCCACAAACTTTTCTATTTTGCTCATCTTCCACCTCGTAACCTACAAAATTTTAAGCCCAATTTGTGCCTACTCAGAGTATGCTCCTAATAAAAAAGGTTTCTTTGTCATGTTCTGTCTGCTTGTAGCATTTGTACCTCCCCCAATATTGCCTTTGCTGAACATTCATGTTTTTCCAACATGAACCAGCCCTTCTATCAACTCACATTTCCAGCTTCCTCTGTCAACAGGTTTAAACTAGGTTTTGTTAATATGGGCAAGCCCCTCTGTCATCTCCCACCCACTTTGCAGGTCCACTAGCCTCTCTTGTCCTCCAGATCGTTATGGTTTTCTCGTTCCTCTTTACTTGTTTCTTTGTCCTCTATTGTCATACATAATACCTATTCACAGACTGTAAGACATGAGTGTTGGCAGCAAGCAAAAAAGGAGGAATTGGATGCTCTTCAGAAAAATCACATGAGATATTGTCCCATGTCCATCTTCTGCAAAGCGCATTGATTGCGAAAGGATTTATTCTATCAAGCTCCATTCTGATGGCTCACTGGATTGGCATAAAGCAACATTGTTTGCTCTATGATGAGAAATGCAGCATCCTGATCAGGGGAACGTTTTCCTTCGTAAAGATCTTAAGGAATAAGTCTACATGCATGTATCTTAAGGGCTCATTATTTCTTCATAGAATCACGTTTGTCGATTACGACATTCTCTTTATTGGCTTAAGCAAGCACTCAGGCGTGGTTTGAAAAAGTCCATCAAGCTCTCCTTCAAGCCAATTTTCAACTAAGTCAATATGATCCCTCTATGGTCCTTCGTGACACTCTCCATGTCATCCCTATTTGTCTGGTCTATGTGGAGAACATCATCGTCACTAGAACTAATCTTGATAGCATACTCCAGCTCCAGAACTCTCTCCATGCTTCATTTCTTATGAAGCATCTGGGTCCGCTTACACGTTTCCTCAATCTTGAGGACAGATCTGATAAAAGACTATCTGTCAATCAGTACAAGTACTCTCAAGATCTCATTGTCACTGCTCAATTACAAGATTCAACTCCTTTTACACCAAGGACGGAGGGAGAGTTGAGTGTGGGCAATTGCCTCCACTCAATTTCCTTTTCATGTTTGATAAATGAGAGAAAACATAGGAGTAAATCTATGCATTTCTATTTTATGCCCTTTTGCCCCTCCTCAAATTTCACTCCTCTTTGAGAACTTTAAAAGCCAACAAGGGTATTCTTGTCATAATAAGGGGGTTAGTGACCTTTTATTCTAAAAGATAGTCTTATGATGTTATCTGAATCTTGTAGTATTATCTCTCCCTCTCTAGGTAATGTCATTTTCATCCATCTCTAATGTCTCATCCCACATCCAACCATATTCAGAGAGCATTTAATGAAGCTCTTGAGTGGAGCCCACTTAAAAAAATTAAACAGGCTCGAGATGTGAGTCCTCTAGGGCTGATGCTATTGAGTGGGGCATACTTTGGAAAAATATAAACCCCATAAAATAAATGCTCTAGTTCTCTATGAAAAAAATATAACTCAATATGATTTGGGACCAAGTCAAATTGATCTATATGAAAAAAAAATTAATTTATTTATAAAAATTTTATGGAATATATTTTTTAAAGTTAACAATCTTAAGCTGGGTCATTTGAGTGAAATCTAACAAGGTCCATACACTATATGAGGAGGCTGTTTTTCAACGATTTAGATATTTTATAAGTGAGTATATTGTCATAGAACTCTTCTATCATGTTTTTTTTCCTTCTCTTTTTACTATCTCTGTTGTGTAGATGGCATCCGCGAACATTGAAATCATCATAGCTCTTGATTTAACAACCTTAAAGTCGAAAATTATTTTAATAATAATCTCTCTTTTTTTTATGAGATCCAATATTGGGTAAAGGATCAATGAGGATTCAAAACTTGGCATGGTGCCAAAATCAAAGTGGGGATATAACTATAAGTGTGAAAGGAGATAAATTAATCAAATGTTGACCCAAGTAGGCCCCCATAGAGTTGGACTTTACATGTAATCTACTTGTAAGAGAAATTCTTCCTTTAAGTGAATCTTATGTAGCTAGTGAGGGAAGAGGTCATTTCTTGAATGGTTTAGATTTTTCATAAGTGGGCCCTTTAATATTATTGGTCGATCAACTTTGCCCCCACTAGAAGAAAATCCTAGCTTCGTCCCTATTTGACACACCCTCAGAGTTTAATATGAAACATTGGAAAGATGAGGACATTCTTGTTTACTTTAACTATCATTCAAACTAACATTTCACATGTTATCAATATCGTAAGTTCGTTCATGATAGCCTCACCACCTTTATCTAGCATCAGTGAAATGGATCATTCGATATCTTTTGGTATCTTCTTTCGTGCTAGGTCCATCCTGGATCTAACGGCCTATTATGATGTGGATTAAGAAGGACGTCTCAACTCATCGTTCTACGATTAGATGTTGTGTATATTTTGATAATTCCCTTATTTCATAAAAATGTAAAAGACAAGACCGAGTTTCTAAATCCTCCACCAAAGCAGAATATCGGTCCATGTTTTCTGCCTATTTTGAGGTTGTTTAGCTTCAGGCCTTCTTCGTGAGATTGGTTTTCCAAATCAGTGTAACACCAAAGCCATTCAAATTGCATCTAACCTGTTTTCCGGAGGACCAAACATTTAGAAGCTGACTGTCACTACATCAGGGCAGTTTTTCATAACTCCAAATGTCACTACCAATCGTCAAGTTGCTGATATTTTCACTAAAGTTCTGCTAAGAACAAAGCATCAGTTATTTCTAGACAAATTGCTATTGGTGGACTCCCAGAGTCTTTTTTTTTTTTTTCATTGTTTGAGGGGTGGAGGGTGAGGTGGGTATTAGTAAGCTATCCACATGGGGATATCTCTGAAGATATTGTAATAATTATGCTAACTCATCTAGTAGATTAGAAGGGGCAAAACTCAAGGGGATATTGATTGTAGTTGCCCAATCAAGGGGATTTAAATTACTGTAACTTTTCTCTCAAAGAAATATATATGGAGCCCAAGAAGGGAATGGCACCCAATTATTTCCTATTCTCTCTTCTTTGTGACATCTCTCTATCATCCTTAGATTTTTGTATCAGTTAGTGTTTTGGAGCCAAGCTAACAGCTAGAATTTTGAATGGTTATTCAATAGAAAAAAATAAAAAGGAACTCTGAAAGAAAGAATAAGTAGCAATAAAAAGAGAAGAAAAGATTAGGACTGGTGATTCCAATTTACTGGGCTATCAGATTCATATACACACAATTTTCTTTCATAAAAAAGAACCCTCGTATTTATAAAGTAATCCATGTAGTTTTCTACAATTAAAAAAGCCCCATTAGAATTACAATTAAGTCCCCAAACTGGAAAAATAAATTGAGAAGTAATCAGTGCATAAAGCTCAACTAATAAGAGAAGCCAGCAAGTCTAAAATTCACACTATCATACCCCCGGTATCCTCTAGGCAAATTGTTTTTTTGAGAACCCCTCTCCTATTTAAACCTTTGAAATTGAGATGCAACAGAGCTGATAAAAAATAATAAGTAAAAAATAATAACAAAAGAATGGAGACGCAATAGAATCATCTCCAAGCCGAATGTCATCCCACAACCTAATTGGAATGTCTTCTTCCAACCCACCTTGAAAAATCTCAAGCTCTTCCCTAACACCTTTCCCACCCCATTTGGCTCCTAAATTACAACTTCCAACAGCCACTCGGCACCCCCACCATTTTCACATTGTATTTCAATAAAATAACCTTTTTCCAGAAAACATCTTTTGGTTCTCTGAATCTTAACCACAATTTTGCACAGTTCTCCCAATTACGGCATCGAGTTTGGCATTCGGCAATGCCTGTCCTCCAAACTATAGTATATAATATATAACCAAAAAAGCACACATAATACAGAGAGAGAGAGAGAGAGAGAGAGAGAGAGAGAGAGAGAGAGAGAGAGAGAGCATAATATGGTGTCCTAGCTGTAGCTCAGTTGTTTAGGGACATGAATGTGTTAAATAAATGCCTGAGCTCGAATCATCCACGTACGTAGGAAAAACAGATAAATAAATAAGATAAATAAGAATCACTTACTTAACAATATCCATATGTCGAGGTACATAATGACCGCCTCCTATCCCTAGAAGGACTTTACGGCTCTCATTATTCCTACTCATGGAAGGAAGGAGAATTAGTGGAAGGAAAACAAAATCAAACTACAGGAGAGCTACATCCATGAAGAAACTGAGATCTAAAAAACTGCATACATAGAACCAATAAAGAAATATTCAAACATAAAAAGTTAGAAACTAACAATTAAACCTTCACATTCAAGGAATATACACGCCCACAAACATATGAGAAAAGCTTCAGAAAATGTTCAGTTTGCCCAAACATAAATTTCTTACTTGAGTAGCTCATGATAGACATCTTTATATAACATTAGTCATCCTGGATGGGAATGGCTTGAAAAATATTATGGATTGTGGATCCTAACTCTCAATCAGTTGCCACAAAATAGATGCTTAGAATACAAGTGATGCATCCAACGACCCAAGTTTTACAGGAGGCGGCAAAAATTGGGCGATAGTTTCCCATCCCCTTGGACCTAGCCTATTGGTTCAAGCCCATAGTGACTGACATTCTTGACCCATTGGGTCTAACCTATGATAAGCCAACCCATTGGCCCAACAATGTCTACTTTCTTAACCCAGCAATTTCCAATAAATATTCTTAGATCGCAACTCCAGGAAGATTTTTGTAGAGAATTCTTAATTTAGAAAATCATAATAAAGATTTCTAGATATAGAAAGACAATAGATTGGCATGCAATGAATAATAAAAGATAAAGTGATCGACAAGTAATTAATAAGAGTAAAGACAATCATGTTCAGTGTAAAAATATTGGCACATAATCATTTCATGAAGAGGAAAGGAAGCCCCATCTGGTATTCCTAACGGGCAAGATTGTCTTTCCATCCTCTATAAATTCCCTTTCAATCTTTTTTTCTTTCTTTCTTTCTTTCTTTTTTTTTTTTTTTTTTTTTTTTTTTTTTTTTTTTGATGACCAATGCCCTTTCAATATCTCATTTATGCATTCAATAAAAACTCCCTTTCCCTCTCATTATTATGAATGCAGAGCAAGTGTTTCCCCTGTGTGAAAACTCCTTACGTTGTCAATGGTGAGACTATTCCTCGGTGAATGTCTGATGAGCAAGGACTTCATCCATCATTAGGTCCCACCAAGAAATATAAAGAAAAAAAAAAAAAAAAAAAAAAAAAGCAGAACAAATGGATATCATCTTGTAAAAAGGAAGTTTATTTGGCATGTACCCATTCATGGTCAGGACGATCACATCACTGATGTGGATCGCTGAAACATGGGCACCACATGTACAGAATTATGTATCTAATCAACTACATTTGTTGATGCTCAAGATCAAAGAATTCATCCAGGCATAAACTCTATTATGTTGAATGTGCATGTATAGATTTGTTTATACCGATTAATGTGGTGTTTTACGAGACAAACAGGGATAATTTCTTCAAAGGCTGTAGTGTAGAGTGACAAGTACCCTGCCAAGCGCTTATATTGCAGATATGATTTATGGGATTATTTTAGTCTAGATATAGAGACAGTGTTGGCTGAAATATTATTAATTATATATATATACACACTCAAACCTAAGCTGTTGAAAGTTACAACATGGGAGCTCCCATAAGGAGAACAGTAGCCAAACCCATTAAGAATAGGTAGTTCATATTCTCACAAGGAAAATGAGTAATACAATGTGCCACTTCACATTGCTAAAGTAAAAGGCCGTCTAAAATAACTTCAATTTATCATATGTTGTAACCATATCCCACTACGGCACTACCTAACTAGGGTTGGCTGAATTGTATTTCTCAGACTGGACTTGAAATTTTGTTTGCTGAGTTTTAATAGCCAATTGCCTGTCAAAAACCAACTCAACCTCTTCCATGCTCTGGACTGGCAACACACACCACGGAACAACACACGGCGATCATATTAGGTGTGCTAGTAACAAAATGTATAAATGGATTTTCATACAAAACACAGTCCACTACATACCAGAACAACTCCATTATTTTCAGAATTAAACTAATCCCATTTCATTCTGCACAAACAGTGGAATGGATTGTGCTAATCATATCTTACAACCACTCAAATGACCATAAGTTGAACATTTTTAAGAAATTTAGATCCAAACATCAAATCCTATACACACAGAAACCAAAAAAAAAAACTGCTTAGATACAGGAAGGTCCCATTGTGACGACCCAAAGAAACTTCAAGATTGTAAGATAATTGTTGTTGTTGTTGTTGTTGTGGGGGTGGGTGGGGGTGGTGGGTTTGAAATCTTTGAGACAATTGCCTAAAGAAAAAGCAACAATCCAGAAAGCAACATGAAAATTGAAAAAGCAACAATCCAGAAAGCAACATGAAAATTGAATGGCTAGGATTTTCCTATCACCGGAATCTTTTAGACATTTGATTCACAGCAGGTCCAACAAACCAATGCTTTGGATCTCCCACTTCTAAGGGTGCATCGGGAAACCATCTAGAATTTTACTATGTCAGACTGATAACTCCTTAAACCAACTATTGTTGCCTTTGAAAAGCATCAAAATAGAACCTTTTGCAAAACTTACAGCATGCATACCTGTTCCAGTTACCCACACCCTCGCCTCCCCCAAGTCCAAGTCCTTCCCACAAGAGCTACAAAATTAAAATGAATAAACAAATAAATAATGGCTGTTTGAGAAAAGACTAAATCAAATCTAACAAATAGAACCAAATTTATGCAAATAACTACATGCACGCCTTTTATAGAGAAACAAATAAAATAATGCTGTGTTTGGCATTATGAGAGAATAGTTTACTATAGAAGCTTCTCGGATGATTAATTCGAGCACAATACCAAACGTAGTTTGAACAAAATGCTGGCCAACTCTTGGTGCAGATATCCAAGGCACAAACAAGCAATGGTTAGCAAAAAAAAGTTCAAAGAGATAGGGAGGCCTAAGAAGTATTAATATAAAATCAAACAACATATATAACCAAATTAAGTGCACCTCTCCTGATTCTTGGTTGTTAACAGTCAGATGAGTGTCAATTTGGGACAAAATCCAACTCATGTGAAGGGGGTTGGGGAATTTCAAGGGGATCAATTCACCTTAGGTGGGCCACGACTGCTCCACAAGCTGGATTCTGGAACTCTTTTAGCTTATAAATGCTCCAGCTTCTCTTCACAATTTGTGTGTGTGTAAATGCATTTTAAGAGAATCAGTTTGCTATTTAAAATTAATGAGCATTTTATTGGACACTGCCCATGATAAATCCAACCCCATGTCAATTGGCAATAACCCCAATCGGATACTCGTTAGACAGTTACCAGCTGTGTGATTGAATAAGAAATCCACTTCATCCAAGGGTTAAAACTAGAGGCCTTAAATCAAGAAATTGGATGAAGTGATTAAATTTATTTTCAGTCCACCCTAATTCTGAATGTAGCCTACTCTCTCTCTCTCTCTCTCTCTCTCTCTCTCCCCCGCACGCACGCACTCTTAGGGCAATTAATTATAATGGTGAAAATCACTCCAATCAGGAACAATTTGAGCTGATGTTAATAAGCTTGGGTAGGTGGTTGTGGAATTGGATTATTGACAATAGCTGAACTGTACAAAACCGTCATGCTTGCAGTTTGCTCATACTGCATCTTTTTCTGATGAAAGCATACTTCCCATGAAATCTACCATATTTTCAAGTTCCCCAACCATGCACACAGGCACACAGCCATTTCTGATAGACACATGCCCACAAAGCAACATCTATGAACGCTGGTAAGCGGAATCCTACATTCAAAATGCTAGCAAAGATTGTAACTCAATTCGTATAAAATCTTGTTTCTTTTTCAGCAGCAAAGTCCATCGGGCCCAGTTAGATGCATCCGGTCATGGGGAAATATGGGAACTAAAAAGTCAATGTAAGGCCTGTGTCTGCAAAAGTTTGGGGCCACCTGATTATCCTAATCTTGCTTTAATGGCATCAAAATTAGACAACTTCTAGCCCTTGGATCAATTGCATCTTTCCATGATTTTGCATGAGCAATCCAAGGTGAATATCAGCCAGAATAGTGTTAAATTGGGGTATGGCAGTGACTTCTAGGAAGTAAGCTTGCATATTAGTAATGAATCATCAAAGGTGAGTCAAGGTAGGCCATCAATAGCATATCAGTGGTTTGGCAGTTTCAGATAATTCTTCATGCTTAGAGATATATAAATTGATTGGAACAACCCTACCAGAGCGACAGCTTGGGCAGCATCCTGCCTCTTCCAATGCTCTTCTGTGCTACCTACGAAGAACAATAGAAGCTAAGCACAAATATGTGAGACAAAAGTTTTTAGTACATAAATATAATTTTAATTTCACATGGTTCATATGTATGCTACAGAAAATTAATGCAATGCAGCGTGTAATACCACATCATAAACTTAAAATGGTGAATTGAAAACGAAAAAGGGGTGATATGATAGTCATTGTAACTCATTGTCATATTTCACTCAACTGATTTTTTTGAGATCCAGCCCGAAAGGTGTAATAAGCAAGTGGAGAAGTATGTTAAAGTGATGTCTAAATTCAGGAAATGGATGTGGGGCGTGGCCTTGTGGGTTATGGGATGAATATAGATGTATAGAGGGATTTCTAGGTTCCTTTCTCAGATAGGCAAATGGATGTTCCAGCAAATGGATGTTCCAGCCTCATGGAAAAACTGAAGATTTGCCCATTACAGTTTCTGACCTTATCATCCTGGGAGATCCACCCATGTAGAATGATAAAATAATAGGAGACACATGAGCGCTGATTATGTTAGAAACATTTTAGCTATTCCTCTTGGTGTTTCTCGATTCTGATGTTCATTATTGGTGACAAGCAGCTGACAGAAACTTTTCAGTTAAAAGTCAGTAATTATGATCTCCTCATGGGGCCTCATTCGTCATTTAACCATGGAAGAACATACGGAAAATTCAGTTTTCAAAAAGTGCTTGTCATGTCACTTTGGTGATCAGGAACTTTTGGAATTAAAAAAATTTGGCTTAGGAGAGATCCGAATGGAGAAAAATAATTCATGTAGCCGACCTCGATGATGATGTCGTCTTGTATTCTCTGTGTGCAATATGTAACCAGCAAGAAGAATTCATTGGTCATCTACTATGTTCTTGCCCTTCTCTCAACAATTTTGGAGGGGCATGTTATAGCTGAGAAAGTGGCCTCAACCATCTAGCTGTTTTCAGGAGCTATTTCTGGGATCCATGAATCTCAAGGATTCATTTTCCATGAATGATGTCAGCCTTTTAGCCTATGGTTCTTGGTATCTCCGCAAAAGGAGGAGCGGGTTTATCTTCTCAAATGCACTCCAAGCCCAAATCCATTGCAAAAGGAGGAATGAGTTTATCTTCTCAAATGCTCTCCAAGCCCAAATAAAGTAAGGACTCTCTATAATTTGGCTATTGCCTCTACTGGTTGAATCCTTGCCAAAACTTTATATTGTTATTTACTCAGTAAATCTCTTATATCCTTCAATCATGGTGTCTACCTGATTCATGGTTTAAATTCATTTTAATTGGCTTGTCTTGTGGAATCAAGTTGGTGCTGGAGAAATCCTACTGGGATCAAATAGCATATTTAATCTTCTTTCTTCTTTTCCTCTTTCCTCTTTTATTTGTTCTTAGGTGAAAGGATCATTTTAACCCTAATGTGAAGATATTGTTACTCCTGACGTATCACTGCCTAAAATTGGATATTGGTTGAGACTCTAGGGTGCCAATCTGTAGCTTTAAGTTCCAAAATTCATCACAGAGGGCAGCTAAAACCCATCTGTAATCTTATAGCCAAAAATAACCATGTTGAGGGTTCAGTTAAGTGGAGCAAAGAACTCTAGAAGATTCTGATCAAGATGTCTGCTTGGCAGTTGATCCACCAATTGCACTCACAAGAGCATCAGATTTGTTGCTGAAAAACGATTTTCACCTAACAGGTTCATTTGACATGTTACTTGGTATTGTGTGAGTGCCGTATCTTTCTCTTTCTACTCAGTCTCCTTTTTTGCAGAGGGATACAGATTCTGCTTTGCTGGTACCTGGATTTCTGTCGTTGAATGAAACTCAACCAAGGCCAATAAATAATGACAAAGAGCAGGCCTCTGGTGCAACTGACTTCATCAAATTCATTTATCTCTTTACGTACATTTCTTTTACCAGTTACCACCCTCCAAACATGTTTCATATTCTTAACATATCCATCAAGGAGATATACATTTTGTTTTCAGTGACGACCAAATTAAGTTCCGCACACCCTTTCTGGCCTTCCATAAATCAATAAAATAAACATGTGTATTCTTTTGACTGTAGAAACATATGTAAAATTTTCTTCTCTTTAAACTTTTCAGCAATTGTCTAGATGAAAAGTGATTTCTTGTCTTAGGTACTGCTCTGTATCTCTCTCCCAAAGTTTCATCATATGCCACAAGTTGAAGATTTATCTATTATATTTATATTGTTCTAGATATCTCTTTTAATTGTAGAAAGAGGGGGCCCCCAACACAGTGCCTTTTCTCCTTTTTATATGCATTATCATGTACTCGAAATTTTATTGAGCAATCTGTTAACCAACCAACCCCATTTTCACCAATTAAACCTGCATCTCCTTAGGTACTCCATAACTCCACCATGTGTCACAATTTCTTCATGTGTTGGTACCAAGCCCCGATAAAGAATGGTTAGCATTAGAAAAGGAAATCCGATCTAAAGTCATGCCAAAGTTAAATATGAGTGCAACCAGAACTCACAAAACCGAACCTGAGTAGCGCATGGCTTCAATCATGATGATGATGATGAAGATGATCTCCCTAGGTGAACCATCTAGTCATAACTCATAACTAATACTTCCTTTACTTTTGAATTAAATGTTTTGTCTCTCATAGTCTCCTTTCTTTTTTAGCTCTGATTCATGATCTGTTTCCACAATTTTTGCATTTAATAGTTCTTTAAAATGCATTCCCTGTCTACCATTTATATCACCTTCTTTCAACAAAAACCTTTGATTAACATCACTAATGCAACTTACTTCATCAAGTTCTCTAAGTGGTCACATCGGGGACAATATTCCAGAGGTCTTGGGATCCACATATGTGACAACCAACTAAAAAAGATGATAGACATAAATTGTCATAGTTTCCACACTTTTATGAATTCCTTGGAGTGTCTTTTTCCTTTCTTATCCATTTATAGGTCTCAAGGAAAGGGGTAGGCCGAAGAGGACATAGATGGAAGTAGTAAGGATAGATTTGAAGAAGTGCAACCTATCTGAGGATTTGGCCCAGCATAGATGGGAATGGCGAAACAGAATTCATATAGTTGACCCCAACATAGTTGGGACAAAGCTTTGATGATGATGATGATGACGACGACGACGACAATTATTATACATTTTAATAGTCTTTTGAACTAATGGATTTCACAACAAATATGCACATGCACAACTCCTCTTTCCCTTGCACACTCCAAGTCCAATCACATTCTTAGAACCTACTTAATACAACTAACCAGTTCAACCCACAATTCATTAGGATTTGTATACTGATGTCAACTGTCTTGCCTCCATAATCTTCCTTTGAATGTCATTTCCACCTTATTTCACAACAATGAATCTCAAACTTACAAGTTATCTGACTCGTTATTGTGGCCCCAAAAATACCACTCTTATTGGAATGATATTACCATTGGGTTCAAGCAAACTTCAATGCCAGGTGCTCTTAACGATATCTGACAGCACTGTAGGAAATTGTGGAATCCTCACGAGGTCAAGACTGAGAGCACGATGAAGGAATCCTCAACCCATCCATGCCAACTGCTTGATTTGAAGATTGAATCTTCACTCCAAAGGTTGAAGTCTCACCTTTCCGAATTCTCCGACAAGTGATCCACCTTTTCTTTCATTAGCAATGATATCTATAAATTTCATTATAGAAATAAGAAATCATCAATTCCAAACAATCACCATCTTCTTACTAATGCCTAATAACTAACCACAACAGCTAAACATGTGTAATACTTCTTTTTTCCACTTTGGTAAATACTCACGCACCAACACATGCTACCCAAGTCCCTATCCAACAGAACTAGGACCAGAGATTGATCCCTGATTGTTCCTATGTAGAGGGAGATGCCTCAGTGCCTTACCACAGGGTTATCAATGGATTGGCAACATGTGCTCAATCCTATCGCAATGAACAAAACTCCGAACATTGAAACAAGTGATATGATTGAATGTGAAAGCCTTGAACTTAACGCCGGTGGGTTTCATCATAAACTTACATTCTATGTTTGGGCAATGGTTGATTCAATCCACGCTCAAGATAATTCCAATTAAGATTAGGACCAACTGGGATTGGCAGGGATTGAAATGTCTACTTTAATAATATGACAAAAACTTGCGGGGCTATATCTATCCTACAAATTTCTTAGAGTATCTTATGAATACACATGTAATTAAAGAAGTTGAGAAACAGTAGTTGTTATGGCCATTTTCTCGAGCTTTTAAACAATTTCTCATTTAGCATCAAATTATCAATAAAATACAATTCTACATAAAAATTTGTATCATATGTAAAAAGTAAAGGAAGCAACATTATTTTAGTAAAATCATCAAAGTGAACAATTTGGTGTGGGTTAAGCAAGAAAATGATTACCAATCTCCACAAACATGGTTGGTGTATTGACAAGAGGTCCATGATGAGTTGCCTCCAAAGTAACCTAAGGGGAAGAAAAGGTAGAAAGTTAAGAATATAGATAACTTGTTAATAAAAAAAGGCAAGATCATTTTATGAACAAAAATAAATAAGCTCAAATAAGAAATGTTACTATGACTTGAAAACTAAACTTATCAGTCTTAGATTTATATTTCCCTTATTCTGTATTTTGCATCAACTTCTACAAATAGGAAGGAATTTGTAACTAAAAATTCAAATATAAGAAAAGAGCCATTGTCTTCTACATTGCTGTCATTGTGCCCTTAGAAATTGAGGAACAAATAGTCCCATATATTACGAAGTGTGTCATGTCTCAATGCGTCCACGTTGCGAAGTAGAGAAATGGTTCAATGAACCCATATTTTCTTTTCATCTGACAAGGCCCATTTAAAGGGTGACACGCAAAATCTTCTTAGATCAAGACATCCAAATAAACCAATCGTTAACCTTTTATTTCTTCTTAAAAGTTGATTTATCAGCCAAATATTTGATGGACAGGATCAACTATTTTAAAAGATTCTTCAAACAATCCATCCTAGAAGATATTCAAGATAACCACTTCCATGATACACCCCACTAAGCCAAAAAACCAACTTGTACAACATGTGTGCATCCAGCAACTCAAAACTGCTTGGTCTATTCTGAAATCAAAATAACTTAAAAAAAAAAAAAAATGCTTTTCTTAGCTCAACATGAAGATACCTCAAATTCAGGAATAAGATTATGAGCTTCTGCAATTGTTTTCAAGAGCCTAAACCATGGTCCAATACGAGGGCTAGGAGGTCCTGCCCATCCAGGCTTTCCACCTTGGGGCGGTATATCAGTTTCGCGCAAATGAGGTACGCCTAAAGAACAGAATGCATAAGAACCATAAGGGCAATGAATCAAAAGAACCAAATTTGAATAATTAGTTTTTTTTTTTTTTTTAACCATAGTCAACGAATTATTACCAGTACATAGAGAAAAAAAAAAACCCAAAAAAATCACATCAATGGTTACATTACAAACCAATTGGGTGAACTGTGAGTGCAGGGCGGTTTGTTACTGCAGTGTGCCTGCTGAGGAAGATGACTTCATTGACAACTTCTGTAGTTGCATCCTCCCAACGCTTATCCAAGTAATCCTCAGCTACAATACTATTGTCATGTTTTAAGAGCCTTACCTGACCATTTACAAAACTTGGGATGTCCTATAATACAAAGTTCTCTATAAGAATTCATCATGTGAGCCAATTAAATTGAGGGGGAGGCATGTGGTGAGGCTGACCTGCACGGAGGGGCCAGGTTGCCAGCCAGGCATGGCTAAGAGAGCGGAGGCAGGGCCAATGGAGGCGGGATCGTTGGTCGTTGATACCACTAGAGTCACCATGCTCCCTCTTTTTGCAAGCCTCTTCTCTCCGTTTCCCTTCTGGCAATAGGAGGATCTTCTTGTGGTGTTGCTGATGTTGTTGGGATTGTGTGGGTTTAGAGAGAGGGAAAGGATTGTATTAGGGAAAAATGGAGAGGGGTTAAGTAATTTACGAATGGACCGTATCGTCATTTTTTTTTTTTTTTTTTCTGTGGGCCTCGTTGGTTTTTTAGAGACATTGTATTGGGTGGTTGTTTTCTTTTATGGTGGATTACAGAGATTTATATGGCAACTAATGGTTTTTTAAAGGAACACGACTCATTATTATAAATAGTGTTTAGTAGAGTCGAGATTCGAGGTTGATGGTGGGATCGCTCACTTGCACACTTGGAGTGTATTTGGCAAATCTTTATTTGTTTGAAATAAATGCCAGATTTTTACTGCTTGAAATAGATATTTTTGAATAATTCTAGGGATATTGACCGTATCATTGCCTTTATACCTGACAATTGCTCTAAAATTGTGGGAGTTTAGTTAATTCTTGCAAAGTTGTTCATATAGGAAATGGCTTTATAAAAGTGACGATTTTATCCTTAAACCCTATGATATCCTATGGTTGTAAGATATCACATCATGCGATATCCCATAGTTATAGGATATCGCACAAAATCCAACTTTTTTTCACCCGTTTTCTTTCCACCGAAAGGAAAAGAAATGTATGTTGACTGGGTGAGTTTTGTAAGAATTTCGAAACCCACAACAGGTAGAAATGATAAATAGAAAACATAGTTATAAATTCTGCTAATCCTATGGTTGCGTGATATCGCATCGTATGATAGCCTACACCCTATGATATCACACTGTGATATCCTATGGCCCAATGATATTGCAGAGTTTTAAGGGTAAAATCATTACTTTTACGACGTCATTTATTGTACAAGTGTCTCTGTGAGTATTATCTAAATTTCGGCCATTTTTGGACCAATTGTCAGGCATAAGGGCAATGGTACAATCAATATAGTACTGCGAGCGTTAAAAAAATCATCAATTCATATCAACATTGTACCAAATGTTACAAGTTATTGAGTTAGTACAACATTTTACACAGGTTTAAATTCATCACTAGCTACAACATGTACATTTCAATAATCTCCTCCAATAGATTAACCATTGAGCTGGTGGACTGCGAAAACTTTACCTGTTGTGTTCCCTCTCTCTACAGTTGGAGCATGTAACTATCCTACTTTATTGGAACCGATCTTCAATTCAAATTCTATTCTTCATTGTGACTTTGCAGCATTTATTTGGAAGCATTTTCTCAAGGTACGTGGAATTTCTTGGTGTCTTCCTAGTTCTCTTGTTGACATAGTTGAAGCATGCTAGTTGGTTCCCTTTAGTGGGTGTGGCTTGTTGATGTGGAGATGTATTCCTTTTGCTATTCTTTGGTCTATTTGGAAAAAAAAGAAATGATAAAATCTTTAAAGGTTTTCAAACTGCAGTGGAGGATATTGTTCCTTTGGTGACCCTTCATTTGTCTAAGTGGTTGTTCTGTAAAAAAGAATTTTCAAATTTGAAGATAGACGACATTGCCCGAGATTGGAAGGCTTGCATGATTTTTGGTCCATCTATGGGAAAAGTCGTAGTTTCTTGGAGTCCCCCTCTCATTAGTTCCTTAAAATTCAATGTTGATGGTGCAGCAAGAGGTAAACCATGTCCAGCTGGCATTGGAGGAGTTCTTCGTAACTGCAAGGGGGAGGTCTTATTTATGTTCTCCAAATATGTTGGAGAGAAGGGTTCCAACGAGGCCAAGATTCTAGCTATTTTAGAAGCTCTTCAACAATATTTTGGAAGATTCTTAGCGGTCCGTTTGTTATTAACATCTTGAGGTAGGGTTAATGTAGTGTTGGCGCCCACGTCCTGCGTTTGGCAACACTTGGGCAAGTTAGGTGTAATATGAGTAATGTACAATAATAGCTATCCTCGTTACACATGCCCATCACTTCAACTTTACCATAAACTCACCCTCACGCTACCTCCCAGACAAACCCGTTCGCTAGCTTGGTGTAAACGCAGCTGACGCAACCCTCATGCTACCTCCATCATTCTCCCAAGGACTATAAATGCCCATCAAGAGGACTTTGTTTCTACCTCCATCTACCCTGTGCATGCCGTGCCTGTTGCACCTACTTCTTCAAAATGTCCTATGCAGCCATAGATTCAATACCTTTTCTACATAGGAGCTTCTCTCACAGGATTGATGTCCTCTCATCAATCCTCAGATTCACCAGATTTAAATTGTAGATCTGAACAAGTGAAATACACAGTGAGTTTGATTAATCTTAGCCAGTCGTACATGCGTCGCCCATGCCCTAAAAAACAGCTCTGGAGGGATCCTTTCAAGAAGATCGTAGGGCAAATCTTTCAACCCCAAAATCATCAACAGAAGACTGGAATCAATTGCAACACAGAGTCTAGGTAAGTTCTTCTAACTGCGGCAACTACCTGCATCTAATGAGGCCGTTATTGATCTCTACCTATAAAAGGGGCGTCAAAGATGGAAATTGATTAGGATAGATTTCCCCTTTCCCATTCTGGAGAAGAGCAGAGTCTGGCTACTCTAGGGCCACTAACAGATAAGCCCCTTTATTAAAATCATTTGCCTTTGTTAACGCATACAGTATATGGTATCGATCATGCAAGAGAGTATTCAAAGAATTCGAAGTTTTGCTCCATATTCTATGTATACGGAGCCGGTTTACTATTGGGCCTCTTGCAATAATTATTCTATATGCACATTTTTTTTTTGTTTAATTGACTTTTACAAATGTTTTCTATGCCTGTGGATACGAAAACACCTATTATATGTCGTCCATGTGATATTATTCTTGTAAACAACGTTCAATTTGTAAATATTCTCAAGCCTTGTTCCGATAGATGGAAGCTACATATAATGAGTCGTATTAGGCTGGGTGTGTTTATAATTTCTTATTTGGTGCCTTTCCCTATTAATAATTTATGTTGATGATGTTATCTGCATGGGCTGGGAAATTAAAAGTAACTACATAATGTTAGACTGCCACGCATTGAGCATTTTGACCTGTGATTAAAACAAAGTGAAAAACAATCTCGGATACCTTATATTGATTGGATTCTAGAAGTTTTGATACAACATTATTTTCATATGCTTTGAGCATGTAAGTTTTGCAATTGATCTTATTTTTACATTTGCACAGCTTTACTCATATATAGTTCATTGTAATTTGAGGCTCTATAAATAAAGTATATAATGTCTGCTGCACAAACAAAAAAATGCAGGAGGTTAGTATAGATTATATTGCCAATGAACGGATGGGCAAATTTTTTATTGCAGATAACATGTTTAGGCTGACCCATCACCTTTCATTGTTATAACTCTTTGCTACACACTATTTCCATTTTGTTTGATCTCTTTTACCTAATACAGTACTGGGTGGAATTAGTGGAGTTTGTGTATCTAAAATCTTCCTTCCAAGTATTGATATGTAGTTTTATATAACTTAAAATACTCTTCTATTTGTTTTATGGATGAATTCAACATGGACTTTTTGTCTCTCATATGTTCATAAGGATAAGTGTGGAAAACTTCTGTAGATGGAAGGTGATGGTGGAAATGGTTCAGATACTAAAGTAGAAGATGTTGCAGCCAATAATACTCATAATGTTGTCCTAGTAACTTTATGGGTTGCAGCCTCCAAATGGCAAAGAGAGATGTACTCATAGGGTGATCAAATATTTAGGAATACCCGGAGGTCTGCAAGAAGAAATGGAAATGCAGAAAGGATGCAATATATCTCTTACTTAACACAAGGCAGGGACAGCGAATGTATTAGTCAATTGAGGCTAAACAAAAATTACTTCGATCTGTTGTATATGTTGTTAAAGAATAGAGGTTTATTGGCAGACACAAGAAACGTCACAGTGGAGAAGGTAGTTGCTGAGTTTTTGCATACCATTGCAAATAATGTTATGAATAGGACAAATAATTTCAGGTTTGGCAGATCAGGGGAGACTATCAGTCGTCACTTTCATAGAGTCTTAACAGCATTTGCACAACTGGCCCCCAACATTATCAAACAAGTACGGATAAATACCAAGGGAGTCCCATACTTTGAGGTATTAATAATGAGAGAAGAAAATTGTCAAACAAATTTTTTTTAAGACAAAGATTATGTTTAATGACTACAACTCTCTTCAGGAATGTTCTAGTGCATGTCCCATTGGCCACTCAAGGACCCTTCTGAAATAGGAAAGGCACTTTGAGCCAAAATGCAATGGTTGCATGTGTATTCGACCTTAATTTCCAGTATGTGCATCCTGGTTCAGAGGGGTCCACTACAAATGCCTGCGTTCTTCAAAATTCACTTGCCCATGCGGATCCTCTTTATGTCCCAGCAGGTAATCACAAGTAAATTTTGTAACTTATACTTCCTTAATTTCAGTTTTCAGGCGTCTTGACATGGGAGGGTTTTTTTATTCTGTAATATGCATTAGCATTAGGCTTTCTTGCACCATACCGTGGTGTGTGTTACCACCTCAATGAGCATAGAGGAATAAATCCTCAAAATGCAAAAGTGTTATTTAATAAAAGGCATTCCTAGGCAAGAAATGCAGTTGAAAGGGCTTTTAGAATCATGAAATCTAGGTTTGGGACTTTTAATAATAGCTCCCCAGTACCCCATGGACACCCAAGTGAACATAGTAACCGCATGTGTTGTCCTTCATAACTTCATAAGAAAAGGTGGGGTAGGGGGGGTGGGGAATAGTTATCCATGACAACGATCTCTTTCAAGCTTTCAAAAAGGGTGGGGAAGAACCTAATGTAACCACCCTTTTGGCAGATGATGTCCATCATAATGATTAACCCTCCCAAGTATTGCAATACTACTCCCAAGTGGAGAGGCAGCAATAGAGCAATTTTAGGGATGCTTATGCAACTAGACTTTGGCATGGGTGGGTCAATTTCAGGGATTACACTCAACGTCGGGTGGGTCAATGATCCATTTCTGACTGTCCAAGTAGAATACCATGAGCTAGCATGGTTGGATTTTTTTCGACTTAAATGTCTGGTGACTATATGTACTCTGTTATTTTATATTCTAATGATACTATGGACAAACTTGCTGTTATTTTAATTTTCTGTTACCAACCTATGGAGATCATACTTTATTAGCATGCACATTTATATTAATGTAGACATGTCACAATGGAAGAATGTTTGTTTTAATGCCTCCATGGACAAAGAATTGCTGGCTCTTTTACAAGAGCAGATCGAGCTTGGGAAAAGGGAAAATCGTAACTTTAAACAGGATTTGTACGCAACTATAGCAACCAAAATGAATGTATCAAATCATGGTGTTGGCCATATAACTATTTCTATAATAATCAATCATTGTAAAGTACTGAAGAAAAACTTCGCGCAAGCCGCAGGGCTCCTCAATGCGTCTGGTTTTGGATTTGACTTAGCAACAAAGAGAGTCATAGCCAAAGATGATGTCTGGACTGCATGGCTATAGGTATATACAACACATGTATAAACTTGATATCCATTAATCTTATGTTATCACCGTGCGCATGACATTGCAAGGAAAACGCATCTTTGTAATAGGGTTATCCTGATGCAGTGTCATGGTGAGGAAAGACAATCGATTATGATAAGCTAAGCCTAGTGTTTGGTAAATATGTTGCAACTGGGCAATTTGCAAGGCCTTCAACTTATGTAGGGAGTCCAAATACGACTACATCCATAGGTGGGGTTAACACGCAGGCGTCTAGATATACGACTGAATGATTGTTTTGACAATCTCGAAATGAATGGAAGTGAAGGGTCATCGAAGAAGAGGGCTAGTGCCAAGGACCCCAAGGACATCGACACATACGTTACAGTAGTTGATTGAAGTTATGAGAGGATCACCAGTGCTATTACTGAAGTGGCTGAAAGTATTCAGCATCTGAAGAAGCGAGTGTCTGACAACGTGGTAAAGGAGTTAGACCTGATTGCGGATCTTAGTGACCTGGATGGCACATGAGTGGCTGACAATCCACGCCAATATGGCCACTATTTTCCTTTGCGCAAAAGATAAAAGTGCTTGGATTCGAGGCCATCTCCCAAGAATTTGAAGTGACAATTACATTTTCATTTTATATGTTTATCGTGCTGGTTTCATGCGTTGCTTTCCCAAGTGGTTGGTTAGAGTAATGTTTCTTTGGGTTGCCTTTGTTTAGTTGTCTATTGGTTTCTCTTTCTGCCATTCATCTGACTTTTGATTGGCTTATTACTTGGACTAATCTAATATCATTTAGTGCTTGTTTTCTCACTTTTTATGCAATTCAATATTTGCTTGGTGTTACTGTCTTGATGATTGGCCTTATAATGCTTGTGTAACCATTTAAATTTGGTGGTGTAATCAAAATGAATGGCATCAATTATGTCTTGATATCCATTGTCATCACACATTTATTTCCTCTAACACTGCATCGATTATGTTAAACTCATTGACATCTCAGGTTTTACTTCAATCTTAACGATGCCTCGATTCAATTTTTACGTTGTCTACCGGGGAAGACGGCCTCGTATATATAATACATGGACCGATTACAAAGCACAAGTAAATCAATTTCCCGATGCACTTTATACGGGATACACCAATATAGAAGAAGCTATGGACAATCTCTATAACTATGAAGAAGACGATGGCCAATTCAGAGATGCTTGTACACCTGTATCAAGCCGTCCTCGAGGAGCAATAGTTGCAAGGGACGAACATCTTAATTCACTTATTAGGATTGTTTTTATCCTCATTTTGATCATATGTATTCTGCTGGTATCATTGTTTACGTACGTTATTCGAAGTGTGTAAAATGTTTATGGTTATCACCTAACTATGCATGCTACTGCAACATGTCCTATGTTGGTTTAGTTCCAGTATATTAGGTTATGAACTTTACTTTATTTATTTTCCATGTCATTATTTTCATCAGGCCGCAAAAATGCTTATATATGGTGGGATACATTGTTGATCTTGTGTAGTGGTAGTGTAAGGACCTGTTCCTAGAAATACCTAGTAGGACCCAATTTGACCCAGTCAACCCTAATTTATCCTATTTAATAGGCGATTAGCATGAGCAGTTAGTAATTTCCATTAACTAAGCCTAGTTTATAGGGTTAAGATCCTTGTGGGATTAATAGTGGTTTTCCTAGAATTAATTAGACAATTGGAGGCCTTAGTTGAAATCCTAATTATAGATGGGTTTCCCTTAGAGAGTTATGCAATTAACATTAGAATGACCCAACTACGCATGGCCTAACCCATTAGCCCATTAATTATATGAGGGTACTCTAGTCCATCCAACTACACCTTTTCCCTCCTTTTTGGAAATCCCAATACTTTAAATGATCTTGGCCTCCTTTATTGTCAACCAAGTAAACATGGGCACTTTTGTCATAATAAATAGACTACCTTTATTGCCCTTGGGCTCCTTTATTTACAACCGCTCATTTGAGGATACTTCAATCATTATATGTGAATACCTAAAGTACCCTAGTCCTTATCCTTTATTTCTATTAGCAACCAAGGACCCTTTGGTCATTCCATTTTAATCTCCGCTAAATACCCTCATCTTAAACTTACAGTAGCAAGAGAGGGCATTTTAGACTATAACCCAACCAACTCCTATAAAAGAAACCCCTCTCATCTCTCTTCCTCTCATTTCACTACAATTCCCTCCCATCTCTCTCTCTCTCTCTCTCTAAGTTAGAGATTAGGGTTTCTCTCTTTAAATCTTAGTCCTCCAATTGCAAGAAGTTAGAGCCTCATCTACATCTAGCCCTCTACAAGCTTAGGAGCTCATCTCATCTTCTAGATCTCTCTTCCCTCTCCAAGTAAAGGTAATCTTCTTCTTCCTTTTTCAATTTCCTTATAAAATAGTCTTTTCTCTTCCTTATGCATTTCTCTTTTTGAGAATGGGTGTAGAGATTGTAGATCCAGCCGTTGGAGTGATCTTAGAGCATTTGGAGAGAAGCCCAAGCTAATTGAGGAGTTTCTTTCCTAATTAGGCAAGTAGACATGCTTAGATTCTTTAATTAAATTGATTAATTTGCTTAGATTGCTAATTACTGTCTTGAATGGAAATTTGGTTTTATTTCTGTAATGGGATGGTTGTATGGATGCTATGTTGAGTAGATCTTTCTCTTTCTAAGCCTTTTTATGTGTTTTTGCCATTGATGGATGAGAATCCCCCATTTGGAAGATCAATGGCCCATTTGTGATGAGATCAGGATGGGGGAGGTGTATTTGATGTTTGGAGGTGATTGATGAAGATCTAGGGTCCATTTTGATGGAGTTTTGACGAGAAAGGAAATAGGCGAGAATGTCGAAAATATGGATTTCGTGTATACCCGGTCGACCTGATCACCCAGGATGTTGACTAGGCACATAGGAGACTTTTTCTGCAAATTGAGAGCAAAACTGGTCACAGGGTATATAGCCTAGTGTACCCGGTCGACCGGCCACACTGTGGAACTCCCCACCTGTCATATTTATGGGAAAATGCCCCTAGTTCACCTGGTTGACTGGAGGACCCCCTAGGTCGACCGCGGACACTGTAGACTGTGTTTTTTACTTCCTAGTTCGGCTGTCCACTTTCACAGTGTAGCAGGTCGACCTGTGGACCATGATGTCGACCTGGTACACTGTAGATAGCCATTTCCAAGATTTAGTTTTCTTTTCTTGATTTGACTATGTATGGCCCCCGTTGACCTTCCATTTGGACTGTTTAGGATACGCTAGACACGAGTCAAGGGTCGGGCTTAACCTTGACTCGTGTAGCGGCCTAAGTAGGGTCCTGGGTTGTGAAATGAAACTCGATTCAATAGTTATGGATGTTCTATGATGCTAAATACCCACAGAAGCACTAAGGATATTTAATAAACATTTGGGACTTGATCACTGTCTTAGGTGAAGTGGGACCCTGGACTTGAAGAGAGGGGCAGCAATCACCGTTGTATTTGTGATATGTGGTACTTATGTTGATGAGAACGGACACTAAGGCTGGCTAGTAGGTCCGACCCTTGGATGTAGACCTCGAGAGGTATTATAAATCAGAGCATTGCACTTAGGCTCTTATCCATGATCACGGTTCGTGTTGGATGAGATGTTAGGACATTACAGTTGAAGTCTTAACCTGTAATATTGGGGACTTGACGGTAGATATTGATAGATGGGCCGTATAAAGAGATAATGTTAATTAAGCATATCGAGAAGCGGAGTGTACAAGGGTATACTTTATTAACAGTTGGGAATCGTAAGGATGGATTACTTATACCCGAGCTCTGTGCCTCATATCCTTGACTGACATCGTCTCATAATAAGGACAATAAGGCGATCTAGTTCGGAGTACCCCCACCTAGTGATTTGTAGGATTGTGGATGTACGAGTGGTCTGCCAAGGGATATGATGCCAGCATGGACATTGATATTGAGAGATTGAGTGGCTAAGAGATTGGATGATAGATTGAGTGAATGACACAGTAGGTATCGTGTGGAAGGGATACTGAGACCGTCAGCGCTCAGACCGTGTATGTGGATGGACGGTGATGTTGATCTAGCACGTAAGACTAACGACTGAGACTTGGCCATAGCTATGGATATTGTTGGTTGAGATAGCACGTAAGACCAATGGCTGTGACTTGGCTGTGGCTATGGACATTAATGGGCTCTTGTACGCTCCTATTCGATGTGACTGCAGCAATGGGTGGCTATGACCCCTATGGTTGATGTTCATCATAGTTCTTGGGATGACGACAATGGGCTGGCTCTGATCTCCCACAGCCCTTGTACTTCAACTGTGGACGTACCTTCATGTGCTCTTATAGATGTATATTGGATGTATCATTATTTTGTATTATGGATGTCGTTGTTTATTGTCTTTAACTGTCGACATTGTTACGGTTGGATCTAGGTACAATGGTTACGGATATGATAAGGGTACTTCCGCATGTTACTTTTGTACTGGTGACCTTGTTGTGCTTGTATGGTTTATATGATATCTTGATGATGATGGTTTCTCTTATATACCTAATATGATGTATCAAACATCTGTTGTATAAATATCTCGATTATCGTTCATGCACTACACTCCACATCGTTTTCTATTGCACTCTAATATTCTATATTACTATCGAGATACTAATCACGTAGGTACAGCTAGGATCAGGTATGGTCTTCTTCCCTATCTATTAATATAACATATTGCCATCTAAACATGCCTATTTGCCTGGCTCATCGAGCTTGACCCAATTCTTGGTGCTTTTAGATATCTTCTCTTTCGCTTTTTTTGATTGGTAGAATTGCTTGGTGGTTGATATGTTGCCGCAGGGTTCGGAGAGCGATACAGTTGGTGCATCGAGAAGTTTCTATTACATGGATCTCTATTCTTTCCTTTTCTTGTAGCTAGCCGTGTTGGCCTAGGATTGTAGTTAGTTTAATTATGGAAAGTACCTTCTAACCCCTTAAAGTGAAATAAAATTTTAGGGCTATGTCCATTTACTTGCTCATATGAGATTCACACTTGATTATATTATTGGATTTTCCGCTTCTCTTGGGTACATTCTCGTAGCACCCCGAGATTCGAGGCGCCCGGATTCGGGGGCATTACAGGTAGCTTGCAGCTAGTTATAAACAATTTGTGTGTTGCAGCAATTGACATGTTAGTATAATCACTAGAATAGTCTCAATGGAACGTTGGTGTGATGGGCATTTTAATGTTTGGTGACGAGTCTTGGCAGCAAATAATGTGTCTTACTCCACTTTATATGTATGCGTTCTAGCTGTCTTGATGCCCAAACTCTCTGTCAACGTGTTTATGGAAGTGCATTTTGTTTAGTAATCATACATTTTCTCATCTGGAATCAATGCAAGACATCTTGTTTTCAAAATTAGCCAAGCAAGACTAACTGAACTGATTCAGGATGGATGTTGTCATGTAATTTCTAAATAAACCAACGCATTTTGACCAGATAGATAATATATGTTGATATCGATACGGTGTTGCCACAGGGACATTTCTATAGTACAAGGCCTTTTCCATGTAGTTTGCTGAGTTGTACTCGTTGGAGTTCCATTTGCATGTTGGTAACCATTGATAAATTTGATATGGTGTTACAGAAGACTGTAAAATAAAGTACTCCCAATTTAGTAGTGTAGATGTGCCGTGATTGACGAGCCACTTTTCTCGGCTCACTCCAAGTTTGATTCTTTACAAACGGAGTGCAGTCATGTTTACATTCATAACCGTGGTATAGGTGGATATTTGCCTTTAGTTCAGATGCCTTTGCATAATGATCAATTCTCAATAAATTGTCATACGGCCCCTCCTTTTCTCTGCCTATTAAAGTTGGGTTTATTTTAATAAGTTGAGGCCAGGAAATCCAAACGCTAGAAAGTAATGTACAATAATTACTTAACATCATAATCCAAACACCTTTTTCACTTAACTAAAAAGTCAACTCTACTTTCAAAACACCTTTATTACCCATATAAAGCAATGATGTGACATATAACATAACCTTCACTATACTATTTAAATCAACAAACGGACCCCAGAAGATTTAATTGTGGAAAGTGATTCCCTCAACGCCATTTCATGGGTTAATTCTAAAAAGGGACCATGGAGGAGATTTCAGTTTATCTTGAATGAGATAAAATCATTTCGGTGACATTTTCCTATGTGATTCGATCAGCTAAATTTATGGTAGATGCTTTGTCCAAGCAAGGAGTTGTTAGCATTTTTGCCTTGGAGGTTTCTGTTTTGTAGTTGTCTTTGATTTTTGGGTATATGTCTCCTATACCTAAGCTTGGTTTTTCCTTTTCTTTCTTTTTTGGTGTAAGTTTTCTTTTTTTATAATATATTTTTGCATTACCTTTCAAAAAAAAAAAAAAAAAATGGAACCAAGAAGAGGTAAAACCCTTTCATCTGACCTATCATGAGTAACACGTAGCACTTCATTATATATCGCTTGATAGACTGTTGTTAGATTCCAGTTATCATAGAAATCATAGGGATTTAAGTTAGTAGTTCTGATTGTGGCCAACGCATGTGAACACGGGATTCCAAGAACTTCCAATTTGTGACATGTGGAAGACAGATGATCAAGATGAACATACCTAGCTAATTGAACTTGAAATTCAACCAAGCCGGTGACACAAGCATGCAGTTGACGGGCTTCTTTTGTTTCATGGCTCATGCTTTATCCATGTAGGGAGTTAGGCAAGTATTAACATTTTAGGTCTCGATATGGCATTTTTTTTAAAAACTCCATTAATTTGGTTCTTATCTCCTTAACCCGTTTAACAATAAAGAGCACTTTAGTGTCTTTCAAAAGACGGTTTGTACATTCAGCAACATTAATAGTAAGTATGTTATATCGCCGCCCTTCAACAAATGCATTTTCCAATATTGCCTACTGAATGCATGAATATACTTGTAAGTCTCAACATGAACGACCATGATATCCTGTATGTAGGCGTCAAACTCATATGCTTTATATGCCTTTGCTGCACACCAAAATTTCATAATAGTTGCAGTATCATTGAAGTCAAATTTGTTGACTCACCTAGGGCCAAGAAACAGGATAACAAGGAACCACCCCAACTATCACGTTGCTTCGCTTCCGCGAAGGTAAATGCAATGGAAAATAACTTGTGATTCACATTTAGTGTCACATCTACCAATAACACACATGGATACTTACCACGAAGGTGTGATCCATCAACCGCAATCATTGGCCTTAGAGACAATATGAACAACCGTATGCAAGGTCCAAATGCCCGTAAAAAAAACTTTTGAACCTATCTTCATCTGCAATTTCAATATTTATCATAGGACCTCCATACGTCATTTTCAACTCAATGTAATAAAGTGGAAGGATCTTAAATGAATCTTCTTACAAACCTCAAACTATATGTAATCCAATCTCTTTTGTTATATGTGCATTTCCTATAAGCAATAGTAGCTCCGAACTCCATTTGCAGGTCATTCACTATCTCCTTTGGTTTCAAGTAATTATTGAGGTAGACTTTGTCCAAAATATACTCTACAATAAGCTTCGATGATGCCTGCCAATGCGACATTTCCATCATTGGCCTTGAGCAACAATGGGTTGGGTTATATGTATGGACTTTAAATAATGGTCCACTCTCAATTATAAATGCATGAATAAGCAGTGGACAATTTCGATCTTTGCAATGTGCAATGAATTTAGCTTTGTTAGTCTTTAAGTACTTAATTGTGAAGTTGTTATATATTGCAAACTTGGCAAGAGTTCTTCTAAAGTTTTCGCGATCAGGAAACCTGCGCCCTAACCACATCTCCTTAGCCGAGTTGTAAGTCACATCTGTAGAGTGCCCCCCATGAACCATGTTGTCTTTGGAAATAACATCCTGCCTATCATTTGACGGGTTTGCAACATTTAATAGCACTATTTCTTTTTCTCTAGGGCATGACATACCAACAAAATCTATTTTATTGTTTACAAATTCTACATTAGCAACGTGAATCTCATCATTACACTCCGCATCATTTTCACTATCGCCAAGAAAAATCTAGACTGCCTTCAATGGTACCAATATTGGGATTGGTTAAGAAATGCATGTCATCATCTTCCCAAAAATCAACAACAAGATATTCTAGGATAGGCATAGGATCCAGTTTTTTCTCCATGTTATAAATACTACTTGACCTGGCCAATTTGGCGCAACTTGATGGAGGCATATCCATCCTATGTGGCCTTCAATAAATCCATGAGAAAAAAGTAATTTGGCAACGAAATACAAATGTTCTTGTACAGTATTAAAACAATAATGGAATAACGTACATTGATTGTTCTCCAATACAGTCTACAGCATGAACGATCTTTTGTTGATGTATAAATACATCTTATTTGTGCCATTTCTCGATAGATTCAACATTTTTGTTAATGTCATTATCATCTTCTTTTTCTTGATAATGGAGTGTATCCCAGCCCTTTGGGCCGAACTAATCCCTACGGGCTCAGGGGGAGCTGGGTAAATCCCTGGTGGCCTACATTATAATTTTTTATGGTAATATTTGAAAACACACGGCCTTTGTGATGGAGATAATGAATAATAATATTTCCAATGGTTTCCTCCCAATTTGATGTTTAAATAGCTACGCTAACTAGTGAGCTATATGTTATATCACTTTGAATTAACCTCATTGCAGACACCTCATTTGGCCCCCTACGATAACCTTAAACACCTGTTATATATAACGGTTCCCCCATTTCACCCATAATTGAATGGTTAATGGCATAATTCATATTAATTAATGACGATGAAGATGTTTGTTGATAATTTTCGATATAGTTCAACAATCTTTAGGAATTCGTGAAAGAAAAGGCCGAATCGCATCGAGATCTTGAGTCCAACCCACTACTCATACAAGGGATGGACAACGACACTATCCAACCCCCTTTCAGGCTACATAGAACACACTCAGGTTGTTCACAAAAGGATTACACTTAGTTTGCCTAAGTACAATATGATTAGCATGAATTAGGGGGCTAGAATCTTTGACCCAGATATCCCTACTATTTCCTGACCTCTAATCGTTAGGATGCATGGACCAAAAGATTCTACATTCTGAGAGCTTTCTAACGATATATAGAAAGTCCAAATCCGATGAACGAATCAAAAGATATGGCCGTATGAATGTTACCCCGTCGAACCCCACTAGACACACACCTGGGCGCCCTTGTAGGTGCGCCCATGTCCCAAGGATGTGTGCTCCCAGGTCCCCGTTTGCCCTAGAAAGGCACTTAAGTGCATATTTAAGTGCATCCCGCTCTACCTTTCATAATTCCGACTCGATCTCAGCCTAAAAAACGAACTGGAACCAAACTTCGAACCCATTTGACCCAAAGCATGACATGGGCGCACTTATGTGTACGCCCAAGTACTGAAATGCACTTGGGTGCACACACAGGTGCTCCCAGGTCCCCAGTCATGTTAAAAACATACTTTGGTGTATACTTAGGTATGTTTCACTCTACTATTCACAGTTTTGACTCGGTTTAGACCAAAAAACAATCGAAACTAGACCCTAGACCATTTAGACTTGTAGTTGGACATGGGCACTACCATGTGGGTGCCCAACTCATGGGACCCACTTGGGCGCCCCTCCATGTGTACCCAAGTCCCTAAAACTCTATCTCAGCTTAGTTTGCGTGAAGACTCTAGAAACTCATGTAAGCAGCAGTCCGAGCCCATCCTCCATGCCAAAAATCCCTATAAATAGACCTCTTACACTACTTTTGCAGAGGAGGCTACCAGAAAGAGAGAAAAAGTAGAATAAAAGAGAGAGAGAGAGAGAGAGAGAGAGAGAGAGAGAGAGAGGTCACAAAGGAGATCTTTAGATCTAGAAGAAAGGAGGAGGAGCACTCTGGTTCTCTAAGATCAGCAATGGAGAAAGCCTCCCAAGGTTATGGATTTGCACAAGAGTTTCAATTTAGACTTGAAGAACGTGATTCGGACCGGTATTTGTAGATCTTTTTTGTTTCATTGCATTTCAACATCATTTTTGCTTAGAAACATGCTTAGGATCATTTAAGCATCATAGGTCTATATTAGTTATGAGAAATCTAATGTTAGCATCCCATCATATTAGCAATATGTCTAGGATCATTCTTGGTCTGTAGATCTACATCATCTTTGTCATCCTGAACTCGTGATTAGGATAGATTTCGCCATCCATCTCATTCTCGTTAGGAAAAATCCGAATCTGAAAGGAAAAGTGCGAAAAAAAGGAAAGAAAAGGGCACTTGGCCGCCACTGTGTGTGCGCCCAAGTCCCCGGAGTTGGGTTTCAACCTCGGTTTTCATCTCGCCTGCATTTTGTCTTTCAAATTAGAATTTATCTTCTTATAGGTTGTTATCAGGATCTTCGGATCTGTGACTTTACATTCTAAATCGTACGAAAAGCATTGAAACAATATCAAATATATTGCAAAAGAAAAATAAATAAAAAGAAGAGACGGCACTTGGGCGCTGCTGAGGGTGCGCCCAAGTCTCTGCCAAAGGGGTTCGCTTATTAAGTTTTGATCCTCGTGTCACTATGTTCAAATCCAAAGGTTCTTACATCTGCAATTCATTTTCCGATCCTACATCTAATCACGAAGTGTTGGAAATTGAGTTAGAATATCATTAAAAATTGCAAATAACATCACAACCAGCAGAGGCACTTGGGCGCCCTCGTGTGTGTGCCCAAGTCCCACTTTGACTTTCGGCCCGCATTCTCCACATTTTGCATTTCGTTTAACTTGTTATTGGATCCCTGTGATAACTTTGATTGATTGCTGAACTTTTGGACTTCGAAATATTGAATTATCGTGTTTAGGTTAAGTAGCATTTACATTGTATAAAATACCAAAAAAAAAAAAATCATAAAAGCATAAAACTCTTTCCTTCTCATCTTGCTCTTTAGTAATTAGAGAAGAGAACAAAAAAAAAAAAAAAAAACATTATAAGAAATAGACAAGTCCATGAAAAAAAGAGTAGACATTAAGTAGAGGATCCTAGGTTATTCTTTTAGGTTAGATTGCATTGCTTTTCCATAAAAACACCAAAAAAAAAGAGAGAGAAAATCACAAAATCAAGAAAACCTTCTCCTTTTGTCTTGCTCTCTACTAATTAGAGAAGAGAACAAAAAAAAAAAAAAAAAAAAAGAAGAAGAAGAAGAAGAAAAGAAAAGGTAATTAAAAGAAATAGTAGAATTATAAAAGTAGACATTAAATAGGCTATCCTAGGTTATTCCATCCATGTCTAAGTAAATTAACAAACTTGATCAATCCTAATCTAAAACACTTAATTAATTCAAAACACCTAACTAAAACATCCAATTAAAATCCATAGACTTAATTAATTGAAACCCTAAAACTTATTAACAACTCCTAATAAAACCCCTAATTGAACAAAACCTTAATTGACAAGTCCCAATTAAAATTCTGATTAACAAACCTAATCAACAAGCTTTAATTTATTAATACCCTAATCAACGAAATTTAATTAACAACCCCAAATTCAAGCCTTAACGAAACTTTAATCAAACCTTGATAACCGACTCCTAATTTAAACCCTCATCAAAATGATATACTAATTAAATCCCGAAAATAAAAAAAACATCCCTCAACAGAAACTAGAGTCGAATACTTGAAACTGAATTAAAAACACCCTAGAAGACAACAAACTACTGGACCGACACTTGAGAGCAAAGTGTGTGACTCATTGGTTTTTTATTTAAAGTTGGGATTCAAAAAATAGACCAGCCCCTAAATAATAACTATAAGAACTTGTAACCAACTCATTGCTTTGTATTATCGAGATCTGAGAATTATAGAGGAACAAGAAGAATCTTTGATTCTCTTTTGAAAAAAGGGAAATGAAATTTTTTGGAGTAATGAGACTATTTGAATTCCAATACTCATAGAGAGAGAATCGCTTCGGTGGATCCCTCTTGTTCTTGTTTAGTCCCCTTCGTTTCGGAAGTTTTTTCTATTTCTACATCTGTTTTTTATTTAAGACTAATAAAGCATTATTTACATATCAAAATGAGTGCGAAAAATACCACTAAACCAAAAACTCCAAAAACCTAAGGTAAAGATTTAAAACCCCTAAACCTTAACAAAACATATAAAAAAAACTTAAAAAATATTGTCCGAACATTAATACCTAATAACAATGAGTTGTCCTCAAAACATTGTACTTATATATATTCTTGTACCTTTTGGTTGATGCGTTGATCTACATTTCATACCTAGGTATGAACTTGTCATTCATTGCTTAAAATAAATAAATAAAAACCCTCATCTAAAACACTGAATGAAGGCCAACATACCTTAATTAATATAACGTAAGAAGATTAAAAAAACTTATGGTTAGAAACAGCGGGGACAAAATCATTTAGGTTGAGTAGGGAAATGGGGACACAGTTGTAGAAAAAGGAATGGGACCATAGAGGAAAAATGTAATGGTCGGGCTAATAAAAGGCTGATTTTGTAATATTGCACAATGCATTAAATATGTGCAACCAAAGAAAAATAACAGAGTTTTCGACTGATAAAAAATTATACCTCAACTGTGGGGAAATAATTAAAATCTAAAAATCATGCGAGGAAATCTATATTTAAAGTTAAGAATATGGTCAAAACCTCAAGAATAAAAGAATTGTAATTCTTCTTCTTCTTCTTCTTTTTTGTTGTGATGTGCAATATTTAGGCCAGTTGTTAAATGTAATTTGACTAAAATTAGTATACTTTGATAAATTGTAGAAGTTGGAGATAAGAATTATTATGAAAAGAGTGTTTGTATATAATGCCCCAAGGTTTTTGGGATTTGTGAATAGTCTTATGTGTTTTCATTATTTAGCAATGCATCCCTACTTATTCATTTTAATACCTTCCATGTCCTCAAAATAAGTAGCATTATAACCACCATAAGTTTTTAGTGTAAAATGATACTTTGCCCAGTTTTTTCTTACCTCTAAATGCATAATTTCAAAAGCTTGGACTTATTTTTCTTTACAGTTTGTGACATTGACAATTATTGTAATACATTTAGTGGGATTGTAACCCTACAGAAATCTATTTTATCAATAGGGCCCATTTCGTTTAAATCCAAATTGATCATAATGACAATTAACACGTGTTTCTATAATTGGTTATAATTGACCCAATCCACGTATGACCCACCATTGGATTGATGGAAGTTTCAAAACATATGATTAGGCTTCATGTGCATAGTGATGTGCTCAAAATAATTAACTGCAATCACACAAATTTCTATTAAGTAGATAAAATGGCAAATATGAGTCGATCCACAGAGATTTGTAGAAACAAAATCCAAAAATTCTCAATCAATTTTCACACTAGGGATTTTAAAACGACAATTAATAAAAAAAAATAATAACTAAAATGATATCAAAGGAAATCTAAACACAAACTGATCAGAGAAAGAGAGATTAGGGTATTGGATTTCACCAAAACATATTTAATCATTCGAAAATTACGTCACAGTCTTATCCCAATAAAACTCAATCCAATGTGCAAGCAAGTGCCTTGGATCGGAAGATTTAGCTTTGAAAACCCTTTTTCTTAAAAATCCATTTATCTAATTAGTACCTAAGACTCCCTTCACTTCAATATGTTGAAACTCTAATAACTATTTCTCAGGATCAAACACAAACCATAAAAGGGATTTAACCTAAACATGATATGTCAAGATCAAGCTTAAAAAGTAAAAGACATTCCAAATAACTTTTGCAAAACCAGAAGTTGAATAACATTCATGAAGGAGAACCTATTAAGTCATTAAACATAATGAGGGAAAGACAGAAAAATAATAAGGAACAATCTCACCGGTTTTGGTTTCCTCCTCCACCCTAATCCACGGATTACCCAAGCATTGTAGAACAAACAAGAATAAAGAAGCAAATCTCCATTATTGAAAGCCTTCAAAGTTTCCTATTACACCACTCAATCTCCACCTTCACTTTTTAACTAAGATTCAAGAAAATTAATCCTTTCAGAGCAGAAGAGAGGCTCCCCTTAAAAAAAAAAATACAAGAAGAAAAAGAAAGAGAAATCACCAAATTCATCATCCCTCATATCCCTCCAATTGATAGCCTGTTTTGACCCCCAAAACGTTAGAATTGGGAGATCCTCATGAGACATGATATTCCTCTCCTTTGAGTCCTTTTTCCAATGCATGCCTTAATTGGAGTCTTAGTCACATGTTATGGTCAAAATAGTAAAGCTTGTGGGATGACTACAATTTTGAAAATCTTCTTTCCCCCACCAACTTCGGTCTTCAAAAATAAAAACAAAAACTGATTGTGCCAAATCTTGAACTCATGACCTCTAACTTGAAATTCCAACTCTCCTCCAACAAGCCTATATGCTCTTTGTATATATCTTTTCTCAAATGGGGTTTTAGCTTTAAATCTCTCCGAATTAAGCTCAAATATGCTCAGCTCTTTCTAATTCTTGCATAATAAGAAAAAGGCTATAATTAGAACATTTAAGAAAAAATAAACAACTAGCAACTTTAAATAAAAGGGTAGTTATTAATATTATTCCATGCATATTAAATACCCCTAAACCTAAAGTTTACTAGTCCTCGAGCAAAACAAAGTAAAATTAAATGTTGCAAATAGGAATCCTAACTCACTTTTGCAGGAATCGCGAATGCATTTAGCATGTGCAACAAGCCGTTAAACCACTAGATTACCTCTAGTGGACGAGTGTTGTCTCATGAGGGTTTGCAGTGAATTTTCCCATAAAATCCTTTTTTTTTGCAAACAAAGTTAAAACCAAAGGAAACTTTTCCGAAAGAAGATTTATAAACACCCGATATTCTCTATTCTCATAATTTTCAAAGTTAAATATGAAATTCAGTTCACAAATCCTATCTTTTGGTTAGAAATTCTCAAAATCATGCTACGTTGATCGTGCACGGTGAAAAGTGTGTATACATAAAACGACATAAGTCTCAAATGATCATCTAGAAACTTTTGAGGAAACGATTTTCAATCCAAAATTTTGGGCAACCTAACCTCAGCAAAGAAAGGCAGTTTTCCTCTCAAGGTGACCATGATGGCTTTCGCACCACTGTTTTTTCAAAGGCCGCAAATTTTTTTCCCTTTTCTAACACACAAATGTGACTGTGCAATGCCTAGGTCCCTTATGCTTTCTAATTAACCCAAGTAACGAGCATTAGGCCAATGACTTCCAAACTAGTTGTTTTTAGGGCACTAGGTATGTAAATACCCCTACGGGTTTACTGGTTCAAGTTAAAAAGGCTATGAACCCAAACTAGTCACAAAACTTTTTATTCTTAATTTTCAAGACTACTAACTAAACACATTTTTTTTTTGCGCTCCTCAACAATAGGTAGCCCTTTCCATGTATGCACTCGTCGAACCAGGAAGCTCTGCAACACTAAGGGTCGATTTTCCTCTTTTTTTTTTTTTCAATTATCAAAGAAAAACGGAAATCATAGCTTCACATTCAAAACCTTGAAAATGTATACAATCTATGTAAAAGTGAGAGATCAAAACTCAGCACTTTGCGAAAAGTCCTTTCCTTAAAACAAAATAGTAAACCATTGTTTTCTTTTGCCCAAAGCATCGAGAATTCCAAAATTTGAGGTATCTTTGTTTCATAAAAATCCACTTTGAAGTTTCCTTTCTCAAACACAAATAGCAAATTTTTAAAAAAAAATTCCTAAAAATCCTAGAAAATCAAACAAAAAGAGTGTAAAATTCTTGTCTAAAGATGGACGTATGTTTGTTCTCACCCCCAACCTAGCATGAACATCGTCCTCGATGTTTGAATAAATGAAATGCAATGATCAATGAAAGATGGGGGATAAAAGTACAGGAGGGCACCTGAGAATTATAAAACTCAGAATTGCAACATCATGCGAAAGTTAGACAAAATAAAATTCAACAAAACAGGTAACCACTGTACATAATATACACAAAAAATACACTGTCAGATCTAGTGCTCAATCAATTCTCGTAGGTAGGATCTTCCAGAGGTGTAGATTCAGCCTCTGGAATAGCATTCTCCAGGAATGGCTTCAACCTTCAACCTTTGACCATTGACTTTTTAAATATTACCATCCTTGGGACTTTGGAACTCAACCGCACCATGGGGATGAACAATATGAACAATGTAAGGACCCATCCAACGAGACTTCAACTTTCTAGGGAACAAGTGCAACCTGGAATTGTACAATAGGACTTTCTGGCCAGGTTGAATATCTTTCCTGAGAATATGCCTATCATGCATGGCTTTCATTCGGTCCTTGTACTTTTTGGTGCAGTCATAGGCATCATTTCGGAGCTCCTCCAATTCATCAAGCTGAAGTTTCCTGGTCTCCCTTGCCTTATAGAGAGCAAAGTTGAGGCGTTTGATCACCCAATATGCCCTATGTTCCAACTCTACAGGGAGGTGACAGGCCTTCCCAAAGACCAATCTATAAGGGGACATTCTGATTGGAGTCTTATATGCAGTCCTATATGCCCACGGAGCATCACTCAAGCACAATGACCAATCCTTTCTAGTGGGATTGACTTTCTTCTCAAGGATAGTCTTAATCTCTCTGTTGGAGATTTCAACATGACCGCTCGTCTAGGGATGATATGAGGTGGCTACTTTATGAGTAATAAAGAATTTCCCCATCAAGGCCGCAAAGACCAGATTACAGAAATGCTTTCCCCCATCACTGATGATTGCACGAGGAATACCAAAATGAGCAAACACAGTTTCCTTGAGAAACTGAACTACCACCTTGTGGTCATTTGTTTTGCAAGCTATTGCTTCCACTCATTTTGACATGTAATCCACAGCAACTAGAATGTATTGATAGCCATATGACATTGGGAAAGGGCCCGTGAAGTCAATGCCCCATACATAAAAAATTTCGATTATCAGGATTGGGTGTTGGGGCATCTCATTTCATTTTGTGATTCTCCATAATCGTTGACAACGGTTACAGGTTTTGCAATAATCATGTGAATCACGGAATAAGGAGGGCCAATAAAATCCACACTGCAAAACTTTTGCAATGGTTTTCTTTCCCCCAAAATGTCCTCCACAAGCGTGGTCATGGAAAAATGCAAGAATTTTCCTTTGGTCACAGTTGGGGATGCACAGTTGAATGATCTATTCAGGGCAATACTTGAACAAATATGACTCATCCCAAAAATACCATTTTGCTATAGATAGAAAATGACACTTTTCTTGCTTATTCCAAGAACTTGGCATTTGCTCTGTAACAAGGTAATTCACAATGTCTGCATACCATAGGATTTCTACATGTGAGACTGATATAAGCTGCTCATCAAGAAATGTTTCTAAGATAGGCAAGGACTCAACAGTAGGCTCTATAAGTAATTGAGACACATGATCAACCACCACATTTTCTAACCCTTTCTTATCTCGAATCTCGAGATCAAATTCTTACAATAAGAGAATCCACCGAATCAGCCTGGCTTCGCATCCTTCTTTGTGAGAAGGTACTTAAGGGCAGCATGATCGGTGAATACAATGAATTTTGAGACTATCAGGTAGGGTCTAAACTTTTCCAGAGCAAATACGACTGCCAACAACTCCTTTTCCGTGGTGGAATTGTTGAGTTGAGCGTCGTTCAGAGTCTTACTAGCATAATGAATCACATGGGGTAGCTTATTGACTCTTTGCCCTAAGATGACACCAATTGCATAATTGGAGGTAGCACACATGACTTTAAACGGCAGAGTCCAATCAGGAGGCCAAATGATAGGTGTTGAGGTCAAATCGTCCTTAGCTTTTCAAAGGCAGCTAAGCAATTAGGAGTAAATTCAAATGAGGCATCTTTTGATAACAAATCACACAGAGGTTTCAAGATCTTACTAAAGTCCTTGATAAAACGACGGTAGAAGCCAACATGACCTAAGAAGGATCTCACCTTCCTCACTATCTTAGGAGGTGGTAGGTTTGCAATTAAATCTACCTTCGCCTTATCAACTTCTAGTCCCTTCTTTGACACTACGTGTGCCAAAACAATTCCCGATTGCACCATGAAATGACACTTCTCCCAATTGAGTACTAAGTTCTTTTCTTCACATCTATTTAGCACAAGTGTCAAATAAAATAAACATTCTTCAAAGCTAGACCCAAAGACAGAGAAATCATCCATGAAGACTTCCAAAAACCTCTCCACCATGTTAGAGAAAATACTTAACATGCACCATTGAAATGTCACAGGTGCATTGCATGGCCCAAAAGGCATGCATCTATAAGCAAATGTGCCAAAGGGACAGGTGAATGTTGTTTTCTCTTGGTCCTCAGGGGCAATTGGAATTTGGTTAAATGCAGAATAACCATCTAAGAAGTAGTAGTACGCATGGTCAACTAGACGCTCCAACATCTAATCAATGAAAGGTAAAGGAAAATGGTCCTTCCTAGTCATTGCATTGAACTTCCGATAATCAATGTACACTCGCCAACCAGTTTGGACACGAGTGGGGACCAATTCATTGTGTTGGTTGGCAACTACGATGACACCAGACTTCTTGGGTACAACTTGGATAGGGCTAACCCACTTACGATCAGAGATAAGGTATATAATACCTACATCTAGTAGTTTCATCACTTCACCTCGAACTACTTCCTTCAGAAAAGGGTTTAGCCGCCTCTGTGGTTCTCTTAAGGGTTTTGCATTTTTTTCAAGATAAATTTGGTAGATTACCACAGATGGGCTAATCCCTTTGATGTCAGCAATGGTCCACCCAATAGCTTCTTGATGAGCTCGAAGCACACCAAGTAACTTCCCCTCTCGATCTTTCTCTAAATTTAAGGCAATGATGATAGGTAATGTCTCGACATTACCAAGGAAAGCATGCTTTAATGACTCAGGCAATGGTTTGAACTCTAGCTTAGGAGGCTCGACAATGGAAGGCATGGATAATGAAGTGGAAACCGGTAAGGGCTCTATTCTTTCTCTCCAACGGCCAATATCCAGTTGATGGGCTGAGTCCAACATTGCATTGACCTGGCTAATGGATTCATCAATGTCGATGTCAAAGTTGAATTGGGCCAAACATTGTTCCAAAGGGTCCTGATAACAAGACTACTGTATTGTCTGACCTATCAGGACATCAATCATGTTCACTTCTTCCTCATCATCCATCTCAAGGGATTGGAATCCATTATCGAAGACATTCAATTTCAACTTCATATTACCGAAGGCCAATGTCATTACTCCATTCTTACATTTGATAACTGCATCGGAAGTGGCAAGGAATGGGTGGCCCAAAATCACAGGAATGTGATGGCCCGGATTCATGATCGGTTTGGTATCTAGGATGACAAAGTCCGCAAGGAAATATAACTCATTCACCTTTACTATGATGTCCTCCACTATTCCATTGGGAACCTTGACTGACCGATCTGCTAGACTCAAAGTTATATCTGTGGGCTTGAGCTCCCCCAAGCCTAATTGTTTGTATAAGAGTAAGGCAGAAGGTTCGAACTTGCCCCAAGATCCAAAGGACATTTATCAACCATTGTGTCTCCAATTCTAATAGAGATTGTAGGGACTAGGGTCTTTATATTTGAGAACAATTATTTGCTGGATCAGCCGTGAAGCTTGAGCTGCCATCACAGCCTCCCTAGGGACAAAAGTCTTTCTCTTAAGAGTCGTCAGATTTTCAAAAATCTGAAATTGGAAGGTATCTGCTTAATGGCACCCAAGAGAGGGATCCTGATTTGAACATTCTTAAACACCTCTAAGATCCCCTCGAAGTGTTTATTCTTCCTATTTTCTTACAAGCGTTGGGGATAAGGAGCCTTGGGTATGTAGGGTGTTACTGGATGGTTCTCTATAGGAGCCTGGTTCAGCTCCCCTTTCTTTTAGACATCTTGCCCACCTTGTCTCTCTTGTCCTTGTTTGGTTCACCCACATTTACATACCTTTCCTCAGGCATTCTGACTTGGTTGTCCACTTGCTTGCCGGACCTCAATGTGTGGATAGCTTGTACTTAATCATGGGGTAGTCCTGGAGTACTATCCATTCCAAATTGGCCTCTAAGAGCATTCTGAACATTGGGCTGGACCTTGGGATTAGGAACTGTTTGACTAGGAAACTGCCCTTTCTCTCTCCCTCCTACTGATATTGCTAACTGGCCAAGCTGGACTTCCATCTTGGCGATGGCCTGGTCAATAGCTTGATTCAACTAGGCTTGGGCTGTGTTGGTTTGCTGCTGCTATTGGATGAATTGTTGTTGCAGCTTCATCATATCAGTCGTCATAGTTTCCAAGGATGAAGACTGTTGTGGGACAGAGGGAGAGCAATTTTCCATTGGGTCAGGAACTAGAGTTCTACAGTTGTTGGGCTGTTGAGGAGCAACATATGGCTATTGAGGAACCAAAGCTTGGTTCGTCTGAGGTTACTGAGAAGAGCCTGCCTTGAAAAGTTCCTTTGGAAACCTAGAGGACCATCACTTTGTTGCTGAATAGGTTCACTCTGCCTATAGAGAAATTCGGGTGAAGCCTATTGTCAGGATGGTACGTCTGACTAAAAGAATTTGGTGTAGGTTTCCTAAAGGCATTATAGCCATTGATGGCATTGGCTTGCTCAGCTTTAACGACTGACAAATTTGGGCAGCACTCGACCATATGCTCAGAACTATCACAAAGGACACACATTGCACTTCGTTCAGATGCAACGTTCATCAAAGAATTTTGGTCTTGGTGGAGGTTCCTGTTGGCCATCACTATAAAGGCATCAACAGTTGACATTTATCAGTGCTTTTTTTTTTTTCACTCTTTTTTTTTCACTCATGTTTCTTCTTGTTGGCCACCACTGTATCGGTGAGAAAGTAGCTTTCTATGGTTTTCCATTTTACTATAACTCTAATGATATTATTAGTGCTTAATTTATTTTTCACTCATGTTTCTTCTTATCTCAGTATGTCATCCAAGTATGCCCCCGCATTGTTCTAGGTTATCTGAATCTGTTATAATTATCCAATTTAAATGTTATGCTTGCAAACCTGTTGTTTCCCATTATTAAACACCTACTTGACTTGTTCTACTTTGGTGCTGTAGGTATTTCCCCCATTGCCTTTGAAACGGAGCCTGAGGAGCCACAGGGCATAGCGGTCTGGTACTCTGATGATGTCGTCTAGACGTCACATTGCACACGAGTGGCCGTAACATTTTGGGGAGTGGTATTGCTTCTCTTGGGATGTTGTGGTATAGCCGATGTTGGCTTTTATTTTGGAAAATGTAATTAAATTTTATCTTTAGTGTAAATATTCTAATCTAATGCTATGAGAATACCATGTTATTAATGTGCTTATTTTTTATGCATGTCTTTTATTTATGCTTGCTCTGTATGTATGTTTTGCTATAAGCTTCCACTAAAATAATGCTCATGTCTAGTATGATTCCGTATGGGATCCTCACCGCAGAAACCTGTGGTAAACCTCGCGTGTGTGGGCAAAATCTTCCGCTCTATCCTGCGTGTGCAAGGCGTAGCGCTCTCCTGGGGCGATTAGATCCTAATCCGGTTTGGGGGCATGACAATATCATTGCGCAAGTTTGAAACGAGTGACGATATCGTCGCTTAGTCAACAAGGCAAAAAAGGAAGTTAAAATTGCAGGGGGCCTTTTCTGGGTAGTTGGAAATAGGGGGTCCTTTTCTGTACAGGGGCCAAGGGGTTTTTTCCCGTAACATCCTCTTAATAATTTATGGTCTTAATTATTTCAATACATAAAATTTTAAATGATAGCGTAGAAAAATGCAACTATACTCAACAAGGGCTACGATGGTAGTTCAAGTAGCAAAATTCTACTTCAAATGTAGTGGTGTTTAATGTTGTTGAGAGTTGAGTAGCCCACGGTGTTATATATGACTGCTAGTTTTAATGGATAAATGACATAAATATTTTTTATTTAAGCTTAGCAAATTTCACTAACCTAAGCTCCTTTTAGCGAACCCAATTAGGTGCATAAAGATTAAGGGAGCATGTTGATGATTAAAAAGCTTGGATGTGGATTATAAATATGTAATACCAAGCCATTCGAATGATCCTAGCCTTAAGTACTTGATCATCAAAGTTTAAGGGGCCAAATTATCTTTTTAACTCAAGAATAAGTCATTTGAACCTTTCTTAAGGATAACTCGGTAATTGGTAAAAAAATATTTATCAGAAGGTATCATTTTTCCCAATTTGATAGTTAGTCAAAGGAGGATTTAATAAAAACACAAATATAGTAGCCTTTTTTAGATTGTGTTGAAAATGAAAGGTCCTATTTGTAAAAAAAAAAAAAAAAAAAAAACACTTTTAAAGAAAAACCTTTTTTTTTTCTTTTCTTTTATATCTTTTTACTGGTACATGTGGGCTGTAAGAGTGATGGATCTCAACCGTCTAACTTGTGGGCCTCTTTATAATGGTCAATTAAAGAACTAAACTCTGCAAATTGGTGAATGAGGAACCTTGGAATGCCTCAGCACGGTCTGATCCCGCCCATGAACACCACTACTCTTATGGGAGGGTGTCTCCTGCCATCTTATTGTGCGAGTGAGACAGTAAAAGCTACATTTTAACAACCTTGGGTGATGGTGGTGTCTGGTTTGAAATTTTTCAATGAACAATACACATGGCTTATAAAAAACAATACGGATTGGGAAAATAATAATATGTGAAAACAACAATCCTCAGTTTCAAAACAATGAAATATTTTTATAGCTGTTAAAGTCTCAATAAAAAAAGCTATTTGACTCTCCTTTTTTTTTTTCTAATTACATGTTCAATTAATATAGGTTTTGCTTCTTTGAATATAGACAGCTGACATTTGTTGTTACTGCAAGGATTACCCCCTCCTAAGGGCATCCTGGTCTAGACAATTTGGTCCACATTAAAATCAAGGGTCTTTTATTCAAGGTCATCAACAAATTTCCAAACAATGCTGGCAGCTTATGCCTCAACATTTGCATTTGGACCATTTGATTTGTGGGTCCTCTCGTTGATGTACCACTTGAGAAGCTCCACTTGATCAATGCTGTACTCACTTGAATGCGCGAACAATAAATTTTGAGTACAAAGATTAAAGTTTTAGCAATTTACAATATAAAGATGGAGTCATCGATTTCTAGAAGTTATGACAAGGAAGACCTTACAGTCTTATAGAAAACAGATGTGGGAACTGAATACTCAATCCTTTCCTGTGATTGCTTTTTTTTTTTTTTTTTTTTTTTTTTCACACTTTCAGATATCAAAGCGAACATCCTTACGTTGCAACCAGAACTAAATCACTGTGGTCTGTGTGTTCCCATTTCTTTATCACTCCCTCATTTGAGAATCTCTGCTTTAGGATGCAATGGGATCATGTGATACTGAGTCATGGGGAAGATATAACATAATACCGTCATCTATATGCTTGTTTACAACAAAACAATCGGAAAATTCATTTAGATGTGGATGAATTCAGCTACCAAGACCTCGAGCTTCCCTTATTTATATAGCAAGTGATCCCCAGCCACACAAGTTTCATCCCACAAATAATTGTCTTCACTGTAGTTAACCCCTCTATTTGTCATTTTGGATTTATTGTCCCTTCTATCTCTTTCTAAGATTTTTTCTTACTAGATTTCTTAAGATGAAGGCATCACCAAGACAGTTGAAAGTTCAAAAGCATATATTTTGTTTTTTAAAGGTATATAACAGATGATCCATAGTTTCTTTTTTTTGCACTGAGGAATAAGACCTAGTTGATGGTTACCAACCCAAACATTAAGGGCATCATGTAGAATATTTTCCGCAGAAAATGAAAATGGTTTCTAGTGGACAATGACTTCCCATTCTTCCATGTTAATATTTTCCATGGTTCTAATTTTCCAGGCGAAAGCATTTTCCACAAGTTTTGCAGAAGGCATACTTGGATCCAAGAGGAAGAAAGCCACTTTCTATACTCTTAAGAGAGTTAGAAACACATTCCACTGCCAAAAATGTTTTTGTCACAGTATACAGTTGAAACCGGACACTGTGAAAAATGAAGACATTGTGGAAATAAAATGCAGTGAAAAACTACTGCACACAAACATGCCCAAATCTTTGATACTATTTTTCACCTAAAAGAATTAGCTGCTTCCACTGTTGATTTCGATGTCAGGAGGGAAGACAGAGAAACAGTGGTTTGACCGTATGATTTCCAAATTTTGTTATCAGCATCATGAAAACACTGCAGAAATACATTCATCTGTACTTTCTTCATTAAAATTGAACAAGGTTTCGGTTATATCCAGATGCATTTTAGTAAGTGTATTAATGAAAGAAAGAAAAATAGCATCCCCTAGTCAATAAGATTGTCTCATCAACAACAATCTATAGCCTGAAACAGATTACATAATTTAAAGAGATGACTTCTAGTAAATGAGATTACCCCATGAACAAAAAGCTATAGATTGAATACAGATTAGATAATTTAAAGATAGCATTCCTAGTACATGAGATTACCCCTTGAGTAGAAGGCTATGACTTGAGAGCAGGTTTCATAATTTAAAGATAGCATTCCTAGTAAATGAGATTACCCAGAACAACAAACTATATCTTGAAACAAATTACATAATTAAAATTCAGCATTCCTTAGAAGACTTCTAAGGTGATAAAATGTTGGAAAAATAATAAACCCGAGATCTAGACTTACAACTGCATAATTTTTAGGATGCAGCTACAGAAGAAGATGAAGGGGGTATTGGTGTATTAATTATCCCTTCCAACATCAAAATCACCTTTTTCATGGTGGGACGAAGCAGGGTCTTCTTGAGTACACCACAATCCCACCCTCACCATCCTCTCCAATATCGTCTTCTCGACTTCTTCATTGCCTACCAGTTTATCCAACTCTCCACGCTTGAAGCAATCATAGACCCAATCCAAGAGAACAATCTCACTCTCTGTAGCCTCTATCTCCACATGCTTTCTACAACATGTAAGTTCTAAAATCCCAAAGCTGTACACATCAACTTTCATTGTTATAGGTGCGCTCTTGTACCATTCGGGCGCCACATAACCTCTGGTCCCACGGATCCCAGTATATGTTTTTGTTTGATCCAGCATCAACAGCTTTGCTAAGCCAAAATCAGAAATCTTTGCAATCCAACACTCGTCCATGAGTATGTTCCAAGGTTTTATGTCACAGTGGATGATATGGGTCTCACAATCTTCATGTAAATAGTGAATCCCTCTGGCTACATCCAATGCAATTCTCACTCTTTCTTTCCAATTGGGGGTGCTTCGGCCTTGAAGAGGAAGTTGGCGAGTGAGCCATTGCTCATGTATTCATAAACAAGTAGCCTGTGTGAGCCTTCAATGCAGAACCCAATCGGTCCAACCAAGTTCCTATGATGTGTCCTTCCTATTGTCTTCATCTTGGCTTCGAATTCCCTTTCTCCTTCTTCAGCGAGCTTCTCTATCTTCTTCACTGCAATGGTCCTGTTGACACCATTTGGTAAAAATCCTTTATAAACCTTCCCAAAAGAGCCCCTACCAAGCTCTTCCTTGAAGTTGTCAGTCACTCTCGCCAACTGGTCATGGGTGAATGATCTCAAATTCATCTCCTCAATGAAAGCAGGAGTACTACTATGCTCTGGGATCCTTCCATACCCTACAACTTTGCGTCTATAAACCAAGAAGCAGGAACACAATAAGGTTACAAAAGAACAGCCGATAAGAACAAGACCCACAACCAAAACTCCCTTACCGAACGCCGTCTTTGTAACCTCACATGAGGTGGGATCCTTCACTGTGCCACCTCTTCCCACCTTAATGAAGGTCGTCAAAAGAATCAGTTATGTTCCCATATCTGAGAGGCAGCTTCTGTTTTGAACACCTTCCACCCTTGAATAAGGCTGCCATGCAATCACAGTCTTCCAAACAGGCCTGCTTACGGACTTCTTCATTTGCCACCCATAGAAGTGCATACTCATCGTCTTCCCAATAAACGTTTTCCAATGTGGTAACTGTCCAAGTCAAGCCTTCTGTACCTCTTCCACAATCTTGTTTAATGAAGTTTGCGTCACATCCACGAAACATTTGTTGGCCGTTGACAAAATTAAATCCTTCAGGGCAGTTACATCTAGGCACCATATCCTCACCCATCTGACAATAGCTATTAAATCCACATGTTCCTTTTATCTCACAAAGGTCAGCCAGTGGGAGTGATTGCCATACGATTGATTCCTCCGATACGCTACCATTATTCTCAATTCTACGAGAATACAACCGAAAAATTCCATTTACATCCATCATCGCGCGATAAATAAATTGAAAAAGTGCAGGGGTCTCCGGGATTTATAGATTGGTCTACTCAAACAAACAATCCAAAAGTGTGCAAAAATAAATATAATGCAGCAGAAATAAAACAACAATCACACATCACAAGAACACCAAATTTTAAGGTAGAAAACCCTAACCGGGTGAAAAACCACCGACCCGAACTGGATCAAATCAAGCACTATGAATCTCGCAATTACAAGAAACTCAGATCTCCTCCCTAGATATCCCCTACCCAAGGACTGAAGTTACCTTGTGTCGCTTCACGCTTCAACGACTTCACACCGTTGATTGCAACAGATCCAAACCAGCACTTGACTCCTCAAATCTTCTCGTAGGAAGATAATCTTCTACAAAGGATGCAGAAGAAGTGACTCTAGAGAACTTGGCAGCACAACAACATAAAAACTCTAGAGAAGAATACTCTCAATAAAAATATCTAACTCAGAACTTTGAGAGGTGAGGTGTAACTTTGGAATAGCCCTTGAGTCCTTTAAATAGCCCTTGGTTCGTGTTTAAGGTTGCCTAAGTTGATTAGGACTAAAACAACAGTTTGAGCACAATCAGAATATCAAGTTTCCAATTTCATCTCACTGTCCGCGCCAGGTTCGCTCGAGCGATCTCCAGGTTCGCTCGAGCGAACTACCCTCTGTTTCAGAACTGGGCAAGACAGAACACTGTTCGCTCGAGCCAATGGAATGGTCGCTCGAGCGAACTCCCCTCTGGACTTGATCCGGAAATTCAGCTCTCTTTCTCCAGCAGATTACTTCTAATTCCTTTAGGCTTTCTTCATTTGAGTCCTTTCAATCTTCTAACTTCAAAGTCTTTTTCTAAATAAAAATTACAACTCAAAGACCCAGAGTTTTGTCCAAACCATGAATTTAGCCAACACTCAAAAACCTAACACAAATGCTCCCGTCCTGTGTTTTGCCAGGTTTTTTTTTAGTGAAACCCGTGGAATTGAGTAGATACAACTGCCCATTAGTGTCTAAATTCAGCGAGACATTCCTTCCTCCCATCCATGTAGCTGAATCCCAGTAGGAATCCCTACTTGTATTAGTAGTATCCGTCAGGTATGAAAAAAGATTTCCATCAGTATGCATGACAATTCGAAATCTTCCAGTTGAATGATTGGTTTCTGAGAAGAGTGAAAAGAGAGTCCATTCAACAATTAACCTTTGTTCTGTAACAATCGTGTCGGTTGGAAAGTCAAAACTCTGCCGTATGATATTTGAATTAGAGTTGTACAGAACAAAATTACCACTATCTAGCATCAACGCGTAGGAGGCAACTCCAGATGCATCAATGAGTGACCTATTGCTTCCGCCGCTGCTAAGGAGTAGTCCACCATCAGTAGACAAGAGAACTGTGCCAGATGAAATTGGCGGGTCATCTCTTTTCGCTGTCCATATGATGGTGTTCTTTGAAATTCCGATGATCCATACACCGACCATGAAACCATTGCCAATCGGATAGAACCCGAATGCAAATCGGCGGGAAGGAGACACCCAGTACGTGGAATTGCCATTGATAGAGATAGAAGAGTCTAGAGTGATGTTAGGTGTTTGAATCTGAGCTGCTGCTGTAGAGATTGAAGAAAGAGAGAACAGAGCGAGGAGCAGAGATGCCATTGCCATTGAAGCATACATCCAAGATATTGTTCTTTCAAACCAAAGGGACTTTGGTTTTTCTTTCCCACTAATTGAGGGAAAGGTCCATATGCCAATCAAAATCTAGAAACCATTGTTGACTTCAAGTCAACCAATAATGTTAAGGCATGTAATAAGAATCCAATTAGGAGCATTCGTCGGGGCACTTAAATCCTGGGCCTCAGGCAACTGTTTATTTCGTCAGTTCTGTTTCTTATACAATCAGGTTCTAGTATGCACAATCTGGAGCGTTGGATATAACAAGTCCCGATTGTGGTTCCTAAAATACTCGTAGATCAAAAGGTCACAGCTCTTGGATTGAATTGTCTGTTTACTAAAGTAAAATCCTACCGTGGTGAATCTCAGACACTGTGCAGTTTGTTGTGGACTCACTGCCGGGGTTCCAATCACAGGGAGTGTGACCCACCGGACTTGAGTACTTTCAGGTTTTTAACTTTTATTAAGCTATGATTACAGTTTCTTTTACAACAACAACAAAAAAAAGATTATAATTTTCATTGAAATATATAACATAGTGATTCTATAAATATAGATACTATTATGGTTGGCCCGTGGGCTGGATGACCATACCAGGAAAAATTAAAAAGGTCAACGGTTTAGAATAGGGTCAACTAAACATGGGTGTCTCGATCTGGATCAGATCTGGATACATCATTTATAAACTTGTGTTAGTTTAGTTTGATAATTGGTCAGGTTGGGAGGATACATGTTTGGTTGATTGCCATGGGGCCCAATATGAACCTGAGCCGAACCCATTTATTAATTGGGCAGAAAATGTCAATTGGGTCCGAATCAGCAAACAAGGGTGGTCATGTGATGTGAATTTAAATCCAATCTTTTAATACTACAAGTGCAGAGTTGTCTTTTTGAGACAGTGGCAAGTACAGGTCGAATCCCATAGGGAGCACTACTGAAATAAATTTTTATTAAAATCTGAATTTTTTTATAATAAAAATAAAAATAAATTAATATTTGAATGACAGATAAAGCTACTATGCAAGATGAATGGATAACAATAATGATAAAGGTAGATCAGAGCAACAAAGAATCCATTAATTAATTTCAATTCTCAATCCATATACTTTAATGTAGTCTTTTGTCTTGCAAATAACTCAGATTAGAAATAACTCAATGTTTCTGATCCGGAAGAGATATATATATTTTAAATTCAATTCTTAAGTAGAAGAACCCAAGATTTCCATCACCTCATAAAAATATAAATTACTTTAAGCGTCAGCTAACAAATGAAGCATAAAATATCAAAGGCATAAAAACCTAAGTATATTTTATCAAAAGAAGATTAACTGATCAAAAAGAAATTTATTAAAAATATAAAGTGGAGGTTTGCCTGTGGCGCGAAGGCAGATCTATTATTCTAATAAACATGCATCATAGGGACAAAAGAATTAAATTAAAGACATAGAATGAGAATAAATCACTTAACTTCACTTTGTGCTCCGAGCCAAGAAATCTACTCCTCCATTGCAAAATATATGATTTTCATTGAGAACTTCATTTTTACAACTTCTCCTTTACCAAGATTCTCCTTCAAAATAAATCCTTGGACATGACCCAAGGCTACCAAAATAAAATAATAGAGAAAAGAGGTAAGGAAGAGAAGGTGTGGCTAGAAGAGAATAAATCAATAGAGAAAGATGGGTGAAGTTGTTTGGACATGTGAGAATGTGGTCTTATGGGTCTCCATCATGTCTCCTTTTATGCTTTTTGCAAATCCATTTTAGTAAAGAAGTACTACCCTTTTAGGTTTCTTTTTTCCTTATTTGTAGGGATTCTTTCTTGTTCTCCAAGCTAACTTTTCTTTTGGAAAGACTTTTGACTTTGAGATGATTCTCTTTCTTAATTTAAGTGTCCTTGGTGCACATACCTTCCTTTCAAAAATATCTTATCTCCCAAGATTGCTTGTTGATGTGGATGAGAAAATCAAAAGTTGTGCACATAAGAGAGCCTATAATTATGGAACGTCCATGCATGGTGGGGACCCCTTTGGTTAGACTTCTAAAGTGCTTGGGCACTTTTTTTTTTTTTTTCTTCTCTAATTTCTCTTAAGTGGATCCCAAAAATCTAAGATTTCCTACAAGAATAAAAGGAATAATTCAGCCATAATATGTATAAAATTCATAAATGCCACGCATGGGACCCTAATGAGATCAAGCACATGAATGCACTACTGGATAATTTTCCATGAACTAATTGATGATGCAAGAATCAAAAAGCTAATTGGTGTGACATTAAGATGATGTAAAACCAATGATTTCATAGAATTCATGCAAGATTGATGATTTTGAATGATTTTGACTAAAATTCCAACTTTACTGCTCAAATGGATGGAATTATGAAATTGAATGCAAATTACCCTAATTAAGTCCACAAAGTGACATAAAATGATGATGAAGATTTCCCAAACTAGCTTTTTGCTAGTCCTCGAGCAAAACAAGTGAAAAAGGAGAAGTTTACTATCCTAACAAAGGTGGAAAAACAAAAAGAAAAATGCCACTTTCACTAGCTCTCTCGACTGCATTTAGCGTATGCAACAAGCCCTTAAACCCCTAGGTTCCCCCTAGTGGACGAGTTGTGCCTCGTGAGGGTTTGCAGTGAATTTATCCACAAAATTCTTTTTTCTTTATTAAAAGAATGATTAAAACCAATCAAAATCTAGGGAAACTTCTTCCAAGAGAAAATCTATTGACACTGACTAATCTCGGTTCTCAGAATTTTCAAAGACAAATCTTAAATTCAGTTCACCAATCCCATCTTTTGGTCATAAATTCTCAAACACTACAAGAAAATACATTTTTAGCGTCGGACTTATAGCGGCGGCCGCTAAAATTTGTCGCTATAGTATACTAATAGCGGCGGCCAACTCTGACCCCCGCTGCAACGCAATTTTTGAGCTACTTTTACCGACGGCCACCACAATGTTCGTCGCTAAAAATATTGATCCCAATGGCGCCAAGATCTCGCGGGAGATTTTTTAATTTTACCGTCGAATATACAGCGGCGACCAATGTTTTCGAGGGTAAAACATATTTGTAGCATCACTCAAGTTTTGGCCGCCGCTACAGATTATTTGTTGCGGCGGCCATAAGTGCCCCCCGACGGTAAAGGTTTAGATATATCCCATCTGTCTCTCGCTCATCTCCCTCAACGTCTCTCAGTCTTTAACATTAATCCCTCTCTCACTCTCTCATTCCCTCACCGTCTCGCTCATCTCCCTGCATGTCTCCCTCCCCTGCGCACTAAGCAGCCCTCATCTCTCGACCTTCTCCTTCATCTCTCTCACGCCATCCCTCTCAACCGATCCCTCTTCTCTCTCACGCCATCCCTCTTCTCTCACTCATACATCGCCGGAGGACTGAAATTCCTCTCCAATCAAAAAGCCCCAAATCTCCAACCCTTACCCTCGTCTCTCTTGAAACATTGTCTATCCCATCATCGAAAACCTCTCCATTCGAAAACCCCCAAATCAAAAGTGTTCAGACCTTCTCCCTCGCTCGTACTCTCTCGACTCTCTCTTAGTTTCCAGGCAACATAAAACAAAGGAAGGGAGCAAAGTAGACGAAGAAAAGAGGAAGAAACCCAGATCCGCAGTCTTCTTTCCTGTCACAAACCCTATCCTGCGCGAGGCCTCATCTCAATCTCTCTTTCACGCCTCGTCTGGTGGATGCAAAGGGAAGAAGAGCTCTAACAGAGATTCCAGGAAGAAGAGCTTTCTCTCTGCATCTCAATCTCTTCTAGTCGTTCTAATATATGCACAGAGAGAAGATGAGCCCGAGCCCAAAACACATTTGCATATGGAATCAGCTGATACGTTTCTCGTGAACTGTGATCGGCCAGTGGGGCCAAAACCATAGATTTTGGTTTTTCTGCTCTTCTTCGCTTTGGATTTGCATCTGGCGTTTGTAGGTAATCATTAATCCATCTCTCTCCGTTTATGTTTTCTTCTGTGCCTTTTCTTGTCTTGATTTGTTGGTAGTTTTGGTTTTTTTTTTTTTTTTTTTTTGCTTGATTTCAGAAAAAATCCAATTGTCTATATCTTTCTTTTGTGAGATTGTTTGGTTTGGCTTTGATTTCTTACATGGACTGCTATTTAGAGAGAACCCAGTTTCCAAAATCTCTTTTTTTTTTCAGGGGAATCTGACATGTTTTCATCAGTTTCTCTGATCTGCTTCCTATTTGAGGAAAACCCTGTTGAAAAATCTAATCTTTATGGGTCTTTTGCAGGTTTATTCTGGTTTTAATTCCGAAGTTCTGTATCTTGGATCTTCTTCTTCCTGCCAGACATAGATCTGTTTCCTCAGATCAAACTCCAGTTATTGTTGGTAGTTTCTTCTTTCAACATATATCTCATTCTACTTTCCTGGGATTTCTTTGTGCCCTGTTTTTTTTTTTTTTTTTTTCCTAACTTCTTCTAATAAAGCATGTATTGCATTGCAGTGGGGTACCGATCTCATCAATGCTTGGGGGCCTAGTTTATCAGAAAACCTTTCTCTGAGGTAAATACGGTCTCCCTCATGTTGTTCTATTCTTTCAATTTTCAACACCCTGGAAAAAAGTATCACTCATTCAACAACTCCAGCAAGGTGTGAGCTTGCTGATACAAAGATTCAATTATGGGGAAATTGTTTCAATTAGAGGCGGCAACAGGCAGGATAGATAAACCTTGATGGATATGCACATAAATGGGCCCCAAGACTTTAATCCAGGCCTACTTGATTGATCAGTATAGCCAAAATTCAGGAACATGCCAAACAAAATGATGATCATGAGCACGCCTCGACTCCAACCCATACCAAAATACAAAAAGGAAATGTAGTTGACCCATGGCCTAGGCCAGCAGTGGTTCACAGGATGGATTAGGCTGGCCACAAATAAGCATAGGAGATAGTCATCGATCAAGGGGCAAAAACAACTAGTGACATGAATATAACTCAATTCAATGAAGAGCATCCTTATAATCTGGATAGAATTCAGGCATCTTCAAATGCAGGGGGGTGGTGGTGGTGGGTGTATTGGATCCATGTTTAAAAATAACAGCCACTTTGTGACAATTTTGCCAGTAACATAATAGTTCCAATATCAATGGTACCATGATGATGCACATATAAAAACACAGGCATAGTACCAACAATCAACAACTAATAGTATATTATAAAAACCATATGCTTGAGCCATGTTTTGTATTGACTGTATGTAAGCCACACACAGCACATGCAAGTTGCTTGTAGGGTATTGTTCTCATATATGTATGCAGCTCACAAAAGGTCCACTTTTCTCCCAACTTTGCTTTGAAGGGTATCACCGTATCAGCAGCTTGGGTACATCAATGATGGGCTCTAAGGCACAGATTCTAATAAAGCAGAGCATATTCATGGTGTAAAATTCAATGAACACCATTTCATGATGGGGATGCATGTAGTGTGAGAGGCTTGCATTCATCAACAATGGGGCCATTGACACCACTTCAAAAAATAAAAATATCAATAAAATAGTGAAGTTTAAAAATGTCCACCATATGTATGTGTTGGCCTTTGGAGAGTGATGGTTTTGTCCTAGTCCTAATCATTGTCATCTATGAAAAGGATAGCATTCTTCACCAAGAGACAAGAAAATGGACTTAAAAGCTCCACTAGAATTGACCCCACATCTATTTATATAGACATTCTTTTTTTCCTAATCATAACCCTGAACATCAATATCTTCACATTAACAACATTCATATCTCTAATAGCTACCATTAAAAAATCTAATACACATGTATATGTCTTATAGGTTCCTATGAATCATATTTCAAATCTTCCACAAACAAATTGAATCACACTAATATAATGAGTTCCAACCAAAGACTAATGTGTCATTGTCTCACATTAGTCTATGTAGATCCAAATAAGAGGAAATTTATTTTACTAGAGAAAAGAATTTCACCTCTCTACTTTTCTCTGCATTCAACTGGGGCCTTAGGGACATGGAAGGGCTAGTACATAATCATTTGAGAGATATGCAGCTATGGATGGCTCCTACTATTTTGGGTACTGTGTGCGCTTTCTTAATGGATATCAATTCCTTAGGTCATGTCTGAATGCCTCGGGTGGGGGGGGGTAATTTTTAAATCATCATCAACGGCATTAGCTGGTAAGAGGTGACAATCTATAGCATGTAAAGGTGTAAATTGTAATCCCATTGATTTAATACATTGATTGCTTCGAATTTTGTTGATTCCTTAAATTGTTTTCGAATTCTATTGGTGATGAGCAGTGACTCAATTGAACATGTGAGAACTTAAGCTTTAGTTTGGACATTAATTTTGAGGCTTATCTTCTTCCCTTCCTGCGACATCAGTTGTATCAGAGTCGATTGATACAGCCATAGCTAGCGAACTGCTGATTCATGCAAACATTTTTATAACCTAGAGTAGAGCATCTTTGTCTTCATAGGAAGTGAGCTGTTCTCTTGGGGCTGTTTGTCTGCATCTGGGATTTCCCCAAGGAAGGGAAGGGGCTTCTTGGCCAGAGAAGCTGAGCCATGCTTAACAAGAGCATACAATCTGTAAAGAGTCCATAGTATGATTTTTCATGTGTTAAAAAATGAATCCACATATTTGAGGAAGTTTGATGATCTTCAAACTATTAAGTTTTATTTTTGTAGTTTGCTCATGTGGTTTGGGCCAATTCGCCAGTTTGATAAAGTCATAACACATATATGCCAACACGTCAAACATGTTCGGCATTTCAGATGTGTTTTGATGTATCTTGAACTAACAAAAACAAAGAAAAAGGGACTTTTCTCCACCCTTAACTGGAGCAGTGTCTGCTTGGTTTGGGTTGAGCTGTAGTCTGCCCAGGTGCTGAGCTGTCTGTGGGTTGCTTGCCTATGTGCTGCTGCTTTCAGCCCCTGCCTTGGCTTGCCTTTCTCTCCCAGTGGCCCAGTTCCTTCCCAGGCCCCAGTTCAGCCCCTCGGTTCCTCTCCTAGTGCTGCAGTTTGCTTCTGCCCTGTTCTGGCAGTCCTTCAGTTGTCTCTGGTGCCCTGTCCCCTGCTGGATTGCTGTGAGCAGGGAGGTCGCAGGAAGCTGGAGTTCTGCTCTTTAGTTGGGAGGTTGTGGCTGCAGGTGTTCTGAATTTTTTTAGCTGGGTGGAGTTGTAGTAATTCAGCTCGTTGCTCTGGTGGTGGAGAGGGTGGCGTCTGCTCCCTTCCTTGGCCGAATTCAGCTTCGGTTGGTCCAGCTCTGCCTTTCCTCTCTGCTCTCTGTTTTGTTTCTCTCCCTCTGAGAGCCGGTTTTGCTGCTCTGTGGTGGGTTCTTTCTCTGCCCAAGTGCTGGCGTTTCTGAGTTTGGCAGGAGGCTTCTCGGGGTAGTTTTAGTCTTTCAGCAGAGTTTTTTGGTGCTGGTCTGTTAGTTGCTCTTCGGTTAGCTTCAGAGCAGTTCCTTTGGTCTCCTCTCGGTGCTCTTCTGCTTCTTTCTCTTTCTAGTTAAGCTGCAGTGGTAGTGGAGCTTAGCTTGCTTTGGTCTGGGCTGGGCTGTTTGTTTGCCAAGGTGCTGTGTGGCTGAGGAAGGCTTCCTCTCAGTGGCTGAGCTCCTTCTCAGGCTACTGCTCTGCCCTTTGTTTCTCTTTGCTTCTTCCAGTGTTGCAGTTTAGCTCTCTGTTGTGGCTGGTTTGCCTCTCTGGTTTTTGTTTTCCTGGTTCTTTTTCTTCCCTGTTTTCTTTCTCTTAGGCTTGTATTCTGCTGGTTTGGTTTCTCCCTCTGTATTTTGGGGGCTTTGGCTTTTCCCTCTTTCTCAATTCAATTCCATAACACCTCATATGTTTTGCAAGACCCTCACATCCTCAAATGCCAGCACCCATGGTGGGTTATCTGTTCCGCGACGTGCAGCAGAAGACTGTTTCCCTCCTCTGGTAATGACTACTTGCAGTTACCATGAAAATTAGTAGTAGGACTTTACATAGGAAACTCTGTCTAAATGCGATCTTGTTTTGTTTTTGATATTATCTTAATGTTTGTTGTAGGATTATAATGAGCACAGGCCTTCCCAGGAACTTATTGCAAAAGATTTATATGGAACTGAGTGGAGATTACTTTTGTATAGGGTAGGTGTGATTGAAGAAAACAGGGGGCACATATCAACAGTGTTTCAGGGCATTATCCACCATCAACCAATATATACAAATTCCCAGATATGTCGTCGGCTGCCGCAGTAAAGTAGATAAAGAAAAGCTTACGGCAGGAACAAAAGAAATCTTGATATGACAACACTTACGATTATGCGGGCTCTTCCACGTGAGGTACAAGTCATACCTGATATACAGTATCTTTAGACAGGAAGGTAGATTAGATGCGAATTTTCTAAAGGTTGTATTTCATTTGCGTAGATACATTAATGATTAACCATTTGTTATGCATACCAAAATGTGAGTTTTTTAATTCTTTTGGTCAAAATGCGGGTTGTTTCAAGTGCTATAATAGATAAGTACATTGGTGAAAGTGCAAGATTGATCAGGGAAATGTTTGGATATGCACGTGATCACCAAGTAAGTTATTCAAGTAACTTCCTTGCAGTTTTTGAATCTGTTTATCTGTAAAATGCATGTGATGTTTAATTTTTATGGAATCTATGAAAATATAATTTTTAGTTTTTTATAGTTTAAGCTAATATTGGTCAGAAACATTTTTCATTTCATTTTTCTCCTGTTGAATTTGGTACTCCATGACCAGTTAAGACCTGACCTGCACCAGTACAGCTCTCATATAAATTTATAGCAGGGCACTTCATAGCTTTTTTTGTGAGAGAGAATGTTCCAGTAGTTTTTCTTTTATTACTGGTTGAAGTTTGAATGTGGACTGTTGGTTATATACTTATATTTATTTTCTTCACAATGATAGAATGTTTAATGCAAAAATCGTATTCATCAGATACGATTTCTTGTGGATCCTTACGAAATTCTTTGTAGTGTGATGTCCTGATTTAGTGTAATCCTTTTCAACTGATTACTTTATTTTGTTTCATTTGCAACTATGAGTTCTATTCATGTATCAAAGAAGATTCGCCTTTTATGGTTAAATTATTTTTTTAATAAGCAGTTTGTTTGTCATATAGGTGCTAACAATTTAATACCAATGGAAATTGCTCTTAAGATTGCAAATAAAATCAAAGCAAACGAGAGGTATTTTGCATATATAGTTATCCCGATGTGGCCAGAGGGTGATCCTACAGGGGTTCCTACACAAAGAATTCTCTTTTGGCAGGTGATCTCAAAACCATCTTCTAAGTCTATTAATGTCGGTAACTTGGGTTTCTTTTTCATTGTCTTAAACTACAGTCATCTGGATCCACACATTACATTATGTATTAGGATGATGTTTTGTGTGATGTTTTAGTTGACAATGCTAGAAGCTTGTATCCTTCCACCATGTTGTTGGATAGTTAGCAACATTCATTTCTTGGAACTCAAGGCATCTAAATTCACATATTATCATATGTTGTAGATGATGCTATGAGCAATTTTTTTGGTTGAAAATTCTAAAGGCCTCTCTGTGGCATTTGGATGTACCCTACATGCTTATCGGTGCTCACATGGTGGCTTTTAGATTTTAGTTGGTTTGAATTTTTTGAAACATTGCAGAGATGTAGCAGGGACGCATCATAGGTTTTATGCAGAGAAATGAAGTACTGGATGCATATACAATATGTTTATGTCATCTATTTTCAAGCATCTGTTTATCATTGCATTGAAGTGTTAATATATGCTACTTTTGTGTGACTTAGTACGTTTTTTGTTCATCTGGCATCTGTTTTTATTATTGCAGCACAAAACAATGCAAATGATGTATGAGACAGTTTATAAGGCTCTGGAGGAGGCTGGGCTAGAGAAAACATATGTACCACAAGATTATTTGAACTTCTTTTGCCTTGGCAATCGTGAGGTTCCAGATGGAAGTGATTCTTCAGGTGAAAGTCCTGCAACAAACACTCCACATCTACTGCCTGTTTGAGCATTCTTTCTACATGAGGCCTAGCAAAGGTGGGGATGAACAATTAAATGTACTTAGGTTTCCCCCTCTAGTGGCACCCATCAAGTGTACTGTTTTCCCATTGGTTTAGAATCAACAACATGAGGAAGTGGCCGTGGGTTTTCTTGTGGCATGCTGTTTCATTGTTTCTCATGCTGAATGCATTGATGTGGCCATGGGTTTTCTGTATCTTTCCTCATCACACACAAATACAGGCTCATGTTTACTTTTGATGTTCCACTTCATTATTTGACTTTATGAATGGTGTTTCTCTCATACTCATACTAGTAGTATCCATCTTCGTCTATTCTATTCTTATCTAATCTACCTAATTCAGGGCGGTTTAGTTGGAGATCTTTTACTTCTTTTTTTTTTGTAAGTCAATGACTTGATGCCACATCAACCATTTTTATTATTAATTTTATTTTATTCATGATGGATAATCTTTTACCCTTGATTTTTGTACAGAACATCGATATGGCAACACTAGGTAATTAACTTGAGTTGTACATGTGGGTTAAATATGTATATTGAAGCTTGTGTATAAAGTTTCTATAGAAATGATATTATTGCTACCTTAGTTGCAGGAATATGCTAAGATGGATTTTTGTAAATTATTGGCAGGTATTTCTATGCTTATTGTGGCCTGCAAATTGTTAAAAAAAAAAAAAATAACTTTTAGCGGCGGCCACATGACCGCCGCTAAAAGCAACTTCTTTAAATATAGCTTTTAACGGCAGTCATGTGGCCGCCGCTAAAAGATATATTTTATAAAATATACTGCTTTTAGCGGCAGTCAGACGACCCCCGCTATAAAAAAAACCAGTTTCTACCGGCGGCCATTTTTACTACTACCGGCGGCCAAAAAAAAAAATAAACCCTGCTTTTAACGGCACTCAGAAGGCCGCCACTAAAAAAAATTGATTTTTAGCGGCACCCATTTTTACTTTTACCGGCACCCAATAGGCGACACAAAAAGTTTTCTTCGTCATCCCACAAAACCACGAATTTCTTTTACCGGCGGCTAGGGACGCCGCTACAAAAAACAATAGCGGCGGCCAGTGGTCGCCGCTAAAACCTTTACCGTCCGGACATGTACCGACGGCTACCGGCGGCCACACTAACCGACGCTAATAGTTTTACCGGCGGCCAATTGGGCTTTTACCGGCGGCCTCCGGCCGCCGCTAAATGCAGTTTTTCTTGTAGTGAAAATCATGCTAATTGATCGTCCATAAAGTGAAAAGCATGTATACGAAATAAGCATCAAATGATCCACTAATAATTTCCGTGAAAATAATTTTTTTTTAAATTCAGGGCCGCCTAAATGTAACAAAGAAAAACAGTCTTCCTCTTAAGGCGATAATGAAGGCTTTTGTGCTACTGTTTTTTCAAAGGGCGCATTTTTTTTAAAACACACATGTGACTGTGCAATGCCTAGGTCTCTTAAGCTTTCTAATTAACCCATGTAATGAGCATTAGGCCAATGACTCCCAAACCAGATGGCTTTAGGGCACTAGGTATGTAAATACCCCTAAGAGTTTACTAACACGGGTTAAAAAGGCTACGAACCCAACCCAGTCACAAAACTTTTTATTCTTTTTAAGACTTCCAAACACTTTTTTTTTTAATTTTTGTTTTCTCTTGGTTTTCTTGTTTCTTTTTCTTTTTTTTTCTTTTTTCTTTTTTTCTTTTTTTTACGGTCCCTAACAATAGGCGGCCCTTTTCATGTATCCACCCGTCAAACCAGGAAGCTCTATACACTAAGGGTCGATTTTCCTCTTCTTTTTTTTTTCTTTTTTTTTTTATTATTATCAAAGAAAAACGAAAATCATAGCTTCACATTCAAAACCATGAAAACATATACAACCTGTGTAAAAGTGAGGGATCGAAATTCAGCACTTTTCCAAAAACTCTTTCCGTAAATAAAATAGTGAACCACTATTTTCTTTTGCCCAAATTAAATATCTTCAGTCAATAAAATTCTCTCGGAAGTTTCCCTCTAACAAATTTTTTTTAAACTCTTAAAAACGAAAAAGAAAATGTAGAATGAAAATTGAACAAATGATCACATGTCAAGTTCTAACTCACACCCCCAATCTTAAATTCAACATTGTCCTCAATGTTATGAATGCATGTGTAATGTGAAATGAACAATAAAAAAAATTAGAACATCTTATCATGTGGGGTGATTGCAAAAGAATGTGATCAACCAGTTCAATTACCTTCCAAAATTGGGTTGCCTCCCAAACAGCGCTAAGTTTAATGTCGTCATCCCGACATGACCAAACAATGATTAGTCTTGGTAAATTGGGTCTTCAAGAAGGATATCCTCAACGTTTTTATCATTCAGTTCCAGAAATGGTTTCAACCGTTGACCATTCACCTTGAAAACATCCCCATCCTTGGGATTTTCAATTTCCACAGCACCATGAAAGTAAACAGTCCTGACAATGAATGGACCAGTTCATCAGGTTCGTAACTTCCCTGGAAACAGGTGTAACTGAGAGTTATACAGAAGGACTTTCATACCCGGTTAAAATGATTTTCTTAAAATTGACTTATCATGGTTCAACTTCATTCTTTTCTTGTAGATCTTGGCATTCTCATAGGTATCATTTCGAAGTTCTTCCAATTCATTGAGTTGTAATTTGCGCATAGTACCCTTAGTGGGTAAGTCAAAATTAAATTTCTTAATGGCCCAATAAGATCTATGCTCCAATTCAACTGGCAAGTGGCATGCCTTCCCATAGACCAACCTATATGGGGACATCCCAATAGGTGTCTTGTAAGCGGTTCGATAGGCCCACAGTGCATCGATCAATCGCAAAGACCAATCTTTCCAAGTGGGATTGACCGTCTTTTCCAGAATTTATTTAATTTGCCTATTTGGAATTTCCGCTTGGCCACTTGTTTGTGGGTGATAAGGTGTAGCAACCTTATGGGTGATAGAATATTTTTTCAACAAATGCTCAAGGAACGGTTGCAAAAGTGAGTGCCTCCGTCACTAATGATTGTTTTAGGGGTATCAAAGCGAGAAAAGATATGATCTCTCACGAACTTAATCACCACATGATGGTCATTCTTCTTTGTCGGTATGGCTTCTACCCACTTGGAAACATAGTCTACTGCAAGCAAAATGTAAAGATTTCCAAAGGAATTTGGAAATGGCCCCATGAAGTCAATTCCCCACACATAAAAAATTTCTACCACACGTATGGGATTCAAGGGCATCATGTTCCTTTGATTGAACTTGCCAAGCTTTTGACACCTCTCACAGTTCAAACAAAAAGTGTGGCAATCTTTAAAGATACCGGGCCAGTAAAATCTACACTACAAAACTTTTGTAGCTATCTTTTTCGAACTAAAGTGGCCCTCACAAGCATGATCATGGCAGAAGGAAATAATCGAGTAATGGTCATGATCAGGAATGAATCTCCTGATGATTTGGTCTGGGCAGTAATTCAAAAGTTATGGGTCATCCCAGAAAAAGTACTTGACCTCAGCTAGAAATTTTGATCGATCTTGTTTGGACCAATGGGTGGGCATCTCCCCTGTAACAAGGTAATTGATTATATCTGCAAACCAGAGGATTTGAGAAATACTGAGCAATTGTTCATCAAGAATTTTTTTTTCAGTGGGACCTCATCTGATGGCTCTAAAGGTATCCTTGAAAGATGGTCTGCTACAACATTCTCATATCCTTTTTATCTCTTATTTCCAAATCAAACTCTTGTAGCAAAAGGATCCACCGGATCAATCAGGCTTTTACATCCTTTTTGGACAGGAGGTATCTCAAGGCTACATGATCCGTGTAGATAATGACTTTGGACCCTATCAAGTAGGACCAAAATTTCTCCAAGGCAAAAATCACAGCTAGTAATTCTTTTTCAGTGGTTGTGTAATTTAGTTGTGCATCATTGAGGGTCCTACTTGTATAGTAAATCGCATAAGGTAACTTCCCAACCCGTTGACCTAAAACAGCTCCAATAACAGTATTAGATGCATCACATATTAGCTCAAATGGAATGGTCTAGTCAGGTGGCTGAATTATAGGGGCTAAAGTTAGTTCCTTTTTCAGTCTTTCAAAAGCCTTTAGACACTTCTCATCAAATTCAAACGGGGCCTCTTTTGTCAGCAATTGGCATAAAGGTTTAGCAATTTTACTAAAATCCTTGATGAATATACGATAAAAACCAGCATGGCCTAGGAATGATCGAATCTGCCTAACTGATTTTGGTGGTGGCAATTTGGAGATCAAATCAATTTTTGCTTTGTCCACCTCAATTCCATTATCAGAAATAATGTGTCCCAGAACTATGCCCCTTTTTACCATAAAATGACATTTCTCCCAATATAATACTAGATTCTTTTCTTTGCATCTTTCAAGTACCATGGACAAATGATGTAAGCACTCATTAAAAGAATTGCCAAAGACCGAAAAATCATCCATGAAAACCTCAATGAATCTTTCTACCATGTCAGAAAATATGCTCAACATGCACCTTTGAAAGGTGGCTGGTGAACTGGATAGCCCAAAGGGCATGCGTCTGTAAGCGAAAGTGCCAAACGGACAGGTGAAGGTGGTATTTTCCCGGTCCTCGGGTGCAATTGGGATTTGATTGTAACCGGAATAACCATTAAGAAAACAATAATATGCATGACCGGCTAGCCTTTCGAGCATCTGATCCATGAATGGGAGGGGAAAATGATCTTTTCGAATGGTTGAGTTCAACTTCCTATAATCAATGCATACCCTTCATCCAGTTTGTATCCGAGTGGGTATCAATTCATTGCCCTCATTTTGAACTACTGTTATTCCAGATTTTTTTGGTACTACTTGAATCAGGCTCACCCATGCACTATCAGATATGGGGTAAAGCACCCCTGCATCGAGTAATTTTAAGACTTCCGACCTAACCACTTCTTTCATTGCAGGGTTCAGTCACCTTTGTGGTACATGGGAAGGTTTTGCATTTTCTTCCAAATGGATTCTATGTTGGACTACAGATGGGCTAATTCCTTTGATATCTGCAATGGACTACCCTATTGCTTCCTTATGTTCATCCAAAATTTTCACAAATTTTTCCTCGTTGATAGGATCCAAATCTGAAGCTATAATCATTGGAAGAGTTTTTAGCGAGCCTAAAAATATATATTTCTAGGTATTCGGCAACTGCTTGAATTCTAACTTAGGGGATTCTATAATTGATGGGACTGTTAGGGAAGCAGATGGAGTCAGAATCTCATGCTTCGTTGCCACCTGGAGCAATCCATGGATGGAGTTAAGTCTAACAATGCATTGACTTCCTCAATATGTCCATCTACATCAAAATCACTTCCAAAGTGGGCCAGACAAGCCTCTAGTGGATGTTCGAGTTTCAAATGGGGTAAGTGATTTTCCACCAATTCATGAATGTAACTAACTTCAAAATCCCCATCATCTTCATCAGGAGGTTGCTTACTGACATTGAAAATGTTCACTTGGACTGTCATGGTCCCAAAAGAAATTTGCATTACTCCATTCCTACAATTGATCAAGGCATTTGAGGTGGCTAGGAATGGTCTCCCCAAGATTATTGGAATTTTAGTTTTAGTCCCTGATGTGTGTTTGGTATCCAAAACAATAAAATCGACAGGGAACACAAAGTCTCCGACTTTGATAAAAACGTCTTTGATTACCCCCTTGGGGTATCGAATTGATGCATCAGCCAGTTGCAAGGTCACATGTGTCCTTTTTAACTCCCCTAAACCTAATTCTTCATAAACAGAGTATGGAAGAAGGTTCACACTTGCACCCAAGTCTAACAAAGCTTTCTTTATGTGATGGTCCCCTGTCTGCCAAGAAATGGTCGGACACCTTGGGTCCTTATATTTGATCGGGGTTGGACAGAAAATGATTGAGCTATCTTGTTGGGCTAGAAAAGTCTTCTTGGGCACATTGGTAGTCCTTTTGAAGGTGCAAAGGTCATTCAGAAATTTTGCATAGGCCGGAATCTGTTGGATAGCATCAAGTAGTGGGATATTAATCCTCACTTGTTTGAATACTTCTAGCATTTTATCCAACTGAGTAGTTGATTTTAATTGGCCTAGCCTCTGTGGGTATGGTGCCTTGGGAACATAGGTCCTGGGAGTGGGCTCACTAGGTGATGGTTCAGCATTGAATGGGTTTTCTGGTTCTAATATGGTTTCAGCATTCACACTTGGTTCCTTAGTTTCTACTTTCTCACTTGATTCGTCCTCAGGTTCCTTGGGTAGTTTGACTTTGTAACCAACCTGTGTACCAGACCTAAGGGTGATTATAGATTTGACTTGCACCAGGCCTTTTCCTTTAGGATCATGAACAACTTGGCCCTTGGGATTAGGTTCGGGTTGACTAGGAAAGGTTCCCTTATCTCTGGTACTAATGGAGTTGGCTAGTTGGCCCATCTGATATTTTAATTTTGCAAGGGTTTGAGTGTGGCCATTCAAAAGTTGAGTAGTGGTCTGCTGGAATTGAGCAGTACTCTGAGTCAATTGGGCCGTGGTTTGAGACATGAGTTTCATGGCATCTTCTAAAGAATCTTCCCTCTGGGTCAATGGACTGGGGTTGAAATTGCGTTTTTGGAAACCGAGTGGGGCATTGACTTGAGATTGATTGGGCTGAAATTGAGTGGATTGAGATGGGCCACCTTGAGTTGGGCCTTTGGTCCAAGAAAAGTTTGGGTTGTCCCTCCATCCTAGATTGTAAGTGTTAGAGTACGGGCATACCTTTGACGATTATCAAAACGAGTGTTTTGATATAGTGCATTCACCTCCTCAACAAACTCAGTCTGACCCAAAGTTATTGGGTCAATCCCTCCATTCATAGCCTGATTATATCTTAATGACTCCAAAGTGTTTGGAGTGGGTTTTTGGTTAAGCTCTAAGGCCTCTATTCTTCTCACCAATGTGGCCAATTTGGCCTCTGCCTCAATTTTGGGTTCAATCTTGAACATCCCCCCTCTTTTAGGAATAGTGGGTTTGATGGGCTCCCTCTTGATAGGGGCTCACTGTAATGTGTTTTTAGCGGTATCTTCCAAAAATGTCCGTGCTTCTTCTGCTGTTTTCTGTGTAAATTGCGTACAACAGAAAGATTTTACCATTTGTTTGGTTGGGTAATCCATGCCTTCATACACAATTTGGACTACTCGGATTTTTTCAAATCCATGGATGGGGCACTGGATTAAGAGATCCTTGAACCGTTTCAAATAATTGTAAAGTGTCTCCCTTTCCATTTGATGGAATCCATTGATGGCCTGCCTAATTGAAGCGGTGTTCTGCTTGAAGTATAATTTTTTATAAAATTCTTCGACTAGCTTGGCCCATGTAGTGATGGACCCGGCCTGTAAGGCATAAGCCAAGCTTTAGTCTTTTCTTTTAGGGAGAAAGGAAATAATCTAAGTTTAAGGGCCTCCTCAATCATGTGATTGATTCTAATGGTCCCACAGAAGTCCTCAAATTCCCTAACATGTTGATATGGGTTTTCATGGTCTAGCCCAAGGAATACTGGGAGCATCTGGATCATGCCAGATTTCAGCTCAAATGTGGCATTGGTCTGAGGCAGGGTGATGCAGGACGGTTGAGTTGTCCTAGTGGGGTACATGTAGTCCTTTAAAGTCATGGGTGGGTCCATTTGATCAGCCATTCTAACAATTTCTTTAAATATTGAAGACTTTCCGACTATGGTTAAGGCTAATTCGGGCTCTATCCTGACTAACCTTTTACTCTTGCGTACCCACAGTTTCTCTCTCTCAGGTCTAGAGCGCATGCATTGGTTTCATCCTTAAAGAAATGCAAGCTTAAACTATATGCATGTGGGCCCTAATGGTCTTATTAGATGATGCACAAGCAGTCAAGTACAAAGATTGAGCACAAGAAATTATCCTAGGGTTAGCCTTACTCACTAGACAGCTCCCAACTGGTTTGAAGAGTGCACTAAGGCCTCCAATCCGGACTTGTGAAGCCAAGTCGACCAGGTAAGTCCATAGGATGAGTGGTGGGGTCACAATGCACTTGGCAAGGGTCCCGCTTAAGAACCAAACTCGTAAAACAGGGACTGCCACCCTTCGGAGGCACAGGACTTACCTAGACATCGACTTGATCAAAGAGCGCAATTGGTGCAACCTTTTGTGGTCTTCGTCCTAATGAGCTCGAGTCCTATAGTCTCCTTTCTACTTTATTTTAATTAATGTTTAGGTTACTATGTGAGAGGTGGTTAAACCTAATTCGGTAAGGATCTGGTGATGAAATTCAATCCTTTTCTTATTTGGGTCAATTGCCCTTAACTAAGTGTGTGGGGTCCAATTTACTTGGTGTGTCAATCACACAATCATACTTGCTGAAATTTAAATCACCCAAGCCCCACTTGCAAGTAAAAGATTCGTGGGGTAAAGTTTAGAAACTCTTACAGCAGGCCCACGCCTCTTTTTTTTTTTTGGCAAATTTTGCAATTCTGAGAGCAATATGTTTTTAGTAATTCTGAGAGCAACTTGTTTGCTTAGAGCAAATCCACGCAGTTTCCTGCTTTTGTGCAGCTCTCGTCTTACCAAGGTGACTTATTAAAAAAAAAAAAAAACTCTTGTTAGTAAATTCTAAGTTAACAAATCAACTCAAAATTCTATCTTATCTTAATTTGAAAAAAATAAGAAAATTCAAAAGATACCAAGTTAATAAAAACTCTATCAAAGTGAATTCTAAGTTATTGAAACAAATCAAAAATTCTATCTACAAAGTAAAAGAAAAAAAATCAGAAATTCTAAATTATCCAAACAAGTATCCAAATATGGTTTGAGTTTTCAAAAAGTTTTCAATTATAAGAAATTCAATCTTATTCAATTCAAATTTTAGATTTTAAAACTCTAACTAATCTAAACAACTTAAGAGATGGAATATTAAAATTTCCAACTACCTACTTTCAGAATTCAAAGGTTAGCATATTAATCAAAGCAACTAGTCCTAAAGATTTTAAACTCTACCTTACCAATCCTAATCTAATCAAGACATTAGTTAAACCAATCTAAATTTTTTTTTTGTTTTTATTTACTGAAATTCGGAATTAAAAGAAATCCTTCAATTTTTTTATTAATTAATTATTTATTTTGAAAATTCAATTAATTAAAAAAAATCAGAAAAATCAGTAAAGTCTGAAAAATTAGAAAAGTGAAATACTAACTAATACTAATTGTACAGAACACTACTAAAGAAAATTAGATGACTAAACAACCAATGCAATCTAATTATGAGCATGCATATGAATCTAATAAAAATAAAAAAAGATTAGATTTTTAACAAAAACACAGATTTGGCACCCTGGCAACGGCACCAAAAACTTGATGTGAATTTAAATCCAATCTTTTAATACTGCAAGTGAACAACTGTCTTTTTGAGACAGTGGCAAGTACAGGTCGAATCCCATAGGGAGCACTACTGAAATAATTTTTTATTAAAATCTGAATTTTTTTTATAATAAAAAAAATTAATGTTTGAATGAGAGATAAAGGTACTATGCAAGATGAATGGATAACAATAATGATAAAGGTAGATCAGAGCAACAAAGAATCCATTAATTAATTTCAATTCTTAATCCATATACTTTAATTTAGTCTTTTGTCTTACAAATCACTCAGATTAGAAACAACTTAATGTTTCTGATCCAGAAGATATATATATATATATTTTAAATTCAATTCTTAAGCAGAAGAACCCAAGATCTCCATCATCTCATAAAAATATAAATTACTTTGAGCGTCAGTTAACAAATTAAGGATAAAATATCAAAGGCATAAAAACCTAAGTATATCTTATCAAAAGAAGATTAACTGATCAAAAAATTTTTTTATTAAAAATATAAAGCATAGGTTTGCCTGTGGCGCGAAGGCAGATTTATTATTCTAATAAACATGCATCATAGGGACAAAAGAATTAAATTAAAGACATAGAATGAGAATAAAATCACTTAACTTCACTTTGTACTCTGATCCAAGAAATCTACTCCTCCATTGCAAAATATATGATTTTTATTGAGAACTTCATTTTTACAACTTCTCCTTCACTAAGATTCTCCTTCAAAATAAATCATTGGACATGGCCCAAGGCTACCAAAATAAAATAATAGAGAAAAGAGGTAAGGAAGAGAAGGTGTGGCTAGGAGAGAATAAATCAATCAAGAAAGATGGGTGAAGTTGTTTGGACGTGTGAGAATGTGGTCCTATGGGTCTCCATTATGTCACATTTTATGCTTTTTGCAAACCCATTTTAGTAAAGAAGTACCACCCTTTTAGGTCTCTTTTTTCTTATTTGTAGGGATTCTTTCTTGTTCTCCAAGCTAACTTTTTTTTTTGAAAGACTTTTGGCTTTGAGATGATTCTCTTTCTTAATTTAGGTGTCTTTGGTGCACACACCTTCCTTTCAAAAATATCTTATCTCCTAAGATTGCTTGTTGATGTGGATGAGAAAATCAAAAGTTGTGCATATAAGAGAGTCTATAATTATGGAATGTCCATACATGGTGGGGACCCCTTTGGTTAGACTTCCGAAGTGCTTGGGCACTTTCTTTTTTTCTTTTTTTTTTTCTTCTTTAATTTCTCTTCAAGTGGATCCCAAAAATTTAAGATTTCCTACGAGAATAAAAAGAATAATTCAGCCATAATATGTATAAAATTCATAAATGTCATGCATGGGACCCTAATGAGATCAAGCACATGAATGCACCACTGGATAATTTTCCATGAACTAATTGATGATGCAAGAATAAAAAAGCTAATTGGTGTGACATTAAGATTATGTAAACCAATGATTTCATAAAATTCATACAGGATTGATGATTTTGACTAAAACTCATGGAAGAGTCTGTATCCGCAAGGCGTGTATATGATAATGACGCTTCATAGGCATGCATATGATAAGGAAGTTTCATATAAAAATTCTGAGGCCATGTTAGAGCATGCACGTGAAACGGAGAAGAAAAAGGAAAAGGAAAGCAATGAATAAATCTCATGCTTTTTCAACCAAAACCGTGTGAAAAATATCAAAACCGCGTGAAAATAGATCATGTGAAATTCCTATCACGGTGCCGAGAGCAGTGGCGGACCCAGGATTTCTATTTGGGTGGTGTGAAATTTTTGCTAGAATTTTCAAGACATTTTTCAAATTAGCAATTGCAAAGGAGAAAATGTATTGCATTTAAATAAACGCGAAATATTTAAATGCATCAACTCACTTACATTTCTCTCATCAAAAGTTATCTCAACTCTAAAACAAAATTTTTAATATTGCCCTCGACCGTTCTTCATGTTTTGAACAAGATTATATGTAGTGCAAAACAAAGTCCAAAAGCAAAAAAGCAAAAAAGAAAAAGGCAAAACTATCTTCAATAAAGGTTTGAAGAAATAAATAATGAAATAAACCCACTTTGCGAGAACAAGGAAAACCCATTAAGGACACCTCAATTTAGTAAAATCAAATTAATTTGATCACGAAAATGAAATAACCATCACATTATAATCAGGACAAAGGAATCAACCCATCACAAATTTAAATTTTTTTTTTTTGAATGATAACTTTCATTGACTAAAGAAATCAGTACAAGAGACACATGCTGACCTCAAAACAAACAGAAAAAAGAAAACAGCTAGACAAAATAACAAGAAACCCAAAAGTCAAAAGAACAGAAAGAAGAGCAAAAACACTTGGTTACACCACAACCCCTAGCTTAAGTGAAAGCAATTTCCTTCCAATTATACATGATTCGGTCGCTAGGGTAGTGATTGAATATAGGATTGATCTTCACCCACTGAGCAACAGAGAATTTTATCTTGTCACGTAAAACCTCTTCTTTCGTTATTGTCCATTCAAAGCATCTAGCATTCCTCTCCTTCCATATATTACAATCAGGACAAAGGAATCAACCCATCACATTACAATTAGGATAAAGGAATCAACCCAAATGGGCAAGATGATATTAAAAAATTCAAATCTCAATCAAGCCCAAACCCAATAAATGAAAAAAGAGCCAATCTCCCATCTAATAAAAAAACTTAACATTTAATTGCTACAAAAAGATTTAACAACAAAAAAAAAAAAAAAAAAAAAAAAAAACAGAACTGGATGAGCAAAGCTGCCTCTTTTACCAGAGAGAGAGAGAGAGAGATGGCTGGATGGAGAGAGGAGCTGATGACGATGCTGTTGAGATTTGGGGGTTTTCTGCATTGTAGAATGTAAATTTGGAGATTTCTTTTGCACAAAGAGAGGGAGAGATGGCCGAACAAAAATGGGGAGTTGAGACGCTACAGGTGTCATTTCCGGAGAGTAAGCCTGAGCGCCAACAAGAATCTGGAGCAAGAGGGGAGAAAAAAGTAGGCTACACATGTCATGGGGTGGTGCAGACATGGATTTGAATGGGTGCGCGGCCCATGTGGCCCATGGATTTATGAAAGTTTGAAACTTTACCTGGGGTGGCTGCACCCACATCCTATGATGTGGGTCTGCCCCTGGCCGAGAGTCTATATGTGAAAGGCGTGCATATGATAAGGACGCTTCTTATAAAATTTTTGAGGCCATGTTAGAGCATGCATGTGAAACGGAGAAAAAAAAAACAAGAAAGCAGTGAATAAATCTCATACTTTTTCAACCAAAGCCGTGTGAAAAATATCAAAACCGTGTGAAAACAGATCATGTGAAATTCCTATCGAGAGTCTATATTACCAGGGCGTGCATATGATAAGGACGCTTCATATAAAAATTCGTATATTTACACTATACACACCACAACTGACTTGACCAGCTTGGTAGCAAAACCCATGCCGTGGGGCCCACCTCGACCTTTTCAATCGTTCACTAAATTTGTAGTAGGCCAACGTTTAATTGTTGAGTTCGAATCGTCGGTCGCAGCTATTGCACAGGACCATGTAATGCATTTCTGAAACACAATCATAGAGCCCACATAGATCATTGTGACGATTAACGATGAATTGCATCCCCTCTGATTATATATTTTCAAATTTCAGTTCTAAAGAGCTGAATTCCATCGTACGATTGAGCACAATAGGGAAACCATGATTAAATCATGTCAACAGTAATGCCACGTCTTAACTCCTCTCATTTTGACAAAGAAATTTCTGCTTGGTCGTGGTTTGCAGCTCATCTTAGAAACCACAATTACATCATCAATGGCTCCACTTAATGCTTTGTGGGTTTGTTGGCTCTAGCCATTTGGGTTTGTTGTTTTAGCCAGTTGTAGGTAATTATCTTTGTTTTTTTTTTTTTGGTGTTATGGGTGGTTGTGCTCACGGTACCTAAAAATATGTTTCACTGTTGTGTATTTTTGTCTTCTGCTTAATATATACAAATAAAAAATAAAAAAACAAAACAGTAATACCATGCCAATCAGTGCCTACTCCTGTTTCTATTACATGCTCAATCATGGATGTGCTCACTCCTTTTGACTTGAAACTTGAGGCTATATGATTGAAGGGATGTGATTCATCAAGAATAGTCCGGATGATCTATATGTTAAGCCCACGATGGTGCTCTAGGAAATTGTGACACAGTTCCCATTTAATAGCTGCGAGAGGGCATCCTGACTCATAATTGTTTTAAAAGTATGGGTAGGTGAAAAAATTTAGCTCTCCTAATGATTATGTCTACTAAATTATAATAAGACCTTTGCAAGTTAGCATATGCTCGTCTAAACAATTTGTGTATAGCCTTGGGCTCCCATTAGGAGAAATTTTTAGATGGGCTGGGCACGTATATCGCACACAAGCTTACGTGAAAATTGCTTGATTATAATAAGATTTGACCCACATCTAATTCAAAGGAAGACCTTTCAATCCTACCTATTCCTATAATTGAAATTTATAAAAAAATGTGCAGTACTATTCCTCACACGTAAAACACACTACAAGAAAAAAGGGCTTTTCCGGCGATTTAATAAGCGCGGGAAAAGAAATCGCTGCTAAAGGTATTTTTTTGCGGCGAAATATATATCGTCGCAAAGTTATGAGATTTATGTGACCATCCCATTTTTTACGGCGATTTTAATTACTATTGCGGCGATATAATTAGACGCAAAATCGGTTTACCGTTTCCAGCGCTGTGTTTCGCCGCGATAGCCAAATGCCATCAAACTGCAGCATACGAGACGTCTCCCTCAATATATTTTCTCCTCTCCCGCCTCCAAAAATCACTGTTCTCCCAATCCCGCGTTTTCTCTCGGGCACAGTTCTCCCTTTCCCTCCAAAAGCCCTATTTTCCCCTCACTGTTCCCACCTTCCCTCACTGTTCCCACGTTCTTCATCGCTCCCACCTCTCCAAACGCCATTTCTCTCCCTCCCTTTCCAGAACCCATCTCGATCGCCCCCACCTTTCCATCGTCCTCCGCTCATCGCTTTCTATAACTACAGACCTCTCCCAGGCCGACGACCCACTTCAGCAGCACTGCCAAGCGCGCGCAGCAGCCCCCGGACGCCGGCAGAGCCTTCATCTTCCTCCTCACGCCGCCTGACGCCTCCCTGCACCAGGTACACCTCTCCCTCTTCCTGCACTCCGCACACACCGCGCACCTCTCCTCTCTTTCTTCTCTGTTCTCTATCTCCTTCGTTCCCCATGTTTCTGTTCTCTCTCTATCTTCTCTCCTCCCTCCCTTCCTCTCTTCTTCTTCCTCCCCCGTCTCCCCTAGCCTGCGCTTGTTGCAGCGCCCACTTGCACACGTACCACTCTCTATCCCTTGGCTCTCTCTCTCTCTCTCTCTCCCTCTCTCCCTCTCTTCTCTTCTTCCTCCCCTGTTCCTCTCCCTCTCCCCTGCTTCCTCCTCTGTTCCGCCCTGTGCCCACCTGCACACCACTCCCTCTCTCCCTCGGTTCTCTCTCTCTCTTCCTCTCTTCTCTTCTTCCTCCCCTGTTCCTCTCCTCTCCTCTGCCCTGCGTAGCTGCCTTTTCCTCCTCTTCTTCTTTCTTCCCTATCCTTCTCCCTTATATCCCGTTCCCCTTTCTCATTCCACGCTCTCAGCAGCCCCCTCTCTCATTTCCCTCTCCCTTCTCCACTCATTCATCTCATCTCCCATCTGATTTTCTATTCTCTCTTTCTTTATTTCCTCCTCATTCACTCTTCCTAGCTTCCCACCCATTTCACTCTCTCTCTGTTTCTTTCTCTCATTCTTTCTGATTTCTTTCCTCCCCCTATTTGCCCAGTGGATCACCAAACAACATCACCACAGGCACCATCACCCCCTATGTATGTGATTCTTGTGTAATGTGAGTATTTAAATCTGCCTGTTGATCTTTTTGATTGGATTGGATTGTAGGGATGTGATGCATCGATCTTACTGTCGTTGAAACCTGGAAGTGGTGGTCTTGCGGAGAAGGACAAGAAGGATAACAAGAACCTGGCAGTGGAAGCATTCGATAGCATAAAGAAGGCGCTGGTGGAAAGCAAGTGTCCGGGAGTAGTTTTGCCTGCAGACATTCTCGCCATTGCTGTGAGAGACTTTGTCCACTTGGTAAGCAATATTAATATTGCTTAATATTTGTCTTCTTGCATTGTCTTGTTCTAAGATTTCAGTCCACTGTGATAAAAGGAACATGAATTGCGGGGTTACTTCCATTTTATTCACTGTACCACTGTCTTTTTTCATTAATGGCCGTTATTTCATCGACCACCTCTTCAGGTGTTCAAGTCATTGACTAACAATGCATTTGAACCTTATTTACACACCTAATTTAGATATCACAGTGAAAATGAGTGTAGACAAACATGACCGATACATAACAATTTCACATGTTCATCGATTACTTACATACATGGATGGAAAAAGAAAAAAATACCCCTTATCAAATGGCCAATTTTTTGGGATGAGATTAAATTCCAAAGAACTCATGGTGAATACGTTCCAACACCGTGTTATTGAACATGTGAAGGTTGGAGAATGTAAGATAGAGACGTAGATGATGCCTAACTTTCTTTAGCTTTGATTTAGCATGAGACGGAGTGGAGAAGCAGGAAGAATAGTGAGTTGCACAGAGAGAGAGAGAGAGAGAGAGAGAGAGAGAGAGAGAGAGAGAGAGAGAGAGATATTATGAAAAGAAAGAGATAATGGAACCGGTATAGAAATGGAAATAGGGGGAGAAAAGATGGCATGAGAATCTAAATGGCATTACTTCCTTGCAATTAGATATCTTTGGAGGGAAATAAAAAAAAATATTTACCACACCATCATGAGACAAGGTGTATGTATGTATTTTTTTTAGTCACTGCTTAATTCCTTTTCTACAAAGTGGAGATTATTTGATAGACATTTATGAATTTCACATTTATTTTTTCAATTTTTGCCACTTTTAGAAATACATTTCTTAAGAGTTCCTAGGAATTCAATTCATGAACAAAGTGGCCCTTTGGGCCTGTTTCTACACAACAATTTAGAGAGTTCCTGTCTGAAGGATTTTTGAATTCAGATACGTGTGAAATTCTTGAATCATCCTATTTATTTAAGCATCCGGAAATTCCACCAAAAAGCAAATGAATTAGAATTCTATGAATTTCAAAAGTTATTTAAGAAATTTTAGGTAGCTAGAATTGGGAATTCTAGTGAAGAAACATGGCATTTGCAACAGCAGACAAACTATCATATTATGTCCAAAAAACCCCAACACACGAGATTCTTTTCATGAATTCCACTAAAATAATTGACCCTTAGGACCTGTTTTTTTGCTAGAATTCATGGAATTCCTGTCTTGAGAGTTTTGAAATTCTCAAACATGGTGGAATTCATAAATGCTCCCTTGTACTTGCATAAAAAAATTCCATTAAAAAGGAAAAAAACAAAGAGATGGAATTTCCATAATCCCCAAGGTCATTTGAGACCTTTTAAATGGCAGAAACGTTTAAATGCGTTTGTAAATGTTAGGGACGAGATGCCACATCATGTCAAAAAAACTAAGCCTGTAAATTCTTGTAAAGAAACAAGCCGTTAGAACAAGTTTCTTTGAGAGAATTTCTAACTTGAATTTGTGACATAGGGAATCTAGAGAAATTATCTGGTAGTTGTCCCGTTGGGATTTGAAAATGCCGAGTTTCTTTACAAACATGTCAAATTCCTGCAATTTAAAAGAGCCTCTTTCAACCTTTAAAACTCTCAGGAATCTAACCTCCTTGACATTTCCAAGTCCTCCACCTAATAGGACGATTTAGGAATTCTAATTAGGGGACAACTTTTGGGGAATTTACTAATTCCCCATCCATGACTTCGTTTAAAGAAATATTAAATTAAACTAAAAGTTAAAACTGAGAAAAAAGATTCACCATTGTTATTTTTAAGAATTTTTAGAAGAAGATAAGATGAAAATAGAGGTTAAGCTTTTATGGCAAAAAGAAAGACATTCTCTTGAAAAATAATAATTAATGAGCAATGTTGCTATTAATAAGAAATTAAGATGAAGAATAGTAATTAAGAAGAGTCGCTCTCTCTTAAAAAAAAAAAAAAAAAAACCTAGAGCAAAAGGCACAAAGTTGCTCATTAGCTGATTGATATGGGTGGTCAAGATCAATTAGCTGATTTCAATTGGGAAATCAACAAGCAAGCTTAATAATGGTTGCTCTTTAAGGTATTAAATACATGGTTATGATGATCCTTTGAGAAGATGGGGGTTGGGGTTTATAAGAAAACTGATATAGAGGGAAATGAACATGTTTTGGCAACGATTTCAAAGAGTCAAAATTGATGTGAATGGTTGAAATCAATTGACTGATTTCTTTCATATATTATATAATAGTTTTGATGTTTTTGAGTTCTTTAAGAGTTTATAATTTATAATTTTTGTTTTTGGAAACTTTAATCAAAGGGGGCGTATGTTAACTAGGATTAATTCTATCCAATTGTATGTCATGCTGACAGTGAATGTCTTTAAAACCCCCCCCCCCCCCCCCCCCCAAGCATATGTTAGCTAGGGGTTAATTTTATCCAACTGTATGTCACCCGAGCATATGTTAGCTAGGGTTAATTTTATCCAACTGTATGTCATGCTGTCCCGAAAAAAAATGACGGTGAATGTCTTTAACACCCACCCCCCACTTTAATCAAAGGGGGCATATGTTAGCTAGGGTTAATTTTATCCAACTATATGTCATGCTGTCTAAAAAAAAATGACGGTGAATGCCTTTAAACCCACCCCAAAAAAAAAAAAAGAAAAAAAAAAAAAAGATCTATCCTATCATGGTTCCTCCTCCCAACGGTAGAGGTCTTGGTATTAATCCCTAGTCGCCCCTTCTTTAGGAATTGAATGTTAAGTTCACTAGTGCTATCACCTTGACGTGAGGGGGTGTTTACCTGGCTTCCCTATTGACCCGGAGGGATTAGTCCAGCTCAAAAGGTCAGAAACCTCATAGAAAAAAAAAAAAAAAAACACACACATTGATCTCTACATCGTTGATATTGATAACATCACAGTCTGCTTCTTTTCTTTCAGCCAACTTTAATCACTGCACTTGATTGACAGATTGAGGTCTAGATAGCCCAATATTGAAATTTCAGGGCCTTTTTTTATCTTTACTATGTCCTAGGGGATTTTTTTATATTAAAATCTTCAAAGTAATTTGAAGAAAAGTGGGGATTCATAGCTTTCCCTTCACATAAAACTAAAAGAAACATTAATAAAGGCACCAACATGAGCTTTTCACTCTCTTCATTCAATGGTCAACCACAAACGTAATATATATGGTGCGAAAGCATAGAAAGCTTGTGACATGAACCCGACAATATAATGAAGATATAGGCGTCCCCTAAATATATTATTAGGGAATACACACCCCTTTCAACAGAAAGTGCAGTTTCTATATCAAAAGAAAAGGCCTTTAAATCAGCACATGGTTCAAGTGATAAACCTCAAAGTGCAGTCCCAATCTCTTGTTCCCAAGAAACATTTCTTTAATAAATTTCTTGCTCTAAATTATGATGATTCAAACCTATAAATCAGGACCAAAAGTTAAAATAATTGTCTTCGTATCAAGTAAGTGGGCCAGAAGCACTTGTACTTCTGTTGGACTATAAAGGGGATAAGAAAGTTTAAGTCCAAGAGAAAGCTAAGTGCAACTCATGGCAGGTATATATTATATGCTAAAGGTGGGGGAGCTATAATGAGTGTTTTCTAAGTAGCTCAAGCTATCAGAAATCCCATTTCTTGCTCTAAAGTATGATGATTAAAACCTATAAATCAGGACCAAAAGTTAAAATAATTGTCTTTGTAGCAAGTAAGTGGGCCAGAAGCAGTTGTACTTCTGTTGGACTATAAAGGGGATAAGAAAGTTTAAGTCCAAGAGAAAGCTAAGTGCAACTCATGGCAGATATATATTATATGCTAAAGGTGGGGGAGCTATAATGAGTGTGTTTTCTAAGTAGCTCAAGCTATCAGAAATCCCATTTGATAAATATGTCACTATACTGGTTGCATGATATGAATTCTTTATTATGGAAATAACTAATAAGATAAACATGAACCCTCACACGTACAAGCTACATTGGGCATGTAAACCTCATTTTTTCTTTATCCATGTCATTCACATCACCTGCCCTCAATGAATAATTAGTGGTCCTTAGTCCACTTTATATGAATAGTTGCATGGCATGTGATTGATCGATGTGCTAAAAGATTATATTTAAGTTAAATTTATCTTTTTATATTTTATTATGTCTGGCTATGGGTATGGGGGTGATATTTTCAATTGAAAATCCAGAGATCAACCCCTAGGCATGTGTGTGAGACTAAGATGCCAACACCACTTACCCGGAGTGTGTTGCTAATATTTGATTTCAAATTTTAATTAGTTCATTAATGAATGTATCATTACATTACTCCAACTTAAATAAAATCGAGTAATCTACCTAGTCTCAAGGAGGGGCAGGATGAGAAAAGCTTCATTCAGTCGAAAGTAGACCTATGTAATTCACACGTAAGTTACTCTCATGAAGTTTTCGGTGCGAATGTTAGCATTTGAACAATTCTCCAAGATAAACTCTCCAAGATAAATTTGAAAAAACAAAAGGTGAGCAGAACTTTTTCAAATACGAACATATTTCTTCTATCCCAAAGTGCCCAAGTACTAGCAAGAAACAAAATATGCACGAGGTCAACTCTTTGGAGACCTCACGTGATTTCCATTCCCACACTTACTTTATAGCAACAAATGACATCCCAAAGACCATTCATTTAATCACATGCAACAAAATATATCCGACATTCATTTTCATTAAATGTGACTCCTTCAATGTGTCAAAAATTGCCGCATAACTCTCGTTATCTAATAAGTTTTCCCAATCATGTCTTTTTTCTAGATGGATAAAAGTTGGATGAACGAGCCCGACAGACTTTTATCACCTGCATACGCTGAAGGGGTTAACAATTTTCTCACACAAGCACGGAACCATGCTTGTGGAAGGGATCGTATCCGATGTCCATGTCGTACATGCCTTAACAATCGGTGGTTGCCTATATTTGAGGTGGAAACTCATTTGTATATGAAGGGGATCAATCCAAATTACACCCAGTGGTTATTTCATGGAGAGGAGGAGACATTTAATGTCAGTGATGACGATATTCAGGATGAGGTTATACCAGAAGATGATTACATTGATGACATGCAACAGATGTTGGATGACATTCGGGCAGGCACCTTTGTTGATGTGCCCCAAGACAACACTACTTCGCCAAATAGGCCACCAATACCTGAAGCCACACCAGCGTCATCTTTTGACCAGCTATTAGAAGATGCTCGACGTCCTCTTGTATGGGTGTACAGAATTTTCAAAACTGTCATTCATTGTCAAGTTGTTACACATAAAATCAATCGGTGGATGGTCAATTAAGTCATTTGACATGCTCCTTAACCTGTTGAGGTCTGCCTTCCCAGATGCTCTCTTGCCACAATCATATCAAGAGTCAAGGTCCTTGGAGCGCGATTTGGGTTTCAAGTACGACAAAATACATGCATGCGTCAACGACTGCATCTTATTTTGGAAAGAAAATGCCGCTCTTAATGAATGCCCTGTATGTAAGGCTTCGAGGTGGATGCCAAATACACACGGGTCACGAGTGATGCCTCAAAAAGTGTTGCGACATTTTCCTTTGAAACCGAGATTGCAACGTCTCTTTATGTCTGCAAAGATAGCAGGTGATATGAGATGGCATAAAGAGCAACGGGTGATAGAAGATACCATTATGAGACATCCGGCCGACTCTGAGTCCTGGAAGAAATTTGATGAACAACATAGTTGGTTCGCTGCTGATCCTCGCAATGTTAGGCTCGGTCTGTCAAGTGATGGCTTCACTCCCTTCAACAATTTGGCTAAACCTCATAGCATTTGGCCAGTTATCCTTGTTCCGTATAATTTGCCACCGTGGTCATGCATGAAAGACCAGTTCTTCATGACATCTCTGATTATTCCTGGCCCGACGTCACCAGGGAATGACATTGATGTTTACTTGCAGCCGTTGCTTGATGAACTGCTTGAATTTTGGGAACATGGGGTACCTACATACGATGCCTCGACTAGGGAAACATTTATGTTGCATGCTGCCTTATTGTGGACAATTAGTGACTTTCCTGCCTATGGGAATCTCTCTGGCTGGTCAACAAAGGGAAAATTGGCGTGTCCAGATTGCAATGCCGACACAGACTCCAATTGGTTGAAATATGGCAGAAAACATTGTTATATGGGACACCGACGTTTCTTACCGACAGATCACATATGGAGAACGAAAAAAGGGTTATTCAACGGTAAAGAAGATCGTCGCATGCCACCGAGGGATCTAGGAGGAGACGATATTCAAACTCAATTGCATATGATTGGGGATGTTCAATTTGGTAAATCTCTTAGGAAGAGAAAACGCACTGCTGAAGAGCTAAATTGGACAAAGTGTAGCATATTCTTCAAGCTACCTTATTGGTCAACACTTAGACTTCGGCATAATTTAGATGTTATGCATATTGAGAAGAATATTGCCGATAACATTTTATTCACTTTAATGAACATTCCAGGAAAAACTAAGGATAATATCAATTCACGGCGTGACTTGGAGATTTTGGGTTACAAAAAAGAATTACATTTGAGGCGTGAAGGTGATCATGTAACAATGCCACATGCACTTTACACATTACACGGAAATGAAAGGAAGAAATTTTGTGAGTGGCTGGCCGATATCAAATTTCCAGATGGATTCGCTTCAAATATCTCAAAATGTGTTTTTTTACGTGATAGTAAAATCTCAGGGTTGAAAAGCCACGATTGTCATGTTTTCCTTCAAAGATTACTCCCCATTGCTGTTGGGGGGTACTTAAGAAGTGATATTGCTTTGGCATTGACTGAACTTAGCACTTTTTTCAAAGAGTTGTGCGCTCAAACTCTAGATGTGAATCGTCTATTCCAGCTCCAAACTGATATCGTCACTATTTTATGCAAACTAGAGATGATATTTCCTCCATCTTTTTTCGATATCATGGTCCACCTAGCTGTCCATTTACCTCGTGAGGCTATTCTTGGGGGTCCAGTGCAATATAGATGGATGTATCCATTTGAGAGGTATCTTGGCAAATTCAAGCGGTATGTTAAGAATAAAGCCCGCCCAGAAGGTTCAATAGCTGAGGCTTACATTCACACTGAATGCCTGACATTTTGCTCCATGTACCTCCAAGATGTTGAGACGAAGTTTAATCGAGCGGATCGTAACGTTGATGCTAACGAAGAGGAAACTATAGATGGATTCAAAACTTTCAACCAGCAAGTTCGCCCCTTGGGTAGAGCTTCTAATGTGCAATTAGATCAAAAACTCCTTAGAGCAGCCATCTGGTACGTGCTTAACAATTGTGCAGAGATTAGACCCTATATAGAGTAAGCATCAACGACTTTACTTATACATATACACTTCCATTCGAACTTAACAGGTTACTATCATCCCAAACTAGCTAACTTGAATATTTTGCTTGGCGATTCTGTGATCCAAATGCAGGGAGCACTACGAGAAATGTAGGGTACAACACCCAAATTGCATCGATCGCACGCATCAAAATGAGTTTCCAAATTGGTTCAAGCAACGTGTAAATTCCTCTCCATCCCTATCTATTATAAATATCATAGCTTTTGTTATGCTTTGGAATGACTAAAATATATGTTGTGATTTTTCATCAATTTTGGTGTAGATCCAGGAACAACGTATCTCCAATCCACCTGACGTGTCCGCTGATTTGTATGCGTTAGCTTGCGGGCCTGACTGTTGGGCTGCATCATATGCTGCTTGCATTATAAATGGAAAAAGGTTTCATATAAAGCAGCGTGAACTTCGCCGGCGTACACAAAATTCTGGGGTGTTTGTAACTGGTGACGAGGCTACAAATAACATAGATTTCTACGGTGTTGTTAATAATATCGTAGAGTTACGGTACATGGAATGGCGTCGGGTGTATCTATTTCAATGTGATTGGTTTAATGTTGGTGATCGAAAACGAGGGGTGCGAGTGGATGACCATATGATTAGTGTCAACATGAACATGACTTGGTATAAGGATGAACCATTTGTGTTGGCGAGTCAGACTTCTCAGTGTTTCTACATTAGAGACTTAAGAATGAAAGGGAATTGGGGTGTTGTGCAGAGCTATACAAATAGGAATGTATACAACATTCCTCCAGTGCCGAGGGTTCTAGAATATATTGATGGTGAATCAAGCGACGATGATGCCGATCAAGAAGATGAGTCAGCATATTATTATGCATTAGTGCAGTGTGATGCATGTCCAATGTCAACCCCTATGAGTAGAAGTGATATACTACCTAGCCATATTGATGCACGAGCTGTCATGGATCAGGATGGTCGAGGCATAGATTCAACAGACTTTATCAACGATGACATTATTGCTTCTGGTTCTGGAGATGCATATGGTGATGGGGAATATTTAGATGAGGGGGACCTATCCACAGAGGAAGAGTCTGTATCAGATTTATAATTACAACAAAAAAAGAGATCACCAAGTTTAAGGGTGACACGATAGATTAACTATTTGAAATTGAGTTGTGGACATATGCAGTTAATTATTATATTGTATGAAATTCGTGCTTTTATCATATTCTTATATCGTATGAAATTCTGGCCTTTTATTTATTAAAACCATCATGTTTATTATTGATAGGCTACTTCGAATCTCACAAGATGCGCTTGTCTCCAAGAGGGTCAGGTTTCAAAACTGGTGGAGAGAAGAGGCATGCCTTTGGGTGTTCCAGAAACCTCATTTTCCATTGGATAGTTTTCTTTATGATTTTCCCCATGATGGTGAAATAAATTAATGCCCAGTTGAACTGATGGCCACTATGACAAATCCTACTACCCCCATATGACTCCAATCCAAATCTAATAAAAATTTATAAAACAAAATTTTCTTTCCTTTTATAGGAGATTAGGTGCTCCACTTACCATGTGGACCCCCTATATGACTCCAATCCAAATCTAATAAAAATTTATAAAACAAAATTTTGTTTCCTTTTATCGGAGATAAGGTGCTTCACTTACCATGTGGACCTCTTAAGTATTAGGCTAGAAAACAAGCTCTCTTGTTAATTAAAAATTACATGTGGATGGTGATTATCCTCCTCTATCATCAGCTCCTTGTTAAAAGGGTCCAAACAAGGCAGTCACCTTCACTCTCTCTCTCTCTCTGCTTCGACTATGATGCGAAGAAGGTGCTCACTTGCCATGTCTGTCACAACTCACAAGGAGAGGTTTTGATGGTTTCTGTTTATTACCATCAGATTATAGCTCAGCTACTAGATGGATTGATTACGTGTGGCTATGATGATGGAGTTGCTTCTTTTAGTTCTATCTTTCATTGTAGCAATATCCATGTGAAAATGAAACTTGGGCTTTGATAAGTACAAAAGACTGCCTCTGGTGTTTCTTTCTTTCTATCTTTCTTCTTCTTCTTCTAACTTCTTTTGGTTGATTGATGGCAAATGACATGAATTCCTAACCCAACAGGTGATCCAGGTTTGGGTTAGCGATTCCAACCCAATTGATAGATGGATCAGGTTGAAGTCGACTTGAACACGAAAGACCCAACTTATTGCACTTCGACCCACCAACAAAACATGGCTTGAGCCTTGACAATAGGGCTGGATTGTGATTTCCAACCCGTTTAACAGTGGGTCCTGTTTCTCCCCTCCTTTTGGGTAGAAGAGTCTGTCGTTTGGGTTATAGTTAAAACTCTATTTGGTAGATGATACTGTTCAATCTTTTTTACTAGGTAGATTTAGCCATTGCAACATTGCTGTAATTGATTGCATTCATTGTGATGTAATTTATGATTTTCTTTTTCAATTGAGGAGTTAAGTGGGAGGAGTGACTATATATACTACAGGGGATAGACTCTGAGTTTAGATTTTTTTTTTTAGGAGAAATCAGAATTCAGATCAAGAGAGTATAGTCTGCAATAGGGAGCTCACTTGTTAGGTTGTTTATGGGCTGGGCTAGTGTGGTGTCAACCAGATCTCGGCATGCATGGGCTGGATTCATGTAATTTAAAGAAGTTGTTGGGCCCTGGCCTACTTTCATGGCTGATTCATCCAATTGGGCTTGGATGGGACCAAGTTATATGGTCCAAAGGGGCACTTATGTTTCACAAATGGACTGGGTTTTGATCTAACTTTCAGGCCCATGGCATGGATTTCTGCCCAAATATCAGGCCAAATGATGGCCTTCACTACTGTCTGACTCGGTCCATGAACAGCCCTACCCTGTTGTCTGAATGGAGACTGCTGGATGATAGCACAAGTACACAACTGCTGATTTGCATGTGGACCTACAAACACCCAGATCTTTCTTCTTAAAGAAAACTAGTTATGCACTTAGGCCAGATAAGAATTCAAAGGGGCTCCAAATGCAACTTAGACCAATTAAAAGATGTAAAGTTATGTGTTTACATTTAAAGAACAAGACATTTTACTAATTATGAATCGGGTGAACATATTGACTAATTATCACTCAAATTGTACTGATGTTTCAGCTAGCAGGAACAATTCCGTCAAGTGACGGTTCAGGTTGACCTTTTGGTAAAGATTTGGGTTGATATCTCAAACCAGATTAATAAATGGTTCATGTTCAGGTTCTAGCCATACTTTATTTGACCCGCCAACACAACATGAACTGATCAAACCTAGCTGATTGCACGCAATGAACCCAACTCGGTAATTTTGGGTTGGGGTTGACTCTTTACCTCTGCTGTTTGGTTTGGGTTGACACCTACGACCAAAACTGATAGAGGGAGATGGGGTTGAATTATAGTCCAAACAAGCCAACTCGGGAACCCAACCAGAGTCCACCATTTCCACCTTCATCATTTGTTTGGAAGTTGACAAGCTGAGAAAAACATGTGAAGCTGGATGATTCCAGATTTGCTTAACATTTTCCTGTGTCAGAAGTTGCATGAGAGTGTGGACACAACCTTCCCTTTGTTGCACTGATAAGGACTGGTGAAACGTACCCTGGTATCATTGTGTCATGGACCACTGATCCACATGTTGGAGGCACCATAACCACCAGAACCATACGGAAAGGCGAGCTAGATCCGAACCACAGAGCTGGCTCCAAGTCAGGTCCACATCTAGGATCAGCATCTGGACATCTGTTCCCAATTGAATCAAGCCCATGAATTATAATCCGTGTAACTGTTTGTTTGCAGCATATACATAGGAATTGAATACTCAGGAATCATGGTGAGATGAGCTCCACTGCAGCATATAAAGAGGTGATGGTTTATTAAAACCATCATATTTATTATTGATAAGTGGGCTGGACTAATACACTAAAGATAACATTTATGTTCATATATATATATATATATATATATATATATATGGATAAGTATAACTGACCATTTATTTATTTTCCTCTAAACTTGTTTGACTTCTGATATGTATGATATTGTTCTTTTTCAGGTGAGGTGAAAAAAGACGGTGTTGCTTGTGACTTTGCTTCCTTCCATCCAATCAAGGTAGATTTTACTTCTTTCTAGCTCGACCTATTTAATTATGCAAATAACAAACAAGTACACAAGAAGTATTCAGCTTTACTACATTAATACCTGCTTAAACAAAGTCTAGCGAGCGATACTTATTTGCTTCATGTGACAGGAAATCGGGACATACCATACTTGTAAGCGGTACGCTTTGTCGACATGTCATCGCAATCTCATCTTCAATCTAGAGGCACGAGGAGCAATGTCAAATATCAAGGTATATAATTTGATAATTTTAGTTATTTTTCTATTTATGTTATGCTCGTAACATAGGTTGTCATATACGTGCATTAAACGATATTAATTTTAAGGATTCAATTGCTCTTAAAAACATAAGCCTTATCAAATGTAAGAATTAGTCTACTAACAATTAAAGGAAACAGTAGATATATGATCTTTTTTATCTACCTGTCTTTAACTTTGACATTATCATGTGGAGTGGACTGTCATTTGTCTAAAATGATTAACTCGTGCACACGCAGGTAACCAATTGGGGGAAAGTTTAAGAGGCGGAGGGAGATTTCGAGGTACTCGTGCCAAGGGCCTTGCACCGTATGGATGTCGATTTGGCCGATCGCGTGGAGCGCGTCTCTCGTCATACCATAGCTCCGAGGAGGAAGAGCAAACCGACTCGGATGATTCCACGCAGCCCCCAAGCCAGCCTTGGGTGCCTCCATGCGCCCACCCAGTTCCCCCACCGGATCCTACTCTTGAACCCTCACAAGTTGATACTAATGAGGATCTCGGTATAACACAAACTGGTGCGTATTTTTTCGTAGATATAAAGAGTGAGTTGGCCTATTTATACATGTTAATTAAGTGTAAAGATTAACTATAGTTGTGACCAACTAAATACGTGGTCAATTGTAATATAGCTGCAGATGCACCGATAGAGCCCGTAGCAAACAGGCAACAAAGGAAACGTACGCGTGGGCCCGCGAAATGCACCTTGTTTGAGAAAATGAGGAAGAATGGGAAAGTGCCTCTAAAGATAAATGATGGCGAGACTGCCCCGTGTTGTGAGAATGCTTCTATGTTCACGACTCGGGTGTCATGGATTATTAAACAAAATTGCGACATGAGTTTCGCACGTTGGTCTGCTGTCCCACAAGCCCAGAAGGAGGAGCTCATTGCCCGTGTTAAGGTAAGTCAATTTGTTAATTAATATCGATTGTTTGAAAGTGGTTGTAGTATAATCGCCGCCTAAATGACGTGATGACTTTTAATTGTAGAGCGACTTCGTGTTTGATTGGGAACGCGAAAACCACCGATTGACAGTGACTAAGCAGCTGCGTAAGCGCTTCAACTCATTCCACCACGACTTGCATAAGATATATCTATCATATGGAAGCCACGAAGAGGCGCTGGCACATGGGACTAGCTTGGTTGACCCACTCGTATGGGTTAAGTTATGCGAGAGGTGGGGCAGCAGCGAATTTAAGGTATGTATTGTCTACAATAGTAAACCATATATTTACCCATTTAACATGTCTAAATATTGATAGTGCCAAATTTGTTTGTTTATTAGAACTAACATTGGGTTTTGGTGGCAGAAAATGTCGGCTCAAAATCGAGAGAACCGAAAGAAGCTCACAATTAATCACACATCAGGACGTAAATCATTTGTCCGGATCCTTGAGCAGAAGGTATAGGTTTCAAATAATTCATTCTCATTGAGGTTACACTTGTCCCAAATCTGAATTCATATCCCAACAATAGGTAACATAATGACTTATCATGTATTAAATCAAAGGCCCGAAAATGTTTGAAACTATACTTTTGAAAATGCATGAGGCAGCTACGATAGGTCGGTATTTCATAGTATGTTATTATTTTAGGAATATGCTTTTGAGTGTTGTTTTATATACTATTTTCAAGTGAAGTGAATTTCAATTTTTTTTGTGTTCGTATTACATTATTGTTGTGATTGGTTACTCTAGTTTTTGAGCTTAAAATGCACATTTCCACTTTAATGAAAGTTTTCTGATATGAAACAATATTCTTATACTGTACACATTGCTGACACATGAAGCGTGCTGGAAATAATTCAACGAATATGATTGACTTCTACAAGGAGACGCGCTGGTCGAAGAAGAAGAATGCGTTTGTGACAGCCGATACAGAAGAGACTTATGTGAGTAGTGCACTTACAGTCCTTGGGATCTATGCTTCTTTTCAAATGTGATGAATGCATCAATAGCACAAGATATATCTAGATTTTTAATGACCGGTGTTTTGTCAATGTGCAGAAGAAGATGCAGGGTAGGATGGATGGCCTAGAACCGGAGCAGCGTACTGATGAGGCGGCAGCGACTGTCTTTAGGGAGGTTCTTGGCCATAGACCTGGATATGCACGGGGACTCGGAGAGATGGTCATCCCCGAGTCAAGCAAACAACGTGACCAACTTAAAATGCAAGAGTATCTGGCCGAGATTGAGAGACAAAAGCAAGATGCTGAACAACAAAGAAGAGATGCTGAACAGTATAAGAGTCAACTTGAAGAAATGAGAGCAGAGATGCGGGATATTAGGGAGCAGCAGATGCAGACTAACATGATGCTCCAGACTTTTTTCAAGAGTTTTCCTGGATTCACTGAGTCATTTCAACAGACTCAGGGTTAATTCCCTTGATACCTAAGGGGGTTGTATGTTTTGACAATTATATTTTGGGTGCTTTTATATAATATCTATATATATAAAGGGGTCTATGTTTACTCTTGAGAGATAACAGGGCGGGTTTTTTTATTTTTGAGAAGCTTTTTGAGCAAGGAGTACAGTTAAATCACAGGTTGCTGAAGGTTCTTTGAAAGATCATATATGACATGTTGGTGTTTAACCATAACTGTTATGGCCAGGGTGATCTTTTTCCTGCTGGTGCCTTGAACGCCCCTTCTTTCTGAGGTTGATTGTTCATACTGGGTTGAAGGAAGAGGAACGTGCTGTTGCTATTACTTAAGGTTAGAATTATGGCTACCTGCTTTACTTTTTAACAGGAGCAGTGCTTGTTCTTTGCATTTCTTGTGCATATTCAGTTAGGAGCTTTTGTTATGATTTTAGTTTAAAAATAATAGGTTGTCTGGCAAAATATAGTATACTTATCATCTTAGAAATAAAGATGATAAGTCTTTATGATTAAAAATAAATCCCAATCTGTCGCACACGGATTTTTCACATATAACATATTTTCGGTTTCCCTGAATTTCTTACTTGTTTTGTTTTCATTATTCAAGGTGTGATGACATCTTCAACTGAACACTATCTTGATTTCTAAAAGACATCCTTCATTGCTGACTACTTTTGCTCTCCTCTCATGTGGATATGTTTTCAGCTCTTTCCAAGAGGTTTGGTTTGTACAATAACTCATAAGTTTCACTTCTTTAGCGAAGTTAACTAAATCTGCTTACTTTGAGTTCATGTACCTTGCCAGGTGAAGTCTATTGTGTTGCATACTATGAACAGGGCAAGATTCACGGTAGCAGTGGAATCCTTCCTTAAGACAGGTATGTAAGTTTTCAGAATTGTTCATGGTGGCAGTGGAATCCTTCAATTAGCATGCCATGCCAGCCTCATTTATGACACCCATCCAATTGATTACTAGGAGAAAATGAATCAGGTTTCCTGCCTTGGTTTGATGACTAGTTGGGAGCATGGCATACTTGTGGGAAAAGCCCTGCCAGATTTCTCAGTTATAATGAGCCTGTGATTAAATATTCTTTGCCATTTCTCAATCTCTTTGTGTTTCAATTGCCTATAATAATGAGATTGTAATCTTAAAGAAAGAAAAAAGAAAAAAGACTGAGGAAAATCTTGGGGTATCTACAATGCGGGTTTCACCATAGGTGGCCAATGGCACAAAGTATTCATGGGTTTCATTATGTCTACACTCTGCAGGTGATGGGAAGGATTGGGTTTACCTTTCCAATTTTCCTTACATTTATTCATTACATCACCGCTTGGTTCCTACTTGCAATTTTCAAGGCATTATCATTGCTTCCGGTCTCACCTCCTTCCAAAACAACGCCATTTTCTTCTTTGTTTTCCCTGGGTGCTGTCATGTCTCTCTCAACAGGACTTGCTAATATCAGCTTAAAACATAACAGGTGACAATTTCTATGAAAGTATTTGTCGTTTTTTAGGGCATGTGGTTTTCTTTTGGAAAAAGTGAGGCTTGTGGAAATTAAAAACCAACACTACAGTAAAATCCTTGCCTGGAGTGGCCTACATTCTGTTAGAAAATGAGAAAAAAATGGGCTAAGTCTTCCACAATTCCTCGGAAAATAAGTTCTTGTGGTTTTTTTAGGAGGGGGGTGGAATTATTTCCTGCAAAACCTGCTTTCCACAGCGTGTACACAAACGTGCCCTTAAAGGTTGCTGCACCCATCATATGAAGTTATGTATCTTCCCCTTTTTTATTTGTGGTTATTGCACTGCAGTGTTGGTTTCTATCAAATGGCTAAGATTGCAGTTACTCCAACAATTGTTATAGCAGAGTTCATTCTCTTCAGGGAAAAAGTTTCTTTCAAGAAGGTGCATACAAAACTCTCTTATCTGCTTTTATTTTTAAATAAACCAAATTTAGACACAAAACTTGAGGTAGCATCTTTCAATTGCTTCAAACACAAAAGTGATGCAGGGACTTCAATTTTCTTTAGTTTGTGAAATCACGAAAGGATTTGATATTTGATGAATATATTATTGGCATCAAGACTCAAGAGCCTAAACCCTTACATATGCTATGCAGGTCTAACATCCAATAGCTCCATGGATGGAACATAACCTAAGCCACATAGGTTTTTTGTGAGTGGAGGACTTCTGATACATACACATTGGACAAACAAATAGTTTAAAGGCCCCAGTCAGTCACTGGGTTCATAATCTATTTAATCTTTAGGGTACCCAGTCATCCATGATAGATGCATTGACCGGGTCTCATACAATTGTGCTACATTTCGATTGGGTACATGTGTATTTTTTTTTCCTTATAAGTGCAGTACAGTTGGCTTATTTGAGTTATGCTGCTCACGTAGACATTTTTTGTTTCATTCTTATGTCAGGCATCTCAAGCATGGATGTAGTGGGTTATGCAGAAGATAAAAGCTTTTGATCAGCGGGGTGATGTGGCCATGCATTCAATATTGGGCTAAGTAGCAGCAACATGAGTTGTACACCAGATTTTACCGCCTTCATTTTAGTGATAATAGACTCCTTAAATCTTTTTTTGGCCACAATAGTGATGTGTGGCTTATTTAATAGTACTTCGGTTTGTACTTGATATGAATATAATGCACTGCCACATTGTATAAATACTGAGGATGAATTGATGTTTGAACAGATTAATGAATTTTTGTGTGTTAATATATAGAAACAGAGATTAAATATATGGTGTTTAATTGGCAGTTGTGACAATAAATGTGACATGAGGGGGAAAAAAACATACTGAAAACATCAATTACAGTGATTTAATTGGGCGAAACAGGGGGAATTAGCGGCAAAAACAAGTCGATGCAACTGAGTTTTGGACTCTGTAGCGACGATTTCTAGAAACGCTGGAAAAACATCAATTCCAGCGATAAAATCAATGGTCACATAGTCAGAAACGAGCAATTCCGTCGAGTTGAAATTGACGCAATTGAGTTTTACCCGCGAAATCTACCTAGCGGCGAAGTGGACAAACACTGCGAATAATTTTTTGCGGCGATAACTAGTCGATGCAATTGATTTATTGAAACCAAAAAAATAATAAAGCCAGAAACGAGCATTTGCGTCGATTTAAGATCGTTGCAATTGAGTTTTAGCTGCGACATCTAACTAGCGGCGAAGTCCAAAAACGCTGCAAAACTCTTTTTCCGGCGATAAATAGTCGCTGCAAATGATTTTTTAAAACTCAGAAACGAGCATTTGCGTCGATTTTAGATCGACGCAATTGAGTTTTAGCTGCGATATCTAATTAGCGGCGAAGGTAAAAAACGCTGCGAAAATATTTTTCCGGCAATAAATAGTCGCTGCAAATGACTTTTTACAACTCAAAAAGTAACGGTAGAAACCAGCAATTGCGTCGATTTGAGATCGACGTAATTGTGTTTTCCCTGCAAAATTCTTTTTGCGGCGAATCTTAAAAACGCCGGGAAAGTTTAAGAATAAACTGAATTTCAAACGCTTTTTGCGGCGTCTGTTGGCACTAATAGCGACCGAAAAAATCGCCGCGAAAAAAAAAGTTTTCGCGACGATTTTCCGTTTGCGCCGCTGAAGATCAAAAGTGAAGGATTTTATGCGGCGATTTTGCGACGAAGTACTAATCGTCGGGAAAAAGAATTAGCAGCGATTTTGGTCATTTTTAGCGGCGAAAATGTGCGCCGGGAAAAGATTTTTCTGTTGTAGTGACAACACGGCTTAAGACTAAGACCATCAATGGTAATGGAGTGACTCTGGAACTTTCTAAATAGTAGACCATTGAAAATGGAGATAAAAAATGGGTCATCAAATGCTCAAAAGGTGCAACAAAGAAATTGAATGTGTTTGAGATCTAGATTCATTGTACACTCCCTGAACCTTCACCCACTACTGCATTGAATATTCTCAATAAATCTATAATTAAAATGTCATCAAACTTTAAGGCTATTAAGTCAAGGGCTAGTGTCATCTTATGGAGCTCATTTTAGGGATTCCCGAAGCTTTGCCCTTTTTCCATTGGCAAGCTTGTATCTAAGTAGGTTCCACAAGCTATACAGCATATAAGCTATATGCAGCTTGCTTGTAGGTGAACATTTCCCTAATTTAACAATTTGTAATGCTTTTATAAAGAGAATAAAAAACTTATAATGCTAAACATTCATCGCCAGTGGATAGGTGACATGATTAACAGAATCTGCTAAATCCATAAAACAACAGAAATGGTTAAAGATAAACTGCATAACCTGTCTAACCTAAACTTTTTTTCTTTTTAAACCCTAACTCTAACTTGAGAAAAAAGAAGACGATGAAGAACCAAATCGATAGACCCAACGTAGTGTTGATCTATCTTTAGCAATAAAAACCCCAACCTTCAGGATGATTTAGGGTCTGTTTGAAAAGTCCAAGCTGATAGAAATAGAGCTGATTCAATTATATTTGTTTCAAATGGAGCGAGCTATTTCAATTAGACCCTATCTACAAATAAACCATTCGGTATATGTCGTTGAATTAGAAAAAAGACAAGCTTATCATATTATAAAAGTAATACACGAAACCTTTGTAACCAAGTAAAATTAGTACAAAAATTCTTTATATATAGAAAAAGGGGAGATGCTCCTATGAGAGTAACCACCTATGAGAGTAACTCATGGTTACCCTCATAGGAGCATCTCCCTAGAAAAAGTTATATGGGTTAACTTGTAAGAATAAAAAAGACCCTAAAAGATGTATGGTTGCTTTTAGACTATCATACATGCTTCAAAAGGTCACCTTTTATCGAACATAAATTTGAATAAGTTTTTATGTCAAGTAAACTTACAAAGTGGACTCACCAAATAGTGCCTTAGTCGATACAAGTATTTGGCATGGTGACTTCATGTAAATGGCCAAGTCTAGAGAAAAGGTGCAACTCTTAACTCTTGATATTTCTTTTCTTTGTTGTTTAGGTCAAACTCTCCAATAATTGCAAGTTCTCATGAAAGTAAAAATAGAGTGTTGTGTGTTGAATGGCATACACAACCGAGTGTTTGCCTTGTATATTTATACTGTGTTTTGAGAATACAATTGAATGGAGATTACAATTGAATGGGTCAATCCCCAGTTGTACAGAAAGAATGGAAACAAAATAAATATCAGCCTTACAGATTTGATTATAAGGCATGAATAAAGGAAAAGAAAACTGTAATTCCTTATCTTCAACAGATCTTCTGTGATTGTACCGATTCTAGCTGATTTTCAGGCATCAGTTATGTTGTTATCCCCCTGCAAACTGATGGGTGGTAACCACAATAGTTTGGATTAGTATTGTAAGAAAGAGGGTGAGGGAAGTCCTTTTGTGAAGATATCTGCAATCTGATAATTGGATTGAACAAACCGAACTTGAAGTATGTTATTGATCACTAAATCATGGACAAAGTGGTAATCAACCTCAATATGTTTAGTTATAGCATGAAGAACTGGGTTGGCTGCCATATGTGTTGCACTTATGTTGTTGCAGTATATGATCATAAGTAACTTGACTGGGACATGAAGATCATGTAAGAGATAGGAAAGCCTTCAAAAACTGTGATCGCAAGAGCTTTGTATTCAGCTTTCGAGCTGGATCTTGAATTTGTGGGTTGCTTTTTGGATCCCCAGGAGAGGAGATTAGATCCTAAGTATGTGCAAAATCCAGTGGTTGATCGACATGAATCTGGGCAACCAGCCCTATCTGCATCTGAGAAGGCAACAACAAGAGAAAGGGGGCCCGGTTTGAGAATGATTCCAGCACCAAAAGAGTTCTTGAGATAATGCAGAATGCGCTTGACCGCTTGAAGATGCTCGGTTGTTGGTACGTGCGTAAATTGACAAACCTGATTAACTGCATATGATAGATCTGGGCGAGTGATGGTGAGGTATTGTAAGGCACCTACTACCTGGCGATATTCATGAGGATTCGACAATGGAGGCTTAGAGTGCAAAGATAATTTAGAGCCAGACATGACTGGAGTTCTGCTGGGTTTGCAGCCTTGCATACCATTTTTATGCAAGAGATCAAGCGTGTATTTTGACTGTGAGAGTACAAGGCCAGCATTTGTATGTTTAGCTTCCACCCCCAGAATGTAGTGAAGGTCGCCAAGATCAGTCATTGCAAACTCAATGCCAAGTCGTGCTACAAATTGATTTAGCAAAGCCATACTATCGCCAGTTAATATGATATCATCCATGTAAAGAAGTAAAATGAGCAGACCATCTTTTGAGTGGAGCACAAACATAGAGTTGTCAGCAAGACTGCGGGTCGCTGATGTGAAGTAAAAAGGTGCTGAACCTTTGAAACCATGCACGCGGTGCTTGTTTAAGGCCATATATTGCTTTATGAAGACGGCACACATGTGTTGGATGAGTGGCACTGACAAACCCTGGTGGTTGTTGCATGTAAACTTCTTCGGTTAACATGCCATGTAAAAAGGCATTTTTTACATCTAGTTGTCAAAGTGGCCAATTTTTTGATATGGCAACTGAGAGAACAGTGTGGATTGTGGCTGGCTTGACAATAGGACTAAAAGTTTTTGTGAAATCAATTCCTGGTTGTTGGTGGAAGGCTTTTGCAACGAGTCTCGCTTTATACCGTTGAATTGATCCATTGCTCTTAGTTTTGATCCGGTAAACCCATTTACATCCAACTATAGTCATGGAAGGAGAGGTAGGGACAAGTGACCATGTATTATTTTTAAGGAGGGCCTCATATTCATCATTCATGGCCAGGACCCAATTTGCATCTTTAGCCGTAGTCTTGTAGGATGTAGGTTCTGTAGGGGTAGTATGAAGGGTGGACAAAAAAACAGTAGGAAGTGGATGACGAGTGCTAAGGAGAGAGAATGGAACTTTAAGTTTTCTACTACCAGTTTGAGTTCTTATAATCGTAGAGTGTTTGGGAGCAGGGGACGGTGGTGGATGGATTGTTGACGAGGGGGTGGTGGGTTCAGCCAATGTGGGTGAAGGTACTGCAGTGGATGGAGAAGAGTGGGTATAATTAGTGGAAGAGCAAGAAACCGCAGCTTGGGGAGTATGAGCAACAGGTTCTACAATTGTATATGAAGCAGTAGGTTGAGGCACTTGCAGGGTGACAATGTTTGATTTAGTGTCATGAGATGGAGAAGAGATTTCTCTATCTGCAAAAGGAAAAAAGTACTCATTAAAAATCACATGTCTAGAGATGTAAATGCGGCCACTGTTTGGATCTAGATACCTGTAGCCCTTGTGATGTTGACTATAGCCGAGGAAGACACAAGCAATGGATTTTTATGACAGCTTGTTAGGTCTATAAGGTCACAAGCAAGGAAAGCATTGACGGCCGAATACTCGAAGAAACAAGTAGTCCGGTCGTGTCCCATATAATACTCCATGTGGAGAACGACCCTTTAAAACTGTGTCAGGAGGCGGTTTATGAGATAGACTGCAATGAGAAAGGCCTCTACCTAGTACCTCTTTGGCATTTTGGCTTGAAATAAAAGAGACAACCCCATTTTAGTTATGTTTCCGCTCTACAATGCCATTTTGTTTTGGCGTGTGAGGACAAGAAATTTGAGAAACAATCCCACATTCATCCAAGAAATTCATAAACACACCACGTGTGAGCTCTAGAGCACCGTCACTTTGGAAGTTTTTGACAGTCGTTGAAAAAATATTTTCAGCCATTAATTTAAAATGACGAAAACATTCCAAAGCATTAGATTTTTCATGCAGTGGATAAAGCCATGTGTGTCTACTATAATCATGAACAAAGATTATATAGGAATGAAAACCACTAACAGAGGGCACCGTTCGCCCCCATAAATCACAATGAATCAGTTCCAAAGGAGAAGAAGACTGTCTAGAAGAAGTTCCAAAAGGCAGTTTTTGATTCTTTGCTAACTGACAAGATTCACAAATTTTATTGTGATTAAGAAAGCGGGAAATTTCTAAATCACCACCAGACTTGAGTAATTGAAGAACTTGTGCTGACGGATGCCCCAATCTTTGATGCCATACTTCAGATGAATGGCATTTTCCTAGAAAAGCCACAGAGTTATTCTTTGTCGAGCCCTGTTCTGCAGAAAGAGAGAAGTGGTCACCCCCTTGAGTGGTCCTCGCAGTAGTTTCGCCCTTGTTTGCAGATCCTTGACACAAAAACCCCATGGAAAAAATTCAACAGAACAATTGTTATCGGGCATTAATTGAGAAACTGATAACAGATTTTTTGCAATATTGGGCACTACTAGAACATTTTTAAGTTTTAAATTAGATGCAAAAGTGGGCAGTGTATTGGAACTAGTATGTGAGATATGAATACTCGATCTTACCATCTCTAGCAAAGACTTGATCAGACCCAAAATAATTTGCAAACTGTTGCAGCATTGATGGTTCAAATGTCATATGTGATGTTGCACTTGAATCAGACACCCATGATGGACCCGAAAGGAATCTTCCGTCCTCTCCTTCCGCACCCCGGGGGCTGACCTGGGTCTCGGCGGAGGAGGGAAAATCTCGGGCATCAACATTTTTGTACGGGTATGCCAGATTTACTTTCTACTTGGAATTTGGAATGGTGATAATCCGGAGATTCACCTTCACAAGTGGAAAGGAAATCAATCCTTTTTTCTAACTTTTCAAATTGCATTAATATTAAGAAAAGAGACAAGTTTGTTTTTTTAGAATGCCGTAGGAGGCGTTTTTGTTTATTTGCCATAAAAGGCGATTTTACAAAACTCATCAAATGTGAAAGACAAGAATTGTGATTTCTTTTTGTCTCTTTAGGAATACAAACTACAATAGAAAAGTAAGAAAAGGGATCTAACTTCTCAGGAGATTGTGGGGACACGTTGAGATCGACGGTCGCAAGTCATGTATGGGCTTCGCTATCGTCCTTCAAATGAGAACATGTGATGCTTTGATTCTTTGGCTTGGCTCCTAACCTCGGTTTTTTAAAGGACAAGGACCAAGAGGAGGTCGTATATCCAATGAAAAACCAAGTAAACGGGTTGAAAAGCCGCGTTTAGGCCATGTTGGAGAAGGAGGAGACCTTGGGGGGGTGGCCCCCCAAGGGACGTTGATCACCTTTGTGGTGCTTCCGGGAGCAAAGTAGCAGAACTTCGTATCTCTCTTGGATTTTCTGGATTTTCAGAGCTTGCACTTGGGATCTATTTTCATCATGCTTTCTTCTTGGAATGGACCTCCTTTTATAGGCTTTTGGTAGCCATGAGGTGTTTATTGGCATTGATGGCCATGATGAAAGAATTGATGAGGAGTTACAAATTGATTTCGTAACTCCTTTTTCATGGCTTGTGATTGGCCGATGAAGGTGGTGGGCTTTTAATTGCCTTTATGCTTCATGATGATGGGAGTTTCATGGGTTTAATGCCATGATTACTTGGATTTGTAACTCCCAAATGCTTGAATCTGATTGGGCCGTCCAAAATAATGAGTTAATGACCGCATTAAGTTGTCATAAACGGGTTAATTAACGTCATTAGTGGTCGCCAAGGCATGTGAAGAGTCGCGGGCCGTGTTGCGCCTTTTGAGATTCTTCTTGCGATCATCACAGGTGGATCCACGCATTGTTTGATGTCAGATTGCGATGCAATTTTAGTCATTAATCGATGTTGGTGGGCCGGTGAGATCTGTCTTGTCGATTTCACGATCGGTCGGACAGAAAGTGCACTTTCTTGGTCAGCCGGTTGGCGATCTTGAGGCGATCGGTGATGATTTCATGCTTTTGACGGCGGATCCGAGATGTCAACGAAGATCAGTGTTTTTCAAGCACCAAACATTGGATTTTCAGAAAATCACAGAGGTCGGAACACCCGAAACGCGAAAACCATCGAAAAACGGACGTTTTGGTGCAAAATCCGGCGACCCGGATTTGTAGGGTCGCCGGGCGACCATGCACCCAGGGTCGCCGGCAACCTTAGGGTTTTTTGCCCTTTGGTCGCCGAGCTCCATTTTCGGCCGATTTTGCGTCTTTTTCGTTCCTTTTTTCTTCTGTATTTTTCTTGATATTTTTCCTCAATTATTGACTTCATTTTCTTGAAGAAAACTTGATGAGAACCCGCACAAAATCGGAGCACAGAGTTTCCCATTTTTCGGGAAAGCCGAAGACTTTGTAGCCGATTTTCCGTCAAAAGTCGAAACTAGGTCAAACGATGTCGGAATGACCTGAAAATTGAGGTGAAGCTTCTTGAGCAGTGGATAGGACCAACCATGGCTTTTATTTGAGTTTTGAAGCCGTTTGGGGCCCCATCGATGCTTCACTTGATTTTGTTGCTGGGAAAATGCCGAGCTTTGATATGTGGTCAAACGATGTCCGATTGACCTGAAATTTGACGGGGAGCCTATTGGAGTCATTTTGAGATGTTCTATGGGCTCCGTTTTGGATGTCATGGTCCCGGGTTGCTCCGCCGCCGATAGGCTTGATTTTCTCTCGGAGCATCGAAACCTGGTCAAACATTGTCGGAATGACCTGAAATTTGACGTGCAGCCTCTTGGAAGCATGTTTAAGTCACTCATGTACTTTGTTTGATGAGTGATGGCTTATGTGGTTCCCGCCGCCGGGAGGCTTGATTTTGCTATTCGAGCATTGATGGAGGGTCAAACGTTATCGGTTTGACTTGAAATTTGGCATGGAGCCCTTTGAAGACATTCTGGAGTTATCCGTAGGCTCTGATCGAAGTTTTAGTGTCTTCGATGATGTTGCCACCGGGAGCGCTTGTTTAGCTATCGGAGCACTGAAGTTAGGCTAAACGATGTCAGAATGGTCCGAAACCACAGGTGCACCCCTCTTTTGGCTGCCTTGAAGGATCCTTCAGTTTCTGTCTAATTCTGACAAGATCTGATGGTCGAAGTAGCCTTGCCTATTTTTAGCAGGATGCAGCTTCACGAGGCTTCTTATGTTGATGAGACATATTGACTTTTTTGGTGTCAACAACCCATTGAGCATCCATGGAAAAAGGCGCTCTCAGCTGAAGATTGGTACCTGGAGGAGTCATGTGAAGACTAGCGAAGGCATGATTTATGTTGTTGTTACTGTTTCGACTGGAAGGGTATCAAAAGAAACATTTGTTGGTTGCATGACCCATTTTGGCACAAATTTTACATTTGATAGGCTGACGAGTGTGAGATTCAGATGCGCCAAAGGCTGGACGAGCATTGTTTTACTGTTGTGGAGAAGGCAAAGGTCCTGGAAAAACTCCAGACCCCTGGTGTACACACCCTTGTGGTTTGAAGTTCTGGTGATTGGAGGTTTGCCCCTCTTTGAATGAGCCACTGCCTTTGTGATTTCCTTTGAATATTTTAGGCTAACTTGTTTCTGTGGTAAGGAGTACTGTCTGGGAATGTGGATCTAAAAAGGCTATGGACTGTGTGCCATAGCCATGATGAAGCCGCTGCTCATGGGTGAGAAGTTTGGCCTGAAGGTCGGTGAAAGAAACAGGTGGGGTGTTGTTTTCAATGGTGATGATAAAAGGACCATATTCTGATCCAAGTCCATTCAAGGTGTGGCCAACTAAATCGGAATCTTTAACACGTTCATCAATTGCAGCAAGGGAATCGGCCAATATTTCGATACGATGAACATAGTCAGTGATGGAGGATGGACCCTTTTGGATGGTTTGAAGTTCACTGCAGAGATATGTTTTTCTGGCTATAGACTGTTGTTGTAAAAGTTCAGCAAGTGCATCCCACACTTCCTTTGCAATTTTGAGGCCAAGGATATGAGAAGAAAGGGACTTAGTTAAGGTGGCATTAACACATGCTCTGCAAAGTGATCGGTTTTTCTCCATACATGGTATGCAGGTTGGGAGTAATTGAGGTGGTAGAGGAATTTCTCTCTGTAGTTGAGGTAATAGTTAATGGTGGTGTAGAAGTGGATCCATCTATATGGCCCATGAGATCACAACTAATGAAGATGGATTCAAGTTGGTCTTTCCAAAGAAGGTAGTTGGTATTATCTAGTTTGACTGATACCAGGTTGGAGAGATTGGTAATGGGAAAGGGTGAAGAGTTGGATGCCATTTGTAAAGAAAAGAAAAGAAGAAAAAAAAAAGAGAACAGATCTTACTTTGAGGGGAATGAGAAAAGCAACTAGTATGAAGAATCTATGTCTCTGATACCATGAAAATAAAAACAGAATGTTGTGTGTTGAATGGCATACACAACTGAGTGTTTGCCTTGTATATTTATACTGTGTTTTGAGATTTCAATTGAATGGAGATTACAATTGAATGGGTCAATCCCTAGCTTACAGAAAGAATGGAAACAAAATAAATAACAGCTTTACAGATTTGATTACAAGGCATGAACAAAGGAAGAAAAAACTGTAATTCCTTATCTTCAGTAGATCTTCTGTGATTGTGCTGGTTCTAGCTGATTTTTAGGCATCAGTTATGTTGTTATCTCAGGAGTGAAGTTGTAGGTCCCATACCATAAGCAAAAAACAGAGATGCATCTGCTGCAACAATGGTGATGCTGCAATCAGTTTCTTCCCTAGCTAAACCACCCCCCTTTGGCTTGTTTTTCACTTGTTTAACCTTAATCTTCATCTACAGTTTCTTAAGAATCATCAAACAAATCATATCTGAGACAAAATATTGAGAGATTTTCTGTTGGAATCTCGGGTTTCTTCTCCTCCTACCTCTTCATTCTTCTCAATTAGTAACTTTAAATGGAACCAATCTGATCTGGTTTGGTAAGAAAAATAATGATGCAAACAATGGGTTTGGTTAATATTGCATCAGTAGGAGGCTAGTGCTTCGGTACCACATTGCAAGCAGTTTGTAACTACAAATGGAGCCAATCTGATCTAGTGTAGCAAGCAAAAATCATGCAAACCAGGGTTTGATTAATGCATAAGTAGAAGGCTATAGTGCTTTGGTACCACATTGCAAGCACAAGCAGTTCGTAACTACAAATGGAACCAATCTGAAATAGTGAAATGCATTAAATATAACATACTCAGAAGGTCTTTAAGAATACCTCAACAGATGTAAGACCTTTGGAGTATCCTGCATGAAATCATCAGTTCTGATTACCTTTATAGGGTTAAAAGTGGGAAATTTTGTGGCTCTCCACAGGCAGGCACACATGGAGAAAGCTACTTCAACCTCACTTTTAAAAAATGATTGGTGTCAGGGAATCCTCAGAAAAACTCTTGATTCCTCTCCTCCTTATTTTTCTTAAGCAAGGATATCTAGCTGGTTGGATATTCTTTTACATAGAATCCTAGACAAATTGGGAGAACCAGAAGGCTTAGGAGGCTTTCTAAAGTGACTAATGTGGGGCCCATGCAAGCTGAAGGTTGCTGTTAAAGACCACTAAATAATCCATCCTCTTGCCAATTGTGATGTAATGACCAACTCGCGTACATTTCTAGGGTTGCTCCCTTTCTTATCTGACTTCCTAAAAATAAAATATGACCAAGAATGTCAATAGCTCTCTGTTCTTTTATTTATTTATATATTTATTTTTGGTCACTCCAGGAAAACACGCATGCACCCACCCACCCACTAAAGTCCCTCACCACAACCCGGATGATCCCTGGTTATTTATTTGTAAAGGGAGATGACTAAACAGTAACCACTGAGCTATCGGTGAATTGGCAAGACGGTTAATAGTTGAAGCGCATGTAATTCATTGAAGGGATAAAATTGATGGTCCACAATTTGTTTGAATGTACTCCAAATTGTTGGTTGCTTCATGGCTTTCCAACCTGCACATTGAGAATATATTGGTTTTCACCTCAAATCAAAGTTAGCAACAACTGTGCTATTCATTTCATGTGGGATTGTTAGAGAGTAAGTCACCTACCACAAATGTAGTTTTTAGTTTGTGCCATCACAAATGCACTGCAAAACAAAGGAATCCATTCTGTCAATACCATTAAATGAGTTGTGACTTGGGCTATATCTAGCGGCAACTATATAAATGAAAGATAAAACACAATTGCCAGTTCTAGTAAATAAGATCGCCCCAATAAACAAGTGAGTTTAGACTGAAATAAATTACATTATATATAGTGCCAACTTTACATGGACCCTACAATAATTACAGAAGGAGGCCCCCATTCTGTGGCCTAAAGCTTGAGTATAAGAAGCAGCTCCTGAAATGCAGATCGAACTGGGCAGGGATGGTGGTGTCACTATCCATTCCAACATCACAATCACCTTTTCATCATAGTTGGACCCACGGTTCTTATTGAGTACACCAAATCCTACTATCACCATCCTCTCCAACATTACTCTTTTAACTTCATCACCTACGCTACGAGTTTATCCTTCTCTCCGTGCACCAAGCAACCAATGACCCAGCCCAAGACAATAATATCATTCTCGGCAGCCGCTATCTCCGAACGCCTCATAAAACATGCTAAAATTCCGAAGAAACTATCCCAAAGCTGTAAACAACGGCCATAGGCATGCACTTGTCCATTCGGACACTACAAAACCTAAAGTCTCGTAGGACCAAATAACCTCTAATCCCAAGGGTCCCAGTTTATGTTTTTAATCTGATGCCAGATCAAATATTAGGTAGCTTCTTTGCTGTCCCCTACTCATCGATGAGTATGTTTTGAGTCTTTATGCCACTATGGATAGATTAGTAGGCATGCCACATTCTTCATGTAGATAATGGATCCTTCTAACTACATTCAATGTGAATCTGACTCTTTTATTCCGATTAGGTGTATTTTGGCTTTAAAGAAGAGGTCAGCAGGTGAGCCATTGATCATGTATTCATGAAAGTCCCCAATCTAGAAGCCCATCTGTTGAACTATGTTGAACTAAATTCCCATGTTGTATTCGTCCTGTTTTCAACTCTGCTTCAAATTCTTTTTCTCCTTCTGCGAGGATCACTAATTTCCTCCCGCAATGGTTCTCTTAATGCCCTTTTGTTCCATTTGGGGTGCATTTTGGCTTTGAAGAAGAGGACAGAAGGTGAACCTTTGATCATGAATCTGTGGGAATATCCCCGTGATGCCAGGATTATGCTAATTTCGGTAAGAGTACCAATTGGTCTTGATCTCGGTCATACTCAGCTCGGCAACGGTGCCAGCTTGTACCGAGCTTGAACTAGCCTAGGTAAAAGTACCAGCTAGGCTCTTTTGTTCTCGGCCTTGTACGTCCCGGCAGCAGTGCCAGGATTCGCCTATGTTTGACCTCGGTATCATCTTCAATTCGGTCCAATTAACCGAGATGGATACTGAGTGTTAGTCACAATTATGTAAAAGTACGGCTATGTTGCAGAACGTACTGTCAGATAGGATGTGCGCCGGATATAGATAAGTGGTTGTCCCTATTCGACGGTCATATCCACATTTATGCATGAGATTGAGGTATGATCTGAGGGACAATACCTCCACCTACCTCTACTAAGGAATCGAGGTATGGCCCGATGGGACGGCGCCTCCAACTACCTCCACTCAGGGAAGGCTCGATGGGACTTCCACCTATATATATACCAGAGGTAAAGCCCAAAAGAGGTATGCTCATATACACCCATACACATTTCCTATGCACAAGCAAACACTCATATGCACCCAAACTCTAAACTTTCCTTTCTTATCCACCACTCATCCTCTGTTCAGTGACCGCACTAACTTAAGCATCAAAGTGCCTTTGGTTGATTGCAGTCAGGGTCTCTGACCTTTGTCTCTCATTCCCTTTCAGGTTTAAGGCATCCAGTCTCCTCAAAGAAGTCTAACAGCGATATCACGAGTTTCATACTCGCCTAATCAAGTTTGTAAATATTTAGGCACTTACAATTGGCGTCATTTGTGGAAAGAAATCAAGTTAAATCCTCAAACATCATGCCTCCAAAAACCAGAAATGGCAAAGGATCATCTAAGGCCCTGTCACTCCCACCAGCAGTGCCAAGACAACCGCCGTCGGTTCCTCGCCAGGCGAGAATACGAGGTAAGTCTGGTGCGATAAGTGTGGAAGGGCCTATTACTCAGTCAGGCTCATCTTCAAAGGCGGTGACGGCACCTCCCCAGCAAGATAGCCTCCTGCTAGAACGTCTCCGGCAGAATACCCCTCTAGCGGAGCATTCCCGTCAAGATGTTCCTCCACTCGAGCATTCTCGATGAGAGAAAATCCTGATGCCATCCAAGTTGCACCAATTCCGTCACCAAGTCAATGCTGATGATGATGACGAGTCGCTTCTCGCGGATATCAGGGCCCAGAACCTTATTATCCAAGAGCAAGAAGAGCTGATTAGTCAACTCCGGAGGTAGCTCCGGGACACAGCAAAGGTCCCAGCCGCGCCCCCTAGGCGCTGCCGGGCCCCTTCGATCGAGTAGGATTTGAGACAAGTCCTGACCAACAAAAGGTGCGACCGAGCTTATGACAAAGGCTCGAGCAGCAGCCACCTCAACGACTACTCCAAGAGGTCGCACTAGAAACCGAAGGACGACAACGACCTGAGAGAATGACTCAATCAACAGATCAAGCAGATAGTCCAACAGAATATGGAGGTGGTCAGTTTCACCCGAGAACGACTAAACGCCTATGATACTGAGGACCTCAGTACATCTCCATTCTCTCAGGATATAAGAGACTTTTCTCTCCCCGAGAAATTCAATGTCCCTGATTCATCCTTTATGACAGGACTTCAGTTTCAGCAGCACACCTCTGACACTTCACTTAGAGAATGTCGGTATGGGGTGACGTCGGACACCTGAACTGCAGAGTCTTCTCTTCCAGTTTGGGCGACCTCCCCCTAAGGTGGTTTTGCGCACTCCCAGAAGGATCAGTTTCGAGCTGGTGGCAACTCCAAAACTCCTTCGTGGAGAAATTCTAAGCGCATAGTCATCCCAAAGACAGATGATGACCTCTTGGAGATCAGAATGAGGCGGACTAAAAACATTACTTAGTTCGCTAAGAGGTTCTGGACCATCTACAGCCAAGTAGAAGACGCCACTGACAGAGTGGCCATCAGGTCTTTCAAGTAGGCTCTACTGCTAGGTAATGAGCTTCGCAATGACCTGGTGCGGTTCCCCGTGGTCACTGTGAAAGCACTGATGGCCCGGGTGAACCGGTTTATTGAACAAGAAGAGGATGAGGCCCGAGCTCGGGAAAGCATCGATCTCTGGCAAGAAGACAGATCCTCAAAGAAAGATAAGAAGTTTTCTCGGAGGGAGGAGGTGGACCGAAACAGGACATCAACGAGTTCAGCGATGGCCTCGGTTCCCATCTCAAGGGGCAACAAGAAGCCCAAACCAGTTGTTACCTCCTACATGGCCGTCAACACGATCTTCAAGGAGCCCATCTACAAGCTCCTCGGCAAAATCAAGTCACAGTCTTTTCTTTAGGTGGCCACAGCCGACGAAGGGTGATCCTTCCACCCGTGATCAGAGTAAGTTTTGTGCCTACCACAAGTAGAATGGGCACAGGACCAAGGACTACATGGCCTTCAAGTCTCACCTCGAGAAGCTCGTCAAAGATGGACACTTGAAAGACTATGTACTTAAAGAAGAAGGCAAGATCAATCGAGCTCAGCGCCGAAATGATGACGATCAAGACAACAACGAGCCGAAAGGCATCATCAGCGTCATCCACCTAGCTCCCACACAAAGGGGAGCAGTCAAGCTCGTGCCGAGGCCAGGAGGGCTTCACACGGTAGACAGGTGATGACCGCCGAGCTGGGGCCTGCTGCCAAAAAAACTCGGAAGGAAAAACCCAAGATCTGGTTCTCAGATGAGGACCTGGATGGGGTCTGATGGACCCGAAAAGGGAATCTTCCGTCCTCTCCCTCCGCACCCCGGGGGCTGACCTGGGTCTCGGCGGAGGAGGGAAAATCTCGGGCATCAACATTTTTGTATGGGTATGCCAGATTTACTTTCTACTTGGAATTTGGAATGGTGATAATCCGGAGATTCACCTTCACAAGTGGAAAGGAAATCAATCATTTTTTCTAACTTTTCAAATTGCATTAATATTAAGAAAAGAGATAAGTTTGTTTTTTTAGAATGCCGTAGGAGGCGTTTTTGTTTGTTTGCCGTAAAAAGCGATTTTGCCGTGAAAGACGATTTTACAAAACTCATCAAATGTGAAAGACAAGAATTGTGATTTCTTTTTGTCTCTTTAGGAAATACAAACTACAATAGAAAAGTAAGAAAAGGGATCTAACTTCTCAGGAGATTGTGGGGACACGTTGAGATCGATGGTCGCAAGTCATGTGTGGGCTTCGCCATCGTCCTTCAAATGAGAAGATGTGATGCTTTGATTCTTTGGCTTGGCTCCTAACCTCGGTTTTTTAAAGGACAAGGACCAAGAGGAGGTCGTATATCCAATGAAAAACCAAGTAAACGGGCTGAAAAGCCGCGTTTAGGCCATATTGGAGAAGGAGGAGACCTTGGGGGGGTGGCCCCCCAAGGGACGTTGATCACCTTGTGGTGCTTCCGGGAGCAAAGTAGCAGGACTTCGTCTCTCTCTTGGATTTTCTGGATTTTCAGAGCTTGCACTTGGGATCTATTTTCATTATTGCTTTCTTCTTGGAATGGACCTCCTTTTATAGGCTTTTGGTAGCCATGAGGTGTTTATTGGCATTGATGGCCATGATGAAAGAATTGATGAGGAGTTACAAATTGATTTTGTAACTCCTTTTTCATGGCTTGTGATTGGCCGATGAAGGTAGTGGGCTTTTAATTGCCTTTATGCTTCATGATGATGGGAGTTTCATGGGTTTAATGTCATGATTACTTGGATTTGTAACTCCCAAATACTTGAATTTGATTGGGCCGTCCAAAATAATGAGTTAATGACCGTATTAAGTTGTCATAAACGGGTCAATTAACGTCATTAAGTGGTCGCCCAGGCATGTGAAGAGTCGCGGGCCACGCTGAGCCTTTTGAGATTCTTCTTGCGATCATCACAGGTTGATCCACGCATTGTTTGATGTCAGATTGCGATGCAATTTCAGACATTAGTTGATGTTGGTGGGCCGGTGACATCTGTCTTGTCGATTTCACGATCGGTCGGACAGAAAGTGCACTTTCTTGGTCAGCCGGTTGGCGATCTTGAGGCGATCGGTGATGATATCATGCTTTTGACGGCGGATCCGAGATGTCGGCGAAGATTAGTGGTTTTCAAGCACCAAACATTGGATTTTCAGAAAATCACAGAGGCCGGAACACCCGAAACGCGAAAACCATCGAAAAACGGACGTTTTGGTGCAAAATCCGACGACCCGGATTTGCAGGGTCGCCGGGCGACCCTGGGCCACAGTCGCAGGCGACCATGGGCCAGGGTCGCCAGCGACCTTGGGCCAAGGTCGCCGGCGACCTTAGGGTTTTTTGCCCTTTAGTCGCCGAGCTCCGTTTTCGGCCGATTTTGCGTCTTTTTCGTTCCTTTTTTCTTCTGTATTTTTCTTGACATCTTTCCTCAATTATTGACTTCATTTTCCTGGAGAAAACTTGATGAGAACCCGCACGAAATCGGAGCACAGAGTTTCCCATTTTTCGGGAAAGCCGAAGACTTTGTAGCCGATTTTCCGTCAAGAGTCGAAACTGGGTCAAACGATGTCGGAATGACCTGGAAATTGAGGTGAAGCTTCTTGAGCAGTGGATAGTACCAACCACGGGCTGTTATTTGAGTTTTGAAGCCGTTTGGGGTCCCATCGACGCTTCACTTGATTTTGCTGCGGGGAAAATGCCGAGCTTTGATATGTGGTCAAACGATGTCCGATTGACCTGAAATTTGACGGGAAGCATGTTGAAGCCACTCATGTACTTGGTTTGATGAGTGATGGCTTCGGTGGTTCCCGCCGTCGGGAGGCTTGATTTTGCTGCTCGAGCATTGATGGACGGTCAAACGTTGTCGGTTTGACTTGAAATTGGGCATGGAGCCCTTTGGAGACATTCTGGAGTCATCTGTAGGCTCTGATCAAAGTTTTGGCGTCTTTGATGATGTCGCTGCCGGGAGCGCTTGTTTAGCTGTTGGAGCAGTGAAATGGGGCCAAATGATGTCGGAATGGCCCGAAACCTCAGGTGTACCCCTCTTTTAGCTGTCTTGAAGGATCTCTCAGTTTTTGTCTGATTCTGATAAGATCTGATGCTTGAAGTAGCCTTGCCTGTTTTATAGCAGGATGCAGCTTCACGAGGCTTCTTGATGTTGAGGAGACATAGTGACTTTTTTGGTGTCAACAAATGCCCCCTCGAGGTACAGCGACGAGTAGCTTTTTGGAGTCGATGTGCCTCGAAGAGAAACTTGGAGGAAAGATTCCAACTTGACCAAGAGTCTTGAGCATTTTTTTTTAATAGCCTTCTGAGTTTCCAGGGGAATTTTATGGTAGTGAGAGGGATCACACACCATCTCAAGGCCAAGTTTTGAAAATGACGTGGGGCATTTGGATTTTGGGTTTTGGATTTTGGTTTTTGACCTTGTGACCTAACAAGCTGTATGTGGCAAGTTAGGGGGTCGGGTTTAATTTTTGATGTTGACCTTGTGACCTAACAAGTTGTATGTGGCAGGTTAGAGGGTCAAATTTGGGGTTTTTGGTTTTGGGTTTGGTTTGGATTTTGATTTTGGTTTTGGTCTTGTGACCTAACAAGCTGTATGTGGCGAGCTAGGAGACCGGAATTTGGTTTTGTGAAATGTCAATTTCAAGATTTTGGCTCAATTTGGTTCATGAGGTTGGATGGTTTGGTTTTTGGAAACTCATGAGACTTTCTTTTCTCTTTTTTTTTGAATGGTCCCATCAACTCAAAAGAGATATGGGACTTCTTTTTTTTTTTTTTTTCTTTTCTTTTTTTTTGCTCTCGGTAAGAGGAATATTTTGACTAAAAGCCACTTTTAGTGCCTAGGTGGTCAAATCTGGCTCATATGGGCTAACCCATGGGACCTTAGGCTTTGGAGATGACCTAGATCTCATATGGTGTCATATTTGTAAAGAATATCTAAAATATCTCTTTTGTGTAGAGAATATCTAAAAGTATCTTTACTTGGAGAGAATTTCTCAAGTTTTCTTTTTGTGGAACGATTCTCTCAAAATATCTTTCTTTTTGGGAAAGTAGCTAAATTTTAGCACTTACCTCCTTTCTTTCTCCTTGTTTCCTCTTTTGGCTTGCACTCTTCTATAAAAGCAAGAGGGTTGGTGCTTTTGCTCCATTGCTTTCTTTTTGCAAGAAATCTTCAAGAGTGCACTCTAAGATAAGAAGTGCTTTCTCTTCTTCAAGGATCTCCAAGTTTTTTTTTTCTTCTTCTCCATCAATGGCTTCAAGTAAGTTTTCTTCCTCCTCAAGAATCTCCATTGTAGAAGTAGTTTTTTCATTTTTTTTCTTTTCCTTTTCTTTTCTTTTTTTTTTTTCTTCTTCTTCTTCTCTCTTCCTTTTTTTTTTTCTCTTTTTTTCTTTAAGCACGTTTTACTCTTTTTTTTTTTTTTCGTGCTTCTTTTTTTTTTTCTTCCTTCTCTGTTTTTTTTCTCTTTTTTTTTCGCTGATTTTCCCCTTTCTTTTTTTTTTTGTCAGCGTTTTTCTCTTCTGTTTTTTTTTTTGCTGTTTGTTTTTTTTTTTTTTTTCTCTTGGCTGTACAGACGGCCTGCCACGTGGCAGTGGGCTAGGGCCTGTGGGCCAGAAATTTTTTTTTTTTTTGCTGAGATTTTTTTTCTCTCTCCCTTTCTTTTTCTTTTTCCTTGTTTGCTCACCATGATAATGAGGCTATGCAATTTCAATATGTATGCATTTTTTTTTTTGATGCATCAAGATAGAAGGCTAGGGTTTCTAGGTTAAGCCAACATGATTTTTGACTTGAACAAAGTTTGATAGGTTTTGACCAAATTGGGTTGGAATTGGTCAAACTTTGGTCAAGGTTTTCCTAGCATCTAATGCATGATGATATTCTTTGATGCATGATTTTTGTAAATGGATTTGGAAGTATGATGATGCATACCTGAAAATCTTTTGCAAGAATTGGGATTTTGAGCTCGCAGCGATGTTGAGCTATTTCTCGGTCTTGCTAGATTTTGAGGAAGTTTGTAATTTTTGGATTCTGAAGCTCGCAGCAATGTTGAGCTCTTTTCCAGATTTTGCGGAAGTTTGATGAGATTGGCTTGTTCTCGCAGCGATGTTGAGTTCAAGCCTTCTTTGAGAATTCTCCACTGACTATGAGCTCGCAGCGATGTTGAGCTCTTCTTCAGGCTTCCTATATTTTTCGGAGTATGTTCCTTTTCGTTGGAATTGCCCCGAAACCATGTCAAAATATTGCTAGAATTTTTATAACAGAATTCTGTTATTTTGATGTTGATTGATCTTTTCTCTTCCATCTTTTGCAGGCAGTTCTTCTAGAACGAACAAGGGTAAAGGTCCTGTTACTGACGCACCTCGTCGGTCTGCTAGATCTTCCAATGCTGCCGTTCAGCAGGCTTGGGAGAAGGTCCAGTTTGTTGAGAAGAACTTGGAACAGTGTGATTCCCTCAATCGTGATGAGATGAGACAGCGATTGATTGCTCTCAAAGATGAGGAGTTCTACAAGATCATGGTAAGCGGTTGTCCTTGGGTTACGGATGATCAGAGCGTTGTGCTCAAGCCTACCTTCTTCTTCGGTGATGCAGTCCCCGACGACTTGACATACCAAAGGAGATGTTTTCAGTTCTCTTACACAGTAGATGGTGAGGAGAGAACTATTTCTACCCGGTCGTCTTTTGATCGGACCATCTCGATCCTAAGCCTTTCTCCCACGTGCCCTAAGAGGGAAGATCCTCCGAGCTGGGTGAAGAGGACCAGTGTGATCAAGACCGGGGTTTTTGTTGGTGGACCTTCCGGTTTTGTAGAGAAGCCACCTGTCCGTATGGACATGTTGATGCCAGCCAGTGGATACCAAGGTCTTGATCATCCATCGGTCGATTTGAGACAGGTGGGCGTTGGTGTTTTTCGGGGTGACGGCAGTAATTGGGTGAAGCCTTTTCGACTTCGTGGTCGTTTCAGTGCTGACTCGAGCTGGGAGTCATGGACTGATCACACCCTGAGGATTGGTGAGGCTGTTCTTTGGGAGGCCGAGATTTTTGATGCGGTTCGCGCTTTTCGGCAAACCGTCGTTTTCTCCGATGTGGCTTTTATGGCCATGCTGAAGTCATTCCTTCCATAAACCAACACCTTCATTGTGATGAATGGTGAGATTGGTTTTTCTTTGAAAGAACTGAGTGCCATCACCGGATTGCCTATCCTCGGCAAACTCTATGAGGAGTTTATGCCTATTGACAGCGTCCTTGAGGCGCAATCTGAGGAGTTTAGGCTTGTGTACTTTCAGCTCGTCGCCTTCTATGATTTTTTGAAGGAGACGGAGGGCTCAAAAGTTAGATGCTGCAGTTGGAGAAGTTGCAGCTCCAACTTTTTTTACAGCGGGGATTCTTCTGATGGCATGGCCCAGGATGCTAGGGCTAAAACAGCAAGTTTGAAGAAGATCGCTGCTATGCGAGAAGATTTGAAGAAGTTCTTCGCAAGCACGGATGGCATTTGTCCTGACATTGCGTTGCGGAGAGATCTCACTGTTTACCTCACTTACTGGCTGGGTGAGGCTGTTTTTGCTGGAGGAGATGGGACGCACATCAGGCCGCACTGTATTTTTCCGGCTTGTCAGATGGCGTTTGGAGAGCGGCTGGCTTTGGTACCTGCTCTTTACTCCTATTTGTGTACCGAACTTCAGGCTGCTGCTTTCCTGGTTCGGGTTGGGCTTCCCTTGAACAGGGTATTTTCTATCCACATCTTCTATTCGTGGTATGTATACCCCTGTCTTAGCTTCCATCGTTTGGGAGTTGCCCAGGACGAAGATCCCTTTATGATTCATTTGGCTAGAGGGACAGCCGTTCCCGAATCACTTTTATCTGCCGTTTGAGGATCCGACGATTTAGGGACGTCGAGATTGGGCAGTCTTCGGTGAAGTTTTCTTCGGGCTTGCGGAAGAAGGCTTTTGACTTTGGTGTCTCCCGTGATTCGACCAGGGCAGGGTCGGGAAGACACTATGCTTTGACGGACGCAGAGAAAAGGTGGCTCTTCAACATACGGGTTGGTACGATAGTGTACCGCAGACATCTTTTCGTCGATATCCAACCGTATGTCCCTTCGCGTTTTGCATTGCAGCTTGGCTTCTCTCAAGGCGTTGTTGGAGCGCCTTCGAGCATGGTGAAGCATTTTGGAGGTCTGCAGGATGGGAGAAATGCATGGGCTTTTTATAGCGCCGAGGACACTACTGCCATGATTTCCTATCTTGAGCTGCCCACCTTCCAAACTGCTGGCTTCACGAAGTGGTTCGTGGAGAGCTTTTCAGTGTACCGGGGGCTTTCCAAGAAAGAGCTCGATATTAAGCAATCTCCTGGGAAAGGTCTTGGCAAATCGGATGGTGTTCGTCGGGAGGAAGTTTTGGCCTTCCTTTCTGGAGAGAAGCACAAGATAGGCTTTCTCAACGGGCAGGACATCATCAGATCAAGAGCTGCATAGGGGATTCCTGGTGAGGTCTTGAGACTGCTGGAAGAGGAGGAGGCCGAGATCGATGCTATGATACAGGCAGAGCATACGAAGGCTTCCATGGAGTCTACTGAGAAGAGTAGACCATCCAGTGAGGACTCTAGTGAGAGGCCTGATGTTGATAGTGGGGTAGGATCGTCGAGCAGATTGACCCGCCGAGGCAAGAGGAGGAGAGGACAACGCCGTAACACGATAGTCCTTCTGATCTTGAAGTTCCTCTCACCATTGCTGAGGAGGTGTCTGAGGATGCTGACGAGCCTTCGGAGAAGAGAAGCAGAGAAGAGGAGACAGCTGGTATGACCCTCTTTCTTTCCTTTGTTTCTTCTTTTTTTTTTCTTGTGAAAGATTTTGTTTTGATCCGCTGCCTCTTTTTTTTTAGCAGAGGACGATGACCTGGTGATGCCCGAGGTTCCGGCCGATGAGGCAACGACGGATCCAGTCGTGGCATCTAAGGAAGAGCCCAGGGACTCTGGAGTGGTTCCAGAACCTTCACCTGGTATGATTTGCTTTGGCTTTTGCTTTTTTTTTTTTTCTTCTTTTGCTGTCATTTACTATCATGTAGCTGACTTGCCAGAGGATTCCGACGATTTCGAGCCATTTATGGACGCAACTTTTGACGATGCTTTGGATGAGCTCAAAGAGGCAGAGAGTACTCCGCCGGTCGTCGAAGCAGGTATATTTGCAATAATAATCTTGATATATTTTTGACAAGATTATATTCATACCTTTTTGTCTTTTCTTTTTTTTTTTGTTTGACAGATTGTGAAGTAGCAGGAGAGATTCCTCCGTCTTCCTCAGAGCCAGAACAGGGGATACCTGCGGCTGATGCAGAAATAGGGGCTTCTTCCACTTTCAATGCAGAAATAGGGAAGGAACCAGAATTTCTCGGATGTGAATCCAGTAATGATGGATGTTTTTTTGAAAGGTCAAGATGCAATTCATCGAAGAGAGCAAATGGTGTTCCATTCTGAACAAGGCTCAACATTTCTGCGAGTGCTAAATCCAAAAGGGAAAGAACCAAGATTTCTAAACTCTGAACTCAAAGTGACGGAAGTTTTTTTTTTGAAAGGTCAAGATTGAATTCATCGAAGAGAGAAAATGGTGTTCCATTCCGAACAAGGCTCAACATTTCTGCGAGCGCTAAATCCGAAAGGGAAAGAACCAAGATTTCTCATCTCTGAATTCAAAAGTGACAGAAGTTTTTTTTTTAAAGATTTTTTTAGAGGATTTTTTTTAAAGGTGCACATAGATTTCCAATTCGATCTTATGTAACCTTAGTAAATAGATCAGCCCCCAGGTAAGGGTAGGATTACTTAATGAACCCGTTTGGAGGACCCTTGCCTCGAACAGTCTAGCTGTCTCCACACTCTGGACAAGGCTTTTCTTAAATCCACTTTGGTCAAAGAACGCAACTGGTGGAACCTTAGTGTTTTTTTTTTTTTTTTACTCTTTTTTGAAAGGTTTTTAATAAACTCATCAAAGAGAATGAATGGTGTTCCAATCCGAACAAAGGCTCAACATTTCTGCGAGCGCTAAATCCGAAAGGGAAGGAACCAAGGTTTCTCAAATTTAAATGCAAAAGAGAGAAAACTAATTTTCTTTTAAAATTATAATTTTTTTTTTGAAATCCCAATTGGACTCATCAAAGAGAAAAGATGGCCCAATCCCCGATATGAACGATAGCTGCGAACATTTCTGTGAGCTATCAAGTTCAAAAAGGAGAGGATCAAAATTTCTCAAAGTTGAATCTTGAGAAAGAGAGATCATTTTTTCTTTTGAAAGAATTTGAAATGAAGGTGTTTTTTTTTTGAAATCCTAGTTGGACTCATCAAAGAGAAAAGATGGCCCAATCCCCGATATGAACGATAGCTGCGAACATTTCTGTGAGCTATCAAGTTCGAAGAGGGAAGGATCAAAACTTCTCAAAGTTGAGTTTTTAAGAAAAAGAGATCAGATTTGTTTTTTTTTTTTTTAAGTGAGAAAGAACAATTGAAATCCCATCTCATGTTTTTTTTAGATGCAAGATGCAACATAGGCCACCAACTAGAAAGGAGCCAAGTGATCAAAGCATCACGTTCTCAAGTCAACGTGTACCACCGGGTGTGCCAACTTGATGGACCCGAAAAGAGAATCTTCCGTCCTCTCCCTCCGCACCCCGGGGGCTGACCTCGGTCTCGGCGGAGGAGGGAAAATCTCAGGCATCAACATTTTTGTACGGGTATGTCAGATTTACTTTCTACTTGGAATTTGGAATGGTGATAATCCGGATATTGACCTTCACAAGTGGAAAGGAAATCAATCCTTTTTTCTAACTTTTCAAATTGCATTAATATTAAGAAAAGAGACAAGTTTGTTTTTTTAGAATGCCGTAGGAGGCGTTTTTGTTTGTTTGCCGTAAAAAGCGATTTTGCCGTGAAAGGCGATTTTACAAAACTCATCAAATGTGAAAGACAAGAATTGTGATTTCTTTTTGTCTCTTTAGGAAATACAAACTACAATAGAAAAGTAAGAAAATGGATCTAACTTCTCAGGAGATTGTGGGGACACGTTGAGATCGACGGTCGCAAGTCATGTGTGGGCTTCGCCATCGTCCTTCAAATGAGAACATGTGATGCTTTGATTCTTTGGCTTGGCTCCTAACCTCGGTTTTTTAAAGGACAAGGACCAAGAGGAGGTCCTATATCCAATGAAAAACCAAGTAAACGGGCTGAAAAGCCGCGTTTAAGCCATGTTGGAGAAGGAGGAGACCTTGGGGGGGTGGCCCCCCAAGGGACGTTGATCACCTTGTGGTGCTTCCGGGAGCAAAGTAGCAGGACTTCGTCTCTCTCTTGGATTTTTTGGATTTTCAGAGCTTGCACTTGGGATCTATTTTCATCATTGCTTTCTTCTTAGAATGGACCTCCTTTTATAGGCTTTTGGTAGCCATGAGGTGTTTATTGGCATTGATGGCCATGATGAAAGAATTGATGAGGAGTTACAAATTGATTTTGTAACTCCTTTTTCATTGCTTGTGATTGGCCGATGAAGGTAGTGGGCTTTTAATTGCCTTTATGCTTCATGATGATGGGAGTTTCATGGGTTTAATGCCATGATTACTTGGATTTGTAACTCCCAAATGCTTGAATCTGATTGGGCCATCCAAAATAATGAGGTAATGACCGCATTAAGTTGTCATAAACGGGTCAATTAACGTCATTAAGTGGTCGCCCAGGCATGTGAAGAGTCGCGGGCCGCGCTGTACCTTTTGAGATTCTTCTCGCAATCATCACAGGTGGATCCACGCATTGTTTGATGTCGGATTGCGATGCAATTTCAGACATTAGTTGATGTTGGTGGGCCGGTGACATCTGTCTTGTCGATTTCACGATCGGTCGGACAGAAAGTGCACTTTCTTGGTCAGCCGGTTGGCGATCTTGAGGCGATCGGTGATGATTTCAAGCTTTTGACGGCGGATCCAAGATGTCGACGAAGATCAGTGGTTTTCAAGCACCAAACATTGGATTTTCAGAAAATCACAGAGGCCGGAACACCCGAAACGCGAAAACCATCAAAAAACGGATGTTTTGGTGCAAAATCTGGCGACCCGGATTTGCATGGTCGCCGGCGACCATGGGCCAGGGTCGCCGGCGACCTTAGGGTTTTTTGCCCTTTGGTCGCCGAGCTCCGTTTTTGGCCGATTTTGCGTCTTTTTCGTTCCTTTTTTCTTCTGTATTTTTCTTGACATTTTTCCTCAATTATTGACTTCATTTTCTTGGAGAAAACTTGACGAGAACCCGCACGAAATCGGAGCATAGAGTTTTCCATTTTTCGGGAAAGTCAAAGACTTTGTAGCCGATTTTCCGTCAAAGAGTCGAAACTAGGTCAAACGATGTCGGAATGACCTGAAAATTGAGGTGAAGCTTCTTGAGTAGTGGATAAAACCAACCATGGGCTTTTATTTGAGTTTTGAAATCGTTTGGGGTCCCATTGATGCTTCACTTGATTTTGTTGCGGCGAAAATGTCGAGCTTTGATATGTGGTCAAACGATGTCCGATTGACTTGAAATTTGACGGGGAGCCTATTGGAGTCATTTTGAGACGTTCCATGGGCTCCATTTTGGATGTCATGGTCCGGATTGCTCTGCCGCCGGTAGGCTTGATTTTCTCTTGGAGCATCGAAACCTGGTCAAACGTTGTCGGAATGACCTAAAATTTGACGTGCAGCCTTTTGGAAGCATGTTGAAGCCACTCATTTACTTGGTTTGATGAGTGATGGCTTCGGTGGCTCCCGCCGCTGGGAGGCTTGATTTTGCTGCTCGAGCATTGATGGAGGGTCAAACGTTGTCGGTTTGACTTAAAATTTGGCATGGAGCCCTTTGGAGACATTCTGGAGTCATCCGTAGGCTCTGATCAAAGTTTTGGTCTCTTTGATGATGTCGCCGCCGGGAGCGCTTGTTTAGCTGTCGGAGCAGTGAAATGGGGCCAAATGATGTCGGAATGGCCCGAAACCTCAGGTGTACCCCTCTTTTAGCTGTCTTGAAGGATCTCTCAGTTTCTGTCTGATTCTGACAAGATCTGATGCTTGAAGTAGCCTTGCCTGTTTTATAGCAGGATGCAACTTCACGAGGCTTCTTGATGTTGAGGAGACATAGTGACTTTTTTGGTGTCAACAGGGTCCAGCTCCCCCACAATGATCCACTAATTGTAACCCTGAGGTTAAAGAGCTTCAAGGTACACAGGATTCTTGTGGATCCTGGGAGTTCATCGGAAATCCTCTATTTTGAATGCTTCAAAGGGATGGGTCTCAAAGAGGAGGACCTACAGGAAGCTCGCACCCCCTGGTGGGCTTTAGCTCCAAACCAATATACCCCAAGGGGAAAATCTCCCTCGAAGTCCAAGTTGGAGGCCCCTCTATGCTAGCCGACTTCGTAGTGGTGGATGCACCATCCCCATACAACGCAATTATGGGGAGAACTTGGCTACACAATATGGAAGCAGTGCCCTCCACCCATCACCAGAAACTCAAGTTCCTGTTAGAGAACGCGAACGAAAGAGTTGAAGTGATTACAATCAGAGATGACCAACAGATGGCTAAACAATGCCTGATGGCTGTGGTGCCTGGCGAAGCAAAACCACAATGGGTGCACATGGCCGAACTGGAAGCAGAACTTAAGGACGTTGGCTGATCTCCAGAGCAGAAAAGCATTGAAGATCTGACCAAGGTAAGAATTGATCCCAACGATCCAGAAAGATATCTTGGGAGCCAGCTCCCCGAAGCTGAGAAGTCCGAGCTATTGAACTTCTTGTTACAGAACAAGGAAGTTTTTGCTTGGACACCCTACGAGATGCCTGGTATCGATCTTGGGATCATGTGCCACAAGCTGAATGTGGACCTCAAGCACAAACCTGTGGTGCAGAAAGCTCGTAGAACGGGGATCCCACAGACAGAAGCTGTGATCAAGGAGATTGAGAAGCTGCTGGAAGCCAAGGCTGTAAGAGAAGTTCATTACCTGGAGTGGTGAGCCAACACAGTGGTGGTCAGAAAGAAAAATGGGAAGTGGAGGGTTTGCGTGGACTTCACCGACCTCAATAAAGCATGCCCCAAGAACAGCTTTCCACTCCTAAAGATCAACCAGATGATTGACACCACTGCCGGGCATGACAGGACGAGTTTCCTCCATGCCTACCGAGGTTACCATCAGATCCCGATGTATGGGCCTGGCGAAAAAAAAACCGCATTCATGACACCTAGGGCATCTGCTGTTACAAAGTGATTCCCTTTGGGTTAAAAAATGTGGGGGTGACTTACTAGAGGCTGGTAACCAAAATGTTCCAAGCCCAACTCGGCAAAACCATGGAAGTCTACATTGACGACATAGTGGTCAAGTCTAAAAGGTCACAGGACCATTTGGCAGACCTGAGTCAAACATTCGTTGTTCTCAAAGAGTTTCAGCTCAAACTGAATGCGTCCAAATGCACATTTGGTGTCGGCTCCAGCAAATTCCTAGGAAGCCTGGTCACTAGAAGAGGAATTGAAGCCAATCCAGAGCAGATCTCGGCGATCCAGGTGATTTAGAGTCCAACCACGGCAAAACAAGTCCCGAGGCTCATAGGGATGGCAGCCGCGCTCAACCACTTCATCAGCCTAGCTTCGGACAAGTGTCGTCCTTTCTTTCAGCTTTTGAAGAAAAGTTTGAAATTCCAATGGACTTTGGAATGCGACCGAGCTCTTCAGGAACTCAAAAATTATTTGTCTTCACCACCCCTACTATCCACACCAAAGCAGGGAGAGGTACTATATTTATACCTAGCTGTCTCGGATTATGCAGCGAGCTCGGTGCTCATCAGAGAGGGAGACAGGCAGCAAAAGCCTATATACTACATGAGCTAGATCCTGCTTGATGCCGAGACAAGGTATCTACCGTTGGAGAAACTTGCATTAGCACTTGTCAGTGCTTCTCACAAACTCTCCTATTACTTCCAAACGTACACCATAGCGGTTGTTACAGAACATCCACTTAAGTCCCTTTTCAGAAAGGCAGATTTCTGTGGAAGGATCTTAAGATGGGCCGTCGAGCTAGGGTAGTATGACATCCAGTTTCAACCCAGAACAGCGATCAAGGCCAAAGTTTTGGCAGACTTCATTGTGGAGTTTGTTTCTCCTAGTTAGGCATCGAGACAGCTCGATACTGAACTGGGGGACAATGAGGAGGGAGTCATCGAGACAGAGTAAGAACAATCTTGGGAATAGTTCCTCGATTCAGCATGGAAGGTCTTTGTTGACGGATCCTTAACCTCCAAAAGGGCTGGCGCTGGCATAGTCTTCCAATCTCCATAGGGCCTTGTCATCGAGCAAGCCTTAACACTTGGCTTCAACGCGTCCAATAACGAAGCTGAGTACGAAGCACTGACCGCGGGGCTCGGCAACGCTAAAATCTTAGGAGCACGGCAACTGGTGGTCTTTAGCTACTCCCAGCTGGTGACGAGCCAGTTGAGTGGGGACTACAAGGCCCGCAATGAAAGGATGGCAGCCTACTTAGCTCGAGCAAAGCAGCTCCTTTCTTAGGCCGAGAAGGTTGAAGTTAAATAGATTGGCAGAGATTCCAATTCTCATGCCGACACACTCGCCAACCTAGCCTCTGCTGTTGAGGCTGGGAGAAAAAAAATTGTCGAAGTGGAGGCACTGGACAAACCAAGTATAGAGCTCCAGCCACCTCGGTAAGTTTTTTGTGTTGATCTAGGTCCGAGCTGGATGGACCCAATCATCACCTACCTGAGGGATGATCAACTTCCTGAAGACAAGAGCGAGGCTCACAAAATCAGGCTAAGTAGCTCGATTTTGGTTGTCTCCAGATGGCAAACTCTACAGGAAGTCCTACACCGGTCCTTACCTCCAGTGCGTTCACCCAAGCAAAGTCGAAGACGTCCTTCATGAAATCCATGAGGGAATTTGCGGAAGTTACATTGGAGGACGGTCACTGGCATACCGAGCTATCAGCCAAGGCTACTGGTGGCCTTACATGCAGAAGGACGCCCAACTTTATGCTAGAAAATGTGAGAAGTGCCAGAAGTTTTCTCACCTCTCTATCAGCCAGCACAGGACGTGAGCCCGCTCTCTAACTCATGGCCTTCGCCTAGTGGGGGTTGGACATCGTGGGACCACTTCACTGAGCTCCAGGGAATAAGAGGTGGCTAATAGTAGCCATCGATTATTTCACTAAGTGGTTAGAAGCCGAAGCATTGTCTTCCATCACCGAGCAGGATACGAAGAACTCCGTATGGAAGAACATCGTCACAAGATTTGGAGTACCATAAGCTCTGGTCTCGAACAACAAGACCCAGTTCGACTCGAATTTCTACAAGAACTTCAGCCAAGAGCTCGGCATCAGAAACTATTATTCCTCTCCAACCTACCCACAAAGCAACGGTCAGGCTGAAATCTCCAACAAGGTGGTACTCGACGGACTCAAGAAGAGGCTTGACCGGGCTAAAGGGAGATGGGTAGATGAACTACCGAGTGTCCTTTGGGTGTATAGAACTACTCTGAGGTGCTCTACTTCGGCAACACCTTTCTCCCTGGCCTATGGAATGGAAGTCGTGATCCCGCTCGAGGTCGGTCTCTCGACTCTGAGCTCAGAGCAGTTTGACCAAGGCCAAAATGATGTGAATCTAGCCCGAGAACTTGACCTGGCTGAGGAGCGAAGGGATGCAGCAGCCATCCGCCTAGCTTCTTACCAGCAGCAGCTAGCCAGAGGATACAATCAGAGAGTTAAAGTGAGGAAATTTTCAGTTGAAGAACTGGTCTTAAAGAAGACGCTTCCCGCGGATAAGAATCCCAATGAAGGCAAGATGGCACCGAACTGGCATGGGCCATTCAAGGTGATCTCGGCTGCCGGGCAATCAGCATACAAACTTGGGGACATGGATGGTAAAGAGTTACCACGTCCATGAAACGCCACGCACCTCAAGAAGTATTATTTCTACATTGTATTCGAATTTCTGGAATCAATAAAAGTAATTCTTGAGGAAGGATGTACTTTATTGGTTTCAATACTCGCCAAGTTGTGGAACTCGGCAGCTTCAATTCTTGCCAAGTTATGGAATTCGGCAAGTACCTACCTAACTGCTACGGAGCATTAGGGAAATAAAGAAAAGCCTTGAAAGGTTGAGGCACACCAAGTTAGAGAACTCGGTGTCCACTTCGGTGTTCGGAAATATGTATGGCTGCGGAACCAAGTATTCTATCACTGAGACAAAGATCTTGTATTCCCTTGAGTTAAAGAACTCGATCAAGTTTGTTCTTGTTCAACTCGGTTAATGAACTAAGCTACGAAACAGGCAGAATTGGTATTCGGATACAAGTTTCTTGAGTTAGAGAACTTGAGATTATATATAGTTTCGGTTATTGAACCGAACTCGGTTGCTTATTGATTCTAGTTATTAAACCGAACTCGGTGAGTTAAAATTTCTTTACGAGACTTAAGACTGTGGCCTCGGTTGTTGAACCACTCCCAATTACTTAGTCAATATCCCAAACATGTATGGGCTCGGTTAGGGAACTGAGATCAAACACTTGTATTCACAAGACACTTGAAAGCAATTATGAAAAAGAAAAAGGAGCCATTGTATTCATAGTGGTGAAGTTACAATGTTGGAGCATTACACCTTCCCATCAATACAAAACAAAAAAGAAAAGAAATACAAGTAAATTCAAGTAGTAGCCTTGGCATTGGCAGCAGGGACTTCGATCACAGGAGCCTCGGTCTCACCAGCTTGGGGAGTAACCTCAGGCGGAGGGGGAGGAGTCAAAACAGCCTCAGGAGGGACCTCGGAGGAAGAAGGGGCGGGATTCGTCTTTGGCTCTGAGCTGGAAGACTTGGGCAAGTTCCTGTATACAGGGTGATCCTCGGGGATCCCTGCTTCTTTCAGCGCAGCCCGGCACCCAAGTTCAAACAGTTGTGAACTTATCTGCTCGACTTGTGCCTGATACAGCTTCGTCGCCTCGTCCACCCCCATCTTGGAAAGCAACCTTGGTCTCGGCCTGGACTGAGGCTTCGAGTTCGGCCTTTTGCTTCTGCGTGGCTTCGAGCTCGGCCTTTTGCTTTGACAGTTCGGTTTCGAGTTTAGCCACCTTTTTCCCTTTCGCCTTAGCCTCCGCTCTCAGTCCATGGGTCTCGACCTTCGACTTGCAGATTTCGGCCACTGCTGTATGTAGCTCTGGAACGAGATTAGTAATCTTGTCCTCCGCCTCCCCCAGCTTTTGGTTACTTGCCTCCAAGGCCGTCTTCAGTTCCTTTTTCTCCACTTCCAGCTATGTAGCCTTAGAGGCGTTCCGATAAGTCCTGTCCAGAATGACCTGGACCTTTTGCACGATCTGCGGAACAAATAAGTGTTAGAGAAAAACAACCGAAATCAAGCACTCAGTGAAATCTGTAGAAAAATAAACTCATCAAGATGGCCGACTGAAGTGACGACATCAGCAGCCCTCTGTCATCAAACTTCCTGTGCCTCTCCATATCGTGTGGCAAGGCATAGGCATGGGAAAGCGCTGCAATGACGAGGGGGTCGCTGGCTTACCGATCCTCCACCGTCAGTGGTCTGCCAGGCTCGAGTTGAAAGCCCGGTCTCCACGGAGTTGGCCTAGTAGGCTAAGGAGCCGAAGCTGGACCGGGACCTTGCTCCGATGGGCCCTCAGCCCTGGGCCTACTCTCAGACGGAACCCTCTCCCTCGAAGCTTTGACAGGACGCTGTCGAGCTCCTGTATTTGAGCCCTCAGACCTGGGCCTCTTCTCCGGCCGAGCTCCCTCCCTTGTGGCTTCGGCAGAGCGTTGCCGAACTTTTGTACTTGAAGAAGTAACAGGAGAGGAAGTAGAGGTCCTAGCGGCGCCTGAGGACGTGGAGGCAGGGGTAGGGTCGGAAGCAGGAGGTGAGGAGGCAGGGGGAGCTCGGCCTTTGAACGGCTTGGCCCCCAGGTCTTTCACATTCACAGTAGGTCGACGTCGCTCCATATCCCTTTCTCTTTCCTTTTCTGGGTTGGAGGAAGATGTGTAGGATTCGACAACCTGTAGTAAGTCTGTGGCCTCTGAGTCGGCGTGTGATGTGGAGGCCTCAGTACCTGAAGTTGTTCGGCGGTTGATGTCGGTCAAGGCGAGCACAGGCTGCTCACTCTCCAAGGGTTGGCCGGTCCTCCTCTTAATGAATGAATGATATCTCGGCTCGTACCCTAGGAGATCCCAAGCAGCTCCCCCGTAATGACCTTGATAATTCTTCACAGCCTTCAGCCAAGCTTCATTTCTCTTCCAACCAACTCGCTTGGCCTCTTGACTTCTCTGGCTAAAGCATGCTCAGTAAACAAAAAGTGTCAGCTCGGAAAAAATGAAAACTCAGAGGAGGTCGGTATTTACTTGGAGGAGTCCCGAAGCGACGGGGGACCCGGTATATCTTCGTCTCTCAGGCTCGGACACTCCAATTTCCCAGTTACCGGAAACTTCATTTTAGAATTCTGCTAGCCCTGTTATGCATTGCCCCATAATAAAGTGATATTTGTGCTTATGGCACCCCGTCCAGCCCGTTTATGTGTTTTACTACATATGTATATTTATACATGTCCAGATTTCTTTCATGTGACCCATGAGTCGGCACCACTAAGGTTAGACAACCTTATCGGCCTGATCCACTGACTTGGAGGTCCCCCTCCTGTCTCGCTAGCTGCAGTCTAGATCCCATCCCGTCCAAATACCTGGTTCGCTTCCATGGTCCCGTCCCGTCCAGTTATATGTATGTATATATTTCGTTGAATCTCATCACTTCGTGTGTTAGAGATCAATGCCCTGATGTGCTCTCATCACTTTGGTGATAGAGGATTTAGCTTTGTGTGGTTGCTATCTTGCTAGTTCCTTGTTCTTTGGTACGTTTACATGTTTTTATACTGTACATGTGTTTTCTAAATGATGATGCATTTTCTTTCATGGAAATTATTGTTTAAGCAGGTCTCAATGTTTTCCAAAGTAATTTGAAACATTGTTGTTATTATATCTTTTCACCCACCTACCAGACCATCGTGTCTAGCCCATTCTTTGGTAGTTAGGTCCAGATGCCGGTTATCCCGAATAGGAGCTAGAGGAGGCAGCAGGAGTGCCGCAATGAGTAGGAGAGTGACAAGCTGATGATGTTGTCTAGACACTCGGTCAAGCCTGGAGATACAGAACATTTTGGGGATTGTGACTAACTCATTCTTTTGGGGATTCTTTTGGTTGTATAGGCCTTTGTTGGCCTTTATTTTTAGGGATTGATAATTTAACTGATCTTTTGTATAAACATTTTACTTTACTTTTTTGAAAAATGCTATAATGATCATTGATAATATACATCATATTGTATACACATGCTATCTGTCTTTTGATTATGAAATGAAGTACAAATTACAAATTTGATTTGCTACATGCTTCCGCACTTCGAATGAAAAATGCTATGTACGTGTGATATCCTCACCGCGGACACTTATGGGAAATTACGTGCACAGATGGCATGGACTGTTATTAAATCCGTATACATATTATCTAACCAAACTAATGCATTGGCATCATTAGATTGCCGATCTCGAATTAGGTTGATAACTCAATCCGGGGTCGCGACAGACTGGTATCAGAGCGAGACGTGTTAAAGGCAATTAAAAAAAAATAGAAATCCTAATGACGTGGCGAGGATTTGTTAGACTTTTGTTAGCTAGAATCGTGTGAGCAATTTGTGACCCTCTACTTGATTATTATGTGCTAACACCTTGTTTTACAGCATTATGCTACCTCATAAGCAACCAAAGAACGACAATCCCACCGTAAGCAACAATGATCACACAGGGCCACTTAAAGAAAACACTAACGACCAAACAATGCATAATCAGTTTCAGCAGATGATGCAGGCTATGCTCGATCAACAGCATCAGGCTAATGAGAATCAGGCTAGGCTACCAGAGCAAATGGACAAGAAGGATGAAGATAATGCTAGGGAATTGGCATAGATGTAAAGGCAGTTGCTAGAGGTATTAGAAAGGAGGTCTGAACCGGTTCTAGCTCAACCAGCAAGCCCACAAATCATCATCAATCAAAGGGAGAATGATCCAAATGCCTTGTTTGAATGTTTTCACAAGAGAGGTCTGAAAGACTTCACTAGGACAGAGGAACCATTAGCTACAGATGATTGGCTAGAACACACGGAGAACATCTTTGAAGTTTTTCGATGTACAGGAATAGAGCAAGTGAAACTTGTAGCATCTCAGTTTTCACCGGTTTAGCTGATATATGGTGGAAATCAATCAAGGCAGAGTACAGAACCGTGGCAGCTGCAGGGGCTTGGGCTAATTTCAAGAAACAATTTGGTGACAAGTGCGTACCCACACATGTCAAGAGGCAAAAGGCAATAGAATTTCAGCAGCTTGTGCACGGAAACATAGCAGTTCTCGAATACCTCACCAAGTTTGAAAGGTTGTCCCGATATGCTCCATAGTTGATAGACACCATTGAGAAGAAGATAGATAAGTTCCTTGCAGGACTTAACCCAATCATAGATAGGGATGCTACAGGGGTTGTGCCACTTACCACCTTTGAAGAGGCTGTCAAGAGGGCTTATAAGTTCGAAAATTTGAACAACAAGACCTTGAATTCAGGGAAAGAGTCAAGCTCACTCACCAACAGAACCACCAGTAGAGGAATCACCAGAATAAGAGGCAGAGGCCAGAGCAGAATGTTCAGAATTAAGTGGTTAGCATCCACTGTGGCAAGAATCATGAGAGTGCCCAGTGTCGTACCATCACAGGAACATGCTTCAGGTGTGGTTCGATAAACCATCAGATGAGAGATTGCCCGAGACCTAACAGGCAGAATCAACAACAGAAGGGAGCACAACGTCCGACACCACCTCAAAATGCACAAGTTTTCTAGAATCAGGTAAGGCCACTGCAGCAACAAGCACCACAGCAGCAGTATAGACCCCAACAGCAACAGCAATAGGCCCGTCACCAGGGATAGAATTAGAATCAGCGCCCGCAGCAGCAGAACATGAATGTCCCACAAGGCAGGCTGCAGCAAGTTTAAAACAGGCCACAATAGCGAGGGCAAATCTATGCAGTCAATAGGGCAGATATAGAGGCGGCGGGCAATGTATTGGAAGGTACACTCCTTGTCTGTGGAATTGAAGTTAGAATTTTTTTTTTACCCTGGCTCTACACACTTGTTTCTATCCTCTGAATTTTCTAAATTGATTGATGTGCATGCTAGAGAACTTGACTTTATTTTGACCGTGGCTACTCCAGTAGGTAAACAAGTTGTATGTAAGACTTTTTACCATAGTTGTCCTCAGTGGTGTTACCGGTAAACCTCATTTTATTGGAGATGCATGACTTCGACATCATCCTAGGGATGGATTGGTTGGCAGGATACCATGCCACGGTGGATTGTTTCCATAAGACCCTCACCTTCAAACTAGATGAGACATCAGCAGGAGTGATGTTTCAGGGAGAGCGGAGGAATCCTCGTGCATGGTTTATCTCGACATTGAAGGCTGATAAACTTTTGAAAGTGGATGCGAAGCTTATTAGGCATTTATCACAGAGGATAAATGGTCCCAAGGGTTGGAGGAGATACCTATTGTTTGGGAATTTCCGGATGTTTTTCCAGAAGAAATTCCAGGATTGCCACCCATCAGAGAAATTCATTTCACCATTGAGTTATTACCAGGGACCACTCCGATTTCTATTGCACCATATAGGATGGCTCCTGCGGAATTGGGAGAATTGAATATACAATTACAAGAATTGTTAGACAAAGATTTTGTTAGACCTAACATTTTTCCGTGGGGAGCTCTGGTTTTGTTTGTTAAAAAGAAAGATGGTTCGATGAGAATGTGCATTGATTACTAGAGATTGAACCAAGTGACCATCAAGAACAAATACCCATTGCCAAGGATAGATGAACTGTTTGATCAGTTGCAATGGGCTGCCTATTTCTCAAAGATTGACTTGAGATATGGTTATTATCAGCTGAGAGTTAGAGAATTAGATGCACCGAAGACAACTTTCCGGACGAGCTATGGGCACTATGGGTTCCTAGTGATGCCATTTCAACTAACACACCGGCAGTATTCATGGCCTTGATGAACAAGATAATTATACAGTATCTGGATCAGTTCACAGTGGTATTTATAGATGATATTTTGGTGTACTCCAAGTCCAGAGAAGAACATAAAGAGCATTTGAGGATAGGATTGCAACTTCTAAGAGATAACCAGCTGTATGCAAAGCTCAGTAAGTCCGAATTTTTGCACGAACAAGTAGCATTTTTAGGGCACATCATTTCCAAAGAAGGGTTGTCAGTGGATCCAGCTAAGATTGAGGCAGTTAAGAATTGGGAAAAACGAGAAATGCATCAGAAATCAGAAGTTTTCTAGGATTGGTAGGGTATTACCGGAAGTTTGTCCAAGGATTTTCGTCGATTGTGTCCCCATTGACGAAGTTGACTAGGAAAAATGCACGATTTGTATGGACAGACCAGTACGAGGCTAGTTTCCAAGAGCTGAAAACGAGATTGACTACAGCACCAGTCCTTACTTCACCATCCGGAAGAGGCGGTTTAACTATTTTACCGATGCTTCGAATGTTGGACTTGGTTGTGTGGTGATGCAAGATGGAAAAGTCATTGCTTATGGATCCCAACAGTTGAAAAATGACGAGAAAAACTATGCAACCCATAATTTCGAGTTGGAAGCAGTTGTTTTTGTATTAAAAATGTGGAGACATTACCTTTATGGAGAAAAGTTTGAAGTCCACTCTGATCACCGCAGTTTACAGTACTTGTTTTCTCAGAAGGAGCTGAACTTGAGGCAGAGGAGATGGATGGAATATATCAAAGATTATGATTTTCCGATCAAGTATCACCCGGGAAAAGCAAATGTAGTTACCAATGCTTTGAGCAGAAAATCAGTAGGCTTGGCAAATTGTAGTGGTATTTGCATTTTTCAGCAGTTTGAAGGGTTTAGAGTAGACCTATAGCTACTGAGGAAGGGTGTGATGTTAGCTAATATATCAGTGTCTGAGCCTTCCTTCATCCAGAAGATCAAGGATAACTCGTAACAAGATCCAGAGTTGGCAAGGATTATAGAGCATATAGCAGAGCGTCCAGACTTTCGTATTGTGGATGGAGTCTTATACTATCGTGACCGTCTATGTGTGCCTAACATTGAAGATTTGAGGAATGACATCATGACCGAGGCTCACAGTACTAAGTATTCCATGCATGTGGGTAGTACAAAGATGTATCAGAACTTGATGTGCCATTTTTGCTGGAACAACATGAAGAGAGAAATTGCAGCATCTGTCTTTCGATGTATGACCTGTTAGTTGGTAAAAGCAGAGCATTAGAAACCTCCAGGATTGTTGCAACCGTTAGAGATCCCAGAATGGAAGTGGGAACACATTTCCATGGATTTTGTCTCAGGACTACCGAGGACCAGCAGGGGCAATAATGCAATATGTGTCATTGTGGACCGTCTTACCAAGTCAGCCCATTTATTCCCATGAGGACAGGGAAGAAAATGCACATGTTGCCTTTGGTGGAGTTCTCTGTCAACGAGATTGTTAGTCGGCATGGACAACTGGTTTCTATCACATCCGACAACGACAGCAGATTTGTCTCGAGATTTTGGAAGACCCTACATGAATCCATGGATACGAAGTTACAATTCAGTACGGCCTATCACCCCAAACAGATGGCCAGTCAGAAAGGACAATTCATACCCTTGAGGATATATTTCGTGCTTATGTGCTAGACTTCAAGACTCAATGGGATGAGCTTTACCATTGTATGAGTTTGCTTATAGTAACAGTTACCACTCAAGCATTGGAATGGCGCCTTTCAAGGCTTTGTATGGCAGAAGGTGTAGGACACCCGTGTGTTGGGAGGAAGTAGGCATTCGCAGCTTTCATGGACCAGCCATAGTGAGTGAAACTAGTGACAAAGTCAGGTTGATCCAAGAACATCTGAAAGTAGCCAGGAGTAGACAAAAAAGCTATGTAGACCCTCACAGAAGGGACTTACAGTTCAAAGAAAGAGACAGTTTTCTCAAAGGTGTCACCTACTAGGGGAGCGTTGAGGTTTTGACAAAAGGGCAAGTTATCCAGGAGATACATTGGACCTTATGAAATTGTGAGCAAGATTGGTGATGTGGCTTATAGATTAGCCTTACCACCCAAACTCTCCAACGTACACAATGTCTTTCATGTGTCAATGTTGAAGAAGTACATCCCCGACACGTCATATGTACTCCATCATGAACCTTTGGAAATTCGAGAAGATGCTACAAATGTTGAGAAGCCTGTTCAGGTCATTGATACAAAGGAACAAGAGTTGAGGACACGGACAATTCACAGGGTGAAAGTGCTTTGGGAAAACCATGGACCTAAAGAAGTAACATGAGAACTATGAGATTAAGTCCATAAGAAGTTATCCACATCTACTGCCTGAGGTTTGTTGTATTTTTCATTTGGAGGACCAAATACCCAAAGGGGTGGAAGATGTAAGATCCCGACCCCTGTGACCACAATTAGCTTTAATTAAGTCGTGTGTTAGTTCTAAGTGAGATTAATGGATTTTGTTTAAGTTCAGGATTAGAATAGCTTTTATATATCTTTGGGAAATTTTGAGAGCCTTTTTGATCTAGTAGGAGTCTTTGGGGGTTCTCTTAGGGACCTTGCGTGTGCATGGGGGATTATTACACTAAATTTGGACACTAAATTCGATATCTCCAAAACCCTTGAAATATATATTTTTTAGAAACTAGATTTTTCAACAGTAATTTTTCCCTTCTTCATCAAACTCATCCGAGGTCACGAAAACCATGTTTTTAGCCTGACAATAATTGCTAGTTGTGGGACCCACCCTCACTTGTTATATAAAGAGGAAACCATCTTCATTCCTCTCTTTCCTTGCTCCAAAACGTGTGGGGAGAGTGACTCTAGCTGCCAAGGTTTCCTTCTTGTAACTCTTCTTCTCTTCTTGCTCTTCCATTTCCAACCCTCTTCCAATCTTGAACCAATCGAAAAATGGAGGTCATCTTCTTTTTCCTCATCCTCATCTTGGAGGCTCTCCATTGATACTATTTGTGAAGGAAACCACCCATTCAAAGGTTCTCATTCAGCTAACTTTGTGCATTGAAGAACTTCGTTGTAAGCTCCCTCTTCCATCTTTTAGATTTGGGTTTTTTCTCACTTTAGAGACGCTCCAACTCCATTATTGCAAGCTCTTTCTTACCCATTCCTTGTTTGACCATTTAGGGTTCTAAGTGGGTTTTTGTTTGGGGGGTTATTGTGTAACATTATGATATCTAGCTTGGGAGTTGTTGTGGGAGCTTAATTGGCTAGCTTGGGCCCAAGGCAAGTGGATGAATGGGTGTTTAATTGTTTTCATGTTTTATGTTGAATGGGGTTCTCTATTACATGCTCTTGGTGATATCATATATATGCTTCTTTCCATGATTTCCATTGATTTTGAAAGATGTATATTGATAGACCTTTTTCCTCTTGTTAAAGTTCTTAGATAATGTATGCACTTGATTTTGTTGAAGCTTGTCTCTTAGGTTATTTTGGATGTCATGTATGATTGGGTTTCTTTGATGAATGAGGAAGAATGTGCTGGATGTGATGCTCTTTATGGAATGATTTAAATGGAGGAATAAGTGTGGTTTGAGAGAGTCATAAGTCCACATCTATGTGCAGAGAGAGTGCTCAGAAATGTATGCAAAGAGATGAAAGGAAGGAGTCAACTGCACATCAGGACCAGGTTTATGTGACAGTTCGCTCGAGCGAACCCCATCCAGAGGGCAGTTGGCTCTAGCTAACTTGACAATTAGCTCAGCCAACCTGATCTGGACTGGTCCGCTCGAGCGAACCCCTTCCAAAGAGCCCATGGCTCGAGCGAACTTTGGGTCCGCTCGAGCCATGTACACTGTTCACCTGGGGCTGTGTCAGGAGCATGGGAAGGATGTTTAAATGTTTGGAAAAGGTTTGTTGGAAGCCCTATTGAGATGGGGAGACTTAGGAGGCGATGTATGGAGCCCGGTTGAGAAAGAAACCCCATCACGGAGATTCATTGAGGGTTTTTGGACTTACCAATGTGTATAGAGAGCTCGGAATGTCCTTAAATCTCAAGGAGTGCCAAGTCTATATCGAAACCGACATACGGGACCCCTATTCACACTGATTTAATCTCTCAAATCTTAAGGAGTACCAAGTCTATATCGAAACCGACTTATGGGACCCCTATTCACACTGATTTAATCTTGAACCCTTAATGCTTGGCCCGAAAATTTTGGAAATCCATTTGTGTTCTATTTTTCACGAATGTTTTGTATACACTTCTCGAAATTCATACTACATGAATAGTCATGCCTGAAAATTCTGGAAACTACATTTTAGCATTCTGTTAGCCCCGTTATGCTTTGCCCGATAATAAAGTGATATTTGTGCCTATGGGCACCCCGTCCAGCCCGTTTATGTGTTTTACTTCATATGTATATTTATACATGTCCCGATTTCTTTCATGTGACCCATGAGTCGGCACCACCAAGGTTGGACAACCTTATTGGCCTAATCCACCGACTTGGAGGTCCCCCACCTGTCTTACCAGCTGCAGTCTGGATCCCGTCTTGTCCCGATACCCAGTTGCTATCGTGGTCCCATCCCGTATAGTTATATGTATGTATATATTTCGTTGAATCTCATCACTTAGTGTGTCAGAGATCAACGCCTTGATGTGCTCTCATCACTTTGGTGATAGAGGATTTAGTTTTGTGTGGTTGCCATCTTGCTAGTTCCTTGTTCTTTGGTACGCTTACATGTTTTTATACTGTACATGTGTTTTCTAAATGTTGATGCATTTTCTTTCATGAAAATTATTGTTTAAGCAAGTTTCAATGTTTTCCAAGGTAATTTTAAACATTGTGGTTGTTATATCTTTTCACCCACTTGCCAGACCGTCGTGTTTGACCCATTATTTGGTACTTAGGTCCAAATGCCAGTAATCCTGAGGAGCAGCTAGAGGAGGTGGCCGGAGTGCCGCAATGAGTCGGAGAGTGGCAGGCAAACTATGTCGTCTAGACACTCGGTCAAGCCTGGAGATACGGAACATTTTGGGGATTGTGACTAACTCATTCTTTTGGGGATTCTTTTGGTTGTATTGGCCTTTGTTGGCCTTTATTTTTGGGGAGTGATAATTTAATTGATCTTTTGTATAAACATTTAACTTTATCTTTTGTGAAAATGCTATAATGACCATTGCTCGCTTTGACATCATGTTGTATACACATGTTATCTGCCTTTTGATTATGAAATGAAGTACGAATTACGAATTTGATCTGCTACATGCTTCCGCGTTTCGAATGAAAAATGCTATGTACATGTGATATCCTCACTGAGGACACTTGTGGGAAATCATGTGCACGAATGGCATGGACTATTATTAAATCCTTGTACATATTAGCCAACCAAACTAATGCATTGGCATCATTAGATCGCCGATCCTGGATTAGGTCGGTAAGCCGGTCCGAGGTCGCGACAGTTATGGTCTTGAGTTTCGCCTTGGAATACATTTTCATACGATTTTAGGCTGAAATACGCATTTTAGGGTATTCCTAGATACATCTTGCTTTAAAACGGTTTTCACGCGATTCTAGGGTTAGGAACGAATTGCGGGGGACTCAAGGTTGTTTGAGTCAGAAACTCGTGCTTCGGGCAGTTTGTTGGGGATTTCAAAGTGTCTCTAGGAAAATGTAAGTCGTATGCCGCATTTCAAGCAATTGACGATTCAAAGATGGGCTCTTGAAGATACTATTTAATTTTTTTAACTTTAAAATGGGGTTCTGGGAAATTAGGGCTTAAGAACTAATCTCATGGAATTCTGCCCCGTTTCTGGCTGAAAAGCGCATTTCGTGCAGTCAATAACCTACATTTGGATAAAAACACGTGTTGGAAGACTCTAGGGCATTCTAGGGATTATGATCTAGTATGTGCTTTGAGATGCATTTCATGCTACTCTAGGCCGAAATACACATTTTAGGATGTTATGAGATACGTTTTGCTTCAAAATGTGTTTCATGCGGTCTTGGGGTTGGGAACGCAATGCAGGGGTTAGAAGGTTGTTTAAGACAGAGACCCGTACTTCGGTCAGTTCGTTGGTGATTCTAGGCGGCTCTGGAAATTCCGTCACCTCTTCCTACTTTAAAATGGGCTTCAAGGAAATTAAGGCTTAAGAGCTAATTTCGTGTGATTCTGCCCCGTTTCTGACTGTCAAAACAATTTTGTGCAACCGACACCCATTATTTTGAGAGGAACAAGTGCGGCATGACTCTAGGTGATTTCGGGGTATTCTAGTCTAGTCTTTTACTTTGAAATGCGTTTCATGAGAGATTCTATGCACAAATTTGCATTTTATGATATTCAAAGATACTTTTTGCTTTAATAAGGGTTTCAGGCGATTCAAGGGTTAGGAACCCATTGCAAGGGCTTTAAGGTAGTTTATGACTGAAACACAAGCTTCGGGCCGTTCTTAGGCCATTTTTATTATCAAACCACGTTCTAGGTGGCCCTATGAAGATGTCGGCTCCAAACAGCGTTGCAATAAATCCACGGCCGAAAGACGTGCGCGCTCTGAGCAAATTTTGGGAATAATTTTACTTTAAGATGGGACTCGGGCAAACTGGGGCTTGTCGGATGTGATTCCCGGACCCAATGTGGGTGGAAACACGGTGTTATATAAAGCGATACGTTAAAGTAACAGCCAATTCCGAGGATTCCTGACTAATCCTCGAAATGGTAAAAAAAATGTGACCGTCAGTCATGGTAAACGTCCACGACTCCATTTGATCGCCTCCATACGGGAAATTAAGGGTCCCACTCATCACAACGCCGCCGGCGACGCGTGATGGTCTCATCAATATTATTTTGGGTCATTGTTATGGGGTCAGTCCATCTTTGAAATTTGAGATGAGTGAGAAGACTAAGTTCCATGCATTTAGAAGAAAAGAAAGAAAAATGGCTGAAATATGAAATCGGTAACATAATTTTGAATTATTTGGATTGCTGAATGCTTGTTGTCCAATTTTTAATAATTTTTTATGTAATTTGGATCGGTCTCGAATTTTATGGGGATTCAGTGTATGCGATGATAAAGTCCCATATTTAATTTTGGATTTTTATGGTTATTGGAACCTCATGAAATAATGCACACAAATCAGATTAAATATGCTGGAATTTCTGCACTGCAGGATCTTGCGACTGACATAGGTCCACTCTCCGAATTTTTATAATTTCTACAAGACTTCAATTAGTCTAAAGCTTTTATGAGACTTAATGGACCCAAAGAAGAGTCTCCTGTAAAATTTCCACGAATTCTGGATTGACATAACCATTCATGATTATGCACACAAAGCTAAGTTCACCTGCTGGATTTTCTGCACTGCAGAATTTAGTCCGTGACGAAGGACCACTGTCTGAATTTTGATAATTTTTAGAAAGCTCCAACTAATCTGAAATTTCTACGGCAGTTAATAGACCCAAAGGGGAAGCTCGTGTAAATTTTCATGAATTTTAAATGAAAATAAACGCTTGTGATTATGTGCATAAATCCCGGTTTACATGCTGAGTTTTCTGCAGTGCAGAGTCCATGACTCAGGCCCGCTGTCCGATTTTTAATAATTTCTTGAAAAATTGAAATCAGTTGAAACCAAATATCAATGAAGGAAAACTGACATGATAATATTCAGAAAAATCAGTGAATCTCAATTCAACTTAGAAATCATTGAAAGAGAACCTTGAAAACAGTGGATAGGCTTTAGAAATCTGCTACAGAGCAATTTGTGAGCTTTGACTAGTTTGGTTCAGGATTTTTAGAAAATCCATTTTAGACCGAAACTTCATGATTCTGGACTTATTGGAAAGGTGATTTAGATATACATGATTTTAAAAAAATCAGCATGACATGATTTTGATGGACCCTCGGGATCTTCCGTCCTCTCCTTCCGCACCCCGGGGCTGACCTGGGTCTCAGCGGAGGAGGGAAAACGCGGGTATCAACATTTTTGTACGGGTATGCCAGATTTACTTTCTACTTGGAATTTGGAATGGTGATGATCCGGAGATTCACCTTCACAAATAGAAAGGAAATTTTTTCTAACTTTTCAAATTGCATAAATATTAAGAAAAGAGACAAGTTTGTTTTTTTGAGAATGCCGTAGGAGGCGTTTTTGTTTGTTTGCCGTAAAAGGCGATTTTGCCGTGAAAGGTGATTTTCCCGTGAAAGGCGATTTTCCAAAACTCATCAAATATGAAAGACAAGAATTGCGATTTCTTTTTGTCTCTTTAAGAAATACAAACTACAATAGAAAAGTAAGAAAAGAGATCTAACTTCTCAGGAGATTATGGGGACACGTTGAGATTGATGGTCGCAAGTCATGTATGGACTTCGCCATCGTCCTTCAAATGAGAACATGTGATGCTTTGATTCTTCGGCTTGGCTCTTAATCTCAGTTTTTTAAAGGACAAGGACCAAGAGAATGTCCTATATCCGATGAAAAACCGAGTAAACGGGCTGAAAAGCCGCGTTTAGGCCATGTTGGAGAAGGAGGGGACCTTTGGGGGCTTGGCCCCCCAAGGGACGTTGATCACCTTGTGGTGCTTCCGGGAGCAAAGCAGCAGGACTTTGTCTCTCTCTTGAATTTTCTGGATTTTCAGAGCTTGCACTTGGGATCCTTTTTTTTTCATGCATTCTTCTTGGAATGGACCTCCTTTTATAGGCTTTTGATAGCCATGAGGTGATTATGGGCATTGATAGCCATGATGAGAGAATTGATGAGGAGTTACAAGTTGATTTTGTAACTCCTTTTTCATGGCTTGTGATTGGCCGATGAAGGTAGTGGGGTTTTAATTGCCTTTATGCTTCATGATGATGGGAGTTTCATGGGTTTAATGCCATGATTGCTTGGATTTGTAACTCCCAAATGCTTGAATCTGATTAGGCTGTCCAAAATAATGAGTTAATAACCGCATTAAGTTGTCATAAACGGGTCAATTAACGACATTAAGTGGTCGCCAAGGCATGTGAAGAGTCGCGGGCCGCGCCGCGTCTTTTGAGATTCTTCTTGCGATCATCACAGGCGGATCCACACATTATTTGATGCCGGATCGCGATGCAATTTCAAACATTAGTTGATGTTGGTGAGCCGGTGACGTCTGTCTTATCGATTTCACGATCGGTCAGACATAAAGTGCACTTTCTTGGTCAGCCGGTTGGCGATCTTGGAGCGATCGGTGATGATTTCATGCTTTTGACGGCGGATCCGAGATGTCGACGAAGATCAGTCATTTTCAAGCATCAAAGATTGGATTTTCAGAAAATCACAGAGGCAGGAATGCTCGAAATGCGAAAAAGATCGAAAAACGGGCAATTTGGTGCAAAATCCGGCGACCCGGAATTGCAGGGTCACGGTTTTGCCCTTTTCGGTCGCCGAGCTTCGTTTTCGGCTGTTTTTCCGTCTTTTTCGTTCCTTCTTTCTTTTGTATTTTTTTTGACATTTTTCCTCAATTATTGACTTGATTTTCTTGGAGAAAACTTGACGAGAACCCGCGCAAAACCGGAACACAAAGTTTCCCATTTTTGGGGAAAGCCGAAGACTTTGTAGCCGATTTTCCGTCAAGAGTCGAAACTAGGTCAAACGATGTCGGAATGACCTGAAAATTGAGGTGAAGCTTCTTGAGCAGTGGATAGGACCAACCATGGGCTTTTATTTGAGTTTTGAAGCCATTTGGGGTCCCATCAATGGTTGACTTGATTTTGTTGAGGGGAAAATGCCGAGCTTTGATATGTGGTCAAACGATGTCCGATTGACCTGAAATTTGACGGGGAGCCTATTGGAGTCATTTTGAGATGTTCCATGAGCTCCGTTTTGGATGCCATGGTCCCTGGTTGCTCCGCCGCCGGTAGGCTTGATTTTCTCTCGGAGCATCGAAACCTGGTCAAACGTTGTCGGAATGACCTGAAATTCGACGTGCAGCCTTTTGGAAACATGTTGAAACCACTCATGTACTTGGTTTGATGAGTGATGGCTTCGGTGGTTACCGCCGCCGGGACGCTTGATTTAGCTGCTCGAGCGTTGATGGAGGGTCAAATATTGTCGGTTTGACTTGAAATTTGGGATGAAGCCCTTTGGAGACATTCTGGAGTCATCCGTAGGCTCTGATCAAAGTTTTGGTGTCTTTGATGATGTCGCCGCCGGGAGCGCTTGTTTAGCTGTCGGAGAAGTGAAGTTAGGCCAAACGATGTCGGAATGGCCCGAAACCTCAGGTGTACCCCTCTTTTAGCTGTCTTGAAAGATATCTCAATTTCTGTCTGATTCTGACAAAATTTGATGCTTGAAGTAGCCTTGCCTGTTTTGTAGCAGGATGCAGCTTCACGAGGCTTCTTGATGTTGAGGAGACATAGTGACTTTTTTTGTGTCAACAGATTTGATCTGAAACATAATGATATTCCTACCATCAATTTACAATCCCAAAGGAAAGTCAAGCACTGTTTACCTTCTTTCATTCAGCTAAAAAAAAGTATTAGAAAATGATAAAATAAATAAATAAATAAAGGGTTTGGTGCCAATGTTCATTGAGGGGGATCAACTCTGTTCACCATACCCTCCTTGAATCCCTCGGCGGGGAAAGGGTAGGCTTTATTTGAAAACATGCATGCAAAGATGCTTGAAAAAGGGTCAAAAGCACATGCGACATGATGCTTAAAAATGAAAGCCTAGGTGCTCACTACAACGTTGGTCTAAAGATGGGAGGACTAAGGCGCCCAGTCGATCTAGGGAAAGATCACCTAGAGAAGTGGACTGTCGTCCGTCAGGCCCATCTTAAAACCAACAATCGCTTGGGGCACAATGGGGGTAGATACACAATAAGCTAACTTAACTTAGGAGAGAGTGAGGGACCTGTGTGCCACTGTCAATCATAGGGAGTCCACTAGGAGGCTATCGCCATAGGGCGTAGGGAGTCGCGTAGAAGGGTGGACGATGTCGCGGTCACTAACACCTAAGGGTTGGTGTTACTCAATGCATTAAAGCGATAATGAAAGCATGGGTGGGATATGGTTTTGAAAATATAGCATGTGCTTAAAATTCCTTTTCAAATATCAATGAATTTATGAATCAATTATAGCCTACCATAATAGCATAAAGCTCAATGGTAAAAATTGGCGGAGGTTGAATGAAGAAAAGAAAAGTAAAATCTTTTTCTTGATTTTTTGGGATTTTTTGATTTTTTTGGATTTTTGTAAATATAGGGCTAGAAGGGCCTAACTAGGGGTGTGCATGGAACCTAATCTAACCGTTCATCTCTTTCGCATTGGAGTGCATAGATGGGCTGACCCCATAAAAGGGCCAGCCCGTCTACCGCCGCTCTCCTAGTCCCAAAAGGGCTAAGTTAACGAAAACGGAGAATGGAGATGTAAATGATGGATGCTTGAATGTAATGCAAACTACTACGTACAAATGATTCAAATAAACAAATTATGAATGAATTAGATGAATGTATGCAATGAGATCTAAAAAGCGCACAATTAAACTACTATGCATATAAATTAATGATGAATATGCAACTACATTAAAAAAAAAAACTAATTAAATATGCACATAATTTCACAAGTTACCAAGATCTGAAACTACCAAGAATAAAATATTGAAAAGAAAGAAAAGATCACACCAGTTCTCGCCATAAATTTCGGATTTGACTTTTGAAATCTGGCCTTATGTTCAGATATAGAGCAACCTTATGAAGTGGGCCCCAACTTGATGACAAGGGTGATATTGATGATATGGGCCAGTCACTAGTGATGATTAGGATTGGAAGGGTGAAAAATTCCGTGAACGGGAGCTTCTTCCTGTCGGTGGTTTGTGGGGTAAGTGTTGATATGGGGCTGTGATGGTGGGTGTAGTAGAGGAAGAAGAAGTTGGCAGCATGCAGGGGCTGTGGCAAGGAGGAGAAGAAAAAAAGAAAGGGATTTGACATATTTGCCCCTCTTAAAGAATTTTATCCCAAAATCATGACTGGGGATAGGATATCGTCAGCAGAGTCGTTTGACTCTGGTCCCCCTTTTTTTCTTCCGTTTTTGCCCAGGATCCCATGCTATCATGGGATCCCAATGTAAAAAGTCAAAAACCCAATACCTAAAAAAAAACCAAAACCATACGCATAAAGTTCTTTCACTTTTCACCTTTCCCTTTCACCCATTTCGAATTTTTCACCTGTAACAGTGAAACCCCTGCTTCTGCAAGCACTCTGTTCGTCTTCTTTCCTTCTCGCCTGCAGCACGAAGCACTCTGTTCATCTTCTTTCCTTCTCGCCTACAGCACGAAGCAATAATTTCTCTCTTCGACAACCAGAGAAAGGAGGCACGAACGACTTATTAATGTAAAATTTCTGTTTCTGTAATTGGATTCGTTTTCTTGTAGTTTTCCTCTTTTGTGTTGATGTTTGGGAAATGGGTTTTATATTTATTGATAATTTGAGAGATATTTCCTCTTTTGTGTGATGTTTGGAAATGAGTTTCATGTTTATTGATAATTTCAGAGATATTTCAGGGACTGGGTTCCTTTTCCTTTAGTCTTTCTCAATACATTACATTACAGATATCTCTCTCATCATCAACAAACATAAAATCCATTGTTCTCTTTCTACGAGGTTTTTTTTTCGGAGCTATTTCAGACAGTGGGTTCTTTTTCCTTATTGCTTTCTTCTGGGTTGGGTGTGCAAAAAAGGTTTTCTCATTGTGTTTTGGATGAGAGAGAGAGATGGATTCGAACTCTTGGATGATGTCAGGGATGGGTTTTCTATTAAAATGTGTTCGTTTGATTCTGGAAGATGAAAATGTACATGACTTCTTTTTTATTTGATGGTGATGTCTGCTTTTGTTTGATTAACTGGAAAATGCTTGCTTTGTTTTGATCAATGCAGACAAACGTTTTACACAAACCCTTTCTGTGTAAAGGGAGCCTATCATTGGGGAGAAACCCAGTCATGGAAAAAAAAAGGTTCAGTGTCTTGTTCCATCTTCTTTTTGTCTCTTCTCTCCTAAGTGCAATCCAGGTCACTAGCAGCTTCGATTGTATCCCTCACCAGCTGGCCCATTGGTCTCCTGTATTCTAATGTATATGCCTTTTCTAATTCATTTTTTAATCAACTGGGTTCTGTTGGGTGCTGGTAGTTGGTGTGTTGGTGCCAACTGTGGGAGAAATTGCAGTAGTTAATTGTTAGCCCTTTTCTTTGTCTTGATCAGTGGTGTGGATGCTTGCGGAAAAAGGTAGGATCTTTTAAGACGTTTTAATTCTTGATTATTAAGGATTATGAAATACTTTAGAGGTCATTCTTATTTTATGCATCTCCACGTAAATGTGATTTACATATGTAAAAAGGTTATTCTTACAAGGTACCCATTCCTTGGGTTGACATTTAGGGTATAACAAAACTTTCTGCTATCAGCTGGGAAGTATTGCAATTTAATTTATCGCTTCAGCTTCTCATTTGTAACTTTGCATCTATGTTCTCTTTTGTAACTGTGCATCCATCTGAAGGCTCAATATGGCCTCACCCAATTTTATTGAAGTCTCCTATTTTAACTTTGTCAATGCTTCTATAACTTTCATATCATAGCACACTCTATGCGTAACAATAGAAGGAAGAAATAAAAGATCACCCTTTAGATTCTAGTAATTTTTTTTAATTGCAGTGCAACTTTTCTACCATTCAAAAGAACTTAAATTTACATTCATTAAAATTTATTCCACCGTAAAAATTTCTCTTACCATCAATTCTAAGTGTGTATACCAGTTTGGTAGCTATAATCGACATGGATGATAAGTCATGGTTACCTATCCTCTCTATATGGAATTTCATGTCTCATCAATGTGTCATGGTAGAACTCATTATACCATGATTCAATTCCAAGGACTATATTGAATTTTATTTCTAAACTGATCTTATGTGGCATATGACAGTACACACTCCCAGATATATCCAAAGTGGACTATAACTAGACCAAATGGCCTTCGGACTGACATATGGAGTGGCAATAATTTGTACATACATATTGAAATTTATCTCTCATTTGGTTTACACACTTGTATTGATGGATTTTATTTTATTATAGATGGCGGAACTCAACCCTAGTCCACTTGACAGAAGCATTCTACAACACCAAGATTACCATATTTCTGAAGTTATATGGAGTGGGAGGGTATGTTGAATTTTATGTATACAAGAATACATTTTGTTTAAGTTCCCATATAACTGTACATGATATATTTGCATTAATTATTCTGATACAGGATGTGGGACCTGTCGTTTGTAAGCCAGCAACCATACTACAAGATAAGTGGTCCTTGAACGAGACCCAAGAAGCATTCATTCAAGAAACAGGCCTCCATCACCTTTCTAAGTTGCAAAAAATCACGATTGACCATGCACTCATTTCTGCATTAGTAGAGAGATGGAGGCCTGAGACAAACACTTTTCATTTGGCCAGTGGAGAAGCAACGATCACCCTTGAAGACGTTGCTTACATATATGGGCTACCCATAAATGGGACAGTAGTCACAGGACGTACATTCTGTAGCCCTACCTCAGTTAGTGAAGTTTGTTTAGAGTTATTGGGTAAACAACCTCAAGAAGGCAGGGATTGCAATGGCTGTGACCTAAAATTGACTTGGCTGGTGAAAAATTTTAGCAAACTTACAAAGAAAGCTTCGAAGAATCAACAAATAATGGCTACAAGGGCATATATTTTTTGTTTGGTTGCGGGCCAAATTTTTACAAATACCTCTGGGTCGATGGGGGGCGCATGGATTTTGGAGCGTTTCAGGGAGTTTAAAAATTTTGCTTGGGGCCCAGCCTGCTTCGCGAACCTCTACCGACAGTTATCAAGAAGAACAATCGCCAAATCATCCAGCAAGCATAAAGGTTCTAAGAGGCCTACTGACCACTAGAAGACCTTAGGCGGGCCTGTTCAGCTCTTGCAAGTAAATTCGCTTACCCATTTGTACACACTGGTGCTAAGAATTGCGTAATTTTATTCCATAATATTCTAATAATGCCTAATAATTATTTGAAACAGATTTGGGCCATATCTCGCATGTCAATCGGGCGAGAAATTAAATCAGCCCAACAATGGGATGATCACTTCGAGTTCCCCCTAAGCCTGATGTGGTCCCGGCGCTTGAAGAGCCACAAAAACTTCTCCACGGTGGAAGTTGTTCATAAACAACTTGACAACCAACATTCGGATAATGTAAGCACTCACATATAATATTTATTTATGGGATTTGTATATATGGTACTACATTTTACTGTAGATAAATGTACTTGACATTTTATTTAATAAATGCAGTTCAATTGGCGGCCATATGTTGGTTTTAAAAAGGAATTGGCGAAGATAGTTGATGAACATGAAATAGATGTATTTAGATCACAGACTGTGTTGGTCTGCTACTGCATTGTTAAACGCCACAATAGCAGTCGCGTGATGAAGCAATTTAGCCTTCAACAGATAGTTCCCCCTCCCTTCTATCCTGCATTCAATAGGGATGATAGGGTCCTGAAGGCCCCCGTAGACTATTCCAAGAAAATGGAAGAAGGAATTAAAGAGTGGGATGATAGAGAGAAATCGGTGCTTAAAGGGGAAGTTGAGGTTGATAGCAACCGTCACACCGATGAGTACTTTGAGTGGTATCGGGGTATCACCAGATTGAGAATCAGACGATTTGAAGTTGTGGAAGGTGCCACTAACCCTGACCTTGAGCAAGAGCATAATAACACACAACAAAATCCAGGTCCCTCTCATTCGCATCCACAAACAAATTTGTCCGACTCAACTATGGTGGATATTGGTGATTTTTCTTCCCGTTTACTGTTAGGAGTTGAAGATATGAAGAAGCAACCGGATAAGGAACAAAAAATTGATGAATTCTTGGATAGAATAGGTCATAAGATCATGCGATTTAAATCAGCATGTGTTTCCAGATTTAAGGAATTTAAGATGCAAGATTGCATTAGCTCCAGCTCAGACGAGGAGGAGAGGAAGGTACGTGGCACATAATTATTTGTTGTTAATCTCTTTCTCAGTTATTAATGTTTATGTGGTTATGATTGAATAAATGTTTATATGCATTACAGAGACCAAAAACATTGGACAATATCATCAGTCAACTGACACCCAGTGATGTTCCATTACAAATGCCTCCACATCACATCCCACCAAGTCCAATTCATGTAGATAGCATATCCTCCCAAATTGTTGAGGATATCCTATCTAGTCCAAGTGGTTTTCTCACCCCTCCATGCCCAGTCTTAACATAGGGATCTGTTGTAGAACTATCCCCAGGCGAGTCTCTCCCCTCCAAGATAATAAGGATCAAAGCCTGATACCGGAAGAATACGCTGCCTGTGCGGTTTTAGCCTTACCAAGTGACAACTTATGGTGCCCACAGTGCTGAGTACAGTCTTACAGTTGAGGAGGCCGCCTTACTTGATATTTTTTGGAATGACTATAAAGCAAAGTAAGTTACTTCTGCTGACAACTCTAGTAGATAAGTCGTATGCAATTATCCGTTATCAATTGAATAAGTTCCAATATTGCAGTGATCCCTCGTTAGCCAAATTCTGCACGGTTATCCCTGCCGACAAAATGTGTGAACTCCTACGTAATGAATGGCTGGATACCAAGGTTAGTACAAACAACATACAATGGATAATTGGTTTCAGTAACTTGCGTGTGTGCATAACAAATATTTGATCTGGAATTGTGTGTTCTTACCAAAACGGACCAATTTTGCAGGCTGTGGATTATTGGTTAGAAATTCTGGCTACTAGGGTGTGGGGTGCTCACTTTTTCCATGCTAGCCTTGCGGTATGCTCATATTAAAGCCTCCCACCAGCCTAATTTTTCTGCTTTCACAAAATTAAGGATAGTCACACAGTTACACAATCCACCCTTCATTGTTTCCACAGGAATGGTACAGAGATCCGAAGACACATCCGGATGCCTACCATATCTCGTTTGGATCCCCAGAGAGAATATACCATTACAGCTTCAGCTCTCGTGATTGGCTGATATTCCCGATGTGTACAGACAATCATTTTCACCTCTTGATGGGAAACGTCAAAGTAGGAAGATGGGAATACTACAACAGTTTAAATAGTGTTGTCGACGTTCAGTTTCTAGAACTCTTTGTAAGTACCGATATCATCAGTTTCATCTAAGATCCAAGCACACATTTGTTATGAACTAATTGTAAGCCATGTTCTTTTTCAGACCACTTTTGTCGCAACCCAGCTTCGTGATGGTGGTTGGCCCAATCCCTTAACTTGGAGGTTAGTGAGGATACCGAACCTTCCACAACAAGCCAATGGGTGAGCAAGCATTTATTGATATTGTTGATTTCATTATTATTGCAAAAAAATGTAAAAACTTTCAATTGACGGGTGCAGCCATGATTGTGGGTTTTTCATCTTGGCGTATGTGGAGCACATTGTCACAGGCCGGTCTATGAATTTCGGCCAAGATGACATGTGGTATTATAGAGCGAAAGTCGTACACGACATGTATCTGCATCAAATGGCAACACATCAACATCAGTTTATTCAAGGGCACTGAATTTTGTGTTTTGTGAATGACTTGTTTTTGGCAATGTAAATGGAAACCAAGTGTATTTGTAGGTGGATATGTGACACAGGTCAATTTTGTGGTATGGTGTCAATTTAACAACCGAACTCATTGTTGATCTATAAACTTTGTTTATATGTACTTACAGAACTGATACAAACTGTAATATAGAAACCAGAAACTGAGAAGCCATGAATCCATGGGATAATCCCATGATAGCATGGCATTTCTGCAATGTATTTCCTGACCATTTGAATTTCCAACATTAAAACATTAAGTACGATACTCATGTGGCCTTCCCATTTGTGGTCAAGTACCAATTTAACATGCTCTATCATTAATGATCTCCAAAAAAAAATTCATGTGTACTCAAAAGATTTTGACAATTGTTAATATAGAAACTGAAATGCCATGATATCGTGGGATAATCCCATGATATCATGGGATTTCTGTAATGTATTTGCTTAAAATGTTGGTCCAACATTAAAACATTAATGAATTTGAGACTCATGTGGCCTTCCCATTTGTGGTCAAGTATCAATTTAACATGCTCTATCATTAATGATCTCCAAAAAAAAATTCATGTGTACTCAAAAGATTTTGACAGTTGTTAATACAGAAACTGAAATGCAATGATATCATCGGATAATCCCATGATATCATGGGATTTCTGCAATGTATTTGCTTAAAATGTTGGTCCAACATTAAAACATTAATGAAATTGAGACTCATGTGGCCTTCCCATTTGTGGTCAAGTATCAATTTAACACGCTCTATCATTATTGATCTCCAAAAAAAAATTCATGTGTACTCAAAAGATTTTGAACAGTTCATAATATAGAAACTGAAAAGCCATGATATCATGGGATTTCCGCAATGTATTTGTTTAAAATGTTGGTCCAACATTAAAACATTAAGAATGATACTCATGTGGCCTTCCCATTTGTGGTCAAGTATCAATTTAAACACGCTCTATCATTATTGATCTCAAAAAAAAAAAAAAATTCATGTGTACTCAAAAGATTTTGAACAGTTCATAATATAGAAACTGAAAAGCCATGATATCATGGGATTTCTGCAATGTATTAGAAAATGTTGTTCTAATATTAAAACATTAAGAATGATACATTTGTTGTCAAGTATCAATTTAATAAACTTTATCATTATTGATCTCTAATTAAATTTAGACTTGATATCACTATTCATATGTACTTACAAAAATTTAGCCAGCCCTTAATATAGAATCTGAAAAACCATGATATCATGGGATAATCCCATGATAGCATGGCATTTCTGCAATATATTTGGGAGAATGTTTTTCCCACATTAAAACACTAAGAATGTTACTCATGTTGAATTCGCAATTGTGGTAGATTTCGATCATTAAACTCTAAATAAATACACCTGATGTGGGCATAATTACTATGGGATATATGTGGCAAATTGTTTGTTGGAAGGTGGTGGGGTTGCTTGTGGGGGTGTGGGGATGTGAATTTTGTGGTGTGTAGTAAACTTTTTGAGGAAGATGGAGATGGGTTTGTAAATTGTCCTGATTGTAATGAGAATGGGCTTGTAAGGTGTCCTATTTGTTGCTTTTAAAACAAAACTTTCATCATTTTTTTTTCTTTTTTTTTTTAAAAAAAGGTGAAGGAAAAATATAAGTATAAGTTGTCCTAATTGACTTTCTATTAAATGTTTTTTAATTAAATAATGACCTTGCTTTAGTAAATTTGAGGTGTTTCTTTCTTTTTTTTAATTAATTTTTTAGGGGGTTAATTTCTCATTTTGAATTTATCTTGATTTTTATTGGAGAATTTCTAGGCGAAATGGTCTAGATCTTCCACCATTTTCTCTAACTGAATTCATTTTTTAAATTATATATGACTTCAAAAGTTATTTGAATAAAGCTTTCAAGAAAATATTCCAACATACTAAATATTCTAGATAGTTGCTGTGAGAGAGAAGTTGTTATTTTCCATAATGACATTCTCCATCTCCAAGTTTCTTCCTCTATTTAATATAAATTGGAGTAATTTGCTTGTAAAAGTAATTACTAATTAAATAAGTAATGTGACTGATTTTATTGAGTCTAATATAAATTTGCCTTAACTCGTTTGTAACTTGCCTGTAAAAGTAATGTGATTGATTTTCCACAAAATGGCCAGCGGCAAACAGAGAGGGTTCTCGCAATAGTGAGACCCTGCCTCGCGCTAGCGAGGTCTCGCTATTCAAAATGTATCTCGCACTAGCGAGAGTCTGGGTCAATTTCGTCCAGGGGCATTTTCGTCCCAATAATCCACCAATTTAACACCCTTTTGCTAGGGTATTTTCACAGCTTTCACTGCTGCTCTCATCCCCTTTGGCTAGCGAGAGTCTCATGCCTCTGTCTGTTCTGATCTTTCCACCAACTAACTGCTCAATACTGCTACAAATCCAGAGCAAATCCTTTCCTCTTTCTCATCTCATCCTTCTCCAACTGCCATCCAATAACTAAGTTAGAGATCTCTTACAAAGGTACTGCTACTGCTACTACAGCTCTTTTTTTTTCCTCCTCTTCTTCATCTGTTGCACATGTGATGTCACTTTGTCTATGGTGGTAGATTGTTTGTTGCTGCTGGTTAGGTTTTTTTATTTCTATGGTCCTCACGTTGAATGTAACACTCTTTTGTCAGTTATCCAACCTAGCAAAAACAAGCCCTTAGGCATCTGATGTCTAGTATAAATACTGTTGAGTTTTTTGGTAGAATAATTATTGTTGTGTTGATTCAATGTTATCAACTTGCCCTATGATTTGTTATATTGACAGGATACAAAACTCTTAATAATGTCCTCTTGCAAAGGTAATTTGTTTTTATAAGAATTAAGAAACCCCACTTATTACCAGTTCATTCACATAGATTGTATGGGAAATGCGGAAGAGTGAGTGTTGCCCACCATGTGTTCGATAAAATGTCAGGGATGAAATTGGATTGTTGGAATTTGAGGTCTGAGGATCAACTTGAGTAATGAATTTGACACCTTTTGCATTGCATTGGATATTGACCTGTAATGTGGATCTTCTGCTCTGGTTGCAGCGGGGCCACATCTCTTGCATGTGGGATTCATGTACCCTTGTCTGGTACAGGGGTCCATCCTGATTTGCCAGCCGTCTATTCATAATCAGCACATTAGTCTCTAGATTAGCCATTTGATGTAACTGCCCATATCTTTACTATAAAATAACATATTATAGATTTCGCATGAGATTTGCAAAATAGTCACAGTTCACCTGAAATTTGAAGAAGGGTGAGAGTGCAGGGCAGGGCATGAAGCAATTCTCGTACTTCTCTCCCATCCACTACCTGGACCAGACTTATAGCCACTTACATACTGTATAGAAAGACTACTTTTAGATCAACTCCATATAAATAGTTCCCAATATACTTTGTTTTGGAACTATTTAGGTGGCTGCTAAATGATGGCTGTTTTCCATTTATGACGGCTAATCTCATCAATTAATGTATTACTGTCTTCCAACTCTTGGAATCATTGGTGAGAAAGGTTGAATCTGGGTCCCCATCTTTCTCCAACTGGGCATGGCAACTACAAGGCTCTACTGCAGTGCCACTGTTATCTTCTGCAGCATCATCAGGATTCTCCACCACAACTGCAACAACAGCTGCCCTTCCTCCACACACTACTTGCCATTACCCTCCTTACTATTTCCAGAGCTGAAACAACAGGCCTGAAGAGGCAGCAGTCCAAAGTGATGACAAACCTTTTGCAGGAACAGGTGGCATCTTGAGAATCTCAAGAGTTTTTGGACAAACTCTCTCCACCCTTTTACCTTTAAAATTATATGAAATAATTATTCAAACACTAGAACTCTACAGTTCCAGGTTCTGGCCTGTTTGGGCCACTCTTGGTCCACATGGGGTGCAAAACCCTGTTAAATTTATGTGTTTTACATGTCCCAAGCAAGGGAACAATTTCCTTGTCAACAGATTCTTCTTTATGTTGCATAAGGACTTGTACACTTTTTTATAGCAGGTATGATGTCTAGGATTAGTTCCAATGTGCAATTAATTGATATACGCAGTTAGTCAAAAAAATGTATTTTTGAACTAGCTTTTTCGAAGTTGTATAATAGAACTCTTTATCATATCCCAATGTCACGAGTATTAAATGCCTTCAGGCTTACAATGAAATATATAGGGAACTAACCCTAGATCTCACAGATCCGAAATTTACTAAATATGGTAAGTTTACCAAAAATGGCAAAATCCTACCGAATATGGAATCTATTAATAAAGAGTGCTTGAATGAAGGTAGAATCGACGAGACACGATTCTGACTTATAAAACTTGACTTTTTCTAAAAACAAGAAATTGCCAAAAATAGAAAAGTTCCTTTTTCGAGGCCTAAACAATGGAATTTGCCTTAAAAACCAAGAGTCCATTATTTAATGGATCTTGAAGATCTCGTCGTTTCCTTTCCAGAATGAGGTTTTTTGTGCGATTCCGACTCCGGGGCCCGACTTTTGTCTAGTACCGCTTGGGCCCAGGACAGTGGGCCTTATTTCGATCCAATGCATCCATGTACTCACCTGCTTCAATCTGCACTACATCACACACTAAGTATTTGTTGAATTGTCTGAGAGAAATCTTCAGCAATAATTGTTTGTTGAATTGTATGAGAGAAATCTTACACCTAACTTGTTTTTTTTATTTGTCTCTGTGACTCTCTATGGTACAACATGCCTCCTAAAACCTACAAAGGAAAGCGACCAGCGGGGTCTTCCTCTCGTTTCAATACCGAATGGTTTAGGGATGCGGAGTGTGCTGCACGTTTCAAATCAAGTTTCATCAACCGTACAGTCATATTTGAGAGGCTAGTTGTGCATCGTGACCTCACCAATACAAGGTTTTTGCACTGGCTTAATCTCAACCGGTGCATGATTCTAATGAATTTGAATGATGAATGCTTTGAGGACTGGGTGCGGGAGTTTTACTACAACATATATGTTGTTACAAGTAATGGCTTCAAAACCTATGTTCGGAGAAAGACACTAAAACTGGATGCAAATAAGATTGCTACTTTATTTAATCTTGGGAGACCTGCTGCGAGATCCTATCCATTCTATGATCCTCATATGACTCCCGTAGAACTGAATGAGGTGGCTGCTGTTCTCTGTGGTGAACCCACCGAATGGAGAAATCCTATGAAGATAACCGGTCTAACCATCGATTACCGGATGCTCAACACATTTGTATGCAATAATATTGAGCCTAGAAGCCATTCATCTGATCTTCTATATACTCAAGCTTTGCTTCTCTACTTGTTAGGCATAGGCACCTCTGTTGATATTCCACTTGCGATACTTGAGTCAATGCTGCGCATTTACCATGAACCACGGAAACTCACTCTTCCGTTTGGTGCATTGATTTGTAAATTGATGATCGAAGAAGGTTGCCAAGCGTAAACCCATGAAAAGTCTGTTGCTAAACGACAGAAAATAGATGGCAGATTTATTGCAATCTCTGATACACATCTGCATCGACGTCCTCAAATGGAACAAGCCCAAGATGACGATGCATAGGCAGATTCTATTGAAAAGCGGCTAAGTGCAGTTGAAAATGCAGTGTTTGATCAGTCTGTTCAGATTGAACATTTGGAGAAAAGGGTGGCAACCGGTTTTTCTGACATGGAGGAAAGGGTGGCAGCCGGTTTTTCTAACATTCATAATCAGCTGACTGAAATGTTTAAAATGCTTCGTCGTCGATGAAGCGCATTCTATGGCCTTTTTTTTTGGATAAATATCTCTTCCTCTTCGTTTTCCATGACCATGCACAACCTGTATAGCTAATGAACTCAATCACACTATTATATAATGATAGTTTTGTGTTTTGGTTTAACATCATGTATGTTATTATCTATTAAGCTCAATCAGAATGAATGATGCCTTGTTTTCCATCTCAATTGGCATTGACCTATAATCATTTTCCAGAATAGATGAGGTGAACATAAGGGTACTATTATCTGCTTGAGCAACCACAGCTCTCAAGTGCTTCTTGAGATACAAGTATCCCCCATGTCACAGGTGCATCAACCAATCCTATATGGATTTTTCTATGAATTCTAGTATTTCCCATCACTAGTGGAAACTTCAGATGACACATTTTAACTTACTTGGATGCAACAACCAACATCATATTAATTAAAAAACAAATGCCATCTTCACTTCTGTTTATTTAGAGATTGTACTAAAGTTTTAAGCCGAAAAATCCAAACTTTAAGATAAAGTCAGTATAATTGATCAATTGATTTTCCTGTGGACAGTTAGAAGACACACCAATACAATTAAAAGAAGCGATAGCTCCACTGATCTCATTAAGAGGAGCTCTCATGGAGCTTTCATACAACATACATCAATCAAACTGAAGCACCTGGTGCCTTTCAACATTCTAACTACATTCATCCACTTAATCAACACAAAAAAAAAAAAAAAAAAAAAAATCAAAACCTAAGCCCCTGGTGCCACAATGTTTAGAACCAAACAATCAAACCAATGCGAGTACACTCTTGTTTCAAAGGGAGGACGAAGGCCTGCAATCAACTCCATTCTCAGTGACTGTATCTGCATTAGCACAGTAAATCCAGCATGAGTACAATCTAGATTCCACGTCTCGAAACACAGACTTGGTGCTAGTAGAAAGCAAAAATCAGAATTCAACCATTTCATCGATACAGCATGTCAACAATAGAGATTTCTAACTTGCCCAATAACTAAGGTCACTGCCAACAAATAGTGTGGTTGCAGTTAATTTCAATTGGCAGACAAATTAATCAATTGCAAATAGCCATATAAGAATCTAAACAATATGACACCGATAGCAATTGAGTGCAAAACATACCAACCAGAAACAGCATGTTATTAAAACATGGCAGGGGTGAAAGAGAGCCTTGAAACTTCAGCAAAAGGTAGAATTATCTGGAAATTGACACTTCAGCCATTTTTCAAATCTCACCACCAAGAGCATCCACCTGATGTACCAGTTGAGATTTTGTAGGGCCACCTAATGCTGCTACAACTGTATAATCAGGTGCATTACTGAGGTTTATATCCAGAGCAGTTCCGATAGCTATTTGTACAACTGTGACAGGCAAAATCCAATTGTAGGATTAGCTATAAGAAAAGCAAATAAAATAACAGATTGTACTAATATTTGACACTAATGAGAAGATGATAACAGTAACCCAGTTATAAGGCAAAAGCAATCTGAAATTACAAGGCTAAGACAGAGAGAGGGGCCAACCTTCTTCGAAGCAGAAGTCTCTCTGAAACGCCTCATTCTTGTAAATGGGAATAATAACCTCTACATTTCCAACAATGACAACATAGCATCACTTATGTAAGAAAATATAATGTGAATCACTATCAGATTACAACAGTTGTAACCATCCACAACAACAGCATCCACAACAACAACAAGGAATAAAGTTCAAGCAAACTACCTCTGATGATGTCCCTTTGATCAGAACTAATGGAACTGTGACAACTGATTGCTCAACCCCACGGCAAACTAAACCATCTGGCGACTGACAAGCTCCGGAGAGAAGTTCAAGCATTTTGGGTTTGGGCTGCTGATTGACAGAATCCAAAAATACAGGGAGAGGCTTATCCATTTCCAACAAAACAAATGAACACCAAAATTATATACTGAGCACCATATACACATATGACAAGCAAAAAAGATATTATGTAAATCACTTCAATCTCTGAAAGGAGGATTTTGGCAAGACTGACGGTTATGTCCAACTTCTCTACAGTTTGAGCATGTTACCTGTCGTCTTACCCGATCCTCGGTTCTAATCCTCTCTTTCTTTGGTCGTCCAGCTTGACGCCTTGCGTGTGGAGGTAGTATTGGATGTTCCTGTCTATACTCCCATTGCTGGATGTCTGTTGTTGCATGCACGATTTGACTATAGGTTGCACGGTAAGTTTCAGCAAAAAACCATTCTTCACAAAAATCATATGGGTCCCGACTTCTATAACTAATTGCTGACATAGCATGCGAGCATGGAATGCCCATTAAATCCCATTGTCGACAAGTGCAAGAACGTCGATCAAGGTGGACAACATCCACAAAATAGCCAGAATCAATCTGATATTCTTCAAGACCAGCTTGCCTTGCATGTAGTCGACGAGAACCATCCTTTTCTTTGCTAAAAAATCTTTCAAAATATGGAGTCAAACGCGATTCTCTCATCTGTGACCTGTCGCGGCGGAGTTGGAAGAAATCCATTAATTTTATACGAATTTCCTCTACCTGCCTTGTTATAGGAAGCTCCCGAATGTCCTTCAGTAAGCTATTTGTACATTCAGCTGAATTTGTAGTTAACATGTCATATCGTCCTGCATGTACAAACGCATTCGCCCAGCGCTCTTTGCCAATATTCTCGATGTATGCATATGCCTCTTCGTTCACATTCCTTAAATCATTCATATGCCTTTCATAATCACAACTTCTACTAGACTTCGCTGCGCACCAGAACTTTGAAACAATTGCTTTGCTTTAAAACGCTCACGCACATTCTCTGCAATATGACGACAGCAATAACAATGGTTGGCATCCGGATATACATTTTTAACAGCTTCAACAAGGCCTTTCGGTCTGTCCGAAACAACGGTTAAACGTTGTAATGGTCCAACGGCGATCTTAAAGCAAGATAAGAACCACACCCATGTGTCATAACGTTCGATTTCAGCTATGGCAAATGCGATGGGGAACAGCCCATGGTTGGAGTCTTGAGTCACAACAACAAATATGACTCCTGGATATTTGCCACAGAGGTGCGCTCCATCAGTGGCGATCAATGGCCTCATATAGGTCTTGAATGACTGGATACTTGATCCAAAGGCAAAGAAGAATTTTGAGAATGAAGAGTCCCGATCCGTATCAAGATGATAATGGGATCCGGGGTTTGTTCGAATCAACTCTAAGCAATAATTTGGCAATATCTTGAATGACCATTCATATGAACCTCTGATTGCATCCAGCGCAATCTCTTTTGCCCTGTGAGCCTTCCTATAGCCAACAACAACACCGAACTCCAATCTTACATCATTTATAATTTGCTTCGGTTTATATTTAGGATGAAGACGTACTTTTTCCTTGATAAAATCGACTATTAAATTAGCCGTTGCTTGAGGATGAGCCATTCCCATCATTGGTCTTGAACAAGTATGATTAGGATTATAGGTCCAAACTCGAAATTGAGGCCCTGATTCCACTATTGAAATGAATACGCCATGGGCAACTTTGGACTTCGCACTTAGCAGTAACTTGTGTCCGAGATGTCTTTAGATGCCACAAACTAAAATTCGTGTACATTGCAAACTTACTCAAGGTTTTCCTAAATGAGTTGCGATCAATAAAAGTTCTGCCATTCCACATATTACGTGCAGAATCCTCTTAAGTCACAATATCTTCACCCTCATCTTCCACTGGCACTAGTGTGTCCTCAATATTACACTTTTCCATAGCTTTGGGTTGTTCTCTGTTGCATTCTAAATCTAAGACTTCTTGTTGGTAGCTAAAACCATTGACACATCTGACAGAATCATGTGAGGTGCCTTCACTATTGCGATCAGTGTCACTTTCATCATTCAGGAAATCATCCAAGTCCTCATTGTAATCAATATCATCATCAGTTTCTTCATGACTTGCATTCGTCTCATACGCAACCTCATTGGTTGGGTACGAGAAATGCTCATCTACATCTTCTGCGAGATTGACATCTGGATAAGTGTATTCACAGATATCACAAATTTCAGCCCTGTAAACATCCACATCAAAATTCATAGGTGATTTGCCGGGACAATGTAATCAGAAAATAACAACCTCCATAATTATTACATTAATCTAAAAATACAACAAATGCCAAAAAATCTTTAATATGGAACGAAAACGAACCTGGTGGTCGGCCCTCTACTCGGTGGACCCTCATGATCAATAGCCTTAGACTTCTTATGTTTAGAAGTATCAGTTCTTGGCCTACTTCCACGTAGATTTTCATTGCAACAATATCCATCTCTAATTCCGGCAATCTCTTCAACTCGTTCATTCCTTTCATGCATGTAAATCTATTTATTAAATTTTTACATGTATATAACTTGGAAAATTATTGTTCTTAATTCTAAACATAAATGGCTTACCAAGAAATTGAGTGGTAATGATCTACACCGTCATTGATATTTCTACTTAGATATATGTAAATAGAATTTGTCACATCTCCACATGCTTTGATCATTACCCGAACATCATTGTCATTCTTTATACCAATCAAGGTGAATGCTCTGCCATTTTGATGTAGGTATTGAATACGAGAAGGCACTTCAGACGTTACCCAATTTATTGCTTGTAGGAAACTTTCGACCAATGAGATGTATGTTAAGTTACAATTAACATAGATAGCAGTTTGATCACCACCGATGTAGTTAGGATGAACTCTATCCCACTCAAATTGACCACCGAAGTGGACCACTATCAATAGCTCACCATCCAACATCTTCAAGGAAGTTGACATTGTCCACGAAAAAAAATGAAACATAAAGGAGTAATATTCATAGTGAGCCATCCTAATTCAAAGGAACACTAAAAGAACAAAAAAAAAAAAAAAAAAAAAAACATTTTACCACACATTTATCAAATCTCATTTATCATTTATGCCAACACTAGATTCAACATATAAACATAAAAATAAAAAAATAAAATGAGAAACATAATCATTGGAAGATAATGAGAATATGTATGCATTCACTTTCCATTTGTGGGTTGAATTCTGGGCAAGAAGTCACAAACAAAGTCATTGTAAAATCTGTAACTTGGATTTTTTTTTTTAAAATAACAGCTCACAAAAGTAGATGATCTATCTGTCCTAGAAATGATGTTGCTCTGCAGTGCATTTGCCTGTGGGGTCGTCAAGGACGGCAATGGGGCCAGTTGGAGATGTTTCTCTCAACCAAAATATAACCCCATTTCCCACATAAAAACCAAAGGAGACAGGGAAATGATAAACAACCCATTATGAAAATATCTCACATATCTAATGATCCAAACCATGAAACTAATTTCACACATCAACCCAAAAGAAAAGGAACCAAATACATGAAAATCTCTCTCTCATCCAAAACACAATGAGATGACACTTCTTGCACACCTAACCCAGAAGATAAAAAGATAAAACGACAAAGATAAAGACCATGAAATAACTCTTATTATTGCACACCTAACCCAGAAGATAAGAAGATAAAACGACAAAGATAAAGACCATGAAATAACTCTTATTATCAATAAACATAAAACCCATTTCCCAGACATCAACACAAAAAAGAAAAACTCCATAAAAAATAATTCAATTACAGAAAATGAAATTTTACATTAACAAATTGTGCCTCCTTTCTCTTTCTCTGATACACGAGAGAAATGAGTCTTTTTGCTTTTGCTTCTTGCTGTAGCCAGAGAAGAAAAGAAAAACCCCCAAGGGTCGCTGCCAGTCAGAGACAAAGAAGACGAACCAGACTCCTTCAGCCATTCTCGTCGACACCAAATCTGCTGACTGGAGAAGAAGGACCCATTTAGTTCCGGTTGGATCATTGGAGAAGCAGGGTCCAAACTCTTTTTACAACCAGAGATGTTGAAAGGGGAAGGTGAAAAGTGAAAAATGAGGGAAAAAATGGGGTTGGTTTTTTTTAGGTGATTTCCTTTTGACTTTTTACATTGGGATCCCATGATAGCATGGGATCCTGGGCAAAAGCGGAAGAGAAAAAGGGGGGACCAGAGTCAAACGACTCTGCTGACAATATCCTACAATGAGTCATGCTTTTGGAATAACATTGATTTAGAGTGCCAAATATGTCAAATCCCCAAAAAAGAAAAGAAAGGAAAAGAAAGAGAAAGAAAACAGTGAAGGGGTGTGTGTGTTGGACGTGTGCAGGTGCAGGAGCAAAGGCAGGGGGAAAAGAAGAAGAGAAGAGGGAGAGGAAGAAAAGAGAGGGAGGAGGAGAGGAAGAGAAGGAGAGAGGGAGAAAAGAGAGAATTCAACGCAGGTGGGCACACAGGGCAGAATATAGGAGGAAGAAGGCGACAGAAGAGGGAGAGGAATAGGGAAGGAAAAAGAGAAGAAAGAGAAAGGGGAGCTGTGAGAGCTAGAGAGAGGTGAGGAGAGAGAGAGATGAGAGCAGAGAGGAGAAGGAGAGGAGAAGAGCGGGGAGAGGAAAGAGAGTGCAGAAAGGTGCTGGTGGAGAAAGAAGAATATGGAGAAGAAAAAGAAGAGAGGAAAGAAAGACGAAAATGGGGGACGTGCAGGTGGGTGTGTGTCGGCCGCAGGGGAGAGTACAGTGGGGAAGAGAAGTGGGTGTGCAGGTGAGGTGGAGGGGGAAGAGAGAAAAGAAGGGAGAGAGGAAGGTGAGGGGAAAGGAAGAGGAAGATGGAGCGCAGAGAGAGAATGGGAAAGAAGGAGAGGAAAAGGTCTGTGCGTGGCTGCGGGTGACAGAGATGGAAGGGGAATGTACCTGCGCAGGGGAGGCATCTGGCTGCACGAGGAGGAGGAAAAAGGTGATGTCTGTGAGCCGGGGCTGCTCCAGCGTGCGTCAGGCGTGCGTCTGGCGTGTGATGGATGATGGATTGAGGGCAGTGACAGATGCAGTATGCATTCACTGGGGGGCTGCGCCCCCAGTGAATTTTTGGAAATATATATATATATATATATATACTACTTTAGACCCAATGTAAGCAGGCCCCCAATGACATGTAATCAGGCCCCCAGTAAAAAATATTAGGCCCATTCTTTATACATATTATTAGGCCCATTCTTTAACTATTAGGGCATCAGAGGCAAAGACTGCAGAGTATACCGCCCTTTCCAGCTCTCCTTCACCTTCACCGACTCGCCGACTCAGAACATAAGCTCCTCACCAATCAGCATCGTGTGATTCACCCAAAGTGTGCATTAGCGCATGTGCCTTATCCTTCCCCAAATGACTGTGTGGAACAATTGTGATAAATAAATACTTCTTTGTTTTATTGTTTGAAACTATTACATTATATTTGTCCCATATAAATAACCAAAAAAAATATATATATATCCGGGCGCGTTGCCCCCGGACCCCCACTACTTAATCGTGCCCCCAATGAGTTTGAATCCTGGATCCGCCACTAATCGAGGGGGATGAAGGGCGATGGAAAGGTCGATGGTGAGAAGGAGTACGATGGGCGATGAGAGCCCTGAGAGGGGTTCTGAACGTGTGAGGGAGAATGAGATGGTGGGTGAAGGAGATGGTCTGTGCATGTAGATGGAGGGTGAGATGGTGGATTTGCACAAGGCAGTGATGGAGGTGAAAAGGCCGAGATGATGGCTGTGAGATGGAGGTTCTGCGTGGAGAGATGCTGTGAGGGAGGAGAGACAGATGGAGAAGGTCCGGCTGGGTGATCGAGAGGATCAGGAGGGGAGGGGATGAGATCTGTGCATGAGAAGAGATTGGGATGAGGGAGACGAGTTTAAAGGGGAGAGAGAGTCCTCAGATCTGGGACTCTGCTTCCCAGATCTCATGGACTCTCCTCTCCCATGCAGGTGATGGGCCAGGCGGGCCAGGTTGGGTTGAGGATCTGGGTTCGGTCCAGTTGGGTTTTGGATTTGGACTGGAGTCCGAGTTAAGATTGAATGGGTTTGGGCCCAGTCTGACAAAATGGATTGTGCTATCATCGCCGAGGTCCAGGTTTCATGGATTTTGATCCGCTTATCGGATTTCAACGTTCTACACATTGGCGGAAAGCTCTCGGCGAGTAGGTCATAATGAATTGACTTTCGGGGCGATCAGAGGTCTAGAAATCATGAGTGATTTTTCATGCAGGCACTTTTGGAGTGTGGGTCCCGCTGCCATGATTTTTCAATCCGTTCGTCTGATTTTTAATATCTGAGTACTGTTGGAATTTTTTTTATGAGTAGATCATATTGGTGTATGGGTTTGAGTAATTAGAAGGGCAGGAAAAGACCTATTTTTTTTCAAGGGACCCACGCTTGATTAATTTTTTAAGAAAAGACATAACTTTTGATCTGACCGTCAGATTTTTAAAATCTCAGTATCAGTGGAAATCTCTTAATGAGTAGGTCCCGATGATATATGGGTCAGGTCCATTTGAAGATGTAGAAAATATTTGAGTTTTTGGAGTGCACACATATATTAAATTCGTAAAAAAAGGCATATCTCTTGATCCGATCGTTGGATTCTTCAAATCCTTATATCATCAAGAAGCTTATTAAAGGTAGATCATCATGGAAGTGAGATCTAACTAGAAACATCAGAGTTGGTGAGATCCATAAAAAGAAAAGGCCTATAATGATGCAACCTTCCTAAATATGCATGATAATGAAGGTTTTAATTTATTTATTCAAAATTGTCCAAACGGGGCAAAATTGGGGCGTCGATAATATGAGTATAAATTGTCCACAGGGGTGCCAAAATGAGGTGTCTACAGGGCTTAGCAACTAATCTTGCGAGCTTCAAAGATGTTTCTGACTGAAAACCGTATTCCGTGCGGTCAGTAGCATATATTCGGATAAAAATGCGCCGTGGATGATTCTAGGGCATTCACAGGGTTATGGTCTTCCCTTTTGCTTTGAAATGCATTTCATACGATTCTAGGATGAAATACACATTTTATGATATTCTGAGATACTTTTCCTTTAGTAAGCATTTTAGGCGATTCAAGGGTTAGAAATGCATTACATAGGATTTAGGGTTGTTTAAGACCGAAAAGCATGCTTCGGGTAGTTCTTAGGCGACTTTATTATGAAACCACCTTCATTTGTGGCTATAGGAAGATGCTGGCTCTAAACCACATTTCACGAAATCCATGGTCGAAAGATGCGCTCTAAAGAATTCTGGAAATTCCGTTTTCCATTAAGACGAGATTTGGGCAAACTCGAGCTTTAACTACTAATCTTGTGGGCTTCAGAGATGTTTCCAAGTGAAAACCGAATTCCGTGCGATCGACGACTAAATTTGGATAAAAAAAAGCGCCTTGAATGATTCTAGGGTATTAAAGGGGTTATGGTCTTCACATTTGCCTTGGAATGCATTTTCATGCGATCTTAGGCTGAAATACGTATTTTATGGTATTTCGAGATACGTCTTGCTTTAAAACGGGTTTCACGCGATTCTTGGGTTCCAAACAGTGGGTGAATCAAGGTTGTTTGAGACTGAAACCCATGCTTCACGTAGTTTGTTGGGGATTTCAAAGTGTCTCAGGGAAAATGTAAGTCATATGCCGCATTTCAAGCAATTGACGATTCAAAGACGCGCTCTTTGAAAAAACTGTTATATTCTTTTACTTTAAAATGGGTTTCTGGGAAATTAGGGCTTAAGAACTAATCTCGTGGGATTCTTCCCCATTTCCGGCTGAAAAGCGCATTTCGTGCAGTTAATAGCCTACATTTGGATAAAAGCACGTGTTGGATGATACTAGGGTATTCCACGGTATTACGATCTAGTATTTTGCTTTGTGATGTGTTTCATGCGACTCTATGCCGAAATACACATTTTAGGATGTTATGAGATATGTATTACTTCAAAATGTGTTTCATGCGGTCCTGAGGTTGGGAACACATTGCAGGGGTTAAAAGGTTATTTAAGACCGAGACCGTGCTTCGGGCAGTTCATTGGTGATTCTAGGCGGCTTTGAAAATTCTATGACCTCTTCTTTCTTTAAAACGGGCTTCAAGGAAATTAGGGCTTAAGAGCTAATCTCGTGTGATTCTGCCCCATTTTTTACTATCAAAACAATTTTGTGCAATTGACACCCATTAATTTGAAAAGAACACGTGCGGCATGACTCTAGGTGATTTTGGGGTATTCTTGTCTATTCTTTTACTTTGAAATGAGTTTCATGAGAGATTCTGTGCACAAATATGCATTTTATAATATTCTGAGATACTTTTCGCTTTAATAAGGGTTTCAGGCGATTCAAGGGTTAGGAACGCATTGCAATGGCTTTAAGGTAGTTTAAGGCTGAGTCGGGTAGTTCCTAGGCTATGTTTATTATCAAACAACGTTCTAGGTGGCCCTATGAAGATGCCGACTCCTAACAGTGTGCGCTCTCTGAGAAAACTCTGGGAATCAACTTTCCTTTAAGTCGGGACTCGGGCAAACTGGCTTAACAGCTAATCTTGCGGGCTTCAGAGATGATTCAGACTGAAAACTATATTCCGTGCTGTCAGTAGCCTATATTTGGATAAAAACACGCCGTGGATGATTCTAGGGCATTCAGGGAGTTATGGTCTTCGCTTTTGCTTTGAAATGCATTTCAAACAACTCTGACTGAAAACCCTCTTCCATGCTGTCAGTAGCCTATATTTGGATAAAAACACGCCGTGGATGATTCTAGGGCATTCAGGGGGTTATGGTCTTTGCTTTTGCTTTGAAATGTATTTCATACGATTCTAGGCTGAAATACGCATTTTATGATATTCTGAGATACTTTTCCCTTTAGTAAGCGTTTCAGGTTATTCAAGGGTTAGGAACGCATGGCATGGGATTTAGGGTTGTTTAAGACCGAAAGCATGCTTCGGGCAGTTCTTAGGCGACTTTATTATGAAACCACCTTCATTTGTGTCACTAGGAAGATGCATATTTTAGGCTATTATCAAAACCTTCATTTGTGTCATTAGGAAGATGCATATTTTAGTCTTGCTTTAAAAGGGTTTCACGCGATTCTAAGGTTAGGAATGAACTGCGGGGGGGATTCAAGGTTGTTTGAGACTAAAAGCCATGCTTCGGGCAGTTTGTTGGGGATTTCAAAGCGTCTCAGGGAAAATGTAAGTCGTATGCCGCGTTTCAAGCAATTGACGTTCGAAGACACGCTCTTGAAAACGCTATTATATTTTTTTACTTTAAAATGGGTTTTTGGAAAATTAGGGTTTAAGAACTATTCTCGTGGGATTCTGTCCCATTTGTAGCTGAAAAGCACATTTCGTGCAGTCAATAGCCTACATTTGGATAAAAACACGTGTTGGATGATTCTAGGGCATTCCAGGGCATTACGATCTAGTATTTTGCTTTGAGATGCATTTCATGCTACTTTAGGCTGAAATACACATTTAAGGATGTTATGAGATACGTTTTGCTTCATAATGTGTTTCATGCGGTCCTAGGGTTGGGAATGCGATGCAGGGGTTAAAAGGTTGTTTAAGATCGAAACCCGTGCTTCGGGCAGTTCGTCGGTGATTGAAAGCAGCTCTGGAAATTCCATGACCTCTTCTTACTTTAAAACGGGCTTCAGGGAAATTAAGGCTTAAGAGCTAATCTCATGTGATTCTGCCCCGTTTCTGACTGTCAAAACAATTTTGTGCAATCTCTCATGACCTTTTCTTACTTTAAAATGGGCTTCAGGGAAATTAGGGCTTAAGAGCTGATCTTGTGTGATTCTGCCCCGTTTCTGACTGTCAAAACAATTTTGTCCAATCTTCGGTGACCTCTTCTTAGTTTAAAACAGGCTTCAGGGAAATTAGGGCTTAAGAGCTGATCTCGTGTGATTCTGCCCTGTTTCTGAATGTCAAAACAATTTTGTGCAATCGACAACCATTATTTTGAGAAGAACACATGCGGCATGACTCTAGGTGATTTCAGGGTATTCTAGTCTAGTCTTTTACTTTGAAATGCATTTCATGATAGATTCTATACACAAATATGTATTTTATGATATTCTGAGATACTTTTCACTTTAACAAGGGTTTCAGGTGATTCAAGGGTTAGGAACGCAATGCAAGGGCTTTAAGGTAGTTTAAGACTGAAACACGAGCTTCGGCCAGTTCTTAGGCTATTTTTTTGAAACCACGTTCTAGGTGGCCCTAAGAAGATGCCGGCTCCAAACGGTGTTGCACTAAATCCACGGTCGAAAGACGCGCGCGCTCTGAGAAAATTCTGGGAATAATTTTCCTTTAAGACGGGACTCGGGCAAACTGGGGCATAGCAACTAATCTTGCGAGCTTCAAAGATGCTTCTGACGCTTTTGCTTTACGGTCTTCGCTTTTGCTTTGAAATGCATTTCATGCGATTTTCGGCTGAAATATGCATTTTATGATATTTTGAGATACCTTTCCCTTTAATAAGCATTTCAGGCCATTCAAGGGTTAGGAATGCATTGCATGGGATTTATGGTTGTTTAAGACCGAAAACGTGCTTCGGGCAGTTCTTAGGTGACTTTATTATGAAACCACATTCATTTGTGTTTCTAGGAAGATGCTGGCTCCAAACCACGTTTCACAAAATCCACGGTCGAAAGACGCGCTCTAGAGAATTATGGGAATCCCTTTTTCCTTTAAGACGGGACTCGGGCATTATGCTGAAACATGCATTTTAAATATATATGAGATACTTTTATGTTTTATAATTGGTTTCATACGATTATAGGGCAGAAATACTAGTTTTATGATATCTTAAGATATGTTTTGTTTTAAAATGTGTTTCACGTGATTCTAGGATTAGGAACGCATTGTAGAGGATTACAGGTTGTATAAGACTGAAAGTCGTTATTCGGACAGTTCGTAGGGAATTCTAGGCGAGTCTGGAAAAAAGTTGGGAGGAAAATGTGTTTCACATACTTCATTAGTGAAGGATGCGCCCTAGAAATTTTGATGTTATCCTTTTACTTTAAAATGGATTTTAGACAAATTAGGGCAAAAGAACTAATCTAATGGTCTTTAAGGCCATTTTTGGCTGACAAAGAATGCAATTTGTGCAATTAATAGACTGTATTTCGACAAAAAAGCGTACTCAATGATCCAAAGGCATTTTAGGGTATTCTAAACTAGTATTCTGCATTAAAATGAACTCGTGTGAATATATGTTGAAATACGCATTTTAAGATATTCTGAGATACTTTCCTATTTAAAATTGGTTTCAAAGGCAATAAAACTAGGGTGAGGAACGCATTACATGGGATTGAGGGTCGTTTAAGCCTGAAACACGTGCTTCGCGTCTGGAGTAAGGGGTTCTAGACAACTCTTGGAAAATGTTGACTCCAAATTGCATTTCACGCAATTCTAATATTTTTTTAACTAAAATACACATTATAATAAATTTAGAGATACGTACTTTTCTCTTTAAAATGGATTTCAAGCGAGTCTGGGGTTAGGTACGCTTGAATGGGATTTAGGGTTGTTTACGACCGAAATGCATGCTTCGGGCAGTTCGAGCGTGATGGACCCTCGGATTTCCCGTCCTCTCCTTCCGCACCCCGGGGGCTGACCTGGGTCTCGGCGGAGGATGAAAAACGCGGGTATCAACATTTTTGTACAGGTATGCCAGATTTACTTTCTACTTGGAATTTGGAATGGTGATGATCCGGAGATTCACCTTCACAAGTGGAAAGGAAATCAATCCTTTTTTCTAACTTTCAGATTGTATGAATATTAAGAAAAGAGACAAGTTTGTTTTTTTGAGAATGCCATAGGAGGCGTGTTTGTTTGTTTGCTGTAAAAGGCGATTTTTGTCGTGAAAGGCGATTTTACAAAACTCATCAAATGTGAAAGACAAGAATTGTGATTTCTTTTGTCTCTTTAAGAAATACAAATTACACTAGAAAAGTAAGAAAATGGATCTAACTTCTTAGGAGATTGTGGGGACACGTTGAGATCGACGGTCGCAAGTCATGTATGGACTTCGCCATCGTCCTTCAAATGAGAACGGTTGATGCTTTGATTCTTCGGCTTGGCTCCTAACCTCAGTTTTTTAAAGGACAAGGACCAAGAGGAGGTTCTATATCCAATGAAAAACCAAGTAAACAGGCTGAAAAGCCGCGTTTAGGCCATGTTGGAGAAGGAGGAGACCTTGGGGTGGGGGGGGGGGGGGGGGGGGGGTGGCCCCCCAAGGGACTTTGATCACCATGTGGTGCTTCTGGCGGCAGAGCAGCAGGACTTCGTCAGGATTTCTTCGGAAGAATGCAAGTGTGCAGACCAGTGGAAAGTTGGAAAAAAGTTGTTTCTCTCTTAGGAATGGATCTCCTTTTATAGGCTTTTGATAGCCATGATGAGAGAATTGATGAGGAGTTACAAGTTGATTTTGTAACTCCTTTTTCATAGCTTGTGATTGGCCGATGAAGGTAGTGGGCATTCAATTGCTTTTAATCTTCATGATAATGGGAGTTTCACGGGTTTAATGCTATGATTGCTTGGATTTGTAACTCCGAAATGCTTGAATCTGATTGGGCCATCCAAAATAATGAGTTAATGACCGTATTAAGTTGTCATAAACGGGTCAATTAACATCATTAAGTGGTCGCTAAGGCATGTGAAGAGTCGCAGGCCACGCCGCGTCTTTTAAGATTGTTCTTGTGATCATCACAGGTGGATCCACACATTATTTGATGTCGGATTACGATGTACTTTCAGACATTGGTTGATGTTGGTGGGCCAGTGACATCTGTCTTGTCGATTTCACGATCGGTCGGACAGAAAGTACACTTTATTAGTCAGCAGGTTGGCGATCTTGGAGCGATCGGTGATGATTTCATGCTTTTGACGGCGGATCCGAGATGTCGGTGAATATCAGTCGTTTTCAAGCATCAAACATTGGATTTTCAGAAAATCACAGAGGCAGGAATGCTCGAAACGCGAAAAAGATCGAAAAACGGGCAATTTGGTGCAAAATCCGACGACCTTGGGCCAGGGGACCTTGGGCCAGGGTCGTCGGCGACCTTAGGGTTTTGCCCTTTTCAGTCGCCGAGATTCGTTTTCGGCCTTTTTTCCGTCTTTTTTGCTCCTTCTTTCTTCTGTATTTTTCTTGACATTTTTCCTCAATTATTGACTTCATTTTCTTGGAGAAAACTTGATGACAACCCGCACAAAACCGGAACACAAAGTTTCCCATTTTTCGGGAAAGTCGAAGACTTTGTAGCCGATTTTCCGTCAAGAGTCGAAACTAGGTCAAACGATGTCGAAATGACCTGAAATTTGAGGTGAAGCTTCTTGAGCAGTGGATAGGACCAACCATGGACTTTTATTTGAGTTTTGAAGCCGTTTGGGGTCCCGTCGATGCTTGACTTGATTTTGCTGCGGGGAAATGCCGAGCTTTGATATGTGGTCAAACGATGTCCGATTGACCTGAAATTTGACGGGGAGCCTATTGGAGTCATTTTGAGACAAACCATTAGCTCCGTTTTGGATGTCATGGTTCCGGGTTGCTCCGCCGCTGGTAGGCTTGATTTTCTTTCGGAGCACCGAAACCTGGTCAAACATTGTCGGAATGACCTGAAATTCGGCGTGCAGCCTTTTGGAAGCATGTTAAAGCCACTCATGTACTTTGTTTGATGAGTGATGGCTTCGGTGGTTCCCGCCGCCGGGAGGCTTGATTTTACTGCTCGAGCGTTGATGGAGGGTCAAACGTTGTCGGTTTGACTTGAAATTTGGCATGGAGCCCTTTTGAGACATGTTGGAGTCATCCGTAGGCTCTGATCAAAGTTTTGGTGTCTTTGATGATGTCGCCGCCGGGAGCGCTTGTTTAGCTGTCGGAGAAGTGAAGTTGGGCCAAACGATGTCGGAATGGTCCGAAACCTCAGGTGTACCCCTCTTTTAGCTGTCTTGAATGATCTTTCAGTTTCTATCTGATTCTGACAAGATCTGATCCTTGAAGTAGCCTTGCGTGTTTTTAGTAGGATGCAGCTTCACGAGGCTTCTTGATGTCGAGGCGACATAGTGACTTTTTTGGTGTCAACATATGCCCCCTCGAGGTACAGCGACGAGTAGCTTTTTGGAGTCGGTGTGCCTCGAAGAGAAACATGGAAGAAAAATTCTAATTTGACCAAGAGTCTTGAGCTTTTTTTTTTTTTTTTAATAGCCTTCTGAGTTTCCGGGGGAATTTTATGTTAATGAGAGGGATCACGTACCATCTCATGGCGAAGTTTTGAAAATGACATGGGGTGTTTGGATTTTAGGTTTTTGGATTTTGGTTTTTGACCTTGTGACCTAACAAGCTGTATGTGGCAGGTTAGGGGGTCGGGGTTTGATTTTTTATTTTGACCTTGTGACCCAACAAGCTGTATGTGGCAGGTTGGGGGTCAGATTTGGTTTGTTGGTTTTGGTTTGGTTTGGATTTTGATTTTGGTTTTGGTCTTGTGACCTAACAAGCTGTATGTGGCGAGCAAGGGGACCGGAATTTGGTTTTGTGGAATGTCAATTTCAAGATTTTGGCTCAATTTGGTTCATGAGGTTGGATGGTTTGGTTTTTGGAAACTCATGAGACTTTCTTTTTCTTCTTTTCTTTTTTTTTTTTTTTTGAATGGTCCCATCAACTCAAAAAGAGGCATGGGACTTCTTTTGTTCTTTCTTTGTTTTTTTTTTTTTTTTTTTTTTTGCTCTTGGTAAGAGGAATATTTTGACTAAAAGCCACTTTTAGTGCCTAGGTGTTCAAACCTGGTTCATGTGGGCTAACCCATGGGACCTTAGGCTTTGGAGATGGCCTAGATCTCATATGGTGTCATTTTTGTAAAGAATATCTAAAAATATCTCTTTTGTGTAGAGAATATCTAAAAATATCTTTACTTGGAGGGAATTTCTCAAGTTTCCTCCTTTTGTGGAAAGGTTTTCTCAAAATATCTTTCTTTTTTGGGAAAGTAACTATTTTTAGCACTTACCTCCTTTCTTTTCTCCTTGTTTCCTCTTTTGGTTTGCTCTCTTCTATAAAAGCAAGAGGGTTGGTTCTTTTGCTCCATTGCTTTCTTTGTTTGCAAGATTTCCTCAAGAGTGCTCTCCAAGATAAGAAGTGCTTTTGCTCCAAGCTTTTCTTCTTCTTCTCCATCAATAGCTTCAACTAAGTTTTCTTCCTCTGCAAGACTCTCCATTGTAGAAGTAGCTTCTTCTCTTTTTTTTTTTTTTTTCTTTTTCTCTTCTTCTTTTTTCTTTTTCTTTCTCCTCAAGCATGTTTTTCTCTTTTCTTTTTTTTCGTGCTTCTTCTTCTTCTTTTTTCTCTTCTTTCTTTTTTTCACACGCTGATTTTCTTTTTTTTTTTTCAGCGATTTTTTTTTTCTGTTTTCACGCTGATTTTTTCTTTCTATCAGCGTTTTTTTTTTTTTTTTTTTTTTTTTTTGCACACTGATTTCTGTTTCAGCATTTTTTTTTCTCTGTTTTTCTTTCTGCACGCTGATTTCCCCTTCTTTTATTTTTCAGCGTTTTTTTTCTTTTCTTCTTTTTTTTTTCTACTGTTTGTTTTTTTTTTTCTCTTGGCTGCATGCCACGTGGCAATGGGCCACGGCCTGTGGGCCAGCAAAATTTTTCTTTCATTTTTTTCTTTGTTTGCTCACCATGATAATGAGGCTATGCAATTTCAATATGTTTATGTATTTTTTTTTTAGATGCATCAAGATAGAAGGCTAGGGTTTCTAGGTCAAGCCAACAAGATTTTTGACTTTGACAAAGTTTGATTGATTTTCACCAAATTGGGTTGGAATTGGTCAAACCTTGGTCAAGGTTTTCCTAGCATCTAATGCATGATGATTTTTTTTTATGCATGATTTTTGGTAAATGGATTTGGAAGCATGATGATGCATACCTGAAAATCTTTTGCAAGTATTGGGATTTTGAGCTCGCAGCGATGTTGAGCTCTTTCTTGGTCTTGCTGGATTTTGAGGAAGTTTGTAATGTTTGGATTCTGAAGCTCGCAGCAATGTTGAGCTCTTTTCCAGATTTTGTGGAAGTTTGATGAGATTGGCTTGTTCTCGCAGCGATGTTGAGTTCGAACCTTCTTTGAGAATTCTCCATTGACTATGAGCTCGCAGCAATGTTGAGTTCATCTTTAGGCTTCCTGTCTTTTTCGGAGTATTTTCCTTTTCTTTGGAATTGCCCCGAAACCATGTCAAAATTTTGCTAGAATTTTTGTAGCAGAATTCTGTCATTTTGATATTGGTTGATCTTTTCTCTTCCATCTTTTGCAGGTAGTTCTTCTAAAACAAACAAGGGTAAAGGTCCTGTTACTGACCCACCTCGTCGGTCTGCTAGATCTTCCAAAGTGGCTGTTCAGTAGGCTTGGGAGAAGGTCCAGTTTGTTGAGAAGAACTTGGAAGAGTGTGATTCCCTCAATCGTGATGAGATGAGACAGGGATTGATCGCTCTCAAAGATGAGGAATTCTACAAGATCGTGGTAAGCAGCCGTCCTTGGGTTACGGACGATCAGAGCGTTGTGCCCAAGCCTAGCTTCTTCTTCGGTGATGCAGTCCCTGACGACTTGACATACCAAAGGAGATGTTTTCAGTTCTCTTACACAGCAGATGGTGAGGAGAGAACTATTTCTACCCGGTCAACTTTTGATCGGACCATCTCGATCCTGAGCCTTTCTCCCACGTGCCCTAAGAGGGAAGATCCTCCAAGCTGGGTGAAGAGGACCAGTGTGATCAAGACCGGGATTTTTGTTGGCGGCCCTTTCGATTTTACAGAGAAGCCACCTGTCCGTATGGACATGTTGATGCCAGCCAGTGGCTACCAAGGTTCTGATCATCCATCGGTTGATTTGAGACCGGTGGGCCTTGGCGTTTTTTGGGGTGACGGCAACAATTGGGTGAAGCCTTTTCGACTTCGTGGCCGTTTCAGTGCTGACTCAAGCTAGGAATCATGGACTAATCACACCCTGAGAATTGGCGAGGCCGTTCTGCGGGAGGCCGGGATTTTTTATGCTGTTCGCGCTTTTCAGCAAACCGTTGTTTTCTCCGATGAGGCTTTTATGGCCATTCTGGAGTCATTCCTTCCACAAACCAACACCTTCATTGTGACAAATGGTGAGATTGGTTTTTCTTTGAAGGAGCTGAGTGCCATCACCGGATTACCTATCCTCCTTAAGGAGCAATCTAAGGAGTTCAGGCTTGTATACTTTCAGCTCGTCGCCTTCTATGATTTTTTAAAGGAGAAGGAGGGTTCGAAAGTTAGATGTAGCAGTTGGAGAAGTTGCAGCTCCAACTTTTTTTATAGCGGGGATTCTTCTTATGGCATAGCCAGGATGCTAGGGCTAAAACATCAAGTTTCAAGAAGATCGCCGCTATGCGAGAAGATTTGAAGAAGTTCTTCGCAAGCACGGATGCCATTTGTCCTGACATTGCGTTGCGGAGAGATCTCGCTGTTTACTTCACTTACTGGCTAGGTGAGGCTGTTTTTTATGGAGGAGATGGAATGCACATCAGGCAGCACTGTATTTTTCCGGCTTGTCAGATGGCGTTTGGAGAGCCGCTGGCTTTGGTACCTGCTCTTTACTCCTATTTGTGTACCGAACTTCAGGCTGCTGCTTTCTTGGTTCGGCTTGGGCTCCCTATGAACAGGGTGTTTTCTACCCATATCTTCTATTCGTAGTATGTATACCACTGCCCTAGCTTCCATTGTTTGGGAGTTGCACAGGACGAAGATCCTTTTATGATTCGTTTGGCTAGAGGGACAGCCGTTTCCAAATCGCTTTTGTCTGCCCGTTTGAGGATCCGACGATTTAGGGACGTCGAGATTGGGCAGTCTTCAGTGAAGTTTTCTCCGGGTTTGCGGAAGAAGGCTTTCGACTTTGGTGTCTCCCATGATTCGACCAGGGCAGGGTCGGGAAGACACTATGCTTTGACAGACGCGGAGAAGAGATGGCTATTCAACATACGGGTTGGTACGATGGTGTACCACATACATCTTTTCGTCGACATCCAGCCGTATGTCCCTTCGCGTTTTGCATTGCAGCTTGGCTTCTCTCAAGGCATTGTCGGAGCGCCTTCGAGCATGGTGAAGCGTTTTGGAGGTCTACAGGATGGGAGAAATGCATGGGCTTTTTATAGCGCTGAGGACACTACCGCCATGATTTCCTATCCTGAACTGCCCACTTTCCGGACTGCTGGCTTCACGAAGTGGTTCATAGAGAGCTTTTCAGTGTACCGGGGGCTTTCCAAGAAAGAGCTCGATGTCAAGCAGTCTCCTGGGAAGGGTCTTGGAAAATCGGATGGTGTCCGTCGGGAGGAAGTTTTGGCCTTCCTTTCTGGAGAGAAGCACAAGATAGGCTTTCTCAACGGGCAAGACATCTTTAGATCAAGAGCTGCGCAAGGAATTCCTGGTGAGGTCTTGAGACAGCTGGAAGAGGAGGAGGCTGAGATCGATGCTATGATACAGGCGGAGCATACGAAGGCTTCCATGGAGTCTACTGAGAAGAGTAGACCATCCAGTGAGGACTCTAGCGAGAGGCCTGATGTTGATAGTGGGGCAAGATCGTCGAGCAGATTGACCCGCCGAAGCAAGAGGAAGAGAGGGCAGCGCAGTAATATGAAACGGCATGATAGTCCTTCTGATATGGAAGTTCCTCTTACCATTGTTGAGGAGGTGTCTGAGGATGCTGACAAGCCTCCGGAGAAAAGGAACAAAGAAGAGGAGATAGCTGGTATGATCCCTTTTCCTTCTTTTGTTTCTTTTTTTTTTTTTCTTGTGAAAGATTTTGTTTTGATCCGTTGTTTCTTCTTTCTTTTTTAGCAGAGGACGATGACCTGATGATGCTTGAGGTTCCTGCCGATGAGGCAATGACGGATCCAGTCGTGGCATCTGAGGAAGAGCCCAGGGACTCTGGAGTGGTTCCAGAAACTTCACCTGGTATGATTGCTTTGGCTTTTTTTTTCTTCTGTTTGTGCTGTCATTTGCTAACATGTAGCTTTTGTTTTCTTGGTAGCTGACTTGCCAGAGGATTCTGACGATTTCGAGCCATCCATGGATGCAACTTTTGACGATGCTTCGGATGAGCTCAAAGAGACAGAGAGTACTCCGACGGTCGTCGAAGACGGTATTTTTGCAATACTAATCTTGATATTGATTTTTTTGACAAGATCGTATTCATACCTTTTTTGTCTTTTCTTTGGCAGATTGTGGAATAGCAGGAGAGGTTCCTCTGTCTTCCTTTGAGCCAGAACAGGGGATACCTACGGCTGATCCAGTAGTAGGGGCTTCTTCAACTTTCAATGAGTCAGCTTCTTCAGTTGGAAAGAGTTTATTGATTACTCTTCCAATGGAGCATGACATGTGCAATCAGGCACCGGAGCATGGCGAATCCTCATCTGCGCCCCACCTTTAGTATGTAAGGAAGGTGTTGAAGAATGTTTTGAGCTCATGGGTTGAGACTCTCTCTTCGGGTCATTTGGAAGCTGGCTTTAGCATGATCAAGCATGTACAGGACATCCTTGCTGATAGCAAAGAAGTCGGTCTGGACATCGCAAGCGCCAAAGACTTTGTTGAGGAAATCATCGCCTTGGGGAACAAATGGATTGAGACCAAGAGTTTTCCAGATGGTGACTCTTTGATGAGATGTTTATAAAGCCATCCAGCAAAGTCAAAGCTGCGCTGACTGAGGTCACGAAGACTCGGAGGCAAATCGTTCGGGAGAAGAACGCTACCGAGTTATCCATTATGGGGCTGAAGCAAGACTTAGACCGCCTTGATAAGGAAGTCGTCGAGGCTAGGCAACGTCTTGAGCTTTTGGAGGAAGAAGCTGTTGCCAAATGGACCGCCATTGTGGTGGCTCATGATAAGGAGGGGACCCTCATTCGCCAGGTTGAGGAAGCTGAAGGTAATGTCCGGAAGAAGACTCAAGAGCATAAGCAGTGGCAGATCCTCTGGGAAGAACCTCCTCGTGCTGCAGATGGGTCGCGGTGCTCGGCCGCATTTTATGGAAACATTCTGAAGAAGCGTGGCCTAAAAACTTTGGAAGTTAAGGCCAAGGGTCTGCTTGAGGAGTTGAACCTTTGGTTGAGGACCATGTCGGATTGAGTTCCTGAGTTGTAACAAACTCTTTTTCCTTCTTCTCTTTTTTTGGTACCTCCATGTATAAACAGTTTTGGTACTATATTTTTTGTATCCCATTCTTTTTACTTAAATCAGTTTTTGATGGAAACACATTTGAGTAAAACCTGATGGGAATGTTTGTTTTGAAAATTTGATCAGAAGGTTATCATTTTGTAAAAATCTTTTGTCAAAGGGTTGTTTTGGCATGAAAGCCAATTTTGTGGCAAAAAGCCTGGTTTTTTATGGCTTGAAAAACAAAATTTTGGTGGCATGGAAGCCTAATTTTGTGGCGTAAGAGCCAAAACTTGTTTTGCAGCATGGGAGCCAAAAATTTTGAGATGGCATAGAAGCCGAATTTTGTTTTGTGGCATGGAAGCCAAATTTGTTTGTGACGTGAGAGCCAAAAATTTTGTTTGTGGCATGAGAGCCAAAGTTTTTGTTTGTGACATGAGAGCCAAAGTTTTTGTTTGTGGCATGAAAGCCAAAATTTTGTTTGTGGTATGAAAGCCACAATTTTGTTTGTGGCATGAAAGCCAAAATTTTGTTTGTGGCATGAAAGCCAAAATTTTGTTTGTACATGAAAGCCAAAAAATTTTTTTGTTTGTGGTATGAGAGCCAAAGTTTTTTTTTGTTTGTGGCATGAAAGCCAAAGTTTTTTGGATGGCGTGAAAGCCGATTTTTAAGATATCATGAAAGCCGATTTTTTAAGATGGCATGAAAGCCGATTTTTGGAATGGCATAGGAGCCGAGTTTTGTTTTGTTTTGTTGTTTGTTTTGTTTTGGCATGGGAGCCAGATTTTTTAAAACCAAGTTTTGTTTTATTGGCATGAAAGCCGGTTTTGGCGTTTATAGCCGGATTTTTGGCGTTTATAGCCGATTTTTGGCGTTCATAGACGGTTTTGGCGTTTATAGCTGATTTTTTGGCGTTTATAGCCCAATTGGGCATTTATATCCGATTTTGGTTTTCAAAGTGCAGGTATCGACTAAATGTCGCCTCCCCACTGAATGGTCTTGCAAGTATCGATGGAATGTCGCTTCCTTACTCATTCGGTTTGCGAGTATTGATGGAATGTCACTTCCTCGCGGTTGGGTTTTGCGAGTATCGTTGGAATGTTGCTTCCTCGCGAATTGGGGTGCAAGTATCGACTAAGCGTCGCTTCCCTGTCTTTCCCAAAACTTTTGGTTTTGCGGGAACTGACTTGGTGTCGGTTCCCCGCGATTTTTTAAATTTAAGGTTTTCTCGAGCCATTTGAAATTTGGGTTGTGGATATCAATTGGAATATTGCATCTCCACGATTTTGAAATTTGAGGTTTTGCAAGTATCGAATGGGGTTCGCTTCCTTGCGATTTTTGGGTCTTGAAAGTATCGAATGGGGTTCGCATCCTTCCGGTTTTTGGGTTTTGCGAGTATTGACTGAATGTCGCTTCCCCGCGGTTTCTAAAAACCATTTTTTTGTTTAGAGACATGAGAGTCATAAATTTTGACTTAAAACCATTTTGGTCGTAAAAGCCGAGGCGGGCCAGGGTGGAAATTCCTGAGTCCTAGTTTTTGTTTCAAACCGAGAATTTTGGGTTCAAGGATCGAAAATTTTGGTCAAGTATGGGAAGAGGCTCCAAAACTTGGATTTTTGGATTTTGATTTTTTTTAACAATGAAACGATGAAGGTAAGCATTGTTTTGAAAGTCTTTTTTTTGGAAATTTCAATATGAAAATTTCAAAGGGATGGGTTTGACAAGCAACTACCTTGGAAATAGGCTTTGGCCGTGTAGATATCGCTCTGACCCATTTGAGGAAGTCTTCAAGGGTAGTACCGCTTCAAGAACTTGTCGTTGATGGGCAGCATACATCTGTCTCCTTCCATGTTTAGAAGAGCGTATGCGCCGTTGAAGAAGACTTTGTCGATGACGAAGGGTCCCTCCCATTTTGGTTCAAATTTGCCTCTGGAATTGTGGGCAAAGACTATGGGTCTTTTTACTGCAAGAACCAAGTCGTCCTTTTTGTAGAAGCGTTGCCTGACCTTCTTGTCGAAAGATCCTGCCATGCGTGCTTGGTACAACTCAATGCTTTGTAGAGCTTCGAGTCGTCCTTCACGAGATTATCCAACTCTTGGAGTCTCAATTAGACATTGCTTTCTTGCGTCATGTCATTTTACAAAGATACCCTTAAGGAAGGAATTTGTACTTCCAAAGGGACAATAGCTTCGCATCCATAGACCAAAGAGAATAGTGTGCTATGGGTTGGTCCTCGAACGGTGGTTCGATAGGCCCACAAGGCTTCTGGTAGTTTGTCGCCCCAGTCTCTTTGTGACTAGAGACCATTTTCTTGAGAATTTTGCAGAGTGTCTTGTTGAAGGTTTCTGCTAATCCGTTCGCTACTGGATTATATGGAGTCGAAGGACAACTTTGGATTTTGTACTTGTCGCAAAACCTGTAGAATATGTGATCCCGGAATTGTGGTCCGTTATCATAAACGAATCTTTTAGGTATACCGAAGCGACAAATAATGTTGGTGCGCAAGAACTGAAGGACTGATGAGGTCTTCATTTCGCTGAGCGCAAATGCGTGACCACTTGGAGAAATAATCCGTTGTGGTGAAGATGAAGTGATGACCTTTGCTCGATGGGGGAGAAATAGGACCTATGATGTCCATACCCCAGGCTTCGAAAGGCCATGAGATTGTTGTTGGATGTAGCCATTCTGGGGGCATGTGGACATAATCTCCATGAATCTGGCATTTTTGGCAGCGCTTTATAAATTGCATTGCATCAGCTACCATGGTAGGCCAATAATAACCTAGCCTTTTTATCTGGTTGTAGAGCTTAGGACCAGCCTGATGGGCTCCACAAAGATCAGCATGCATTTCTTTAAGAGTTTCATCAACCTCTTGTTGTGACAAGCAGCATAGAAGTACTCCGTTGAAGGATTTTCTATAAAGTGCTTTTGAAGGAATATCCAAATGAAAGTTCGGGGCTCGTCTTTGGATGCTTATCCGCTCTTTTGGATCTTCAGGTAGGATTCCGAACATGATGTAATCAATGAACATATCTCTCCAGTCGCCGATCGGAGGTTTGAAGATGGACATCCGACTTCCAACCACTTGGTGGCATTCAGCAACTGCTTGGTGTGTGTTAAGAGGAGGGAGAATCCTTCTTTGACACACTGTGACTTGCATGTTTTCCCCTTCTTGGACTGCCATGGATGCGGCGAGTCCAGCCAAGGCATCTGGACAGACATTTTCACCTCTGAGGATGTGGGTGATGTGACAGATGTTGAATTTTTGTCGAAGCGACTGCGCCTTGTTGTAGTAAGGTAGCAAATCAAGCTTCCTGACTTCAAATTTCTGATTCATCTGGTTGACGATCAGTTGAGAATCTCCAAAAGCTTCCAACATGGTGATGCCGGATTTGCGGGCTTGGTACTCAGCTGCATTGTTTGAACATGGTTCCAGTAGCGAGAAGGCGTGTGGAATCATGTATTTGTCGGGGTTGACAAAGAGGATGCCGATTCCCGATATTTTCTTTTCTTTTTCATTTGTCCTGGTTACACCGTCAAAGTACATGGCCCAGGAAGCGTTTGACAAGGAAGTTTCCACATTGTGGACAAATTCATCTGGGAGATCATCCTTGAGTGGAGAATCTTTAGGCAATGGGTGCTCTGCGAGAAAGTCTGCTAGAGCTTAGCCTTTGATTGCTTTTTGTGGTACATACCTAATATCAAACTGTGATAGAAGGATGGGCAATTTTGCCAGTCGGGCATTGAGAAAACCTGCTTTTGTGATAAGGACCTTTAAGAGGTTGATCCTTGAAATCAGGTAGACTGTAATATTGGACAACAGATAGTGACGCAGCTTTTGTACGACGAACATCACTACAAGGCATTCTTTTTCGACTGAGGAGTAGCGATGCTCTGCACCTACCAACATGCGGCTAAGGTAATATAGAGCAGTTTCTTTTCCGTCGTCATTTTCTTGTGCGAGCAGAGCACCCAAAGAGTAGTCAGAGCTTTTGTGTACAAGATGAATGGTTTTCTAGTTGTGGGGGCAGCCAACACTGGAGGTTTGGTGAGGTATGCTTTGATGTCTTGAAATGCATTTTCACATTCAGCATCCCGGACAAAGTCTACGCCTTTCTTCATCAAGCGAGAAAATGGACGGCACTTCCCTGATAGATTAGTTATGAACCGTCGAATGTAGGCCAATCTTCCTTGAAGCCCTTTTAATTCTCTTAGGGTTCTGGGAGATGGCATTTTCAGGATAGCCTTGACTTTGGTGGGGTCAAGTTCTATTCCAGCTTTCCGTACTATGAATCCGAGAAACTTACCCGATGAGACACTGAAGAAGCATTTTAGTGGATTCATCTGCAAATTGTGTTTGCGAAGTCGGAGGAAGACTTCTTGAAGATCATTGAGATGGTCTTCTTTTCTTCTGATTTTGATGGCGAGATCGTCAACGTAGCATTCGACCATCTTGTGCTGTATATCTTAGAATATTTTCATCATAGCCCTCTGATATGTTGCACTTGTATTTTTCAGACCAAATGGCATGACAGTGTAGCAGTACACGTTGAATGGAGTCCGAAATGATGTATGCCTTTCGTCTTCAGTATGCATCTTTATCTGGTTGTAGCCAGAAAATCCATCCATGAATGTCATTCGCTCGAACCCATAGGTGTTGTCAATCATCACCTCTGGTATGGGGAGCGGGAATTCATCTTTAGGACATGCATTATTCAGGTCTCTATAGTCAATACAGACCCTTATCTGCCCATTTTTCTTTGTCACAGGGACAATGTTGGCCAACCATTCAGGATGCTGTTCCTCGCGAATGAAGCCAACGTTTTTGAGTTTCTGAACTTCTTGTTCAATTTTGTCCATCACGTCGGGACAGAATCTTCTTTGGCCTTGTTTGACAGGCTTGATTTCTTTTTGTAAGTTGAGCTTGTGGACTGCTACTTTGGAATCCAAGCCAGGCATTTTAGCATAAGACTATGCAAAACAATCAACGAACTCACGAAGAAAAGAGATATACTCGGGTAACTCATCATCCTTTATATTCTTGCTTATGAATACAGGACGTGGCTTATCAGGTGTTCCCAAGTCTATCTTTTGAACAGGGTCTTCTGTCGGAAGTTTTGAAGGTGGTTCCTCCACAGTATTTTCGGAGGCTTCCAACTCAACAAGACCTTCTGGAGTGCCAGAGACATTTTCATATTGAGGCTCTGTTTCTATCCATGGATTTTCTTGATCAGTATCCTTCTTAAGGTTTGCAATGAGATGGTCCCGATTATTTGCTGGAATTGAGTCGAAGTAAGGTACTTTTTTTTGAGACGATGGTTCTTCTGGGCCAGAGAACCGCGCGTCTGTGTCATCGGGAAACTCCTCTTTATCATCAGAGAAATTATACCAATTGGCAGAGCTTTCTGGATCTTTGACGAGTGATTCCTCAAAGAGATATCCAGGGTTATCAATGTCTTCATGAGATGTTAAGACTTGGTCGGAAAAGCGACTTTGCAGCCTTGGTGTCAACTGTCTCATAGGAGCGGTAGGATCATACCCCAACCCATATGAGGACTTGCCTTTATGAAGGTGGATTTTCCAATCTTCTGGTTGACTTTTGGTCAGGGTGGGTTCCAATGGTGTGAGAATACCACGGCCACTTCCCAAACCAGTCGGATTTTGAGTGTCATAGCCCATTTTCTTCAGATAGCTTGTACCATTGGACTATACAGGAATAGCTGAGGCATACCTTCATTTTGGAAAGGTTCAAGCAGAGAGTTTAGTGGAGATGCTCTATGGCAAAATGTTACAAGATTCTTGCATATTCTTCAAGGTCAGGCATGGGAGCCAAATCCTCTTCGTCATCTGCTCCTTGTGGTTCACAGATATTGGGTTCCGCCGGAGCATTTGCTGGTGCTGGATCAACAACATTTTCTCAAATAGGGTCTTAGTCTTCTTCATTATCAGACTAAGATCCTTGTGGTTGTAATGGGTTATACCAGATTATAGGCATAAGATGAGACTCGGGAATCCATTCCTCGTCGAAGAGGTATTCTCCTGTTTCAAGGGATTCTTCCCACTCATTGATATCACTGGCAATATCACTGAACTCGTATCCATCCATGGAGAATCCAACTACCAAGTTGCAGGAGTATGATGCCCCCTGCGCAGTTTCATTTTTTTTGTTGAGGTGGCTGAAATCATCAAGGGTGAACTTTCTTACCACCTTTGAAGTTTTGGGAAGAGATTCTTCTGTCGCCCCTAGTGAAGCAGTGGAAGAGGTTTCTGCCTTTTCAAGGACTTCTTGCTTTGCTTGAGACTTCTGCTATTGTTTGAGCTTGCGGAGTTGTCTCTTGGCTTGCCTTCGCTGCTGAGCAGTCGGCTTTGTTTTGACGATCTCCCAATTTTCATCATCTAGGAGATCAGGATGCACCCATATGGGTTGTCCATCTGGTGTTGGATAAGGAACCAACTCTTGGGATGCTTGAGCCATTTTAATCACCTTGAATGAAGTAGTGGTCTTCTTTTTCGGCGATTTTGAAGTTTGCCCACATGACACCATGTTGACAGAGGCGGGGCCATAGTTTTTATCAAAGGTTATGACTCTGTTTTTCCACATCTCATTGATCTTCTCTCTCACAACGAAGCATTGATTGAGAGGGTGTGAGATCTGTTGACACCAAAAAAGTCACTATGTCTCCTCAAAATCAAGAAGCCTCCTGAAGCTGCATCCTGCTACAAAACAGGCAAGGCTACTTCAAGCATCAGATTTTGTCAGAATCAGACAGAAACTGAAAGATCCTTCAAGACAGCCAAAAGAGGGGTACACCTGAGGTTTCGGGCCATTCCGACATCGTTTGGCCTAACTTCACTGCTCCGATAGCTAAACAAGCGCTCCCAGCGGCGACATCATCGAAGACACCAAAACTTCGATCAAAGCCTACGGATGACTCCAGAATGTCTTCAAAGGGCTCCATGCCAAATTTCAAGTCAAACCGACAATGTTTGACCCTCCATCAACGCTCGAGCAGCAAAATCAAGCCTCCCGGCGGTGGGAACCACAGAAGCCATCACTCATCAAACAAAGTACATGAGTGGCTTCAACATGCCTCCAAAGGGCTGCACATCTAATTTCAGGTCATTCCGACAACGTTTGACTAGGTTTCGATGCTCCGAGAGAAAATCAAGCCTACCGGCGGCGAAGCAACCCGGGACCATGACATCCAAAACGGAGCTCATGGAACGTCTCAAAATGACTCCAATAGGCTCCTCGTCAAATTTCAGGTCAATCGGACATCGTTTGACCACATATCAAAGCTCGGCATTTTCCCCACAGCAAAATCAAGTGAAGCATCGATGGGACCCCAAACTGCTTCAAAACTCAAATAAAAGCTCATGGTTGGTCCTATCCACTGCTCAAGAAGCTTCACCTCAATTTTCAGGTCATTCCGACATCGTTTGACCTAGTTTCGACTCTTGACGGAAAATTGGCTACAAAGTCTTCGGCTTTCCCGAAAAATGGGAAACTTTGTGTTCCGATTTTGTGCGGGCTCTCATCAAGATTTCTCCAAGAAAATCAAGTCAATAATTGAGGAAAAATTTTAAGAAATACAGAAGAAAAAAGGAAAGAAAAAGACGAAAAATTGGCCGAAAACAAAGCTCGGCGACCAAAGGGCAAAAAACCCTAAGGTCGCCGGCGACCCTAGCCCAAGGTCGCCAGGCGACCCTGGGTGCATGGTCACCTTGCGACCCTGCAAATCCGGGTCGCCGGATTTTCCACCAAAATGCCCAATTGTCGATCCTTTTTGCGTTTCGGGTGTTCCTGCCTCTGTGATTTTCTGAAAATTCAATGTTTGATGCTTGAAAATGACTGATCTTCGTCGACATCTCGGATCCGCCGTCAAAAGCTTGAAATCATCATTGATCGCTCCAAGATCGCCAACCGGCTGACCAAGAAAGTACACTTTCTGTCTGACCAATCGTGAAATCGACAAGACAGATGTCACCGGCCCACCAACATCAATCAATGTCTGAGATTGCACTGCAATCCGACATCAAACAATGCGTGGATCCACCTGTGATGATCGCAAGAAGAATCTCAAAAGACGCAGCGCGGCCCGCGACTCTTCACGTGCCTTGGCGACCACTTAATGTCGTTAATTGACCCGTTTATGACAAATTAAAGCGGTCATTAACTCATTATTTTGGACGGTCCAATCAGATTCAAGCATTTGGGAGTTACAAATCCAAGCAATCATGGCATTAAACCCATGAAACTCCCATCATCATGAAGCATAAGGCCAATTAAAAGCCCACTACCTTCATCGGCCAATCACAAGCCATGAAAAAGGAGTTACAAAATCAACTTGTAACTCCTCATCAATGCTCTCATCATGGCTATCAGTGCCCATAACCACCCCATGGCTACCAAAAGCCTATAAAAGGAGATCCATTTCCAAGAGAGAAAGGATCATCGACATCTATCGACTTGAAATTCTGCACTTCTCCCAAAGAAATCCAGACGAAGTCCTGTTGCTCTGCTACAAAGAACACCACAAGGTGATCAACGTCCCTTGGGGGGCCACCCCCCCAAGGTCACCTCCTTCTCCAACATGGCCTAAACGCGGCTTTTCAGCCCGTTTACTCGATTTTTCATTGGATATAGGACCTCCTCTTGGTCCTTGTCCTTTAAAAAACTGAGTTTAGGAGCCAAGCCGAAGAATCAAAGCATCAACTGTTCTCATTTGAAAGACTATGGCGAAGTCCATACATGACTTGCGACCGTCGATCTCAACGTGTCCCCACAATCTCCTGAGAAGTTAAATCCATTTTCTTACTTTTCTATTGTAGTTTGTATTTCTTAAAGAGACAAAAAGAAATCACAATTCTTGTCTTTCACATTTGATGAGTTTTGTAAAATCGCCTTCCACGGCAAACAAACAAAAATGCGTCCTACGGCATTCTAAAAAAACAAACTTGCCTCTTTTCTTAATATTAATGCAATTTGAAAAGTTAGAAAAAAGGATTGATTTCCTTTCCCCTTTTGAAGGTGAATCTCCGGATTATCACCATTCCAAATTCTAAGTAGAAAGTAAATCTGGCATACCCGTACAAAAATGTTGATGCCCGAGATTTTCCCTCCTCCGCCGAGACCCAGGTCAGCCCTCAGGGTGCGGAAGGAGAGGACGGAAGATTTCTTTCGGGTCCATCAAGTTGGCATACCCGGTGGGACACGTTGACTTGAGAACGTGATGCTTTGATTCCTTGGCTCCTTTCTAGTTGGTGGCCTATGTTGCATTTTGCATCTAAAAAAATATGAGATGGGATTTCAATTGTTCTTTCTCATTTCAAAAAAAAAAAAAAAACAAATCTGATTTCTTTTCTTAGATTCAACTTTGAGAAATTTTGAACCTCTCCTCTTCGAACTTGATAGCTCACAGAAATGTTCGCAGCTATCGTTCATATCGGGGATTGGGCCATCTTTTCTCTTTGATGAGTCCAATTGGGATTTCAAAAAAAAAAAAAAAAACCACCTTCATTTCAAAATCTTTCAAAAAAAAAAAAAATGATCTCTCTTTCTCAAGATTCAACTTTGAGAAATTTTGATCCTTCCCACTTTGAACTTGATAGCTCACAGAAATGTTCGTAGCCATCGTTCATATCGAGGATTGGGCCATCTTTTCTCTTTGATGAGTCCAATTGGGATTTCAAAAAAAAAGTTATAATTTCAAAAAAAAAATTATTAGTTTTCTCTCTTTTGAATTCAAATTTGAGAAGCCTTGGTTTCCTTCCCTTTCGGATTTAGTACTAGTAGAAATGTTGAGCCTTTGTTCGGATTGGAACACCATTCTCTCTCTTTGATGAGTTCATTAAAAAACCTTTCAAAAAAGAGTTAAAAAAAATGAAAAAAAAAAACACTAAGATTCCACCAGTTGCGTTCTTTGACCAAAGTGGATTTAAGAAAAGCCTTATCCAGAGTGTTGAGACAGCTAGACTGTTCGAGGCAAGGGTCCTCCAAACGGGTTCATTAAGTAATCCTACCCTTACCTGGGGGCTGATCTATCCACTAAGGTTTCATAAGATCGAATTGGAAATCTATGTGCACCTTTCAAAAAAAAATCCTTTTAAAAAAAAAAAAAAAACTTTTGTCACTTTTGAATTCAGAGTTGAGAAATCTTGGTTCTTTCCCTTTCGGATTTAGCGCTCGCAGAAATGTTGAGCCTTGTTCGGAATGGAACACCATTTGCTCTCTTTGATGAATTCAATCTTGACCATTCCTTTCCGGATTTAACGCTCTCAGAAATGTTGAGTTGTGGTTCGGATTGGAATACCAGTTGCTCTCCTTTATGAATCCAAATTTGACTTTTCAAAAAATCCCAGCTTGTGTCCTTTCCAAGGATGCGATTTGCAACATTTGTGCCTAGCGGTGCTAGTACGCCCTTTCGGGTCTACTGTATTCGCGACCGACACATTTGTATCTCCAACCATATATCATTTTACCTCGAGTGAGCCTTGCTTCTCGGTAATTTGAATTAAGGTCTACAATTGCTTCTAGCAGTCACTGGAATGCTCACTCTGAGCCTACCATACTTGCATTTTAGAACAATTGTATCCTCTATGGCTTTTTGCCTTCTTCATCGTCCTTGCGATGGGCCATGTCCCCTCAAGTGATTTGAAAAGCCAAAAACATAGTGGTTCTCCATTTATGGTCACCATATTCTTGTGATTACTAATGGATTTAGTCTCGTTTCAGAAGTTTTCCAAAACTAACAATGGCAGCTTCATTGACCATCACTTTCGATGAGAACAAGTACCTGCTTATGCTTCAAGATAAGCAAAACAAGCATAAGCGCCCTGCCAGTTGCCGAAGCGACATCTCCCTCGACAACTCTCCAAACACCGGGTCAACTTCAACTCCCCGGACCATCGTCTTCGAATCGCTGGGACCATTCCCACTTCCCGCAGAAGACACTGTACCTGCCAAGAAGCAGAAAACCGCCCCGCAACGTGTCACTAAAATGGCACCAAGGGCGAACACCAAGAAGCCTAAAGCCCGTGGCGTTCTTACGAAGCCTCAACCCATAAGAAACCAGGTTTACACCAAAACTTGGTCCCCGAGATCTTCACCAAAGCAACGAAGGTCCCGAACATCTGTGAAGCCACAATACCTGGCCCCTCTGAAGGAGAATCAGTTCTACCCTCTCTCTTACATGAAAGAGGAGAAACCTACCCTCCACCCAAAAAATAAACAAAATCATCATGAGCCGGCTTGCTCCTACAAGCCCAAAATCAAATCCTGCATCGTTAGGCCTATGCAAAAACATGCTGAAGCCTGCACTCCCGCGAGTCGACCCTTCATCTCAACAGGCGCCGAGCTCACAAAATTCAAATCTTCATTGCGACAGGCAAAGGACCGCGTCTAGATTCTGTCCTTGCCCAGCTTCAAAGAAGACAAACTCGGCTGCTGCGCATGAGGGACTACATCCTTCATCGCCAGAGCCCAGCCAGAGCTGACTGAAGCTCAAATTTCCCGTCGTATGCGTCGCCGCACTGCATATCGACAAAAAAGACTTGAGAAACAAAGAACACAGCATTATACTCTCTATGTCTCAAACAAATGGGTCGAAAAAGAAAGACCTGACCAATTCATTGCTGTTCATATGGTTTGCAAAACCAGAAAACGCCAGAAGTCAGCAACCAAAATCAGTGTTAGACGTCCAGTGACTCGCAACATCTCTCGGACAAGAATACATCTAGAAGAATCTTCCACTCCTCCAAGCCGAGGACATCGGAGTAACCACTCCTCAAATTCTTCATCCAGAAGAATGAGCCCCAGCTCAGTCACCAGGACGATTTCTTCGTTCGAATCCCGAGGGATGAACGTCTTGGCTACAAGTTCTGAGCAACCTCCACCGCATGATGACGTAACCACACGCATCCAGCAGTTGGAGTAAGGACAACAGAGAATTGAGGCTATGATGGAAAACCTTATTCTCACTCTACAGCGTCCACCACCTAACAACCAAACTCCTCCGAATCATGAAGATGACGGGGATAATGCAGAAAACAATGAGTCTCGCGCCCTTACCAAAAAGGACGTGGACGATATCCTCGCAAAAGCAAAAGAAGAGGATACATTGAAGGAACATGGGATCAAGCCACCCTACCCTCTATGGATGGACTCGGTTTCGTTCCCTGCAAAATCCAAACAACCTACTCTCCAGACATATACTGGGAAAGGTTCAGCCAGACAGCATGTCATCCATTTCAAGATCCTGACGGGAGCTATTGCGGATCAAGATGCCCTCAAGATTCGCCTATTTGCAAGTACCCTAAAAGGTACAGCCTTTGATTGGTACTCTACTCTGCCGGAGAACTCCATCCAGAACTGGGATATGCTAGAGACACGCTTCCTGACCCACTTCCAATGTGAGGATCATCCTGTTACTATGGCTCAACTCTGCAGCCTAAAACAGGGAGAGAATGAGTCAACATACGACTTCATTCACAAATGGAAGTCAATGACATACAAATGCTCAGATGTCCTGCCACAAGCGTCGCTAGTCGACATCTGCCGTAACAATATGAGAGCAAAAATTCGCTCCATGATCATCGGCAACAAATCAAAGAACCTGGAAGAACTTCTCGAAGCTTCCATGGAAGCTGAAATGGTGATCAAAGACCTCAACAGTCATAAATCATCAAAGAAAGAGCCGACTGCTGTTACAACCTCAAAACCAAAGAAAAAGGAGGTTCTCAATGTGCAGACTAAGTCAGCTCCTCAGCAACCAAAGAAACCTGAAAACAAAACTGCAGGTAAAAGGCCTGAACTCTCTGATGCCTTCAAAGAAAGTGTAGATAAGAAATATCCGTTCGATGAAGATTTGAAGAAATCTTTGAGGCTCTCCTAGCAAATGGCAAACTCATTTTGCCAGAGCCCAAAAGACCGGGAGATGTTGGCAAAACCAATGATCCCCGATACTGTCCATACCATTAGATGATCTCACATCCTCTCAATCAATGCTTCGTTGTAAGAGAGAAGATCAATGAGATGTGGAAAAATGGAGTCATAACTTTTGACAAAAACTACAGCTCCACTTCTGTCAACATGGTGTCATGTCAGCAAACTTCAAAGTCACCGAAGGAGAAGATCACTACTTCATTCAAGGTGATAAAAATGGCTCAAGCGTCCCAAGAATTGGTTCCCTATCCAACACCAGATGGACAACCTATATGGGTGCATCCCGATCTCCTAGATGATGAAGATTGGGAGATCGTCAAAACAAAGTCGACCGCTCGACAGCGAAGGCAAGCCAAGAGACAACTCCGCAAGCTCAAACAGCAGCAGAAGTCTCAACCAAAATAAGAAGTCCTTGAAAAAGTAGAAACTTCTTCCACTGATTCACTTGGGACGACGGAAGAATCTCTTCCCAAAACCTCCAAGGCGGTAAGAAAATTCACTCTTGATGATTTCATGCCACCTCAATACAAAAATGAAACTGCACAGGGGGCATCATACTCCTGCAATTCGGTAGTTGGATTCCCTATGGATGGATACGAGTCCAGTGACACTGCCAGTGATATCGATGAGTGGGAAGAATCCCTTGAAACATGAGAATACCTCTCTGACGAGGAATGGATTCCCGAGTCTCATCTTATGCTAATAATCTGGTATAACCCATTACAGCCACAAGGATCTTGGTCTGATGATGAAGAAGATCAGGACCTTGTTTAAGAAAACACTGTCAATCCAGCACCAAACAATGCTCCGGTGGAACCCAACATGGGCGAACCACAAGGAGCAAATGACGAAGAAGATTTGGCTCCCATACCTGATCTTGAAGAATGCAAGAATCTTGCAACATCTTACCATAGAGCAGGAGCAGGATCGCATCATTCTTCGTATGATCCAGAACTGGAAGTCCCTGAAAATCAACGGGAACTTTGTCCCTCAACTCCTGAAAATGGAGAAAACAGTTGGATCGATGATCCTCTTACATCTGAGGATGAGTCCGATTCCCAACAGTCTACACTGGTGGCATCTCCTGTCAGGATAACCTGCAATGCAATAGCTCAGGACGACAGTGCCTCTGAAGCTTCCGAAGACACGTACTCCCCAACCGGTAGCGTATCTTCCTGAGGTACATCCTCTCAGGTGACTTCCACTGAGATAACATCCTCTCAGCTCTCGTCTCCTAAAGCTGTGACATCAGAACTCAAGCCTCTCCCGATTGATCATCTTGAAGAAATTTCTGCCAATGAAATCTTCTTCAATGAAAACTCAGTCAATTGGTCCCAGATACCCGATCCCGCGGCGATGTCTAGGCTAATAAAGAAAAGTTGCCGGCTGCTGTTCAGGACTTGTTCCCGGAAATTGCTCCGTGCAACACAATTACTGAAGACACCAATGCTGTTACAGAGACGTCTTCAACAAAGGATCAACCCCTTGATCCTGAGGGTGATCTTCCAAAAGAAGACCAGTCTTTAGAAACTCTTGAAGTTGGTAGAGGTACCCGTTCTAGCCAGGATTACCACAAAAATTACAACCAACCTTCTTCTTCTTATGTAAATCCTTCGGGAAAGCAAGTTGTAAGCGCCCCAAGTGGCAATAATAATGAAAATGCAGGCCCGAAGGAGGCTTTCAAGTACGACTTGATCGAGCACTTCAAACACATACCTGCACGTCTGCACATCCTTGACTTATTACGAATGTCTCCACAAACTCGTGATAATCTCATTTCAGAAATACAAAGGCTGAATGCGAATGTCGACAAACATGCCCCACAAGTCCTACAAATTGAAATGGACTATAGGGTCAAAAAATCAAATACTCCCTCAAAGGGAGAAAAGAAGAAAACTGAGGGATCAAGCAATGAATGCCTCTCGGTACAAAAAGCAGCAAGTGCAACAATTGCCTTCGACAAGGATGACCTCCTCCTAGGCGAAACAAAGCACAACCGTCCCTTGTACTTTACGGGGTACGTCAAAGAAATGCCAGTACACAGAGTTCAGGTCGATCCAGGTTCTGCACTCAACCTCATTTCTACTTCGGCAATCGAAGAGCTGGGCATCCCACCTAGCAAGCTGAGTCATACGTCCGTATCCATTTTCGGATATGACGGTAACGCTCAAAGGCCTATCGGCAAAATCAGGTTCAAATTGCAAATCGATGATCTTATTTCTGAAGTCACTGTGTATGCAATAAGGACCCCTTCATGCTACAATATACTCCTTGGACGCCCCTGGATACATGACAATGGTGTCGTCCCTTCAACTCTACATCAGTGCATCAAGTTCGTTGGCAACGATGGCTTGATACACCGAGTGTTTGTAGACAAAAAGCCCTTCAAAGGCAGAGATGTCCATTTTGCAAATGCTCAAATGTATAAAGATGGAAAAGAAGAACAGGAGGAAAAACCAATTTACCTTGCCAATAGTCTCCAGAAAGATAAAGGCAAGGCTCCTCAGCAATCACCGGAGGTAAACAAACCCTCCACCAAACTCGAAGTAAGCGGTCAAGCTCCCTTCATCGTCTCCTTCAAATCTCCAAAGCCTTTGGTAATCACTACCAAAGTAAAAAAAGATAAAACAAAAGGCTGGGGGCAAGTTCACTGTCTCCTTTGTGTCTATTATGCATGACACAGACTCGGAGTCAGAGCCAGAAGATGACACAGCATCAAGCCAAGCTGATATTCGGCAAGATCAGCCCGCTCTCACTCCATTGGAGACACCTGCTGACATAGAAGATCCTACGTCTGCTTCCTTTGTTATTCCGGCAACTTCGCCAAAAGAAAAAGTGATTTACTTCCACAAATCAGGAGCATTTCCACTGAACTCTTTGCTTGAACCTTTCCAAAACAAAGGTATGCCTCAGCTATCCCTGTATAGTCCAATGGCATAAGCTATCATAAAGAAAATGGGCTACGACGCTCAAAATCCGACTGGTTTGGGAGGTGGCCGTGGTATTCTCACACCATTGGAACCCACCCTGACCAAAAGTCAACCAGAAAATTGGAAAATCCACCTTCACAAAGGCAAGTCTTCATATGGATTGGGGTATGATCTTACCGCTCCTATGAGACAGTTGACACCATGGCTGCAAAGTCGCTTTACCGACCAAGCCTCAACATCTCATGAAGACATTGATATCCCTGGATATCTCTTTGAGGAGTTTTTCGTCAAAAATCCAGAAAGCTCCTCCAATTGGTATAATTTCTCTAATGATAAAGAGGAACTGCCCGATGACACAAACAAGCAGTTCTCTGACCCAGAAGAATCATCGTCTCCAAAAGAAGTACCCTACTTCAACCCAGTTCTAGCAAATGATTGGGACTATATCATTGCAAGCCTTGAGAAGGATACTGATCAAGAAGATTCATGGACAGAAACAAAGCCCCAGTCTGAAAATGCCTCTGGCACTCCAGAAAGTCTTGTTGAGTTGGAAGCCTCCGAAAATACTGTGGAGGAACCACCTTCAAACCTTCCGACAGAAGATCCTGTCCAAAAGATAGACTTGGGAACATCTGATAACCCACGTCCTGTATTCATAAGCAAGAATATAAAGGATGATGAGTTACCCGAGTATATCTCTTTTCTTCGTGAGTTCGTTGATTGCTTTGCATGGTCTTATGCCGAAATGCCTGGCCTGGATTCCAAAGTAGCAGTCCACAAGCTAAACTTGCAAAAAGAAATCAAGCCTATCAAACAAGGCCAAAGAAGATTCCGTCTCGACGTGATGGACAAAATCGAACAAGAAATTCAGAAACTCAAAAACGTTGGCTTCATCCGCGAGGAACAGCATCCTGAATTGTTGGCCAACATCGTCCCCGTGACAAAGAAAAATGGGCAGATAAGGGTCTGTATCAACTACAAAGACCTGAATAATGCATGTCCTAAAGATGAATTCCCACTCGCCATACCAGAGGTGATGATTGACAACACCTATGGGTTCGAGCAAATGACATTCATGGATGGATTCTCTGGCTACAATCAGAAAAAGATGCATCCTAAAGATGAAAGGCATACATCATTTCGGACACCATTTGGCGTGTATTGCTACACTGTCATGCCATTTGGTCTGAAAAATGCAGGTGCAACATATCAGAGGGCTATGATGAAAATATTCCAAGATATGCAGCACAAGACGGTCGAATGCTATGTTGACGACCTCGCCATCAAAAGCAGAAGAAAAGAAGACCATCTCGATGATCTTCGAGAAGTCTTCCTCCAGTATATACGGCCAGTCTTTCTGCATATACGGCCACCAGTATCCTTGCGACATAGCTCAGTGCGCCAAACTCCATCCCCCAACGTGGCTTCCGCAACACCCCTCATGGATTTCCCATAGTAAGCTCGGCACGTCAGTTGGGTGGACGCAGAGGAGGTAAGGTCCAGAGTAGGACCGGCTATAAAGCTTCTTGTTTGGCGACAACCAGAACCTCGCTGCTTTTCTTTTTACCTTTACACCTTCATCAGGTTCTTCCGGTAGAGTACCATCTGCCAGGTATGAAGCTATTGGCGTCATCCAGCTCGGACCTTCGTTTCCCTGATCAATGCACATGATCTGTTGGCCTGCGATGCTTGGTTCTTGCTGGAAATCCATGATGATCTCCCTCCTTAGCTCGGACTTTACTGCAGTAGCCAAACAAGCCAGGCTGTCTGCATGTGAGTTCTGTTCCCGGGCTACCTGTTTTATCACGACATCTCCTATTTCCTGGATCAAACACTTTTCTTCCGAAACATAGGCCGCCATCCGATCATCCCGCGCCGCGTATTCTCCAGTAAGCTGGTTAGCGACCAATTGCGAGTCACAATGGACCAGCAATTTTCTTACTCCGAGCTCTTTGGCTATTGCTAATCCAGACAATAGTGCTTCATATTCTGCCTCATTATTTGAGGCATCGAATCCCAACGTTACTGCCTGCTCAATCATCGCCCCTTCTGGCATTATGAGTACAATGCCAGCACCAGATCCTTGGGAGTTGGATGCCCCATCCACATACAGCTGCCATTGCTGGTCTCCATCCACGCGACATAAATACCGACCTTGATTGCCTTGCTCGGTCCCATCCTTGTGAGTGAATTCAGTTATGAAATCAGCTATCACCTGCCCTTTGATAGCATTTCTAGGTACTATCTTGATGTCATGCTCGCTAAGCTCTATCGCCCATTTCATTAACCTTCCCGAGAGGTCGGCTTTCTGAAGGACTGATCGGAGCGGATGCTCGGTCAGAACTTTGATGGTGTGGGCCTGGAAGTAATGCCTCAATTTCCAGGCTGCACACACCAAAGCCAACGCTAGCTTCTCCAGCGGCAAGTACCTAGTTTCAGCGTCCAGCAGGGTCCTACTAACAAAATAGATCGGCTGATGGTGCTTTCCTTGCTCTCTCATCAATGCTGCGCTGACCGCATACTGAGATACCGCCAGATACAACACCAGCTCTTCCCCTTGCTCGGGACTGGATAAGACCGGAGGGGAGCTCAAGTATTGCTTAAGCTGCACAAAAGCCTCATCGTACTTTTCGTCCCATACCTGTCTTGCTTTCTTTTTCAGAGCAAGGAATAATGGTCGGCACTTATCCGAGCTTCTTGCTATAAAACGATTCACCGCGGCGAGCATCCCTGTTAGCTTCTGTACTTCCTTCCTCGTGCTTGGTCTTTCCAACCTCTGTACCGCTGCTACCTGGTCGGGGTTGACCTCTATCCCTTTTTGGGTCACAATATATCCAAGGAACTTCCCTGAGCTAACTCCGAAAGAACATTTGGTGGCATTTAGCTTCAGTTTGTATTTCCGCAGGATGCGAACACCATCCTCAAGTCTTCCTCATGGTCTTCCCTCTTTCTACTTTTCACTACCATGTCATCAACATAGGCATCCACCGTACTCCCAATCAGGCTCTGAAATATCTTCGTCACCAACCTCTGATATGTTGCCCCCGCATTCTTCAGTCCAAAAGGCATTCGTTTGTAATAGAAGGTTCCTTTTAGGGTGATGAATGTCGTTTTCTCCTGGTCGGCCTTTGCTATTGCAATCTGATGATAACCTCGATACACATCTAAGAAGCTCATCCGTTCATGTCCCGCCGTAGAGTCTACCAGCTGATCAATTTTTGGGAGCGGAAAACTATCCTTGGGACATGCCTTATTTAGGTCGGTGAAGTCCACACACACCCTCCATTTGTTATCCTTTTTTGGCACCACCACAGTGTTAGATAACCATTCTGGGTCCTGTACCTCTTGGATAGCGTCCGCTTCTAATAGCCTGTCAACCTCCTTATTCACAGCTGCTTGGCGCTCGGGTGCTAGCTTCCTTTGTTTTTGAACTACGGGTTTGGCTTTGAGGTCCATCCCCAGTTGGTGACAGATGACCTCGGGCTCGACTCCGGGCATCTCATGCGGAGACCATGCGAAAACATCAGCATTCTCATTGAGTAGCCGTGCTAAGCAATCTTGTTCTCCCTTGGTCATCGACTTTCCAATCAACCAATATTTCTCGGGGAATGGCACACCCCTTTTTTGGACAACAAATCTTTCCAGGTCCTCCATTGCCGAACTGGCCTGGTCGGACCTCTTCTTCCCCTCCTCCGACCGACCTGCCTGTAATTGCTATTTTTGCTCTGTCCTTGCGTCCAGACAATTGCCTTCTTCTACTTTTAGGGCTTTCCCTTTGATTGCAGCTATCAGGCAATTCCTGGAAACTGCCTGGTCTCCCTTGATCTCCATCATCCCCTTCATTGTTGGGAATCAGATCCTCTGATGATAAGTTGAAGGGACCACCTTCATCCGATGGATCCAAGTTCGACCCATGATAGCATTATAGGGTGACGGCACGTCGACCACAAGAAATTCTACCTCCGAATGAATTGGTCCCGCTCCAACCTGCACCGTGATGAGGCCCATCGGATGTATAGCCTGTCCGCTGAATCCGAACAGATGCACGGAGGTCGGCCTTAGGTCCGAGCGCTTTAGGCGAAGTTTGTCAAATAGTTCGGCGTACATGATTTCTGACAAGTTTCCCGGGTCAATCAATATCCTCCGAACATCATATTCTTGTATCCTCATAGTCAACACCAATGCATCGTTATGTGGTTGAACCACATCCCATAAGTCCTCGCGTGTAAATGAAATTTCTCCGCCTTTCCGTCCTTCCTAACAAACCATGCTTGGCTTGGTAGTTGTTTGGTACACCTTCCTCAGGTGCGCAACCATTTTCCTCTATTGGCGGACGAATCCGGCTGTTACCTCAGAAGGATTGGTGGCTCCATGCACCACATCTATCACCCCCACAGGTTCTTCCTTTCCTGGTTGGCTAGCACCGCTCCTCATTTCTTTCTTGGCTGAGCTGCCCTGGGCATTCCGTGGTCGGGAATCCTCCACATACTCTCTCAAATGTCCTTCCTTCACGAGGTCTTCCAGGTGCTGCTTGAGGACCCTGCAATCTTCTGTCAAATGTCCATGTTCCCGATGGTAGGAACACCACGGGTTGGGGTTTCGACATCCGGGGTCGCTGACCATCTTTGAAGGTCTCCTGAAGTATGGCTTGTCCTTGATCTGGGATAGAATCTGGAAGATCGACTCTTTGAATATGGTGTAAACCCCCTCATATGCAGACCTCGAGGGTTAAGGTCGGACCAACCTCCGCTCCAACCTTTCACCAAATTCTCTCCTTCGCTTTCGCTTGCTTTCCTCCTCCACCGGGCAGGCCCATCTCGGCTCCTTGACATCCATATCCTCCTCTAATTTTATAAATTCCTCAATGCGTTCCATCAACTCACCTTGGGTGGTTCGAGAACGCTTCGTCAAGGGCTGTCGGAGCTGGCTTTCTTTCTACAGTCCGAGCTTGAATGTTGCCACAGCAACATGCTCGTTGTCCCCTTCTACTTCATTATAGAGCCGCCAGTAACGGGTGCTATAATCCCTCAGGCTCTCTAAGCTCTGCTTTTGGAGGGTTAGTATCGCCCCCACATCCTTTGGCTGTTTCGAATTTGTCACAAACCATGTGACGAAGGCCCCGGCAAGCTCTCGAAAACTGCCAATTGACCTCGAGGTCAGTCGAGAGAACCATTTCAAGGCGAGGTCGCCAAGACTTGATGGGAAAACTTTGCACATGAGGGGCTCATTCCCGGCCCATAATGCCATAGAATGCTGGAAATGCTGGACGTGGTCGGCGGGGTCCGAGGTCCCATCATACACCCTCAGCTTTGGGATGGTAAACCGCCTAGGTGGATCCATTTTCTCTATTCTCTCCGAGAATGGGGTTTCGAAGTTTTGGGTACTTCAAGCATCCCATCCTAGTCGGATTCTCCCTTCTGTCGGTCAGTGCCTTCTCTATTAGAGCTTTCACGTCCTTCTCAGCCAAGCCTTGCTGCGGAATCCTCCTTTGGGATGGAGCATCCCCTCTCACGCCCTGAGCTCGAGCCCTGCTCCTCTCTTCCATCCTTGGTCGGTAGCTTGAGGTCCGACTTCCTTCATCGTCTGCCCCCATTCTGGCATGGGAGCTTCGAAGCCTTGACTCGGAAAGGGGTTTTTTTTACTGCAGCACTGACGTTCGCCCTTGGTGCCCCTTGCCCAACGTCTCCAAGACTTCCTCCGGGTTCGAGGAACGTTTTCTGGTGTTCTCCAGCTCCCGCAGCAAGTCGTTAATTTTTTCTTGCTGCTGTCTAACTCCCTCAGCCATATCCCGCACGGCGTCTCTGCAGGTTTGCTCAAGGCGGGCATAAGTGTCGGGTGACAGGCTCTTCTCCAGAAGTCCCTTGCCCAGCCTTTGATGGGTCTTTTCTCATGGCTTCTCCACAGAAGGTGATACTTCCACTCGGGTGGGGCCCGTGCGATAGACCTCCGACCGAATCCGCCCCTTTTCCCCTGCAGGTGGAATAGTATGTCCGCTTTCTGTACACGGAACATACTCAAAGTCCTACTCGTTGGGCTGGCGGGTGTGGTGATCGTTACCCAACCCCTCACGCTGTCCTCCGGGCTACGCCGCCCCCTTCTGAGGTGGAGGCTGCTCTGGCCAGGACGTCGATCCTGGATGATGCTCCTGCTTCGACATTAACTCAACAGAGTGTGAGTGCTTTCTTTTTGTTCCCACAGACGGCGCCAATTGTAAGGTCAATTTTCGTCAGACCGGATCTGATGCGGTCTGTTTGTACTGCTCGTTCTTCTCTCAGTCTTGTGCCCGGCTGTTCAGCTTGGATCCTACTAAAGAAATCAGAAACAAGGTGAGATTCGATCGGGATGTCCGATCGAATACACTCCGATGCTAAAGTTAGTCTTTTTCCCTTAATAAGAAAAAAGCCTGGAGAGTCCCTTGTCATACCTCATTCTTCCCTTTTATCCTCTTCTTTCTCCTCTCTTGCCGCCACTTAAAATCTGGGACGTCCTTCATCGTGCCCTCCATCGTGTGTTCAAACATGGGGAAGAACCTCCAACGTGGGGGAGAACTTCCCCTTCCTCTTCGCACGTCATTCCCCCCTTTCTACAGATCGTTAACTTCCTCCCCTATTTTCCGCATCATGCTACTGGATTTGATTGGCCCACATTGGCTTGGCCTCAGACCTGCAAAACGTGATTCACAGGTTGGGTCAGATTCGCGAGCTGGGTTGGGCCTGCACCAGGTGTTCAGCCCTTACACCCACAGGACCCATTATGAAGAATTCTTCTCTGCCGAAAAGATTTAATCCCTATTTAATCTTGACTAATATCTTTGTACTCCCAATACTCAAATGTCCTCTATGGTATGGTACTGGCCTCAGACAGAATGATGAGTTAACTTCATTCACTAGGAAAGACAATTGAAGAGATTGCAGATTGCTTGGAAAGGATTCCTTTGCATCTCCATATCATTGGATCCATCAAATCAACTCGTGGGTGATTTTTTCTTGCAAACATAGGCAACAACTGAAAAAAAAAAAAACATATCAACAACAACTTATAATAATAACAATAATGATAATAATAATAATAATAATAATAATAATAATAATAATAATAATAATATGTGCAACTGCATATCCTTTTCCAAACACAATTATATATTCATTAGGCCATCACCTCCTTTTTAGTTTTTGGAAAGTTAACCCTCGTCTTCACTCTCGCATGCTAGCATTTTAATCTCTTTCATTTCATCAGGCAACTAAATGTGAAGTTGAATTGATGATCTATTTTATTTACTTATTAACTCATTTTCCTAATTTATATGATTTTCCTATTGTTTGTTGCTTCTGTCACAGATTTGTATAATATGGATTTTTTTTTTTATAATTGTTATGAGTAAAATATGTTTGTTAACGATATTGAGGATCAGAATGCTTTCCAATATACTTGAACTGATAAAGATACTTGATAATGTTATTATGTCAAAATAATTTTACTTCCATTTTATAAATTTTAAGCACCATTTACTACTAATAAGTCTTGTATCTGTTAATTTTTGCTTTTTAACCACTGCCCTTATATAGGAGATTATAAGTAATTATCTTCTATTTTCTAATTCTGATTTTTAAAATCAAATTGCTTCAATAGGTTTCATTTTTTTTAATTATAATCTGACTCCAATTTGGACCGTTGTGTGTGTGTGTGTGTGTGTGTGTGTGAATTTTACATTTATTTCTAAACCTTTAGAACTCATCAGTATTGATAACCATATATTTGCTTACCTATTTCATTTTTATACCCACCCTTTAACTGAAAGAAACTTGAAACTTAAAGCAATTTCATTTTTTATTATCATTACCTTTATGCAACTTCTATCGGAAATTCATATAATATGTTAGTTGACTATATTGAGTTTTTTTTTTTTTTTTTTTTTTTTTTTATCAGACATCATCCATCTAAAGGTGAGGAATAGAACACTTTCCAATAAACTTGACAATGTAGATGATTTTTAAACATACTAGAAAAAATAGATGACTTTTGTTTCAAATATATGCCAAAACAATATTTACTTAAAATTTTATAAATTTTAGGCACCATTTAGTACAAATATGTCTCTTATTTTCTAATTTGTTTTTAAACACTGTCCTGGTTTAACATATAAGTAATTATTTTTTTATTTTTATTTTAATTTTTTATTACCAAATTGCTTCAATAGATTTCATTCTTTTTGTATGTTTTGGATACCAATTACAATTGGCGTGTCAATTTCACTTTTATATCTAAACCTTTACTCATCAATATCAAATATAGTAGACTTCCTTATCGGAAAGCATCATATTTTAATTTTTAAATTTCTTATATTTTTATATCATGATTTATGTTGCCCGTGAGCTCGGGTGTATTTTGCTAGTCTTCCATGAAACCCCAAAACTATCATGTTAAAATATATATATATATATATATTCCCCTATATATATAGTGATAGCTATATCCATGAAGAGGAAAATGATATATAAGCTCCCAACCCTCTATTTCTAATAGATAAGAGTAATACCCCTTGAATTAGTCTCCTCTATCCCCTTGATATATCTAGGTCTCTTGTTCTTTGTGTTTTTTTAAATCATCATAGGTTTTTTTATTGTTTTCGTGTCTTGTTGAACTCCTCACTTTGGGTTTCTAATTCTAGCACTAAACCACTTCTTAATTCCTTATTTTAATTATTTTGGGCGTTTGTGATGGTTAATGGGTCATCCAGCAGTAACCAAGTTAGTAATTCACATTCTTGAAAGAGTAGCTAAAAATCTCTTTTTTTGTTTTCCACACTTGTCTTAAACAGTTGTCCCGAATGGGTGTTCTAAGCCCAGATTTTTAAAATGATTAGCAGATGAGAATGGGCAAAGTAATTGAGGTCAGTGCTTACCATGTGCTTGTTTATAGTCCTCTGTTAAAGAAGATAGGAGAGGATTTGCTCGATAGAAGAGGATTTGCTGTTGGGCTTAAACAATATAGGCCCATTCCTTAAAAGTAGTTTAATACAGTCCTGACCAGACTCTGAAAATAAAGTATAAGAAACAATGAGATAAGCAAGGTTTTCATCACCGAAAACAAGCTCTGATAGAAAACCCCAGATAGTGGTTGTGAGCAAGGTTGATAACTTCAATCTCAAATGGAAGAGATTGTGGTTGTGAGCAAGGTTGATAACTTCAATCTCAAATGGAAGAGATTCTATCTAGCAAATGGCTACTTAGTGCATTGTAGCTGAGATCCAACACCTCAATTTCTGACAAGAACCCAACTTCCTCAGGAATGCAACCTGTTGGCTGGTTGTTAAGAAACAAAATCTGCCACATATGCATCAGATGTATGAACAATTAATGAACAAATAAAGAAGCTCCAACAGCTCACATTCAATTTACATGTTGGCCAACATGAGTGGACAGGTCAGAATTTTAATGGCATGATCTTCAACGAGTCTTTACTAATACAATAGTGTTGTTTTGAGTCTTTACACTCCATTGCTTAGTTATGTTTATTGAGCTTAAAATGCAAAGCACCATGCAGTAGAAAAGTGGACTCATCTTTATACAGCATCATATGTACTAAATCCTCCCCCAATGAAAATCTCTAATATATATTAGCTGGAGCCTTTTTCCCATTTGATATGGATTATGTGTAGAAGAATGATATTTTCCAAGCGTTTCTATTCATCATCATTGGCCTTGACATACGCTATAATGTTCTCCTTGGCTATAAAATGGTAAGCCCCACTGGTCCAAGAAAAAATAAAACCCTTTTAAGCCCCATTTGGTTCTTCATCAATGGAATGCAGATAACACAATTTACACATAAATGATGATTCATGTGATAGTCTAAGTTACTATAAAAGTCATTGTTGTTCTGTTCTAAGTGTGTCAGCTAATTGTTATTGGTAAATAACTTTACAAGAAAAATAGAGTTGAAGAACTTACATGATGTTTTTTTTGGCACTTTCACCAATAAATGCTACATATAGGATGAAAAAGGCCATATTCTATGGACTGAATGGGATTTTCCTATCCTGATCCTTCATTTTAGAACTTATAAAAAGGCGTTTGTGTTGTGGATTATTCAAGTGGAGTTTTCCCGTCAAAATGGATTCAGACTTTGATCAAATAGCCACGTTTATATGTTAAGAAGGATCCTTTTTCATTATACTTAACATATAACAATTACGTGCAATGCATGTGCCCCCCACTAGTAGATATAAATGGGGCAGTTAAGGGTCAAGTCTTGTTCACACCCAGACCAGTTAGATATTATGACTAATAGTAAGACCAAGATCAAACTCATGGACCCAAAAATACTGGGCTCAGTGATTTAATGGGCCTTAAAGAGCATATGATTCTCCCATTTTACCTACCTGGAAAAACAATAAATCCTGGGCCTACCCAACTCGGCTCAAAACACAACCCAAATGCAGAACAAAGCGGATCGAGCTAGGGCCAAGGGTGAGAAGGAAACCGGCTCATTGGAAAATTTCAAACCTCGGGCAGAATACCAAACGTTTCCTCCCACATTCAACCTCCCAAATTTATTAATCCGTACATGGCTGGCCCACTGGATGTAACTACATAGCCTCAATTTCCATGGTTTCTGATAAGGAGAGTATTTTCTTCCACTCTTCTGCTGGTGCCGTATGATCACAACTTTCTAATACAATGAACTGACATCTACTGTCTCTTTCCTCATCTGTTTCCCTCCACATTATTCAAAAAAGAAAATATCTCCTGTGCTCTTCCCAAATTTATTAATCGGTACATGGCTGGCCCACTCGATGTAACTACATAGCCTCAATTTGCATGGTTTCTGATAAGGAGAGTAATTTCCTCCACTCTTCTGCTGGTGCCGTATGATCACAACTTTCTAATATAATGAACTGACATCTACTCTCTTCCCTTATCTGCTTTCCCTCCACATGATTCAGAAGAGAATATCTTCTGTGCTCTTTCTATGAACCATAACCAAAATGGTTTGGGCTTGGAATTGCTTGGGCCTATGTTCAACCCTGACATCCAAATCTAACAAGTAGAGTCATTCTGGAATCTGGACTAGCTTAGGCCTCTTTTTAACCCTTTGATCAGTCTACTCATAAAACCGAATTCATCCCTAAAACAAACTCATCTTTCACAGCAAGTTCAGCTCCTCTAATGGCTGCTACTACCATCTCTCTGTTTCTGTTCTTCCTTCACATATTTTCTATAGTGAAATCTCAAACAACACAATCCACCATAATCTTAGGCTCTCAACTCTTGCCCACACAAGAGCGCACTTCTTGGCTCTCATCATCTGGTCGTTATGCCTTTGGATTCTACAAGCAAGGTGATGGCTTCGCAGTTGGAATATGGTTAAACCAAATTCCTGAAAAAACAGTTGTATGGACTGCAAAGCGCGATGACAAGCCAGTCTCCAGTGATACCACCCTGCTTCTAACTAAGGAAGGTTGGCTAGTTTTGAGGGACAAAGGAGGCCTAGACACGCCCATCACCAACTCAACTTCTTCAGCTACCTATGCTTCAATGCTCGATACTGGTAATTTTGTTCTCTACAACGCAGTGTCTGAGATAGTCTGGCAAAGCTTCAATAACCCGACCGATACCATATTAGCAAATATGACTCTTTCTTCAGGAAATCAGTTGTTTTCAAGTGCCTCTGAAACTAACCACTCAAGAGGGCGGTTTCGGCTTAAAAACCAGGATGATGGGAACCTTGTGCTTTACCCAGTAGACACGACTGATATTGCTGAGAATTCTTATTGGGCTTCTGGAATATTTGACCAAGGATACAGACCAACACTAGCACTTGATGAAGATGGGCACATGTATCTGTTCAGGGAGGATGGGAAGATTGTAAGGAATTTTACAGATGGATGGACTTCAAGAAACCAAACGGTTTTCTATCGTGCAACTATCGATTTTGATGGGATATTCCGGTTGTATTCCCATAGTATTGAGAGGAATGGCAGCTACTCGATGGAGATCAGATGGACGGCAGTAGACGATAAGTGTATCGTCAAAGGCATATGTGGATTTAACTCCTATTGCTCTTTGGAAGACAACCGGACTGGTTGCCTGTGTCTGCCTGGTTTCGATTTTGTAGATCCCCTGCAGCGGTTTCGGGGATGTGAGAGGAACTTCACTGAACAATCTTGTGGAGACAGGACAGATAACTTGACATACGTAATGCAAACTATGGAGAACATGGAACTGGAAGATGACCCATATTCCATTTCACAAGTATCGAATATGGATGATTGTGGAAAGGCCTGTTTTTATGATTGCACTTGCCATGCTTCGCTGCTTAGAAATGGGAGGTGCTCCAAATTGAAGCTTCCATTGAGATACGGGAGAAGAGGCACTGACAATTCAACTATGATATTCATCAAGGTGGGTGATGGAACCCTTGAAAGCCCAAACAGAACCTTTCCTACAAGGACCGAGATGAGAAGCAAGAAAATGATACGAAAGGATATCTTGGCGGTGAGTATAGCTCTAGTTACATGCTCAGTTATTGCTATTCTGATTTCTTGTCTGCTAATTTACAGATACCGCCAAAGGTCTAAAATGATGTCACAGAAAGAGGATTTTGGATTGATGGAAGAGATTACTTTGAGATCGTTTTCTTACGACGAGCTCAAAAAAGCAACAGGCAATTTCAAGGAAGAGCTGGGTAATGGTGCGTTCGGAACAGTTTATAAAGGGGTCTTATCCAATGGCCAAAAAGCTATTGCTGTAAAGACGTACGCTAACAAAAATGGTGAGGGAAGGGGAGAAAGAGTTCCAGTGAGAGATGAAGGCAATAGGGAGAACCCATCATAGGAACTTAATCCAATTGCTAGGATTTTGTTCTGAGGGTTCTAATAGGCTTCTAGTCTATGAATACATGAAGAATGGATCTCTTGCAGACCTTCTCTTCAAGGATCTAAGAGGTCCAACTTGGAGTGAGAGATTGCGAATTGCGTAAAATGTCGCTCGAGGGATATTGTATTTACATGAAGACTGTGAACCCCACATCATCCATTGTGATATAAAGCCTGAAAATATACTAATGGATGATCTTTGGACTGCAAAGATATCCGATTTTGGTTTGGCGAAGCTTCTGATGCCGAATCAAACAAGAACCTTTACAGGGCCAAGAGGGACGAGAGGTTATGTGGCACCAGAATGGGATAAGAATGTGCCTATAACAGTGAAGGCAGATGTCTACAGCTTTGGGATTGTTTTATTGGAGATTGTCTGCCGCAGGAGGAATTTGGATGTTGAAGCTCCAGAGAGTGAAATTATTCTTTGTGAGTGGGTTTATAGCATCTTTGAGGCTGGCAAGTTGGGTAATCTTACGGTTGGTGAAGAAGATGTAGAAAAGGCTTTAGTGGATAGGATGGTGAAAGTGGGATTATGGTGTATCCAAAATGAACCAGGCCTTCGTCCTTCAATGAAAAATGTGATTTTAATGTTGGAAGGGAATATGGATATACCAATTCCTCCATCAAACAGCTTTTGAGGGCGAAACAGCTAAAGTCCCTTCTCCATCTACTACTTCAGGCAGCATTTGATGTGCATGTGTTTTATTAAAAGGATATGTTGTGTTTCATGTAAATCATTGAAGTTCTATGTAATTTACTTCTTCTCTTCTCCATATGGTGAATAAGGCACATTATATTATAACAACAAATGTCAGGTTATTTTCCATTATTTTGACAAAGTTCTAGTTGTTCACAGCAGTCCACAGATGATATTTTCAGTAAAGAGTATTTCATGAAACGTCTGTATCATTTGACATGTGAACTTAGTGAGAACATTACCATATTGCTGAAACACACAAGAGTGGTGGATTCTCTCCTTTCCATCATGCCTTTGTTTAAGGAATTTTTGATGAATTAATCATCAATGTGGTAGAGACCAATAAAAAAATGGACCATAACTGGGGCTCCTCTCAACAAAAAAAGAGGCCTCTAAAGGCAGTTGCAGAGAAGAGATGGTGACAGATTGCAGACATTAGACAGGTTATAAGTTTCAGACATTCGTAGTTAGAACATATCAGTTTTTCAAAGAAGATAACCAAGCCTTTCTTTTTTTTTTTATTTCCTTTTTCGTTTTTTTTTTTTTTTTTTTTGAGAGACAGGGAAAGATTGTAACCAGGTTGGCTACATTACAGCACACAATAAGTTAGGTTTATCAAATCTAATGTTTTTTAATCTTGATGAATGGATATGCTGCAGCCCTCTCTCAAGCAATCAATTGTGTTTGATGTCCGCATGAGGGACTGCGAAGATCTCCAGTTTTGGCTGGCAAAGTTGCTGATGCCAAATCAAACAAGGACCTTCTGCGAGAACAAAAGGTTATGTGGAACCCGAATGGCATAGGAAAAGGAATGGAATTGTGTTGTGTTGTTGGAGTTTGAGTGGGTTTATTCTTTTTGAGTGGGAATTATAGTCTGTCTGAGACTTGAATCTTAAAATTCCTACCAAAGATATAGAAAAGGCTTTACTGGATAGGACGGTGAATGTAAGATTATGGTGTACTCAAAGTGAGCAGTGGTTCATACTTCAATCAAGAATGTGATGTGAGTGATGTGGATATGTCCATTCCTCCTTCTCCTGTTTCCGACAACTTCTAAGGGTGAAACGGCCACCTACCTTCCTCATTGTACTTCTTCAAACAACATATGTTGTGTGTCTGTGTATTATTAGAAGGATATGATGTGCTTCATGTAAATCATTGAATTCTTATTTATTTCTCGTCTTCTCTTTATAGCAAGGCATATTAGACCAGGATAATAAATGTCAGGTTGTATAGAAACTATTTTAATTTCCTATATTTACCATTGCCAGCATTTTAGTTGTTCTCCATAGACGACATTTTCAGGCAAGAGTTCTATTATCTGATTTCATGAAATCTCCGTATAATATAAGTATGTAACATGTGACCTTTTGGGAACATCAACCCAGGTTACTATATCAGACAAAGTCAGTCTGTGAATTGTCTCATTTTGCAATCCACATGACATTGTTTCAGGAAATCTCAATGAATCCACCACCAATCAAGTAGAGAGATCAATACAAAAATAACACAAAGAGAAGACCATAACTAGGAGTGGTCTCAGCAGAAAGATGATGCCAAGGTGATTGCAACACGAATAATATAGTAAAAGGGTGCAGCCCCTGGAGAGGGGCCTCTTCTTTTTTTCTTTTTTCGTTAGACGTAAGTTTGAAACATCTGTGTGTTTCACAAATAGCTCGCGTGTTTTGAGGGTGCTCTTTTTATATTTTATAATTATTGTTAGTCTAACTGTGAGAGGGCTTGGTAAGCCTGAGAAGAGGTTAGCGGTCAGGAAGTTGGTCAAAAAATACAAAATAGACTGTTTGATGTTGCAAGAAACTAAAAGTCGCATCCAATATTCACCGCTTTGTTCGTGAATTTTGGGGTAAAAGCAGGTTTAATTGGAATTGGGTTCTTTTGGTTGGTGCTTCTGGAGGGTTGATTACTATTTGGAATGATGAGGTCTTAACAGTGGAAGATGTTTTTTTAGCAGATAGGGTTCTGGCAGTCAAATTTCAAGGGGTCGGTGATGGTTTTGTTTGGGCTTTAGCCAATGTTTATGGGCCGAATGTTTATTCTAAGAGAAGTGATTTTTTGGATATACTCTCGACTGGTAAATCCTAGTGGTCAGTCCCTTGGGTATTTGGGGGTGATTTTAATATGATTGGATTTCCTTTTAAAGAGAAAGGGGGAACCTCCACTTCTTATGCTATGCTATTATTTTCTAAGTTTATTGATGATAATGACTTGATTAACATTCCGCTTCAAGGGAGGAGGTATACATGGTCTAGCAGAAAGGCGCAGGCGGCTCTAAGTAGGATTGACGGGTTTTTACTATCAAAGGAATGGGACAATCATTTTCCTGGAGTCATTCAAGTGGCACTACCGAGATTGATTTCGGATCATTGCCCTATCAAATTGAGCTCTAGCTCAGTAGATTGGGGGCCCAAACCTTTTCGTGTTGAGAATTGTTGGTTAGAGAACAAACAATTTTTGGGTTTGGCTTGCTTTTGGTGGAGTCAAGTGGAGGTTAGTGGTTATGCAGGTTTCAAGATTGGTAAGAAGCTCCATATTCTTAAAGATCAGATTAAAAGATGGAATAGAGAGGTGTTTGGTCACATTGAGGAATCTAAAGAAGCTTTATCTAAAGTAGTGGAAGATTTGGATAAGGAAGGGGAGAATCGGGAGTTGAGTGCAGAGGAAGTTCTTACTAGTCAAGATGCTCCTAAAAGGATTGGGATCTAATTCGTATGGAGGAGATTTTTTGGAGGCGGAAATCCAGAATCACTTGGCTAAAGGATAGTGATAAAAATACTAGTTTCTTCCATCGGATGGCTTCGCTTAGGAGAAGAGTGAATTACTTGGGGGCACGAAGGCGAGGCAATACAATTCTTGAAAATCCTATTGAGATCAAAGAAGAGGTTCTTCGTTTCTTTGAAGATCTCTACGAGAGTGAAGTTTTGTTAGACTTAAGCTTGATGGTGTATTTTTTCCTACAATCTCAGCAGATATTCGCAATTGGCTGGAAAGGAAATTTGAGGAGGAAGAGTTGGCTCTAGCTTTGGAGGATTGTGGAGGGGATAAGGCCCCTGGTCAGAATGGATTCAATTTCACACTTTCATTAAGGAAGGTTGGGGGTTCCTCAAGAAGGATATTGCTGACATGCTTTCTGAATTTCATAGGATGGGTAGAATCAATAGGAAGATAAATGCGACTTTTTATCTCTCATCCCTGAAGTGCCTAATCCGGTGGAGCTTCATGATTTCAAACCCATAAGTCTTGTTGGTTGTGTGTATAAATTGTTGCCAAATATTTTGGCAAACCGTCTGAATCTTGTTCTACCTCTCATTGTTGGTCCTTCACAAGGTACATTTGTGGCAAAAAGCAGATTCTAGATGGAGTACTTATTGCCAATGAACTCATTGAATCCAGAAAGAGATCTAAAATTGAGGGGGTTATTCTTAAGATCGACTTGGAGAAAGCCTATGATCATGTAGATTGGAACTTTATTGATTATAAGTTACTCAGTTTTGACTTTGGGGAAACTTGGCGTGGATGGATACACGAGTGCATTTCTACTACATCCTTCTCAGTTTTGGTCAATGGGTCTCCTTCATAGTTATTTAAAGCTTCGAGAGGCATTCAGCAAGGGGATCTCCTATCTCCTTTTCTGTTTACTATTGTCATGAAGGGGTTGGGCTCTCTCCTATGAAGAGCGAGAGAGTTGGGTGTCACTACAACAGTTTATACATTCAACCATGAAATTTTTCGTCACAAAAGGTAACCAGAACGTCGGTAAAACCCTTTACCGACGAAAATATTTTCGTCGGCCAAATGTCAATAAAAACTCTTGGACAAAATCTTTTACGGACGAAATTATTTTCCGTTGGAAAAAATCCTTTTTTTACCGGCGATTAATTGACTTTCACTGACATTTTGAAAACGTCGGTAAAATTATTTTACTTTTCTAAAAAATAAATAAATAATAAAAACATTTTACCAACATTTTCTTTCGTCCGCAAAAGAAAAAAGAAAAATAAATAAAAATAAAAAAACTTTTACCGACGTTTTTTTTTTGTCTGCAAAAGAAAAAAGAAAAATAAATAAAAAATAAAGAGTATTTTACTGACGTTTTTTTTTCTTCAGCGAAAGAAAACAGTAAAATAAAAAAAATAAAAAGACTTGTACAAACGTTTTTTTCGTCGGAAAAAGATACAAGAAAAAAAATAAATAAATAAAATGTCTTTTACCGACTTTTTTTTTTCGTCGGAAAAAGAAAAAAGAAAAATAAATAAATAATAAAAAGACTTTTACCAATGTTTGTTTCGTCTGTAAAAGAAAAATGAAAAAAATAAAATACTTTTACCGACTTTTTATTTTCGTTAGCAAAAGAAAAAATAAAAAATAATAAAAAATAAAATTACTTTTACCGACGTTTTTTTTCGTCGGTAAAAGTGTTTTAATTTTTTTGAAATGTTATATTTTTTTTCAATATAATTTTCCTGTAAACCTGTTTATACACCTGTATCAAAAATAAACATGTTCATGCACCTATATTCAATATAAAAAAATGCATGCAAACAAAAGTTGCTAAATAAACAAACAACCATCGCCATTTTTCATCAAATCATTCATCTCAATAACCAAATATTACAATCAATAATGATACAATCCCATATAAATGTCCAATATACATATACAAATAAACAAAAAAGAATAAAACACCCCTAAAAGTCTACAACTGACCCCAAAGCGTCAATCAATCTGCAATGACAAAAGTAACATTAGAATCTTTTCAATGAATTAAACTATAAATGAAAGATAAACATGTATGTATATAAATCTTTTCTAAAGTTTTTCAGCGGCCTGTTTTCCAACCTAAGTGTTGAGAATCGGGCGGTTTTTGTGTGTAACTCGCTAACCGGAAGTCTGATTCACTAACCATAAATTCCTACAAGTTACTTTGGCCTTGAACAAGGTACCCGTGCTGGTTTCTGGGCTGTCCGATGGCTATTTCCCGTTTTTGACATCTGACGGCCTATTTTCAAGACTAAGTGTTAAGAATCCAACGTTTTTAGGTCTACTTCGTTAACCGGAAGTCCGATTTACAAGCCGTCAGTTCCTGCAAGTTAATTTTGACTCGAATGAGGTGCTCGTGCCGGTTTCCGATTTTTCCGGGGGCCGGTTCTCGTTCCGGACCCCCGGCAAGCTGTTTTCAAGCCTAAGTGAATCTATAACCGAGAGTCCTATTTGCGAGCCGTCAGTTCCTACAAGTTACTCTACCCTCGAGCGAGGTGCTCGTGCCGGTTTCCGATTTTTCCAAGGGCCGGTTCCCGTTCTGGACCCTTGGTGGGCCATTTTCGAGCCTAGGTGTTGGAAAATCCGATGTTTTCGCTTCTAATTCTCTAACCGGGAGTCCTATTTGCTAGCCGTCAGTTCCTACAAGTCACTCTACCCTCGAGCGAAGTGTTCGTGCCGGTTTTCAATCTTTCCAGGGGCTATTTCCCGTTCCGGACCCCTGGTGGGCCGTTTTCGAGCGTAGGTGTTGGAAAATCATCGATTTTCGCTTCTAATAATCTAACCGGGAGTCCTATTTGCGAGCCGTCAGTTCCTACAAGTCATTCTACCCTCTAGTGAAATGTTCGTGCCGGTTTCCAATCTTTTTGGGGGCCGTTTCCCATTCCGGACACCCGGCGGGCAGTTTTCGAGCCTACGTGTTGGAAAATCATCGATTTTCACTTCTAATAATCTAACTGGGAGTCCTATTTGCGAACCGTTAGTTCTTATAAATTACTCTACCCTCGAACGAAGTGCTTGTGCCGGATTCCGATCTTTCCAGGGGCCATTTCCCGTTTGGGACCCCCGGCGGGCCGTTTTCGAGCATAAGTGTTGGAAAATCCGATGTTTTCGCTTTAATAATCTAACCGGGAGTCCTATTTGCAAACCGTCAGTTCCTACAAGTTACTCTACTCTTGAGCAAGGTGTTCGTACCGGTTTCCTAGTTTTTCGAGGGCTGTTTCCCATTCCGGACCCCCGGCGGGCCGTTTTCGAGCCTAAGTATTGGAAAATTCTATTTTTTCGCTTCTAATTCTCTAACCGGGAGTCCTATTTGTGAACCATCAGTTCCTACAAGTTACTCTACCCTCGAGCGACATGCTCGTGCTGGATTCCGATTTTTCCGGGGGCAGTGGAAAGATAACAAAAGAACTTGTGTCAAGACACTTGCCTGAGCTAAAACCGCCAATGCCACTGGGGAACCCTTGCTCCGCAATAAGTCCTCCACTGAAAAACAGGCCCTATATCATGATTTCAATATATTCAGAATCTCATGAAATGTGATTAATTATAAGCATGAGAATTGAGAAATGCCTCCATCATTCCCTTGCCCTCCACAAACAAAAATAAGAAAGAGTCTCACCTGAGCTCTTGCCGTTTGCAGCTCCTGCTCCAGTATACACAGCTTAATCCTACTAGACTCTTAACTGCTGGACATAAGCCTGTAAAGTAAAATTAAATGTAAAAGCAAATCACCTAGAAAAATTTATGGAACCAAGATAGTCTATATATTTATTAAGAGCTCGAATTTCAAAATACGAATCACATATTAAAATAATATAGTTTCATCCCATTTTATCTAATCAGAGTAATGCTGGCAAAAGCCTATATAACTTAGCTTTTAACTGTACATTTGTCCCTTTCCTTTATCAATAAAGTTTAGTTACTTCTTAAAGAAGTCATATTAGAATGTTAAGAACAAACTGACGGTTTACCATCTATATAGAAGGGGGAAAGATTTAATACTCACTCCATAAGTTTGTTAACACAGGCGTCTACGGTCAAATAATAATGAGGAATGGATTGTTTCGAAAGCAGCAGGCGTGAAGCAGTGACCTGTCAGATATTGAACAGAAATTACAGCTTTATAAAAAGCAACTGGTGCTAGCCAATATGTTAAATATTTAGATATATTTCAGTTACTACTACTTTTCTTATTTGAGAAAGTGGAAGTTCTGAGTACTCTAATGTATGAGTGGAGGTCTCCTTTGCTGACTTAGGAATGCCCTTTAAGCTAGAAGCTGCATTAATTGGAAAGAACAAAAAGCAACAAAAATTAATTTCAGCCAATACGTGGTTACAATGAATATGCTAAATAAACACAAACATCAAGAGCTTTTAAATTAGATGGATTAGATTCATAGTTCGAAAATTAAGCCAGTCTCAGTCTACAGTTATATTGACTGGCCACAAAGCCAAGTACTTGGTTACAGATTCACTGCCTGTGAGTTCTGGCATGAATCAGCATGAGCCAGTATACACTCAGTTATGCCACACTCTCCATTTGCTGGCATACATGTGCAAGCACACATGCAGACATATGCACATGTACGCACACCAACTTTTGGCTTCTCAGTCAAGACAACACCGAGTTTCCAAGTGACGGAAATTCTGAGTCAACTCGACCCCACATCGTTTTGGACAAGGTGATTTTCAAGTTTGTCACGAGATGTGATAATTTCAATAAAAAAAAAAAAACCTGATTCAAATAGATAAATTCGGTTAGCTTATTCTCCAAATCATTTGATGCTTAAACCCTTAACATCTTTGCACTTGGTTAATCATTCTTGAAAAAAAAAAACCTTACATGTACAAAGAAGAATCAAAATCACTTGACATTTTAAAATCAAAACATCTGTCAGTTAAGCATTGGTGGAATCGTATACCTAAGCATTGGTGGAAACTATACTCAGCTTTTGCGTGCTGCTACTACGACATATGTCAACATAGTTATGAAACTTTAAATAAATGGGATATCTACAATCCTGTGTGGGGCATTTCCATGAAAGCCGAAGATAAGCCCTGGTTGAGGTAAGGGTACCAGCTAGGCTTGATCCGATCTCGGCCTCATCCAGCTCGACGGTGGTGCCAGTTTATACCGATCTCGAGATAGCCTCGGTAAGAGTACCAGCTAAGCTCTTCTCGGTCTCGGTCTTACGCACTTCGGCAGTAGTGCCAAGATGTGCCTATGACTGACCTCGGTATCTGTACTGAGTATTAATCAGTCATAAATATGCTACTATGATAGTGCAGCGGCGTTGCAAGTCGAGCTGTCATATAGGGTATGCGCCTGATAAGAGGCTAACCTTATTTAACGGTCACATCCGCAACCATACAAAAGATCGAAGTATGGTCTAATAGGATAGTACCTCCACCTACCTCCACTAAGGAAGCAAAGTACAGTCTCATAAGACTTCCATCTTCACCTACCCCACTAAAGGAACTTCTGATGGGACTCCCGCCTATATATATATATATATATATATATATATATATATATATATGCATGGGTAAGACCCATGGCAAGGTATGCGCAAACCAATACCCATAGCTCTCCTTTCTTCTCCATTCACTCTTCCTTTGATTACTGATAGCACTAACTTAGGCATCGGAGTGCCTTCGGCTAACTGTAGCCAAGGCCTCTGACCTTCGTTTCCTTCCTTCCCTTTCAGGTCTTCAGGCATTCAATCTTCCTTGAAAGAAGCTTAACAGCAACATTACGAGTTTTACACTCGCCTAACCAAGTCCATAATATTTAGGTACTTACAATTCCTATCGAAGGAATATACAGAATCAATTACCTTTGGATCTAGTGTTTTGGTTCCTCCATGCTGTGAACTAGAAGTTAGACGCTTCTGGTTTACTTGGCACTGAGAAAATCAGAGAAAAACCATCACCTTTGCTATCTCCATCCAACTATCTAACATTATACATGCTCAAAATCATGCATTGACATTAGAAAAGGGGGAAATGGTTTCTGAATATTAGTTATTGGTGTGCGAAATAGTCATGGCTAGAGATCATGGTCTCATTTCAAGAGAATCATGAGAAGCAAACAAGTTAAAAAGAATAAATGTACAAGAGAAGAAAAAACCATGGTAACACCATTAGTTTCTTTTTACCGTTGCTACTACCTTGGCATCTTTCCCAGGTTGAGGCACAGTTGCAGGATCATTTTTAGGATGGGCTAATTCCATGGATTTCTCTGATGGTCTATTACTTGTAGAAACAAAATCAATAGTTTCCTGCCAGTAAATTAAAGCACAGTTTTAGAGCCATCCCATCTACGCACTATTTGAAATAACCACCAATTAAAAAAAAAAAAAAAAAAAAAAAAAACCACCTTCCATCATCTTCTTCCAAGTCCATACCTTCTTAGATGGCTCCAAATGAAACTCTTCATTTTCCTCTTCTTCTTCTTCTTCTAACTGCCATAGCTTTGTAGATGGCTCCACATGATGCATAGGTTGAGAAGAGAAAATATTCAAAGTGGGTCTGATTCCTCCTGAACTTTCTGCATACAAGAAGTACTTGGCATTAGTTAAATCTCCGAAAAGAGTGCAACTGAAACATCTGAAAAAGGAACATGAAAAATAAATAGACACATGAAGAGGAAAAGGCAGGCTAATATTCCACATACATAATCATGACAGAATAACCCAAGATAGAAAGAGAAACAAAGCATGAGATGTTTGATCAATGAGGATGGAACCTCAAAATCCTCATGCATTTAAAGTCTAAATATATTGCCAGCTTAAAAATTTGCATATTCACTATACCCCATAGTTCTTCATCTACCCACATAGAGCAAAATATATTGCTAGCTTAAAAATTTGGGAGAGTATGACAATTTTAAAATGTAAATACCTCATAAATATAGAAAATACGTTCTGATGCAATTTCAAGCAGTGCACTTGAGTAGTTGACCGGAGATCGATAGTGTGTGCCCATCAAGAAAATCCTCAAAGCCAATGGGTGGTATAGTTTGCAAATCTACAACACAGCTAATATGTCAAGGTAAACTTTAATTGTGCAAGAGAATTGCAAAATTCAAAATTAGAGTGAAAGTGAGCCAATGAGTATACCATGGTTACAGTGGTTTTATTTTCTTGACCGTCGCTACGCCGTCGCAAAAATATTTACTGCCGCCACTAATACTTTTTTGCGACGAATTTATTGCGACGGTTTTTGGCGGCCGCTAATACCCCTTTTTCTAGTAGTGAAAGAATAAAAAGTGTGCAAAGAATTTATTGGAAGAAAGGAAAGAAAGAAACAAAAAAATACAAACAGAAAAGGTATCCAGTTCCTACAAGTTACTCTACCCTCGAGCGAAGTGCTCATGCCGGTTTCGAGTGCCGTATTCCATTCCTAGGTGTTGAAAATGCTACATTTTTTGTGTTTATAAATTTCGACTAGTTATTATGTTAAAATTTCAAGAGAATAATCTACTAACCAAAGGATCGCATCATGATCTCCAGTAGCCATGCCATCACCAACAGAAGTGGTCCCTCTTGTGATGTCGAAATAAGTGGTCGGATCTATCCCTGCCTCAACTGCCAACTGTTGAACGAGGGCCTCAAGTGCACGTGTCCTCTTGTCCTGCTCAGCCTGCCTCCTGTCCTACTCAGCCTGCTTTCTGTCCTGCTCAGCTAGTTGCTCCCGCAGGGTGATCACCTCAGGATCCGGTGCCCGAGACTATGTGGAAGATGAAGAGGTCCTTGTGTATATCCCATACCCTTTTAAGTATCTCGACCTCTTCCCAAGCACATCAACAGCAATCTATTCCTCAGTGATCAGAGCTGTGACAGAGGGCTGCGACTGCTCCTCAGTCCGCTGCACCAAGGCCTCCTGCCATTTAAATCAATAAGGGATTTAGAATGCTTTTATGGCATTATTAATCATAATTAATTTATTAACAGACATACATGTCTCTGTTGAGCCACCTCATTTATCCACTCATTACTCTTTTCTCTGTAGTGGGTGTCGCGGAAGAACTGAGTAATAGGCGGCGCTTGACCGGCATTCTGTGTCGTCTGTCATTTTGAAATAGCTTTGTATTAGATATGAACCTGGCTACATATTGATAAATTAATAAACTTAATCAAGTTTCTTCATATGAATATAATTAGTACCATCAGATACATCCTCGATGCAAATGACCTGGAGCCATTGGTATGATTATATGGCAGCTTGGCTTGACTCTCTTGAGCTTTTTTTGACTTCGACTACATAGAAAACAATAATACAGTAGCAGTCATTTTTAAAATCATTACTAATAGAATTACATTGGAATACAATTAATTGTTGTAGATAACATCCCAAAGTTACCTTCCAGGTTGGTGATTCTCAGCACTGCGAGACAATCAACTGCCAATCAGCTGGATCACAACCCTCTGCCGGGTGGTCCTGGGGTCGAGGAACCCCCTGCTCCAACAGCTCGAGATAGTGACTATGTCTGCCCTGAGCTACATATCGCCCTCGTAGTCCCCGATATAAAAAATTTGCTGCAATTAGGGGAGATCCATATAAAGATTAGTAATAACAAAATATAATCAAATTTTGTAATGCGTAGCACAACTATAATCAGTTTGGTTGATATTTCTCGTTTCAGTTTACCTGAACTGCAGCAATGACGACAAGCTTGATCCCATTGTCAAGCTTCTTCCAGCCATGGGGCCTGACTAGGCCAGATGGTTAACCAGTGATGGGGCATGTTCCCCTTCTGGCCTATGACTGGAGATGGGGATCGAGACTGGGATGTTATGACCCAGTTGTCTCCTCAGCTTTGTCACATTCTTCCCTCGCGTAACACCCCTTACACGGCTCGAAACCTCCGAGACTGGGGCTGATGCTGTTAAAATGAAAGTGCTAAATGAGTTAGTGAACACAAATCATTAAATTGAGGTGAACCATTCTGAATTTTAAAAGGGTCATAATTTTCTCACCTACGCTGCTCCCGACTGTATAAGGACTTGTTGGAAGCTGGGACGGCTGAGACTGGGTCGGCAAGGCCTATGTGGTCGGAGGCTGAATTGGCAGAGGCTGGAGGGCTGCCAAATCAGGGGTGCTCCCTGATCCTCCAAACAGTGTAACTAGAAAAGCAGCCGGCGGAGGCTATGTCGAGGCCTCAGGTGTAACTAGAAGTGCAGCTGTGATCCTCCGAGCACGTTTCACCCTATTATCCCGAGGCATATTTGCAATCTGGCGTAAAGCAAAGTGACAAGGAAAATAAATAACTATTAGCAAAAACCAATAATATTAGTAAAGTGAATGTCACCAATTTACATTAAATGGAAATGGAAATCATTTTAGCATGAGTGTCACCATCAAAACTAATATTTTCAAGTACACGTCATAGACATTCATAGAAAGATTACCTCATCCGATTGAGACCAAGATGTTGTAGTTGCCTTAACCAAAATCTTTTGACCAGACACCATAATAATTTGTAGTTGCCTGAACCAAATTTTTTAAATGCAAGCTTTACTTAGCATATATAGCTATATATAGCCATATAATGTTAATCAGATTATTTTTGTGCTTTTTTTTATGCAGCATGTGTTATGTTTGGCTTGTTTGATATTGTAAAGGCTCTATTTAGTGAAGTGAGAGGAAAACTGGAAACACAAGATATTGATCTTGTTATGAATTGAAGACTTCTAAGATAAATAACATATTTATCTTCATTGGAAAACAGAATTGAAGTAGGCCCATTGAGCTGGACCTCATAAACACATTCAATCTATTCAATATTGGTGAGCAGATTCTATTTCTAATTTCTAATTACTTGTGATTAAGTCAGATATGGATAGTAGTTGGATATTACATTATCAAGACCGATTTAGTGCAGAGTACATAGATGGGGTGAACTCATTTATTGATTTTGCAAAGGCGAATTTGGGCAGGGCAGTGTTGATTAACTGCCCATGTAACGATTGTTGTAACCATCGGAAGCATGACTATGTAACCGTGAGAAATCATTTTCACATTCAAAGAATGGTGGTCTCATACCGACGGTGGATATATCACGAGGAACCTATAGTTCAACCTGATGATTCGGATGAAAGCGATGATGAATCAGGATGAATACGATGAGTTGATAGAGGACCATCGTAGGGGAACTTACTTGGAGGAAGATACTTAGGAGAGGGATGATGTCGCAACCGCTATGTATCGCCCGCTATGTAGCGTTTTGGCCGCCACTGCTATTTTGATCCTAGCTCTAGTGATCTACAACAAGCTTTCTTATTGTGACTGATATGGTCCCATACTGCATGACATGGGTGTTTGCAAATGGATTTACTTATGGGCTGAACAGACCAATACAAAAATATAAAAAGAAATCTATAAAGATGTGCATATAAAATGTCTATTTACGTATGAATGGTGTATAGATGATCACAACGTATTACTTGTTCTTCAGGCAAGGCACATGGTCATACCTTACATGCCAATGTTGGTGCCTCCGCTCAACTGGTGATGCAGCGAGCGTAGGTGGATGACCTCAGATGTACAATATCCCACGAAGCCTGTTGATTATTCTCAAAGAATAATGCCAGGAACGATGGGTATCTACAATTTTGTTGATCCCTGCGAATACCAAAACAATAGATGGAGAGAAAACTCTTTGAAATAAACCTTCAATCTTATTCAATGACTACCTTGCCTTCCGGCTTACAATGAAATATATAGGGAACTAACCCTAGATCCCACAGATCCGAAATTTACTAAATGTGGTAAGTTTACCAAAAAGGGCAAAATCCTACCGAATATGGAATCTACTAATAAAGAATGCTGGGATGAGGGCAGAATCGACGAAACGTGATTATGACCTATAAAACTCTACTTATTCTAAAAATAAGAAATTGCCAAAAATAGAAAAATGCCTTTTTCGAGGCCTAAAAAGTGGAATTCACCTTAAAAACCAAGAGTCCATTGAAGCAATGGATTATGAAGATCTCGCCTTTTCCTTTCCAGAATGGGGTTTTTTGCGCGATTCCGACTCCGGGGCCCGACTTTTGCCTAGTACCGCTTGGGCCCTGTGCGATGGGCCTTATTTCGATCCAATGCATCCATGTACTCATCTGCTTCAATTTGCATTACATCAACTGGACAAGGTATGTTGTTTCTAATTTTCGCCTTTTAGTTTCATTTTAGATAGATATTACTGGGTCACTATACAAAATCTTACGTATCGCGGTATTCAAGGCTTCTTTTTTCTTTGGAAAAATATATAATGTCCCATGTTATTATGCGATCACCCTACAAACAATAAATGGGTCCCCCTTTTGGTGATCCCAACCCTCATGTGAAGGAAACCATCATGGATAGAGGATCCCAACCCTCACGTGCATTTGCAAGATACCAGTTGGATAGTTAGGATCATCTGATAAGGGACATATTTGGGCATGGACCATCTTATTTTTCAGTTCGAACATACACACCCGCTTCCAGAAGGAAGTGAATTTACCACTGCACCGGCACAGAAAAAAACGCCCTTTTTCTGGATCTTGTATCACAAAATATCATGGTAGTGGTTTGATATTGCTAGTTAACTTTAATGTGGTAACATTAAAATTTACTTCCATCTTAGTCTTGGCTAATCCAAGGTTTTAACTAGGGGTGTAAACATATATGGTTTAGGTTAGACCCGTAACTGATTCTAGGCCTTGGACACGAATCTTAACAGATTCCGGCAAGTGTGTTGCCCAGTGGACCCAATCCTGGTCAAAGTGCAGTAGGCTTAACCTGGAACCAATGCTAAACCAGGCTATATGAGGGATGGGTACATACGTATAGTCACCATAAATAAATAATGGAAATATGATTAGGTAATCGGCTTCTGATCCTAAATGGATCCAGTTATCAGGTCCAGACCTGTGTGCCAAATCCGTATCCCTCTATATTTGAGAATGACAACAGGATCCATACTTCGTTTTTTAGATTGGGTCCTTTATTAGGTAACTGGGTGAAAAATGTCATTGGCACCTGAACTTTTGGCAAGGTGACAATTTCCCAGATTTCTGTAGGTTGAATAATTACCTTGAAGCCAGAATCTATTCCGAAGTTTTTAATAGGTTCCATTTGGTATAAAGATATGCCTTTCTTTATGTTGCTCATTTGATTTAGATTCTAGCTGCCACCTTTCAAATCTTGGCAGGTATGACAAAGGAGCGTACTTGTTCTTGCCTTCCTATGTCATGCACATAGATGGAGCGAGACAACAGCGCGAAGCAGTTAAAAGAGCTCCACGGGAGAATTGCAACCTGTTTTTGAGGTTTGACCTTTCACTATTGCTTCCATTTCTATGTTGTTGCTCGAAGAAGCTAAGCTGTGTATTTGCACCTCCAAATTGTAATATATGGTTATTTATAACTGTTATACCTCGATATCTCAAAATAGGCAACACAATCATATTGTATCGTATCTTAAGCTTCATTTTTTTGCGGAAAAATCACGTCCTTGCCATATCCATACGGTGTCCTTGCTATCTCCATGCTGTATATGGGCACTATGGATTCATATTGACTTAAGCATGGTGGTACTAGAGACATTGTATGGTTTGGACATGGGGAAGTGGATACTGAGGGCGTCACTTCAGTGCTTTTAAGTTTAAGTAATTTTTTTTTTTTTTTATAACTGTAAGAATCTTATTTCAACAGAAAACTGACATAAACAAAAGCAATACAAGCTTGAAAAACAAACAAAATCACACCAACAACAAATTAACAGATATTATACATGAAAAGAAACAGAAGAGTGAAAAACTCCTTCCTTTGCAAGACCATCCATAAACAAAAGCAATACAAGCTTGAAAAACAAACAAAATCACACCAACAACAAATTAACAGATATTATACATGAAAAGAAACAGAAGAGTGAAAAACTCCTTCCTTTGCAAGACCATCCACCGTAACATTAACCCGTCTAAGAATATGATGAAAAGAAGCACTTTTCTGTCTCGAATATCCTTCATGTCCTCCACCCAATCTGCTAGCCTCCATGGATGAATAGCCATCTTTGATTCCTACTGGATTACTGAAAATGAATCACCTTCAAGAATGGGTCTGAAACCTCCCATTCCATCCCCTTCCCCTCATGTGAATTGGCACCAAACCCTTTTTGACACATCTAAACTTAATCAAGCATTTGGATTCACTTCAATTTTTTAGATCGGTCTTCCATCCTTGATTTTGAGACCTTGATATTTACACCAATGGAATTCCCATTAAGCTGCTTTTTTGGTCTAGCGCTGATAGTTGTATGGGCCCTCTCATCTCCCCACCCTCATGATCATCCAGGTGCCCTCTCATCTCCCCACCCTCATGATCATCCAGGTGCGCCCCCCCGCCCCCCCCCCCCCCCCCAAAAAAAAAAAAAAAAAACAAAAAAAAAAAAACCAGAACTGGTGTAGGAACTGCACGGTTTGGGATGTTCAAGAAAAACCAGAACTGGTGTAGGAACTGCACGGTTTGGGATGTTCAAGATTGCTCTATTATGGACTTTGGCTGGTTTTTGTAATATGCCAAGGGCAAGTTTTAGTTAAGTACTTCCAATCAAATGGGAGGATTAAGTATGAAGTGTGCAACCTTTTCAGAAGGGCTTAATTTCTCAAGAACAGTGGAAAAATGTCATGGTTTCCAATCAGTTTCTCAAACACACTGCATTAGGCTTTTAGCATCCATGTGTGACATAGCCGAGTTATTTATAAGCTTACTAAGTTTATCCAGCAAACTGTCAGAGTTGGTGTTCATCTTGAACTGGTTTAAGCTTACTAAGTTTATCCAGCAAACTGTCAGAGTTGGTGTTCATCTTGAACTGGTTTAAACTAAATCAAACTAACTTCTAATGCACAGGGCCTGATCAAACCAAGGCAATCAAAACTACGCTCTTAGTCCACCCACAAAGAAGATGACTATAGATGTCATACACAAAGACACTTCTTTTATAAATATCATCAATAAACTTATGATTCTTGAGTCAGTGTTACAGCTATATATATTATATAGAGAAAGGAGTAGGCAGATTGTTTTTGTTGAAACACCCTAGCATAGTTTGAAAGAAAACAACAAATACCCATATCAGATAGAGACGAAGAGAGGAGATGAGAAAGAGAGTTTACCTGTAGAGAGGGGAGAGATGCAGAGGCAGCTACGGCCTGCTTCCTCGGAGCAGCTTGAATACTGAAATTTTGAAAAGAAGAAAATCCAAGTGAATCAATTGCAATGAAAAAGAAGGAAAACCAAACAATACAGACATTCATAGAGTTTTTAATACCTTCTCTGAAATTAGTCTTGAATCGGCGAGGCAGAGAGGGTCAGAGAGAGAGCAGAGCCGGAGAGAGAGAGAGAGAGAGGGAATTGGGGGCAGAGAGGGTCCGAGCAGAGGCAGCGGCGAGAGAGAGGGAGTCCGTTTTCGAGCAACGGTTTCGGGCAGAGAGAGAGAGAGAGAGAGATCGAGCGAGAAAGAGAGCAGAGAGATCGAGCGAGAGAGAGAGAAATAGCAAATCCAGAGAGCGAGAGAGAGAGAGAGAGAGCAGAGAGATTGAGAGAGAGAGAGAGAGAGAGAGAGCAGAGATGGGTTCTGGGCTTTTGGAGGCGGGAAGAAAGAAATGAGTGAGGAGAGAGAGAAATTCGGGGGGAGGAAAAACAGATATTTACCGACGTTTATACTAAACGTCGGTAAAAATTATTTTATTTCTATTATTTAAAAATAAGCCAAAAAGTAAGGAACCTTTACGGACGTTTTATAATAAACGTCGGTAATAAATTTTACCGACGAAAATTAGCGTCGGTAAAAGAAATTCGTCGGTAAAAGTTTCTAATTTTCCTAAAAATAAAATTAAAATTTATAGACGTTTTACAAAAAACGTCGCTTAAAGTTCATTTTAATATTTATTTTCCCTAAAATGAAGTTAATAATAAAATTGAAATTTTCCGATGATTTTATTTTGTCGGAAAAAGAAAAAAGAAAAATAAATAAAAAATAAAAATAATTTTACCGATGTTTTTTTTTCGTCAGTAAAAGAAAAATGAAAAATAAATAAAACAATAATAAGACTTTTATCGACGTTTTTTTTCGTCGGTAAAAGAAAAAAATAAATATTTAAAAGACTTTTACCAACGTTTTTATTTCATCTGTAAAACCAAGGAAACGTCGCTAAAAGTCGATTTTACCAACGTTTTCTAATTCGTCGGTAATAATCTCTGATTTTTTACATTTCCTACAAATAAATTAATTTACAAGTTTAAACTTTGCCAACTTTTTTAGTAAAACGATGCTAAAAGTCGCCTTTTACCGACGTTTTCTAAACAACGTCGGTAAAAGGCTGATTTTCACTGACGAAATTATATACGTCGGTAAATAGTACTCTTTACCGACGAATTTATGAAAGCGTCGCCAAAAAACGTCGCTAAAAGTACAAGTTGTTGTAGTGGTGTCATTAATGGCTTTGAGGTGACCCGGAATGGAGAGGCAATTACACATTTACAATATGCAGATGCTATCCATCTTTTCAGCTCTTCTAACATGGAAGAAATTTTGCCTCTTTAAAGGATATTGCGGTGTTTTCAATTGGTTTCGGGTCTGAAGATTGACATCTCCAAGAGCATGTTGGTGGGAGTACGATGTTTTGAGGATATTGTCCATGCTCTAGCGGACTTGGTCCATTGTAAAGTTGGAAGACTCCCTATCTCATACCTTGGTCTTCCAATTGGGATGAAGCCGAGATCCAAGGCTTTGTGGGATCCACTAATCGGTAAAATTGAGAAAATGTTATCTTCTTGGAAGAAGCAATACTTACTTTTGGGTGGGAGAATTACATTTATTAAAGTATGTTTATCTAATATCCCATTCTATTATATGTCTCTTTTCAAAATGCCAAAGGCAGTGGTGAAAAAGGTGGATCGTATCCGTAGGAACTTTTTATGGGAAGGTCAGGGAGACAAGAAGAAATTACATCTTTTAAAGTAGAGTGAGGTGATTAAACCAAAGTGGAGTGGAGGTTTGGGTCTTAGTAGTTTGGAGAATAAAAATGTCTTTATTGGTGAAATGGTGGTGGAGGTTTGGGGAGGAGAAGGAAGCTCTTTGGAGGAAGGTCATTGCTACTAAATATGGGGAGGATAGGTGGGGGTGGGGGCCTTCACCTAGCCCTAAACACTGTAGGTCGAGAGTGTGGGGTGTCGTTGCTTCAGTTGGTGATGTGTCTTCTGAATGGGGAAAAGTATTGTCCAGAGGGGTTGGTTTTGTGGTGGGTGAAGGGAGGCAGGTCAGGTTTTGGCTGGATGATTGGGTAGGAGTAGGATCTTTGTCTGAGTTATTTCCTAAGTTATTTAGAGTGGTGTTGAATAAGGAGTCTGCTATCAGTGATTGTTATAAGGTGAGGGAGGGTGGGATTATGTGGAATGTGTCCTTTAGGAGAAGGCTTCGCTTGTTAGAGGATGTTCAATATGGGGAGTTGTTGAGTCTTCTTTCTAATGTATTTCTGTGCAAGGATTACAAAGACTTTCGGATTTGGAAACCTTCCTTATCTGGAGAGTTCTCGCTAGAGCTTTTCACTTGGCATTGGAGGGGAACCATACCTCAAGATCTTCTTCTTCTTCTTTGGTTTGGATGGGGCTGGTTCCTCCCCGGGTTGAGGTCTTCTGTTGGTTTGTTGTTGCAGAAAAAGTGTCTATGGCAGACAATTTGAGAAGGAGAGGATTGACAACGTCTAGCATCTCCAACATTTTTGTGATGTGTATTAAGAAAGAGAAAACAGTAAACCACCTTTTTCTTCATTGTGAAGTTATAGGATGTATATGGGGTTATTTCTTTGGCAGGTGTGAAGTAGCTTGGTGCATTTCGGAGAATATTGCAGATACGGTAGAGTCTTGGGCAAGAGGTCCATTTGTTGGATGTGGACGTACACTGTGGATGTTAATTCCTTTTGCTATTCTTTGGTGCATTTGGAAAGAAAGAAATGACAGAATTTTTAGAAATGTCTCCTCTACTTCACAAGAGTCTGGTTGCCTCGATCTCTTTGATAATTGCTAATTGGGCTTTGGTTAGAAAGGAGTTCTCGAATTTTAGTCTCAATGACATATTAGTCAATTGGGAAGCTTGTATGAGGTGTGGTCGTTTTAAGGTGATCAAGTCCGTTCATTGTTCTCCTCCCCCTTTTGGTGTTTTTAAATTCAACGTCGACAAAGCTACTAGAGGTAAACTGGGGCCAACAAAAATTGGTGGGGTACTTTGAAATAGTAAGGGAGAGGTTTTATTCATGTTCTCCAAGCATGCAGGGGTTTGTGACTCGAATGAAGCAGAGGTTTCAGCGATTTTGGAAGCTCTTCGTTGCTTCTCTAGAAACTTCCATGGTGTTCTTATTGTGAAGAGTGACTCCTCTAATGCAATCACTTGGGTGACTAATCGAAAGAGGAACCCATGGAAATTTCAATTCCTCTTTAATGAAATTCGGGCTTTATCTTCCCCAATCAATGTTCGCTTCCGCCATGAACTTAGATCAGCCAACTACTTTGCCGATGCTTTAGCTAAACACGGGATTGAGAGGATGTCTTCTTGGGAGGGTATTATCTTATAGTTTGCTTCGGTGGGGTATGTTAGCTATTTTATGTTGGCAATTTCTCTTAGTTAGAACAAAACTCATAATTTCAGTCCTACTTGAATTGTATTTTCTAATTCTTTTAGATAAGGACGGTGAAGGAACTCCATTGTGGTGAAAGTCTTCTGTTGGATTCATGTGATCAACTTTAAAGACTCCTTCTTGCATTTGAAGATCCCCTGCAGAGTTCTCCTAGAGTTGTATTGCGAAAATAACTGACTGTTTCAAGAACCTGGTCTCGCTATAGCGAGACTGAGGCTTGCTATAGTGAGCCACTGTTCTGGCTCTTCCAGGGAATGATCTCGCTATAGCGAGGTCCCTGCTCGCTATAGCGAGCTGTCAACTCCAGGTTGGATTAGGACTCTGTCAGCTGATGTTCTCTACTTCTCTTAGAAGTTCTTTCTTCTTTCAGGGAGTTTCATGCACGAATAAAAAACCTCTTACAACCTCTATGAAGGGGACTGGAGAGCTATCAACAAGGGTGCATCAAGTTTTATTCTTTCTCTCAAGTTTTGCAAGGCAGTCTGCGCTGAAGTTCTGGTTTTTATTCTTCTTCTCTCAATCTCCTTGAAGGGTCATTCAAGGAGGATTTCAGGCTAGCACGTGGAAGGTGAACGGCGGGTCGTCGGCGATTACTTCACAGTCCTCTAGGTTGAGTTTCAACTGGGTTAGATCCTGTGAGTTCTTTGTAATCTTCATTCTCATAGTGCATTGCTTTCTGTAGCTTTTGCCACCCGTGGTTTTTTCCCGATAAGGGTTTTCCACGTAAAACTCTGTGCCTCTCCTTGTGTGGTGATTGTTTATATTTGTTTAGCATAACTATTTGCATATAATAATCTGAGATAGGACCTTAAACTGTGTTAATGCTTAAATAGAAGGTTGGCTTTAAACCTTCAAGTGGTATCAAAGCAAGTTCGCTTTTCTAAAAGTGTGATCCACTCAGATTTATTCTATGGAATTCATTAGAGAAGGCTGAAATAGAAGGTTGGATTTAAACCTTTAGGGTACGACGCTCTTGTACCTAATTGCTCTTTTCTCTTTTTGTGTTTCCTCTTTCTTTTATGTTCTTTATTATCTCTTCCTCTTTGTTTTTCTTTTCTGCAACCTTCTTTTAATTAATTATGAAGTTTCAGTTACCGTTAAAAAAAAATCAATTTTTCAAGAAAGATAATACTTTTTTTTTATGTGAGAGAGAGAGAGAGAGAGAGAGAGATATGAGCAAATATTATGTGAACATTCATTGATCGAGCAGAGAGAGAGAGAGAGAGATGAGCAAATATTATGTGAACATTCATTGATCGAGCAAATATTATGTGAACATTCATTGGTCCACTGGTATGCTTCATGTTGTTGCCTTGTTTAAGCGTCTTCCAGATAATTTTCCGACCATGTTTGTACCTTGACATGTATCAATCTGGAGCTCAGCAAAAGGAAGGCACATGTCCAACACGTAGTTGGTGGCAAGAACTGATTGAATTAAAGTTTTAGTCTTTTGAATGAAAATAGTAATCAACCGGGGTGTGTGGCTCATCATGCCAAATGTGGGGCCCACTTATGATCTCCCTTATGACAAAAGTGTTTGGATAAGATCCAACCCATGCATTTTGTTGGTTTAAGGAGTTCCCTTCCTCGTACCAACACAAAAAAAAAAAAAAAAAAAAACGGGGAGTTCTTCCTAATCAGATGTGGAGAATCCGCTGGCATGATTGGAATGAACAAAGGGATTCTAAATCTCTATAAAAGGATGGGACTCCAGGAAGCTTATCACAGAATGGAAAGGGTTTTTTTTTTTTTCATTTAAGATGTTGATTTCAGTTTAAATGTTAGCTGATATACTAGATTTTGTAACAGTGATCAACCTCATGTTCTTTTCAGTTTTTTTATAAAGTAAAAAACTTTATATCTACGTAATCATATAATTAAGATAGGATGAGGCTTCGATAATCATGACCATGAACCAAATACTCAATTTAATTCATTTTTTTTTTAACCCCAGTGGTGAGATAATGGTAAATTGAAAATAGAGATTAGGAGGTATTTTTTTTAAAATAGTAGTGAAATTCTATAATTTTCTTTTTCAAAAATGAACTAACTTAAATGTTTGAAAGTATTTGTATGGTGAACTAAATAATTAAGTAGATACGATGAGACTTCAATGGTATCCTTTTGTACCAGAGTGAGTTTTCATCAGATGTTGGGACATTACATCCAAATTTTAGTCTAAATAATGAAGTAATAAACATTTTATCAACTACGAAACAATGTTTAAATTCATTATAGTCTTTTATTGAAGAATTCAACCCTGGATTGTGACCAAGACATGTGGGACACAGGTACTTTTGGTCATTTCAAGGAATCTATGCAAGGCAGCTGTGTTGGCAAAACTGAAATGGGTAGGGCAATAGCTGTCCTTAATGGTGTGAGTTTTCTTCATCCAATCTAAATGGGTAGGGCAATAGGTGTCCATAATGGTGCGAGTTTTCTTCATCCAATCTAAAGATATCAGTGAGAAGAAAGGAACGTGCAAATGCCCTTAAATCTGATATTTGTCCCAAAAAAGGTAAAATTTAAATATTTTCTAGAGAGTTGTTCGTACAAAAATGGTGCGATACCACACGGCCCTAGGATATCGCACATAGTGTTATGCTTGATATCACATTGCCCTAGGATACCGCACAGTCCGAAGTGTGCGATATTGTATGACCCTAAGATATCGCTTGAATAATTCTGTAGAAATACTTAAACTTCAAGAGTTCATTGGCGGATGTCAGGTCTAAGAAATGAATGATTGTTATCGTACCTACTAAAAATCCTTGATTTGTATTTTTCAGCGATAGGCCATCTTGTCAACGTGGATTTCATGCAAGAACATATATAAAGCAAAGTTAATTGTTTGAAAGCCGTTTTAACTGGCTAAATGCGGGCAGAATCAGTGGCAACAATCTATAATTGAGGACTGGACCCTGTCATCTTTAAACTGTTATTTGCGGGTGGTAATTCATAAAACAACACACAATGCAATCCAAACTAGACCCAGTAATTCAAGGTTTAGATTGAAATTTCTGTATCCTTTAATAGGGCTCTGTTCAGGTTCAATCCATTATTCCTATTCAAACTGCCAACCTGATCTTACCCGACCCAAACCAAACAAATTCTAGAACAACCCACCAACCAACCCAAACAGAACCTGTTAATCAAGAGTTAGGGTTCACCCTTTCAATTCTGGATTGTTTTAATGTGAACAAAATTAATAAAGAGGCCGATTTGGCTTCACCCAACACCCAGCTAAATGAGGGAGAATCTGCACCACACAATCTATAATTGAGGACTTGAGAAAGCTCATCTTTCAACTGCTATGTGGGGTGGCAATTCCTAAATTAAAACACAATCCAATCCAAACTAGACCCAGCAACCCAACGTTTGGGTTGAATTCTCTGTACCACTTAATAAAGGGTTGGGTTTGGGTTCCATCCACTCTTCCCATTCATACTACCCACCTGACCTGACCCTACCCAACCGAGCCCAACAAATTGTACAACCACCCACTAACCAACCTGAACAGGACCTGTTAATCAAGGCTTTGGATTGACACAACACCTACCCCTACTGAAAGGCCTCTAAAGTTGTCAGAAGCTTACTAAACATTTGCAGAACCGGCTGTCAAACACCACTATGGGTCCTGTTATACCTTTCACCTTCGTCGCTCCACAGGCCCAAGGCGGCATTTCGTCGAACATGTGGGGGAAAAGCCCTACAAACACCATTCAAGCCATCATTAGAAGGATTCGCAGAAAGTGATTTGCAGAGAAGGCACTCCTGAAAAGGTGATTCACCGGATATTCCTCATTTTCTATGCCGTAGATTTTGCACGGCTGTGATTTACACAGATCAGATAATATGGAAGAGGAACCCTACATCAGAGAATCAGTATCAGCAGCAGCTGGGGTGGCCACCAAATCGTTGGTGAGGCTCATCTTATAAAATCCAAACCGCTCAGAATAATGACCCCCCCGAAAGGACCTCTTGAAGACCTTCAGTAAATAAAATTAGAGCATCTCCCTCCCTCTATAATTATTTTTGCAAGCTTCTCTTTAGCATTTGGATCAGAACTAGTGCTTCGAACTTCTAAAAGCATATTGAACTGAGACTTGTGAGGCATGAGCAAATAGCATTTGACCCTTCATTGTTTCTTTCAATTACCCTGTGTGGGATGTTTTCATGATACCAAGATTACCCCTGGTTTAGGTAAGGGCACCGACTAGGTTTGTCTTGATCTCGGCCTTATTCAGCTTGACAATTATGCAGGCTGGTACCGAGCTTGAGCTAGCCTGGGTACAAGTACCAGCTAGACTCTCTTGTTCTCGGCCTTGTGCGTCTCTGGGTACAAGTACCAGCTAGACTCTCTTGTTCTCGGCCTTGTGCGTCTCGGTAGCAGTGCCAGGGCTCGCCCAAAACTGACCTTGGTATCATCTTCAGTTAGGTCCAATTCACCGAGATGAGCATCGAACGCCAATCATGATTGTACTCTTATAAAAGTACGGCTACGTTGCAGAACGTACTGTCAGATAGGGTGGCCGCCGGATACAGATAAGAAAGATCTGGTGCGGTGAGCGTGCAAGGGCCTATTACTCAGTCAGGCTCATCTTCAAAGGGGGTGACGGTACCTCCCCAGCAAGATAGACTCCTGCTGGAACGCCTCCGGAAGAATACCCCTCTAGCAGAGTGTTCCCGTCAAGATGTTCCTCCACCCGAGCATTCTCGACAAGACAAAACCCCGATGCCATCCAAGTTGCACCAATCCCGTCACAAAGTCAATTCTGACGATGATGAAGAGTCGCTCCTCGCGGATATCAGGGCCCAGAACCTTGTTATCCAGGAGCAAGAAGAGCTGATCAGTTAACTCCGGAAACAGCTCTGGGACAAAGCAAAGGCCCCAGCCGCGCTCCCCAGGCGCCGCCGGGCCCTTTCGGTCGAGTAGGATTTGAGGCAAGTCCTGACTAACAAAAGGCGCGACCGAGCCTATGACGAAGGCTCGAGTAGCAGCCACCTCAACGACAACTCCAAGAGGTCACGCCAGAAATCGAAGGACAACAACGACCTGAAAGAATGGCTCAATTGACAGGTCAAGCAGACAATCCAACAGAATATGGAGGTAGTCGGTTTCACCCGAGACCGGCTCAACGCCTATGATACTAAGGACCTCGGTACATCTCCCTTCTCTCAGGAGATAAGAGACTTTTCTCTCCTCGAGAAATTTAATGTCCCAAGATTCGTCCTTTATGACTGGACTTCAAACCCAGTAGCACACTTCCGACACTTCACTCAAAGAATGTCGGTATGGGGCAACGTCGGACACCTGAACTGCAGAGTCTTCTCTTCCAGTTTGGGCAACCTCCCCCTATGGTGGTTTTGCGCACTCCCAGAAGGATTAGTTTTGAGCTGGCGGCAGCTCCGAAACTCCCTCGTGGAGAAATTCCAGGCACATAGAGTCATCCCAAAGACAGATGACAACCACATGGCGATCATAATGGGGCAGACTGAAAACATTACTCAGTTCGCCAAGAGGCTCTGGACCATCTACAGCCAAGTAGAAGACGCCACTGATAGAGTGGCCATTAGGTCCTTCAAGCAGGCGCTACTGCCAGGCAATGAGCTTCGCAAGGACCTAGTGCGGTTCCTCGTGGCCACTGTGAAAGAACTGATGGCTCGGGTGAACCAGTTTATTGAATAAGAAGAAGATAAGGCCTGAGCTCGGGAAAGTTTTGGCCTCTGGCAAGAAGACAAATCCTCCAAAAAAGATAAGAAGCTGTCTCGGAGGGAGGAAGTGGACCGAAACAGGACATCAATGAGTTCGGCGATGGCCTCGGTTCCTATCTCAATGGGCAGCAAGAAGCCTAAACCAGTCGTTGCCTCCTACAAGGCTGTCAACACGATCTTCAAGGAACCCATCTACAAGCTCCTCGGCAAAATAAAGTCACAGCCTTCCTTTAGGTGGCCACATCTCATGAATGGTGATCCCTCCACCCGCAATCAGAGCAAATTTTATGCCTATCACAAACGGAATGGGCACAGAACAGAGGATTGCATGGCCTTCAAGGCGCACCTCGAGAAGCTTGTAAAGGACAGGCACCTAAAAAATTTCATTAAGAAGGAGGGCAGAGTCAATCGAGCTCATCAATGTCGACTTGAAGATGATCATGACAACAATGAGCCAGAGGGCATCATCAACGTCATTCACTTGAGTCCCGCACCCAAGGGGAGTAACCAAGCTCGTACCGAGGCTAGGAGGGCTTATATATATTTTTATGTCTATAATCTTGAATATACAGAAGAATATATATCTCATAATCTATTATGACATAACCATGGGGTGTTTAACGGACCTTTATAATATTTTATAACCCCCTCCAACGTGACACAAAAATAGATTTTTTGATACAAGTTAGTTAGTGTATTCATATCTCAATGTATAGTGTCTAGACCTAGCTGCTGTCGCAGTTCCATCTACAAATGGATAATACTTTGGTATTAGTGTATACGAGTCGTTGTCGGATCAATACCGACTAATCAATAGAGCTGGGGTTATAGTTGAAGCAGCCAGTAGAAAATCGAAATAACTAGTTATAGTAGTCATGGAGGAGCTAAATGAGATAGTTATCATGCTTGCATATCCATCATTTGAGTCTCCAACAATTATTCCAATAATTACATATTTGATTTGACCTATGGACAAATATGCAAGCATACTTTTCATGCTTGTTTGAGTAATAGCAATGAGATTCCCCAATATCATGCTAAGAATAGCTAGGATTTCCAAAAGAAGATGCCATTCGTTTGATGAGAAATTCTATATAGAATGTTTTTTTTTATTCTTAATTTATATATTATACTTAATTTATAGCAGTTAGTTATAGCAGATTAGATTAATTATATTAGAGAAGATCGGTACTAAGGAAAGGATAAGATAAGGATGCAATCCATATCATAATGAGATATTTCGCTGGTTTCATTTAGAAAGGGGGGAGGTAGAACAAAAAGGAAAATGGCAAATAGGGGGTTTCCAAGTCCATGCCCAAGTACTTATCACTTCTTGGGTTGTAATTGCTATCATATTAGGTTCAGCCACTATAGCTGTTTGGAATCCACAAACCATTCCAACTGACGGTCAGAATTTCTTCGAATATGTCCTCGAATTCATTATTAGTATACAGTTTTTTCTATTTTTCGCACTCATTTATTAGTCTAGAGGCTCAAACCAGTTTCGAATTTGGAATTTATTAACATATATCACCTAAAACTTAAAATTCAAGTGGACGAATCTCGGGAATAAACGAAACACGCGAATTGAATACTTGGGAGCAACCACAGGTGCGCCCAAGTACACCAGAGGGACTTAGGCGCCACCACAGGTGCACCCAAGTCACATCTAGCTCGAGAATCACCGAATCCCCTATTAATCTCAAACCTCGACCCAAATCAACACACCAGAACACCCTTACGATTTGAAACAGCTGAAACCAGAAGCCTGAATTAACCTAAAATATTGAATTGACTCAAGCTACGAGAACATCCACCTAGGCACCAACCTCTTGGCAACCAGCCTCCCTCAATCACTAAGAAATCTAAGTAATTGAAACCTAACTTAATTCCAATCAACACAACATGGTAAAATACAGTTAATTTAAAGGACATCAAACCAAAAAAGTGCAACCTCAAATCAAACCAAAAAATTCAAAACCAACCCGAAACTTAGGACTTATTGACATAGGTCACCTGAAAAACCAAATTTAAGCGAATGAACCCCGGAAATAACCAAAACCCGCGAACCGAGCACTTGGGCGCCACCACAGGTGCGCCCGAGTAATCTTAGAGTACTTAGGCACCACCACAGGTGCGCCCAAGTCATTTTCCATTCCCTGGGACCACCGAATCCCTATTCACTTCCAATCTCGATCCAAATCATTACCCCAGAACTACAGCAGAACCAATAACAACCTTGAAATCAAAACTTAATTAGCCTAAATTCATTCGGAACCTCAAAATCAAACTAGAGAACCGAAAGAACGTAAATCACCACTTGGGAGCCATTGCGCCCAAGTACACAGAATCGCTTGGGCACCCACACAGGTGCGCCCAAGTCCCCTGTTTGGGCTAAATTGTGAACTCTAGTTACGTTTCGAGTTCCGGACTTAAGACTATTAAAATTAACCAACCCAAAAACATAAGACAACATCGAAACAGAAACTCACACTTAGCAAAACTCCCTGAATTCCGAAATTGACATCGATACCATCGTCACTAGCCATACCATACGCAACCTGGTACTTGGGCGCCACTGTCTGTGCGCCCAAGTCACCAGAGTGACCTAGGCACCACCACAGGTGCACCCAAGTCCTCTTCCACCCCCGTTCTGCTGATTTCGATATCTTTTCATCATTTGAAGTAAAACCCGAAACTCCAGAACCTTCGGCACATTAAAACAGAACCTTAAGGCACCTCTAATCCACCCCTATACAACTCTTAACCGAACCACGACTCAAAATGAATCAAAACAAACCGAACCAATTAAAACCTTATTCACCAAACTACTTAGGTGCAGAAAATATCGAACTTAGGTGTCCATACCCTAGGATTAGGTTGGATTTCTCCATTAGATAGATTAGAGCAATAGGCATCATCCCATCACTTTTCTTGTTCCGTTAGGGGACCGGGAAAGCTGATGTGGGCGGTCTAGAACCTTGGTTTAGGGTTAATCCGATGATCGGTAATAAGGCATTAATCACGTAAATTCAAGTAAAATCCCCTAGTTAGGCCCTTCTAGCCCAATATAAAAAATCCATAAAAACTATAAAACCAACAAAATAAACCCAAACAGATTTTTCCTTTATGTCATCCTCCACCTCAGGTGCCAGATATTTAATTGCATTTAATGATAAAAGGGAATGAAGAACTGATTTCTAAAACTGCATAAATGAGAATGATGAGATGAGATGAATGATTTCGCACACACTTTTACTCTGGCCCATCAGCCACCTTTAAAACAATCACGGCCCATCGGCCACCCTAAATCAAACCTTGGCCCATTGGTCACATCCAATCAATTACGGCCCATCGGCCTTTTACGTTTATCACTCGTGTATCGCACACGAAAAACATAGAAATCACAAGTCAAAGTCTCATTTGCATCATCATTTTGATTTGCAAAGTCAGCCTTTAAACCCTATTTTGCCAAGGGATTTGAAGGGGGTACCCGGGAACAGGGTTGATCCTCTTCTTAAATATTTGGCACCTCCCCCTTTTATTTACTTATTTTAATTATCTTATTTTACTTGGATACACTATGATTTTGCTATGTGAGAATTAACCTTTATTTGGACTTTAACTCATGACCCTATATTAAAGAGACCCAAATCAATGTGACAAGACAACCGTCGTGTGTTGCCGGCAGCACATTAGACGAGAGGAATAACCCACCCATTTATTTTCTCCCATTTTTCTTCGGCTTTCGTCGTAGAACGGTGTTACGGTCGTTACCGTAGCTGGCGATCGTGATCCGTCGATTTTGAGGGTAGTCGGAATCCTCATTTTCGATATAAAATTCAAATAGCATATATAGATGAATGGAGATTTCCCAAGCCATGGGTCGCGGGGGGATCGAAATTCACATCCGACACTCATCTTTTGTTTTTCAGCTTTGTATGCCAAATAAATAAAATCAAATTTTAAAGTCCCTATTGTAGTGAAATATGATTAAAAACTGACCACCTAGCATTCTATTGCTACATGAAGAAATTATTTAGGGAGCATTAGTGTAAGAAAATGTATAATAAAAACAGTTATTTCATTTGATCAAAAAGAGTGTTCATGCAGTAAACAAACAAAAATGACGAAACATGGGAGATGGATACTATGTCCTATAAACTATTGAAAATAGCTCAACACAGGACATGGATACTATATCTTAAGCAAAATTAAAAATCAAAGTTCATGTGGGCATATCTAAGTTTTCTTACGGTGAACAAAACCAAATGGCTACACAAGGGACATCGACTTCATTTAAGGTAAACTTGCATAAATGAAAGTCAATGAGTCCACCAACCTCTATATTAATGGAGCCCAACCACGTCTAAAATGGAGTTAAAGTAATTAAGAAATAAGGACATGAAAGGTAGAGGTGAGAATCTTCAGATAAAAATGGTTTGAACTCATAAAAAGGGATATGAAAAAGGTAGGTGAAAGAGCGGGATCGACAGTGAGTATATACACAAAGAGTGATGACATCGTTGCCCATTGTATTTGGGAGACGATATCATCCCTATATCCAAAAAGCCAAAAGAAAATAAAGAAAATTGGCAGTAGGACCTTTTGTGTGTGGTTTGAGCTATGGGGTCCTTTTTCATACACGAGCCATCCCGAGGTTTTTTTTTTCGTAAAATCTCCTTTAATATTTGTGAAATTATTCTTTCCTTTGTTTCAGCCTATTTCTTTCCTAAGTGAAGCAAATTATGAATTTTTTTTTTGGGAAATAAAAGTATCATATATCTTCCTTATTAATTAAGTTAGGGTTTGGATGGCTTAGATGTGAATAAACTAATGCGACTAGTAACATGCATAGAATGGTTCTGATACGTCATATATTTTGGTGCGAACCTAAAGAATGCTATTCCTAATTGAACAAAATTAAGCTTGTTATGCATAGAGAAACGTGGAAGCATTAAAGCTCCATTTTTCATTAATCCCTAAAGCTATGAAAAAGGTATAGTATGGTGGAAAATATTTGCGTTTGGTGCGGTAAATGAAATAAGCTTCAATTCCTCAAAGTTTTTATTTGGTAGAACAACAAATTCCTTAGTAATTCTAATGTGTTGATGCAACCATGTAGCCGCATCAATGCATCCACAAAATTGATTACATTCATCAAATAATGTGGCCTCACTACAAGATCACATGCATTAGTAAGTGGGATGGTACATTGGCCAACTCCAATTCGTTCTGCTTAAAAGGATGAATATGATGTCAAGTGTAACATCTGTTAGATTTTATAGTCTCAATCCAGTGTATGATGTAATAAATTGATTTATTTCATTATTTATCAATATAATCATGCTTTACTTTTATGAGATGAATGGTGTTTTATTACTTTCTTGCACATAACCAATACGAATGGTATGATGGTTAATGAGATGGACTAGAGCCCACAAGTATATTGAATGTGACACATGTGTGTTGATGAGATCCACATACGCGAGACATATGTCACAAATCCTTTACTTAAATTGATTTACAACTGGTGATGAGATTGGGCATCTCGTCTGATAAGGTTGCAGCACTTTGATCATTATAAGATAGTGTGATTTGTCTCGATCATTAGAATCTAAGATTCTGGATCATGGTGCTGTACAATGGACGTATTGAAAGACCATGAGAAGCACCTTATGAAACACTGTGTATACATTAAAGTGTGCTCTCATAATTCCCTAGCAATAGGCTCTCAATCCTGAGACATTAATGAACTCAAGTTTCTGTCTATTCGTTTGCTTTGAGTCGCTAATGAGTGAGGCTAACTGTAGGTCAACACCTTGGTGTCTTGGGTATGTGGTAGTAGGACCGGGGGAATATTCAATGGTCAAGATGGAATCTATCTACATTATCCCCTTGTACCAAATAATGAATTTATCATTAGTAAGTGCGCACCCATCTCAATTAAGAGTTAATTGAATTGTACTGATGATCACTATAATTAATTAGGCCTTAAGGATAATAAGTATGGATCTAATTTGGTGAATAGGTCAAATTGATCCATGGATATAGATGGAGAGACTTACTTGTGGTACTTAAGACTGGAGTGCAATTGCATTTATATAGTGGAGTTATATGCAATTAACTGTGGACCCGGATTGTACATGAGGTGTGGGGTCGGGGTGTCCCAGTTGGAGCCGGCTTTTTATGGAATCCCTAGTGGTCCCCACGCTAGCCGAATTATTAGATCATTGCTAATTTTACTTGAATCCAAAAGGAAAGGAATTAGAAAGTTATTATTTCTATTTGAAGTGAGATTTCTAATAGTGTTAATAGTAAGTTACTAATTTTATGGAAGTGAGACTTCTAATAATAATTAGAAAGAAGATATTTACTAATTCTTATGGAAGTGAGACTTCTATTTTAATTAGAAAGAGGAGGTTGCATAGGGCTATAAATAGGGGAACCAAACCCCTTGGATAACCACCTTGGAATTCACGTCCAATAGTGCAAGAGTTGCACTTCCTCCTTTCTTTTCTTCTTCTAGTTTCTTCTTCTAGTTTTCTTAGAGCTTCTAATTGATTTTTTCTTAGAGATTCCACCATTCTTCTTGAGAAAAGAGATCTGAAACGGGTTATAGCGTGGAAGACATTAGGTCTTGGAGATCCTAATTAGCTACTAATAAAAAGTTTCTTCATCTAGCAAGTCTTCTTCTCCATTGGAGCACTACCGAACTCCAAAGGTATAATCTACTTCCTTGTATGTTGTGGATTTATTTTGGTTGCATTGTGATGTTATTTACTATCCTAGAGATAGTGTTTACTGATCTTGATCATGAGTTTGAGGCTCTTGGATCCTGGATTGGGTTTTATGGCCTTATGGGTACTTGATCCCTGAGTCAAGTAGGTCAAAAGTTTTTGAAACATATCCACAAGACCCACCTATTTCCAACAACATCATCATCCCTGTGGCTTGAGTTCGTGCAAGTTGAATTCACCATTACCTTTCTTTTGGCTTCATTTCTTGCTATTTTAAATTGAGCACTCTTCTTATTCTTTTGGCTTGATTTTATGTGACTTTAATATTTCAAAAGATTTTCTACAACTTGTTCTACATGAGAATTGTTACGTACGAAGACATTGTCAAGTGTCCCCTAAAAAGAAATATTAAAGTGGTGATGGATGAAGGATATGCGGCAGTGGCGACCCCAGAAATTCGAGTCAGTAGGGTCAACAAAAGACTTATCTTCCACAAATCGAATAAATGTATTTTCCCTTTTATCAACATTTGTCATCTATTTTTGATAATATTAGAGTTTTCTCCATCTAATACGGGAAGAATACCATATTTAGAGGTTAAGTTAGGGTAAATGAAGACTTACAGACAAAATGTCTAAAAAGGGGAATTTTCTTTAAAAAATAAAAATTGGGCCCATTAGTTTTTTTTTTTTTTTTTTTTTTCTGTTTTGGTAGACAAATAGCCCATTAACTTAGGCATTGAGTGGGGCCAAAAGCTTCCCATAACTTCAATTCATTAAAGAGTTTTTTTTTTAATATTTTTCCATATCTCAGTGGGGACAATTGACCCCACTGGGATCCATGCTGCACCGCCCATGATATGCGGTGGATATGTAGATAAGACCTTGACTTTCTAGGATTTGAATTTCAAGGGTGATGGCCGGGTTTATTCATTTCTCATCTCTCCTCAATTAATTTTTGGGAAGATCATTGGATGGCCAGTTTTCGACATTCATTTTTTATTTCTTCGATTTTAATCACGCTTGGAAATAAACTCATATAATTTCTAAAAATTCAATTCACTACACCATTTGGGTGATTTTGCAACATTTGAGATTTCTTATTAGTAACGCATATCTGGCCGTTAGTAAATTAATAACAGATAAAGTTCCGTTACAAAATTACTTAACCGTTACTAAATTACCCGAATTATTTTGTGACGTTTATCAAGATTTTCACTAACGGATAGTCAACCGTGACTGATGTTAAAATGTAAATCGAAAAATTATTGAATTGAGACGAATTCATTACTCAACGAATCACCCACCGAAAGCCCTTTTTTCTTCGGTTTTCCCTTCCCCCACTACAAGAAAATTTGGATTCAGTGACAACTATTCAGTGAGGGAGGTATATATTGTCACTGAAAGTAACTGATCAGTGACAAGAAATTTTGTCTGTCACATATAAATCGTCATCACGTCTCACTAGTGACAAGAAAGTATATTGTCACAAAATTGGACTTTTCAGTGACAAGGCGTTTTTAGGTCGTCACTGAATGTTGTCACTACATAGGTCTAAATATTTTGCGCAAAATATATATATACCGAACCACTTGGCGCGTTAAGCCCTCCACTTTTTCTTTTTCATTCCCACGTTTTTTTTCCCTCCCGCGCTGCCCTACCACTACCTCAAAACGTCTAATTACCGATGGAAACTCACCGAATTACCGACAGTTTAAAACTGTTATGTTATTATGATGAAAATACAGCATCGCTTTTGCCAAAACGATGGCAAACGTATTGTCGCATCCAGTATTAAAATTACCGATGAATAAGTACCGTCGCCTCCTTATATGCTTTTCACTCTCCCGCGCGCGCCTGTTCCACTACCCTATTTCGTTTCGCACTCTAATGTTATTACCTAAGCATCTCTTCCGCTTGCAGCTCTTCTCTTCCACTCTCGATCTATCCACATCTTCTCTTCACAGCGTGCAGCGTCCACCATCTTCTCTCATCCCACCTCCCTCCGGCCATCCATTCTCTGCAACCCATCATCCCCTCTCCATCTCATCAACTCCGTCACCACATCATCATCACTCTCTCACCCAGAACTCCCAGACGCAGCACCTCCACCTCCCAGACCGATCCCACCTTCACTTTCCTCACCCCACCTTCTTCTCACTACACATCACCCACCTTCCTCTCCGCTCTCATCTCCTCTCCACCCCATCCCAGCCTCACGCACGTTAGCAGCCCATTTTCTCCACCCATTCGCGCATTATCACAGCCCACCATCTCCATTCACATAACCTGGGCGATCACCATCACCGGTCTCCCTCTCCATCCTGCGCAGACACATCTTCATCTCCCTACCAGACGCACGCAGCAACCCCTGGACGTCCACAGCGCTTTCATCTTCCTCCGCAGCAGCACCTCTTCGCATCGCACCACCAGACGCCTCCCCTGCGCAGGTACATTCCCTCCCACACTCTGCCCCAGGTCAAAGAATCGTAGCAGGACTGTTTTTTCCATTCCCCATCGCCTCTTTCTCATTCCATTTTCTGTCTTTTCTTCCCTTTTTTTCCAAACCTCTTTTATGTTTTTGATGTCATGGGGTTTTGTTGGTGTATTGGAAGTTTGAGATTTGGAGACTCTGTTTGGGGTTCGGTTGATGGAGAATGGGTTTTGGGGGTAGAAAAGGTCTTGGGAATAGGTGATGGGTTTGACAATGGCCTGTGTGGTTAGGGACGGGGGGTGGGGCTGAGATGAATGTGGTTTGTTTGGTGATTGGGATTTTGGTGATTGGATTAACAATTCCAGGTGGGAATCGTGGATACAGCAGGGAGAGTGAAGGGAGGAGGGGAGGGAATCGTAGATCTGTTCTTTTCCTTTCTTCTAGTCTCTCCTCTCTTTATTTTTCATTCCTTTTTTTTTTTTAAACTCTGCTGTTGCTGCGATTGGTGGAGATGAGAGACGAATAAAAGAAGGGAGCAGCAGAGGCGAGGAGGAAGAATAGGGAGGAGAGAAAGGGGAAACTCGCCCCTGGCCCAGGTATGCGAATCTCATCTTCCTTCTTCCATCTCCATTTTTTCATTTTTATTTCCTTTCTATTCTTTTCTTTTCTTTTTTTTTTGAAAAATTATATTCATGGACAACCTAAAAGTTATGGCCTCCTCAGCTTCAAGGCTGCATCCCAACCCTACTTTGCTTCACCTGGGCATTCTTAACTAATCTCCTCTTCTTCCCTTCCTCGCTGCAGGGCCTTTCTTTTTAAAGTGCTCTGTAGAGTGGCAGTTCGGGGATTTTTCTTGCCGGCTTTTCCTCCTTTGCAGAGCAGCAGTTGTGTTTGGCAGTCGCCCTTTTCAGTTCTCCGTAGCTTTCCCCCTATCATCTATTTTCCCTCAGCAGCAGCAACAGTGTTGGGTCTTGGTAGCAGACATCCAGAGCTTCTTCATTGCAAGCTTTGGAGTTGGGTGCAGCTCAGCAGTGTTGGGTCTTGGTAGCAAGCTTCCAGAGCTCCTTCATTGCAAGCTTTGGAGTTGGGTTCAGCAGTCTGCGTTCTGCGTTCTGCTTTGCTTCTTCTGAGTCTTTGCTGGTGTGGAGAGCTCAGTCTTTTCCTTCCTTGAGCAGTAGATGCTTCTTTTGCCCTGCTGCATTGGGAGTGGTTGGTCTCCTCCTTGATGCTGCAGTAGTTCTGGTCTTGTAGTGAGTGTGCTGCTGTCCAGTGCCCAATGCCCTGCTGTTCTTTTTCTGTGCTGTTTATTGTCCTGCTGTGGTGTCCTGTTCAGCTGTGGTGGCCCTGGTAGTGGCTCGGCTGTGGGCTTCTCTGCTGCTGGGAGTCTCTGCCTAGGTTTTTTATTTTCCCAGTCTCTGTTTTCTGTTTTGGATTTCTTTCAGTTGGGTTGTTTTTTCTGTTGACCTCTTTCTTTGGCTTTCTCTTTGTATCTTGGGGGCCTTTGGCCTTTTCCCTCTCTTCAATTCAATTTGCCATTTAGCAAAAAAAAAAAAAAAATCTCCATTTTTTCGTTTTTATTTCCTTTCTATTCTTTTCTTTTTTTATTGAATGCTGCTGTGGTTGTTTCAGGTGAAAATCGAGTAGGCAATCAGAGAAAGAGCACGGAGGGAAGGAAGGGGGAGCTCAGCCTTGGCCCAGGTATGTGGATCTCATCTTCTTCTTCTTTCTGATCGGTTTTACTGTGCAATTTCGATCAGGCTTCCCAAGTAGTTGTTGAAATCACAAAATGGTTGTTCAATAAATAAAAGTCAAAGCTTCTTATTTTTTATTTTGTAGTTTTTCTAAACTATATAAGTTATTAACATCCAATAAACTTAATTTTATATTACTTTAATCACAAAGCCTTCATTTACATGGGAGAACCAATGAGCGCTGTGATGTTTTGCTCGAACAACTCTCTATTGGGTGGTCTTATTTGGTGGCTTTGGACTTTCATTTTAGTTTCCTCACATGCTTGGTTCATTAAGGGTTATTTTAAAGAAAGAATCTACTATTCACATCATAAAAATGTAAGCACTCTCCATCCCTTTTTTCTTGGGGAAAGAAGGCCTTTTTCTTTCTCTTTTATCTTTCTTTCCTTATATTTTCATCCTTCTTATGATTGAATTCTTGTCTTATATATTTTAAGTCAGCTTCGTAATCTTATTTGAAGAACAACCCTTAATAAGAACTTTTTTGAAAAATTACCTCTACAAAGATAAGGTCTGAAAATGTTATTTATAAAATGTTTAAAATAGAATATCTGCTTGATCCATAACTGTAGCTCAGTTAGTTATAGATGAAAAACGGCCGTTGGAGAGAGAGAGAGAGAGAGAGAGAGAGAGAGAGAGAGAGAGAGAGAGAGAGAGAGAGAGATAATATATTATGAAACTGACAACTATTTATGACATTTAATGATGGATAAAATTCCAAAATAAAAGATCATTCTCCATTTTTATTTCAGAAAATGGGCGTACCATCAATCCAGACCTTCACATTAGCACCCAATTTGAATTGAATTTGATCGATTGGGTAATAATATATATAAACAAAAAATGCACCAAGGTGAAATCTACGTTGGAATTTTATATGTACACATGTGCTTGGACCACTTCACTTACTTTGGTCAAGTAAAATATTTCAAGTTGCACTTTTCTCGTTTTCTTTTATTATTCCCTACTTTATTCCTATACAAATGGAAATAGAAAAGGTAGTTGTGTTGGTCAGAATTTGGGAGCAGATGGTCATGGGATCATGGGACTTGGCTTTCTGACAATGTCTACATGATATGGCATATGTACATTTATTTAGGAGGATGAGGATCCCTTTTCTAATAGGATATGACAAGTGTCAATTATTGTTGTAACTTGATCCTATATTGGCCAACGAGAAAATCATTATGTATCCTGCTATATATATATATATTTTTTTTTTCAGATTTTAAACTTGTTTTAAGGTAAAAAAATTTTGTTTTAGTTTTTAGTTGTTTTCGGGGTCTTCTTATTTGCATATGGAATTGAGTTTTTAAGAATTTTAAAAAATGAATCCTCAAGGGCCGGTTTGCATTAGAATAGACATGATATGAATACATAGCATTTCATGTCATAAGTGGTTAAAAATAAAGATTAAAGTGTTTCTAAGAATGAGAATCAAATTACCTTTCTTTTATAAGGAAATAGAATGAAGGGAAGATAGGGAAATGGAAATCCCATCACCCTAATAATTCAATAGAGAAAAGTGAAGGCCTATCTGCGTGGAGTCTCCACGCCTTATATCCTTCACCCCTTACCTCATGTCCTTACCCACTCATATCTATAGTAATCTTTTGTAGAGTTCGTTTAACCGTGAATTTCTATGTATCTTAATGTAAATAAATAGGCCCTAAAAGAAAGAAACAAAGGTAAAAACCCATAAATGATGATAATCTACCCTTTCATGGAAATGAGTTAAGGTAAAATTTTAAACGAATACCGGCCCAACCATGAACCTAAATGCCTAGTTAGGTTCCATTTATATCTCTATCTTATGTTTTCGGCCCTTAGCCTGTTTCTATCTCTACCTTATGTTTTTGGCCCCTAGCCAGTTAAACGATCCTACAATACAACAATTTTAGTGTGAGTTCCTATGAATTCAATTTCATGCAAACCAATGGACTTAGAGTGTTATGTTTGTAAAAGGTATTACTAAACTTCCAAATACAATTTATGTTCGGACAGAATCCATAGCAAATGGGACCATGTCCAGAACCTTTATGTCTAGACACGACCCAGTTTTGGTTGACATTTAGAGCAATGCATGTGTCCAAAATGTATATGATCCCATTGGTCCTACAAGTTACAAATTAATGTTGCTACTGCACACTCTAGATTATATATACATTAATTCCTTCACCCAAGGTAATTTTTTTTGGTGTTTTAATGGTATCAAACATTTAGTTGTTATGTTGTCAGGTCAGCTTGGGTGAACCTCCTAAGAAAATGGACATCATATATGCCCATTATGATGCAAATTTAGGATTGGGAAAATTAAAATTTTTTTTTTTGATAATTTTTCCTCGTGTTTGTTCATGATGTACCTTCTCTTCTTGCAGTGAAAATTGCTTTTCTCTGAAGGTCAAGGGAAAACAACTTGTATTCTTGTTGTCATTGTGGTAAGTCCACTTCACTAACACCCTTGTTGTTTATTGGTGTAGACTGTAGACGTGTTGCAGATGTAATTACGAAAATGTTTATTCAATTATGCATCCATCTATAGGGGTTAGTTTCACTAACACCCTTGTTGTTTATTGGTGTAGACTGTAGACGTGTTGCAGATGTAATTACGAAAATGTTTATTCAATTATGCATCCATCTATAGGGGTTATTTTAACAGTTAGCTGTGAATGAATGTTTACATTGTCTTACAAACAACTAGGATAACTCTAATTTCTTATTTTGATAATAAAACCTTTTGTGTTGGAATGAAATGGGTTGATGTTCCTAAATGAACATATTAGTTTTCCATGATATCAGTATACATACAAGGAATACATATAAATCTAAAAAAATAAGGACATTTCTAAAACAATCCTATCACACCATTCTGCATCAAATTTGGTCAATTTGAAATCGTATATCTCATCTGGTTATTGATCAATTTTTTCCATTTATTTTCAATCCTCCAGCACTCCTAACTTTAGTGCAAGCCCACCCAACTTTCTGAGTAGATAGTATTCCTCACCACCAGCCGGACTGTCGGTAGAAGGCGTCTTGAAGATCTTCATTGTACTCCAACACTTCAAGTGAAGTATGTGTCACTTTATTCTCCACAGCTCAATTGCTTTTAAGTTCTTGCTTTTGATCTTTTTAACACTGCCTAATCACATGTCCCCTGTTATCTGTAATTCTATATGCTGTGACATTATAATAATTTTCACTTTTGTATTCATTCAGAGGAAGTGTCTATCAGATCTCATACTTATTATCATTTTGTCAAGTGGGTTATGAATTGTGTAGAGTTTTTTTAGTAGATTGTTGCTTTTATGCTCACGGTAGATATTATATTATCATTCTTGTTTGATTCTAATGTTAGATGAAAAGATATTTTAGAATGGATGATGCAGTTCATCAAGAATGGAAAATCATATAAATGATTGCAGCCATACAGATTACCTGAATTATGCACTTGTTTAAGTAGTCAACCCTACTCACTTAAATTATTCACTTTGTTCAAGTGGCATAGATGGTCTGATTCTGGGGGCTCAATTCATTTACATTTTTGCTTTGATTTTGACCTAAAGGAGCATAATTCAGGGCCAAGGGGTAAAAGTGGTCAATTTGGTAGAAGATAAGGGGGGTGTAAGTGTTTTTTGAGCTGTTTTTAGATGAGTTTTGCTTTGTTGGGGGATTTTGTATTTGGGTTGTTTGTTTAATCTTGATGGGTGTGTCTTAAAAGGATTTTTACATTCCCTTGTCTCTTTTCCCAGTGTCTTGTGGGAACATGGAGGCATGGTCCCTTGTGGGAAATTGGATTCTATGGCATTGGACAAAACAGAGAAAAGAAGAAAAATTAAGAGACCCATAGCTTGTTCTCCCAAGCTATCTGTGTATGTGTGTATATGTGCATGTGCATGTTTGATGCCAAGGAACAGGTGTTGGACTTTATGGGAGTGTCGTCCGCCAAGGTGGGGCCCATATATTGAAGTGCTCATATATTGAAGTGCTATGGTTGAATGGTGAACCCCGAATGACATAGTGGTGAATGATCTTATGGTGTGTTGGGGCATTGAGATGTTTATATGAAGTGTTTTTTTTTTTGTTATGTACAGGTACTTAACAGGTTGTAAAAAAAAAATTTTAATGTCACATGTACAGGGGAGACTCTGCCGAAATTTCGAGAAATCTTTTACATTCGATATTGCTGTTGGGAACAATCTTTTATCAGATAATTTACTACACTAAGAAGGGTGCATGTGCCCATTGGTAGGGATTCCCAAATTTCCTTCCTCCTACTTTCTCTTCTTCCAAACACGCATAATAATTTGCTTGATTTCTACTCAGGTTCATCTAAACATTATTATTCATTATATATAAATCTAAATCAACTTATCTTTATGTGATTACATGTTCTTTGTTGTAATTCTAGTTATCAGTTTGTTATGTTGCTTTAAGTTCTGAGTGGTCCTCCACACTTTATTGAAGCTTTCCCTGTTTTTGTTGCAATCTGATTTTAACTGTAAGGAATTGCTAACTGTGCTAATTTTTACATTTGCTAAGTAACCATAAGTTAGGTGCATCATCTTGTTGTGCTTTGCTATGTTGGAACTAAATATATACTTCTTGTCAGAAGTCATTTGCTTTGTTCTGTTTTCTCTTCAGACAGTTCATCACAATGCATACCATGAAGATCCTTATGCATAGGAGTTTGGTATTAGAATCAGTAAGAGACTTGCCTCTGTTGAAGCACGCATTTTGCCAGCTCATTGGGTGAGTAAATTAAATTTTTATGTTATAGCTGTTGCAAAATATGCGCTGCCATTATTAGTATGGGCATCTTTGTCGTTTTTCAAAACTCCTGCTTTTCTCTGTTTTTTTGTTTTTTGCAGTTTGGTTCTGTTCCCTTTGGCTCATCAGCTTGGAAGATTTTGCTTGTCATTAAATAAATTCTGGGTTTTGCTTACATTTTCTTTTCCTAACTGCAATGTTTGTGGGGTTGGTCATCTATGCAGCAATTGTGCTGTGTAGGTTTAATGTGATCTCTATCACTATTATAATTTTTAGCATTGATCCCATCCCTGGATCTGTATCTCTTTTCTACTTTTCCTAATTTCTCCATGGTTAATGATTTTTTGTTTTATGGAATTGTTTGAGAGCTCTTTTGAAGTATGCAGTGTGTTAGATTTTTTTTTTTCATTTTCACTTTTTCCAAGTTCTTTGATCTGTGATCATGTGTAAATGAAATGGGCTTTTCTTCTTGATATGTCCTTTCCTTTTCTTTATTGTCTAGCTTTTACAGATGTGGCTATATCTTGGGTTTAATCTATCTACTATATAATAATTATATTATGCCATGATCAGCTACTGAATTGATGTTGGAACAAGAATCTTGTTTGTATATTGATTAGTTCTTAAATCGATTTTGAGGCTGGTCTTTTTTCACCTATTAAAGCTTGGGTAGAATGTAATTTAGCGGGTTAGTATAATGGACATTTTATTGACTCAATCTCGTTATTTTCTTTTGTATCTGATGAGTTTGGTCTATTTGTTATCCATTCCTGTTCCTTGTATTGCCAATTTATTGTGCGTCTAATGTTATATGTGTGTTTCTTCTTAGTATACCTCTAGCATTAACTATTGATTTTGATATATATTATTGATATGAATATAAGCTATGCAACATGATTATTGATCTGATAATATTCTGAACTACTTCTGATGGATACTTCCTTCTCTAGGAGGTTTTTTCTTTATTAAGTACTCATGGAAATGTTTCTAGCGTCACTTTTGAAGATGAGAAAAGACACTCTGTCATTATACGGTTTGATTGTTCATCAGGAGATGATATACTGGTTTCCAAAATTCAAAAGGGGATGTGGCAGGGAGGAGATGATTTAAAAGAAGAGAAGTTCCCACATTTTTTGATGAATCCAAGAACATAGTAACCAAGCGAATCTACAAGAAATATAAGCAGGTAACTAGTTTTTTATTTTTTATTTTTGTTTTTGTTTTGGTTTCCTTGTACTTAGTTTTTTATTTTTTTTTAATCTGACCACTAGTCTTATTCATTTGTATTTGATTAGTTGTCAATTGTGTCATCCAAGATATACTTCAACATTCTTGATCATTTTAAGTTAGATATGCTATATATGTGCCAAAAAATGCATTGATGTAGATTGATCATTTGCGGTTGGAAGTACTTTTTTGCTTATGGTTCTTTTCTATCAAATAACTGGATTTTACTAGCAAATACATTGACATTGACATTGAAATGGCTTGCTTTACACCATGATATATATTGAAAGTGTTGAGAAATCAAGAAAATGAGTTTCTTTTAAAAAATTATTATGATTTTTTAGTATCTTTAGGATTTTTTTATGTGAATTGATGATGTGATGGGTGTTGAGTTAGGGTTTTTAGGATGTGGCTTTCCTTTTTTAGATGGGTGGGTTTGGGTGTTGGGTAAAGATGAGATCTTGTTTTGGTCGTGTGGGTTTTCTTTGGAGGAGATTTGAGATTTGAGATTTGATGGGTGTTTGTGGTGCTAGTTTCTTGGATCAGTGGATGAAAGTAGTTATTTTTATTTGATGTGAGATGGAGTAGATTATTTATAATGAATCCACTTGTATGTTCTTTATATGCTTGAAATTTCAATGTGGAGGTTAATTTCCTGGCTTGTTTGAATTTTGATTGATTTTCTTGTGTTTCCTTTTTCTTTGAAGAGATTGGAGGCTGACTATGATCTAGGATTTGTAGTTTTAGTTGTCAAGATCTACCTGGGAATCTTTTTTTTTTTTTTTTATAGGGTATGATTATGTTGGAGTGAAAGTTAATTGGTTATTGTTCTAGATCATTAACCTTTGGATTGTGTAAGTGAATCATTTATGATGTAGAATTAACATCTTACTGCTCCCTTATGATTTGAGTAATTTTGTTATTTTCTTACCCTTATGATTTGATGTGTGTTGGCTGTGACTTTTGTGGGATGGATACTATGGTTCTTTAGTTATTGATTACTTGTTGCTTTGTGAATTTTCTTGGGCAATGGTATACTTGGGTTTGTTGTTCACAATTTATTATTACTTTGTTTGTATGGTTGATAATGTTTGAATAGTTGGTATCTACATCATGTGTGTATATGAGATAAAGATGATCTTTCTCAAGCAATTGACATAGACCAATAAAATTAAGGGGTTGCACTCAACTCTTTCCCAACATGTCAACACTCACCAACCAAGTTATATTTTTCTACTTTCATATATTAGAATGAGTCTTCCCAAATTCTTCATTATCAATGCTATTCTGCTTAATGAAAATGGAGAAGGATTCTTAATTCAAATTTCTCTTTGTTTGTTCAGGAAGTGAGTGGCCATGCTGCCTTGTCAAATGACTCCCTGGAATCTTCAATTTGCCAATTTGTACCTGCCATCAGGTCAGGAAGCTTTTCTAACATTGGTCCCCGAAGATTCATGGAGGATGAGCACATACAGGTCAGTAAGAACAGTGGAAGGTGCTCACTGAATGTGGAAAGGGATCTATGGATTTTTGAAACAGTTCATGTGTTATATGTGTTCTCTGGGTATTCACAATTTTGATTGAAAATGTCAATCATTACTGTACACAATAAATTCATGCATAAATAAAGAAATGCACTAAAATTCATTAGATACAAATTTCTCACCATTTAATGGGAGGTTTTACATTCAATTCTATGGGTACATCACACTCCCGATCGTGAGAACTCATCGATCGTTAATTACATCCTCAATGGAAAACCTCTGATTATCGAGATATTGACTCAATAAAATTTACAAAGAAAATACAGGAATTAAATAAATATAATTCATAAGTTCTTTCTCTTCGTCTTTGCTGTCAGAAGTAGTTCTTTAGATTCATCTGGATCTTTGTGATCATTTCTTGATTGGGTTCATAAATTGATGAATTTGATGATGATGATTTTTTTCTTATATGGAAATGGGCCACTCCATATATTATTTTTTTTATTGGCCCATCATAATGGATTTGAAATGGCTAGGCCTCATTGTTGAATGAGTTGAGTTAGATTAGTTGACCCAAAACCTTTGGTTAGATATATGGGCTTTGACCTTTTCTCTTCAAGGGATTTTTAAATTTGAAAAGGGGTTGTTTTAACTCTCATATATCAAGGAGCAATATTTGAACTTCTCTCTCTTATCCTTGTCAACTCCCCATACCTATATCCAACGTATAGGTTAAGAGTTTGAGAAGAAAAGTTGAATTTACTCACAGAAGAAGCCGTAACTGAAACTACTACTACTTTATTAGAGATCACATCAAAAGTGAGGTAATGTTGACCTCTCTCCCTTTTTGTTTTATGCATAATTTAGCATTTTTCCTGTATGGATTATTTTATAAAATATTCATAATCCAAAAATATATTCTGTATGTAAACAGTTGTGAGGTGTATTCCGGCTGATTTTATCTTCTTTGAATTATATTCTACAATGTGTTATTTCAAATACATGTAGAAAAATTGTTTCGTTGTTGCTCATTTTTCATCATGTTTCTTCTCCATCATTATTTTCTTGTTATGATTTTTATTTGAGAAATGATGAAGATGGGCCATTTCTTTTGATATTAATAGTGCTTATTTCCTTGATGGGTATGGACTGATGTAGTAGTATGTGAAGTCCTATTTACAGTCCTCATTTGGACTGGTTTCTTGAGCCATTCATGTCCCTCATTTTAACTAAAAAAAAAAAAACTCATGCCTGCTATATGAATTGATTTTCAATCCAATTAATGAGATCATTTTAGGTTTGGCTCTCCACCATTTAGGACTATTATTTGGATTCATTGACTTGTTTTCAGCCAACATCTTGACTATCTTTTGACCAATTTATAGCCATCATTTAGACTGAATTTTCAGTCTATTTCCAGCCAATATTTGGGTTACATTTCAGCCCATTATAAGTGATTTCTTGACATCTAATGTAAACAAATGTAAGTTGTTATTTGGGTTGATTTTGGTTTATAATTCTGGCCCAATTTTGTCCTATAAATCTGATCTGGTTTAGAATTATATGTTTGGATTGGTTCTAGCCTGACTTGAATCTGTAATTCTAGCCTGACTCGGACTGCAATTCTGGCCTGGCTCAGACCCAAAACCGGCCTGATTTAGGCCCAAAATTTGGCCTGACTTGAAGTTATAATTATGGCCTGAATTAGGCCTAAAATTTTTCTTAAATTAGACCCTATATTCTGACATGATTTGGACTCAAAACCTGGCCAGATTCAGGCCCAAATTCTGTCTTAGATTTGACCCAGATTCAGGCCCAAATTCTGTTTTAGATTAAACCCCATATTCTAACATGATTTAGACTCAAAACCTGGCCAGATCCAGGCCCAAATTCTGACCTGATTTGGACTGCAATTCTGGCCTGGGTAAGAGTCAGAATTATGGCCTAAGTTAGGTCCAAAATCTGTCTTTAATTGGACCTAAAATTTGACCTGATTTAGACCCAACAATCAGGCCTGCATTAGACCCAAAATCTGGTCTTAGTTAGACTCAAAATCTGGCCTTATTTAGACACAAGCCATGTTGTTTGGATGGCTTCATTGAGTTTCGACTCAATTAGATCATCATTTAAGTTGGTCTTCAATTTGGGCTATAAATGTTGACTCATTTTTTTTAGGTTGGCTTTGGCTAATTCGATACACATTTTTGTGCCTGTCACAATCATATCACAATTTTGGGATGGGCATGGGCTGAAATTTGAAGCCGTTTGAAATGAGTTTTCATCCCATTCATGTAATTAAGTTTGGGTTATACCTGATTGAGTTGGGCTTATTTCCAAACCACAATTTGCGTGGACGTTTTGAACTATAAGGTCATAGTTTAGGCCAAACTTTTAACCTATTTAAAGACGAGCTTGGGCTAAGTTTCAAGCCTTTTAAGGTCTGATCCTTCAACCTATTAAAAATAAGTGTGGGCTGAATTTCAACCCATTTAATGGAGTTAGTTTGGGCTAAGTTTCAAGCCTTTTAAGGTCTGATCCTTCAACCTATTAAAAATAAGTGTGGGCTGAATTTCAACCCATTAAATGGAGTTGGTTTGGGTTAAGTTTCAAGCCTTTTAAGGTCTGATCCTTCAACCTATTAAAAATAAGGGTGGGCTGAATTTCAACCGATTTAATGGAGTTGGTTTGGGTTAAGTTTCAAGCCTTTTAAGGTCTGATCCTTCAACCTATTAAAAATAAGTGTGGGCTGAATTTCAACCCATTTGTAGATGAAATCTGGCTGTAATACAGCCCAATTTCAGCAAGTGTTTGGGCCAAAATCAAGCCCAGTTCAACCAATATTTGTGCTAATTCCTGACACATTTAGAGTCCCATCTTGGACTGATTTTTTAACCCATTTGTAGACGAAATCTGGCTGTAACCCAGCCTATTTTCAGCAAGTGTTTGGGCTAAAATCCAGCCCAATTCAGCCAATATTTGGGCTAATTTTTGACCCATTTAGAGCCCCATCTTGGACTGATTTTTCAACCCATTTGCAGACGAAATCTGGCTGTAACCCAGCCCATTTTCAGCAAGTGTTTGGGCTAAAATCCAGCCCAATTCAGCCAATATTTAGGCTAATTTCTGACCCATTTAGAGCCCCATCTTGGACTGATTTTTCAACCCCTTTGCAGCCAATATATGGGCTGTTTGTTTAGGAGGATTTTTGCTGTTTATTTAGATGGACTCAGCCTATTTGTAGGGTGTTTGGTTGGGTGAATTCAGGTTTGTGAGTTGTTTGTTTGTGGAGAATTCATTTTTATGAGTTGTTTGTTTGTGGGCTGTTTGTTTGTATGCCACCAACAACTTTAGAGGGCAGATTTCCATTAGGAAATCTGAATCTCCAATTTTTTCTTCAGGTGGGAGGGCAGACTTCTTTTAGAGAAATCTGAATCTCCATTAAAAAAAATTGAGGAAGTTTTAAAGAACAAATCTTTTTGTAACATAAAGATTTGGATTTTCATTCGATGGAGGGCAGAAACCTTTGAACAAGGGTCTGAATCTCCATTTTAATGGAAATGAAGTGGTGGGAAAGATGAAGATGGAGTGGATACAGAGGTGATGTGGTGACTGGAGGGCAGAATCCCTCTAAAGAGGGTTCCGAATCTCCAACATGGAAAAGATGAGATGGGAAAATAGAGTGAGGTTATGACAGAAACAAAGAAGAAGAACAACTTCATTACCTTCTTCTTCTTTCCTTTTCCTCTCTCTTTCTCTTCTCTTTCTCTTTCTTTTTTTCTTTTTACCTCTTTCTGCAACACCCAAAATGAAGTCTCCTCTTTGTTAGAATGTCCAGCCCATTTCTCTTTCCTTCTCCTTTTATTATTTTTCTTGTTTGAGAAGTTATGTAACTTCCCATGATAAGGTCGTGAGAAAGGGGTGGGAAGTTTTTAAAACTTCCCACAACGATCTCTCTCTTTCAAATGCTTGAGTGGGTCAGATGGCTCTCATTAGATCATTTTGTGGGCCCACATTTGAATTTTGAGGAATAAAAATAGTTTATGTAGGGATTTGAAACTTAGACCTTTAGGATGATGTGCATTAGCTTCCACCACTTTACCAACAGCTACTCGTGTAGTTTCTTTACTAAAAAGAGTATTTTGAAAATTTGATGACTCATGTCATTGAATCATGTTAATTTAATGGGCTTAGACCAATTTCCATATGCATTTTTTCGTTTGGCAAAATTTTGACATCAACAAATGCCCCCTCGAGTCACGTATGTGCAAATATTTGTACATGTGGGACTCGAATTTTTTTTTTCACAACATAGCATGTATATAATTGCCCCCCTTTTTATTTTTCAGCAATGTGGAAGGAAAAACAACTGGTTTCCAGTTCTTTGACAATTCCTCGTATGCATTTGCGAGCCCCCTTCGATCCAATTAATAATTTCAATGGGATGAAGCTGGAGCGAACCTGCTCAATTCTTGATTTTCCTGAATATGAGTCGATTGGTCTCCCTAAAGAAGACAATGATAACTGGACTCCGATCATACAGGAATCCTCCAGTGTTTTTGATCATATGCTTAGAAGCCATCCTAGATGTATAGATCAGTTGACTGTGTTGTGTCCCCATGTTTGCTATGAGGATGTCAGTTTTTTCAGTACATTAGGAAGGGAAATTGTCAGTGGAAAACGATTACCATGGGATTGGCAGGAAAAATTTAGAACACTGGGCTTGTTTGAAGCAACTTTGCAGTGGAAGTGTTGAACCAGGGATATAGTTCATCTTTTTGAGGCACGTCTTCACAATGCCAAAATACTGGAGGCCGTTCGTGCTTCCAAAGGAAGCTACTTGAGGGCATCTATTGTGTATAAGGCGTTAACAGAATACTGGTGCAAATCTACAAATACATTTCATTTTTGGTGGGGTGAAATGTCAATTTCATTATATGACCTGTACCGTCTTTGCGGATTGCCTATTTCAGGGGTCTTTTATGATGAGTTTGTACCTGATAATCTTTTTATCTACGATTATGAGGAGAATCTAGTCTCATATTCTGATATTGAGCGTCGTGAGAAGAAAATCCTCCATGACCTCTTCAATGAATATCAGGTAGTCTGCAGTTGCAAATCAAAAGGAAAGAAAGCAATTGTTTTAAAAGATTGGATAATTCACTTTTACATGCCCCCGGTGGATGATACATCGGTTCGAACAATTGTCAAGGATGCAAGATCCAAAAAGTGTGCCTCTATGGGGAGAAAAGTACCAAATCTAAGTGAACCTCAAAATCTGGAAGCTGCATGTAGACTGAAGTCTCTTTCTCTCAATAGTTTCTTGGCTGCTTATATTGCTGCTTGGTTGAGTGAATTTGTTTTCCCTCACAATAATGGTGATACAATCAGACCCGAGACATTTGTCATGGCTGCTAAGATAAGCATGGGCACTCCTGTTTCACTTGCACCACCTGTTTTGGCGAGTATTTATCGAGGCTTAGGGGCAATAGCTACTCATCCAGATGGGCCATTTTCAGCTGTCATTTCTTATCCTATGCACTTTTTGCTCATTTGGTTGAGCTCATATTTCCCGGGGCTTTATTTGCGGCATGGCCCAAAAGATTGTAAAATGGCTTGGGAATATTTGATTGATGTTGTACCTGTTGATTTGAAGGGATTACCAGCGAGACATTTCTTCACTCGGCTTGAGAATATGTATTCACACCCATATGCCTTCACTGACCAGACTCGTTCATTGATTGATCAGAATAATTTGTTGAAGACACATGAAATAAGTTTTCTTATTTCAATACGCCCTGGTTTACTTCCTTTAAGGCAAAGCAGTAATCAAGCTAGGGTTGAACATTACAACCCATGTCGGTTTGCTAGATTCTTTGGTTTTGACCAAGCTGTGCCAACTTCCCTCTTCAATGAAATTAAGCGAGGAAATTTTCCCTTGGGTCAACTAAAAAGAATTTGGGAGCACCTTTTATGCTCAAATACAGGGGTATCATTTATCATGCCGGGGGTTTTAACTTTGGACAAACTACCCGTAAGTTTGTTAGATGGTGGAAAATTTGTTGGGAAGCTTATTTTAACCTCCAGAGCAGGGAAAAACTTTTGATAGATCCCAAGATTGATGAAATTTATAAGGCACGAGCTGTAGCTCATATTGCATCTAGCAAAGTTTCAAAGAAGAGAAAAAAATTCATCAGTTGGCATGAGTCAAAGTGTGCAATTGACAACTCATGAAGCAGAAATCGTTCTTTCTCCAAGAAGAGCTCCTGTTAATATTTCAGAGATGCTTGAACCTGCAGCGAGGCCCAAAGGAAATTCTTCTTCATCCACAGATTCTTTTGACTCAGACAGAGCTCCCACGAAACATCATAGATCCCATCATAGGAGTTCTTCTCCTCCTTTGGAAGTTCTTAAGCAAACTGATGTTGTTGAAGGTGCTGACAATGAGTTACTTGATTATGGGGAACGAGAGGATGATCAGATTGATTATGACCTTTATAGTGACTTGCCCGGAGCCACAGGTTTCTCCACTCAAGCAATCTCTTTGTCTACTGGGGCTACAGAAAGATTTACAGACTCACTGGTTATTAAGGTAGCAGAACCCTTCCTTTATTTAACACCAGGAGCAAGTTCAAGTGCCCAAGCAGGTATTTTCTTTTTCTCTTTTTTTAGAATATTCATCTTAATTAATTGATGATTCAAGTTCGATTTTCCTGATGAAGATGATTTTTTTTTTTAGACACTTCTTTTGTTGACAGGAACAGAGCTCAACAGGAATTTGTTGGAGATGAAGACAACGTCATTTTTTATGTTGGTAATGCATCCCTTGATAAGAATGATTCTCATTTCCTCTTTTTTTTTTTTTTTATCATGTATTATACAACATGAACATGTGAAACACATTTTTTTTTTTAGGTGCTTCTCCTAAAGGCAAAAATAGGACCCAAGAGAATTTTCCTGCAGATAAGGAGGATCTTGTTCCTGAGGTTGTTGGTGCTATATCTTCAGAAGATGTTATTGTTGGTAAGAGAAATCTCTCTCTCTATCTTTTTTTCAAACATATACATATGTTACTTTGGCATGAGAATAATAGAAAATTTCCTTTTACAGATAATGTTATTCCTTCACCCTTGCCATCTTTACCTCTATTGGCTATAGAGCATATTGTTGTTGTAAACGCTGAGGAAGAGGATGTAGATGATTATGCTCGAATTGCTGCAAAAGTCATTCTCTCCAAATTGTTCTCGAGTTCGAGCGGACGCCACTTGATCAACTTCATTCATTGTCTTCTTTTGTAGACAAAACATTCCATCTTTTGGAAGGCCTTCCTTTAGACCTTTCTGGAATAAAGTTTAAAGTGAATGGAGTTTTGGGTAAAGCTCAGTTGTTAACTGAAGCAAAGGATTCAGATTCATTTGACACGCTTCATCAAACTGTCTTAGAAAAGCTTGTCTTAATTTGTCATGAGGAGAAGCTGAAAGTTCGGAAGGTGGATGAAATCACATCTGCTAGTTCACAATTGAAAGCTGAAGAAATTGGACTTTGTTCTAAACATGAAAACTTAAAGAAAGAAATCTCTTCCATTGAAGAGAATATTTTATCCCTCCAGGAACAAGTTGTCATGAAACATCATGAAGTTAATGAGATTTGTGACCGTCTGCATAAGATTGCAAAAGAAACTGCAAGTTTGGACGATGCACTTTTAGATTCAGAAAATGATTTGAATTTAATTGTTGAACAAAAACAGGATTTGGAAAGAGAAGTTGCCCAATTTGTTCAGCAAAGGGAAAGCAAGCATCAAGCAACGACCGATTTGGAGTCAAGTTTGAGAGAGTTAATGCAAGAGTTGTCCTCATGTGAGTGGATCTAAATTTGTATTAGATGGCTTCATTTTGTATTTGGAATGAATCACTGTAATAAATGATCCATTTTATTACTATTTTTTTTTCATTTCCATCTTGTCACTGTAATAAATGATCCATTTTATTACTATATATTTTTTTCATTCTCATTTTGTGTATTTTTATGCATAATAACATTTTATAAAACGTCCATTACTAGGAGGAAGTGTTCGATCTCCATCTTGTGTAACCAATTGGTAAGCCCCATTGGTAAAGACTTTTTGTACTACATAAGGTCCTTCCCATTTTTGGTCAAATTTCCTCTCGACAAACGAGAAATCACAATAGGTCTTTTTACTGTGAGAACTAAATCTCCTTTTCTGAAAGACCTGATCTTCACTTTCTTATTGAACGCATTTGATGCTCGAGCTTGATATGCTTCCAATTTCTGTTGTGCTTCAAGTCTTTTTTCATCAAGTGCTTCCAATTCTTGAAGTCGAAGTTTGGCATTTTCATCATTGGTGAATGATTCTTGTATGGCAATTCTGAGGGATGGTAATTGTACATCAAGAGGAAGGATTGCTTCTCCTCCAAAGACTAATGAATAAGGTGTATTTTGGGTTGGAGTACGGATTGTTGTTCGATATGCCCACAAGGCTTCAAATAATTTCTCATGCCAGTCTCTTTTATTTTTAGAGACTATTTTCTTGAGAAGTTTGCAAAGATTCTTGTTAAATGCTTATGCTAGACCATTTGCAGGTGCATAAAATGCTGATGAAAAATAATGTTTGATTTTATATTTTTCACAAAATTTATGCATTTGTTGGTTCTTGAAAGGAGTTCCATTATCGGTAATGATCCTTTGAGGGATGCCAAATCGATAAATTATATTTACCGGAATAAAGTTGACGACATCCACAGCTTTAACTGCTTTGAGTGGAATTACTTCTGCCCACTTAGAAAAATAATCCGTAGCGGCAAGTATGTATTGATGGTTAAGAGATGATGGTGGGTTTATGGGCCCAATAATATCGAGTCCCCATGCTTCGAATGGCCATGATGTTATTGTGGGGTGCAATGGTTCTGGTGGTTGATGAATAAAATCTGCATGTATTTGGCAAACATTGCATTTTTTTAGCAAAGTCCATTGAATCGGCGACCATAGTGGGCCAATAATATCCCATTCTCTTCAAATGCATATGGAGTTTTGGACCTGATTGATGTGATCCACATGTTCCTGAATGCGCTTCGTTTAAAGCTTCACGAGATTCAATATCTGAAAGACATCGAAGCAGTACTCCATCTAATGATCGTCTATATAAGACACCATTAAGTAGAACAAATCGCGGTGCTCTTCTTCTGATGTCTTTCTTATCTTTTGAGTCTTGAGGGAGTCTTCCATATTTGTAAAAATTCGATAATTGGTTGTCGCCAATCTATTGTTTCGATTTCCAGTACTGAGATGATATTGCTTGTTTCAGTTGGAATTCTTTTCAAGATTTCTTGAATATTTGGAATAATTTTCCTTTCTTCAATCTTGATTGGCAAATTAATCCTATTCACTTGGGCTAGAGTTACAGCCAAGTTAGCGAGCGCATCTGCTCGGGTATTCTGTCCTCTTGGTATATGATATAGTTGGAAAATTTGAAAATTCCCAATCAAATTTTTAGCTCTTTCAAAATATTCAATTAATTCAGGTTTCCTCACTTCATAAATACCTGTTAATTGATTAACAACGAGTTGTGAATCTCCATGTACAATAAGAGATTCAACACCCATTTGAAGTGCTAACTCTAGTCCAATGATTAAAGTTCCATATTCAGCTATGTTATTTGTACACGGTTCAACCAAAACAAATGAATATGGAAGTATTCCATTTTCTGGAGTCAAGAATATAATTCTAGCCCCAGCTCCTGATCTTTGTGATGCGCCATCAAAAAACATTTCCCAAGGCTTGCGAATTTCAGTACAAAAGACCTCTTCATCTGGTAAGTTTTCAGATAGTGGTGAGTTATCAGGAATTGGATGTGCTGCAAGAAAGTCAGCCAGTGCTTGTCCTTTTACTGCTTTTTGAGGCACATAAGTGATTTCAAATTCCGACAACAAAAGCATCCATTTTGCAAGGCGTCCTGATAATGTTGGCTTTGACATTAAATATTTCAGAGGGTCAGCTTTAGAAATGAGACGGATTGAATGTTCAAGGAAGTAATGTCGTAACTTTTGTACTGCAAATATTAATGCCAAACACATTTTCTCGATAGGTGAATAATTATTTTCTGCACCAACGAGTGTCGGACTGAGATAGTAACAAGCATTTTCTTATCCTTGTCCATTTTCTTGGGCTAGGAGTGCACCCAACGAATGATCTAAAGCAGTGATATAAAGGATCATTACTTTTCCTTTTATTGGCGCTGCCAATACAGGAGGATTCGTAAGATACCTTTTTATGTTATCTAAAGCATTTTGACATTCTTCATCCCATTCAAATGAGACTCCTTTTTTCATTAACTTAGAAAATGGTTGACATCTTCCAGAGAGATTGGAAATGAATCTTCGAATATAAGCCAACCTTCCTTGAAGACCCCTTAATTGGCATAAATTGCGGGGTGGTGGCATATTGAGTATAGCTTTCCTTTTATCAGGGTCAACTTCGATTCCATTATGTCGTACAACGAAGCCCAGGAATTTTCCTGATGTAACTCCAAATGCACATTTAAGGGGGTTCATTTTGTATTGATTTTTACGTAAACATTCAAAAACTTCTTTTAAGTCATTAAGGTGTTGAGATCTATCTTTTGATTTAACAATTAGATCATCAACGTAACATTCCACTTTTTTATGTAAGAGATCTTTAAATATTTGAGACATAGCTCGTTGATATGTGGCTCCTGCATTTTTTAAACCAAATGGCATAACTGTATAACAGAAAATGCCTTTAGGGGTTCTAAATGTTGTGAGTTCCTGATCTTTTGGATCCATTTTAATTTGATTATACCCCGAAAACCCATCCATGAAGGATAAAGCTTCGAAACCAGTTGCGGCATCTACCATGAGTTCAGTGATGGGGAGAGGGAATTCATCTTTTGGACAAGCAGGATTTAAGTCATGAAAGTCTACACAAACACGGATTTGTCCATTTTTCTTATTGACTGGGACAATATTTGCTATCCATGTGGGATATTTTACTTTGTGAATGAAATTGGCTGCTTGGAGTTTATTAATTTCTAATTCAATTTTAACAGCAAGATCCGGATGAAAACGACGTTGTGCTTGTTTAATTGGTCGCTTAGAAAAATCTACTGCTAATTTATGAGTTGTTACTTTTGGGTCTAGTCCTGGCATTTCTTTATAAGACCAAGCAAACACATCTTTGTACTCAGACAAGTAGGCAACATATTCTTTCATTTTATCATCGGACAATAACTTGCTTACATAAGTAATTCTTGGTTCTTCTAGAGAACCTAAATTAATTTCTACAAGTTCATCCACTGTTGCCTGCCCCCCGTCCTCGAGTGATGGTGGTGCTTCCTCAGGATCATTGACTAATTCTTCATCTTCCTTCTCAGCATCTTGTTCTTCACCAGAGATCATATTGACAGAGTCCTACATCCCGTTTTCATGATGATAAGATTTTCCTTTTGATTTGTTCTTTTTGATTTGTTTTTGTTGAACTGTATCTCTACCCATTTCATAGCCAATCATAATGTATTTTAAGGCCTCCTCTGAAACAGAATCACATTGATATTTTGACTTCTGTGTTTCTCTTGAGACCATGTGTTTGTCATAAACATCCTAGCCTAAGCTTAAATCATTCATCATTTTGACGAATCTTTTCTTATTTCTTCCTTTCTTTGTAATTTGCATTTGCGGGATTGACTTTGAATTTTCCCCTTCGCAAAATTACGAGCCACAGAATGCCTGTTTAGGTGTCCCATACTTAGGATAGAAGCCATCATGCTTTGCCGGTGCCAATCAATCGAATACTGAGATCCGAGAGATCTGCGATATCTCTGCACCTTTTTTTCTTTTCCAACATCTTTTTGACTTCTCTTCTACCAGATATTTTGAATTAATTTGATAAGTTGTTGCCTTTTGTTTCCCTATACAAATAGGTTCAGGCTTGAGAACATATTTTTGAGCTTCCGTTCTATTAGGAAGAGGCTCAATTATCCCCCCTGTTTTCAAACTACTTGGATTTTCAACGTCGTAACCCATTTTTTGCATCATTTTAATAGAATTTGGGTGATAACGACTGATATCCACCAAACCTGTAGTTGATATTTCATTAGATTCCTCGGGTAACTTTGACGCTTGACCATGCACAAATTTGATGAGTGGGTATTTTTCATTTTCTCTTAAGAGAGTTGGATTTTCTTCCTCTGGAACACAGGTATCTATTTTGGTTAGATGGATAATGACTTCTTTCAAGACCTCCTTTGTTTCTTGAACTGGACACAGTAGAGATGTCCCTGATTTTCTCTGAGATTTAGGGATATATTGAAAAGTTGGTCTTCTTTTCGAGTCATCCTTTTTGCTTGATTTTGTTTGAGGATCTTCTTTGACCTTATTCATGGTTTCACACCCAATATAAAACTTTGCATCTGCAAAATAGGATTCTGCTTTGGTGAAAGGATTTTCGTCAGCAATCACCTTTTTCTGAATTCCCTTGTAAAAATACTTGAAACATTGGTGTAATGTTGAAGGAATAATTCCATTCTCATGCAACCAAGGTCTTCCAAGTAACACGTTATAAGATGTCTAATCATCAATAACATGAAACACGCCCTTTGTAATCAAGTCACCAACAGTGAGTTTGAGCCTAATCGTCCCCAAAGCTTGTTGGCTACTTTGGTTGAAACCAGTTATAACCAAGTTTGAAGATTCAAGATCATTCACTGTCATGCCCAAAGATAACAATGTCTTGAGGGGAATAAGATTAACTGCAGACCCACAGTCTAGCATTATCCTATTCATTTTGACTTTGGCAAGAACCCCTTTTACAAATAAGGGTCTGTTGTGTGCCTTCGTCCCCAAAAGAAGATCTTCATCCGTGAAAGAGATTGTGGCTAAACAAGCCGCACAAATATTTGGGCTAAATGCATTCTCAAGCTCTATCTCCGTTTGATGTACTTCACTGAGAAATTCATCGGGATCAAGGAGAGCTTTGATAAGAGCCTCTCGAATATGTTGTGAAAGTCTTAAAACATCATACACACTTAGTGGTGCCTGAATCTTTTTCAAATGTGCCAAGACGTCATATTTTGTTGGAGACTTTTCATTCACAACTTTCTTTGCCCCCTGCTGAGATTGTACACCTGTAACCTCATTTCTTTCAACTGCCTTTTCTTTGGATTTCTTTTCAACCTGTGGTGTTCTCTCTGGTAACTGTTTCCCTGAATGAAGTTGGACTGGGCAAGATTCATTAGAGGCTTGCTCCACAATTTCTTCTTTAGGGCTATCCTTTTCTTCAATTTCATCATGTTTTTCTTCAGTGGATTGAACCACGTGACACGATGCTGCTTTTAATTGAGAGTCAATTTGATCTCTTTTCATTTCATCCTGGTTAGCAACGAAGTTTACCATCATGATCTGGATAAATGAGCCATCCCAATGATCAATTGTGAGACATTCATGTTCCTGTTCAATTTCTTCAATAACAACACCATTTGTGTTATCATTTTTCTTTAGGTGAGTTATGATGCGGATCATGATTGGACTATTGGGGTCACCATCCAAGTGTGCATACGGTGGTGGAACATAGCTCGTCCCTTCTTCATCCCATGGAGTGTTCTCAAAATTTTCTGGTAAACTAGGCTCTATCAAGAAGGTCCATGGTAGTCCTCTTTCAGCCAACTCTTCTCTTGTTGCTGGTAACCCAACTCTTCGAAGAACTTCAGCATTACAGATTGCCGTTAATCTTTCAGCTTCCTCTTCTTCATCGAATGTATTTTCAGACCAATCTGAGAAGTCTGAAAATTCATCCATATGATCTTCCAGCCATCGAGTTCTTTCAATGATCTCCGAAAGAGATTCTATATCTGAATTATAATTGACTTCAAAACCAGTATTGTAACAAGAGGTAATTTCTACCTTTTTCTGGTTACCTTCAGCTTCATTTTTTTGTTTAGTGGCTATGTGAGCTACAAAGAATCCAGGTGGCATATATTCCATTAGTGTCACTGGGACTCTAATTTTTGATATGCCGGTTGCTTGCTGTTAATGAGCTCTATGTTTGATCACATATTTACTTTTCTTTGCAGGCATTTTATTTTGATGAAGCGGGTTACTTTTTGAAACATTTGTCTTTTCTTGAGGAGAGTTCGAGGTAATAACTTCTAGAGTTCTGCCCTCACTCGAATTTTTGTTCTTTTTCTTTCGAGTAGTAATCTCCTCCCACTCCTGTTTTTCAAGGGCAAAAACAGGGTTAGCATCAGCAGTTGCTTTGCTTTCTACAGTCTGATTTCCTGCTAACTTGATGGTCCCATCATCTATCAGAGCCTGTATCTTTTCTTTCAAGACAAAGCAATCAACAGTTTTATGATTAGTCATCCGATGTTATTTGCAAAATTTTGGATGATTGACTTTATCAACCTCATCAAGCCTTTTTTGTTCTGGTAATTCCAATAAATTTCTCTCCAAGAGTTCTCCAAGGAGATCTTCAACGTCTTCATTCGGAAAAGGATAAACCTTCTCCATTCTTTCTTTTAATGATGGACGCTTTTTTCCAGTGTTTTTCCTTTGTTCTGATTGAACAGGTCTATCCACTTGTTTGTCTTTGGATTTCCTAACTTCAACAACTGTGACCTCTTTCTTTGGCTGTGCTTTCTGATGAGTTGTTGATTGTGATGGTGTCACTTTCTTAATTTTGGCAACCTCTTTATTATGCCTTAAAGTGGAATTTTCCAGGTCATGAACCCTTTGATTTAAGGCTTCAAACGTTTCCACAGGTGAGGCTAGAAGAGGATGTCGCGTCTCATGATTTAGACCCCTCAAGCAAAGTTTGATCTTTTGCCTTTCTGAGAGTGGGGTTGGACAACGGAGACTAAGATCTCTCCATCGTGATATGTATTGCTATGCAGTTTCATTGGGTCGCTGAGAGGCTTCAGTGAGTTCTTTAATCCCGACTTCTCGATTAATGCTATAGAAGTGTTGAAGAAATGCATGCTTCATATCCTCCCATGTTGTTATTGACCCAGCTGGTAGGTGTGAATACCACGTGAAAGTCACTCCTTTTAATCCTGTTACAAATTGTCGCAAAAGGAAAGCTGGATTTTTCGCTGTGTCTCCACATAAAGCAACAAAATGGGCTAAAAATTCACTCGGATCACCTGAACCGTTAAATTTCTCAAATTTGGGCATTGTATATCCCGGTGGAAATGGGACTTCATCCATGTGGGATGGACAGGGTTTTTGATAATCAAAATCAATTTTCCCAGCAGGCGTTGTGACTTCCTTGACTGTTCGAAGCACAAAATCTTTAAGGGAATTTAGATCGATGTTATCATTTGAAGACCGATCCTTAAATGGATTTTGTTTCAATGAGGCAATTTCTGCTTCCTTTTCATTTAACTTCTGTTGCAGTTCAGCTATCATCTCCTCCACTGTTTTATCTCCTTCAGCTCCTGTAACGAGAACATCAGCGAACGATTTTTGCGAAACAGATGGAGATGATGGAGTACTGACGTTATTGTGCACATGTGGCGGAAATTCTTCTTCCATGAAGATGGCCTCAGGTTGATCATAGAGTGGGTTACTCGAGAAAGAGGACTCTTCTACTGAGTTTGAAGAAGATGAAGAGTCAATTGAGTTGACAGATTTTGTTGTCCTCATTTTTCGAGTAGTCCTATTATTTTTCTTTCTTTGAGGCTTTGATGTGAGAACTACGAGACCACGCCTTTGTGCTGAAGACGATCCCTCGCTTGTCCTTTTTGATTGACTTCGAGTTTGGGGGTGTGATTGACCTTCAGAAATAACCATTACTGCTACAGTAGTCATTGGGGTCTTAGGTGTTTTGAAAAAACTCTTAAGATTTGATGACTTTATTAGAGGTGCAAATCGGGATCCAAGAGCAGGGGTATCCTTTGCCCTATGAATCTTGCCTCCAGCATGTGACGTCCTCTTCAAATCAAATGGTGAGACACTCCCGAACAGCAAAGTAGGTGGGGCCAAGGCAGCTATGCTGATGATTTCTGGTGCTAATTTGACTTTGAGTGCTGCTTCAGCAATAACGATCACCTTGCGACTTTTGGATGCAACATTGATTGTTGATTCCATTTTCCCCTGAATTTCCAAAGTAAGATTTAGTTAAAAGAATCAATAAATCTTTTCAAAATGAGAGGAAGAGTATGTCCCACCGGGTGTGCCAAAAATTTGTACACAATAAATTCATGCATAAATAAAGAAATGCACTAAAATTCATTGGATACAAATTTCCCTCCATTTAATGGGAGGTTTTACATTCAATTCTATGGGTACATCACACTCCCGATCGTGAGAACTCATCGATCGTTAATTATATCCTCAATGGAAAACCTCTAATTATCGAGACATTGACTCAATAAAATTTACAAAGAAAATACAGGAATTAAATAAATATAATTCATAAGTTCTTTCTCTTCGTCTTTGCTGTCAGAAGTAGTTCTTTAGATTCATCTGGATCTTTGTGATCATTTCTTGATTGGGTTCATAAATTGATGAATTTGATGATGATGATTTTTTTTTTATATGGAAATGGGCCACTCCTTATATTATTTTTTTTATTGGCCCATCATAATGGATTTGAAATGGCTAGGCCTCATTGTTGAATGAGTTGAGTTGGATTAGTTGACCCAAAACCTTTGGTTAGATATATGGGCTTTGACCTTTTCTCTTCAAGGGATTTTTAAATTTGAAAAGGGGTTGTTTTAACTCTCATATATCAAGGAGCAATACTTGAACTTCTCTCTCTTATCCTTGTCAACTCCCCATACCTATATCCAACGTATAGGTTAAGAGTTTGAGAAGAAAAGTTGAATTTACTCACAGAAGAAGCCATAACTGAACCTACTACTACTTTATTAGAGATCACATCAAAAGTGAGGTAATGTTGACCTCTCTCCCTTTTTGTTTTATGCATAATTTAGCATTTTTCCTGTATGGATTATTTTATAAAATATTCATAATCCAAAAATATATTCTGTATGTAAACAGTTGTGAGGTGTATTCCAGCTGATTTTATCTTCTTTGAATTATACTCTACAATGTGTTATTTCAAATACATGTAGAAAAATTGTTTCGTTGTTGCTCATTTTTCATCATGTTTCTTCTCCATCATTATTTTCTTGTTATGATTTTTATTTGAGAAATGATGAAGATGGGCCATTTCTTTTGATATTAATAGTGCTTATTTCCTTGATGGGTATGGACTGATGTAGTAGTATGTGAAGTCCTTTTTACAGTCCTCATTTGGACTGGTTTCTTGAGCCATTCATGTCCCTCATTTTAACTAAAAAAAAAACTCATGCCTGCTATATGAATTGATTTTCAATCCAATTAATGAGATCATTTTAGGTTTGGCTCTCCACCATTTAGGACTATTATTTGGATTCATTGACTTGTTTTCAGCCAACATCTTGACTATCTTTGACCAATTTATAGCCATCATTTAGACTGAATTTTCAGTCTATTTCCAGCCAATATTTGGGTTACATTTCAGCCCATTATAAGTGATTTCTTGACATCTAATTTAAACAAATGTAAGTTGTTATTTGGGCTGATTTTGGTTTATAATTCTGGCCCAATTTTGTCCCATAAATCTGATCTGGTTTAGAATTATATGTTTGGATTGGTTCTAGCCTGACTTGAATCTGTAATTCTAGCCTGACTCGGACTGCAATTCTGGCCTGGCTCAGACCCAAAACCGGCCTGATTTAGGCCCAAAATTTGGCCTGACTTGAAGTTATAATTATGGCCTGAATTAGGCCTAAAATTTTTCTTAAATTAGACCCCATATTCTGACATGATTTGGACTCAAAACCTGGCCAGATTCAGGCCCAAATTCTGTCTTAGATTAGACCCAGATTCAGGCCCAAATTCTGTTTTAGATTAAACCCCATTTTCTAACATGATTTAGACTCAAAACCTGGCCAGATCCAGGCCCAAATTCTGACCTGATTTGGACTGCAATTCTGGCCTGGGTAAGAGTCAGAATTATGGCCTAAGTTAGGTCCAAAATCTGTCTTTAATTGGATCTAAAATTTGACCTGATTTAGACCCAACAATCAGGCCTGCATTAGACCCAAAATCTGGTCTTATTTAGGCCCAGAAATCTGGTCTTAGTTAGACTCAAAATCTGGCCTTATATAGACACAAGCCATGTTGTTTGGATGGCTTCATTGAGTTTCGACTCAATTAGATCATCATTTAAGTTGGCCTTCAATTTGGGCTATAAATGTTGACTCATTTTTTTTAGGTTGGCTTTGGCTAATTCGATACACATTTTTGTGCCTGTCACAATCATATCACAATTTTGGGATGGGCATGGGCTGAAATTTGAAGCCGTTTGAAATGAGTTTTCATCCCATTCATGTAATTAAGTTTGGGTTGTAACTGATTGAGTTGGGCTTATTTCCAAACCACAATTTGCGTGGACGTTTTGAACTATAAGGTCATAGTTTAGGCCAAACTTTAAACCTATTTAAAGACGAGCTTGGGCTAAGTTTCAAGCCTTTTAAGGTCTGATCCTTCAACCTATTAAAAATAAGTGTGGGCTGAATTTCAACCCATTTAATGGAGTTAGTTTGGGCTAAGTTTCAAGCCTTTTAAGGTCTGATCCTTCAACCTATTAAAAATAAGTGTGGGCTGAATTTCAACCCATTTAATGGAGTTGGTTTGGGTTAAGTTTCAAGCCTTTTAAGGTCTGATCCTTCAACCTATTAAAAATAAGTGTGGGCTGAATTTCAACCCATTTGTAGACGAAATCTGGCTGTAACACAGCCCAATTTCAGCAAGTGTTTGGGCCAAAATCAAGCCCAGTTCAACCAATATTTGTGCTAATTCCTGACACATTTAGAGTCTCATCTTGGACTGAGTTTTTAACCCATTTGTAGATGAAATCTGGCTGTAACGCAGCCCATTTTCAGCAAGTGTTTGGGCTAAAATCCAGCCCAATTCAGCCAATATTTGGGCTAATTTTTTACCCATTTAGAGCCCCATCTTGGACTGATTTTTCAACCCATTTGCAGACGAAATCTGGCTGTAACCCAGCCCATTTTCAGCAAGTGTTTGGGCTAAAATCCAGCCCAATTCAGCCAATATTTAGGCTAATTTCTGACCCATTTAGAGCCCCATCTTGGACTGATTTTTCAACCCCTTTGCAGCCAATATATGGGCTATTTGTTTAGGAGGATTTTTGCTGTTTATTTAGATGGACTCAGCCTATTTGTAGGGTGTTTGGTTGGGTGAATTCAGGTTTGTGAGTTGTTTGTTTGTGGAGAATTCATTTTTATGAGTTTTTTGTTTGTGGGCTGTTTGTTTGTATGCCACCAACAACTTTAGAGGGCAGATTTCCATTAGGAAATCTGAATCTCCAATTTTTTCTTCAGGTGGGAGGGCAGACCTCTTTTAGAGAAATTTGAATCTCCATTAAAAAAAATTGAGGAAGTTTTAAAGAACAAATCTTTTTGTAACATAAAGATTTGGATTTTCATTCGATGGAGGGCAGAAACCTTTGAACAAGGGTCTGAATCTCTATTTTAATGGAAATGAAGTGGTGGGAAAGATGAAGATGGAGTGGATACAGAGGTGATGTGGTGACTGGAGGGCAGAATCCCTCTAAAGAGGGTTCCGTATCTCTAACATGGAAAAGATGAGATGGGAAAATAGAGTGAGGTTATGACAGAAACAAAGAAGAAGAACAACTTCATTACCTTCTTCTTCTTTCCTTTTCCTCTCTCTTTCTCTTCTCTTTCTCTTTCTTTTTTCTTTTTACCTCTTTCTGCAACACCCAAAATGAAGTCTCCTCTTTGTTAGAATGTCCAGCCCATTTCTCTTTACTTCTCCTCCTTTTATTATTTTTCTTGTTTGAGAAGTTATCTAACTTCCCATGATAAGGTCGTGAGAAAGGGGTGGGAAGTTTTTAAAACTTCCCACAACGATCTCTCTCTTTCAAATGCTTGAGTGGGTCAACATTTGAATTTTGAGGAATAAAATTAGTTTATGTAGGGATTTGAAACTTAGACCTTTGGGATGATGTGCATTAGCTTCCACCACTTTACCAACAGCTACTCGTGTATTTTCTTTACTAAAAAAAAATATTTTGAAAATTTGATGACTCATGTCATTGAATCATGTTAATTTAATGGGCTTAGACCAATTTCCATATGCATTTTTTCGTTTGGCAAAATTTTGACATCAACAATTACGTTCTTGAGACTGTTCCGTTGTGTTTATTTGTGATCCTTGTGTTATTAACATAGCTTTCTATGGATTTTGGATGTTGAACCTAGTTCAAACAGAGGAAACTAAAAACTACCTAGTCTCCTTCTTCATCTCCTTGTTTCTGCTTGTGGTGCATTTTCAGCTGATTCAGTATAGTGTGACTTATGATAGGAAGGCTATTATCATCAATGGTCAAAGAAAGATTCTCATTTCAGGATCCATTCATTACCCAAGGAGCACCCCTGATGTACTACTACTCTTCTTCTTCTTCATACTCTGCTTTTTTTTGTTGTTATTTTTTTTTATTTGCTGAAATGTGTTGTTTGTGTGTTTTCTATATTCACATTGTGGGATTTGTGGTGCACATGCAGATGAGAGAGTATCTATGTAGTCAGAAGTACTGTAGGTGGCCTGTCAGAAATGGATCAGGAAATTCCATTATTTTTTTTTAAAAACAACAAATACTTAGTAACGGATATAAACCGTTACAAATAGAATACTTAGTAACGGACATCAACCGTTACAAATAGAATTATATGCGTCAGAAAGTGGGAATTACCAACAGTTTTATCCGTTGGGAACAAACTATGAACAAAATTAATAACCGTTACTAATAAATTGTAACGATTGAAGATGTGTTGCTGAAATTAATTTCAGTCACATTTGATAACCGTTAGTAATATTTCTAACGGTTATTAAGTGTTACTAACTTTCGTTACTTTTCATTTGTAACGCAATTGTGTCAACGTAAAATAACCGTTACTAAATTTTTCTGTAACGGCTGTGGATCCGTTACTAATCGATTATTATGATGTAGTGATTACCAGAAACGAAATTAAGGACCCTTTGTGATTGGAAGCCTTGCCCAAGCTAGAGGTAGTTTGATGTCACATGTCATCTTTCCTCCATAGAAGTCATCATCTTTGGTTGAAGAAAGTCGTAGTCTTCAGTTTTACTCTTGACCAATTCTAGAGTGGCCTTTTTCTTGAACCGCATGAGGTTTACCTCACTCTTTCGGAAGGAAACATGCAGCCCTTTGAGAAGTAAAAAAAAAAAGGTTTTCTGTATAACTAATTTTCTTTGAAGAGATCAAAATTACATCAACCCAGTTTTTATTAGAGTGAAAATTTTCTAAAATCATGTTATAATAGAACATTTACTTTATGCTAGCTGTATAGATTTTTTATAAGTAAGCCCCACTAAAGAGATTCATGAGTTTTTCATGAGCGGGTGATCCAAAATTTGGTGCGTGTCTGTTTCTCAAAAAATCACTACCCTGCTCATTCTTATGAACATACCTACCCACATGCATCCCTGATGCGCAGAAAGTAATATAGGTTGACGCAAACTAAAATTTTATCTTTAGCTAAAACTAAGTTGGATTGATATTGAAATTCGGGTGGGTTTCCTAAAACTCAGGGTAAGAACCATTCAAATAAAGTGTCCGGACGAATTTTCTTGGGTAAATACTTTCCTAGAAGCTCATCTTCTTGACCACAAGTGCCCCTACCACAAGTGCACTTACAAGCATCCATCTATATATATGGTTAGCCCCTGCTCTCTCATCTCACACTTCCACCTCTTTGGACATGGCTTCTTCCAAGGCCTTCTCTGTTATATCTTTCACTCTCCTTGTGGCAATGATGCTCCTCTCTTCTCATGTGGCCTCTGCAAATCCGGATGAATCAATAATGCCTATGGTTAAAATCGGTAAGGATATTTTCAATGAACAACTTAAAGCGCCAAAGAGAAAATGTCAAATTTTTACTGGCCTATTGACTCTTTTCTGGCAAGGATTAGGACTGCCATTCTGCGTCATTTGTTCAATATTGCAAATCTTAGTGGTTAAAGTTTCTGTCAAACTGAGGTTGTGTATACTTGTATATTATTATTATTTTTTAAATCAATTAAAGTTTCCTTTTTATCATGCAGGAAGAAAGGTTCTTGGTGTAGTTGTTGCTGCATATGGAACACCTACAAATGAACCTCCTATTCCCGGATATACTGATCCTGGCTTTGGTGGAGGGCCTATTCTTCCTCCATAATAGATTGTTGTATACAATGATAGTGAAAACCCAGTATTCATGAAAATGGCTCTTGAATGTTGTGGGTTTTCTTAAAATATTTATATGTAGTCTTTCTTCTCTCTCAGTAATAAAATAAAGTACTCTGCTCTCTTATGTTTGTTGTATGCATGGATTGGAGTGTCGCACCGTTTAGAGATTGTTTGCCCCCAGAAAAAGTTACTTGAAGCACATCATTATTGACAAGGTTTAGAAGAAATTAACTAGAGCTTGTCTACTTTGGCCCATGCCTGTCTCTTGGACACGAGAGTTAAACCCATGTCTAGCGTAAAAGGCTATTGGGCCAATATTGCTTCCCTCTTATTATCCTAGTTCACCCAAAGTGCAAAGCTCCATATGAATTCAATCAATGAGGCCAAATTGTGAAATTCAGATAGTTCAAAATCACAGTTTCAGCTTCTTCTTTTTTTTCCCTTTTTTTCTTCTAATTTTCAAAGTTTACTCCAATTAGCGAAATGCCTTCTATCAGATTGATTACTTGTAAAAATGTGCTTTTGAGCCATTTGGATTTCAAGTATAGCCCTACAGTGGACTTCTAGTGGGGCAGTCAGAGGTCCTTGCATCCTGGATGTCTCAGGTTTGACTCAAATAACAAATGATCCGATACTATTGAAATGAGTACTGATGATGGCTGTCCCTTGATTTTACTAAAGTGGACACCTTTGTGTGAGATAGGATAGAGAAGGGACAAGCTGAACCATTCTTTAAGCTTTACACTGGAACTCAACGGTTCCGCATGAAAAACAGAGAACACTTGGCGTTGAATATGTTGGACGGGTTAATGAGGTAGCTTTCATATCAGCTCAAACTGCTGCAATTCGAATTTGTCTGGAAAGTTATGGCCCATGTTAATATTTGATACGAGGAAGTTAAAATCTGGATGTAATCTAGTCTCTTTTTTTTTTATGCATATTTGATGGGAAAAATAGGAAAATAGGTTTTGTTTATTTGTTTTAAGTTGATAACGGATGTAAGGCCCACATTAATGTTACAGATTATTTTTTTCATTAGCTTATATTTATCCAATGATAAGCCTTTTGTCAATGGTTTTTGGCTATTGATATTTTCCTATATTCTATTGGGAAAGTTTCAAATAAGGCCGTAACTTCTAGCCTTATTTCAAAAAAGGACACAAGTTTCAAAAGTTTTCAAATTAGTCCCACGTGTTCCAGTAAGTTTTCAATTAAGAATATCCGTCCATTTAAAGCTATTTTCAGACAAATTTTTTCCTCAATTTCTTAAAATACCTAAAATACTCTTCATTAAAATAAAACCCTCCTTCACTTCCTTCATATTCTTCTCATTTTCTTCACCGGCGTCCTCAACGGTGATCAATGACAAGATGGGACCCCATGACAATCGGCTACATGTAGTGGTTGCCTGAACCATGTCATTACTTTAAATGAAGGTTAATTTAGGTATTTTGAAAAACTTAAGAGAAAAAATCTCTAAAAAATATCTTTAGATGGACGGATGTTCTTAATTGAAAACTTAGGGACTCATTTGAAAACTTTCGAAACTTGTATCCTTTTTTGGAATAAGGCAAAAACTTAAGACCTTACTTGAAACTTTCCCTTTTCCACTTGAGAATTCACACATTATCAGAAGAGGGTTGGGAATCGTAACAACTACATCAACTGGGATTGAACTATCTCCTAGATTTTCTTGAGACATCCCTTACTTTCCAGCATATATACCACATGAGCGAGAGACAATGTCAAGAGTGCCTATCATCACTTTGTAGAGATACCAATTAGGTCTTTAAACAATCAACAAACTTAATGAGGAAAGCAGTTTTTATGAGAAAATTAGCCTTACGCACTGATTAGATCATAGATGATTTGATTATGAGAAAAATATAATTGACGGATGGGAGCTGCTATATACACAGCTGGAATTGCTCCTTGCACATCCATTCATGGGACCCATGATGGACCCCTTTGGAAAATCTCCAAAATACCCTCCATTTCTTCCTTCTTCCTGTTTCTCTAACTCCCTCTCGTGCTCGCCGCCCACCTCTCTCCCTCTCCCTCCTTCTCCCTGTCTCTCTCCCCTGCCCTATCAATCTCCCTCTCCCTGTTACTACCCAACTCCGCCCCCTTTCTCTCTCCCTCTCCTTCTCCCTAATCGTTGTCTCTATCCCTCCCTCTCCCTTTTTTTCTCTCCCTCTCCTTCTCCCCGGTCATTGTCCCTATCCCTCCCTCTCTCCCTTTCCCCGTTCGGAAACTCAGGGCCAAACAAGTGGGTATTCATTTGTTCCGCCCTGAGTTTTCGAACAGGGAGAGGAAGGGAGAGCGATCTGGGAGAAGGAGTGGGAGAGAGAAAGAGGGAAAGGAACAGACAGGGAGAAGGAGAGAGGGAGAGGGCGGAGGTGGCCGAGTGTAAGGCCCTGTCCCGAGTTAATCGAGATTAACTCTAATTGATTGGAATTAAGACTAATTAACTATGCTTAACTAAGCTAATGATGGTTTATAGCCAAATGGAATTGAGTTATCCTAAAAAGAATGAATTAGGCTTAATGAAATGATAATCAAGATTGTTAAGCGAATTGAAAGGATTTTAGACTTAGACTAAGAGAACAAGGACTTTTCCATAAATACGAAATTCCGCATATTTTGTCGAATAGGAAAACTCTTGATAGCAGCTCGTGTATCTTGATGAGTACGTTAACTTTTGTGAAGGACTTGGAGTCATTCGACAAGTATTGGATCAAATGACCATTCATTTGACTCGAATTGTAAATAAGAGAAGATTGTGGACTTAGAAGCAAAATAAAAGCTTATATAAGCTAAACTGAGTTCATTCATCTCATTTGCAAACCCTAGGCACCTTCTTCTTCTCATTTTTCTTCTTCTTTCTTCCATTTCATCTCCATCAAGTATCAAGAGTGAGGTTTTGAAGTGATTCAAGTGAAGAGGCTTCATCCACTTCATCTTCTCCGTCTTCCTCTTGAGTTTTCTTGAAGAAAAACCTTCAAGTTGAAAAGTTTCCATTTCAAATCCAAGCTAAACAAAGGGGTTTTGTGAATCGATCTTCAAATAGAGGCAAGTATATGCATTTCTATTGATTTGTTATGTTATCGTAGTGATTTGAGTTCAAGGAGCTCAAATTTCGGATTTTACTTCAGAATTTTTGAAGCTCCAGAATTCAGTTCTAGGAGCAGCCGAACCGCTAACTGCTAGTTAACCGACCGAAATTCGCAGAATAGGTCAGTCTCTGGAAAGTTGACGGCCAGCTGACAGATATAATTCGGTTAGCTGAATTTGAGAATTCGGCTAGCTGAGTGGTAACCACAAGCTGACCGAATTTGAGTCAGAAATTTCCATCAGCAGACCAGCTTCAGGAAAGCTAATAGTAGGGTAGCCGAATTGCATTCGGCTAACCAATTTTGAGAATTCGGTTAGCCGAGGGGTAACTAACGAGGTGACCGCCAAGGTGACCGTCGAGGTGACCGAAGTAAGTGAGTGTGTCAGAAATTACGAGGTTCTGGAAAGCTGATTGGACATGGTTCGGCTAGCTGCCAGCCAAAATTCGGCTAACCTCCAGGTAACCGCCAAGTTGACCGAACTGAAGAAATTTGCGAAATGAGTTCTGATTTTCCTGAATTGAAAGCCTAGTTACTAAGGCTAGTATTAGTGGTATCTAAACCTCCATAAGTGTTAACTATGGTTATCATAATGTATATATTTGATTAAAGTAATGTCATCTACAGTAACACGTACATTGATAACCGCCAGCCAAAATTCGGCTAACCTCTAGGTAACCCCCAAGGTGACCAAATTGAAGAAATTTGCGAAGTGATTTCTGATTTTCTTGAATTGAAAGCCTAATTACTAAGGCTAGTATTAGTGGTATCTAAACCTCCAAAAGTGTTAACTATGGTTATCATAACGTATATATTTGATTAAAGTAATGTCATCTACAGTAACACGTACATTGATAACGAATGTTTCATTCAATCGTTGGGTTTAGGTAATTGTCTAGAAATGGATTAGAAGTCTGAGTAAGGTAGTAGATTTGATTTGATTTATGAGTCTGGCATTACACAATGGTTTCTCAAACTTATTATTAAACTGAAACTGAATAAATGTACACTGGATAATGTGACAGTAATAATGTAATACTGAATTAATGAACAGTACTGAATGTCACACTTAATTAATGAATAATCCTACTGCAGTAGATGGAATGAGGGTGTTCCGGAGCTCCGTGGTGATACCAATGATCTCTGGTCTAGACACTGGCAGGTCCCACATTGTTGACTAAAAAGTCAATGATTTGATAAGACACTTAATGACATTAGACTAAAAAGTCTTTCAATGATAAGTCATGTAATGAAAAGCCACCTAATGATATTGGACTGAAAAGTCCCACTGATAAGTCATCTAATAAAGGCTTAATGTAATTAATGAATTGAACATGAACACTGAAATGAATTAATGTGGACTGACTGACTGACTACTTCCTTCGGGAAGAAACAGATTTGAAATGAAACAAATACTGATGTAGTTGCGACTATAGTTAATGTTGTTACATGTACAGTTGTACAGGACACTGTTATAGAATTGGTAGATCAATGAATTGATAGAAATAACATGTTCTATCATAGGTTTGTATATGCATTGTTGAACCGTCGTGTTCACGGTGTTACTAATGATGTTACAGGCCCAGTTGCCCGTGCCGGTCCCGTAGAGGCCAAGCCGCCAGCGGAGAACGCCCATTCGATACCCCCAGGAGGCTTAATCGAATGGACTTGAATCGGAGTTCCAAAAAATAGAATGTTTTAGAAATATTTTTGATATATACTTTTGTATATTCATTTTGAATAGTAGCTAGATGTCACCTGCATTGTATGTTGATTATGCAGTTGTTGACTTAGTTGTACATGGTCATGTATATTGACTTTACTTTATGTACAGGACTTGTTCAGTTTGAATAGTTGTCAATGTATACATGTATATATTTCCACAAAATGTACATTGGCAGGTTCGTATATTAGATCCCTTGTGAGTCTCGTCTTAACTTCGGTTAATTCGGTGTTTATGGGAGTAAGTATGATGGGTTCGTGACTCGGAGTTTAGCCCTGAGTAATCTGATCACGGGCTCGGGTCGTGACATACTTATTGTATGGTATCGGAGCCTAGTTAAAAAGCTGGTTAAGAAATTTCTAAAAGACTTAGTGGAACGAAGAACAACTTGAGGAACCATACGATTAGAACAAATCCAATTTAGGATTTGTGTTTATTGCTTTCCTTGTATGTGATATATATGTGATGGAAGTGAAGAGATATGTATTTTACCTTCCGTACTGTTTACAGTAGGGCTTCTGGATCAGGATCTGGGAATGATGACTTTGTGGAAGTCACAATTTCCCCTCCTATATCGGACGCTGATGTTAGATTTACCGCTATACTGGAGCAGTTGGCCAGCAGTAATAAACAGATGGTTAGGAGCCATGAGGCACATATGGGCATGCAAGCCCAGTCAGCCAAGAGCCAAGAAGATCAAATGGGTATGCAAAACCACATTGCAACTCTGTTAGAAGTACAGAGCCAGATGCAGGCTCAGGCACAAATTCCCCCGATACCACCCATCCAATAACAGCATCACGTTGAGACACAAGTGGTGTTGCAACATAAGGACAAGAACCCTCATGCCATTTATAAACGGTTCCGCAGGAGAGGAGCTACTGAGTTCCATGTAAGTGAGAATGTGATGCAGGCTAATGAATGGCTAGAACACATTGAAGATGTGTTCGATACAGTTGTCTGCACTCACAAGCAGAGAGTATTGCTTACCTCTACTATGTTTAGAGGGATAATGAAGATATGGTGGAAAAGTATCAAGGACACGTTCAAGGCAATGACCACACCAGATATTTAGAAAACTTTCAAGACACAGTTTCAAAGGAAGTTTTTCCCAGAACATGTACGACAGTAGAAAGAAGCATAGTTTCTGAACTTGAAACAAGGTCAACTGACCGGCTCTGCTTATGTTCATACGTTCTTGCAACTATCCAAGTTTGCTGCCAAATTTGTAGATACTGCAGCTAAGAAAGTCAAAAGATTTTTGATTGGACTGAATCCAGAGTACAAGAAGATTGTATTGGCTGGACAGAAACCTACGACGTTTGACGATGCCGTGGATAGGGTATATACAGCTGAAGAAGTTTAGAGAGAGAATGGCTCAATGTCCAAGGGCTAGGAGAGATGATAGAGCTCCGTATCAACTTCCTGTTCAGGGTCAAGCAACACTTCCCACTCCTCAGTAGCGATTAGCTTTGCCAGCTCCTCCTAGGCAACTACAGCAACAACAATCTCAATGTCAAGATCAACAACATCAATTGCAGAGATAGCAGCCAAGACACCAACAACAGCCCAATAGGCCAGAAATAGCTAGGATGGCTTATGCCGTCAAGAGAGAATAAGTTGATGTTGCAGCAAATGTGGTTGAAGGTACAATCCTGATAGATAACCAACCTACTATTGCATTATTTGATCCCGGTTCCATGCATTCATTTGTAGCACCTGCATTTGCTTGTAATATGCAAAACCGGATAATGCAATTAGCCTATGATTTTACTATTTCTACTCCTTTAGGGAGGAAAGTCGTATGTGAATTGTATATTCCTCAATGTATTGTTAGAATTGGAGAAGTGTCAATGCTAGCTAATCTGGTAGTACTAGCAATGAATGATTTCGATGTGATCTTTGGAATGGATTGGCTTGCTAAGTACAGGGCTTGTTTATATTGTTTCCGCAAAATCGTCACTTTTAAGGTGGATGAGGCCAATGCCGGTGTATTATTTGAAGGAATCCAAAAGAAGTATGACACCAGGCTTGTTTCAGCACTTAAGGCTGAACGAATAATGCGTGGTGGTTATGAAGGCTACATTGCATTCGTTTTAGAAAAGAAGCCTGTACGGGAGTTACGAGATATTCCTGTAGTTTGTGAATTTCCAGACGTGTTTCCAGATGAAGTGCCAGGTCTACCTCCGGCTAGAGAAGTGGACTTTACAATTGAACTTGTGCCCGGTACTGCACCAATATCAAAGGCACCTTATCAAATGGCACCATCAGAATTGTATGAATTATAGAAACGATTTGCTCGACAAGGGTTTCGTTAGACTTAGTGTCTCGCCATGAGGAGCACCTGTATTATTTGTAAAAAAGAAGGATGGCACCCTTCGAATGTGCATCGATTATAGATAGATAAATCAAGTAACGATCAAGAACAAGTATCCATTACCTAGGATTGATGAGTTGTTTATCAACTCGAGGGTGCATCATATTTTTCCAAGATTGATCACCGATCTGGATATCATCAGATTCGGGTTAAGGATCAAGATGTATAGAAGTCCACATTTAGGACTCGTTACGGTCACTATGAAGTTCTAGTGATTCCTTTTTGTTTAACCAATGCACCTGCAGTGTTTATGGCTTTAATGAACATGGTGTTTGCTTCCTATCCGAACCAGTTCGTCGTAATCTTCATCGATGACATCCTGCTATATTCAAAGTCAAAATTGGAAGATTCACATCATTTGAGAATAGCATTATTGATACTGAGAGAAAATCAGTTATATCCAAAACTTGAGAAGTGCGACTTTTGGTTGCATATAAAATTAAACAAGAAGTTCAAAAACTCAAAAGCGTTGGTGTCAGATCCTGATCCAAATTAGCTCGATTAGTGTTAATTAAGTGAGTGTTTAGGCTTAAGTGAGTTTAGTTGTCGTTGGGTTTAGCTCAAAACTGTATCAAATTTATACTTTTTGGAAACTAGATTTTTCAAGGATCATTTTATCCTTCTTCAACGATTTCTTTCGAGGCCCGCAAGATCATGTTTTTGTCAGCACAAGCTTTGGAGCATTCTGGGGCCCACAACCCACTCAACTCAAATTAGCTCTCTCCCTCCCTCACGTTTCAAAAACTCTACATCATCTCCTTTGAAAAACTTGGAGCTATAGAGAGAAAGCTCATTTTTCTCTCATTTTCTTCCTCTTGCATGCACCACCTTTAAGCTTCCGAAAGAGAATTTGTGCGGGTTCTCGTCAAGTTTTCTCCAAGAAAATCAAGTCAATAATTTAGGAAAAATGTCAAGAAAAATACAGAACAAAAAAGGAACAAAAAAGAAGGAAAAACAGCCGAAAACGAAGCTCGGCAACCCAAAGGGCCAAAGCCCTATGGTCGCTAGCGACCCTGCAAATCCGGGTTGCCGGATTTGTCGCCGGAGGGCCCGTTTTCCGATCCTTTTTGCATTTCGAGTGTTCCTGCCTCTGTGATTTTTTGAAATGCTAATTTTTGATGCTTGAAAAACACTGATCTTCACCGACATCTCGGATCCGCCGTCAAAAGCATGAAATCATCACTGATCGCTCCAAGATCGCCAACCGGCTGACCAAGAAAGTACACTTTCTGTCCGACCGATCGTGAAATCGACAAGATGGATGTCACCAGCCCACCAACATCAATCAATGTTTGAAATTGCATTACAATCTGACATCAAACAATGTGTGGATCCACCTGCGATGATCACAAGAAGAATCCCAAAAGATGCGGCGCGGCCCGCGACTCTTCACATGCCCTGGCAACCACTTAATGTCGTTAATTGACCTATTTATGACAACTTAATGTGGTCATTAACTCATTATTTTAGACGGCCCAATCAGATTCAAGCATTTGGGAGTTACAAATCCAAACAATCATGGCATTAAACCCATGAAACTCCCATCATCATGAAGATTAAAGGCGATTAAATGCCCATTATCCTTCATCGGCCAATCACAAGCCAAGAAACAGGAGTTACAAAATCAAGAAATAAAACTTGTAACTCCTCTCATCAATACCATCATTTCTCTCATCATGGTCATCAATGCAAATAAACCACCTCATGGCCACCAAAAGCCTATAAAAGGAGGTTTATTCCAAAGAGAAAAACAACTTTGACAACTTTGCAACCTTTGATCTTTTTTTCAACTTTCCACTGGTCTGCACACTTGCATTCCTCCTAAGAAATCTTGACGAAATCCTGCTGCTCTGCCGCCAGAAGTACTACAAGGTGATCAAAGTCCCTTGGGGGGCCAGCCCCCCAAGGTCCCCTCCTTCTACAACATGGCCTGAATGCGGCTTTTCAACCCGTTTACTCGGTTTTTCATTGGATATAGGACCTCCTCTTGGTCCTTGTCCTTTAAAAACTGAGGTTGGAGCTAAGCCGAAGAATCAAAGCATCAAGCGTTCTCATTTGAAGGATGATGGCAAAGACCATACATGACTTGCGACCGTCGATTTGAACGTGTCCCTACAATCTCCTGAGAAGTTAGATTCATTTTCTTTCTCCTCTATTGTAATTTGTATTTGTTTAAAGAGACAAAAAGAAATCACAATTCTTGTCTTTTATATTTGATGAGTTTTGTAAAATCGTCTTTCACGGTAAAATCGCCTTTCACGGCACAAAATCGCTTTTCACGGCAAACAAAGAAAAAAAAACGCCTCCTACGGCATTCTAAAAAACAAACTTGTCTCTTTTCTTAAATATTTTATGCAATTTGAAAAGTCAGAAAGAATGATCAATTTCCTTTCTACTTGTGAAGGTGGATCTCCGGATCATCACCATTCAAATTCCAAGTAGAATAGTAAATCTGACATACCCGTACAAAAAGTTGATACCAGCGTTTTCCCTCCTTCACCGAAACCCAGGCAGCCCCCGAGACGGAAGGAGAGGACGGAAATCCGAGGGTCCATCAAGTTGGCATACCCGGTGGGACACGTTCACTTGAGAATGTGATGCTTTGATCCCTTCGCTCTTTTCTAGTTGGTGGCCTATGTTGCATTTTGCATCTATAAAAAAAAAAAAACATGAGATGGGATTTTAGTCATTCTTTCTCATTTCAAAACAAAAAAAAATCTGATTTCTTTTCTTGGATTCAACTTTGAGAAACTTTGATCCTCTCCTTTTCGAATTTGATAGCTCACAGAAATGTTTGCAGCTATTGTTCGTACCGGAGATTGGGCCATCTTTTCTCTTTGATGAGTCCGATAGGGGTTTTCAAAAAAAAAAAAAAAACTTCATTTCAACTTCTTCAAAAAAAAACTGATCTCCTTTTCTTAAGATTCAACTTTGAGAAACTTTGATCCTCTCCTCTTCGAACTTGATAGCTCACAGAAATGTTTGCAGCTATTGTTCATATCGGGGATTGGGCCATCTTTTCTCTTTGATGAGTCCAATTGAGATTTCAAAAAAAACATATAAATTCAAACTAAAAAAAAAAAATCAGTCTTCTCTTTTTTGAATTCAAATTCAAAGAAACTTTGGTTATTCCATTTCGGATTTAACTCTCGCAGAAATGTTGAGTTGTGGTTCGGATTGGAACACCACTTCTTTTATTTGATGAGTTTATTATTGATGTGTTTATTAGAAACCTTTCAAAAAAAAAAAAAAAAAAACACTAAGGTTGCACCAATTGCACTCTTTGACTAAAGTGGATTTAAGAAAAGCCTTGTCCAGAGTGTGGAGACAGCTAGACTGTTCGAGGTAAGGGTCATTCAAACGGGTTCATTAAGTAATCATACCCTTACCTGGGGGCTGATCTATCTACTAAGGTTTCATAAGAACGAATTGGAAACCTATGTGCACTTTTCAAAAAAAAATTTCTTCACTTTTTGAGTTCAGAATTGAGAAATCTTAGTTCTTTCCCTTTCGGATTTAACGCTCGCAGAAATGCTGAGTTGTGGTTCGGATTGGAACACCATTTGCTCTCTTTGATGAATTCAATCTTAAACATTCAAAAAAAAAAACTTTCGTCACTTTTGAGTTCAGAATTGGGAAATCTTGGTTCTTTCCTTTTCGGATTTAACGCTCGCAGAAATGTTGAGTTGTGGTTCGGATTGGAACACCATTTGCTCTCTTTGATGAACTCAGTCCTGACTTTTCAAAAAAAAAAAACTTCCGTCAATACTGGATTCACATTCGAGAAATTCTGGTTCCTTTCCCTTTCGGATTTAGCGCTCGCAGAAATGTTTGAGCCCTTGTTCGGATTGGAATACCATTTGCTCTCCTTTATGAATCCAAATTTGACATTTCAAAAAAAAAAATCCCATCCGTGTCCTTTCCAAGGATGCGATTTGCAACATTTGTGCCTAGCGATGCTAGTACGCCCTTTCAGGTCTACTGTATTCGCGACCGACACATTTGTATCTCCAACTTTATATCATTTTACCTCGAGTGAGCCTTGCTTTTCGGTAATTTGAATTAAGGTCTAAAATTGCTTCTAGCAGTCACTGGAATGCTCACCTTGAGCCTACCATACTTGCATTTTAGAACAATTGTATCCTTTATGGCTTTTTGCCTTCTTCATCTTGCTTGGGCTTGGCCATGTCCCCTCAAGTGATTTGAAAAGACAAAACCATAGTTGTTTTCCATTTATGATCACCATATTCTTGTGATTACTAATGGATTTGGTCTTGTTTAAGAAGTTTTCCAAAACTAACAATGGCAGCTTCATTGACCATCACTTTTGATGAGAACAAGTACCAACTTATGCTTCAAGACAAGTAAAACAAGCATAAGCGCCCTGTCAGTTGCCGAAGCTTCATCTCCCTCGACAACTCTCAAAACACTAGGTCAACTTCAACTCCCCGGACCATCGTCTTCGGGTCACTGGGACCATTCCCACTCCTCGCAGAAGAAACTGTACCTGCCAAGAAGTAGAAAATCGCCCCGCAACATGTCACTACCATGGCACCAAGGGCGAACACAAAGAAGCCTTAAGCCCGTGGTGCTCCCACGAAGCCTCAACCCACAAGAAACCAGGTTTGCCCCAAAACCTCGTCCTCGAGACCATCACTGAAATAAAGGAGGTCCCGAACAACTGCAAAGCCAACGTACCTGGCCCCTCTCAAGGAGAACCGGTTCTACCCTCTCTCTTACATGAAAGAGGAGAAATCTACCATCCGCCCAAAGAACAAACAAAATCAGCATGAACCGGCTTGCTCCTACAAGCCCAAAATCAAATCTTGTATCGTTAGGCATCCGCAAAAACGTGTTGAAGCCTGCACTCCTGCGAGTCGACCCTGCATCTCAACAGGGGCCGAGTTCACAAATTCAAATCTTCACTGCGACAGGCAAAGGACCGCGTCCAGATTCTGTCTTTGCCAAGCTTCAAAGAAGATAAACTCGGCCGCTGCGCACGGGGGACTACATCCTTCATTGCCAGAGCTTAGTTGGAGTTGACTGAAGCACAAATTGCTTGTCGTATGCGTCGCCGCACGGCATATCGACAAAAGAGACTTGAGAAGCAAAGAACCCAGCATTCTACCCTCCATGTCTAAAACAAATGGGTCGAAAAAGAAAGACCCGACCAATTCGTTGCTGTCCATATGGTTGGCAAAACCAGAAAATGCCAGAAGTCAGCAACCAAAATCCGTGTCAGACGTCTAGTCACTCGCAGCGTCTCTTGGACACGAACACATCTGGAAGAATCCGCCACTCCTTCAAGCCAAAGACACCGGAGTAATCACCCTCTGATTCTTCATCCAGAAGAATGAGTCCCAGCTCAGTCATTAGGACGATTTCTTCGTTCGAATCCTGAGGGATGAACGTCTTGGCTACAAGTTCTGAGCAGCCTCCACCACATAATCCACAGGATGACGTCACCGCACGCATCCATCAGTTGGAGCAAGGACAACAGAGAATTGAGGCTCTGATGGAAAACCTTCTGCTCACTTTTCAGCGTCTCAAGATGACGAGGGCAATGCAGAAAACAATGAGTCATGCACCCTTACCAAAAAAGACGTGGGCGATATCCTCGCAAAAGCAAAAGAAGAGGACACATTGAAGGAACATGGGATTAAGCCACCCTACCCTCAATGGATGGACTTGGTTCCGTTCCCCGCAAAATTCAAACAACCTACTCTCCAGACATATACAGGGAAAGGTTCAGCCAGACTACATGTCATCCACTTTAAGATCCTGACAGGAGCTATTGCGGATCAAGATGCCCTCAAGATTTGCCTCTTTGCAAGTACCCTAAAAGGTACAGCCTTTGATTGGTACTCCACTCTATCGAAGAATTCCATCCAGAACTGGGCTATGCTGGAGACACGCTTCCTCACCCACTTCCAAGGTGAGGACCATCCTGTTACTATGGCTCAGCTCTGCAGCCTAAAACAGGAAGAGAACGAGTCAACATACGACTTCATTCACAAGTGGAAGGCAATGGCGTACAAATGCTCAGATGTACTGCCACAAGCGTCGCTAGTCGACATCTGCCGTAACAACATGAGAACAAGGATTCGCTACATGATCATCGACAACAAATCAAAGAATCTGGGAGAACTCCTAGAAGCTTCCATGGAGGCTGAAATAGTGATCAAAGACCTCAATAGTCAGAAATCATCAAAGAAAGGGCCAACTGCCATTGCAACCTCAAAACCAAAGAAAAAGGAGGTTCTAAATATGCAAACCAAGTCAGCTCCTCAGCAGCCAAAGAAAGCTGAAAACATAGCTACAGGTAAAAGACCTGAACTTTCTGATGCCTTCAGAGAACGAGTAAAAAAGAAATACCCATTCGATGAAGATATTGAAGAAATCTTTGAGGCTGTCCTAGCAAACGGCAAACTCACCTTGCCCGAGCCCAAGAGACTGGGAGATGTTGGCAAAACCAATGATCCTCGGTATTGTCCTTACCACCAGATGATCTCGCATACTCTCAATCAATGCTTCGTTGTGAGAGAGAAGATCAACGAGATGTGGAAAAACGGAGTCATTACCTTTGACAAAAACTACGGTTCCGCCTCCGTTAACATGGTGTTATGCGGGCAAACTTCAAAGTCACCAAAGGAGAAAATCATTACTTCATTCATGGTGATTAAAATGGTTCAAGCGTCCCAAGAGTTGGTTCCCTATCCAACACCAGATGGACAACCTATATGGGTGCATCCCGATCTCCTAGAAGATGAAAATTGGGAGATCATCAAAACAAAGCCGACCGCTCAACAGCGAAGGCAAGCTAAGAGACAACTCCGTAAGCTCAAACAGCAGCAGAAGTATTAAACAAAACAAGAAGTCCTTGAAAAGGCAGAAACCTCTTCCATGGCTTCACTAGGGGCGACGGAAGAATCCCTTCCCAAAGCTTCAAAGGCGGTAAGAAAATTCACCTTTGATGATTTCATGCCACCTCTATACAAAAATGAAATTGCGCAGGGGGCATCATACTCTTGCAACTCGGTAGTTGGATTCTCCATGGATGGATACGAATCCAGTGACACTGCCAGTGATATCGATGAGTGGGAAGAATCCCTTGAAACAGGAGAATACCTCTCCGACGAGGAATGGATTCCCGAGTCTCATCTTATGACAGTTATATGGTATAACCCATTACAACCACAAGGTTCTTGGTCTGATGATGAAGAAGACCAGGACGCTATTCAAGAAAATGCTGTCTATCCAGCACCAGCCAATGCTCCAGTGGAACCCAACATCGGTGAACCACAAGGAGCAGATGACGAAGAAGATTTAGCTCCTATGCCTGATCTTGAAGAATATGCAAAAATCTTGCAACATCTTGCCATAGAGCAGAAGCAGGATCGCATCAATGATCTTCATCATGATCCAGAACCAGAAGTCCTTAAAAATCAACGGGAACTTTCTCCCTCAACTCCTGAAAATGGAGAAAACAGTTGGATCGATGATCCTCTTACATCTGAAGATGAGTCTGATTCCCAACAGTCTACACTGGGGGCATCTCCTGTCAGGATAATCTGCAATGCAACAGCTTAGGACGATAGTGCCTCTGAAGCTTCCGAAGACACTTATTCCCCAACCGGTAGTGTATCTTCCGGAGCTACATCTTGTCAGGTGACTTCCACTGAGATATCATCCTCTCAGCCTCTCCCGATTGATCATTTTGAAGTTGTGACATCGGAACCCAAGCCTTTGCCGATTGATCATCTTGAAGAAACTCCTGCTAATGAAATCTTCTTCAATGAAAACCTAGTCGATTGGTCCCGGATACCCGATCTCATCGACGATGTCTGGACTAATAAAGAAAGGTTGTCGGATGTTGTTCAGGATTTGTTCCCGGAAATTGCTCTGTGCAATACAATCATTAAAGACGCCAATGCTGCTACAGAGACGTCTTCAGCAAATGACAAGGATTGACCCCTTGATCCCGAGAGTGATCTTCCAAAAGAAGACCCTTCTCTAAAAGCTCTTGAAGTTGGTAGAGGTACCCGTTCTGGCAGGGATTACCACAAAAATTACAACCAACCTTCTTCTTTTTATGTAAATCTTTCGAGAAAGCAAGTTGTAAGCGCCCCAAGTGGCAATAATAATGAAAATGCAGGCCCGAAGGAGGCTTTCAAGTATGACTTGATTGAGCACTGCAAACACATATCTGCACGTCTGCACATGCTTGACTTATTATAAATGTCTCCACAAACTCGTGATAGTCTCATTTCATAATTACAAAGGCTGAATGCAGATGTCGATAAGCATGCCCCACAAGTCCTACAAATTGAAATGGAGTATAGGGTCAAAAAATCAAATACTCCCTCAAAGGGAGAAAAGAAGAAAACTGAGGGATCAAGCAATGAATGCCTCTCGGTTCAAAAAGCAGCAAGTGCAACAATTGCCTTTGACAAGGATGACCTCCTGCTAGGCGAGACAAAGCATAACCGACCCTTGTACTTTACGGGGTACGTCAAAGAAATGCCAGTACACAGAGTTCAGATCGATCCAGGTTCTGCACTCAACCTCATTTCTACTTCGGCACTCGAAGAGCTAGGCATCCCACCTAGCAAGCTGAGTCACACGTCTGTATCCATCTTCGGATATGAAGGGAGCGCTCAAAGGCCTATCGAAAAAATCAGGATCAAATTGCAAATCGTTGATCTTATTTCTGAAATCACCTTGTATGCAATAAGGACCCCTTCATGCTACAATATCTTCCTTGGACGCCCCTGGATACATGAGAATGGTGTCGTCCCTTTAACTCTACATCAGTGCATCAAGTTCGTTGGCAATGATGGCTTGATACATAGAGTGTTTGCAGACAAAAAGCCCTTCAAAGGCAAGGATGTCCATTTTGCAGATGCTCAGATGTATAAAGATGGAAAAGAAGAACAGGAGGAAGAAACAATATACTTTGCCGACAATCTTCAGAAAAATAAAGGCAAGGTTCCTCAGCAATCATTAAAGGTAAACAAACCTTCCACCAAACTCTAAGTAAGCAGTCAAACTCCCTTTGTTGTCTCCTTCAAATCTCCAAAGCCTTTGGTAATCACTATCAAAGCAAAGAAGATAAAATAAAAGGCTGGGGGCAAGTTCACTGTCTCCTTTGTGTCTATTATGCATGACACAGACTCAGAATCAAAGCCAGAAGATGACACAGCATCAAGCCAAGCTGATACTCAGCGAGATCAGCCCGCTCTAATTCCATTGGAGACACCTGCTGACATAGAAGATCCTACGTCTGCTTTCTTTGTTATTCCGGTAACTTCGCTAGAAGAAAAAGCAATCTTCTTCCATAGATCGGGCGCATCTCTACTAAACTCTCTGCTTGAACCTTTCCAAAACGAAGGTATTCCTCAACTATCCTTGTATAGTCAAATGGCACAAGCTATCATGAAGAAAATGGGCTACGATGCTCAGAATCCGACTGGTTTGGGAGGTGGCCGTGGTATTCTCACACCATTGGAACCCACCCTGACCAAAAGTCAACCAGAAGATTGGAAAATCCACCTTCATAAAGGCAAGTCTTCATATGTGTTGGGGTATGATCCTACCGCTCCTATGAGACAGTTGACACCATGGCTGCAAAGTCGCTTTATCGACCAAGCATCAACATCTCATGAAGACATTGATCTCCCTGGATATCTCTTTGAGGAGTCACTCGTCAAGGATCTAGAAAGCTCCTCCAATTGGTATAATTTCCTTGATAATAAAGAGGAATTGCCCGATGACACACACACACAGTTTTCTGACCCAGAATAACCATTGTCTCTAAAAGAAGTACCCTACTTCAACTCAGTTCCAGCAAATGATTGGGACCATATCATTGCAAGTCTTGAAAAGGATACTGATCAAGAAGATCCATGGACAGAAACAGAGACTCAATCTGAAAATGCCTCTAGCACTCGAGAAGGTCTTGTTGAGTTGGAAGCCTCCGAAAATATTGTGGAGAAACCACCCTCAAACCTTCTGACAGAAGATCCTGTTCAAAAAATAGATTTGGAAACACTTGATAACCCACGTCTTGTATTCATAAGCAAGAATATAAAGGATGATGAGTTACCCGAGTATATCTCTTTTCTTCGTGAGTTCGTTGATTGCTTTGCATGGTCTTATGCTGAAATGCCCGGCTTAGATCCCAAAGTAGCAGTCCACAAGCTCAACTTGCAAAAAGAAATCAGGCCTGTCAAATAACGCCAAAGAAGATTCCGTCCCGACGTGATGGACAAAATTGAACAAGAAGTTTAGAAACTTAAAAACGTTGGCTTCATCTGCAAGGAACAACATCCTGAATTGTTGCCTAATATCGTCCCTGTGACAAAAAAAAATGGGCAGATAAGGGTCTGTATCGACTACAGAGACCTGAATAATGCATGTCCTAAAGATAAATTCCCGCTCCCTATACCAAAGGTGATGATTGACAACACCTGTGGGTTCGAGCGAATGACATTCATGGATGGATTCTCTGGCTACAACCAGATAAAGATGCATCCTGAAGAAGAAAGACATACATCATTTCGGACTCCATTCGGCATGTACTGCTACACTGTCATGCCATTTGGTCTGAAAAAATGCAGGTGCAACGTATCAGAGGGCTATGATGAAAATATTCCAAGATATGCAGTACAAGACGGTCGAATGCTATGTTGACGACCTCGCCATCAAAAGTAGAAGAAAAGAAGACCATCTCGACGATCTTCAAGAAGTCTTCCTCCGACTTCGCAAACACAAATTACGGATGAATCCACTCAAATGCTTCATAGTACGGAAAGCTGGAATAGAACTTGACCCCACCAAAGTCAAGGCTATCCTGGAAATGCCATCTCCAAGAACCCTAAGAGAATTAAAAGGGCTTCAAGGAAGGTTGGCCTACATCCGACGGTTCATCTCCAATCTGTCAGGGAAGTGCCATCCATTCTCTAGCTTGATGAAGAAAGGCGTGGACTTTGTCTGGGATGCTAAATATGAAAATGCATTTCAAGACATCAAAGCATACATCACCAAACCTCTAGTGCTGGCTGCCCCACAACTGGGAAACCATTTATCTTGTACATAAGAGCTCTTGACCACTCTTTGGGTGCTCTGCTTGCGTAAGAAAACGACGACGGAAAAAAAGCTGCTCTATATTACCTTAGCCGCATGTTGGTAAGTGCAGAGCATCGCTACTCCCCAGTCGAAAAAGAATGCCTTGCAATGATGTTTACCGTACAAAAGCTACGTCACTACCTGTTGTCCAATACAGTCTACCTGGTTTTGAGGATCAACCTCTTAAAGATCCTTGTCACAAAAGCAGGTTCTCTCAATGCCTGACTGGCAAAATGGTCCATCCTTCTATCACAGTTTGATATTAGGTATGTACCACAAAAAGCAATCAAAGGTCAAGCTCTAGCAGACTTCCTCGCAGAGCATCCATTGCCTAAAGATTCTCCACTCAGGGATGATCTCCCAGATGAATTTGTCTACAACGTGGAAACTTCCTTATCAAATGCCTCCTGGGATATGTACTTTCACGGTGCAACCAGGACAAATGAAAAGGGAAAGCAAATATCGGTAATCAGCATCCTTTTTGTCAGCCCCGACAAATAGATGATTTCACACGCTTTCTCGCTACTGGAACCATGTTCAAACAATGCAGCTGAGTACCAAGCCCTGATTGTAGGATTGAAACTCGCCCTCGAATCCAGCATCACCATGCTGGAAGTGTTTGGAGACTCTCAACTGATCGTCAACCGAATGAATCAGAAATTTGAAGTCAGGAAGCCTGATTTCCTACCTTACTACAACAAGGCGCAGTCGCTTCGATAAAAATTCAACATCTGTCACATCACCCACATCCTCAGAGGTGAAAACATCCGTGCAGATGCCCTGGCTGGACTCGTCGCATTCATGGCAATCCAAGAAGGGGAAAACATGCAAATCACAGTGTGTCAAAGAAAGATTCACCCTCCTCTTAACACACACCAAGCAGTTGCTGAATGCCACCAAGTGGCTGGAAGTCGGATGTCCATCCTCAAACCACCGATCGGCGACTGGAGAGATCCGTTCATTGATTATATCATATTCGGAATCTTACCTGAAAATCCAAAAGAGCGGGTAAGTATCCAAAGACGAGTCCCAAACTTTCATTTGGATATACCTTTAAAACCACTTTACAGAAAATCCTTCAACGGAGTACTTCTACGCTGCTTGTCACAACAAAAGGCTGAGGAAACTCTCAAAGAAGTGCATGCTGGTCTTTATGGAGCCCATCAGGCTGGTCCTAAGCTCTACAACCAGATAAATAGACTAGGTTATTATTGGCCTACCATGGTAGCTAATGCAATGCAATTTACCAAGCGCTGCCAAAAATGCCAAATTCATGGAGATTATGTCCACATGCCTTCAGAATGGCTACATCCTACAGCAATCTCATGGCCTTTCGAAGCTTGGGGTATGGACATCATAGGTCCTATCTCTTTCCTATCAAGCAAAGGTCATCGCTTCATATTCGCCACTATAGATTATTTCTCCAAGTGGTCAAAAGCATTTGCGCTCAGGAAATGAAGACTTCATCAGTCCTTCAGTTCTTGCAAACCAACATTATTTGTCCCTTCGGCATACCTAAAAGATTCGTCCATGATAACGGACCACAATTCCGAGATCACAAATTCTACAGGTTCTGCGACAAGTAGAAAATCCAAAGTTGTCCTTCGACTCCATATAATCCGGCAGCGAACGGACTAGCAGAAGCCTTCAACAAGATACTTTGCAAAATTCTCAAGAAAATGGTCTCTAGTCACAAAAGAGACTGGGGCGACAAACTACCAGAAGCTTTGTGGGCCTATCGAACCAATGTTCGAGGACCAACCCATAGCACACCATTTTCTTTGGTCTATGGATGCGAGGCTGTTGTCCCTTTGGAAGTATAAATCCCTTCCTTAAGGGTATCTCTGCAAAATGACATGACGCAAGAAAATAATGTCAAATTGAGACTTCAAGAGCTGGATAATCTCGATGAAAGACGACTCAAAGCTTTACAAAGCATTGAGTTGTACCAAGCACGCATGGCAGGATCTTTCGACAAGAAGGTCAGGCAACGCGCGTACAAAAAGGGTGACTTGGTTCTTGCAGTAAAAAGACCAATAGTCTTTTCCCACAATTCCAAAGGCAAATTTGAACCAAAATGGGAGGGACCCGTCGTCATGGACAAAGTCTTCTCCGACGGCGCCTACACTCTTCTAAACATGGAAGGAGACAGATGTATGCTGCCCATCAACGGCAAGTTCTTGAAGCGGTACTACCCTTGAAGACTTCCTCAAACGGGTCAGAGCAATATCTACACGGCCAAAGCCTATTTCCAGGTACTTGCTCGTCAAACCCATCTCCTTTTGAAATTTTCATCTTGAAATTTCCAAAAAGAAAAAAAAAACTCTCAGAACAATGCTTACTTTCATTGTTCAAAAAAAAAAAAAAAAATCAAAACCCAAAAAAACAAGTCTAGGAGCACCTCCCCACACTTGATCAAAATTTTAAACCCTTGAACCCAAAATTCATGGTTTGAAGCAAAAATCAGGACTTAGAAATTTCCACCCTTGTCCGTCCCGGCTTTTACAACCAAAATGGTTTTAAGTCAAAATTTATGACCCTCGTGTCTTTAAACAAAAAATGGTTTTTTAGAAATCGCGGGGAAGCGACATTCAATCGATACTCGCAAAACCCAAAAACCGGAAGGATGCGAAGCCCATTCGATACTTCCAAAACCCAAAAAACCGGAAGGAAGCGAACCCCACTCGATACTTCCAAAACATCCAAAAATCAGAAGGATGCGAATCCCATTCGATACTTCTAAAACCCGAAAATCGCAAGGAAGCGAACCCCATTCGATACTTGCAAAACCTCGAATTTCAAAATCGTAGAGAGACGCAATACTCCAATTGATATCCACAACCCAAATTTCAAATGGTTAAAAAAAAGAACCTCAAATTCAAAAATCGCGGGGAAACGACACCAAGTCAGAACCCGCAAAACCAAAAATATTGGGAAAAATAGGGAAGCGATGCTTAGTCGATACTTGCACCCCAATCCGTGAGGAAGCGACATTCCATCGACACTCACAAAACCGAATGAGCAAGGAAGCGACATTCCATCGATACTTGTAAGACCATTCAGCGGGGAGGCGACATTCGGTCGATACCTGCATTTTGAAAACCAAAACCCGGCTATAAATGCCAAAACAAAAAAAGAATTCGGCTATAAATGCCAAAACCCTGCTATAAACACCAAAATCGGCTATAAACGCCAAAATTCGCTTATAAAAGCCAAATCCGGCTATAAAATGCCAAAATCGGCTTTCATGCCAACAAAACAAAACCTGGTTTTAAAAAATCAGGCTCTCATGCCATCTAAAAAAAAATCGGCTTTCACGCCAATTCAAAAATCTGGCTCTCATGCCATTTAAAAAAAATCGGCTCTTATGCCAATTAAAAGAAAAAACTCGGCTTCCATGCCACAAAACAAATTCGGCTTTCATGCCTCAAAGCAAAATTCGGCTTTTATGCCACAAAACAAAATTCGGCTTTCATGCCATTCCAAAATTCGGCTTTCATGTCATTTCAAAATTTTTGGCTTTAATGCCATTACAAATTTTGGCTTCCATGCCACGAACCAAAAACTTTGGCTCTCATGCCACAAAAAAAAAAAAAAAAAAAAAAAAAAACATTCGCTCCATTGTCACAAACAAAATGTTTAGCTTCCATGCCACAAAAAAAAATTTGGCTCTTACGCCACAAAATTCGGCTTCCATGCCATTCTAAAATTTGATTCTCAAATCATCAAAAAACCTGGCTTTTGGCCACAAAATTGGCTTTCATGCCCAAAACAATCATTTGATAAAAGATTTTCACAAAATGACAACCTTTTGATCAAATTCTTGAACAAACATTCCCATCAGCTTTTGCTCAAATTTGTTTTCATAAAAAATGATTTAAGTGGAAAAAAGGGGATAAAAAAAAATGTATAGTACCAAAATTGTTTATGCATGGAGGTACTAAAAAAAAAAAGAGAAAGAAGAAAAAAGAGTTTGTTACAATTCAAGAGCTCAATCTAGCATGGTCCTCAACCAAAGGTTCAACTCCTCAAGCAGACCCTTGGCCTTAGCTTCCAAAGGTTTCAGGCCATGCTTTTTCAAAATGTTCCCATAAAATGCGGCCGAGCACAGCGACCCATCTGCAGCACGACGAAGTTCTTCCCAGATGACCTGCCACTGCTCATACTCCTGAGTCTTCCTCCGGAAATTACCTTCAGCTTCCTCAACATAACGAATGAGAGTCCCCTCCTTGTCACGAGCCTCCACAATGGCGGTCCATTTGGCAGCAGCTTCTTCCTCCAAAAGCTCCAGACGCTACCTAGCCTCAACAACCTCCTTATCAAGGCGGTCCAAGTCTTGCTTCAGCCCCATGATGGTCAACTCGGTAACGTTCCTCTCCCGAATGAACTGCTTCCGAGTCTTCGTGATCTCAGTCAGCTCAGCTTTGACTTTACTGGAAGGCTTCATAAACATTTCATTAAAGAAGTCACCATCTGGGAAACTCTTGGTCTCGGTCCACTTGTTCCCCAAAGCAATGACTTCATCAACAAAATCTTTGGCGCTTGCGATGTCCAGACCAACTTCTTCGCTATCAGCAAGAATGTCCTATACATGCTTGATCATGCTAAAGCCAGCTTCCAAGTGACCCGAAGAGAGAGTCTCAACCCATGAGCTCAAAACAGTCTTCAACACCTTCTTTGCATACTGAAGGTGCGGCGCAGACGAGGATTTGCCATACTCTGACACCCGACTGCCCATGTCATGCCCCATTGGAAGAGTAATCAATAAACTCTTTCCAATCGAAGAAGCTGACTTGTTGAAAGTAGAAGAAGCCCCTATTCCTGGATTGGCTGCAGGTATCCCCTGTTCTGGTTCTAAGGAAGACGGAGGAACTTCTCCTGCTGCTTCACAATCTGTCAATAAAAGACAAAAATGTATGAATATGATCTTGTAAAAAATCAATATCAAGATTAGTATTGCAAAATACCTTCTTCGACGACCGGTGGAGTACTTTCTGCCTTTTTGAGCTCATCCGAAGCATCGTCAAATGCTGCATCCATGGATGGCTCAAAATCGTCAGAATCCTCTGGCAAGTCAACTAACAAGAAAACAAAAGCTACATGTTGGCAAATGACAGCACAAACAAAAAGAAAAAAAAAAGAAGCCAAAGCAATCATACCAGGTGAAGGATCTGGAAGCACTCCAGAGTCCCTGGGCTCTTCCTCAGATGCCACGACTAGATCCGTCATCGTCCTCTGCCAAAAGAAAGAAAACAGCAGATCAAAACAAAAATCTCTCATAAAAGAAAAGAAGTGGCAAAAGAAAGAAAAATGATCATACTAGTTGTCTCCTCTTCTCTGCTCCTCTTCTCCGGAGGCTCGTCAGCATCCCCAAACACCTCCTCAGCAATGGTGAGAGGAACTTCAAGATCAGAAAGTCTATCATGCCGTCTCATATTACGGCGCTGTCCTCTCTTCCTTTTGCTTCGGGGGGTCAATCTGCTCAACGATCCTGCCCCATTATCAACATCAGGCCTCTCACTAGAGTTATCACTGGATGGCCTACTTTTCTCGGTAGACTCCATGGAAGCCTTCGTGAGCTCTGCTTGTATCCAAGCATCGATCTCGGCCTCCTCCTCTTCCAGCTGTCTCAAGACCTCACCAGGAATCCCTTGTGCAGCTCCTGATCTGATGACGTCCTGCTCGTTGAGAAAGCCTATCTTATGCTTCTCTCCAGAAAGGAAGGCCAAAACTTCCTCCTGACGGACACCATCTGATCTGCCAAGACCCTTCCCAGGAGACTTCTTGACATCAAGCTCCTTCTTGGAAAGCCCCCGGTACACTGAGAAGCTCTCCATGAACCACTTCGTGAAGCCAGCAGTCCGGAAAGTGGGCAGCTCAGGATAGGAAATCATGGCGGTAGTGTCCTCTATGCTATAAAAAGCCCATGCATTCCTCCCATCCTGCAGACCTCCAAAACGCTTCACCATGCTCGAAGGCGCTCCAACAACGCCTTGAGAGAAGCCAAGCTGCAATGCAAAATGCAAAGGGACATACGGTTGGATATCGACGAAAGGATGTCTGCGGTACACCATCGTACCAACCCGTATGTTGAAAAGCCATCTTTTCTCCGCGTTTGTCAAAGCATAGTGTCTTCCCGACCCTGCCCTGGTCGAATCATGGGAGACACCAAAGTCAAAAGCCTTCTTCCGCAAACCCGGAGAAAGCTTCACTGAAGACTGCCCAATCTCGACGTCCCTAAATCGTCGAATCCTCAAACGGGCAGACAAAAGAGATTCGGAAACGGCTGTCCCTCTAGCCAAACGAATCATAAAGGGATCTTCATCCTGTGCAACATGTTCTACCATAAGTTTGTATATACATTGTTGAACCATCGTGTTCACGGTGTTACTGATGATGTTACAGGCCCAGTTGCCCGTGCCGGTCCCGCAGAGGCCGAGTTGCCAGCAGAGAATGCCCATTCGATGCCCATAGGAGGCTTAATCAAATGGACTTGAATCGGAGTGCCAAAGAATAGAATGTTTTAGAAATATTTTTGATAAATACTTTTGTATATTCATTTTGAATAATAGCTAGATGTCACCTTCATTGTATGTTGATTATGCAGTTGTTGACTTAGTTGTACATGGTTATGTATATTGACTTTACTTTATGTACAGGACTTGTTCAGTTTGAATAGTTGTCAATGTATACATGTATATATTTCAGCAAAATGTACATTGGCAGGTTCGTATGTTAGATCCCTTGTGAGTCTCGTCTTAACTTCGGTTAATTCGGGGTTTACGGGAGTAAGTATGATGGGTTCGCAACCCGGAGTTTAGCCCTGAGTAATCTGATCTCGGGCTCGGGTCATGAAATACTTATTGTATGGTATCAGAGCCTAGTTAAAAAGTTTGGTTAAGAAACTTCTATAACACTTAGTGGAATGAAGAACAAAGTCAAGAACGTTACGATTAGAACAAATCCAACATAGGATTTGTGTTTATTGCTTTCCCTATATGTGATATATATGTGATATATATATGTGATGGGAGTGTAGAGATATGTATCTTACCTTCCGTATTGTTTACAACATGGCTTCTGGATCAGGATCTGGGAATGATGACTTTGTGGAAGTCACAATTTCCCCTCCTATATTTGACGCTGCTGTTAGATTTACGGCTATACTGGAGCAATTAGCCAGAAGTAATAAATAGATGGTTAAGAGCCATGAGGCATAGATGGGCATGCAAGCCCAGTTAGCCAAGAGCTAGGAAGCTCAAATAGGTATGCAGACCCAAATAGCAACTCTGTTAGAAGTACAGAGCCAAATGCAGGCTCAGGCACAAATTCCCCCGGCACCACCCGTCCAACAACAACATCACGTTGAGACACAAGTGGAGTTGCAACATAAGGACAAGGACCCTCATGCCATTTATGAGTGGTTCCGCAATAGGGGAGTTACTCAATTCCACGGAAGTGAGAATATGATGCAGGCTGATGAAAGGCTAGAACACATTGAAGATGTGTTCGATGCAGTTGTCTGCACTCACAAGCAGAGAGTATTGCTTACCTCTACTATGTTTAGAGGGACAGCAAAGATATGGTGGAAAAGTATCAAGGACATGTTCAAGGCAATGACCACACCATAATTTGGAAAACTTGCAAGAAACAGTTTCAAAAGAAGTTTGTCCCAGAACATGTACGACAGTAGAAAGAAGCATAGTTTCTGAACTTAAAACAACGTCAACTGACCGTGTCTGCTTATGTTCATACGTTCTTGCAGCTATCAAAGTTTGCTACCGAATTTGTAGATTCTAAAGCCAAGAAGTCAAAAGATTTATGATTGGACTGAATCCGGTGTACAAGACGATCGTATTGGCTGGACAGAAGCTTACGACGTTTGACGATGCCGTGGATAGGGCATATACAGATAAAGAAGTTCAAAGAGAGAAGGATATAGAAGCTGTGGACACTAAGAGAAGTGGTAATTCATGGTTCAGGAAAAGAGGACAGTCCAAGAATAAGAGACAGAAACAGAGATTCATTCCGAGGAATAAATGGAGTGAGATCAGGCTAGTTTGTGATACTTGTGGCAAAGCTCATAAGACTGAGTCATGTTGGAGGACTACGGGAGTCTGCCTAGCCTGTGGTTCTTTGGAACACAGAATGGCTCAATGTCCAAGGGCTAGGAGAGATGATTAGAGCTCCGTATCAACATCCTGTTCAGGGACAAGCAGCACTTCCCACTCCTCAGTAACGATTAGCTTTGCCAGCTTCTCCTAGGCAACTACAGCAACAACAACCTCAATGTCAAGGCCAGCATCATCAATTGCAGAGATAGCAGCCAAGACACCAACAATAGCCCAATAGGCCATAAATAGCTAGGATGGCTTATGCCGTCAAGAGAGAATAAGTTGATGTTGCAGCAAATGTGGTTAAAGGTACAATCCTGATAGATAACCGACCTACTATTGCATTATTTGATCCCGGTTCCACGCATTCATTTGTAGCACCTGCATTTGCTTGTAATATACAAAACCGGATAATGCAATTAGCCTATGATTTTACTATTTCTACTCCTTTAGGGAGGAAAGTCGTATGTAAATTGTATATTCCTCAATGTATTGTTAGAATTGGAGAAGTGTCAATGCTAGCTAATCTAGTAGTACTAGCAATGAATGATTTCGATGTGATCTTTGGAATGGATTGGCTTGCTAAGTACAGGGCTTGTTTACATTGTTTCTGCAAAATCGTCACTTTTAGGGTGGATGAGGCCAATGCCAATGTATTATTTGAAGGAATCCAAAAGAAGTATGACACCAGGCTTATTTCAACACTTAAGGCTGAACGAATAATGCGTGGTGGTTGGGAAGGCTACATTGCATTCGTTTTAGAAAAGAAGCCTGTTCGGGAGTTACGAGATATTCCTGTAGTTTGTGACTTTCCAGACGTGTTTCCAGATGAAGTGCCAGGTCTACCTCCGGCTAGAGAAGTGGACTTTACAATTGAACTTGCGCCCGGTACTGCACCGATATCAAAAGCACCTTATCAAATGGCACCATCAGAATTGTATGAATTAAAGAAACGATTTGCTCGACAAGGGTTTCGTTAGACTTAGTGTCTCGCCATGAGGAGCACCTGTATTATTTGTAAAAAAGAAGGATGGCACCCTTCGAATGTGCATCGATTATAGACAGATAAATCAAGTAACGATCAAGAACAAGTATCCATTACCTAGGATTGATGAGTTATTTGATCAACTCGAGGGTGCATCATATTTTTCCAAGATCGATCTCCGATTTAGATATCATCAGATCTGGGTTAAGGATCAAGATGTGCAGAAGATCACATTTAGGACTCGTTACGGTCACTATGAATTTCTAGTGATTCCTTTTTGTTTAACCAATGCACCTGCAATGTTTATGGCTTTAATGAACATGGTGTTTGCTTCCTATTCGGACCAGTTCGTCGTAATCTTCATCGATAACATCCTGGTATATTCAAAGTCAAAATTGGAACATTCACATCATTTGAGAATAGCATTATTGATACTGAGAGAAAATCAGTTATATCCAAAACTTGAGAAGTGCGACTTTTGGTTGCATATAAAATTAAACAAGAAGTTCAAAAACTCAAAAGCGTTGGTGTCAGATCCTGACCCAGATTAGCCCGATTAGTGTTAATTAAGTGAGTATTTAGTCTTAAGTGAGTTTAGTTGTCGTTGGGTTTAGCTCAAAATTGTATCAAATTTATACTTTTTGGAAACTAGATTTTTCAAGGATCATTTTATCCTTCTTCGTCGATTTCTTTCGAGGCCCGCAAGGTCATGTTTTTGTCAGCGCAAGCATTGGAACATTCTGGGGCCCACAACCCACTCAACTCAAATTAGCTCTCTCCCTCCCTCACGTTTCAAAAACTCTACATCATCTCTTTTGAAAAAGTTGGAGCTATAGAGAGAAAGCTCATTTTTCTTTCATTTTCTTCCTCTTGCATGCACCACCTTTAAGCTTCCAAAAGAAAATCTGATCACAGGTTCTTCTTCCTCTCCTCCCAAGCTTCATAAGGGACTCATTTACTTGGAGATTCCAATTGGACTACTACCTTTTTGCCTTCCTTGCTTATTATTTGGACACCTCTAGGTAAGTGTGGCGGTGGCGGCCCCCAGAAATTCGAGTCAGTGGGATCAACAAAAGACTTCTCTTCCACAAATCGAATAAATGTATTTTCCCCTTTCTTAACATCTGTCATCTATTTTTAATATTATTAGAGCTTTCTCCTTCTAATACGGGAAGAAAACCGTATTTAGAGGTTAAGTTAGGGTAAATGAAGACTTACCGACAAAATAGCTAAAAAGGGGAATTTTCTTTAAAAAATAAAAATTGGGCACATTAGTTTTTTTTATTTTTTTTCTATTTTGGTAGACAAATGGCCCATTAACTTAGGCATTGAGTGGGGTCAAAAGCTTCCCATAACTTCAATTCATTAAAGAGTTTTTTTTATAAATTTTTTCATATCTTGAACCCACTAGGATCCATGTAGCACCGCCCATGATATGCGGTGGATATGTAGATGAGACCTTGACTTTCTAGGATTTGAATTTCAAGGGTGATGACTGAATTTATTCATTTCTCATCTCTCCTCAATTAATTTTCGGGAAGATCATTGGATGGCCAGTTTTAGACATTCATTTTTTATTTGTTTTGATTTTAATATCACACTCAGAAATAAACTCATATAATTTCTAAAAATTCAATTACCTGAAACGAAAGGACCCTTTGTGATTGGAAGCCTTGCCCAAGCTAGAGGTAGTTGGATGTCACATGTCATCTTTCCTCCATAGAAGGCATCATCTTTGGTTGAAGAAAGTCGTAGTCTTCGGTTTTACTCTTGACCAATTCTAGAGTGGCCTTTTTCTCGGACAGTCAGAGGTCCTTTTTGTAAGGGGTGAACACCCCCCACAGGGAGATAGGCGGGGCCCAGAGCCCCGGGCCTATTGTATACACTTCAGGCGTTAGGGAGTAGCCCCTAGCCCTATTCATGCATTTGTCCCTGGCTCGTCACCAGGGGGCCTCCCCAAGTTTCGATCCCGTGATCACTCCCTTAAGAGGATTTTTAGGGAGAAACCCAGTACCACTTGGGCTACTAGCCCATTCAAGATGTACACAAGACCACATTTAGGACTTGTTACGGTCACTATGAATTTCTAGTGATTCCTTTCTGTTTAACCAATGCACCTACAGTGTTTATGGCTTTAATGAACATGGTGTTTGCTTCCTATCTGGACCAGTTTGTCGTAATCTTCATCGATGACATCCTGGTATATTCAAAGTCAAAATCGGAACATTCACATCATTTGAGAATAGCATTATTGATACTGAGAGAAAATCAGTTATATCCAAAACTTGAGAAGTGCGACTTTTGGTTGCATATAAAATTAAACAAGAAGTTCAAAAACTCAAAAGCGTTGGTGTCAGATCCTGACCCAGATTAGCTCGATTAGTGTTAATTAAGTGAGTGTTTAGTCTTAAGTGAGTTTAGTTGTCGTTGGGTTTAGCTCAAAACCGTGTTGACACCAAAAAAATTCACTATGTCTCCTCAACATCAAGAAGCCTTGTGAAGCTACATCTTGCTACAAAACAGGCAAAGCTACTTCAACCATCAGATCTTTTCAGAATCAGACAAAAATTGCAAGATCTTTCAAGACAGCCAAAAGAGGCGTACACCAGAAGTCTCGGGCCATTCCGACATCATTTGGCCTAACTTCACTTCTCCGACAGCTAAACCAGTACTCCAGGCGGCGACATCATCGAAGACACCAAGACTTCGATCAGAGCCTATGGATGGTTCCAAAATACTTCCAAAGGGCTCCATGCCAAATTTCAAGTCAAACCGACAACGTTTGACCCTCCATCAACGCTCGAGCAGCAAAACCAAGCCTCCCGGCGTCGAAAACTACAGAAGTCATCACTTATCAAACAAAAAAAAATGAGTGGCTTCAACATGCTTCCAAAAGGCTGCACGTCGAATTTCAGGTCATTCCGACAACGTTTGACCAGGTTTCGACGCTTCGAAAGAAAATCAAGCCTACTGGCGGCGGAGCACCCCGGGACCATGACATTCAAAGCGGAGCTAATGGATCATCTCTACATGACTCCAACAGGATCCCTGTCAAATTTCAGGTCAATCGGACATCGTTTGACCACATATCAAAGCTCGGCATTTTCCCCGCAGCAAAATCAAGTCAAGCATCGACGGGACCCCAAACGGCTTCAAAACTCAAATAAAAGCCTATGATTGGTCCTATCCAGTGCTCAATAAGCTTCACCTCAATTTTCAGGTCATTCCGACATCGTTTGACCTAGTTTCGACTCTTGACGGAAAATCGGCTACAAAGTCTTCGGCTTTCCAGAAAAATAGGGAACTTTGTGCTCCGGTTTTGCGCGGGTTCTCATCAAGTTTTCTTCAAGAAAATCAAGTCAATAATTGAGGAAAAATGTCAAGAAAACAACAGAAAAAAAAGGAACAAAAAAGAAGGAAAAACAGCCGAAAACGAAGCTCGGCGACCAAAAGGGCCAAAGCCCTATGGTCGCCGGCGACCCTGCAAATCCGGGTCGCCGGATTTCTCGCCGGAGGGCCCATTTTCCGATCCTTTTTGCGTTTCGAGTGTTCCTGCCTCTGTGATTTTCTAAAAATCTAATTTTTGATGCTTGAAAAACACTGATATTCACAGACATCTCGGATCTGCCGTCAAAAGCATGAAATCATCACTGATCGCTCCAAGATCGCCAACCGGCTGACCAAGAAAGTACACTTTCTGTCCGACCGACCGTGAAATCGACAAGACGGATGTCACCGGCCCACCAATATCAATCAATGTCTGAAATTTCTTTGCAATCTGACATCAAACAATGTGTGGACCACCTGCGATGATCACAAGAAGAAACCCAAAAGACGCGGCGCGGCTCGCGACTCTTCACATGCCCTGGCGACCACTTAATGTCGTTAATTGACCCGTTTATGACAACTTAATGTGGTCATTAACTCATTATTTTGGACGGCCCAATCAGATTCAAGCATTTGGGAGTTACAAATCCAAGCAATCATGGCATTAAACCCATGAACTTGCCATCATCATGAAGATTAAAGGCGATTAAATGCCCATTATCCTTCATCGGCCAATCACAAGCCAAGAAACAAGAGTTACAAAATTAAGAAATAAAACTTGTAACTCCTCTCATCAATACCATCATTTCTCTCATCATCGCCATCAATGCCAATAAACCACCTCATGGCCACCAAAAGCCTATAAAAGGAGGTTCATTCCAAAGAGAAAAACAACTTTGACAACTTTGCAACCCTTGATCTTTTTTTCAACTTTCCACTGGTCTGCACACTTGCATTCCTCCGAAGAAATCTTGACGAAGTCCTGCTGCTCTGCCACCAGAAGCACTACAAGGTGATCAAAGTCCCTTGGGGGGCCACCCCCCCAAGGTCCCCTCCTTCTACAACATGGCCTAAACGCGGCTTTTCAACCCGTTTACTCGGTTTTTCATTGGATATAGGACCTCCTCTTGGTCCTTGTCCTTTAAAAAACTGAGGTTAGAGCCAAGCCGAAGAATCAAAGCATCAAGCGTTGTCATTTGAAGGACGATGGCGAAGTCCATACATGACTTGCGACCGTCGATCTGAACGTGTCCCTACAATCTCCTGAGAAGTAAGATTCCTTTTTTTTCTCTTCTATTGTAATTTGTATTTGTTTAAAGAAATCACAATTCTTGTCTTTTATATTTGATGAGTTCTGTAAAATCGCCTTTCATGACAAAATCGCCTTTCACGGCACAAAATCGCCTTTCACGGCAAACAAACAAAAAAAACGCCTCCTACGGCATTCTCAAAAATAAACTTGTCTCTTTTCTTAAATATTTATGCAATTTGAAAAGTTAGAAAGAAGGATCGATTTCCTTTCTACTTGTGAAGGTGGATCTCCGGATCATCACCATTCCAAATTCCAAGTAGAATAGTAAATCTGGCATACCCGTACAAAAAGTTGATACCCGCGTTTTCCCTCCTCCGCCGAAACCCAGGCAGCCCCCGAGATAGAAGGAGAGGACGGAAATCCGAGGGTCCATCAAGTTGGCATACCCTGTGGGACACGTTCACTTGAGAATGTGATGCTTTGATCCCTTGACTCTTTTCTAGTTGGTGGCCTATGTTGCATTTTGCATCTAAAAAAAAAACATGAGATGGGATTTTATTCATTCTTTCTCATTTCAAAACAAAAAACAATCTGATTTCTTTGCTTGGATTCAACTTTGAGAAACTTTGATCATCTCCTCTTCGAATTTGATAGCTCACAGAAATGTTTGCAGCTATTGTTTGTACCGGAGATTGGGCCATCTTTTCTCTTTGATGAGTCCGATAGGGGTTTTAAAAAAAAAAAAAAAAACTTCATTTCAACTTCTTAAAAAAAAATCTGATCTCCTTTTCTTAAGATTCAACTTTGAGAAACTTTGATCATCTCCTCTTCGAACTTGATAGCTCACAGAAATGTTTGCAGCTATTGTTCATATCGGGGATTGGGCCATCTTTTCTCTTTGATGAGTCCAATTGAGATTTCAAAAAAAATATAAAAATTCAAACTCAAAAAAAAATAAAAAATCAGTCTTCTCTCTTTTGAATTCAAATTCAAAGAAACTTTGGTTATTCCCTTTCGGATTTAACGCTTGCAGAAATGTTGAGTTGTGGTTCGGATTTGAACACCACTTCTTTTCTTTGATGAGTTCATTAGAAACCTTTCAAAAAAAAAAAAAAAAAACACTAAAGTTGCACCAATTGCGCTCTTTGACTAAAGTGGATTTAAGAAAAGCCTTGTCCAGAGTGTAGAGATAGCTAGACTGTTCGAGGTAAGGGTCCTTCAAACGGGTTCATTAAGTAATCCTGCCCTTACCTGGGGGCTGATCTATCTACTAAGGTTTCATAAGAACGAATTGGAAACCTATGTGCACTTTTCAAAATAAAAATTTTCTTCACTTTTTGAGTTCAGAATTGAGAAATCTTAGTTCTTTCCCTTTCGGATTTAACGCTCGCAGAAATGCTGAGTTGTAGTTCGGATTGGAACACCATTTGCTTTCTTTGATGAATTCAATCTTAAACCTTCAAAAAAAAAACTTATGTCACTTTTGAGTTCAGAATTGGAAAATCTTGGTTCTTTCCCTTTCGGATTTAACGCTCGCAGAAATGTTGAGTTGTGGTTCGGGTTGGAACACCATTTGCTCTCTTTGATGAACTCAGTCTTGACTTTTCAAAAACAAAAACTTCCGTCAATACTGGATTCACATTCGAGAAATTCTGGTTCCTTTCCCTTTCGGATTTAGCGCTCGCAGAAATGTTTGAGCCTTTGTTCGGATTGGAATACCATTTGCTCTCCTTTATGAATCCAAATTTGACATTTCAAAAAAAAATCCCATCTCGTGTCCTTTCCAAGGATGCGATTTGCAACATTTGTGCCTAGCGGTGCTAGTACGCCCTTTCGGGTCTACTGTATTCGCGACCGACACATTTGTATCTCCAACCTTATATCATTTTACCTCGAGTGAGCCTTGCTTCTCGGTAATTTGAATTAAGGTCTACAATTGCTTCTAGCAGTCACTGGAATGCTCACCTTGAGCCTACCATACTTGCAATTTAGAACAATTGTATCCTTTATGGCTTTTTGCCTTCTTCATCTTGCTTGGGCTCGGCCATGTCCCCTCAAGTGATTTGAAAAGACAAAACCATAGTTGTTTTCCATTTATGATCACCATATTCTTGTGATTACTAATGGATTTGGTCTTGTTTAAGAAGTTTTCCAAAACTAACAATGGCAGCTTCATTGACCATCACTTTCGATGAGAACAAGTACCAATTATGCTTCAAGACAAGCAAAACAAGCATAAGCGCCCTGTCAGTTGCCGAAGCGTCATCTCCCTCGACAACTCTCAAAACACCGGGTCAACTTCAACTCCCCGGACCATCGTCTTCGGGTCACTGGGACCATTCCCACTCCCCGCAGAAGAAACTGTACCTGCCAAGAAGCAGAAAATCGCCCCGCAACATGTCACTACCATGGCACCAAGGGTGAACACAAAGAAGCCTGAAGCCCGTGGTGCTCCCACGAAGCCTCAACCCACAAGAAACCAGGTTTGCCCCAAAACCTGGTCCTCGAGACCATCACCGAAACAAAGGAGGTCCCGAACAACTGCAAAGCCAACGTACCTGGCCCCTCTCAAGGAGAACCGGTTCTACCCTCTCTTTTACATGAAAGAGGAGAAACCTACCCTCTGCCCAAAGAACAAACAAAATCAGCATGAACCGGCTTGCTCCTACAAGCCCAAAATCAAATCCTGTATCGTTAGGCATCCGCAAAAACGTGCTGAAGCCTGCACTCCTACGAGTCGACCCTTCATCTCAACAGGGGCCGAGTTCACAAAATTCAAATCTTCACTGCGACAAGCAAAGGACCGCCTCCAGATTCTGTCCTTGCCAAGCTTCAAAGAAGATAAACTTGGATGCTGCGCACGGGGGACTACATCCTTCATTGCCAGAGCTTAGCCGGAGCTGACTGAAGCACAAATTTCTCATCGTATGCGTCGACGTGCGGCATATCGACAAAAGAGACTTGAGAAGCAAAGAACCCAGCATTCTACCCTCCATGTCTCAAAGAAATGGGTCGAAAAAGAAAGACCCGACTAATTCGTTGCTGTCCATATGGTTGGCAAAACCAGAAAACGCCAGAAGTCAGCAACCAAAATCCGTGTCAGACGTCCAGTCACTCGCAGCGTCTCTTGGACACGAACACATCTGGAAGAATCCGCCACTCCTTCAAGCCAAAGACACCGGAGTAATCACTCATCTGATTCTTCATCCAGAAGAATGAGCCCCAACTCAGTCACTAGGACGATTTCTTCGTTCGAATCCCGAGGGATGGACTCTTAGTTACAAGTTCTAAGCAGCCTCCACCACATAATCCACAGGATGACGTCACCGCACACATCCATCAGTTGGAGCAAGGACAACAGAGAATTGAGGCTCTGATGGAAAGCATTCTTCTCACTTTCCAACGTCCACCACCTAACAATGAAACCCCTCCAAATCATCAAGATGACGAGGGCAATGCAGAAAACAATGAGTCATGCGCCCTTACCAAAAAAGACGTGGACGATATCCTCGCAAAAGCAAAAAAAGATGATACATTGAAGGTACATGGGATCAAGCCACCCTACCCTCAATGGATGGACTTGGTTCCGTTCCCCGCAAAATTCAAACAACCTACTCTCCAGACAAATATAGGGAAAGGTTCAGCCAGACAACATGTCATCCACTTCAACATCTTGACAGGAGCTATTGCGGATCAAAATGCCTTCAAGATTCGCCTCCTTGCAAGTACACTAAAAGGTACAGCCTTTGATTGGTACTCTACTCTGCCGAAGAATTTCATCCAGAACTGGGCTATGCTGGAGACACGCTTCCTGACCCACTTCCAAGGTGAGGACCATCATGTTACTATGGCTCAGCTCTACAGCCTAAAACAGGGAGAGAATGAGTCAACATACGACTTCATTCACAAGTGGAAGGCAATAGCGTACAAATGTTCAGATGTACTGCCACAAGCATTGCTAGTCGACATCTGCCGTAACAACATGAGAGCAAGGATTCGCTACATGACCATCGGCAACAAATCAAAGAATCTGGGAGAACTCCTAGAAGCTTCCATGGAGGCTGAAATGGTGATCAAAGACCTCAATAGTCAGAAATCATCAAAGAAAGGGCCAACCGCCACTGCAACCTCAAAACCAAAGAAAAAGGAGGTTCTAAATGTGCAAACCAAGTCAGCTCCTCAGCAGCCAAAGAAAGCTGAAAACAAAGCTACAGATAAAAGACCTGAACTTTCCGATGCCTTCAGAGAACGAGTAGAAAAGAAATACCCGTTCGATGAAGATATTGAAGAAATCTTTGAGGCTCTCCTAGCAAACGGCAAACTCACCTTGCCCGAGCCCAAGAGACTGGGAGATGTTGGCAAAACCAATGATCCTTGGTATTGTCCCTACCACCAGATGATCTCGCATCCTCTCAATCAATGCTTCGTTGTGAGAGAGAAGATCAACGAGATGTGGAAAAACGGAGTCATTACCTTTGACAAAAACTAAGGTTCCGCCTCCGTTAACATGGTGTTATGCGGGCAAACTTCAAAGTCACCAAAGGAGAAAATCATTACTTCATTCAAGGTGATTAAAATGGTTCAAGCGTCCCAAGAGTTGGTTCCCTATCCAACACCAGATGGACAACCTATATGGGTGCATCCCGATCTCCTAGAAGATGAAAATTGGGAGATCGTCAAAACAAAGCCGACCGCTCAACAGCGAAGGCAAGCTAAGAGACAACTCCGTATGCTCAAACAGCAGCAGAAGTCTCAACCAAAACAAGAAGTCCTTGAAAAGGCAAAAACCTCTTCCACGGCTTCACTAGGGGCGACGGAAGAATTCCTTCCCAAAGCTTCAAAGGCGGTAAGAAAATTCACCCTTGATGATTTCATGCCACCTCTATACAAAAATGAAACTGCGCAGGGGGCATCATACTCTTGCAACTCGGTAGTTGGATTCTCCATGGATGGATACGAGTCCAGTGACACTGCCAGTGATATCGATGAGTGGGAAGAATCCCTTGAAACAGGAGAATACCTCTCCGACGAGGAATGGATTCCCGAGTCTCATCTTATGCCAGTAATCTGGTATAACCCATTACAGCCACAAGGTTCTTGGTCTGATGATGAAGAAGACCAGGACGCTGTTCAAGAAAATGCTGTCGATCCAGCACCAGCCAATGCTCCAGTGGAACCCAACATCGGTGAACCACAAGGAGCAGATGACGAAGAAGATTTGGCTCTTATGCCTGATCTTGAAGAATATGCAAGAATCTTGCAACATCTTGCCATAGAGTAGGAGCAGGATCGCATCAATGGTCTTCATCATGATCCAGAACCAGAAGTCCCTGAAAATCAACGGGAACTTTCTCCTTCAACTCCTGAAAATGGAGAAAACAGTTGGATCGATGATCCTCTTACATCTAAAGATGAGTTTGATTCCCAACAGTCTACACTAGGGGAATCTCCTGTCAGGATAACCTGCAATGCAATAGCTCAGAACGATAGTACCTCTGAAGCTTCCGAAGACACTTACTCCCCAACCGGTAGTGTATCTTCCGGAGCTACATCTTCTCAGGTGACTTCCACTGAGATATCATCCTCGCAGCCCTCGTCTCCTGAAGCTGTGACATCGGAACTCAAGCCTCTCCCAATTGATCATCTTGAAGAAACTCCTGCTAATGAAATCTTCTTCATTGAAAACCCAGTCGATTGGTCCCGGATACCCGATCTCATCGACGAGGTCTGGACTAATAAAGAAAGGTTGTCGGATGTTGTTCAGGATTTGTTCCCGGAAATTGCTCCTTGCAACACAATCACTAAAGACGCCAATGCTGCTACAGAGACGTCTTCAACAAATGACAAGGATCGAACCCTTAATCCCGAGAGTGATCTTCCAAAAGAAGACCCTTCTCTAGAAGCTCTTGAAGTTCGTAGAGGTACCCGTTCTGGCCGGGATTACCACAAAAATTACAACCAACCTTCTTCTTATGTAAATCTTTCACGAAAGCAAGTTGTAAGCGCCCCAAGTGACAATAATAATGAAAATGCAGGCCCGAAGGAGGCTTTCAAGTACGACTTGATTGAGCACTTCAAACACATACCTGCACGTCTGCACATCCTTAACTTATTACAAATGTCTCCACAAACTCGTGATAGTCTCATTTCAGAATTACAAAGGCTGAATGCGGATGTCGATAAGCATGCCCCACAAGTCCTACAAATTGAAATGGAGTATAGGGTCAAAAAATCAAATACTCCCTCAAAAGGAGAAAATAAGAAAACTGAGAGAGCAAGCAATGAATGCCTCTCGGTTCAAAAAGCAGCAAGTGCAACAATTGCCTTTGACAAGGATGACCTCCTGCTAGGCGAGACAAAGCACAACCGACACTTGTACTTTACGGGGTACGTCAAAGAAATGCCAGTACATAGAGTTCAGATCGATTCAGGTTCTGCACTCAACCTCATTTCTACTTCGGCACTCAAAGAGCTAGGCATCCCACCTAGCAAGCTGAGTCACACGTCTGTAGCCATTTTCGGATATGACGGGAGCGCTCAAAGCCCTATCGGCAAAATCAGGTTCAAATTGCAAATCGGTGATCTTATTTCTGAAGTCATCGTGTATGCAATAAGGACCCCTTCATGCTACAATATCCTCCTTTGACGCCCCTGGATACATGAGAATGGTGTCATCCATTCAACTCTATATCAGTGCATCAAGTTCATTAGCAATGATGGCTTGATGCATAGAGTGTTTGCATAAAAAAAGCCCTTCAAAGGCAAGGATGTCCATTTTGCAGATGCTCAGATGCATAAAGTTGGAAAAGAAGAACAGGAGGAAGAAACAATATACTTTGCCGACAATCTCTAGAAAGATAAAGGCAAGGTTCCTCAGCAATCATTAGATGTAAACAAACCTTCCACCAAACTCGAAGTAAGCAGTTAAGCTCCCTTCGTTGTCTCCTTCAAATCTCCAAAGCCTTTGGTAATCACTACCAAAGCAAAGAAGACAAAACAAAAGGCTGGGGGCAAGTTCACTGTCTCCTTTGTGTCTATTATGCATGACACAGACTAGGAATCAGAGCCAGAAGATGACACAGCATCAAGCCAAGCTGATACTCAGCGAGATCAGCCCGCTCTCATTCCATTGGAGACACCTGCTGACATAGAAGATCCTACGTCTGCTTCCTTTGTTATTCCGGCAACTTCGCCAGAAGAAAAAGCAATCTTCTTCCATAGATCGGGAGCATCTCTACTAAACTCTCTGCTTGAACCTTTCCAAAACGAAGGTATGCCTCAGCTATCCCTGTATAGTCAGATGGCACAAGCTATCATGAAGAAAATGGGCTACGATACTCAGAATCCGACTGGTTTGGGAGGTGGCCGTGGTATTCTCACACCATTGGAACCCACCCTGACCAAAAGTCAACCAGAAGATTGGAAAATCCACCTTCATAAAGGCAAGTCTTCATATGGGTTGGGGTATGATCCTACTGCTCCTATGAGACAGTTGACACCATGGCTGCAAAGTCGCTTTATTGACCAAGCCTCAGCATCTCATGAAGACATTGATCTCCCTGGATATCTCTTTGAGGAGTCGTCAAGGATCCAAAAAGCTCCTCCAATTGGTATAATTTCTCTAATAATAAAGAGGAATTGCCCGATGACACAGACACGCGGTTTTCTGACCCAGAAGAACCATCGTCTCCAAAAGAAGTACCCTACTTCGACTCAGTTCCAGCAAATGATTGAGACCATATCATTGCAAGTCTTGAGAAGGATACTGATCAAGAAGATCCATGGACAGAAACAGAGCCTTAGTCTGAAAATACCTCTGGCACTCCAGAAGGTCTTGTTGAGTTGGAAGCCTCCGAAAATATTGTGGAGGAACCAACTTCAAACCTTTCGACAGAAGATCCTGTTCAAAAAATAGACTTTGGAACACCTGATAACCCATGTCCTGTATTCATAAGCAAGAATATAAAGGATGATGAGTTACCCGAGTATATCTCTTTTCTTCGTGAGTTCGTTGATTGCTTTGCATGGTCTTATGCTGAAATGCCCGGCTTAGATCCTAAAGTAGCAGTCCACAAGCTCAACTTGCAAAAAGAAATCAGGCCTGTCAAACAACGCCAAAGAAGATTCCGTCCCGACGTGATGGACAAAATTGAACAAGAAGTTCAGAAACTTAAAAACGTTGGCTTCATCCGCGAGGAACAGCATCCTGAATGGTTGGCTGATATCGTCCCTGTGACAAAGAAAAATGGGCAGATAATGGTTTGTATCGACTACAGAGACCTGAATAATGCATGTCCTAAAGATGAATTCCCGCTCCCTATACCAGAGGTGATGATTGACAACACCTGTGGGTTCGAGCGAATGACATTCATGGATGGATTCTCTGGCTACAACCAGATAAAGATACATCCTGAAGAAGAAAGGCATACATCATTTCGGACTCCATTCGGCTGTACAGTTACACTGTCATGCCATTTGGTCCTAAAAATGCAGGTGCAACGTATCAGAGGGCTATGATGAAAACATTCCAAGATATGCAGCACAAGATGGTCGAATGCTATGTTGACGACCTCGCCATCAAAAGTAGAAGAAAAGAAGACCATTTCGACGATCTTCGAGAAGTCTTCCTCCGACTTCGCAAACACAAATTGCGGATGAATCCACTCAAATGCTTCTTCGGTGTCTCATCGGGTAAGTTCCTCGGATTCATAGTACGGAAAGATGGAATAGAACTTGACCCCACCAAAGTCAAGGCTATCCTAGAAATGCCATCTCCAAGAACCCTAAGAGAATTAAAAGGGTTTCAAGGAATGTTGGCCTACATTCGACGGTTCATCTCCAATCTGTCAGGGAAGTGCCCTCCATTCTCTCGCTTGATGAAGAAAGGCGTGGACTTTGTCTGGGATGTTGAATGTGAAAATGCATTTCAAGACATCAAAGCATACCTCACCAAACCTCCAGTGCTGGCTGCCCCACAACTGGGAAACCATTTATCTTGTACACAAGAGCTCTCGACCACTCTTTGGGTCCTCTACTCGCACAAGAAAATGATGACCGAAAAGAAGCTGCTCTATATTACCTTAGCCGCATGTTGGTAGGTGTAGAGCATCGCTACTCCCCAGTCGAAAAAGAATGCCTTGCAGTGATGTTTGCCGTACAAAAGCTACGTCACTACCTGCTGTCCAATACAGTCTACCTGGTTTCGAGGATCAACCTCTTAAAGATCCTTGTCACAAAAACAGGTTCTCTCAATGCCCGACTGGCAAAATGGTCCATCCTTCTATCACAATTTGATATTAGGTATGTATCACAAAAAGCAATCAAAGGTCAAGCTCTAGCAGACTTCCTCGCAGAGCATCCATTGCCTAAAGATTCTCCACTCAAGGATGATCTCCCAGACGAATTTGTCTACAACGTGGAAACTTCCTTATCAAATGCCTCTTGGGATATGTACTTTGACGATGCAACCAGGACAAATGAAAAACGAAAGCAAATATCGAGAATTGGTATCCTTTTTGTCAGCCCCGACAAATAGATGATTCCACAAGCTTTCTCCCTACTGGAACCATGTTCAAACAATGCAGCTGAGTACCAAGCCCTGATTGTAGGATTGAAACTCGCCCTCGAATCCAGCATCACCATGCTGGAAGTGTTTGGAGACTCTCAACTAATCGTCAACCAGATGAATCAAAAATTTGAAGTCAAGAAGTTTGATTTCCTACCTTACTACAACAAGGCGTAGTCGCTTCGACAAAAATTCAACATCTGTCACATCACCCACATCCTCAGAGGTGAAAACATCCATGCAGATGCTCTGGCTGGACTCGCCGCATCCATGGCAATCCAAGAAGGGGAAAACATGTAAATCACAGTGTGTCAAAGAAAGATTCTCCCTCCTCTTAACACACACCAAGCAGTTCCTGAATGCTAACAAGTGGTTGGAAGTAGGATGTCCATCCTCAAACCTCCGATCGGCGAGTGGAGAGATCCGTTCATTGATTATATCATGTTCGGAATCTTACCTGAAGATCCAAAAGAGCGGGTAAGTATCCAAAGACGAGCCCCAAACTTTCATTTGGATATACCTTTAAAAGTACTTTACAGAAAATCCTTCAACGGAGTACTTCTATGCTGCTTGTCACAACAAGAGGCTGAGGAAACTCTCAAAGAAGTGCATGCTAGTCTTTGTGGAGCCCATTAGGTTGGTCCTAAGATCTACAACCAGAGAAAAAGACTAGGTTATTATTGGCCTACCATGGTAGCTAATGCAATGCAATTTGCCAAGCGCTGCCAAAAATGCCAAATTCATGGAGATTATGCTCACATGCCTCTAGAATGGCTACATCCTACAGCAATCTCATGGCCTTTCGAAGCCTGGGGTATGGACATCATAGGTCCTATCTCTTTCCCATCAAGCAAAGGTCATCGCTTCATATTCGCCGCTACGGATTATTTCTCCAAGTGGTCAGAAGCATTTGCGCTCAGCAAAATGAAGATTTCATTTGTCCTTCAGTTCTTGCGAACCAACATTATTTGTCGCTTCGACATACCTAAAAGATTCGTCCACGATAACGGACCACAATTCCGAGATCATAGATTCTATAGGTTCTGCGACAAGTACAAAATCCAAAGTTGTCCTTCGACTCCATATAATCTGGCAGCGAACGGATACCAGAAGCCTTCAACAAGACACTCTGCAAAATTCTCAAGAAAATGGTCTCTAGTCATAAAAGAGACTGGGGCGACAAACTACCAGAAGCTTTGTGGGCCTATCGAACCACCGTTCGAGGACCAACTCATAGCACACCATTTTCTTTGGTCTATGGGTGCGAGGTTGTTGTCCCTTTGGAAGTATAAATCCCTTCCTTAAGGGTATCTCTGCAAAATGACATGACGCAAGTAAGCAATGTCAAATTGAGACTCCAAGAGCTAAATAATCTCGATGAAAGACGACTCGAAGCTCTACAAAGCATTGAGTTGTACCAAGCAGGTATGGCAGGATCTTTCGACAAGAAGGTCAGGCAACGCGCCTAAAAAAATGGTGACTTGGTTCTTGCAGTAAAAAGACCAATAGTCTTTTCCCACAATTCCAAAGGCAAATTTGAACCAAAATGGGAGGGACCCTTCGTCATCGACAAAGTCTTCTCCAACGGCGCCTATGCTCTTCTAAACATGGAAGGAGATAGATGTATGCTGCCCATCAATGGCAAGTTCTTGAAGCGGTACTACCCTTGAAGACTTCCTCAAACAGGTCAGAGCGATATCTACACGGCCAAAGCCTATTTCCAAGTACTTGCTCGTCAAACCCATCTCCTTTTGAAATTTTCATCTTAAAATTTCCAAAAAAAAAAAAAAAAAACTCTCAGAACAATGCTTACTTTCATTGTTTCATTGTTCAAAAAAAAAAAAATCGAAACCCAAAAAAACAAGTCTAGGAGCCCCTCCCCACACTTGATCAAAATTTTCAACCCTTGAACCCAAAATTCATGGTTTGAAGCAAAAATCATGACTTAGAAATTTCCACCCTGGTCCGCCCCGGCTTTTACAACCAAAATGGTTTTAAGTCAAAATTTTTGACCCTCGTGTCTTTAAACAAAAAATGATTTTTTAGAAACCGGGGGGAGCGACATTCAGTCGATACTCACAAAACTCAAAAACCGGAAGGATGCGAACTCCATTCGATACTTCCAAAACCCAAAAAACAGGAAGGAAGCGAACCCCATTCGATACTTCCAAAACATCCAAAAATCGGAAGGATACGAATCCCATTCGATACTTCCAAAACCCAAAAATCGCAAGGAAGCGAACCCCATTCGATACTAGCAAAACCTCGAATTTCAAAATCGTGGAGACGCAATACTCCAATTGATATCCACAACCCAAATTTCAAATGGTTCAAAAAAAAAAAAAAAAACCTCAAATTTCAAAAATCGGGGGGAAACGACACCAAGTCAGTACCCACAAAACCAAAAATTTTGGGAAAAGCAGGGAAGCGATGCTTAGTCGATACTTGCACTCCAATCCGCGAGGAAGCGACATTCCATCGATACTCGCAAAACCAACCCGCGAGGAAGCGACATTCCATCGATACTTGCAAGACCATTCAGCGGGGAGGCGACATTCGGTCGGTACCTGCATTTTGAAAACCAAAACCCGGCTATAAATGCCAAAACTAAAAAGAAAAAAGAAAAAATCGGCTATAAATGCCAAAACCCGGCTATAAACACCAAAATCGGCTATAAACGCCAAAATTCGGTTATAAACGCCAAATCCGGCTATAAAATGCCAAAATCGGCTTTCATGCCAACAAAACAAAACCTGGTTTTCAAAAATCAAGCTCTCATGCCATCTAAAAAAAAATCGGCTCTTATGCCAATTAAAAAAAAAAAACTCGGCTTCCATGCCACAAAACAAATTCGGCTTTCATGCCACGAAACAAAATTCGGCTTTCATGCCATTCCAAAATTTGGCTTTCATGTCATTTCAAAAATTTTGGCTTTAATGCCATTACAAATTTTGGCTTCCATGCCACGAACCAAAAACTTTGGCTCTCATGCCACAAACAAAAAAACTTTGGCTCTCATGCCACAAACAAAAAAAAACTTTGGCTCTTACGCCACAAAATTCGGCTTCCATGCCATTCTAAAATTTGATTCTCAAATCATCAAAAAACCAGGCTTTTTGCCACATAATTGGCTTTCATGCCCAAAACAATCCTTTGATAAAAGATTTTCACAAAATGACAACCTTTTGATCAAATTCTTGAACAAACATTCCCATCAGCTTTTGGTCAAATTTGTTTTCATAAAAAACGATTTAAGTGAAATAAAAGGGGATAAAAAAAATATAGTACCAAAATTGTTTATACATGGAGGTACTAAAAAAAAAAAGAGAAAGAAGAAAAAAGAGTTTGTCACAATTCAGGAGCTCAATTTAGCATGGTCCTCAACCAAAGGTTCAACTCCTCAAGCAGACCCTTGGCCTTAGCTTCCAAAGTTTTCAGGCCACGCTTCTTCAAAATGTTCCCATAAAATGCGGCTGAACGCCGCGACCCATCTGCAGCACGAGGAAGTTCTTCCTAGAGGACCTGCCACTGCTCATACTCCTGAGTCTTCCTCCGGAAATTACTTTCGGCTTCCTCAACCTAGCGAATGAGAGTCCCCTCCTTGTCACGAGCCTCCACAATGGCGGTCCATTTGGCAGCAGCTTCTTCCTCCAAAAGCTCCAGACGCTGCCTAGCCTCAACAACCTCCTTATCAAGGCGGTCCAAGTCTTGCTTCAGCCCCATGATGGTCAACTCGGTAACGTTCCTCTCCCAAACGAACTGCTTCCGAGTCTTCGTGATCTCAGTCAGCTCAGCTTTGACTTTGCTGGAAGGCTTCATAAACATTTCATTAAAGAAGTCACCATCTGGGAACTCTTGGTCTCGGTCCACTTGTTCCCCAAAGCAATGACTTCATCAACAAAATCTTTGGCGTTTGCGATGTCCAAACCGACTTCTTCGCTATCAGCAAGAATGTCTTGTACATGCTTGACCATGCTAAAGCCAGCTTCCAAGTGACCCGAAGAGAGAGTCTCAACCCATGAGCTCAAAACAGTCTTCAACACCTTCTTTGCATACTGAAGGTGCGGCGCAGACAAGGATTCGCCATGCTCCGACACCCGACTGCCCATGTCATGCCCCATTGGGAGAGTAATCAATAAACTCTTTCCAATCAAAGAAGCTGACTTGTTGAAAGTAGAAAAAGCCCCTACTCCTGGATCGGCTACAGGTATCCCCTGTTCTGGTTCTAAGGAAGACGGAGGAACTTCTCATGCTGCTTCACAATCTGTCAATAAAAGACAAAAAGGTATGAATATGATCTTGTCAAAAATCAATATCAAGATTAGTATTGCAAAATACCTTCTTCGACGACCGGTGGAGTACTTTCTGCCTCTCTGAGCTCATCCGAAGCATCGTCAAATGCTGTATCCATGGATGGCTCGAAATTGTCAGAATCCTCTGGCAAGTCAACTAACAAGAAAACAAAAGCTACATGTTGGCAAATGACAGCACAAACAAAAAGAAAAAAAAAAGAAGCCAAAGCAATCATATCAGGTGAAGGTTCTGGAAGCACTCCAGAGTCCCTGGGCTCTTCCTCAGATGCCACGACTGGATCCGTCATTGCCTCATCGGTCAGAACCTTGGAAATCACCAAGTTATTGTCCTCTGCCAAAAGTAAGAAAGCAGCGGATCAAAACAAAAATCTCTCATAAAAGAAAAGAAGTGGCAAAAGAAAGAAAAAGGATCATACCAGCTGTCTCCTCTTCTCTGCTCCTCTTCTCCAGAGGCTTGTTAGCATCTCCAAACACCTCCTCAGCAATGGTGAGAGGAACTTTAAGATCAAAAGGACTATCATGCCGTCTCATATTACGGCGCTGTCCTCTCTTCCTCTTGCTTCAGCGGGTCAATCTGCTCAACGATCCTGCCCCACTATTAACATCAGGCCTCTCACTAGAGTCCTCACTGGATGGCCTACTTTTCTCGGTAGACTCCATGGAAGCCTTCGTGTGCTCTGTTTGTATCCAAGCATCGATCTCGGCCTCCTCCTCTTCCAGCTGTCTCAAGACCTCACCAGGAATCCCTTGTGCAGCTCCTGATCTGATGACGTCCTCCTCATTGAGAAAGCCTATCTTATGCTTCTCTCCAGAAAGGAAGGCCAAAACTTCCTCCCGACGGACACCATCTGATCTACCAAGACCCTTCCCAGGAGACTACTTGACATCAAGCTCCTTCTTGGAAAGCCCCCGGTACACTGAGAAGCTCTTCACGAACCACTTCGTGAAGCCAGCAGTCCGGAAAGTGGGCAGCTCAGGATAGGAAATCATGGCGGTAGTGTCCTCTATGCTATAAAAAGCCCATGCATTCCTCCCATCCTGCAGACCTCCAAAACGCTTCACCATGCTCGTAGGCGCTCCAACAACGCCTTGAGAGAAGCCAAGCTGCAATGCAAAATGCAAAGGGACATACGGTTGGATATCGACGAAAGGATGTCTGCGGTACACCATCGTACCAACCCGTATGTTGAAAAGCCATCTTTTCTCCGCGTTTGTCAAAGCATAGTGTCTTCCCGACCCTGCCCTGGTCGAATCATGGGAGACACCAAAATCAAAAGCCTTCTTCTGCAAACCCGGAGAAAGCTTCACTGAAGACTGCCCAATCTCGACGTCCCTAAACCGTCGAATCCTCAAACGGGCAGACAAAAGAGATTCGGAAACGGCTGTCCCTCTAGCCAAACGAATCATAAAGGGATCTTCGTCCGGTGTAACTCCCAACCGATGAAAGCTAGGACAGTGGTATACGTACCACGAATAGAAGATGTAGGCAGAAAATACCCTGTTCATAGGGAGCCCAAGCCGAACCAGGAAAGCAGCAGCCTGCAGTTCAGTGCATAAGTAGGAGTAAAGAGCAGGTACCAAAGCCAGCTGCTCTCCAAATGCCATCTGACAAGCCAGAAAAATATAATGCGGCCTAATGTGCGTTCCATCTCCTCCAGCAAAAACAGTCTCACCCAGCCAGTAAGTGAGGTAAACAGGGAGATCTCTCCGCAACGCAACGTCAGGACAAATGGCATCTGTGCTTGCGAAGAACTTCATCAACTCTTCTCGCATAGCGGCGATCTTCTTCAAACTTGATGCTTTAGCCCTAGCATCCTGGGCCATGCCATCAGAAGACTCCCCGCTGTCAAAAAAGTTGGTGCTGCAACTCCTCCAACTGCTACATCTAACTTTCAAGCCCTCATTCTCCTTCAAAAAATCATAGAAGGCGACGAGCTGAAAGTATACAAGCCTGAACTCCTCAGATTGCTCCTCAAGGACGCTGTCGATAGGCATAAACTCCTCATAGAGTTTGCCAAGGATAAGCAATCCGGTGATGGCGCTCAGTTCCTTTAAAGGAAAACCAATCTCACCATTCGTCACAATGAAGGTGTTGGTTTGTGGAAGGAATGACTCCAGCATGGCCATGAAAGCCTCATCGGAGAAAACAACGGTTTGCCGAAAAGCGTGAACCGCATAAAAAATCTCGGCCTCCCGCAGAACGGCCTCGCCAATCTTCAGGGTGTAACCAGTCCATGATTCCCAGCTCGAGTCAGCACTGAAACGGCCATGAAGTCGAAAAGGCTTCACCCAATTGCTGCCGTCACCCCGAAAAATGCCAAGGCCCACCGGTCTCAAATCGATCGATGATCAGAACCTTGGTAGCCACTGGCTGGCATCAACATGTCGATACGGACAGGCGACTTCTCTGCAAAATCGGAAGGGCTGCCAACAAAAACCCCAGTCTTGATAACACTAGTCCTCTTTACCCAGCTGAGAGGATCTTCTCTCTTAGGGCACGTGGGAGAAAGGCTCAAGATCGAGGTGGTCCAATCGAAAGTCGACCGGGTGGAAATAGTTCTCTCCTCACCATTTACTGTGTAAGATAACTGAAAACATCTCCTTTGGTATGTCAAGTCGTCTGGGACTGCATCACCAAAGAAGAAGGTAGGCTTAGGCACAACGCTCTGATCGTCCGTAACCCAAGGACGGCTGCTTACCATGATCTTGTAGAATTTCTCATCTTTGAAAGCGATCAATCGATGTCTCATCTCATCACGATTGAGGGAATCGCACTCTTCTAAGTTCTTCTCAATAAACTGGACCTTCTCCCAAGCTTGTTGAACGGCCGCGTTAAAAGATCTGGCAGACCGACGAGGTGCGTCATTAACAGGACCTTTACCTTGTTCGTTCTGGAAGAACTACCTGCAAAGGAAGGAAAAGCAAAGATCAATCATCATCAAAATGACAAAATTTTGCTACAAAAATTTAGCGAAATTTTGACATGGTTCCGGGGCAATTCCGAACAAAAGGGAAACACCCCGAAAAAGACAGGAACCCTGAAGATGAGCTCAACATCGCTGCGAGCCCATAGTCAGTGGAAAATTCTCAAAGAAGGTTCGAACTCAACATTGCTGCGAGAACGAGCCAATCTCATCAAATTTCCGCAAATTTTGGAAAAGAGCTCAACAATGCTGCGAGCTCCAAAATCCAAAAATTGCAAAGTTCCTCAAAATCCAGCAAGACCGAGAAAGAGCTCAACATCGTTGCGAGCTCAAAATCCCAATACTTACAAAAGATTTTCAGGTAAGCATCATCATGCTTCCAAGTCCATTTACCAAAAATCATGCATCAAAGAGCATCATCTTGCATTAAATTCTAGGAAAACCTTGACCAAAGTTTAACCAATTCCAACCCAATTTGGTCAAAACCAATCAAACTTTGTCCAAGTCAAAAATCATGTTGGCTTGACCTAGAGACTCTAGCCTTCTAACTTGATGCATAAAAAAAAAAATGCATGAACATATTAAAATTACATAACCTCATTATCATGGTGAGCAAACAAAGAGAGAAAGAAAAAGAAAGAAAGAGGGAGAAAGAAATCTCAGCCAAAAAAAAAAATTGGACCCACAGGCCATGGCCCACTGCCACGTGGCAGTACGGCCAGGTCCGTACGGACTTGTCCGTACAGCAAAGAAAAAAAAGAAGAAAATCACCGTGTGGAAAAAATAAAAAAAAAAGAAATAAAAACCGTGGAAAAAAAAAAAGGAAAACACGGTAAAAAAAAAAGAAAAAAAAACGTGAGAAAAAAAAAAGAGAAACACGGTGAAAAAAAAAAAAAAAAAACATGGTAAAAGAACGGGGGGGTGGGGGGGGGGGGGGGGGGGGTGGAGGAAAACCGTGAGCAAAAAAAGAAAAAAAAAGAACAAAGAAAGAAAAAAAAAAAAAAAAGAAAGAAGAAGCACGAAAAAAAAAAAGAAGAAAGGAAAAAACGTGCTTGGAAAAGAAAAAAAAAAGAAGAAGAGAAGAAGAAAAAGAAAGCAAAGAAAGAAACTACTACTTCTACAATGGAGTTTCTTGTGGAAGAAGAAAACTTACTTGAAGCCATTGATGGAGAAGAAGAAGAAAAAGCTTGGAGATCCTTAGAGAATAAGAAGAACTCTTGATCTTAGAGTACTCTTGAAGATTCTTACAAAATGTTGACACCAAAAATGTCACTTTGCCTCTTCAACATCAAGAAAGCTGCATGAAGTCGCAACCTGCCATAAATAGGCAATGCAATTTCTCCAAAAAATCAAATCTTGTCAGAATCAAACAAAAACTGCAAGATCCTTCAAGATAGCCAAGAGAAGAGTACACATGAAGTTTCGGGCCATTTCGACAACATTTGGCCTAACTTCACTTCTCCGACAGCTAAAATGGCGCTCCCGGCGGCGACATCATCGGAGACGTCAAAACTTCGATCAGAGCCTACGGATGACTCCAGCATGTCCCAAAAAGGCTCCATGCCAAATTTCAAGTCAAACCGACAACGTTTGACCCTCCATCAATGCTCGAGCAGCAAAATCAAGCCTCCCGGCGGTGGAAACCACCGGAGCCTTCGCTCATCAAACCAAGTGCATGAGTGGCTTCAACATGCTTCCAAAAGGCTGCACGTCAAATTTCAGGTCATTCCGAAAACGTTTGACCAGGTTTCGATGCTCCGAGAGAAAATCAAGCCTACCGGCGGCGGAGCAACCCGGGACCATGACATCCAAAACGCAGCCCATGGAACGTCTCAAAATGACTCCAATAGGCTCCCCGTCAAATTTCAGGTCAATCGGACATCGTTTGACCACATATCAAAGCTCGGCATTTTCCCCGCAGCAAAATCAAGTGAAGCATCGACGGGACCCCAAACGGCTTCAAAACTCAAACAAAAGCCTATGGTTGGTCTTATTTATTGCTCAGGAGGCTTCACCTCAAATTTCAGGTCATTCCGACATCGTTTGACCAAGTTTCAGCTTCTGGCGGAAAATCAGCAGCTCTACGCGACAAAGTCTTCGGCTTTCCCGGAAAATTGGAAACTTTGCACTCTAAAAATGCAAGGATTCTCATCAAGTTTTCTACAGGGAAATCAAGCCAATAAATGAGAAGAAATGTCAAGAAAAATACAGAAGAAAACGGCGACGAAAAAGACCTCAAAACGACCGCAAAACGGGCTCCGAAGGGGAAAAATCCCCCAGGGTCGCAAACCCCTGCGACCATGGCCCATGGTCGCAGGCCCCTGCGACCATGGCCCATGGTCGCCGGTCCATGGTCGCCGGCGACCATGGCCCATGGTCGCCGGCGACCATGGAGGTCCGGGTCACCGGATTTTCCGCCGGTGACCCGTTTTTCCGTCTTTTTTCGCGTTTCGCGCACTTTGGCCCCTGTGGTTCCCTGAAAATGTGATTTTTAGTGCTTGAAATTGACTCATATCCGACGACATCCGTCAAAATCACGGGTCAACCTCCAAAAGCATAAAATCATCAGTGATCGCTCCAAGATCGCCAACCGGCTGACCAAGAAAGTGCACTTTCTGTCCGACCGATCGTGAAATCGACAAGACAGATGTCACCGGCCCGCTCTTAGCTATCAATGTCTGAAGCTACATGTTCATCCGATGTCGATCAGCATGTAGATCCATCGATGATCGTCGCCAGAAGAATTCCAGAAGACACGGCATGGCCCGCGACTCTTCAACTGCTCGGCGACCAATTAATGTGGTTAATTGACTAGCTTTATTGCAGTCATTAATTCATTTCTTTGGACGGCCCAATCAGAAGCAAGCATTTGGGAGTTACAAGTCAATTGATTCATGGCATTTAAACCATGAAACTCCTCCCATTATGGTAATTAAGGTGATTAAAAGCCCTTAATCTCCATCGGCCAATCAGATTCAAGGAAAAAGGAGTTACAAAATCAAGAAATAAATCTTGTAACTCCTCCCATTAAAGCCATTAAGGCTCATAAACCCTCCTAAATGGCTACCAAAGGCCTATAAATAGGAGAGCATTCCATTGAAATGAAGATCGGAAAAAGATCAGAAAAAAAGAGGAGAAAATCAGAGGATCAGAAAAACAAAGATCAGAAAGAGATCTGAGAGAAAGAAAAAAAGAGAGAAAACTCTGCTGAAGTTCTGCACCGGCCACCACTACAAGGTGACAAAAGTCCCTTGGGGGGCACACCCCCCCCAAGGTCCTTGCCTTCTCCTGCTGCCTCCAATGGCTTAGACGTGGCTTTTCAGCCCGTCTACTTAGCTTTTTATTGGACATAGGACCTTATCTTGGTCTTTGTCCCCTAAAAACCTGAGGTTATAGCCAAGCCAAGCGAATCAAGAGCATCTTCTGTTCTCATCTGCATGGATGATGGCGAAGCCCATACATGGCTTGCGACCGTCAATCTGAACGAGTCCCCCACAATCTCCTGAAAAGTTAGATCTTCCTTTTCTTGCTTTTCATTGTAGTTTGTATTTTTCTAAAAGAGACAAAAATCACAACTCTTGTCTTTCATTATTGATGAGAATTGTAAATCGGCTATAAACGCCAAAATCGGCTATAAATGCCAAACAAAATCGCCTTTCACGGCAAACCAAGAAAATGTCTCTTTTCTTAAATATTTGTGCAATGGAAAACTTGAAAGAAGTTGATTTCCTTTTTACTTGCGAAGGTTGATCTCCGGATTACCACTTGCAATTCCAAGTAAAATAGAAAATCTGGCACACCCACCCACAAAAAAGAAATGTTGATGCACGCTTCAGGGCCCGCCAGGGCGCGAAAGGGCCGGACCCGACGGGCTCCCACGTTCCGCCGACCCCGGTAGCCGCCCCAGCCGGCGCCTCGGAGCGCGTTCCATCAAGCTGGCACACCCGGTGGGACTCGTTCATTTGAGAACACGGTGCTTGGAAATGAAATATTTGCATATCATACTTTTTGCTCTATGCTTATACTTCTTTTCCGGATTCCTTGGCTACTTTCTAGCTGGTAGCCTATGTTGGATTTTGCATCCTAAAAAAAATGAGATGGGATTTTTTGGAAATTTCTATTTCTTTGAGTTTGTTTCCATTCTTTCTCTTTTCAAAAAAAAAAAAATCAGTTTTCTTAGTTTGAATTCAAATTTGAGAAACTTTGATCCTATCCTATCGTTCTTTGGCGCTTGCAGAAATGTTGAGCCCGTTCGACTAAGGTTTTGGGCCATCGTTTCTCTTCGATGAGTTCATTAGAGATTTCAAAGAAAAAAAAATCAAAAAATCAGTTTTCTTAGTTTGAATTCAAAATTGAGAAACTTTGATCCTATCCTATCGTTCTTTGGTGCTTGCAGAAATGTTGAGCCCGTTCGACTAAGGTTTTGGGCCATCGTTTCTCTTCGATGAGTTCATTAGAGATTTCAAAAAAAAAATATTAAAAAAAAAATATAAAAATAAAAAAAATTAGTTTTCTTAGTTTGGATTCAAAATTGAGAAACTTTGTTCCTATCCTATCGTTCTTTGGTGCTTGCAGAAATGTTGAGCCTGTTCGACTAAGGTTTTGGGCCATCGTTTCTCTTCGATGAGTCTATTTGGGATTTTTTATAAAAAAAAAGGGACATAGACCACTAAGGTTAAACCAATTGCGTTCTTTGATCACGATTGATTCAAGAAAAGCCTTGTCCAGAGTGTGGAGACAGCTTGACTGTTCTAGGCAAGGGTCCTCCAAACGGGTTCATTAAGTAATCCTACCCTTACCTGGGGGCAATTCTATCAATTGAGGTTTCATAAGACCGGGTTAGGAGGCCTATGTGTACTCTCTCGTCTTTAAATCTTAAAAATAAAAAAAAAATCAAAAATAAAAAAAAAAGATCTTCAAAAAAAAAAATCTTAAACAAAAAAAAAAGATTTTTTTTTTAAAAAAAAAATGAAAATCTAAAAAAAAAAAATCTTCAAAAAAAAAAAACTCTCGTCATTTTAGATTCAGATCCGAGAAATTGTGGTTCCTTCCCTTCTGGGTACTGGCGCTCGCGGAAATCGTTGAGCCCGTATTCGGATCGGAATATCATCTGCTCTCTTTGATGAATCCAATCTTGACATTTCAAAAAACAAAGAATCCCATCTCGTGGATGCGATCTCCAACATTTGTGCATAGCAATACTGGTACGCCCTTTCAGGGTCTACTGTATCTGTGACCGGCACATTTGTAACTCCTACCTTATATTCTTCTTATCTCGAGCAAGCCCTGCTTCTCGATAAGTCGAATTTAGGTTTACAATTGCTTCTAGCAGTCACTGGAACGCTCATTGTGGGCTCACCATACTTGCTGTCAGAACAATTGTACCCTCTATGGCTTTTTGCCTTCCTCATATTGCTTGGGTTATGTCCCTTGAGCGATTTGAAAAGACAAAAGCATAGAAATTCCCATTTATGATCATTATTCTTGTGATTACTAATGGATGTGGTCTTGTTTCAGAACTTTTTCGAAACTAACAATGGCAGCCTTAACCATTATCTTCGATGAGAACAAGCACCAACTCATGCTTCAACAGAAGCAAAGCACGCGCACCCATAAGCGCCCTGCCAGCTGCCGAAGCATCAACTCCCTCGGCAACTCTCTGAACTCCGGGTCGACCTCGACTCCCCGGACCATCGTCTTCGGGACACTGGGACCATTCCCACTTCCCGAAGAACAAACTGCGCCTGCCAAAAGGCAGAAAATCGCCTCTCAACGTGTCACTCCCGTGACACCAAAGGCGAGCGCCCAAAAGCCCGAAGCCCGCGGCACCCCCGCGAAGCCTCGACCAACAAACAACCAGGTCTATCCCAAGACTTGGTCTCCAAGACCTTCCCCAAAACAAAGAAGGTCTCAAATTTCCACCAAGCCAGCATACCTGGCCCCACTCAAAGAAAACCAGTTCTACCCTCTTGCCTACATGAAAGAGGAGAGACCCATCTCCAACTTGACTCCCAAGTCAACCCAGTATGAGCCGGCTTGTTCCTACAGGCCCAAAATTAGATCATGCATCACCAGGCCTCTACAAGCACCTGCTAAGGCCTACACTCCTTCAGTTCGACCCTTCATCTCTACAGGGGCCGAACTCGAAAGGTTCAAAGCTTCGCTGCAACAGGCAAAGGACCGGGTCCGGATCCTGTCCTTGCCTAGCTACAAAGAAGACAGGCTCGGCTGCTGCGCCCGAGGGAGCACATCCTTCATCGTCAGAGCCCAGCCAGAGCTGACTGAAGCTCAAATCGCTCGTCGAGCACGCCGCCGTGCGTCATATCGACAAAAGAGACTAGAGAAGCAACGGACCCAGCCTCCTACACTTCAAGTCTCCCACAAATGGGTCGAAAAAGAAAGACCCGACCAAGTTGCTGCCGTCCATATGGTTGGAAAAACCAGAAGACGCCAAAAGTCAGCATCAAAAATCCATGTCCGACGTCCGGTGACCCGTAGCGTCACCGGGACACGAAGACATCCCGAAGAATCTCCTGCCCCTTCAAGCCAAGGACGGGAGAGTAATCCTTCATCAAGCTCTTCATCAAAAAGAATGAGCCCCAGCTCGGTCACCAGGACGATTTCTTCGTTCGAATCCCGAGGGATGAACGTCTTGGCTACAAGTTCTGAGCCACCACCTCAGAATCCACCTCGAGATGATGCTCTCACATGCATCCAGCAGTTGGAACAAGGCCAGCAGAGGATTGAAACTCTGATGGAAAACATTCTCCTTGTCGTCCAAAATCAGGTGAACAATGAGCCTCCTCCGAATCATAACAATAACGAGGAGAATTGTGAAGAAAATGAGTCACGCGCCCTTACCAAAAAGGACGTAGACAGTATCCTCGCCAAAGCTAAAGAAGAGGATATACTCAAAGAGCATGGGATCAAGCCACCATATCCTTTATGGATGGACTCGGTCCCGTTCCCCACAAAATTCAAACATCCTACTCTCCAAACATATACGGGGAAAGGATCGGCCAGACAGCACGTCATCCACTTCAAGATCTTGACGGGAGCTATCGCGGATCAAGATGCACTCAAGATCCGCCTCTTTGCAAGTACCCTAAAAGGTACGGCCTTCGATTGGTACTCCACTCTGCCGGAGAACTCCATTCAGAACTGGGCTATGCTGGAGACACGCTTCCTGACCCACTTCCAAGGTGAGGATCATCCTGTTACTATGGCTCAGCTCTGCAGCCTAAAACAGGGAGAGAATGAGTCAACTTATGACTTCATTCACAAGTGGAAAGCAATGGCGTACAAATGCTCAGATGTACTGCCACAAGCGTCGCTAGTCGACATCTGCCGAAACAACATGAGAGCTAAAATCCGCTCCATGATCATCGGCAACAAATCAAAGAACCTGGGGGAGCTCCTCGAAGCTTCCATGGAAGCTGAAACGGTGATCAAAGACCTCAACAGTCAGAAATCATCAAAGAAAGAGCCGACTGCTGTTGCAACCTCTAAACCAAAGAAGAAAGAGGTCCTCAATGTGCAAACCAAGTCAGCTCCTCAGCAGCCAAAGAAAGCTGAAAACAAAACTGCAGGTAAAAGGCCTGAACTCTCCGATGCCTTCAAAGAACGCGTAGAAAAGAAATATCCGTTCGATGAAGACGTTGAAGAAATCTTTGAGGCTCTCCTAGCAAATGGCAAACTCATTTTGCCAGAGCCCAAAAGACCTGGAGACGTTGGCAAAACCAATGATCCTCAGTACTGTCCATACCACCAGATGGTCTCGCATCCTCTCAATCAATGCTTTGTTGTGAGAGAGAAGATAAACGAGATGTGGAAAAACGGAGTCATCACCTTTGACAAAAACTATGGGACTGCCTCCGTCAACATGGTGTCATGTGGACAAACACCAAAATCACCGAAGAAGAAGATCACTACTTCCTTCAAGGTGATAAAAAGAATTCAAACGTCCGAAGTGTTGGTTCCTTGCCCGACACCAGACGGACAACCCATATGGGTACATCCCGATCTCCTGGAAGATGAAAATTGGGAGATCGTCAAAACAAAGCCGACCGCTCAGCAGCGAAGGCAAGCCAAGAAACATCTCCTCAGGCTCAAACGGCAAGAGAAGACCCAGCCAAAACAAAAAGTCCATGAAAAGGCAGAGGCCTCCTCTACCACTTCACTCGGGGCAGCAGAAACGTCCCTTCCAGAGACTTCAAAGGCGGTAAGAAACTTCACTCTCAGTGATTTCATGCCACCTCAATTCAAAAAAGAAGCCATGCAGGGGGCATCATACTCTTGCAACTCGGTAGTTGGATTCTCCATTGATGGATACGAGTCCAGCGACACCGACGATGGATTCGAGCCCAACTACACCGATGAGTGGGAGGAATCTCTTGAAACAGGAGAATATCTCTCCGATGAAGAATGGGTTCCTGAAACTCACCTTATGCCAGTAATCTGGTATAACCCCTTGCAACCACAAGGATCCTGGTCTGATGATGAAGAAGACCAAGAGGCTGCACAAGAAGATGCTGTTAACCCAGCACCTATCATTGCTCCAGTGGAAATCAACTATGTTGAGCCACACGGAGAAGACGAAGAAGAGGATCTGGCTCCCATGCCTGATCTTGAAGAATATGCAAGGATCTTGCAGCGTCTCGCTCTAGAACAAGAGCAAGACCGCGTCAACGAGATTCCTCACAATCCAGAGCCGGAAGTCCCTGAAGCCCATCAGGTACCTCCTCCCTCAACTCCTGAAAATGGAGAACATTGCTGGATAGATGATCCTCTTACATCCGAGGATGAGTCTGACTCCGAGCAGGCAACATCTTCTATCAGAGCTTCCTGTAATGTAATATATCAGGATTATAGCTCTTCTGAAGCGTCGTCTGATGAGATTACCTACACTCCGACGACGCCTAGCAATGTATCCTCTGGAGCTACCTCGTCTCACGTGACTTTCACAGAGATGACACCCTCTCAGGTTTCTTCTCCTGAGACTGTGACTTCAGGATACACATTCTTCCCGACTCATCATCATGAAGAAAACCCAACTTGGGGTGATGGATGGGTCAACGAAGAAGAAAAGCTGCTGGATGTTGTTCAGGACTTGCTCCCGGAAAATGCTCCGTGCAACACAATCACTGAGGATGGCAACTCTGCTGCAGATACATCCCCAGTAGATGAAAAACGACAGCCTCTTGATCCTGAAGACAATCTTCCAAACGAAGATCCTTCTCAAGAAGCTCTCGAAGTTGGTAGAGGCACCCGTTCGGGCCGGGACTACCACAAGAGTTACAACCAATCTTCCTTTACTTATGTAAATCCTTCGGGAAAAGATGTTGTAAGCGCCCCCAGTGGCAACAATGATGAACATGCAGACCCTAAGGAGGCTTTCAAGTATGATTTGGTTGAGCACTTCAAACACATACCTGCACGTCTTCACATCCTGGATTTATTACGAATGTCTCCACGCACTCGTGATAATCTCATCTCAGAATTACAAAAACTGAATGAGGATGTCGACAAACATGCCCCGCAAGTCCTCCAAATTGAAATGGACTACCGGGTCAAAAACTCTGAAACTTCCTCAAAGGGAGAAAAGAAAACTGAGGGATCATGCATCCAATGCCTCTCGGTTCAAAAGACAGCCAATGCAACCATCGCCTTCACTAAGGAAGACCTCCTACTTGGCGAAGCAAGGCACAACCGACCCCTGTACTTCACAGGGTACATCAAAGAAATGCCGATACATAGAGTTCAGATCGACCCAGGTTCTGCACTCAACCTTATCTCCACTTCGGCTCTTGAAGAGTTGGGCATCCCACCCAGCAAGCTAAGCCACACATCTGTATCTATCTTTGGATACGATGGGAGCACTCAAAGGCCTATCGGCAAAATCAGGTTCAAATTGCAAATCGGTGATCTTATCTCTGAGGTCACTGTGTATGCAATAAAAACCCCCTCATGCTACAACATCCTTCTCGGACGTCCTTGGATACACGAGAATGGTGTTGTTCCTTCAACTCTACATCAATGCATCAAGTTCGTCGGCGACGACGGCATGGTACATCGCGTCTTTGCGGACAGAAAACCCTTCAAAGGTAAAGAAGTCCACTTCGCAGACTCCCAAATGTATGAAGGAGAAAAAGAAGAAGAGGAAACAGCACCCCCTGCTGAAAATCTCCAGAAAGATAAAGGCAAGGCTCCTCAAAAATCACCGGAAGAAAACAAACCCTCCGGCAAATTAGAAGAGAGTAGTCAACCTCCCTTCGTCATCTCCCTCAAATCTTCAAAACCTTTGGTCATCACGACTAAAGTGAAGAAGGCGAAACAAAAGCCTGGGGGCAAATTTGTTGTCTCTCTCGTGTCTATCATGCAAGACACAGACTCGGACTCAGAGCCAGAAGATGATGCATCGTCAAGCCAAGCTGACACTCAGCAAGTTCAGCCTGCTCTCACTCCGATGGAGACACCTGCTGATGTAGAAGATCCTACGTCTGCTACCTTTGTTGTTCCGGCAACATCACCAAAGCAAAGACCGATCTTCTTTCATAGATCGGACGCTTCTTCATCAAGTTCTCTGCTTGAACCTTTCCAAAATGACGGTATGCCTCAACTATCTCTATATAGTCCTGTGGCACAAGCTATCATGAAGAAAATGGGCTTTGACGCTCAGAACCCATTCGGTTTGGGAGAAGACGCGGTATTCTCACGCCATTGGAGCCCGCATTGACCAAAAGCCAGCTGGAAGATTGGAGACTCTACGGTCATGTAGAAAAGTCTTCATATGGGTTAGGGTATGATCCCGACACTCCTCTGAGACAGTTGACACAAAGGCTTAAAAGTCGTTTTACCGACCAAGCCTCAACATCTAAAGTCCACGAAGACATCGATCTCCCTGGAAATCTCTTTAAAGAGTTACCTGACAAAAATCCAGGAAGCTCATCCAATTGGTATGATTTCTCTGATGATGAAGAGGAATCGTCCGATAATACAGACTTGTGCTATTCTGACCCAGAAGAACCCTCGTCTCCAAAAGAAATACCAGATTCAACAGGCGATTGGGACTATCTCATAGCAAGCCTTGAGGAGATCACCAATCAAGAAAATCCATGGAAAGGAACAGAGCCTTGGTCTGGTAATGCAGTTGAAACTCCAGAAGGTTTCGTTGAGTTGGAAGCCTCCGAAAATATTGTGGAGGAACCACCTTCGAACCTTCCGACAGAAGATCCTGTTGAAAAGATAAACTTGGGAACACCTGATAACCCACGTCCTGTATTCATAAGCAAGAATATAAAGGATGATGAGTTACCCGAGTATATCGCTTTTCTTCGTGAGTTCGTTGATTGCTTTGCATGGTCCTACGCTGAAATGCCTGGTTTAGACCCCAAAGTAGCAGTCCACAAACTCAATCTTCAAGAAGACATCAAGCCTGTCAAACAAGGCCAAAGAAGATTCCGTCCAGATGTGATGGATAAAATTGAACAAGAAGTTCAAAAGCTCAAAAGCGTCGGCTTCATCCGTGAGGAACAACATCCAGAATGGTTGGCCAACATTGTCCCCGTGACAAAGAAAAATGGGCAGATCAGAGTCTGTATTGACTATAGAGACTTGAATGGCGCTTGCCCTAAAGATGAATTCCCGCTCCCCATACCGGAGGTGATGATTGACAATACCTGCGGATTCGAGCGAATGACATTCATGGATGGCTTCTCTGGTTACAATCAGATAAAGATGCATCCCGAGGATGAAAAACACACTTCATTTCGGACTCCATTTGGCGTGTATTGCTACACTGTCATGCCATTTGGTCTGAAAAATGCTGGTGCCACATATCAGAGGGCTATGATGAAAATATTCCAAGATATGCAGCACAAGACGGTCGAATGTTACGTTGATGACCTCGCCGTCAAAAGCAGAAGAAAAGAAGACCATCTCAAAGATCTTCGGGAAGTCTTCCTCCGACTTCGCAAACACAAACTGCGGATGAATCCTCTAAAATGCTTCTTCGGCGTCTCGTCGGGTAAGTTTCTCGGATTCCTGGTTCGGAAAGCTGGAATAGAACTCGACCCCATAAAAGTCAAGGCTATTCTAGAAATGCCCTCTCCAAGAACCTTGAGAGAACTAAAAGGGCTCCAAGGGAGATTGGCCTACATCAGACGGTTCATCTCCAATCTTTCGGGGAAATGCCGTCCATTCTCTCGATTGATGAAAAAAGGTGTAGACTTTGTCTGGGATACCGACTGCGAAGCCGCATTTCAAGATATCAAGTCATACCTGACCAAACCTCCAGTGTTAGCTGCCCCTGCCACTGGAAAACCATTCATCTTGTACACAAGAGCTCTTGATCATTCTGTAGGCGCTCTGCTTGCACAAGAGAATGGTGAGGGAAAAGAAGCTGCTCTGTACTACCTCAGCCGCATGCTAGTAGGTGCAGAGCATCGCTACTCTCCAGTCGAAAAAGAATGCCTTGCAGTGATGTTTGCCGTACAAAAGCTACGTCACTACTTGCTTTCCAACACAGTCTACCTCGTCTCAAGGATCAACCTCTTGAAGGTCCTTGTCACAAAGGCAGGTTCTCTTAATGCCCGACTGGCAAAATGGTCCATCCTCTTGTCACAATTTGATATTAGGTATGTGCCACAAAAAGCAATCAAAGGCCAAGCTCTAGCAGATTTCCTCGCAGAGCATCCATTGCCTAAAGATTCACTACTCAGAGATGATCTCCCAGACGAACCTGTCTACAACGTGGAGACTTCCTCACCAAATGCCTCCTGGGACATGTACTTTGACGGTGCAACCAGGACAAATGAAAACAGAAAGCTGATCTCGGGAGTTGGCATCCTCTTTGTTAGCCCCGACAAATGCATGATTCCCCACGCTTTCTCGCTACTGGAACCATGCACAAACAATGCAGCTGAATACCAAGCTCTGATCCTAGGATTGGAACTCGCCATCGAATCCGGTATCACTATGCTGGAAGTCTTTGGAGACTCTCAACTGATCGTCAACCAGATGAATCAGAAATATGAAGTCAGGAAGCCCGATCTGCTGCCTTATTACAACAAGGCACAATCGCTTCTGCAAAAGTTTGACATCTGCAACATCACCCACATTCGTAGAGGTGAAAACATCCGTGCAGATGCCCTGGCTGGACTTGCCGCATCAATGGCGATCCAGGAAGGAAAAAACATGCAAATTACAGTGAGTGAGAGAAGGATCCTCCCTCCTCTTAACACACACCAAGCAGTTGCTGAATGCCACCGGGTGGTTGGAAGTCGGATCTCTATCCTTCAACCTTCAATCGGCGACTGGAGGGATCCGTTCATTGATTACACTATGTTCGGAATCCTACCTGAAGATCCAAAAGAACGGGTAAGCATCCAAAGGCGAGCCCCAAACTTTCATTTGGATATTCCTTCAAAAATCCTCTACAGGAAATCCTTCAACGGAGTACTTCTACGCTGCTTGTCACAACAAGAGGCCGAAGAAACACTTAAAGAAGTTCATGCTGGTCTTTGTGGAGCCCATCAGGCAGGTCCTAAGCTCTATGATCAGATAAAAAGGTTAGGTTACTATTGGCCTACCATGGTTGCTGATGCAATGCAATTTGCCAAACGCTGCCAGCTATGCCAAGTTCACGGAGATTACATTCACATGCCTCCGGAATGGCTGCATCCTACAGCAATCTCATGGCCTTTTGAAGCATGGGGCATGGACATCATAGGTCCTATCTCTCCCCCTTCAAGCAAAGGTCATCGCTTCATCTTCGCCGCAACGGATTATTTCTCCAAGTGGTCAGAAGCATTTGCGTTCAACGAAATGAAGACCTCATCAGTTCTTCAGTTCCTGCGCACCAACATCATTTGTCGTTTCGGCATACCCAAGAGATTCGTCCATGATAACGGACCACAATTCCGGGATCATCGATTCTACAGGTTTTGCGACAAATACAAAATCCAAAGCTGTCCTTCGACTCCATACAATCCGGCAGCAAACGGATTGGCAGAAGCCTTCAACAAGACACTCTGCAAAATCCTCAAGAAAATGGTCTCTAGTCACAAAAGAGACTGGAGCGATAAACTGTCTGAAGCTTTGTGGGCCTATCGAACCACCGTTCGAGGACCAACCCATAGCACACCATTCTCCTTGGTCTATGGATGCGAAGCTGTCGTGCCCCTAGAGGTACAAATTCCTTCTCTGAGGGTATCTCTACAAAATGACATGACTCAAGAAAGCAATGCGAAATTGCGACTCCATGAGCTGGACAATCTCGATGAGAGACGACTCGAAGCTCGACAAAGCATTGAACTTTACCAAGCACGCATGGCAGGATCTTTTGACAAAAGGGTCCGGCAACGCGCCTACAAAAAGGGTGACTTGGTTCTTGCGGTAAAAAGACCAATGGTCTTCGCACACAAATCAAAAGGCAAATTTGAACCAAAATGGGAGGGACCCTACGTCATCGACAAGGTCTTCTCCAATGGCGCATATGCCCTCCTAAACATGGAAGGCGACAGATGTATGCTGCCTATTAACGGCAAGTTCTTGAAGCGGTACTACCCTTGAAGACTTACCCAACTGGGTAAGAGCAATGCCTGTATGGCCAAAACCTGTTCTCAGGTACTCGCTCGTCAAACCCACTCTCTTTAGAATTTTCATATCAAATGTCAAAATTTCTAGAGATTAAAAAACAATGCTTATTTTTATCGTTTCATTGTTCAAAAACAAAAAAATCCAAGTTTAGGAGCCTCTCCCTGACTTGACCAAAGCTTTCGATCCTTGAACCAAAATTCATGGTTTGAAACAAAAATCCGGATTCAGGGATTTCCACCCTAGTCCACCTTACCTTTTACCGCCAAATGGTTCTAGGTCAAAATTTACGACCCTCGTGTCTTTAAACAAAAAAAATGGTTTTTCAAAAATCGTGGGGATATGACATCAAAGTCAGTACCCGCAAAACAAAAATTTTGAAAAAAAGCAAGGATACGACATTCCATCGATACTTGCACCCAAAATCGCAGGGAAGCGACATTTCGTCGATACTTGCAAAATCCAAAAACCGTGGAGAAGCAACAAACCAGTTGATATCCACAACCCAATTTCAAAAATCGTGGAGATGCAACATACCAGTTGCTATCCACAACCCAAATTTCAAAGGTTCGAGAAAACCTCAAATTTCAAAAATCACGGGGAAACGACATCAAGTCAGTACCCGCAAAATCAAAAGTTTTGGGAAAAGCAGGGAAGCGACGCTTAGTCGATATTTGCACCCCAATTCGCAAGGAAGCGACATTCCATCGATACTTGCAAAACCCAACCCGCGAGGAAGTGACATTCCGTCAATACTCGCAAAACCGAATGAGCAAGGAAGCGACATTCCATCGATACTTGCAAGACCATTCAGCGGGGAGGCGACATTTAGTCGATACCTGCATTTTGAAAGCAAAAAAAATCTGGCTATAAATGCCAAAACCTGGCTCTTTTGCCAAAAACCGGCTATCAATGCCACCAAATCGGCTATAAATGCCACACAAAAAAAAAACCTGACTCTCATGTCAAAACCGGCTATAAATGCCACAAACCGGCTATCAATGCCACAAAAAATTGGCTTTCACGCCGACAAACCAAAACTTGGCTTTCAAATTGGCTATCAATGCCACAAAACCGGCTATAAATGCCACAAATTGGCTATCAATGCCACCAAACTGGCTATCGATGCCACAAAACAAACACCGGCTTCCATGCCAACCCAAACTTTGGCTTTTACGCCATAAAATTTCGGCTTCCATGCCATCTCAAAATTGGCTCCCATGCCACGAACAAAATTTTTGGCTCTTATGCCATCTCAAAAATCGGCTATAAATGCCACACAAAAAAAAAAAACCTGACTCTCATGTCAAAACTGGCTGTAAATGCCACAAAAATCCGGCTTTCATGCCAAATTCGTTTCCCCTACCAAAACAATCATTTGACAAAAGATTTTCACAAAATGACAAAACTTTTGATCAAATCCCATTTAGCAATTGCTTTCATCACAAAAAGATTTGAGTGAGCGTAGGGAAAACAAAAAAAAAAAGGTACCAAAAAATACATGTGGTACCAAAGCAAAAAAAAAAAAGAAAGTGTTCACAAGCACTAAAAAAAAAAAAAAGTACCAAAAAATACATGTGGTACCAAAAAAAAAGAAGAATAGTTTCTGCTACAAAAAATCAGGAGCTCAGCCAAAAATGGTCTCCAGCCAAAGCTTCAGCTCCTCAAGCAAACTTTTGGCATCAGCCGTCAGAGTTTCCAAGGCACGCTTCTTCAGGAACTTGCCATGAGATGCTGGCGAATGCCGTAACCCTTCTTTTACACCGGGAAGCTCTTCCCCAGCAGTTTGCCATCGTTCGTTTTCTAGAGTCCTCCTCTCGAGAACTTGACCGGCATCTGCAACTCTGTGAATCAGAGTACTCTCCCTGTCACGAGCCTCTGTTATAGCAGCCCATTTAGCATCGACTTGTGCCTTCAAATGCTCAAGACGTTTCCTGGCCTCCTCAACTTCCCTATCAAGGACGTTAAGGTCATGCCTCAATCCGATGATGGCTAGCTCTTCCTTGTTCTTCTCCCGAACTAGCTGCTTCTTGCTTTGTGTAGCCTCATTCAGGTCAGACTTAGCCTTATCAGCAGGGTCCAAGAACATCTCCTTGAAGAATTGGTCGTCAGGGAAGCCCATGGTCTCAAACCACTTGTCACCCAGTGCAATGATCCTATCAACGGTCGCCCTGGCACCTGTGACATCTAGACCAACCTCTTCGGTATCAGTGAGAATCTCCTGCACATGTGGGATCATGCCAAATCCTGCTTCCAAGTGTCCAGAAAGGAGAGTCTTGATCCAAGAACTCAAAACCCGAGCCAGCACCTTCTTCGCAAATTGAAGAGACGAACTGGATGAAGGTTCACCCTTCTCCGCTGATCGGCTGCTCATGTCATGTCCCATCGGAAGAGTAACAAAGGAACTCTTTTCACTTGGAGCCACTGGAGAAGGAATCTCAGCATGAGGTATCTCCTCTATCGCGTCAGAACTGGTTGTAGGAGTCTCTACCTCCGGATCGACCTCTGGCATCCCTTGCTCTGGTTCTGAAGAAAGCAATGGACTCTCTTCTGTCACTTCAAAACCTGCAAATGAAACACAAAAAGGTATGAATATGATCCTGTTCAAAAAAAAAAAAAATAAAATAAAATAAAATAAAATAAAATAAAATAAAAAAAACCATCAGGGTCATCACTACGAAGTACCTTCTTCGACGACTGGCGGAACACTCTCTTCCTCCATGAACTCATCGGAAGCATCATCAACATTTGCGTCCATTGATGGTTCAAAGTCATCAGAATCTTGTGGCGGGTCAGCTGACAAGAAAAATGTTAGCAAATCAAGTCGCAGGCACAAAAAAAGAGAAAGCGAAGGAAGTCATACCAGTCGGAGATTCCGGAGTCATTCCAGAGTCCCTAGGTTCTTCTTCAGATGCCATAACCGGCTCCATCACCGCCTCATCGGTCGGAACCTCAGGCATCGCCAAGTCTTCCTCCTCTGCTAAAAAAAAAGCAGCAGCAGGGTGAGAAAACAAATCAGAACATGGAAAGCCCTATGAAAGAAGCAGAAAACGAAAAAGGAAGAATCATACCTTCACCAATGGTCTCTTCCCCACGACTCCTCTTCTCTGGAGGCTCGTCGACAGCCTCTGGCACCTCCTCGTTGATGGTAAGAGGGATTTCCATGTCAGGAGAGTCCTCATGTGGCCCCTCGCTGCGATGATGACTCCTCCTCTTCCTACCTCTATGGGTTCGCTTCCTAGAAGAACCCGCCCCACTATCAGAGTCAGGTTTCTCACTTGACTCCTCACTGAATGGTCTGCTCTCGCCCGTAGACTCCGCGGAAGCTCGCCTCTGTGCCGCTTGCATCCAAGCATCGAGCTCAGCTTCCTCCTGTTCTAGCTGCTCCAAAGCCTCATCAGGTACTTCCCGAACAGCTTCAGAACCAATGACGCCCTGGTCACCGAGAAAGCCTATCTTGTGCTTCTCTCCAGAAAGGAAGGCCCAAACTTCCTCTCGCCGGACGCCATCCGACTTCCCAATGCCTTTTCCAGAAGACAGCTTTACATCAAGCTCCTTCTTGGAAAGCCCCCGATATGCCAAAAAACTCTCCGCGAACCACTTCGTGAAGCCGGCAGTTCGGAAAGTCGACAACTCAGGATAAGAAATCGTGGCAGTAGTGTCTTCAGCACTATAGAAAGCCCATGCATTTCTGCCATCCTGCAAACCCCCAAAACGCTTCACCATACTCGAAGGCGCTCCAACAACGCCTTGAGAGAAGCCCAACTGAAGCGCAAAACGAGAAGGTACATACGGCTGGATGTCGACGAAAAGATGTCTACGGTACACCATCGTGCCGACTCGTATGCTGAAAAGCCACTCTTTCTCTGCATTGGTCAAAGAGTAATGCCTTCCCGACCCTGCTCTGGTAGAGTCTCGGGAGGCACCAAAATCAAAAGCCTTCTTCCGCAACTCCGGAGAAAGCTTAACTGAAGACTGCCCCATCTCGACGTCCCTGAACCGTCGGATCCTCATGCGGGCAAACAAAAGTGATTCAGATACGGCTTTTCCCTTAGCCAATCGAATCATCAGAGGATCATCATCCTGTGCAGCACCCAGCTGGTGGAAGCCAGGACAGTGGTATACAAACCACGAATAAAAGATATGGGCTGAAAATACCCTATTCATAGGGAGCCCAAGCCGAACCAAAAAAGCAGCAGCCTGCAGTTCGGTACACAGGTAGGAGTAAAGAGCGGGCACCAAAGCAAGCCGCTCTCCAAACGCCATCTGACAAGCCGGAAAAATACAATGCGGCCTGATGTGCGTCCCATCTCCACCAGCAAAAATAGCCTCACCCAGCCAAAAAGTGAGGTAAACAGCAAGATCCCTCCGCAGTGTAATGTCAGAACAAATGGCATCTGTGCTCGCGAAGAAACCCTTCAACTCTTCCTGCATGGCCGAAGTCTTCTTCCTGTCTTCCCGGGTCATGCTATCAGAAGGTTCTCGACCGTCAAAGGAGTTGAAGAATGAAAAGCCACAACTCTTCCAACTGCTGGATCTCACTTTCGAGCCCTCCTTCAAAAAATCATAGAAGGCGACGAGCTGAAAGTATAGGAGCCTGAACTCCTCTGACTGCTCCTCAAGGACGCTGTCAATCGGCATGAACTCCTCGTAGAGTTTGCCAAGGATGGGCAATCCAGTAATAGCACTCAACTCCTTCAGAGAAAAACCAATCTCACCGTTCGTAACAACGAAGGTATTGGTCTGAGGGAGGAAAGACTCCAACATAGCCATGAAGGCATCATCGGAAAAAGTCACGGTCTCCCTGAAAGCGCGGACCGCGTCAAAAATCCCGGCTTCCTTCAAAACGGCGCCCCCAATCAGCAAGGTGCGGTCAGTCCATAACTTCCAATCGGAGTCAGCATTGAAACGGCCACGAAGTCGAAAAGGCTTCACCCAAGTACTGCCGTCACCGCTGAAAACGCCAAGGCCCACCGGTCTCAAATCGACCGACGGATAATCAGAGCCCTGGTAGCCGCTGGCTGGCATCAACATGTCCATACGGACAGGTGGCTTCTCCGCAAAACCGGAAGGTCCACCAACAAAAACCCCGGTCTTGATCACACTGGTCCTCTTCACCCAGCTCGGAGGATCTTCCCTCTTAGGGCACGTGGGAGAAAGGCTCAGGATCGAGATGGTCCGGTCAAAAGACGACCGGGTAGAAATAGTTCTCTCTTCACCATCAGCTGTGTAAGAGAACTGAAAACATCTCCTTTGGTATGTCAAGTCGTCAGGGACTGCATCTCCAAAGAAGAAGGTAGGCTTGGGCAAAACCCTCAGATCGTCCATAACCCAAGGACGGTTGCTTACCATGATCTTATAGAACTCCTCGTCCTTGAGAGCGATCAATCGCTGTCTCATCTCATCACGATTGAGGGAATCGCATTCTTCCAAGTTCTTCTCAATAAACTCGACCTTCTCCCAGGCCTGCTGAACGGCCACATTAGAAGATCTGGCGGATCGACGAGGTACGCTTGTAACAGGCTCTTTACCCTTGTTCGCTCTGGAGGAACCACCTGCAAAGGTTGGAAAAGAAAAAGATCGTCATCAAAATGACAGGATTTCGCTAAAAAAAGAAAAAAGGGTCACTTTGTCCCACCAAAAATCTGGCGAAATTTTGGCATGACCCCGGGGCAATTCCAAAGAAAAAGGAAATACCCCGAAAGAAATAGAAAGTTTTGAAGATGGGCTCAACATTGCTGCGGGCTCCGAAACTCCAAACTTTCGAAACCTCAAAATCTCCGCAAAATCAAGAAGGGCTCAACATCGCTGCGAGCTCCAAATTCCCAAATTTGCAAAGATTTTCAGGTATGCTATCATGCTCAATCTACAAATAGTACATGCATGAACATCTAGATTTGCACAAAAAACGCATTATCATGATGAGCAAAAAAAAAAAAAAAAAAAAAAAAAAGAAGAAAGAAGAAACTTTCTCGAAAAAAAGGGGGAGAAAGAAAAAAAAAAGAAACTTTCTCAAACAAAAAAAAAAAGAAAAAAAAAAGAGAAGAAGAATAGAAAGAAAAGAAAAAGAAAAGAAAAAAAAAAAGAAGAAAAAAAAAGAGAGAAACTTTCTTCTTTTTACCATCCTATTCTCTACATGGAGTTTTCTTGAAAGAAAAAGAGAGAAAACTTACTCGAAGCCATTGATGGAGAAGAAGAAGGAAAAAGCTTGAAGATCCTTGAAGAAGAAGCACTCTTGGTCTTGGAGCTCTCTTGAGATTGTTGCAAAAGAAAGCAATAAGAGCAAGAGATCCTACCTTCCTTTGCTTTTATAGGAGAGAGCAAATCAAAGAAGGAAACAAAGAAGAAAGGTAAGTGTTACTAATTAAGTAACCTTACCAAAAGAGAAGGAATTAGAAAGATTCTTTCCCAAAAAGAAAGATGTCTTTGAGAGATTTCCTCCCAAAATCAATCAAATGAGAGATTCTCTCCAACAAAAAAGGATATTGAAGATTCTTTCCCAAAAAGAAAGATACCTTGAGATATTCTCTCCCAAATTAAGGGAAGATGAGAGATTCTCTCCCATAAAGATATTTTTAGATATTCTCTATCCAAATGAGATATCTTTAGATATTCTTTACAAAAATGGCCCCACATGAGATCTAAGCCATCCTAAAAAGCTTAAGGTCCCATGGGTTAGCCCATATGAGCCAGGTTTGACCACCTAGGCACTAAAAAAAAAAAAAAAAAAAAAAAAAGAAAAAAAAAAATGGGCTTTTAGTCAGAAAAAAATCCCTCTTACCAAGAGCATACAAAAATGGTTCCATGCCTCTTTTGAGTTGATTGAACCATACAAAAAATCCCAAGCCCCATGAGCTTCCAAAAATCAAACCATCCAGCCTCATATACCAAATTGAGCCAAAATCTTGAAATTGACATTTCACAAAAATCCAAACCACTCCAATGGACCCACACAGTCCCGAAGAGCGACCAAAAACCAAATCCTGGTCCCCTAACTTGCCACATACAGCTTGTTAGGTCACAGACCAAAACAAAAAACCAAACCCTGATCCCCCAACTTGCCACATACAGCTTGTTGGGTCACAAGATCAAAACCAAAACCCGATCCCCTAACCTGCCATATATAGCTGGTTAGGTCACAAGATCAAAAACAAAAACCCAAATCCATATCCCTGATGTCATCTTCAAAACTTTGCCTCGAGATGGTGTGTGATTCCCCTCACTACCATAAAATTCCCCTGGAAGCTCAAAGGCTACTCTACCAAAGGAAAGATTGCTCAAAGACTCTTGGTCAAGACACAAGCTCTCCTTCAAAAATCTCTTCGAGGCACATCGACTACAAAAGTCAAGCAACTCGTCGCTGTACCTCGAGGGGGCATTTGTTGACACCAAAAATGTCACTTTGCCTCTTCAACATCAAGAAAGCTGCATGAAGTCGCAACCTGCCATAAATAGGCAATGCAATTTCTCCAAAAAATCAAATCTTGTCAGAATCAAACAAAAACTGCAAGATCCTTCAAGATAGCCAAGAGAAGAGTACACATGAAGTTTCGGGCCATTTCGACAACATTTGGCCTAACTTCACTTCTCCGACAGCTAAAATGGCGCTCCCGGCGGCGACATCATCGGAGACGTCAAAACTTCGATCAGAACCTACGGATGACTCCAGCATGTCCCAAAAAGGCTCCATGCCAAATTTCAAGTCAAACCGACAACGTTTGACCCTCCATCAATGCTCGAGCAGCAAAATCAAGCCTCCCGGCGGTGGAAACCACCGGAGCCTTCGCTCATCAAACCAAGTGCATGAGTGGCTTCAACATGCTTCCAAAAGGCTGCACGTCAAATTTCAGGTCATTCCGAAAACGTTTGACCAGGTTTCGATGCTCCGAGAGAAAATCAAGCCTACCGGCGGCGGAGCAACCCGGGACCATGACATCCAAAACGGAGCCCATGGAACGTCTCAAAATGACTCCAATAGGCTCCCCGTCAAATTTCAGGTCAATCGGACATCGTTTGACCACATATCAAAGCTCGGCATTTTCCCCGCAGCAAAATCAAGTGAAGCATCGACGGGACCCCAAACGGCTTCAAAACTCAAACAAAAGCCTATGGTTGGTCTTATTTATTGCTCAGGAGGCTTCACCTCAAATTTCAGGTCATTCCGACATCGTTTGACCAAGTTTCAGCTTCTGGCGGAAAATCAGCAGCTCTACGTTACAAAGTCTTCGGCTTTCCCGGAAAATTGGAAACTTTGCACTCTAAAAATGCAAGGATTCTCATCAAGTTTTCTACAGGGAAATCAAGCCAATAAATGAGAAGAAATTTCAAGAAAAATACAGAAGAAAAAGGCGACGAAAAAGACCTCAAAACGACCGCAAAACGGGCTCCGAAGGGGAAAAATCCCCCAGGGTCGCAAACCCCTGCGACCATGGCCCATGGTCGCAGGCCCCTGCGACCATGGCCCATGGTCGCCGGTCCATGGTCGCCGGCGACCATGGCCCATGGTCGCCGGCGACCATGGAGGTCCGGGTCACCGGATTTTCCGCCGGTGACCCGTTTTTCCGTCTTTTTTCGCGTTTCGCGCACTTTGGCCCCTGTGGTTCCCTGAAAATGTGATTTTTAGTGCTAGAAATTGAATCATATCCGACGACATCCGTCAAAATCACGGGTCAACCTCCAAAAGCATAAAATCATCAGTGATCGCTCCAAGATCGCCAACCGGCTGACCAAGAAAGTGCACTTTCTGTCCGACCGATCGTGAAATCGACAAGACAGATGTCACCGGCCCGCTCTTAGCTATCAATGTCTGAAGCTACATGTTCATCCGATGTCGATCAGCATGTAGATCCATCGATGATCGTCGCCAGAAGAATTCCAGAAGACACGGCATGGCCCGCGACTCTTCAACTGCTCGGCGACCAATTAATGTGGTTAATTGACTAGCTTTATTGCAGTCATTAATTCATTTCTTTGGACGGCCCAATCAGAAGCAAGCATTTGGGAGTTACAAGTCAATTGATTCATGGCATTTAAACCATGAAACTCCTCCCATTATGGTAATTAAGGTGATTAAAAGCCCTTAATCTCCATCGGCCAATCAGATTCAAGGAAAAAGGAGTTACAAAATCAAGAAATAAATCTTGTAACTCCTCCCATTAAAGCCATTAAGGCTCATAAACCCTCCTAAATGGCTACCAAAGGCCTATAAATAGGAGAGCATTCCATTGAAATGAAGATCGGAAAAAGATCAGAAAAAAAGAGGAGAAAATCAGAGGATCAGAAAAACAAAGATCAGAAAGAGATCTGAGAGAAAGAAAAAAAGAGAGAAAACTCTGCTGAAGTTCTGCACCGGCCACCACTACAAGGTGACAAAAGTCCCTTGGGGGGCACACCCCCCCCAAGGTCCTTGCCTTCTCCTGCTGCCTCCAATGGCTTAGACGTGGCTTTTCAGCCCGTCTACTTAGCTTTTTATTGGACATAGGACCTTATCTTGGTCTTTGTCCCCTAAAAACCTGAGGTTATAGCCAAGCCAAGCGAATCAAGAGCATCTTCTGTTCTCATCTGCATGGATGATGGCGAAGCCCATACATGGCTTGCGACCGTCAATCTGAACGAGTCCCCCACAATCTCCTGAAAAGTTAGATCTTCCTTTTCTTGCTTTTCATTGTAGTTTGTATTTTTCTAAAAGAGACAAAAATCACAACTCTTGTCTTTCATTATTGATGAGAATTGTAAATCGGCTATAAACGCCAAAATCGGCTATAAATGCCAAACAAAATCGCCTTTCACGGCAAACCAAGAAAATGTCTCTTTTCTTAAATATTTGTGCAATGGAAAACTTGAAAGAAGTTGATTTCCTTTTTACTTGCGAAGGTTGATCTCCGGATTACCACTTGCAATTCCAAGTAAAATAGAAAATCTGGCACACCCACCCACAAAAAAGAAATGTTGATGCACGCTTCAGGGCCCGCCAGGGCGCGAAAGGGCGGACCCGACGGGCTCCCACGTTCCGCCGACCCCGGTAGACGCCCCAGCCGGCGCCTCGGAGCGCGTTCCATCACAAAAAGGAAGCAATAGGAGCAAAAGATCCAACCTTCTTGCTTTTATAGAAGAGAGCAAATCAAAAGAGGAAACAAGGAGAAAAGAAAGGAGGTAAGTGCTAAAATTTAGCTACTTTCCCAAAACAAAGATGCTTTGAGAAAATCTCTCCATAAAGAAGGTAACTTGAGAGATTCTCTCTAAGTAAGAATATTTTTTTTAGATATTCTCTACACAAAAGAGATATTTTTAGATATTCTCTACAAAAATGACACCATATGAGATCTAGGCCATCTCCAAAGCCTAAGGTCCCATGGGTTAGCCCATATGAGCCAGGTTTGACCACCTAGGCACAAAAAGTGGCTTTCAGTCAAAATATTCCTCTTGCCAAGAGCATGCAAAAAAAAAAAAAAAATGTCCCATGTCTCTTTTGAGTTGATTGGACCATTCAAAAAAAAAAAAAAAAAAAAGAAGAGAAGAAAGCCTCATGAGTTTCCAAAAAACCAAACCATCCAACCTCATGAACCAAATTAAGTCAAACTCTTGAAATTAACATTCCACAACAAACCAAACCTTGGTCCCCTAACTCGCCACATACAGCTTGTTAGGTCACAAGACCAAAACCAAAATCAAAATCCAAACCAAAACCAAAGCCAAAAAACCAAATCTGATCCCCCAACCTACCACATACAGCTTGCTGGGTCATAAGGTCAAAATAAAAAATCAAACCCCGACCCCCTAACCTGCCGCATACAGCTTGTTAGGTCACAAGGTCAAAAACCAAAATCAAAAACCCAAAATCCAAATGCCCCATGTCATTTTCAAAACTTTGCCTTGAGATGGTACGTGATCCCTCTCACTACCATAAAATTCCCCTAGAAACTCAGAAGGCTATTAAAAAAAAACAAAAAAAAAGCTCAAGACTGTTGGTCAAGTCAGAAGCTCACCTTCAAGTTTCTATTCGAGGCACATCGACTCCAAAAAGCTACTCGTCGCTGTACCTCGAAGGGGCATTTGTTGACACCAAAAAAAGTCACTATGTCTCTTTAACATCAAGAAGCCTAGTGAAGCTGCATCTTGCTACAAAACGGGCAAAGTTACTTCAAGCATCAGATCTTGTCGGAATCAGACAAAAATTGAAAGATCCTTAAAGACAGCCAAAAGAGGAGTATACCTGAAGTTTCAGGCCATTCCGACATCGTTTGGCCTAACTTCACTTCTCCGACAGCTAAACCAGTACTCCCAGCGGCGACATCATCGAAGACACCAAGACTTCGATCAGAGCCTATGGATGGTTCCAAAATACTTCCAAAGGGCTCCATGCCAAATTTCAAGTCAAACCGACAATGTTTGACCCTCCATCAACGCTCGAGCAGCAAAACTAAGCCTCCCGGCGGCGAAAACCACAGAAGCCATCACTCATCAGACAAAACACATAAGTGGCTTCACCATGCTTCCAAAAGGTTGCACGTCAAATTTCAGGTCATTCCGACAACGGTTGACCAAGTTTCGACGCTCCGAAAGAAAATCAAGCCTACTGGCGGCGGAGCACCCCGGGACTATGCCATCCAAAGCAAAGCTAATGGATCATCTCTACATGACTCCAACAGGCTCCCTGTCAAATTTCAGGTCAATCGGACATCGTTTGACCACATATCAAAGCTCGGCATTTTCCCCGCAGCAAAATCAAGTCAAGCATCGACGGGACCCCAAACGGCTTCAAAACTCAAATAAAAGCCTATGGTTGGTCCTATCCACTGCTCAAGAAGCTTCACCTCAATTTTCAGGTCATTCCGACATCGTTTGACTAGTTTCGACTCTTGACGGAAAATCAGCTACAAAGTCTTCGGCTTTCCCGAAAAATGGGGGACTTTGTGCTCCGGGTTTGGGCGGGTTCTCATCAAGTTTTCTCCAAGAAAATCAAGTCAATAATTGAGGAAAAATGTCAAGAACAATATAGAAGAAAAAAGGAACAAAAAAGAAGGAAAAACAGTCGAAAACGAAGCTCGGCGACCAAAAGGGCCAAAGCCCTATGGTCGCTGCCGACCGTGGGTACATGGTCGCTAGCGACCCTGCAAATCCGGGTAGCCAGAGGGCCCGTTTTCCGATCCTTTTTGCATTTCGAGTGTTCCTGCCTCTGTGATTTTCTGAAAATCCAATTTTTGATGCTTGAAAATCACTGATCTTCACCGACATCTCAGATCCGCAGTCAAAAGCATGAAATCATCACTGATCGCTCCAACATTGCCAATCGGCTGACCAAGAAAGTACACTTTCTGTCCGACCGATCGTGAAATCAACAAGACGGATGTCACCGGCCCACCAACATCAATCAATGTTTGAAATTGTACTGCAATCTAACATCAAACAATGTGTGGATCCACCTGCGATGATCACAAGAAGAATCCCAAAAGACGCGGCGCGGCCCGCGACTCTTTACATGCCCTCGCGACCACTTAATGTCGTTAATTGACCCGTTTATGACAACTTAATGTGGTCATTAACTCATTATTTTGGACGGCCCAATCAGATTCAAGCATTTGAGAGTTACAAATCCAAGCAATCATTGCATTAAACCCATGAAACTCCCATCATCATGAAGATTAAAGGCGATTAAATGCCAATTATCCTTCATCGGCCAATCACAAGCCAAGAAACAGGAGTTACAAAATCAAGAAATAAAACTTGTAACTCCTCTCATCAATACCATCATTTCTCTCATCATGGCCATCAATGCCAATAAACCACCTCATGGCTACCAAAAGCCTATAAAAGGAGGTTCATTCCAAAGAGAAAAACAACTTTGACAACTTTGCAACCTTTCATCTTTTTTTCAACTTTCCACTGGTCTGCACACTTGCACTCCTCCGAAGAAATCTTGACGAAGTCCTGCTGTTCTGCCGCCAGAAGCACTACAAGGTGATCAAAGTTCTTTGGGGGGCCACCCCCCCAAGGTCCCCTCCTTCTACAACATGGCCTAAACGCGGCTTTTCAACCCGTTTACTCAGTTTTTCATTGGATATAGGACCTCCTCTTGGTCCTTGTCATTTAAAAAACTGAGGTTGGAGCCAAGCCGAAGAATCAAAGCATGAAGCGTTCTCATTTGAAGGATGATGGCGAAGTCCATACATGACTTACGACCGTCGATCTGAACGTGTCCCTACAATCTCCTAAGAAGTTAGATTCATTTTCTTCCTCTTCTATTATAATTTGTATTTGTTTAAAGAGATAAAAAGAAATCACAATTCTTGTCTTTTATATTTGATGAGTTTTGTAAAATCGCCTTTCACGGAAAAATCGCCTTTCACGGCACAAAATCGCCTTTCACGACAAACAAACAAAAAAAAAACGCCTCCTACGGCGTTCTCAAAAACAAACTTGTTTGTCTCTTTTCTTAAATACTTATGCAATTTGAAAAGTTAGAAAGAAGGATCCATTTCCTTTCTACTTGTGAAGGTGGATCTCCAGATCATCACCATTCCAAATTCCAAGTAGAATAGTAAATCTAGCATACCCGTACAAAAAGTTGATACCCGCGTTTTCCTTCCTCCGCCGAAACCCAGGCAGCCCTCGAGACGGAAGGAGAGGACGGAAATCCGAGGGTCCATCAAACCGTATCACATTTAAACTTTTTGGAAACTAGAGTTTTCAAGGATCATTTTATCCTTCTTCGTCGATTTCTTTCGAGGCCCGCAAGATCATGTTTTTGTCAGCGCAAGCATTGGAGCATTCTGGGGCCCACAACCCACTCAACTGAAATTAGCTCTCTCCCTCCCTCAGGTTTCAAAAACTCTACATCATCTCTTTTGAAAAACTTGGAGCTATAGAGAGAGAGCGCATTTTTCTCTCATTTTCTTCCTCTTGCATGCACCACCTTTAAGCTTCCAAAAGAAAATCTGATCACAGATTCTTCTTCCTCTCCTCCCAAGCTTCATAAGGGACTCATTTACTTGGAGATTCCAATTGGACTACTACCTTTTTGCCTTCCTTGCTTATTATTTGGACACCTCTAGGTAAGTGTGGCGGTGGCGGCCCCCAGAAATTCGAGTCAGTGGGATCAACAAAAGACTTCTCTTCCACAGATCGAATAAATGTATTTTCCCCTTTATTAACATCTGTCATCTATTTTTGATATTATTAGAGATTTCTCCTTCTAATACGGAAAGAAAACCGTATTTAGAGGTTAAGTTAAGGTAAATGAAGACTTACCAACAAAATAGCTAAAAAGGGAAATTTTCTTTAAAAAATAAAAATTGGGCACATTAGTTTTTTTTATTTTTTTTCTATTTTGGTAGACAAATGGCCCATTAACTTAGGCATTGAGTGGGGTCAAAAGCTTCCCATAACTTCAATTCATTAAAGAGTTTTTTTTATAAATTTTTTCATATCTTGACCCCACTAGGATCCATGTAGCACCGCCCATGATATGCGGTGGATATGTAGATGAGACCTTGACTTTCTAGGATTTGAATTTCAAGGGTGATGACTGAATTTATTCATTTCTCATCTCTCCTCAATTAATTTTCGGGAAGATCATTGGATGGCCAGTTTTAGACATTCATTTTTTATTTCTTTTGATTTTAATATCACACTCAGAAATAAACTCATAATTTCTAAAAATTCAATTACCTGAAACGAAAGGACCCTTTGTGATTGGAAGCCTTGCCCAAGCTATAGGTAGTTGGATGTCACATGTCATCTTTCCTCCATAGAAGTCATCATCTTTGGTTGAAGAAAGTCGTAGTCTTCGGTTTTACTCTTGACCAATTCTAGAGTGGCCTTTTTCTCGGACAGGTCTCGCTTGCATGAGGTTTACCTCTCTCATTCAGAAGCAAACATGCAGCCCTTTGAGAGAAGTAAAAAAGAAAAGTATCTGTGTAACTAATTTTCTTTGAAGAGATCAAAATTACATCAACTCAGTTTTTATTAGAGTGAAAATTTCTAAAATCGTGTTATAAGAGAACATTTATAGATTTTTGATAAGTAAGCCCCACTAAAGAAATTCATGACTTTTTCACGAGCGGGTGATCCAAAATTTGATGAGTGTCTGTTTCTCAAAAAATCACTACCCCGCTCATTCTTATGAACAAACCTACCCACATGCATCCCTGACGCGCAGAAAGTACTAATATAGGTTGACCCAAACTATAATTTTATCTTTAGCTAAAACTAAGTTGGATTGATATTGAAATTCGGGTGGGGTTTCCTAAAACTCAGGGTAAGAACCATTCAAATAAAGTGTCCGGACGAATTTTCTTGGGTAAATACTTTCCTAGAAGCTCATCTTCTTGACCACAAGTGCCCCTACCACAAGTGCACTTACAAGCATCCATCTATATATATGGTTAGCCCCTGCTCTCTCATCTCACACTTCCACCTCTTTGGACATGGCTTCTTCCAAGGCCTTCTCTGTTATATCTTTCACTCTCCTTGTGGCAATGATGCTCCTCTCTTCTCATGTGGCCTCTGCAAATCCGGATGAATCAATAATGCCTATGGTTAAAATCGGTAAGGATATTTTCAATGAACAACTTAAAGCGCCAAAGAGAAAATGTCAAATTTTTACTGGCCTATTGACTCTTTTCTGGCAAGGATTAGGACTGCCATTCTGCGTCATTTGTTCAATATTGCAAATCTTAGTGGTTAAAGTTTCTGTCAAACTGAGGTTGTGTATACTTGTATATTATTATTATTTTTTAAATCAATTAAAGTTTCCTTTTTATCATGCAGGAAGAAAGGTTCTTGGTGTAGTTGTTGCTGCATATGGAACACCTACAAATGCACCTCCTATTCCCGGATATAGTGATCCTGGCTTTGGTGGAGGGCCTATTCTTCCTCCATAATAGATTATTGTATACAATGATAGTGAAAACCCAGTGTTCATGAAAATGGCTATTGAATGTTGTGGGTTCCGGTTTTCTTAAAATATTTCTATGTAGTCTTTCTTCTCTCTCAGTAATAAAATAAAGTACTCTGCTCTCTTATGTTTGTTGTATGCATGGATTGGACTGTCGCACCGTTTAGAGGCTGTTTGCCCCCAGAAAAAGTTACTTGAAGCACATCATTATTGACAAGGTTAGAAGAAATTAACTAGAGCTTGTCTACTTTGGCCCATGCCTGTCTCCTGGACATGAGAGGTAAACCCATGTCTAGCGTAAGAGGCTATTGGGCCAACATTGCTGCCCTCTTATGATCCTAGTTCACCCAAAGTGCTAAGCTCCATATGAATTCCATCAATGAGGCCAAATTGTGAAATTCAGATAGCTCAAAATCACAGTTTCAGTTTTTATTTTTTATTTCCTTTTCTTCTTCTAATTTGCAGTCAAAGTTTACTCCAATTATATATATGCCTTCCATCAGATTGATTACTTGTAAAAATGTGCTTTTGAACCATTTGGATTTCAAGTATAGCCCTACAGTGGATTTCTAGTGGTGCAGTCAGAGGTCCTTGCATCCTGGATGTCTTAGGTTTGACTCAAATAACAAATGATCCGATACTATTGAAATGAGTACTGATGATGGCTTACCCTTGATTTTACTAAAGTGGACACCTTTGTATGAGATAGGATAGAGATGGGACAAGCTGAACCATTCTTTAAGCTTTACACTGGAACTCAACGGTTCCGTATGAAAAACAGAGAACACTTGGCATTGAATATGTTGGACGGGTTAATGAGGTAGTTTTCATATCAGCTCAAACTGATGCAATTCAAATTTGTCTGGAAAGTTATGGTCCATGTTAATATTTGATACAAGGAAGTGAAAATCTTGATGTAATCTAGTCTCTCTCTCTCTCTCTCTCTCTCTCTCTCTCTCTCTCTCTTTTATGTATATTTGATGGGAAAAATAGGTTCTGTTTATTTGTTTTATATGTTGAGAATGGATGTAAGGCCCACATTAATGTTAGAGATTTCTTTTTTCATTAACTTATATTTATCCAATGACAAGCCTTTTGTCAATGAGTTTTGGCTAGTGATATTTTCTTATATTCCATTGGGAAAGTTTCAAATAAGGCCATAAGTTCTTGCCTTATTTCAATAAATGACACAAATTTCAAATGTTTTCAAATTAGTCTCCAAGTTTTTCAGTAAGTTTTCAATTAAGAACGTCTGTCCATCTAAAGCAATTTTCATACAAACTTTTTCTTCAATTTTTTAAAATACCTAAATTACTCTTCATTGAAATAAAACCCTCATTTTCTTCCTTTATATTCTTCTCATTTTCTTCACCGGCATCCTCACGGTGATCAATGCAACATGCGACCCCATAACGATCGGCTACACGTAGTGGTTGCCTAAACCATGTCATTACTTTAAAAGAAGGTTAATTTAGGTCTTTTGAAAAACTTGAGAGAAAATGTTGTAGAAAATACCTTTAAATGGACAGATGCCCTTAATTGAAAACTTAGGGACTAATTTGGAAACTTTCAAAAATTGTATCCTTTTTTGGAGTAAGGCAAAAACTTAAAACCTTATTTGAAACTTTCCCTAATCCACTTGAGAATTCACACATTATCAGAAGAGGGTTGGGAATCGTAACAACTACATCAACTGGGATTGAACTATCGCCTAGATTTTCTTGAGACATCCCTTACTTTCCAGCATATATACCACATGAGTGAGAAGACAATGTCAAGAGTGCCTATCATCACTATGTAGAGATACCAATTAGGTCTTTAAACAATCAACAAACTTAATGAGAAAAGCAGTTTTTATGAGAAAATTAGCCTTACGCACTGATTAGATCATAGATGATTTGATTATGAGAAAAATATAATTGACGGATGGGAGCTGCGCGCTATATGCATAGCTGGAATTGCTCCCTGTACATCCATCCATCGGACCCATGATGGACCCCTTTGGAAAATCTCCAAAATACCATCCATTTCTTCCTTCTCCCTATTTCTCTGTCTCCCTCTCGTGCTCGCCGTCCACCTCTCTCCCTCTCCCTCCTTCTCCCTATCTCTCTCCATTGCCCTGTCAATCTTCTGGTCAATCTCCCTCTCCCTGTTACTACCCAACTCCGCCCCCTTTCTCTCTCCCTCTCCTTCTCCCTAATCATTGTCTCTATCCCTCCCTCTCCCTCTTTTGCTCTCCCTCCCCTTCTCCCCGGTCATTGTCCCTATCCCTCCATCTCTCCCTTTCCCCGTTCGGAAACTCCAGGCCAAACAAGTGAGTATTCTTTTGTTCCGCCCTGAGTTTTTGAACAGGGAGAGGGAGGGAGAGCGATCTGGGAGAAGGAGAGGTAGAGGAACAGATAGGGAGAAGGGGAGAGGGAGAGGGTGGAGGTGGCCCCCGAGTGTAAGGCCCCGTCCCGAGTTAATCGAGATTAACTCTAATTGATTGGAATTAAGACTAATTAACTATGCTTAACTAAGCTAATGATGATTTATGGCCAAATGGAATTGAGTTATCCTAAAAAGAATGAATTAGGCTTAATGAAATGATAATCAAGATTGTTAAGCGAATTGAAAGGATTTTAGACTTAGACTAAGAGAACAAGAACTTTTTCATAAATACGAAATTCCGCATATTTTGTCGAATACGAAAACTATTGATACAAACACGTGTATCTTGATGAGTACGTTAACTTTTGTAAAGGACTTGAAGTCATTCAACGAGTATCGGATCCAATGACCCTACATTTGACCCGAATTGTAAATAAGAGGAGATTGTGGACTTAGACGCAAAATAAAAGCTTATATAAGCTAAAATGAGTTCATTCATCTCATTTGCAAACCCTAGGCACCTTCTTCTTCTCCTTTTTCTTCTTCTTTCTTCCATTTCATCTCCATCAAGTATCAAGAGTGAGGTTTTGGAGTGATTCAAGTGAAGAGGCTTCATCCACTTCATCTTCTCCGCCTTCCTCTTGAGTTTTCTTGAAGAAAAACCTTCGAGTTGAGAAATTTCCTTTCAAATCCAAGCTAAACAAAGGGGTTTTGTCAATCGATCTTCAAATAGAGGCAAGTATATGCATTTCTATTGATTTGTTATGTTATTGTAGTGATTTGAGTTCAAGGAGCTCAAATTTCGGATTTGACTTCAGAATTTCTGATACTTCAAAATTTCTGAAGCTCCAGAATTCAGTTCTACGTGCAGTTCGGCTAACTGCTAACTAACCGACCGAAATTCGCAGAATAGGTCAGTCTCTGGAAAGTTGACGGCCAGTTGACCAATATAATTCGGTTAGCCGAATTTGAGAATTCAGCTAGCTGAGTGGTAACCACAAGCTGACCGAATTTGAGTCAGAAATTCCCATAAGAAGACCAGCTTTTGGAAAGCTAACCATAGGGTAGCAGAATTGCATTTAGCTAGCCAAATTTGAGAATTCGGTTAGTCGAGGGGTAACCGACAAGGTGACTGCCAAGGTGACCGTCGAGGTGACCGAAGTAAGTGTGTGTGTCAAAAATTGCGAGGTTCTGGAAAGCTGACTGAACAAGGTTCGGCTAGCCGCCAGCCAAAATTCAGCTAACCTCCAGGTAACTGCCAAGGTGACCAAACTGAAGAAATTTGCGAAGTGATTTCTGATTTTCCTGAATTGAAAGCCTAGTTACTAAGGCTAGTATTAGTGGTATCTTAAACCTCCATAAGTGTTAACTATGGTTATCATAATGTATATATTTGATTAAAGTAATGTCATCTACAGTAACATGTACATTGATAACGAATGTTTCACTCAATCGTTGGGTTTAGGTAATTGTCTAGAAATGGATTAGAAGTCTGAGTAAGGTAGTAGATCTGATTTGATTTATGAGTCTGGCATTACACAATGGTTTCTCAAACTTATTTTTAAACTGAACTGAATAAATGTACACTGGATAATGTGACACTAATAATGTAATACTGAATTAATGAACAATACCGAATGTCACACTTAATTAATGAACAATCCTACTACAGTAGATGGAATGAGGGTGTTCCGGAGCTCCGTGGTGATACCAGTGATCTCTGATCCAGACACTGGCAGGTCCCACATTGTTGACTGAAAAGTCACAGATTTGATAAGACACTTAATGACATTAGACTGAAAAGTCTTTCAATGATAAGTCATGTAATGAAAAGCCACCTAATGATATTAGATTGAAGAGTCTCACTGATAAGTCATCTAATAAAGGCTTAATGTAATTAATGAATTGAACATGAACACTGAAATGAATTAATATGAATTGACTGACTGACTGTTTCCTTCGGGAAGAAACAGATTTGAAATGAAACAAATACTGATGAAGTTGCCATTATAGTTAATGTTGTTACATGTACAGTTGTACAGGACACTGTTATAGAATTGTTAGATCAATGAATTGATAGAAATAATATGTTCTATCATAAGTTTGTATATGCATTGTTGAACCATCGTGTTCACGGTGTTACTGATGATGTTACAGGCCCAGTTGCCCGTGCCGGTCCCGCAGAGGCCGAGTTGCCAGCGGAGAATGCCCATTCGATGCCCATAGGAGGCTTAATCGAATGGACTTGAATCGGAGTGCCAAAGAATAGAATGTTTTAGAAATATTTTTGATAAATACTTTTGTATATTCATTTTGAATAATAGCTAGATGTCACCTTCATTGTATGTTGATTATGCAGTTGTTGACTTAGTTGTACATGGTTATGTATATTGACTTTACTTTATGTACAGGACTTGTTCAGTTTGAATAGTTGTCAATGTATACATGTATATATTTCAGCAAAATGTACATTGGCAGGTTCGTATGTTAGATCCCTTGTGAGTCTCGTCTTAACTTTGGTTAATTCAGGGTTTATGGGAGTAAGTATGATGGGTTCGCGACCTGGAGTTTAGCCCTGAGTAATCTGATCTCAGGCTCGGGTCGTGACATACTTATTGTATGGTATCAGAGCCTAGTTAAAAAGTTGGGTTAAGAAACTTCTATAAGACTTAGTGGAATGAAGAACAAAGTCAAGAATGTTACGATTAGAACAAATCCAACTTAGGATTTGTGTTTATTGCTTTCCCTGTATGTGATATATATGTGATGGAAGTGCAGAGATATATATCTTACCTTCCGTATTGTTTAATGCATGGCTTCTGGATCAGGATCTGGGAATGATGACTTGTGGAAGTCACAATTTCCCCTCCTATATTTGATGCTGATGTTAGATTTACGGCTATACTGGAGCAATTAGCCAGAAGTAATAAATAGATGGTTAGGAGCCATGAGGCACAGATGGGCATGCAAGCCCAGTTAGCCAAGAGCCAGGAACCTCAAATGGGTATGTAGACCCAAATAGCAACTCTGTTAGAAGTACAGAGCCAGGTGCAGGCTCAGGCACAGATTCCCCCGGCACCACCCGTCCAACAACAACATCACGTTGAGACACAAGTGGTGTTGCAACATAAGGACAAGGACCCTCATGCCATTTATGAGTGGTTCCACAAGAGGGAAGCTACTCAGTTCCACGGAAGTGAGAATGTGATGCAGGCTGATGAAAGGCTAGAACACATTGAAGATGTATTCGATACAGTTGTCTGCACTCACAAGCAGAGAGTATTGCTTACCTCTACTATGTTTAGAGGGACAATGAAGATATGGTGGAAAAGTATCAAGGACATGTTCAAGGCAATGACCACACCAGATATTTGGAAAACTTGCAAGAAATAATTTCAAAGGAAGTTTGTCCCAGAACATGTACGACAGTAGAAAGAAGCATAGTTTCTGAACTTGAAACAAGGTCAACTGACCGTGTCTGCTTATGTTCATACGTTCTTGCAGCTATCCAAGTTTGCTACCGAATTTGTAGATTCTGAAGCCAAGAAGTCAAAAGATTTATGATTGGACTGAATCCAGTGTACAAGACGATCGTATTGGCTTGACAGAAGCCTACGACGTTTGACGATGCCGTGGATAGGGCATATACAGATGAAGAAATTCAGAGAGAGAACGATATAGAGGCCGTGGACACTAAGAGAAGTGGTAATTCATGGTTCAGGAAAGGAGGACAGTCCAAGAATAAGAGGCAGAAACAGAGATTCATTCCGAGGAATGAAAGGAGTGAGATTAGGCTAGTCTGTGATACTTATGGTAAAGCTCACAAGACTGAGTCGTATTGGAGGACTACGGGAGCCTGCCTAGCCTGTGGTTCTTTGGAACACAGAATGGCTCAATGTCCAAGGGCTAGGAGAGATGACAGAGCTCCGTATCAACATCCTGTTCAGGGTCAAGCAGCACTTCCCACTCCTCAGTAGCGATTAGCTTTGCCAGCTCCTCCTAGGCAACTACAGCAACAACAACCTCAATGTCAAGGCCAGCAGCATCAATTGCAGAGATAGCAGCCAAGACAGCAACAACAGCCCAATAGGCCATAAATAGCTAGGATGGCTTATGCCGTCAATAGAGAATAAGTTGATGTTGCAGCAAATGTGGTTGAAGGTACAATCCTGATAGATAACCGACCTACTATTGCATTATTTGATCCCGGTTCCACGCATTCATTTGTAACACCTGCATTTGCTTGTAATATGCAAAACCGGATAATGCAATTAGCCTATGATTTTACTATTTCTACTCCTTTAGGGAGGAAAGTCGTATGTGAATTGTATATTCCTCAATGTATTGTTAGAATTGGAGAAGTGTCAATGCTAGCTAATCTGGTAGTACTAGCAATGAATGATTTCGATGTGATCTTTGGAATGGATTAGCTTGCTAAGTACAGGGCTTGTTTAGATTGTTTCCGCAAAATCGTCACTTTTAAGGTGGATGAGGCAAATACCGGTGTATTATTTGAAGGAATCCAAAAGAAGTATGACACCAGGCTTGTTTCGGCACTTAAGGCTGAACGAATAATGCGTGGTGGTTGTGAAGGCTACATTGCATTCGTTTTAGAAAAGAAGCCTGTACGGGTGTTACGAGATATGCCTGTAGTTTGTGAATTTCCAGACGTGTTTCCAGATGAAGTGTCAAGTCTACCTCCAGCTAGAGAAGTGGACTTTACAATTTAACTTGTGCCCGGTACTGCACCGATATCAAAGGCACCTTATCAAATGGCACCATCAGAATTGTATGAATTAAAGAAACGATTTGCTCGACAATGGTTTCGTTAGACTTAGTGTCTCGCCATGAGGAGCACCTGTATTATTTGTAAAAAAGAAGGATGGCACCCTTCGAATGTGCATCGATTATAGACAGATAAATCAAGTAACGATCAAGAACAAGTATCCACTACCTAGGATTGATGAGTTGTTTGATCAACTCGAGGGTGCATCATATTTTTCCAAGATTGATCTCCGATCTGGATATCATCAGATTCGAGTTAGGGATCAAGATGTACAAAAGACCACATTTAGGACTCGTTACAGTCACTATGAATTTCTAGTGATTCCTTTTTGTTTAACCAATGCACCTGCAGTGTTTATGACTTTAATGAACATGGTGTTTGCTTCCTATCTGGACCAGTTCGTCGTAATCTTCATCGATGACATCCTGGTATATTCAAAGTCAAAATTGGAACATTCACATCATTTGAGAATAGCATTATTGATACTGAGAGAAAATCAGTTATATCCAAAACTTGAGAAGTGCGACTTTTGGTTGCATATAAAATTAAACAAGAAGTTCAAAAACTCAAAAGCGTTGGTGTCAGATCCTGACCCAGATTAGCTCGATTAGTATTAATTAAGTGAGTGTTTAGTCTTAAGTGAGTTTAGTTGTCGTTGGGTTTAGCTCAAAACTGTATCAAAATTTATACTTTTTGGAAACTAGATTTTTCAACGATCATTTTATCCTTTTTCGTCGATTTCTTTCGAGGCCCGCAAGATCATGTTTTTGTCAGCGCAAGCATTGGAACATTCTGGGGCCCACAACCCACTCAACTCAAATTAGCTCTCTCCCTCCCTCACGTTTCAAAAACTCTACATCATCTCTTTTGAAAAACTTGGAGCTATAGAGAGAAAGCTCATTTTTCTCTCATTTTCTTCCTCTTGCATGCACCACCTTTAAGCTTCCAAAAGAAAATCTGATCAAAGGTTCTTCTTCCTCTCCTCCCAAGCTTCATAAGGGACTCATTTAATTGGAGATTCCAATTGGACTACTACCTTTTTTCCTTCCTTGCTTATTATTTGGACACCTCTAGGTAAGTGTGGCGGTGGCGGCCCCCAGAAATTCGAGTCAGTGGGATCAACAAAAGACTTCTCTTCCACAGATCGAATAAATGTATTTTCACCTTTATTAACATCTGTCATCTATTTTTGATATTATTAGAGATTTCTCCTTCTAATACGGGAAGAAAACCGTATTTAGAGGTTAAGTTAAGGTAAATGAAGACTTACCGACAAAATAGCTAAAAAGGGGAATTTTCTTTAAAAAATAAAAATTGGGCACATTAGTTTTTTTTATTTTTTTTCTATTTTGGTAGACAAATGGCCCATTAACTTAGGCATTGAGTGGGGTCAAAAGCTTCCCATAACTTCAATTCATTAAAGAGTTTTTTTTATAAATTTTTTCATATCTTGACCCCACTAGGATCCATGTAGCACCGCCCATGATATGCGGTGGATATGTAGATGAGACCTTGACTTTCTAGGATTTGAATTTCAAGGGTGATGACTGAATTTATTCATTTCTCATCTCTCCTCAATTAATTTTCGGGAAGATCATTGGATGGCCAGTTTTAGACATTCATTTTTTATTTCTTTTGATTTTAATATCACACTCAGAAATAAACTCATAATTTCTAAAAATTCAATTACCTGAAACGAAAGGACCCTTTGTGATTGGAAGCCTTGCCCAAGCTATAGGTAGTTGGATGTCACATGTCATCTTTCCTCCATAGAAGTCATCATCTTTGGTTGAAGAAAGTCGTAGTCTTCGGTTTTACTCTTGACCAATTCTAGAGTGGCCTTTTTCTCGGACAGGTCTCGCTTGCATGAGGTTTACCTCTCTCATTCAGAAGCAAACATGCAGCCCTTTGAGAGAAGTAAAAAAGAAAAGTATCTGTGTAACTAATTTTCTTTGAAGAGATCAAAATTACATCAACTCAGTTTTTATTAGAGTGAAAATTTCTAAAATCGTTTATAAGAGAACATTTATAGATTTTTGATAAGTAAGCCCCACTAAAGAAATTCATGACTTTTTCACGAGCGGGTGATCCAAAATTTGATGAGTGTCTGTTTCTCAAAAAATCACTACCCCGCTCATTCTTATGAACAAACCTACCCACATGCATCCCTGACGCGCAGAAAGTACTAATATAGGTTGACCCAAACTATAATTTTATCTTTAGCTAAAACTAAGTTGGATTGATATTGAAATTCGGGTGGGGTTTCCTAAAACTCAGGGTAAGAACCATTCAAATAAAGTGTCCGGACGAATTTTCTTGGGTAAATACTTTCCTAGAAGCTCATCTTCTTGACCACAAGTGCCCCTACCACAAGTGCACTTACAAGCATCCATCTATATATATGGTTAGCCCCTGCTCTCTCATCTCACACTTCCACCTCTTTGGACATGGCTTCTTCCAAGGCCTTCTCTGTTATATCTTTCACTCTCCTTGTGGCAATGATGCTCCTCTCTTCTCATGTGGCCTCTGCAAATCCGGATGAATCAATAATGCCTATGGTTAAAATCGGTAAGGATATTTTCAATGAACAACTTAAAGCGCCAAAGAGAAAATGTCAAATTTTTACTGGCCTATTGACTCTTTTCTGGCAAGGATTAGGACTGCCATTCTGCGTCATTTGTTCAATATTGCAAATCTTAGTGGTTAAAGTTTCTGTCAAACTGAGGTTGTGTATACTTGTATATTATTATTATTTTTTAAATCAATTAAAGTTTCCTTTTTATCATGCAGGAAGAAAGGTTCTTGGTGTAGTTGTTGCTGCATATGGAACACCTACAAATGCACCTCCTATTCCCGGATATAGTGATCCTGGCTTTGGTGGAGGGCCTATTCTTCCTCCATAATAGATTATTGTATACAATGATAGTGAAAACCCAGTGTTCATGAAAATGGCTATTGAATGTTGTGGGTTCCGGTTTTCTTAAAATATTTCTATGTAGTCTTTCTTCTCTCTCAGTAATAAAATAAAGTACTCTGCTCTCTTATGTTTGTTGTATGCATGGATTGGACTGTCGCACCGTTTAGAGGCTGTTTGCCCCCAGAAAAAGTTACTTGAAGCACATCATTATTGACAAGGTTAGAAGAAATTAACTAGAGCTTGTCTACTTTGGCCCATGCCTGTCTCCTGGACATGAGAGGTAAACCCATGTCTAGCGTAAGAGGCTATTGGGCCAACATTGCTGCCCTCTTATGATCCTAGTTCACCCAAAGTGCTAAGCTCCATATGAATTCCATCAATGAGGCCAAATTGTGAAATTCAGATAGCTCAAAATCACAGTTTCAGTTTTTATTTTTTATTTCCTTTTCTTCTTCTAATTTGCAGTCAAAGTTTACTCCAATTATATATATGCCTTCCATCAGATTGATTACTTGTAAAAATGTGCTTTTGAGCCATTTGGATTTCTAGCCCCACAGTGGATTTCTAGTGGTGCGGTCAGAGGTCTTTGCATCCTGGATGTATCAGGTTTGACTCAAATCTTGGGGGGAAAGTCATCCAATAACAAATGATCCTGTACTATTGAAACGAGTGAAACAAGTGCTGATGAAGATGGCTGACCCTTAATTTTACTCAAGTGGACATCTTTTTATGATCCAACTCACTCATATCATAAAATAATAAAAAATTATAATATAACAATGAAGTTCAACATATTGGAATCCATTATAATATATGTTGGATACCAATTTAGATTATTTCATGTCAGTCTGAATCAAACAATTTACTTTCTCTGTCACCGGTCTTTCATGTGAGACAAGGATAGAGAAGGGACAAGCGGAACCATTCTTTAAGCTTTACACTGAAGTTGAAATTCAAGGGTTCCGTATGAAAAACAGAGGACACTTGGCATTGAATATGTTGGACGGGTTAATGAGGTAGCTTTCATATCATATCAGCTCAAACTGCTGCAATTCGAATTTGTCTGGAAAGTTATGGTCCGTGTTAATATTTGATACAAGTGAAAATCTTGATGTAATCTGGTCTCTTTTATTTTTTCTTTATGCATATTTGATGGGGAAAATAGGTTCTGTTTATTTGTTTTAAGTTGCTGCATGTAAGGCCCACATTAATGTTAGAGATTTTATTTTTTTTTTTCATTTACTTATATTTATCTAATGATAAGACTCTTGTCAATGGTGATTTTTTTCTTATATTCCATTGGGGAAGTTTCAAATAAGGCCGTAAGTTCTTGCCTTATTTCAATAAAGGACACAAGTTTCAAATGTTTTCAATTAGTCCCCAAGTTTTTCAGTAAGTTTTCAATTTACACTTTTTCACAACTTTTCAAAATACTTAAATAACTCTTCATTGAAATAAAACCCTCAATCACTTCCTTTATAGTATTCTCATTTTCTTCATCGGCGTCCTCACGGTAACCAATGGCGACATACGACCTCATGACAATCGGCTACATGTAGTGGTTGCCCATACCATGTCATTACTTTAAAAGAAGGTTAATTTAGGTCTTTTGAAAAACTTCAGAGAAAATGTTGCTAGAAAATACCTTTAAATGGACGGATGTCCATAATTGAAAACTTCTTTGAAAACTTAGGGACTAATTTGGAAACTTTTGAAACTTGTATCCTTTTTTGAAATAAGGCAAAAACTTAGACCTTATTTGAAACTTTTCCAATTCCACTTGAGAATTCACACATTATCAGAAGAGGGCTGTAGGATCATACACCCCATTGAACTACCACTTATCCCAAAACCAATCGGTGATAGGAAACGGCACAATAATGGTTTTATGGTGAGGGCGAGGGCTCGACCACAATTATGATCGCTCAGGAGTGAGGGTGGATGTTGACCTCAACAATCCTTCCCTCAACGGCACACCCGCCATGACTCCTGTTGCGCAACTCGCAAAACGCATATCCCATGACTCGAACACCCGACCTATTAGGCTCTGATACCACTTGTAGGATCTTACACCCCATTGAACTACTACTTATCCCAAAACCAATTGGTGATAGAAAATTGCACAACAATGATTTTATGGTGAAGGCGAGAGCTCGACCACAATTATGACCGCTCAGGAGCGAGAGTGGATATTGACCTCAACAATCCTTCCCTCAACGGCACACCCACCATGACTCATGTTGCGCAACTCGCAAAACGCATATCCCGTGACTCGAACACCCTACCTACTAGGCTCTGATACCACTTGTAGGATCTTACACCCCATTGAACTACTACTTATCCCAAAACCAATTGGTGATAGAAAATGGCACAACAATGATTTTATGGTGAGGGCGAGGGCTCTACCACAATTATGACCGCTCAGGAGCGGGTGGACGTTGACCTCAACAAGGGTTGGGAATCATAACAACTACATCAACTGAGACTGAACTATCTCCTAGATTTTCTTGAGACATCCCATACTTTCTAGCATATATACCACATGAGTGAAGAGACAATGTCAAGAGTGCCTGTCATCACTATGTAAAGATACCAATTAGGTCTTTAAACAATCAACAAACTTAATGAGAAAAGCAGTTTTTATGAGAAAATTAGCCTTAAGCACTGATTAGATCATAGATGATTTGATTATGAGAAAAATAAAATTGACGGATGGCAGCTGCTATATGCACAGTCGGAATTGCTCCCTGCACATCCATCCATGATGGATCCCTTTGGAAAATCTCCAAAATACCCTTCATTTCTTCCTTCTCCCTGTTTCTCTGTCTCCCTCTCATGCTCGCCGTGCACCTCCTTCCTCCCTCCCTCTCCATCCTTCTCCCTGTCTCTCTCCTTTGCCCAGTCAATCACCCTCTCCCTGTTGCTACCCAACTACACCCCCTTTCTCTCTCCCTCTCCCTCTCCTTCTCCCTAATCGTTGTCTATATCCCTCCCTCTCCCTCTCCTTCTCCCTAGTCATTGTCCCTATCCCTCCCTCTCTCCCTCTCCCCGTTCAGAAACTCAAGGCCGAACAACTGAGTATATTGTTCGGCCCCAGGGTGAGCGAAGAGCCGAACAAGATGATATTGTTTGGCTACTCATTTGTTCGACCCTGAGTTTCCGAACGAGGGGAGGGAGGGAGAACGATTAGCGAGAAAGAGAGGGAGAGGGAGAGAGAAAGAAGGAGAGGGCGGAGGTGGGCACCGAGAGAGGGAGAAATAGGGAGAAGGAGAGGGCGGAGGTGGGCGCTGAGAGAGGGAGAAATAGGAAGAAGGAGAGGGAGATGGAGCGGAGTTGGGTTGCAACAAGGAGAGGGAGATTGATCAGAAGAGAGGAGGGAGAGCGAGAGAGGGAGAAGGAGAGGGAGACAGGAGGGAGGTGAGAGGTGGGAGGCAAGCACGAGAGGGAGAGACAGGGAGAAGGAAGAAAGGGAGGGTATTTTGGAGATTTTCCAGAGGGATCCATCATGGGTCCCATGGATGGATGTGCAAGGAGCAATGCCGGTTGTGCATATATATAGTAGCTCCCTCGACAGATTAGAGTGTTGTAGTACATTTTTTGGGACAAAATTACCCTCGTGACACATGAACCGCATCCAAGAAGTAATGTTACGAATTTCATATAGTTTTTACATTGAAAAGAAAGAAAAAAAGTGTGTTTAACTAAATTTAGTTGACAGCTTATCTCCTAATCAAGACAATACTACGAAGTAAATACAAATAGTTATAATTTCTAGATATATATTTCTTTTTATTCATAAGAAGTTGTAAACTTTCAAATGTGTTTTTAAACAATTATTAGAAAAAATAGATTTTCATTTTTACTATTATTATAATATCAATTAATTACATCATTTTTTCCTATACTTTATTATTGGAGTCATCTTCAAAAAATTTCTAAAAAATTTAGATATATTATTTTATTTTAGGGCCCGGGCCTAGCATGGGCGTTTCTTTACTAGTAACTATATATGACATATATGGAATGCTGATGGCTCATATCCTCCCAATAAAATTCAAAGCAAAGGTTGTGTATTTTCCCAATATCAAGACTTTATATGCGCTTTCTTTCAATGTGTCCATCTCACTAAGTTTTTCATTATACCCCCTCTCCAACTTGGGCATTCTTGCTACTCATCAGTCTTATGTGTAGTGGAAGGAAGAGAGGGAAAGGTGGGTTGGAAATCTAGAAATGGATCAAGGAAAAAAGATAATAATAAAATATAAAAAAAAAAACCCTACTTTTTAAAAGATGCATGGGAAGGCATTTTATCACTTTAAAAAAATTTAAAAAGTGGCCGGCAATGGGGTTGTTTCAAAGTCTGGATACCCTGTTTCGACAAATCCACGCGACGTGTAAAAAATAGTCATGTTAGGTGGGGACTTCTCAGTTGCTTCCTTATAATGAAAAAAGAAGAAAGTGGGTTTTTTTTATATAAGTAAATTATGTGAAATATTGATGCATAAAATATCTCTCTCTCTCTCTCTCTCTCTCTCAGATATTTAATCCCCTTTTCATTCTTTTATATTCTACTTATTTGATATACATCCTTCTGTGCTCTTATTCAAGATGGGCGGGTAGAGATTTGACAAATTCATTCACTCAAATTCAGTAACCCACGAGCTACTAGAAGCTCCCACATGTTCTACCACAAAAGAAACAATTGAGTTTTACAGTAAAATACTGCATGATGTATTGCAACATCAAAGACCATATAGATTATAATGAATTCACCCTCTATAATTGAGGGTCCCCTATGTCCAAATTTTCTTTGTCTTATTTGTCTCTGCCCATACTTTTTTTTAGATGTATCAAAATTATAGGTTTTTTTTTTTCCGAAGATATATTGGCAGAATAAGTGGTCTTCTATTCTAATTTGTATTAGGGGCTGTCTAGGCATTGACAATCATATTTATTGGGGTGTGATTGTAGTTATTATAATCATCATCACCATCACCATCATCATTATTTAGTCACTGTTGTTGGTAAGTGGAGATGAAGAACAATACAAAAGGAGGTTAAAAAAAAAAAAAAACCTTTTACTGTGGATTCCAATTTTCATACTAGTTAGAATGAAGTATAAATATTGAAATGATTTTTAGTTCAAACCATGAGTCTTGTAAGTTTGAGCCATGCAGCAGAACTTTAAGCTTGTATTTATCCATCTTCAGTGACTTCAATTGGCTTATAGTTTCTCAAGAACAAAAAATAAAAAATAAAAAAAAATACAAGGATCTGATGTTCATATATCTGTGCAGCCATCCCCCACAAGTGATTGCACAAGGAGATCATTTACAAGAATGCGTGGAATTGAGAATACTTGGAAAATATAAGATATATTTTACTGTATTAGATTCAAATGTCCATTTCCCTTCTATCCAGAGGAAGTATTTTGCATGTAGAGGTTTATGAAGAATTCTGACAGGGAGAGACAATGCCACGCGCAAATGGGTTGCAGACAGCAGACGACTATATTTTGTTTTTCATTGTAAGCAGTGGTTGTCAGGGCAATGTCTTGTAGATTGACCCAACATACATATTTCTCCTAGGAATGCTTCCGATGGCAAGAAAATTATGAGATGCCTAATTTTGATGGTTCTGCATTCTTGAAAAGGCACGATTTCTTTGTTTATTTTACACTTTATTTTGTTTTAATCTCTCATTTGGATTATTGAAGTCCAACTCTGTACAGTGTCAAATATTTGCCAAAGTAAGGAATTTTGGGGTCATATAAAAAGTAGATATATTTTGCCGACCTTTTACTGTTTATGATTGGTGATTCAGCTCATTAACGTGATTTTTCCACCAGCGCCAACGTGGAACAGATTAGCAAGAAACCATCCCCAACTATCACGTTGCTTAGCTTCTGCGAAGGTAAATGCAATGGAAAATAATTTGTGATTCACATTTAGTGTCACATCTACCAATAACACACACCCGGATACTTACCACGAAGGTATAATCCATTAACCGCAATTATTGGCCTCAGAGACGATAAGAACGACCGGATGCAAGGTCCAAATGCCCATAAAAAAAAAATCTTCTGAACCTATCGTCATCTACAGTTTCAATATTTGTGGTAAGACCTACGCACGTCATTTTCAACTCAATGTAATAAAGTGGAAGGATCTTAAGTTAATATTCTTATAAACCTCGAACTATATGTAATGCAATCTCTTTTGTTATATGTGCCTTCCTATAAGAAATAGTAGCTCCGAACTCCATTTGGTAATCATTCACTATGGTTTCAAGTCATTATTGAGGCAGACTTTCCAAAATACACTCTACAATAAGCTCCGATGTTGCCTGCCAAAGTGACATATTTGAGCAACAATGGGTTGGGTTATATGTCCAAACTTTAAATCGTGGTCCACTCTCAATTATAAAAGCATAAATAAGCAATGGACAATTTCGATCTTTGCAATGTGGAATGACTTTAGCCTTGTGTTACACCCCGTCCCGAGTTAATCAAGATTAATACTAATCAATCATATTTAATTGAGCTAATTGTGGTTAATGGTAAAATTAAGTTAAATTAGCCTCAAATAGTTGAATTAAGCATAAGGGAATGATATTGGATTGAGACTAAGTCATTTGAGTTGGTTTTGAACTCAATTGATGAGAATAAGGACTTTTTCGTAAATACGGGTTTTCGAGTATTTTGTCGAATACGGTAACTCTTGATACCATCGCGTGTATCTCGAAGAGTACAATAACTTTCAATATAGACTTGATTGCATTTAACTTGAACTGGATCAAGTGAGTCTTCATTTGACTCAAAGTGTGAATAAACTTAAGGAAGAGGGTTTAAGTGTAAAAGTCTGATTATAAAGGTTTTGGGAACACAGATTTCATGTTCATCCGATCATTTCTAGCACAAGAAACTGAAAGAGCAAACCCTAGGTTCTTTTCTTATTTCTTCCCAATTCTTCTTCATCAATTATTAAGGTTTGAAGCTTTGTAAGTGGTTTTCGAAGAAGAAGTGCAGGACTCATCTTCTTCACCATCACCATAAATTGTATTTCCTTGGAGTCAGGTTTTGGAGAGAAAACCTCAACTTTCCTTTTCTCCAAGCTACAAGTAAGCATTTAGTGACTTCTACAGAACTTTCAAGTTCTGCTAGGTGATTTAGAGTAGTTCTAGCACAAGTAACTCATGGAAATTTTGTTTTCAATTGTTTCATGGGATTAAGGTTTGAAATTGGGAGATTTTGTCTCAAATTGAGCTAAGCAAAAAGGGATTCTTGTTAATTGGCCTCAAGCTAAGGCAAGTATAATCAGTTCATTGTGCATAGATGCTTGTAATCTTCCATTAAATGTTATATTTAGCCTTTTTCCTTTGAATTGGATTATAATGTCAAATGGTTATAGTATGATAACTAAATTGTTTATGGAGCATTGGAGGCTCAAATCATATTTAATGGTGTTTGGAAAGACCTAGAAATGAGTAGGAAAGATGGGGAAGAAAGGGAGATGAGAAGCAATGCAAAACAGAACTTTACAGATTCTGTTCGACAAAAATCTACATTGAACGTTTGAACTCTTCTTCTAAGAGTTCGAACTCTTGGCTTCGCTGGTTTTTTGCTTGAAACATCCTGCGCTGAACGTTCGAACTCTTCTTCTGAGAGTTTGAACTCTTGGCAAACAATTGAATTTGGCAGATTTTCGAACTGCCATAATTTTTTATCCGTACGTCGGATTTTGGAGTTCCATATATCGTTGGAAAGCTATTGGAGCGTAGAATCTAATGATCTATAGTTTTGATTGATCGAATGACTCAAAAATGAGTCTAGAAAGAGATGATTTAATTTGAATCAAAAGCTTATTGAATTAAAGGATTTGTTTTAAGACTACTGGATAGTGTTATACCTCTATAGGTGCTAATTAAAGGGATCCTAATGTACATTATATATAATGTGATCTCCATAAAAATAACATGTATATTAGATAACCGAGGGTTACACCTAAATGAATGGTTTGAAATGAGAAAATGAAGTGAATAGAATTGTAAATTGTCTTAATTCTTTAAAATTGAGTTGCATTCATATTGTTGATCTCAAGTCTATATTATGATTTGCATTGGTTTTGATTTCTTCCAATGTTATGCAAATTGAATTGAAATCCAAAAAGGATTAAATGTTGACTTGAGATATATATTTGGTTGTATTGACTATCTGAGTCTGGCACTACATAGTTGTCTTGTTAAAGCTCATTATAGAGATGAAATGGGTTAAATGATTATTTTCCTACTGCAGTAGATGGATTTGGGGGCGTTCCGAAGCTCCGTGGCAATGCCAGTTGTTCCTGGCCTGGGCACTAGTGGATCCCACAATATTTGAATATTTGTATATTTGCATTTGCAAAGTGAATGAATACTTCCAATTGGAAGAAATGAAATGAAATGTGATGCTATAGTAGTTGCCAATTAGTATATGATATTCTATGGACTCTTATTGCATATAATGAAATCATTGTATGGATTTGTCTAGAAATTGATATGGAATGTGAGAATTGTCTAATGTTATACTTAAATAGATTGAGTATATGTAATAGCATGTATTATCATAAATCTGTTTATATATTGTTGAATCGTCGTATTCATTAGTGTTATTGATGGCATTACAGCTCAGTTGCCAATGCCGGTCCTGCAAAGGCCGCAGCACCAGCAGAGGAGGCTGCTTCGGTTCCTCCAAGAGGACTAGTGGTGTAGAATGGCCAGGATATCATTTGATTTTGATATCCGAGTGCGAGAATGTGATTGAGATCATATGAGAACAATTTTTGAGGACTTAAAGTTTGTCATCTTTCATTGTAATTAAGTATGCAGATGGTTAACATGAGTATAGAAATGAGAATGTTATATGTGTATAGAGAACTTTAGTTTTATGTATAGGACTTGTAAATTTGTTTATGATATCATTTGTATATGTCTTTTGCAATATGTGTTTTGACAGATGTGAATTGAATGTCTCACTTATGTGAAGTGTATATATCCCTTGTGAATTTCATTTTAACTTCTGTTAATTCGGAGTTCACGAGAGTACGTGTGGTCGCGACTTGGGATTTAATCAATTCTCGGGCTCGGGTCGTGACACCTTGTTAGTCTTTAAGTACTCAATTGTTAAGTTTTTATAGATTGCAAACTTGGTAAGAGTTCTTCTATGGTTTTCACGATCAGCAAACTTGAGCCCTAACCACATATCCTTACCCGAGTTATGACTCATATCTATAGAGAGCCCCCCATGAACCATGCTATCGCCAAGAAAATAGTCTAGTCTGCCTTCAATTACCAATATTGGGATTGGTTGAGAAATGCATGTCATCATCTTCCCAAAAATCAACAACAAGATATTTTGAGACAGGCATAGGATTCAGTTTTTTCTCCATGTAATAGATACTACTCGACTCGACTAATTTTTCACCACTTGATGGACGCATATCCATCCTATGTGGCCTTCAATAAATCTATGAGAAAAAGATAATTAGCAATGAAACAAATGTTCATGTACAGTATTAGAAAATAATGGAGCAAAGTACATTGATTGTTCTCCAATACGGTCTACAACATTGAACAGTCATTTGTTGATGTATAAATACATCCTATTTGTGCCATTTCTCAATAGATTCAACTTAAAGTTAATGTCATTATTATTTCTTTTATAACGGAGGGTGTCCCAACCCTTTGGGCCGGATTAATCCCTATGGGCCCAGGGGGAGCTGGGTAAATCCCCTATGGCGCTCATTATCATCTTTTATGGTAATATTTGAAAACACACGGCCTTTGTGATAAAGATAATGAGTAATAATATTTCCAATGGCTTCCTCCCAATTTGATGTTTAAATAGATACGCTAACCAGTGAGCTATATGTTATATCACTTTGAATGAACCTCATCTTCTGTTTTTCAGCTTTATATGCCAAATAAATAAAATCAAATTCAAACTCCCTATCGAAGTGAAATATGATTAAAAACTCAAGACCTGGCATTCTATTGCTACATGAAGAAATTATTTAGGGAGCATTGGTATAAGAAAATATATGATAGATGTTAAAAGAAAGTTGTTTCATATGACCAAAAAGAGTGTTCATGCAGTAAACAAACAAAAATGACGAAACATGGGAGATGGATACTATGTCCTAGGGTAAATAATAACCAAGCAAATATTTAAGTGAGCATGTCTAGGGTTTGAGACAATAAACTATTGAAAATAGCTCAACACAGGACATGGATACTATATCCTAAGCTAAGTTAAAAATCAAAGTTCATGTGGGCATATCTAGGTTTTCTTATGGTGAAGTGAACAAAATGGCTACACAAGGGACATTGAGTTCATTTAAGGTAAACTTGCATAAATGAAAGTCAAAGAGTGCACCAACCTCTATAATGGAGCCCGACCACCTCTAAAATGGAGTTAAAGTAATTATGAAACAAGGACATGAGAGGTAGAGGTGAGAATCTATAAACAAAAATCATCTGAACTCACAAAAGGGCATATGAAAAAGGTAGGTGAAAAAGCGGGATCGAGAGTGAGTATATAGGCAAAGAGTGATGACATCGTCGCCCATTATATTTGGGAGACGATATCATCGCTATATCCAAAAGGCCAAAAAAATAAAAATAAAGAAAACTGGTGGGAGGACCTTTTTTGTGTGGTTTGAACTATGGGGTCCTTTTTCATGCATGGGCCATCTCGGGGTTTTTTTATTGTGTAAAATCTCCTTTAATGGTTGTGAAATTATGTTTTCCTTTGTTTCAGCCTATTTCTTTCCTTAATGAAATAAATTATGAAATCTTTTTGGGAAATAAAAGTTCCATGAACCTTCCTTTTTATTTGAGTGAGGGTTTGGATGGTTTAGATGTGAATAAACTAACGAGACTAGTAACCTGCATAGAATAGAATGGTTCTGATACGTCATATATTTTGGTGCGAATGTAAAGAATGCTATTCCTCATTGAACAAAATTAAGCTTGTTATGCATAGAGAAATGTGGAAGCGTTTAAGCCACATTTTTCATTAATCCCGAAAGCTATGAAAAGGGTATAGTTTGGTGCGGTAAATGAAATAAGCTTCAATTCCTCAGAGTTTTTATTTGGTAAAACAACAAATTCCTTAGTAATTCTAATGTGTTGATGCAACCATATAGCTGCATCAATGCATCCAGAAAATTGATTGAATTCATCAAATGATGTGGCCTCACTACAAGATCACATGCATTTGTAATCGGGATAGTAAATTTGCCAACTCCAATTCGTTCTGCTTGAAAGGATGAATATGATGTCAGTGTAACATCATCATCCCTGAGGCTTGATTTCGTGCAAGTTGAAATCACCATTTCCTTTCTTTCGGCTTTCTTGCTTTCTTAAATTGAGCACGCTTCTTATTCTTTCGGCTTGATTTCAAGGGTGATGGCTGGGTTTATTCATTTCTCATCTCTCCTCAATTAATTTTCGGGAAGATCATTGGATGGCCAGTTTTAGACATTCATTTTTTATTTCTTCAATTTTAATCACGCTTGGAAATAAACTCATATAATTTCAAAAAATTCAATTACCTGAAACGAAAGGACCCTTTGTGATTGGAAGCCTTGCCCAAGCTAGAGGTAGTTGGATGTCACATGTCATTTTTCCTCCATAGAAGTCATTATCTTTGGTTGAAGAAAGTCGTAGTCTTCAGTTTTACTCTTGACCAATTCTAGAGTGGCCTTTTTCTCGAACAGGTCTCGCTTGCATGAGGTTTACCTCTCTCATTCAGAAGGAAACATGCAGCCCTTTGAGAAGTAAAAAAAAAAAAAAAAGTATCTGTATAACTAATTTTCTTTGAAGAGATCAAAATTACATCAACTCAGTTTTTATTAGAGTGAAAATTTTCTAAAATCATGTTATAAGAGAACATTTACTCTATGCTGTATAGATTTTTGATAAGTAAGCCCCACTAAAGAGATTCATGAGTTTTTCATGAGCGGGTGATCCAAAATTTGGTGAGTGTCTGTTTCTCAAAAAATCACTACCCTGCTCATTCTTATGAACAAACCTACCCACATGCATCCCTGATGCGCAGAAAGTAATATAGGTTGACGCAGACTATAATTTTATCTTTAGCTAAAACTAAGTTGGATTGATATTGAAATTCGGGTGGGGTTTCCTAAAACTCAGGGTAAGAACCATTCAAATAAAGTGTCCGGACGAATTTTCTTGGGTAAATACTTTACTAGAAGCTCATCTTCTTGACCACAAGTGCACTTACAAGCATCCATCTATATATATGGTTAGCCCCTGCTCTCTCATCTCACACTTCCACCTCTTTGGACATGGCTTCTTCCAAGGCCTTCTCTGTTATATCTTTCACTCTCCTTGTGGCAATGATGCTCCTCTCTTCTCATGTGGCCTCTGCAAATCCGGATGAATCAATAATGCCTATGGTTAAAATGGGTAAGGATATTTTCAATGAACAACTTAAAGCGCCAAAGAGAAAATGTCAAATTTTTAGTGGCCTATTGACTCTTTTCTGGTAAGGATTAGGACTGCCATTCTGCGCCAGTTGTTCAATATTGCATATGTTAGTGGTTAAAGTTTCTGTCAATCTGAGGTTGTGTATACTTGTATATTGTTATTATTTTTTAAATCAATTAAAGTTTCCTTTTTATCATGCAGGAAGAAAGGTTTTCTTGGTGTAGTTGTTGCTGCATATGGAACACCTACAAATAAACGTCCTGCATATGGTCATCCTGGCTTTGGTGGAGGGCCTGTTCTTCCTTCTCCATAATAGATTATTTTATAAAATGTCAGTGAAAACCCAGTGTTGAAAATGGTTATTAAATGTTGTGGGTTTTCTCAAAATATTTCTATGTAGTCTTTCTTCTCTCTCAGTAATAAAATAAAATACTCTGCTCTCTTATGTTTGTTGTATGCATGGATTGGACTTTCGAACTGTTTAGAGATTGTTTGCCCCCAGAAAAAGTTACTTGAAGCACATCATTATTGACAATGTTTAGAAGAAATTAACTAGAGCTTGTCTACTTTGGCCCATGCCTGTCTCTTGGACATGAGAGTTAAACCCATGTCTAGGGTAAGAGGCTATTGGGCCCATGGCTGTCTCTCATGATCCTAGTTCACCCATAGTTCTAAGCTCCATATGAATTCAATCAATGAGGCGAAATTGTGAAATTCAGATAGCTCAAAATCACAGTTTCAGCTTCTTCTTTTTTTCCTCTTTTTATTCTAATTTGCCGTCAAAGTTTACTCCAATTAAAGATATGCTTTCCATCATGTTGATTATTTGTAAAAATTGCTTTTGAGACATTTGGATTTCAAGTATGGCCCCACGGTGGATTTCTAGTGGTGCGGTTAGAGGTCTTTCAATCTTGGACGTCTCAGGTTCGACTCAAAGCTTTAGGGAAAAGTCATTTGATAACAAATGATTCGATTATATATAATTAAGCGAACTGATTCCAATTGAGAAATCAGCCGCTTCTTTTCAATTTTATTTTGACCATTTTGATACTAATTTGACCCTCTTTAATGCCTCTTTAATTTCCTCTTAATTTTCACCTGAGCCTATTATTAACACTTAAAACTGTTATGGAGATTTGTAACTGAAATTGGCATATATGGACCCTCTCATCTGTAACTGAAATGAGTAATTAAGAAAATGAGTTGTAACCTTCTCCATATAGAGTCTTCCCACCATGACGAGCCTCTTTTCTATGTGGCTTTTTTTTTTTTCTTTTCTCCGTGTGAATGGCCGCAAGTCTTATTGGGTCTTCTCTTCTCTATAAGAAACTAAGCTATTTGTATATTTTTTACTCCTTTTTTTATCATTTTAGTTTCCTTTTATGAATTTTAATTTCAATTTCCGACATAGATCATTATTCACAGCACCTATATGTGATAATGGAAATAAATATATTATTTTCTCTTGGTTGACATAAGGCAACCAACTCACTATCAAACCCGTCTCTAATTGGAGAATCTCATATTTTTTTAATTTCTTATAATTTCACAAGTCTCAATATTTCATATTTCATGTTTCTACTAAAGATTTTAAATTTCTATATTTATTAATTATTTTAAATTTTAATTGTGTAATTTTTTAAGAAACCTATAAATTTGTGTGAGAAATTAACACTTTTATTTTAGATTTTATAAAATATAAATATATGAAATTAAAATTAAATTTTTTCTTTGTGTCATAAAATTAAATGTTTTTCTCTGTTCGACTTTTAATGCCCGTGCTAAGCACGGGGGCATTTTGCTAGTATTATTGAAACGAGTGCTAATAATAACTGACCCTTGATTTTCCCGAAGTGGACACCTTTGTATGATCTAACTCACTCATATCATAAAATAATAAAAAATTATAATATAACAAAGAAGTTGAACATAATGGAATCCATTATAATATATGCTCGATACCAATTTAGATTATTTCATGTCACTCTGAATCACACAATTTACTTTCTCTCTGTCACCCGTCTTTTATGTGAGATAAGGATAGGAAGGGACAAACTGAACCATTCTTTAAGTTTTACACTGGAACTCAGGGCTTCTGTATGAAAAACTGAGAGCACTAGGCATTGAATATTTTGGATGGGTTAATGAGGTAGCTTTCATATCAGCTCAAACTGCTGCAATTCGAAATTTCGAATTTGTCTGGAAAGTTATGGTCCATGTTAATATTTGATACGAGGAAGTGAAAATCTGGATGCAATCTAGTCTCTTTTTTTTTTTTTTTTTTTTAATGTATATTTGATGGGAAAAATAGGTTTTGTTTATTTGTTTTAAGTTGAGAAAGGATGTAAGGCCCACATTAAAGTTAGAGATTATTTTTTTTTTCATTAACCTATATTTATCCAATGATAAGCCTTTTGTCAATGGTTTTTGGCTAGGGATATTTTCTTATATTCTATTGGGAAAGTTTTAAATAAGGCCGTAAGTTCTAGCTTTATTTCAATAAAGGACACAAGTTTCAAAAGTTTTGAAATTAGTCCCCAAGTGTTCCAGTTTGTTTTCATTTTAGTATATCCGTCCATTTAAACCTATTTTTAGACAAACTTTTTCCTCAATTTCTTAAAATACCTAAATTACTCTTCATTAAAATAAAACCCTTCTTCACTTCCTTTATATTCTTCTCATTTTCTTCACCGGCGTCCTCATGGTGATCAATGACAAGATGGGACCCCATGACAATCGACTACATGTAGTGGTTGCCCGAATCATGTCATTACTTTAAATGAAGGTTAATTTAGGTATTTTGAAAAACTTAAGAGAAAAAATCGCTAAAAAATACCTTTAAATGGATGGATGTCCTTAAGTGAAAACTGATTTGAAAACTTAGGGACTAATTTTTTAAACTTGTATCCTTTTGTGAAATAAGGTAAAAACTTAAGACCTTATTTGAAACTTTCCATATTCCATTTGAGAATTCACACACTACCAAAAAAGGGTTGTGAATCGTAACAACGACATCAACTGGGACTGAACTATCTCCTAGATTCTCTTGAGACATCCCTTACTTTCCAGCATATATGCCACATGAATAAGAAGACAATGTCAAGATTGTAACATCCCGACCCATAACCCATATTAATTATAATTAATTGCTTGATTAGTTAGTAAGTGTGTTTAGAGTCTTAGCGAGTCGGGTTTGACGTATGGATCTCGCGTGCGAAGTCTCGCGTGATTTGGAGTGCGTTTGGGTACGGTAGGGGTGTGTGTCGCTAATTCCGGGAAGTTCTGAGGGCTTTTTAGTATTTTCCACTTTTTGAGATTTTGGCACCATCGGGTAAATTACCTAATTTCCCAAACTTTGTCCTTCTTTTGCATCCCGATCCGGACCTCCGAACCCGACCCAATACCTGACCTGACCCTTACCCATCCAAGCCCATTCTATTATTTCTCATCTCACTCACATCATGCCCCACTCCACTTTTATCCCACGTGCAAGCCCCACCCATTCCCTCTTTTCATTTACCAGGTCAAAACCCATCTCCCTCTCTTCTCATTCCATCTCTCTCATTTTTCCCCCCTTTCACAACACAGCAGCCCTCCCTCTCTTCCTCCCATCACTCTCTCGATCTCTCTCTTTCTCTCACTCACGGCTTGCCGCCACCGCCACCACCACCACCGCATCTCGTCTTTCTTCTTCATCTCTCCCCCTCTTCCAAACACACGTACTGCCGCCCATCAATTTCTTTCTCTCTCTATTTCTTCCCCCATTTTCCCTTTTTCCATTCTCTTCCTTTCCCTGTTTTTCCCCTCCTTGCTGCCAACGTGAATCACCCATCTGTGTTTCCATTTCCACTCTCTCTGTTCTCTTTCTTTCTTTTCATGTTCTCTTTCTTTCTTTACTCTTTTCTTCACCCACCTTGCTGCCAATGTGGGTCAACCCACCTCACCCATTTCCTTATCTCATTTTCTCATCATCTCATTTCATTTTATCTCATCTCATCTCATCTCACCTCCCTCCACTCACTTCAACGTTGACTTTCTCCCATTTTATCTCATCTCATCTCACCTCCCTCCACTCACTTCAACGTTGACTTTCTCCCCACCACCTCACCACTTCATTCATTCATTCTTTCTTTATTTCTTTCTTACATTCTGTCTTTTTTCATTTTTCTTTCAATGGGCCACTAATCTAGTGGGCCACCAATCAAGTGGGCCCCACAACCTCCCCATCGCAATTTCAACTCCTTTCTCTCTTTCTCAATCTCTCTCACCCACCTTACTAGAAACGGACTACAAAGGCAGCCCCCACCTCCAATCGCCACTATCATCTCCGCGTGGACCCCGCGAGCTTCTCATCTCCAATTTGTAAGCCACCACTCCATCCACCCATCTATTTGGTAAGCTTTCCTTCCCCTAGGTTTGGTTTATATACTTTGGGTTGTGTTAAGCTAACTTAGAGCTTTCCATTCTTTTAGTTTTATATTTTAATTTAGTTTTATTTTTGGTAATGCTTCCTTAGATTTGGTTTGTTGGGCATTGAGCTAGGATTTTGGATTTGGGCATTTTCCACCAAAGGCAAGTGTGTATATATATATATATACACTTGGATTTGTTTGTCTTTCCTTTGATTTGATGATTGATGATGATTTAGATGACCACATGCTCATTGATGCTTTAAATGTTTGAAACATGATAATATAAATTGAATGGTTGGATTGGGATGGATGTTGGTTTGAATGGACTTGATGAGAGGGGGTATGGTTGTATGTGGAGAGGGCAAGGCCCGATTTTCTTTGTTTGCAGGATTAGAATGGAAGGTCTAGACCCTTCATGTTGACTGGTTATATGTTCTGGGATTTTGAAAAGGGGTTCCCACCCACTTCACTTATGTTAGAGAATTGAGGTTCTGTAACTGTAGTGTATACGGTTGACTGGCCAAGGGGACCGGGTCGATCGGCCACACACAATCAGGTTCCTTGGAGCCTGATGAAAAACATTGTGCACTCCATTTGTTTACAACTTTCGATCGACCGGACTGGGTCGTGTCAATCGGGTACTCTGTGTGGGATGTCGAACGACCAAGGGCTTGGTTGACCGGGTGAACCACGGAGGGCCTTTTTAACCCTATTTTAGATGGACTTAGGTGGAACTTCGGTTACCCTTTTTGGACTCATTTGACTATATGTGAAGATGTTTTGAGCCGACGTCTTTCATGGTTAATCCGGTTGTATCGAGTTACAACATATCTCAATCTTGAACAGTACGGGATATCGGGATACCTCCTTTATATCTATGCACGAAGATTGTTTGTCTGGATATTGCGAACCCTACTTCCCTTCGTTGACTGAGTATGGTTGTATGATTCCTCGTGTTTAACATTGTACCTAGGATTGGATTGTTTATAGCTTCTGATTTCGAATTGTACCGTCTAGTACTTGTCTACATGCTATGTTCATGTTCCTTAGCTTCGTTTGCTTTGTTTTGCTTTGGGATCACTTGATGAACTTAGATGATGAACTTAGGATCCCTTTTGATATTCCACTTGTTTGATGATTGATGGAAGTGTTGAGGCTAGGTGGCTTTGATTGTAAAAGCTTGATGAGGACTACTTATGGTATTGACGTTTGAAGAAGCTTGCTTAATTGATCTTGACTTGATAATGGAAAGTAGTCTCTCTTTTGGTGATGAATCTTGTTCACACAAGAAAGCCTAGCCCCTCACTATTGCTTGTCTAGTAATCTTTGTGTCAGGCACCACTCAGCTGTATATCGCCCAACACAGATGGTTTTGATGAACGTCTGTGCAGTACGACCTTTTACTTGTTGATGGATCTTGCTTGTTTGTCGGGTCATTACCGTGTCTTGTTGCCGAGTTACTACTCGTGCCTTGTTGCCAGGTATATCCTGTTCCTTGATATCTCCACCACAACTCAATGGGAGTAGGGAGGGCAATGGCACTATCCCGTGGTAATTAGCATATGTAGACCGCCTATCTTGCTAGATGTTTATGTTAGTTTGTTCATGATTCGTATGCCATGCACTTCTTACGATCAGGATGCTATGCATGTTATTTGATCTTGTCTATCGTCTATTCTGATTCGTTCTGCATATCTATTGATGTTTTATATTTATATCTGCCTGCCGACCGTCGTGTCTGATGATGCTACTCTTGGTGCATAGGTACCGAACCCTTATACCTCGAGGAGGAGATGAGGGAGGAGATTCAAGTGGATCAGTCTGATGACCTCCTAGACTATAGTACGGACGACATTGTATAGCCGTACCGACCCCATACTCGAGTGCCTCATGCTTATTTTGGATAGATCTATCTTTTTTGGTTTAATTTGATTATCATTTTGGTTAGGCCTAAGTTTTAGCGTGGCATTTCATGTAATTAATACTTTTGTTTAACTGTTTCAAACTTGAACTTAGATAATATATTTTCGTATTGCTCTTAACTATACATCTTGAGATACCACTTGTTTGTATGAAGCTTCCGCTATTGATTTATGTATTCGAGGAAACATTTATACCTCACAATGATCTTCGACCCATTTGGGACATGATTGGGGCCAAGTTTTATTATTATTATTGTTGAAAATTTTTTAATTGGCCCTAATCTCACGCATAACCCCGGTTTTACTTCTGGGGGCGTGACAAGTTTGGTATCAGAGCAATGCTGGTTTCTAGATTAAAAACAAGTAGAAACCTAAGACATGTGAGGATTGGATTTCTTTTGGGCTATCTTTGCTTTTTGTAGCTTTTGTAGAATGTATAGTTTGTTTGCTAGATTGAGTCCCATATGACTAACGTTTCTTATGTTTCAGGATGGCTGCCCGTAACATGAGTTCGCACAGCGGTAACCCAGAGAGCAGTGATGCTAATGCTAATGCTAATAATGTGAATGCTAATGCAAATTCTATGGCGGGACGGTTCAACCAATTGATGCAAGCTTTTGTCGCTTCTCAAGAGTCATGGTTTAAGATGATAGAAGTGATGCAAAAGCAAGCACAACCTGCACAATGGTTCAACCAATTGATGCAAGCTTTTGTCACTTCTCAAGAGTCACTTCTCAACTGTCTTCCGTTGTACTGGGAAGGAGAGGATTCAACTGGCAACATATATGTTTCGGGGCACAACTGAATGTGGTGGAAGACAGTTAAGACACCATTCGAGACTGTTGAGGATGATACTGCATGGGAGTCCTTCAGCACTTTGTTCCGTGCTAAGTACATCCTACCCCACATCACCGCACTTAAGATTGCTGAATTTGAGACACTAAAGCAGTGGGAGAACTCAGTACAGGTGTATGAGCAGCAGTTTACAAACCTGTCCAGGTTTGCACCATCCTTGGTACGGACAGAAGTAGACAAGGTTATGCGATTTATTCGGGGACTGAACCCCAACATTAAGGAGATGGTGACTAGTGTTACCTTAGTTACCTATGAGGAGAACCTCAAGAGGGCCTATTGCGCAGACGAGTCCATCAAGGAGAAGGCCATTTACAATCAGAACCTTCGACAGGCTCAGGCCCAGGGTAGGAGCCAAAGTACAGTATATCAGCAGTAGCAATATCAGCAACGGTAGTATCAGCAGTAGGCCAAGAGGCCTAGGCCAGAGCAGGGACGGAGAGTAGAGTGTATTCATTGTGGCCGGAGCCACCCGTCAGCAGAATGTAGGAAGATAACTGGAGCATGTTTCGAGTGTGGTCTGCAGGGCACCAGGTTAAAGATTGCCTTAGGAAACAAGGGCAGGGTGTGAGAAACAAGGCTCCTAGACCACCTGTTGTAACGCATCCATTGAGATAGGCACCACAGCAACAGCCTCGGTTATAGCAGCCGCCTAGACTTACAGGACCTCAGCAGAACAGAGGGCAACAGAGGCCCAGGGACAACAGTATTGGCAGCAGCAGAGACAGCAACATGGACAACAGCAGAGGCAGCAGCGGCGGCCTCAACATTATGGCAGGCTTAATGCCTTGGACCACCAGGAAGGCGATGAAGCAGGAGGAGTGGTGGAAGGTACACTCCTTATCTCAGATATTCTGCTAGAGTCTTGTTTGATTCTGATTCTATGCATTCTTTTGTTTCCCCTATATTTGCTGCATGCTTAGTGGGAGAAGTAGCTCCATTGCATTGTGTTTTACTTGTTAGTACACCCTTAGGGAAGACTGTGCAGTGTGAGTCCTATTATCCAGCATGCAAAGTGCAGGTGGGAAACTTTATCTTATCTGCAGACTTGATCATCCTAGGGATGAAGGATTTCGATGTGATTTTGGGGATAGACTGGTTGTCCACTTATAGAGCAGTGATGGATTGCTTCAACAAGACTGTCAAATTGCAAGTGTTAGAAGACAGTGTTGAGATTGTTGGAGAGAGGAAGTGCAGGACCACTAGTGTCATTTCAGCTTTAAGGGCACAGAATGATCAGAAGTGGATGTGAAGGTTACTTGGCATTTATCACGGAGGATAAATTGTCCAAAGCAGTGGAGGATATTCCAGTTGTTTGTGAGTTCCCGGATGTCTTCCCGGAGGAGATACCTGGATTACAACCAGTTCGAGAGATAGACTTCACGATAGAGCTTGTGCCAGGGATGGCACCGATATCAAAAGCACCTTACTGCATGGCTCCAGCGAAGTTAAAGGAGTTGAAAGTTCAGTTATAGGATCTCTTGGACAAAGGATTCGTAAGACCGAGTGTGTCACCATTGAGTGCACCGGTTTTGTTTGTGAAGAAGAAGGATGGCTCGATGTGTGTGTGCATAGATTACAGGTAGCTGAATCAGGTTACAATCAAGAACAAGTATCCGTTGCCCAGGATAGATGAGTTGTTCGATCAGATACAGGGAGCAGAGCATTTCTCGAAAATTGATTTGAGATCAGGCTACCATCAGTTGCGAGTCAGAGACCAAGATGTACGAAAGACAGCCTTTAGGACTAGATATGGCCATTATGAATTCTTGGTTATGCCATTTGGGTTGACCAACGCACCGAGTGTATTCATGGCTTTGATGAACAAGATCTTTGCACCATGCTTAGATCAGTTCACAGTTGTATTTATAGACGATGTTCTAGTTTATTCGAAGTCCAGAGATGATCACGCGGAGCATTTGAGAGCTTCATTGCAAATCTTGAGAGAGAATTAGCTCTATGCCAAGCTGAACAAGTGTGAGTTTTGGCTTGAGCAAGTGTCTTTTCTTGGACACATCATCTCTAAGGAAGGTTTAGCAGTCGATCCAGCGAAGATTGAAGCTGTGGTTAGTTGGCAGAGTCCGAAGACAGTGGCACAAATCAGGAGGTTTCTAGGTTTGGCAGGGTATTACAGAAGATTTGTGAAGGGATTCTCCAGTATAGCAGCTCCATTGACTAAATTGACAAGGAAAGATGTTCCTTTTGTGTGGACAGAGCAGTGTGAAACAAACTTTCAAGAGTTGAAGACCAGATTAACCACAGCCCCTATCCTTACTTTACCTTCAGCGACTGGTGGGTTTGTGGTTTTTACAGATGCTTCAAGTGTTGGATTGGATTGCATACTCATGCAGGAGGGAAAAGTAGTGGCCTATGGGTCCGGACAGTTGAAAGAACACGAGAAGAGATACGTTACCCATGATTTGGAGCTTGCAGCAGTTGTGATGGCATTGAAGATGTAGAGGCATTACTTGTATGGTGAGAAATTCGAAGTTCATTCGGATCATAGAAGTCTTTAGTATTTGTTTGGGCAGAAGGACTTGAACATGAGGCAGACAAGATGGATGGAATATATCAAGGACTACGATTTTCCGATAAAGTATCATCCCGGGAAAGCAAATGTGGTTGCAGATGCACTGAGCAGAAAGACAGCGACTACCGGATGCTTACAGACAGAGTGGGCTTTGACAGAAGTATTCAGAGATTTGGATGTAGAGTTTCAGCCTCAGACTAAGAAAGTGATGATTGCGAATATGCATACATGGGAAACAGAGATTTTGGATAGAATCAAGAGTAGTCAAAGAGGAGATCCAGAGTTAGTTAGGTTGATAGACAACATCGCAGACAGGCCAGAGTTTAGACTCGTGGAGGGTGTGTTGTAAATCCAGGACAGATTGTGTGTGCCAGATGGACATGATTTGAGAAACGAGATTATGGTTGAGGCACACCATTCTCGTTATGCGATTCACCCAGGGATTACCAAAATGTACCAGAACTTGAAGAGCTTCTATTGGTGGAATAACATGAAGAAGGAGATTGCAGGATTTGTTTCGAGATGTTTAGTGTGCCAACAAGTGAAGGTTGAGCATCAGAAACCTCCAGGGTTACTTCAGCCATTGAAGACACCGGAATGGAAGTGGGAACACATCACCATGGACTTCGTTGCAGGGTTACCACCCACGAAGGATCATGACAGCATTTGGGTGATTGTCAATAGACTCACCAAGTCAGCACACTTCATTCCAATGAAGATGAGAGGATCCATGGACGTTTTGGCACACAAATACATTGATAACATAGTGAAATTGCACAGAATTCCAGATTCGATTATGTCAGACAGAGACATGCGGTTTGTGGGCAGATTTTGGGTTAGTTTGCAAACAGCCTTGGGTACTACGTTGAGTTTCAACACTGCGTATCACCCTCAGACCGATGGACAGACGGAGAGGACGAACCAGACTATGGAGGATATGTTGCGGGCATGTGTTCTAGACTTCGGGAAGGACTGGGAGAAGAGTCTTCATTTGTGTGAATTTGCCTACAACAACAGTTACCACTCTAGTATTGGGATGGCACCGTTCGAGGCATTGTATGGACGGAAGTGCAAGACCCCGATCTGCTGGGAAGAGATTGGTGTTCGAAGTTTTCATGGACCTTCGATCATTAGCGATACCAATGAGAAAGTGAAACTGATTATTGACAGGTTGAAGATTGCAAGAAACCGCCAGAAGAGTTACGCTGACCTCAAGAGGAGAGATTTAGAGTTCAAGGTCGGAGACAAGGTCTTTCTCAAAGTCTCGCCGACTAGAGGAACTATGAGGTTCGGGCAAAAAGCTAAGTAGGCTCGGAGATTTATCGGGCCTTTTGAGATTGTTATGCGCGTGGAGGAAGTGGCTTACAGATTGATATTGCCAACAGAGCTATCAAGAGTTCACAGGGTTTTTCATGTTTCCATGCTGAAAAAATACATGCCAGACCTTACACACGTGCTACACCATGAGCCGTTGGATGTCCAACCAGATACAACATTTGTTGAAAGGCCGAAGGAGATCATAGACATTAAGGAGCATGTTTTGAGGTCAAGGACCATTCACTGGGTCAAAGTACAGTGGGAGCATCATAGTTCGGGAGAAGCTACTTGGGAACTCAGGGATCATATTAAGGAGAAGTATCCAGAACTTTTGCCAAAGGTGTGTTAGGGATTTGGAGGACCAAATAGCCCACGGGGGGGGGGGGGGGGGGGGGGGGGGGGGGGGGAGGGGGGGGATGGGGGGGATGTAACATCTCGACCCATAACCCATATTAATTATAATTAATTACTTGATTAGTTAGTACGTGCGTTTAGAGTTTTAGCGAGTCGGGTTTGACGTATGGATCTCACGTGCGAAGTCTCGCGCAATTCGGAGTGTGTTTGGGTACAGTAGGGGTGTGTGTCGTTAATTCCGAGAAGTTCCGAAGGCTTTTTAGTATTTTCCACTTTTCGAGATTTTGGCACCATCGGGTAGATTACCTAATTTCCCGAACTTTGTCCTTCTGTTGCATCCCGATCCGGACCTCCGAACCCGACCTAATACCTGACCTGACCCTTACCCATCCAAGCCCATTCTATTATTTCTCATCTCACTCACATCATGCCCCACCCCACTTTTATCCCACGTGCAAGCCCCACCCATTCCCTTTTTCATTTACTAGGTCAAAACCCATCTCCCTCTCTTCTCATTCCATCTCTCTCATTTTCCCCCCTTTCATAACACAGCAGCCCTCCCTCTCTTCCCCCCATCACTCTCTCGTTCTCTCTCTTTTTCTCACTCACGTCTTGCCGCCGCCGCCGCCGTATCTCATCTCTCTTCTACATCTCTCCCCCTCTTCCAAACACACTGCCGCCCATCTTTTTCTTTCTCTCTCTGTTTCTTCCCCCATTTTCCCTTTTTCCATTTCTCTTCCTTTCCCTGTTTTTCCCCTCCTTGCTGCCAGCGTGAATCACCCATCTGTGTTTCCATTTCCACTCTCTCTGTTCTCTTTCTTTCTTTCCCTGTTCTCTTTCTTTCTTTACTCCTTTCTTCACTTACCTTGCTCCCAACGTAGGTCAACCCACCTCACCCATTTCCTTATCTCATTTTCTCATCATCTCATTTCATTTTATCTCATCTCATCTCACCTCCCTCCACTCACTTCAACGTTGACTTTCTCCCCACCACCTCACCACTTCATTCATTCATTCTTTCTTTATTTCTTTCTTACATTCTGTCTTTTTTCATTTTTCTTTCAATGGGCAACTAATCTAGTGGGCCACCAATCAAGGGGGCCCCACAACCTCCCCATCTCAATTTCAACTCCTTTCTCTCTTTCTCAATCTCTCTCACCCACCTTACTAGAAACGGACTACAAACGCAGCCCCCACCTCCAATCGCCACTATCATCTCCGCGTGGACCCCGCGAGCTTCTCATCTCCAATTTGCAAGCCACCACTCCATCCACCCATCTATTTGGTAAGCTTTCCTTCCCCTAGGTTTGGTGTATATACTTTGGGTGTAGAGTTGTGTTAAGCTAACTTAGAGCTTTCCATTCTTTTAGTTTTATATTTTAATTTAGTTTTATTTTTGCTAATACTTCCTTTGGTTTGTTGGGCATTGAGCTAGGATTTTGGATTTGGGCATTTTTCCACCAAAGGCAAGTAGATATTTATATATATGCTTGGATATGTTTGTCTTTCCTTTGATTTGATGATTGATGATAATTTAGATGACCACATGCTCATTGATGCTTTAAATGTTTGAAACATGATAATATAAATTGAATGGTTGGATTGGGATGGATGTTGGTTTGAATGGACTTGATGAGAGGGGGTATGGTTGTATGTGGAGAGGGCAAGGCCCTATTTTCTTTTTTTGCATGATTAGAATGGAAGGTCTAGACCCTTCATGTCGACTAGTTATATGTTCTGGGATTTTAAAAAGGGGTTCCCACCCATTTCACTTATGTCAGAGAATTGAGGTTCTGTAACTGTAGTGTATACGGTTGACAGGCCAAGGGGACCGGGTCAATCGGCCACACATAATCAGGTTCCCTAGAGCCTGATGAAAAACATTGTGCACTCCATTTGTTTACAACTTTCGATCGACCAGACTGCGTCGGGTCAATCGGGTACTCTGTGTGGGATGTCGACCGACCAAGGGTTGGGTCGACCGGGTGAACCACGGTTACCTTTTTTAAAGGGTCTTTTTAACCCTATTTTAGATGGACTTAGGTGGAACTTCGGTTACCCTTTTTGGACTCATTTGACTATATGTGAAGATGTTTTGAGCCAACGTCTTTCACGGTTAATCCGGTTGTATCGAGTTACAACATATCTCAATCTTGAACGGTACGGGATATCGGGATACCTCCTTTATATCTATGCACGAAGATTGTTTGTCTGGGTATCACGAAACCTACTTCCCTTCGTTGACTGAGTATGGTTGTATGATGCCTCGGGTTTAACATTGTACCTAGGATTGGATTGTTTATCGCTTCTGATTTCGAATTGTACCGTCTGGTACTTGTCTACATGCTATGTTCATGTTCCTTAGCTTCATTTGCTTTGTTTTGCTTTGGGATCACTTGATGAACTTAGGATCCCTTTTAATGTTCCGCTTGTTTGATGATTGATGGAAGTGTTGAGGCTAGGTGGCTTTGATTGTAAAAGCTTGATGAGGACTACTTATGGTATTGACGTTTGAAGAAGCTTGCTTGATTGATCTTGACTTGATAATGGAAAGTAGTCTCTCTTTTGTTGATGAATCTTGTTCACGCAAGAAAGCCTAACCCCTCACTATTGCTTGTCTAGGATTCTTTGTGTCAGGCACCACTCAGCCGTATATCGCCCAACACAGATGGGGCACCATCTGTGTGAGGACTTTGATGAATGTCTGCGCAGTACGATCTTTTACTTTTTGATGGATCTTGCTTGTTTGCCGGGTCATTACCGTAACTTGTTACCGAGTTACTACTTGTGCCTTGTTGCCAGGCTTTAATCCTGTGCCTTGTTGCCAGGTATATCTTGTGCCTTGATATCTTCACCACAACTAAATGGGAGTAGGGAGTGCAATGACACTATCCCGTGGTAATTAGCATATGTGGACCGCATATCTTGCTAGATGTTTATGTTGGTTTGTTCATGATTCGTATGCTATGCACTTCTTACGATCAGGATGCTATGCATGTTATATGATCTTGTCTATCGTCTATTCTGATTCGTTCTGCATATATATTGATGTTTTACATTTATATCTGCCTGCCGACCGTCGTGTCTGATGATGCTACTCTTGGTGCATAGGTACCGAGCCCTTATACCTCAAGGAGGAGACGACGGAGGAGATTCAGGGGGATCAGTCTGATGACCTCCTAGACCATAGTACGGACGATGTTGTATAGCCGTACCGACCCCGTACTCGAGTACCTCATGCTTATTTTGGATAGATCTATCTTTTGGTTTATTTTGATTATCATTTTGGTTAGGCCTAAGTTTTAGCGTGGCATTTCATGTAATTAATACTTTTGTTTAACTGTTTCAAACTTGAACTTAGATAATATATTTTCGTATTGCTCTTAACTATACATCTTGAGATACCACTTGTTTGTATGAAGCTTCCGCTATTGATTTATGTATTCGAGGAAACATTTATACCTCACAGCGATCTTCAATCCATTTGGGGCATGATTGGGGCCAAGTGTTATTATTATTATTGTTGAAAAATTTTTAATTGGCCCTAATCTCACGCATAACCCCGGTTTTACTTCTGGGGGCATGACAAAGAGTGCCTATCATCACTATGTAGAGATACCAATTAGGTCTTTAAACAATCAACAAACTTAATGAGAAAAACAGTTTTCATGAGAAAATTAGCCTTAAACACTGATTAGATTTATTATATCCGTTGTTTACTCAGCCTAAATGGTATCATCATATTACCTGGTTTATAAAAATTAGAGTAAATTAGTGAAAGGTCCCTCATAGAGGTCTTGTAATGCCTCCAGTCCATCAACTTTTCCTTCAAGGCTCGTAGTCCATGCAGCTGAACACATTTCAACGAGAGGTCCCTAGATCCGATTTTCATGGCTCAAATACCCTTTTAACTGATTTAGGCATAAAATTTTAAATTTCAAATCTTATATTATCCATCTTCTTCTTCACCCAACTCCTCTCTTAGTCTCGTGACTCGGCTAATGGGAGAAGCTGCATATAGCAACCTATAAAACACCCCAAAATCCCCTCTTTCTTTTGTTTCCTCTTCCTTTCTCTCTCATGAATTTGTACTTTCCTGGGTTTGGATGAATTAGGGTAGGGTTAGGGTTTTAGGGCTTGGGTGTTTCTTCCACGACGATGATGATATCACGTGGCCTTTTCCGGTGGTCCCCGCCCCACAAAAACTCGTCGACGGCATGCTTGTACGACAGCGGATCCAGCGGGAAGAAGGCGAACTTCGCCGCCATCGACGACATCATCCCTCCCATTTCTGCTGCCAGAATCTGACAAAATGCCCCAATAAGTTTTTCTGGATAGTGTTTAAGAAGAAGTCAACTCCATTATATGCTCATTCTTTAACTAAGAAGAGCCTCCCTTCTGGATTGAGGGTCAATTTGAAATGGGCTCTAGGTTTCTGTTATGGCCCCACCCATCCACAGAAATCCAAGGAGCCACATGCATGGTGCCCACTGGCTCCTGCAGGTAGAATTGAATCTCAAGTTTAAGAAGGCCAATCAAACCCAATCAAACCCATCAGTGTATGCTTTCTTCTTATTTTCTTCTTCCTTCACTCTCTGTTCTGCTCAAAACCCAAATTCCCTCTTCTTTCGATCAAATCCTCATCGCTTCCTATGTCGAAAACCAGATTTCGACGCTACTTGCACCCTCCGATTTGACCAAAAAGATCAGATTTTTCATTTGCTTGAGAGATTTTGTTAGATTCTGGTAGCGGAAATGGGAGGGAGAAGGCCTGCTGGTCTCGTTGTAGCCACCACTATAGTTTTCCTATCATTGTCGAACATAGTCAACGTGCTGCTCCATCGCCAAAAAAGGAAGGCAGCAAGAGTTGAAACTGATGAATAGATGTATTTTCAATTACACACTAATCCATAGGCTATTGCAATTATTTATAAATAATAAGAAAATGCAGTTGCTAAAGATAAGATAGAATACAGAATTGTAGGAGATGGGAGATTAGGATAAATGAGACTCAGTCAAGACAGCTGAGACACTAGCTGATGTGTCCTTAACACGCCTCCGCAAGTGTGACTGGCCATCAAGGACAGTGAGCTTGCTACGTAGAAGAGAAAATCTGGAAGCACTAAGAGGCTTAGTAAAGATGTCTGCAACCTGAGCATCAGTGGATACATAGAGAAAATCAAGTTGACACTTGGATATAAGATCATGCGTGAAATGAACACCGACTTCCACATGTTTGGTTCTGCCATGAAAAAACGGATTGACTGAAAGGTACGTAGCACCCAAGTTGTCAACCAGACCGTGGGTGGCTGACGCAAAGAGAAACCCAACTCACGAAGAAGGGAATGGACCCAAACGAGTTCACAGGAGACAATGGCAATGCCCCTGTAGTCGGCCTCATTACTACAGCAACCAACAATCGCTTGTTTCTTAGAACTTCAATTAGCAAGATTTGAGCCTAAGTAAACTGCATAGCCACTAGTAGATTTGCAATCATCAGGGCAGTATGCCCAGTCTGCATCCGTGTAACCATGAAGTTGTACAGGGCCAGCAGCAGGGAGGAAAATGCCACAAGTAATAGTGTGTTTCAAATAGTGTAGGATACGCTTGACGGCAGACCAATGATCTTCAGTGGGCGAATGCATAAATTGAGATACCTTGTTAACACTGAAAGAGATATCAGGCCGAGTGAAGGAGAGGTACAGTGTACCAACAGTACTACAATATTGAGAAGCATCAGACAAAGATGGAGAGCCTGAGAAGCGAGATAAGGCAGTGCCGATAGCCATGGGACTTGAAGCGGGCTTAGCTCCATCCATATGGGCCTTCAATAGCAAATCACGGATATATTTGGCCCGGGACAGGAAAAGTCCAAATGAAAGATGCGTAGCCTCAATGCCAAGAAAGAAGTGGAGGGACCCAAGATCTTTGATAGCAAATTCCTTGCCAAATTCTTATAAAAGAGAGTCCACTTGCTGAGAATTAGAGCTTGTAATGATAATATCATCTACATAAATAAGAAGAATAAGAATAGACTTCGCAGTGAGCTTGAAGAAGAGGGAGGTATCAGTTTTAGAATTGGTAAAGCCATGCTAAAGAAGAAAGCAAGCAACTGAGCCTGTGATACCATGCTCTTGGTGCTTGTTTTAGGCCATACAATGCCTTGTGTAAGTGACAAATATGAGTGGGGTAATTTGGATCAACAAAGCCAAGAGGTTGAGACACATACACCTCCTCATGAAGAAACCCATTCAAGAAAGCATTATGCACATCAAGTTGTCGCAGAGGTCATTTAAAAGTAACTGCAAGACTAAGAATGAGGCGAACCGTAGTTGGCTTGATGACTAGGCTAAAAGTCTCCTTATAATCCACACCTTGTTGTTGATGAAAGCCCTTTACTACGAGACGAGCTTTATAGCGTGCAATAGAGCTAGTGGCCTTGCGCTTGATGCGAAACACCCATTTACAACCAAGAAGATTAACATTGGACTTGGGTGGAACAAGTTGCCACGTTCTGTTACGAAGCAAAGCGTTAAATTCCTCGGTCAATGCAGCTCGCCAGTGTGGGTGCTTAGATGCTTGAGTGTAACAGGTAGGCTCAATATCAGAACATTCAACTAAGAGAGCACAAGGAAGCGGATAGCGAGTTGTAATGAACCCATCAAACTCCTTTGGTGTTCTTGTGTTATCTCTGGTGCAAGTAATCATGGAGTGAGTTGGTAAAGGCTTAGCAACAGATGGTGACAAAGGTATAGATGAGGTGGTGGGGTTTTCTATTGCAGTCTCTGGCTGAGGGTCTAAAGGTATCTCATGTATAGGTGAAGGCACAGATGGGTTTTCAGGTGGGGCCTTAGATGTGTGATAACTAGCAGGCATTAATCTGAAGGAACTAGATCACTTTGAGATGGAGTTGGGCTAGATGGTGCAATAGTAGATGGATTAGGCAGTGGTAACATGGATGTGATGAAGACCAGATTGGATGATTTTGGGATATGTGGTGAAGCTATTTAAGAAGCAGCAAAAGGGAAGTCTCGCTCATTGAAAACCACATCACGCGATATATAAGTGCGACCGGTAGCAAGATGAAGGCATTTGTAGCCTTTGTGAGAAGGAGAATAGCCTAAGAATGCACAACGAACGGCACAAGGTTGCAATTTGTTGGCATTGTAAAGCTTGAGATTGGGGTAACATGCGCAACCAAACACACACATAAAGGAGCAATCAGGCAATTGTTTATGCAATTTTTCATAAGGAGAGGAATTGGCCAAGATAGGGGTGGGTATTCTATTAATTAAATAAGCAGCTGTTTCAAAGGCCTCAACCCAAAATTTGGTAGAAAGGGAGGCCTGAGATAGGAGATTTAATCCTGTCTCAACCAAATGACGATGCTTGCATTCAGCAAGACCATTATGAGCATGGGTATGAGGACAGGAAAAACGATGCGCAATACCTTGAAGGGTGAGAAAAGACTTAAATTTTTTGTATTCACCACCGCCATCAGTTTGTAACGCTTTAATTGGGTAGCCAAAAGACTTTTCAACATGTGCTTTAAATGAGATAAAAATAGTCAACGCATCTGATTTACGATGTAGAGGAAACAACCAGACAAAGCGACTAAAATTATCAGTGAAGTGAATATAATAGTGGTGCCCATTTATTCCAGGAACTGGAGATGGTCCCCAAAGATCAGAATGCAATAATTCAAATGGAGCAATACAACGAGACTCAGATAATGAAAAAGAAAGTTTGGCACTCTTGCTACAATGACAGGCATCACAAAAGGGGATATCTTTATTCAAAAAAGGAAGTTGAAACTGGGTGCGCATCGTGTCCACAACCCATTGAGAAGGGTCACCAAGTCTAGCATGCCAAATGTCGGACGAGGTCTTCTCACCAATGTATACCGCTGGTTGATAGGGATTCAAAGAGTCCAATGTATAAAGGCCATTTTTAATCTTGTCTTGGAGAAGCAGCTGACCGCTCCCCTGTTCCTTAACATGGCAAAAAGATGGGTGAAATTCAAAGAAAACTCCATTGTCTCTGGTAAACTGTCTAACAGACAAAAGATTTTTAGTAATCTGAGGAACATAAAGCATTTTACGTAATTGGAATGAAGCACATGGAGTGCGAAAAATAGAAGAACCAACATGTTTGATAGGGAGAGTGTTACCATTACCAACATAGACCTAATCTTGTCCATGATATTTAGAAAGAGTAGACAGATTGGCCATATCAGCAGTGAGGTGATGAGTGGCACCTGAATCTGGGTACTAGGCATTGTCATAGGAACCAGCAGAGAAACCTGTCATGAATGTGGCTGGAGGAGTACCATCATTCAAATTACTGGAGTCATACCTGTAGTAGCAAGTGACAACAGCATGACCAGACTTACTACAAATTTGACAGTGAACACGAGGGCGATTAGGACGCCCAGATTGATTATAATGGGTATAGCCACGACCACGACCCCGATGTCCACCACATCCACAAGGAGCATGTCCATGAGCACGTCCATTATTAGGGGCTAATAAGAGTTGTTGGAAGGCTGATCAGTAGTTTTGGATGTATGGTAGGCATAGGGTATAGCCTCTGTAAATGTAGCATCTTCAAGTCAGACTTCATGAGAGAGAAGATAGCCGGTCAAATCCTCAATGGATAATGGGTCCAGCCATGTAGTCATGGACGTAATGAAAGCCTCATAATTAGATCCAAGTCCACTAAGTAACTGGAGGCCAGATTTGAGTCCGAAATGGGTCTGCAACTACAGCAAGGTTGTCCGCAATAGACTTCTTTTTTTGAATATAATCAGCCATGGAAAGTGATCCCTTCTTGAGAGTATGAAGTTGATACTTCAACGTCATGATACGTGCACGAGACTGAGCGGCATACATTCTTTCTAGAGCTTGTCATACGTCTTTAGTAGTAGAAAAGCCAACGATCTAGGCAAGTACAAGTTCAGTTAGATAGGAAATGAACCAGCTAAGAAGGGTTTGATCTTGGGTTTGCCATTTTTGATATGGTGGGCTTTCAGTAGTGATGAGATTACCATTGGCGTCAACACAAAATTGAGGAGGGCATGACAGGTACCATCACCATAGCCCATGGCATTGTGGAGACGCAAAATGGGTAGGAATTGAGACCTCCAGAGAAGATAGCTACTTCTGTCAAGCTTAACAGGCAGCATATGAGAGATATTTGGTGCAAGGGTGGAAAAGGTAGAATCGGTATTTGAAGAAGATGAGGCAGCCATAGAAAGAATGACGATAGTCTAGGGGCTCTGATACCAAGTTGAAACTGATGAATAGATGTATTTTCAATCACACACTAATCCATAGGATATTACAATTATTTATAAACAATAAGAAAATGCAGTTGCTAAAGATAAGATAGAATACAGAATTGTAAGAGATGGGAGACTAGGATAAACGAGACTCGGTCAAGACAGCTGAGACATTAGTTGATGTGTCCTTAAAACAGGGATGTTATATCATTTTTGACAAATCTATATGAGTTTTTATGAAATTTATCTGAGTTTTTTGTGAAACTTATTTAAGTTTTTGTCAAGTTTATATAAGTTTTAACAAATTTATATGAGTTTCTATCAAATTTATCTTAGTTTTTCATTTTTTTTATCAAATTTATTTTAGTTTTGCGAAAAAAATTTCTGAGTTCTGAAATAAGTTTCTCTGAGTTCTAGACAAATCTATCTGAGTTCTAAAACAAATTTAGTTCTAGACAATTCTATCTGAGTTTTTCGCAAATTTATTTGAGTTTTTGAAAAAAAATAGCTGAGTTCCTAACAAATTTATCACTATTTGGTAAATTTTAATTGAGTTTTTGAACTAAACTCAGGTTGTTCTTTTGAAATTTATTTGCATTTCTTGAAATAAATTTAACTGAGTTTTGGCAAAAATACTTGAGTTTTTTGCAAAATTTTCTGAAATTTGGGAAATTGGTTTATCTTAGTTTTGACAAATGTATGTGCCTTTTTAAATTTATTTGTATTTTTTAATTTTATTTACCCGTCTTTTGAAATTCATTTACATTTTTTTAAATTTATTAGGATATTTTGAAATTTATTTGGATCTTTTGAAATTGACTTTTCATCTTTTGAAATTTATTTATATTTTTTGAAATTTATTTGGATCTTTCGAAAATTATTTGCGTCTTTTTAAATTGATTTTCATCTTTTGCAATTTATTTCTATTTTTTGAAATCTATTTGGATCTTTTGAAATTTATTTGCGTCTTTTTAAATTTCTCTACGTTCTTTTGAAATTTATTACGTTTTTTAAAATTATTATATTTTTTTGAAATTTATTTGTGTTCTTTCGAATTTATTTATATTTTTTAAAGTTGTTTGTTTTTTTTAGAATTTATTTGTATTTTTTAATTTTATTTACGTCTTTTGAAATTTATTTGGATCTTTTAAAAAAAATTCATATTTTGAAATTTATTTACATTTTTTTTATATTTATCTGGATCTTTTGAAATTTATTTGGCCAATTAAATGGTAGTTGACCATTATTAATGACATATCCCACTAAATTTCAAAAAGATTGTGGATCTAAGGCAATATCGTGGGATAGGATTTTGAGGAAAACGTTAATTAGACATTTTAGATCTTCAAATTTGAAAAAATGATCTATCACACTATGAAAAAAGATTGTGGACCTAAGGCAATAAAGTGAAATGTTCAGGAACCCGTCGCCGAATGCCCCTTAAAAATTATGCCCATCACTGGTACAGATGAGTGATCACTTCATTTCCAAACTAAAACTGTGTTGAAACTCTATTCTCATCACCTTTATCTTAGGATTTGTTATTTTTTACATCAAAAACACCCTAAGTTCAATTAGTAATAAATATTCATTGATCTTTTTTCATTGTTTTAATAATAGTAAAATTATATCTTTAAAAAAGAGGGCCAAAACAAACTAAAATATCAGTAGGAACGATTATTATGTCGGCAGATAGATAAAGGCTTCAATTGAACAATATTGTGTCCAGTGATGATGCATAATCTTCAAGAAGTTGTTCACCCATCACCCTAAATCAGGCAAATGATTCATTGGTTTTACATATAAGGAAAAAATGGTTACTGGATGGAAATTCTAAACTTTATATGTGAGCCTTTCAACTTGTCAAATGAACAGTTTTTAACATTTTTGCATGACCAATATGAGAAAGAGCATCATTCAAATGCGTCTCAAATTGGGTCTGATGTCAATTTAAAATAAGTTAGTGAGTGTGAAGGGGTAAGATTTATCATTGGGGGTCATCTATGAATATCAAGCATATATTAGTACTTTTATTTAGAATGTCCACGCCACTCTAAATATCCACTCCGACCTCAGCAAGAATGCTGCCTCCCGTGCCGTCAAGGACCTCCCGGCCTCCTTCGAGACCGGCACCTTTGTTTCACAGAAGTTACATATTTGTAAAAAAGACCCACTTTCTTCTTTTTGTCATTATAAGAAGCAATTGAGAGATCCCAAACTGATTTGACCTTTTCTTTACACATGGTGAGATTGGATTCGTCGAAACGACAATCCCCCGTTCCAGACTCGTTGTGTTGCTTGATAGGTCCTAATTGAAAGAAGCCTACAAAACTCTTTTAACTTGTTCAGAAGAAGCCTAACTTTCTTGAGAGTTTCCAGAAAAAAGAAAAAAAAAGAGGAAGACTTGAGAAGTTTCTAAAGTTTTTGCCTGTTTTCAAAAAGAGTCCCATGAATTGGCAATTGAAAAAAAATTTGATAAGTTTCCCTGTCCTCTTTCAAATAGGCCCTTTTTGATCGCCTAAACCCTGTCGCCAGTGTTTCCCCCAAAATTTTCTCATGATGATGCAAGTGTCCTTTTGTAAAATACTAAGGGCCTGTTTGGATGTTTACAGAATAAAATATTTAAAGATTTAAATATTGCAAGAATAAGATAGTATAGAATAGAATAATGTAATATTATAATATTACAATATTTTTGCTGTTTGGCGATTTTTGAAGAATTTTACAGATTTCAAATTGAGTTGTTTGGAAGCTGCTATGATTAAATTAAATTACATTATTAGAATAATCTTTTATTAAATATTTAATTTCTATTTTTACCAAATCTGAATAAAAAAAGCAGTGTGGTAAAATAAAGTTCAACTGCAATCTTTTTACCTTAAGTTACTTTTCTTTTATCACATAAAATCATGGTAAAATATACTAAAATCAAGTCAATAAAAAAAAAAAACAACTACTTTACAACTCTCTCTCCCACTTTGCTTTACCACATACTTCATCTCACCTTACTTTGCCTCACATTTACTATGATATGACATCAATCTTTATTTTACTTTACCACACCTATAAATAAATCACTTTTTATTTACCATATAAAACTATGATAAAATATGATAAAGTAAAGTCAAATAGAAAGAAATTACTTTACCATTCATTCCTACTTTACTTTACCAAATACTTTATCCCACCTTTACTTTACCTCAACTTTACCGTGCCGTGACATTTACTTTTAGTTTACTATATCATATATGTAAACAAACACATCATAATGGATTTGGTGAACTAAAGTCTTTACTTTACTCTACCACTTTTTAATTGTCATTTTGAAAGATTCTTATCTTGTAGAATTTTTTCTACAAGGGGGGGCTGTAGGAGAAAATATTGAGCTTTTTGAAAGAAACGATTCTTTTCTTTAAATTTTTCTTGGATTACCAAACGCACAAAATTCTATTCTTTAGAAAATGAAAGATTATATTCTATAAAATAATATTTTCTTGTGTATTCTTGTGCATCCAAACAGGCCCCTAAGTAAGAAATCACGAAAAGAAAAAGGAAAAAAAAAAAAAAGGAAAGGAGTCCTCTAGTGAAAGACTTGAGTGGTAGGAAGACTTGTATCAAATAAAAAACTTAAAAGTCTACTAACCGACTATTGATATCAAAATAAAGATTTGAGAGATCTATATCACATGGTGGCCTGGTCAATGAGTAGTAGCTATAGACTAACTTATATAAAGAATGGACAAAGAGGGCGTCTTACTCAAGTGGTAAGAGACGACGGTCCTCACCAAGGTGGCCAGGTTTATACTCCTCTTTACATGTGTGAGTTCCCATTACTTCACATGGGTGTCTGGTCGACCGGGTACACATGGACTTCTGGACATAAACTTAGAGAGGCAGAATTAAATTTCTGGCTTTGTACAGTGTGTCCGGTCGAGATCCTACAAGGGTGGTCGACCAAATACACATGATTTGCTGGGACTTGGCCAGCATCCTAGGGAACTCTACGCAATGTGCTTGGTCGACATCCTGGCCATGGTGGTCGATCAGGTACACTAATTTTTTGGGATTGAGAAGCATTTCAGCTCTCGGTTAAATCTCTGAATTTCCTGTCTATGCACGAAATTCAAATTCCATAGTTTCTATAACTTTTCCATTTCAATCCAATTTCCATCAAAACCCATCCAAATATCGTCCATTCATCATAAAACCATGCCCAAAATTAGGACCACTCCATCCATCATCAATTGGGCATTGATCATCCAAATGGGAAAAACCCATCCATCAAGGACAAAATCTAAGAAAACAAATCTTAAAAAGATAGGTATAACAATCAAACACCATATGAATTGAGATTGCAGAATCAAATTTGGAGAAATCTACAGCTCATAAACCCAGATCCACAAGAGATTTGCATAAGGGAAAGGGGATTCTAGAGAGAGAAAGGGAAATTATATGGAAATTGAGCTAGAGGGAGAGGATCACCTTGTCTTGTTGAGAGCAGAGAGAGCTAGGAGATGAGAGGGATCCTTAGGAGAGGTAACAACAGTAGCTTGTAGAGAATTCTCCTTCTTCTATGTATGAAATCCTAAATCTAGGATTTCTAGACAGAGAATTGGAGGGAAAACTTGGAGGCAAAGAGAGAAATGGAGGGAAATAAGGGAAGGAAAGAGAGAAAGAGAGCGAAAAATGAGAGAGAAGAGAGAACTGAGATAGAGATCGTTGGAAATTGGGGGATCCGTTAGTATATACTAGTGTGAGAGGCCCGTGTTGGAAAAAAAAAAAAAAAACATATAGTCCAATAAAAAAGTTAAATCCGTGCATATCAAAGAACACATAAACAAAAAATTAAATATTGAATTACCAATACAAAAATACCTATAGAGGAAGCAGTGAGGGAAAAATAAAGATTTGGATTGATTCATTGGCACATGATGATATAATGCTCTAACCCAAGCTATCATATAGTAATAATAGGGATGGAGTTGAAGTAGAAGATTTGATAAGGAGGGAGTTAAAATTTTGATTATTGGGAAATTTTAAAAAAAAGTTTTATATTTTTAAAATTGAAGTATAAATTATAATGTTAAAAATAGTAATAAATAAAGCCAAGTAAACTTGTTTTTTATATGATAATATGATGGTTCCCATAAAAAAATAGTCATTTTGACAGAAAAAGATTGGTGCTTATCAATCAATGCTATAAAGATTTTTTTTTAATTGACTAATTCATTGTAAAGTTTTGAAACAGTAGAAAAGACTTAGCGAGTTTAATCTACTATTATTGATGTGATGATTTTATATTTTAAAAGGAAAGTTATTGATTATAGGGTTTAGAAAAAAATAGGAAATAACTTAATGGACTGTTATTTAAGTGGCAAAAAAATTGGAAAGTTTGAGATCAACCAATAATGGCTCCACGCGCGGACGTTGGCATGGACTTCTTGAGGAGGCTCCACATGTTGACGGTAGATTTTAGGAAGAATCTTGGCCTGTTACCATCTTTAAATAAAATTCTAACATACAGATAATTTAATAAATGGAAAGAAAAAAGAAGAACAGATGATGAGTCCAAATGATTTTGGTTGGAGTGTGGTTCATTATAAAGTACTCTTGAAATCGGATACCATGGGTACTAGCTGATGGTGGATATCATGGTATCGCTATGATCATGTATTGCAACATAAATGGACCGATTGAAAAACAGGAGAACGCTCATCTACTGTTGATGATTATCATGGTTGCTATAAAACATAATCCATGGTTCTTTCTTCCAAAAGCAATCATAAAGCCGACAAAGAGATTTAGGGGTGAGATAGATGAGTAAAGTGCTCCTCCTTGGTCAGTTATAAATTATGATGAGTAAATGGGCCATTTGGGCATTTTAGGTGTAATTAGAATATTCTCATGTGGAAACCCCTCCTGTTACTTTTAATTAATAGCGAAGGGCCTCTAACTAACAAACAAACGTATAAAAGTCTAATAAACATCCTATACGTTTTAGAAAATACAAAAATGAACTAATTCCTAGAAAATAAGCTAAAATCCTAGGAAAATACTATATTACCCTTACTAACCCCTATTAAGTAATATAATTAGCTAACATACAATATAATTTGCATAAATTAAACATAAGTGAGGGTCCACAAGGGTGGGGCCTCCCAATTCGAGACCTGAGAACATGGTCGTGTGAGGAGGTTTATGTGGTGAGAGATGGAGAGACGCTTTAGAGCATAAGTGAGAGATGCAATGCTCCCTTCATATCGTTTGATTATCCAAATGTTATTAATACCGCTGATGTTGGTCCTGGGACTGTTTTAATGGTCAAATCTTCTTAGTTTTAAAATTTTTCAAATTGGCAAAAAAAAAAAATAATAATAATAATCTGTATGATGGTTGTTGGGTTGGAGGAGGTTGTTGGGTCAGTTGTATGGAGTCATAGAAGATTGGTTTGTTATATTGTGTTTATATTTGTGTATATCCCCATAACAGCATTAATACATGTAGAAGAAAAGTATTTATATTTTGGCCGTGATGAAATATTGATTCATATTAATCCCCTTTACGTTATTTTATATTCTACTTATTTGATATACATCCTTTTGTGCTCTTATTCAATATGGGCGGGTACAGATTTGACAAATCCATTCACTCAAATTCACTCATATACATCCTTTTTTTTTTTTTTTCATCTTCAAAAAAAAAATTCAATGGCAATTTTAAATAGTCTGGAATTTCTGATTCTTTGAGGCCAGTTCTTATAACCCATATCCATCTATGAAATCTAAAGGCTTGTAACTACTACAATATCAGAACTGGGCCCTTTTACACATAATTTGACTTTTTTTTTTTTTTTTCATTTTAGTCACTTGTTCTAGACTTGATCCACGATGGTGGCATTCTCAACTCTAGTTAGTGATATTTGGATTGGTTGCATCACATTGGATTGGTTCCATCACACAAGAGAAAGTGGTTTTGAGTGCTTAATTTGGACATGAGATGTGATATCTAAATTAAATGGATACATCATTAAATAAAAGTTGCGGTGGTTTTAGTGCTTTGCACGTGAGAGTTGAAGATAAATTGGATCTACTCAAATGCTAAGAGATTTGTATGCATTGTTAGTTGATTGCAATACCTACATTATTAGTTTCTTGTAATTGTTTAGCTCTCCAAGCTATAATTTTGAGTAGAATGTTCTCTTACAACATTGGTAACCATTTTTTTTTTCAGATGTCTGGAAGAAAGGATGGGGGAGCGGAAAATTCATTTGTTTGGATCATGTAGTGCGTGCACACATCATAGTGAATTTAATGATTTTTTCCCAATTGAGACGGGCGATTACGTCGTCACTCGACAGTCAGAAACTTATTCCAATTGAAACGAGTGACGATGCCGTCGCTCCACAAAATTTCACAAACTTATTCCAATTGAAATGAGCGACGACGTCGTCTCTCCATAGAATCTCAAAAACTTATTCCAATTGAAATGGATGGCGACGTCGACATTCATTGAAGAAGGACAAAGAAAAAAAAAAAAAAGAAGAGAGTTTTGGCGGGAAGACTGATTTTGTTTCATAAAAACTATAGGGCCTTTTTGGTGCACAGCTCCTCTAAGGCAATTTTTTCAGATAAATTCCTCTTATTTCTAAATTCTAAGAAATTTAGAAGGAGTTCTACTATTTTTGGTCATACAGTTCCATCTGTACTTTTCTTCATCTCCGCTGATGACCCACTTAGATTTTAGGTGTTTCAATTATCTTCCTGTGGGGCCCAAATACACTCAAGTTTTTTTCCCACTAACTCACTGCATATTTGCTCGTGGGACCCACTTAGATACATGTTGATTCTTTTCTCACCTCTCGCCTACATCTTTGCTCGTGAGAGCCGCTTAGGTTCTAGTTGTTCCTTGTCAACCTTTCATAAACAACACACACTAAAAACTTACAAGGGCCCTAGACATCTTCTGATCTTCATATATAATCCATGGGCCTTTTGTTTTCTTGACCTGAATTTTAAAAAATCAAGGTAAAATGGGTTTCAATCAAAGGTGTAAAAGATGAAAGATATATGCTAGAGATGGAGATCGAACACTAACTTTTTGGGGATTTTAATTTATAGGCAACAACTGGGTATTCATTACTTTGAAGGAACATAGTTTTGTGTCTCTCAAACCACCAACAGTTTTGATAGGATGATTGCTGGATAGTGATGCCAAAGAGTCCAGATGTGATGGTGAATAAGTCACGTGATAGGTAGCTCCAGAATCCATAGACTAAATAGAAGAATATCGAAAGTTACCTGAGAATCCCATCGCAGGAAAATGCAGATGCAAGAGAGTTTTGCACAATTTGTTGCACCATTTCAAGTCAGTGGCTTGTTTGATTCATCAAGGCTAGCCTGGCTAGGGGCAGAAAAAGATGTTGCTTGTGAAGTAGAAGTAACATGATAAGCATTTGCAGACTGATTTTGAGGTCGTTTATAACATTCAGATATCAAATGTCATGGCTTCTTGCCGAAATTGCAAATCTTTCCTTTCTTACAGTGATTCGCATAATGTTCAATCTCTTTGCAGATCATGGGCCGGGCTAATGTATATCCAGCCTAACCGACTTTAGAAATGTTAAGGCCCAAGCCCGTAATGGCCCGTAAAAGTAGGCCCAAGCCCACCCATTCAATTAATCGGGGTAGGCCGAACCAAGCTATTTATCAATTTTTTTTTGGCATTCGAGCAATTGTTTGGCCTAATTAAATTAAATTACATACATTCCTTACACCGGCCGGGGTTTGGGCTTACTATCACTTAGGTAGCGTTTGGTTCGCTGGAATGATTGTAGGGAGGAATAGAATGGAGACCGGAATGACAATGGAATGGAATGAGACAGGAATAGTCAATTCCATTCCAGCGTTTGGTACGCTGAGTAATCAACCCAGTAATGGAATTCTGATTCATATTCCTGCGTTTGGTACGTTGGAATGCTGCCTGGAATTGAATCAAATTTACATAAGATTGACCAAAATACTCTTGTTAGATTCTACTGTCACATTTGCATTGTTTGTGGTGGATGATTTGGGGGTGGACCCCATAAAGGTGAAGTGAAAAAGTTTGTAATTTCTCATAATAATATACTATTATATTATATTATACTATTTGGGGGTGGGCCCCACAATGTGTAGTGAAAAAGTTTGCATTATAATATTTTGGGGTGGGCCCCACAAAGGTGTAGTAAAAAATTTTGTAATTTCTCAAAATAATATATTCTTATATTATATTATAATATTTGGGGGTCGGGCCCACAATGGTTGGTTGAAAAAACTATGCAACATAGCCTCTTTTATAATAGTGGATAAATAGATAGATATAATATTTTGGATGGGCCCCACAATGGTTGGGTGAAAAAGATATTATATTATTATTATTATTATTATATAATAATATATTATTATATTTTATTATAATATTTTGAGTGGGCCCCACAATGGTTGGGTGAAAAAGATATTATATTATTATTATTATGATATAATAATATATTATTATATTTTATTATAATATTTTGGGTGGGCCCCACAATGGTTGGGTGAAAAAGATATTATATTATTATTATTATGATATAATAATTATATTACAAGCAAGGGTATTTTGGTCTCAACAAAAAGTTAGAAAGGAATAGAATGGTGATTCCTTCCGATTTTGGATGGAATGGTGATTCCCTCACATAAAGGAATGAGATTCTGGAAGTAATGGCCATTCCGCCCCTTTTTGGCGACCCAAACGCTGAAATGCGGAATGACCATTCCATTCCGACCTCCATTCACGCGAACCAAACGCTACCTTAGTTCCTACTTTACAACAAAAGCATTGGATCTTCCTTACAACTTTCTTTTCGTCAGCCACATATGCATTGGCCAAGAGGATTAGATTTTTCAAAATCCAAAACAGCTTGAGATGTTTGTCTCTGCTCTTCACGGAGCAACTCTTGTATGCATGCATCTAAAGATAGAGTAGGGTTTTGGTGAAATAAGCTTACCCGAGTAACAAGTACTATCTGACCACATTTGATCTTCTATCAAAAGAAAGATTTTGTCAAGAAAGAACATCAAATATGATTAAAAGGACTACATTTAAATATGAACTAATACTATCATTTGAGCTACAACTATGTACAACAAACGTGCCAATGACTAGTCATGGACAAAATTCACATTATGCATCATGGCCTAGACAACTGCTTCCTAGTCCAATATGTGTATGTTTCTGGAATTAGTCTCAAGCCAATGTCTGCCTCAAGACCCTATATGATGGGCCAGCCAGATCTGATAAATGTGTTTATGGTGCACCTTGGCCTATGCCAAACTCGAGTTGCATGTCTCGAATCAACAAAATGGCTGATCGGCTTCAGAGTTTGAGTTAAAATTTTAGGCCCGATTATCAAACACGCTGCACCTGGAGGAAATGCTTTGGCCCAAATAGGACGTCTACATAATCCATCTGGATCGAAGACCCCTACAGGCTACAGTTCCTTCTAGGGGTGTCTAAGGGCCTGGCCCGGCCGGGGTTGTCCTTACCCTACGTACCCTCAATATATGCAAGACTGGGCCCGGTCGGGCCAAAGCCCTTGAGGGTCTATACTACTTAGGCGATTACCTACCCTTGAGGGACATGGTCGGCCAGGGCCTAAAAACAATAAAATCATTATTAGTTTTTTTACACTGTTAATTATAAGTATCTAGTGTCGATTGAGCGTTATCTTGTCTAATCTCTATTGTGAAATGACCAATAAGAAACTATAATACCCACATACGAAATGGATATGGAACGACACACCACACGGGCATGGCAGGAACACGGATTTTATACATTTAAAGGGAAGTCATGTAGTATACGACACAACATGATACGTTGACTACTTTGAAGTTTGAAGTATTTGTGCATCATCGCTAAGAAAATGTTTGGAGAATAGAAGCCGTCTCTTAAAACTTTCTTTTATTGGACAAAGTCATACGTACTTTGGTTTGGGTTCTAGAAGTATTTCTTTTTTATTTTTTCAAAAAAGAAAATTGGTTAAATTGTTTGTTGTATCTCACACCTTTCATATGAACTTTCATGTAACAAATCATTCCAACATATTCTTATTTTTGAGAGTTTTAAACCATTTACAGTCGCCTACTTTTATGAATTGACATTATTTTCAGCTTAACACTAATCTAACTATTAAGCATTGTTGGATTTCGGTCACAAAAGTAAATGTACTAAAGAAAATCACTATTATTTTAGACTTTAAAAAATGGGAGTAGAAGCACTTATTGAAATAAATGCTATAAAACTAGAAGAAAGGGATAGAAAACAATGGCGCAACACCTATTGCTTATATAATAAATAATTTAAATAATTAAATAAAGAACAAATAAACCAAGTATGTATGTGTAAGGGTTTTTAAGGCATTTTGTAATGGGCATGAGAGTATGAAATTGACTTTATATCCCCATTTTATTATTGCAAAGTGACTGTTATAAGGGAATTATATATATATATATAATATATAAAATAAAGGAAAGTAGAAGGGCTTGTATTGTTTAAGCTGGACCTGCAAAAAAATATCTAAGCCCAGACCTAGGACTTTTACTTAGAAACAAAAGCTGTCATTTTAAGAGGTTTTTGAGGGCCGGGTCAGGTCGGGCTCCCTTGTCTAAGAGCCATATTGACAGGCATGGTTCCTTCGAATATAAACTTTTAAAGGAAGAAGCTATTTTCATCAAAGTCTATTTTTATTTATTAAAAATTTATCTATTTTATACGTAATCAATTTGATAGTAGTCTCAGCTCTTATTTTAGTGAAATTTGGCAAGAGCACATATGAGAGGGAGAAATTTATTTTGAATTGTTTAGATTTTACTAAGTATGCCCCACGAATTAGCATCATCAACTTTTCATTATGCATGAATGTGTGTAAATTCGACACCAGGGCGGACCCATGTATAAGGGTCTAGGGGCTGAAGCCCCCACCCATATCTGAAAAAAGTTTAAAATTGTTAAGAACCCCCTATAAATTCTAAAAATTAATATGTTCTTTTTTAATATCTACCCATTTTCCTAATATTTCTTTTACATAGAGACCCCAAGTTAAATTTTCTGCGTCCGCCCCCAACGGACACCCATACAAAAAATTCCCCAACAGGTCTCTATACCTTGCATGATCCCAGACCATTGATTCGAAACTCCTCGCCAGCATTGTTATGGTAATAGCCCGGCCCATCAGTTTTGGCAGGGCTTTGGTCAAAAAAAAAAAAAAAAAAACACTTTCCCAGGGTTGGGGTTGAGGGTTGGTGGGTTATGATGGTCTAGAATTGAAATAGATGAACCCATTTGCATCAAATGACATGTCAAGATAACCACAAAAGCTTGACAAAGAATCCATTTGATAAGTCATCACCATAAATGTGGGGGGACCAATCCACGCTTTGAATCTGTGTACAGTAATCGCCCTAAATGTGTGGGATCAACAAGGCCACTTGTAAACGGGTGCTCAAAGACTTTCTAAAGTAAAACGTTTACTCCAAAGAATATTCCTTCTCTTCGATCTAGCCTGTCGCCATAAGGGGCATTTGGATCAAGAGAAAATGACAAGGAAAGAAAATTAAAGTTGTAGAATCCCCTTGGAGAGGTTCAGTACTTTTCTCTAATATTGTTATTCACTTTCTTTAGATTTGAATGGAAATGCTATGAAGAAGAAAGTCGTTTTAAAAATATATTATAGATAAAAAAATAAAAAAACATAACTACTTAATTTAAAGCTTAAATCTTAATCACAGATTGCTTTAGAAGAAAAATAAACGTTTCGTAACTCCCCCTTGAAAAAAAATCATTTCTCTTGAGTCTTTTTAAAAGTTAGATAATTTATTTGTATCCATGCCTTCTTAACCAAGAACATTTGTAATTTATTCACACCTTTTCTAGTGTCAAAAACTTCTCATATCAAAATGGTCTCTTTTTCTCATACTTTAAACACCTTATTTACATATATATATATATATATATATATATATATGGGAAGTGTTCCTATGAGAGACACTCTCACCAACTTTATGAGAGATGGGTGGGGGCCCTCACTTCCATATCCATTCTCACCAACTTAAATGCAAGGACCCCCAACTTAAATGTGAGGGCCTCTACCCATCTCTCACCAAGTTGGTGAGAGTGTCTCTCATAGGAGCGCTTCCCTATATATACATATATATATATCTGTGCGCGCGCACGCGCTATGTAAATTAGGGCAAACAAATGTGCTGGCATAAAGTTTATTCATGTGTGACACTTACATGGTGCAAACTAAGTCTACAAGCCACAATCAAACACCTACTGATGTCAAATCAAAAGACTTATAAGTCTAGCTTATCACATGGTGGCTGAGTCTATCCTTGATAGCAGTTGAAGAATGATTTAGATCATGAATGGACATTTCTATATTTTCCACAGTCATGTTTGGCAACCAAAGAAGACTTTTCTTCCCCTCTACATTCGTGGAAAGCCCATGCTTGACAATTATAAATCATTGATCATTTGAACCAAGGAAATTCTCGTTTTTGAGGAATTTCTAGTCCCCACCTCTCCCCATACAATTTGAAAATCCTCACTTTTTTTAAATTTATGCATCGAAATTAATTTACCTCAACTATATGCATCAATAAATACCAATACCAATATGAAATCCTCAACTACACAAATTCTCAGTGAGAAACTCTTGTTCAAGGGGCAGTGAGCAATCATAAGGGCTTCCTCACTATTTACAAATATGCTCTGAAGGCACATGTCAAGGATAAAATTCCCGCTGGGCATCGCTTAGGCAAGTGCTTCCTAACCCACTATATTAGTTTAGGAGTTTAGGAATACAGAATTCCTCAATATTCTGTGTATCGGACTCTGGCAGTGTCTACAGTATATATGCAAGCATCATGTGGGTTTTCACACCTAGAAGGTGGCCCTACAATGACTTATTTTTCATTGAGTCTAGGACCTTTCATTTTAACATTCTAGCCGTTGTTTGGGTTATATGATATCAGTGGTCTAAAATTGTAATAATTAAGATAAACCCCATTGTATGGAATTGCATGTCAATTAGTAAGTCATCTCCAATGTGTGGGACCAAACCAATTCATACTTCTTAGAGTTTAGTATAGTCATCTACATAGACGTATGAGACCAACCAGGCGACTAGTAAAATGCTCAGAGGCATGCAGTTGAAAAAGATGGGGACATTTTTAGAGACTTGTACAGTACTCTTCTCTCGCAACCACTTTATGCATGAGTCCGGATCCTTTTTGGCGCTCTATTATTCTCAAAATCCCAATAAAATCCAACCACATAAGCTATAGAGCAATAATCAGAAATTCAGAAACAACAATTGGTTAACAATATGAGCAGTTTTACCAAAAATAATAATAATAATAAAAATAACAATAATATGGACAATTTCGACGTTTTTCATAATAGGAAGAAGGTCTAGGAAAAATTAGACCTTTGGGAAGAGCCGAAGAGGGCGAGGAAATCTATCTCTATAGATAAACTACAAATTAAAACCCCCCTTTTTTTGTGTGCATGGGTGGCTTGGGCAAAAACCCAAGCTTGAGAAAGAAGATCCATTTGATAAGTCTGTCACCATAAATCTGGGGGGACCAGTACACGCATTAGAGAAGAACTTTTTTGTAGAGTCATCTCTATAAATCTGTGGGACCGACTACGTGACTTGAAAACGTGTGCTCAAAGGCAGTCGAAATTTAAGGCGGATGGCATCCCAAAGATTTGTATACTTCCTTCTCTTGCAACCTGTCGTTCCGAAAATCTTATGTTTGATTGATGGAAACTATTCATCTTAAGATGCGTTTGGATTTGGAGAAAATCACAAGGGGAAGAAAATTAAAGATTAATGGAGAATCCCCTTGGAGAGGCTCACAACTTTTCTCTAATATTGCTTTCTATTATATTTAATTAGATTTGAATGAGGAATTAATGCTATGCAGAAGAAAATTATTTTCAAAATAAGTTATAGATAAAAGAATAATTACTAAATTTTAGATTTCATTTTAATTTCATATTGATTAGAAGAAAAAGATGCTTTTCATAACACCCCTTAGAAAAAATCATTTCTCTTAACTCTTTATAAAATCAGCTAATTTATTTGAATTAACACCTTCTTAACCAAGAACATATGTAATTGTTTCACAACCTTTTCTAGTGTCGCAAAATTTCATATGAAAATGACATTATTTACTCACATTTTCACACCTTATTTAAATATGTGCTATTATATTATATTAAAGCTAAGAGTTTTGGACTCAATTTTGATAAGATTCCTTTCAATTTTGACTCGTTAATTATCTAGACTTGGTAAAAAGGTATAATGTATATAGCTTTTGATATTTGGACCTATGATCTCTGTTTTTTTTTTTTTTTTTTAACAACTAACCTAATCACTAAACCACACAATACTTATATATAATTATTTATAAAATAATATTTCAAAAGTTGCTAGATGGAGCAGAGACCCTAGCCCGTACTTCACATGGGTCATGCCAGTACTTAGGATGGTTATTGTGCTAGTGTAAATTAGGATAAACGAATGCATTGCACATAAGGAATATTCATGCATAACAATTACAAGGTGAAAACTAGCTACCCCTAAAGATATATATCAAATCAAAGACTATAAGTCTACAAGCCACAATCAAGCACCTACTGATGTCAAATCAAAAGACTTAATAAGTCTAATTGATCACATGGTGGGAGGGTCCATCCATGAAGCAGTTGAAGACTGATTTAGAATATGAATGAACATTTCTATATTTCAGAAAGACACGTTTTGTGTCTGGCAACCAAAAAAGAATTTTCCTCTTTACGAGAAACGCCAATTGTAAATCATAGATTATAATTTGGACAATGAAAATTCTTATTTTTGAGGATTTTTTTGGTCCTACCTCCTCGATAGGATTTGGAAATCGTCACTTTTCCTGATTTATACATGGAAACCATTTTTCTCAGCTATATGTATTGATACATACTAATATCCATGTGAAATCCTCAGCCACATAAATTCTGTGAGAAATCCTTATTCCAAGGGAAGTGAGCAATCCTCATGACTTCTTGACCTACCTATCACACAATGCGATCTAAAGGTACATGTCAACGAGCAAAATTCCCACCAACCAACCTGCTTCCTAACCCACTATATTAGTTTAGGAGTTCGGCTTGAGCCAATGACCTGCTTCAATTATAATGGCCCAGCCAGCCCATATACATGTATCTAGTTGGATCTTAGTTCCAACCTAACTCTAAGTTGCATGTTTTGAACCAATAAGATGGGGCAATCAACTTTTGATTTTAATTTGAAGTTTTTGGCTGAAATATTAAACACGTTATGATCCAAGCTTCTACAATTCCTCTCAACATAACCTTTTAAAGGAAGAAGCTGTTGGCATTGGTTTTATTTTTTAAAACTTTTATAATAAAGAAATTCATGTATTTTATATGTAATCAATTGGACTTTAGGCCTTACTCCTCTTGAATTGAAATTTCACAGGGTTGATACAAAAGGGGCGCATTTATTTTGATAATTGGGTTATTTGATGCTCATTTTTGAAGATTCAAATTTGATGTTCACTTTTAACCACTTATAACATAAATCCTCTATATATTCAATTCCAATATATTATAATGCAAAAAAAGAGTCACCGAAAGTTAAAGCTATATATTCCAATCAAAATGGTGCACACCAGGATTTACTTGCAAGTCTGCAATCATTTGATGAGCTCTTCTTCTCCACAATACCAATCACATATACAATTCCAATAATTCTGTCTTAACAAGGTAAGACGTAGTGGCAAGATGGAATTTTAATTTAGCGAAGTTCTCCAAAAACTAGCCATTTTCAGGTTTGTCCAACTGAAATATTCCCATTTGATTGCCACCAAGCCATGTAAACAATATGGTATAGAAACATCAATGTCTTTCCACCTTAGAAGTAGGAAAAACACAACCCAAAAGAAAATTCTGACTTGTCTACAGTGGATCCTAATCCTATCATACTGACAATCGTTATCACCCTCTTTCCACACGTTATCAAATATTGGTCCACATCTTAGGCCCCATGAGTTTGATAGTCGATTAATGGATTGAAAGTATCTCTGGCAATATTCTACACACCAAGACAGAGACATAAAAGCTAATAGTCAAGTGAACCCTTCCTTCGTGGAATTCGAAAAATTGAGAACCTCTCATCAATTACTGGCCAAGTATCTTTAATTTCTCTATAAATACCAAGTGCCTCTCCTTAAAACTCATCACATCATCAGTATTGCTTGACACCTATCCATCTAATCTGAGAGTTGATAATGGATCACTTCTTCCGTCCTTTCACTAAAACCACATATTGTTTCCTCTCTCTTCTTGCGGCCTTTTTGTTGCAGCTGCTCATGCTTTCTCAAGCCTCTCTCCCCTTTTCTTTCATTGGCAGTAACAATGGTTCCTCGTCAAACTGCCTTCACCATGAAAAATTAGCCTTGCTTCAACTCAAGCATGGATTTTTTATTGAGCGTGGAGGCTATAATTCTTCTTCGAGGCTCGATTCTTGGAATCCAACCATTGATTGTTGCTCTTGGGAAGGCATCACCTGTGATGAGGGCACAAGTCACGTGATTGGACTCGATCTCAGCAGCTGCTTAGATGTGGGATGTAGTTGGATTAAAGGTCGAATAGACCCTAGCCTCTTCCACCTTCGTAGCCTCCAAAAGCTCAATCTCTCTTGGAACTACTTTTATCCCCACCCAATACCTTCTGGTCTGGGCCACCTCACTAATTTGACTCATCTGAACCTCTCATATTCGGAGTTTACTGGCCAAATCCCATTGGAAATATCAAGACTGACCAAGCTGGTTTCCTTGGATCTCTCTTCATACGAACTAAAGCTCAGAAATCCAGACCTGACAACAGTCGTTGGAAACTTATCTAGCCTCCAAGAACTCTTTCTTGACAGGGTAAACATCTCGGGGGAGCATGGTGGCAAGTGGGCCCAAGCCATATCGATCGCAATGCCCAATCTTCAGAGTTTGAGCTTACGTGATTGTGGTCTTCAAGGACCCATTGATCTCTCTCTTTTCTGGATTCTTGGTCTATCTCAGCTCTCATTAGATGGAAACAATCTCTCCATTATTGTTCATGATTTCTTGGGTGACTCCTCTGCTTTGACATCTCTCACCCTAAGTGACTGTGGTTTGTATGGAGAATTTCCTGAGAGTATTTTCTTGCTGTCAAATCTACAAAAGCTTGATGTTTCAGACAATCCACATCTCACCATTGGTTTCCCAGAATTTTCTCAAAACAAAGCTTTGCAGAGCTTGTTCTTGGGAAACACTACCTTTCAGAAGAAACTATTGGATTCCATCAATAATCTCAAATTCTTGAAGGAACTGTCAGCTCCGAATTCCAATCTCTCTGGTTCATTACCTTCTTCAATTGCAAACCTCATCCAACTTGAGTATATGGATCTTTCATCAAATAATTTCAGCGGTACAATTCCTTCATCCTATGGAGATGAGCTCAAACATCTCATTTCTCTTTATTTGTATAATAATTCACTTGAGGGATCTATCCCGTCATCTCTGTTTTCTCACCCAACATTGCAATACATGCGTCTCTCTTACAACCAATTTAGTGGTTACCTTCCCAACTTTCATAATGAATCATCCTCAGTACTAGAGGTAATCTACTTGAATAATAACAAACTGCAAGGGACAATTCCTAGGCTAGTCTTTGAACTCACAAAGCTACAATCTCTTTCTTTCTCTAACAACAACTTCAGTGGTACTATAGCACTAGATATGTTCAAAAACTTCAAAAACTTCTCATATCTCGATCTTTCAGATAATAGCTTGTCAATCATTAATAGCAATGGTAGTCCCCATCTAATCCCCTCATCTCAAATGGATATTTTGTATCTACGTTCATGCAACATCAGTGAATTTCCAGACATCCTTAAAAATCTCACTCAATTGTATTATCTGGATCTTTCAAAAAACAAAATACATGGTGAAATACCCAAATGGCTTTGGAAGGTAGGAAATGGGAGTTTGTATCATCTTAATCTTTCAAATAACTTCTTAGAGAGTTTTGAGTATTCATTGCCTGAATTTTCATCAAGCAGTTTAAGAATTATTGACCTTCATTCCAACAGATTGCAAGGATCGCTTCCAATCCTACCACATCAAGTTTACTTTCATGACTATTCAAACAACAGTCTCTCCTCTATCATTCCAGCTAGTATAAACTTCACTTCCACTCGATACTTTTTTCTTTCAGGTAATAATGTCAGTGGAGAAATTCCTTCGTCAATTTGTAAAGCACGTCACCTTGAAGTCCTTGATCTATCTAAAAACAACTTTATTGGAAACATTCCTATTTGTCTTTGTGAAATTGGCAGTTCCCTCAAGATTTTGAATTTGCAAAGAAATGCTATTCAAGGGAATGTGCCAGACATGTTTAAAAAAGAGTGTAGTCTGAGGACGCTCAATCTTGATAGCAATGAGCTAGAAGGGCCAATACCAAAGTCATTAGCCAATTGCAAAACATTGGAGGTTATAGACATTGGAAACAATCGTCTAAATGATTCCTTCCCATTTTGGTTTGATAGCTTACCAAATTTACGTATTTTGATCTTGCGATCCAACAAATTTCATGGTCCCATTGCTCATTCCCATGCTACAAGTTTCTCGTTCCAATTTCTGCAGATCTTTGACATTTCTTCCAATTCTTTTGTGGGTATCGTTCCTCCAAATTTTTTCCTAAATTGGGAATTGATGGCAGGAGAAGGTGGTTCAAATTCAAGTTCCAATGTCCAAGTTGTTAAGTACCAAATAAATTCTGGAAATGAAACTGACTATCAGGATTCAGTGATCGTGACGATGAAAGGGCTTTATTTTGAGGTGGTTAAGATCATCACTGCATTGACGTTAATTGATCTTTCAAACAATAGATTTGAGGGGGAGATTCCTATATCAATATGCAATCTCAAGTTACTCCATGTGCTCAACTTCTCACAAAATGGCTTCAATGGCTCAATTCCAGCATCTTTGGAAAATTTAACAATGCTAGAGTCATTAGATCTTTCAAGAAACAAGTTGTCAGGGGAAATACCCTGGCAAATGTCAAAGTTTATATTTCTTGAAGTCTTGAATCTCTCACAAAATTTTCTTTTCGGAAGAATACCACAGAGCCAACAGTTCCTCACATTTACCAATAGTTCCTTCCTTGGGAACATTGGTTTATGTGGACTGCCATTATCAACAAAATGTAAAGATACTGTGGTTACAGTACCATCGACCTTTAGTAGTTTTGGCTTGGATGGAGTTGGAGAAACTGATTTGGAATTCATGTGGATGGGATTTGGAATTGGATTTGGATCTGGATTTGGAGTAGTTTTTTGGACTTTAGTGCTTTGGAGGAAATGAAGCAGAAAATACATGAAACTCATTGATAGAATGTTTGTTCATAATATTTCAATGATTCCATTATATGTACATTGGTAAGATACTTAATAAATGAGCATACTTGAATGAAAGTAAATGAGAATACTTGAAAGAGAGTTGATGAGTTTGCTGTGGACACAAGGGATGTAGTCTATTCATGGATGGTTGTCTTTTGCTACCAATATGAAATTGTGAAATGGTTGTCTTTTGCTACTAATATGAAATTGTGAAACATGTGTAATCAATACTTTTGTAGTTTATTTTACACTTTTTGAAAATTTGCAAAGTTATTTGTATAAAACCCAATAAAGGCAACTAGTAGTTTTATTTAAGTGCACTTTCTTTTCTTTTGTGGAGGTTGCTATATCTTTTCTTAATACATTAAGGACACATTTGTATAATAATATTAGTGCAAAACTTGGACTTTTCCTCGTCTATTTTTTCCCGACTCCTCATCCAAATTAAAAAAAAGCATCTTTGTACAGAATCAAGGAAAACTTAGCTCATTTTTGTGTTTGTCCTCTTGTAAAAGTGGATGCACCAAATGTGAAAAACCATATGTTCAAAACCCACTAAATTCTAACTAAATGCTTAAAGTTATTCCCTTGATCAACTTGGATTTTTGTGGATGAAAATGGTTAAGAGTATAGAAAATAAAACATATTTCATTCCAGTTGCTTGATGGATTTTTTTTCTAAAAACATTATCCTCTATGTCAAAAACTTTAAATTTTTATTTAGAATGGTGTGTCTCCTCTAGCCATGGATGCCTTTTTTTATTGTGTTCTTTAATCATCCGATAGTCAATACTGGCCTATAACCACATTCATGACATTAAAGGAAATTAAGGAGACTCCTGTTGAATGCATACCATGTCACCAAACCATTTTTAAGAAACAATAGGACCATCAATCTCTTCTTCAGCTTCTCTCAGGTCAAACTGAACCTAGAGATACACATGGGTCAATCGTTGGGCTAGGTTTGAGCAGTATTATTATTATTATTATTATTATTTTTTTTTTTTTTTTTTTGGCCTGACTACTACTTTTAGGCTAAACTTTATGGCCAAATAATTACACAAGCGAATATGGGCCGGGCTGCTTGCTTAATGGCCCGATCTACCCATACATATTTAGTGGAAGGTATATAAATTCCGTACCTATACTGGGCTTCGATAGGGAATAAAAATGTTAGGCCCAATTGATGAATGGATTAAGCATTGACGAGTTAAAGCAGCCCAATCTAGCCGACGAACAAATTTAACAAACCCCATAAAAGTCATGCTAGCCCTTCTAACCCACGAGCTACTAGAACCTCCCACATGTTCTACCACAAAAGAAACAATTGAGTTTTAGAGTAAAATATTGCAAGATGTACTGCAACATCAAAGACCATATAGATTATAATGAACTCACCCTCTATAATTGAGGGTCCCCTATGTCCATTTTTTCTTCGTCTTATTTGTCTCTGCCCATACTTTTTTTAGATGTATCAAAATTTTAGTTTTTTTTTTTTCCTTCTTTCCGAAGAGGTATTGGCAGAATAAGTGGTCTTCTATTCTAATTTGTATTAGGGGCTTTATAGGCATTGACAATCATATTTATTGGGAAGTGATTGTAGTTATTATTATCACCATCACCAACATCATTATTTAGTCACTATTGTCGGTAAGTGGAGATGCAGAACAAAAAAAAAAAACCTTTTACTGTGGATTTCAATTTTCACACCAGTTAAAATGAAGTACAAATATTGAAATGCTTTGAGTTCAAACCATGAGTCATGTAAGTTTGAGCCAGGCAGCAGAACATTAAGCTTGTATTTATCCAACTTCAGTGACTTAAATTGGCTTATAGTTTCTCAAGACCAAAAAATAAAAAATAAGAAAAATACAAGGATCTGATGTTCATATATCTGTGCAGCCATCCCCACAACTGATTGCACAAGGAAAGCATTTACAAGAATGTGTGGAGTTGACAATATTTGGAAAATATAAGATATATTTCACTGTATTAGATTCAAATGTCCATTTCCCTTCTATCCAGATGAGGTATTTTGCATATAAAGGTTTATGAATATTTCTGACAGGGAGTAACTATGCCAAGCGCCAATGGGTTGCAGACAGCAGACGACCATTATATTTTGGTTTTGGCTGTAAGCAGTAGTTGTCAGGGCCATGGTCTTGTAGATTGACCCAACATACATATTTCTCCTAGGAATGCTTCCGATGGCAAGAAAATTATGAGATGCCTGATTTTTTTTATTTTGCACTTTATTTTGTTTTAATCTCTCATTTGGATTACTGAAGTCCAACCGTGTACAGTGTTAAGGTTAGTAATTTTGGGGTCTTTATGTTTATGGTTGGTGATCCAGCCCATTAATGGATAGTGTTGCCAAAAGTTTCAGGTGGGATGATTCTATTTCCCAACTCCATGGTCTGTAAATAGACACAGCTGCATATAGATGTAAAAAAAAAAAAGGGGGTTGAAGAGTGCGTATGTATACTATCTTCCAATCTGGAGAAGTGGGTTGCAGCAAACTAATCAGTTTCCTGTTGTGGAGGGTCTAAAACTTCCTCTTCCTTGCTCAGGTGGATGGGTTCAATTTTGCTTTCCCCACCCCCCATTGTCCTTCTTGTTACTGGGTCTTCCTCAAGTTGCATTAGTCTGGATTTTATATCAATCTGCAATTCTTACCAGGATGCAGCAGAAGACTCTGGCTCTTGTAGGGGATTCCTTGGGCAGGCAGCAGTTCCAGTCCCTGATGTGTATGGTCACGGGCGGGAAACAGTCAAGAATTGGAAGATGGTGGCAGTGAGCATGGTCTCGTCAAAGCCCCAGGTGCTAAACGACCCAATGGGTGGGTTTATGGATTCCCAACAAACAACACTACCATTGTCTATTACTGTTCCGCAAGCCTCCGTGACTTGGAGCCTCTAAACATCAGTGACCTTGCTGCTGATTGTGCAATGCACTTGGCTCATCCTCCGACTTTCTTGCAGCGCTATCTCCACTGATCCAATGTTTTGGTTCAATATAGGGCACCACTGGAACAAAGGCAAGCTTGATGCAAATCAGTGGGTGATGTCTGTAGGTGGTGAGCCCATCAGAGACAGGAAGCTTGCTCAGATAGGAAATGCCAACAACTTCACCATTTATAGTGTAGTCAAGTAGTTGGATTTAAAATGAAAAATAAAAAAGAATAATAAGTGAATTAATTTTAATGGTCATGTGTTTGACTTGGTTTTAGTGCCTGTTTGTTTGCAATAGAATAATAGATTTCATACAGTAAGTGGTTAAAAAGGAACATCAAAGTTGAGTTTCCAAAAAATGAGCATCAAATAACATTTCCTTTCATGGAAATAGAATCAAGGGAAGATGGGACATGAATACACAGCCATGACCCTAGTAATTCAATAAATAGGAAAGCAAATGTCATATCTATGTATGCACCTTATGCCTTCACCCCCTCACTTCTTTAATAATCATTTGATAAGAGTTCATTTTACATTGACTTTATCTGTGTTCAATTCCTATGTATATATCTCATGCAATTCATTTTACATTGAATTTATCTGTGTTCAATTCCTATGTATCTCATGCAAAGAAACAAGCCCTTGTGTTTCGAATGTAAATTGAAGTGAATGAAACTCAAGACTTTCTAAGTTTCACTAGAACACTAAACCTATGAAGAATTGGTTATTGTCATGGCCAAAACTTTTACATGTTGGGGTAATATTGTTAGACTTAATTTCTGATTAAGGTGGTCTCACACATGCATATGGGCTCCACTTGATTCAAACGATTAACATTATACTATTTTGGGTTTCCTTGTTTGAGAAAATTTGAGTTTAAGTTGAGTTCATTCTCAATCTAAAGCAAGTTTCTTAGTAAGCCTACAATACACGCTGGTAACCTTGATGGATCACAGGACATGAATGCTTAATTATACTAGTGATGGGTACGTGCGTTGCACGTAGTAGTTACTAAATGATAGTATTAGTGGCCTGCATTTCACATTTGACAAATAAGCAGATCATGATATGGATTTAACCAAATTATACCATTTCACATCCCCACCTCTTACGCAACCAACTCAGTTCACAATCCAAAAAATTTACCCTTAAGGAAAATTATACATTTCTATGTTACAAAATGTACATTTCAAGGTAGAATCCCTGTTCAAAATTAAATGTGTGCAGTCTCACATTCCAAGTTAAAAAGTAGCTGATAAAGTTGGACTGTTATGGAGAAAAAACAGAAGATGACTGGCCTCTTCTAATGTATTCAAACATTCCTTGTAGCTGCCATTGTCCATAAAGGCATCCATAACCAAGGAGAGTGGTTTTATAAAATAACCAATGTCTGACCGCAACTTAACAGGATACCTTTTCCCATTACAAAATACAGTCAGCTGTTGATGAAAACGAAATTGAAGATTTTGCTTTGTTGTTTGACCTGGTTCTAGATATGCAATCTCTTCACCTGGAATCAGTGTTGGCACATCTTGCGGTATCGCAAAGCAGGAAAGTATAGAAGCACACAACACTATGTAATCCTAAAGTAAATAAGTAATATGACTGCAAGAGTGTTTGTGTGCTACCCTCTTTTACATAGCATTCACATGATGTAATTACGCCACTGTAACATGGCGTCTGGACCTAAAATCATACTGGAGTACAGAAGTTACCAAGAGTGTGCCCCATTGTGGATGCACCATAGCCCCAAAGCCACAGATCAGAATATTTTCCACCCACATATTTTGGACTAGAAGCTTCCAATTAATTACCCATTTGACTGATTGGATGGTTCAAACTTGGGTCTATCCAATCAGTATGATTCTTTGGCTATATGGTTCATCCACCATCCACATGAGGCAAAGATTTCAGATCCTCACAAGAATGCATGTAAGATATATATAATGAAGATGCAGCAGAACCTTGTGATGTGGCCAGTAGAATTTCACCATTTTCCAAAGTAAAACCAAAACTACATGCCGGAATGTAGAAAATGACAAAATAAAGAATGAAAATTAAATCACCTTTCAATAATTTTCAGAGATTTCTGGTGCTTGTTTTGCAAATTCTGGAGTCTCATCAGATTCTTCAAATTTTACAATGATTTTTGCCGGGGGGTTCCATGGGACAATGTTCAAAGAAAATGTCCACACATGCCATGAACGTGGATACGCAGTTTCAACTGAACTGTCAATAAAATGTTCAAAATCACAAGTAGATGCTCCTTGTTCATTTGAAGAGCCAGACAAAGTGTCAACTACAAGGCTTGGGAAGAGGCTGTATCCAGGAGATGCATCAAAAACAATATATGAAACAGATCCAGGAATATACAACTGAAAATTGTTATTAGTTTGCGGTGATGATTTTGCCTTTCCACTGAATATTTTGTTTACAAGTTCATGTTGTAGATCTGGAGTTTTCCGTTGATGTGAATCTGTTTCTTCTTGGCATTGAGAAGCTAAATGGAATGAAAGAAATATGCTTATAACATGAGCACGAACAGGAGTTTTCTAAATTAGTTTAAATCACATTTTGACAGTTCACGAACATAGGTGAGGAGGGGGGTCTTCATATGCATCCATCCCTCACCATTTTTGGTGAGGGACACCCCAAAAGGGGGAGTTTCAAGTACAAAAGTGTACTTTTGTACCTCACGTCAAGTGATGCATATGAATATTACCCTATATATATATATATAACCAACTTTGACAAAATATAAATGTACATAAAATTTATAAAAAAAAACTATGAGTGAATGTAATCCTCTGAGTGAGTACGATTTTCATAATGGATATTGGATAACTTACGAATAACCAAATAATTCGTAAGGGGAAATATCACCACAAAGCTTCAGACAGATGGCCTTCCGATGCTTTGAGAGAGTGACCACAGTGGCGTGACGAGGAATTTTTTTTTTCTCCAAGCAGAGACCAGAGAGACATTCGTTGTTTCTAAGCACATCCTGGATAAGAGTCTTTACATGCCATTTCGGACATCATTTTCGCCATTGGTTGATATGTAGTGGAGTTTGAGTAGGGTCATTTGCAGCCCAAAAAGGAGGGTGGTGTTCATTTTACAGATATATCAATTTTCTAAGATGACCTGCTTTCTCAAGTAACAGAAGGACATGGATGCAAACTCAATACATAAAAAATATGAGGTTTCATCTTGTTGTGGGACTTTATTTATTGAAGATGGTATGCGGAAAACATATGGATGTGACTTAGATTGTGAACCTTTTGTTAAGGATGACAGAAATTACTATGAAATCACATTCATGCAGATTTATGGAGTACATCATGGAAGTGCTTTCCCATATTCCAAAAACATACGAATGCGAATCTCAGATGTTAAGGATATGGGTTCAACCATGCCTTATTTATCCTTCTTCATTGAAGTTAGGTCGTATTCCAAAAATATATGGATTCAATGACATCAAAGTTAGAGCCATTAATCAATTATGGGGTATATTTTCTGTTATTTTTTAGGACGACCCCATTACATTAAAGAGTAGATTACCAAAGTGTTTACCTACTGTGTAGGGCACTGCTAATATAGCTTGTCCCTGATCTCCAAGTTTGAATATTAAGGTGCTCTTTGTAACATAATTTAGGAAGAGTTTTGCTGACCGGACAAAAGTGGGGTTTTTTTTTTTTTTTTTTGGCAAATGAGTTTTAAATTGAGGCATATGGCATACTGGGAGGGTCCACTGGCCTTCCATGATGCATAGGTGGGCTGTTGATCAGGGGTACAAAAAATAAGAACCATTGGATATATATATAAACTTTAATTTTGCTTCAACCGTTTCATTTATTTTATCACTCCAATCCACAGCCGCTCATGTATCATGGCAAGATTAGTGGCTCACATGTCTCACTTGAAAATTTGTTTGACAATTTTTTTTCATCTGTTAAAGGGCTGTTTGATTCATGTAATGGAATTCCTAGAAATTCTAAGACTTCAATTTCTAAAAGTGGTTAAAAATAAAGAAATAAATCTAAGCGGAGATGGGAAATGACGACACAGCCATCACCCTAGTAATTCAAATCCTAGGAAGTGAAAGGCCTATCTACATCTCCACCTTGTATCCTTCACCTCTCACCTCTTAAATAATCCTTTATTGGAGCCCATTTGCACATGAGAAATTATTCAATTCCACACAAACAGACAAGACCTTAGTTTTTCCATTCATGGAACTGCATAAGCCTCCCCTTGATTGGATAGAATTCAAATTATGCTGGCTTGTCTAATACTATGTTTCTGTAAAAGCTGGATTCTAGAGCCATTTTAAGTGTGAGAAATTGATGTCCCAACACTAAGGTTCTGTTTTTATATGTATAATTGAATTCCTAGGATTCTCAGACTCTGTATTTCTATAAGTCATTTAAAATGAAGAGTCAAAGGTGAATATCCAAAAATGGCCATCAAATCACCTCCCTTTTAATGGAAATTGAATCAAGGGAAGACATGAAACGAATACCGAGCCATCACCTAGTAATTTCAAATCTTAGGAAAGTCAAGGTCCCATTTACATTGCTACTTTATATCCTTCACCCCTCACCTCTTTAGTAATCCTTTGGTGGATATCATTTGACCATGAATTCCTATGCATTCAGTTCCTATATATTATATGTAAACAAATAGGCCCTAAAGGATGGGCCAGTATGAAATCTGTCATCAGTTTCTTATGCTTTCGGTTCATTCTGCTCTCTCCTTCACAAAATCATTATGACGTATATTGTTATATTATTATATAATTATTAATTCTACCACAATATACGGATCCAGTGTAACATATTTCAGGCTACCCTATGAGATAACAAAGAACTAAATCTAAAACAAGTTAAAGCAACCACAATACCATCAATGAAGTAAGAAACTGAGAGAGAGAGAGAGACTAATTATTCACAAAAGAAGCTTGACACAGTACAATCCTATGAATAACAGAGTATTAAAAAGAAAATCTAAATGAAGTATTTTAAAGTAGAAGTAAATTGCACTATTTCAAAGAGCGAAGCCTCCGATAGTTACCCTCCAAAGAGCATAGACATTCTGAAAATGGTTGCACCCAGAACCAGAAATAATTAACATCATCACAGTTTAAGACACAAACCTCCCCCATTGTTTTGCTAGGAAAATGGTAGGACAGAATTTTATCGCCGACCTGAAGGAAAACCTCATCTAAATGTGGATGAAAAACCAGGATGTTGAATGAATCTATCGGCAGGTCATCAACAGCATGGATGCTGACAGTATGCTTCACGACCCATCCATTAGCATCAGTGTCATCAAGTGACCATATTGTCATTATGGAACCATCATAGTGGGAGTAACTAAGATGCCCATCAGACACCCCCAAACATTCCGCACATGGTGACACTACTGGAATCCATAATTCGGTTGGCAACTCAATCATATGACAACTCTCATACTTGACATCAAATCTTAGAATCTGATGCACAGTAGATAGCAAGTATAGAGCTCCATTCACAAACACATTGCCTCTTTGTAATCCACCCACGAGAGGAGGGTTAACAGATGCCTTTGACTGAACCCATCTTCCAGTCATAGAAGAGTATATGTCAAGATCCAAATGTGTTTTCCGGACAAATTTGGATGAGGTGAAGAACTGAATGACCCTGTAGTGAGGGGAGTCATTTGAGAAGAAAACTAATGCAACAATGGCATTTCCAGCGTTCTGTTGCTTCGGTAGAGCCACCCATTGCCTTGTAACAGGATTGCATATCAAGTAGTCATATGCATTTAAGTCTTTGGTGGAGCAAAGAAGCAACCCGTTGCGACAATCGACAATTCTCGTACTGGGATGGCATGGCAAGAAGCTGAGATGCCCGTCTGTGATGTTACTATCATCACCGCCTTTTCTGTTCAACATGGGAATAAAATGGAACTGTCCTTCACGTCTATGGTATTCATAAGAGCCACCAAAGAGAGAATCATTAAGGCATTGGTAAAAGAGTCCTGCTACGCTTCTATGAGGGTAAACGACTGTGGAAATCAAGTGGCACCATGTTTTGCAGACGCATTTGAATCTAATGAGGGCCTTTGTGGGCAGTCGAGAGAGGATCTCCACTAACAAATCTTGACTTAAATTACAGCAGATAACATGCTTATATTCCAGAGGGAGTGTCTTGTCACTTGAAAATCTGGTGCCACTGCTGCTGCTACCGCCACCACGCTGCTGCTTCTTTAAGTCAGTCATGCTAACACTCACCTCACGTCTGCTTAATCAGAATTTGGTTTCCCTGGATTTGTAATTAATCAGTTTTAATTAAAGGGGCTAGAGTGATGGATTAAAGGTGCAAATTAAGAGAGTCATCAATTAATATCCACTTGCTTAAGATGGTAAGACACCACATCACCTAGTGAATTAAAACATAGGAAAGTGATGGTCCCATCTAGATGTCCACCTTAGATTCTTCATTCCTCACCTCTCTCATAGACCTTTATTCAACCCCTTTACTATGAATTCAAAACTAAGAAAGCAATCAAAGCCTTGAAGAACCTAGATGAAGAAAATCATATATATATTTTTTCCTCTCTGAAATGAATCTAACACAACTTTTGAAAGGAGCATGAAAACCGGAGATGATGATACCAAATAAAAAGCCCAGATTATAAATAATCAAAAGAAAACTTTATATGATAAATAATCAAGACAAATGAAGATTATCTTGACCTCGCTAGTACTCTTTTAATCAACCCCTCTTAGAATCAATTCATAGAAATTCACAATGAGTAGGCAAGCAGACCCATACTGAGTTTAAAAGGGATTTTTTTTTTCTTTCAAATGAAACGAGCCCAACTAAACTTAGGAAGTCATATTAAAAAAAAAACTCAGATCATGAATAATTAAAACAAGCAAAGAAACCCCAAATCATGAATAATAAAAAAAATTGAACATGGTATGGGAATTTGAAAGATGGGGATCAAATGTCCCTTGAGATCAAAACAAATCCAGAGAGTAAAACGCTCGAGCATAGAGTAGGTTAGAGAAAAAAAAAAAAAACGAATTACAAGAGAGAGGACCTTTTGCCTTCTGTACAAAACACAAAAACAGGTTTCAGGAATCGAAATTGAGAAATTAAAAAGGAGCAGTTACCTTATTCAAGCCAAGTTGGAGGGGGATTCCCACTGCATTCAAACGCCACCGGCATGGTATTCGTTACTTGTCAAAGAGGACAAGGATCTTTTGTCGATACAACAGAAGGAACCTCTTTTATGCTTTTCCTTTGCACGGCAAGCGGCAGACGCTGCAGGACCTTTGTACAATCCACACGTACACAAGAGCACTTGTGCTTGTGTTCAATGGGTCCCCAGCCCCGTATCCGGGTTAAAAAAAACAGAAACCAATGATATTGAGTTACTGGCCGGGCCACTGCCTACATTTGCCTTACAATGGTTGAAGCTTAAACTTTGATCCGTGTGATAATGGATGTGCTATCGCACACAGTACTAATGTGTGATACCTCACAAGCAACTACGTAAGAATATTGGAACTTTGATTTTTATAAACGAACGTCAGATCGGAAATCACCAAGAGTTGCTGTGGATCGGTGGCGGACCCACGTTGTAACCACCTGGGTGTAATGGGCCTTGGCCCATAACCTACTTATCTCGAACCACCGCCCCACCCCTAAAGACTCTCTCTCTCTCTCTCTCTGTCTCTCTCCTGTTGAAAAGAAACTCCATGAAAACCTAGCCTCTTTCTTTTTCAAACCTCAAAGATCCAAGAAATCCTCTCGAAGTTCGATGGTCTTTCAGGTAAGTCAGTCTCCCTCTCTGTCTCTCTTCCTCTCTCTCCGGCTCTACTTCTCTGTTGCGTTGCTTGCAAACATCTTTCTCTCTAGATTTTCTGACTTTGATTCTTGAGAGTTCATATTTGTTTAGATGAGTGGGAATGGTGGAAATTAAAATGGAAGTGGAGAGACTTTTTTGTCTATCTCTAGTTTAGATTCAGAATATGGGCAGTTTCTTTTACTTCTAGGGTTTATTTCTTGTATAGTTTGAAAATGAAGTACTCTTTTTACTGCATTACTCTAGAATGGAATCTACTTTTTACTAGTGAAGTTTGAGTTTCTGGGTCTATATGAATTTATGGATTTGTTTTATTTCTTGTATCGTTTGAAAATTCTTGTTGAAGATAAAACACTCCAGTTTTTCATTATTCTGAAAAACGGAATCTAATGCCTACTAATGGATTTTGAGTTTTTGGGTGTATCTGATTTTTTTTTATTTGTTGGATTTTTTGGCAAGTGTTTTGAATGTGCCCCTAGTCACGACCCCAAATTCCTAATTAAGATTAAGATGCGATCAGAGCTAATGGAGCTACTATGGGACGGCGCACGGAGGACGAGAATTGGTGGAACCTCGATCCGCGCGCCAATTAATTTCACCCACAGGATTCCACTATGTGAGGTTATGCAAGGTCCTCGATCCATGAGGATCATCATCGTGAAAGCTTGCAGGGGCCATTTCAGGAAACAGGCATAGAAATTAGAGTATAATGGCATTGTCTGCTAAACAGAAATGAATTCATTCCGTCACTTAGTATTCAAGTTTAACAAAAGATTAAGTTTAGTTACATTCCAAAATAAGGCCGTACAAAAAAACCGGCCAATGATCAAAAGATGATATTCCCCAAAAATAAAAAAAATCCAAAAGATGATAGCATGGGCTCCGCAGCTTCAGATGCTACTCTGTGTATTCAGCTGCCTACTCTCGTATAACTAGCGGATCCGCGAGGTCCGGTTTAGGCACGTAGACGAGTTTGTTACTTACGGCATCAAGCGTAGCTCAGACAGGAGTGTGGCAAGTATTCGAAATAAAAAGACATAACCTGCAGGTGTTTGAACATATTTACAGTATTAGTATGTCACGCAGAGTAATGCATAAAGTTATGATTAACAGAAGCATAAACAAGAATTAATCGGACTATCAACTAATTGTCAATATATTCACATAATTATTCAAAAGGGGAAAAATCCATTGTTTCCTACAGTCAGAAAGATAGTACCATAGGACTCGTCCTAGGGCCGTTAACTCTACTACGGGGAAACATGAATCGAGCACGGGCTGTTGGATGTGATTTCTGGACCCGATGTGAGTGGAAACACAATATTATATAGAGCGATACTCAAAAGTACCAGCCAATTGCGAAGATTCCCGACTAATCCTGGAAATGGTAAAAAAGTGTGATCGCCAGTCACGGTAAACGGCCATGACTCTATTTGATTGCCTCCATGCTGGAAATTAAGGGTCCCACTAAACTTAGGAATTCTTTTTCTTTTTTTTTCTTTCAAATGAAACGGGCCCAACTAAACTTAGGAAGTCATATTAAAAAAAAAAAACTCAGATCATGAATAATTAAAACAAGCAAAGAAACCCCAAATCATGAATAATAAAAAAAATTGAACATGGTATGGGAATTTGAAAGATGGGGATCAAATGTCCCTTGAGATCAAAACAAATCCAGAGAGTAATACGCTCGAGCATAGAGTAGATTAGAGAAAAAAAAATAAACGAATTACAAGAGAGAGGACCTTTTGCCTTCTGTACAAAACACAAAAACAGGTTTCAGGAATCGAAATTGAGAAATTAAAATGGAGCAGTTACCTTATTCAAGCCAAGTTGGAGGGAGATTCCCACTGCATTCAAACGCCACCAGCATGGTACTCGTTACTTGTCAAAGAGGACAAGGATCTTTTGTCGATACAACAGAAGGAACCTCTTTTATGCTTTTCCTATGCACGGCAATCGGCAGACGCTGCAGGACCTTTGTACAATCCACAGGTACACAAGAGCACTCGTGCTTGTGTTCAATGGGTCCCCAGCCCCGTATCCACACGTACACATTTGCCTTACCACCGCCCCACCCCTAAAAACTCTCTCTCTCTCTCTCTCTCTCTCTCCTGTTGAAAAGAAACTCCACGAAAACCTAGCCTCTTTCAAAGAAACTCCACGAAAACCTAGCCTCTTTCATTTTCAAACCTCCGAGATCCAAGAAATCCTCTTGAAGTTCGATGGTCTTTCAGGTAAGTCAGTCTCCCTCTCTGTCTCTCTTCCTCTCTCTCCGGCTCTACTTCTCTGTTGCGTTGCTTGCAAACATCTTTCTCTCTAGATTTTCTCACTTTGATTCTTGAGAGTTCATATTTGTTCAGATGAGTGGGAATGGTGGAAATTAAAATGGAAGTGGAGAGACTTTTTTGTCTATCTCTAGTTTAGATTCAGAATATGGGCAGTTTCTTTTACTTCTAGGGTTTATTTCTTGTATAGTTTGAAGATGAAGTACTCTTTTTACTACATTACTCTAGAATGGAATCTACTTTTTACTAGTAAAGTTTGAGTTTCTGGGTCTATATGAATTTATGGATTTGTTTTATTTCTTGTATCGTTTGAAAATTCTCATTGAAGATAAAACACTCCAGTTTTTCATTATTCTGAAAAACGGAATCTAATGGCTACTAATGGATTTTGAGTTTTTGGGTGTATCTGATTTTTTTTATTTGTTGGATTTTTCGGCAAGTGTTTTGAATGTGCCCCTAGTCACGACCCCAAATTCCTAATTAAGATTAAGATGCGATCAGGGCTAATGGAGCTACTATGGGAAGGCGCACGGAGGACGAGAATTGGTGGAACCTCGATCCGCGCGCCAATTAATTTCACCCACAGGATTCCACTATGTGAGGTTCTGCAAGGTCCTCGATCCATGAGGATCATCATCGCGAAAGCTTGCTGGGGCCATTTCAGGAAACATGCATAGAAATCAAAGAATAATGGCATTGTCTGCTAAATAGAAATGAATTCATTCCATCAGATAGTATTCAAGTTTAACAAAAGATTAAGTTTAGTTACATTCCAAAATAAGGCCGTACAAAAAAACCGGCCAATAATTACAATGATCAAAAGATGATATTCCCCAAAAATAAAAAAAAATCCAAAAGATGGTAGCACGGGCTTCGCAGCTTCAGATGCTACTCTGGTATTCAGCTGCCTACTCTCGTATAACTAGCGAATCCTGTTGGACCGCCGCAAAGTCCGGTTCAGGCACGTAAACGAGTTTGTTACTTACGGCATCAAGCGTAGCTCAGACAGGAGTGTGGCAAGTATTCGAAATAAAAAGACATAACCTGCAGGTGTTTGAACATATTTACAGTATCAGTATGTCACGCAGAGTAGTGCATAAAGTTATGATTAACAGAAGCATAAACAAGAATTAATCGAACTATCAACTAATTGTCAATATATTCACATAATTATTCAAAAGGGGAAAGATAGTACCATAGGACTCGTCCTAGAGCCGTTAACTCTACTACGGGGAAACATGAATCGAGCACAGGCTGTCGGATGTGATTTCTAGACCCGATGTGGGTGGAAACACAATATTATATAGAGCGATACTCAAAAGTACCAACCAATTGTGAAGATTCTCGACTAATCCTGGAAATGGTAAAAAAGTGTGATCACCAGTCATGGTAAACGGCCATGACTCTGTTTGATTGCCTCCATGCCGGAAATTAAGGGTCCCACTCATCACATCGCTGTCGGCGACGCTTGATGGTCTCATCAATATTATTTTGGGTCATTACTATGGGGGTTCAGTCCATCTTTAAGGTTTGAGATGAGTGAGAAGACTAAAGTTCCATGCATTTGGAAGAAAAGAAACAAAAATAGCTGAAATATGAAATAGGTAACATAATTTTGAATTCTATGGGTTGCTGCATGCTTGTTACCAAATTTTTAATAATTTTTCTGTAACGTGGATCGGTCTCAAATTTTATAGGGAGTCGGTTTATATATTGATAAAGTCCCACATTTAATTTTGGATTTTTCTGAGTATTGAACCTTATGAAATAGTGGACACAAATCTGAATAAAAATGCTGGAATTTCAGCACTGTAGAATCTGGCCCATGATACAAGTCCACTCTCTGAATTTTTATAATTTCTACATAACTCCCATTATTCTAAATTTTTTTTGAGATTTAATGGACCCGAAGAGGAGGCTCCTATAAAATTTTCATGAATTTTGGCTTAACATAACCCTTCATGATTATGCACACAGGGCCAAGTTAACCTGCTGGATTTTGTGCACTGCAGAATTTGGTCCTTGAGACAGACCCGCTGTCAGATTTTTAATAATTTTTTGAAAGATCGAAATCAGTTGAAACCAAATCTCAATGAAAGAAAACTGACATGATAATATTCAGAAAAATCAGTGAATCTCAATTCAACTTAGAAATCATTGAAAGAGGACTTTGAAAACAGTGGATAGGCATAGGAAATTTACTGTAGTGCATTTTACAGATTATGGCTAGTTCAGTTCAGAAATTCTAGAAAGTGCATTTTAAATTGAAATCTTTTAATTCCAGATTCCTTAGAAATTTTATCGTAAAAAAAGAGAGCAGGATTCAATATCTGGTAAAAAAGAAATCATTGAAAACAAACTGCAAAACACAGTGGCAGGTTCTAAACTTCAGGCAGTGCAGAATTTCATGTCAAGTCGGATACGTGATTTTTATAGATTCTACAGACCTAATGTTATCAAGATTTTGGTTTCTCATGAGACTCTACAGGCCTGAGAACCTACAGAAAAATCATAAAAATCAAAAGTAACACAACAACTTAAGGCCTCAGTGTACCAAAGGGCAATGTATGAATTTCAAAATCTTCACACAATTGTCGCAGAATTTAGCATGCAGTTCCCCATAAAAATTCTAATAAACAGCACACAGAGTGAACAACTTCAGATTCTCATAAAAATCCACTGATATGTGCGTTTATAGAAGTTATACCAGAAACTAAAAAAAATGAACATAACTGTAACGTGCATGCAACACATTTTCTTAGCTCAATAACAAGGATGTGCGATATTACAGAAAATGCAACATCGTTTTATAGTAAAATCATTTTCAAGTGCGGTCAGTTGCATTGGAGAAACAGTTCAGATATGAATAAAAACACGGTAGTCTCAGGAGATGTTAAACGTGAATCCCGATGTGCACCAGTGCATTGTCATAACCCATTCACATATGGTTCCAATGCTCTCACGAGTTGCAGTATAAATTTATTCCAAATCAGACACACATGTGGTTAAGGATGTAACCAAAGATTATAATCTTTAACACACTCCGTAATCATCAATTTGCAATCTCAGAAATAAATGTCAGGCATTGTTTACCTACTTCATTCAGCTGGACCGCGCAATGACGCAAAACCAACCAAGAAGATCTAGTAAAGATGATGAAAATCAATAAATAAATAGAATAATAAAAATAAATAAAGGGGGTTGGTGCCAATATCTTGCTGAAGGGGATCAAATCCGTATCACCGGATACCCACTTCAAGTCCCATGGCAAAGAAGGGTAGGCTCGTTTTGAAAAAAAGATGCCTAAAATGATGCTTGGATGCATTTAAAAACTTGTGCAACATTAAAGCTCAAACATGAAAGCCGAAGGGTCCAAAGGCTAACTTGGACTGACTAAAGATGAGTGGGACGGTGCCGCGGTCAATCATAGCAAGTCCTCTAGGAGGCTATCTCCGTAAGGCCTAGTGAGTCGTGCAGAATGAGGGGCGGTGTCACTATTGCATCTTTAAAACAAGGGTCACTTAGGTCCCGAAAAATTAGTGATTTGATTGGAAAGATGGGTGGTTTTTAAGAAAACGCACATGATTTTTAAATAGATAGAAGCATCAAACTTGACATCTTTTAAAGAAAAGAGGTCTACCCTATTTTGCTTGAGATGTAACAAAACATTGGCACACGTTTTTTTGGTTTTTATAATTTTTTACTTTTTTTGGGTTCTTTTGAAATATAGGTTGGAATGGCCTAAACTATGGTATGCAACAGATTGAAAACCATTTTTTTGAGTTTTTAAGGAGACTTCTGAAATTTGTTTTTTTTAATTTCAAAAATTGGGCCAAAAGGGCCTAAATAGAGGTATGCATGGAACCTAACCTAAATCCTCATCTCTTTTGACATTGGAGCACATGGATGGGCTGACCCCATGAAATGGCCAGCCCGTCTACCGTAGCTCTCCTAGTCCCTAAAGATCTAAATTAACAAATAATGATGATGAATAGATATAAGGCTTGATGGAGTAAAGATGAAAAATCTAGATGATGAATGGGGATGACAAATACAATAAGTTAAATGATGACGGTATGAAAAACGCTAAATTTAAACAACGAGATGGACGGTTAAAGTAACAAAGAGTTGCACGAGCACGTCCATATGAATGACCCTAAGGCAAAAGATTTAATCTAGGTGCGAGACAAGATGAGAAAAGATTTAATCTAGATGGAGATTTAAACTGACCGATGAATTAACTATGCACGAAAATGTTAATATGGAGTGTTGGACGGTGATGATTGGGTAATTCTGGTGGACCTCATTCTATGTGACTCACAATCTAATGATGAAGGAGGTGATTTTAGTAGTCGTGATGGTCTGCAATCTATATGATGAGCATGATGGTAATGGTGATGATATGAATGACTTATCCTAATGAGCAACAAAATATATGATAAAAAAAAATGTGAGAATGACATAAGATAATCACGATGCAATATAAATGAATGGCCATGATGTGATCATGTTATTAATCTACTGGGCAGCATTTTTGAAGTACCAAAATGTCAGGTTGTGAACAGAATGAAATTCCTACCTCAGAAGCAGATCTACTCTGAGAATGATCTCAGCCAATTGCCATTTGCAGAATAGCCTGCATCTTCTCATCCAAAGCCTCTTCTGGTCGATCTCCTAGTCCTCACTGATTCTTATTGATCAGTCTCGTTTGTCACGTGGGGATGGTTGAGAGGTGAGACATGATGGCTGAGATGTAAGTGGATCCGGTTGGCTTGTACGGGGCTGTGATGACTGAGAGATGAGTGCTGAGGTGAAAATGGAAGGCCTCGTATGGAAAGAAGATGGGATTAGAAGATGAAGAAGAAGTCCCGTAAAATGGCTGTGGATGGTGATTGTAAAATGAAGGGCCCGAGATCCAAAAGATCGCTGGGATCTTATCTGTTACAGGTGATGGGTTGGATAGATGATTATCCCTGGGTTGTTGCTTATCCTCCCTCCTAGCCCTAATCGTCCCACCTGTTGGTTGTTAATGAGGAGAGATGAGGATGAGCAGATGATACGATGATGATCAATTTGAATCCACGATGAGCTTGACACGTTTGAATTTAAATGTTGAAAACTTGCTTGAGTTGATGGGCCAAGAGGCATGGGTTAGTGGACTTGACCAGGTTGGGTTGATGAAGTGATAAAGGCGAGCCCACTTCTCACTTTTATTAATTAGTAAAAGGGTGGGACCCATACATGCTGAATATGTAGAAAGACAAAGCTTGGGATCTAACCATTGGGTTTTCAAATCCTAATGTCAATGCAAATCTCATGCCATGTAGAACACGTTAGCATGTTGTTTTGAACCTATTGAACACAGAAAGGAGTTCGAGCTTTAAGGGACCCATGACTGATTAATTTTGGGACAAAAGTCCATAACTTTATACCCGGTCGTCGGATTTTCAAAATTTGTACATCATCGAAAGGCTTTTGATGAGAAGATCACGATAGTATATACAGATTTGGACCGTTTGAAGACCCGATGAAAATTTCAATTTTAGGGGGGTCCCACATATATTTAATTCGTGACCCAAAGGCATATCTCTTGACCCGACCGTTGGATTTTCGCAATCGTCGTACTATTGAAATTCAATAAAAAAATGGTTCAAGATGGCATAAAGGTCTCAATGATTTGAAGGCTGGAAAAATATTTGAATTTTCTCATGAGACCCAGGCGAAGAAAATCATGTCGCTCAATTGGACCGTTGGATTTTCAAAATCCATATTCCATTGGGGAACTCACAATGAGTATCATGAAAGTGAAATCCGATTAGAAGAGTGAATATTTGGTGAGGTCCACTCTAAAAAAAAAGAGGCCTATAATGATGCAACCTTCCTAAATGTGCATGATAATGAAGATTTTCATTTATTTATTCAAAATTGTCCAAATGGGGCAAAATCGGGGCATCAATAATATGAGTATTGAAATTATCCATAGGGGTGCCAAAATGAGGTGTCTACAGTATGCCCCTCTTTGGAGTGTGGCACAGAATGGGCTACACACCAAAGAAAGTAGACAAAGCTACATATCTCGCGAGAGCCTTTTGGGATCTCGTGAGTTGGCACCAAGAAAAGAATTGATCCAAGCTTTCTTTTCGGAACTTTTGCCTCAGATAGACACTTTGAATAGATAAAAATGAGATCTTGGTGGAATGTGTGAACACAATCCAATCTAATGATGCGATTCTTAGATCACAGTGGGACAAGATTAATGCAACCTACATGAATGGTGGGATTTATTATGTAAATGTTATATGTAATATGAAAATGAACGCAATTTTGAAAAGGGACTATGCAAGGTGGAAATGAGGACGGAGGGAACCTTCCAAGGTGATATACATTCCCGAGGGGAGTTTCGAACCTGAGGTTAGCACCTCCAAGGCATCACGATCTAAGTCGGCGGACACCACAATTCGCACAAAACGGTATTATGATCGCCATACCGATCGTCGGCACTTAAGGGAGGCCTACGGCGACTCAAATACGTGACGAAAATCAAGCAAATTAAAAGGATGACACTACTCACCTAGTTCGCTTGAGCTTTTCCGAACTTGGTTAGACGAACCCTCCCATCTTCAATTTCGCATAGTACCTGCAAAACTCAGGTGAGAAACGTCAACAATGCATAAGAGAAGATAGAATGCATTAAATGTAAAAATGCTAAAAAAATGCATAGATGTACAAGAAATGCAAAAGTGAGTGTTCGCAAACCAAAAAAAATGCCCTAGTGTGGCCTGCCAATCCAATCTTAGTCCCATAACCATATGACCTACAAAAATGAAACGCAAGATCAGTGTATCATCTTTTTTGGCCCCTTGCACAATTGTGCAAAGATGAATTATCTACTTTCTCGGTAAAAGTGTCAAGGGGGTCATAATCAAGACCAAAAGTTTTTTTTGTGTTTTTTTTTTTAAAAAAACTAAGGGAAAGGAAGAAAACTGCAAAATGAACAAACTGTTAGTCCTAAAAATGCATGAGGTGTACATGTGTGTGCACACGAATGTATGATGTGTTAGTGTGTGTAATGAGTTTTTCAAAGTCAAATGCATGCACTGAGACCTTCAACCACGAATTGGGAAAGTTTGTGTAATTATCAAAAAATGCCCCAGCATTATTTAAGGAAATATACGCCGGAAAAGATATGAGTGAACGTAACTTGGTTAGAAAGTAACTCCTAAATCCGATGGATGCAATGAAAGTGGTATCCCTCATTTCTAATTTCTGATTCCATTGCCACCATGACAATTGTCTCACGTTTCCAATTACCTCCTCATACTAGCATAATCTTTTTCTTTGACTTTGCAACTCATTATCCTGGTGCAAAAGGTGTGTTGTTGTCTGCAACAGGATACTAATTGCCGTGCATTGAGTGTTGTGACTGTAGATTATCCTTCCCTTGGCTCACTTTACGATAGTCTATATTATCTGAGTCTAGGCTTAATGAAGGATAAGGATTTTTCTCTCTCTATTTTTTTTATGGTAAATTAGGAGCGAGCTCCGAAGCACAAGATATAAGGAGCAAACCCACACCTTATGCGCGACTTCACTAACCCCCACTAGGTACATTTGGATAGGCAAATTTAAAAGCAGGCTTTGAAGCATAAGACATGGAGGAGCAGACCCATGCTTTATGCAACTTCACCAACTCCTAAATGGGTATATTTGAATAGGCAAATCTAAAAGTAGGTTCCGAAGCACAAGATATGGGGAGCAGACCCATGCTTTGTGCAACTTCACCAACTCCTAGATGGGTATATTTGGATAGGCAAATCTAAGAGTAGGTTTTGAAGCACAAGATATGGGGAGCAAACCCGTGCTTTAAGCAACTCCACCAACTCCTAGATGGGTACATTATTTCTCTCTCCTTTTTTTTGTTTCTTTTTTTTTTTTTTTACAACCTTTGGTCGTGTTAAATTTTGTGCATGATAGTCATTTCTCCCATTTTTGTGTATGAAGTGGAAGTGTGTGCAATCTTGAGTGCTAAGTCATTGATTGAATTAAAATAGATCTTAAGGAAATAATTGTCATTATAAGACAAGTAAACAGATTGGCATGTGTACCAAAATCACGAATAAATTATACCACATACTTTCGCAAGTACATGGCATTCCAAGGATTAGGGAGTTCCTCCCATTTTGAATCGACTAGCTTGTATGCATGTATTTCTCGAGTATATTTCCATTATGACATAGGGGCCTTCCCAATTTGGTCAATACTTACATGTGGTGTGTCTTCCGAAAGCGTGCGTGCCTAAGTCCTTTTGACCTCCTTGCTTTTATCAGTGGGCGCCAAGTTAGAGCTTTATTTATTTACAGCATACGAAAATGAGATCAGTGATATGATTTAGAATAACGCTATCTAGGCCTGAGATATCTTAGGACTTTGATCAGTAAGTATTTTATATGAGCCTCAGTCAATTGCCTTTTCGAAAACGAGAGCGTTGGTGAGCTTTGGACCGTTGTCGTCGCAGCCTTGTCCTGATTGATCTATGTATCGCTTGCATTTTCAGTCTTCCTTTCTTTCGATGTCGGTGAGTGACTCCTGATCGTCGCCTTTGGACTTTGCATTTACCTTTGACCTGCTGGAAGGTAGCTAAAAGAAATGAGAATAACCCAAAAATAATGGTGAAGAATTTCATGAAACATTTCCTGAACTTTCTTGTGAATGTTGGATGTGGATGCCTTTGAGTTGCACCATGTTCCATGGCTGCCATGAAATGTTTATCTAAGGTTGGCTCTTGTTTAATATTATCCATGTTGCTTGTCTGGTAAATGGTTGAAAGCTCTTCTGAACTGAGTTCTGCAATAACAAGGGGATTATCTTTTAAAAGCAGGCATCCTCCAAAAGACTGACATAGTACTGTTGGCTTGTTTGCTTTGGACAAATCCTTGAGAGTTCTTCCAAAGTAATCATTCCAAAAGTACTTTCTGAACTCCTAGGGACAACACGGATCACTCTTTGAAGCTCATCCGCCTCATGCTGAATTCGCCTTATGGTAGTTCTTGAGAGGTCTTCAATGGTCAATTCCCCGAAAATATTGTCAAAAGAAACAATATTATTGCGATCTTCAAGAGTGATTGGATCCCATTCCATGACGTCATCCATTTCAATTTCCTTGCTGGAATTCTCATATTTGTCCTCGAAGTTCAATTCTGAAAATAAGATCGGATTTGGAGTCGAAGGTTGGATTTTTAGATTTTGCACAAGAGATTTGGTCGTCCATTCTAGTCTTCGCTCAAATTCCTTTATAAATCTTTAACTTATCTGTACTAGAAACTGCAATCTCAAGTAAAAGTGGTTTTTTGTAATGTTGACCCCCACTTGTGGATTTTCTGTTTCTTTTATGATCTTTGGTTTCCATTCAAGAAATAAGATTGGACTTAAAGTTTGGATCCTCGATCTTCTTGTCGGGTATTTCATCTTTAGTTCTTGCTCCTTTTGAAAGCCCTTCATGAATTCTCGACTCATTATGATGGGAAATTTTAATTTTAGATAAACGGACTCTCTTGGGATATCCATCTTCGTTGATCTCATTGTTGGCTTCTTAGGGTACCATTCTAAGAGAAAAATTGGCCTTGTGGAATGGACTTTCAATTGCGGTGTTTGTGGCCCTGATTCTTTTTTCTGCATGAAAGCCTCCATGAGATTGTGACTTATCTTGATGGGGAGTTTCAGTTTTATATAAAAGAGGCTCCTTGAAATTGTACGTTGTCATTTTCAAGCCCACATTTACTTCCCATGCAACCTCAGGGTACAATCTCAAAAATAGAAGTGGCTTTGGCTTCTGTATCCTCAAATCTAAAACTATGAGCTCGATTCCTGGTGACTTCTCTTCTTCAAAAGGCTCAAAAAGATCATGACTTTCAACCATTAAGGACTTAGGTTCTAGCTTCTCTGGATACCATTCTAAGAAAAAAACCGGCCCTGGCTTTGACAATCCTAAGGTTTGAGTTGAGATGTCATTGTCCAATAGTTGCATTTCTTCAGGAAACTCAAGGAAATCTTGACACTCAACTGTTGTGGATTTGGAGTTGATTTTATTATCGAGTTTCTCAATTGGACTTAGTTACATTGTTGCAAATGGTTCAGGCTGAGATTTCTCATTTGTGTGTCACTCTTGAGTCAATGCTTTATGATCTTCAAAGATTTGTGAAACACCCAGCCCACCAATAGATTTAATGGCATCTTGCATTTGATCATTTTCCTACATTATATCCTTATAATCATCTTTAAGATTCTAATCATTAATTCCTTCATCAAAGATAGAACTATGAAGCTCTTGTTCTTTAGTGTCGGCCTCTAATTTGTCATCTACGTGTATCTTGGACTGAAAGCTCTCATTATCATTAATGTTATTTTCATGAATGGGATCATTGAAAGAACATAGTGGGACCTCATGGAGGTTTTGTGAAATCTTAGAAGAAAGTGATGAGACAAGTGGAGGACTAGTTGTGCTGGTGGGAGGACATGGTGGATTTGCTAAACCCAAACTTTTAGACCTCTATGGCACTTGGTCATGAATAGTGGGAGTTCTCCTTCCAACTTGTTTGATGTCATATGTTGGAATAGAGGGTGACGTGGACCTATTTCTAATCTCATCAATTTCATCCCATGGGTGTGTATATTGTCCATACTCCACTGTATCAAGTACCTCACATTCTTTCTCAAGTTGGATTGAACCTACTGGCATAGTCTAGGGATTGGACCCACTAATGTTCTGATCAATCTCATCCCAAGGATTTATATATTGACCATATTCTCCTAAGTCATAAACTTCTTGAATCAGGCTTGTTGGAGTTCTCTTTGATCTGTATCTATTTTCAATTTCATCCCAAGGGTCGATGTATTGACCGTATTTGCCTGTGTCATAGACTTCCTGAAATTGACTTGATGGATTATTCTTTGACTTGCATTCATTTTCAATTTCATCGATCTCATCCCATGGGTCGATGTACTGACCGTACTCACCTGCATCATAAACTTCACCTTTTCCTTCATGATGGACCGTAAAAAGTCGATTTTTCTCCCCCGTTATATTTTTGCGCATGTGGGTCACGTATCTTCTTGTATGATATTGATTTGACCAACTCCTATGGATCTCTTGGCCAGTTGCTCTTTTAACTTTTGAAATTTCTCCTTTAAATCTTTATTCTCATTTGAAATGATTTGTGGAGGGCAAGGATGCACACTATTGTAGGCTATGGAAAAGTTTGAAGAGGACTGTTAGGTCCCTGAGGAGTGCATGGTGATGTTTTTTAGTACGAGAATTAGATAAGAAGACCCGAGGAAGATCTAGTGAAATTTGAGAGGATGGTGAAACTTGGAGAAGTTGCATGGACTTCTGAGGCGGGTCGGGTGGGCTATGAGATGATCCATTTGGCCGGCTCATTAGTTCATGTTCCTTTTGATTTGACATGAGTTCCCTGGTTCCCTCATAAACAAGTTCACTAGTTCCATAGCTTAATGCTGACTCATTGTAAGCTAATTCATAGCGTGGATGCACTCGAGATGATGGAATAGACTTTGCCTCATAGTATTCTACTCTATATGTTGGCAACTCATGCCTTGATTCTTGTGACTCATGATTGGATGGATTGACTAGAGCCTGTTCAGAAGTTGATCGAGACTTTGACCTATAATATGTAAATTCCCCCTTTTCATATATCTGATGGTATTCAGTTGATAAGTAATCTCCCAAACAATGCCCACTTCGATAATCATCATCATCTTGACATGCTCGCCTTGACCTAGTGGAACGTTTAATCACGTGATGAGCTCGGTAATCTAAAAGAACATAATCCCCAATGTCTGGGTCCCAAGTATAGTCCCTTTGAAGTTCTCCTCTTATGCATCGCTCATGGTATCTATGAGTGACTAATCGGGCCCGCTCATTCTCATACCTAGAGGTTTGTGGGGACTCATAATGGTAATATTGCGGGTCCCTTTGGCTTGGAGAAGGAGATCTTAAATATTGATGAGAAACCTGGGTGCGATGCCTCAAAGAATGACGTCGGTCATTAACTGGGGAATTATCATAAGGTAGGTCCCTTCTTCGCATATGTTCCCTGTTGACTTTCAATGATGTCATTTTGTTACTCCTTGTTATTAAGGTATGAGGATACTTCTCAGTTGTCCCTCTTCGCGACTCATAATATGACTGGTCATCAGATTTAGATGTGGGTCCACAATGTGATTCATGAATTACTCTCCTAGAATTCCGCGACTGAGGTGGGTCCTCCAGATCACGGAATCTATCCCTCGATTGGGACCGTGACAAGTCATAGGTCGATTGTCCCGACATTATTCAAACATGGGTGAAGGAGATGAGAAAGCGCACAAAAAAAAAAAAAAAAAAAGTGAGAATAAGAAAAGAATGTGAAGAAGTGCACCTAAAATGGTTATAGAAGGAGAGGGCTCACTAGTGATTTTTGAGAAAAATTTGCACGCCCCATGTGTGAAAGGTGAAAACAAAACAAACAAGGAAGTCAAAAGAAGGACTAACTAAAATCTAGTTATGAGGGGATGTTAAAGTGCTTCTAAGTTCAGATGGGGATCCTAGATAATTTCTATATTCAAGAGGGGACCTAGATGAAATCTAAGTTGTAATGGGAATACTAGATGCAATCTAAGTTCAAAATGGGAACCCTAAATGAGATCTAGATTTTAAAGATTCCTTTCAAAAAATAAAGTGAAAAAAAAACAAGAAAATGAAAAAGCATAAGAAAGATGCAACTCCTAAATTGAATGCAAAACAAATCGATGTTAATGTGGAGAGCATTGGTAGAAAAGCATAGACCCTTTCAAAGAAAATGACCCAAAACAATTTAGATGAGACACAAGTGGTCCCACCATGATCGCCAGGCTGTTGGATGTGATTTCCGGACCCGATGTGGGTGAAAACACAGTGTTATATAGAGCGATAATCAAAAGTATCAACCGATTCCGAGGATTCCCGACTAATCCTAGAAATGGTAAAAAAGTGTGATCGCCAGTCATGGTAAACGGCCATGACTCTGTTTGATCGCCTCCATGCGGGGAATTAAGGGTCCCACTCATCACAACGCCGCCGGCAACGCGTGATGGTCTCGTCAATATTATTTTGGGTCATTATTATGGGGGTTCAGTCCATCTTTAAGATTCGAGATGAGTGAGAAGACTAAGTTCCATGCATTTGGAAGAAAAGAAAGAAAAATAGCTAAAATATGAAATAGGTAAAATAATCCTGAAATCTATGGGTTGCTGCATGCTTGTTACCCAATTTTTAATAATTTTTCTGAAAATTGGATCATTCTCAAATTTTATAGGGAGTCAGTTTATATATTCATAAAGTCCCACATTTAATTCTGGATTTTTCTGAGTATTGAAACCTTATGAAATAGTGGACACAAATCTGAATAAAAATGCTGGAATTTCTGCACTGCAGAATATGGCCCATGACACAGGTCCACTCTCCAAACTTTTATAATTTCTACATACCTCCAATTATTCTAAAAATTTTATGAGATTTAATGGACCCAAAGAAGAGGCTCCTGTAAAATTTTCATGAATTTTGGCTTAACATAACCCTTCAATGAAAGGGCTTGATTTGGAGGTGGTTAAGATCATCACTGCATTAACGTCAATTGATCTTTCAAACAATAGATTTGAGGGGGAGATTCCTAAATCAATATGCAATCTCAAGTTACTCCATGTGCTCAACTTCTCACAAAATGGCTTCAATGGCTCAATTCCAGCATCTTTGGAAAATTTAACAATGCTAGAGTCATTAGATCTTTCAAGAAACAAGTTGTCAGGGGAAATACCCTGGCAAATGTCAAAGATTACATTTCTTGAAGTCTTGAACCTCTCACAAAATTTCATTTTCAGAAGAATACCACAAAGCCAACAGTTCCTCACATTTACCAATAGTTCCTTCCTTGGGAACATTGGTTTATGTGGACTGCCATTATCAACAAAATGTAAAGATACTGTGGCTACACCACCATCGACCTTTAGTAGTTTTGGCTTGGATGGAGTTGGAGAAACTGATTTGGAATTCATGTGGATGGGATTTGGAATTGGATTTGGATCTGGATTTGGAGTAGTTTTTTGGACTTTAGTGCTTTGGAGGACATGAAGTATAAAATACATGAAATTCATTGATAGAATGTTTGTTTATAATTTTTCAATGATTCCATTATATGTATATTGGTAAGATACTTAATAAATGAGAATACTTGAAAGAAAGTTGATGAGTTTGCTGTGAGCACAAGGGATGTAGTCTTTTCATGGATGGTTGTCTTTTGCTACCAATATGAAATTGTGAAACATGTGTAATAAATACTTTTGTAGTTTATTTTACACTTTTTGAATATATGCAAAGTTATTCATATAAAACCCAATAAAGGCAACTAGTAGTTTTATTCAAGTGCGTTTTTATTTTTTTTTTCTTTTGTTGAGGTTGTTGTATTTGTTCTTAATACATTAAGGGCGCATTTGTATAATATTACTACAAAACTGGTTCTGTGGACTTTTCCTTGTCTATTTTTTTCCCGACTCCTCATCTGAAGCACCTTTCTGCATAATCAAGGAAAACTTAGCTCATTTTTGTGCTTGTCCTCTGGGAAAAGTGGATGCACCAAATGTGAAAATTTATATGTTCAAAACCCGCTAAATTCTAACTAAATTCTTAATGTTTTTCTCTTGAACAACTTGGGATTTTTCGGATGAAAATGGTTAGGAGTATAGAAAATAAAACATATTTCATTCCAGTGGCTCTAGCCATGGATGCCCTTTTTATTGTGTTCTTTAATCACCCGATAGTCAATACTGGCCTATAACCACATTCATGACATTAAAGGAAATTAAGGAGACTCTTGTTGAATGCCTACCATGTCACCAAACCTTTTCTAGGTGACAATAGGACCATCAATCTCCCCTTCAGCTTCTCTCAGGTCAAACTGAAACTAGAGATGCTCATGGGTCAATCATTGGGGAGTAACTATGCCAAGCGCAAATGGGTTGCAGACAGCAGACGACTATATTTTGTTTTTTTGTTGTAAGCAGTGGTTGTCAGGGTCATGGTCTTGTAGACTGACCCAACATACATATTTCTCCTAGAAATGATTCTGATGGCAAGAAAATTATGAGATGCCTGATTTTGATGGCTCTGCATTCTTGAAAAGGCACGATTTCTTTGTTTATTTTACACTTTATTTTGTTATAATCTCTCATTTGGATTATTGAAGTCCAACTGTGTACAGTGTTAAGGTGAGGAATTTTGGGGTCTTATACAGAGTAGATATAATTTGCAGCCCATTTATTGTTTATCATTGGTGATCCATCCCATTAATGTGATTGTTCCACCATAAATGGATAGTGTTGCCAAAAGTATCAGGTGGGAAGATTCTATTTCCAAACTGCATATAGATGTAAATAAAGAAAAAAGGGATGAAGAGTGTATGTCTACGACCTTCCAATTTGGAGAAGTGGGTTGCAGCAAACTAATCAATTTCCTATTGTGGAGGGTCTAAAACTTCCTCTTCCTTACTCAGGTGGATGTGTTCAATTTTGCATTCCCCACCCCCCTTTGCCCTTCTTGTTACCTGGGTCTTCCTCAAGTTGCATTAGTCTGGATTTTATATCAATCTGCAGCGCCAACTGGATAATTCTTTCCTGTATGCAGCATGCGACTGTGGCTCTTTTAGGGGATTCCTTGGGCAGGCGGCAGTTCCAGTCCCTGATGTGTAAGGTCACGGGCGGGAAACAATCCAGAATTGGGAGATGTTGAAAGTGAGCATTGTCTCGTCAAATCCCCATGCACTTAATAAACGACCCAATAGGTGGGTTTATGGATTCCCAACAACCAACACTACCATTGTCTATTACTGTTCCGCAAGCCTATGTGACTTGGAGCCTCTAAACATCAGTGACCTTGCTGCTTTGTGCAATGCACTTGGATCGTCCTCCGACTTTCTTGCAGTGCTATCTCCACAGATTCAATGTTTTGGTTCTCAATAGAGGGTACCACTGGAACAAAGGCAAGCTTAATGAAAATCAGTGGGTGATGTCTGTAGCTGGTGACCCATCAGAGACAGGAAGCTTGATCAAATAGGAAATGCCAAAAACTTCATCATTTATAGTGTTGTAAAGTGGTTGGATTTAAAATACAAATAATCAATAATAACAAGTTAATTAGTTTCAATGATCATGTGTTTGAATTGGTTTTAGCACCTGTTTGTTTGCATTAGAATAATAGATTTCATACCGGAAGTGGTTAAAAAGGAACATCAAAGTTGAGTTTCCAAAAAATGAGCATCATAAAAGGAAATAGAATCAAGGGAAGATGGAAAATGAAGGCACAGCCATGACCCTAGTAATTCAATAAATAGGAAAGCAAAGGTCATATATCCATGTATCCACCTTATGCCTTCACCCCCTAACTTCTTTAATAATCCTCTTCATTTTACATTGAATTTATCTGTGTTCAATTCCTATGTATCTCATGCAAAGAAACAGGCCCTTGTGTTACGAATGTAAATTGAAGTGAATGAAACTCGAGACTTTCTAAGTTTCACTAAACCACTAAACCTATGAAGAATTGGTTATTGTCATGGTCAAAACTTTTACGAATTGGGGCAATATTGTTAGACTTAATTTCTGATTCAGGTGGCGTCACACATACATATGGGCTCCACTTGATTCATACGATTAACATTATACTATTTTGGCTTTCCTTGTTTGAGAAAATTTGAGTTTAAGTTGAGTTCATTCTCAATCTAAAGCAAGTTTCTTAGTAAGGCTACAATACACGCTTGGTAACCTTGATGGATCACAGGACATTAATGTTTAATTATACTAGTGATGGGTACATGGGTTGCACGTAGTTGTTACTAAAATGATAGTATTAGTGGCCTGCATTTCACATTTGACAAATAAGGTGATCATGATATGCATTTAACCAAATTATACCATTTCACATCCCCACCTCTTATGCAACCAACTCAGTTCACAATCCAAAAATTTTATCCTCAAGGAAAATTATACATTTCTATGCTACAAAATGTACATTTCAAGGTAGAATCCCTGTTCAAAATTAAATGTGCGCAGTCTCACATTCCTAGTTAAAAAGTAGCTGATAAAGTTGGACTGTCATGGAGAAAAAACAGAAGATCACTGGCCTCTTCTAATGTATTCAGACATTCCTTGTAGCTGCCATTGTCCTTAAAGGCATCCATAACCAAGGAGAGTGGTTTTATAAAATTACCAATGTCTGACCGCAACTTAACAGGATACCTTCTCCCATTACAAAATACAGTCAGCTGTTGATGAAAACGAAATTGAAGATTTTGCTTTGTTGTTTGACCTGGTTCTAGATATGCAATCTCTTCACCTCGAATCAGTGTTGGCACATTTTGAGGTATCGCGAAGCTGGAAAGTATAGAAGCACACAACACTGTGTAATCCAAAAGTAAATAAGTAATATGACTGCAAGAGTGTTTGTGTGCTACCCTCTTTTACATAGCATTCACATGATGTAATTACGCCACTGTAACATGGCGTCTGGACCTAAAATCATACGGGACTACAGAAGTTACCAAGAGTGTGCCCCATTGTGGATGTACCATAGCCCCAAAGCCACAGATCAGAATATTTTCACCCACATATTTTGGACTAAAAGCTTCCAATTAATTACCCATTTGACTGATTAGATGGTTCGGACTTGGGTCTATCCAATCAGTATGATTCTTTGGCTATATGGTCCATCCACCATCCACATGGGGCAAAATTTTTAGATCCTGACCAGAATGCATGTAAGATATATATGGTGAATATACAGCAGAACCTCGTGATGTGGCTAGTAGAATTTCACCATTTTCCAAAGTAACACCAAAACTACAACCCGGAATGTAGAAAATGACAAAATAAAGAATGAGAATTAAATCGCCTTTCATAGGTTTCTGGTGCTTGTTTTGCAAATTCTAGAGTCTCATCAGATTCTTCATCGTTACAATGATTTTTGCCAGCGGTTCCATGGGACAATGTTCCAAGAAAATGTCCACACATGCCATGAACGTGGATATGCAGTTTCAACCGAACTGTCCATAAAATGTTCAAAATTCTAAGTAACCTTGTTCATTTGAAGAGCCAGACAATGTGTCAACTACAAGGCTTTGGAAGAGGCTCGTATCCAGGAGATGCACCAAAAACAATATATGAAACAGATCCAGGAAGATACAACTGAAAATCGTTATTAGTGTGCGGTGATGATTTTGCCTTTCCACTGAATATTTTGTCTACAAGTTTTTGTTGTAGATATGGAGTTTTCCGTAGATGTGAATCTGTTTCTTCTTGGCATTGAGAAGCTAAATGGAATGATAGAAGTTTGCTTATAACATGAGCACGAACAGGAGTCTTCTAAATTAGTTTAAATCACATTTTGGCAGTTCAAGAACATAGGTGAGGAGCTTTATGAATGTCAACAAATGTTGACCCCGAGCACACAACAGAACCTGTTGAAAGAGCATTTGAGAGAGCCCGAGAAAATCATCAAATACACTATAATAGATTTAGATTCAACAACAAAAAGCAATTGGAGCCTGACTTTGACAAAATATAAATGTGCATAAAATTTAGAAAAAAACCTTCGGAGCCCGACTTTTCTTCTAATACTAAAACAAACCCATGAAAAGCTTAGAACTTAAAAATAATTTTATAGAGGTTTCTAAACTCACACCAGATAGCTTTGTCATCAGGTAAATGCCTTCATTCAAGATAATTACCATTCATTTTAACCATGAATGCCGCACGTTTCATGTAATAAATATGTCTCCAGCCCCCGTCCTCACTGGGCCAGCTGTTTCAAACAAATTGTAACAGCCAAATGGAGAGACATACGATTTTTTGGAAAATTCAGAGAAGAGAGGGATGTTCGATGATGACAATGATGTGGCATTGCGAGAGTTAAATTCACAATCTTTAGATTCCCATTTGATATTCAAAGAGAGAATTGGGATGGCAACACAAATTCTTTAAGTTTGGAGAATTGAGCTTCCAAGTTTTAGGAAGCAAACTATACTCTGTAAATTCTATAAGTTTTATGAGTTCTAACAATTTTCTTTTACAATTTCTGAATTTTTTATGAATCAAGTTAGAAACAAGCAGTGGATGAATATATTTTACCATGTTGAAACTGATTAGAGTGAGGTCTAACTGCTGTACAAAATTAGTATGGAAACATCTTCACATGTATATAAAAATACACCAATCAGATCAAAACCTACAAAAAATAAAAAATAAAATAGTGAATCCAACAAAATAATAGAAACCCAATTTTTAGAGTGTTTTCACCATGATTGACCCAAAATAATAGCATTAGAAAAAAAGGTGATTTAAAGTAGATGATAACAGAGCACAACAGAATTTTCTTCCTAAGCAAGGAAAAAAATGATTATACTCATCACTCATCAGTTAGGAAAATACCTTAGCAGTAGCATTAAGAATCTGATGCATTGTATCCAGCTCTTCAAAAATAAAGCATCAAGCAAGGTACTGAAGTACTGTGGGCACAGTCCTAGAAATAATCTGCTCCAAAGAACTATACTCTCCTACTATCCAAATAATTGTTGCACAAGCTGCAGGACCTTGATTGCATCCAATATACGAGCTAGTTGAACAATCACTTTCGAAAAACAGAGGAAGAATGGAAAATCAGTTAAGAAAAGATAAACATATTACCCCAATACAAAAAAATAAAAAAAATTCTCATAAAAGTACTGGTGAAACAACAGCCACAGCATAACATATTTCTGTTCTTATAGTAAGAAAAGAGAAAAAGGAGTTTACTTAAATGAAATTGACACTGCTAAACTAATGAAATGGGTTTCAATCAAATTCTGGATGCATGTCTGGAAAGCGGAGACTATAGATCGGAAACTCATGAATGTTAGAAAATGAAAAGTAATATAAAGAAAGAACACCTTAAAAAATGGATTCTAAAGCAAAGTGGTTATCACCTTTTCACGATTGCCTGGGTTTTGCAGTATAATTGCTTTTAGGACATGACTGCTTGTGTTAGAACACTTCTTCCACAATGGTGGAGCCTAAACTACCAGTAGAAGATTTTGCCATTTGAGTTGTTAGTTCAATAGAAACAGTTCCTAAACTAATTCAGAAGTTGTTTGAAGTTTGAACACAGAGAGATCAAGCACACACCTTCTATGGTCAAAGCAAGAAGCCCTTAAAAGCAAGTATTAGTGACAGTGGAAAGCCTTTGTGCAAACAAGCCTAAATTCTTTATTGCATCTTTCCTTACCCAACCTCTTATTGCCACTGTAGCAGTACATAAGTGCTTCTTTTTTCTTTGATAGATTGGGTCACTGGTTAAAGTGTTATTACATAGATGAGGACCAGGGATTGGTCCCTAGTCAATACTGGTGAGACTGAGGTGCATAGTCGCTGAGCTATCAGTGGTTTGACAGACCTAAGTGCTTTTCTTTGTAGTATGGATGTGCTATAATCTCCTAATCCTAGCCACTAAAAATAAATTACAGGACCTATGGAAAAGAAAACTAATACACAGAGAAGTTGAGTAAGAACACAACCACACTATAAAGCAAAAAAGGAATGGAAAACATTCTTCTAAAATGTTAAACAACTAAAGAGTTTTTGAAATAATTTCTAGCAGGATAAATACCCATATCTATATTAATGCATTGATGTGAGGTTGGAAGTAAAATTAAGATCAGTGCACAACAATCGGACAATTAAAAAATAAAAATAAAAAGATAATTTACATTATAGTGATATACAATAAACAAAATCATCAACCAGATACTAAAATAATCAAAATCCATGGATTTATATCCTAAACCAACAAGATTTCTCCTTAACTTCTTAATGACGATGTGATTCTACCTTAAGTAAAAAAAATCTGAACCACCAAAACCAATGGTTTTATTGTAGAAATAAAAGGGAAAAGGATAAGAAATAATTCATTATCATTTTCACTACTCAATGAAGATTTATTTCTCAATGGCTAAAATCTACATGACCTTTTCTTATCGGTACATGGCTAAATTGCATAACACAATCCCGTAAAGAATACCCAAATGTAAAAGAAGCTTTGACTCAGCGTTTTGAAAGACATTCAACACCCACCATAACAGTGAACACCAAATGCGAGAACCAAGTCAAAAACGAACTTTTGCCACCTCTAAGTTTGTATCCAGTTTTTCATCATACCCATGAACACCAAACCACAAATTTAATGAATTGAATTCCAAAAACAAAGAAGTTCTTAAATAAGTAACTGGTGTAGCAATCAAATGATTGTAGTCAATACTACTTTCCTGAAACTCCATGTCACCAAACCTATCTCACAAACTCCATATCAGCAAGACACCTTAACGTTTCCACTCAAGAATTAGTGCATTTGACATGGCAACTCTTACTAAACCGTGACTATTGGTAAAGTCCCACATTAACATGGACACTTACTAAAGCATGAGTATTGGTAAAGTCCCACTTTAACATGGACACTTACTAAAGCATGAGTATTGGTAAAGTACCACATTACACTAATGTTGGCATCTGATTGATGGCCTGGAAATCAGTAGTTTTTCTTTTCGGGTAAGAGACTTGAGATGCCTACCACATTGGATTGTTGGTTTGTTCCATGGAGTGTTCCCAAAATCCAGATTTGGATTAAAAAAAAAAAAAAAAACGTTTACAAAATGCTAACCGTAGTAGAAGTGCCTTTCTCCTGATAACTCAAGAATGGATAATGCAAGAAGTCTGAAGTTGTCTAGAGGCTACCATCACTTCATTAGATCAAAGCAGCAGGTTGGGCAGCCATGATCAGGCAGTGAAAAGATATCTAAAGGTAATAATACTTTCAATATTTCTATATATAAAAAAAGACACGCATAAGCATACACTTTCTACATTGCTTATATGTGAAAAGAACTGTAGGAGTAACCTAGAGGCTCAGAGAGACTGTCTCCCTTTTTTTTTATTTGAATTCAAAATTTCAAATAGAGATTGTCTTATGAGTTCTTTTTCCCCTCTCTAATAAGTAACTCATCTTTAAAATTCCAAATGAATCTTGAATGTGGAACATTGTTCCTAATTCTTGGTTCCTTGATATGATGGTTCAAATCAATTCTATCGATTAACCCTACAAGTGTTTATAAGATGAAAATGTTGGGTATAAGTTGGCCTTAATATCCAAGCACGATATAGAGCAAGATACTCTTGCAACCATTCCTAGATGGTAATACACAACAAAATGAATATCTATTTAACAGAGGTTGGAAAAAAGCTGTGATAGATAGTGCAGTCTTTTTGGAGCAAAATGTCCATTTAACAACTGTTTCTAAAATGGGATTTAATGCAACGTGCGTGTGTGTACCACTTGCAACTGTTTATAAATGGTAATACATAACAAATTGATATCTACTTAAGAGAGGCTGGATAAAAATTTTATTAAATAGTATAATCTTTTTGGAGTAAAAAAGGTCCATTTAACAACTGTTTCTAAGATGGGATTTAATGTAACATGGGTGTGTGTATCACTTTTTACTCTGACTCTTTATAACCCTTATATGTAGTATAAGGATGGATGTTGCACTCATGCCAGAGCAAAGAAGCTATCAAAACATGAGTGTGGCCATATTACATCTACTTTGCTAGGTGTGGGGTTATCAGGACATGGGTTATACAAATGAAGCTGGACAATTTAAAAAATCTTTAGTATATGAAACTCGAATATCCTGGATCTTCATAGATTTGAAATTGGAATGTCCCATTTGATTGTCATCTCATCATCATCATCGTTTTGGCCTTATCCCATCAAATCATTAAGTTTCAATTTTCTATTAGATTTTTTATCGAACACTTCACATTCAACTTTTTGGAGCAAAGAAGGTCCATTTAAATGTTGTTACTGACATGGAATTTAATATAATGTAGGTATGTGTCCAATGGAAGTTCCATTTCTATATGAAAGAAACCAAGTCATTTTCTTTCTCGAGTTAAAGCAGTGTTCAAGTAACAGTCGGTTGATAGAATTGCTGATTCTTTATTTGGATAAGGGTGACAGTGAAGTTTAATTGCTCCCTCCCACTTTGTGATTCTTTTGTTCTAACAAGCGTTATGATACTCTTATACCTTTGTACTCCAATTCTTCAGATTGGGTTGTTTTTTCTTGTTGTACACTTTCAGTTTAGTATGTCACTAATTGACAAAAAAACAATTAGAAAGCGGCTAAAGACGAACCAAACCAATCTAAAGAGAAAAAAAAAAGTTAATGTTACATAGGTGTGTCCCACCTTTCACTCCATCCGGAAAAAAACAGTGTCCTCATTTATGGTGCTCCATCATAAATAAAAAAAGAGCTTGGAAAAATAAGTGCATACCCTTGAGTGGTAGAGCAAACATGAAGAGAGTGAGCAACTCATGAGATTAATGGTTTAGATACATATCAATGAACCACATGCAAGTATAACATCAAATTTTAAACAAAAACACATTGATTGGGTATTTAATTGAAACAATTATTCTCATCTTATATCCAGAATAACTAAGTACATAAAGCAATCAAGATATAGAAATTTAATCTACACCATCAAATTCAAACTTCTAATTACAGAATCAATCTACTAATAGAGCATGTGTGTAGAGATTTATGATGCAATAACAATATTTAATCATAGTTTACAATTAATACTAAAGAAGTAATCATTCAAACACACAAAAATATTTAAGAAAGGTGTTTTCATCATCTTCCATGAAACCCCAAAACTATGATGTCAAAATATATATATATATATATATATATATATTGTTAGTGATAGCTCTATCCAAGAAGAGCAGAATGATATATAGGCTGCCAGCCTTCTGTTTCTAATAGATAAGACTCCTTGAATTAGTCTCCTCTATCCATTAAACATAAAAAGAAAAGCAAAAACAGAAGGCATAAATATTGCTTCCCAAAGATTAAACCAACATAATAAAAAAGACGACCTGCAGCCGAACCCTTCTAGCATTCTCAACTTAGCAAATAAGAAGCCACTATACCTGGTACCAAGGGCGGTGCCTTGAGAAGATCAGGCCATCACCTTAGAATATCATATCCACACAAGTTCAAGCACGCATACAAATATGCCTGAACCTTCCTTCCATTTAGTTTTTTTTAAATGTATCATTTACTTTAAGATCCAGAATGATAAAGAAATCTAAAAACCAATTGAGAGAGAGAGAGAGAGATAGAGAGAGAGAGAGAGAGAGATCATATTGCAAAGGAACCTGCAATTTTTCAAACAACATGGTTATAAATTGATCAGGTAGCACACAATAATGGAGGGGACCAGATCCACAAAATGATAAATCTAGATCCGAGTTTAAACCGATCGGTCGTGCCATATTGAAGCAGTGCAGGGAATGAGTATAGCCAACGGGCTAAACTCCAATTCAAAAGGCTTACGGTAGGATGTCTAGCTCTCACACCAAAGATAAGAGAGAATCACACGTTTGAGAGAGCTCAATTTTCATTCAATTTCTGTATATCCCTAAAAAGATGGGATTACATCTTTATATAATAAAGTCTAAGTACTAATTTAGCAATCAATCCATACTAAATAAGAAAACTCCCTAATTCTAAGAATCTAGGAAAACTTAGAAACTACCTAATTATTGTTTAAATCATAGCAATTATTATTAGGAAAGAATCCTTCATGGATTTGCCATTGGAGAAATCTTGGGACTTCATTGATGGGCCTTGTGGGCTTTGAGCTTGATAGACCTATAGGCTGGGCCCATTAGTCTGGCCTACATCAGCTCTCCCCGATCTTCGCTCTGATACCAATTGAAGCAGCGCAAGGGAGAAGGAGGATAGCCAACAGTCTAAACTCCAAGCCAAAAGGCTTAGGGTAGGATGTCTAGGTCTCACACCGAAGACAAGAGAGAATCACACATTTGAGAAAGCTTAATTTTCATTCAATTTCTGTATATCCCTAAAGAGATGGGATTACATCTTTATATAATAAAGTCTAAGTACTAATTTAGCAATCAATCCATACTAAATAAGAAACTCCCTAATTCTAAGAATCTAGGAAAACTTAGAAACTACCTAATTATTGTTTAAATCATAGCAATTATTATAATCTAAGAAATCTACTAGAAGATAGAAAATTTAGGAACTACCGTAGGAAAGAATCCTTCATGGATTTGCCATTGGAGAAATCTTGAGACTTCATTGATGGGCCTTGTAGGCTTTGAGCTTGATAGACCTTTAGGTGGGGCCCATTAGTCTGGCCTACATCACATGTCTTGTATTTGAGACGCATCAAACCTAGACACCATAGTGGGGCACAAACTTACAAAACAATTTTTTTTTTAATTTGAAAAGGTTATAACTACGGTTTTTAATTGTGCCTCTGATCAAAGTGTTATAAAAGATATAAACATAGAGCCATGGTTTTTTTTTTTTTTTCCTCAAAGGTAAATTAGTGTGCTTGCACCTTCAACCAGTGTTTTGATGATGAACAATTACACGGGCACGACAGTACAACAACTACAACTCCGTAAAATATACATTTAGATTTATTTTTATTTTTTTTGTGTAAAAGTTGCTGCAAAGTTTGCATGTCAAAATCTATGCTTTCTAGGATTTTAAAGTCCCATGAGGGGTCAACCTTGTAGTTTTTCTGTGAAATCGTGCACTCTTCCTCTCTCCAGCAGCACACCAAACAAAAATTGCAGGTCCCAGCCATGGGACCCGCTTCAGTTTCCAAACTACCCTCAATTACAAGAGAAAAGGCGATAACTACCAATAGTAGCAGAGCAGCAGCAGCAGTAGTTACAAGAGAAAAGGCACTAACTACGAGTAGTTAGTAGTAGTAGTACTAAAATCATCCTTTGAGATGTACATATAGATATAGCCATAGTTTGCTTCTGCTGCATTGGAGGAACAACTGCTGCAATAAAAGAATATATCACTAAACAATATGCAGAAACCAGAGGTAAGCATCCATATCATATCTCTACTGTGAACTGTGATAACTACCATCAATTCAGCAATCAACATGACAAGTCTTTCATAGATGATAAATTATCTGCTTGAAAAATTCTTTCCTTCTCTTGGTGGGTGAAACATGTCAAAAAATTTGTTCATAGATATCAATTACTGAAAATTGAAAATACAAACTGTTTTTCATAACAGATGCAAAATTGTTTTTGTTCCTGCACATTTACATCTTCCTCTTGAAATCACTTGTTGATACTCTATATTATATTCAAGAGTATTTGAAGCATTGAACACTTTGTGAAACTTGTCAGTTAAGACCTGGAATTACCATTGGAAGAGTAAGACCCACAAGCAGATACATACCGAAAGCAACCAAGCTTAACCAAATCCAGGAGCTACACTGTCACTACCACATGTGAATACCAGGTGATCATTGGATGTAGGCATAATTTTGGTATGACAGTGGAAGCATTTTTGTATATATTTGATGGATATGACAACTCCCTATTATTTCCCTGCATCATCACTGTCATTGAAGTCTCATTTCCCACATTTTCCCCGGGCCTTTTCTTAAATCACATTTGTTGAAAAGAAATATGCAGGTCTTCAGCACTACAACAAACTGTGCCTGTCATCAGTGACTGGTCTCAGATGAGAAAATAGCCATCAACAATATTAGCGTCTCTTTTCCATTCTTAATCATCAAAATTGCCAATATCAAACAAGTTTTTACCAAGTGCAAATGACTTGTGTAAGGATGACTTTGTTATTCTAGAACAACATTTGGTCTTTGTTTTTTGCTTGCTGGTTGAAATCCCAAGCCCATTCGCTGCAAGGAGGAAACGTTTTCCAACCTCACTTCTTTCAGGCTTGCTCCTTGGAGTCTCCGTAATCGGTGAAGCAGACCATCGGACTGAGAACTGTATAGGGGGAGATTTCACTGCATCTTGAGTAGTCGCATCAGCTTTAATAGATACATCTCGACGACCTTGATTAACCCCATGCTCGCCCATACTGTCACGGCTCATGGAGTTCCTCCCCTTCTCTTCCATCCCAGCAGAAGGAAGAACTTTATGTTCCCTGAACTTTTTGCTACTGATGGTCTTAGATTTGGATTCCTCTACATTTGAAGCAATGAAGGGCTGGCATGTATCTTCTCGTTTTGGCATGCCTGAGTCATTAGTTTTATTTGAACAATCTGTGGTGTTCCTTAGGCTTTTAGTTTGGCTAGTAACCTCATCAAATTCAAAAAAGTATCTTGTAATGATACCTGTCACAGATATTATTTCAGACACTGAGGGAGAAGTGACACCTTCCCCAACCACTGCTTCATTTATGGAAGCAAAGCGATCAACCTGCGCTTGTTGAGAAAGAGAAGCACCCTGGTCTTTCTGACTTATGTGAGGAAAACTATTCTTAAGAGAAACCAATTTGTGCCCATCAACATTTGCATCTGTAGCATTGCTTTCAAGTCCCTTGTTGTGATGCTCATCTTTACTTCCCTCTTCTGTAAATGCTATCTTACACCTAGATTGAATATCTTTGCAACAGTTTGCTTTCTTTATAAATTTTGTTCTAAGTGTACCATTTCTATCATCTTCACCATTATCTGAATCCACTTTTCCATGTTGGGTCTCCTCAAAGTCAGATGCATGTTGTTTACATGAATTATCAAACAATAAATTCTCATCATTTGAGTAACCACCCAAAGATGGATGAATTTTCATTTTGACATCCTCTGGAGATCCATCAGCTACATCCTTTGAATTGCATTTTTTATTGAGTCTTCCCTTTCTCCTCGGACCTTGTATGGATGTTAAAAGTTCTTCAGGTTGATATTCTGGGCACATAAACTGTTCATTATGCCTTTTAGAATCGTCATTATCATTCCTCTTACCTTCAAATGTCACATGGTTTCCTGACTTGGGACAATCCACTACATTGTTAACATTAGAACTGGAGTCACTCAGTTTGCCTCCCAAATATTCATCATCTTGAGGTGAAGGCATACAATTTAATTCTCTTGACTCCTTGAAAGAAGGATTTGGGATTATTATTTTCCCACAATAGCCACTTGAATGTAGAGAGTTGGGAGTGAGTCTGAAACACTCACTTCCTACAAGAGAACCCTGCCGTGGAAATCGCTGAATTCCTCCAGCACTTGCTACACAAGGTTTGCCAGGATTGTTTCCCTCCTTGGTAGTGATGGTGTTAGTCAGGGGTGCCACTTGATTCTGCATATTCTCAATGAATGTTGCATCCAGTTGTAGAAACCAAGCCTTGTTTAATCCTTGAATGAAATTCTTTATGGGAACCGAATCTGGAATGCGGTAGAAACATGAATTACATTTCACCTATAAGAACAAAAAAAAAGTTAAAGGGTGGCGCAATTAATTGAACTTGTCAACCAAAAATAATAATAATGTGAACGAGGCTCAGTTTTGATTCCGTACTACTGAATATCCTGTATTTTCAAATAAAAACCAGGACTTAAAGGACCCTGCTTCTGCTTCTGCCTTTTGGTTTTGCAGTGACTCTCAAAGCCATCAAGAAACCCGCAAAACAATGAGACTGAAGCTGATGTAGTAGAGCATTGCCCGCAAATTCTTACATCCTTAAATCCTGGGTTTTTGGAAGTATCAAAGGAAAGGGGCTAGATGTCATACCATCAGCGCGTGGGCCCTGATCTCCCCAAGATTAGGAAAGCAAATGTAGTGCTCCTTCCCAAACTTGCCTGTGCAACAATTAGCCAATAGTTTAGCACTGAAAGTATATTATGAAAGAAGATATAGTCCGGTTTACATTAAGAATTTGTTCAGCACTTTCAAACTTGAAAGAAATCAAATATTTGCTCCACATTCAAAACCTGAAATTCAGATTTTATTCAGTGATAGCATCCATAGGTGATGAATCAAAAGAGATTAGTTACAGATGGTTTGGACATTTGCAATGTAGGCCAACAATGGCGTTGGTAAGGAAATGCCTCTCTGCAAGTTAATGGCCGCCCAAGGAAAAAGGGGTGAGCTGAATAGGACATGGACGAAACATGGATGAAAATATCGGCCGTAGCGGTAGCCACCGCCACGCTACAGCCGATTTAGCGGCCGTCGCACCTGTAGTGGCCGCTACGTCCGCTACGGGGCTGCTACGAGGCCGCTACGATCGCTACGGGGTGAGAAAATTTTCTAGTTTTCATATTTTTTTAAAATGCATAATAAGACTTATTTCTTATATTCTTCTCTCCAAATAACATTTTTACACAACTTTTCTACCCTTTTACGTAAAAGAATACCAAAAAACACATGATCTTGTCATCAATACAGAGAGTTCTTCTCCTTCTTCTCTAAGTACATCCTATTAGACACCCCTTTGGTAGATGTATTTTTTTTCTCTAGGTACTCTTTAAGTCTTGACTTCATGACATAGTTTTTTCTTTTATGAGCCTTTCATTAGTTTCTAAGTTAGCATAACTAAGCAACATGACCACATGTGAAAAAAAAATGATCATTACTATTATTTTCTATTTATGTTATATAGCGATACAGGACCTCATACAATGAGGGGACCGCTACGCCCCCTTATCTTAGTTACTTTTGCAAAAAAAAATACATTTTCTCTCATTTTCCAATATTCTAGATTTTCTACAATTTTTTCATATTTTTTTAACGATTTTTCCAAATCACGCCGCTACGTGGCGCCACTACACTACGTAGCGTTTTGGCGGCGGCCGCTACGCCCACCGCTACTGCTATTTTCATCCTTGGGACAGAATAGTAAGGTTGATCTGAAGAAGTGCAATCTATCCTAGGATTTGGCCCGGGATAGACTGAAATAGAGAAACTGAATTCATGTAGCTAAGCTCAACATATTTGGGACAGGCATTGGTGATGATGATTCAGACCATTGTCAAGAATCACATGCAGAACCTGAAATTCACATATTATTCATGCCACTATTAAAAAAAAAAAAAAACTACATACTTCTTTCCAAACAACAGCAATACTTGGGAAGGGATATAGAAACTCCATATACTGCAGTATATAGCATTATTAATACATCCAGCTTCGCAGAATATCTGGTCTGGAGTTGAACATTTCAATATTTCAGCATGTGTTTTTTATTGTTCAGAGTTCAGACACCAAATATCACAATATTAAAAAGTCACAATGGCAAAGTACAGTACTGTTACAATGACATTATTGCAATAATATTACAATATTGGGTTAGCCAAACAAATCCAGGATGAGCCAATATATAAAATAATGTATGCACGGGAGAGTTTATCATCACCACCACCACCAGCTTCTTATCCCATCTATCCAGGTTGGCTATCTAGGAGAAAATAAAAGTAATCAATAGAACTTGTTGTACTTGTTTACAACAACATATCTAAGACAAAGAAGAAGAATGTTGAAGTTGCCATTCGAACAATGAAGGCATATGTTACAAGAACCAATACAATCACTCTATGTATAGACTTATTAAGAGTTAAAATTAAAGACCGAAGAAAATATACAATCAACAGGTGAGTACAAAATGCCACAGATAGACATCTGATGGTGAGAAAGCTAGCATCATGATTCTGTTCCTTCAATTTTTTTATTTATTTTTTTCTATTTTGGTGAGGGGATAGTGCTTTAATGCAAGGAAAACTTGTAGAACATTGGTTGATAATAACATGCAAGATACCATTATAGAGGACCACATTATATAACCCCGTTTAAATAAACATGTGCATCAGATAAATGACATTAGCATACGAACATTTCTCCCCATGAGCCAAAATGGCAAAGCTTTAAGTCAGTTGATGAAATGTTGTACATTGTTCCATCTCAAAGGTTCAATTTGGCCTTGCTTTTAATGAATATCAGAATAATTTTGTGCTAGATAGAAATTTGTTTTTGACACATCCAAATTATGACACGGAACTCCTATCCAATATTGGAGATTGTATGAGTATCTATGTATACAAAATGCCAATTAATCTCACATCAAGCAAAAAATATAAAAGGAAACGCGTGTTTGTAACCTGAATTTGAAGCTTTAGGCCCAAAAGTTATAGTTCGAGTAACTTTAAAACATCTCCACTGTACCTGTCGCACAAGCATACGGATTGACAGTGTATACTCACAAATGAATGAGCCAAACAAGAATTTAGTTCGTCAATTGAGTTTTTGAATTATATTATGTGTTGTTGATACAAAGCTGGGCAAACAATCTTCAAAGGCCTCAATCACCAAGCAGTGCTTCACCAAGTCAAGGAATGACCCATCCACCAAGTGAATGGTCTTCAAAACTCTCGATCCCATCAATGAGCCTCCGGTGGCCATGCTTAAAACTCATACTTTGCAAAACCTCAAGGGGCAAGGATCATATAATGAGGGTTATACAGTGTTTGACTAGAACTCGTGACACTTCACAGCACTAACATTCACTGCAGATACAGCCATGTATCAATATCCACATTGATCATCCAGTGGGCCTGAACACAGATAGGTGATAAACAGAACACCAAAGCCATCGAATAATCCCAGCCATTGGAACAGTGGGCTTCACTTATTGTTTCTTTGACAACCCATTCAGACTGCAAATGGAGTCTTTGGCAACATACCCTCATTCACAGTGGGTCTCACCAAAGGATCTTTCTCATTCTGTGTACAGAACGGCTGGTTCAAAGTTCAAACCAAGCATTATACACTGCCTCCACCATGTCACCCAACACTATTTCTAATCATATAAAAAAGCACCGAATCCACTTCCCCATTATATTTCTAACCCTTGAAATCTCCATAGTTCTCTATGGAAAGCAAAATAAGATAGAATAGCAATGACCCATCTCAAAAAGTGCATCAAGAACCCCTTTTTTTCAGAAACAAATAACAGAATAAGATGAAAAAAGAAAACCCTTTAAACACCCAAAAGAAACCATAACAAGAAAAATTAGCAACAACACATTTCAAGAAACAGAGATAACAGTCCATTATCATTGAAATACAGAGTATCAATCAACAAAAAGCTATGGAATTTCAACCAAGAATCGGAGATTAAAAAGAACAGAAGATAATGGAGTAGAAAAGATGGCTTTTTTTCCTTACTTTTGAGATCACCTGCTGTAATGTCGGGAGACACAGCCATGGCTAAATGGGTTCCAAGGTTGGTGTCTATGAAAACAGGCAATTCAAGGGAAGAAGGAGAAGAAGCCATGTAAGACTGAGAAATCAGAATAACGTTGCCAAGTGCTTTGTCACTTCCCTCTTCCATGGAAAGGGAAAGTGATGTTACGGGCTAAAAAGTAAGCATGGATTGGTGCGTAATGTTCACCAATCGACAATCCCCATGAATGGGGCCGTTTTCCCATAAAAAAATATTGGCATTTGGATCTCAGAGAATTCTCTCCCGCCTTTCCTGTAGATTGATCAACGTGGCAAAAAATAAATGCAAAGAAGCCAAACATCAATGATCAAAGGACCGCTATGAACAGTGGGGGTGGGACAAATTTTAATCAATTTAGAATTTGGACTCACCACCAAATTGATCAGATCAATGTGTTTAATTTGATAATAAGCCAATTTAGAGATCAGCAGTTATGTACTTCAATTGATGGTTTTTAGAGCATTTGTTTCTACTCCAAGTCCTTCTCCCTTTACCTTCTTTTTTTTTTTTTTTTTCGTCCTTTCTTTTTCCTTTTATAGCAATTGATGGTTTTTATAACATTTATAGCATTCCTGGAGCTTTTTTATAGACCCCCCTAAGATTTATAAGATTTGTAAATAGGTTCCTAAAGTTTTAGTAGTTGTAAATAAGCCCCTACTTTTTCTTTTTAATGCCTTTCATGTCCCAAAATCAATATTCCTAATAAGAATGGGCATTCTACCATGAGATTTGTGTTGGATTTGTATATGAATGACAACTTTTCCCTTACATCCATTAAACAAAAATGAGTATACTTTTATTTACAAAAATACCATTAGTTTTTCTCAAGTCTAAATGGTTTCTCTCAATAATAACTCGCACATGCACATAATTGGGGGTGGATCCAAGCACAAGGGCCTGGGTACTTAACCTCTACCCATAAAAGTCTAAGATTCCCCCTCCCCCCGCATATTCTAAAAAATTGATATATTTTATTTAACATTTGCCCCTCCCCAAATAATTCTTTTGCATAGAGCCAAACACCAGCCCCTTCACAAATTCTAAAATTTAATATTTTTTTACATTTTCACATTTCCCCAATATTCCTTTTACAACCCTACACATGAAGCATAATCATGTATTCTGAAACTTTCATCAATCCAAAGGTGGGTCATGTATGGATTGGAAAATCATAATTAGTTATAGGTACGGGTGTTATTGTTGTCATGATCAATGTGGATTTAATGAAATAAGATGTGTATTTATAAAAAAAGATAAATTTATATAGGGTTATTCTCTCCCACTAAGTACAATTGTTAATGTTATATGCTTTATAAAAAAAAATGAGTACAAGCTTTTGAAATTATGCATATAAGGATAAAAGATATGGACAAAGTGTCATTTCACTCTAAAAACCTATAGTGCTTAGAAGACTATTGATTCTAGGGACATGGAAAGTATTAAAATGAAAATGCATGGGCTTATTTGCAAATACTAAAAACTCAAGGGCCTATTTACAAAACCTACAAACGTTAGGGGGTATATACAAAAAGCTCTTTGTTTTTGCTTCTTTTTTTTTCCGACACCACTCACCTTGTCTGAGTCTGGATCCCTTATTTCGTAGAAATAGAGAGATATTATTTCATCCAATCCTAAATAACTAACCGTTTAAAATCTCTTCCTATTGTGGAAAAGAGAGAAATCAAGAGAGAATATTAGAGGGAGAATAAAGAGGGTTTTCTATTATCTAATATGTGTGTCTCAATACAAAGGTAGAGATACCTATATATAGGCAAAGTAACCCTACAAAAGAGGAAACCAGAATCTAACCCTAACTCATCTCAAGTGGGCATCCATCCAAGATCCATATCTTATAACACTCCCCCTTGGATGACCACCATTCAATGATAGTTGCCTCATTAAAAACCTTGCTAAGGAAAAACTCAGTGGGAGAAAACCAAAGCGAAGGGAAAAAGAGTACAACATTCTTCAAGATCATTGAACTGGTGTTTGGACATGCATAATGCTGCCTCGTTAAAACCTTAATTAGGAAAATCCAGTGGGATAAAATCTAGAGAAGGAAAAAGAGTACAGCGCATAAATGTCCATGGGTAGCATACTTCAGGATGCTCTCTGATAAACCACTCCCCCTGATGATAGCAACCATTTACATAGTTTGATGGTGAACTCTACGCATGCCAATCTCATATACAAACTTCTGAAATACTGATTTTGGCAAAGATTTGGTAAACAGATCAGCTAGGTTGTTACTCGAACAAACTTGCTTGACTTCAATTTCATTGTTCTTCTGAAGTTCATGAGTGAAGAAGAACTTCGGTGCTATATGCTTAGTCTTGTCTCCTTTAATGAAACATTCTCGAATCTGTCTTATGCATGCTTCATTATCTTCATAGATAATATTCGGAATACCTGCAATAGAAGGTAATTGACAAGAACTACGAACATGCTGAATCAAAGATTTTAACCACACACATTCCTTACTGGCTTCATAAAGAGCCAAAATTTCAGCATGGTTGGAGGAAGTAGCTACCAAAGTCTGTTTAGTAGAACGCCAAAAAATGGCGGCATTATAATTTAGAAACACATAACCTGTCTGTGATCGACCCTTATGAGGATCAGAGAGATAACCTGAATCTGCATATCCTACTAAACTGGAATCTTTATGATCATAAGCATAAAATATTCCCAAATCAGTTGTTCCACGCAGATATCGCAGGATGTGTTTAATGCCAATCCCCGGTGCCTTTGAGTTGGTGCGGAGCTATACCTGGCAAGTAGATTCACAGAAAATGCAATATCTGGTCTAGTTCATTATGCTAAGTACATCAAAGCTCCAATAGCACTTAAGTATGGTACTTCGGGACCCAATACCTTTTCATTTTTCTCGATGGGACGGTATGGATCTTTCTTTATATCAAGAGACCGGACAACCATAGGAGTGCTTAATGGATGTGCCTTGTCCATATCAAATCGTTTTAAAACCTTCTCGGTATAATTAGATTGATAGACCAACATCCCATTAGAATTTCTCTCGATTTGCAAGCCGAGACAGAATCTCGTTTTTCCAAGGTCTTTCATTTCAAACTCTTTCTTTAAATAATCAGCAATTTCTTCGAGCTCTTCTGGAGTCCCTATCAAATTTATGTCATCCACATAAACTGCTAATATTGTAAATCCCTTCAAGAATTTCTTTATAAATAGACACAGGCAAATGGGATCGTTTGCATACCCCCTTTTAGACAAGTATTCACTAAGACGATTGTACCACATTCTTCCAGTGCTTCAGGCCGTACAATGATCGCCTTAATTGGATTGAGTATGTACTCCTTGGCTTTGCTTCAGGCAAAGGAAATCCTTCCGGGATTTTCATGTGAATTTCTGTGTCTAAATCTTCATACAAGTAAGCAGTTACAACATCCATAAATCTCATTTCTAGATTTTGAGAAACTACTAAACTTATCAAATATCTGAATGTCGTTATATCCATAACAGGGGAGTATGTTTCCTCATAATCAATCTCAGGTTTCTGCAGGAAATCTCGTGCCACTAATCGTGCCTTATATCTGGTAATTTCATTCAGCTCATTCATTTTTCTTACAAACACCCACTTGTAACCTACAGGGTTAACATCTTTTGGGGTTTGTACAATAGGTTCGAACACACCACGTTTGTTAAGAGACTCTAACTCTATTTTGATGGCATTTTCCCATTGTGGCCAATCCTTTCTTTGTCGACATTCATTTATAGAACGTGGTTCTGTGTCCCAATCATCATCATCATTTTCTTTTGATATTTATGTAGGTACCGCATATGCAAATGCGTCATCGATGATAATCTCATTTCTCATCCATCTCTCTCTTGAATAATTGTAAAGTATAGAGATCTCTTCATTTTCTGGTACCGGTGCTTCTTCAGGGGCTTCTAAAGTCTCACCAGGGACTTCCATTATTCTAGAGAGAACGAACTTTTCCATAACCTCTTCAGGAGCATTATGTGCCTCTTCGGGAGGAACCTCTTCAGGAGAGTTACGTGCCTCTTCGAGAGGACCTGATGATGATTGCTCATTTCTCCTTTTCCGCGGAGCTGAGTCCTTCGAACCTATAGGTCTGCCACGCTTCTGACGTATCGCAGATTCTTTTGCTGCCGTATTTTGACTTTGTCCTACAGGGACATTAATCCTGGCAGGTGCATTCATAGCTGGCACATGTGACTTCGTCACTTTTGCTGCATCGTTAAATGCATCAGGCAATTTGTTTGCAATTTCTTGTAAGTGCACAATTCTCCATACTTCATTCTCACATTGTTAAGTTCGGGGATCCAGATGAGACAAAGTGGAAGTATTCCATGTTAATTCTCGCCGTTCTTCAGGAACGGGTTGTTCTACAGGAACAATACGTTCTTCATGAATTATCTTATCTCCCCCTAACGACGGGAAGATTGTCTCAACGAATTGACAATCGGGAAAACGAGCGGTGAAGACATCTCCTGTCCTTAGTTCTAAATATCGAATAATCGAAGGAGAGTCATAGCCTACATATATTCCCAATCTCCGTTGTGGTCCCATCTTAGTACGCTTAGGGGGTGGTATTGGGACATGAACTGCACAACCAAACTTGCGCAAGTGAAAAATATTGAGTTGATGTCTTGATATAAGTTGTGCATGAGAATATTGATGATAGGCCGTGGGCCGAAGTCGAATTAACATTGCTGCATGCAATACAGCATGTCCCCAAGCACTAACCGGTAAGTTGGACTGCATCAGCAGAGTCCTAGAAATAAGTTGGATGCGCTTGATCATGGATTCAGCTAAGCCATTCTGGGTGTGGACATGGGGGACAGGATGTTCGACTACAAATCCTATAGACGAACAAAAATCATCAAAAACCTGTGATGTAAATTCGCCTGCATTATCAAGTCTTATAAACTTAATGGGATAATCAGGGAAGTGAGCCCTCAGTTTAATAATTTGAGTTAATAGGCGGGCAAATGCTACGTTCCTAGTTGAAAGTAGGCAAACATCCGACCAACGGGTGGAGGCATCGATCAAAACCATAAAATACTTAAAAGGTCCACTAGGGGGATTGATGGGTCCACAAACATCACCATGTATCCTTTGTAAAAAGGATGGGGATTCGTATGCAACTTTAGTAAGAAAGGGTCGGGTGATCAATTTCCCTTGTGAACACGGGATACATAAGTACCCACCAGGTATGGTCAATTGATGGTTTTCTAAGGAATGCCCAAAAGAGTTATCTATGATTTTTCTCAACATAGTAGCCCCAGGGTGACCTAACCTATCATGCCAAAGCTGTAAAGCCTTAGGATCACTGAGCTTCAGGCTCGACTTTGTTGTTTTGCTCATAACAGAATGGGATTCAACATTGGAGATTGTCGTGTAATATAACCCTGAAGAGAGTGCACTTAGTTTTTCTAGTATTTGCTTCTAGCTTCCAATACTAATAACGATGCATAAGTATTCCTTGTTACCTTCACTTACAGTCTCAATGTGGTACCCATTCATTCTAATGTCTTTGAAACTAATCAAGTTTCTTCGGGAACCTTTTGAGAACAAAGCATCTTTAATGAATAGATGGGTACCATTAGGTAACATCATATGGTCTCTTCCGGAGCCTTCAATTATCTGTACAGGTCCAGCTATGGTGGATACCTGTCGTGGAATGAGCATCAATTCTGAGAAAAATTTCTGATTTTTCAGAATGGTGTGTGTTGTGGCACTATCTACCAAACATAGATTGTCCTCAGTTCCATGATCCATACCTTAAACAAAAATAATAAATACATCATAACTATGCAATCATATGATTAAAATAATTAAAAAATCATCATAAATTAAGACATTAATGAAGTTTTCTATCAAAACAACAAAAAATCTAAGAAACGTGCATTTCAAATGAACTAAAAGAAATTTAAGTTTTTAATGTTCAAAGAACAATGGTTCTTCTAGACCATGCCAGGGGGTGCCCCCAAAAGATTATTAAATGCTTCATTTTCTAGATGTTGGTTATCTTCATCCTCAAAGAAGTCACGAGTCTCCAAGTTTGTAATGTCAATTGGAGGACTCTCTGATGTCATTATATCCCAATCCCAGCCTTCTAGATCATTTGTCTCCGCTGAGTGGACAGAGGCCTTGTATGCTTTGTATCGTTCCACCACTTCCTTTGGTGCACGACAGGTGTGTGACCAATGCCCACTTCTTCCACATTGGTGGCACGTGTCATCAGGACGGTGGGAAGAATTTGCCGGTGGATTCTGGTTGTTCTTATGCTGAGGGTCAGACCACTTCTAGTTAATTTTGAATTTTGGTGGATGACCTTTAAAACCACCTCGCCTGGAGGAGTTATGTCGTCCACCTCTATTGGAGGATTTATGTCTGCCATTCCCCCTACCTCTGCCTCTATTTGAGCTAAGACTGGCATTTGCTTCAAGAACTGCCAAAGATCCAGTTGGTCTGGAGTTATGATTTTTCATCAATACGATGGAATTCTGTTCAGCGACTAGGAGACATGAGATAAGTTCTGAATATTTAGAGAAACGTCGCTCTCGATACTGCTGCTGCAGGAGCACATTCGAGGCATGAAAAGTGGATAACGTTTTTTCCAACATCTGCTCCTCCGAAACCTTTTCACCACATAATCTTAATCTGGAAACAATATTGAATAGAGCAGAGTTGTATTCAGATACTGTTTTATAGTCTTGTAACCTCAGGTTTAACTATTCATTCCGGGCAGCTGGCAGTATGACCATCTTCTGGTGATCATACCTATATTCAGGGATTTCCATAGGCCTGCTGGGTCTTCCTCAGTAAGGTATTCATGTTTAAGGTCGTCATGTTTGTGGTGGCGCAGGAAGATGAGGGCTAACGCCTTTTCTTCTGGGGACATCTTGTTACCTTCCTTTATGGTCTCTCCTAATTTCTTGGATTGCAAGTGGATTTTAGCATCCAGTGGCCAAGATAAATAATTGTCTCCATTAATGTTAAGGGCTTTAAAGTCAAGTTTTGCCAGATTTGACATTATGCAAGAACTGTAATAAGAAATATATAGTAAGTTAACCGTATGCAGATAATCAATAAAGTAAAAGGAAAAAAAATGAAATATTAACATCATAAGTAATTAAGGAATGAATTTAAAAGAAATCTTCCAAAGAAAAGTTAAAACATCAGGTTCATAACTTTGAGAATTAGAACTGCTGGTTCTGTCAAGACTTCAGGCTTGATTTATGAACTTCAGGTGCATTAGAACTGCATATTCCGTCAAATCTTCGGGTTTGAAATAAAACTTCTGGTTCTAACAATTTGAACAGAACTTCTGGTTCTGTCAAAACTTTTAGGTTTAATTTTTGGATATGAATCTGCAGGTTCATATCAGTATTCCAACTTTTCGAACTTCTGGTCCATAGATCAGTGAACTTCAGGTTCAAAATTAGAACTTCTGGTTCTATTCATAGTATTAATAAATTTAAATTAAAAGAAAGAAGAAAAAAAATTGTGCATGACAACGAACAGTAACCAAACACTATAATTACAGTAAATAAGTATCATAAGATAATTTTATGCATTCTAATAAATTAGATTTAAACTATGGTTTGGATATCACTTACTGTGATTATAGATTAGGAAAAATTTTCTGACTGTTGAAATACTGATCTGTTGCATCTACTAGATAATGGTTGTCGCTATGAATCTGCAGAAACAACTCGTTCGTCGATCAGAAGTCGAATGACGAAATTACGTTCGGTTAAAAGTTCTATTGACCGAATAAACGAAGATCGCACTTGCTGTTTCGTCTTGGTGTTATAGTTGTAACTCACGTCCCGAGGCGGAACTGTTTCGTCTTGGTGTTGTAGTTGTAACTCACGTCCCAAGGAAGGAAGTATTTGCAATGCACGCAAAACGATTTTTGCAATCCACGGTACAAATTGCAAAGAGAGATGGAAAGGTACAAATCAAGTACTGCTTGATGGAAAAAGAAAGTCAACAGCAGCAGTTACTTATAACTTTTGATGGGTCGCACCTCACACAAAACGAGTACGGTTACTTGCAACTCACGGATGGGTTCGTCTTCCCTCCTCCCCACAATAAAACTTTTTTTTTCTTTTAGCTTCTCGTGCTGATAACGTATTGTGGAAAAGAGAGAAATCAAGAGAGAATATTAAAGGGAGAATAAAGAGGGTCTTCTATTATCTCATATGTGTGTCTCAATACAAAGGTAGAGATACCTATATATAGGCAAAGTAACCCTACAAAAGAGGAAACCAAAATCTAACCCTAACTCATCTCAAGTGGGCATCCACCCAAGATCCATATCTTATAACACTTCCTTAATTTTCTTATTCCAAGAAAGCAATTGTGAGGGTGTATCCTTTTGACACAATGGGGGGAAGGCCAGTATAGGGGGAATGCTATTATACAGTTGTGCTATAGCATTTCATTTCAAAGTAGTTACACATAGACAAAAGAAATACCGCCCTTTGTTTCCCTGCATTTTTATTTCTCTTCCTATCTTTATTAGTGGTTGTAGCTGCCGGTCCGGAGGAAATACTAAACTGCACAAAACAGAGGAATGTAAAACTATTTGTCAAATAAACATGCATGAATGTTTTTATTTTCTTCTCACAGGAAGCAGATTTGATCCGACACAATAAACTTTTGTGGCTCATTGCCTGGTCGTTCAATGTAGGGCCCATTTTGGTGGACACATTGTGATCTGGGCCACATGGCATCTAATACTTTTTTGTTTCTTTTCTGTACGATGACATCTAAATGCTTTTAAGAGGTGCGATTTCACTGGTGGTGGATGGTGAGATTTTTTTTTTTTCTTTTTCTATCGGAGGGTAAACTCCTAGCCCCAGTGTGGTAGTGTCCGGGTGCAAACCATGGTCCTAGGACAATTAAGCTACCCCTTGTGATTAAACGCATATGGAGATATGATCATATATGCGGAGCAACCAGTTAACTGTAATAAGTCTCTTCATGTGAGTGGGATGCCTGGAACTTATTGTGGGGCCCACCTACTGGTTATCCAAACAGTTAAAATTGGATGTCATTCCCTCAAATGGCATATCCTCAAATTTTACTTCCATAGGATTTTGTAATTAATGCATAGGATTAATTCTCAAATGACATATCCAAAGTTCATATTGTAATTAATGCATAGGACTTATATGCATAAAATTGTGTTAATTACATTATAAATCATATATTTAATCTTATGGAGGGATCAAATCTTATCAAAATAAAATTTGAGGATATACTATCTGTGGGGATAACATTCAATTTTACCAGTTCGGATAATAGTATGTGGACCCACGGTAAGTTTCACACATTCGACACGTGGGAAGTGTGTAAATGCACAGTCAGGGGATCCCAATTTTAATGAAATAAGGCAAAACGGTCATTTAGCAAGATTCTAGTGACTTGGCTGACAAGTTTGATGCTTACCATCACTGTGTAGAGATAAAAACTAGGTCTTTTAGTAACTCATGGAGTTGATGAGAAAATAAATTAGGTGCAAGCCCAATATTAGGAGCCTTGTTATAAGATATGGATCTTGGGTGGATGCCCACTTAAGATGAGTTAGGGTTAGATTTATGGCTTCTCTCTTATGAGGCTACTTTGCTTATAAATAAGCATCTCCCTATTGTACTTGTACACATAATGAGATAATAGAAAACTCTCTCTCTCTTCTCCCTCTAATATTCTTTCTCTTGGTCTCCCTCCTTTCACAACACGTTATCAGCACGAGAAAAAAAAAAACACCAATCCTTCATAACCTCTTGTGTACGTTTGAGAAGAAAACTCAAAGACCTACAATATCAAAGCATTAGTTGGCGTGCAACATCAAGGATCTTTACAAGCCCTTTTTTTTCTGTGAGTGTAGAAGAACACAGGCAAGAAAACTACCTCCCTTTGCATTCTGTAAGCCCTTTTTCGATGTGCGTGTGGAATAAAAATAATATATATAAATATCAGAGGTAGTTCACATAGAATCACAAAAAATAATAAAACAAATACCCTTTGTATGCGCCTAGGTTTGCGTGCGTGAAAGCAACAATGAACGTGATTTTTTTTTGTTTCCTTTCTGGTTTTTGGTTCACAAGAACATGGGACACAGAACTTCGTTTTGAACTTCTGCCACGATGTCTTTGCTGTTTCAAACTATTTTTCCCCATTTGTGTGTAAAGAAAATAAAAGAAAAGCTTGAATCGATTCGAGAAGCGTGCAACAATTCATAGCCGCCAGAAATTTTTGCAATTTTTTTTTCTAGACTGCAATCATTGTTTGGTTATTGTTCATCTTCTTGCATGATTTTTTTTCTTTTTAATTTAAATTTATTAATATTATGAATGGAACCAGAAGTTCTAACTTTGAACCTGAAGTTTAGTGATCTATATACCAGAAGTCCGAAAAGTTGAAATAATGATATGAACCTACAGATTCATATCCATAAAATTATAAAGCCATGAAATTAAACCTGACTTTTTGACAGAACCTGAAGTTTTGATCATTTATTAGAACCAGAAGTTCATAAATTAAGCCCGAAGTCTTGACAGAACCAGCAGTTCTGATTCTCAAAGTTATGAACCTAAAGTCCTGACAGAACCAGCGTTAGGCCTGTCAATGGGACGGGCCGGGCCTGGGCTTGGGTTGTCCAATCCCGTCCCAAAAATAGGACGGACCTGCCAGGTGTTGCCCAATCCCGACCCTAAATTGAACGGGCCAACATCTAATCCCTTCCCGTACGGGCCCGGGCTGGAACAGGGCCGGGCCTGGGATTAGCCCGATCCTGGAGATAAGCAAAACATTCTCTAATTGGGACCTTCAGGTTTGTAAGCAAAACCCATTCTACGCTTCAGTAGTTTGTAACATTCTACGGGTCCATCATCTGGACTTTTCTACATTCAGGTCAGCTGTAATGGTATATGGTTGCCACATTTGGGAGATTTTTTAGGGGTCATTCTACAAGCAATCTGCATCATAAACTCAAGGCTCAGGTGGTAAACACCCTCTTCGGGACACTTGAGCAGAGAGATGGTATGGTTGGGACCTTCATGTGTTCTTGAGTAGATGCCTCAAGCAGCTATTTTACACCAAGTGAAATATCATCTATCATAATAGGCTTTGCTTTTGATAATCCTAATCCTTTAATCTACCGATTCTTTCTCATCCAACGATTGTTGTCCTGTGGCATCAGCACCCTCCATGGATGAGAGATTTAGATCACAATGCTAGTTCAGTATTATTTTCCTCTCAATTGGATGCAGGAAATGGTGTCTATCAACCATATATGTTAATTGGTAGCTTATGTGATCATCATTTAAGTTCTGGATTGGTTGGTTGGATCGAAAAATACTTCCAGGCTTCAGGTGGATAAAGAATGGTGCCTTCGAAAAAGAGGGTATTGGCATGTGAGCCACAATGGACACAAGAGCCGCTGAGGCTTCGCTCTATTGACCATATACCAGTGAACCCCATAATTGTTCCTCAATATTCTCCTCCTTCCCTATTGTATTTTTGTAAGAACGACCCCTAGAGTTGTTCCTTAATATATATAATTATTGTTAAAGGACTTTGCAACGGGCCGGGCCGAGCTTGAACAGGCTGGGTTGTTTCTGCCCAGTCCCAGTCCCATTTTGGCCGGGCTTTAAAATGTATTGTCCAAACCCAGTCCCATTGGGCTCAAATTTTTTTAAAAGCCCTGTATTTTCGGGCTTGGGACGGGCCGAGCCGGGCTTTTTACCCGTTTCATCCCATCCCATTGACAGGCCTACTAGCAGTTCTGATTCTCAAAGTTGTGAACCTGATGTTCTAACTTTTCTTTGGCAAAATTTATTTTAAATCCGTTCCTTGATTACTTCTAATGTTAGTATTTAATTTTTTTTTCTTTTTACTTTATTGATTATCTGCACACGGTTAATTTAATATATATTTCTTATTACAGTTCTTGCATAATGTCAAATCTGGCTAAACTTGACTTTAAAGCCCTTAACATAAATGGGGACAATTACTTATCTTGGCAACTGGATGCTAAAATCCACTTGCAATCCAAGAAATTAGGAGAGACCATAAAGGAAGGTAACAAGATATCCCCAGAGGAAAAGGCGTTAGCCCTCATCTTTCTACGCCACCACATACATGACAACCTCAAACATGAATACCTTACTGAGGAAGACCCAACAGGCCTGTGGAAATCTCTGAAGGATAGATATAATCACCAGAAGATGGTCATACTGCCAGCTACCCGGCAAGAATGATTAAACCTGAGGTTACAAGATTATAAAACAGTATTTGAATACAACTCTGCTCTATTTAATATTGTTTCCAGATTAAGATTATGTGGTGAAAAGGTTTCGGATGAGCGGATATTGGAGAAAACGTTATCCACTTTTCATGCCTCGAATGTGCTCCTGCGGCAGTAATATCGAGAGCAACGTTTCTCCAAATATTCAGAACTTATCTCATGCCTCATAGTCCTGAACAGAATTCCATAGTATTAATAAAAAAAATCATAACTCCAAACCAACTGGATCTTTGGCAGTTCCTAAAGCAAATGCTAGTCTTAGCTCAAACAAAGGCAGAGGTAGGGGGAATGGCAGACATAAATCCTCCAGTAGAGGTGGACGACATAACTCCTCCAGGCGAGGTGGTTTTAAAGGTCATCCACCAAAATTCAAAAATCACCAGAAGTGGTCTGACCCTTAGTATAAGAACAACCAGAATCCACCGGCAAATCCTTCCCACCGTCCTGATGACACGTGCCACAGATGTGGAAGAAGTGGGCATTGGTAACCCACTTGCCGTGCACCAAAGGAAGTGGTGGAATGATACAAAGCATACAAGGCCTCTATCCATTCAATAGAGACAAATGATCTAGAAGGCTGGAATTGGGATATAATGACATCAGAGAGTCCTCTAATTGACATTACAAACTTGGAGACTCGTGACTTCTTTGAGGATGAAGATAACCAACATTTGGAAAATGAGGCATTTAATAATCTTTTGGGGGCACCCCCTGGCATGGTCTAGAAGATCCATGATTCTTTGAACATTATAAACTTAATTTTCTTTTAGTTCATTTGAAATGCATGTTTCTTAGATTTTTTTTGTTTTGATAGAAAACTTCATTAATGTCCTAATTTATGGTTATTTTTTAAAATTATTTTAATCATATGATTGCATAGTTATGATGCATGCTTTTATTATTTTTATTTAAGGTATGGATCATGGAAATGAGGACAATCTATGTTTAGTAGATAATGCTACAACACACACCATTCTAAAAAATCATAATTTTTTCTCATAATAAATGTTCATTCCACGAAAGGTATCCACCATAGCTGGACCTGTACAGATAATTGAAGGCTCCGAAAGAGCCCATATGATGTTACCTAATGTTACCCATCTATTCATTAAAGATGCTTTGTTCTCAAAAAGTTCCCGAAGAAACTTGATTAGTTTTAAAGACATTAGAATGAATGGGTACCACATTGAGACTGTAAGTGAAGATAACAATGAATACTTATGCATCGTTACTAGTATTGAAAGCCAGAAGCACATACTAGAAAAACTAAGTTCACTTTCTTTAGGGTTATATTACATGACAATCTCCAATGTTGAGTCCCATTCTGTTATGAGCAAAACAACAAAGTCGAGCCTGAAACTTAGTGATCTCAAGGCTTTACAGCTTTAGCATGATAGGTTAGGTCACCCTAGGGCTACTATGTTGAGAAAAATCATAAATAACTTTTTTGGACATTCTTTAGAGAACCATCAATTGACCATACCTAGTGAGTACTTATGTATCCCATGTTCACAAGGGAAATTGATCACCCGACCCTTTCTTACTAAAGTTGCATACGAATCTCCATCCTTTTTACAAAGGATACAAGGTGATATTTATGGATCCATCAATCCCCCTAGTGACCCTTTTAAGTATTTTATGGTTTTGATCGATGCCTCCACCCACTGGTCGGATGTTTGCCTACTTTCATCTAGGAACGTAGCATTTGCCCGCCTATTAACTCAAATAATTAAACTGAGAGCTCACTTCCTTGATTATCCCATTAAGGCTATAAGACATGATTAATGCAGGCGAATTTACATTACAGGTTTTTGATGATTTTTGTTCGTCTATAGGAATTGTAGTCGAACATCCTGTCCCCCATGTCCACACCCAGAATGGCTTAGCTGAATCCATGATCAAGCGCATCCAACTTATTTCCAGGACTCTGCTGATGCAATCCAAATTGCCAGTTAGTGCTTGGGGACATGCTGTGTTGCATGCAGCAATGTTAATTCGACTTCGGCCCACAGTCTATCATCAATATTCTTCTACACAACTTATATCAGGACGTCAACCTAATATTTCTCACTTGCGCAAGTTTGGTTGTGCAATTCAAGTCCCAATACCACCTCTTAAGCGTACTTAGATGGGACCACAACGTAGATTGGGAATATATGTAGGCTATGACTCTCCTTTGATTATTCGATATCTAGAACCAAGGACAGGAGATGTCTTCACTGCTCGTTTTCTCGATTATCAATTCGATGAGACAATCTTCCCGCTGTTAGGGGGAGATAAGATAGTTCCTGAAGAACATATTGTTCTTGTAGAACAAACCGTTCCTGAAAAACGGCGAGAATTAACATGGAATACTTCCACTTTATCTCATCTAGATACCCGAACTTCACAATGTGAGAATGAAGTACGAAGAATTGTGCACTTGCAAGAAATTTCAAACAAATTACCTGATGCATTTAACGATGCAGCAAAGGTGACGAAGTCACAGGTGCCACTTATGAATGCACCTGCCAGGATTAATGTCCTTGCAAGACGGAGTCAAAATATACAGCAAAAGAGTCTTTGATACGCCAGAAGCATGGCAAACCTATAGGTTCAAAGGACTCAACTCCTCGAAAAAGGAGAAATGAGAAATCATCATCATATCCTCTAGAAGATGCATGTAACGCTCCTGAAGAGGTTCCTCCCGAAGAGGCACATAATGCTCCTGAAGAGGTTATGGCAAAGTCCGTTCTCTCTAGAATAATGGAAGTCTTTGGTGAGACTTTAGAAGCTCCTGAAGAGGCACCGGTACCGGAAAATGAAGAGATCTTTATACTTTACAATTATTCAAGAGAGAGATGGAAAAGAAATGAGATTATCATTGATGACGCATTTGCATATGCGGTAGCTACACAAATATCAAAGGAAAATGATGATGATGATTGGGACACAAAACCACGTTTTATAAATGAATGTCGACAAAGAAAGAATTGGCCACAATGGGAAAGTGCCATCAAAACAGAGTTAGAGTATCTCAACAAACGTGGTGTGTTCGGACCTATAGTATAAACCCCAAAAGATGTTAACCCTGTAGGTTACAGGTGGGTTTTTGTCAGGAAAAGGAATAAGCTGAATGAAATTACCAGATATAAGGCACGATTAGTGGCACAAGGTTTCCTGCAGAAACTTGGGATTGCTTATGAGGAAACATACTTCCCTATTATGGATATAACGACATTCATATACTTAATAAGTTTAGCAGTTTCTCAAAATCTAGAAATGAGACTCATGAATGTTGTAACTGCTTACTTGTATGAGGACTTAGATACAGAAATTCACATGAAAATTCCGAAAGGATTTCCTTTGCCTGAAGCAAAGCCAAGGAGTACGTACTCAATCCAATTAAGACGATCATTGTACGGCCTAAAGCAATCCGGAAGAATGTGGTACAATCGTCTTAGTGAATACTTGTCTAAAAGGGGGTATGAAAACGATCCCATTTGCCCATGTCTATTTATAAAGAAATTCTTGAAGGGATTTGCAATATTAGCAGTTTATGTGGATGACATAAATTTGATAGAGACTCCAGAAGAGCTCGAAGAAACTGCTGATTGTTGAAAGAAAGAATTTGAAATGAAAGACCTTGGGAAAACGAGATCTATCTCAAATTACAAATCGAGAGAAATTCTAATGGGATGTTGGTCCATCAATTTAATTATACCGAGAAGGTTTCAAAACGATTTGGTATGGACAAGGCACATCCATTAAGCACCCCCATGGTTGTCCGATTTCTTGATATGCAGAAAGATCCATATCGTCCCATCAAGGAAAATGAAAAGGTATTAGGTCCCGAAGTACCATACTTAAGTGTTATTGGAGCCTTAATGTACTTGGCACAATGCACTAAACCAGATATCGCATTTTCTGTGAATCTACTTGCCAGGTATAGCTCCGCACCAACTCAAAGGCACTGGATTGGTATTAAACACATCCTACGATATCTGCGTGGAACAACTGGTTTAGGAATATTTTATGCTTACGATCATAAAGATTATAATTTAGTAGGATATGCAGATTCAAGTTATCTCTCTGATCCTCATAAGAGTCGATCACAGACAGGTTATGTATTTCTAAATTGTAATGCCACCATTCCTTGGCGTTCTACTAAACAGACTTTGGTAGCTACTTCCTCCAACCATGCTGAAATTTTAGCTCTTTATGAAGCCAGTAGAGAATGTGTGTGGCTAAAATCTTTGATTCAGCATATTCGTAGTTCTTGTTAATTACCTTCTATTGCAGGTATCCCAAATATTATCTATGAAGATAATGAAACATGCATAAAACAGATCCGAGAATGTTTCATTAAAGGATACAAGACTAAACATATAGCACCGAAGTTCTTCTTCACTCATGAACTTCAGAAGAACAATGAATTGAAGTCAAGCAAGTTCGTTTGAGTATCAATCTGGCTGACCTGTTTACCAAATCTTTGCCAAAATCAGTATTCCAAAAATTTATATATGAGATTGGCATGCGTAGAGTTCATCATCAAACTATGTAAATCGTTGCTATCATCAGGGGGAGTGATTTATCAGGGAGCATCCTGAGGTATGCTACCTATGGACATTTGTACGCTGTACTCTTTTTCCTTCTCTAGGTTTTATCTCATTAGGTTTTCCTAGTTAAGGTTTTAACGAGGCAGCATTATGCACGTCCAACACCGGTTCAATGATCTTTAAGAATGTTGTACTCTTTTTCCCTTCGCTTTGGTTTTTTTTTCCCACTGGGTTTTTCCTTAGCAAGGCTTTTAATTAGGCAACTGTCATTGAATGGTGGTCATCCAAGGGGGAGTGTTATAAAATATGGATCTTGGGTGGATGCCCACTTAAGATGAGTTAGGGTTAGATTTAGGGCTTCTCTCTTATGAGGCTACTTTGCCTATAAATAGGATTCTCCCTATTGTATTTGTACACATAATGAGATAACAGAAAACTCTCTCTCTTCTCCCTCTAATATTCTTTCTCTTGGTCTCCCTCCTTTCACAACAAGCCTTTTTTAATTTGGATATAATCCAAGCCTACTTTTTTAAATTTTATATTGAAACGGTTACAGGTCACGTGCCCTAGATGTGTATTTGGTATAGGTCTATGTCTAGAGATACTATGGACAAAGTTCTTGCAAGCTTTTAAATTTGAGGGCAAGTCCTGGATCATGATTGGAAAACTCTCTTAGTCGATTCTTGACTCTTCCGAGTCTTCTCATTTTGACAAAAGACCAAATCAAAAATAGAGGAGACTCGGCCATGTCATCTTATTTTAATAAGTTATTTTCGAACCATTTAATAGATGGATTTAATTTTAAATAATTAATATTTATTTATATGTAATTATGCATAAGGTTTGGAGTCAATAATTTAAAAATGGCAACTGAAATGTAATTTGAAACTTATAATTGATCTTTTACATTTAATATTTGGACGAACAAATTATGCAATATGCAATACTTTTTCTTTTATTTTCCTTATTGTATTACTTTTCTTGCATATATAAACTTATTAAATTGAATTGATTATTATGAATGCATGTAAATGAATATAATTCTATATTTGATGAATAATGGATTTATTTTTAAATATTTTTTAAATTACCTTTAAAAAACATGACTCTCTAGAGTCTCCGTACTGACTTTATCCGAGTCAATTTGTTTTAATGGGATGAGTCGAGCCCGAGTCAACGATTTTTCTGACCTTGTCTTGGATAATGTCACGACCCCAAATTTAAATTAAGAGATCGCGATGCAAACGAAAGTGTAGCGAAAATTATGGAGAATAGAATAATTATTTATAATTTTTCACGTATACTTTTATATAGGATTTTGCTATGTGAGGATTACCAGGCCCTCAGATCCACAAGGGATATCATGGCAAAACCTTGTGTGAGTCATTTTGTAAAGAAGCATGATAGAACACTCACATGGCATCAAATAGACTGATACCAAAATGAAACTCATTTCCATAGTTTAATAATCAAGTTTAAGTAACAATAAAAGGAGAAATATGTCTTAATTACAATCCCAAATAAAAAGGCAAAACATTGGCCAATCAAACATCCTAAAGACAACAATAGCCAAAAAGAAGTATAAACTCTCAAACAAAACCCCATAATGTTATCATGAACTCTACGGCATCAGATGCCTTGCTCTATATCATTAGCCATCCACTCTTGTACAAATGGTGGATCCTGTTGGACCACCTCAAAGATCGGTTCATCAACAAGGAGTTCGATACCTACAACACCAAGTGTAGGGCCATACATAAATGCCTGGCAAGATTCCATAATAAGAGCATATCATGTTTATACGAGACAAGTAAAAGCATTTTAAATTATAATTAGACAAGTAAAACATAAAATTAAGTATGTTCTTGAAAAGCAAGTAAAACAACATGATATCCAATTGTTCATAATAATAAACATGATTTAACGGCATCCACACAGCTTAATCCACTTGGTCATCAGTCATGAGCATACGACTCACAATTGGATCACGCAAAGTAATATCATGGGCATACTGTTCGTTCGAGTGAGATGAAAAGCAACGCATGTCAAGGGCATACTTACTCTTCCTAGAGCAGTAGCAAATGGAGCTTGACGAGAGCATACTTACCCAAACCGTGGGTAGCAGTGAATGCAATATTACGGGCATGCTACCCCTTTCCAAGAATAACAGTGCAGTAACCGGGTAAGATCGAGCTCGGTGTTGCCGAATCTATATACATATACACAATTAGCCTGCTTAGGTTTTTAAACCAATAAATATCTCAAAACATGATTAAATCTCTGAGGTAAGCATGTTCATATTAGTCAAAGGTAATGAAAAACACTAGTTTCGGAGAAAAATCGAGCTGCTCCGAGTGCATAAAACGATCAAACTAGTAGTTTTAGGCGTGTTGAAAACAAAGGTCAAGTGACATAATTTTCTAATGAAAATCGGGTAGCATTTCGACCGGAAATGGGAGCCCGAAACGGGTAAGAAAAGGAATATGGTGACCCAGGTAACTCGAGAGGGGCAGGGCAATCGATTGCTCAAACACATCCTGATCGTCCCAAAACAAGGTTTGCAAATATAATTTACACCTAGCTATATCTCTACTCGTGAGAGTAAAGATGTTAACCGAGTGTAGTATCCACTGGGACAAAAAGGCTAAGTTGTGTTGGTTCCCAAACTCCTAAACTAATCCTAATAAAAAATGAAGTGTTGATTTGATGAGTTTGATTCCTAAATTAGTAAAGTAAAGACAATGTTTGATTCAGTCAAAGAAAAGATCTTAGAGTACGAATCCACTCTAACATCGCATAGTGGCGAGTATAGACCTAGGGTTTCACTATAATGGTTTATAGACTCGTTCTTGTTACAAACCTTCACAGAGTTAACAAATAAGATATATGGGTTCAGATCTGACCGTAACCTATGTCTAAGGCATATATTATCCTAAATCTAACAACACATCCATTCAAGCATCATTATATGACTGATATTCAATTATACAAGAATAAAATACCAAAAAGAGATATTGTATTAATAAATCGAATCCAATCAATGGATAACGCTCATGTCATATAACCAAAAGCTTTCAAAGTAAAACCCTAGAACCTATATATCACCAAAATACAAGATTAGGGCTTCATTGCAACCCTAGGGTGGAGAGTTAGTTACTCATGGAGAGAGACGGACGAAGAGTCCATTGCAAAATCTCCATTGGCACTCTTCTCAAGCCTCTAAAATCAGTGTCTCGTTCTTCTCCCAAGATGTGAATCAATGAAACGTGAGTTCTGGGTTCCTTTTATAGCTTTTCTACCAATTTTTCTTCAAAAACGCAGACCGAAATGGACTTCACCCGAGTCGAGCATTCGGACGCCAAAAACGCCAGGAAGCAGTTGAAAGTGCAGGCTAGAGCCAATGACTAAGTCCTAGAGGGGGGTGAATAGGACTAATGGTATACAGTTGCCAATTTTAATTTTCTAAGCCTGATTTTAATCCAACCAGAACAAAGAACAAGACAAACACAAATAAGAGTATAACTTATGCGGAAAATGTAGATCATGCAATAAAGAAATAGACATAGGAGATTTATAGTGGTTCGGTCACATAGACCTACATCCACTCTCAAGGGTCACACAGACCCTCGGTTCCACTAAGATGAATCAAACTACACAAGTTCTGATTCTACCTCAATTTTGTTACAGAGGTTCAGCCACACATATCTACTCCTCTTCACATAATTGTAGAGTAATTTAGTCACACAGATCTAAACAACTACCACATTATACACATATTGTAGAGGTTTGAAGAAGGTGAACACTTGCCTTTGATGATGATTGAAGTGTTCTAAGGAGCTCTGACCGTAGTCGAAGCTTTCACCTCTTGATGACCTCTTGGTGTTGAGAAGGATGCTTCCAACGTGTTGCACAACCAGGGTTCAGAGGATTGGACTTCTAGGATTACACAGATAAGGCTCTCATAGAATAAGATATCCTAGAGGATGCACTTCCTCACAATACACTCATCTTAGAGCTAATGAAGCTCTTAGATTTTCCTAAATCTACCACATGAGTGTTTGGAAGAGGATTTGAGAGCCTACATTAGATGGGGAGAAAGTAGCAAGGAAAGCTCTTCACTAAAGTCCTTGGCTTGCAAAGCAAAACAGGCTATAGTTTTATAAAAAAAATCCAACGGCTAGATTTGGCGGTTAGCCTCTTAACATGGCGGCTAGCCCCTTTTCAAATTCCCTGAGACAACGGTTATAATTTCTAATTCGGTCAGCTCATGGTTAGCCATCAGTGACCTTGGTGGCTAGCCGTGAGGTGACCGCTGAGGTGACTGGGAGAAGGTCAGAAACAAATAGCTTTCGGGAAAACTAACCGTGAGTTTTTCGGTTGCTAGCGGTTAGCCGCTATGTCTCTTGGCGGTCAGTCGTGAGGTGACCGTAGGGGTAACCAAACTTCCTGACATGCGATGAGATAGCTCTTTGGAAAAGTAACCGCAGGATTTCGGTTACTTGCGGTTAGCCGCTATGACTCTCAGCGGTTAGCCGTGCGGTGACCGTTGAGCTAGCCGAACTCCATGACAGGAGAATATAGCTTTCTAGAAATGTAACCACAGGGTTTCGGTTACCTGGCGGTTAGCCGCTTTTGCAAAGGGGCTAGCCGCCAGGTGACCGAAAGGTCACCAAACCCTCTGTTTTACCAGATAGTTTTAGTTGAGTAAAAATATGATTTTTTCCAAGGGTTCTAAAGACTGGTCTTGGTCAAAAATACCTGAATAGGTTGGCAAACACATGTGGAGACATTCTTTGACGACCCCGGTCCATCCAAAAGCTTTGACAAACCCTTTGAATTTGATCTTCCTTGAAGCACTTTGAAAACAAGGATCTTCTTGGACATATTGGCACGATATTGACAACACAAACACAGTGCTAACGAAAATGTGGCACTAACAATCTCCCCTTTTGTCAATTTCGTGACAAAACTAATTATAGCAATCTAGACAAGAAGATTTACAATATAACTCACATACACCCACTTACAAGTACAAGACTTTTTAAACAACAAAACAAATTCAAGAACAACATAAGTCAAGACTTGAGTGGTGAACTCTACATTTGTGATTTGAGAAGATTTTCCTGTAAAAGCACAACACTAACAAACATAAAGCATTATGGGAAACTCCCTTGTTAGTATAATCAGAGAAAAAAATCATAATTTGGAAGATTTCTCCCCCTAAGTTGCATAAGAGAATTTCAATAATCTCTCCCCTCGAATTATTTCTCCCCCTCAATCAGTACATTAGTACAGCAATTTTCTCCCCCTTTTTGTCAGAAATTGACAAGGAAACGAAACAGCAGTTAATAGAGAAAGTATATAGCAAGGCATACAGTACTAAAACAGATAGCAAAACATATAGCCCAAGCAAAACATAGAAACCAAGCCATAGAGGAGAAACAGTTAGTCCATCCATTGAATCAGCAGAACATACAATATTAAAGAAATATCCATCCAAAAGTATGAGTTAAAAAAAAAACCATAGGAGATTAGCTAGCCACAAGCCCAAAACACCACCAAAATGAGAATAACCAATTAAAACACATGTGGCCCAAAAAAAAAATCCTCAAAATAACTAATCAAATGGAGGGGATGGAGAAGTAGGCATGGCAGACAGATCATTGTTGCGACAGGCCTTGGACAGTCCACTGAGATATTTGAGAGTCTTCTTGAAAAGCTTTTCGATCTTGGACTGACGGTGCTCGAAGGCATCCATCCGTTCGGCAATACTCCTGGGAACAACTGAAGGGGAGCCTGACTGTGTGAAGAGGAAGGAGGTAGCTCTGAAGGATCCTGCTGCTGAGGAGGTGGAGGAACTTGGTGCTGAGGTGCTGGAACCTCTGTATGAGGGGGTACTTGCCCTGCTTCTTCATTAGGATAGAGGTTCATTTGAATGAGATTATATTGTTGAAAGGTGCATGAGAAATAGGGGTCTCATTAGGGCGTAGGACACCAACAGAACGAGCCAATTCAGATATAAGGAATCCAAAGGGGACAGCTGTCTTAGTGGCATTGGACAGATGAAAACATACAATTGTCCTACAGATTAGAGAATGAATGCACATTTGGACACTGGTAACCACTTTGGAAAGGAGATTGACCATATAGGTAGTTAATTCGGTTCTATTCCCTTTACGAGGATACACATTAAAAGTAAAGAGGAGGTGCAATAGTCTGTATTTGGGAATCGAGGCTCCCAAAGGGAGAAAGTTTTTGCGATCCCATGGAGCAGGATGACCGCAGAAGATATTTGTAGCTTGAGCTTTTTCAGCTTTTGTAAGGGTGTCAGCAACCATAGAAAGACTATTTTCGTTCAAGGAAATATTTATGATAGATGAAATGTATTCTGGATCAATAGTAACTTCTCTGTTTCGAAGGGCAACAGTGAATTTGCATGAGTCAACTGAGGACACTGCGGAAATGATTGATGCAAACATGTCGTAAACAAGAGAATGATAGGCTTTGTCGCCCCAATCCAGGATGTCGTCCCATCCAATTTGAGCAAGGATGACTGTAGTCTCATAGTGAGTCACAACACTGCGCATAGTGCGCCGTTCAACCATGATTGCTCTGGATTTCAAAGCAGCCAACATTTTGGCATTGGGTTTCAAAACAGCAGGAACTGGCTGAGGTGGAGGAGGAGGTGGAGAAGGCGAAGGAGAAAGTTCAGGAGAGGTGGACTGAGAGGGAGAGGGTGGAGGAAAGGGAGACCTTTCTCGATGAGAAGAAGAGCCAGGAGTAGATCGTCCTCGCTTAGAGGGGCGGTTCACTGCGGACTTCATTCTAGGAGGCATTTTCACAAACAGTTAGAGGGCACAAAGAAAGGTAAGGAGAAAAACACAAGACAAGAAGGAAACGAACACCACAATCCAGTGGATACGGTGACGATGAAGGACAAGATATGCAGCAATAGGTAAGAATAGAAATGAAATGGAAATGAGAGTATGAATGGAGGGTGGAAAGCCCTAAGAAGAGAAGCATCGAAAACACATAGAAAAGAAGAGAAAACACATTGTTAATAACAACAGAAATCGAGAGAAAAGAGCAAAACAAAACAAAAAATGAAAAAGGATTGAGAATACCTTGAGAAATGAGAGGAAATGAGAACGCCAGATAGGAGGAAGAAGACGAACTGATGAAGAGACAGAGAAGGAAAATAGAAAAAAAAAGGGTTTTGCAATGATTTAAGTCGCAATTCCAAGATGTCGGTTAGCCGCCAAGGGGGTCCACGGCTAGCCCTTTTTTTTATTTTATTTTTAAAACTAAAACACACATAACAAGTCAAGATGGAGAGATTATCTAATGGTACAAACACTAAGAGATTTTCTCATATTTTCAAATTTTGACACATACAAAGGTTTTGTCAAAATGTCTGCTAATTGTTTTTTTGTAGGAATATGCTCTAATATTATGACTTCCTCTTCAACCAATTCTTTAATGAAATGATGTCTGATATCTATATGCTTAGTTCTAGAGTGTTGACAAGGTTTCTAGAGATATTGATAGCACTAATGTTATCACAGTACAAATTCATGATGCTTTGATAAATACCATAATCTTTGAGCATTTGTTTCATCCATAGCATTTGAGTACAACCACTTCCAGCTGCTATATATTCTGCCTTAGCTGTAGATAAGGAAATGGATGATTGTTTCTTGCTGTGCCAAGCAATTAGACAGTTTCCTAAGTAGAAACACCCACCACTAGTAGATTTTCTATCATCCACATTTCCAGCCCAATCGGCATCTGAGTATCCAACAATGCAAATAAGTGAATCATATGGATACCATAAACCATATCCTGAAGTCCCTGACACATATCTAATGATTCTCTTAACAGCTTTCAAATGAGCTTCTTTGGGATCAAATTGATATCTGGCACAAGCTCCTACACTAAATGCAACATCTGGTCTGCTAGCTATAAGATATAATAGGTTGCCTATCATGCTTCTATACATACTAAGATCAACACTCTTTCCACTTGATTCCTTAGAAAATTTGAGCATTGTACTCATGGGAGTGTTCATGTGTTTGGCTGAATCTAAACCAAACATTTTGATCAATTCTTTAGCATACTTGGTTTGGGAGATAAACATTCCATCAGACAATTGTTTTACTTGTAATCCTAAAAAGAAATTAAGTTCACCAACCATGCTCATTTCAAATTCAGATTTCATAGGCTCGGCAAACTTTTCTGTTAACACATTATAAGTAGAACCAAACACAACATCATCAACATAAATTTGAGCAATCAATATAGTGTCATTTGTTCTTTAAATAAATAGAGTTTTATCAACACTACCCCTTTCACAATTATGATTAATCAGAAATTGAGTGAGCCTTTCATACCAAGCTCTAGGGGCTTGTTAGAGACTATAGAGAGCCTTTTTAAGATAATACACATGATTAAGCAGCTTGGGGTTTTCAAACCCTTTAGGTTGCTCAACATAAACTTCTTCTTCTAAAACTCCATTTAGAAAAGCACTTTTGACATCCATTTGATATAATTTAAATTTTAAGGAACAAGCAATGGCAAATAAGATTCTAATGGATTTAAGTCTGGCAACAGGAGCAAATGTTTCTTCAAATTCTATTCCTTCAATTTGAGAATAACCTTGGTCAACTAACCTGGCCTTGTTTCTAACTATGGTACCATTTTCATCAAGTTTATTTTTGTAAATCCATTTGGTACCTATGATGTTTTTGTCATCAAGCCTAGGTACTAATTCCCAAACTTCATTCTTAGCAAACTGATTTAGCTCTTCTTGCATAGCATTTATCCAACAATCATCAGAGAAAGCTTCATCAACAGATTTAGGTTCAATAGTAGAAGTAAAGCAAAGAAAGCTAACAATGTTTTCAATTTGTCTTCTAGTCTTGACACCAAGCAAGGGATCTCCCAGAATTTGGTCCATAGGATGATGCTTCACATTTACCAAATCCTTAGAGATTGGAGACTTATCCAAGTTTGTAGTGGGGACATTTATCTCATCATTATCAGGGTCTTCTTGATTACTGGAATCCTTTAGTTTGTCATCAATGACAATATTTACAAATTCTTGTATGGCTCCAGTGTTAGTGTTTAATACCCTGTAAGTACGACTGTTTTGAGAATAGCCAATAAAAATGCCTTCATCACTTTTGGAGTCAAACTTGCTCAAATGTTCTCTATCCTTGAGTATATAGCATTTACTACCAAAATTTTTAAAGTAGCTAATGTTTGGCCTTTTCTCATGCCATAGTTCATAGGTAGTTTTATCCAAGCCAGTTCTCAAGTAAACCCTGTTTATGATGTAACAAGCTGTATTCACTATTTCAGCCCATAGATCTCTAGGAACATTCTTTCTATGAAGTATAACTGTGGCCATCTCTTGCAAAACTCTATTCTTTCTTTCAGCAACTCCATTTTATTGAGAAGTTTTAGGGGCAGAAAATTCATGGTGAATTCCATACTTATCACAATATTTTTCAAATATGGAAATTTCAAATTCTCCACCATGATCACTTCTTATTCTAGCAACTGCTCTTCCTTTTTCAACTTGGATTCTTTTCACAATCTTTTTGAATTCAGCATATGCATTTGACTTTTCTCTTAAAAATGCAACCTAAGTGAATCTGGAAAAATCATCAACAATAATAAGAAAGTATTTTCTGCCACCCCTACTCTCTTTCTTATTTAGACCAACCAGGTCGATGTGAAGAAGCTCTAAGGGTCTAGAAGTCTTCAGAGACTTGGTCTTTTTGTGAGATGTTCTGATTTGTTTACCTTTTTGGCACTCTCCACAAACAGTTTTTGACTTCCTGCTGATTTTTGGAAGACCCTTTACATACTTGTTCAACTTGGACAAGTCTCTATGGTTCACATGTCCAAGTCTTTGATGCCACGGTTGGGCTTCATCAAGATGAGCAATGTAACAGGATGAGCTGAATGATTTTTTGTGGTCACCAACAACATAGCAGTTTTCTTGATTTCTAAAACTCCTAGAATGACCTTTCCATTTTTAGAGATCTCACAACCATGACTAGTAAAAATGACAACATGATCTTCATCACATATTTGTGAAATGCTAAGTAAGTTATGTTTCAAGTCATCAACACATAAAACATCTTCTAATAGAGGCATGTTTGGAACATTCAGAGTACCTTTTCCAACAACTTTAGCTATATTACCATCACCAAAAGTAACAATTCCACCATCATAATCAGTTAATTTGGAAAAGAGTGTTTTATCTCCAGTCATGTTTCTAGAACATCCACTATCCAGATACCACAAGGATTGGTCTCCAGCTTTAAGGGCTGTGTGAACTAATAGGCTTTTGGGTACCCACATGTACCTTTGAGACTTTGATTTATTAGAATCATATTAATGAAAAGTTTTCTTAGAATTTCTTTTAGCACGATTATTGAATTGAATTCTTAGTTGGTCAATCTGTTTCATTAGTTCATTCAATTTTTATGGAACAGTGAGATTTTTATAATAATCTGTTTTGGTTTGTTCATTTCTATAGGACTGTCTTTTGATTTGTTTCATTTTACACTCATATTTAACATGTTCTTTTCTTCCACAAGAATAACATATAACTTTAGAGATATTTAGATTACTTGAGGAAGCTTCTCCTTTTATAAACTTAGTAGAGACATTTGGATTATGTTTTGTTTCTTTGTTGTATCCAAGCCCAGTTTTGTCTCTTTGATACTTACCCATCCCAAATAGTCTTTCAAACTTTTCTTCTCCATGAGTTAAAGAATACTCATACTTTTCCTTGTACCACATTAATTGGGTGACTTCATTCTTCAAACGAGAGATTAATTCTTTTAGATTTTCAGTCTCATCTTTTTCTCTCGTAAGCTTTCTTATGTAATCACTACCAATTTGAAATTTAGAATTAATTTCATGAAGATCATTTGTTAAGATATTATTTTCATCATTCAAGGCTTCAATTTTATCTTTTAAAACTTTGATATTGACTCCTTGTTTCCTCATAGTTCTAATTAGTCTGTAGCTCTTAGCATAGAGTCGATCATAGGTTTCTTAAAGATCTTCTTCATTATTATCATTATCTGGACTGTCTTCTTCAGATTCAGATTCATTCTCAGATTTATCAATATCAGATCTTTCAGAACTTCCATTCATCTCAACTGATGGATCACAGACACTTCTGGCCATCAAAATGTTGTAGTTTCTTGTCTCATCTTGGTGTGATTCATCTGATTCTGATTCTGATTCAGATGAGTCATCATCCCATGTTGCCACAAGTGTCTTTTTCTTTTTTTCCATTTGACACTCAGATGATATATGTCCATACTTTTGACAGTTATAGCATTTCACCTTTCTATATTGACTCTTAGAGGAAGAGCTGACTTTGTTTTTACCTTTATCAAAGGATTTAAAATTTGAATTCTTCTTCTTAAAATGTTTTAGAAATCTCTTAGCAAGTAAGGCAACATCTTCATTATCACTTTCTTTCTCATTATCTGATTCTTCTTTAGAAAGGGATGGTTGCGAAGTTTTTAAAGCAATTGATCTCTTATCTTTGGATTTATTAGAAGAATTATTCAATTTCATCTCAAAAGTTCTAATATTACCAGATAATTCTTCTACTTTCATAGTTTCTGGGTTATTATATTCTTCTATAGAAGTCACTTTGGGGTGAAATCTTTCGGGTAGAGACCTCAGGATTTTGTTACACACTTTGCCTTCCAAAATTTGTTCACCAAGTGACCACATTTCACTTACAATGACCATTAACTTTGCTCGAAACTCATCGAACACTTCATCTTCCCTCATTCTTAGAGATTTGAATTGGGAAGTCAACATTTGAAGTTTGGCTCTTTTAACAATGGTTGTTCCTTCATAATTTGTTTCTAAAAGATCCCAAACTTGTTTTGCTGTGGCACATGTCATAATCTTTTTGTATTCCTCAACAGTCATGGCACAGGTTATGGCATTCAATGCCTTTGCATCACTATCTCTCAATGCTTTTTGATCAGCTGACCATTTGGCCTTTGCAAGAGGCTAAACAGTGTCATCTGTAGCTGGGGTTGTAGGAGGAATCCATCCGTCCTCTACAGCATCCCATACAGGTCCACCAAGGGATTTGACGAAAACAGTCATTCGGGCTTTCCAAAAGGCATAGTTTGTACCATCAAATAAAGGAAGTCTGTTTACTGCACTACCTTCTGGGTTAGACATTAGCACTAGTAATAAGAATAAGATCTACTTCAGGTTGTTAAGCCTTTGGGGAGTAACCTTACTCTGATACCAACTGAAAGTGCATGCTAGGGCCAATGACTAAGTCCTAGAGGGGGGTGGATAGAACTAATGGTATACAATTGCGAATTTTAATTTTCTAAGCCTGATTTTAATCCAACCAGAACAAAGAACAAGACAAACACAAATAAGAGTATAACTTATGCGGAAAATGTAGATCATGCAATAGAGAAATAAACATAGGAGATTTATAGTGGTTCGGTCACATAAACCTACATCCACTCTCAAGGGTCACACAGACCCTCGGTTCCACTAAGATGAATCAAACTACACAAGTTCTGATTCTACCTCAATTTTGTTACAGAGGTTCAGCCACACAGATTTACTCCTCCTCACATAATTGTAGAGTAATTTAGTCACACATATCTAAACAACTACCACATTATACACATATTGTAGAAGTTTGAAGAAAGTGAACACTTGCCTTTGATGATGATTGAAGTGTTCTAAGGAGCTCTGACCGTAGTCGAAGATTTCACCTCTTGGTGTTGAGAATGATGCTTCCAATGTGTTGCACAACCAGGGTTCAGAGGATTGGATTTCTAGGATTACATACATAAGGCTCTCATAGAATAAGATATCCTAGAGGATGCACTTCCTCACAATACACTCATCTTGGGGCTAATGAAGCTCTTGGATTTTCCTGAATCTACCACATGAGTGTTTGGAAGAGGATTTGAGAGCCTACATTAGATGGGAAGAAAGTAGCAAGGAAAGCTCTTCACTAAAGTCCTTGGCTTGCAAAGCAAAACAGGTTATAGTTTTATAAAAAAAATCCAACGGCTAGATTTGGCGGTTAGCCTCTTAACATGGTGGCTAGCCATTTTTCAAATTCCCTGAGACAACGGTTATAATTTCTAATTCGGTCAGCTTACGGTTAGCCGTCGGTGGCCTTGGCGGCTAGCGTGAGGTGACCGCTGAGGTGACCGAGAGAAGGTCAGAAACAAATAGCTCTCGAGAAAACTAACCGTGAGTTTTTCGGTTGCTTGCGATTACCGCTATGTCTCTTGGCGGTCAGCCGTGAGGTGACCGTAGGGGTAACCGAACTTCCTGACAAGCGATAAGATAGCTCTCTGGAAAAGTAACCGCAGGATTTCGGTTACTTGCGGTTAGCCACTATGAATCTCAGCGGTTAGCCGTAGGGTGACCACTGAGCTAGCCGAACTCCATGACAGGAGAAATAGCTTTCTGGAAATATAACCACAGGGTTTCGGTTACCTGGCGGTTAGCCGCTTTTGCAAAGGGGCTAGCCGCCAGGTGACTGAAAGATCACCGAACCCTCTGTTTTACCAGATAGTTTTAGTTGAGTAAAAATATGATTTTTTTCAAGGGTTCTAAAGACTGGTCTGGGTTTAAAATACCTGAGTAGGTTGGCAAACACATGTGGAGACATTCTTTGACGACCCCGGTCCATCCAAAAGCTTTGACAAACCCTTTGAATTTGATATTCCTTGAGGCACTTTGCGAACAAGGATCTTCTTGGACATATTGGCACGATATTGACAACACAAACATAGTGCTCACGAAAATGTGGCACTAACAGCAGTAGCCTCGGTGTGCTTGGATGGTTCTGGCATCCGGCAGTAGACATTATCTCCGATTCTTTGTGTTTTGTGCCCATTTCTTCTCTTTAATTCCAAATTTCACTCTTTCCACCTAAAGCACCTGTAAACACAAAATTAACATAATTAATGGCAATTAAGATCATCAGACGGCATAACAAAGTTCTCATTGAGTAGCCTAAATGGTGCATTTAGGTTTTCATCACACCCACCAACTTACACTTTGTTAGGCCTCGAGCAAAGTTAAAACAAAAGGAAAGACTAACTAAGGACACTTTGGTAGGGAGCACGGCTATACTTAGCATGTGCAGTAAGCCTTTAAATCTGTAAATTCCCCCTAGAGGACGAGTTATTGTCTCGTGAGGGTTTGCAGTGAATTTACCCATAAATTCCTAAAACACAAAAGTCGGGGAGTGTTATCCAAAATAATATCTACGAACACTAGATATTCTTGATTATGGAGTTTTCAATACACATCTCAAATTTGGTTCACAAATCCTATCTGTTGATCAGAAAGCCTCGAAATCTTGATGGAAAAATTGATCGTGCAAGGTGAAAATTGTTTATATATAGAAGTAAGAGAGCATAAAACGATCCACTAAAACTTTCCATGAAAACATATCTTCTTCTTCTTCTTTTAAAATTCTGGGCTACCTAACCTCAGTAAAAGATAATATACTTCCTCTCAAGGCAACTATGGTGGCTTTCACACTATTGTTTTTTCAAAGGCCGTAACAACATTATTTTAGTGATATTTTTTCTTTTTTTTAAAATACGATCCCCAATAATAGGCATCCTTTTCTATAGCTAGTAAGGATGAACAGTTTCCACTAAAGGCATTTATAGTGGCTTTCATACTATTGTTTTTTCAAATGCCGTGATAATACTATTTCGATGGGTTTTTTTTCTTTTTTTTTTCTCTTTTTTTTAATATGGTCTCCAACCGTAGGCAGCCCTTTCCATATGCCCAAATTGAGTCACCGATTTGTGGATAAATCCACTAAGTTGAACCAGGACACAGTATGACTGAGGGTCGGTTTTCCATCATATTTGTTATGAGGTTATCATAAGTATGGAAATCATAGCTTCACATTTCAAATTTTCTACAAAATATGTGTTAAGTGATGGATCAATAATTCAACAAATTCTCAAAACCTCTTTCCTAAAACAAGATATTGAATCTTTTTATCTTTTTATCTTTTTCCTCACAAAATAAAAGTTCCAAAAATCAAGGTATCTTCGTTTTATAAAAACCCTATTAGAAATCCCCTGAAAAACTAACAAAAATAGCATTTTTTTAAAACTAAAACATAAAGGAAAAGAATTAAAACTAAAAAGAACTAAAACTACTAAGACTAACCCAAAGGTTAATACCCCACCCCCCAACATAACCTAATATTGTCCACAATGTGAAGTACAAAAAATGAGATACAAAGGATAAGAAAAGGAAAGGGAGGGATATCACCTGGATACCGCTAAATATAAGGTCCATGGAGGAAAATGGAGATGGCAACCCCCAACTTAGACCAAAGTACCTGTGAAATGTTAGCGGTAAGCAAGAAAAATAAAAATAAAGAAATCCTACGAAACACTCTCCAAATGTGTAAAAACACATGACTCAGCACTTCTTTCACTGTAAAAAAAAAACACTCTCCAAATCTGCGGTGTATGCAGATGGAGGGTTCAATAGCTTTCAAATCGACAACTGACCAGCCGATTGCACTCTTGTGCTTTTTCAACACGTCTAGGATTAGACATTCCTGATCGTCACACAGATTAGGAGCAATGATAACAAGCAAGGTATCATCAGGTCGAAGAGCTTTTTCCATGAGCTCATCAACAACATCAACTGCAAAGCAGTCGTCCTTTTCTGAAGGTTGATGAGAGGCCCTAAAAGCATTCAGCCTCACTTTCATATTACCAAAGGAAACATCCATAACTCCGATGCGGCAATTAACGAATACTACATCAAAAGAGGCAATCAACGACTTTAAAAATAAGCACCAAATCTCTAAGGCCACTAATGGGTCCCATTTGTGATGGTGTGGTCCAAAAATACAACGGTCTCTAGGCCGTTGTTTAATGTTCACATCAGCTTAGATATACCAAACAACGCCTACCAAAAAAATCCGCTACTCACCGTTTCTCAGTTACCCTATCTCTTTCTCTCCCCCATCTCTGTCCAACCGCAATCATGGAGTTTTAATCGCTTCTCTCTCCTTTTGAAGCACCATTCAAGAGATCCAATTGGCATCAGTTTTTGTGGTTTTATGGTTCTTCGATCTCGCTCTCTAAGCCCTTTTTTCGTTTTTGTGGTTTTGTGGTTCCTCAATCGACGCATCCAAACAAACATCATCATTTGTTTTGAGGTTTGGATCTATTAATGTTGTTTGAAACCATCATCAATCGACTGATCAAGAGTTTTGGTTTGATTCTCCTTCTCGATCTCACTTCGTTTTTGAGATCGTGGTTTAGTTTGAATTGGTTTATTGATATTAGAGTTTTAATGAATGATTTAAAGAATTTTGAAGCTTTTTGAAGCTCAAAGGTCTCGTCACTTCTGAATTTCATAATTAGGAATCCAACAAAGGAAACCTTCATCACTCTGGAACCTCCTTCTTGTAATCCAGCAAAGAAAGCCCTTTGAAGCTCAAAGGTTGCATCATTTCTCATTCAAACTCTCCAATTTCTAGGGTTTCTCATACTCATTTCTGTATTTTAAGGTCCTCCTTTCTCGGTAACTTCCAATTCCCTATTTTTCTTTTTCTCCAGTTTTCAATTAGAAGATTGTTGTAAAACAGCAAATAGATATTGAGAGAGAGAGAGAGAGAGAGAGAGAGAGAGAGGATGAAAGATTGAGAGAAACAAGTAATTGAAGGGCATCCTAGTTCCGATCGTGAATCAGATAGAGGAGAGTGAAGGAAAAAGTGTAGTTCGTTAGTCTGTGAGAGGGAGAGAAAGAAATAGTACACTTTTTGTCTTGACTTTTTTTAAAAGTAACGAATAGAGAGGGCTTTCGTATTCTTTGAGAAGTGGGTATGGAGTTTCGATCCGGCGACCCACTTCGACAGAACACATCGTCCGCCCCAACGGGCGTGATTCTATTTCTTAACAAAAGTATGTGATTCCTTTTACTAAGTAAGGTAGCCGGTGCAAAAAAAAAAAAAAAAAAAAAAAAACTATGTGAAAATGGACTTTTTTCATGCCATTTTCACACCAAATGGACGTTTTTTCACACAAACTTTACGCATCACATACGTAAGTTAACATAAACAAACATGATGATGCGTAAATATTAATCGTGTGATACATTTAAGCATGCAAACAAATGACCCCTCAAGTTTGTAAAAATCACCATTTTCACATGAGTAAATGAGTACATCCAAGTGATGAGATCTCAACCGATGAGAGTCTTTGGAGGCTTCATTTACTCTTTGCGGAAATCAAGTCCCTATTTTTCTTAAGGTTATGTCAAGTTTAAGCATGATAGAAGGTTGGGAAATGTCATGGCGGACACTCAAGGGCTAGATATGGCTTTTTCTTTATTGCTTATGTCATGTCCCCCGAACCCAATTAGAGAATAAACCGGATCCGGGGAGTGAAATTTTGGGCCAATTAAAATTTTTTGTCCTTTTTGGCCTAAGGATCGTAAGTCCGCTGTGAGGATAATGTATTTGAACCTCAAATCATAAAACTAATAGTGGAATTCATACATTGATATCAACAATGGATAATAAATCTCAATTAAATTTAAAGTTGCAAGATGAATAATTAAAACTAAACAAAAGTTAAATTAATTACAACGAACATCCCAGAAACTAAGATCATTAAATCAAATGAAGTCAATGAAAGAAAGTTCCAACGATAAATAACAATGAATTAATAAAATCTAATGAAGTGTCCCCAAAGTGAATCTCTCATGTGCTTGGTAGTGATGACGCTACTCTACGTCATCAGCACTCCACTCTCGTGCCTCCTCTGCTGGTTGGAGATCCTCTCGGATCTCCTCACCGGCCTACTCCTCGTAGTAGTACTCACCTGAGGAGTCTGCTCACCAAGGAACAGAGTCAACGACATGTTGAGTAATAGATAAGCAAGATATAATTAAACATAACATGCATCAAATGAAAGAGTAATAACAGGATATAATCAAGTGAATACAAGGAACAGAACTGGGCATAAAGCATAAGTAAATAACCAACATAATCAAATATCAGGAATCCTAGCAATACTAACAATCGCCACTATCAATGTAATGCAATGCACAAGAGGGAGACTCCGTGGATGTCCAAGCCACCTCACGGGGTACCAGTAACAATCCTATCCGAACTACTAATACCAAAGTCCGGCTCCAGGGGGATCCAAGCTCCCGGTCCTGGAAATAGTAGCACAGTCAAAACCCGCTCCCAACTATTCAACGCCATGGACGCCGTCCAAAGCCGACTGCCCACCCCGATGTCCGAGTAACCGGCCCATCAATAAAACCCCAAACTGCAGCTGGCCATGATATGCAAATAATAATAAAGTGGTGCTGACATGCGGGGAAAACCAAGACTAGCAAGTATGGCTAGCTCAACATACGAAACATGTTCGTAGGGATTATCTTTTTCAAAACAATATAAAGCAAACCAACCATACGATAATCCCTTACATGCTAGCCAGTCATGTTTATCAATGCACGATACCCGGTTCCTAAGGTACACTCTAAGCCAGGTCCTTGTCCTAATTCTACAAAAGTTTATGTTTCAATAATTAATTAGGTGTTTTATACCAAGAGAGTGTACAAGGAACGATAATCAACGGATACAGTTAACAAGTCAAGAGGAGATTACAGTCCAATCCTAGGCAAGTGTTGTCATCCTTCTATCATATGTGTTTTAACGGAGTGTGTGGGGAATTTGAATCAACAATGTCTATAAAGAATTCATGGGTGTAGCTTCATGTTAAACATTGATTGATTCAACTCCACACGCATTCAGTTAAACCATACACAATACACGAACACCTAGACAACCCATCGAAGCACACCAAGCCATGTGCTACGATTTTAATACCCCATTAATGGTCACGTGAGAGTGGTTTCATGGTTTCCAATGTCTAAGGCCCAAACCTAGGCTAACAATCTCGTTTCTAACAAGAAAGTGGTCTAGATAATTGATCTCCTTAATTACCTCTCTTCCCAATCTCCAATCATCACGAGACATGGACCATTGGATTCTACGCTCCAAGAGATTTCCAACGGTATATGGCTTGCGAAATTCCGACGTACGGTTTAAAAGTTATAGTTTTTAGAAATCTGGCCCCTAAATATATATAAGTATATAAATATATATATATTTTTATTATACAGTACGTGCGCTGGACGGATGTTTTATTTGTCTGAATCGTTCTGAACGTTCTGAACGATTCTAACAGAGGACTTACTTTATTTTTTTTATATTATTATGATGTACCAGTTGCGCTGGACGATCATAACATCAGAACGTTTTGAACGTCCTAATAGAACCATTTTTTTTATTTATTTATTTTCTTTTCACCAAAACCTTTTTCCAAAAGTTTACCTGCACAAAATCGAGCCACCGTGCTCCCCCAATAATTCATTCCATCCATCATCGCATCTACAAACATCAATTAACATCAAATTAAATAATAAATTACAATTTAATTAAAAGGTTATCCAAAACTATTTTAGCATATTAACCCCAAATTAATAACAGAAACAGGCTTGGAATTTGGGAAATCTAACAAGAAAACACAGCGAATCAATGGGAAACATACACACATGCTTAATTATAAATTGTAAATCTACTTGCCTCAACCAAGAAGAATATTGGAATCGGGGAATTCGAGAAGAAGCTCTCTATCACAAAACCCACAAATCTAACCCGACCAAACGCAACCTAATACACAAAGGAAAAGAAAAGAAAGGAAAAGATTGGGATCAAGCCTAAATCTAAACCAAAGAGAATTGATTGAAAAGATGAAAGTGAGTAAAACTTACCCAAACCAGGATCAAGAGAGAGGGAAGATCGAGAGGAAGAAGATGAGCGGCTCTGATCGCGAAAGTGATCTCTCAGGGAAGGAGTCTGGAGCCTTGGAAAATGAGGAAGAAGAAGAATGTTTGCGGCAGTTCTCGTTTGTTGCAGAGAATGAAAAGAGATTAGGTTAATCTCTTGATTAAGAAGAAAGGAGGGGAAAAGACAAGTTTGTCCTTTAAGTGGGTCTGATGAAAGAATGAATTACTAGAAGGGTTTTTGGTCGTCGGATCGCAACGAGCCAGAAGACAAAAATGATCAGCGCGACTAGACCTTTCCAACAAACTAAAAATCACGGCGATAGGAATTTCTTCGGAAAAACACTCAATTTCCCCTAAATTGCAAACTACCCCCTGCTAGGCTCAAACGAACTCAAAATCGCACGAAACTCCGCAGGCACTATTCCAACGCTAAAAGAAACTCGCTCACCATCTAAACCCACTTAAGTATCTAACAAAACAATAATAATAATAATATCAAAATAAATGGGTCAACGGGCTAGCTATTGGGCCCAACTGACCCAGTAAGGTCGTGGACCTTACAGCTTATATCTGGCAATTATTCGTCTTTTGTTCTCTGGGTATAAGTCTCTTATACCTGATTTTGGTGGTGTGTTGTATGCCTACTTGTTAATACAATATTAAGTTACTGTTAAAAAAGAGAGTATTTACTGTTAAAAAAAGAGAGAGTACATCCAACCATTTTAGATGTATTTGGTTTTTTGGATAACTTTTAATGAATTCTCAAAAACCATGGGGAGTTAAGATATGAAACTAAATGTTTTGATATTTACCATAACTAAAAGAATATTGAATGCATTCAGATTGTGAATTAGGGCCCATAGAAGTGCAGAAAATTAGAATGATGGGTTGAGACATTTTCAAATACCATTCAAAATCTATGAGGGGTTAAGATAATTAGGTTTAAGAATTTAGGGTTTATTGGTACAATAAACAGTTGGAAAGGTTTGGATCACAAATATAGGGCCCACAAGAATGAAAAAAATAAGGTAGTTAATGTGCCCCATGGGAATGCAATCATCATCTAAAAAGTGTACTGGCTTTTTACGAGGGAGGTGTCAAATATTTTTGTGTATAGATAGCCTTATGTACATACCATGTATACACCATTTTCACACAATGAGCGCAAACAAACGTAATGATATATTACTATTACGAATGAGTATCATTTACTAATGTAGATAATTGCAAACAAACGATACCTTATAAAAGAATTTAAATGTCAAGAGAATTTATATACACGGGAGGTGATCCTATGAGAGCATCTCCCATATACACACATTGTAGTTAAAGTTTCTTATAATTTTTTTAGAATTTTTATATATCTTCATATTATAAAAATGGGAAATGCTCCTAGGAGAGACACTCTCACCAACTTGGTGAGAGATGGATGGGTGCCCTCACTTCCATATCCACTCTCACCAACTTAAATGTGAGGGCCCCCACCCATCTCTCACCAAGTTGGTGAGAGTGTCTCTCATAGGAGCACTTCCCTATAAAAATATAGCACGAACATGGTTTTGCTAGTAATATATGATTCCCATTTGACAATAATTATTTAATAAACACCCAAAATTTTGATGCATTATGGAACAATTAATTGTTTGGTGTTTAAAAAGTAATAAAATCATATTTGTACAATCCAACTGTGAATATTACATTTATCAAAGATAGTTTTTTATTTCATATTTAGACGAACTGATTGTGCATCATGGAAGGTTTGTATCTCTAGAAAGTAGTCTATATCGTATAAAATCAAAAGTTATTGACAATGATTATCAATTAAATTATGCCTTGCTCTCTAATGGTGAATGTCGCTCCAATAAAATATTTTTGAGTACATAGTATAAATGGGTTATCTACAATCTTGCAGTGAGTTTTTTTTTTTTGAAAGAGGACACTTGAATCTATAGATCTGGTTAAGCGCAGTTGATCCTACAGGAATGGCTATTCTCATTGCTTATATTAACAAATTAGCAACAAGCCAAACCAACATCCTATGGGACCTATCACTTGTTTTATCTGATGGAGCCACCATTTTGGGTGTGTTTGCACAAAAAGAGGATTTCGCATTCTTTGAAATTTCATTTGTGTGATAGAGAGAAATCCTACATTTTTACCCCTCGCATAGGAAATCAAAATCTCTTATATTGAAGAACATCAATTAGTTTTATTTTTTTTTTCAAAGAAAAATGCATTATATCAAACAATCAAAAAGGAGGTGCATGCAATAATCAAAATAACTTTCCTCTCTACCACATATTCCTCTCATCGCACAAATATATCCTTGAGGATTTTACAGGAAAATTTCCGGTATACGGACGTTGCACGAAAAGATTCCCTATAGTTGGGGTCTTTCGAAAGAGTTCTTTCATCCAACGCTAGCGTCACTCGTCTATGACTGCAGCGACACTAACGTCGCTCATCCTTTCCATTCTTTCCTTTCTCTTCTTCCTCCTCCTCTTCTTCTTCTTCCTCCAGTCGTTGCACCCACCCGCACTACACTTCACCCTCACTCACCTCCATCACACACGCACCCGCAGCCGAGCCCCTTCTTCCCCTACTTTCTTTTTCTTTCTTTCCCTTCTTCTTCCTCCCCTGTCTCCCTCCATAGCACCTGCACACACCTTCCACCGCCCTCACCCACATCACTGCCCATCTCACCTACAAACACCACCAACGCGCCCCCCACCTGCCCTTTTTCTTCTTCCCTTCTTTTCTTTTTCTTTCTTTCTTTCTTATTCTCCTCCCTCTCACGGCCCTTGCCTTCACCACCTGCACTACCCCACTTTCTTCTTCTCCTCTTTTCTTTTTCTTTCTTTCTCTTCTTCCTCCTCCTTCTCTTCCTCCCCACTCGCACATCACCCTGCGTCACTACCCATCTCACCTGCGCACACCACCAGCACACCCCCCACCTTCTTCTTCCCCTCTTTTCCTTTTCTTTCTCTTCCTCCCCCCGCTGCTGCACTCTCCCTGCACACGCTGCACCCTCTCTGTTCTCTTCCGCCACATGCATCTCTCCATATATACATTCAGAATCTGCATTCAAGCATCAACCATTAACTCGATCGCCTTTTGAAAGATTTGTTTGCTCTTATAAGAAAGGTGGGGGCAACGCAGTTAAGGAAAAAAAAAAAAACAAAAATGGGATGACGGAACCATTTCGTAAGGCCCCAACTATAAGGAACCTTTTCGTGCAACGTCCGTGTATCGGGAATTTTCTAGTAAAATCCTCTATATCCTTCTATCTTGTCACAAGTTCAAAACCTCTCGAGGCCTACTCATGAAAATCACATTACGCTTTAGGTGGGAACCATTTAATAAAAATAAAAATCACTTAGTTAAAAATTTCCCTTTTAATGAATTTTATAGAAATTTCATTTGTAATTCATGGGCCCAATTTCAGAATGTCTTTTATAAAAGGGTAATATTCAAGTGAGAATTAGTTCTCACCTGTTATATGAGAACTTTTTTGCAAGGCTCAATTAGCAACCCATCCAAACCTAGTAATCAATAGAGAACCCCTTGATGGTCACTAATCACAAGGATTGACACACATCTCAATAGATTGAACCATTGGATCGAGGGTTGCATATTTTTTTGAATATGAAACCATTAAATTTGTGGGCCATGGATGAAGGAGTCATGAGTTTGGAGTTAAACTTGATACTTGGGGATGTCTCAAATCGATATTTCCCTCACCCTCGGTCCCATCTCCAAACGTGGCCCATAATTGAGCCCCATAAAAAAAAAAGAAATTCTCATTTAATATGTGAGAACCAGTTCTCCCCTGAAATAATTCAAAAAAATTTTAGTCATGTGCTTTAAAAGTGATCAATACGAGGGGCTATACAAGTGGGACCCGTTTATCGTCAATGTCTCTGATCTTCCTAATGGGCCCCATTGAATAGCCTCCTAATAATCTCGTTGGCGGTAGCGTAGGGTACATATAGGCTCGGTGTCACGCTCTCTCTATACGAGAGAGTCCCTTCTGCCTCTTCGCTTTTGTTCCTCTCTGTCTCTCTCTCTGTCAATGAAAACCTTCGGTCTGTGAAATAATACCAGAAGCTGAGATGAGCGGCAACGAGTTCCGGTTCTTCCTATCTTGCGACATCAATCTTCCCGTGACCTTTTGCGTCGATCGATTGGAAGGAAATCTGCCCCCGCCAGCCAAATCTGATTCGGGTAAACATACATCTTTTTCCTTCTTTCTTCTTCAAATTGGAGCACTCAAACTAGGCCTTTTCCGGACTTAATTCGTTTCCTTTCTATTCTTTTTTGGAGTTTTCGGAATTTGGGTTTATGAGATTTTGTTGAAAGTAAAGTGCCCATCGCGGAAAGGACGGAAAGAGAAGTAAATAGGAAGTTTGGACTGGGATTAGATCTGGATTTTGGAAAACGGTTGATGGGTTTTGAAGAATTCGATTGCAGGATGCTGGTTCGGTTGGGTTTTTGTTTAGAAGGTGTGATTTTGATTTCGAGTGAGATGATTGATCATCAAGTTATTGATTGAAGAGGCAGTGGGAGTTGGGTTTTGATCAAAGACTGCTTTTTTGTTTCAAACTGTGCCTTCTTTTTCTTAATTTATTGAGTTTTCGGAATTTTCTCTATGGTTGCAAGTGAAGTGCTCAAGAGGTTTTGAAATATTTTGTGACAAAAGATAGAAAAAAGAATTGAAGTAGGAAGCATGAACTGCGCTAAGATTTGAAATTTCGAAATGGGTTGATGGGTTTTGGAGAATTTGATGAGAGGACTCTGGTTCTATTGATATTTACATAAGAATGCAATCTTGATTCTGTGGTAGATGATTGATCATGAAGAAATTGATAGGAAGATGGAATGTTAGTGGTTTTGATAAAAAACTGCAATTTTGTTTTGATGGGAATTTAGTCAATTGACTGCAGGGAATTGGTAGTAAGAGGAAGCTGCTAGTGCTTCTTGCTGAGAATATGAATTTATTCTTGGTCATTTTCTTTTTTTCTTTTTCTTTTTGCTAGGAATTTCAATGAAAGAGGAAGCTGGAGTTATTCTTATATATTTGCCGTTAAGTTATTTTCATATGTATTTTATATTTATTCTTGATACATGTCTCTACCTTTTCCTAAGTTGTTTCCATAGGAAAATGGCTTCTAGATATCATTAGTTTTTATTTTTTGGAACTTTAATTCTTGCATATTTTGATATGATTTGAAGTAAGTCCTTTCCCCCCTTTTTTTTTGTTTTCTTTTCCTTCTTTTTGGAATTGATAACATGAGACAAACATGCATAATTGCAACAATGAGCACCTTCCAACTGTGATAAAGGCTCTTGTCAAACTAAATCCCAATTTCCACAATTTTTTTATAAATTAAAGGTAAACTTTTATCTATCCAAAGAAAATAGCACCATATGAGGGCTTAACTTCTGAGACAAAACCAATTTCCACAGTTGTGGAGGGCAATTCTTTTGTGCAATTCATGTCTTAACTCTTATCCAAGTCTTTCCATATCCACTGCATGTCTTTGTTGTATCCATGTCATATCCTGGCATCATGGCTGATTAGTAGCTCTAACCCACAGACCCCACAAAATTGTAGCCTTAGCATGAAGATTTCTTTTTTGGATGATTCCATTTATCTGTCAACTGACTTTTTTTTTTTATGAAAATGTAGATTGAATATTATAATTCTGCTTCTTTTATCTTTGACTAAGGATGCAACATGCCAGGCTCAGAAGCTACAGGAGCTTGGCTTAATTGCTTAAAGTTTGAGAGCTTGACTCAATAGTTTCATGAGCCAAGCTCAAGCAAGGCCCTGGTTCAATTGTGTCTACTGAGTTTGATGTTATGGGCTTCACTCAAGCTTATGCTTGGCTCTGTTTGGCATTACATATCACATATCACATATCCTTTATACTTTTTTCAGTTCATCTCTCTTGTACATGTTAAGTGTTCTTATTAATGCAAGTCATCATTCAAAAAAAAAAAAATTTGAACTATATCTGTATTTTTAAGAAATAGTGATGTGTTATCTAACAAATTACTATAACATTATACATGAAGCACTCAATGTGACATGAGAAACGAACATTTCTTTTAGAGTTAAACCGTACTTACATTGCTAACCACCTCATTTGACATATGTGGTCCGCCCTTCTAAAATATAAATGTTGCCACAAACTTGTCCAGTTGTCCTCATTTAGGCTTCCCTTGTTCATTGCATAGTCCTTTCCATTCGGGTCTTTCCCTTTACTGATGGTGGCCCCAGGCCCCCTGTGGTCCATACAGAATAGTGCTATAATGGTGAGTGTTACTGAAAATGCATGTATGTATGTACTTACAAAATACATATAGATACCTACATGTATAGGCATTAAAATATATGAACTTGATTTGAGCTTAATCCTGTTATGATTGTCAAGCCAAACTTGAGCTTGGTTAGCTTCATTCTATTTCTAATCAAGCTCAATTTCTATTTAGTCTGTCTTCTAGCTTGGCTTGATCAGTGTCCAAGATAAGCTCAAGCTGGGACAGTGCGCTCACTTCCTCTACTTCCCATTTGTGATACCCATCTGTAGCTGGTGGTCACACAACTAGGACTTCTTTCATTTCAAAATTTGACCTGTGGATCATGTAATAAATAACTATTAGAAAGCTGGATCAAATGAGTATATGAGATGTATGGAAGATCATACTATTGCTCCCTCAAATTGCTATGTTTTTTTATATTTTTTTGAAAAGGAACTACAGACTAAAAAGAAAATACTTGCTGTAATTGCATCACGTTGTTATTGACAGCCACTTCTATAATCATTCTGCAGATGTTGATTTTTCAACTGCGAAAAGAACCGCAGAGCTATATGTTGAGTGTGCATTGTACATTGATGGGGCTCCTTTTGGACTGCCAACAAGAACAAGGTTTTTGTGATTAGAAATATGTATTGTGTGGTTTGGTTTTTAGTTTTATCTTTGTGGGTTCCTTTAGCTTATTGTTATCTAAGATCTCTTGAACTTTCGCATAATTCCAGGTTGGAATCCGTAGGACAACCATATTGCTGGAACGAGATAATCACACTGAGTACAAAATATCGGGATTTAACTGAACACTCACAACTTGCACTAACTGTAAGTTACATAGGGGCAATCCTCAAAATGTGTCTCTGATTGTTTAATAGAATTGTACTTAGCTTATATATCCACTTTTGATCATCGTTTTGGGATTAAAGTACTTGTAGAAATGTTTGCTGCTTCCATACACTTTCTATTTTGGTTATTGGCAATAAAGTGGGCACTTGTACTTGCTGTATATGCCTTTGTGTGTTTTATTACCAATTATACAAAACCTTCCCATGACAGCATTTCATAGGAAACGATATATGTGAACCTCTCAAAAAGCATGGCATAATTAGATGCTGCATAACTTATTAAAAAACAGAGGCAGATGTGCATAGGATGTTGTAGATGACCTCTTATATGCATCATGTGTTAGACTGACTGCAGTACTCCAGATTGTTTTGGGCATTGCTATCATCTAATCCCAGAAGGGAATTCATTGATTTACGTTTTTGCATTTATCTGAACTGATTCCAGTGCCTGCTTTTGCAAACCATGGTGTACATGTTATAATCTAATTAGTATGATTCATGATATTCAGAATATTTTTGACTCAAGCCAATAATCAGCAAGCCCATCAAGTATGGGCTTTTAATTTAAACTAGTATAACTTGTTTGTAAATAAGCTTCACATGTCAAGCTGTGTATCTGTGATTGGATTATCATCATATCAAATGAGTAAAGCAGAAAGCTCCATTTTGTATGTTTAAAAACATTATGCCACTGATTGCCAATAATTAACGATCAACACATGGTGAAAATTAATTCTGATTTCTTCCTTATAATTTATTTTCTCCTAAGATTTTCATGCCAGGTATTTTGGTTACATTTTGGCAAATAGCTGGTAATCTGGTTTTTATTTTTACGAGTACTTTCCCCTTTTTCTTATCCATTTACATTTAAAGGTGCCCTTGCTGGAAATTTAGGTGAGAGATGTATCATGTGGGACGGATGATGGATTAATTGGGGGAGCTACCATTCTTCTCTTTAATAGCAAAAAACAACTCAAAACTGGGAAGCAAAAGCTTAGGCTCTGGCCAAGAAAAAAGGCAGATGGATCATTTCCCACGACAACTCCTGGAAAGGTTTTTGTTTCATTGTCATATATGTTTATGGATGTTTCATTTAACATATTGTATATTGTAAGATGTAGTTCTAAATTTGATTATCTTAATCTCATTTTAAGATTTCTTTGGTTCTTACACATTTTGATAGGTCCCTAGGCATGAGCGCGGGGAGATGGAGCGCTTGGAAAAGCTTATGAATAAGTATGAAAGAGGACAGATTCAACACATTGATTTGCTGGACCATCTCACATTTAAATCTATGGAGAAGATCAAAGAGAGAGAAAGTGCTAGAAGTGGGAATTCTCACTTAAGTCTTATAGTTGACTTCTGCAGTTTCGAACATAGAGTTGTCTTTCAGGTTAGCATTTACACTTGGTTTTAACTGCTGACGTAGATTCTGGTATTTCAATTCTCTTTATTCACCCCCACCTCCCCACCCACACAAGGCCCAAACAGCGTGCAGCATTTATATATTTAGCTTTTTTTATAATTTTTATCGCAACAATGTGTGTATGTATTTTTGTATGTTTCTCCACCTTTTTCCAGTTTTTATGCCTAGACAACATATAGGTCATGCTTCTTTATTGGGTGTTTACAGGGGGAGAGTCCTTTTATCTGGCTTTAGTCTTTTTTGTTGTTTTATGGTTTGTATGCCATTCTTGCCTTTGGCGGTTCGCTGGTGGTTTTAGGTGGTTTTTTTTTCGTTTTTGTTTTTTCTTGTTTTTTTTTTTTGCTGGTATCTGTTGCCTATTGTTTCTGTTTGTTTGTGTCAGGTGAATATCCATCCCCTTGATTTTGTTTACTTTTTTTTTTTCAGCTTTTAATACAAGTTATCACCTTTTGAAAATATATATATTATAAGGAAGTGTTCACCTATGAACTGTTTGCCCAAAAGATTGCATGAGAAGTTGTGAACCTCATGAGTTAAGAACTTCTCTTTAACGTAGGTCGCTTGATGAAAAGATTCCTGTGTGAATTGGCATGAGCGAAAGTGAGGCCTGTCTGAAGTTCGTAAATTGAGAGAAACCAAGAGACAAAGAAGGAGAGAAAGAGGGAGGTGGGGTTGGGGGTTTAATCATTTGAGCCTTTCTTATGTAAGTTCATGTAAACTTCTTATCACGGGCTGGAGATTCAAAAAATCACCCTTGTTGGTTAATGTAGCTATCAACTAGGACCCTGAAAGATTTAACAACTTAAGGTGATTCACTGTTTTCAGAGTGTCCAAAAACATTATTCACTCCAACCTAAGTGTCAGAAGATAAGATACATTCAGCTTAGAGTTATTTTTAGGCCTATGATGCCCATATACGGATATAGGTACAAACACGGATACGGGGATTGGGGATACTCTACACTTTGGAAAACTCTAGGACATGGATATGGATATGGGTGTCCTAATTTTCTTCTTTAGATCACTATTGAATTAAGGAAATTATACTGTTTACATTCCTTTCTTAAATTTTTTTTTATGTTGAGAATTGAGAAAATTAAAAGAAATATTTGAAATAGTGGATGCCGGTAAGTAGGATATGCGAACTTGTACCTTAGAAGTATCGGTGCAATATCGGGTAAGTGTCCGATCAGTCTGATATGGTGATGCATGCTCCGCATCATATGGATACGTTGGCCTTGTAGAGGTATCCTAGTATCATAGCTTCAGGCACATGCCAAATCACAGGAGAGGTTTTTATGCAATGGTCTACCTTAAAGTGGGCCCTACATGAATTTCTCACAAAAGCTTGTGTAAATGCAGAACGGTTCATAATCATCTGATGGGAAACCTACAATTTCTATTTTGCTATATCTTTTAGGGCATTGTAAACATAAACATCATAAAAACTTACTGTATATGCTATCTGTGCCAAGGTTCTTTTGTGGCCTTTACGCACTGAAATATGGGATCATTGCCTCATTGGCCCTGAAACTTATCAAAAGATGTCTTAGTGCATGTTTGGCAAATCTATTTTTATCCTCTATATGTCTAAACGTCTACAGCGGACAGAGTATGGAAAATTAAGAGCGTTTGGGACACCATTTTACCCTCTATGTAATTTAGAGAAATAGAGGCTCATCCTCTTAAAACGACATGCTCCCATTTTGGTCCTGTGAAAAATAGAGGCATAGGTCTGGGAAAAGTAGAGGCGGAAGCTACTTTTGTGGACGAAAATACCCATAGACGGTGATTTATTGACACCGAAAATCCTCTCAACAAAACCCACTTTCTTTGAATGCCCAAAGCGAGAGATGAACACGAGAGTGAAAGACAAAGAGCAAAGGGAAAGAGAAGAAGATCTAAACACAAAATAGGAAGAGGATCAAGCCTTTGTTTCAAGAAAGGTCTGAGATTTTTAGGGAAAAAACCCCATCAGCCAAAGAGATCGAAAAAGATCTGAAATTCTAGGGCAAAAGCATAAGGCGATGGGTAGTTGATTGCCATCGCTTGTGGTACTCGATCGCCATCGCCATTTGCAACGCCACGTTGACGCAAACCGGCTAGGACCCTAGCAGCCATGGAGATAGTTGGTGAGAGTCCATGTGATGATGAAGATCCAGTGTAATGCTTGCGAGATGGGGAGGCTGGCATCAGGTGCTCGTGGACGAGGCAACACTGTGCGGCCAACATGCTAGGGAGGCTTCTGCTTCCGATTTCCCCATCCCACATGCCAACTTTGATTTCTGCGATGTATTTTTTTTTTTTTTTTTTGAAATTTGGTTTGCATTTTTTTATTACATTTTATTTTCTTGGATTCCTGAATGTGGGTTTAATGGGTTTGTGACATGAATTGTTTTTATCTTTCTTTTTAGTTTAATCTGATATGGTGATTTTTCTCATGTTTCTTGTCTGCATCTCTTCTTGATCTTCATCTGTTTGATTTTTTTCATGTATGTCATATGGGTTTAGGGTTTTGGTGTTTGAATTTGTGGATATGATATGTATAGGGAAATCTGATGAGTAGAAGCAATTTTTTATTTTTTTAGGCTTCAGTCTAAAGAGATTTGTTTGCTTTATCGTTATTTTTTTTTTATTTTGGATCTGGGTTTTTTTATTCATTGCTATACAATGAAGTTAAATGCAACCTGGCCTTTTTTGGTATGGGTTCTCTTCAGTATGGGATGTCAAATGTTGTAAGTTTCTTTCTTTTACTTTATGACATAAACTACCCCTCTAAATAACAGGCATTAGAGGGTATACCAAACAATCTATTTAAAACGGATATGTGTAATACCAAACATGTTTTTGCTTTCAGCCTCTATTTTTTATGGCTCTATTTTGGATGCCTCTATTTCATATGGCTCTATCGAAATAAGAGTAGATATACCAAACAAGGCCTTAGTTTCAGCCAAGGCTTAAAAACATACTCAAGGGGCAACTTGGACACCCTTGAAGAGTGACAACTTGGCTGAGTCAAACTAAGTCACACCTATGCCTTTACTGAGAAAATATGAAGAAATAGTAAAAATAGAAAAAAATGGAAACTATAATTCTATAAATCTAGAAATTTGAGATTTTCTCTTTGTGTTTCATTTATTCATAATGAACTTAAGCTGTTGTAAGTATCCACATTTATTTTTCATTCAGTTGGATGAACAACGCCACTAATCTTCAAATGATTGAATCTTGTAAATGGTGACAGCAACTTTTTCTAAAAGCTTAAGCTGATAGAGAACGGTGTAACAATGTACAACACCACCCACAGCCCCCCCCCCCCCCCCCCCCCCTTTCCCCCCCCCCCCCCCCCCCCCCCTTCTTCCCCGCCACGCACGCACGTGCGGGCTCCTCTATGGGAATTACAACCTCCATGGGAGAATACAGGGGCTTTGCACGGGAATCACACCCTTCGTGGGAGAATACAAGGCACAACGGCCTCGGGGATTCTAACACTCAACCTCCCGCTCTGATACCATGTTGACAACCACTTACTCTAAAAGTTAAGTTGATAGAGAATATTGTAACAATGTATATTAATATTGCAATAGTAAAAAGATATGGTTTTGATGTTCTAGAATCAGTGAAAAATATCCATAATAGTCTCACATGACTTTTTTCCTGTAGAAAAAAAATTGGAAAGTTAAAGCCTTAGGGCCCAAAAATCACAGGACTCAGCTGGGGGGTGGGGGTTATTCAATTGGGCGCTCGGCCAATATTTAGGGGATTCAACTTGGTGCTCGGCCAAAATTTAGGTCCATGTATTGGCCAATTTCAGACTTCAAATATTTTTTAGATTGTTTGGCTGAGGAGATTTTTGTCCAACATTGCATTTCCTAAACAAAAAGGATTTGCACATTTCCTCAATGTAGCTTGCTAGCTAAAGCATTTAGGATAAGGTACTTAATAGAGAGGTAATTATTGTAATAGTTCTGCAACTACATTGAGGACTCTCTCTCTCTATATATATATATGCATAGGACGACTGCGGATAGTTAATGCAAGAGAACCAGGCAGCCAAATGGACCATGGGACCAATGGGCCTTGTGGAACTGGATCACAGGCCTGGGGACCAGTGGGTCAAGCAACCTATAAAACTTTTTTATATTTAGGTAAGGCTTTGGTAAATGTAGTTATCATTAAGGATGGTTATCTTTTGTGATTAGGCTAGTGTGGTTACCTACCCTAATTGTACTCTAATCTTTTTCATTTAAATACAGATAACTTGGTACACAAATGACCACAGAGATTTCCCAACTTTTATGTCCTTTATAATATAAAGAAGGTGCATTTTTTCATCTGATATCGCAAATACCTGTTGTGTGTGTGGAAATGAGAGAGAGTGGATCAATCGTCTTTCTTCAATGTGAGGCATCCTTCGATATTTGGAGCCATCTTCAAAAGATGTGAGTGGTGCATCCTGGCTCGTTAATTATTTAGTTGAAGCTTGGTGAGCGGGTCCTTTTATGGATGTGGGTTGGTGCTTTGGTAGCTTAATACTTATGCTATTTTATGGACAATTTGGAAAGAAAGAAATAATAGGATCTGTAAACCATAAGTGGCATTGACAGGAGATTATTAATAAGGTGAATGTGAGAATAGCTAAGAAAAGAATTTGTGAGCCTTAAATTGGATCTGTTATGCAAAATTGGGAGGCTTGTTTGGTTTGTGCTCCTAAGAACGATAGTTTTGTGGGTTCCTCCTCCAGAAGGCAGTTTTAAAAGTGGATGGGCAACTAGAGGAAAGCCAAATCCAACTGGAATTGGATGTATTCTTTGCAATTATGAATTTAATGGCCAGGTATTTTTTTGTCCTTAGTTTGTTGGAGCAAAGGACTCCAATGAAGCAGAGTTGTTGGCTATTTTAGAAGATTTGAGGATATGTTCGCCCTCATGATTTTTTAATAGTTGAGAGCAACTCATCTAATACTATTTTGTGGGTTACTGGCTAGAAAAGAGAACAGGTGAACTTCTAGTTCTATCTTAATGAAATCATGTTATTGTCTTATCCATAAGAGTGGTTTTTCGACATGTTTTTTAGATTGGCAAATGAAGTGGCTTATTTGTTAGCTAAGGAGCAGTTTCTCATGATTTCATTACTGTTCCTGCAGTGTAGAGCTCTGTTTTCTGTTTGTTTAATTTGTTCTTTATAGTTTCAGGTGTTGGGTGTAATGCTCTTATAGCCTTGACTCTTTTAATTCCTCTCTTTTCTTCCTTTGTATGTCTTGTTTTTCCTTGTATTTTATATTTACCGTATGAAGAATAATAAAATAAAAAGGGTTCTGCAGCTGCTAAGTTTGTGGTTTCTGCCCTTTTTTTTATGTTTGAGGGTGATGATAATTTTAATGACAGATGAAGTTTTCAGTCCTTACTCCAAGTCAGTCAGTTGAGGATAAATGCATAAATATTTTTGTTTTGTATACATTTTCCTATTATTTGTTAAGACCAATGTATGAAAGCTCCTTCTTAAGTATCTTTATCATATATGTGATGATATTTTGTTGTAATTTGCTGGTATATGTTGCAATTACGATTATAATTTCTATGTCCCACTGTGCAGGAGTCAGGTGCTAACTTCTTTTCACCTTCTCCAGTCACTTCAACAAATGAGCTTGTCACTGTATGGGATCCAGAGGTGGGAAGAATAAATCCATCTGAGCATAAGCAACTCAAGCTTGCAAGGAGTTTGACTCGTGGCATCATTGATAGGGACCTGAAACCAAGCTCCAATGAGAGGAAGTAGGCTCCACTCAAATGTTCTTCATTTAAAACTGGATTATGAATGCCTCATTTTATATCACTTGAACTATGAACATGTGCCACCTGTTGGACATTGGCAAAGGTATCAGCCATTATAAAAACTTGGGCCATTATAAAAACTTGGGAGATCCCAAACTCACTATCACATTAGTGCAGCAATATATTGTTAGTGTTTCTTTTTGCTGAAAGGTACCTCTTACAGCTTATGTCAGAGGGAACTTTCTTACCACCACGTGGCAACTCCCATGATCAATCCAACCTAATGCAGAACGGAGGGGAGATGTGGGGCGGGCAGGATAGAAGATGATGGAAGGAAAAGGGTAATTAGGGATTACTTGAACATTGGCCTGGTGCCAAACTCCAATCCAGGAGGCAAAGAGAATTTGGAGAGAACTCGAAGGGAACTTGGGAAAGATCCCAAAAGAACTCAAATTTTTTTTTTTTCATTAATCATCAACTATTGTCTAAGGCAAGAGGCTTTACTTCCTTATATAGGACAAGAGTAACCCTAAAACTAACCTGGACTATCTAAACATATTGATGGCCAGGATTAAACACATAAATAAAACCTTTGGAGTTTAAACCCTACTTGCATTATTCAATTAATAAAATAAAGACTTGTAGGCCCTACTAACAACTCAATTAATAAAATAAACAAAACCATATATAATGATTGGGGATTGGATTGGGCCCAAAGACTGGTTGAGTTGGTCGACCTATGGGGACTATGGGTTTGCCCTACATTTCAACCACCTCACTAAACCCCCCTTGAATCGACACTCATCTTAATGTGACACTAATCTACATTATACTCACCATTGGATTCAATTTCATAAAAAAAAAAAAATGTAACTTAAGGAATGATTAAGGCCCCTAAATCATTGGTTGTGATGATCTAATTGAGATGATTTTTTCCCGAAATCATATCCATGATGAGACCTTTCCATCACACTATCCTCCCATTATTGGCATGGATCCAAGTGGGTTCCACAAGGGGCTTAGATTTTTTTTCTCCCATGCAGGCTGTGAGAGGTACCTCTTTTAGTAGAAAATAGTCCTATATTGGTTTTTATGAAAAAATGGATGGATATAAAATATTTTGTTTCTCTAATGCGGTATTATTATTTAGACTTTAGATATAGCAGAATATATATTTACATAAATAGAAAGTAATAGTTTATAGACACATGAGGAGCTTACATCTGTAGTTTAATGGCTGTTGTTATATAAAAATCCTTTTAGCAAAAAATTACAAATACTGGAGTGGAGTAATTTTAATTGTTTTATCGTTATCGTTACCTCATTCTTATCCCATGAATCTGGGGACGCCTATTTGTTTGCTTTTATATACCACTTTAGATTTTGAATTTCTAACTATGAACTATATTTGTGTATGCAATTTTCATTTTCTATGTTAATGCTAATGCACTGTGCTTTTTGCATGGTTGCTATGGATGAAAAGCTAATTAACTATGCTCATTTGTGTTTTAAGGTCGATACAAAAAATACTTAAGTATCCCCCAACACGAACACTCAGTGGTGATGAAAGGCAATTATTATGGAAATTCCGTTTTTCTTTGATGTCTGAGAAGAGGGCACTCACCAAGTTTCTTCGATGTGTTGAATGGAGCGATGTTCAGGTCATTGTGTTGATTGTTTCTCCCATTATTTGGATATAGGATTTCAATTCTTTATCCTGGAAGATTCATTTACTAATTTGTTACAGGAAGCAAAACAAGCATTAGATTTGATGGGGAGATGGGAAACCATTGACGTTACAGATGCATTAGAGCTTCTGTCTCCTGTTTTTGAGAGTGAAGAAGTAAGTATCTACATATAAAATACGAAATTTGCTGCTCTAACCAGTTTGCTAATTTTATAAGTATTATCCAGCATCAAATCAATCTTAGAACCTTTGTATTGAGGTTGATTGTCACATGACTTGATAGTATTTTTTTCTAGTACAATCAGTCTTTCTCTAGTTTCACCATCATGTCAGTTAGCTTGTTCATTAAAGCCATCTCACCTAGTCAAAATTTTGTACCGAGCAAATTGATGTTAAAACACCATTCAAAATATCAGGATCAAAAGTGTAATATAGCTTATCCAGGGAATGATACGAATCAGTTACTGAGGATAATTTTTGTATGAAAAAAACTGAAAAAAATGAAAAACAATCTACAATATAGATAATATTAGATTACATTATTGATCTGCTTTCTCAAGTAATATATCCGTATATTCTATAAAAAAAAGTAATATATAGGTATGTATCAGGCCTCAAAATGTCTTGTAGGTCCAGGATTGCAATATGAATGTCTAGGAGCTAAACTATTGAATTTGTTGAGGTTCAATTATAGCATTCAATTTATGGTCTAAAATTTCTACTAATCGAAGTTAAATATCTATGTAGTATCCAACATATTATGGTTACCAGTATCCCTAGCATTTGAAGTAAGAGATAAGATAATAGCTAGCTAAAAGTAGACAAATAGATATATTAAATACCCAAATGACCTAGATTTGATATGTCTGATTGGATCCAGTATGGTACGATGGTGGCTTAATTTTTTTTTGAGAAGAGCTAAACAGCACAGGAGCAATATACTAAAAAGCTACAATAGCTTCTATTTCCACCTTGTTGATAGAGCAGAAGCCAGCTGGGCTGGAGAAGGAGAGAATATTGCCCCCGCGCTGTCGCCGATGGCTCCTCTATACTTGCAAAGCCCGGAGTACGAATTGTGCTCTCATCAAAATTATGCTTATAGAAGCTCAATGGCGGAGGGCACCATCTTAGGAGGCTGTGGGAGATGGGCGCTGATGAGAATGTCACCTCATGCGACCATCTATGAGTGGTAACTATAGGAGTGTCACGGAAGAGTAGAGGCCATGAGGAAACAAGAAAGCTCACATTCTCTAGCAAAGATGCCACTGAGGAAGTACTATCGAAACATTAGGGTCTGCTCCTAAGATAGGACACAAATGATGGCCAGAAAAAAAAAAAAAAACCCACATAACTCTGGACAATAGATGAACCCACTGCAATGCTGTCAGCCTCAAACAGATCATGTAACTTGTTGGGAAGGTCCAACTGCGGCCATATCATGTCAACAGAGATCTCCATAGACTTTAAGCCATCTTTGTGGAATTGATATTTTGCTTTATAATGTACACTAATGGGGAAAATTATATTCCAATATCTTTTTCCAATATTTTGGATTTTTTGGATATTTTTTAAGACTTTTGAGGACACAAAAACTCACTCCATGGTGGGCTCATAACAGCCGCCAACAGGATATACTGCAGCGTTATATCGGTTTTCAAGGTTGACTGTGACACCCACCTCAATCATGATTGTGAACCATGCTTGTAATACTTGTCAATGACTCATAGTGTGTTAAACAGTCAATTGTATGCATATTTTCTCTTCATTATTTAAGGAAAGGGCACATACAATTGTTCAGATTTGTCTTCCAACAAATGAACTGAAAGTAGGGGTTCTGCTTGCTAAAGAAAGTCTATTTGGAAGGACATTTTCTTTACATTTCAAAATTTTTTTACTTGCTGTAATGTTTGTGAAGTGAGTCATTTCAGTTTCACAAAACATGGGCTGTAAATCCTCATGAGCACAATCTTTTTAATGAATACATAAATAAATAAATATCGAATATATTGATATAAATAGGAAACAATCGAAGTTTGGCTGTTTTAAGCCATTTTATGCGTTAAATAGGGTTGACTTAAGTTAACACTACTTACAATTATCTTAAATTTTAAAAGAAAACAATATTTTAGAATTACAAGTTGTTCCTCTTTTTCATAAAAATAAGATGTGTTAAATGGAGCGTAAGCCCTCCTCATGAAGCGTCATTGAAGCGCAGACTTGGCTGACTCTCTGAACATGCCTTGTACAGCGAGGCATAGGCCTCAAATGCAAGCCGACCTTCAGGCGGGGGCATCTTTGCAACGCCATGCCCTGACGCGAACCTCAAGGCATAACACCCAAATGTTCTTGAAAACAGTTATTTGGTGTACATGGATTCTATTTCAGTGCTTTTCATTGCCCCTCATAGTTACTGGTGTACTGGTTTTCATTGCATCAAAAGTTAGTACTCATGGAGTTTGTTTTGTAATTAATTTTTTTACATCATTTATGTGTAACTTCAATATCGTCTGAGCAGGTTCGTGCATATGCTGTTAGTGTTCTTGAACGAGCGGATGATGAAGAGCTGCAATGCTACTTACTTCAACTGGTTCAAGCTCTTCGGTTTGAGCGGTCGGATAAGTCTCGTCTATCACATTTCCTTGTGCAGCGCTGTATGTTTACCACTCCTCTCTTAGAGTTTCCTCCGAAATATGCTTTATGTGCATACTCTTGTGACGCAGTTCCATTATATATCAATATTAGCACAACCAATTTCCAAGCTGGCACCAATCTTGCTGTTTATATTATTTCTTTGAATGCCAACTTTATCTAATGGATTAGTAGGTTTTCAGATTATCGTCTTTACTACCTCTAATATCATATAAAATTAAGTGTGGGTACTAGGAAAAACGAAGTCGGTACTCTTACTCATTCTTAAATTTAATTAGTCTACAGATCTTGCTCATACAGACTGTGATTAATCCTTATTGTAGTTCATCATCTTGTGGCATTTGAAATTATTTTTTATTTTTTTGACAGCACTAAGCAATATTGAGCTGGCTAGCTTTCTTCGCTGGTACGTGACTGTGGAGCTTCATGATCCTGCCTATGCAAAACGTTTTTACTGTACCTATGAAATTCTAGAGGACAATATGATGAAAGTATGGCATTCTGGTCTCTTTAGCTCTTTGCTTGAGTTGTCTTTAGGATCCCATCATGCAAACAAAATCTATATTCTCTTCTTTAAAGCAATACCTCATATTTTCTCTCATTTTTCCCTATTTATTTAGAGTGCCACATTGCCAAGCATTTTTTTATTTGTAAGAATATTGACTTGTAGGTTATAAGACGAGGCATCTCTTGTTATTCTTCTCTAGAAAGGGCACTTAATTGAATCAATTGATTCACACCTTAAATATATAGACTCACTTTTTTTTCCTTTTGTTTTTTGACAACTCACGTTTTTACCACCTTTTCCTTATTTTTAATTTTTTTCAGATATTTTTACCTTTTCTTATTAAAGAAAACCTCTGCTAAGCACACTGCACCTAGTGGGCCCACCTTATAATCCATCTGAGTGGACTATGAAACAAGGACCCCCCTAGTCGTCGATACCAAGTTTGGTGCCCATCCAAATTGACAGGACCATTGGATCGAATGTGCACTCGTTTGGTTGTTAAAACTTGTGGGCTGTTGATCAAGTGGTTAGGATGATAATCCAATGCCCCCCTGCATTCCCCTACCCAAGTGGGCCCCACAAGGACTTGTGCTCAGAGAGGGGGCCCCTTACTCTCCTATTTTATCTTTCTTGTCTTACTCTGCATCATCTCATCTCTACGTCTATATGTTTCCCATCATACGTGGGTGAAGGAGAAGCCTGGAGGCTACAATGAAGATCTACACCTCCGACGGTGAGATCGAGCCCTAAGACTCAAAACCCTAAGATCACTTGGGGGAAATACCCCAAAGGGGAACTCACAAGAACAATTCTGAAATTTATTAGAATATAGCATAACTTACAATCAAGCATCCATCTCTATTTATAATAGATGAATGGTCTAAATAAAGAAACTACCATTATTCAGTGATTCCTAAAATCACTCCCTAAAATCTCTCACTGAAATCTCTAAGTAAATCAAATCGCTAAAATCTCAAATTATTAAAATTACTAAACTATTTAAAGAAAGTAAGTCATTCTTGGCGGGTCCATTAGTGGGTCCTTTTCTTCTTGGATCTCACTGCATCAGTGGGTCTTGAAATTCATTCATATTTCATATTCTAGTTATGTCTCAAATTCATGTTTTTATCTCTGTTTTATATAACTTGACAAATCAATCACCACACTTCCTCAAGAATTTCCTATTCTCCTTTCAAATACGGCTTCCTTTCTTAATATTTCCCCTTCACATGGCTCATTGTCCTCTCATTAGTCTGAATATTAATTCTCTCATAGACTTGACTTCCCTGTCAAGATTCATGTTTGCATGCACAATGTCTGCTGCTAGTGTGGTTTATTTTTTTAATGTGATTTCACTTAAATCTAGTACACTGTTATTTTATTTAATTTTTGTTTGTTTATTTTACTTTGCATCCCCTTAGGAGAGGGTGGGATATGTTATGTTTTGGCTTCAGTGATGATGGTTCTTTTCTTGGAAATGGAAATGATTCTTTTATGCCATAGGTCTTTATGCATATTTTTGCGAACATATTTTTTCCTTTACAGTAGGAGAAAGTAATGACCCATTCATTTGAAGAGCCAAGCAAAGTATCATTCAATTGGACTTGGATCAAATAATAGTGATATTTACATGCGTCAAAAGGTGCATAGAAGAGTGACATACTGACCACAAATGACTCTGAACCTCGGATACGGAGTCTACCTAGATGTATGGCAATCACTGGGGAAGGGGGATGTGCATGATCTAATCGTTGCAATCACCTGTCTAAGGGCCGCAGGGTTTAATGGGTTTATAAGACACTTATAACTGTTTAAACCCTGAACATTTTACTTCATCCTGATCTCTCAACCCTCCTGAATATGGTTTGTAATAAAAATAGAGAGGTAAACAAATGAAACTAAAGAGAAACAATGAATGGAGAAAATAGAATAGGAGTCGTAAACCGTTTAACTCTGCAACCCAACCTGAATTTGATGATACTAAGTCTCTTTTATATTGTGCAATCATCATCAAGGATCAATTTCTATTTTAATTTTGTTTGCTTAACTTTATTATTCAGTTCACATGTCACTTGACAGTGACCCATGAATTGCACAGGCTTTCTATGCTAGTTCTGTAGGATGAATCTATTGAACCCTGAATGCTGATGTGTAAACCGGTCTCCAGAGGTTTTCAAAAGGGACCAGACCTTAACTGTAGTCCCAGCTGTACAGAGCCCAAATTAGGCCCATTGCTCATCCAATTAGGGTTGGCCACCAGCTATTCTTTGGTTTATTTAATGCTTTTTAATCCTTTAAAGAAAGATCAGTAGCATTCTTTATGATGGTTGATAGCTTAATGTCAACAATAGATGACTAAGATTAGCTTAGGTTTAAGTTGCATTTTCTAGTATAAATTGTGTAGACACTCTTATCTTCAAAATTTCAATTGAAAGAGTTATCCTATGTACTCTTTGGTTGAATAAACTAGGTTTTTGACTGAACCTAGGTTTTCTCTGGGATTATTTGGTCTTCTATTGGTTTCTGATCATTAGATGCTATTGTTCATGTGGAAGCTTGAAATTCAAGAAAGAAAGCTTGCTTTGATGTGGATTAAGCCAGTCAAATTTCAAATTTACTGATTTAAAAAACCAGTTACGAGGGCGTTTCAGCTGTCGCCCAAAACATACACATATGGTTACTGACATGAATTTAATTTGAGGTAAAAAAATGAAAAAAAAAAGTCTAGAAAAATTCAGAAGATCATAAATTGTAAGGACTTGTCTTTTATTTTTTATTAGCAACTAAATTAAATGTATTTCTTGGACCGTTCTTTATCCTCAATGTCCTGTATTACTCTATAACTTTAAAAGAATAGTACTGATGTATTTATTAACCTATATTCATGTTACTTAGTTATATTGAGGCCTAATAAAATATTAATGGTCGAACAGTTTTAAAAACAATAATAATAATAATAATAACTATTTAGTATTTATTAACAGATATAGTATGTAGTATCATCACAGAATCAATCATGTACTACATAGTATTTACTTATTTAATAGTTGCTACTCAGTACTTGATACTCACAATTAATAGCTACACTTACGTCTAAGGGATTGATCTATCGAACACATAAATTTTTATAATATAAAAACATTAAAAAAATATTCTTTGTGATCAAAGCTGTAAAGGATTTCTTATCTTTTAAAAAATCCCCACAAATTTTCAAATATTTATGAGAAAAAACCCAAAATGACCTACAAAAGGCTCAAATAATGCATGTACTAGTCTAATTCAAACATGCATTATGAATAATTTTGTGATCGTCCTTATCAAAACAGAAAAAAAAAGAAAAAACGTAAAAAGTTAGCTCAAATTCAGGATTTTTTAAAGCTGAAAGGAAAGCGCTCAAGCTATACATCTTGCATATTGACTTTAGTTCTTCGAACTGAAGTGTTTTTTCATTGGTTTTGTGGGTTGGAAGAGCCACTAGTCGTATTGGGTCTATTACGATGCGCATCAGTGTCAGCCATTCTATTATGATGCGTATTGGCCGATCCACCCTATCTATCAGTCAATATGCTCTAATACACATGTGAATGGTTGTGGAGGATTGGAGATGGTTTAGAAGGGCTTTGGAGAAAGGTTCTGGAAAGGAAATATAAACTTCCAAGACATGGTTAGGATGTCCAAGAAGCACCAAAGAGTTCGTCTGCAGTATGGAAAGGAATCCTCTCGGTCAGGAGGCTTTTCATGGAGACCATTAGATATCAAACCGGGTTGGGGGAGAGGATTCTCTTTTAGAAAGACAGATGGATTGGAGAAAGGGCTCTGAGTGCTCAACTTCTAGATCTATTCAGGTGTGTGTAGGATAAGGAAGCAACAGTTAGCTCTTATAGGAATACAAGTGGAGGTCAGGTGGTGTGGTGTCTGACTTCCAGAAGAAATCTAAAGGAAAATGAGGAATCTCAATTCATCTCACTCCTAAACTTACTGAACGATGTAAATATTCAAGATAGAGGGGAAGATGTTAAGGTGTGGGAAGCTTCAAAGAATGGATCCTCCTTAGTGTCCTCTTTCTTCAGGACTATCCTTAATATTTTGGGGGAAAGGAGCACCGTGAGCAGCATTTGGAAGTTGAAGGCTCCCCCAAGGGTGCTAGTTTTCGGGTGGTTGGCCCTCAGGAACAGGATTCCTACTATGGACCTTTTAAGGAGGAGAGGGATAACTTTTGTTAATGGCTGCCCTATGTGCTTGAGAGACGAGGAATCTGTGAACCACCTTTATCTGAATTGCAAAATAGCTCAGTCTATCTGGATGTCAGTGGTGGGTTCGTTTGATTGCAGTTGGGCCCTCCCTAACTCTCTTATCGAGCTCTATCAAGCTTGGAAGAAACCTATTGGGGATTCTAGAGGAAAGGTAATGCGGAGGTTATCTTTTCTGGTGGTGATTTAGACAATCTGGAAGGAACGGAATTCAAGATGTTTTGAAGGGATTGCCTTTAGCGAAAGCATTTTGGTGGAGAATTCAAAGTTTCTTGTGGCTCTTTGGGTGTCCATCAACCCGTCTTTTAGAGGATATTTCTTACAACAAATAGTGTATCACTGGAAAGAGTTGGCCTTCTCTAACGCAGGGCCTTAGTTGGTTACTTTTTGTTGTTGGTTTTTGTGTTTTCCTGCTTCTAGTTTTTTGCTGTCAGTACTTATCTCTTGTACTGTTTGCTCTTTTTCAATGAAAGTAACCATTCAAAAAAAAAAGAGAAAAAGAAAAAGGAATGCCGGTATATTCAATAAGCAGTGCAAAACCATAATTACCCAGTTCGATCAAAAGGGCTTTGAACTCCGAATAGTTTTTTTTGTCTTTCGAACTATTCGGAGTTCGATTCACAAATTATTATCGAACTACTCTCTCATAGTTCTCTAAATGGCGACAATCTAAAAATACAGCCACTCAAAAGCATTGTTCTCTATGTATTGTGCTAATCCATATCTAACTGTAATAGGAGGTAGCCCCACCTTAAGATTGATCATCAGTAATAATGAAATTTTACTTGTGATTTTTATTTTAACCATGTTTTACATGTAATTAATATTATTGTTGGCCCAACTCTATTGAGGTAAAATTTCTCCTAGTGTAAATGTAAAGAACAATGATTCTAAGCAGTTTGGGATTTAGTTGTGGGCTTTAGTGATGCACTTGAAACTATGGACACAAATGAATTAGTTCATCAAACTTTGCAAACTCGAACTTCGGATTTGACGAATTAAAAGCGAATCAAATGAACCTACTCTATCGAATTTCCTCATCAATCTAAGCCTCGAATTACGAATTGCGAACTTGATTGTGAATTAATCGAATTGCAAACTAGGTAACTATGAGCTCGTCCAATTCGTTGGCTGATGCAGTACATGTCGGCCGATAATTGGTCCATGATTGTTATTGTATGACAAGTGCTATTGGTTTCATTGCATCATGGAATTCCTGCCGATCTTATTGCAGAAACTGTATTAACCGGATTTCTGCTTTGGTCCCTTAACCTGTTTACAGCCTATTTTTTGCAGCGTGATTTAGCCAGTACTTTGAGACTCTCCTAGGAACCTTATATACAGGTTGCTCTAGGGTTTTGGTTTAAGTTTTTAATCCTTCGAATTGATCTCCAGTCTAAATTTTCTGTCAGTATCAAATCTTCTGCAGGTTGAGTCTGTGTGAACCATAGACAAAAATCTTGAATTTTGGGGTTTGCTAAAAGTCTAGCTAATACAAGTTCTGCACCGATCCAGGATATTGAAATTGATTTTAAAATTCAGATTTGTGTTGAATCCTGCAGTTTTGTTTTGGAATCTGGTTTCCTAAATTAGAATACACTGAGATTTCTCATATTGATCAATTAATCTATGCTTCCCTACCCTAGATTGCACCAATATCTATCCTATTTATCCATTAATCTTTGAGTTCCTAATATTTCCATCACTGCAAAGAAATTAAGCTTTCCAATGTGGATTCCCCACTTCCTCATTAGTGTGTTTAATGTTTAGTTTAATCCACTTGCTGAGGTTATTTGTTTGGAATCATTTTTTTTGGGAATCCTTGGAACTATGTATATGGTTGTCCATGGTTTGCCCCTGCTTAGTGCTTTCGTATAAGTAGGGCCTTTCGAGCCGATTGACATCAATTGGTACCAGTCATTTTGTATCCTCTAGTTCTTGAATGATGCAGATGTTCCAATATATGATCCTCTCGTATTGTGTCGATTGAAGATGCTTTGTCTGCTTGAGTGTGTGTGTGTGTGTGTGTGTTTTTTTTTTTTTTTTTTTTTTTTTTTTTTTTTTTTTTTTATGGTCTTTAGTACAACAAGAGATTGAGGCTTTGTTGTGTTCCTTGAGAAGATGCTCTGATATGATACCATGCCAATATACCACACTAAGTTTCAGATCTACTAGGTCAAAGAAGCAAGATTGAAAGAGAGAAGGGAAGAAAGAGGAAGAACTTTTATAATTACCTTGTGTAGAGATGCAAACCGAGGTGGCTGATCTATTGTCTAGACAAATACCCATAGCACAATGGGAAGGTGCTCATTATCACAATCATGTGGTTGCATTTGACTCATGTTACCTTTATAATTTAAAAAAAAAAAAAAAAAAAGAAGAGGAGGCTGATCCTGATGTAGTTCAAAAGGTTACACCTTTCATCAAAAATTCATGTCAAACAGATAATTGTATAAGCTCTGTTATCTAGAATTTCATCACATTTATTGTGGGCCCCATCCAAATCAACCTAGGGTAGATGTTCAACTCATCATTGGATGTGTGTCTGCATGCGCTCAATAGTGGTGGTGGTTTAGTATTTTCATGCACTCATTGTTTAGTTTCTAGTTTCAGTGAATAAAAGCAGGTAATGGTCAAAAGTTTTATGAGAGCCTGAATAATTACTGTTTTAGAAGAATGTGTAAGTTGTTGATGTTTGCATGTAATTAGTCAAATAGCTTAGTGGGGGACTTGAGTGCAGTTAATGTATTTAGGGGAATATGTGCCAATAGGCTAATATTTACAGCAAAATTAGCAGGTTGATGGTATGGGAGATTGGGGTGCAATTATTCTTATTAGAAGCATTTGTGAATTAACAGTCTTACAGGATATTGGATTGCAATTATTATGTTTAAGAGAATTAGTACATATCATGGGTATAAGTTCCCACTAGTATATCAGTAACTAGTCTTGGATGTATTAGTCTATGTAAGCTCAATGAAATGAAAGAAAGAGCAGATTCTGGTTGTGTTTGTTTCCATTTTTTCTGATTCTGCAGAAGTGGATGCTTGAAGTCTGGTCTTTGTGGAGCTAGTTTAAAGTTTTTAGCGCAGGGTTGCGCATTCTATAACAACTCTTAAAGATTTATTTTTAATCTGCAACCGTAAATATATTGGATTAAGAAAGGTTGTATATATTAGAACCGTTGAGAAAAGCCAACGGAGGGCCTAGGTATGGGAGCAATATACCTGACCCATCAGAAAACAAGTATAAGGTACGTGCAAACAAAAGAATAACTCTATCGACTCCTTGTTTGGCAAGAGCATCTGCCAAATTGTTAGCTGACCGGCCGACATGATGGAAATGAATTGAAACGGAAATGCCCAAAACTTGATCTCACTGTAATAAAAATGGAATCTCCATGGATGTTTCTCTGGTGAAAAAAACGCATCAAATGGCATTGCAGGAATTGCTTTACAAAATTAAGTGTCCATGGAAAAATGATGAGAAGATTATAGGAGCCTCTAAAATAGCTAGAACCTCTGCCTCATTAGAGTCTATAATGCCCACATGTTTCACAAACATGAACCAAACCTTTCCTCGTGTTGTTTCAATCTCCAATGCCCTCAGGATCTGGATTATCCCTAGCTGTGCCATCAACGTTAGATTTCACAAATCCTTACCTCTTTCCTAACCAATCCCAATTTGCTATCCTCCTCACAGCTGAAGATAAGATGCCTTCTTGAGATCTAGATGTTTTGTGGAAGACCCTATCATTCCTTTCCTACCATACCAACCAAAGAAGAGCAAAAGGTATGATCTGCAAGATTAATACACCCTAGTCCATAAAAAGGAGAATTTTTCCAAGCCTCCAATGTGCCGCATAAAGACCCCAACATGCACGGCTGAAAGCTTCACTTAAGGGCACGTTTGTGTGCACCGTGAATTCCGTGGAAACAGACCTTTTCTGAATAGCTTTGTTGGGTGCAACCTAAGTTGCCATGATGAATCACCAATAAATAGCCATCAAATCTGCACTTTCTCAAATTTAGGAGTCCTCACTCTCAAAAAAAAAAAAAAAAAGTCTTTCGGAATTCCATTTCCGCTCCTGCTTTCCTATGCTGCAGCTCTATTCAAACAAGCCCCAAGAGTATTTTGCATTGTTATTTTTGGATTTGTGATCCATTTTCTTTCTTTTACTCTGAGATTTCTGGAAGTGAGCTTGAGGAATGTTTAATTCCTTTCTCTTCTTCTGTTATGGTCCAGTGTAGGTCAGGCAACTGGGCTGTATCAGATCCATCATCTATTGAGATGACATTTACTAACAATAGTACAGTACTGCACTGCACTGTACTACAAACTATGTTTGTTGTATGTACCTAATATGTACTACCAGCACTTGTCAGAACATTCACTTAATTGTACACTGTATATTCTCATGCTTATCTACAAACTATAAGCATGCTGATGCATGAAAACCCTGTGATTTATCTTTCCGATAATAACCAATTGCACCTGAGTTGAAGTTGCTAAATAATAATTTAGACCCTTGAATTCACGTAAACTGAAAATGTGCAAGTAAATTTCTTCTTAAGCTTTTGCTTACCCTGTTAAAAAGAAAATTCTTTTGGTTACCTAACTGAAATTATTAGAATCTCATTTCAAACAGTTGGCAGCTGGTGTCAATGGAGAAGAAGATGGGTTTAAGTTGTGGCAAAGTTTGGTGCGTCAGACTGAATTGACTGCACAATTATGTTCTATAATGAGAGATGTAAGAAATGTACGCGGCGGAACCCAGAAGAAAATTGAAAAGCTAAGGCAACTGCTTTCTGGTCTTCTTAGTGAGCTGACTTATTTTGAAGAGGTATTCTTTTTATTTCATGTTTCTTATTTGTTGATCTTTCACTACATGTTGACCATCAGGTACTGCATTGCATTAAAACTTTCAATCCCTCTTACGTGTTCAAAACTTTGTGCTTCCCTTGCTTACAGCCAATAAGATCACCTTTGGCACCTGATGTGCTAATCACTGGGATCGTCCCATCAGAATCATCAATTTTTAAAAGTGCCCTGCATCCTTTGCGTCTGACTTTTCGAACATCAAGCGGTGGAAGTTGCAAAGTTATATTTAAGAAGGGGGATGACATTCGGCAGGATCAACTGGTATCTATAAAATTTTCATTTTTCATCGAGCTTTTCTAATATTTTATGCCTATATTACCATGCCGATCTCCACAGCCACATGGATATGTGGGATATTTGTCCACAACCAAGGCACATAGCCCTTACATTTTCCTAAACATGTTGGCCCACTGTCCTGATTTTTTGGCTTCGTGATCTACATCCTGATGCACCTGCTGTATGGTTTGGATGTTGCAACTGGCACCCACATCCACGTCTGGCCACATGGAAATGTGGTAGTATGAGTGGCCTGTGTAGCAAGCCCTTTTTGCAAGAATCTCAGTCTGAACTTATGGCTGTTATTTTTGTTTGTCCATTAATTACACGGTTTCTTTGTCAATGTTCTCTTGGAAGAAAGAAATGCATGTTGCTTACAATCTTCTTGGAAGAAATAAATTCATGGTTGCTTACAATGTTTCAGTATTTAGTGTGAGCATTCGCATAGTTGTTCTCTTTTCCCTTTTTTATCCCTTGAAAAAAATATTATTATTATATTGATTATAATTATGATCATCGTAAATGTCATCCACAAATTCTTTCAAACACCCTCAGCCCGACATTGTCAACCTCTATTATGCATAGTGTCGCAAGAAATTTTTGGAATTGGAAGGCTTTGAGGGATCTTTGATACTGATCTTTCATTCAATTGGGTGAAAAGCAAATGACAATACCTGTCTATAATTGAATTCGTTCATACTAACTAAATTATGAAATGTCTTAGATTTTATACCTCTAAGGCCTTGTTTTTTAGATTTTTTCCATATAATTTAATATTTGTTCAATTATCTTAGGCTCTATGGTGCGACTCAGCCGATTCCCGTGCAACTTGACCAAGTGTACTCTACTTGAGAGGGATTGGAACCCACCCACCTACACACACACACAATCTGAAGGCCATTTTTTAAAATATTTTTTGAACTTTTATTAGAGAACTTTGGTACCTAATTATTCTGGTTTTATAAAATCCATTTTAAATTTGAAAAGAAACACCAAACACTGATTGAGAATGGCATCAATTCCCCAAACACACACCCCCCACCACCACCAAAAGCAGCTAAGCAAGGAGTGGATAGGGACCATAGTTGTCATTCTCGTTTTGTTTTGTATGAAATGGATGAAAACTTTCTTTTTGAACAAGAGTCTGAAATGAAATACCCCCTAGAAGTTTTTGTTTTAGATTTCGGAGCATTTTGGCTGAAATAAAAAATTTATGTCTGAAATTTCCTATTAGGGTGAAATTCCCAAAATCAATCGCTGCCATCATTGCCATCGCCATCGCAGCCTTACAATGGCTCGACCTTGCTCTTTACAAGGGTTTTGACTTTTAAGTAGATGGGCTCCACCGTTTTTCATTTTGTAACATTTTCAATTTCATGGGCTCTACAATAGAGCTCACCTGTTAAAAATCAGAAAATTTAAAATTAAATGCCCCACTAATACATGGGTCTAGTCAAATTCCAGTGTAATAACTATGTCTCTAACAGGTTGCTCTACTCAAATTTAACCCTTAATAAAAATAGGGCCCTATCAATATATATGTCATTTTAGACTTTAATATTTGTTTTATATTAGATTTTTTTTTGAACATATATCTGAGACTATTTTTGAAATTCCTAATCGGCCAAAACATTTCAGTTTTGGGGCCAGACCAAAACGGGTCTGAAACGCAATTGACAACTATAATATGAATGTTCCTTTCATTGGTATTTGATGTGAGCTTGGTTGTTTGGTTTTCCCTTGTATTGAGAGGGTCTTTGGTATGAAGCTTTTGTACCTTCCCTCTTTTTTCTTTTTTTTTGTGTGTGTGTTGGTTTTTTTTTTTTTTTTTTGGGGGGGGGGGGGGGGTGGGGTGGAGCCCACTATATCCCTCCTTTGTTTCTTAATGTAAGGTGTGTTACCGATATAAAAGAAATTAATGTCTTAAAAACTGGACCACACTGTCTGGTTGTGATGTGATGCAGCCAAAGTGGAAGCCAATTACTTGGAAAATCAAAATTTAAATTCAAACCCAGTCAACAGAATTCAATGCAGGAAAATAAGCTGATAAATAAAGATAACTCACTCAAATCTCTGGATTAAACAAAGTACTCACTCAAATCTCTGGATTAAACAAAGAGTACTCACTCAAATCTCTGAATAATCCACTGAAAGCTTCAGTCCCAAGGGGTACAATCCAATGCAGAAGAGTGCAAAATATTCCATAAAACAGGCTTTTGTTCAAACTGCAGAACTGCAATCCAAAACATATGTTTTAAAAGAAGATTTAAACTGTAATAAAGCCGAAGAACTATCTCATCTATCCAACCATTATCATTTTAATTAAGATCTTTCTTACTGTGGGGGTCCTACTTAACCAAATAAAAGAAAAGAAAAACTTAAAGATGTCTGGAATTCAGTTTTGACCTCTTTTGGTCCTCTTTGATTGTGGATCCTATGGGGGCCACCATGTAGACTAGTGGGCCCCATCAGTAAACAGTTCGTTTATGGTTGACCAGGCGCATCATCATCATTAAGGCCTTGTCCCAACTATGTTGGGGTCGGCTACATGATTTCTGTCTCTTGATTCCTATCTATCCTTAGCCAAATCTTCTTGTTGCTTCCACCCATGTCCTCTTCGGCGTACCTCTCTTCCTCGGTAGACCTTTATCCTACATAGAAAAACATTTCTTCGACGGTGTTTGTTGGCCTGCATTGGAAATGTCCTGACCATCTCAAACGAGTCTCTCTTAAATTTATCACCTATTGATGCTACCCCTAAATGCATCCGAAAGTGCTCATTTCTGATTCCATCTTTCCTAGTTTTACCACACATCCATCTCAACATACTCATCTTTGCTACACTTAGTTTGTACATGTGTAATTGCAAGTCTAATTGTTATCTTGTAAAATCTTCCCTTCAATCTTGTTGGTATGTGACGATCTACGATACCCAAATATAGATGGACATGGCAAGGACATGCCATAGACACGGCGGGTACACATAAAAAGTGTAGTACTAGTATCGGACACGATACGTTGCCCATTTTGAAGTATCCGTGCATCTTAGGCGCCGATCATGAAGCACTCTAGAAGCAAGTCTCCACTTAAACCATCCCGTTGTTATCCTGTTCAAATTCCTCGATCTTTCCATCCTTAATTATTGAGCCAATCAGAATTTTCTGTAAGATCTGTATGTGGTCGGGACTCTTCGGTTTTATTCAAGCCCATCTGAATGATGTCCAGATAATAGTCTGGTTGCTGGAATATCTGCAGGAATGTTCTGTCCTTGCTGAAAACCTCCTGCATCTTCCTGTCTATCAAATAAGACCATGGCAATAAGATTTTACCATCAATTGGGACTGTTTGGGCCTTGGGGTCCATTCTTTGATCTGACACATTCAACACCTTGGCCAGTCCTTGTAGGCTCTCAAGTTGTTCCATGAATTCTTTGGCAATCAAATTTATGTGATCAATGTCTGAATCTTCATCAAGCTAGGATAGGTCAGGCTAGGACTGGTGCCTGTGACCGCATCTGGTCTTTAGACCAAACAATCTGCTTGGTCAGAACTAAAGGAATCAGCAGTCATACCAGTTTCTACTGATGGTTGACTTCTTCCCCCTTTTACATTAATTTCCTTTCTATATATTATTGTGACGTTACTGTTTTCCCAGTTTGCTCATTGCTCACTAGGATATTTCTATCTTGTTATAGTTTTCTCCTTGTTTAGCTCTATTTTTTGTAGCTGCTGGTTTTCTTTACTGCTTTTTAGCATGTTATCTCTGATGTTGTTTTTTGAACCTCCAAGTTGAATTTAGCAAAGGTATTCGGTAAAGTACTAAATGCAAAAGGAGCAGTCCTGCAGAGTGCTGATTGTCCTATTATCAGAAAAGCACATTTTGGCATGCTAGTGCAGTGTATCATACGATCTCCTTTTCTTTTGGTGGTGTGTACTATTAAGATATACAAAAGCATGAAGAGAGACAATGGAGAGGAGATTTGGAAGAAAGTGGATGCCTCAATGGAGGATCGACTCATACTTTTATAATGTAGAGTTTCCTAATTACATGCTATCAATCACAATAAAAATCAATCTAATTACAATTAGAATCAAGAATGAAAGAATCCTAATCAATCCTAATCTCTATACATGGAAGTATATCTTTACACGTGGGATTTCCTTCTTGGGCCTAGATGGGCCCAGCCCAGATTAGCGTACATGGGCCTTTTTATTTCTACACTCCCCCTCAAATTGATGTGGTAAGGCAGAAAACATCAATTTGCAAGTAAGATCATGATGACGCGTTTTGGGTAGTGCTTTGGTGAATATATCTGCCAACTGGTTAAAAGTAGAGACATGAGGTAAAGATATCTTCTCAGTAACAACATACTGACGGATGAAGTGACAATCAATCTCAATGTGCTTCGTTCGTTCATGAAAGACCGGATTGTTGGCAATTCGGGTAGCACTGGTGTTGTCTCCATGAAGAGGGGTAGAGCGACTAAAACGAACACCGAATTCACAGAGAAGACGGCGTAGCCACATGATCTCAGCACTAGCGGATGACATTGCCCGATATTCTGCCTCAGCAGAAGACCTCGAAACGGTGGTTTGTTTCTTGCACTTCCATGAAATCAAAGAGTCCCCAAGAAACATACACCAGCTAGTAGTAGAGCGTCGAGAATCTGGACAACCAGCTCAATCGGTATCAGCATAAGCGGATAGGCACAGAGAAGTATCAGAAGGGTAGAAGAGACCATGATGAAGAGTGCCTTTAACATAGCGGAGTATGCGTAAAGCAGCAGCAAGGTGAGGTTTGTGTGGAGCGCTAACAAACTGGCTAACCGTATGAACTGCGTGAGAAATATCTGGCCGAGTCATAGTTAAGTAGAGCAAACTACCAACTATTCGCCGGAAAACTGAGGGATCTTCCAGGGGAGGGCCATCATCTGAACTGAGTTTGCTGTTTAATTCCATAGGAGTATCAACAGTGTGAGCATCTTCAAGCCTGGCTGAAGTGAGCAAATCGGTAGCATATTTGCGCTGATGGACCCTTATGCCAGATTTGTTACGCACAAACTCAAGCCCCAGAAAGTAGGTGAGGGGACCAAGATCCTTCATTCGGAAGTGGCGAGTAAGATGAAGTTTGAGATCCGTAATGCCAGTAATATCATTGCCACTAATAATCATATCATCAACATAGACTAGGAGAAATGTGTAGCCTTTTGGTGTCCATCTAAGGAAGAGAGAACTATCAGAATGACTTTGGCGAAATCCAGCTTGAAGGATTGCTGTCCGAAATTTATCAAACCAAGCCCTGGGAGCCTGCTTAAGTCCATAAAGAGCTTTTCTCAATTTACAAACATGTTGTGGAGGACAAGCATATCCCGGAGGTGGTTTTAAATACACAGTCTCACGCAAGTCGCCATATAGAAAGGCATTTTTGACATCCATTTGCCATAGGGGCCAATTGCGAGCTGCAGCTACACAAAGAAGAGTGCGAACAGTGGTCATTTTAGCCACTGGTGCGAAGGTCTCTTCATAGTCAATTCCATATTCCTGCTTGTAACCCTGTGTAACCAATCGGGCTTTGTAGCGGTCAAGACTCCTATCAAAGTGAACTTTTATGGAATAGATCCATTTACTGCCGATAATAGATGTGCCAACAGGGGCCGGTACCAAATCCCATGTTTTGTTTGCTTCAAGAGCAAGCAACTCCTCGGACATAGCATCCTGCCAGTAAGCAATCTTAAGAGGCCTGTGAATAGGAGGTGGGTAGAGGAGCACTATCCAAAGAAGTGAAAAGAGCAGGAAAGCCATAACGGTCAGGAGCAACTGAAGGACGACTAGAGCGTCGCAGGGGTATGATACTATCAGAAGAAGCATTAATACCTTGGGGTGCAGTAGGTGGCACTGGAAGAGGATCAGGAGAAGGAGTCCCTACAGGAGGAATCGTGTTACGCCGGACATAGACATTGGTAATAGGTGGGGGAGAAGTAGTTTTAGGGAAATTTGGCATATAAGACACAGCAACAGGGTGATTGTCCAACCGCAAAGAAAAGAAGGGAATGTGTTCCAAGAAAATCACATTACGAGATATTCGCATGCGTTTTTTGGAGTGATCATAACAGAGAAATCCCTTGTGTTCAGTACTGTACCCCAGAAAGACACATTTGGCATCCTGCGGTGACAGCTTAGTGCGTTCTGTAGAAGGAAGATGAATAAAGCATAGACAACCAAAAACTTGTAAGTGAGAATATGAAGGGGCATGACCAAAGAGAGTTTCATAAGGAGTCGTCTTTCCTAGAACGGAGCTAGGATGACGATTAAGGAGATACACAGCTGTCTGTGCAGCATCACACCAAAAGGTGGGAGGAACTAAGGATGCAAGGAGGTGAGTACGAACAGTTTCGAGAATATGTCTGTTCTTTCTCTCCGCAATACCATTTTGCTGAGGAGTATGCGGACAAAATTTTTGGTGAAGAATTCCTTTATCAGAAAGGAATGTGGAGAAGTCATGCGACATGTATTCTCCACCAGAATCTGATCTTAGAATTTTGATTGCTTTCTGAAATTGGGTTTGGACCATGTTATAAAATTTTTGAAAGATGGAGAAGACTTCAGATTTCATATGCATAAAGTAAATTCAAGTATAACGAGAATGGTCATCAATAAAAGTCACATAGTATTTGAATCCCGTCCTACTCAAGGTAGGAGCAATTCCCCAAACATCTGAATGAATGATGTCAAATGATGCCAAAGCACGAGCATTATGAACAAGAAAAGGCAAGATGTGACTTTTACTTAAGCAACAAGTTTCACACTTAGATTGAGATAAAGAAGACATCATCGTATGATTAATAGTAGAATCCAAATAACCAAATTTAAACAAGGAAAGAAAAGATGCATTGTTCACATGACCAAGTCGTTTATGCCAAACAGTCCACAATTTATTGAAAGTAGAAGAAGAAGCAAATAAGGAATGATGTCCAATGTCTAGCAAGAACAGGCGCCCATGTTTACTCCCCGTCGCGATCACCTTCCCAGTGTGTCGCTCCTGTATTACACAATCAGAGGAAGAAAAGTGAACAAGATAGCCATCATCGATAAGTTGTCCTGCAGAAAGAAGATTGGCTGATAATTTGGGAACAAAATAAACATTGGGAAGAGTGATGGACTGGCTAGAAACACTAGATAAAGTAATGGTACCAACTCCTGAAATGAGTAGTTGATCACCATTAGCAGTGATTATTTTCTCTTTGCCAAGGTAAGGGTGAGAATTTGTAAAGCTATGGTCTACAGATGTCATGTGATTGGAGGCTCCTGAATCTAAAAACCATGTAGAAGAGGTAATAGGAGAAGAAAGAGACACAGATGAATGAAAAGCAAGAGATGCTATATGAGAATGAGTTTGATACTGACCACCAGAGATGCCCATAGACGCATATGCAGAAGTAACCGTGCTCATAACATCATACTTGTTCATTGCAGAAGAAAGTGGAAAAGGGTCAACAGAGAGCAGCAGCATACCCAATCAGCAGTGGGTAAAGAAGAGAACAGCCTCAGATGTGCCTTTGATCCAGCACTGATCAGTCATTAATCCGTAACAAGTAGCTTCCACAGCATATACTAGTAATCAGAATGATCAATAGAAGAAGAAAATAGAAGAAGACAACAATGGACAGCACAACAGTGCAATTTTGTTCCAAACAGAGCCAGACGAACTAGAAATTTGGACCTGGATCTGTGCGTGGGCCCCACAGGGTTGTCTAATCACAGATCAGGTTTGATCTCTGTAAAGTGGATCAAACTGACTTGCTTCAGTCCGAATTTGATGAGATTTGGAAAAAGATCCACAAATCTGGACGGTGGTGATGAAATCCTTTTGAGAAAACCGTCAGATGATGAAGAGGTTGGAAACTACCTCAAAGGTGATGGAAAAAATCCAGAAAAATCACCATAATTCCCAGAAAACCCAGTCAACCATTCCTGTATGTAGGGATGGAGGCTTCTTGATGATCGTCGGTAGGCCACAGTCGCAAACCGTGAAGCAGCGACGTCAGACGACAATGTCGTCAGTGGATCGATCTCCACGTGGGGTCCATTAGAGGATCAGTGACCAAATCTGAGGTTGGGGATGGAAGGACAAAGTATTTTCGCAACTCCAGGCGAAAGTCTTACTCAAAACGGATCAAAATCCACAAATTTGAACGGCTGTGATGAAAATTGTTGCAGAAAACTGAAATATTACAAAATCAGGTGGATATCCTACCTCTGATGACCTTAAAATCTTGAAAAAATATTCATAAATAAGAGGAGAACCAGTCGATCAACATGGGCTGCTTCCGCTGCTATGATGATGATGATCGCTGGTGGGCCACTTTTGATCTGAGATGATCAGGCACTATTAGAGAGAAGATTTTCACTCCAGGAAGGAGATCCAAGCCAGGAATAATGATTGGATCAATGAGAGAAGAAGAAGATCGGTGATAATTGATCATAACCTAGCTCTGATACCATATTAAGATATACAGAAGCATGAAGAGAGACAATGGAGAGAAGAGATTTGGAAGAAAGTGGATGCCTCAATGGAGGATCGACTCATACTTTTATAATGTAGAGTTTCCTAATTACATGCTATCAATCATAATAAAAATCAATCTAATTACAATTAGAATCAAGAATGAAAGAATCCTAATCAATCCTAATCTCTATACATGGAAGTATATCTTTACACGTGGGATTTCCTTCTTGGGCCTAGATGGGCCCAGCCCAGATTAGTGTACATGGGCCTTTTTATTTCTACATGTACTACACAATAATACAGACAACAGCATGCACGAGTATGCCAAAACATTTTCTTGTAGTAGTATGCTAGTCTTTCTCAGACTTAAATACTTTTGTAAAAGCCTCCTATGCTCTCTAATCATCTATAAGCTATTGAATGTCCAAATCAAGAATTATGCAATTCATTTCTTATTTACTGAAAATAAAGTTTTTGCAAGTTTTAGATTCTATTTGCCCTAGGAATTCACCATGCAACATAAGCTCCTTCTAGTACACAAATCCTGAAGTGGTCCTGGGATATCTGAATTTTAAAATCATTGCTTTTTGATGGTTACATCCAGGTTGTTCAAATGGTTTCTCTCATGGACCGTTTGCTTAAATTGGAGAACCTTGACTTGCATTTGACTCCGTACAAAGTGCTAGCTACTGGACAAGATGAAGGACTACTGGAATTCATACCATCCAGTTCTTTAGCACAGGTAAATGATTCCATTAGATCTAACATGAAACACAGGCAATAGAAAGCTCTGTGTTATCTGTCCTGTGTTGCTATTCATGTTTATACTGCTCAACTTGTTTACCACATTATTTGATAACTTGATATTAAACAAAAGCCCAATTCCTTTTTTTTCTAAGACCATTACATTAGGTTTCTATATTGAGGGCACTCTCTTTTGTTTAATTTTTTAAATCAAAGAACTTGCGCCTGTTATCGTATCAGACACCAAATTATGGGTCTTATTACCTTCTTTTTCTTTTTTTGCTCCTAAGAAGGGAAATTTGGTTCCATGGCTTCTCAAAAGCCAAGAACTGTGCATTTACTTTCTTGGATTATGGGTCTTTTACTTCATTGATATTGTAACTATATTACTTGTTCTCCAAGGTATTATTAAAGAATGTCCAGGACATGATAATCTACTGTTGCCATTCCAGAGGGGGACCCCTTGGATAGGCAAAGGCCTTCAAGTGTGTGTAGAATAAGGCTCTCTTCATTGAAAAATTACAAGAACCTAACTGTTGGGCTTTGTACAGTCAATTATGGGCTCTTGAATTTAATTTATTTTTACCATCTTGCAAGCAAATTACCAGATGTCCACAGTTGTTTAGTGTTAGAGCTATTTGATGTGTTTCCCATATGCTGTCCCACCAACTGTTTAATCTGGTCACTAGAAGATGAGCTCTACCGAACTGAAGATCCTCTAGGGCTAGGCATTATAATTTTTCTCTTCTGTGACATTGCCTATCTTGTTACAAAACTTGATGAATTGTTCCCTTTCTCAACAGATTCTATCAGAGCATCGCAGTATTGTGAACTATCTCCAGAAATTTCACCCCGACGAAGATGGGCCATTTGGGATAACTGCTACATGCCTTGAAACATTTATCAAAAGCTGTGCTGGCTACTCTGTTATTACATACATCTTGGGGATAGGTGACAGGTAATGCAACCAAATTTTGTAAGGGAGAACAGTTTTTCTTCCTCTTGGTTCTCAGTTTAGTTTACATCTCTGACGCATTTGTTGGTTGCTTGTATTCTGGTGACAAAGGCACTTAAACCATAATGATCTATCTATTTGAGTTTTCTTCTGTAGGTTCATTTACATATATTAATCCAAAATATAAAATGACATGGAATTATAGCAAAATGATATTTCCACTAATGTAAAATATTCTGGAAAAGGTTACATGAGATTATAATATCTTCCTTTTCTCATCTCGACAACATACATGTGACATTTTTTCCTTCTCTTATCAACATTTTGGGAACTACCTGATACAAGTGGATCAGTGTCACTTAAGGAAATTAATGAAGGAGATTGTTTATGCTTCAATTGACTCTGCATACATACACACCCCTGGGAGAACAATCTAATAAACATAAGAATCCATCTGAGCCTTTATGATGTGTCGAGGACATTGCTGATGTCTGTCTGCTCGATCCTCTTTCAAGTAGGGTTGCAAGTTGCAACTGGGCCAGGGTCATCTTGCTTTGGTCTGTACTTATGTTTTGTCTATGGATCAGATGGCTGGATAGGCCTGAGTTTATGACACTGATATGCAAGCCCGTCCTGGACCCAAGTCCTAAGGCCATGGAATGGGACTGGACAGCCCTTGGCCTTCCCAGTTTCGACCCTTGTTTCTATGACATTTTCACTCACAAAGCAGTGCTGTATATGTAACTTTCTTGCAGTAATGTATTGAATGGATTGGAATCTTGTTTTGTAGGCATCTTGATAACCTTCTTCTTAGGGATGACGGGCGCCTTTTCCATGTTGATTTTGGTTTTATACTGGGAAGAGATCCCAAGCCGTTTCCTCCCCCTATGAAACTCTGCAAAGAAATGGTTGAAGCCATGGGTGGAGCAGAAAGGTTAGTCATCATCTTTCCCCCCCTCCAATTTAGTGGTTAGATTTATTCTTTTGATGAGTGGATACATAAACTAAAAAGCAGACCTAGACGGATGAGGTAAGACTTTGATAATGAATCAATGATGCTGATGTCATATGTTGGCCTTTTCAATTTTGGATTTATTTTGTATGTTAACTAGTATCGGATCATCACCATTTAGCATGTTAACTAGTATTGGATCATCACCTCTTTATCACATTCTCAATGTTGTTCTAACAAATAAGAAGAAGAAGAACGAGAATAATAACAACATCAACAACTACTACTGCTTTTGGTGAATGGGTGAGTGGAAAAGTAGAACTTAAAAGGCTGGTCCCAGGTAGATGGGATAAGGCTTTGATAGTGGTGTTGGTGATGATGACAATGAACTTTTCATGGTGTCTTTGATGTATGACTTCCAGGCATGTAACATATGTTCTGGAAAACAAATTGTGAGCTTCATTTATTACCCACCCTCAAAAGAGAAAAATGAAATCAAAACCCCATTTTTATTTGAGTCCTGACATCTGATGCTGAACGGTGGAAATCATGAAAGAGTTTGGTCCATTGTTGTCAATTTCATTTCAGACCCCATTTCAGTTTGACTCCAATATAAAATGATGCAGCCAATTCGGAATTTTGGTAAACATTCAGATATCTATATCTATATCTATATATATATATATATATATATATATGGGAGATGCTTCTATGAGAGCATCTCTCACCTTACTAAGAGAGAGAGGGCGGGGCCCTCACATTTAAGTTGTTGGCATTGGATATGGATGTGAGGGCCCCCACCTTATCTCTCATAGTAAGGTGAGAGATGCTCTCATAGGAGCACCTCCTATATATATATATACAAAATGTAGAAAACATAAAAAATATTAAAATTTAAAATAACATATAAATGATATATTTAACTTATTCTATTGTATTGATAATACAATATGTTATTTCGACATGCCAATTGCCAAATGAGTGGTTTATTCTTTTTCTAAATGGGCCTAGTACTAGAGGGTACTGGTAAAGAAAAAAGTCTGGATTCTTCTGAATACTTGAAGGCTTGGACTTGTAAAAACTTTGTAGGCCCATAGTGAGGCCCGCCTATTAAAAATTTAAACTGCTCAAATAAATGTCCCCCCTCATGCATGGGCCTTGGCTATATTTCCCTCATGGGGTAAAAATTGGCGAAGGCCCATACCTGTGAGGGCGTTTACATTTAATCATTTAGATTTTTTTTAATAGGTGGGCCACCAATCTTACATAAGCCCAAATTTCACCCATATGTATGTAAAAAGGAAAGAAATAAAACCTTGAAAGGGCATTAGGCCCTTTTGACAAAAACAGAGAGGAGGGTAAAGAAAACTAGGAGCGAAAATGAGAGGAGTGGGAAGAGGAAGAAAAGGGAGGGGAAGACCACAGTAGCTCTTTTACCTAGGTACCTCACCCACCTTTCCCCCCCACCGCCCCCTCCCCTCTTCCCTTGATGCAGATGGACCGCAGGCCACTTGTGTAGGGTCCACATAGATTTAGGAATTGATTTTTATGTCAATCGTTTCTAATTTTATTGTAATTAGAATAAGATTCTAGTTTTCTAGTTTAAGTAGGTTTCTTTGGGCTTAAGTTATCTTTTTTATTTTTATGGCATTATAGTAAAGAATTATTCAGTTGTTGATTAATGAAATTGGGTTTTCCCATTGAGGTGTGTCCTCGTTTGTTATCCCTGTGGAAATTTATTGTGTCTTCGAACACGTGCTTCGGCACCAATTATGCTTTTAGCACTTCCCACGCAAGCCCTAACCCTAGGGTCTGCATCAATTGGTACCGGAGCCCAACGATCCCTGATCATCGGCTTGATTACCCCTATCCCTCCTTCTGTTCATCATCCCATAACCTCCTTGCCATTCAATACGCTCCCTGTTGAATCCTATCCGCTGCCCACAACCATTACAAACCAATTTCCAGCCGTCCCAACTACTGTAAATCCCAAGCCCTAGACCCATACCATCATTTCCCAATTCAAACCTCCTCAACCCACTCACAGAACCCAGACCCCACCCTAGTCCCAGCCCAACCTTCTGCTTGTACCCCACACACACTCACCTTCCATCCCATACTCAGAAAAAAAAAAAACAGCCCCAAACCCACTGCCAAACCCTGAAATCTCCCTACCTCAAACCATAAACAGGCCCAAATCATCTCTCCCAGAAGCCAAAACCATCAGAACCATTCCCAGAACCCATCTACTTGACACCTCCAGACTGTAGGAAGCCTAAAACCCCTTTTAACCTTCGCCCATCCCATGTCCCCATCTCGGAACGCCCAGCCCATTCAATCAAAACCCACAGATCACCGTTCCCAAAATCAGATCCATCCCAGCCAACCAGGAGTTCCAAACCTCTTCCGATCTCCCCTTCCAACCAACCAGTCTGCCCCATCACTGTCTTCTTCCACCCACCAAAAGCCCCTCCTACCAAAAAAAAAAAAAAACCCGGTCTCCTGCCCGTTGCCCATCTCAAAGAACCCAACAGAAAGAAGAAGAAAAATGGAGGAGCAAAGGAGAAAGAAGAAGAAGTAGAAGAAAAAGAAGACAGAAAAGGAAGAAAGAGAGGAGTGGAGAAGGGAAGAGGCGTACTGTTCACCAGTTCCATCACCAGCCCGCTCGCCATTGCTAGCCCGCACATTCGGTTCTCTAATCGCCATCTCCAGCCCGCACATTTGAAAGTTCATTAGATTGATCTTTGATCCAGGGGGACATTTTTTGAACTCAAGATCGAGTTCTCTCCAAGCCGGGGAGAATGATGCAGATGGACCGCATGCCACATGTGTAGGGCCCACATAGATTTAGGAATTGATTTTTATGTCAATAGTTTCTAATTTTATTGTAATTAAGATAAGATTCTAGTTTTCTAAGTTTCTTTGGGCTTAAGTTATGTTTCTTATTTATATGGCATTGTAGTAAAGAATTATTCAGTTGTTGATTAATGAAATTGGGTTTTCCCATTGAGGTGCGTCCTCGTTTATTATCTCTGCGGAGATTTATTGTGTCTTCGAATACGTGTTTCGGCACCCATTGTGCTTTTAGCACTTCCCACGCAAGCCCTAACCCTAGGGCCTGCATCAATTGGTACTAAAGCCGGACGATCCCCGATCGTCGGCTTGATTAACCCTATTCCTCCTTCCGTTCATCATCCCATAACCTCCCTGCCATTCAATACGCTCCCTGTTGAATCCTATCCGCTGCCCACAACCATTACGAACCAATTTCCAACCGTCCCCACTACTGTAAATCCCAGGCCCTAGACCCATACCATCGTTCCCCAATTCAAACCTCCTCATCCCACTCACAGAACCCAGACCCCACCCTAGTCCCAACCCAACCTTCTGCTTGTGCCCTACACACACTCACCTTCCATCCCATACTAGAAAATATATATATGCTCCATAGAACCCTAGCCCAGCCCCAAACCCATTGCCAAACCCTGAAATCTCCCCGCCTCAAACCATAAACAGGCCCAAATCGTCTCTCCCAGAACCCAAAACCACTGGAACCATTCCTAGAATCCATCTACTGACACCTCTGGACTTAGGCCTCAAGTTTGCTTTTCCTATTCATATTGCATTGTTGAGCTCTTTTTCTCAGACTTGATTATTGAATAGAATTATCGTGGGTTTTCTATCACTCGGAGGTGCGTCCTCATGTTGAAGTCTCTGCGGAGAAGTTTGAAGTGTCTGTGGACACGTTCTTCGGCACTCCACGCAAGCCCTAACCCTAGGGCCTGCATCAAATTAAAACTCATTAATTGTACTCCTACTATGAAAAACTGAAATATGAAATCACACTTAGACCAAGGCACTAGTATTTGGTAGCCTGTAGGGTCGGGACAGTCCAGTTGTACTGTTCACCAATCATATAGATCTCATAATGAGTGATGGAGGACCCCCTCAGGCTGTCTTGTGCAGAACCTTAAGCCTTGGGCTGCATCAATGCATCCACATGTATGCATACATGCATAAGTACACACATGTTGTGTGTATGTTGATTCATGGTTCACTTGTGAATAGCCTTGATAATCTTGCTTAATCAATTAATTAATTAATGTCATAATTTTTGCATATGACTTCTACATGCTGTGAAGCTTTGAGCTTTGAAACATTAATGTTTTATGTCTTGATAGGACATGCTGTGAAACTTTGAATTTTGAATTATCAATGTTTCATGTATTGATATAATTTGATTTTTTTCTGCAGCCAATATTATACCAGGTTCAAATCTTACTGTTGTGAAGCATACAACATTCTCAGAAAATCTAGCAACCTTATTTTGAATTTGTTCCATTTGATGGCCGGTTCGAATATTCCTGACATAGCTTCTGACCCTGAAAAAGGCATTCTTAAGGTGCTCTCTCTCTCTCTCTCTCTCTCTCTCTTCATAACTGTATTGGCATGATGAGTAGTTGCTACATAGTCCTTGTATGGAGGGGGTTTTAGATATTCAGATATTTGGTACACTCAATCAGAGGACATGCATCATCTTCAACTATAGTTTGTGCATTTGGTCCCATTGAATGGGAATCATGACAATTCATTTGATCTGTGCAATGGATACTTTGGTAAATGACAAAAAAAAAAAAAAAAAAGCCACATTGCTGAGTGTTTCTTTTTTTTTAGTCTATTTATATTTTATATTTTTTGCTTTCCTGTTGAATATCGACCTATTGTTTTCTCTACTATCTATTTGCAAGTCATCACAATAAAAGGCTTGTGTCTTCAGTAAAAATGGAAAGGTTTTGTTTTTTATCATGATTATTTTGGGCCTTAACAGTCACTTCAGTTTTTCCTCTTCCAAGTGCCATGCCTCCGCATGTGCAGGTCCCAAGCATGCAGAGAGGAGGCTTGCATTTGACTGGAGTTCAGTATGAAAAAATAATAATAGTTGTCCTACCAAATTTTGAGCATACTTTGACAAAAGTAGCACATAGTCCAGACTCTGTTAGACGGGCATGGTTCTTGGAAATGATTATCTTAGTCCATAACAAAAAAGGCTATTAATGTTGAACTGTCATCATATGTAAACATCACCAATTTTTTCCGATTTTGAAAGAAAAAATAACCTTATAATTAAAGAAAAAGGAGAAAATCTGTTTTCTTTAAATATTTTCTTACCTTTGTAATTTTTATGTCGCCTATGTTTGTGTTTTTTTATTATTTACTTTAGTTAATAATCATCATCATCATCAAGCCTTATCCAAACTATGTTGGGGTCGGTTACACAAATTTATTTTCTCCATTCTGATTTATCTTGAGCCAAATTCTCAGATAAGTTACACTTCTTCACATCCATTTTTCCACCTCCATCCACGTCCTCTTTGGCCTACCATTTTCCCTTGGCAAGCCATCAACTTTCATGTCCAAACTTTTCCATACCGGCCTACTTTGGGCATGCTCAAACTAGCTGAAACGGATTTATCTAATTTTATCCCCTATTGTTGCTACTCTAAATGCTCTCGAAAGCTCTCGTTTCTAATTTTATCCTTCCTAATTTTACCACACATCCACCTGAACATTCCCATCTCTGCTACATCCATTTTGTGTATATGCTGCTTCTTAATTGTCCAACATTTTGCTCCATAGGTCATAGCTGGTCTAATCGTTGTCGTGTAAAATCTTTCCTTTAATCTTGTTGGCATTCGTTGGTCATAAAGCACTCAAGAGGTAAGTCTCCACTTCAGCCATCCCGCTTTTATCCTATGTTCGACATCTTCACCAATCTCCCCATCCTAACTAATTATAGAGCCAAGATAGCAGAAAGAATCACTTTGTGATATCTCATGGTCGTCAATTCTCATGGCAGTTTCAGCTCTTTCTATATACCCACTGAAGTTACAATCCATATACTCTGTCTTTGTATGGCTTATTTTAAAGCATTTGGATTCTAAAGCCACCTGCCATTTCCCGAGTTTTGCATTCACACTATCTCTTGATTCATCTACCAATACTATCATCTACAAATAACATGCACCAAGGTACCTTTTCTTGAATATGAGCAGTTAACTCATCCGTAATCAGTGCAAAGAGATAAGGGCTTAGGGTTGACCCCTGATGTAAACCTATGGTCATTGGGAATTCCCCTATCTTTGCTCAAGTAGTTCTCACACTCGTTACTGCTTCTTCATACATGTCTTTAATAATTTCAGTATAATCTCTTAGAACATTCCTTTTATTTAAAACCCACCAAATTTAATCTTTAGGTACCCTATCGTAGGCTTTTTCTAGATCGATGAAGACCATATGCAAATTTTTTCTCTTTGCTCGATATTTTTTCATTAATTGTCTAAGTGAGAAGATAGCTTCCATCATTGACCTCCATGGCATAAAACGAACTTGATTTTTAGATATCTTGGTCTTTTGTCTAAGTCTTTACTCCATTACTCTCTTCCATAGGACTCATAAGTTTAATCCCACAATAGTTGGTATAGTTTTATATATCTCCTTGTTCTTATATATAAGTACTACAACACTTCTTCTCCCTTCATCCAGCATTTTTTTTGTCATTAATATCTTATTGAAAAGTCTAGTTAGCCAAATCTCCCCAATTTCTCGTAAGCATTTCCAAGCCTCAATCAAGATGTCATCTGGACCCGTAGCATTTCCCGTCTTCATTTGTTTTAATGCTTTCCTCACTTTCACCGCCCTAATTCTATGAAAAAAAAAGTATGCTTTTCTACTTAAGTATCCTCTTTTGTTCTTATATCTCCTATATAGTCTTCATTTAAAAATATGCTAAATATTCTTTACACCTTTCTTTGATATCGTTGTCCTTCACGAGAACCTTTTGGTCATTGCTCTTAATACATTTGACTTGATCTAAGTCCCTACTTTTCTTTTCTCTTATTTTTGTAAGCTTAGAAATATCCTTCTCTTATTCCCAACCTATCATATAGGTCACCATATGCCTTGCACTTTGCATCACTTATTACTTTCTAAGCCTCTTTATTTGCCTCATTGTACATCTCATAGTTCTCCACATTCCTAGTACCCGCCAAACTTTGTAACAATGTCTATTCCCTTGAACAGCTTCCTGAACCTCTATATTCCACCACCGGGTTTCTTTATTACTGTGTCTCTTTGCTTTTGACTCTCCAAGCACCTCTTTAGCAACCTTCCTAATACAGTTAGCCATTTTATTCAACATCGCCGTAGTTTCTCCTTCAAAATTCCATTCTCCCTCGTCTATCACTTTGTCCTTAAATAATGTCGCTCTTTCTCCTTTCAAATCCCTCCACCTTGTTAGAAGGCACGTTTTGGTTACTACCCATCTCTTTCTACTTCTAATGCAAATATCTAAAACTACTAGCGTATGTTGCGTGGTCAAACTCTCTCTTAGAATAACCTTACAATATGTACAATCCAATAGGTCATGTTTTCTAACTAGAAAAAAGTCTATCTGGCTCCTACTAGATCCATTTTTATAAGTAATTTAATGCTCCTCTCTCTTTTTAAAGCAAGTGTTTGGTATTACAAGGTCAAATGCTAATGCAAAGTCCAAGATAGTCTCCTAACTCATTCTTTTCTCCAAATCCTTGTCCTCCATGCACTTTCTCATAACTTCTATTATCCTTTCCTACATGCCCATTAAAGTCCCCTCCTAGGAAAATCTTTTCACTAGTTTGAATTTCTCGTAGTAAACCATCAATCTCCTCCCAAAATTCTCTCTTGACACTTTCATCTAATCCTGCTTGGGGAGCATATGCACTAATGATATGAATTATGTCTTCCTCTTACACTAGTTTTATTGCTATAGTTCTATCACCCAATCTCTTTTGTTAATAATATTTAAGATATTATCATCTACTAGGTGATGTTAGAGATATTAGGAATAAGTTTGTTGGATCAAGCTTCTGGGTATTACAGTCTGGCCAAGACCATTAGAGATATCAAGATTAGTTTGTATTTTGAGTTATTTGTCTTCTAAATTATTTGTTTCTCTTGTATAAATTGAGAAGTTTCTCTTAATAAAAAAACTGTGATGAATTTCCGGAAAATGTACTCCTTTGACTTTCCACAGCTAACAATCTTTTATTTCTCTAATTTCTTTCACGGCCACCTTCCCTCTTTGTTTTAGCTTTCACATAAATGCAACGTTATTTTTGTTTGTAACTCATCAATTTTTTAAATTCAAATCATAAATTTCTAATAAACTTATTAATTAAATCTTCAAAAATTATTAGTTAAATTGTTAATTTAGTACCAATATATAATATAGTTTCGCAGTTTAGTTTATTGAATTCAAAACAAAACACATTTACAAACAGTGAAAATAACTTATAGAAAAATAAAAGATTGCTTAAAAAACTAGAGATGAATTTGAGTAAAAAAATTAGGGATGAAGTTGAGCCTTTGCCCTTGTGGTGACTCAAGTGCAGAACTTTAACTAAGGAGTCTAACTTCATTCTTACCTATTGTATTTTTTTTTTTTTTTTTTTTGAAAATAAGAAAAGAAAACGATGAAGTGAACAAATGGGTAAATAATTAATGACAACGTTTACACTGTAAACCATGTAAAGAATGGTCTATTTAATGGGTATAATATCATATAAAAGTAATTTCAGCTTGTGTCTTAATTATAATATATATGCTAATATCGGTAATTTTTGACATTTAGTGTCTTATATATAAGGGATATACTGATAATAGTTATGCAGTATCGCTGTACCAGTAATAATGTTACATAGCAAATAGGAGGAGGCTATATTATGCAACAAACAAGATGAGAACATAGTGGGAAAATTGGCGACATTGTCGAGTTTTATGCCATTGTCGAGTGCCATTCTGATTGAAGGGCATTTCTATAAGATGAAAATGAGACTTTAGTTCGTTGAACGCTTAAGCGACTATCTAAAGGCTCTAGTACATAAGACCGAAATGCACATGCTAAGAAGGATTTGGAGCACTATAGATGAAAATGGTACATACCAAGTAGCGGAGCCCACCTTATGACTCATCCGAATAGACTACACACTCCTGCTTGCCCAATAGTCACCAATCCCATGAATTTGCACAAATCTGAATGGACTGGACCATTTGATCTAGTATCAGTTTTTATCTTTTTATATAAATCTGTTGAACTTGTGGGCCACAAATGAAGGGGTTAGAGGCAGTAGATTGACTTCAAATTTGATATCTAGGGTGGCCTCACTTGGATCTTTCGATCCCCCATCCCATGATATGTGGGGTCCCATGTGGGCCCCCACAGCTGGTATGTACCGTAGGATATATTCCTGTACGGTGCTCACAGGTCTACCTACACACCTCCTTGGCCCCACAGATCATGGGACAGAGGGGGATGGAAAGATCCATGTGTGCAGGCCCAGATATCAAATTTCAGCTCAAAAAGATGCCCCTAACCCCTTCATCTGTGATCCGCAATTTTAATCACTTAATATCAAAAGAAAAAAAAATTGACACTCGATCCAATAGTACAATCTATTTGGATGGGTGCAAAACCAACTCACAAGAAAAAAAAAAACCAAAATTATAAAATGGAGCATGGAGGGAGAGCCTTACTGAATGCGACAGACATCTTTTCTTCCTTGTCTTCTCTTCATTTTTTTTCACTTCATCTTTTTCCTTTTATCTTTCCTTCGTAGTTGGACTGCTGCTAGGGTTTTCTTTCTTCTTTTTTTTTCCTTATTGAAACTTGAAGAGCTTCCAAAGGGGAGAGAGCTCTGTTTGGCCCTTTAATGTCTCTCCTCTATTGTTCTCTCTTTTTTTTTTTATTTTTTATTGTATGAGTTATCATGTTTTCAAATGAAGAAGATCACAACCCTTAATGATCTATGTTTATGATTCAGCTTCAAGAGAAATTTAGACTGGATCTGGATGATGAGGACTCTGTACATTTTTTCCAAGATCTCATCAATGACAGCGTTAGCGCATTGTTTCCTCAAATGGTTGAAACCATTCATCGATGGGCTCAGTATTGGCGCTGACTGCAAAATTTCCTGGAGGCCATAGCCTTGTATATGTAATTTAGCAGGCATGTTAATTCTCTTTTCTTGGTTTTCTTCTATAACATTTATATATATATATATATATTGAATTGTTTTTCTTCTGTGATATAGTCTTTGACAAGGTGAATGATATGGTCATAAGCTTCCACCTTTCTTGCTATACAGTGGCCCTTGACATATCTGTGGCATTTCCACCCTTTACTACCACTGGTGGTGCTTGTTATGGTCTATGGCTTACCATATCATTTCACGCGTATGTTCTAGAAGTTTCTTGAATTTTAGGTTTGCAATTCTGCTAGACAGTAGGGAGGAAGGAACCTGCTTACTGTCTTTTTAATTGTGACAACTTGACAATCTTAGATTGGCATAAAAACTGCCCTGACTGCTTTGAGGGAGTGCCCCAGTATTTATATTAAAATTTACAATGTACCTCAGAAAGGATTTAAAAAGAGGAAATGTTCAATGGTAGATTGGGAAGAACTAAAAGTAGTTATCTAGAGCGAATCAATCTTGTAAAGGTATCATGTTCTGCCGGTGTACCGGAAGCAGTACTTTCTTTACACTGTCCCTCAAATTAATGTGGATCATCAAGAAGCATCAATTTGCATACCAAGAAATTATGACGATTGCAATACATGGCTTTTGTAAACAGATCAGCAATTTTCAGCTGAGATGATGTGTGGAGGATTATGCGTTTGTATTTTATGTGGATCATCAAGAAGCATCAATTTGCACACTAAGGAATTGCACAAATCGAGAATGAGGGGTTGCTTGGTTGGCAACCCTACCTAATGATCGATCCCTAGGACCTATCCTGCTCTTCCCATGTGTGTGTGGGCTCTCTTGGGTCACAACTCCCTCGACTAAGGTACCGGAAAAAAAAATTGTACAGATTAGCAAGGCATGACTTTAATTAATAGATCAAGTTATATTTGACATTTAGTTACATGGGCGTATCAAATGGCTTTTTTGCATCTATCATCATGTCAGTAAGGTCATTTATATATTTATGTTCAGATAGAAATACGAGTAGCAAGAGTAACTTCCAAAATGAAGAAATAAGGTGCCCCAAATCTTTCATGTGAAAAGATAATTGCATTATTTTTTCAAGGAAATAATGTCATCCCCAGAAATCAAAATATCATCAGCATATACCAGGAGTATAGTGATGCCTTTAAAGGACTTCTAAAGAAATAATGAGTGGTCACAGTTGCTATGTTTAAACCCATGCTTGAGAATTGTAAAGTTTCCAAAACCATGCATGTGGATCCTATTTGTGCCCATTATCGAGATCAACAACGTTTATTAACATACATAATTTTTGGAATTTCATAGCCAGCAAGAGTCATGTCCATTGTTTCCTTGAGATCTCAATATAAGAGTGTATTTTTAACATCTAGTTGAGAAATGGGTCAGGATATGGTAGCAACAAGTTACAAAATCGTTCTTATTGTTGTCGATTTTGCAACAGGAGCAAATGGTATCATAATTATATTTAAAAAAAGTGGTTGTAACGGCGGGCAGCCAAAACAATACGCAGTGGTAGTGGCGGTACATAGCGGCATCGTAGTGTGGATAAAAATTGTGATAAAAATCAGAAAAAAAATGCATAGAGTCTGATTCCTGGCTGCATGATAGTGTGAATAAAAAACGTGATAAAATATCTGAACAAATATCCAAAAAATATTGAATATTGAAAAATGTTAGAATTTTATGTTATTTATTTATTAATATCTAAGATAAGCGGTCGTAGCAATCCCCTTATTGTGTAGAGGTCTTGTATCCCCTCATTCATAGCAATCTACCAAAACTTATGATCTATGATGCCCAGATATGGCGTGGATACGAAAACGAAATGCCATGGACAATGCAGGGACACAATTCCCCAGTAATTAGGGATTCTCGTCCCTTATTTGATATAATTAAACAAGCTAGAAGTGCTACAAGATATATTTTATTCCGAAAGGATGGTATGCAGCCAGGTAAACCAGTTCTTTTTAGGCTAGACAGGAAATGGGAGCTCCTCATGTTTGTCAAAAGAATCAGTGCAGTACCTTTTCAGGCACACTGCTGAAGCTTTCAAGTACAAAGCAGGAGACAGCCAACCACATTTCTTGTGTCTAGCAAGAAACCACCTACTAAATAGGTATAGCGCTATGCAGTGCTCCTTTGAAAGATGTCTAAAGATGCATAATTGAACTTTATATAAAAGTCCAATTATGCATCGAGTGATTTCCAAATCACTCCGCCACGAGCGCACACTGAACCTTTCCATAATATTAAATAAGAATGTCTTCATCATGTTATGCTATTTTCCGTAGTCGTCGTACTTGAAAATTTTAGGTGTAATAGACAATATCCTGCCTAAAGTTGTGAGGACGAGAGGGAGACGGTATAACATGTTTGAAAGGAACAGTGAGAGCTCACCTCGCCTTATTCTGGGAAAGTTTGCTTCCCGGGGGGGGGGGTGTGCTCACGATCCTTGGTATTTCGCACTGTTTGGACTTGTAAGACTCTGGGAGAGTCTGTGATGAGATGAGATGAGATGAGAGGAAGAAGACACACAGTATGGGAGAAGACTCAATGATCAATTGATCATCGACCATCCTATTTTATAATGAATAGATACCTTAATCAAGGCACTAAGTATGTTAGGATTTACAATCTTAGAGAAAATCAAGGAATGAAAGAATCTCCTAATCTATGTATGGAAATATTACAGGGAAAATAGTAACAAGAAATCAGTAACCAAATCAAGGATCCCATATGTGGGATATTTATATATATACAGTGGGCTGGGCCTAAGTCGGCCCACGTGGGCCAAAGCCCACACTATCTTCTACAGTCCCCCTCAAATTGATGTGGTAATTTAGAGAACATCAATTTGTGAGTGAGATCATGATGGCGTGGTTTGGGAAGTGCTTTTGTGAAGATATCTGCCAACTGGTCATGAGTAGAGACATGTGGCAGAGTTATCTTCTCAGTAACAACATGCTGACGGATGAAGTGGCAATCAATCTCAATATGCTTTGTTTGTTCATGAAAGACCGGATTGTTTGCAATTCGGGTAGCACTGGTGTTGTCCCCATGAAGAGGTGTAGAGCTACCAATAGTGACACCGAACTCACAAAGAAGACGGCGTAGCCAGATGATTTCAGCGCTCGCAGATGACATGGCCCGATATTCGGCCTCAGCAGACGATTTGGAAACTGTGGTTTGCTTTTTGCACTTCCATGAAATCAAAGATTCCCCAAGAAACATACACCAACCAGTGGTAGAGCGCCGAGAATCGGGGCAACCAGCCCAGTCAGCATCCGCATAAGCAGATAAGTGCAGAGAAGCGCCGGAAGAGTAGAAGAGACCATGATTAAGGGTGCCTTTGACATAGCGGAGTATGCGCAAAGCAGCAGCAAGGTGAGGTTTGTGAGGATTGCTCACAAACTGGCTAACCGTATGAACGGCATGAGAAATATCCGGCCTAGTCATAGTTAAGTAGAGCAAGCTACCAACTATCCGCCGGAAAACAGAGGGATCATCCAGGGGAGGGCCATCATCCGCACTGATCTTATTGTTCAACTCCATAGGTGTATCAAGAGTGTGAGCATCATCGAGTCGTGCCGAAGTGATTAAATCTGTAGCATATTTCCGCTGATGAACCCGAATGCCAGATTTGCTACGCACGAACTCCAGCCCTAGAAAGTAGGTGAGAGGACCAAGATCCTTCATTCTGAAGTGGCGAGTGAGATGATGTTTGAGTTCCGTAATGCTAGCACTATCATTGCCACTGATAATCATATCATCAACATATACTAACAGGAAAGTGTAGCCTTTTGATGTCCATCTAAGAAAGAGTGAGCTATCCGAATGACTCTGTCGAAATCCTGCTTGAAGAATTGCCGCCCGAAACTTATCGAACCAAGCCCTGGGAGCCTGCTTAAGGCCATACAAAGATTTCCGCAACTTACAAACATGCTGAGGAGGACAGGCATATCCTGGAGGAGGCTTTAAGTAAACAGTTTCTCGCAAATCCCCATGGAGAAAGGCATTTTTGACATCCATTTGCCACAGAGGCCAGTGGCGGGCTGCAGCGACACAGAGGAGAGTACGGACTGTGGTCATTTTAGCCACTGGTGCAAATGTCTCCTCATAGTCCAGTCCATACTCCTGTTTATATCCCTGTGCAACCAATCGGGGTTTGTAGCGATCAAGACTCCCATCGGAGTGAACTTTGATGGAGTAGATCCATTTACTGCCAATCACAGAGGCTCCTTCAGGAGCTGGTACCAAGTCCCATGTCTGATTTGCTTCGAGAGCGAGTAATTCCTCATTCATAGCATCCTGCCAGTGAGCAATCTTCGAAGCCTGTGAATATGAAGTGGGGATAGGAGTACTATCTAAGGATGAAAAGAGAGCAGGAAAACCATAGCGGTTAGGGACAATGGAAGGACGATTAGATCGTCGCAGAGAGAGGATATGATCAGAGGAAGCATGATTACCTGTAGGAGCAGGAGGCTGCACTGAGAGATGATCAGGAGAGGGAGGCACCATAGGAGGACCCTTGTTACGCCGGACATAGACCTGAACAGCAGGTGAGGCAGGAGTAGATTCCTGGAATTGTGGCAAATAGGACACAGCAGTAGGATGATGATCTAGACGCAAGGAAAAGAAAGGAATTTGTTCCAGGAAGATCACGTTTCGAGAAATTCGCATGCGTTTTTCAAATCGGTCATAACACAAGAACCCTTTGTGTTCAGAACTGTAGCCAAGAAAGATGCATTTGGCAGCCTGTGGAGATGGCTTAGTGCGTTCATTCGGTGGAAGATGAACAAAACACAAACAACCAAACACATGTAAGTGAGAGTATGAAGGAGGATGGTCAAAGAGAACTCCGTAGGGAGTAGTCTTGCCTAGAACAGTGCTAGGAAAACGATTGAGCAGATATACTGCAGTCTGGGCAGCATCACACCAAAATTCAGGAGGAACTAAGGATGCCAATAAAAGGGTGCGAACAGTTTCAAGAATATGCTTGTTCTTTCTTTCCGCAACTCCATTCTGCTGCGGAGTGTGCGGACAAGATTTTTGATGAAGAATTCCTTTATCAGAGAGGAAAGCAGAGAATTCATGAGACATGTATTCTCCGCCAGAATCGGATCTAAGGATCTTGATATCTTTCTTAAATTGGGTGTGGACCATGTTATAGAATCTTTTAAAAACAGAGAACACTTCAGATTTTAAACGCAGGAAATAAATCCAAGTATATCGGGAATGATCATCAATGAATGTCACATAGTACTTGAAACCTGCCCTACTTAAGGTAGGAGCAATGCCCCAAACATCAGTGTGAATGATGTCAAAAGATTCTAATGCACGAGAATTATGAACAGAAAATGGCAAAATATGACTCTTACTTAAACAACACGTTTCACATTTTGATTGAGATAAAGAAGACATCATTTTATTATCAACCATAGAGTCCAAACAACCAAGTTTAAACAAAGAATTTAAATAGGCATTGTTCACATGACCAAGACGTTTATGCCAAACAGTCTACAAGTTTTTGAAATTATTAGAAGAAGAAGCAAAGAAGGAATGATGTCCAATGTCCAGCAAAAACAGGCGCCCATGTTTACTCCCCGTCGCGATCACCGTCCCAGTTTGTCGCCCCTGTATGACACAACCAGAGGAAGAAAAGTGAACAAGATAGCCATCATCAATAAGTTGTCCTACAGAAAGTAAATTGGCTGATAATTTTGGAACAAAATAGACATTAGAAAGGGTGATGGACTGTCCAGTGACACTAGATAAAGTAATGGTACCAACTCCAGAAATGGGTAGTTGATCACCATTGGCAGTGGTAATTTTTTCTTTTCCAAGGTACGAGTGGGAATCTGTAAAGCTATGTTCTACAGAGGTCATATGATTGGAGGCTCCTGAATCTAAAAACCAAGTGGAAGAGGTGATAGAAGAAGAAAGAGATGCGGAAGAATGAAAGGCAGGAGATGCTATATGAGAATGAGGTTGATACCGACCACCAGAGAAGCCCATAGACGCATATGCAGAGGTGACTGTGCTCTGGATCAGGTCTTGAATTTGAGCAGGAGTCATGGAGATAGCCCCGGAGGAAGTGCTGCCTGTATCTGATACTGGGGCTTGAGCCTGAAATGCTGATGGAACATTCTGTTTTGGCATATGGGAGGGAGGCTTCTTAGGCTGTGTTTCATTCCGTCGCTGCAGGCTTCGACAGTCATCAATCACATGACCGGTCCGTTTGCAATATCTGCAAACCAATTTCTTGCGACAATTTTTGGCAATATGTCCAAAGCCTTTGCATTCATAACATTGAGGTTGCTTTGGAGTTGCCAGAAGAGCAGAGGAATCAGGAAGAGGCGCAAGGAAGGCTTTGGGTGCTTCGGGTGCTTCTAGAATAGTGCGCTGTGAAGTGAGACGAAGTTCTTCGCGAAGGACTTCTTGGAAGCAAGTATCAAGATTAGCAGTATTCTCCCGATTCATTAGCGCAGACCGAATAGATTCAAATTCCGGTCGTAGATTCATAAGAAACTGGCTAATATGAGTTTCTTCTTGTAACTGGAGAGCCTCAGATAGAAATCCAGAAGAGACCGTTTGGATCAGCATAGAATCCCTTTCAGTCCATAAGGTGAGGAAACCATTAAAGTATTCTTGCACAGTTTTATCCCCTTGACTGTATCTGGCAATTTCACTATCTAGATGAAATTTCCGGGCTTTATTGGTTTGATGGTAGACTTTCTTCAGATGAGCCCACATATCAAATGATGTGGTGTAGGCTTGAAGAGCCACAGCCAGAGAAGGATCAATAGAGTTAAGGATCCAAGTGATGACATTCGCATTCTCTTTGGACCAAGTGGCTAGACCTTTTGAGTCAGTAGTACTTGTAATCTGAGGCTTGGTTATCGATCCATCAAGATAACAAAAAAGGCCCTGTCCTTCGACAAAGTTCCGTAAGTGGAAGGACCAAGACATATAATTTTGCCCATTAAACTTAACAGGAATCACATCATACTTTTCCATGATCACAAAAGGCCGTAGAATGTATCACAGAGAAGATGTCCAACCAAAAAACCCTTTTGACAGAGAGGGATGAAGGGGATAAACAACAATAATCAGCAAGAAAGGCTGAATGTCTGGTGCAGATGGCTAACTGGAGTAGATGATGAACTCCAAACAAGAAACGAACCAACAGTGCAGAAAATACCCAAATATTGCAGAAGAAAGGTGCCAGACGACCACTATTTTGGTCCTGGAGTGGGCACGTGGGGCCCACAATGGGATCAGACCACTGATCAGGGAAAATAGTCTTCTGTAGGATACTTTTTACTAACTTCTAGATCAGGTTGCAAGGCAAACTGATGAAAATCCACCCAATTGAACGGATCTGATGAAAACTATCTTGTAAAACTGTGAAAACACAAATGGCAGTAGATGGCCTACCTTTGATGTGCTATAAATCCTGGAAAAATGTCCATAAACCTTAGAGAGGAGGGACGACCACTGTGGTAGTGGTGATAGGTGCTATCTTGATGATGATCTGATGGCCCACTTTGATCACCACGGTGCAGAAGTCGACACAGTGAATCTGATGACGACAAAGAGAAGGTTGTTGTTGCTAGATTCGTGAGAAAGGATTGCTAGAGAGAGATGAAGATGTCCCACAAGGCTCTGATACCATGTAAGACTCTGGGAGAGTCTGTGATGAGATGAGATGAGATGAGATGAGAGGAAGAAGGCACACAGTATGGGAGAAGACTCAATGATCAATTGATCATCGACCATCCTATTTTATAATGAATAGATACCTTAATCAAGGCACTAAGTATGTTAGGATTTACAATCTTAGAGAAAATCAAGGAATGAAAGAATCTCCTAATCTATGTATGGAAATATTACAGGGAAAATAGTAACAAGAAATTAGTAACCAAATCAAGGATCCCATACGTGGGATATTTATATATATACAGTGGGCTGGGCCTAAGTGGGCCCACGTGGGCCAAAGCCCACACTATCTTCTACAGGACCTTATGGTCCAATAAGCAGAAACCAAACGTTATTAGCACTATACATTGCTGCCAGTCCCAACGCATTCTTCTGGACAACCAGAAACAAACTCCCATTGTAGGATTGATTGAAAGAGAGACGCTCCTGGTGTGCGGAAGCAAACAAAGCTTTCCACCCTGGATAGTGTGACACTATCCACTGGTCCCTCTTGGCTACTTTTATATAGAGCATAACAGCATTTATTTGTAAAATAAAAATAATAATAAGACCAAGTTTACAAAAATTATTTAAACGAGCGTAATGGATATGACCTAAACGCCTGTGCAAGAGCTAAAAGGACGCAGAATTGAGTCTTGAGATGAACCTGGAATTGGGAGTGCTCATTGCAAGGTTGTAGAGACGCCCGCACTTCTTTCCTCTCCTGATCTCCTTCCATGTCTTGAAATCCTTCACAATACAGTCCCCCAGATGAAACTCAAATGCCCAGAGCTTATCTCCAGCAAGTTGAGCTACAGATATCAGATTGTTTTCCACCCAAGGTACATACAGTACATAACATTATGAGAAAAGTCTTATGGCTCAAGAGCTACAGTACCAATACGATGAATGGTAAGAGCAGTATTCTCCCCTGTGAAGACTTCTAGATTACCTTGATACGGAGCAGAGTCAGTGAAATCATAGGGGCTGCCTGTCATATTATTGCTGGCCCTGTATCAAACAGGTACTGTCAGAGGGAGAATCTATGCTCATGGCTCCAAGCCGACATTGAAGGTTGTCAGTAGAAGCATTCATGAAGGCTACATTGTAGCGCATAGAACATCAAACAGTAGGCAAGGTTTGCCACAAAGTTGGCACAAGCAAGGTTGAAGCTCCACGTCCATTTGGATGAGCTCCAAGTATCCCCACGTAAAAAGTGAATTGTTGAATATGATGCATCAACCATTTTGAAGTATCTGTGCATCATTGATTATGATGCATTGCCTGCTTAGAAGAGGGATAGAAACCAAATTTAAAAAAGCAAGGAGGGATGCAGACAGAAATTCATTGTGGTAGGAGGTTTTATGGTCCAAGATGGATGACAAAGAGTCAGAGCATCAGTTGGAGTTTTCTGAGGTGTACCTGTAGAAGCTTCTGAGGAAGAATTAGGAGGTGCCAATAGGTTAGCTTTCCGTATCCTTTGATGAACCACTTCTTTAAATCATTCAGGTGAAGGTGAACCAGGAATTGAATCAATAGAGGAAAAAGAAAATTGGTAGACGAACTAGAGAAGACAGGCATTAAGGATTGAGTCCTGACAAATGTGGATGAGGATTAAGGGGCACAAAAGAAGGGAATATTATATGACAAATTATTGAACTAAGATTTGGAACGTCAAAAAATAACCATGTATACTGAATGTACTCATCAACAAATATAACAAAATATTCGTATCCTGCCCTAGATAAGTTAGGAGACATTCAAACATCAATGTGCAGTTAATCAAAACATGCAGAAGCATTGTGCGTGGTAATAGAAAAAAGGAAGTAATTTCCCTTTCCCCATGTGACAGCTAGTGCAGGAGAAATGGGTAGCAATAAATCTTTTATTTCTAAACAAGCCAGAATTCAACGTGCATACCAATTTATTAATGTTTAGATGTCTTAATCTCCTATGCCAAAAAGATGAATCATTATTTTCCGAAGATTCTAATGAAGACAAATGAAAAGGCAAAGGAAGAAAGGAATGATGTATGATGTGGAATCCAGGTCAAGACAAATAATCTTCCGCTCCTATGCCCATTCCCAATCAGCTTCCCAGTTGCTTGGTCATGTATTAGACCCCCTTATCATGGAAAAATAACACTGGATAGTTGTTCTCAATAAGCTGCCCTACAGATAGAAGATTATTTACAGATAGAAGATTATGAAATAAGGACGGACAAAAAGAACATGCAAGGTAGTGAAGAAAAATGACATCCCCGGTACCGGAAATATTCTTTTTATCACCATTGGCAGTATGGACACGAGTTGGTGTGGTATTTGGCTTAAGGAGGTTGGACAAATGTTGGTGCATCATAGTTGTGATTGATGCGCCAAAATTGCAATACCTTGTGGTGCAAGAAGAGACATTTACCAAAGAATCCCATGGTGGATAGAGCCTACACAATCTATTGTAAGGCTTCGAGACTAACAGTAGCACATAGTGCAATAGTAGTGTTTGTAGGTTGGAATGACCAAGTTCGAGCTTAAACAGTAGAAGGAGAAGATATATCAATGGTGACTTGATATACTTGAATACAATTCTGAGAATGGTTGCGACAATCAGAAATCAAATGGCCAGGTGTTTGCGACAATTGATAATCACTGTGACTCTTTAAGACTAGACTGAGCCCAGAACCTTAAGAAAATGTTCTATTCCCTATTAAGTTCTAGATTGGACAGAAAATGCTTCTGTTCTCGAGAAAAATCAGTTAAAATGTTGGATACAATCATAAGGGAATGTTTGGATTGTTGGTATTGAGTTCTAGGTATTTTAAGTAAAGTGATTTTTCACAAAAAGAATATTAAGGCGGTTGAGGAGGGAATTGATTAAAATGGAAATGAACATGGGGCTCTCACTGTCCTAAGATTTGTTTTACCGGGATGATGGCTGAGTAATCATTTCCCACCAAAAGGGGAGACCTTTGATGGCCATTTCTCGATCTTCACCTTTTACTTAAACTTTAGCCCCTGTGGTGGGAAAGCATTGCTTTGAACTCTGAGAAATGCAACACTGGGCACAAAAAAAAAAAAAAAAAAAAACTAGCCCTCGGTATGATTTAGAAAGAATCCTGAATAAAATCACTCAGAACACTGGCTAGGGATAATTCAATGTGGAGCAAACAAACAAGCTCTGAGAATCCTGAAGAAATTCGTAATAATCAGCAAGAACCATGGTTAGATGTAAAATGGATTCCAGGAGGTATCTATTTTATGGCCATTTGTGGATATTCACCGTCTTCAATTTTCGCTCCTTCGTTAGGCTGGCTGGCTTAGAGTTTCTAAGAATTCAATACCGTGCAAACAGGAATTCAGACAGAATCTTGAATAATCAGCCAGAGCCTTGATTAAAATGAAAAACAGATTGCAGGCGTTCTTTTATTTCCAAAATCCTGAAGGAAGAGTAGCCAGTGCATTGTAATCTTAATTGGATGACTTTTTCTTAATTCTGCAGAGGGATGCTGTCTTAAGTGTGATGTGAATTTAAATCCAATCTTTTAATACTGTAAGTGCAGAGTTGTCTTTTTGAGACAGTGACAAGTACAGGTCGAATCCCATAGGGTGCACTACTGAAATATTTTTTTTATTAAAATTTGAATTTTTTTTATAATGAAAATAAAAATAAATCAAGATTTGAATGAGAGATAAAGCTACTATGCAAGATGAATGGATAACAATAATGATAAAGGTAGATCAGAGCAACAAAGAGTCCATTAATTAATTTTAATTCTCAATCCATATACTTTAATTTAGTCTTTTGTATTGCAAATAACTCAGATTAGAAACAACTCAATGTTTCTGATCCGGAAGATATTTTTCTTTTAAAATTCAACTCTTAAGCAGAAGAACCCAAGATCTCCATCACCTCATAAAAATATAAATTACTTTGAGCGTCAGTTAACAAATTAAGCATAAAATATCAAAGGCATAAAAACCTAAGTATATTTTATCAAAAGAAGATTAACTAATCCAAAAGAAATTTATTAAAAATATAAAGCGGGGGTTTGCCTGTGGCGTGAAGGCAGATCTATTATTCTATTAAACATGCATTATAGGGACAAAAGAATTAAATTAAATATATAGAATGAGAATAAAATCACTGAACTTCACTTTGTGCTCCGATCCAAGAAATCTACTCCTCCATTGCAAAATATATAATTTTCATTGAGAACTTCATTTTTACAACTTCTCCTTCACAAAGATTCTCCTTCAAAATAAATCCTTGGACAAGGCCCAAGGCTACCAAAATAAAATAATGGAGAAAAGAGGTAAGGAAGAGAAGGTGTGGCTAGGAGAAAATAAATCAATAAAGAAAGATGGGTGAAGTTGTTTGGACGTGTGAGAATGTGGTCCTATGGGTCTCCATCATGTCTCCTTTTATGCTTTTTGCAAATCCATTTTAGTAAAGAAGTACCACCCTTTTAGGTCTCTTTTTTCCTTATTTGTAGGGATTCTTTCTTGTTCTTAAAGCTAACTTTTCTTTTGGAAAGACTTTTGGCTTTGAGATGATTCTCTTTCTTAATTTAGGTGTCCTTGGTGCACCTAAGATTGCTTATCTCCCAAGATTGCTTGTTTATGTGGATGAGAAAATCAAAAGTTGTGCACATAAGAGAGTCTATAATTATGGAACGTCCATGCATGGTTGGGACCCCTTTGGTTAGACTTCCAAAGTGCTTGGGCACTTCATTTTTTTTTTTTTTCCCTCTAATTTCTCTTCAAGTCGATCCCAAAAATTTAAGATTTCCTACAACAATAAAAAGAATAATTCGGCCATAATATGTATAAAATTCACAAATGTCATGCATGGGACCCTAATGAGATCAAGCACATGAATGCACCACTGGATAATTTTTTATGAACTAATTGATGATGCAAAATTCAAAAAGCTAATTGGTGTGACATTAAGATGATGTAAACCAATGATTTCATAAAATTCATGCAAGATTGATGATTTTGACTAAAATTCCAACGTTAATGCTCAAATTCATGGAATTATGAAATTGAGTGCAAATTACCCTAATTAAGTCCACAAAGTAACATAAAATGATGATGAAGACTACAATTTTGTGGACTTATCAAAGTGCCCCTGTACCCCATCCAACATTTGACTTAAGGCAGCCCTGAGATTGTAATCACAGTCCAATTGAACTAGACACTTAATAGAACAAAAATTAGCGTTTTAGGGTCTTTTGCTTCTAGCTAAATATTTCAGTTTAAGGTGGTGGGGCCTTAAGCTTGTGACATGGCACACACTGTAGAGGAGTAACCCTATTTGTTTACCGGGAGCTGATTACTCTTTTTTCTTGGCCAGAGCTGAAAAACTGGTGTTTCCATTCTTTCGCAATCTGTTGGAAATATTCATCATATTTTGTGAGATTTTTTCTGTGTTTGGAAGATAGGGTCTTTTATCAACCAGTAATACAATCTGATACTCTATTTTCTCAATTTGATCAGATGAAACCAACAGGAGGACCAAGCGACACTTTCATGGCACAAGCAGCATGTTTCTGTACAAATCATTGTACATAGATGGATTAACGAGGTAACTACTGATTTACTATAGCATGCATCCAAGTTGCAAGTCATCATGCTATCGTTGTCTTCAGTAGTTGATAGTGATGTCAAGACGGGCTTATTCAGGCCTGCGAAATAATTATTCAGAGCGAGTCAATTGTTTATGAAGAAGAACAATGAACAGATCCTGTAGCACTTCCATCCCCACTTAAGAGGGGGTGTGGGAATGATGGGTAACTTGGGATTTGAAGGACTTGGTCTGGGCCTTCTGGGTCAAATCTATATTAGAGTATTCCGGTCTGGAGTGCCGTTCGTTGGCAGTTAAGACATTCTCATTTCATTTAATAATCTAGGAGCCCCTTTCTGGAGTGGTACCAAGCTCATTCATTTTGCTGTGAGTTGTGATTAGTGGTTTTGTGCATGTGACCATCGATAAGAAAATGAACTGGAGACAAACAAGTAGGGATGGATCTGGGTAAAATGCAGAATCCCAGACCGTAAAGACCAATGTAACTGGCTCCAGGTCCAAGCTAGATCCCAATTATAGGACCCATGTCCCATGCCCATACCACTGGAGTCATTGCTAGGGATGTCAATGGACTTCCAATGACCCCGCTAATCAAACGTTCCAACCTGGAAATTCCAGATTGGACTCTCCTTTGCACCTGATTGACAATCAAGTCTGGGTCGAGCAGGGTTCATAGCTGCTGCCCGTGTGTCCAAGTTTTTGTCTCTGACACAGACAAATCTTCCTTCGAGAACTACTCTCACAGGAACCTCAATCTAGATGTGTATAGTATCTTTTGTTTTTTGCATATGCGTGTGTATTTATGTATATTAACGATCTTTTTTTTTTTTATTGCATACATGCATGTGCGTGCGTGGGCGTGTGCACATGTGCTTGTATTATTAGTATTATTTCATGCAGGATAATTATAGATAATACCTCTGGCCAAGATGGTTGAGATAATACCTCTATTCAAGATGGTTGATATTTTGCTCCTGAACCTGAAAGTCCAAGTACAGACGACTTTTCCACAGCAAAATATATTAGGTTTACATATGTTTAGAACTTGAAATGGGTCGCACACACTCATGGTTGAGTGGTGTTGGCGCCTTATTTTGACACATGCCCACGAATCGGTCAAGTTTAAAGTAATGCTCTTAGACCATTTGTCTAACTTAGCCAAAAAAAGAACTTGAAATGGGCCCAGTGTAGCCTCCGGGTCCATCATAGTCAGTGCAGATCCAGACTTCTGAACTAAATCTGTCTGGGTCCACCATGGGCACATCCTGAACTTGACCCATCTACATCCCTATTCATCCTGTGTGTCCCGGCCCAAATGGGGCCTCATATTCGGACTCTTTGCCCATATATTATAGTCATTATATCCAAGACCAAGTCTAAGTGAGGCCTATTTTTTCGTAATAAGTAGAAAATAGTCAATTAAAAAAAAAATTAGTGGGTAGTACTTCTTATGTCAGTTTCAAATTTATGGGGCAAGGCTAAGTTGACAATGATAATGTATTGGAAAACCAAGGACCCTAACATTTGACTTGGACCAACCCATGTAAATGTGGAGAGACAGCGAAGGGTCGAAAGTAGTTGGATCCTCTAAAATCTGCAACTTTGTCTCACTCTTTGTAGAAGGAAGGGAAAGGAAAGAGAAGAAAGCAAAAAAAAAAAAAAAAAAAAGAGTAGAACATGCAACAGGTTTATGGGGCTCATTTGCTCTAGATTCAGCAGGACTTTAGGGTTCATTTGTTTGCGTTTAAAATGATTCACATGTGTAAACAACCAACATGTGAATCATTTACGTGTGCATATGACTCACGCGAACATGGGATTCCACCATTTGTACTATGCACACCATTGCACATGTGAATCTATTATCAATCCGGATTATGAAAATGGGGCCTATAGATTCCCAAAATGGCAAGATTTTATGTGTGGCCTATTTTTTATTTTTTTATAAACATCTCAAAATCTAGGATGAATCAACAACTGAGAATATTTGTCCCATAATAATTTTTAATCTTTTGCAGAAGATGGGATGGTTCAGATTGAAATTTTGGGGCTCACAAAAGCTTTAAAATTCAAAAAAGGGATACTCCCAAGTCACGTTTTGAGCATGTAATGAAGTTGTGTTTAATCCAATGGTTTTTTGTTTTCTAAATATATCTCAGAATTCTCGATGAGTTAAAATGTGAGGTTTGACCCACAGTCGTAATTAGCCTTCTAAAGAGTTTGAACGGTTTGGATCATGAGAAATGGTCAGTTTTCACATCTAGACCTCTTTTGTAAATAACTCAAAATCTAATGCGAATCCATAGATTCTTGTGCAGATGATGGACGGTTCAAATTGGAATTTTGGGGACCATAGAAGCTTCAAACTTCCAAAAAGAAAGAAAAAATTGCTTCCAGGTCACGTTCTGAGCATGTAATGGAGTAGTGTTTAATCCAACGGTTGTATATTTTTCAGACATTTCTAAAAATCCATAGTGAGTTAAAATGTAAAATTTGAACCATACCTGTAACTGGCCTTCTAATTATGAAAATATACTCTTTTGTAATTATCTCAGCATTTACTGTGAATCAATTACTGAAAATTGGTTTAATTGCCAGAATTGACCTTTTGAAGAGGATGGATGGTTCACTTTAAGGGCCACAAAAGTCTAAAATTTCTATCAAAAAAGGGGCCGGAGTCATGCTAAATGCACCATCAGTAACCTATGATTCCTTTTACCATCTCAAAATCAGCCCATTACCACAATCTATTTTACACATCTCATGCATAAATCAACCCGAACAAACTTAACTATTACATATGTCAACCATTTACATATGTAAATAGTTGCAAGGAGATGACCCCTGATTAGTCACTTATGAACATATAATGTTCTTTGTTACTTATCAAATTTAAAGCCATGAAATAGATAATCAATGTTTGATTGCGTCGAGTAAGATATCAACAAATTGGAACGTTGGGATTTCTTGTGTTCCAAACACATCATGAATGGAGTCACAATTTTGACGTAGTGTGCTTACAATGTTCTTGAAAGAAGAGATCGATTGACATATTTGTAGCATTTTTTTGTTTTAATGTGGAGGGCATTAAACTTGCAGTTTAGAGCCATGTAACCGAAAATTGGTAAAATGAAAGGAGTCGTTTGGTATTTGGATTGAGCGAAAGAATTGGATATAAACCATCCGGAAGGATACACTCCTTTGGTAGCAGGTGTTAGAGCAACTCCTTAAATTAGCATTCACATAAATCTTCCATGATCTGTAGGCTAATGGGGATTTTGAATAATTTGCATAACGAGATTTGTTGATAGGGGATGAAAAATCTGACTTGACCTAGGGATGTATGGGTCGGCTTTTGCGGGGACCCACACCGACCTTCCCCAGTTAGGGGTAAATTTGGTCTGGTATAGCTTTCCATACACTAAATTCGAGTTGGGTTTTTGGGTTTTGGGTGTATCTAACTTGCCTCACCTTGTATATCTTCACTTTATGTATATATATTACTTAGTAAGGCTTTTTATATAAAATTTCATCTAGATGTCATGGGTTCAAATTTCCCCTAATACATTTATCTATTTATATTTTTAAAATTTTTTAATAAACCACTAATAAACCCAACCTGACCTGTAACTGTCATGAGACAGGTTTCATATGACAACCATAAAAACCCGCTGCAGGTCAAGGTGGATATGGGCAGTGCAAATACCAATCGATGCAGGTTTGGGTTTGTACACAGAGGTCGGTCATGGTCAGAAAAACCTACCAGCATTTAAATTGGTCGAGTTAAGGTCAACTTGCTTATCCCTATAATCTATTGTTGCAAAGAATGAATTGAGTTCTAAATTTTGTGTAACCTCAGAATTTTCCAAATGCAACAACTATGGGCTTACCCATATGCATTTACTCGAGTCACTTGCACCGGATTACTCTCATCTAAATCTGCATTTAGCACGTTATGTTCTTCCAAAGCAAAGAACAACCACATATAAGCCTTCCCTAATAACAAGCCCAGCTAGACGCTGCTAAACAAAGCTGACAAAACGCATGACACGAATTTATTACGCTCACAGATAGTGCCCTTCCTTTAGCCATCAAAAGGAAGACAGTGGAACAACCACATTTTTTATCTGAACCAGCCATATTGATTAAGATAAAGAAAGGACGGTACCAATCCTTGAACCCTGGACCGCTTGCATGTACTCCTAATCATGCAACCAGTGAGACACAAGGAAGATTGGTGAACCAGCTATATTGATTACTTTTAGTGTTTTAAACAATAAATAAAAGCTCATAGGCCACGTAACACTGAGAAAATAGAATATGAATAGGTTCAACAGAAACAGCCATAACCAAATAACTGAAATGGTGGCTCCAAAACCAATATGCAGTGGTCAAAACCATTTAACAGCCATCATTTTAGCCATAAGTACAAATAATTAGCCTAACATGCAAGACCATGAAGCCATAAGCGTCCGAGGGTGAAATTAAAATCCCAAGCCTTTGAATTTACAAGAAGTTCCATCCAAGTTGCAGGGACTTGAGGGGGATCACATCCGCAAATGACACTGCCTGCAATTAAGTTGCATTTGTTTCTCAATGATTAAGATAGGCCCAAGAGAGGAAAAGGAAAGAAAAAAAAATTGGTCCATGAAACGGGAATAAAAAGTGCAAAATGTAGGATCTGGATTGGATAGAAACCATCACCCCAGTTCAAAATCATGGGGGCGACGTAGTTCAGCCAACAATACACAACAATGGAATGATCCTGGGCATCCAGCTAAAAGTTCAATACCAAATGGTTGAAGCTCCAATGTAGACATGCAACATGATGGAAACAATCATATGATTTGTGGTTGGTAATGTCCGAGCCATAGTTTGAGATGGGTAGTATTCATACCACCTCCACCGCGTACAAAGAGTCAGTGACAGGGTATTCATGTCACCCTACCACATTACGGGGAAGCTCCTCAGTCCCCTGTTTCTACTCTTAAAAAGAACACAAGAAAAACCTACAGCTCTGAAATTATATCAAGAGAATTACGACCTCAGCACATCCTCAGAGCGTTTGCATGGCAAAAATAGTAAGACACTAACTTGCAAGATGAAAGCACTAAAAAGGCCTAGCTAAAATAGTAATGCACACGAAAATGATGGAAACAATCATTCGAGTTGTGGTTGGTAATGTACAAACCACAAGATGGGACGACAGTATTCATACCACCCCCCATGTGCAAAAAGTCAAAGGACAAAGGGTATTTATATCACCTTATCACATTATGGGGAAGCTCTGCACTAAATCAATTCCCTGTTTCTACTCTTTGAAAGAATACAATAGAAGAACCTGCAATTCTGAAATTACATCAAGAGCTAGGACCTGAGCACATCCTCAGAACATTTGCATTAACTAGTGATACACCAAGTTACAAAAAGAAAGAATTAAAAGGCCTTTGCCTTATCCTGCACCTTTACAATTCATTCAAGCATTATCTACTACAAGCCTACCTCATTTTTTCCCCTGCAACTTTCTGTGATACTTCTTGGAGCTGACAAAGGTTAACTAGCCATATAAATTCAACCAGGAGCAGGCAGAGCGGTAAACAACCCACAAATAGTTCAATCAGGTTTTGGGATTTTACTAGTTGGAAAGTTAACACAAGGTTTAAAAGTAAAAAGAAGTTTCTACATCAATGGTTCAAAATCCATGTCTTTCAAAAATATCAGCATCAGCTTTTTCAGTGAGAAGGTGGTGACACCATTGCAGTTCAGACTCCAATTGCCCTTAAACTGTTCCCAAAACAAAAACAAAAAACAAAACAGAAAAAAGAGGGAGAAGTCAGCAACAACAGAAGCACCAAACAAAAACGAAAATCCAATCACAACAGAAAACATAATGTTGGGATCTTCTTATTCTCTAATAACATAAGCAAGATTTTTTTATGGGATATTAAATGACTGTAAAGTGAGAATTGCAGCATAATATTAGAGCCATACAATCCAATTAAAGACCAAACAAATAAGAAAAGCATTCATAGAACCTACGTAACTACGACGATTCTAATTCTTTAACAAATAAAAAGAATTAAAAAAAATATATGTGGCACATTGGCAGACACAGAACCTGCCCTTTTATCAATATAATAATAATACAATAAAAAGTCTTCATAATAAAATGTTGTAGTACAATTTAGTGAATAGTTTAAAATCGGACTCCGCATTTGGTGGATGGCCAGAGGGTTAGAAAGGGGCCCACCATGGAAATCATCAGGTCTGTTACCGATCATCTTAATCAGATGACTTCAATTGTTCAAACAAGAGCCCACAAAATGGATCACTCCTTTTTTTTTTTTTTCCTGCTTCTGATCAGCAGTGTGTGGATGCGGTGGGATCAGCAGGTGGTGTATATTGTTGCTTCAGGATGACCAGCGTCTCTGTAACCAACAGCTGGTGTGGAGATTCTTCAGTGTCAGCGGGGTGGTGGATAACGATAATAATCGTCAGTGGTTAGCTACAACCGTCTACCGTCCAACTATGAGATGAGGGGTGACCTGTTCAGGGAAATCGACGACTCTCTGGCTCAAGTGGAAAGGCTGTTGTGTGTTGGAGGTTGACTAGAATGTGCTCAGATTCCTGGCTGAGAGGTCAGGAGGAGGCCAGTTTATAGCAGACATGAGGGCTTTTTCTGATCGGCTAGACTCCCACTCCCTTGTAAATCTTCAGCTCAATGGAGGTCAGGTGACCTAGTGTAAACATCAAAATTCCCCCTTCGATGTCTAGATTGGATAGATTCCTAGTCTCTTAACGATTGGTTCAATCTTCACCCGGAGGTGTTCCAGATTGTTTTGCCTAAGCCTGCTTCTCATCACAGTCCTATTCTCCTCAATTCGTGTTGTGAGAGATGGGGATGTCCATTCTGCTTCGAGATGATGCGGCTAGAGGAGTCTCAGTTTTCAAGGGGTCTGGGATTAGTGGAAAGAGGCAAGGGTAGAAAGGTTGGGCAGGTTTCAAGTTTGCTAAAAGAAGAGTTTTTGAAAGGCAAAATTAAGGAATGGATTAGAAATCATTTCGGTGATGTTGCGATGGCGAAAGCTATTCTCTTGGAAGAAATTCAATTCTTGGATAGAAAGAACCAGCCCGACCGTCTGAGGATGACCTCTCTAGAAATTGAGCTTGAAAGAGGACTTCCATAAAAAGTTAAGAGAGCAGAAAATCAAGTGGAAACAAAGATCTTGGTGAAAATGGATCGAGGGAGACAGAAATACCGGTTTCTTTCATGGTATAGTGTCAGCTAGCCAAAGGGTTAATAATCACTTGTTGGACGGCGCGATCACATTGGAGGATCGGGAAGAAATCACCACCGTATCAAGGATTGCTAATATTTATAATAACAATGATTGGGATAGACCTTCCCTAGAAAATCTCACCTTTTCAAGCATTGGGGAAGAAAGAGGCTTGTGGTTGAAGAGGGGTCTTGAGGAAGAGGTGAAGGGCAGTTTTTTTAGTTGGAGATAAAAGCTTCTTATCCAGATGGGTTTCCTATAGCCTTCTTCCAATGATTTTGGACAGAGATGTTAAGGAGGACATTATGGGTTGTCTGCTGAAAATTCCACCCAAGAGGCAACCTTTCCCAGAATTTCAGAGCTTCCTTTACCACCCTCATTCCTAAGAAGCCGGGTGCAGAGTTGATCAAAGAATTGAGGACCATAAGACTCATCAGGAGCATCTACAAAAGCTTGGCTAAGGTCCTGGACAGCAGAATTCAAAAGGCTTTCCCTTCTATGATCTCTCAAGCTCAAGGGGCTTTTGTGCACAGCAGACAGATCCTAGTCAGACGAATGCATTCATTCCATATAAAGAAAGAGTTCTGTGTCTTCTTTGCAAGCTAGACTTCGAAAAGGCATAAGACACTATGACAGAGTGGATTGGTGTTCCACTCTTCAATGCTTCACTAAATTGGCTTCAGTGAGATGTAGAGGTTGGATTCGAGGGAGTGTCCTCAGCTAGATTCTCAATTTTTATCAGTCACTAAAAGGTTTCTATCCTGCTAGAAGGGGTCTTCGCCAAGGAGACCCCTTCTCTCCGTTTCAATTTGTCATTGATGGTGAGGCCCTCAGTAGGATGTGGAGAATCTGGCTTGATTCAATGATTCCTTCCAGCTTAGTGCACTCTGGTGATTAGTCATTTGCAGTTTGCACATGACACTATCATTTTCTATGATGCAAAGGACAACCGCATTGGGAATGTGAAGGCTATCTTGGTGTGCTTCAAAGAAGTTTCAAATCTAAAAGTTAAGTTTCTTCAAGAGGGAGGTGATTGGTATTAATATAAGATCATCATTGCCTCCTTTTAGCAGACATCATGGATTGCAAAGTCTGTGCTCTTCCTACCTATTTGGGTTTACCCTTATGTCTTGGTAATGCCCCTAAGTTCATTTGGAATCCGATGTTGGAAAGAATAGAAAAGAAGTTTGCGACTTGGAAAGCTAATTGTTTATCCCTAAGGGCCCGTTTGGAAACTCTACTAATTAAGTCAAGTGAAGTAAAGTTGATTTTGAATAAAGAATAAAATATAAGTGGGTTATGATGGTATTTTATTTTTAGTTGTTTGTTATGAAATCTTTTTGACTTTTTGTATAGAAAAGTGGAGTATTTTTGTATTTTAGTGGATAAAGGTAGTTGCTTTTTGACTTTTTGTATGAAAAAGATGGTGGGAGTTTTGAATAAAGTGCATTTGATGTGACTTCTTGTCTGGAAAATGGAGGCCTTACTTGACTTGTATTGTATTAGTAAAGTGCCAAACAGGCCCTAAGGGAGACAATCACTCTCATCAAGTCAGCTCTATCCAATCTTCCAATCTACGTGTCGCTGTACAAATGCCAGGCATCGGTGGTGAACCATATCAAGAAGCTTCAGCGCGAATTTCTATGGCAAATGAAAGAAGACAAGAAGTTCCACTTGGTTCACTGTAAATCAGTTTGCAAACCTATGAAATGAGGACTCAAGTTTACGCCTTTGAATCAGATGAACAAGGTCCTCATGGGCAAGTGGTTGTCGAGAATGGGAGAAGAACAAGAAAGTTTATGGTCTCAAGTCCTCTCGAATAATACAGAGGATTGAGGAATGGCTAGGAGATTTAGGGATCCACTTACCACCCAATCGAGCATTTTGAGGGCTTTGTTTGAATCAAAGAAGCCTTTCTTTATCACATTACCTACAGAGTTAGTTCTAGGTAGAGGATTATCTTCTGATAGGATACTAGGGTAGATAATAGACAGCTTACGATTCAATTCCCAAACTTTTTCTCCTATGCCAGGGATTGTGAGCCAAAGGTTATTAGCTACATGGTTAGAAAATAGAAACAGCCAAGAAATTCATTGAGGTCCTATTATTAGGGGACACCTTCAAGATTCAGAAGAGAGTTATTCTTGCTTTTGACAATTCTTAGCAACATCTATATTCTGGAGGGTGCTCAAGAGAGCAGGATTTAGGTGTCATTTCGCAGATAGTTCCTTCTCTATAGCCTCTTTCTCAACCACGTCAGTAGGCTCCGTTGCCACCAGTCCCATCTTTCAGAAGAAAGTTTTTCTTGCTTTCGACTATTCTTACCAATGTCTATATTCCAGAGGGTGCTCAAGACAGCAGGATTTAGGACTCATATCACAGATGGTCCCTTCTCAATAGCCTCTTTCTCAACCTTGTCAGTAGGCTCCATTGCGACCAGTCCCATTTTCAGCATCTAGAAATCTAAGGTCCCTCCTAGGGTAGTTTCCTTCGTCTGGCTGGCATTGCAAGTGAGCATCCCGAGTCCTGACGATGGGTACTCTGCGTCGAAGGAAAATGATTGGGGTTAATGTTTGCCCCCATGTGCTTGGCAGATGAAGAAACGACTAACAATCTCATCAACTGCAACAACAGCCCAGTTCATTTGGAGCTCAATCATTGACTGGTTTGATTTCAGATGGCCTCAATCTCCCTTTGCTCGCCAGGAGGCTTGGAAGTTGGCTGTGCATTCCTTGAGAGAAAAGACTTTTGATCCTCATATAAGTAATCCCCATATAACTAATCAAGGCATATCAAAGCAGCACAATTATTACAACCCACCAACGAGGCTTACATGTCAGCCTAAACCATGTCACATCCCCACTAGACCCAGCCAGGTAGAGAATATACCCTTGTTTTCATCTCTGACAATGCCTCCAAACCCAGCCAGAATCAGAATGCCCATTCTGCTCCAGTTGAAATTTACTTTAAAGTGGCCAAGTGGAGGGTAGAAAAGGCCACTACTAGTCTCCACTCAACTCCAATGAAATTTGAAACAAAATGTCAAGCCATCCATTATCCAACTCCTTCACATGAAACCTCACAAAATCATTTGAGGCACATGATATGACCTTCCTTAATCCTTATTTCCTTTTGATCCTCTGCAGGATCTCACAAAGAGTTTTTCCCTTGTTCTCATATGTTCTTCTATTTCCTTCTAACCATCTTATCGTGACCACGGAGTGGCAAATAAACAAGAACATTCCAAATTCTGCCCCATCATGATAACCAATAACACTTGTCCAAGCAGCCACAAAATCAAATAGAGTTCATATCAAGCACCAACCAAAACCCAAACAGCTTAAAGATGGATACAGTCTTCACACATTCACCTTGGATGCACGGCCTTTGGAGTTGTCACCATTGGCAACCCAAGGAGTCTTTGCACATGGGAAAACTTTCATCATTTACAGATGAGAGAATACATGGTTTTTATGTAAGAGAATACTAGTAATTTAGATTTTAGATAGTATTTTTCATTCCATTCCTGAATTAATTATATGCCAATCTCTTTTTACTTGATAGGATTTTTATGCTCTCTTTCATTGATTACAGATCAATCAATTATCTTTAATTGATTATACGCCAATCAATTATCTTGCTAAAGAGCCCATGCAACAATGGAAGATGCTCTCTACTACAACTTCAAGGTTGTGGGGTCAAGTCATGTTACAAATAGAAATAATAAAATAAAATCATCTTACTGAACTTAATAGCCTATCTAGATCTGGGCAACTTTATTGGAAACTAACATACTAAGAAACTAGGCATAGTTGGGTTACTAGGCTGGCTGACCACGATTTAGACCCAATGGAATTTTCATTTAAAAGTATGTTGAAATATTCCCTCTACCTTTAATGATAAGTATGTTTAGGCTTTAATGAAAGTTATCATTCACACAAAAAAAAAAAAAAAGCCGGTCCCAAGCCCAGATAAAAAAAGGAGGGTTGTGTTAGGTAGGTTGATGACCAGCATTTTCTGACAATCCAAATGCTTCTGCCTAAATGTTGAAATGAAATAAGGCTAATCCACATTCCCTTCAATTGACTTGATACTTAGCACGGACAAATCAAAAATCCAATGTGATCACTGAAACAAGGTGTTTGCTTTTCAACCCAAGAGACCTCTCTCTCTCTCTCTCTCTCTCTCTCTCTCTCACACACACACACACACACACAGAGAGAGAGAGAGAGAGAGAGAGTTTCACCACAACTCTATCATTCTTTTTTCCATTTAAACATAGTAACTATACATTAGTCGAGAAAATAAAACCGGGCTTAAAACAAGGCGAACCAGACCTTTGTAAAAGAAGTAGCAAAAGGATATGAGGTCATCTCTTCATTTATTGTAATACTGTAACCTCAGTTAGTAGATCTCGATCTGCTCCTAGCATTCTAGACATTCCAATTTTCATCAACTGCATATCCATTTTTATACTATGCCAATAGTGTTCTTTTCAGGATAAACTGTTATTGCAATATTGCATATCCATCTTTCAATATTACAATCTACACCAATTTGTGAATTATGAGAACAAACAGCAGAGTAACATGGTCAACAAGTTGGTAAATTATACAGAACAAAAGAAGCACCATAACATTTCAAGATAAAGGGCCTCACCGTAAATTGATAGATAGCATTAAAATCATGAAGTAAACACTTCAGAAACTCAAATAATGAAAAGAAAAATGTAAACCACGAAGCATATATCCCCACCGGAAACTGTTAATTACTAAGTAATCAAGTTACAACAAATATTATAATACAAAGCAACTGCAACACTGAAGAAATTCAGAGAACTTACATCACTGTCTGGAGAATGAGATCACAATTCTGCAAGCAGCCCCCACACAGATTGCAAGGCAACAAAGTCTTGACCGATAGTGAAGAGTGAGAACAATTGTTATGCTCCATACTCAATAGCTGATTAACTTCTCATTTCTGATGCTGACAAGCAACAGTCCTAAGTTTAGTCACTCAGATGGTAAGCGCCGCCTCTTCCCAGGCTCGATATCCCTTGATCTCCGGCGCTGCTCCTCTTCCTGTGACATCCTTGACTTGCTATGGGTCCTAGATGATCGCCCCCTGTCCCACTCATCATCATGCTCCATCTCTCGGTCCCTGTACCTATGGTGATCTGAGTGCCTCTCCCTGTCCTCTCTATACCTGTCCCGGTCACGATCCTGCTCTCGATCCCAACCAGTCTCTCGGTCAATACGATGCCTCCTCTCAGGCCAATCATGATCAGGACCTGAATCTTTCTCCCTCGGTGCATCCCTATCCCACCCATGATCCCGATCATCTCGATACCGTCTCTCAGACGCCCCAGACATATCCCTCTCTGGAGCCCTTTCCTTCTCCTTTGTAGAATTAGACCAGCCCCCTCTTTCATAACCCTCTTCTCCATACTGATGGTCAGATGCTGCATCCTCACCATAACTTGAATCTCCTGTTCTCCCAGCTTGCTCCTCACCACCCCATCCGCCCATACTTGGGTCCGGCCACATCCCAATGCCTTGTCCCTCAGCTCCAGCCCCAGGCATCATTCCCATTCCATTTGGTGGCATCCCTCTACCAAAGAAGGCCGGATTCACATGAGGCGCTACACCAGGCAAACCGACACCCCCAACGCCCGGAAAGGACGGTAAGACCCCTGCAGGGAAGGGCGGAACAGGCCCAGCAGGGAAACCACCATAGCCACCCATTCTCCCCATTGCACCATAACCTGTCGGGTCGAACCCCTGACCCATCATCGCCTGAGGAGGTAGCAACGGAGAGGCAGCCCCCGCCGGCCCCAGCCCTTGTCCAAAGCCCACATTCCCTTGTCCAAACCCCCCATTTCCAATTAAGCCCCTTCCGCCCATCCCAACCCGATTCCTTATCTGCCCCATTGGCCCTCTGCCCCCCATTCCCCTCCCCCAGCCCCCACCCCCGCCACCACCTCCCCTCCCAAAATTCTGATAATTTCCCCCAGTTGAAATGCTATTCCCCCTGCCACCGCCCCCATCGCCCCCACCGCCCGGCCCTCTCCGCATCTGTGGTGGGTTTGTCTGGGCACCAAGGGCCTGGTTCTTGTTCAATTGCGCCTCACCCATCCGGCGGACAGTGTGGGGAGAGGCGAAAGCCACCACACAAGGTCGGCCATTGAAGACATGCCCATTCATCCCTTCCTTGCACGCAGTTGCCGCAGCGGGGTCATGGAACTCAACTTGGCAGTACCCCTTCGACTTCCCGCTCGCCTTCTCGTCAAAGAACTTCACCTCCTTCACCGCACCATACTTCGCGAGCTCGCTCTCAAGCTGTGCGTCCGTCGTCCACCAATGCAGCTCCCCAACAAACAGAACCGTCCCCGCACCACCACCGCCAGCCCCACCAACTCCTACAGCCCCACCGCCGCCATTAACCCCCCCAAACCCTCCTTGCCTCCCAAAACCCTGCAAATTATTGCTACCAAACTGCCCTTGAACATCACCCAATTTACGCAAATTCTGCCCCAACTCCACCACCCCCTGCGCGGCCGGAGAATTCCCAATCCGCCCCTGACTTTCAGGGGTTCTACTCGAAGACTGACCTAATTTCACTGTAATCCCACCACCTGAAGCCGCTACCTTCGTCCCCACTTCATTCTCCCTGCGCTCTGGCTCCTGAACCCTTTTCAAAACAGCCTCGGGGGTCTCATCTTTTACAACATTCCCATTCCCATTCCCATTGCTCCCGACGTCGTCGCGGGGGATCGAAATCTCCGGCTGGATCTTCTTCTCATCCTCCGGCGGATCGTTCTGACGCCCTACCTCTTCGTTCCCGCGGAGAGATTGGTGGAAGCCCTCGCCAACATTGACGTCATTGTAGAGATCTTCGTAGTCGTCTTCGTCTTCCTCGCCGAGGAAGTTGTCGTCTGCAACGGCTGAGATCGCCTCGTTGCGTTGGAAGTGATCGGGTCGATCTCCACCGTCCGTGGAAGCCCCGTCGACATCTTCCATGGAGCAGATTGAAGGGGTTTTCGTCTAGGGTTTGGAGAGAGAGAGGGGAAGAGAAATGATGATCGTCTGTGGAAAAGGGTTTAGCGGAGATTTGCAGAGTCTGCCATGGAAGAGAGATTTTGGAGGTCTGAGAGAGTGAGAGAGAAACCCTAATCTGGAAGGAAATTTGGGGAAGACGTAGTGTCCTTTTCTCTTTTTCATTTATATATGGTAACGAGGGAAAATTGCAACCTAGTCGGAAAACGGCAATCATTAGTAGGTGATTGGGATCAGGATGTACGATAAGTGGGCCATGCAATTTTGGGCGGTTGGATTGTCGGTTTAAATTTCTTTGCACGGTTGGTCATCCAGCTTTTAAACGAAGGTCGTTCTACTGGCGCCCACACACCCAAAAAAAAAAAAAAGGAAAAAATGGAAAATTCTACCTGGCATGCAGATGTTTACTTTTCCCACGTAAATTCTCTCTACACACATCCTTATAATTTAAAAATTACATTAATTTTTTCCACACACATCAAAATTCCCCAAAGTACCCATCCCTTCATTTCTCTCTTTCTTCCCCCACACATCCTCTTCCAACACAGGGCTCTCCACCATTACTATTTCATTCTTCTTCCCCATTTTTTCTTTATCATTTTCTCCATCTTAGATTACCTTGTTTTTCATGAAAACTTGTTATGGGGATAGATCGTCATTCAATGTAAGATTTTACAAACAATGCTAGTGTTATTTCTTGCATTTAGGCTGTTTTTCATCCATCATCGCAAGGGTTTATAACCCAGAAATCGTGACTGTTCGGTCTCTGAAATTCTGAATGGCCGAACAAAATGCAAATGTCCAGAACTGTAGTTCCGAACAAAATTAGACTGTCCGGACCTGAGTGTCCGAACAAAAGTGTTCAGATACTATCTTTTGAACATGTTCCTTCTGTTCGGATGTACAGTTCCAAACAGATGCGATATGTTCGGACCTGAAAGACCATATATATCAGGACCTGCAACTCGTTCCAAGCGAGAAATAGAGAAACGGACCTCTCCATTCTGCTCTGATTGAACGGCACTATTTGATTGTTGTTTTCTTCCTTCATTGCACTAGAAAGCCTTTAAAGATAGAATGAAAAAAGATAAAGTACAAAAAGAATGAAAGATGAAGGAAATGGAGGAAGATAAGTTGCCCAAGAGCAGAAAATGGAGAAAGATGAGTTGCCCAATATGTTTTGAGTTTTTCGGGAAAGTGGAGAGTGAGATGGGTGGGAGGGAAGAAGATGAGCTTTTGTTTGAAAAGAGGGGTAATGGATATTTTGGTCATTTCATAAAAGGGTAAAAATGTAATTAAAAAAAGACAAATTCCTTGTGTTGGAAAAGAAAAAATTTGTGTGCCAATAGCAGCACTCAAAAAAAAAATTTCTCTCTACACATACACGATTCTTTTTTTCTTTTAAAAATGCCTAAACTAACCTCCTCCCTTCCCCCCTCCCAATTGCTAGTCGGGAAGGAAACCAGGCGGCAGCCCCCTCTTTCTTCCTCCCTCCCCCTTTATTTTCTCTCAGTGTCCCTATCTCTCCTCTATTTTCTCTCCCTCCCACCCTCCCACCGGTTCCCTCTTGCCCTGCTGTTGAATCCATGAATTTACATATTTTTAGGATTTTTAATTAGGTAAACTGCACCAATTTTCATTCATTTTCACCATTTTGTGCATTTTTACCTATATTTTGGAATTTTCGCATTTTTACATTTTTTCTGCATTTTTTGGCATTTTATTCGAAGAGTCCAGTTGGAGTGAAACTCTATCTGGACGACTGGCTCTTCAGCATCTAATGAGTTTAATTAGTATATGCAGGAAATGGTAGGACCCGCAGAACCACAAGGATGTCTAGGAGGGTCGCATGCTCACATTATTTCTAGAAGATTTTGAAAGACATCACCTTTCCAGTTTCCATTTCAAGATAAGAAAGCAATTATTTCCAACATGGGTGTGAAGTGTTTTAGCCCAACAGGAGACATGTCATGGCCATGATGTATTTGTGTCCCCACTACCACACTTTCATGATAAGGAAGCTTCATCCAAAGGGCATTAAAAATCAGAATATGGGATGTGATGGCCAAGGATATCTCAAGTGGGAAGGTTATCAAATCAATGTTTCATAGCAAAGCAAAATCCATCCGATCTCCAAATCCATTCCAGCACTCTTTCTATTTACTATATAGTTCTCGACCATGATCATTTGAGTGGGTCCCATATTTCCAATTTTGAAGATCCATGAATGTGCACAAACTTTGTATCTTTAGTGGGTCAATTTCATGAAGATTTGCTTAAAGTAAAATTTAGAAGGTGTGAGCAAGCAAAGAGTTTACAAAAATAGCTTTGGAAGATTCTCTCCAAAAATCTCTACCATTACTTGTCAAATCTTGCAAGCTTCGATAGTAAGGAGAAGACTTACCAAAGAAGGGAGATTCTTATGCTAAAAAAGAGGATCTAGAAAGAAAGAATAGGGAGCCCATACCCTATTTTAACAAGACCTTGGTCGTCCAATCCACGATCCCTCTTTCATTAAGAAATTTCTCTCTTCTTTCTCTATCTTCTCTCTTTAAAAAGAAAAAAAAAAAAGAAAAATATGCGGGAATTCTGGAGCCCTGTTCCAGAATTAGGTTTGAAGAGTGTGAGAGAAAATTGTAACTGACATGAAGTTCTCAATGAAAATCACATCTTTTGCAATGGAGGAGTAGATCCCTGAATTAGAATGTCAAATGAAGTTAAGTGTTTCTCATAGTTAATTTATGTGATATTTTTGTCTCTTGAGTATTGATTATAATAATAAATCTACCTTCTATCATTGACAACCTATGTTATTTAATTTTTTTATTTGAACAATGCTTTAATCATGTATGTTTTCTTAATAGATTATTCTTAGATTGAAATTCTTTGATAATCTATCTTTGATTAACATGTGATATTTAGTTAAATTCATAATTTCATTAGGTGAAGGAGATTTTTGCCTTAAATAAATTGTGAAAAATTGTGCTCTTTGATAGACAAATTATCCGAATCAGAAACATTACATTGATTTGTTTTTGATTTGAAGGATTTTTTGGACAAATTTATTTTATTGATTGCATAAAATGATGATGGGACTACTTAATGTATTTATGATATTTTGATCTGCATTTTCTCATATTTTATTTCTGCATTTTTTTCCAATGTTATTGTTGTTTATTTTTTTATCTCTCTTGTCATTATCATTGATAAAAAAAATTAGATTCTAAAAAAAAATGGGGATTTCAATAGTGCTCCTTGTGGGTTTGACATGTACTTGCCAATGTCTTAACAAGACAGCTGTGCACTTACAGTATTAAAAAATTGAATTTAATTTCACATCACCTGCCCAATCACCCCACCCCCTCGCCTTACCCAGCTCACTTCCCCACCTTCATTTTCCTCTTCTTCTTCTTTTTCTTCCTCCCTCCCCCTCTGTTCTTTCTCTCTTCCTTCCTCCCTCTCTATTCTCTCTCCCTCCCTCCCTCTTCCTCTCCCTCCCACAGTGACGTCCGATCAAGGCGACCCAAATTCAAACCCCACGAGAGGGATTGGGCAGAGAGAAGAAGAATAATAAAAGGAAGGTGGGGAAGTGGGCTGGGTACGAGGAGGGGGTGGGGTGACTGGGCAGGGGAGAAGGAACCAGTGGGAGGGAGGGAGGGAGAGAGGGAGAGAAAAAGAGGAAAGGAGGGAGAGGGAGGAAGAGGGGTTACTATTGGGGCCTGACAGTCAGGGCTAACAACTGGTCTGGCGACTAGGAGGGGGGAGGGGAGAGAGGGAGAGGGAGGAGGGTGGAAGGGGGAAGAGAGGAGGGTAGTTTAGGCATTTTTTTATAAAAAAAATTATGTATGTGGGAAGAGAGTTTTTTGGTGTGGCAATAGAACGTCCCTTAAACAAACTAAAAAGGAATGAGAAAGTGAGATGGGAATGCCACAACCCAAGCTTCTCTTTCTACTTCCCTTCTCTCCGCACACCCCACTTAAGTTAAAGAATTTTCAAAATTCCTCTTTATATACTCCATTTTTGCCAAAATATCCAAACCCCTCCTCCACCCTCATTTTCTCAGTTCATTCCCCTTCTTTCCCCCTTTCTCCCTCTTGCCGCCCTCCGCCCTACCAGCCACCCTCTCTCCCCTTATTTCTCCCTCTCCCTCTCCCTGTCACTGCCCTCTCTCCCTCCCCCTCTCTTTCTCCCTATCTCTCTCCCTCTTTATCTTTCTCTCCCTCCCTCTCTTTCTCTATCCCTCTCCTTGTCGCCACCCTTTATTGGCTGCCCTGCCCGCTGTCCTTTCTCCCCCTCCCTATCTCTCCATTTCTTTCTCCCTATCTCTCTTCCTCTCCCTGCCGCCACCCTCTATCAACCACCCTCTCCCTATATCCCCCTCTCCCTCTTTCTCTCTCCTTTTCCCACTCCCTTTCTCCCATGGAAGGAAATTTTGGAGGGATTTTGGAGCTCTGAGAGAGTGAGAAAGAAACCCTAATCTAGAAGGAAATTTGGGGAAGACGTAGTGTCCTTTTTCTCTTTTTCATATGTATATATATATGGTAATGAGGGAAAATTGCAATTAAGTCAGAAAAGTGCAATCATTAGTAGGTGATTGAGATCAGGATGTACGATAGGTGGGCCACAAAATTTTGGGTGGTTGGATTGTTTGGTTTAAATTTCTTTGCATGGTAGGTCATCTAGTTTAAACGAAGGACGTTCTATTGGCACACAAAATTAATTCTCTCCCCACATACACAATTTTTTATTTAAAAATATCTAAACTAACCTCCTCCCTTCCCCCTTCCACTCTCCTCCCTCTCCCCTCCCCCCTCCCATTCGCTAGCCAGGAGGGAGAACAGGCGGCAGCCCCTCTCTTCCTCCCTCCCTCTTTGTTTTCTTTTCCTCTCTGTTTCCCTCTCTCTCACTTTCTAATCTTTTCTCCCTCCCTCCCATAGGTTCCTTCTCACCCTACCCAATCACCCCACCCCCTCCCCATACCCAGCTCACTTCCCCACCTTCCTTTTCCTCCTCCTCCTCCTCCTCTTTTTATTCCTTCCTCCCCTTCTGTTCTTTCTCTCTCCCTTCCTCCCTCTCATTCTTTCTCCCTCCCACCCTCTTCCTCTCCCTCCCACAGTGATGTCCGATCGGGCGGCCCAAATTCAAACCCCATGGGAGGGATTGGGCAGAAAGAAGAAGAAGAAGAAAGGAAAGGTGGGGAAGTGGGATGGGTATGGGGAGGGAGTGACTGGGCAGGGGGAGAGGGAACCGGTGGCAGGGAGGGAGGGAGAGAAAATAGAGGGGGAGGGATGAAGAAAGAGGGGTTGCCGCCAGGGCTACCGGTTGGTCTCCCTCCTAGCCAGTGACTAGGAGCGAGGAGGGGAGAGAGGGAGAGGGAGGAGGGTGGAAGGGGGAAGGGAGGAGGGTAGTTTAGGCATATTTTTATTTTAAAAAAAAAGTGTGGGGGGAGAATTTTTGGTGTGGCAATAGAAAGTCCCTTAAACGAACTAAAATTGAATGAGAATGAGAGTTGGGAATGCCTTAACCCATGCTTTTCTTTCTACATCCATTCTCTCTACACACCCCACTTAAGTTAAAGAATTTTCAAAATTCCTCTCTATACACCCCATTTTTCCCAAAATACACAAACCCCTCCTCCACCCTCATCTTCTCAATTCACTCCCCTTGTTTCCCACTTTCTCCCTCTCGCCACTCTTCGCCCTATCTCCCCCCATCTCTCCCTCTCCCTCCTTTTCTCCCTGTCGCGACCCTCCGTCCTCTCTCCCTCTCCCTGTCTCTCGCCCTCTTTATCTCTCTCCCTCCCTCTCCCTGCGCCGCCCTCCGTCAGCTGCCCTGCCTGCCGTCCTCACTCCCTCTTCCTATCTCTCTATTTCCTTCTCCATGTCTCTCTTTGTCACGTCCCCGAACCCGATTAGAGATTAAACCGGATCCGGGGTGTGAAATTTAGGGCTAATTAAAAAAATTCCCTTAATGCCCAAGGATCGAAGTCCGCTGTGAGGATTGTGTAGTTGAGCCTCATTAACAAATTAATCAACGGGACTTGTCCGGTAAACACAACATTAACCTGTAGAAATATCAAGGCAAGTACGGTATTCATCCCGTTATATATATTCAAGTTTCAAAAGATAAGACATATAAAGTTTATAGACATCAGGACCATCCCCAAAAACTTAGGTCCTGGTACAAAAGATATACAGTACTAGAATAGACAAGTCCACAAGATTTAAGACCCAAAAGATGAAACGAGGTGGTACGATAAAAGATATCCCCGTGTAACGCTCACTAGTGCCGGGAGTGATGACGCTAAGCTACGTCATCGGCACCCCACTCTCGTACCTCGTTCTCCTCCCTCGGTTGAGGATCCTCTGGGATTGCCTCGGCATCCGGGTCGGTATGATAGTAAAAGGTGTCCTCTGCACACCATGGAATAAAGAATCAACAATATGTTGGCAAGAAGATAAGCAATATACACTATTCATAACATGTTTCAAACGAGAATAAAGACAAGTACATGATTATAAGATAGCAAGGTACAAGCTATGCATAAGCATGAATAGTACGAGAGTCAAGCAACAATATAAATCTTAGCAAGATAAACAAGAGTAACCATCCATGAAATGCAATGTTAAGCAAGAGGAGACCCCGGTGATGTCCTAGCCATCTCACGGGGGTATAAGTGACGTCCAAGCCAACTACGAATACCCAAAGTCCGGCTCTAGGGGGATCCTAGCTCCCAGTCCTAGGAATAGCAGCACGGTCATAGCCTGCTCCCAACTATTCGCGCCACGGACGTCGTCCAAAGTCGACTGCCCACCCTAGTGTCCGGTATCCGGCCCACTTTATAATCCTCAGTCTGCAGCTGGTTATGAATGCAAGATGATGATAATGGTTTGCATACAACACAAGTTCCAAGACAAATACACGTGGATGGGTTCCCGAGTACAAGATAACAAATTGAGGACTACTCCAAGTCAAGCCAAGATACAAGTCAAGTTCCAAGTTCTATGCGTAGTCATCTTTCAAGTCTATCCACACGTGTTTATCAATACAAGACAAGGTACCTAAGGATACACTCTAAGTCCGGTCACATTCTAATTCTACAAGTTAAGTTAAAAGTTATACAAGTGTACAAGATAGAGTGCATACGAAACGACAAGCTACGGATACATGATTCAAGAGTCAAGAATGAAGAACAAGCCAATCCTAGGTCAAGAGTTGTCCATCGTGTACCGAACGTATCCCCAACGAAGTACGTGTGGAGAATGAGTCAATAGTGTCCTACTTTGATGGGGCCATGGTGTACGCGAGTTGTTGGGCACCAATTAACTCAATTCCACATGCATTCGGCCAAGTTACATTAATATACGGAAATTTCCGGACAACCGACGAAGCACACCAAGCCAAACATGTTCCATTTTCATTTTCCCCAATTGGTCATGCAAGGGTAGGGTCGATGGGTTCCAACCTAGGGTCCAAACTAGGTTTAGAATCCCTTTACAAAGAGATAAAGGATTGGTTCATTGATCCAATAGCCACTTCTTTTTTCGATCTCTGATCATTAAGATATGTATACCATTGGATTCTACATCTCAAGAGCTTTCCAACGGTATATAGAACTCTAAATTCCGACAAACAGGTCAAAAGTTATGGTCGTTCGAAACTGCCAAAGTTCATGAAATCTGCCCCAATGCGGCTAGCCGAATTGGCACGGCTAGCCGAATTGGCATGTTCGGCTAGCAAAAAAGTAAGCCTGTCAATGGGATGGGATGAAACGGGTAAAAAGCCCGGCCCGGCCCGTCCCAAGCTCGAAAGTATAGGGCTTTTAAAAAAATTTGAACCCAGTGGGATGGGTTTGGATAATACCTTTTAAAGCCCGGCCATAATGGGACTAGGACTGGGTAGGGACTACCCAGCCCGTTCAAGCCCGGCCCGGCCTGCTACAAAGTCTTTTTACAATTTTTTTTATATATGTTATTGAACTGCCCCTCACTAACAGCCAAAAACGGCTAATTAGGAGGGGCATTTTCGTAACTTAAGCCCTCCTCTCTTGTAACGCAAGTGAAGTCCCAGACCAAAACCCTAGCTCATAAAATCGTTCTCTCATCTCTGGCTGCCTCTGCTCTGCCTCACTCTCTTTTCAGCTCTGCCTCTCTTCTCCTTCTCATATGCTCTCATCGTTCTCCCAAGCTCTTAGCGCTCTCATCGTTCACGCGCTCTCTGCAATTTCTCTTGCTTCGTGTCCGAGAAAACAAGGCTACTGCATTCTTTAAACGCATGGGCTCTGAGAAAAAGCTCATGCCTGAGAGTACTTGGGCTCTGAGAAAAAGCTCAAACTCTTCGTGTCTTTAAACGTGTCTTTAAACGCTTGGGCTCTGAGAAAAAGCTCGTGTCTTTAAACGCTTCGTGTCTGAGAGTACTCGGGCTCTGAGAAAAAGCTCAAACTCAAAAGACTTTCTTTCTCTCTCTCTAAACGTTGTGTCACAAGAAGGCTCTCAAGATCTCTCTTAGATTACTGCTGACTACTGCATTCTTTATCATTTGATTGTTTCTATTATTGCTTTTTTATTTTCTTCATCTTATCTCTGTTTGATTTTCCAGGTTCTTTTCTTTCGGTTTTCTTTTTTTCTTGTTTGTTTGTTTGTTTCCATTTCTTTCCTTCACGGCGAGCCATCTCGTCCATCCTCTCCGTCCCTCTCTCACAGCCGGACTCACATTCACAGGTAATACAATATGAATCAAATGTGATGGAGTTGTAAGAATTTAAGGTTTTTTTTTTCTTTGTTTTTTAATCTCTGCAAGAAAAAAATCTATGGAGTATGGACCTTGCTATTACAGCTGAGCTGAACATGTATCTGCATAATTTTGAAATAAGGTTTTTTAAGAGAAAAAGAAGGGGGTTAGTTTTTGCCTATGGGTGGATAGGGTGGAGATATACCATTTGCTTGTTGACCTAGTTTCAAATGTCATCACAAGACTTAGATTGGGTCAGGAATTGTCCCGCCCTGAGCTAAGCGGGTCAAGAATGTTGGATCAGCTGAAGACTTTATTGGTGAAAGAAGAAATTGCCATTCTCTAAAAATGTGTCATTTATGATAACTAACTCATCTCAAATATTATGCTTTGTAACCTATTATTCTATTGGGTATAGATGGGTGTTAAAGTGAGTTTGCTAACTTAATTATATATGTTCTTTCGTTAGGTTTTTTATTCTTAAGGAAATCTTAGAGTCAATCGACTGGCTGGCATCCATAAGTTCGGGATTGCAGGATACTAAGATACGTCTCTTGGCTATTCATCTCTTAAATTTGTTTACTTGTTTAGTTGTGGATAGTAGAAACTTGTTTAGTTGTGGATTATAGCTGAATGATGACTGTTTAGTTGTGGATAGTAGACACTGCATTACTTGTTTACTTGTTTAATTGTGGATAATTGCTTTACTTGTTTAGTTGTGGATAATTGTTCTACTTGTTTAGTTGTGGATAATTGCTTTACTTGTTTGAATAGTTAAATATGTCTTCTGGTACGCCTTCTAGTAGTGTTGGTAGCATTCTCATTCCTACACATGTCTCCATCCCCACTGATGATGAGATGGATAGTGGTGGTAATGAGCAAGTGCCTCCTATCCCCTCTCCCAATGATGAAGTAATTTCAAATGAGATTAATGCAAGAATGCTTAAAATCCGGTTCACACCGGGGTGTCTAGTGACAGTAGGAAAAATTAGAGAACGTTTTGCTTATCTCCAAGATCGGGCTAATCCCAGGCCCGGCTCTGTCCTAGCCCGGGCCCGTATGGGACGGGATTAAATGTAGACCTGTTCAATTTAGAGTCGGGATTGGGCAACACCTAGCAAGCCCGTCCTATTTTCGGGACGGGATTGGACAACCCAAGCCCAGGCCCGGCCCGGCCCGGCCCATTGACAGGCCCACCGAAAGGTGACCGAAAGTGACCGAAAATGCCCTGTAAAAACATGGTTACTGGAAAAGTAACCGAATGGTGACCGAATTTCCTGCGGCTAGCCGAATTCTGGGTAGAAACATGAGTTTTTTAGCCAAAAATTCAATCATTTTGAGTGGCTCCTTCTCCAACCCCTTTCCAAAACTTTCCAAAGGCCATAACCTGCACAAAGAGCCACCATGCTCTCCTCCAAACCACATTTCATCCATTCATCAAATTATTTACCCATAATAAAACCCATTCAACCCATTAATCCAATTTTAGCATGCGTAATCTAGTTAACCATGACAAGCTTGGAAATTTGGGGAAAATCTAAACAATGAGTTAACAAGAGACAATAATAATACATGCATGCCCAATATATAACACAAATCTACTTGCCTTCACCAAAGAGAGTGAAATAATGGAAATTGAGAATATTGAGGAGGAAGAAAGCTCCCACACACACACTCTAACCAACACAACTCTCCCAAGCCTCTCTTCTACACTTGAGGAACACAAAGGAAAAGAAAGAAAGGAAATCCATCAACATGCAATCCATTCACAACCATGAGAAACGAAATGGGAAGGGAATGAGAAGAGGAAACTTACCAAATTTGAGGTCTAAGGAAAGAAGAAGAAGAAGAAAGGAAGACAATGGTGTAGTTGGATGTCCTTGGAAGGAAGGGCCTTTAAGCTCCACATGCAAGATGAGAGAGTGAAGGAGGAAAAAGAAGAGAGGGTTGCAGCACTGTTGAGTGAAGGGAGGAAGAATGAATGATAGGGCTGGGTTGGGTTTTAAATGAGAGGTGGAGAAGGAAATGTCTGGAATGCCCATCTGAGTCAAATGAGAGAAATGCACTTATATCAGGGACTTCGGGGTGTCGAATCGTGACGAGTCAAGAACGAAAAATGACGAGCGTGACGAGATCTTTCCAACGCACCCAAATTCAGGGAAATCGGAATTTTTGGAAAAATACCCAATTTTTCTATTAATCACAACCTAACCCCCTATTAAGACTAATCGCACTCAAAATCAAACAAAAATTTGGGAACATCTTATTAATGATAAAAGAAACTCGCTTAGCCACTAAACCCGCCTAATTAGCTAGAATCACAATTAATTAGGCTAACTGCCAATATTAGGAAATTAAACACCCTATTATGGTCGGGGACCTTACACTCTTCCTCTCCCTCCCTCTCTCTCTCTCCCTCTCCCACCCCTCTCTGTAACGTCCCAAAATCCGGGCGCCTCAAATCTCGAGACGCTACGGGAAAGTATCCAAGAAAAGCAGAAAATCCAATAAGATAAGCAAGTATAAATCTCGTAAGAGCAAGTAAATGAGCATTGCCCTATAATTTTATTTCACTTTAAGGGATTACAAGGTACTTTCCGTAATTAAACTAACTACAATCCTAGGCCAACACAGCCAACTACAAGAAAAGGAAATAATAGAAATCTATGTGATAGACGTCTCTCGATGCACCAACTATATCGCTGTCCGAACCTTGCGGCAACGGATCAACCGCCAAGCAAACCACCAAGCAAAGAAAGGGGGAGAAGATACCTGAAAACATGAAGGATTGGATCGAGCTCAATGAGCCAGGCAAATAGGTATGTTTAGATGGCAATACATTATATTAATCGATAGGGAAGAAGACCATACCTGATCCCAGCTATGCCTGCGTGATTAGTACCTCGATAATAATATAGAATATCATAGTGCAATATAAGCGGTGTGGAGTGTAGTACATGAACAATAATTGAGATAGGAATATAACAGATGTTTGATACAGCATATCAAGTATATAAGAGAAGCCAAGTATATAAGAGAAGCCATCATCATCAATATATCACATTTATCATGCAAGCACATCAATGTAACCAATAACGAAGATAACATGAGGAAATAACCTTACCATATCCGTAACCATCATATCCAGATCCAGCCATAATAACATCGACAGTTAAAGACACTAAGCTTCGATATCCATAATACATAATAATCATACGTCCAATATACATCCATAGGAGCACATAAAGGTACATCCACAGTTGAAGTACAAGGGACGTGGGGGGTCAGAGCCAGCCCGTCGTCGTCATCCCAACAACTGTCGATGGACATCAACCATGGAGTTCATGGCCATCCATCCCTGTCGTCTAATCGAATAGGAGCGTACAAGAGTCCATCAATAACCATAGCCACAGCCAAGTCCCAGTTATTGGTCTTACATGTTAATTCAACGAACAATATCCATAGCCACGGCCAAGTCTCGGTCAACATCAATATCCATCCACACGTACCCAGTCTGAGTGCTGGTGGTCTCGGTACCCCGTAGGTACCTACTGTACTCAACCACATCTCAACGTCAATATCCATGCCGGTACCAAATCCCTCGGCAGTCCAACCGTACATCCACAATCCTACAGACCACTAGGTGGGGGTACTCCAAACCGGATCGCCTTATCATCATTAATATGAGACGATATTAGTCAAGGGTATGAGTCAAGGAGTTCAGGTATAACTAATCCATCCTTGTGACTCCCAACAGTTAATAATGCATACCATTGTACACTCCGCTTCTCTACATACTTAATTAACATTATCTCATTATATAGTCCGTCTATCAGTATCTACCATTAAGTTTCCAATATTACAGTTCAGGACTTCAAGTGTAATGTTATGACTTCTCATTCAATACGGACCGTGATTATGGATCACAGCCTAAGCGTGATGCCCTGATTTATAATACTTTCTGAGGCCTACATGCAAGGTTCGGACCTACTAGCCAGCCTCAGTGTCCGTTCTCAACAACGAAGTACCACATGTCTTAACCCATCGATAATCGCTGCCCCTCTCTTTAGGTCCAAGGTCCCACTTCACCTAAGACAGTGATTACGGAGTCCCAGATGCTTATTAAGTATCCTTGGTGCTCTTATACGTGTTTAGCATTATAGGACATCCATAACCATTGAATCGAGTTCCGTTTCACAACCCAAGACCCTAATTAGGTGGCTACACAGTTCAAGGTTAAGCTCGGCCCTTGAGTCGTGACTAGCGTATCCCAAATAGTCCAAATGGAAGGTCAACGGGGCCCATTTATGATGGAGTCATAAAGGAAACCAAATTTGGGAAATGACTGTCTACAATGTATCAGGTCGACATCATGCGTCAACGAGTCGACCTGGTACTTTGTGAAAGGGAACAATTAACTGGGAGACAGAAAACACAGTCTCCAGTGCCCCCGGTCGACCCGGAGAGTCATTCGGTCGACCTGGGACACTAGTCCCAAAAACCTGGCAGGTTGGGGGATCCACAATGTGGCCGGTTGACCAGGTACACTGGGTTCTGCACCCCGAGTGTGGTTTTCTGCTCTCAGTTGTGGGGAAGTCACCCAGTGTGCTCGGTCAACATCCGGAGTGATCCTGATTTTCAGGATTCTGCCCTATTTCATTTTCCATCAAAACTATTTCAAATCCATCCCAGATCTACACCAATCATCTCCAAACATCAATCACACCTCCCACATCATGATTCCATCACAAATGGGCCATTGATCTTCCAAATGAGGGGTTCCCATCCATCAATGGCCAAACACACATAAGAAAGGCTTTGAATAACAATCTCACACGTCATATCATCCAATCAACCATCCAAATATAGAATCATGCCAAAATCCATATGAGACAATAATTATCAATCTAAGCATATTAATCAATTTAATTAAGGAATCTAAGCATGTCTAGTTGCTTAATTAGGAAGAAACTCCTCAAATAGCTTGACACTCCAAAAGCTTTAAGATCACCCAATAGCTAAATCTACAATATCTACACCCATTCCCAAAGAAAGCAATGAATAAGAAAGGGAATTCTAAGAGAAAAGACTATTCTACAAGAAAATTGAAAAGGGGAAATGGAGATTACCTTCACTTGGAGAGGGGAGAGAGATCTAGAAGATGAGATGAGCTCTTGATGGAGCAATTGCTTCCTGCAATTCGAGGCATAAGATTTAAAGAGAGAAACCCTAATCTCCAGCTTAGAGAGAGAGAGAGATAGGAGGGAAATTGTACTAAAATGAAAGGGAGAGATGGGAGGGGTTACTTTTATAGGAATTGGTTGGGTCAATGTCTAAAATGCCCTTATTAATAAATGAGAATCGTGAATAGGAATGGAGGGTATTTAGGGAAGGCTTAAATGGAATGACCAAATGGTCTTTGGTTGCTAATGAAATAAAGGATAAGGACTAGGGTAGTTTTGGTATTCATATTTAATGACTAAAGTATCCTCAAATGATTGGTTGTAAAAGAATGAGCCTAAAGACAATAAAGGTAGGCTATTTATAATGACAAGAGTGTCCATGTTTACTTGGTAAATAATAAAGGAGGCCAAAGTCATTTAAGGTATTTGGATCTTCAATTTGGAGGGAAAGGGTTTGGTTGGAAGAACTAGAGTACCCTCATATAATCAATGAGCTAATGGGTTAATCCGTGGGTAATTGGCCTTTCTAAGGTTAATTGCACACTCTCTAAGGAAAACCCATCTATAATTAGAATTACCACTAAGGCCTCTAATTATCTAATTACTTCTAGAATCCAATTAAACTCCTAAATGAAATTATTAACCTCACAAGGGTCTTAATCCTATAAACTATGCTAAATTAATGGGAATTACTAACTATTCATGCTAATCACCTATTAAATAGGATAACTTAGAGTTGACTTGGTCAAATTGGGTCCCACTAGGTATTTCTAGGGACGAGTCTTTACATTCTCCTTGCTGCCACCCCTCGCCCTATATCCCCCTCTCCCACTTTCTCTCCCACTCTCCCTCTCCCCACCCACCGCCCTCTCTCCCTCTCCTTGTCCCAACCCCCCTCCAGTGGTGCTGCCGGAGGGGACGATGATGGCTAGGTTGGGGAGTTAGGGTGGGGGTGGGTAAGTGTAAAAAGAAGTTGGGGAGGGAGAGAATTTTGATAGATGTCCTTCTAGATAATTTCACACCCGGGATATATTGCTCATGAAAAAGGGATGTAGAAACAGAAGCTTGGGTTGTGGCATTAGCAGCTCTCAAAGAGAAAATGGGGATGATGATGATGGTGGAAAATACTTGGGCCTGTTTGGATGCACCAGAAAATACAAGAATATAATATTTTATAGAATATAATCTTTCATTTTCTAAAAAAAAAAATCTTGTGCGTTTGGTAACCCAGGAAAATTATGAGAAAAGATCATTTTCTTTCAAAAAGCTCAATATTTTTTTATACAGCTCTCTCATGTAGAAAACTTTCTACAATATAAGAATCTTTCAAAATGAGGTTTACGAAGTAGTAAAGTAGAGAACTTCACTAAATCTCATGTTATACTTGTTTAAATGTATGGTAACGTAAAGTAAAGGTAAGTGTCACATCACAATTAAGGTGAGATAAAGTATATGGTATATGGTGAAGAAGTGGGAGAGAGTAGTAAAATAGTTTTTTTTGTATGACTTTACTTTATCACACTTTATAGTGGTTTATATTGAGAAAAAGTGACTTGTGATAAAGTTTATGGTAAAAAAGTGGTGATGCATTATGCCTCGCACATATTCCAGAATATAACTATCCTCTTTATGCAAAGCAGAAAATATATTTAGCAATTTTTCTATTTTTTTCTATTTTATTGAAAGTATGCTTTAAACCAACTCCTTTAATGGGATTTAAGATGTGACATATACATTTGTTTTGGAAGATCAAACCCTCTATCAAAGATGCAAGTGGCATCTTTAATTTCATTAGTTCAATAGCCACTATGTTTTTTGTTGCATTATCAACAGTTGCAGCTATAACTTTATCCTTAATATTATATATATTCATATAGTTTTTTCTAAAATAAGGGAACTTATTCTATTGCCACTGTGTGGCCATTCAAGTTTGGTAAAACTAATTATTCGTTTATTAATAACCTATTTTATATCTATGTTATGGGCACTAATACAAAAATAACTATCATCTCCTCTAGATGACCACAATCTTTAGTTATAATTATTCTAGCAGGTGTTTGCAAAGTAATTTTTTATATTTTCTTTCTTACTTTGCCAAAGCCTAATAGCATCATTCCCACATATCTGTAGTTATAATTATTTTAGCAGGAATGTTTGCAAAGTAATCTTTAATATTTTCTTTCTTACTTTACCAAAGCCTAATAGCATCATTCCTAGCAGTATTTCTAGAAATCTTTCTAAATTGGGGTTGAAGATTATTTTGGACATATTCTTCAAAAAACTCATTTTCAACAAAAAAAAAATCGTAATTCAGCTAAGACAATCATTTTAACAAGTGATGGTTTAACAGTAACAACATTAAAAGAAAAATCCCCAAAATACTACAACTGGTAGTAGAATTTAGGTTTGTATCCCGAAACTGTTGAGTTCATGAATTTGCACATTTACGTATCATTTTACAATGAATTAGGGATTTAATTAGGTGAATTGCATCATTATTCATCTAATTTCATGCATTTTCACTTAGGAACCTGAATTTTCATACGTTTCATACATTTTTTGCATTAACTTAAAATGTTTTGCAAATTTTCTCCAAAGAGTCCCAGTTGGAGTAAAATTCTGTCCGGGTGGGTCCCGTCTCAATATGGGCTCTTCAGTATTTGATGTGTTGAATTAGAATGTGCAGAAAATGAGAATTGCAGGCCTCTATCACGGAACCCACTTTCAAGCATACAATGTCATCCTGGGCCCTGCATTGCTGAATTGAAGTAAATTGAAGAATTCACCATGTGGACCCCATACACAAGCCATATGCAAATTAATCAAAGGAGGGGTTCACTCATCATGTCAGTTTAAGAGTCCTAACTACAGTAGAAGACTTATTATAGGGCCCACTATTCAAGCAGATGAAATGTCCCACATGGCAAGGTCCGTAGTATTTGCAAATTTGAAATTATTAATAGATAATTCAAAAAGTACAATTTTGATTGGACCAAAAGAAGAAGAGTTTGACTCATCCACATCTGATGTCCTTTTAAAAATGAAAGTTGTGCAGAGATGGAATCCATTGCAAATCAAATTTTAAAAGTTAATCTCGTTTTTCTCATGATAACTCATCTTCAAATGGCTATAACTTTCAATCTGACCGTTGGGTCTATGAAATTTACATACCGTTGGAAAGCTTATTCAGAGTAGATATTCGTGGTGCCCAAGAACGTGCAAATCCGAGCTATATTGACAAAGTTATGGGCCCATAGATTTTCATGTTCATTTTTAGACGGGATTGCAATTAAATCCACACCGTTGATAATCAATTGCTACGCATCCCTTGTGGGATCCCATCTAAAGATTAGCCAAGCCACCCAGAGGTTTCCAGAAGCTTCCACCTCATTTAAATTAAAAAAGGATAAGAGATGTACCTTATTAATGAAGAAAAATCAAATCTGCAAAGAAGGTGTCCAGATTTAATGTATCTGATAGATAAACAGAGATATAAAAGGATCCAAAAATTAGCATAGGGGAGTCACTCCGTCCCCTTGGACGTCCCTAAGTATTCTCTCTCTTCTTTCTCTTCTTCCCTACTTCTTTTCCCTCTCTACCTTTTCCCTCTCTAGAAAAAAGAAAAGAAAAGAAAATTTTGTGGGTATTCTGGAGCCCTGTTCCAGAACTAGATTAGAAGAGTACTGTGAGAGAAAATTGTAATTGCCATGAAGTTTTCAATGAAAATAATATCTTTTGCAATGGAGGAGTAGATTTTTTTGATCGGAGCACAAAGTGAAGTTAAGTAATTTTATTTTTGTTCTATGTCTTTAATTTAATTATTTTGTCCCAATAATGCATTGTTTAATAGAATAATAGATCTGCCTTCGCGTCACAGGCAAACATCCGCTTTATATTTTTAATAAATTTCTTTTTGATCAATTAATCTACTTTTGATAAAATATACTTAGGGTTTTATACCTTTGATATTTTATGCTTAATTTGTTAACTGACGCTCAAAGTAATTTATATTTTTATGAGGTGATGGAGATCTTGGGTTCTTCTGTTTAAGAGTTGAATCTTAAAAGAAAAATATCTTCCGGATCAGAAACATTGAGTTGTTTCTTATCTGAGTTATTTGCAAAACAAAAGACTAAATTAAAGTGTGTAAATTGAGAATTGAAATTAATTAATAGACTCTTTGTTACTCTGATCTACTTTTATCATTATTGTTATCCGTTCATCTTGCATAGTAGCTTTATCTCTCATTCAAATCTTGATTTATTTTTATTTTCATTATAAAGAAAATCAGATTTTAATAAAAAAAATATTTCAGTAATGCTCCCAGTGGGATTCGACCTGTACTTGCCACTGTCTCAAAAAGACAGCTGTGCGCTTGCAGTATTAAAAGATTGAGTTTAAATTCACATCAAGTTTTTGGCGCCGTTGCTGGGGAGCTAAATCTGAGTTTTTGTTAAAAATATGATTTTTTTTATTAGATTTGTATGCATGCTCATATTTAGGTTGCATTAGTTGTTTAGTCATCTAATTTTGCATTAGTAGTGTTCTTTGCAATTAGTATTAGTTAGTATTTCACTGTGCTAATTTTTCTGACTTTGAAGATTTTTCTGATTTTTCTGATATCTTTTTTTATTAATTGAATTTTTGGAATAAATAATTAATTAATAAAAAACCAAATTTTTTATTTGAAGGATTTCTTTTAATTCCGAATTTCAGTAAATAAAAATGAAAAAAACTTTTATTTTAGATTGGTCTAGCTAGTGTCTTGATTATATTATGATTGGTAAGATAGAGTTTAAAATCTTTAGGACTAGTTGTTTTGATTAATATGTAACCTTTGAATTCCGAAAGTAGGTAGTTGGAAATTTTAAAATTCCATCTCTTAAGTTGTTTAGATTATTTAGAGTTTTAAAATCTGAAATTTGAATTGGATAAGATTGGATTTCTTATAATTGAAAACTCTAACCATATCTGGATACTAGTTTGGATAATTTAGAATTTTTTTTTTTTTTTTTACTTTGTAGATAGAATTTTTTTATTTGTTTCAATAACTTAGAATCCACATTGATAGAGCTTTTATTAACTTGGTGTCTTTTGAAGTTTCTTATCTTTTTTTTTTTTTTTTTTAAATTAGGCGAAGATAGAATTTTGAGTTGATTTGTTAACTTAGAATTTACTAAAAAGAGTTTCTTTTGAATAGGTCACCGTGGTAAGAGGAGAGTTGCACAAAAGCAGGAAACTGCGTAGATTTACTCAAAGCAAACAAGTTGCTCTCAGAATTGCTAAAAACAAATTGCTCTAAGAATTGCAAAATTTGCTAAAAAAAAGAGGCGTGGGCCTGCTGTAAGAGTTTCTAAACTTTACCCCACGAATCTTTTACTTGCAATGGGGGGCTTAGGTGATTTAAATTTCAGCAAGTATGATTGTGTGACTGACACACTAAGTAAACTGGACCCCACACACTTAGTTAAGGGCAATTAACCTCAATAAGATAAGGACTGGATTCCATCACCAGATCCTTGCCCAATTTGGTTTAACCACCTCTCACATAGTAACCTAAACATTAATTAAAATAAAGTAGAAACGAGACCATAGAACTCGAGCTCATTAGGATGAAGACCACAAAAGGTTGCACCAATTTTGCTCTTTTGTCAAGTTGATGTCTAGGTAAGTCCTGTCCCTCCAAAGGGTGGCAATTTCTGTTCTAGGAGTTTGGTTCTTAAGCGGGACCCTTGCCAAGTGCATTGTGACCCCACCACTCATCCTAGGGACTTACCTGGTCGATTTAGCTTCACAAGACCGGATTGGAGGGCTTAGTGCACTCTTTAAACCAGTTAGGAGCTGTCTAGTGAGTTAGGCTAACCCTAGGATAAATTTTTGTGCTCAATCTTTATGCTTGACTGCTTGTGCATCATCTAGTAAGACCATTAGGGCCCAGCATATATAGATTAGGCCTGCATTTCTTTAAGGTTGAACCTAATGCATGCCCTCTAGACCTGAGAGAGAGAAACTGTAGGTATGCAAGAGTAAAAGGTTAGTCAGGATAGAGCCCGAATTAGCCTTAACCATTGTCGGAAAGTCTTCAATCTTTGAAGAAATTATTAGAATGGCTGATCAAGTGGACCCACCCATGACTATGAAGGACTACATGTACCCCACCAGAACAACTCAACCATCCTGCATCACCCTGCCTCAGACCAATGCCACATTTAAGCTGAAATCTGGCACGATCCAAATGCTCCCAGTATTCCTTGGGCTAGACAATGAAAACCCATATCAACATGTTAGGGAATTTGAGGAATCTGTGGGACCATGAGAATCAATCACATAACTGAGGAGGCCCTTAAACTTAGATTATTTACTTTCTCTCTAAAAGAAAAGGCTAAAGCTTGGCTTTATGCCTTATAGGCCGGGTCCATCACTACATGGGCCAAGCTAGTCGAAGAATTTTACAAAAAATTCTACTCCAAGCGGAAAACCGCTTCGATTAGGCAGGCCATCAATGGATTCCATCAAATGGAAGGGGAGACACTTTACAGTTAATTGGAACTGTTCAAGAACCTCTTAATCCAGTGTCCTCACCATGGATTTGAAAAAATCTGATTAGTCCAAATTGTGTATAAAGGCATGGATTACCCAACCAAACAAATGGTGGAATCTTTCTATAGTGGGAGATTAGTCCAAATTGTGTATAAAGGCATGGATTACCCAACCAAACAAATGGTGGAGTCTTTCTATAGTGGGAGATTTACACAGAAAACAGTAGAAGAAGCTTGGACATTTTTGGAAGAAATCACTGAAAACACATTGTAGTGGGCTCCTATCAAGAGGGAACCCATCAAACCCACCATTCCTGAAAAAGGGGGGGATGTTCAAGATTGAACCCAAAATTGAGGCAAATGCCAAAATGGCCACACTGGTGAAGAGAATAAAGGACTTATAGCTAAACCGAAAGCCCACTCCAAACACTTTGGAGTCATTAAGATATAAGCAGGCCATGAATGGAGGGATTGATCCAACAACTTTGGGTCAAACTGAGTCTGTTGAGGAGGTGAATGCGCTATATGAAAACACTCATTTTGATAGTCGTCAAAGGTATGACCCGTACTCTAACACTTACAATCCAAGTTGGAGGGACAACCCGAACTTTTCTTGGACCAAAGGCCCAACTCATGGTGGCCCATCTCAGTCCACTCAATTTCAGCCCAATCAATCTCAAGTCAATACCCCACTCGGTTTCCAAAAATCCACTTTCAACCCCAGTCCATTGACCCAAAGGGTTGATTCTTTAGAACTGGCCATGAAACTTATCTCTCAAACCACGACCCAATTGACTCGGAGTACTGCTCAAATCCAGTAGACTACTACTCAACTTTTGAATGGCCATACTCAAACCCTTACAAAATTGGAATATGAGATGGGCCAACTGGCCAACTCCATCAGTGCCAAAGACAAGGGAACCTTCCCTAGTCAATCCGACCCTAATCCCAAGGGCCAAGTTGTTCATGATCTTAAAGGAAAAGGCCCAGAACATGCCAAATCCATAATCACTCCTAGGTCGGGTACACAGGTGGATAACAAGGTCAAACTACCCAAGGAACCTGAGGCCGAATCAAGTGAGAAAGTAGAAATTGAGGAACCAAGTGGGAATGCTGAAACCATATTAGAACCAGAGAACCCATTCAATGCTGAACCATCACCTAGTGAGCCCACTCCTAGGACCTATGTTTCCAAGGCACCATACCCACAAAGGCTAGGCCCAGCAAAATCAATTGTTCAGTTGGATAAAATGCTAGAAGTATTTAAACAAGCGATGATTAATATCCCACTACTTGATGCTATTCAGCATATTCCGGTCTATGCAAAATTCCTGAAGGACCTTTCCACCTTCAAAAGGACTACCAATGTGCCCAAAAAGGCTTTTCTAGCCCAACAAGTTAGCTCAATCATTTCTTGTCCAACCCCGTTCAAATACAAAGACCCAGGGTGTCCTACCATTTCTTTCCAGATAGGGGGCCATCACATAAAGAAAGCTTTACTAGACTTGGGTGCAAGTGTGAACCTTTTCCGTACTCTGTTTATGAAGAATTAGGTTTGGGGGAGTTGAAAAGACCCATGTGACCTTGCAATTGGCTGATGCATCGATTCGATACCCCAAGGGGGTAGTTGAAGACGTTCTTATCAAAGTTGAAGACTTTGTGTTTCCTGTTGATTTTGTTGTTTTGGATACCAAACACACATCTGGGACTGAAACTAAAATTCCAATAATCTTGGGGAGACCATTCCTTGCCACCGCAAATGCCTTGATCAATTGTAGGAATGGAGTGATGCAAATTTCTTTTGGGACCATGACAGTCCAAGTGAACATTTTTAATGTCAATAAGCAACCTCCTGATAAGGATGATGGAGTTTTTGAAGTTAGTTACATCCATGAATTGGTGGAAAATCACTTACTCCATTTGAAACTTGAAGATCCACTAGAGGCTTGTCTGGCCCACTTTGGAAGTGATTTTGATGTAGATGGACATATTGAGGAAGTCAATGCACTGTTAGACTCAACCCCATCCATGGATTGCTTCAGTTGGTAACCGAAGCATGAGATTCTGACTCCATCTGCTTCCCCACCTATCCCATCAATTATAGAGCCCCCTAAGTTAGAACTCAAGCAATTGTCGGATACCTTGAAATACATATTTTTAGGCCCGCTAAAAACCCTTCTAGTGATTATAGCTTCAGACTTGGAACCTGTCCAAGAGAAAAAACTCGTGAAAAGTTTGGATGAGCACAAGGAAGCTATAGGGTGGTCCATTGCAGATATCGAAGGAATTAGCCCATCTGTGGTCCAACATAGAATCCATTTGGAAGAAAATGCAAAACCTTCTCGTGAACCACAAAGGCGACTGAAACCTGCAATGAAGGAAGTGGTTAGGTCGGAAGTCTTAAAATTACTCGATGCAGGGGTGCTTTACCCCATATCTGATAGTGCATGGGTGAGCCCGGTTCAAGTAGTACCAAAGAAATCCGAAATAACAGTGGTTCAAAATGAAGGCAATGAATTGGTACCCACTCGGATATAGACTGGATGGAGGGTATGCATTGATTATAGGAAGTTGAACTCAGTCACACGGAAAGATCATTTTCCCCTCCCATTCATGGATCAGATGCGCGAAAGACTAGTCGGTCATGCATATTATTGTTTTCTTGATGGTTATTCCGGTTACAATCAAATCTCAATTGCACCCGAGGACCAGGAAAAGACCACCTTCACCTGTCCGTTTGGCACTTTCGCTTACAGACGCATGCCCTTTGAGTTATGCAATACATCGGCCACCTTTCAAAGGTGCATGTTGAGCATATTTTCTGACATGGTAGAAAGATTCATTGAGGTTTTCATGGATGATTTTTCGGTCTTTGGTAATTCTTTTTAGGAATGTTTATATCATTTGTCCCTTATGCTTGAAAGATACAAAGAAAAGAATCTAGTCTTAAATTGGGAGAAATGTCATTTTATGGTTAAAAGGGGCAAAGTTCTGGGACACATTATTTTTTATAATGGAATTGAGGTGGACAAAGAAAAAATTGATTTGATCTCCAAATTGCCACCACCAAAATCAGTTAAGCATATTCGATCATTCTTGGGCCATGCTGGTGTTTATCATAGATTCATCAAGGATTGTAGTAAAATTGCTAAACCTTTGTACCAATTGCTGACAAAAGAGGCTACGTTTGAATTTGATGAGAAGTGTCTAAAGGTTTTTGAAAGACTGAAAAAGGAACTAACTTCAGCCCCTATAATTCAGCCACCTGACTGGATCATTCCGTTTGAGCTAATGTGTGATGAATCCGATACTGTTATTGGAGCTGTTTTAGGTCAATGGGTTGGGAAGCTACCTCATGTGATTTACTATGCAAGTAGGACCCTCAATGATGCAGAAGTAAATTACACAACCGCTGAAAAAGAATTACTAGCTGTGATTTTTTCCTTAGAGAAATTTCGGTCCTACTTGATAGGGCCCAAAGTCATCATCTACACGGATGATGCAGCCCTGAATATCTTTTGTCCAAAAAAGATGCAAAAGCCTAATTGAATCGGTGGATCCTTCTGCTACAATAGTTTGATTTGGAAATAAGAGATAAAAAAGGATGTAAGAATGTTGTAGCAGACTATCTTTCGAGGATACCTTTAGAGCCATCAGATGAAGTCCCACTAAATAAAATTTTTCCTAATGAACAATTGCTCAGTATTTCCCAAATCCCCTAGTTTGCAAATATAATCAATTACCTTGTTACATGGGAGATGCCCGCCCATTGGTCAAAACATGATAGATAAAAAATTTTAGCTAAGGTCAAGTACTTTTTTTGGGATGACCCGTATCTTTTTAAATACTACCCAAACTAGATCATCAGGAGATGCATTCCTGATCATGACTATTACTCAGTCATTTCCTTCTGCCATGATCATGCTTGCGGGGGACACTTTAGTTTAAAAAAGACAGCCGCAAAAGTTTTGCAGTGTGGATTTTACTGGCCCACTATTTTTAAAGATTGTCACACTTTCTGTTTGAACTGTGAGAGGTGTCCAAAGCTTGGCAAGCTCAATCGAAGGAACATGATGCCCTTGATTTCCATACTTGTGACGGAAATTTTTGATGTGTGGGGAATTGACTTCATGGGGCCATTTCCAAATTCCTTTGGAAATCTTTACATTTTGATGGCAGTAGACTATGTTTCCAAGTGGGTAAAAGCCATACCAATAAAGAAGAATGACCACCATGTGGTGATGAAGTTCGTGAGAGATCATAACTTTTCTCACTTTGGTACCCGTAGAGCGATCATTAGTGACGGAGGCACTCACTTTTGGAACCGTCCCTTTGAGCATTTGTTGAAAAAATATTCTATCACCCATAAGGTTGCTACACCTTATCATCCACAAATAAGTGGTCAAGCGGAAATTTCAAGTAGGCAAATTAAACAAATTATGGAAAAGACGATCAATCCCACTCGGAAAGATTAGTCTTTGCGATTGATCGATGCACTATGGGCCTATCGAACCGCTTAAAAGAAACCTATTAGGATGTCCCCATATAGGTTGGTCTATGGGAAGGCATGTCACTTGCCTGTTGAATTGGAGCATAGAGCTTATTGGGCCATTAAGAAGTTTAATTTTGACTTACCCATTGCGGTACTCTGCGCAAATTGTAACTCAATGAGTTGGAAGAACTTCGAAATGATGCCTATGAGAATGCCAAGATCTACAAGGAAATAATGAAGTTGAACCATGATAAGTCAATTTTAAGAAAATCATTTGAACCGAGTATGAAAGTCCTTTTGTATAACTCCTGGTTACACCTGTTTCCAGGGAAGTTATGAACCCTGTGGACTGGTCCATTCGTTGCTAGGACTGTTTACTTTCATGGTGCTGTGGAAATTGAAAATACCAAGAATGAGGATGTTTTCAAGCTGAATAGTCAACGGTTGAAACCGTTTCTAGAACTGAAGGATAAAAACGTTGAGGATATCCTTCTGGAAAACCCAATTTACTAAGACTAATCATTTTTTGTCATGTCGGGCTGATGACATTAAACTTAGCGCTGTTTGGGAGGCAACCCGATTTTGGAAGGTAAGTAAGCTGGTTGATCACATTCTTTTGCAATCACCCCACATGATAAGATGTTCCAATTTTCCTTATTGTTCATTTTCACGTTACACATGCATTCATAACATTGAGGACAATGTTGAATTTAGGTTTGGGGGTGTGAGTTTGAACTTGACATTTGATTATTTGTTCAATTTTTATTCTACATTTTTTTTTCGTTTTTCAGAAGTAAAAAAAAAAAAAAAATTTAGAGGGAAACTTCCGAGAGAATTTTTATTGGCTGGAGATATTTATTTTGGGCAAAAGAAAATAATGGTTCACTATTTTATTTACGAAAAGAGTTTTTGGAAAAGTGCTGAATTTCGATCCCTCACTTTTACATAGGTTGTATACATTTTTAAGGTTTTGAATGTGAAGCTATGATTTTCATTTTTCATTGATAATTAAAAAAAAGGAAAATTGACCCTTAATGTACAGAGCTTCCTGGTTCGACGGGTGGATACATGAAAAGGGTTGCCTATTGTTGGGGACCGCAATATATATATAAAGTGTTTAGAAGTCTTAAAAAGAAAAAAAAAAAATTTGTGACTAGTTTGGGTTCGTAACCTTTTTAACTAGAGCTAGTAAGCCCTTAGGGGTATTTACATACCTAGTGCCCTAAAGACATCTGTTTTGGGAGTCACTGGCCTAATGCTCGTTACATGGGTTAATTAGAAAGCTTAAGGAACCTAGACATTGCACAGTCACACGTGTGTATTTAAAAAAAAAAAATTTGCGGCCTTTGAAAAAACAGTAGTGCAAAAGCCGTCATTATTGCCTTGAGAGGAAGACTGTTTTTCGTTGCTAAGTTTAGGCAGCCCAGAATTTAAAATATATATATTCACTAAAATTCTTGGTGGATCATTTGATGCTTATTACGTATACATACTTTTCACCATACACGATCAATTAGCATGATTTCGAGAATTTCTGACCAAAAGATGGGATTGGTGAACTGAATTTAAGATTTGTCTTTGAAAATTCCGAGAACCAAGAATAGTCAGTGTCTATAGATTTTTCTCTTGGAAAAAGTTTCCCTAGATTTTGATAGGTTTTAAACATCTTTTGAAAAAAAAAAAAAAAAAAGAATTTTGTGGGTATATTCACTGCAAACCCTCACGAGGCACAACTTGACTACTAGGGGGAACTTAGGGGTTTAAGGGCTTGTTGCATACGCTAAATGCAACCAAGAATACCAGCGAAAGTGGTTTTGTTTTCATATTTACTTTCTTTTCTTAGATTGGGTCAAAGAACTTCAAACCTTTTTGCTCACAACTTTTGCTAAGGGACTAGCAAAATGTTGGTTGGGGGTGTGTTGAGTTCATGAATTTGCACGTTTACGTATCATTTTAGGATGAATTAGGGATTTAATTAAGTGAATTGCATCATTATTCATCTAATTTCATCATTTCGTGCATTTTCACCTAAGAACTTGAATTTTCATAACTTTCATACATTTTCTGCATTAACTTAGAATGTTTTGCAAATTTTCTCCGAAGAATCCCAATTGGAGTAGAACTCTGTCCGGGTGGGTCCCGCCTCAATATGGGCTCTTCAGTATTTGATGTGTTGAATTAGAATGTGCAGAAAATGAGAATTGCAGGCCTCTGTCACGGAACCCACTTTCAAGCACACATTGTCATCCTGGGCCTGCATTGCTGAATTGAAGTAAATTGAAGAATTCACCATGTGGACCCCATACACAAGCCATATGCAAATTAATCAAAGGAGGGGTCCACTCATCATGTCAGTTTAAGAGTCCTAACTACAGTAGAAGACTTCTTATAGGGCCCATTATTCAAGCAGATGAAATGTCCCACATGGCAGATTCCCCAATAGTTACAAATTTGAAATTATTAATAGATAATTCAAAGAGTACAATTCTGATTGGAGCAAAAGAAGAAGAGTTTGAGTCATCTACATCTGATGTCCTTTCAAAAATGAAAGTTGTGCAGAGATAGAATCCATTGCAAATCAAATTTTAAAAGTTAATCCCCTTTTTCTCATGATAACTCATTTTCAAATGGCCATAACTTTCAATCTGACCATCGGATCGATGAAATTTACATACCGTTGGAAAGTTCATTCAAAGTAGATATCCGTGAAACCCAAGAATGTGTAAATCAGAGCTATATTGACAAAGTTATGGGCCCATAGAATTTCATGTTCATTTTTACACGGGATTGCAATTAAATCCACACCGTTGATAATCAATTGCTACGCATCCCTTGTGGAACCCATCTGAAGATTAGCCAAGCCACCCAGGGGTTTCCAGAAGCTTCCACCTCATTCAAATTCAAAAAGGATAAGAGATATACCTTATCAATGAAGAAAAATCAAATCTGCAGAGAAGGTGTCCAGACTCAATGTATCTGACAGATAACCAGAGATATAAAAGGAACAAAAAATTAGCATACGGGAGTCACTCCGTCCCCTTGGACGTCCCTAAGTATTCTCTCTCTTCTTTCTCTTCTTCCCTACTTCTTTTCCCTCTCTACCTTTTCTCTCTCTAGAAAAAAGAAAAGAAAAGAAAAATCTATGGGTATTCTGGAGCCCTGTTCCAGAACTAGATTAGAAGAGTACTGTGAGAGAAAATTGTAATTGCCATGAAGTTTTCAATGAAAATCATATCTTTTGTAATGGAAGAGTAGATTTTTTGGATCGGAGCACAAAGTGAAGTTAAGTATTTTTATTTTTGTTTTATGTCTTTAATTCAATTATTTTGTCTTTGTGATGCATTGTTTAATAGAATAATAGATCTACCTTCGCGCCACAGGCAAACCTCTGCTTTATATTTTTAATAAATTACTTTTTGATCAGTTAATCTGCTTTTGATAAAATATACTTAGATTTTTATACTTTTGATATTTTATGCTTAATTTGTTAACTGACGCTCAAAGTAATTTATACTTTTATGAGGTGATGGAGATCTTGGGTTCTTCTGCTTGAGAGTTGAATTTTAAAAGAAAAATATCTTCCGGATCAGAAACATTGAGTTGTTTCTTATCTGAGTTATTTGCCAAACAAAAGAATAAATTAAAGTATGTGGATTGAGAATTGAAATTAATTAGTGGACTCTTTGCTGCTCTGATCTACCTTTATCATTATTGTTATCCGTTCATCTTGCATAGCAGCTTTATCTCTCATTCAAATCTTGATTTATTTTTATTTTCATTATAAAAAAATTCAGACTTTAAGAAAAAATATTTCAGTAGTGCTCCATGTGGGATTCGACCTGTACTTGCCACTGTCTCAAAAAGACAGCTGTGCACTTGGAGTATTAAAAGATTGAATTTAAATTCACATAAGGAACCCCTTCCCCTTGAGTCCTAGCAATATGTTTGGGTTTATATATTTTTTTATGCCTTATCAAATGGCCAGTACCCCTAGCTGATTCGACAACATAGATCTTACCAAAATATTTACATATAGCCTTAAGGACCTCCTTTTCATCTTAAAAAACCATAATAATTTCATAAGCTTGCTAAACAACAGAAATTCTAGCTCTCTTAGATGTTCTATGGGAACTAGTGGGTTGTACTGGGACTTTAGTTACTTTTTCCTCTTCCAATTGGTAGACTTATAAATATGGAATTTCAAATTTAAATGATATAAATACCTCCAAATTTTTTAAGGGCCCTTTAATCTTGTCTCTTGATGACTTATGACTTGTTTGGATGTACAAGAAAATACAAGTTTATAATATTTTATAGAATATAATCTTTCTTTTTCTAAAGAAGAAAATCTTATGCATTTGGTAACCCAAGAAAAATTTAAAGAAAATATTATTTTCTTTTAAAAAACTCAATATTTTCTCCTACAGCTCTCCCCTGTAAAAGACATTTTACAAGACAGGAATATTTCAAAATGACAATTAGAAAGTGGTAGAGTAAAATAAAGACTTTAGTTCACCGAATTCATCATGATGTGCTTGTTTACATCAATGGTAAAGTAAACTAAAAGTAAATGTCACGGCAAGGTAAAGGTAAGGTAAGGTAAAGGTGGGATAAAATATTTGGTAAAGTAAAATGGGAAGGAATGGTAAAGTAGTTTTTTTATTTGACTTTACTTTATCACATTTTATCATACTTTTATATGGTAAATAAAAAGTGACTTATTTACCGGTGTGGTAAAGTAAAATAAAGATTGACATCATATCATAGTAAAGGTGAGGTAAAGTAAGGTGAGATGAAGTATTTGGTAAAGCAAAGTGGGAGATAGTTAAAAAGTAGTTGTTTTTTTGTATTGACTTAATTTTACTATACTTTACCATGGTTTTATATGATAAAAGAAAAGTAACTTAAGGTAAAAATATTGCAGTTGAACTTTATTTTACCAAACTACTTTTTTATCCAGATCTGGTAAATTAAATATAAATTAAAATATTTAATAAAAAACTATTCTAATAATGTAAATGTAATTTACTTTAATCATAGCACCTTCCAAACAACTCAATTTAAAATCTTTGAACTTCTCCGAAAATCACCAAACAGCAAAAATATTATAATATTACATTATTCTATGCTATATATCTTATTCTTGCAATATTTAAATTTGTAAATATTTTATTCTATAAACATCCAAATGGGCCCTTAATCTTTGGCCTTCCAAAAACTTCTTAGAGAGAGTGAGAGAATTAAATGTTTTGAGAGAGAGTTAGAGAGCTGTATAATTTTGGTGAGATATGAGAATGGGAGGGTGAGACTATTTATAGACTTTGTAAAATTCAAAAAGACACAAGATACCCCTTATATGACCGTTTTATGGTTGTTGGGGGGGCTAAATGGTATTTTAAAAAAAAGTAACCACTTTTTTACTGTTGGGAGGGCCTGATGGGATGTGTCGTGCCGGCCCGTGAAGCACGACAGACACGGGCCGTGCCCAACCGGGCTACCCGTGCTAAGGCCTAGCCATGGGCCGTTGGCTCCTGTGCTGGGCCGTGCTAGCCCGGTCTAGCTTATTTGACATCTCTAATCTTACATATGATTAATTTGAAGTACAACTCTGAAAATTGATTGTCTTCTATAATGTCATTTGCTTATCAACTCCACCTTGCTTATTTAAAAGCATGTATTAGAGATAGGAGATTGAGAAAGCATTAGAATAATGTTGGGAAAAATCAACTCTAATTATATTTGTATCCCTCATTAACAATTTGAAGTTTTAACAAATATAATATAAATCGCTTTTTGAAACTCAATTTAATAGGAAATGTGAGTTAGATTGGAGTTGGTTATAATGCCAACTCACACCGAATATAACAAGTGTGATTAGGATAAGCTAACCAAAGGTGTTCCCAAATGAGCCCATACATGTGGTCTGCTCTTGCTAAATATTCCTCGCTTGAGATGGAACCCAATTTGGATTAGCACAAATCATACAGTATTTAGACCTAAGATAATCTGTCTAGATTTTGATGTTAGGATTTGTAATGTGTTGGCTAATTCATGGGTTGGAAAAAACTCTGGGTCCATTGAATTATATTTTTCTATTTATTTTAGAATGGACTGTGGTTGTGTTGCCGGAAAATCTGAAGTGAAGAAATAGAAGAAAACAGAAGAAATCCGGAAGACAGACAGAGACCCAATTGATCGGATCAATCAGATGTGGTAGTGCTCTAAGTTAATAGGCTGAACTGAAATTTATCGGGAAATAGTGCATACCCGATCGATCGGATGTCGGAAAAACTCTAAGACGGCTCTGCAGATTTTGTTTCTTTTTCCAACTGGTGTTTCCACTTTAGTCCTATTTGTGTTCTAATACTAAGGCACGAATCGTGGGCTATTTAAATGGTGTTTCACTCAACCCTCAGTGAAGAGTAAGAAGACAAGAAGTAACTCTTTCTTTGTTCTAAGGTGAGAAACCGTAAGAGAGATTCCTTATTGAGAGTTTCTGGTGAAGAGGTGAAGAGTTTCTCTAGAAGATTTGATGCTTTTACCTTCTCGTAGAAGATTTGATCATCGGATTCTCAAGGTGTTGCTGAGTCAAGTATCAAGAGCAATGCGCGGCAATGAAGTCGTGGTAATAGGAGAAGTTATGCAAGAACAACTACAGTCCTTAGGTCGACGAAATGACTGGGATAGGGAGTTGTGAGTATATCTTGTAATCGCTCAATAGTATTTGATTTCAGATTGTGATTTTTCTGCCTGGATAGGGTTTCTAAGTAAAATATTGTGCCTGTCTATTTTGTGGTGTGTAATTGGTAGATCTATTTGCTAGTTTGCATTGTTTTGATTCCGCTGCTTGATTATTGGACTAGCATCCATTCTAGATAAGCACTTTCATATATGCATGATTTTGGCTTATATAGTCTACTAGATACTGGTTTACAATGGACCCAATTGTTACAAAAAAAAAAACGCCCATCGACTCAACAAAGAGTAATCAATTGCCCACGTCTAGGGGTGAAAATCTGGGCCGTGTCGGCAGAAGGGCCCAGTCGTGTCCGGGTCGGGCCGGCACGGCCCATGATAATTATGCGGGCCGTGCCTTGCCTAGCCCAAGGCCTCTGGGGTCAGCCCAGCATGGCCCAGGGCACGGCTCTGGTCATGCCGTGCTGGGCCAGGCCCTAGTCGGGCCGGGCCGTGCAGCCCTTGGGCGGCCCACATACCCCCCTCCCCTTTTTAAATTTTTTTTTTTTAAGTTCTTTAAGTCTTAGAGACTTAGACAGTTAGACTCTTCACTCTTGGTCTTTGACCAATTTTATTAAAATAAAGAAATTAAGAGAAATAACAAGTAAAATAACACTAATGATGTTTTGAAAAAATACATCAAATAAATTGTATTTCCTTGAAATTTAAGTTACAAAAGTTCAAAAAATTACAAGTTTGAACTTGGATCAATATATATATAATGAAATTCAAACCTTCTGATAAATAAAAAAAGAATTACAACTTTAAAAACCTATGATACATTATAAAAAATAAATTACAACTTTAGAAACCTATGATACATTCTAAAAAATAAATTACAACTTTAAAAACCTATGATACATTCTAAAAAATAAATTACAAGTTGAAAACCTATTATACATTCTAAAAAAAATTATACTATGATATATGTAACGCCGCTAGCTCATCTTCTATCTCGATCTCATCATCATCGAGGTGTTGTTCCCTATCCTGTGCTTGATACCAATCCCGTAAGCACATGCATGTCTCAACGGTTTCTTCTATAAGCATAGTCCTCCTGGGGTCAATAAGGCGCCCACTTGCACTAAAATGCCTGCTCTGATGCAACTGTAGACACTGGTATTGTTAGTATATTACTGGCTATCGCGGAAAGTACGGGAAACTTAGTTTCGAATGATTTCCACTATACCAAAAGATCAAAATCATCTTTTTCATCATCCGAGATTGCAATAGGATCGCTCCCCAGGTACATTGTTAATTCATTAAGGTTGTAAGATCCTCCGGAAGAAGATGAGTTACTTCCATGTGATTTCCTCATAATACTCCAAACAACCTTCTTTTTTCCTTTATGTACTTGGGGAGAGCCTGTTGGGACCGTGGGTGCTATGGATCTACCTAATCGGATAGCATAATCCAAATAAAGTGTTTCTAATTGTGCCTTAATTGTTGTCATGTTATTTATATTAGTTGTATTCGTATTAGAGTTTATTTCATCAAGAAGGGTTTCTACACCTTGTAATTTCAATCTAGGGTCTAATGCAGCAGCTATACAAAATGTTAAAGGAGCTATTCTCCAATATGATGAAAACTTTGCCTCCATTTGTACACATATGAGTTGAAAAATTGGAAAATCTCTATACTTTTTAAAAGTAAGACTTATTTCATAAAAATAGGCTTAAACTTGATTTGATGTGGGATAATATACCCCGGAAAAAAACAATGTTGCATTATGAAAAACTTTTAAAAAATCTCTTATTATCTCAAGAATGGTCCATTTATCATCACTTATAAAAACATTTTCATGCTCCAAATAAAGTTGACAATATTGATTTAGTGCCATTTTATAGGCACATGATTCTTTTAACATTTTATAGGTAAAATTCCATCTATACTATATCATATGATATTTTCTTTGGTATTAGATTCAAATTTACACATATGTCCCTCCACCATTGTTTTCGCGAGGGAGAACAAAAAATGTGTCCTACAGTCCAATTAATAGTCTCTAAATCATCTCTAATTAATTTCACCCTTACTTGTACGATAAGATTTATGATGTGGCATGCACATCTATTGTGAAATAGATCTCCATTTAAATCAAGTTGAATCGAATGTTTTAGTAAATCTACTGCAACATTGTTAGTGCTTGCATTATCTAAAGTTATAGAAATTATTTTATTTTTAATTTTATATTCTCTAAGTTTTTCAATGATGGCGGACCCTATCCTAGCACCAGTGTGTGGAAATTCTAGCATAGAAAACGAAATCATTCTTTTTTGCATCACCCAATCACTATCAATATAATGTGATGTGATTACAATGTACCTCAGATTTTGTTTAGAGGTCCATAAATCTGAAGTTAAAGCCAGTTTTCCAAGTAAGTTTTCAAAAATATTTTTTAAATTCTCTTTTTCTTGCAAAAAAGTTTTTATTGCATCATTTCTAACAGTAAACTCTAGATATTTTTTGCCATGAAGGAACCAAGGCAGGCCTCAAAAATCTTTCAAAACATCGGTCTTCGGAAAGTATAAATGGATATTGGTGACAAATTATAAACTTAATAAGTTGATATCTAGCATTAGTAGGGTCATAATCAGGGGCAGAACCAGAAAATTTACCTTGCGGGGGCCACTATGTAAGAATTTTTTTTTTGGAGGGTCCACTGTTCGAAAAATACTTAAAATTCCTATAACATTTTTAATTTTTTTGAAGGGCCATTGAAAATAAGTAAAAATTTTCAATACCCAGGGGGTTTTTCAAATTTATGGGGGGACCGTGGCCACCCCCACCTCATATATGGTTCCGCCCCTGGTCATAATTGAAAACTCCTAAACCGCCAGATGAATCTGTTTAAGAAAGTTGTGTTTGAACCATCCCACCTCTTTCCTCGTCATTAGCGGTATTCGTGTGTTTGCACATACACTTTTTCATGTGTCTACTAAGGTGGCTAGTGCCGCTTGATGATTTGCCACTGATGAGATCTTTGCAAAATTTACATTGTGCCTTTTCCTCTGTTCCTCCCGTGGGACTTGGGACAATAACTTTAACAAAATAAGACCATACAGGAGAAGTCAATCTTGATTTTCTCTTCTTTTCATTTGTAGAAACCGAAAATGCAGGATTTTGGGGACTATTACTATCTACTTTTATGCCCTGACTTTGATCTAAATGAATAAATCCAGGATCTTCCTCATTTAGAGAGAAGTCAAGGTTAAAAGGTTGTGATGGTCCAGCCATTTTTCTAAATAAAAGATAATTTTTTTTAATAAATAATTATGTATAATGTGTTTTGTGTAATAATTTATATAAGAAAGGGGAGAATATGAGACTTAATATATAATATTACTATGTATATTATTACTAAATAAAACTCAAAATTAAAGATAATAAATACCTTTATGAGAGATAGAGAGCTAATGGAGGAGTTCTTCTTAGTTGAATCCTCCACTTTAGAGAAGTCACCCTCACTCTTCACTTCTTAAAAAACTTTGTATAGAGAGCTTAGACTTTAGAATAAGACTTAAGAGAGCTTAGAACCTTAGAACTTTAGAGGGAGTGTGAGAAATGAGAGAGTAGATGAGTGTAGAGAAATGAGAGGAATGAGGGCTATTTATACAATTCCTAAGTGATAAAATGACATAAAATACCCTCTCATATGACTGTTTTATAGCAATTGGCACGTATAATGGTAAAAAATGATCAAAAGACACTAATACCCCCTCATTTGACCGTTTATAGCTGTTGGGGGGGGGGGGGGGGGGGGGGGGGGGTGGTTAAAAATGTAAAAAAAAACCCCATTTGACCCTTTTTTGAGAGGGGGCATTTTTTAAAAAAAAGAGCCGTTGGGCTCTCTATGGGCCGGCCCATGCCTCGTGCCGTGTCGGGCCACCCGCGGGCTTTGGGGCACTGGCCCAGCACATCACTGATTTTAACCTTGCCGTGTCGGACCCTGCCTCGGGCCTGGCAGCCCTGGCCCAGCACGGCCTAGTGGGACTGCCAGGCCTGGCCGGCCCGGCCCATTGACCAAGTCAACGGGCCCAGGCAAGGTTTTTTCGTGCCGGGCCCATGCTATGCTTGGGTCGCCCGCCCAGATTTTCATCCCTACCCACGTCTTATGTCTGAAACTATCCAAGATTAGCCCACTATCCAAGATTTGCCCAATGTGCATTTGTGTGGGTTTTGCGGGCGTTACTTTAGGAGATTAGTCCTATTGGGTCAAAGAACACATCGATAACCTTTGTCATCGAAAAATGAAAAAAGCCCAAATTAAAAAGCAATGTTCTATGCAAGAGTGGTCACATTCTCCAAAGTTATCGTCTCAGTAGAATATGGGGATATTCTTAAATTTAAATGTCTTCTCGTGATGTTATTATAAAAATATTATAAAAATAAATTCCCATTTAAATGATTAAAAAAATATGACTTAATGGACACATTTGTGTAGGGTTGTTTTTAAAGAAATGGAAAGTAGAGCCTGTCTATATTCCATAAGTCCCTTTCAAGGTGTTTTTTTTTTTTTTTTTTGGTCATTTGGTGTAAATAGACCTCATGAGAAATCTCTCAATTTTTATAGAATCTTTTTTTGCACGAGATAAGAGACATGAGTCCAACCTTTCCCACGTTCATTTCTACTGAATAGGAGTCTACGTTTTCTCTTTTTAGGCGTCACACAAGCAAGTCCTAAATAAAAAATAAGGATTTTCACCAAAAGAATTATAAAGATTTATGCTTTTTGCCAAATACTAATAAGGAATCAAATTTCTACCAAAAATTGATAACCTAGAATTAAAGATTTGTTTTTACAAAAATGCCCATGAGTTGCAATATCGTAAGTGGCTTCTCACCTACAAGTAATTCAGAATTCTGGAGATACCATTTTATATATATATATATATATTTTTTTTTTTCATTTAAAACTATGGACCTCCTTCCACCATAGAGGCATAGGTGCACCACGGACAATCTTGATCATCGCAGCTTGCACTAACCTCCATTATAGAATTCTTCAAATGTTTAAGAGAGAAATTATTATACAATCCAAATGTTTTAAATGTATTTATAAAGGATTCTCGATTACAAAAGTGTCTTCCCTTCCAGATTTCACGCGGGGACTTTCCAAATGATCATCATTGGTTTGATCTTGATCGGGCAAGAAGGTTTCTTCAATGCAGTCCTCTTGACGCACAAATAGTTGTTCTTGATGGTCTACTGAGATTGGTGGTGCATTCTCAATCAACCGGTCACCACCGCCTTCTCCCATGCCCCCACATCATTGTTGTCATTAGCCGCAATGTCCAATTCCACAGTCGCATCTAAATTCGGATAAGAGAAATGAGCATCTACATCATCTCTTAGATTGACAAAAAGATAAGCATTTACATTGGTTGGATACAATTGAGGGACATAGGAAGATGATGGACCATTTGGGTTGAGTTTCATAGGTGACATTGAAGTCTCATTGAGCCTGTAAATCTAGGATGCATATAATTAATAAATTCAATCGATTTCATCATTCTGTTACTTAATTTGTGAACATGAGCATACCTATGTCCACCTTCTCTTCTAGAAGTACCATCTTCACCTCTTACAACTGTCGGTCTATTTGAGACTAATGTATGAGTGGTCCATCTTCTCCCACGTGGACAACTTCAAAGGAAGAAAAGATCATTTTTCAGTGATTTTGGTTTAGAATATAAAGTAGATATGGTATGAAATTATAAACAAACTTTGGATTAGAAATTGAGAGCTACAATTACAATGATAAGTTAGGTGGATGGACAGTCGTAGTAAAGATCGCTCTACCGTTACGACTCTTTGCAGCGTCATGGGAGTTTCTACATACATACATGAGTATGTAATCCATTCCACTTTTATGTGCTTTAAACGTTGTCTTGAGGTCATCATCACTTTTTATGCAGACCAAAGTGGAAAATTGATCCGTATAATATAGATATTGCACTAGCGGAGGCTCATCATGCAATTGCCAATTCGTGACTTGCAGTATTTTCTCAATAAGCAACAAAAATAATCTTGTAATCACCACCATTGTTTATTGGATTTCCTCGCCCCCACCCCCCACACCCAAAGTGGAGAATTAAACAAACCTCATTGTTCAACATCTTGCTCATACCATCAAAAGTATATAAGGTCCCATCTACATATCCACACACAACTTTCACATGACTTTAAAATATCAAAGCAATTGTAGTAAGGGTCATTAGTTGCATGTAAATACCATTAGAATGCAATATAATTACTTAGATCGAGTAGCATAATAATCTAAACATACATTTGACAATGCTCTAATTTTTTAAAGAAGACCCTAGTTTTTGAAATACATGAGTTGTGTTAGTTATATCATGCAAGAGAAAATGAAATAGGCTTTAAAATATGCATTTCAAATATTAAAAATAATGATTGTACCTCTTTTGAAATCCAAAAAAGAGCAAGAATGAAGACAAAGGACCTGTTTCTTTACAAACATTTCTGACAGGAATTTAGGCTGTCTACGGATTCAAGAATTCATATAAAAAATTCAATGTTCTTTTGGTGGAATTCCTAGTATTCAAGGCGGTCAGAATTTTCAAATGCCAAAAAGGTGGAATTCCAAAATGCTAGCCCCTCTAAGAGCATTTTAGAATTCTTGGACTCTGAGAAGTTTTGTTGGAACTCCGGCACCCAATAGAGGACGCTGATCTTACGCACCAAAAAGTGGGCCCCATATTTACTATTGGCACATATGAAGATTTTTAAAATTGGAATCCATAATTTAGTTTCTAAAAAATAGGCCCATGCACCATATACTTGAGGTGGGTCCACATTATAATTCTTACCGTTTGGTTCCAAATTCATAACAATAAAGGTGGATCCCATGTGCTACAATGTACAAAATGTATACTTCTACTCAAGAATTTATGTAGCAATGAAACAAGGAGTTTATGGAATTAAGGAATTTAAAAAAAATTCTCAGGCAATAATTCATATAAGAACAAATCGGAGAATTTTAAAATGACAGAATTTATTAGCATTTCAGAATTCTAGCATTTGACATTTCCAAACAACCTCTAAACATGAATTCCATGAATTATAGTAAAAAAAAAGGCCCAAAGCATCCACGAGGTAATATATAGTACTGTGTAGCACCCCTTTAAAATAAAAAAGAACCATTCTCGCTTGTTAGAAAAAAGAACCATTCTTGAGATTTGTGAGTTGCTTGTAGAGAGGAGCCACTCGCAATATTGAAAATCAAGGGCATTTTTGTCAAAAGAAAAAGAAAATCTTTAATTCTAGGTTATCATTTTTTGGCAAAAATCTGAATCCTTATTACTATTTGACAAAAAGCATAAATCTTTATAAGTTTTTTGATAAAAAATACCTAAAAAATAGGAACACATTTATAATTTTTTATTTCCTTTTTTTCATAATTTAATTTGATGTTTCATTTTCAAAATATCTAGTTATATGCAATATCTATGACATTGCTTCCAACATGCCAACTTTTGCAGATAACCAATAAGCAGAAGACATCTTTTTATTCATCCAAAAAAAAAAAAAACCACAGAAGACATCTTTTTAAAAGTAAAAAAATAAAAAATAAAAAATAAAAAATAAATAAAAATAGAAGACATCTTTGCAAGGGAAGGAGTGTTGGACACAAGGAGGAGGACAAGAACGTAGACGAAGAAGCAATAGCGGAAGGCGGCACGACGGCAGAGGCACCATCAGGTACCTTCCTTTACCTGCCTTCCTCTCTCCCTCTCTCTATTTCTCTCTTCTCTCTTTACTTTTCTTGGTTTCTTTTGTTTCCCCTTGTTCTCTCGATCTCCTGTCTCTTTTGTTCTCCCAAGCAACACTTCGATCTCCATTCCTGATAGAACCACTTCAATCTCCGTCTATAGATATCTATCCGATTCCTTCTTGTTCCTTGTCTAATGCATTTTGGATTCTCCTAGGTTTTGGTCTCCTTAGCTGCTTCTCTCTACCTTTCGATTCTTCCAAATTCCTCCGGGACAGGTCTTTGTTTCTTGATTTTTCATTCTTTCTATGTTTCTAATGTTTGAGGATCTTTGTATGATTCGATCGAGCTATATCAGTTGCATTATCAAATGTTCTTTAGGAAAAAATTAAGCATAAATCTGATGTGATTCTCTCTATAATGTCTTCTCAAAGGGATTTTGAAGGCATTCTTTTTCTCTTTCTTATTGAGGAATCATTATGGAAATAAAGAGAATTAGCGGTTGAACTCAGAACTCAGTGATTTTTCATTTTGCCAATGTTAAGAAGCTTTTGGCAAAATGTTCCTAAGCTGTAGATGTTGGGAAGTCCCACATCCCCTGCCTAAGTAATGTGCTTGAGATGTCTTAATATACCTGTATAGGCCTTCCACCTATCAGCTTAAGCTTTTGGGTTGTTCTTGTGTAGCCCACGTGTGTCCATGAAATCTGTTCGGCCTGCACGTTACTATTTGAAACTCAAAACTTGTAGATTAGTAATCTTTTCTTGCCATGATTTAGATTTCACCCCTTCCCAATCTTTCTATCTTTTTCTATCTTTTTGTCCCTCCTTCATGCATCTTATGCTTGTTCATCGAAAACTTGATCTCTTTAGACCCTATATTCTAGAGACAAAGTTAACCTCATGTTATTACTCTCCAATATGTGTATTTATATGTTGTGCATGGTAGATCCCATTCGAGAGACCAATCTTTGGATCACTGGAAATATAACACTCTTTTGCAGGGCCCACTTATGAAAACCTGAACTGCTTGTTTTAGTTACTTTGAGGATTCTTGCTTGTTTTAAACACTTTTAGGATTCCTTGCCATGATATATATAAAAGAAAATTGTCGAGAATTTTTGTCCGCCCCATTCAAACGAAAATCCCGGGTCTGCCTCTGGTCTTTGTTACTTTTGCTGTTTGATAGGCTTGTAAGTGATCGATGTATTTCTTTGATGTGCTTATGGATGGTTACTTTATGTAGAAAAAATAATATAAACATATATGATACTGTTTCTTCTCCTTTTTCTGATGCATGATATCTGTATTTTTTTTTCCTAATGTTTAAACACTTTCTATAGAAATGGATTGTCAAGGGCCTATTTGGATGCACAAAAAAACACAAGAAAGTAATATTTATAGAATATGATCTTTCATTCTAAAGAAGAAAATACTGTATGTTTTGTAACCCAACAAAAATATGAAGAAAAAATTATTTTCTTTCAAAAAACTCAATATTTTTTCCTATGCGCCCCCACCCCCCAAGAAAACTTTCTATAATATAAAAATCTTTCTAAATGAGGTTTACAAAGTGGTAAGAGTAAAGTAAATACTTTACTTCACCAAATCTATCATGGTATTTTTGTTTACATGTATGGTAAAATAAAGTAAAGGTAAATGCCAGATCATGGTAAAGGTGATCTAAAGTATATGGTGAAGTAAAGTGGGAGAGAGTGGGCTCGCTTCTTATCCAGATCCAAGTCCATTAATCCCTTTTATCACCTTAGTTGTCAAGCATCTATGTGGGCCCTGCCTCTTGACAGAGAGCTTTTCTTTTGTAAAAATACAAGGGGATTAGAAGAAATCGGGAGAGAGTTTTTTCATTAGTTAGCGATGTTTCTATGACAAATGATCTCCTTTCAAAAATCTATTTTCTCTTTCAAAACCTGATAGTGACATATATGCCCCTCCCACATAGTTTTTTCCAAGAATGCACGTGAAGTCTTCGTCACTCTCTCTCGCTGCATTCTTTTGTTACTTTGTAGTGATCGGTACTTCTTTTTTTTCTGCCTTTGCCTGTCTAGATCTTCTCTGTCACTAACTAGAATTCGTTTGTTAGAACATATTTTGTATATTTCTTATATGAGCTTTGGCCAAATTTTACTCTATTGGATCAACGAAAAGGTAAACTGCACTGTCCATTTGATGGATAAAACTGTGTTCTTGTTTCAAGTCTAGAAAATGGTAGGCCTGTTCGGGCGATTGGTCAGCTGGTTAAGGACATGTGAAGCATGCGTGGGTGTGTGAGTTTGAATCCCCTGTAAAGAAAAGCGAAGAGAAAATAAAAGAAAAAGGCAGGCTCCACTCATTCAATAGATGAAATGAATAAACCTTAATCATCCAATCTTACTGTGAACGGACAATGGATGGCCGCTCACATGCCTGAAACCGGTGTGAAGCGGATCAAAACACAAAATTCAAAATAATTACAATAATTATAAGAAGAAAAAAAAAAACCACCCAACTGAGAACGCCTTACTCACAAAATATCAAGTCCTCTCTTCATAATAGATTCTATAAATGGTGGGTGAGTGAAGGGGAGCAAATTCATGGCGGCCAGTTCTACAAAAGTGGGCATTGGGCATCCATAATCGTTGCAAATGCGATCAGCGACAATTAGCATGGGCGCATATCTTATTCATTATGTCTTATATACATGATCAATCTTACCGTTGGCAATTACAAATTTTAGTAAAATTTGGTTAGATGATCGGAAAGTCCCCCTCAGGGTTAAAGGAAAGTATTATAAGGTGGCGGTAAGACCAGCATTGTTATATGGATCAGAGTGTTGGGCAGTAAAGCATAATCATGTTAAGAAGATGGAAGTTGCGGAGATGAGAATGCTAAGATGGATGTGCGGGATCACAAGGAGAGATAGGATTAGGAATGAGGAGATTAGGGGCAAAGTAGGAATAGCACCGATTGGAGATAAAATGAGAGAAAATCGACTAAGATGGTTTGGCCATGTTAGAAGGCGGCCAATGGAAGCACCTGTTAAAAGGTGTGAAGGCATAGAGATTGCCAGGACTAGGAGAGGGAGAGGGAGACCCAAGAGAAGTTGGAAAGAAACTATTAAACACGACCTTGCCTACATGGATCTAACGGAGGACATGGCCCTAAACAGATTTGATTGGCGTCGTCAAATCCATATAGCCGACCCCACCTAGTGGGAAAAGGCTTGGTTTGGTTTGGTTTGGTTTGGTTTGGTTAGATGCCATATGAGAAGGGGGCATTTATTTTGAGCAGCTTGGATTTTTAACTAGTGGCCCATGAGTCATTGAGTGATGGGTAATCCATGCCTTTTTTTTTGGATCCAAGCTTTAGATCATGCACTTTAAAATGTTTAAGAATGCCCATTAGTGCTTGCTGCGTAGAATCACAAAGTAAAAGAGAGGGAGGAAAAATTAGAGAAGAGGAAAAAAGCAAAAGCAGCAGCAGCAACAGCTTGCACCCTGCTGCAGGTACTCCTCCCCTCTCTCTCTCTCTCTCTCTCTCTCTCTCTCTCTCTCTCTCTCTCTATGTTCCACCATTGCAGAAAATATTGGTTGTATCGGATGGAAAGTTTCTTTGAAAATAGCAATACAGTTGGGTTCAATAGCTTGGGCTGATGCCTGTTATGTATCATGGTATTTTAAATGTACTTAGTATTATGATCTTTTATAGCATGTTTAGTAAAATAGGGATTTTAATGATTTAAATTCATGAAGTTGTAAACTGTGAGTTGTGACAATATACATTTGATTTTAATCACATTTTTATTTCTTAAATAATTTTTGTCTTAACTTTAAAATCATTGATCATTTCTATGTAGTTTTTCATTTTCTTGTATTTTTTTTTTATCTTTAGTATGTGCCTTAGAATATACTGTTAAAACTCACTTCAAATTTCCTTTGTCAATTATGGTTTGAGATAAATATATTTAAATTAATTATGCCTTTGTTTTTTGTGATAATTTTCTCAATTTTTATAGGATTGATCTTTTCTTTTTTGAATGATATGATTGACCATTCATATATTTCTTAGATTTAGGGTTCTTATTTTTTTATGCTCTGCTATATGATATACTGAAAAACCCGAAAATTTCATATCCCAAAATATCATAGAAAATCTGAAAACTTTGTTGTTATCTTTTGTATTCTTTTCTTCTTCAGTTTCTGCCTTATGATATACTGATAAAACCCAAAACATTATTATGAACTGTGAATTGTGAACTTTGGTTTGTGATAAATACGTTTGATTTGAATCTACCTTTCTTTTTCATAAAACTTTTTCTCAACTTTTCAATTGATCTACCATTTACATACTTTTTTATAATTTTTTGTTTTATAACCTCTAGTATCATGATTAAACATGAAAATTTGAAGTTCTTGACATTTGAGGATGATTTGTGAACTTATTATTCTTTCCATCACAGGAACTTGCCTTGTGTTGGAAGAGATACCTCTCTTGGGTCTCAATAAACTTACGAGGTAGGAAAGACGTCTTTGGTTTCAATTGGCAACGATGTCTAGGTTGAACGAAGCAGAACTAGGAAATGCTCGACCTGAAGATGTTGCATGGCTCTCATCCCTCTCTGATACAGAGCTTGTAAGAATTCTAAAACTCCAATCACATTTTTCTATCTATTTGTTTTTCCCCCTTTTAATCAATCTCTTTGATGTTTTTATCTTTGATTTCTTGATTTGTACCACCCTTCTTGCACGCAGTACTAATTCTATAAATAAAAATTAAGTGTATATCGGATCCGCTTTTTATATGGATGCCATCCAAATGAGCCCATAAATATCATAACAATTTATACGTGCTGTAACTTTTCTACAACCTCACATGGTGAACGTAAAAATAGGCACACAGTAATATCTATTGTGGTTTGCATCTCAAATGTAGAGAGTTTGGTGAGCTTTGAAAGAACCCCCAACAATTTGTCTAATAAGCATGTGGGCAGGAAGCGTAGACCTTGGTGGTTGGAGTAGGAAGAACCCTTTTGCACATTGGGGACTCTTAATTCAATTGTTTGACATGACTTACTTCATATTTTAGACTTAAAAAATGCATAATGCAATAATCACAGTATCCACTAAGAAATAGCGGAGTTTGTTTTACAGTGCATTTACATGTATGTCGAACCTAAGTTTGTTTGAACAGTTTCACAATGGACGGTATCAATTCTGCTTTGCACTTTAGGTAGCATGGATGGTTTATTCACTGCAGGTTGATGGCCCCTCAAGGAAAAGGAGTAGGCCAAAGAAACTTGGATGGAGGTAGTAAGGATAGATGTGGAGAAGCGCAACCTATCCGAGGATTTGGGATGGGATGACCAAAATGGCGAAATAGAATTCATGTACCTAATCCCGACATAGTTGGGACAAGGCTTTGATGATGGTGATGATTGATCATCATTGAATACACCGACCCTAGACTGATTAAATAAGGGTAAGGTGATAACGATAACAATGATTATTATTTCACCCCGGGCATTTTTGCATCCTTTTGCTGTAGTATCTTTTGCAAAAACTTAGAAGATGGGTAAAGGAAGAGTAATATAATCTTTTCATAACATAGAGTAATGAGTTCTTTTGCATGGTTTTGACACCATATTATAGAAATATAGCAAGGATCATGTATATGCTTTTGCTTGATTTTGGCAGAGAAATTTTTTTGCTGGGTGCATAGGAATGTCAGTGTCGAGGGATACTCTTTTGTACCATCCAACATGCAGATGTATAAACTGTGCATTTTTTGTGGAAGGTAGCAGGGTAGATTGATGACTGTTCATAGATGATTTATACAACAAATGATGTCTGGGGCCTCGTTTGATCATCAATGTTAAAATCCACCTGCTGCTCTACGTTCTCCTTCCAATCCCCAAAGAGGTCAACCTCACTTCTTTTAGTCTTATGAATTATTTCTTTCACAAGAACCCAGTGAATAAATTCTGGTTGATTGTGCCTCTAATCTTCTCCTCCGATTCGTTGTATTCTCAAAGGACCACTGTTCCTTCACTTCCAGGTGCCTTGAATAACAGAGCAATTCCGCAAGCAGGGCCTATGGCGAATATTTACAGCGCCTTGATGCTTTCTTTTCAATTGCCCAGGAGAACCAAACTTGTTGAAGTAGTTCGGGTATGATACTTGAGATACTGCCAAAAAGAAAGCCTTGCCATTACAAGGGGACATTAAAAGGCATCGAGAACATGGAAATCTAGAATGAATGGTCTTAGTGAGAGAGACATTTGTCTGTGATACCCGGACATTCAGCAAACTGAGATGTGGATGGAACTTTCACACGTAAGGTGATCTAATCAGGGAGACATTTATATTGATTATTAAAATGGCACTTATGTTTTAACATATTTGTGGAGAGGGATTTAGGTAAGATCAAAATCCTAACAATATTGTCGTAGAGATTGCCATGACTAAAACCATATCATCGTGGTAATCTATATTTAAAGGAGAATTTTTGAAAGTCCTCAACATATGCACTTTGTAAGGCTAATAGTGTAGTACAGCTGGAGATTTGTGTGCTTGAACTGGGTAAAAATTAAAAATCCTAAAAGGTTGGCCAAAGGCTCCATGGTTTTTTTTTTGGAAGATGAAGTTTTATTAATTTCTTGAAATCAAATTAAAGATACAAAACTTGTATAAGATAAAAGTGGAAAAGAAAAGAAATTGCTACAAAACCTAACAAGCACTTGCTACTGAGGTGGCTAGCTTAGCTATACTAGATACCTGCAGCACAAGGGGAGGGGAAAGGGAAGCAAAGCAACAAGGCAAAGACACAAGAAAGAAAAAAAAGGCCCACCCTTCAGGCCGGGAAGAGTAAAAAGGACAGAGTATGTCTTAATGAAATTTGGAAGAGCAGCTTCATCAGGAATGCTGAAGCAGGTTGGATTTATCTGCCACTCCACTCTGAGTAGACTAATACAACACCTTCGGCTCCTTATACTTCTGCCTGTGGGCCCAATTGCTAAAGTGGAGTGGATATCTTTCGAGGCACAATGAAACTCATCGAACTCCATTGTACATATTCACTGTTCTCCTCCTTATATCACCTGGCTCCCTCAATACTTTTCTCTTTGCTTCTTTGCTCCCTCGTCTGCATATTAAGCTCAAGGGCTACATAATGTGCACTTAAAGAGCTAAAGAGCAGACATAGCCTCTAACCTATGGTTTTGTTAAATGCGATTGTGGTAATGGTTACCAATTTGTTAGTAAGATAGAGATTAATTCCCTTCTAATTAGTAATAATAATTATTTTTAACAGGACTATGATACTAATGGTTGCGCATTCATAATCCATATAGACTCAAGTTGGTGGTTTCTGAAAAGAAAAGAAGATCCCTTTAAGATAGCAAGATGAAGCATACCGATCTTAGAAAGGAACACAAGAATTATTAGGAGATATTACGCATTGCTTTTCTTAATTTTTAGGGATATTTATTAGTGAGGAAACGTAGGAAATGAAAGTAGAAAACGTAAGGAATTTCATAGAATAGAATTAACTGTTTGTCCCTATGACCACATATGTTACCGGGAAAACTTTCCCATTTGGTATAGTAGATTCCTTGGAAGGTGATAACTAATAAGACTATAAGAGCCTTGGAAGGTGCTGACTGTCGCAACTACGAGGTAATAGATTCAAGTTTCGCATCCAAAAGGACAAAGAACTTGGGTGGCAAATGGTGGGGCTGATCAGTTAGCGAAACATGGAAATCAACTGATGCACTATTGCTGTTGATGTTTGAAGTTCCCCTTCTGTTATTTGCTTTAGACAGTTCTGTTAGATTTTTGATGAACTTCATTCTCATTTCATTATACACATACAACTAATTCTGGTCACCTGAGTAACATCACAGGTGAGAGCCCATTTTTGGCTCATCAACCATGTACCCTCCTCCCCTTCTCTCCCTCCTTGCTCTCATTACCTCTGAATTTCCATCAAACTGAGATTTTGGATCTGAGATTTGGTGGGCCCTTTCTAAACATAGCCCTTCCTATCCCCACCAGTCTCGTGTACGTGTGTGTGAATTTCATTGGTGGATCGAATTTTTTAGGTGACGTTTTTATTCGCTTGACATTTTTATATTTCTTGGATGGCTTATATCTTATTACTCACTTTTTGTAGGACATGCTGATTAGCTTGAAGAAGTTGGTCATAGAGCGCGCAAAAGTTACTGATTATGAGAATCTTGCTGACAAATTTGATGTAAAGATGCTCCGTGCTCTTGGTATGTTTTACTTAAGGACATGTTTGTTTTATTTACTTCTAAAGCGTCAAATCACTGAATAAAGGTAATCGTAAAGTGATGGTCAAGTGAACTTTCCAGTAAAGTATGATGTTTGTCTTTGTGTGGTACAGTAATGGGCTATGGTCTGATAAAGTAAGCACTTTGCCTATCTTTTATAAGGTAATGTTTTTTGGCGGTTGGTAAAGTAATGGTGAAATTTTTGGGGGCTGGAATTTCCTTTCCTATTCGACTTTACTGCACATCTTACTTTCCCACATGAAAAGCAAACATTACCTAAAAGTTTTGCATACTTGCTGTTATGAGTCAAACTAGGACTTACTTGTAATTGCAATAGTTTCAGGGGCTTTGGCCTTTTGTAATGAGTCAAAAATTGATTTTTTAATAAATGGAGATGCTCGCTCCACTCAAGGGTTTGCAACAAATCTCTTTCTCCCATTCTCTCTCTTTCTTCCTTTTTCTCTCTTCTTTTTCTTTAGGGGTTTTCTGACATTTTCAACCATCTAGGGTTCCAACTTGGTTTTAGAGCATACAATCCGATAGAAGACTGGCATAAGAAGAGATCTAATGTAGTGGAATTAGAAAATCTACCAGTTTTTTATATGTAATTTATTTCTAGCTGATTTGTGTGTAAGGAGTCAATTTGTTATTTGTGTTCGGCATTCCCAAATCGACACGCTACTGTGTTTGGAAGTTCTTTTTATTTGTGGTTGCATCCTCTAGTACACATCAAAAGTAGTTCCAACTGTTTTTTGAAGAGTAGGAGACTGGCCGACAAGTTCAGTGTGTTTGACAACCCTATTCTTGGAGTATATGTGATTGGTAGTCCACTATACTTGCCTTCTTGGAGTATTTGAAGGTTTATTTAAAGCAGAAGCCTTGGGCTTATTCTATAGGAGCCCTCTCTTCAGTTCGACAGGTAGTGGTGACTCTTCAAAAGGTTGGGCAGTTCTCTAACATGTGAAAATGTTGTTTCTCCTGTTCCTAGTCTATGATTAAAATCAAGTTTACATAAAATTGAAGTCAATGGTACCAAATTTTGAAGGGAACCTCTTCCATATTTGGGTGCTTGTGTATGCATCCAAATTTGTCTTATCTGATTTGTCAAAGCATGATCAGGCAAATCAGATTGTATAAGCATTAATTAAGGAGTGATTTGTGGTAGAGGGTTGTTCTTCTTCCAAAAGGGAGTGATTAAGTTTTTGCTCTGGAATGGAGTCTAAGCAATAGGGTGAAAGTTCACTACCTTCTAATCAACTACTTCCTAGTGTTGTTAACCCAAATACAAGGATTACTCCAAGTCTTTTTAATGTTAATGACTATAAAGATTGGGCCCATTTAGCCAGAATGGCCATTGTAGGATAAAAAAGACTTGGTTACATTGATGGAAGTATTCAGTAACCAGAAAAGAAGGATCCAAAATATTCAGATTGGGTTTCTAAAAATATACTAGTGATGAACTACATCCTGAATTCAACCGAAGAGAGTTTTGTGGGAAGTTTTGAATATTCTGACATTGGTAAGGAACTTTGGGACTCCATTGAGGCAACTTATGCCCAGCTATCACTAGGCCATATATCTACTATGCTATCAGTTTGGTTAGCCAGTTCTTGCATGCTTTAGAATAGATCATTTGGCTGCCGTTCAAAGAATTATTAAGCTCTTAAAATCATCATCAGGTCAGGGAATCTTATATAAATCACCAGGGCATGTAAGAACATAAGCCTATACTGATGCCGATTTGGGCAAGGTCCAAGACAGACAGAAAATCTACTATAGGAGACTATATGATGGTTGGGGGAAAATATTGATTCTGTTAATATAAAAAAGCAAGCAATTACGGCAAAATCGGGTGTTGAAGCTGAATATCAGGTTTTGGCCCATGGATGCTGTGAATTGATGTGGCTGAGGATATTGTTAGAGGAAATAGGGTTCAAGTAAGGTGGGCCCACGTTTTGTATTCTAACTGTTCTTAAGCAATGAAATTAGCCAAGAATCCAACATATTATGAAAAAAACAAAGCATGTAGAAGTTGATTGCCACTTCATCAGAGAGGGTCGAAAAAAGGGATGTGGCGCTCATATATACAAGTACTGAAGAACAAGTTGCAGATTTTGTTACAAAAGCAGTCAACAAGAGATAGTTAAATGATACTGTCCAAGCTGGGCATAGTAAATATATATGCACCAACTTGAGGGGGAGTGTTATATGTTAGATTAGGACTTACTTGTAATTCCTATAGTTTCAGGGGCTCTTATGTAATTAATAGAAATTATGGGGTTTTTTTGTAATTAATATTTTTTTAATAAAATAGAGATGGTCACCCCATGTTTGTTATCCTGAGAATTCATGTTTGGGTTGTGGCAAAATTTTACCCTAGCTATCAACCTACCTAATGTAGCCCTCCTTCACCCGGGCTTGGGACCGATGGTTAAAAGTAAGAAGGATACAATTAGAAATGAGTGCTTTTGAGAGCGTTTAGAGGTAGCACCAATAAGGAGTTAATTAGAGAAAGCCGTTTGAGACTGTGTGGGCATATTTAGCGCCGACTAGCGATGGCTCTGGTATGAAAATTTTTGGCTATGCAGGTTGATGGAACACTTAGGGGAAGGGGTGGGCTGAAGAGGATGTGGATGGAGGTAGTAAAATCAGGTCTGAAGAAGTGCAACTTATCTTAGGATTTGACTCATGATAGATTGGAATGGAGAAACATAATTCATGTAGTTGAACCCAACATAGTTGGGACAAGGCTTGGAGATGGTTGTAGAAGATAGCAGGCCCAACAGACCAGCAGGCCCGCAGGCCCAGCTCATGTACAAAGCCCATACATGGGATATACAGATAGGATAGGATTTAGTTCCTAATTTTTCTCTCCTTCTATGTATAGGATATGATTGATTCTTTCCCTTCTTTTGTGATTCTAATTTGTAACTACTTTGTAATCTTTACTAAATTAGAGCCTTATTAAGGCATTACATTAATATAAATATGACAGTCGATGCTCTGGAATGGCACGACCTTCTCTCCACTCTTCTTCTTCTCATTCTTCTTCCTCCTTCTTATGTTCTAACATGGTATCAGAGCCTTGTTACATTGGAGATCTCATCTACATTAACAGAGCAACATAGATCATGGATCTGTGCCTTTAAGGAGCAAAACGTAGGTGAAAACCTACTGTTTCTTCAACAGTGATCAAAGTGGCCCACCTACGATCAACTCAAAATCCACGGGACTCCTTCCCATCTTGGTCGCCCATCTCTCCTCATCTTTTTGGAGATTTTTTCAGTATTTATCAGCGATCAGAGGTAGGTGTTTTGATCCATCTTGTGGTTTTTCACTTTCGTTAAATAGTTTTCATCTCAGCCGTCCAAAATCTCTGATTCTGTACGGATCTGGATGCTACTTGTATTGCTGGAAAGGAAATTGGATACTGGTCCTCTGCTACTGATCTGATCACCATTCAGATCCATCTGTGGGCCCCCCATGCATAGATCTCTCCTCAAAATCCAGTTCGTCTGGGTTGTTTTTCTGCCCATATTGCACTGTTTGTGTGCTATTTCATGTTGACTGGTTCCTCAGCCTCTCCATCTGCATATTCCTGTGATATTACTACTGATAGTGCTTCTGATTAGTGCTAATTGCTACTATTTGTGTCGTTGGGTGGAAATCTGCAATTTTAGTACACTGTGGCAATCGACACCTTTAGTGCTAATTGCTACTGTTGGTTTGAGTGCTGCTCTTCTTCCTCTTTGGCACTGTCATCAATCCTTGTTACTGCTGTCTGCTTGGTTGCTGTCATTGGTTGTTACTTATTGCTATTCGGGCTATTCGTACGGTTGCTATTATGGACAAATATGATGTTATTCCTGTTAAATTCAATGGAAATAATTATATGGCCTGGTCGTTTCATCTGAGGAATTTTGTCGAAGGCCAAGGACTGTTTGGTTATCTTGATGGTTCGATAACTAAACCTACTGCAACTACTGACACAAAAGCATTAGCCACCTGGTCTAAAGAAAATGCTAAGGTCATCACTTGGATTCTTAACTCCATCGACTCTTCTCTTGCCATTGCTCTTCAAGCATACACTACTGCATCTGATATGTGGGGTCATCTCAAAAATGTTTATCATCAAACAAATAAAGCCCGCAAATTCCAACTCGATAGTGAGATTGTAAAATTCAGTCAAGGTGATAAATCTGTACAGGCGTATTTCAATGGATTTCTCACCTTATCGACTGAGAGGGATGCTATGATTATTCAGTCTGTGTCTGCTGGGTTTCTATCTGAGGCTCTTAAATTACAAGAGGAAACCCACATCAGCCAGTTCCTTATGAATCTCAGACCCGAATTCGAATCTGTTCGGTCGGCACTCATGAATAGAGAAGTCACAGCGAACCTGGATACATGCTTCCAAGAAGTCCTTCGAGAAGAACTTCGCCTCAATTCTCAGCGTAGCATTCTTGAAGAACCAAAGGCCTATCTCGCTCCTCTTCAGACTGAGTCTGCTCTTCTGGCAGCCCCCAATCCCAAGCCTACTCAATGCTATGAGTGCAAAGGCTTCGGTCATCTGGCCAAGAATTGTCGGAAGAAATTGGTTTGCAGATATTGCAAACGCTCTGGTCATCTTATTGATGACTGTCGTAGCTTACAGCGAAAGAATGGACCTCAGCAGAAGCAAAATTCTTCCACCATGCCCAGACAAAGTACTCCAGCTGCGTTCCAAGTTCAAGCCCATCTCCCCGATACGGAAAGCACTTCTTCTGGGGTTGTCTCCATGACTCCAGCCCAGATTCAAGAACTGATTTAGAACACGGTGACCTCAGCATATGCTTCCATTGGTTTCAATGGTGGTCGGTATCAAACTCATTCTCCTCTAGCATTTCCTGCTTTTCATTCTTCAGTCTCTCTGTCTTCCTCCATCACCCCATCTACCTGGTTTTTAGATTCCGGAGCATCAAACCACATGACTTCTGTGGAAACCAGCTTTACAACCTCCCACCCTTACCTTGGTAAAGATAAAATCACTACTGCTAATGGAGACCAATTAATCATCTCTGGAATTGGTCCCATTACTCTATCTAGTGGTTCGGACCAGTCTCTCCACCTATCCAATGTCTACTTTGTTCCCAAATTATCAGCCAATTTACTTTCTGTCGGCCAACTTATTGATGATGGGTATCATATTAACTTTTCTTCCACTGGCTGTGTCATACAGGAGCGGCAAACTGGGAAGGTGATCGTGAAGGGGAGTAAACATGGTCGACTGTTCCTGCTGGACATTGGACATCATTCCCTATTTTCTTCTTCTTCTAGTTTCAATAAATTGTGGACTATTTGGCATAGTCGTCTTGGTCATGTGAACAATGCTTCTTTACTTTCTCTGTTTAAAATTGGTTGTTTAGAACCTACTGTTGATAATAAAATGATGTCCTCTTTACTTCAATCAAAGTGTGAAACGTGTTGTTTGAGTAAGAGTCATATTTTGCCTTTTCCTATTCACCGTTCTCGTGCATTATCATCTTTTGATATCATTCACACTGATGTTTGGGGAATTGCACCCACTTTGAGTAGGACAGGGTTTAAGTATTATGTGACTTTTATTGATGATCATTCTCGATTCACTTGGATTTATTTCATGCGCCTCAAATCTGAAGTCTTTTCTTATTTCCAAAAGTTTTACAATATGGTTCACACACAATTTCAGAAGGATATAAAAATCCTTAGGTCTGACTCCGGCGGAGAATACATGTCCCATGATTTTTCTGCCTTCCTGTCTGATAAAGGCATTCTACACCAAAAATCCTGCCCACATACTCCACAGCAAAATGGTGTTGTGGAGAGGAAAAACAGGCATCTTCTTGAAACTGTTCGTACTCTCCTTCTTGCCTCCTTAGTCCCTCCAAAATTTTGGTGCGATGCTGCACAGACGGCTGTATATCTTCTCAATCGTCATCCTAGGTCCGTTCTAGGAAAGACTACTCCATATGAAGCTCTCTTTGGTCATACCCCTTCCTATTCTCACTTGCGTGTTTTTGGTTGTTTATGCTTTGTCCATCTTCCACCTACAGAACTCACTAAGTTGTCACCTCAGGCTGCCAAATGTCTCTTCCTCGGTTATCGTACTGAACATAAGGGATTTCTGTGTTATGACCAATCCGAGAAACGCATGCGAATATCTCACAATGTGATCTTCTTGGAACACATTCCGTTCTTTTACTTGCGTTTAGACACTCATCCTGTTGCTGTGTCTTATCTGCCACAATTCCCTCCAACTACTTCTCCCCCACCACCTATTACTAATGTCTATGTCCGGCGTACTACGGTTCCTCCTGTGGGGCCTCATTCTCCTGATCCTATCCCTATGCTGCCTCCTGCTCCCTCAGGTATTACTCCTTCCTCTACTGATACTGTCATACCCCTGCGACGCTCTAGTCGACCTTCTGTTGCTCCTGACAGATATGGCTTTCCTGCTCTTTTCACTTCTTTGGATAGTGCTCCTATACCCACCTCTTATTCACAGGCTTCGAAGATTGCATACTGGCAGGATGCTATGACTGAGGAGTTGCTTGCTCTTGAAGCGAACAACACATGGGAATTGGTACCGACCCCAGCTGATGCATCTGTTATTGGCAGTAAATGGGTCTATTCCATAAAAGTTCACTCTGATGGGAGTCTTGACCGTTATAAAGCCAGATTAGTGGCACTGGGTTATAAGCAGGAGTATGGGATTGACTATGAGGAGACCTTCGCACCTGTGGCTAAAATGACCACTGTTCGCACTGTCCTTTGTGTCGCTGCAGCTCGCAACTGGCCTCTATGGCAAATGGACGTCAAAAATGCTTTTCTACATGGGGACTTGCGCGAGACTGTTTATTTAAAACCTCCACCAGGATATGCTTGTCCTCCAATGCATGTATGCAAATTAAGGAAAGCTCTTTATGGGCTTAAACAAGCTCTTCGGGCTTGGTTTGATAAATTCCGGGCAGCAATCCTTCAAGCAGGGTTTCGTCAGAGTCACTCTGATAGTTCCCTCTTCCTCAGATGGACATCGAAGGGCTACACATTCCTCTTGGTCTATGTTGATGATATGATTATCCGTGGAAATGATACTGCCGGCATTACGGATCTCAAACACCACCTTACTCGCCACTTCCGGATGAAGGATCTTGGTCCTCTCACCTATTTTCTGGGGCTGGAGTTTGTGCGTGACAAATCCGGCATTAGGGTCCTTCAGCGCAAATATGCGACAGACTTGATCACGTCAGCCAGGCTTGATGATGCTCACACTTTTGATACGCCTCTGGAATTGAACAGCAAAATCAGTTGCGATGATGGCACTCCCCTGGATGATCCCTCTGTTTTCCGGCGGATAGTTGGTAGTTTGCTCTACTTAACTATGACTCGGCCGGATATTTCTCATGCCGTTCATACGGTCAGTCAGTTTGTTAGCAATCCCCACAAACCACACCTTGCTGCTGCATTACGCATCCTCCGCTATGTTAAGGGAACACTACATCATGGTCTCTTCTTCCCTTCTGATACTTCTCTGCAATTATCAGCTTATGCGGATGCTGACTGGGCTGGCTGTCCGGATTCTCGGCGGTCTACCACTGGCTGGTGTATGTTTCTTGGAAAATCTCTCATTTCATGGAAGTGCAAGAAACAGACCACTGTCTCAAAGTCTTCTGCTGAGGCAGAATATCGGGCGATGTCCTCTGCCAGTGCTGAAATTATCTGGCTCCGCCGCCTTCTGTGTGAATTGGGTGTTCTTGTTGGTAGCTCCACACCTCTCCATGGGGACAATACCAGTGCTACTAGAATTGCCAACAACCCCGTCTTCCATGAAAGAACTAAACACATTGAGATTGACTGTCACTTCATCCGCCAACATATCGTTACTGAGAAGATAACTCTACCTCATGTCTCTTCTTTTAACCAGTTAGCGGATATCTTCACCAAAGCCCTTCTCCGACAACGTCATCATGATCTCACTCGCAAATTGATGTTTTCAATCTTACCACATCAATTTGAGGGGGAGTGTAGAAGATAGCAGCCCCAGCAGACCAGCAGGCCCGTAGGCCCAGCTCATGTACAAAGCCCATACATGGGATATACAGATAGGATAGGATTTAGTTCCTAATTTTTCTCTCCTTCTATGTATAGGATATGATTGATTCTTTCCCTTTTGTGATTTTAATTTGTAACTACTTTGTAATCTTTACTAAATTAGAGCCTTGATTAAGGCATTACATTAATATAAATATGACAGTCGATGCTCTGGAATGGCACGACCTTCTCTCCACTCTTCTTCTTCTCATTCTTCTTCCTCCTTCTTATGTTCTAACAATGGTCGCCCCACTCTAGGTTATGCTTCAAATATCTTCTCCCTCAACTTTTTCTCTCTTCTTCTTCCTTTCTTTTTTTTTTTTATAATTTTTTTTTACACTTTTTCAACCAAGACCCTAGATCTGAACCAATCTAGGGTTCCAACTCTGGCCACTTTTTTCTTTTTTGATTGGGATAATAAAGGGAATCTGACTATACTGACAAAAGAAAAAAAAATCTGACTGAAAATGAAAAGTTTCCTTTAGACATTCATTTTGAAGCTTAGAACTATCAACCTAACAACTATATTTTTCATGATGTTTCCATCTGTTAAAGATCATTCTTTCTCTCTTCGCATTTTTGTGATGAATTTTGGGTCAAATGGTATCTCTTCGGAGTATTTTATTACATGGAAAGTGGTGACATTTTGAGATATCCTTTTACTTAAAGTTGTCATGGAGATACCCTTATGATAAATTAAACAATAAAACTCGACAGATTTTTGTTTGGTTTCATCTTGCAAGTGGACTAGTCCTTCATCATTGACTCTAGGACTACAGAGAGGAGGCTGTCCATATGGAACGCAAATTGCGATCTTCTTGTAGGTGTTGTTTGTAAAATGAAAAATAGCCCCTTGTATAGTGGGTTTTCTTTTCCAGGTTCTGTTGCTATAGAGGCATTGTATCTTCCTATAATCTCACAACATAATCAAGTGGCAGAATTTAGGGATAATTTATTCACAGGCTGTAGGCAGCTTCCTTTTAGGAGATCAATGATCTCCAATTTTCTTTGTTTAGATGACATGTTCCAGCATGGAGGTATGGGCTCAACTAGGAGATAAGCTCCTTCGGGGTGTAGATTGTAGGTAAAATAGAGTGAGATCCAGGAAAAGCTTTTGTGAGGATCATGCTGAATTGGATTTTATCTACAAGGACTATTTTGGATTTCTTTGTTAGCTTTTCCCCCTTTTTCCTAAAATAGAATATTGGCATTTTAAACTAGGTGAAAGATTTTTGGATAGGGTTGTTCATTGGCTCTTGAGCCCATATCACACTCAGAAGGTGCTCATTTTTGCAACCATGAGGTTGCATGTTTAGCTCATGTTACCATTAAAATACTTTTTTTAAAAAGCTTCATTGGCTAACGTGAATAGATATGATTACATAGTGGGCAACGTGTCTATCCGATCCTGCACTCTATCCTTGCTATATCTGGGTATCATGCTGATGACTATAATGACTTGTGCCAATTTCTTGATTATCAACCTATGTCGTCTATTTTCTCCATTTGGTACAAGTGCTTCCTGATAGGGGTTCATTTATGGCAGGTGTAGACTCCGGGTCTCCAATACCCAATTCTAAAACTTACCTGGGCTGTTTCCCATTGTCCCGTTAATAGTGCTGGTTTAGAAGTCCTGGGATGACTTTGGTTAAAACCTGTTTACTGTTAGTACATGCAATTTTCGGGTCACGTGTTTATTAACATCTTATCCATATAACTTGGCATATAGATCAACAAGGCCCTACCGACCTATGCATAAGGTAATGAGAAAATGATCTTTCTTGTGGAAGGCAAGGAATGGGAGAAGTTTGCCAGAAAAAAATTAAGGAAAAAAACTTTTGAAATTATGTGAGATTTTCTTCTGTAGTTGCAACAGCTGTTGTTTGCTAATCATTGCACTAAATTAGGGGAAAAACCTGCCTTCGAAGTGTGTTATTTGGACTGGACTCAGTAAAATTAAAATAAGCAGCTTTATGTTGGATGCACCCCCAGAAACTTTGTAGGGAACTGTGACAAAATGTTTGGAGCGTTGGTTTTGTGTGAAATTTCTTTTTGCTGGAATCTACAGATATTAGCACAAGTCGTCAACCTTGGGTGATTTTTCCTTGAGGGCACCTTTTTTTTTTTTTTTTTTTGGGGATGACGGTGAAATTCTTTGAGGGCAACTGTTAAGCTAAATTGGCTGAAACTATTTGGTTTGGTTAGTTTACCGAATTGAACCACCCCCACAAAACCATTATCCGAAATCTAGGCATAGTTCTGTCAAAATGTATGTTTCAGTTTTGAATTCATTGATCCAAAACAGGCCAAAATTCCTAATTTCAGCCAAATCCCTTGCATTTTTTGTTCAATTCCAATTTTATCTACAAAATGTCCTCCATTGGGGGCAAAACATCAAGGTCGTTTCTAGTCTCTTGTGAATGGAGAAGGGATTTTAGCACCCCTTGAAACCCAAGATTTACATATTTATATCATTGGGATTTATTTTACTAAGGTAATGCCTACATATTTCCTTAAATATATAGTTTGTCTAACTTTCTACCTTTTTTCAAGTAATATATTTTTAAAATTGTTAATAGTTCTTTTGAAATAGAACCCCAAAATACCAAATCAGCCAAAATGTTCAAAATTGTAGTCAAACTGAAATAGTGCCAGGAATGAAATTGACAACTACGGTGCCAACTGATCAAAACAGTTCCACACCTCATCCAGAATTACCTTATACATCGAGGCTGAAATGAAGAGCCTAAACATACTTGCTTCTGAAACATGTAAAAGGTTTCTGTTTCTGCTACGCTTCAGCTGATGTAATAGAAACAAATATGCATTTTATTAGATGTACTAAAAATAATTGATGTTTATCTAAAGGTTTCTTTTTTTCAGGAGTTATTTTACTGGAATACATCAGAGAACGTGTCAAGAATTCTTCGGCCTTTTCAAGTATGCCTGAGGCTTCTACGATTTTAAATGATTGCAATTTGTTAAGGATCATGAAGGCGGCGGAAGTTCAAGACACAGTGGCAAGAACTGGTGCCTCTTTGAAAAGGAAAAGAACGAGATGAATATTAATTGCAGTCTGTTGTGTGCAACAGGTGATTGTTCTGTTTGTGTTTTTTTTGCTATTTTATTAGAAAGTTGGACGACATTGTTACCATCCATTTAAGAAATGCAAGGGTGATTTGTGGTGAGATCCTTTGCCCAAAGTTAGAGAAGAATTAACGGTCAATCAGAAAGGGGCCATGTGGAATATAGATTGAGTTAATTAGCCGCACTAGGTAGGGCGGTTGTGTGGGTGTATATCTACACCATTATTTATTTCTATGTGATTTAAGGCAAAATCATTTTGGCTATGTCATTGCCTTACATTGAATGGTTAGAAATTACGAGCAGGGCTGATGTTTGGCCCTTCATCTCTACAAACTATTTACCTACCTGGTGGGGTTGAGAACAACACATGCATGCTACCTGGTACCTGTAGGGGGACCGTAGTCTATTAAAATGGGGACCGACAGGCGGGCAGCATTTTTTGATAACAATGCGGGTCATTGGAAATTGTTTTGACATCATGACATTTACAAGGCAATCAATACACCAGACTATGTATCAAGGAATAAGGATTACTCCTTAACTGGACATCTATATCACTATGACCAACTGTAAGCTTGATAAATTGTACGTCGATTAACGCCCTTTCTCTATAAATTCTCTGACAATACCCCTTTAATGAAATTCTGCAGGTTTGACTGAGACTCACGGTGTGGACATACCAAGTATTTATTAATGTACGAAGGTATCCATCAACAAACAATAACATTGGTGTTTCGGAATGCACATAATTTAATTGTTCGAGTAACAATATGGCGGATCTGATTACCAAATCTTTACCAAAATCAATATTTCAGAAGTTTGTATATGAGATTGACATGCGTAGAGTTCATTATCAAACTATGTAAATGGTTGTTATAATCAGGGAGAGTGGTTTATCAGGGAGCATCCTGAAGTATGCTATCCATGGACATTTGTGCGTTGTACTCTTTTTCTTTCTCTAGGTTTTATTCCACTGGGTTTTCCTAGTTAAGGTTTTAACAAGGCCGCATTATGCACGTCTAACACCAGTTCAATGATCTTGAAGAATGTTGTACTCTTTTTCCTTTCGTTTTGGTTTTTTCCTACTGGGTTTTCCTTATCAAGGTTTTTAATAAGGCAACTGTCTTTGAATGGTGGTCATCCAAGGGGGAGTGTTATGATATATGGATCTTAGGTGGATGCTCACTTAATATGAGTTAGGGTTCCTCTCTTATGAGGCTACTTTACATATAAATAGGATTCTCTCCTTGTATTTGTATAAATAGATAATGAGATAACAGAAAAGCTCTCTCTTCTCCCTCGAATCTTCTTTCTCTTGGTCTCTCTTTTCTATTACTTCTTTACTAAACCTATTAACCTAGCTTTTATGGACCCTTGACCGTCGCTTGGAGGTGTACAGTACACATCTTATAGATGGAAAGTGAATTTGAATGGTTTGGATTTGAAAGGTGGTCCCTTGAAGTGATAAATTATGCACAAATAAAGTGTTTCTAAATTCAGTGTATATTTTAATTATCACTATTTGCCACAACTTAGTTTAAAATCTGTTGCATTCTTTAAGATTTTTTTAACTTTAAATAGTATAATAATTTATTATTACATTATTCTATTACTTTATTATTATATTATTCTACTCTAAATTATTTTACTCTATTAGTGTTTAAACCCATAGTATTTTGTTCTACACATATCCAAATGGTCCCTTGGACATGGTTTTGGGCCTTTTGCTACATGGAATCTTTTCTACACATATTTAAACCTATGATATTTTCACATTAATGTTTATGTTTATTGGAGACTTTTCACAAGCAACTATTTTTCTTTTTTATTTTTTGGGGGAGTGGGTGGGTGGGGAGATTTCCCAGGCGACTTGAGCAACCATTTTGGAACTTCTTTCATATTAACAAATTAGTATAAACAATCCGATTTAGTTATATACAATAAGTGAAAAAGGAAATCTAAAAAATTTATTTGAAGAGGCTGCAAGAGAGAGAGAGAGAAGGGACCTGCAATTTTTCAAACACCATGGCAGTAAATTGGTCATGTAGCAACGAGAATTGAGAAGACCAGATCCAGTCCGAAGTTAAATTGATGAGCTGGGGCATTTCTTGCATTTGAATGCACAAAGAAAATATAAAAGACAAACTCTATGGAAAATCGTGCATGCTATTTTACTGTCATTTGGTGCGATGCTTTTCCATGTCAAAAGAAGAAACATGAGTTGTTTTCTCTGTGAAAAATTATTCCTCAGGGTAAAGGTCGAAACTGAATAAATGAAAATTGTGAAATTTCAATATTATGCAAAAATAACCATTTTTTTCTTTTCTTTTGCTTCTTCGTCGTTGTGATCTTCTTCTGGCTATGTTGGATTGTTGATTGGGTGTGATAATTTTAACTTGAGCTTTCAGGGATCGAGGACTTATTTCTTAATTTAAAATATTTATATTTAGAGAATTTTTGAGTTTTCAGACATGCGGAATTCTTGAATTCTCCATTTTAGTTGAACATCTAAGAATTCTACCAAAAAAAAAAATTAAACAAACTGAAATTATTCTAATATTCTCTGAATTCCAGTAAAGGAACATCAACACCACACACCCACATGAGTGTATTGCCCTGCCTTTGCAGTAACGATAAGGGGTAAAGTAGAATATAGATTTCATTTAAAAGAAGAGTCTCCGAAGACTCGAACTCCCGTATGCTAGTAGGGCCTAGGACTAAACATTGCCATAGTTGAAACGAGTCAGCGCCTCAACTCACAATGGTCTGATGTTCTCTCTCTCTCTTTCCAATTTCCACGCGTCATTTAATCGTCGGTCCCATAATCGGTGGACCTATGATTTTGATGGTCAATTAATAGTTTGAAGTATCTTCTGCTTTTTTTTTTTTTTCCCTACAGACTGAACTCAAAAGGCACACACTGAATATAGTCGTTAATAGTTTGAAGTATCTTCTGCTTTTTTTTTTTCCTACTGACTGACCTCAAAAAGCACACACTGAATATAGTCATTTCAGGGGTGATAACATCTCTATTAAGTTGAAAAACTTTTAGAGAAGAAGAGAGTTATATTCAAATTCAAAAGATTTTTTATCTTTTATCAGTATGTAATGATTAACGCATGTAAACACAAGTAAGCCTCATTGCAAATACCAACGGGTACAATTTGGTGACAGAAAGTATAAATATAAAAGCCTCCCTGTTCTGTAGGACCTGAACATAGTTTTTGTCGCATGGAATTAGTCCATCAGCATTGCCAGTGGAGTATTACACGAGATGGAGGAACTTGACACTATTTTAATTGTATGGAATCTATGTTTTAAAAATGGAACTGGACAGTGACATAAAAATTATAAAAATAAAAGTAAGATATTGAATTCAATCCTGAAATGGTAAAATTATGATTTATTCATCAACCTATCCAATTGAATGATTTTTTACCACTAGAGTGACATTTTTGGATGCGCCAAAGAAGCTTAAGAAAATAATAAAGTAGAAAAATATAATCTTTCATTTTCTAAACGTAAAAACTTGATTTTCTGGCAACTCAAGAAAAGTGAGAAAAAGATATTTTTTCTTTTAAAAAGTCCAATATTGTAATCCTATAATTCCCCCCTAGATAATTTTATCTAAAACACTTTCTAAGTATTTCCAAAATCTAGTGACTAGAAACTTTCCTGACTATTAGCTAGATTTCAATATTGGAATCACATCAGATAGTATTTTGAAAGGAAAATGCTCTTTATAAATATCTTCTTGACTAAACCTATTAATTTAGCTTTTATGGACCCTTGACCATCACTTGGAGGTGTACTGTACACATTTTATAGATGGAAAGTGAATTTGAATGGTTTGGATTTGAAAGGTGGTCCCTAAAGATGGACTTGAAGTGATAAATTATGCACGCATAAAGTGTTTCTAAAATTCAGTGTATATTTTAATTATCATTATTTGCCACAACTTAGTTTAAAATCTGTTGCATTCTTTAAGATTTTTTGAACATTAAATAGTATAATACTTTATTATTACATTATTCTACTCTAAATTAGTTTACTCTATTAGTATATAAACCTATAATATTTTGTTCTACACATATCCAAATGATCCCTTGGACATGGTTTTGGGCCTTGGCTACATGGAATCTTCCTTTAAAGGATCCATCATTTAAAACTGGAAGTAGAGATTTAACAGTGATGGTCAAAGCCATTGGAAGTTTGTTAGGTCATTACTAATTTAATATAGATCTTTCATCAATTTAGGCAAATTGAGCCATTTTTAATTAGCATTAGAAGGATTAGGATAGACCAACTGTTCCAAGGCACCAATTTCACTCGATGTGGTCATGTGTTTGAGGTGTTTGGTCTGATTTATAAAAAAAATAAATTAGATGTTATGAAGAAGACGTGATTTGTTTGGAACTAGTTTTTTTTATATAAATCTAAACATATTTAGCTTTCTTAATTTTTTTCTTGATCGGTAACTATAAATTATATTAAAATTTTGAAAGTAACAACAAATAAGCTCCATAGAGAGTATAAAGTTCATTTGTCTAGTGTTCACAATAAACCAATTGGCTGTAGTCTTTTTGTCAATAAGATTTTCGCATCAAAAGATGTGACGAGTGACAACCTATCCTATGAAAAAAGAGGCATTTTCTCCCTTTGATTTTTACGTAGTTTCTTTGAAAATGAGGGAACGACTTGAAGATTTCACATAGACTTTGAAATTTCAAAAGAAAGACTTAGAAGTGATCTCTACTTGATTTGGAAAATGCTTGCTTTTCTTATCTTTTAAAGACTCATCAAGTCTCACCACATGGTGGTCCGCCCCTAGCACGCGTCTGTGCATCATGCAATCTTGTGGAAGTGGAGCGGAAAAGTTTGGTTTTCTCCATAGAAAAAAAGCACTTATGTTAGGTGAACATTTGTCGACAAAAGAAAAGAAAGAAAAAGACTTTTCTAGTGACAACGATATTTTTTTTTCTATGGCGACAATATATTTCATTGACTCCAAAGTATAGCCACATTCTTTTACCCAAAAAAAATCCAGCCACATATAGATAGACAATGTTTTTCGGTGCCAGCAAGATTGTTTTTTTTTTTTTTTTCTACATGGAAAATATATTTTATTGACTCTAAAGCTTGGTATTAAATTCCGGTCAACACCGAGTAGACTCGGGCGAGTAAGAACCGAATTGGATGAGGCACCTGCACAAGTCAAGGACTGTTTCGGAAAGAAATTAATAAAATTTCCACAGAGATACTATGAGAGCATTGTATATACCTCAACTGGTTGAAGTACAATGACATTCACTGAGCATGGCAATTACCACTCATACCTAAAAATGAAGAAAAGCACGTACCTGCAGTCCATGACAAACTATAAATTAAACAGAAATAAAAAATGAAAACGTATACATCTGCAGCTCTGATTGCCCAAATCCAAAAAATTGTGCCTCGACTCCATCCGTCAATGTAACAAACATATTAGATGTTGTTAATCTGAATTCCTCAAAAGACCATTTTCTCTAACATTGAAGTCAAAATTTTCTTAGTGATAAAAAAAAAGTAAAGAAATAAATCAACTGTGAGAAAGAAGATAATGTAGTGGAAACCATATTTATAGTGGAAAACAACACATCAAGAGGATGCCATGAATCTAGCATAAATGATTGATTACGGTTCAAAATTAAGTAGCTGCAAAGTTACAAAAAAGAATACAAAAATGAGTTGGAAACTCACTTGCTTGTGGTGGCTGATAATATATATAGGACGCATGTGCAAATATAAAAAGGCAAGTCATATTGCTATGCTTTGGAAGTGATCTTATTAGAAAAGAAATAAAAGCATTAAGTGATGATATATTAGATTTGGACCATAGATTAATTCTCAATTTCATGAAGATTTCGCAACTGCATATCATCTAATTATAAAGGCATTATTGAAACAGAGCATCACTTCATATATCCCTTTCAACATTCCCAATCGTCAAATAAAATACTTCAAAATATGTTTTAAAATGTATTCACAAATGAATTCAAAACTTTGGTTTAGCATCGAGTTTTCTGAATCACAAAAAAAGTGAATTTTTGTTTTTATTGAATGCTACCTTTGCCAAAGTCTGTATTTGTTATCACTTTTTTACACTTTTTACTGAATTCAGGAAGAGTTAAACTGTCTTTCATATTCTTAGATATTGAAAATGACTGAACTAAAGGCATGTTTGGTGCTCTGAAGAACTTGAATATAGGGATGTTTGCCAACAAAAAATGAGTAGTTGGTTTGTTTCTGGTCTTAATGCAGTAACTGGACACAAATACGCTAACAGTTTCCAATGAATAAGATGGAAATGAGAAGCCTGGCTACTCATTTCCACATACAACTTCCAAGACAGCTTAAAACTCGGCACAAATACTTCACAAGTGGCTTCCACATCGATCATACGTATGGAGTCACTATTTGGAGTACATCCAAACACACCCTAGGTTCAAAGTGAAATATGGATTTTAAAGTCAAATTCAAAGAATAACTCATAGAATGTGTATTTGTATTATATTCTTTGTGAAATTTAGAAAAGTCCGTTTTAAAATCTGTTTTAAAAAGTATTCACAAATGAATTCGTTTCTCTTAAAATGAATTCATTTGCAACCTTCACATATCCTTTCCATGTATCATGTGGTTGTGATAATAAAGGCACAATTCTTACACCTGAAGAGCATCAACTCAATTAAAAAAAAAAATGAAGTTCATGAATTCTCAAATAAAAAGGCATAGTAACCAGATTTTCCATCACTATGGCATTTTATCAAACACCATATGCACATAAAGCTAAACAAAAAAGACTACCATAAATATGATAAACAAACACATAAAATAGAAACACCCGGAAGAATAAGATGAAAAAAATCCCTTTAGGGACCATCGAAGAATTCTATTACTTGTGAAACAAAACCCCCATATATATCACAAGTAAAACAGAACCATCAATTTGTCCTTATCACTAGGTAGGAGAAGACTATTAGATGGAACTGGGGAAGAAATAACACCCATCGTTGAACATCGTATGCCTTCTTCTCTGATTTTTTCGTTTCTTTTCCCTCTTATCATAGTATGCCTTCTCTGGTTTTTTCTTTGCCCACGTAACTATTGGCAATCATTGACTATGTAGGAGAAGACTATCAGATAGTATTGGTGAATATTACAGAGAAACAAACCTGTTATATTCTCTGTTTACCTTTATTCAGTTTCAACTCTATATTTGATTGAAAATATAGACCCTAAACCTAGAAATCCACGTAACTGAGAAGGAAAACAAAAAAACGATTTAGGAGAACATGAATAAAAAAAAAAAAACAACCAAATACCTGATATCCGGCCAAAAGTATGAGAAAATCCCAAAATCTGTGTGACTGTTGTGGGGAGGGTTTAGAACAGAAGGGTAGTGACTTTTGGAGAGATCGATGAAGAGAGCTGCTAAATTTTGACCATCTGTTTGTTAATGTATCACTAATTTTTGTTTTGACTATCAATTTCAAAGTTTTAGATGGGTAATGGAATAAGTCTTATCTTTTAAGATGATTAATTAACACATAATGTTCACATTCTGTGGGCCATTGCCGGACGACATACCCATATTTTACATGATATGATAGTCCGCAAGGGTAGACTTAGGAAACTCAACTTTGGGTGGGGGGGGGGGGTGGCCTGCTCTATGTAAAAGAAATATAATGGGAAGGGGCAAATGTTAAAAAAAAAAAAAAAAAAAAAACAAATTTTTAGAATTTGCAAGGGGGTTTTAAAAAGTCTTACCTTGTTTCAGGTATGGGCATGTTGTCGCAATTTTGCTGAAGCTAATCATCACTTGTTAATATCTTGCCAATTCGCTAAGCTGATGTTATTAACATCAGAGTCTCTTGAGTCATTAAAAAGCGACCCGCTTCGTTTGAAACATTTAGCCCATATATGGTTCTGGGGTTCATAGACCTCTGATTGTGCATTCGGGATGGTAGTGGCCTGTAATATTTGGAAGCCTAGAAATGATTATATATTTAACAAGCTTTCTCCACACCCGCAAGCTATTGTGATTAGATTGTTGAACTTCATCCATCACTAGCCAATATTCTTAAACGTATCAAACAAGCAAAACAATATCCCTCACCTCTGTTCAGCACCCCCACCGCAATTTATTACACTTAAACTTATAATGGGTCTTTCTCCAAAGGGATCTGCCATCAGGGGTTGGAGGGATACTTTGAAATTCTGTTGGATACTATGTTTATGTGTTTATCCGGTGATTAGAACGTAGGGAAAATTTCCCCTATTTCTGAACTGAAATGGATTTTGGAGGCCATTTCTGAAGCCTCATGGTTGACTGTGGAACCCCCAATTATAGGTTCTGTGAAGCTTGGGTTGACTGAGCCCTTTGATTTTTTCACTTTCTACTTTTTCTCGACGGTGAGCTCACGGCTAACTGTGGGACTCAGGAGAAATTGGAGTTAGGTTCTGGCTCAGAACCTGACTGACACATATGAACTTAAATGTTCTACTCTTGGACCTTACGGCTGACCGTGCGTCAACCAAGAAGGATCCCACGATTGACCGTGGATGTCCCACTATCAACCATGGAAACTAGGGTTCCTTCGTGGAAAGGCCTTTTTCTTGGCATCACCATTTGAGGACTAATTGAGGGACTTTAAGTGAGGGATGTTTTGAGCCAACATTCCTTCACATATTACTTTGATTACGTGCAAGGTGCAATATGCTTTGGAAAGGACGAGGTGGGTGAGGTAATGTGATACCCATAATCGGATTACGCACCATGATGGATGATCAAGGTATTGGAGACCTCACCTCCTCCAAAGACCAAATAACAACATCGGGGCAACCATGTCCCTAGGTTTGGATCATAACTCCTCCGTGACTTTGAATTGTACATTTTGGTATTCATGTCTACATGCAAGGCATAGGGAGAGGAGGGCAAGTGGGTCAATTACCCCAACTCAACTTTTTGAAAATTTGAGCGATATGGTGAGTATTTTCATTTTTCTATGGGCATTTATTATTTTTATTCACCTTTTGCCCTTCCTCAACTTTTAAGACTAAAGAAGTATAGAATAAGCAAAAAAGCATAGGGATAGTGATGTCTTTCCCTTTCCTAGAAAAAGAAGCAATCCAAAGTAGACAACTCATAGTCCCTTTTTACATGGAAAGTAACCTTCTACCTTTTTGGCTATTCCCATCTCAAAGGCTTTTTTACCAAAAAGAATCCCTAATGCAATTGCCATTAGCCTATTTGCCAACAAGGAAGAACTCTGTAACCCATTTACATCAAGTATTGCTTCTTTATTTTGCATTTGACAAAAATAGTATTTTATATTTGATGTATGATGTTTCCTAAAAACTGGGCCTCACTGATTGATGATCACAACCATTAATCTCGAATTCTTTGAGGTAGAAGATGATGCTTTAATTTTATCAAATAGATATGGATATGGAATTTTAGTTAACTTGATTAATATCTTTCTCATTTCTACTATTAGAGGAATATCCTCAAATCTTAGAATTAAGGTCCTTTAATTGATTCAATCTTTATTTTGCAAAACAAACACATGTCATATTGCTTCTTTGCCTCTTTTATACATGATTAAATTCAAGTTTAGTTTTAGGTCCATTATAGTATATTAAAGCCAAGGGTTGTTTTGCTTTAATTTTGACTTTTGGTTATGATTTTGACAGTCAGTTTTTTTTTTTTTTTTTCAAATCTTTTGAGTTTTCTCCCCACTTATCTCATGCAAACTAACTATAACTCTTTACCAAAAACCACCTTTACTACCCACTTCTGAAACTTTCAATTTTCCAATTTTGCAACTTCCTTTCTATCAGACTCTATCATTTTCTTTCTACTCCAATTCTCCTCTTTTCTTTCTATGTGATTAGCTCATAGATTACATAAATGTACTATCATAATCTTGTTTTCTTTTTGCTTTCTTTCTAAAATTTATGAATATTTTTTCATGCGCGAATATTTATGTTGCAATGTTGGCCATACTTGTGCTAAGACTGGTTATTATGCTAGTAGACAATTATTGCAAAGGTTTCTCAATAACTTTATGGAATTTCACAACCTATTAAATTATGTTAGATTAATCTAAATCACAATTAAGCCTCAACCCATTAAATTATGTTTAGATTACTTCAGGGAGCTTGAGCTTCTAAATGCACCCCCCATTTCTCTTTGCACACCCTCTTTAAGTAGAAAGAAAGAAGGTGTTGTAGAGAGAAAGAGGACAATTGTAAACCCGTTGAGGACAATTGTAAATAAACGCCTTTTCATTTAATGGTATTTAAAAAATTGATGTACACCTGCTTATGTCTATACAATTATATATATTATATATTTTCGGGTAGTGAACTATAATAATTCCTATTTGTCCCCACTAAGAGAAATACCTAGCTCCACCACTATCTGCACGTCACGAACATGTTCTTTACCATTGTAATTGTGTTGTGGGATAACATGAATAACTTAGATGGATTGGACTTAAGATTCTGTTTGTAGTCTGTATCTTTGTTGGGATTTGACTGAAGTTTTAAGGTTAGGTGGCTTTGATTATAAAGGCTTTCAAGATGACTACTTATGTTAGTTTGATGAATATGTCTGTCTAGGGGTATTCGATGAAGTTTGAACGATTGATTGATGAAGAGTAGTTCCTCATTCGTTTTGATGAAATCTTGTTTACCCTAGATAAGCCTTACCCCTCACTAATGTATGTATAGGATTCTTTGTGTCAGGCATCACTAAGGTGTAACGTTTGACATAGTTAGGGCACCACTAAGATAGGACTTTTTACTGCGCTGGTGCAGATCGATAATTTTGGATGGTTGTACCCTATCGGATACCAATAATGTAGGGTTTTTGATGTTTGTTATCCTGAGTATCACTTTTTGGCTAGGCTATTCTCCCATGCATTTCCCTTTACTACAATTTGATACGAGTGGAGAGGGCAACGATACTATCCCGCTGTAATTAGCTTATATAGACCACCCATTTGTTAGGATGTTTTGTTTAGGTCTTTCCTTATGATTCTTTCTGCACCGAAACTCATATGAGCGTACTATCAGTAACTCTGATTACTACCGAATATCTAATGATGTTATATATATATATATATATATATATATATATAGGAGATGCTCTTATGAGAGATGCTCTCACCTTACTATGAGAGATAAGGTGGGGATCCTCACATCTATATCTAATGCCAACAACTTAAATGTGAGGGCCCCCACTCCTATCTCTCATAGTAAGGTGAGAGATATTTCTCATAAGAACATCTCCCTATATATATCTATATGTATAGAAGCTAACTCTCCTAAGCTCAAGCTCAGGATAAGATAAGCTAAAGTGTGTGGTCGGGCCCACTTGGGGACCCTCATGGGATGGAGATAGGGGGGATTTCAAGGATTCCCTGGGATCCTCCTCTCTACAAAAAATCAGCTCCAACCGTGATTTCTATAATCTTCATATGGGCCTAAAAGTTTAATGGTCAATAGTCCATTCGGAACGATACATAGTCGATCCAACGGTCCAGTAAATTCGGATTGGACCAAAAGTTGGTGGACATGTGCAATTTAAGAGGGTCATGTGTTTGGTTCACTTGGATGGACCAAAGGTGGGCCCCACAAGCATGAGCTTACGAAATTTTCTCCTAAGCTCAAGCTTATGATAAGTTAAGCTCAAGAGTGTGGTGGGGCCCACCTGGGGACTCATGTGGGGATGGGGCGGGGGGGGGGGGGGGGGGATTTCAAGGACTCCCTGGTATCTTCCTCTCTGTAAAAAATTAGCCCCAACCGTGATTTCTATCATCTCTATATGGGCCCAAAAATTTAATGGTTAATAGTCCATTCGGATCGATATATAGTTGATCCAATGGTCAAGTAAATTCGAATTTGACCGAAAGTTGGTAGACATGTGCAATTTAGAAGGGTCATATGTTTGGTCCATTTGGATGGACCAAAGGTGGGCCCCACAAGCATGAGCTTAAGAGATTTTATCCTAAGCTTGAGCTTAGGAGTTAGGAGAGCCTTGCTCATATATATATATATATATATATATATATATATATATAGGGAGATGCTTCTATGAGAGCATCTCTTACCTTATTATGAGAGATAAGATAGGGACCCTCACATCCATATCCAATGCCTAAAACTTAAATGTGAGGGCCCCCACTTTATCTCTCATAGTAAGGTGAGAGATGCTTTCATAAGAGCATCTCTCATATATATATATGGGAAATATTCATATACATCTATCCCTCACCATTTTTGGTGAGGGACACCCCTTTTGGGGGTGTTTCAAGTACAAGAGGGGTACTCACCATTTGGTGAGGGATAGATGCACTTGAAGATCTCCATATATATATATATATATATATATTTATATATATATATTTATATATATATATATATTTATATACTGTGTGTGTGTCTATATTCCAAATCTCGTAGTTGGATGATGCTACTCTTAGTACATAGGTACCAAGCCCAATGAGCCCAAGGAGGAGACATAAGAAGTTCAGACAGATCTGCCTGATGACTTTCACGAGTGGTGTGTGGATGACATGGTGCAATCGTTCACCCCGCACCCAAGAGCCTTCACGGTTATCTGGATAGTTCTCCTTTTGATTTATTTTGTTGGCTCATGTTTTTGTAATGGATATTTATTTCTAAACACTTTTGTACAACTGTTAAAACTTTAACTTTAGTGAATCTTAGCTATGCTTGCTTTTAATTGTTTACTAGCGATGCCATTTGTTAAATTATGAAGCTTCCACTATATTATGGGTGAACCGAGGAAATATCTATACCTCATCGCGGACTCCGAGTCTTATGAGACAATAATTGAGGGTCATGTGTACTTCTTTATATGAAAAATTATAATTGGCCCCATAAACTCATACATAATTCCCATTTTCCAGAATGGGGGTGTGGCAACTACCTTGCCAAAATTAACCACCATTTTGAATTATATTTTTTGATTAATTATCTTTTCACATCAGGCAGATATATGAACAGGAAGTCTGATCTGACCACCAAGATGCAATGGTTTTGAGAAGGTCTCCAGGGGCTAGTAGAGATGAAGCTCCAGAGGAAAGTATTTTGTTGAATCTAGGGGACAGTGTCAGTTTTGATGTAAATAGTTTTGTAATATATCAGAGGTAGTTATCTTAGGTTAAGCTTTTCGACAACTTGATGTATATCCTCTTATATTCTGCTTGTATATACTCTTTTCCCTTCCTCTATATAAATATATCTTTCTAGTAAAAATGAATCTATATGCATCACAAGGACTTGGAACGTCAAACAACGTCATCAATAAGGCCATTGGATTATTTTTTAAAAAAATAGAACATTAGGCTTTGTTGTTGTTCTCTCTCAAAAAATTGTTGTGAAGAACTAAAAATATGCATCCTCAGGGAATGATTCCCGGTCTTCAGATGGAAAGTGTTGTTTTTGGCCAATGGGCTAACTTAGCAGAAAAGACAAAAACTCATCCTTGCCCGCTGCTTAATTGGATAGGGATGTGGTGTTTGTGGTGAATGAGTTCTAGTCTTTCCAAGCCAAAAAACAATGAATGTTTGTGCTATGCATTGGAGTTTTTACCCCAAGTTTTACACCATTTTCAGTAACTTATTTTGTTGGATTGACAAATGCACAAAAAAATAAAAGAATTTTTAGTAAAATATGCTGTTTGGACCCAATAATTTTTGGCTAATGATCAATTTTTAAAATATTAATAGTGCTGTGTTCAAAAAGTGTGTTTCGAAGGTCAGAAGTGAATTTTTGTTGCAATATCGCTACTTATTTTAATTCATGTGTACATTTTCCAATCCATCTTTTTCTATATTTTAGCTTGGGTTCTAAAAAAAGGGGGTGAAGACTGCATATCGAAGGTTATTCATTCTCTTTCGACAATGTTTGGGAGGAAAATAAAGATTCAATTGGAATGAAATATGTCAAAATAGATATCCAATAAAGAGGAACATAAAACAGGGAAGATCAAGAAAAAAATGAGGAGAAATTGGTAAAAAGAAGGGGAAGAGGAGTTACAGTGGTTCTAAAATGGTTAGGTTCGATTTTTTAGGTAAAAGTTGAATAAAGAGATAGTATCATTAAATTAAAAAAGTTTGCATATATAGTGATATAGTGACCCATGAGCATTTTGGTCCCCCTTGGCTATAGGAAGTAGTATTGTTTGGTAATATCTTACAAGTCGATCACCAACTTGTAATTCTGGGATTTAAATAGAATCTTTTGGGGGATATTTACTGAAAAATTATAAAGAACCCTTCTAATTATCAATTAATGATAAAGATTTATTTGTTTTTTCCAAATAGAGATAACAAAAGCTCAGATATTTTTTCTAACAATGTGCACATAGGTCGCGATATCGCAACCTATGTTTGACTTCTACCTTTTTTCGGACACTTTTCCCTTTTGCCATGAGAAACCATAGTGAAGATTAGAGACACTACAATTGTGCTCTTGTGGATCACCATATCCACCAGTGGACTACCTTCTCATGTATACATACGAACATTGTAATATTATTATAATCTTGGGTGACTAGATGATGAGTAGGATGATTTTCTATTAGCAGAATATCAGCAGTTATTGTACACTAATATTATGTGGAAGCTTTGATTTCTACGCATAATAATCATAAAAGAGGATAGCAACTCACAAGGAGGGTAAACAAAAAATTCTTATCACACTGTTTGCTCGTTCCTTTTCTTTAAGCACATCACTGCAACAGCTCCATTTGATTTAATTCACTCTGATATTTGGGGATACGCACTGGTATTGAGTAGACTTGGTTTCAAATTTTATATTATTCTTATTCCTTAAAGTTGAAAAACGGTTGGAGCAAAAAAAGCCTCATTCTCTATCCTCGGCAGGCCACGTCAGCCTCCTCTATCCTTCCCCTTTGATAATTTTATTTGTCAAGTCAAGTCAAGTAAAATTAAGCATCCAATCAAAAGCACTTTAATTCAAAACCCCCTCTAACTTTTTCAATAAAAGTAAAAAAACAGCTACCTTTATTCACTAAAAAATAAAAAACTCCATTTCCCCATACAAAAAGCAAAAAATATTCCATCATAAATAATTAAAAACAAAAGACCATCATAACTCACTTATATTTAAATACCCTTTTTTATTTCACTTCACTCCACTTTATTTTAAAAGTAAAATGCCTAACGGGCAAAGTCAAACGACTCTTTCATCCTTCTTTTCCTCTTATATGAAACGTCCCTTCTAAGGGAAACGCCCCTTCTTCTAAGGAGAACAGTATATATCGTGGTCATTGTATAGTAGAATAAGAATGAAACGGTTGAAGGAGAGAGAGAATGCACTTAATTACTAGCATCATAGTTCTTCGGACCCAAATCTTACTGGTTGCTACATTGTTCCCGACGACTGTCTTCATGGGGTGCTTCATGATGCTATAGAAGAGCCACTACCATTACATAGAGGCCCAATGGCACAAGAACAAAATCAAGAATTTGTTTCTTCATTGTTGGTGCTAAGGTGTAATAGATCTGAGCCAACAATAGGGTTTGGCGTGGCTGTAGATCAGATCAGATCATCAATTGATCAATCTGCACTGGTGGTAAAGCCATACTATTTGTAAAAAACAACAGTGGCCGATGGTAGGATTGGATTGGAAGAAGATAGAAGAAACAATAATGGGAAGAGATAGGAGAAAGGACGAGAGAAGAAAGATGATAAGAGTTGCAGGGCTACATGCTGCGGGCATTTCTGATTTTAAGAGGAAGTTGGAAGAAGTCCTTTTGCTTTGATTTAATTTGGAATTTATGGTTTTTTCCTTTTTCTAATTTCTCAAATGGTGGGGCTAATTTACTAGTTTTTTTAATTGATATGCTCAGGCTTTAAAAGAATTTACAATTGGTTTTCTTTTTTTGTAAAGGAATTTACAGCTGGTTAAGTTTCCAATTTGCACAAATTCGGGCCATCGTGAACATCTAAACTCTACACATCCATCCATTTGCCAATTGCCATCTCTACTAAATATGGAAGTATTTTCTTAATTGATATCTGATTGGAATGACTTCATGGAGAGGCATCTGTTATAAGGAGGTAAATTTATCATGGGCCGGCTCATTGCATAAATTTTAAAAATGGAGCCAAAATTGGTTCCCACACCTTTATACTCATATTTCATGTGTATATGATCTAATTATAAGACATTAAGGATATATAAAGTCTATAAGTTTGTGATACTAATTCTTCGAAACCAATGAGACTGGCCTATATTAGTTGTACAAATTGTTAGAAACAATGAAATATATTATATGGACCATAATAAGTACACTTTAGTCCACTGGGTTGATTATAATTAAATTCCTTGATTAGCTCCAATATGGTAAATCACATTTTCAAGTGTGACCTTTCAATGTTGGTTTACCCTCTTATTGGACCGAGTTCGTGGAGAGGCACATGCTATAAGCAAGTTAATTTATCATAGGTTGGCACATTGCACATATTTTAAAAACGTAGCCAAAATTAGTCCACACACTTATGTACTCATGTTTCATGCTTAGACAATCATGTTATAAATTGAGAATGTATTAAGTCTATCAGCATTCATTCCTCAAAACTGAGAGTGACTTGCTAGAAATATTGTTGTCTAGATCAAACTTTCACATTGAGTAATTCAATGGTCACACAAACACCAATTTTAGTGAAAATCTGAATAATCCATATTTTATCATGTTCTTTTTAGTTAATTATGTGATAATCAGAATTTATATTTTGAGATTAGATGTGAGGGCCCCCACCTTATCTCTCGTAGTAAGATAAGGTGAGAGATGCTCTAATAGGAGCATCTCCATATATATATTGAAAATATTCATGTGCATCCATCCTTCACCATGTTATGGTGAGGGACAACATAGTAGAGTTGGCTTTATAACACATCCGAACCATCCACACACATGGAACCCCCTTAAGTATACTACACCCATTGAATTTTCACCTATCCAAATGGATTGGACAATTGGATCGATGGTCAAATTTTTTCCTTTAATATAAAGTCATTAAACTTGTGGGCCACGGATGAAGGGGTTAGAGGCATAGGATTTACCCCAAATTTGATAATGGTCTCATCCAAGAAGTTTTTTCCCACCCCTCACAAGTCCCATGATCAGTGGATTCTTAGATGGGCCCCATTAAGTTGATGCACGGGAATAACCCCCATATATATAGGGCAAGGCTCTCCTAAGCTCAAGTTTAGGATAAAATTCCGTAAGCTTATGCTTGTGGGCCCCACCCTTGGTCTATCCCAATGGACCAAACACACAACCCCCTTGAATTGCACATGTCCAACAACTTTCGGTTAGATCCGAATTTATTGGGCTCTCCCAAGCTGCAACTTATATTATCCTAAGCTGGCTCACAAATCAAAGTCGACTATCTTTGTTTTTGGCAATGATGGAACTAGAAAATCCAGTTATGATTGGATTTATCTTTATTCTAGAGACGATGATTTCAGGGAGTTTACAATGGAGATTATTTTGCAGACGATTTCATCTTAGGATAACATGAGCTTCGGCTTAGGATAATATAAGCTACAGCTTAGGAGAGCCCCAATAAGGAGGAAGGTTTAGGGATAAGCAGGCCCCATCATAGTTAGTATTTTTAATAAGCCATGAACATTGTTGCCATGTGGCCTATTTGTTGATTTTTACCCTAGATTTTTTTATGCCAACTTGAAAGGAGTGCTTGCATTTAGGATACATAAGTAGTAAAGTTAAAATATTTGTCTACTTATAATGTTTTTGGTGTGACTCAAATGAGCTCTTAATTCGCGGGTTTGTTAACTCACTTCACTAGTGAAGTAGGGTGAATGGTTATTTCAAGAGATTGTAAAATAAAATGGGTCAAATTAGATTGTACCATATTTCAAAAAGAGAGTTGCTAATGCCACACCTCAGACTTTTCTGAGCACACCCTTTCCCTCTATGCACCCCCAAATAAGTCAAAAGATTCCCAAAATCTCTCCCTACACACCTCATTCTTCCCAAAATACCAAAACTGCTCTAAACTCCACTTACCGGTTCACTCCCCCTTTTCCCTCCTCTCCCTATCCCTGCCGTCTCCGCCCACCACCCTCTCTCCCTCTCCTTGAGCTCCTCCGCCGCCACCCCCTCCCCCTCCTTATCCCTGTCTCTCTCCCTCTCCCTCCGCCTCTCTCTCTCCCAGCCCGCTGCCCACTCTCCCTCTCCCATGCTCGCCTCCGCCTGCTCCTTCCTCGCCCCCGCCACCCCCCTCCCATCCCTCTCTCCCAATCCTTGTCCCCTCCGGCGGTGCTGCCGAAAGGAGGCAGTGGTGGTTGGGCTGTGGTGGGGGTGGATGAGTGTAGAAAGAAATTGGGCGAGGTACGAAAATATGAGTGATGTCCATTATGGTAATTTCACACAGGGATATAATTAGGATGTAAATGGTCACCGTTTCTCTGATTATCCGAAAATTTCGACCCGTTAAAAACCGGGTCTGACTCCTTATTTAGGCCCTGATAAGTAAATGAGTCCGGGTCTGGTTTCATCTTGGTTCAGTCCGGGTCCGGTTTTTTTTAATATCATTCTCTACGTAGACCCGGATCCAGACCCATCCCATTTATGGTTCTGGTTCCGAAGCCAAGAAATAGATTCCAAAATGATTCCGGGTCTGGATCCGATTCCACCTTCTCCTTAATGGTTCTAGTTCTTGGTCTACCATGGACCCGGAACTGAATTGACCCGTTTACGACCCTAGGTATATTGGTCTTAAACTTAAGGGGTGTGCGCAAAGAAGATTGGGGAGTGGCATTAACAGTTATCTTTAAAAAAAATATTGCATTAGCAACTATCTTTCACAAAATACCTCTATATTTTACCAAAAAACTCAAAAGGTTACTTTTAAAAGTCAAAACGTTACTCTTATATGTCATTAAATGACAAAAAAGCCATCTTATCTAAAAAGTCAAAAAGTTACATTCTCATTTCACTAGCATGTTTGGTAACAGTCGAGGAATCCATAGTCTAATGATTCTCACTATCACTGGAACAAGGATTCCTCACTGGGGATTTGCATATTTGAGGATTTCACATTGATATTCTTGTGTGTCGATGCATATAGTTAAAAAAAAATAGGGTTTGGTATGCAAATCCACTTAAGTGAGGATTTTCAAATCTTATGAGAGGTGGTTGGTATGAAAATCCTAACAAATGAAGATTTTCATTCGTCCAAATCCTCAGGAATTTACAATTGCCAAACATGGCTTTACCATGGCTTTAGGAAAACTGAAATTCATTTCCCTAAAAATTTGGTTGCCAAACGTGAACTAAATGACAAAAAAACAACACTTTGTGATTTGACCCCTCCTCTTTTTTTATCTTTTAATTTGAGATTTCACCTCACTTTATGTTAATAGTAAATTTACCAAACTGGCCCCAAAATGATTGGTGTGTGTATGTTAGGTGGCTACAACTTTTTTTTTTTTTTTTTTGGCCACTCCGCCTCTTTAAACGTAACTTAAAATGTTAAGCACTATAAGTTACAACTTGATAAGTAGACAGGGCTAATATATTCATCTCTCAGGTAGTATGTTGGGGCACACCCATCACCAATTCAAACCGTACAAAAAAGGCCCTTGAATTACACCGGACCGGTTGAGTTTTCACCATTCCAAATAAATTGAGCGGTTGGATCAGTCTTAATTTTTTAAATATAAAGTTGTTAAACTTGTGGGCCACAAATGAAAGGGTTAGAGATATGATATTGACTTCAAACTTGATATATGGGCCCATTCAAGATAGCTCTTTCCATTCCTCTTGGTCCCCATGAACAATGGAATCCCAAATGCATGTATAATATATATATATATATTACCAGACAACGGGCCGGGCTGGACTAGCTATGAATTTATCTAAGAGATAATTAGTGAAAGGTCCCTCATATAGGACTTGTAAGGCCTCCAGTCCATCAACTTTTCCTCTAAGGCCTGTAGTCCATGCAGCTTAGACATATTTCGGTGAGAAGTCCCTAGACACGTCAGCTCATGGAGAGAGGTCCCTAGACACGCCACCTCATACATTTTTATGACTGATTTGCCCTTTTAACTGATTAGGCATAAAATTTTAAATTTTGAAAATTTAAATCTTCTATTCTCCCTCTTCTTCTTCTTTAAACCGGACATGGACATTGACTTATTGGATCTCAACAATTAAGATCGATCTCTGAATAAGAAGACCCCTGCAATGAAGAAGAAGAAGACACCTGCAACGAAGAAGAAGACTCCTGCAAAGAAGAAGAGAAAGAAGAAGACCCCTGCAACGAAAAAGAAGAAAAAGAAGACTTGCAGAACATGAAACGAAGAAGAAGACGATTTTTTGCGCCAATGCCGAATTTCTTGCACCACCGTCGTTCCTACATGTCACCGGAGAAGGGGAATAGCCACAGGTAGGGTTGTAAACGGGTCGGTTCCGGTCCGGGTCCAAGGTGGAACCGGAATCGTTTTCTAAACGGGGAACCGGAACTGATAATATTAATGGGAACCAAAACCGGAACCGGAACCATTTGTGAGGCGGGTCTGGTTCCTGTTCCAGGTATGGTTTCAAGTCGGGACTAATACCTGTGTTTTTCTTTTTTAAAAAATTATGCTTTAGTAAAGCAAAGAGATGTATTAATTCGATCAAGTGTTTTGAGTCAACAATGATGTAGTTTTGAGAAAAGCACAGTGATATTTATGTATTAATTCAACTCTTATCAGCATTTTTTATTTGATTCTTTAGTAGTGCATTATGTTTTGAATTTCTCTTTTATGAAAAGTTATTGGTAGACCTTAATATTTAATGGTGGATGATGACCGGATGAATTCTATGGTTGAATACCAGTAAATTGATTTTTTTAATTCTAAATAAATGGGACCAGTAATGACTTTGTGAATTAAACCACCGCTCAGGTTGTCAGAAGTGGAGGCTACACTAACATAAGGTAACTTTAGTATGTAAAAACAGAATGGGTCGAGTCTCGAGTCCACGGGTTTGAGCCACTATGGATCCTAAACCGGAACCGTTTAGGTATCGGTTCCAAAAAAAGGATCCGGAACCGGAACTATTTGCTTATTGGGACAAAAATAAGGACTCAGACCCGGAACCTAACGGGTCGGAACCTTCGGGTAATCAGAGAATCGGGGACCCATTTACAACCCTAGCCACAGGACGCTGCACCATGCCATCGCCGGAATCAAGGAAGAAGGCGAATGGATGATGACTTTTGTGTTTCTGATTCCAGAATAAAGAAGAAGAAGAAAGTGGGCCTAGGCTCTGCAGCAGTTCCGGGTTGGTTTCAGGTCAGGTTCGACCTGACCCGTTCCAGAAGTCCATCCCCATTCCAGTCAAAGTTAATTTATCTGAGTTTTGTATTTTTTGTCAAATTTATTTGTGTTTTGGACAAAATCTATCTGAGTTTTTGGCTATTTATTTGAGTTCTGGAACAAATTTATCTGAGTTCTGGACAAATTTATCAGAGTTCTGAACAAATCTATCTGAGTTTCTGGCTATTTATCTGACTTCTGGAACAAATTTATTTGAGTTCTGGACAAGTTTATCCGAGTTTTAGGCTATTTATCTGAGTTCTGGGCAAATCTATCTGAGTTATAAACAAATCTATATCAGTTTTTGGCATATTTATTTGAGTTTTTGAAAAATATAGGTGAGTTTCTGACAAATTTATCTCCATTTTAAAAAAATTTAACTAAGTTTTTGAACGAATCTTTCTTTGTTTTTGGTAAATTTATTTGTATTTTGTTAGATCTATTTGTGTTTTTGAATTTTATTTGTGTCTTTTGAAATTTATTTGTATTTTTTTGAAATAAATTTAACTGAGTTTTTGACAAAAAGACTTGGGTTTTTTGCCACATTATTCGCTAATTTGGAAAATTGGGTTATTTTAGTTTTGGCAAATGTATTTGTGTTTTTTTAAATTTATTTGTGTTTTTGAATTTTATTTATGTCTTTTGAGATTTATTTGAGTCTTTTGAAATTTATTTATATTTTTTTGAAATTCATTTGGATCTTTTGAAATTTATTTGGATATTTTGAAATTGACTTTCATTTTTTGAAATTTATTTATATTTTTTGAAATTTATTTGTGTATTTTTAAATTTATCTTTGTTCTTTTGAAATTTATTGCTTTTTTTAAATTTATTTGCATTCTTTGAAATTTATTTGTGTTTTTTGAAATTTATTTGCTTTATTTTGAAATTTATTTGTGTTTTTAGAATTTACTTGAAACACCTAATTAATGAGATTCCATTAATCGTGACCCATTAAGTGGTAGTTGACTATTATTAATGGAATATCCCACCAATTATGAGATATAATTTAAATAAATGGTAAATTAGACATATCAGGTATGAGAATCTGTTAGAGGATCTGTGGATGCATGACTTTTTTTTGTGTACTGCTTGCAACAACGTCACACTTTGAGGGACCTCTCGCCTAATGCCCCTTTATTTAAAGGAAATGTTATTTAGGTTGTTTTGATGATGATGAATTGATGACCACTTAAATTTGGGAGAGGTAGTGGGAAGACCGGTCAATTGGGCAGGAGATTTGGGATGTGTCTGTTTAAATGCAATAAATTTTCTCTTTTGGTATTGCTCATGTGAAAAAAGTTAGCAAAGTCGAGCACCAGTTTAGCACTATCCAAATAAAAATTCTGGATCCGCCATTGTCCGTAAGCATTGTTAAAATAATGCCCTTTTAAAGCAATAAATTTGTAATGACTACGACAATAGAAATGCACAAATATACTCAAAATAGAGCTGATATCAACCTCATCAAGGACTAGCAGTTTACTAAGTTTTCTTCGTTATATAGGTGTCGAATGGATTTCATAACACTAGCTTTATATTTGTTGTTGGTGGTTAGGGATGGCATTTTTAACCCGCCCCGCCCTAACCCGGAGTGCCCGCCCCACCCCATACGGGTTTTCCCCGCCCCGAATCTTAGACGGGGCGGGGACGGGGCAAAAAAACATATCCCGAAGCCGGGGCGGGGCGGGGATAGGTCTGCCTCATGCCCCGCCCCGTTACCCCGCCCCATGCCCCGTCCCGTTTACCCGCCCCGTTGCCCCGCCCCATGCCCCGCTCCGTTGACCCGCCCCGTTGCCCCGCCCCATGCCCTGCCCCGTAACCTGCCTCGAAATTAATAATCCTCGAAAAAAAAATATTTTTTAGATTTCTTTTATAATAAATAAACATATTTATATGTAAATGTATATATTGATTTTATGTTGTTATTAAGGGTTAAGTAGATTGATTGAAGACTTTTTTTAAAGTTAAAAATGTAATTGATTGAACACTAGACATTATAAAAGCATATAATATGATCACATTCCCTCTAATTCAAATTTAATGAAATTAAAGTTGTTAAAAATCTATCTAAGCTTATTTGACTTTAATCATATATAATGTTAAATTGCGACATGATAAATCATATTAAATAAAACGAATATAATAGAATAATAGATCATGCTTTAAGCTTATAATAACATATATGATTAGAGATAGCAAGGTAAATTATAATTGGTATGATTCTAATCATACTAATAACAATATAAATTATACTAATTTGATATAGCATTACAAGATATATCATGCTATACGCTTATAATAACTCATACGATTAGAAATAACAAGGTAAATTATAGTTAGTAACTTAATATGATTCTAATCATACTAACAACACTATATATTATACTAATTTTAATTATATGTGTAATTAACCTCTTTATTAGTGAGTGGAGTTCAATACCAGAAATGAAGTGAAACCATGTATTGATGGAGTTCATGATATTTTAGAGAGATATTGTCTTTTTTATAAAAAATGTCTCAAAGCATATATGATATTTTCAAGTGTATGTTATTGGCCTTCAAGGGTTTAGAGAAAATCTTATAAGAATAAATCTCACTTTAAATAGGTAAAATTTTAGGAAAAGGAAAATTTATAATATTAATATTAGATAATTTAAAAAATTTTAAACAATCTAATAGTGCCCCACACTTATAAAATATTTATGCTGGGAGATCTTTTTATTCTATTTTGGGAAAAATGTCATGGTCCCTAGGAAGACTGATGTTTTGAGAGGAGCCTGAGTTTCGGGCAAATGAGTCAGCATGGTTGAGGGTTTTTTTTTATTAATATTATTAAAGGCATGGAGACAACATAGATGAATCATTCATGTGCTTTTTACCATATAAAATAAATGAATTTACCTTTTTCTTTGTAGTCAATCCAAAATTTAATTTATTTTGCCTTGAAAGAAAAATTATGAAGTTAAGAAAATTTTTCTTATTTGGGTCTTGATTTAGAATGGAGAAAAAGAATACATGTAGCCAACACCGTCACAGCTGGGAGCCTGAGACAAGGCTTTGATAATGAGGGTTTCAATATAGTATGTACTTTCAATATAGCCGGGCCCGCTATAGGAGGTTCATGAATTCAGAGCTATACAATAAATAATGATTTAATATTTTAATATTCATATGACAATACTTGAAGTTCATATATAAATTCTATTTTTTTTAAACAAAATTACTAGTATATGTTTTTAGAATTTTTTCTATATTTCAAGACTTTTATAAATTTGAATTGCAAATTGTGTAATTTTCCTTTTGGTGGGTGCTTATCATGTTTTCATCTTAAACAGGCAGGGCATATTATGATTGCACTCCTAATTCATGTGATAAAGATTTCGAAGCTTTTATTGAGAAACACAAGTAGAAATAATTAGGCCCAATCCCAATTGATGTCCAAAAAAATATTTCAGAATTTCAAAGGATTCTAGAATTTCCAAGCCATGAGTCCAATAGATATCCAAACAAAATGTTTGATCAGCGAAATTATTATTTTTAAAATAAAGTTCCATTCATTTCACAAGACGAAAAGATTTCAAAATCCAAAAGATGGAAAGGAGCTCAATGTAGCTTTAAGGTTTCCAATTAGATTCCTTAGTTGTCTACATTTAACATTTTCCTTTTAAATAAATGATAAATAATATATAAGTCATAATATATATAGTAAGTAAGTGAAGTATGTATATGTGTGTAACAATTTTGAATATATTAATATATTTTAAATAAGGTAAAACATTACAAGAAATGAAGTTTAGTCTAGTGGTAAGGCAAAGCTCTGTTTGCTCTCCCACCCGAGTTCGAATCCCAAGTCTTGCACATTTAAAACTTTTACAATTGAGGAGCGAGGCGGGGTACCCGCGGGGCGGGGACGGGGAATATAAATTACCCCGAAGGGCAAGGCGGGCCAAGTTCGGGGCGGGGGCGGGGAACCCCAATTCCGTCCCCGATCCGCCCCGTTGCCATCCCTAATATACATTATTTATATTTTAGTTTCAAATGGGACATCCAAATCCCAACTCAATCATCATGCTTGCAACTTATTTTATTATATATCCATATGTTAATATTTATTAGGGTTTTCTCTCTTTATATTTCTGGAGAGGGATTGTCTCCACATTCTATCATTTAATTGAGAAAGAAACATCCTTTATCTCATTATTACCTTCAAGTGAGGATTATGGTACATTGCAAGGCATCGACAAGGCTATACGATTGAAAAAAGTAGGTAAAAATCATGATCTGTATATGTTTTTTTATTTATAATTGAAAAATATTCAAGTGAGAACTAGTTTTCACCATGCTTCCGTGAAAACTATTGGTGGGTCCACCTACCAACCAATCCAAATTGCGCACAAACATGGACCCCCTAGATAGGCACTAATCTCGAGGTTTGGCACCCATCCCAATGGACTGGACCGTTGGATGGATGATTGATTTTTTTTTTTTTTTAATATGAAGTTGTTAAACTCATGAGAATGAAGGGTTTAGGGTTATATGGGATAGGGTCAAACTTAGATACTTGAGATGGTCACATATACACCTTTCCCTCCCCTCAAGTCCCGTCCCTCGTTGAGGATGAGCCCCATAGAATGTTTTCATGTTGACTCCATGAGAACAGTTCTTATCATAACAAAACCCTTTATAATTTAATACTTATATTTTAAATCTGACTCTACTAGATCATATATTAATTAGTTTTTTGGATTGGCACTTCAAGCAATTCAGAATTAGCTCTTCAAAGAAGCTTAAAAGCCGTACGATATCGTTATCTCATATTTTGGCACTATTTGGTTGCAACATTAACCAACCCTAGTATGGGATCTCTGACCTCAATTATGAACATTGTAGGGATCTGTAGAAATACCTACATATAAAATCTCTAATGAGTGTATTCATGAAAATCTAATCAATATATACTACTTATATTGGAAAATAGATGTTATATTAGAAAACACATATTAATGTATTGCTTACTGTTATCTGTCATTCTATAGGGATAATCATCAAGTATAGGCACACGAAAGTGAAGACCATAATAGTGTTGTAGTTTATCAAAATGCATTAACATATCATAAGAACTTCCAAATATGCAAAAGTCACTGATCAAAGTTGATTATGTAATGGTAACCTATCACTCGAACTGTTTTTCTATTAACAAAATGCATGACAAAACACTAAATATTACTATTTCTATTTTCATAATAAAGCGCTAAATATTACTATTTCTATTCTCGTAATAGCGCACCTACTTATTTTGCTAGGTTGTTTTAACTGGCTCACTATGATGTTGAAAATGGGTGCACCGGTGCTTTGGAACACATGGTGGGGCCCACGTTCTAATCTATTTGAGTGGACCATAAAACACGGACCAGACCCATTGTTGTCGTGGGTCTTGGGGTTTGGGAAACTTTTGATTGAATTAGACTATTGGACTGTTGCGACTAGCGCACACTCATTTTGAAGGGTGAAAACTTCTTTACTGTGGATCAAGTGTGGCCGGAGCCCAGGTGCCCCCACAAGCATAGGCATTCAGCAGAGGGGCCTCCTCTTGAAAATTAATAAAAGTCAGTCATCATTAAAATGAAATTAATGGTGTGTCTAAGTAGTCATTTTGGACTTGATGCTTTCGAGAAGTTTTTGTCCTGGGGTTAGGCTTGACCCTATGGGTTTACCCATCTCTTTGGGTTTGACTACTCCTTCCGGGCCAAAAGAGAAGACGGATAAAACCCATGTGGCCCTTAGGCGATAACACAAGTAGACTCAATCTTCGATATCTAAAAAAGGGAAAACCTAAAGTCGATACCATAACTATAAAAGAGGAAAAAACCGTTGGACCTGACTACTCAGCCAACCCCATGGGTTTGCCCATCCCAAGTTGCACCATTTACCAAGCATACGTAAAAGGACAAGAGTTGAACCCACTTATAAACGGGCCCCACGATGGTGACCATCTCTACAACCCTTTCTTTAGACGCTAACTGCTTCCTGTTCACAAAAAGGGATGTTCACAAAAAGGGATGTGAAAGCGAGACATGGACGTCTGCAATTCAAATGCATGCTCGTGTTCCTCGCAAATAAGGAAGGAAAGAAAGAAAGCAAGCAGGCCTCTCTTTTATCATCCTTCTTCTCTTCTTCTTTGAATTTAGGGTTTTGATTTCAGGATCCTGATGAACACAGAAGAGTGTAGATGCTCTCGAGCTCTACTGGAAAGCAGTAGTCTTTCTTCTTCATCTTCTTCTTCTTCTGCCGATCCTGTAGACGCCGTGATATTCGTGGGTGTATCTCTGACGCTTGGGGCTGCCTCGAAGCATCTCTGCGGCACACGTGTTCCTCACACCATCGTCCTGCTCTTGCTCGGTGTCGCCCTCGGATGCCTTGGTCAGTAGCATCTCTCTAAAGAGATTCTATGCTGCTTCTTTCTCTTACTGTTGTGGGACCCACCTTTTACTTGATATATCCGCCTTCCCTCACCCAGGTGATAATATGATTGATCAAATCTCTCACGAGCATGTTAGCATTGGTTTGCATTTGAGACTGATCTGACCACTGATTTGGATTTCATCGTAAGAAACTTGTACTTCGAGGAGGACATGGAACATGGGATTAGAATTAGACGACGGTGCAGAATGTTGGGGAATTAAGAAACTAACACAAGCAAAAATGAGTGTAGGAGAGGATAAGAATGTTGAGATGGGTGCGTGAAAAAAGTAGGAAAGATACAATAAGAAATGGGCGTTTAGGGAGTGTTCAGAGGTAACATCAATGGGTGATAAGTTTTGAGAAATTTATTTGTGATGGTTTGGACATGTTCAACGCATCCAACAATAGGGCTTGTGAGGAAAAGTTTCTCTACGTAGGTTGATGGCCCATTTAGAGAAGAGGATAGGCCGAAGGGACATCGATGGAAATAGTAAGGATAGATACGAAGAAGTGCAACTTATCCAAGGATTTAGCCTAGGATAGATTGGAATGGCAAAACAGAATTCATGCGACTGACCTAACATAATTTGGATAAGGTTGAAGTTTGATGATGATGACGATGATATTTAAAGTTTGAGGACCTTTTGGCCCGGGTGATTTGATTTGAGTGATGTTGGGCTGGTGCGGAACAAAAGGTGACCATCTAAAATAATGCCTCACCATTTTTGTGTTGTTGGCTCTTCTCTCTCTCTCTCTCTCTCTCTCTCTCTCTCACGCCAGGGAGACTCTAGTTAGTACACTCCATGTCTACAAGGCGTTGTTTTCTTTTACATTTTCCTTTTTAATGGGGCCAACTTTGATGCATGACGGTCAAGGGAGGTTTGACAATGGAAGGTTTGGACATAGGAGAGGATTATGAGATATTAGGCTTATTGTATGGCCATAGGAGGGGATTATGAGATATTAGGTAGATCGAATGATCCTAGTCCTTAGTATCAAGTCCTCAAAGTTTAATGTCTATACACCTTGTAAATTTGTTGTGACAAAATCCAATGGCAAACAAAGTTTGAAGCAGTGTGTGTAGAAGATAGCGGGCCCAGCAGGCCCGCAGGCCCAGCAGGCCCGCAAGCCCAGTTCATGTACAAAGCCCATACGTGGGATATACAGATTGGATAGGATTTAGTTCCTAATTTTCTCTCCTTCTATGTATAGGATATGATTGATTCTTTCATTTCTTTTGTGATTCTAATTTGTAACTACTTTGTAATCTTTACTAAATTAGAGCCTTGATTAAGGCATTACATTAATATAAATATGACAGTCGATGCTCTGTAATGGCACGACCTTCTCTCCACTCTTCTTCTTCTCATTCTTCTTCCTCCTTTTTATGTTCTAACATGGTATCAGAGCCTTGTTACATTGGAAATCTCATCTACATTAACAGAGCAACACAAATCATGGATCTGTGCCTTTAAGGAGCAAAACGTAGGTGAAAACCTACTGTTTCTTCAACAGTGATCAAAGTGGCCACCTACGATCAACTCAAAATCCCCGGGACTCCTTCCCATCTTGGTCGCCCATCTCTCCTCATCTTTTTGGAGATTTTTTCAGTATTTTTCAGCGATCAGAGGTAGGTGTTTTGATCCATCTTGTGGTTATTCACTTTCATTAAATAGTTTTCATCACAGCCGTCCAAAATCTCTGATTCTGTACGGATCTGGACGCTACTTATACTGCTGGAAAGGAAATTGGATACTGGTCCTTTGCTCCTGATCTGATCACCATTCAGATCCATTTGTGGGCCCCCACGCACAGATCCCTCCTCAAAATCCAGTTCGTCTGGCCTGTTTTTCTGCCCATATTGCACTGTTTGTGTGCTATTTCATGTTGACTGGTTCCTCAGCCTCTCCATCTGCATATTCCTGTGATATTACTACTGATAGTGCTTCTTATTAGTGCTAATTGCTACTATTTGTGTTGTTGGGTGGAAATCTGCAATTTTAGTACACTGTGGAAATCGGCACCTTTAGTGCTAATTGCTACTATTGGTTTGCGTGCTGCTCTTCTTCCTCTTTGGCACTGTCGTCAATCCTAGTTACTGCTATCTGCTTGGTTGTTACTTATTGCTATTCGGGCTATTCGTACGGTTGCTATTATGGACAAATATGATGTTATTCATGTTAAATTTAATGGAAATAATTATATGGCCTGGTCGTTTCATCTGAGGAATTTTGTCGAAGGCCAAGGACTGTTTGGTTATCTTGATGGTTCGATAACTAAACCTACTGCAACTACTGACACAAAAGCATTAGCCACCTGGTCTAAAGAAAATGCTAAGGTCATCACTTGGATTCTTAACTCCATCGACCCTTCTCTTGCCATTGCTCTTCAAGCATACACTACTGCATCTGATATGTGGGGTCATCTAAAAAATGTTTATCATCAAACAAATAAAGCCCGCAAATTCCAACTCGATAGTGAGATTGCAAAATTCAGTCAAGGTGATAAATCTGTACAGGCGTATTTCAATGGATTTCTCACCTTATGGACTGAGAGGGATGCTATGATTATTCAGTCTGTGTCTGCTGGGTTTCTATCTGAGGCTCTTAAATTACAAGAGGAAACCCACATCAGCCAGTTCCTTATGAATCTTAGACCCGAATTCGAATCCGTTCCGTCGGCACTCATGAATAGAGAAGTCACAGCGAACCTGGACACATGCTTCCAAGAAGTCCTTCGAGACGAACTTCGCCTCAATTCTCAGCGTAGCATTCTTGAAGAACCAAAGGCCTATCTCGCTCCTCTTCAGACTGAGTCTGCTCTTTTGGCAGCCCCCAATTCCAAGCCTACTCAATGCTATGAGTGCAAAGGCTTCGGTCATCTGGCCAAGAATTGTCGGAAGAAATTGGTTTGCAGATATTGCAAACGCTCTGGTCATCTTATTGATGACTGTCGTAGCTTACAGCGAAAGAATGGACCTCAGCAGAAGCAAAATTCTTCCACCGTGCCCAGACAAAATACTCCAGCTGCGTTCCAAATTCAAGCCCATCTCCCCGATACGGAAAGCACTTCTTCTGGGTTTGTCTCCATGACTCCAGCCCAGATTCAAGAACTGATTCAGAACACGGTGACCTCAGCATATGCTTCCATGGGTTTCAATGGTGGTCGGTATCAAACTCATTCTCCTCTAGCATTTCCTGCTTTTCATTCTTCAGTCTCTCTGTCTTCCTCCATCACCCCATCTACCTGGTTTTTAAATTCCGGAGCATCAAACCACATGACTTCTGTGGAAACCAGGTTGTCCAGCTTTACAACCTCCCACCCTTACCTTGGTAAAGATAAAATCACTACTGCTAATGGAGACCAATTAATCATCTATGGAATTGGTGCCATTACTCTATCTAGTGTTTCGGACCAGTCTCTCCACCTATCCAATGTCTACTTTGTTCCCAAATTATCAGCCAATTTACTTTCTGTCGGCCAACTTATTGATGATGGGTATCATATTAACTTTTCTTGCACCGGCTGTGTCATACAAGAGCGGCAAACTGGGAAGGTGATCGTGAAGGGGAGTAAACATGGTCGACTGTTTCTGCTGGACATTGGACATCATTCCCTATTTTCTTCTTCTAGTTTCAATAAATTGTGGACTATTTGGCATAGTCGTCTTGGTCATGTGAACAATGCTTCTTTACTTTCTCTGTTTAAAATTGGTTGTTTAGAACCCACTGTTGATAATAAAATGATGTCCTCTTTACTTCAATCAAAGTGTGAAACGTGTTGTTTGAGTAAGAGTCATATTTTGCCATTTCCTATTCACCGTTCTCGTGCATTATCATCTTTTGATATCATTCACACTGATGTTTGGGGAATTGCACCCACTTTGAGTAGGACAGGGTTTAAGTATTATGTGACTTTTATTGATGATCATTCTCGATTCACTTGGATTTATTTCATGCGCTTCAAATTTGAAGTCTTTTCTCATTTCCAAAAGTTTTATAATATGGTTCACACACAATTTCAGAAGGATATAAAAATTCTTAGGTCTGACTCCGGCGGAGAATACATGTCCCATGATTTTTCTGCTTTCCTGTCTGATAAAGGCATTCTACACCAAAAATCCTGCCCACATACTCCACAGCAAAATGGTGTTGCGGAGAGGAAAAACATGCATCTTCTTGAAACTGTTCGTACTCTCCTACTTGCATCCTTAGTCCCTCCAAATTTTTGGTGCGATGCTGCACAGACGGCTGTATATCTTCTCAATCGTCATCCTAGCTCCGTTCTAGGAAAGACTACTCCATATGAAGCTCTCTTTGGTCATACCCCTTCCTCTTCTCACTTGCGTGTTTTTGGTTGTTTATGCTTTGTCCATTTTCCATCTATAGAGCGCACTAAGTTGTCACCTCAGGCTGCCAAATGTCTCTTCCTCGGTTACAGTACTGAACACAAGGGATTTCTGTGTTATGACCAATTCGAGAAATGCATGCGAATATCTCGCAATGTGATCTTCTTGGAACACATTCCGTTCTTTTCCTTGCGTTTAGACACTCATCCTATTGCTGTGTCTTATCTGCCACAATTCCCTCCAACTACTTCTCCCCCACCACCTATTACTAATGTCTATGTCTGGCGTACTACGGTTCCTCCTGTGGGGCCTCCTTCTCCTGATCCTATCCCTATGCTGCCTCCTGCTCCCTCAGGTATTACTCCTTCCTCTACTGATAATGTCATATCCCTGCGACGCTCTAGTCGACCTTCTGTTGCTCCTGACAGATATGGCTTTCCTACTCTTTTCACTTCTTTGGATAGTGCTCCTATACCCACCTCTTATTCACAGGCTTCGAAGATTGCATACTGGCAGGATGCTATGACTGAGGAGTTGCTTGCTCTTGAAGCGAACAACACATGGGAATTGGTACCGACCCCAGCTGATGCATCTGTTATTGGCAGTAAATGGGTCTATTCCATAAAAGTTCACTCTGATGGGAGTCTTGACCGTTATAAAGCTAGATTAATCGCACAGGGTTATAAGCAGGAGTATGGGATTGACTATGAGGAGACCTTCGCACCTGTGGCTAAAATGACCACTGTTCGCACTCTCCTTTGTGTCGCTGCAGCTCGCAACTGACCTCTATGACAAATGGACGTAAAAAATGCTTTTCTACATGGGGACTTGCGCGAGACTGTTTATTTAAAACCTCCACCAGGATATGCTTGTCCTCCAAAGCATGTGTGCAAATTGAGGAAAGCTCTTTATGGGCTTAAACAAGCTCCCCGGGCTTGGTTTGATAAATTCCGGGCAGCAATCCTTCAAGTAGGGTTTCGTCAGAGTCACTCTGATAGTTCCCCCTTCCTCAGATGGACATCGAAGGGCTACACATTCCTCTTGGTCTATGTTGATGATATGATTATCAGTGGAAATGATACTGCCGGCATTACGGATCTCAAACACCACCTTACTCGCCACTTCCGGATGAAGGATCTTGGTCCTCTCACCTATTTTCTGGGGCTGGAGTTTGTGCGTAACAAATTCGGCATTAGGGTCCTTCAGCGCAAATACGCGACAGACTTGATCACGTCAGCCAGGTTTGATGATGCTCACACTTTTGATACGCCTCTGGAATTGAACAGCAAAATTAGTTGCAATGATGGCACTCCCCTGGATGATCCCTCTGTTTTCCGGCGGATAGTTGGTAGTTTGCTCTACTTAACTATGACTCGGCCGGATATTTCTCATGCCGTTCATACGGTTAGTCAGTTTGTTAGCAATCCCCACAAACCACACCTTGCTGCTGCGTTACGCATCCTCCGCTATGTTAAAGGAACACTACATCATGGTCTCTTCTTCCCTTCTGATACTTCTCTGCAATTATCAGCTTATGCAGATGCTGACTGGGCTGGCTGTCCGGACTCTCGGCGGTCTACCACTGGCTGGTGTATGTTTCTTGGAAAATCTCTCATTTCATGGAAGTGCAAGAAACAGACCACTGTCTCCAAGTCTTCTGCTGAGGCAGAATATCGGGCGATGTCCTCTGCCAGTGCTGAAATTATCTGGCTCCGCCGCCTTCTGTGTGAATTGGGTGTTCTTGTTGGTAGCTCCACACCTCTCCATGGGGACAATACCAGTGCTACTAGAATTGCCAACAACCCGGTCTTCCATGAAAGAACAAAACACATTGAGATTGACTGTCACTTCATCCGCCAACATATCGTTACTGAGAAGATAACTCTGCCTCATGTCTCTTCTTTTAACCAGTTAGCGGATATCTTCACCAAAGCCCTTCCCCGACGGCGTCATCATGATCTCACTAGCAAATTGATGTTTTCAATCTTACCACATCAATTTGAAGGGGAGTGTAGAAGATAGCGGGCCCAGCAGGCCCGCGGGGCCCAGTTCATGTACAAAGCCCATACGTGGGATATACAGATAGAATAGGATTTAGTTCCTAATTTTTCTTTCCTTCTATGTATAGGATATGATTGATTCTTTTCTTTCTTTTGTGATTCTAATTTGTAACTACTTTGTAATCTTTACTAAATTAGAGCCTTGATTAAGGCATTACATTAATATAAATATGACAGTCGATGCTCTGTAATGGCACGACCTTCTCTCCACTCTTCTTCTTCTCATTCTTCTTCCTCCTTATGTTCTAACAGTGTGAAATTAGGATAACGCCAATTTAAAGTGGGTTGGTGTGTGCCAATGGATCGATTAAAGGTGGCCCTAACCCCCTACAGTATGAATACTTAAGAAGAGTCATTGGAAAAGTGGATTACACACATAAATACCAGCCTCTTTGCTTTTTGTGTAAGGGACTCAAAACCATGATAGTTCATGTCTGTATTGAGTATTGTGTTCTATTTTATTTACCTCGATAAATTCATGTCTTTTTTGAGCACTATTTCATGTGGATATTTCCCTTCAAAATCAATGTTGGTGATGGTTAGGGGTGGAATTAAAGAAAATGCTTCTATGTTTCTAGCCTAGCCTTTTGCAAAAAAGGAAAGGTGAAGTGAAGGCTTTGGTCAGTGAAGGGAAGTTTTTTAAAAGAAAGAAAAAAATTGCTTATTTGCTTTTAGAAAACAAATGCCATTTTATTTTAAATTAGGTCAAATTAGGTCCGTTGACCGAACTCTGTTTAACTTAAATACTTAGGTCCCCTACCTAACCTGATTTATTTAAAATACTTCGCCTGGACCTTACTCTAGGGAATCACTTCCAGATACTTGTACCAAATATATATCACATGGTACATGAATCAAAACTTTGATCTAATGTTTGTAAGAAGGCACAACTACCACATGGGCAAGAAATACTTTTGAGTGTATTTGTGGTATATAAATATATATTTATATAATATAGATTTTTTTCTTTATAAATATCACTTGTGTACATGGATTTTTCAGTTATGGAGCAGATTGGACCATATCTGACTTTGTTATTATTCAGTGTCCAAAATGAGGGTCCATACCATACCTAGACTTTTTTGGGTCGGTTCCTTTGGGTAACCGAGTAATCGTAGGTCCTTTAACATCCCTACAGTTGAAGGCTATAATAAAATCATACAAAACAAGAGACTATTGTCTACTTTGAGTTCCCTCTTGAATTCAACTTCCACTTCAATTTTGGCCTTTCACATTGTTGCCTCCCCTAACCCCACCACATCCATACTCCGCATTTCACCGGCAGCACTCATCTCTATAACTAACCGCTTTCAACCTAGTTCCTCTGAACCTAGGCCTACAGACATCATATCAACTCCATTGCCAGTTGTCAGAAGGGCACTAGGAGGAAACTACTGAAATAACAAAAACTCTGATCTCACTAATGGATATCTATATTTCAACACCAACTAGTAGGAAGACGTTCAGAGATATCCTCTGTCGATAGTAGTGCACACACTGCTATATCGTGGTTCAGTATTTGATATTAATTGTCCTTGGAGCCACCTATAACTGATGTCTCTTTGATCCCATTTGATCAAGAACTGTTGGCTCAAAGTTGGTAGTCTTGCAGTATGTCTCTCATTGGGAAACTTATAAGCACCTTGCTATTAGTGAAGATGCTAGTGACTATCGGGTCTATCGTGTCCAAGATAGTATGAAAGTCTAGCATTACTAAACTTCTTTTACTTGTTCATCTTCACCATAGATTTTGACCTCATGCAAGCTTGGGTTGGCTCCCCCTGGAGTGTGGCAGGATTGAAACTAGCAATCAATCACCAGTTAGGTCCATAACATTAACCCATCCCAAGGATATGTTTCCAGCACCCAAACTTGGTTCATCTCCCGGTTGGTCTTGTCAAATTATGGGGGAAGGAGCACATCTAGGGTATCCCGTCACCAATTAGGCAGTTCATCAAACTAGATCATCATCATCATCATCATCATCATCATCAAAGCCTCAGATAGATTGTAATTCTTCCGATTAATATGTACTACTTCCATGCATTTCCTTTTCAGCCTACCCTTTCTCCTTGATGGCCCATCAACCTGCATAAAAATTCTTTTCTTTAACGGCACCGTTGTTGGCCTGCGTTGGACATGTCTAAACCACCTCCAATGAGTCTCTCTTACTTATCACCTATTGATGCTACTGCTAATGCTCCCGAAAGAGTTCATTTTTATTTTATTTTATTTTAGATTCCCTAGTTTTACCACATATCCATCTTAACATTCCATCTCTGCTACGCTCATTTTGTGCATATGTTGCTTCTTGACCGACCAAGATTCTGTTCCATAGGTCATAGCCGGTCTAATCTCTGTCCTATAAAAATTTTCGTTCAATGTTGCTCATATATGTTAATCGCAAATCACTTCAGAAGAAAGTCCACTTCAAGTATTCCGCTCTTATCCTACATTTGATAACTTCCTCAATCTCTCTATCCTCACTGATTATTGAGCCAAGGTATTGGAATGAATCTCTTTGTGCTATCTCTCGAGCTTCAATTCTCGTAGTACTTTCAGCTCTTTGAACATTCCCCATGAAGTTGCAATCCATATATTTTGTCTTTGCACGTCTTATTTTAAAGCGTTCTTTCGTCTCTCAAGTTCCGCATCACGCTATCTCTCGATTCATCCTCCAACACTATATCATTTGCAAACCAAATACACCAGGGCACCTCCTCTTGAATTTGAGTAGTAAGATCGTCCATGATCAATGTCAAAAGCTAAGGGCTTAAAGCGGATCCCCGATGCAAACCTATGGTCATAGGAAACTAACGTGTCTCTCCACAAGTAGTTCTCACACTCATTACCACTCCTTATACATGTCTTTTAATGATTTCAGGATACCTCTTGGGACACTCCTTTTATATAAAACCAACCAAATTAAATCAAACTATCGTCTATGCGATCTCTAATTGATCCCGCTTCCTCAACACCAGCCTCACATCCAAGCTAAGCATTATTTGGCAACACCATCTGCCTAAGTATTTGAGAAAAACATTTGTAAATGCTAGTGAGTTAATGCTCAACAAGTAACCAATCTACACAACTACAGCATATCAGAGTAACAAATAACTGATATGCAAGTAAACAGGACGAGATCATAAGTATATAAATCAGGTTACACAGATTGGACTCATGGGTCATGTTCAAGGCTCAACAGGTGCAACAGATTCTAATAAGTAAATAGGAATCACAAACGAGAATTCAGGAATTACTGACAAGCAATCTAGGGTCACAAATCGAGCAATCGAGACTCACAAGTCAAGCAACCTAGAATCAGGCACATCTCATAGTTACACATAGATACAAAATTTATGCCTCTTGTATGATGGATAAACATCTCCTTAAGTATAGAATTTGCACCCCCTGTATAATGGGTAAACATCTATACACTGGTACTCACTGGGGGCCACCTGTAAACCCAGTCATGTATGGATCACAAACCTATCAGGGTCAAGTGACCAAGCAAAGCCCATTTATCAAGCGTTGATTTGAAACCCAATTCCATTTGAGAGTGCCTCAAAACATGAGTAAAGGTTGAAGCATAAGCAACATGAATATCGGAATAGATCACGACTCTTTCACAATTGCCTCATCAAGCGGTTACTAGCACATAAGGGAGTACTCTTATTTTATAGACCTATGTCACACACAAACATGAAATCGATTCCTCACAAAGAGCGAACCATTATAATATCAAACAAAATCCAACATAAGATGATCGAGTTATGGAGTCTACAATTTTCCAACAGAAGGGTTAAGATACCAAGGGATACAGACTAAGAAAAACAAAACACCAAGGGATACAGACTAATAAAAACAAAACATACTTGATGTCTTATTTTTCTAAAATTAAGGATGACTCCGAATGGTTCCAACAATTAGGCTAGAATCACTGGGAATGTCGGCAATCATTTAAGAAAATCACTGCAACTGATTGCAACTAGAAACAAGTTCTACCGGTTAACCATGCTAGCTAAAAATTTAGATTTTTCTGTATAAGGACAGTTTTAACCTCTTCCGGAAAATCAGTCATATCTCCTTGATCTGGTTTCCAAATGTTACAAAGTTTCCTGACCCAAGCATATAATATCTCTTTGATGGATGATCATCACCTTTACTATGAGAGATAAAGTGGGGGCCCTCACATTTAAGTTGTTGGCATTGGATATGGATGTGAGGGCCCCCACCTTATCTCTCATAGTAAGGTGAGAGATGCTCTCATAGGAGCATCTCCCTTATGTGTGTGTGTGTGTATAAATCTCCCCGTTTTTTTTTGTTGAGAAAAATGATCTTACTATAAAAATGAAGTAACAGTTTTAATTTTCTTTGTTGCATCTCTCACAGGAAGCAAATGTAATTATCTTTATCTGAAGCCAGAGTTTATTGCTATTGTTATTTAGGTTTTACTGAAGAAAATGTAAAATTGAAATTCTATTGTTCTCCTTTTTAGCATTTTTCCTTAGAATTAGGCAGATTTTATTTCCCCTTATACTTTAAATTTTATAATTGTTTCTCTAGATTTAACATTATGAGGGCTGCACAAGCTTCATTAAGATTTTCATGTTTCTTTGTTGCTTTGTTTGTCCATCTTCTTATGTTTCTGCAAGTTACTTCTATCAATTCCTTAGTATACCTGATGTTTTATCTGTGGTATGCATTGTTTTATAATACAGTTTTCAACATTTTTGTCTTTCAAAGCCAAAAAATTTATGTATAAGCCGATATATCGATACATCTGTTACATATCTGTTTCTCTTGGGCCTTTTGTACAGACAAAAAAATTCTAAAAAATAGTAATAACAAATGCAAATCTTCCATTATATTTCCTTTTAGGTTGTTTTAGATGCAAATATCATAGCAAAAAACGTCTCTCAGCTGTGTGCTCAGCTGGTTATACATGGGGGATGTGAGTAGAGACTCTAGAGTGCGTGAGTTTGAATCCCACTTGCAGCCAATAGAATATAAAGGTGGTGACAGTGGTGGTTTAATGCAGTTTAAGTTCCAGAATGACAGAATACATACATAGAACTCTGCTGAACCTTTATGTATTGTGTGTTACGACTTGGATTGGGCTGAGTTTTCAAACCATGGTTGTATGTCATTACCGATTAAACTGAATGCTTACTAGCATTAATGTTCGAAAATCTCACTCATATTTGATTATTGATATTTTTATTCACAGAATACAACACAAAGATTGGATTGGGAAAAGTTGGGGTTGGCATCCGTCTATGTAAGTTCAAATTCATTGAATACAGCAGTTAGGGTGCGTATGCTGTAGGTTCGATATTCTTGAGGACTTTATTGTACTTTTCATAATAATTGATGCTGTAAACATTGCAGGGGCAAATATCAATCCTGACCTTCTATTGTATGTTTTTCTTCCTGCTCTGAGTTTTGAGGGCTCGTTTGCCATGGACTATCACCAAATAAAGGTTCATTTTCTCTCAGACAACTTGATAAAATCGATCATCTTAGTCACGAGGCTTTGGCTACTAAAATTAACCTTGTGAACATGAGTTTCTACCTTAACATGTTGTTGTTGCAGTGGTGGTGGTGTCTGTATGACTCTTCTCTATTTAAATTTCTCTAGATATGGTTGAAGGGGACTTGGTTGTTTTTGCCGTTGTTGTTTGGGTGCCTATGAAACTTCCTATATGATTTTAAGGGGAACTTCTATACTTAATTCAAAATCTGTATCCGCCTCTGGTTTTCAAACAAGTTGGATGATTGAAGAAAACAAAATTATCAGATGTGTGGTTTAAACCCAACAGAATTATATTTAGTAAACCTTGAGACGGTTGAATCGTTGCTAATTTCTTGGACCAGACGCCTATTCTTGTCAATTCTTTACATGTTTCAGCGTAGGGCCTAGGAAGCTAGATGCTACGTTGAGTATGCATACGAGGAGCTTATCATGATTAAGTACATGTGAAAATTGAACTCGATTTGGCCATGATTGTCTAATTAATAAAATACATGTAAAATGATTGATTGAAAAAAAAATAAAAAATGAAATGTTCCATTCGTACTTCAGTGTATCCATGGATTATAGAAATATTCATTATGCTTACTTCTGAAATGTTTATGTATATATGATAAACTAAATGGTTTTCTTTTCTTTTATCTTCTTTTTTTTTTTTGATAATTTTGAAAAAGAAACAATATAAGTATCCTGTGAGGGTTGTCCAGTCCTAGAATGGACGCCCATCACCTTTTTTTGTTTCTAGTTCTTGTCTTATTCCTCTTGAATCTCTTTCTTCTCTTTCTTATTTTCTCCCCAATTTTATAGACTTTTCTTTATTCAAAATGAAATAAATCAAACCCTAAAAACCTAACATGATATTAGAGCCATCCAAGAGGCAGAGGACTTGTCAAGGAGCAGAAAACATGAAGTTTTTCATCAAGTTTGTGAGTTTAAATCTATTCTAGGTCTGATGTCACCCCTTGGTGCTGATGCCAACACATAGGCAATAAGTTGAAGTTGTTATTCTTTAATGGTTTCATCATGTGAGGGTGTTGTTTTGGTTAGAGTTTAGGGACTACATCTTGAAAAATTGCCTATGTTATTTCTCACTCAGAAGATCCAATGCTATTTATCGAGTTACAACCAAGGCATTAATTTTTAATTAGGAAACATTATCGCTGTCACGAGTCAGTATGGATTTATTTGTAATTTGGGAAATTATGGGACTATTTTGTACATACTAAAGATTGATGAGGGTTTTTTTATTTTTTTTATTTTTTTTTATTTTGGGCACACAAAAGATTGTAGAGTAAGAAAACTTTAGGTACCTTGGATCGATGGTGCAACAGGATAGAGGGATTGATACTGATGTAAGTCACAGGATTCAGGCCGGGTGGACCAAATGGAGGAGTGCTTCGGGGGTCTTGTGTGATCGGAAAGTCCCCCTCAAGGTCAAAGGAAAGTATTATAAGGTGGCGGTAAGACCAGCATTGTTGTACGAATCAGAGTGTTGGGCAGTAAAGCATAATCATGTTAAGAAGATGGAAGCTGCGGAGATGAGAATGTTAAGATGGATGTGCGGGATCACAAGGAGAGATATGATTAGGAATGAGGAGATTAGGGGCAAAGTAGGAATAGTACCGATTGAAGATAAAATGAGAGAAAATCGACCAAGATGGTTTGGCCATGTCAGAAGACGTCCAACGGAAGCACCTGTTAAAAGGTGTGAAAGCATGGAGATTGCCAGGAGTAGGAGAGGGAGAGGGAGACCCAAGAAAAGTTGGAAAGAAACTATTAAACATGACCTTGCTTACATGGATCTAACAGAGGACATGGCCCTAAACAGATTTGATTGGCGTCGTCAAATCCATATAGCCGACCCCACCTAGTGGGAAAAGGCTTGGTTTGGTTTGGTTTGGTTTTCTTCAATCTTATCTGGACTTTGGCATATATCTTTATCGACATATGGATATGGTGCACTGAAGCACCACCATAATTAGTGGACTGCCAAGGGCCATTACCTACCAGTGGTCACCCTCAAGCTGGGTCAGTTTAGTATTGGGCCCATTCTAAGATTTCTTATGGAATCCAAGAGAAAAATGAGAGAACTCAATAGTTAATGAAATTTCAGTGCTTCGTCATAGCCTCATAGGCTGAATGTGGATAGTGTTCTATCATTCACTACATCGAGTAACTTCGACAGTCGACACGACACAGACATGGTGTCTATGGTCTCCCATAATTCTAGTTGGGTATTTGATTCATGCAGCACAAATCACATGACAAGTATGAGGTCAAATTTTATGTCATACAGATGTTCTGTTCACGGGGAATATTCGAATTGTAGATGGGAATTATATTCAGGTCAAGGTTGATGGATCAACTAATGTTTGATCAAATTTTTTCATTGTCTTCTGTCTTACATGTACCACAGTCTACACATAATCTGGTTTCAGTTAGTGCATTAATTAGATCTCATAATTACAACAGTACATTCTATCCGTCATATTGTGTTTTTCAAGACTTGATGACGGCAGGCAGGAAATTGGAGATGGTCGTGAATATAATGGTCTCTATTATGATGATTCAGAGTTTCAATTTAAGTTGGCCTTCAAATCATCAGTTAGGGCCCATTTCTTTAGCAAAATTCCAAGAATTCCTGTGTGGAGAATTTATAAATTCTCCAAAAGCTGTCCCCTGAATGGAATTCCTGAATCCTCCTCTCCACTTGAGCATCCATAAATGACAAGGAGGTTGGAGTTCCTGGAATTCCAGAGGTTACTTTTGACTTTTCAGGCGGCTGGAATTCATAATTTCAACATAAGAACACAACATCCAGAAATTCTAGGGGACAGCCATCACATCACTGTCTTCGAATTCCCAACATCACAAATCCCAGTTAGAAATTCTGCTAAAGAAATATGCCCTTAGGCCTTGATACACAAGATATCATATAATGGCATTGGCGTCTGGGGCCCATAGCAATTCAAAGCATGAAGAGCCTCTATCTGGTTCATAATATCAGAAGTCACATAAAGGTAATTGATAGTAAGGTTTGTCAACTGTCTAAAAAGTGTAGGAGCCCTTATCCAGTAATTGTTAGTGAAAAAAGTGAAGCTCCTTTTTCTTTGATACACACTGATGTTTGGTATGCTTCCTTAATCTCAATTACTGGCCATTGATATTTGATGATGCAACAAGGCATACCTAGGTGTATTTAATGAAGTCTCGCGACGAGCTGCCTTCAACATTTGAAAACGTTCATCAAAAGGTTGGCTTGAAATTTGATGCAAAAATTCAAGTATTACATTCAGATAATGGTGAGAGTATACTTGAGTTTCACTCATATTTAGCAACGAATGGAATAGAGTCTCGAACTTCAGGTGCTTATATGCTTGAGTAAAATGGGGTTGCAGAGCTCAAAAAACAGACATTTGCTGGAAGTTGCAAGGGGACTTTTGTTACAGTTGGTTGTTCCTACTATGTTTTTGCTGGATGCTGTTCTTACTGCAACATTTCTTATAAATCAGATGCCATCGCAAGTGATAAAAGGAAAATCTCCATTACAGGTACTACGACCTGCTGCAGTATTTCCAGTTCCATCATATATATTTGGCTGTGTATGTTTTATTCATGTTCCGAAATATCAGCAGGATAAGTTGGATTCAAAAGCAGTTGAGTGTGTATTTGTGAGTGATGCGGAGCAAAACAAAGATCTAGTGTTTGTACAAATTTGGAGGCTTATGATCACACACATGGGATTTGGACCCATGTGTGATGGCGTTATTTGAGTATAAGAATGCCAACTAGTCCAAGAATTGTTGAAATTTAAACCTGCAGGGGCTGTTTTAATATAAACATGCATTATATTGGGGTTCTTGTAGATTTTAATTTCAATTTAACAACAAATAAAGGCAAAATGGGCTGGACGTGCATTCATTCTGGGCTGGATTCTGTGTGCTTACCTGGGCCCAAACCCATTAAAGATCTACAAGTGTTGCCAATGAATCTACTTTAAGATCATTGAAGCCTTTTCATCATAAGATGGGCCATGTGGGGCCCACAGGGAATCTTGTGCAAGTCGATGATAACATCCTAATTTTAGGAAATTCCTAAATATGTTTGATTTATTAGTAATTTTTTATTCCTTTTGTCTGGAAACGACGACTAAGATATCTAATTGTGTTAGGATTTCAATCTAAGAAGCACGGATACGGACACGGACGCAGACACGACACGACATGGACACGTTGACACGGCATTTCTCAAAAAAGTAGGACACGGACACGTCGGAGTCATATACTAAAAGATAATATTATTTTAACTTTGTAGTCAATTTAGAAATCAATTAAATAAAAATCCAAGTACCAGTGTACCACTGTAATATTTCCCTCTCCTTCATTAAGTTTCTCAAACTTGTTTACATATTTCCAAAAAGGCTTATTTATATCTTCTTCATTGGAGGGGTGTGAGCTAGAGCCCGGAATGGAACTCATATTCCTAAATTCCAGAGGTGAAGAAGAAGCTGATAAATAAAAAAAGAATTATTTGATTTAAACAACAACTGCCAAAAATAAAGAACATTAGCAGCAAGGACATTTGCAGATTTGCATATTCGCAGTGAAAAAAAAAAAAAAAAGAGCAGCAGATTACAAAAAAAATAGTACAGAAACAACAAACATATTTGATGAGTGAAAAAAAAACCCAATAGCATATTACAAAAAAAAAAAAAAAAAAAACAAAAACAGCAAAAACAGATTTGATGAGCCAAAAAAAAAAAAAAACAACAAAATGTATTCTTGGGGCAAAAACTGAAAAAGAAAAAAGAAGCAGCAGCGGAATAAGAAAAAAAGAGCAGTAGCAAAAAAAAAAAAAAAAAAGTGTACCTGATGAGCAGAAGCAGTACCATGGGCGAAAAAGGAAGCAGAAGCAGTACCACGAGCGATCGTTTAGGGCTGGACGGACGAATGGTTTTTTTTTTCTCTTTGTTTAGGGCTGGAGCTGGATGGACGAATTAAAAAAGCCTTCTTTTCCTCTTAAGTTGTAACTTTTTACAAACAGCCCCCCTTTTCTTTTTCTTCTTTTTTACTCTAATTTTAATATTTTTTTCCAATTAAAATAGGCCAGCGTCTCCCCTAGAGTGTCCCTAACGTGTCTCCCCAACGTGTCCCAGCATGTCCGGAATATAAAATATAAAAAATAAATAGGATACTCTTTTTGGCGTGTCCGACACGTGTCTAGAGCGTGTCCGTGTCTGACATGAGTTGTACACCGACACAAACGGCCCCGGAGAGGTGTCCGTGCTTCTTATAGCAGAATTGCTATTTTTTCCCTATGGTTTTAGTGCTATGTATGATTAGCAATAGTCGACAGTCAGATAGTTATGTTCGACTGGGAGTTTATGCATTGAATAAAACTGAGACTGTCTCCTTGGATCTTTGTGTGAGTTGCCTACCATTATTGCTGAAGTTCTATGCTGATTTTATGGTGAAAGCAAGTGATTGATTGCATCAGCCCGTGTTTTCAGTGTGCATCTTCGAGCCCCTTGATGATCAGTCATTGTAAACTGGTTGTAGTAGCAGTAACTGACTGATTTAATATCTACGGGTTTGGTTGATACCCGTGAATGCGTCAGTTGGTTATCCAAGTACACAAAAGGGTTATAAGTGCTATTTACCAGTAAATAATGGGAACTAATTTCTTAGCATGGACTTGACTTTTTTTGAGGATATTTCTTTTTGTTCTCCTGGAAGCAAAGAGATAAATAATAGAGCCAAGTAGACATGACAGGGGGAGACATCACTTGAGGAGGATATATCTCCTTTTTTGAAGTATGTATCTCCACCGACCAATCCAGAAGAATCTGGAAAAGTTGATAATCGCGTATAGGTAACTCCAAGGATTCCAGAAACAGAAGCATCTTGAACAGACAGTAGATGATCAAGTGAAAAAGCTCCAGAAAAGGTTTCAGAAAAGCCAATCAAAGTGTATTCTCGAAGAAAAGAGAAAAAGAAGTCCTTTTACTTTTTCTGGATCAAGCACAAACAAATGCTCAGGAGTTCGATTCCTCGTCATATGCTGGTAATAAAGATGAGGCTGATCTTGATCTACGTATTGCTCCGCATAAGGGGAAGTGATCTTGTGTTACCTACCACGGTACCACCCAATTTAGAACTTCATTTCATACCATCATCTATCACCTAAATACTGTGTGTTTGTTTTAAGAATTTTTGCTGAGCACATACCTTCACATGTTGGAGAAGCTCTTGGAAAGAACAAGACTTGGGAAATTGTTGATCTTTGTATAGGGAAGCATGCAGGGATATGTAAGTGGGTGTATACCATAAAATACAACCCATTTGGTACTGTCCAATGTTACTAAGCTAGGTTGGCGGCGAAAGTACGGTATGTATTATTTTGATCCATTTTCTCCCGTCAATTCAGTAAGATTTATTCACTCTCTTGCTGCAAATCTGGTTTGGCCTCTATATCAGAGAGATGTAAAAATTGCATTTCTACATGGAGATTATGACCAGGAATGTCCTTACATGATAAAAAAATAACTCTTTCTATTGCTTCATGTGCTTTTACGAAATTCATCCAATACGACAAAAATATGCTAAAGAACAACTTTTCTTTTTTTTTTTTTTTCTTTCTTGTCAATGACTTTCCTGTTGTTATTCATAGATAAGCAAGAATTTGATGTGTGGAAAAGACCTCAACTGCAAATCACAATGAAATCAGAAGCAGAATGAAGCAAATCTAGTATCGTAAGCATAGTTTACCCATTCAATTCTAGACCAAACAACTTCCGATTTACTTGCAAGAGGAATTCAGCCAATCAAGATACTATTTCCCAGGCTGTTACCACTAATTTTTTGTCCCAAACTTGCGTACTCATGTCTGGTGATTGGTACTGTTATACTTTATTTCTCTTACCACTGAATATTAACGTTTTACAATGACATGGAGCTATCAAGTACTTTTTGAAGGACATAGAACAATTGAGTTGCTAAGCCTTGTACAAGTTTGCATTTTCTTAGCAATGCTGAGTTTTAATGGAATGATATGCTGATTCGGCAAGTTTCTTCCTCCAGGCTAAGACCCTGTTTGAGGGACCTGTCTTTTTATTACTGCCTTTTGGCTCCTTAATGAACTTTTAAATGGGGTAAAAGAAATTATATGCTTCTTGGTTGTTAATTGCATTCATATTCTAAAGGCTGATTTACCCAAAAAAAAAAAAATTCTCAAGGCTGAATTTTTTTCCTCCCCATCCACAGGTGCATGGTACAGATGTTACTTGCAGGTCCTGGTGTTCTAATATCAACCTTTTGCATTGGGACTCCTTAATGAACTTTTAAATGGGGCAAAAGAAATTATATGCTTCTTAGTTGTTAATTGCATTGATATTCTAAAGGATGATTTACCAAAAAAAAAAAAAAAAAAAATCTAAATGCTGAATTATTTTTCCTCCGTATCCAGAGGTGCATGGTACAGATGTTGTTACTTGCAGGTCCTGGTGTTCTAATATCAACCTTTTGCATTGGGACTGCTGTAAAGGTATGCATTCAGCATATTGCTTTAAGAGAAGTTACCATGCTTTTAATAACAAAAACTTAAGAAATGTACTGCAGTTTACTTTTCCATATAACTGGGACTGGAAGACGTCATTGTTGCTTGGAGGCCTTCTTAGTGCAACAGACCCTGTAGCTGTAGTGGTTTATTGAAAGAGATTGGTGCTAGCAAAAAATTGAGTACACTAATTGAAGGAGAATCCATGATGAATGATGGGTACACTCTGATTAGCCTCTTTTTTTTTAATAAAATAGTTACATTAAAAAAAGTATCATTTTCTATCAAAGGATTATTTCTTAATGTTAGGTTCTTTTCGAACTGGGAATTTGTTCATTTTCTTTCCAAGAAATGCCAGAATGTTCTTAAGAAATGATGCCAAACAGGATGATGGTAGAATATTATGGTTTCTTGGATGATATAGCCTTCCATTTTCATGTCATTCTTCAGAATTTTCTCACTTAGAAACTCTCCTTCCTTTTCAGGATATCAATTGTGGTATATCAGCTATTCTATCAGATGGTACTCGGTCGGAGCTTTAGCATTGGCGATTTAATTAAATTTCTAATGCAAAATTCTCTTGGAGCATATGTAACAGTCACTTGGCATGAATCATTTAAAGTTGGAATGTCATGAGTATTAAGATGCTTATTAGACTCTTTCCTATAATCAGTGTAGCTGTTGGCCTCGCTTTTGGAGTAGCATCTCTTTTATGGTTGAGGTTTATTTTCAATGACAAAATGATAGGGATTGCATTGACTCTTGCGGTGAGCTACTGTGCTTACTTCACTGTAAGAATCTCCATCAGTTGTAATCTTTCTGTTTAGAATTTTACAGTACATGCTTCTGATGTTGCTTATTATTGTGTCTAACATACTGCTATGTTCTCATTTTTGGCTGTTATATGGATTATTTGGAAGGAGAGAAACACAAGGTGTTTCAAAGGGATTGCTTCATGTGTGAATTCAATTACTGATAAGATAACGCTTTCTGTAGCTTTATGGGTGTCTATTAACCCAAATTCTCAAGGGATTTTGCTGGACAAGTGTTACTGAATTGGAAGGAAATTGCCATGTCTTATTAGCTCCTCTTCCTATCTGTTCGTCCTGTTTGGTTGTTTTCCTTTTTGGGTGTTCTTTGTAGTCTTTCAGTATACTTCTCTTGTACTGTCTGCTTTTTCTTAATGAAATTTATCGTTAAAAAGAATAAAAATACTGTTATGTTGTCTAGTTTATCTGCATTCTTATGTATGTGTGTAGCTTAGTTCTGTGAGCAGGTTTTGATACTGTTACTGGCATGAATACTTGTATATGCGTGAGAGATTTTTTATGGTGACCAGAGCTGTGAACCCGTCCAGCTTTGGTGCCAAATATTGATAAATGTCTTGAAAACTCGATCCAGGGCAGCCCTGGTATAATATATTTACTGATTGTTTTTCCTGCTCACTGGCCAAGAGTTTGCTAACCATCCTGGGAAGGAAGGCCATCACTAAGTGATTAGAATTTTCCTCCAAAAGGTTGGGGACAAGTGAATTCGGGCCAGATCTAGATTTGAAACCTTTAGATGTTTGCAGTGTGCTCTTTTTGGAGTTTGGAGTAGTTAAACATCACGTTGTCATGTTGTTATTAGGAGTTAGGACTTAGGAACATGGATGAAAATAGCGGTAGCGGCGGGCGGAGGGACGCTACGTTGCGGGGCTAAGTAGCGGTGCGATTTGAAAAAATCGTAAAAAAAAATCTGAAAAAAATTGTAGAAAATCTAAAATATTGGAAAATGAGAGAAAATGTGCTTTTTTGAAAAGGTAACTAAGGTAAGGGGCGGAGCGGTCCTCTCATTGTATAAGGTCTTGTATTGCTGTATAAATAGAAAATAATAGTAATGATATTTTTTTTCATAGGTATTCATGTATTCATGTTGCTTAGTTATGCTAACTTAGAAACTAATGAAAGGCTTATTAAAAAAAAAAAAAGAAAAAAACTGTCATGAATTCAAGACTTGAGACTTGAGTAACTAGAGAAAATAATACCTCTACCAAAGGGGGTGTCTAATAGGATGTACCTAGAGAAGAAATCTTGAGAAGAATTCTCCATATCCACTGTAATTCGGCGAGATCATGTGCTTTTTGGTGTTCTTTTAAACATAAAAGGGTAGAAGAGTTATGTAAAAATGTTATTTGGAGAGAAAAAGAAAAGAAACAAGCATTATTATATATTTTGAAATTTTTTGAAAAGCAGGAAATTTTCACACTCTATAGCGGCCCTGTAGCAGGCTTAGCAGCCCTGTAGCGGCCGCTACAGCTGTAAACGGCGCTAAATGCCATTTAGACCACTACGCCTAATATAGCGTAGCGGCCGCTATTTTGATCCATGCTTAGGAATGCATTTCTTATCTTTACATATTTCAAAGATAAATAAGATCTTAGTAGAATGGGAATCACAATGTACGAACAACTTGCTTCAAAATAAGTACTTCTTTTGGGTTATTCGCTTTTGAGAAGCAACGATACTTATAATCCATACTGCTACCTTTTAAAGACCTTTTCTTTGCAGGCACAAGATGGGGCTGGTGTTTCGGGTATCTTGACAGTAATGACAGTAGCAATGTAAGTGGAAGTGGTCTTTTAGAATGGCTTTTTGTTTGTCTATCTAGAGAAAATGATTTTTATAGAGCTTTCGACAGTTATTCGATTTCCACCAAATATCACTGTATAAGTATTACATTTTATTGTCAGGTTTTATACAGCAGTGGCTAGAACGGCTTTCAAGGGTGACAACGACCAAAGCTTGCTTCATTTTTGGTATGTTTGTTATATTCTTGTTTGGGTTTATTCCATATTAATATGGGTAAATTCATGTTAACTTCGCATCTAAGAAACACTGTGTCAGTGTGCCTGACTTGTGGACTACTTTGCCTGAGGATGAAAATGTGAGGCGAATTGACGGGTGTTTGATGGATATTAAGTTTAGAATGATTTTTGATGACATTTTTATTGTTACACCTTTTGTTTTGTTTTCTACTTATTTGTTTAATACGGGTGTCTAGTAAATAATCATAATTAAGGCGTTAATAAAACCCCCTTGTCTTATAAATTGTAGACCAGGTTATCCATTATTAGGTCTCATGTGTAAATCATAACATGGGGTACCAAAGCATCAAACATAGCGGCCCTTCTAATGAGAACTTTTCTTTCTTCTTCCTTTTCCTTTCCCATTTTTTTCTTTAATGTTAAGGCTTCTGGTGTTCGAGCTCAGTTCAGCAGAGGCCAGTGCCTTTTTGGTTGAATTCTGATTTTATTGCTGTAACTGTGTTTTGTTCATGATGGAGAGAGATGAAGAGAGCTATAGAGGAGATGTGGGATATGTAGAATGAGTTTATGTAGAATGAGTTTATCCAGTGTTATCTAATGTGAAATGCATCTATCTCTTTTATAAAGTCATAGTTTCCTCTAATAAATACAGTAAGTAAGATTCTAATCACAATCAATTTCAAATCACAAAAGGCATCCTGTCTTGTGAGGACCTTTCCCCCTTTCACAATATCTATATTGCATCCCTTCGTTACGTCTCTGATGATATCCGAAGGACCGAAATCACTAGTTACAATAAATCAGAACCAGTCATATTTATAGTACAATGTATACTACAGAAGTGGAATTGGGAGAAGGTCTGGAAGAGTGATGGGAAGGTCTGGGGATCTCAAACCACTTCCAAGAAAAATCTTGGCGCTGAGAGAGAACACAATCTCCTTGTTCGTGTCCAATGTGCCTGCGCCCATCTCATCTCCTGAGCTGGAAGCAATGTTTTGTAGAGCTGGCAGAATTTTGGACTCTTTCATTCCAAAAGATACAGTTAATGGAAAAGGCAGGGGCTTCGCCTTCATTAGATTTGGATCGATGAGAGAGGCTGAACTAGCCATTGAGCTGGCCAGCTGTAGATCGTGGGGAGGGAGGAGGATTAATGTGCAGCTCTCCAACCAAGGAAATGAGGCAGAGTCTCCGTAGTTGGCTGACCGGCACCAATTAGAGCACACCCTAGGAAATCCTGAGAAATCTGTCTCCTCGATGGATAACCCTTGGTTCAGTCCTCTTAGACGAATGTCTCTATTCTCTGGGAGCTCGTCACAGGAAGGTTGGATCTTGCAGAGAGGAGAAGCCCCCATGGTGAGAGTCTTTCCATGGGTCATTAAAGAAGGAAAGAAGTCCCTCATTAACAGTCTGGTTGGATTCCTTAAACAACCAGCGTATGGGCTATCCAGGATCCAGAAATGGCTAAAATCTCGACGATGGAAGCAACCTAAAAATATTAGATTTTTGGACCAAATGTTGGTTTGGATACGGTTTACATCCGACTTGGAAGCAGAAGAATTTTTACTATCCATCAAAAATGAAGTTGACACCCCTTTCAGGGTTGTGGAGCAATGGATGGAGGTCCTAGGGAGGCCCCCTGGAGAGGTCTGGCTGAGGTTCAAAGCAGTCCCCTTATATGTGTGGAGGGAGGGTGTCTTCTAACTACTAGGGGACTGTGTGGGTCAAACATTGGAGGTCGATCACAGAACAATCCAGCCTCTTCTATGGCAGAGTGAAGTTACTTCTGGACGAGACGAGAGATCTTCCTAAGGAGATATCTCTCTGGCTGAATGATATTCAGGTGCTGGTCAAGCTGAATGTAGAACAACTGGAGCCTCAGCGAAAAGGGTACTCTCAAAATTGGTCGGACATTATGAATGGAGGCCTCAACTGTCCGATCCAGGATTCTGATGATGGAAATCAAGAGGAGGATGATACTTTCGAAGAGGGTTCTAGCAATACTGCAGTGTCCAGCTCAGAGAGGGAGCTTGAAGACGATGATGTCGGAGAACAAAATTTGAAATTCAAATCTAATTGTGCCGCCCATGAATTGGATGGTGTGGGCCGGGTCCAAATCTAGTTTAAAGGCCCTCAGTATGGTGAGTCGAAGCCAGTGGAGGCCCAAGAAATAAGAAAAGAATATGGCCCATTTAAAAGGGGCCCATTCTAATTTCGACTTTAAGTCGACAACTTTCAGAGACTCTGAAGAAAACCTCTAGGACGTGTTTGGCTGTGTGGTGAAGTGAGGTGAGGTGAGGTAAAGCCTCCATTATCCGGACAAGAAAAGACAATGGGTCATATCAAAAGTACAAAATTTCAAAATTTCATCCATCTTTTTAAAAAAAAGTAAAAAAAGCAACCTCCTTTCTTCACTAAAAGACAAAAAAGCTCCATTTTTCTATACAAAAAGTAAAAAAGATTCCATACCAAACAACTAAAAACAAAACACCATCATAACACCTTATATTTTATTCTCTCTTGATTTGATACTTCACTTCACTATACTTCAATTCACCATACATCCAAACAGGCCCCTAGGTTTTCCTGGTCTCCTACTGCCATTTACAACGAAGACAAGAGAATGGCGGAAGGCTCCTCTCGTGTGTTGAAGATCGTGGCCCCTCTCGCAGTCAAAGCCCTCTAGAGAGTTAGATATGGACCCCTACCCTATCTCGACGATGGATCAAGCCGATAATATTGCAGTGAAGGCCAAACGGGTTGCTTATCCAGCGATTGATGCCAGGTACTTTGTCTCCTACCCTTGGCTCCACCTCTACGACTACTATGTACCCCAGAGTCCTCACTTCCGAGGGCAAGGGATGCAGACTCCTAATAGTCCTCAGATAGAGCAGTAGATGGAGGTTCGGTTTCTATCAACGAGGAAGGAGGGTAATGTCTCCCCTTCTAAGTCGGCTGCGAGAAGACCACATCCCCCCTAGCAGTATAGACAGAGTGTCCCTGTCTGCTCCAAGCATTGGCGGATGTGTGGAAGCTTAAGAGAATGAGGAAGCAGTCTCTTCCAAGGTTAGTTTAGATCACTGATCAAACTGCCCAAACTCTTCCTCCTCTAAATGGTTTCCAAGAGGAATTGAAAATTTGTGGGGAGGTAGTGGGGCTTTCTGTCAGTAAATGTGAAAAGGGCTGGGAGAGTCTCATTTAGTTTGGTGAGGCTTGTCAGAGACAAAAGGAAGAAATATCTTGTTTTGATAAATCCAGGAGGAAAGGGTCCAGAGAGCTGCAAGGTCTTCTGAGCATCAACTATGAGAAAGGCGGAAATAAGCAGATTGGGGCAGGTAGCAAGGCTAACATCGCTTAGGGCTCTCAGGTGGCCAGCAAAGTCTACAAATGATTTTGTCCTGGAACGTGATGCTCTGGGTTGCTCGAATCGGCGTGCTGTTGTCAAGAAGCTAATTAGGCAGTGTAGGGCATCTATGATCCTAATTCAGGAAACAAAAATTTGCTCTTTGAATGATGATTTGGTAAGGCAAACTGTTGGGTCTAGATTCTTCAAGTGGGTGGGCTTAAATGCTATGATGCACAGATACGGCATCGATACAGCAAGGACACGCCATATACACGGCAGGGACACGGATTTTACATATAAAAAGTGAAGTCTCGGATACGATATGTTGCCCATTTTGAAGTATTCGTGCATCTAGGCTTAAATGCTGTGGGATCTTTAGCGGGGATTCTGCTGTTGTGGGATTCTAGAAAAAATGGGCAATGTTAGATCATTGGACCGGGCAATTTTCTGTTTCAGCTGTTGTGAGGGACGTGGAGCTAAATAAGGAGTGGATAATTTCTCCCATTTATGGGCCATCCGGTAGTGGAAGTAGAGATAGCTTTTGGAGGGAATTGGATTCCATTCGTAACAAGTGGTGTGGTCCGTGGTGCTTGGGTGGAGATTTCAATGTAATAAGGAACCTTGAGGAAAGAATAGGAGGCTGTCATGTAACGGTAGAAATGAAGAAGTTTTCTGATTGGATTAATTCGAACGAATTGCAGGACTTGCAGTTCCATGGGGCGAAGTATACATGGTCAAATCACCAACAAGTTCCAATTTTGTCTAGATTTGACAAATTTCTCCTATCGGGAGACTGGTTGGACATATTGTCAATTTGAGAATATAGAACACAGAAAACTCACACACAAGGAGAAGGGGCTGTGGGGGGGGGGGGGGGGGGGGGGGGGGGGGAGAGAGAGAGAGAGAGAGAGAGATGCTGAGAGATGCTGAATTCGTGTGGCCTCTTTAGGGTTCTCTCATTCGCATTATATAAGGGTTTAATACCCTATTAACAGTCTCCTAATACAACTTAAATCCCTAAATTATAGTTACCCTAATATAGAAAGAGTACTTGACTAATTGTAGCTTAACTAGAATGCAATATCTAACTACAATACAAGTTTTGGGCCCAGTTGGGCCTATGCATGATGGGCATGATTGATACCCCCCTCAAATTGATGCAGGGAAGTCATATAGCAGCAATTTGGTAACCTGAAACTGATGCCGAGGCTGAGGAAGTCCTTTGGTGAAGATATCAGCAAACTGAAGCTTAGTAAGGACTTGAGGTTAAGAAATGCCATCACGCTTAAATTCATCCCGAATAAAGTGACAGTTTACTTCAATATGTTTGGTGTGTTCATGGAAGACAGGATTTTCATTGATCCCGATAGCCTCAGTATTATTTGCATGCAAGGAAGTAGGAGAGGATTGAGCAAAGCCGAGATCTGAGAGAAGTCCCCAGAGCTATAAGATTTCAAACAGGCAGAAGACATTGCCCTGTATTCAGCCTCTTTGGAAGATCGAGAAACACGCTCTTGTTTCTTGCATTTCCAAGAAATGAGAGAATTTCTGAGATACATGCACTAACCAGTAGGAGACTGACGAGTATCCTGACAGCCCGCCCAGTCATCATCTGCATAAGCGGTCAACTGAAGAGGATTGTCCTTGGGATAATATAAACCACGAGTGACAGTGCCCAACAAATACCGGATAATGCGCTTGACAGCAGTCAGATGAAGGTGTCTCAGAGTTGTCATGAATTGGCCGACAAGATTGACAACATAGGAGATATCCGGTCGAGTAATGGTGAGATAGACAAGACTACCTACCTAGCGCCTGTAGGTATGTGGATTAGGAAGAAGGTCACCATCATCTTTACTCAATTTTAGATTGACCTCTACCGGTGTATCAACAGGTGAAGAGTCATGGAGATCAGCAAGCTCAATAAGATCAAATGTATATTTGTGTTGATTAAGAAACAGGCCTTTGGGAGATTGATGCACTTCCAACCCCAAAAAATAATGCAAGGGGCCTAGATCCTTCATATGGAAAGGATCCCTTAGAGACTTTTGGATAGACCTTATCATACCATTAGCAGTGCTAGTGATAATAATGTCGTCAACATACACAAGGAGAACAGTAACACCAGTATATGTTGTTTGTAGAAAAAGAGACGGATCGTAAGGGCTTTTAGTAAAGCCACTCGTGCATAGGCGACCCTTAAAAGTTTTGAACCAGGCCTGAGGAGCTTGCTTCAGACCATAAAGAGACTTCCGAAGGCGACAAACATATTTCTTAGATGGAGAGGTGACTCCCTGTGGCTGTGGTTTCCGCATATAGACCTCTTCTTACAAATCCCCATGGAGAAAGGCATTTTTGACATCTATTTGGTATAATCGCGAAGATTTAGAGGTAGCAATGGCGAGAATTAACTTAACTGTAGTCATTTTTGCCACAGGGGCAAATGTCTCCTCGTAGTCAATCCCATATTCTTGCCTGTTGCCGTGTGCCACAAGTTTAGCTTTGTGTCTATCAAATGAGTCATCAGATTTAAGTTTAATTGAGTAGATCCATTTGCAATTGATGGATTTAATTGCTGAAGGACAATCCACAATGTCCCATGTGTGACTTTGATCTAATGCATCCAATTTTGCCTTCATAGCTTGGTTCCAACTATCGTGTTGTACTGCCTCTGCAAATAAGAACTTGGTTAGAGACAGAAGAAAGGGTTGTCATCAAGGAAGTGTGGGTGAATCCATGCCGCTCCGGTGGCCTAGAAGTTCTTGAGGAGCGATGCAGGATATGACGAGTTGTGGAATCAGTTGCCGGCGGAGGATCAGAAGGACGAGCATCTGTAGTGGTAGGCTTTTCCCGACGATGATAAACAAAGTCAGGATGAAGTCAGGATGAAACCCATTAAGAGTTGTTTGATCTGAAAAACCCGGTAAGAGAGCAGGTGAAGATGGATGAAGACAATCCAAGTGAGTACTTGTATTCTATTTAAGCTACAATTAGTCAAGTACTCTTTCTATATCAGGGTAGCTATAATTTAGGGATTTAAGTTGAATTAGGAGACTTTTAATAGGGTATTAAACCCTTATATAATGCGAATGAGAGAACCCTAAAGTAGTTAGTGCAATAGAGTGAAGAAGATATCACAGTAAGGCAACCAGCAACAGCTACAGCAGCAACAAGCAACAGCAGCAAACAGTAACAGCTACAGCAGCAACCAGCAACAGCAGCAAACAGCAACAGCTACAGCAGCAACCAGCAGCTACCAGCAGCAAAACGTCCTTGACATCAGAGTGAAGAATGGCATGTGGGCTCCACCAAGCGATCTCTAGACACATCAGAGATTGGGGATGAGCGAGTAGTAGTTTTATGCAACTACTGGAAGTAGTCCCAGTCAGAACAAATCCAGATCCAGGATTTTCGACGGCTGAGATGAAAACAAGTGGAAAAAAAATGAATTTCCACAAATTGGTAGAAGACCTACGTCTGATGATCAATAAATATGGAAAAAATCTTCATAAACAAGGGAATAGCCAGGCGATCAAGAGGGGCTGAGGCCACTGATACGGTGATGATGATCACAATGGGCCACGCCTGATCTGGGATGATCGGGATGATAAAAAAGGATAAGGCTGAAGGATCAGGCTGAATGGCTTCCAGAACTTGGAAGATGACTAGAAGATGATCACATATGATTGACCATGCTCTGATACCATGTCGAGTTGAGAATATAGAACACAGAACAAGCAGAGAGAGAGAGAGAGAGAGAGAGAGAGAGAGAGAGAGAGAGAGAGAGAGAGAGAGAGAGATTGATGCTGAATTCGTGTGCCCTCTTTAGGGTTCTCTCATTCGCATTATATAAGGATTTAATACCCTATTAACAGTCTCCTAATACAACTTAAATCCCTAAATTATAGCTACCCTAATATAGAAAGAGTACTTGACTAATTGTAGCTTAACTAGAATATAACTACAATACAAGTATTGGGCCTAGTTGGGCCTGCGCATGATGGGCATGATTGACACATACCCAGACGATGCAGAAAGCTCTTCCTAAACCAACATCTGATCATTATTGCCCAATTCTACTGGATTCTGGGAAAGATTGGTGGGGACCGCCACCTTTCAGATTTGAACTAATGTGGCCTGAGGATAGTTCTTTTACTCTTCTAATTCGAGATCGGTGGAAGGAAACTTTAGTGACTGGTTGGGCAGGATGCAGAATTATGACAAAACTTAAGAATCTTAAGCTTTTTATCAAGGACTGGGATGCTAACTAGTTTGGAAGCATGAATCACTCCATGGTCTGCCTTTTGCAATAATTTCAGGAGATCGATAAAAACGAGGAAATGGGTAATCTCTCCTCTAAGGAATTTCTTAAGAGGCTTCAGCTGAAAAAATCTTATTAGAAAAAGTAGTAGGGGAGGAGATTAAATGGAAACAGATATAGAGTCAAATGGATCATGAATGGGGACAAAACTTCCAATTTTTTCCATAGTTTTGCCTCTTTCATGAAAAAGGACCAACAAGATTGTCATATTGAGGGATGGGGACAGATGCATCAAAGACAAAAACAGCATATCCGACCACATTATTCAATTCTTCAAGGTTCTACACTCTAAAGATTATTGGACTCGCCCACTTTGGCTAATCTTCTTTTCAATGTGCTTGGTTACGATCTAGCTTCTCCACTGGAAAAGGAGTTCCTAGAAGAAGAGATAAAAGCTGCGGTTTTTGAATTGGGGGATGATAGGGCTCCTAGTCCAGATGGTTTTCCATTGGCTTTCTTCCAAAGGTTATGGGAAGTTATCAAAGAAGATTTGTTAGATTTTATGAGAGAATTCCATGCTAGAGTTAAACTCCCTAGGCACTTTGGAGCCACCTTCATTACACTTACTGCTAAGAAGTCTGCAGCTGCTTGTTTCAAGGACTTCCGCCCCATTAGTTTGATTGGGTCTATTTATAGGATCCTTGCAAACGTTTTGGCTACTCATCTTCAGAAGGTGTTGCCCAATTTGATCTCCATAAATCAAGGAGCCTTCGTTGAGGGGAGACAAATTTTGGATGGGGTCCTCATTGCTAACGAGTGTATTCACTCTAGGAACCTTGAGAACAAACCAGGCCTTATTTGCAAGTTGGATCTTGAAAAGGCATATGATATCGTAGATTAGGATTTCTTTCAATATCTCATGTGTTGGATGGGTATTGGGTAGAGATGGAGGACTTGGATTGTGGAATGTCTTCAATCGGCTCATTACTCCATTTTGGTAAATGGCTCTCCAAAAGGCTTCTTTCCAGCTACCAGAGGTCTGCGCCAAGGGGACCCACTTTCGCCTTTCTTGTTTGCTATGGTGGGCGAGGCGTTGAGTCATATGATTGAAACGGAAGCCAATGGGAACCTTACCAGAGGGTCTAGGTCTAGTAGTAACGGTCCAACAGTCAACCATTTGCAATTCGCTAATGACACGCTTCTCTTCTGTGATGCTGATGAGGAGGAAATCAAGAATGTTAAGGTCACTCTCTTGTGCTTTGGGTTCCGCAACTGCCGGAAATGTTACTTCCCCCTTTTTTATTAATTGTTTTTTAACCAAATGACCGCAACTCCTTTCTCTATTGCTTCCTGAGACACAACAATGGAACCAAAAAGCTTCTCTCAAAAGTCGAAACTGCATCGTGGCCTCCAAGTCTCGACTCCTCTGCTGTGATGGTTAGTGGCCCACTGTGAGATTAGATCAATATCTCATCAATCCTTTCCTCTCTTGCTGTAGGTCGAGAAAGGTTAAGCAACTTCCTTTCTCCTTTGCCTGAACTATAGATCTAGCCCTTCTCTGACAACAACGAACACGTGACGAACCAAAACGTTACTCCTCTGATCAGTAACACGAGTTTGGATCCGTGTGTGGAAATGTGAACCCGCTTTGATACCAATTGATAGAGGCCCTAGGGTTAGGGCTTGCGCGGAAAAGTGCTGAACTACTATAGAGGTGTCCGCAGACACTATGACCCGAGTATGCACCTCGAAAAAGGATAAAAATTCACACAAATTCGATTAATCAACTTTAAGATTGAATCTCTGCATTATTCATTTAATTAAGAAAAGGAACTTAATAGCTACAAATCCTAAACAAACTGGGAAAGCAAATAAAATATAAAACTTTCCTAATGACAAATCATTAAATAAAATTGAAAAATAATGATAAATAATTTGGGAAATAAAATAAGTCCTAAACTATCTTGGTCCATGTGTGGTGGGGTTGCAAGTCCATCCTGCATCACATCTGAGGGCATGATTTCTTGTAGTTGGATAGATCCTGAGGTGCTGTATCTTGTAAGCCAATGATTCTAATCATATGGTATGGTCAATTTGATTGTGTGCTCGTCTTTGAGCAGAGTGAATTTTCACGAAGCCTATACAGGGGGTGATAGTTATTCTGAGTGATTTGGATTTTAGATAAAGGCTATATATTGATTGATTTATAAGTTAGAAGGATTGGCCCAGAGATTAAACACTAGAACTGAACAAGTTTAATAGCTAAAGATTAAGCAATGATACTTGATGTGAATAACTTACAGGGAGTGATTTTTATTATTAGTGTGCAGTGTGCACTATAGCATTTTCCAATATCATGTTTTTTTGGGATAAATTTTCATATTTTTTTTTAAGGTCGCAAAAACTTGATGCCACAATGTCCATGAACCACAACATATTGGTTTTTTTAGGTCAACCGTGTTGGTGACTGCAACAATGATTTTGAACATGAATAGTACCCAAGTGCAACAAATTGATATGATTGAATTGTTTGTTTTGGATGCCATAAGGTTTATTTCCTTGTGGATTATAACTTTCATAAGGACTCGGGGTACGATGGCTTATATTTTAATGGAGGTTTCATGTAATGGCTGTTTATAGTATATTGAGAATATGACATTTTTTTTTAAAGAAACTCTTTGTTTGAAGACCTGATCCATTTCTCCTTTTTCAGGGAAACTGTATCCTACATTGCAAATACTTTGATTTTCGTCTTATGGTATGTTTGATGTGTTCCACCTTTTTATGGCTATTTTTTTTTTCTCTAATTATTTTTGTAAGGAACATAACATGCTATATCGCTCCTCTTTTGGCATTTCTTTTCTGTCTTTGTTTTGTGTGTGTGCACAAGCGTGTGAAGAGAATCTTGCTAAATAGCTGTCCTTATTGCTAAATTTTTACCATAAAAATGATAATTATCTTATTAATGAGCTCCTTCCCTGGTACCATATAATTTGCTACAGACTACATGAAGTTTCTTAGAATGATAATGTTGACTTGCACATGCAATGGAGTTTTTTTTTTATCATGCTAGGACATTCCTCGCTAAAAGTGGTGAGTTGTAGCAACCCCATTATATCGAAAAGAAGGCAAGAGTTTTGTGATCATGTTTGGTCATTCCTCGCTATAAGCGGTACACTGCAGTGACGCCTGGTTGTATTCGAAAGTAGGCAAAGGTTCCTGCACCAATGTGGATGAGTGCAGGTAAAGTAGTTATTCCTAAAGAAGATGATTCAACTTGCTACTTGGAATATAGAAACTTTGACAAACAAGAATAGTGGAATTGGTCGATGCGATGAAGAGAAGAGCGAATGTAGCCCATTTGCAGGAAACAGGGTGAAAAGGGGATACCATGAAGGCGCTCATTGATGGTTACAAACTCTACTACATGGAATAGAACAATGCATTGAATGGAGTAGGTATAGAAGTAGATAATGACTCGAAACAAAACATTGTGGGGGTTGACTAGTGTTAGAGGAAGAATGTAATACCTATTATTAGTGTCTATGCACCTCATGCAGGATTAGATGAAAGTGTTAAGGGACAACTTTGGGAGGAGATGGATGGTTTAATGTAAGAAATTCCTACTGGTGAAAAGATTTTCCTACGAGAGAACTTAAATGGACATGTATGAAAGGATATAGAGGGTATGAGAGAGTTCATGAAGCATGCTTGTCAAGTTTGTTTTGGTTTGGTTCCAAACGGAAACATTTCACCGATCTAGTGATTAGGCCATCTGTCTACTACTTGCTCAAAACAATTGATTTCTTCTTGTATTTTGAGAGATATGACTTTTGATGATTTATCTGATTGTTTAACTTGTGTTTCCAAATTTATTGGTTTACCCTTTCATCCAAGCAACTAGCATTTAGGGAAAGAGTACTAGAGGAAGACGTTTGGGCGGTAAATGAGAATGCAAATAATATGTGGGATAAGGTAGCAGAGTGTATTAGGAGGGTAGGGAAAGAAGTCTTAGAAGAATCCAAAGGGGTGCTTTGGCACAGAAGGAGGCATGGTGGTGGAGTGAGGCCGTCCAAGACAAGATAAGAGTTAAAAAAGAGTGCTTTAAAACTTGGCAAAAGGATTGAAATGCAGCGAACTTGGAGAGGTATAAGGAAGCAAAAAGAGAAACCGAAAAGGCAGTTAGTGAGGCCAAGGCAAAGGCATTTGAGGAGCTATATAGGCGACTTGACACTAAGGAAGGCGAAAGAGAGATATTCAAGCTTGCTAAAGCCAGAGATAGGCGGACCAAGGACTTAAACCAAGTTAAATGCATTAAGGATGAGGATGGAAAGGTATTAGTAAAGGAAGAGGAGATAAAGGAGCGTTGGAAGAGCTACTTCTACAAGTTATTTAACGAAAGCAGTAGTAGTGACATATAATTGGGATAGCTTACCATTTCTAGGAAAGAATCGAATCATATGTTCTATAGGAGAATCAGTAGGGAAGAAGTTATAGAAGTATTGAAAAGGATGAAGAATGGCAAAGCGGTTGGACCAGATGATATCTCTATTGAGGTTTGGAGGTGCTTGGGGGAGAATGGCATAAGTTGGTTGACAAAACTTTTTAATGTAGTGCTAAAGAGCAAGAAGATGCCTGATGCATGGAGGAAAGTATTCTTATACCCATATAAAAGAACAAAGGAGATATTTAGAACTGTGCGAACTACCGCGGGATTAAATTGATGAGCCATACGATGAAATTATGGGAGAGAGTTATTGAGAGAAGACTAAAAAGAACAACAAACGTTTCAGAGAATCAATTTGGTTTCATGCTTGGGAGATCAACCATGGAGGCTATCTTTCTCTTGAGGAGGTTAATGGAACAGTATAGAGAATGTCAAAGAGATTTATATATGGTATTCATTGACTTGGAGAAGGCCTATGACCGGGTTCCTAGGGAGATTTTATGGGGAATACTGGAAAAAAAAAAGAGTGTCGCATATATTGAGGCGATAAAGTATATGTATGATAGAGTCGTTGTCAATTCAAGCCCAGGCCCAATTTGGGCCCAGACTTCATATCTTACTTAGTCAAAGAGATATACTTTGTAAAACAGATTTTTAAGATCTGATAAGTTAATACGTACATGTAATCAGGGCATTCAGCATATCTTTTTGTGTAGTCTTTTCATCTCTCTAAAATGATATGGTATCAGAGCCTTGATCTCTAGATCATCCAATCTCAGATCCGGTGTGGCCCACCTGAGATCTTTTTCAACAACTTTGGAGAATCAGACCATGTTGGTCGACTGGAATTGCTGGTGTTTGTGGTGATTTTTCAGGAATTTTTGTCCCATCCGACGTAGGTTTTACATCACCATTTGTGGAAAATCAGTTTTCTCCCTCTGATTTCATCTCGGCCGTCCAAAATCTAGGATCTTGGTTATTTTAGACTGAAACTTCTTCCATCACTTGCGAAAATATGCTGTGCCTTCATCCCCGACCTCTGATCTGTCCTATGATGATCTGGTGGGGCCCACGTTTATGGAATCACACTGACGAGATGGTTGTCTGTCAATTTTAGCGTAGTTCTGTGCACTATCTCGATTGCACAGTCCCTCTTTTGTGCATATTCTGCATTATCAAACACATCTTCTTCACTGGAAGCCATTTCTGCCACTTGATCGTCTGTGATCATCCCTGATCTTCTCAGATCAGCCGTGGCCCACCTTCGATCATCATCACTGTATCAGCGGAAGCAGCCTATCTTAGTCGCCTGGTTCTCTTCTTATTTATGAAGAATTTTTCAAGATTTATGGATCATCAGAGGTAGGCCTTCTACTGATTTTTGTGGAAATTCAGTTTTATCAAATTGTTTTCATCTCAGCCGTCCAGATTTTTGGATTTCGATCAGTTCTGCCCGGGTTTACTTCCAAAAGGTGCGAAAATACACCACCTTTTCATCCCCACTCTTTGATTTGGTATTGATCATCTGCTGGGGGCTCACGTGGGAGTCCATACACTCCACGACAGGGACGTCAATGCACTGTCTGTGAATTTTGTTTTTGGTCTGGCTGTTTTATGCTGCAGTATTCATCCTGTTTAACTGTACTTCATCATCATCAAATTGTTGCTCTAGTTTATTACTGTTGATTTAGTTCTTGCTGTCTGGGTCACTTGCTTGTTCTGGTTATAGTTCTTGTTTCTTCGTCTGCTCATCATGGATAAATCGGAAATTAAAATGGTTCGGTTTGATGGCACAAATTATACCTCATGGGCCTTCCAATTTCAAATTTACTTAGAAGGAAAGGAACTCTGGGCATATATTGATGGATCTGAACCCAAACTGGCAGAAGATGACAAGAAGATTTTAGCTTGGAAAACTAAAGATGCTAAAATCAAAACCTGGTTGCTGGGCTCGGTTGACCCATATTTTATCCTTAACCTCAGACCTTGCAAAACTACGCTGGAAATGTGGGACTATCTGGAAATGTGGGACTATCTTAAAAAGATTTATCAACAAGGCAATGCTGCTCATCAATTTCAATTGGAACTTGACATTTCTCAATTTCATCAAGGCACCCAGTCTATTCAAGAGTATTACAATGGCTTTCGCAGACTGTGGTCAGAATATGATGAGATTAAGTTTGCTACGGTGTCTGACGCACTCCTACCTGAACTACTTCCCTTACAGCAAAGTAGCCATCGGGATCAGTTTCTCATGAAACTTCGTCTGGAGTTTGAGACAGTTAGATCTAACTTAATGAGTAGGGCTTCTCTTCCCAGCTTGGATGACTGTCTTCAGGAGCTTCTGCGGGAAGAACAACGTCTAGTCACTAAAATTACTCTGGAACAACAGGGATCTATAGAGGCTCCGCTGGCCTATGTTGCTACCACCAGACCATCTCCCCGGGATATCAGTAAAGTTCAGTGCCATAACTGCAAGAAATATGGTCACTATGCAAATCAATGCAAGGCAAAGATCTGCGATATTGTAAAGCCACTGGTCATGTTATTGATGAATGCCGGAAAAAGCGCAATTCTACTTCCCGCAACTATGTGCCGTCAGCCTCTGGTCCTTACATAGTGCCGTCAGCTCCTAGTGCTTACACCGTGACCACTCCACGATATGCATACTCTGACTTCAGTGGTTCTATGTCGTCTGATTCTTCCTCACAACCTGGTTCTTCCACACAATCTGCATCCCCAGCTCCTCTCACCCCTGAGATGGTAAACCAAATGATTATCAATGCCTTAGCATCCATGAACATCGCAGGTACTGAATCCTCTCTAATACATGGTACTTAGATTCTGGTGCAAGTAATCATATGACCTCTTCCACCCATAGAATTACAAAATGTCGTTCCTTACACTGGTCATCTTACGGTTCAAGCTGCCAACGGAGATCATCTTCCCATCACCTCTGTTGGTGATACCCCTGGCCCCTTACCCTTAACCAATGTTTTAGTTTCTCCTCATCTTGCTACCAATTTGGTTTCTGTGGGTCAACTTGTTGAAAATAATTACAATGTCTCCTTTTCTTCTACTGGTTGTGTTGTGCAGGACCAGGAGTCGGGGGAAGTGATCGCGAGGGGGCCTAAGCGTGGAAGACTTTTTTCCTTACCAGTGTCTTCATTTATTCATGATAAAACTTTACATCAGTTATTTTGTTTTTTCATTCAGAATAATTCTCGATTGTGGCATAATAGACTTGGTCATCCGAATGCTTCTACAATGTCTACTTTATTTCAATCTGGATTAATAAATAAACCTGTTGATTCTGCTTCTTTTGAATGTGATGCTTGTAAATTAGGAAAGAGTAAAACTTTAACCTTTCCAAACTCTAACACACGGAGCACTACATGTTTTGACTTAATTCACAGTGATGTTTGGGGCATTGCTCCGACCCTTTCACATAGTCATTTCAAGTACTTTGTAACATTCATTGATGACTACAGCAGATTTACTTGGATTTATTTATTACATTCGAAGTCTGATGTTCTTAATGCATTTAAATTTTTTGTTAATTATGTTGAAAACCAATTCTCTCAATGCATTAAAACTTTGCGCTCAGACTCAGGGGGGGAGTATGTTTCCAAGGATTTTCAATCCTTTTTAAACAATAAAGGAATCATTTCTCAACGTACCTGTCCGTATACTCCACAACAAAATGGAGTCGCGGAACTGAAAAATAGACATCTTCTTGATGTAACTAGAACTCTTCTGATTGAAGCATCCGTTCCCCCTCGTTTTTGGACTGAAGCTCTCACCACGGCTGTCTATCTCATAAACCGCCTTCCATCACCTACCATTGCTCATTTAACGCCTCATTTTAAGTTGTTTGGTCATCATCCTGTATTTGATAACCTACATACCTTTGGCTGTGTTTGCTTTGTTCATCTACCTCCCACAGAAAGAACGAAACTAACAGCACAATCTCGCAGGTGTGCTTTTTTGGGTTATGCCACTAATAAAAAAGGTTTTGTTTGTTATGATCTCATTGGTCGTAGTATCAGGGTTTCTCGAAATGTTATTTTCTTTGAAAATCAATATTTCTTCCACACTCACCTAGACTGTCCTCATCCCTCTTCACCAGCTCTCTTACCAGGTTTTTCGGATCAAACCTCTGTTACTAGGTTTAATCCTGCTTTTGTATACCACCGACGGGAGAAACCTCCCACTGCAGATGTCCCTTCCCCTGATCCTCCACAGACAAATGGTTCCACACCTACTCCTGCCTTACGTAGCTCCTCCAGAAATTCTAGACCGCCTGATCGGTATGGATTTACCCATACTTCTTTGATGACCACTCTATCTTCTATCTCTATCCCAAGTTCTTATTTGCAGGCTGTCCAACATGATTGCTGGAACCAGGCCATGAAAGAGGAATTAGATGCATTGGATCTGAATCACACCTGGGATATTGTGGAGTGTCCTTCAACCGTTAAGCCCATTGGTTGCAAATGGATCTACTCGATCAAACTTAAGTCTGATGGGTCCTTGGGTAGACACAAAGCTAAAATTGTGGCACTCAGAAACAGACAGGAGTATGGCATTGACTACGAGGAGACGTTTGCACCTGTGGCAAAGATGACATTTGTTAGGTTACTTCTCGCCATTGCTGCACCTCAGTCTTGGCCATTGTACCAAATAGATGTCAAAAATGCCTTTCTCCATGGGAGTTTGCAAGAAGAAGTCTATATGCGTCTACCACAAGGCGTCCCCTCTCCCTCCAAGAGGTTTGTTTGTCGGCTGCGAAAATCGCTTTATGGTCTAAAACAAGCTCCTCTGGCATGGTTTGAAACCTTCAGGGGTCGCTTATGCGAAAGTGGCTTTACTCAGAGCCCTTATGATCCATCTCTCTTTCTATGCCACACATCTACAGGGGTTACAGTGCTTCTGGTGTATGTCGACGATATTATTATCACTGGCACGGATGATGGTATGATCAAATCTCTCCAAGATTCCCTTCGGAATTACTTTCATATGAAGGATTTGGGTCCTTTGCATTATTTCTTGGGCTTAGAGGTGCATCAATCTCCCAAAGGTCTCTTTGTTAATCAACACAAGTACACATTAGACCTTATTGAGTTGGCTGACCTCCATGATTCTTTGCCTGTTGATACACCTGTCGAGGTAAATCTCAAGCTGAGTAAAGATGATGGCGATCTTCTTCCTGATCCTCATACATACCGGCGCTGGTGGGCAGTCTTGTCTATCTCACCATCACTAGACCTGACATATCCTATGCTGTTCATCTTGTGAGCCAGTGCATGACCGCTCCTCGACACCTTCATTTGACAGCTGTGAAGCGCAGTATCCGCTATCTGCTAAAAATTGTCCCTCGTGGTTTATATTATCCAAAGGATAATCCTTTTCATCTGACTGCTTATGCGGATGCCGACTGGGCAGGCTGTCAAGACACACGTCGTTCTACTACTGGTTAGTGCATGTACCTTGGAAAATCGCTCATTTCATGGAAATGCAAGAAACAAGAACATGTGTCCAGATCTTCCACGGAAGCTGAATATAGGGCAATGTCTTCTGCTTGTTCTGAAGTCTTATGGCTATGGGGCCTTCTTTCAGAACTTGGGTTCCCTTAAACCTCTCCTACCCCATTGTATGCCGACAATACTGGGGCTATCCAAATCACTGAAAATCCTGTCTTCCATGAACGTACTAAACATATCGAAGTTGACTGTCACTTTATTCGGGACGAATATAAGCGGGATGTCATTAGTCTACCTCATGTCCCTACAGAGTTTCAGTTTGCAAATATCTTCACAAATGGACTTCCTCGGCCTCGACATCAATTTCTTATTTCCAAATTGCTGCTTTATGACTCCCCAGCATCAATTTGAGGGGGGGGGGGGGGGGGGGGGGGGGTGTCAATCCAAGCCCAGGCCCAATTTGGGCCTAGACTTCATATCTTACTTAGTCAAAGAGATATACTTTGTAAAACAGATTTTTAGGATCTGATAAGTAATACTTACATGTAATCAGGGCATTCAGCATATCTTTTTGTGTATTCTTTTCATCTCTCTAAAATGATAGTCGTGACATCTATAAGGATGACTGGCGGAGAGACTAAGGAGTTTCCTATCATGATTGGTCTACACCAAGGCTCAGCATTAAGCCTGCCCTAGTTATCGATAAGATTACAAGACATATTCAGGATGAGGTGCCGTGGTGTATGCTATTTGCAGATGACATTGTTTTAGTGGATGAGACGAGAGAAGGAGTGAATGCTAAGCTAGAAGTGTGGCGGGAAACGTTAGAGACAAAAGGGTTTAGGCTAAGTCGATGCAAGACGGAATATATGGAATGTAAGTTTAGTCATAGTAGGACACTTGGTAACATTGAAGTAAGTTTGGGCGCACAAAAGATTGTAGAGAAAGAAAACTTTAGGTACCTTGGATCGATGGTGCAACAGGATGGAGGGATTGATACTGATGTAAGTCACAGGATTCAGGCCGGGTGGACCAAATGGAGGAGTGCTTCAGGGGTTTTGTGCAAAGTTGTCAAATTCGTTTCGGACCCTGTTTCGGTTTGGTTCCAAAATGAAACATCTCGGGTTATTCGGACAATTCGGTTTCCAATTCGGAAATTTGTTTCGGAAAATATAAGAAAATTACATATATATTAAAACTTTTGTGTGATCGGAAAGTCCCCCTCAAGGTTAAAGGAAAGTATTATAAGGTGGCGGTAAGACCAATGTTGTTGTACGGATTAGAGTGTTGGGCAGTAAAGCATAATCATGTTAAGAAGATGGAAGTTGCGGAGATGAGAATGTTAAGATGGATGTGCGGGATCATAAGGAGAGATAGGATTAGGAATGTTGAGATTAGGGGCAAAGTAGGAATAGCACCGATTGAAGATAAAATGAGAGAAAATCGACTAAGATGGTTTGGCCATGTCAGAAGGCGTCCAACGGAGGCACCTGTTAAAAGGTGTGAAAGCATGGAGATTGCCAGGAGTAGGAGAGGGAGAGTGAGACCCAAGAAAAGTTGGAAAGAAACTATTAAACATGACCTTGCCTACATGGATCTAACGGAGGACATGGCCCTAAATAGCTTTGATTGGCGTCGTCAAATCCATATAGCCGACCCCACCTAGTGGGAAAAGGCTTGGTTTGGTTTGGTTTGGTTTGGTTTGGTACCCTTTCATCCAAGTGCTACTCACTACACATGCTTTTGGTATGGTGCACTCTGATATTTGGGAACTTGCCTCCCAACCCACCAAAGGAGGCCATGTTTTTTATGATTTGTTTATTGATGATTATACAAGATATACATGGGTATATAAATATAATTACGGGTGACAAAACTTTATCCGATTCGCATTTAACCCTCCAAACCCGACCCACACAAAATATGGGTCGGTTACGGGTCAAGGTTTTATAACCCGCATAAAAATTGGTCGGGTTAGGGCCAACCCGCATGATCTGCATACACTCCTTTCATCTTTATCTATATTTTCAATATATATATATAAATATTATAGGAAATTTTCAAGTTTCTAGTGTGATTTCAAGGTTTGTATATTGGATAGCGAGATAAGTTGGATTAAGTAAATCTGAATTTCCCTTTTTCCGCTCCTTCTGCACGGATTTCTGCAAAATCTTGGGATGAAGAAGAAAAACGGAGTTCTCATTCTTGGACACAATAAGAGACCGGTTAACACATTTGGGCCTTGTAAGCTAACATTTGTAATTATTATTATTATTATTATTATTATTATTATTATAAAGGCTTTGTGCTAACCGTTGTAGTCTACAATAACAACAACAAAAAGGACCTTGTCCTCTCCTTCGTTTGAGTCCCAATCCTCTAAGGCTTTGACTTAGACAAATTATGAGTTCAAGGAAAACAACGCTACATTGGGGCTCAATTATTGGAATCCGAACCGTCTAAAGTAAATTTCCCAACCCTCTTGGTCATGGGCCTTCTGAGATGGGCCTTCTGCAGGTCCTGCTGCTTTGTTTGTGCTTCCACAAGATGAACATAAAACAGGGCATCGTGATAGATCATGAGGGGATAAGAGTGTGAAAAGAGATGCACCTTGAATGGCAGGATCATGTGGGCCCCATGCCCTAAACCCTAAACCCTCTGTGATACATTTATCTTAAAAAATTACCCTCTTTTCGAGATTAACCTATCTTAAGCGATTATTACAAGACGATAACTACAGTTACAACAACTCATACATCCCTTTTCTAGATATTATAGTGGAGTCATGGGCCAGTTGGCCAATATGCTCATTATCCTGGCCCATGGGCCCAAGTTGGTTTATTTGTCAGGCCCAACAAGCTATGTTGCTTGCTACGTTTGATGTTATCAATTCTAGGGAACCCACACCGTTTTAGGTAAAATAAGGGCATGTCTGGAAAACTCTTTTGTATAGTTCTATTTGAAATAAAAAATTTAAATAAAGCTGTTTGAAATAAAGCTGTTTTGGTGGCACCCTTTTGTAAATAGATCGTTTGTTCTGTCTGATATAAGTAAAACGAGAAGAATTTGTTATTTAGAAAAGTTATATGGGCACACTTGCCATATAGTAAAAGTACTACATCAATGTTTGTCATATTGCTACAAGTTATATGGGCAAACTTGTAAAAAGAAAGTTGTTTGATTGGTTTAGACATTGATGTATGCTTGAAAAGGTTATCATTTTATTACATTTTGAAAAAAAGACAAAAGGTCTTAAAGCCGATTCAATAACAGATTCACATAAACTTTCTCAAATAGTCTAAAGCACTCAAACATCTATTTGAATCAATTCAAGTCAAATGGACCCTATAAGTAGACTTGTTAGACGGTTTCTAAAAGAATAAGAAGCTTGAAGTAGGCATTACTGCAAATAGTGTCGTGTTGATAATGGATGGGGGAGCATTTTTCATGAAACCTTAGATCTTGAGGTGAATGACTTTTTTTATGGCATTTGTGAGGAAAAAGCAGTTAAGATAAAGAAAATGTAAAATTGTCCTTAAGTTCACAACCAAAATGGCTCTAATAATATTTACAAATACAGTAAATTTTTCTTTTTATATTTCGATTCTTTTTGTTTTCCAAGTAGAATTAAATCAGTCCATTCCTCTAGTATGCGACTCTGTCTGTACTAGTATTTCTTGTTACCGAACTGAATAATATAAGTTAATGTTTTATTTGCTGTCTTATTTTATTTGCTGTCTTATATTATTAGGAACCATTGTTTTACTGATTACCTTTGCTCTTATTCTTTGGCAGTGGAGTCATTGTTGCTAAAGGTGCTTTTCACAGCGGCGTCCATTTTGAAAATAGTGGTATTTTTCAGTAGCTTAAATACCACCTTTGACCATGTTTAATTATTTGACACATTTTATCTTTGGTGTGGAAACATTTAATATGTTCATTGAATCGATCACAGCTTCATAATGTCATGAACGAGTTAGAAGAATCTTTTACATGCGAAAAGGAAATTATCTGCTTTTTTTTTTTGGATTTGATAGAGTTTGGCATGCGTTGCGTACTTGGCTTATTTGATAACTTGGTATTGCAGTAAAATATCATTTTTTTAATGGTATCTGTGTAATTGCATAAAACTGCTGGGACCTCTTTGTAATATCAAATGGTTCAATTAAATAAAAGGATGTGGTTATCCAACTTAATTAGGAAGGATAAAGTTAAAATTGAGCGCTTTCGAGAGCATTTAGGGGTAGCAACAATAGGGGATATAATTATAAAACCCGTTTGAGATGGTTTGGGCATGTCCAACGTAGGCCTGCAACGGCGCTGGTAAGAAAAAATTTGGCTGTGAAGGTTGATGGCCCACCAAGGGAAAGGGGTAGGCCAAAGAGGACGTGGACGGCTGTAGTAAAAATAGATATGAAGAAGTGTAACTTATCTGAGGATTTGGCTCAAGATAGACAAAATGGAAAAACAGAATCCGTGTAGCTGACCCCAACATATTTAGGACAAGGCTTTGATGATAATGATGGTTGTCCAACTTAAGATAGGTTTTGGATGGCACTCTTCCCTCTCGTTTGACTTTCTTCCTCTTCTCTCTAAATCTTTCTTCTCCTCCTTCTCATGGACTCATTTATTTTTCATTATTCATTTGGAAAAACAACTTGGTATCAGAGCTATCCCTTTTCACTTGAAGGTCTTCGAAGGGACGTCGAGATCTGAGGTCTTTCAACCGTAGCCGAAGCTGTGCATGAGTCCGACTAGGCTTCATATGTAAGAAATCATATACCTACCCAAAAGCTTAAGCTGATAAGTGGAAGGGCCCATATAGGTTTATTAAATATTAAGCCATGTCCAACTTAGGACGTAGGCGTTGTGGGACTTCCCAAGACTCCCTCACGTGCAGGCCTAATAGATTTCATGAACGGGCCTACCACGTGGGCTACACAAGAACGACGGGATTGAAACCCGCTCTGATACTATGTAAGAAACCATATACCAACCCAAAAGCTTAAGTTGATAGGTGGAAGGCCTATACAAGTTTATTAAGCCAAGTCCAACTTAGGACTTAGGCGATGTGGGACTTCCCAAATCATATTGCTTGACTAAGTCTGGCAGTGAAGTCAAGCAGCCTGTATTGTATTCAACAGCCCATGTAAGAGCTTGTTTTGTAGTTTTAAGGACTCCTAACACCCTATGTGATTGACAGCCCATGTAAGGGCCGGGTATGCAGTCAACTGATGGTATGTGTGGTTGGCATGTTGAGGTAAGGCCCTAGTGATATCTTTAAGATGTTTGTGAACATTGTAGAAAAGGAGAAAAGTAATTTTCTGATGCAGTCACGGATTTGTCAATCAAGCCCATCCTGCGCAGGCCCAATTGGGCCCAATAATTGTATTATAGTTAGATCTTGTGTTTTAGTTAAATTACAATTAGTCTAGCCATAACTTAAGTACACTTTCTATATTAGGTAGCTATAATTTAGGATTTGTATTTGTATTAGGATTTTGTTAATAGGGTATTAAACCCTTATATAATGAGAAGAGATGGACCCTAAAGGGGACACACGATTTCAGCATCTCTCTCTCTCTCTCTCTCTCTCTCTCTCTCTCTCTCTGTTGTGTGTTCTATATTCTCAAAATAACATGGTATCAGAGCATGGTCGATCATCTTCTAGTCATCTTCCAAGTTCTGGAAGCCATTCAGCTTGATCCTTCAGCCCGATCCTCTTAGATCAGGTGTGGCCCACCTGTGATCATCATCACCATATTCGCCTGGAGATTTACTTGTTTATGAAGATTTTTTTCCATATTTATTGATCATTAGAGGTAGGTCTTCTACCAATTTTTGTGGTAATTCTGTTTTTCACTTGTTTTCATCTCGGCCATCCAAAATCCTGGATCTGGATTTGTTCTGACTAGGACCACTTCCAGTAGTTGCATAAAACTACTCTTCATTCATCTCCGATCTCTGATCTGTCTAGAGATCCCTTGGTGGGGCCCACGTGCTGTACTTCACTTTGACGTCAAGGACGTTTTTGCTGGTTACTTTTTCTTTTTTCCTGCTGGTTGCTGTTTTTTCTGCTGGTTGCTGTTGTTTTCTGCTGCTGCTGTGATATCTTCTTGCTGCTGTTGCACTGCTACTAAGGGTTACTATTTCTGCTGCTGTGATATCTTTTTCCTATTGCACTGCTGTTGTGACATTTAGATTCTGGGTTCTGCTCCTTGTATTGCTTCTACTGTTGCCCCAGTCATCTTCCTGCTACTGCTGCTCTTCCTTCCTTGCTATCACTTGGCGGGGCCCACTTACTGCATCCCCAATTGATCATTGATCTGAACCTTCTGTTGGTTCCCACATCTCTTGTTTGGAATTCTTACTAGTTTGGTATTAAAGGAGAAATCTGAAATTGCCCTAGTTCGTTTTGATGGGAAAAATTACACATCGTGGGCCTCGACATCAGTTTCTGGTTACCAAATTGCTGCTATATGACTCCCCCGGCATCAATTTGAGGGGGGGTGTCAATCAAGCCCATCCTGCGCAGGCCCAATTGGGCCCAATAATTGTATTATAGTTAGATCTTGTGTTTTAGTTAAATTACAATTAGTCTAGTCAGAACTTAAAGTACACTTTCTATATTAGGTAGCTATAATTTAGGATTTGTATGTGTATTGGGATTCTGTTAATAGGGTATTAAACCCTTATATAATGAGAAGAGATGGACCCTAAAGGGGACACGATTTCAGCATCTCTCTCTCTCTCTCTCTCTCTCTCTCTCTCTCTCTCTCTCTCTCTCTCTCTCTCTCTCTCTCTGTGCGTGTTCTGTGTTCTATCTTCTCAAAATAACAGGATTCACATGGAACCCAATGACGGCATTTATGATGTCCAATACTGCTGTTAAAGCGGTATGTAGTGATTGCCAAACTACTTTTGGACTTGGCAATGCATAATAGTGGTTGATTCCCTTTGAATGACCAAATCACCAATACAAACACACCAACAAACAAGAGAGCAAATGTAAAAGAGAACAACAAGAGAATTATAAAGGAATGATCCTTTACTGTAATTCAACTTGATTAGTGCCAACTGACCAGTCAGAGGCCTGCCGACTGATACATTGGATATAAAGAGCTAAAATCCATGGAATTCAATCCCTCGTCACTGGTGATGATTTTTACTAATAATAATATATTAAGTTTGCTAAATTAAACAAAGAGAAGAAGGGAAAGAACTGAAAGTGCTTGCTGTCGATTCAACCCTTACATATATGAAAACCCCAAAAATCTTAATTTTAGCAATTGAAATCTACATTCCCTGACTCTAATCACTACTTACTAACTTGGTAGATCATAGTGGACTGAATTTATCATTAAATTGCAAAGAAAATCAAGAATTGATGAAGCTTCCCCAAAACTGGGTCATGCTAGACCAATTTCATTAAGTTGATTAAGGGCCCCACGGCCCACATGGACCATGGATCCTGATGGTGGACCATGCCATCATCAACTACACAATTGGGTGACCAAGGAGGTCAAAGACCCAAGTGGGTTGGGTCCAAAATGGGCCCAGAAGGTCCAGCCCAAAACGGTCAACAAACATCCCTGGTTTCTGTTTATTCCTTGGAATTGAATTCAGCAGTTTTTTTGCAAAATACATCCTGTGGTGTATGGAATTAATAAAGCAGCCCTTTGCAAGCACAAATTCAATGGAAGTGGGCTGTTTTGGGCTTTCGAACTCGAATGGGACCTTCTGGACACCATGTACTCGATCATATGCCTCCATGAACTTTCATTGCCTGATTAGCCACTTGATCTTCACTTCTGTCTTGGCCATCGGCATCATCCTCCCCCGCTTGAGAGGAACTTGTCCTCGACTTGCTTGCTTGCATCTCGGCGTTGTTTCTTGCGTCGCTTTCTCCTCTTTCACTTGGGCTTTACTTCCGTGGTTAAATCTTCTTGTACTTTTGGATCTTGATCATGGGCCACTACAACTTGAATTTTATTTGCGAGATGTGTTGCTATTATCATCTGTAGTTTGCATTTGCATCTGGATTTGCCACTAATCTTACCGTTGGATCCCCTCAAGGATCAATGTATTCCGATTTTGATGCGCCAGAGATTTACAAAAGCACTTCTTCTAACTCTTTTGGATTGCCAAGCATCCGTTTATCTATCCCTTGATTACGGTTCCTTACATTGGAAAAGAGGGTCACTGTCAGATTGTTCAATTGGATGGTGTAAGAGTTCTCTTGTCCATTGTAAATCACTCCTCTATCAAACTGCCACGGTCTTCCCAACAGGAGATTCATGAAGGGCTTCACACTAAACACATAATCTTGGTAATGACCACCAAAAATAAATCGAATTAAACATTGTTCACGGACAATTACCTCTAGTCCATCTATTATCCATGACAATTGGTATGGTCGCACATTGGTTCGTTGTAGTTGGAGATCCCGAATTAGGCGTTGAGCAATCAAATTCGTGTTACTTCCATTGTCAATGACAAATGTGACCCGTCTTCCACAAATCAAACAGTTAGCATAGAATAGTTCCGTCTGCTGATCTGTCCGATCTCTTCCGCCAATGTTCTCACCGGAACCAATGGATTGTGGTGGATCATTAAAGGCCGATCCCCATCACCGTTAATCTCCTCAATTTCAGGACCTTCTTCTACTTCCCTTGCTGCCAACAAACTCTTGCGGACTGTCAAGGTTTTTGCTGAATTGCCAATTTTCCCATCATCTGAATCTTCGTCATCAAAGACAACTTCATCACCACCATCCTTAGACTCCTGAACAAAATGGGATAGCTGAACCCAAAAAATAGACACCTTTTAGAAGTAACCTAGGCCTTACTCTTGGAAATGTATGTATCAAAAACGTGTATTGGTCTGACGGGGTTATTACTGGATGTTTCCTTATAAATTGTTGCCTTAACGTTTGTTACGGGGGAAGTGTCCATTGCAACTTGCAAGTACTTCATCCTTATGGTCTATTGTTTCCTTTTCTTCCAAAGGTTTTTGGATGTGTTTACCTCATTCATATTCCAAAGCGCCGATAGGACAAGTTGGATCCAAGAGCAGTCAAGGGTATCTTTGTGAGTTATTCTAGTACTCAAATGGGTTACAAGCTTTAAGTTCCATAAAAAGGTGGAAAATACATTGTTACCATGGATGTCACATTCATTGAGATTATACCTTTCCATTCATTGAAGGGAAATGAAATATTGGAGCCTAATAAACAGGTCGAGCCACGCACACTTGTTCAAGATAATTCACCTCCTCCTTGTCCAACTCCTTGTCAACAACCAGTTTCTAGTGAGAGCAAACATACAATTGAAGAAGTACCGGCAAAGGCCGTGAAAGTTTACTCAAGAAAAACCAGGTCTGAGGTACTACACTACTATGTACTCCTGGTTTGATAGATCTAGCCAAGCTATGGTGAGAGTTGGCTACTAGAGATGCCAGTCAGATCATTCATGTTTGTCACATGGAGAGGTGAGACTGTTAGTGTTCTTATTTTCTATGTTGATATTGTATTGATATGTAGCAGTGATAAGGAATTATGGGGACTCAAGCCGTATTTGATCAAAAAGTTTGGAAGTAAGGACCTTGGGGAACTAAAATATTTTATTGGCATAGAAGTAGCAAGATCTAAGAATGGTATTGTTATGTCAAACATAATATGCTCTGGATTTGCTAGATGAAACTGGGATGATGGGTGCTAAGCCAGTTGAGAGTTGAGACACCTATTGAGCAAAATCAATGGCTATGTTTTAATGGTGGATAGCTCCTGGATGATTCGGGAATGTATCAGAGACTGTTTGGGAGCCTAATATTTTTTACCATTACACAACCTGCTATTGGATTTTCTGTCAGTTTCATGAGCCAATTCATCCATGCACCTCACATGAAGCATCTTAGAGCATTTTATCGAATATTGAGGTACCTTAAAAAGGCCCCTGACAAAGGCATAATGTACCCATAGCATGGAAATTTATCTATTGAGATCTAAGATATTAGCCTTACCAATGGAACCCTTGTATCCTAATAAAGGCCTAATGGACCCCTAGACCTATGTAGGTGATGTCTGTGTTGACATACACGTACAAGGAAGCCCGTAGCTTGGTATTCGTGTACACTAAGCCAAAGGTGTTTCCCTAAGGCAATTTGATGTCCATAAATTGTTGTAACGCCAGGGTTAATTAGCCTGAAGACACCAGAGACCTTAGGACTACACAGAGTTAGACGGTGAAGCCAACGGGCATTCCCAAACCCTAGGATTGGCTTGTTGCCTTCCCACATTGCTGATAAACTAGCCAACTTCCTAGCAAAATCAATAAGGAACCAGCTGGCTAGTGCTTTTTCCAAGCTTGGGATTGTAGATATCTACTCACCAGCTTGAGGGGGAGTGTAGAAAGATATCATTATTCTGTTTTAATGGTTTTGTGTAATGACATAAAACTGCAGGGACGGCTTTGTAATATCAAATAGTTTAATTAAATAAGAGCATGTGATCGTTCAACCTAAGATAGGTGTTGGACGACACTATTCCCTCCTTTTGACTTTCTTACTCTTCTCTCTTCATGTTTCTTCTTTTCCTTCACAAAGCGCTTGTTATTTTTCATTGATAAAAACATGTGGTACTAAGATTGTCATTTTGAAAAATAAATGTCATTTTTTTGGAGATGGTAATTGTTTGGGTTTCTGATACATTTCTTTTTTTTTTTTTTTTTTTTTTTTTTTTTTTTTTTTCAGGAACTTCATGGGGTTATGCCCTTCTCCTCTATCTTTTAGTGCAAGTAGCTCGAATGATAGTTGTTGGAATATTGTATCCCTTTCTACAATATTTTGGCTATGGTTTGGATTGGAAAGAACACTTATTGTCATATGGTCAGGTCTTCGAGGAGCTGTGGCACTATCACTGTCACTGTCTGTTAAGGCAAGTCAGGTTTTTTTTTTTTTTTTTTTTCATCTCTTATTATGCGGACATTATAGATTGTCTTGAAATTTCAGAATACTCTTTACATTCTCTCATTGATGCATGACAATTATGAAATCTAATCCAATATGGAATTGAGATCAATCTAAGAATTAATAATCCAACTTAAGTATAAAGCACACCAATCACACAATTCTTATATGAAAAATAAAAGGGAATTATGCGGCAGGTCCAAGGCATTGTTATAATCCTGCAGTAATGGTCCCTCTAGTAAAACGAGGGAGAGATCTTAATGGAAGATAGAACTTCCACTTGCTTAGGGATAGCCCAATTCAATTAGATTAATTGTGCCCTTTGTGAGGATTTGAAACAAAAGGTTTGGTTTAACTTGGGAAACAAGTGTTTTTGTAATTTGGGAGTTTTTTTTTTTTTTTTCTTTCTAGGTATCCTTGTAATTTGGGAGTTTAAAGCAGTAATTAGATCTGAAATTAACTACCACAGCAATATATGGCTCAAAAACCAAATTCAGATGTGAGCTTTTACGATTATGTAGGGGTGGAGATGTGGAAAGATGAAGGAGAAGAGGATTTAGGGCTAGTAGGTGGTTCGGCTAGGGCTAATAGTAATAGGGTTAGGACTTGTTTCGGCCAGGGTGTAGATAGGTTAAATGGGTTCAGCTGTAGGGGAATTAGGTTTGGCTGGTGCTGGTTTTGGGCTTAGGATGGCTACAACTGAGGTGGAAGTGGGGGAAAGAGGGATTGGTGGCTGGCGGCTTGGATTTGGACTGTTTTGGGTTGGTCAAATGGTTGGATTTGGGGTTTTGATGATGATTGATGGGATCTAATGTCTGGTGGCTGTTATGGATGGCTGGGATGTAGGGATTTGGAGGCTGAAGGATGGAGGAGATGGACTAGATTTAGGGTTTTGAAAGGAAGAAATACCAGGAAAGAAAATAGAAGAAGATAATCAGAATTACCTGAAATTGGCCTCACACCAAACTCCAATCCAGGAGGCAGAAGGAGGGGATCTCTTGAGGACTACAACTAGAACTAGAATTAGAACTAGAAGTCGAAGTAGAACTCAAGAAACTCAGGGTTGGGAATAGCGAGAATGGGAAGATGCACTTGATGAAGTGGGGGTGGAGGTGATCAAGCAAAGCATGGCAGGAGGATTAGGGTTGGGGAACTTGGAGTTGAAAAATTGGTCTTTATTAGCTATATGGTGGTGGAGATATGGGAATAAGAAAGAGACTTTGTGGAGAAGGGTTATTGTGTTTGAGTATAGGGAGGATGCATGGGATGGGTTCCCAAAAAAGTCCCTAGATATAGGTTGTCAGTTCTTTTGGCTGTCATCTCTAGTTTTGGGGATGTTTTAAATGTTAGGGGGCAATATTTGATAAGGGGTTGGGTTTCATTGTGGGGGATGGGGCAAGTATTTGTTTTTGGTTTGATGATTGGGTGGGTGTGGGCTCTTTACACATTTTGTTTCCTGAAGTATTTAGAGTTGTGTCTAACATAGAGTCTTCAGTCGAAGAGTGTTATGTTTGGGATCGTTAGGAGGGCTTTGCGTCAGTCGGAGTTGGTTCAGTTTGATTCTTTGTTGAGTCTTCTTGCTAATGTTAGTTTTTATGCATGGATGAAGTTGACCATTGTATATGGAAGCCTGATTTGTTGGGTTTGTTCTCCTCAAGATCCTTTTACAGGGAGTTGAGACTTTTTTTTGGGGTTCGGCCTCCTTGTGCATGAGTTTGGAAGGGTTTAGCTCATCCTAGAGTGGAGGCTTTTTGTTGGTTGGTAGTAGCAGGGAAGATCTTGACAGCTGATATGTTAAGAAAAGGGAGGGATGGGGGGTGTCGGATTCCATTTCAGACGTGTGCTGCTATTGTGGGAGAAAGATGGAGTCAATAGATCGCTTGTTCATTCATTGTGGTATATCTTCATCTATTTGAATGTACTTTCTCAAAGAATGTGGTGTGGATTGGTGTTTTCCAGGCTTACTAGCCGCATTGTTTGAATCTTGGAAGGGGTCTCCATTGGCTTGAAATGGTAGGTTTTTATGGGAGGTTCTACTGTCATTTGCGATTTCAAGGTTCTACTGGCGCTTTCGATTTCGATTTGCGATTTCGAGGATCGCCATGGGAGGTTCTACTGTCATTTGCGATTTCGAGGATCGCCAAATAGGCATGTGTTAGAAAGGAATTCTTAGACATTAAGATTGATAACATTGTGCAAAGTTGGGAAGCTTGCTTGAAGATGGAGGTCTGTAAGAAGAATAGGAAAGTCTCTTGGCGCTTTCCACCGGCAGGAACACTAAAGTTTGACGTGGATGGAGCTGCAAAAGGAAAACCGGGCTTGGCTAGCATCGGGGGTGTTCTAAGAAATCATAAAGGGGAAGTTTTGTATATGTTTTCTAAACATGTTGGGATCAAAGATTCTAATGAAGCAGACGTTCTGGCTATATTGGAGGCTCTTCGCATTTATCGATCCTCTTATCACCGATCACTTATTGTGGAAAGTGACTCAACTAATGCCATAGCTTGGATGGAATCTTTTAGAGGTCCATGGAAAATGCTATTTTTATTAAATGAGATTAGTTGTCTAGTATTTGAGATGCAAGTATTGTTTCAGCATGTGTGTAGATCTGCAAATGGAATGACGGATTGTTTAGCCAAGCAAGGGGTACATCGTTCTTGTAATCGAAGTGCCTGTGTAGTGTAGTGGTGGTTGGTGTCTAGCATGTATCTCTTATACAGGTTCACCAATGAGCTATGCTTGTTCAATTTAGCCTTATCTGTGTTGAACTTTTCTCTTTTTTAATAAAATGTTAATGTTACCGATAAACAAAATTATTAGTCATTGGCTTACTAGATACCAGACTTTTGGGCATAGCCACTTGCAAAAAAATCAAATCCATTAGTGGTGCTTGCTATTTGATCAAAGATCATTAAATGGTCTGTCAAAAAATAGAAAATTTGCATTTATGGATAGTAGAGGGTAAGAGCGAATGCACGGAGGACACGGATTTAGTGAAAGGAATGAGTTAGGAGACACTATCTTGGAATTTTCAGCAGCATGTAACCTAATAATAAAAAACATCTACTTAAAAAAGAGAGAGGAGCATTTGATTACCCATAAGAGTGGAACTAATAGGAGCCATATAGACTTTTTCCTACTAAGAAAAGAAGTCCGACTTTCTTGTAAAGACTGTAAGGTTATTCTTGGAAAGAGTTTGACCACACAACAAATGATAGTAGTTTTAGATGTTTCCATCCGTAGTGGAAAGAGAGGGATAGTAAATAAAAGGTTCCCTAAAACAAAGTGTGAGGATTTGAAATGGTAAAGGGCAACAATATTGAAGCATAAAGTCATTGAGGGAGAATGGAATTTGGTGGCAAAAACTACAATGATGTGGAACTAAATGGCTGATTGTATAAGAAGGCTTTCAAAGAAGGTGCTTGGATAGTTAAAAGGGAAAAGACTATCTGAAAAAGACACGTGGTGGTGGATTGTAGAGGTTCAAGAAGTTGTGCGAGAGAAAAGATGTTGCTACAAAGCTTTCTAGGAGATTAGGAATACAAAAAATTATGAAATTTACCGGAGAGTAAAGGTAAAGGTTAAGAAAGTAGTAAGGGATGCAAAGTCCAAAGCATATAATAACGTATATCACAGGTTGGGAACAAGAGAAGGTGAGAGATTTTTCAAGCTTGCAAAATGAGGGAAAGAGAAAGTAGGGAACTTAAATCATGTTAGATGTATAAAGAACGACAACCAAATTTTTTTAGTGAAGAACAATGATATTATAAAAAGACTGGAGGGTATTTTAACTATAATTTCAATGAAGATTCTATAGGACTCTTAGGAACGAGAGATGATGCTTCGTTAGTAGGGTAGACCTTTTATCGCAGAATTAGGGTAGTAGAAGTGAAGAATGCATTTACCAGAATGAAGATTGGAAAAGCAATGTGTCAGATGGCATTCCCATAGAGGCTTTGAAATGCTTAAGAGAAATTGGATCGGTATTGCTAATTAGGCTTTTCCATAAGGAGATATACAAAGTTGAACTAATTAATGTGGAATTATACTCATGAGTCACACTATGAAACCGTGAGAGAGAGTAATGGAGCAAAGACTTAGAGAAAAGGACAAGCTATCTGAAAATCAATTTGGTTTCATGCCAGGGAGGTTAACTATGGAAGCTATCATCTCACTTAGGCAATTTATGAACAAATACAAAGAGAATAGAAAAAAATATATTCATATAGTTTCGTTGATCTAGAAAAGGCTTATGACAGGGTAGCTAGAGTTTTAATTTTGTGGGTTTTAGATAAAAGGTGTCCCAAGAGGTTACATTGAAATCATTAAAGACATGTATGAGGTAGCAGTAACGAGTGTGAGAACTACCTGTTGAGAGATGGATGAGTTTCCTGTGACCATAGGTTTGCATCAGGGTCCAGCTTTATGCCCTTTTTTTTACACTAATTATAGATGAGTTAACTGCTATATTCAAGGGGAGGTACCTTGGTGTATGCCGTGTAGATGATATAGTATTAGCGGATGGGTGCAAATGATATAATATTGGTGGATGAATCGAGAAATGGTGTGAATGGGAAACTTAAGAGATGATGGGTGGCTTTATAATCCATGGCTTTAAAACAAATCATATAAAGATGGAATATATGTAATGCAACTTCAGTGGGGATGTACAAATAGCTAAAACTACTTTGAGAATTGAAGCTCAAGAGATACAATAAATAGATTCTTGATACCTTCTCTCGATAATTAGTAAGGGTGGAGAGATTGAAGAAGTTGTGAAACATAGGATAAGAGTAGGATGGTCGAAGTGGAGACTTGTTTCTGAAGTGCTTTGTGATAGGCATATACCAACATGATTGAAGGAAAAAATTTACAAGACAACAATTAGACCAACTATGACCTATGGAGCAGAATGTTGGCCAATCAAGAAGCAACACATCTAACAAATGAGTGTAACAGAGTCGAGAATGTTGTGATCGTTGTGTGGTAAAACTGAAAATGATAGAATTGGAAATGAGTGCATTAGGGAACGGCAACATTAAAAGGTGATACATTAATAGAGACTCCTTGATATGGTTTGGCCATATCCAATGCAGGCCAGCAACAACTCCAGTCAGAAAAAAAGTCTTTTTATGGAAGTTGATGGTACACCAACGAAAAGGGTAGGCCGAAGAGGACGCGGGTGGGAGTAGTCAAGTGAGATTTGAAGAAGTGCATCAAATCTGAGGATTTGGCCGAGTATAGATCTGAATGGAGAAATAGAATTCGTGTGGGCGACCCCAACAGAGTTGGGACAAGGTTTTGATAATGATGATGAAATGCATTGCTCTTACCTCTTAGGATCCAATTAACCTATCATTTGCACATGGGCAGAGTCCAAACTACTCTTTTATCTGGTGGGTGGGACCAATGGTCACATCACCTCTGCCACATGTTCTATTACCTCGGAGTTCAGATCCTCTTGTACCAGTCACGGGTTGGGCTGGTCGACAACACAAACCATAAACCTGCCCTGGTATGGGGCAAAGGAATTTCCATTCGGGCCAGCTTAAACCGGAACCGACCCAGCCCATTGCCATCCCTAATTGGATGTGCTCTTTTAGCTCTTTCTATATTTTGGCTCTTTTGAACTGTAAAGAGATTCTTTTAGAAAGAGGTTGCTAGGATTTGAATTAGTATTCACAACATATGGGACCCACAAAGATATCATGCCAGCAAGCTTCTGGATGAGCTTGCACACAAGCAATTGGAGTTCTGAATTCTTTTGTGGATTCTTTCTTTCTCATACTTGTAATAGAACCCCTATTATTAGGATTTTACATTACTTTGATCTCTTGATGAATGGTGAAGACCAAAGCTAAAATTATTATGGTTTCATGGTTCTACAACAATATATATTTGCATGTAGAAGGTTCGGCAGCCTGAGTTTTGAATGTTCTTTTATATCTTTATTTATAAAAGTTTCAATTTGTGCATTTTCTCTTCTTCTCCCTTGGTTTGAGTGTTCTCCCAAGTTGCTTTGATAAAATGCAACAAACCAAAAAAATTAAAGAGAGAAGGTTATTGGAGAGGGTTGTGGGTCTTAATGGCTCTCAATGACTGAATTTGTAGAACACTGATTACTTGAGATTAGCGAAGCCCTTATCTTAATGGGTTATGGGCTTTGACCAATTAAATAAGACAAATGAATGATATGGTGGTCTGCAGGACCACACAACTCATTGTACTACTTAGTATGGTGCTCTACCAGAATATCAAGAACGGGTATCTTCACATTTATTGCAAGTGAAATAAAACTATTCTCTGTTGTTATATAACCTTAATGCATTTATATTGGCCTGTCATTGTGATTTGTCTATTACTTATTTGTGTTTATTGACTCTTTGCAGCGTGCCAGTGACAAGTCGTATTCGTTTCATCTCAATCAAGAAATGGGTGCTCTGGTTTGTTCCTAGTGATCATAGAATTGCATAACATTTTCTTTCGATATAAAATTTATAAAAATATGTCGTATCTCTAAGCCAAAAAAAAAATGTTGTATCTAATAAATGAATATGAAAATTTAAATAAATATATGTTTCGACAAACTGATTGGAAAATTTTCCTTCTACAGTTTGTTTTCTTCACTAGTGGGATTGTATTTTTGACAATTGTTGTGAATGGATCGACTACACAGTTTATCCTCCATTCCTTGAGTATGGATAAGCTATCGGCTACAAAGGTATGCTATTTTTTATATTATATATATATCGATAAATTGTGTTCATCGAAATTTCTATTGTTTGTTTGCAAGTTATGTTTGGGCAAAATTTCTTGTCTTTCTGGTTATGAATGAACAACCTAGCAGAACTTATATGGGTTTTTGTGGCATAAAATGCTTTCCTCTGGGCCCTATTGATGTCCCATTATGGGCATTGCATCTTTCTGGTTTGGCTCTCCTAGTAGTATGTATTACATTTGTTTCTTTCTTTCACGTGGATAAAAGTTTTATTATACTATATTAAATTTTTGAAGTTAATTTTGACCATAACTTCTGATTTTGACTGAAAGTTATACCCATGTTCTACAACTAACTCACTTTTTCCTCAAACTTCCAACATGTTATTGTAACCACTAAAGTCTTCTTCCTACTTTTCATTCTTTGTAGTAACTTCATTTCTATTCCAAATCTTATTTTCCTCTTTTCTTTCTACTCTACTTCTCTTGGCCCATTTCTAGTCTATGGACTCTTGGATTGAGAAAATAGGTACTCTTATAATCTTTTTTCTCTTTATAAAAATTAACCAAATTGATGTCAGTAAGTGTTTGAAAATGATTTTACGTTATCTAAATTTCTTTAATGGATTATAGAATATATTCTTCAGTTGTTAGAGAAGACGCCCGTGCTTAGCACGGGTTATTCTGCTAGTTTATATTTACAGGGTTAAATTCAGAACATTATTTGCTAGATTAGCGGGTAGATGGTTAGGATGTGATTTATGTTGATTTTTGATACTAGGCAGACATAAGCTTTGTAATAGGCTGGATTAGGAGACCATTGATGACTTGTTTAGGAAGTTGGTTATGCATTCTAGACTATTCCCTCTTAGTGGCATTTTGTTGTGCTCTATTTTCGGGTGATCTTATGCCTTTTCTTTTGAATAGATGATTCTTGGCCTTTTTTTATGCATGGATTGCTTGAGTCTGGAGATTAGTATTAGTAGCCTATGATTTTTATCCTAGATTTGTATAATGTTGGTCCTTGAGCGAGTAGGCTCATGGTAAATCCCACAGTGAATAGGAGTTTCTAAAAGCTTGAATGATCGGCCTGACTCCTATGGTCACTGAGTTGAGTCAAGTTGAAGACTAGATGGGGTCTTGGTTGAGCCATGCAAATGAAACATGGTATAGCAGTTAATGAAATAGAACATATATTATCATCTGAGCCTTATCGAATCAATTGAGGTCGGGATTTAAGAGTTCTATGATTAAGCTCTTAAATGAGCCATTTAAGATTCCTATGTTTGGAACATGAAAGATCTCTTGATATCCCTTCCCCAACCAACACAACCCCCTCCCCCCAACCCACCTCCGGCCCGCCCCTCCCTCCCTACCTCTCTCAGTGTGTGCATTTGTGTGACTTGGACACATAAGACTTGCTGGTGAGTGGTGACGATGATCAAAGAAGTGCAAGAAAAAGATAAACTGACACCACTCCAGAAAGAAATTTCTAATATTCTACAACACATCGTCTTAAAAGCAAAACGATATGTGGAGTATCCTTTCTAACTAATATTTATTGATCACCATAAGCAGAAGCTGTGTAAAAGTACAATTTTTACACACATAGATACATGTAGGGAGAATGGAGAAAGTGGGCTCGAGGGACACAGTCGATTTGGGTCAAGAAGTAGACATCAATCAGGAAGGCAGTGAAATGGGAGGACCTGTTCACTCTTTTTGTGGATAATATGCTTGAAAGCACTCTAGTTGTGTGTTTGAGATTTGCGTTTTCTTGTTTTGGGAAAGCTGTTGATGCTTACATCCCATTGTCGAGTACAAGAGGGAAGGGGAAATGCTTTGGTTTTGTGAGATTTCGGTGCCATTTTGCAGCACAGAAAGCTATTGCTGCCATGAATGGGACTATCTTCATGGCATAAAACTTCTTGCAAGTTTACTTCCTTTACCTGGTTGCAAAGGCGATCCTCTTCAATAACAAGTGTTGGATGATAGCAGTAGGAGACTGGGATGGAGCGACTCAAAGGGCGAAACCTAGACCCGGCTTGGAGAAGACGCCCGCCCAACTCTACCTTCTCCCTCTTCGTCTCCAATCTACCCCCAGCCATTTCCAAAGCAGAGCTAGAGGTGATGTTTGTTAGAGCTGGCAAAGTCACAGACTCCTTCATCCCTATAGACAAATCCTCCAGAAAGCAAAGGGTTTTTGGTTTCGTTAGATTCAAATCGGAGAGGGAAGCTCTCCTTGGTCTTGAGCTAGCCAATGGCAGATCTTGGGGAGGCAGAAGAATCATCGTCGATCTGGCTCGACCACGCCCAGGAAGTCCCTCTACCATCGACAACGCCCAATTTCCTCCCTTCAGCACAGAGATCCTAGGCCGATCTCCTCCATCCTTCCCAGGAACTCCAAAACCTCCTCAACCAGTCAGTAACACATGGAGTATTCCTCCTCCAGGCCTCTCCGGCTCAATTGCTGGCTGGATCGTCCGAGACGGCAGCAACAACTTCGTACGAGTTGCACCTTGGGTTGTTGAATAGGAGAAGAGGACCCGACATCACAGCTTGATTGGCTTCCTCAAACAAAATCAAGGTTTACCAGAAGCATCTTCGTGGATTCAAACCATCTGGGGCAGATCAGCAGCCAGACTCATAAAGCTCGAGGGTAACGTTGTCCACATCCAACTCCTTTCAGAGGAGGAAGTCCAGCAATTTCAAAAAAGACATGCAGCATCTCCTTCCACCTCTTGCCCTTTTCAAGCCCTAGACAGATGGATGGAAGTCATCGGCCCACCACCACCCCCGCCCCCACCCCCCCCCCCCCCCCCCAAATCTCCAAATGGACTCGCCTCCATGGAGTGCCGCTCCAAGCCTGGAATGAAGGTGTTTTCCGCCTCCTGGGGGATTTTATTGGAAACACCATAGAAGTCAATCGACGCACTTCGGAGAAGGAGATCCTTGCCTATGGCCGTGTGAAGATCCTCACGAGCAGACTCTGCAAGTTTCTGTCTGAAATCCCCCTTTTTGTTGGAGATCTGGTCATCTCAATAAAAGCAGAAGAAGAAGAAGAAGAAGAAGAAGAAGAAGAAAATCCTCTGGCTCGCTCCTCTACGGGTACCTCTCATGCTTCCTCTGAAGAAGACGACGACCTGGAGATTGCTGGAGAAGGCGATGCTTTGGAGCGAGCCGGAGAAGACTCTTCCATCGCTGTCAGAAGGATCCAGAAACGGGCTAGGGCTCAAAGACGGACCAGGCCCCGCAGACGAGCTAGGTTTCGCAGGTCCAAGTTTGCTGCGACCTGGCCCATAGACGATGGTCGAGCATAGAATACGGGTCGAGCCAAAACTTCTCACTCAAATCAGACATATCCCCAGCTACTTGGCCCACAGTAAATGGGTAGAGCCCAGGCGAGTCATTTAAAATGCTCTCTGGGTCGATCTCTCTAGCCCTAGACTTCTCCCCTCTCATCTCTATTTCTCGCCACGCTTTGGGAGACTCTGCGGCTTCAGCTCCCATCTCAGACATGACGAAATCGTTATCGGACTCGTCTGGAGAGTCTTCCTTGCTAGCCTCGTCGTATCCTCAGGGCATGGATTTATCTTGCCCTCCCCATCTCTCGGACGGACTAAGGCGACGGGCGAAGTCGGACTCCCTCTGGCTCCTCGCAAGTTGTTACTCCTCAGACATCGACTCCATTCCCTCGGTTACTCCCTGTAAAGTGCACCTCCCTGTCTCCTCCCTATCTCCCTCTCCTCTTCTCAATGATCCAGCTGATTATATGCCTCGACGATCCTCTTATGACGATTGCTTTAAGTAGGCCAGTTCAAGGATGGCAAAAAATTTTCCAAGTCCCTCTAGAAACTCTGACTCAGTTGACAGACACTCTATAAACCCCTCTTGAAGGACCTTCCTCCACCAATTCTTGGCTGCCCCAAAAAATGAGAGTCTATGGAGAAGTTATAGGCATCTCAGTAGATAACTGTAATGGAGGTTGGAACAACTTAATTGCCTTCACAAACGAGAGTGACAATCTTCCCAGATCTGGCTCATCCAAAAAGAGTACCAAGTGGAAGGGAAGCAGAAAACTCCAAAATCTATCGTTCTCCATCAACTATGACACCCGTCAATGTGACAGTTCTCCCTCTCTCAAGCTAATTACCAGAGTCAGAGATACACATAACTGTTGTAAATGAAAGTCGTTTCTTGGAATGTTCGTGGGTTGGGGAGTTCAGTGAAGAGGGCAATAATAAAGGATGTAACTCACTCTTTTAGAATAGACATTCTGCTCCTCCAGGAAACAAAGCTCCGGTCTACATTCCTCCCTCTCCTCAGAGAAATTTGGGGTAACAACCACTATAGTTGGATTTCCTTAGTTGCTGTAGGATCTTCTAGAGGCATTCTTCTAAGTTGGAACAACAAGCTCTTCAATATAAAAGGCCAGTACATCGGTGCCTTCTCTGTCTCAGCCGTGATGGAAGATAGGACTAATGGTTCTTCCTGGATCATTTCCTCTATTTATGGCCCGACAGATAGTTCTCTGCAAAATAGTTTCTGGAGTGAACCGGACCTTATTCGTAGCAAATGGGAAGGGCCGTGGTGCATAGGAGGTGACTGGAACATCACTAGATTCCCCTCAGAAAAGTCTGGAGGTGGGAATATCACAGCTGATATGCAATTCTTCTCAGATTGGATCAACTCCCACTTCCTAATAGACCTTCATCTAGGGGGGGCAAATTTCACTTGGTCCAATCATTAAAATCCTCCGACCATGTCGCGTCTCGACAGATTCCTGGCCACTGGCGATTGGATAGACTTATATCCTGAAGTTTGCCAAATTGCTCTTCCCAAGCCCACCTCAGACCACTGTCCAATCTTACTCGATTCCAAATTCTTAAAATGGGGCCCCTCCCCTTTCCGTTTTGAGCTAATGTGGCTGGAGGATAAGCGTTTCAGAGACTCAATTAAGGTGTGGTGGAACAGTTTTCAAGTCAGTGGGTGGGCGGGTTTTCGATTCACCTCGAAGCTAAAGATGCAGAAAAACAAGATTAAAGAATGGACCAAATGCAACATAGAGCCTGTTGGACCTCTTAATGCAAAAATTCTAGAGGAATTGCAGTCTATTGACAGAAAGGAAGAATCTCAAAGGTTTTTATCTGAAGAAGATTTGACTAAGAGACTTGAACTTAAAGCCCTCTTTCAACGTAAAGTCAGGGAAGAAGAAATCAAATGGAAACAGAGATCGAGGTGTAGATGGCTAAAAGAAGGGGATAAAAACACCAAGTTTTTTCATAGTTTGGCTTCGACTAGAATGAGGGCCAACAGGATTGATCGCATGATGGTCAATGGAAACAGAGTAGTGGACAAAGAAGGGATTACAAATCACATCATCGGCTTCTTTAGTAATCTTTTCAGCAAAGATGAAAGAAGTAGGCCTTCTTTGAACAATCTTCAGTTCCCCATTATTAGCGTGGAAAATGCAAATAGGTTGGAAGAAGCATTCCAAAAAGAAGAAGTAAAAGCAGCCATATTCAGTCTAGCTAGCGATAAAGCTCCAGGCCCAGATGGCTTTCCAATCTCTTTTTTCCAAACCCATTAGGACCTCCTAAGGACAGACTTCATGGCCTTCATGATGGAATTCCACACTAGAGGCATTCTCTCCAAAACTATAGGCGCATCTTTCATTGCTCTTGTCCCAAAGAAGCCCGAGGCGGATTGCATAAAAGACTTCAGACCTATAAGCCTCTTGTGATTTTATGTAATAACTTGAAGAAGAAAGAGACGAGAGTTGGAGAGAAACTGATATCCACAAGGAGGATCGTCAGTGTTTTTATATTATCATTATGCCCTAATCAAGGGCTTTAAACATGCTAATTAATACAATCATAATAAAGAATGAATCAATCTCCTAATCTATGTAAGGAAGTTGTACAGGGAAATTAGCAGCAATAAACTAGCAACAAAATCTAATAAATGATCCCACACGTGGGATTTTTATATACACCTATATGGGCTGGGCCCGTGGGCCTAAGTGGGCCGAAGCCCACACTATCTTCTACACTCCCCCTCAAATTGATGTGGTAATGCAGAAAACATCAATTTGTTAGTGAGATCATGATGACGCGGTTTGGAAAGTGCTTTTGTGAAGATATCTGCCAATTGGTCATGAGTAGAGACATGAGGCAGAGTTATCTTCTCAGTAACAACATGCTGACGGATGAAGTGGCAATCAATCTCAATATGCTTTGTTCTTTCATGAAAGACCGGATTGTTTGCAATGCGTGTAGCACTGGTGTTGTCCCCATGAAGAGGTGTAGAGCTACCAACAGTGACATCGAACTCACAGAGAAGACGGCGTAGCCAGATGATTTCAGCACTCGCAGATGACATGGCCCGATATTCGGCCTCAGCAGACGATTTCGAAACTGTGGTTTGCTTCTTGCACTTCCATGAAATCAAAGAGTCCCCAAGAAACATACACCAACCAGTGGTAGAGCGCCGAGAATCGGGGCAACCAGCCCAGTCAGCATCCGCATAAGCAGATAAGTGCAGAGAAGCGCCCGAAGAGTAGAAGAGACCGTGATTAAGGGTGCCTTTGACATAGCGGAGTATGCGCAAGGCAGCAGCAAGGTGAGGTTTGTGAGGATTGCTCACAAACTGGCTAACCGTATGAACGGCATGAGAAATATCCGGCCTAGTCATAGTTAAGTATAGCAAACTACCAACTATCCGCCGAAAAACAGAGGGATCATCCAGAGGAGGGCCATCATCTGTACTAATCTTACTGTTCAACTCCATAGGTGTATCAAAAGTGTGAGCATCATCAAGGCGTGCCGAAGTGATCAAATCTGTAGCATATTTCTTCTGATGAACTCGAATGCCAGATTTGCTACACAATAACTCCAGCCCTAGAAAGTAGGTGAGAGGACGAAGATCCTTCATTCTGAAGTGGCGAGTGAGATGATGTTTGAGATCCGTAATGCTAGCACTATCATTGCCACTGATAATCATATCATCAATATAGACTAAAATGAAGGTGTATCCCCTCGTTGTCCATTTAAGAAATAGTGAGCTATCCGAATGGCTTTGACGAAATCCAGCTTGAAGAATTGCAGTCCGGAATTTATCAAACCAAGCCCTGGGAGCCTGCTTAAGTCCATACAAAGATTTCCGCAACTTGCAAACATGCTAGGAGGACAAGCATATCCTGGAGGTGGCTTTAAGTAGACAGTCTCTTGTAAATCCTTATGAAGAAATGCATTTTTTACATCCATTTGCCATAGAGGCCAGTTGCGGGGCTGCAACGACACAAAGGAGAGTACGAACGGTGGTCATTTTCGCTACTGGTGCAAATGTCTCCTCATAGTCGATTCCATACTCTTGTTTACAACCCTGTGCAACGAATCGGGCTTTGTAGCGATCAAGACTTCCATCGGAGTGGACTTTTATGGAGTAGATCCATTTACTGCCAATCACAGAGGCTCCTTCAGGAGCCGGTACCAAGTCCCATGTCTGATTTGCTTCGAGAGCAAGCAATTCCTCATTCATAGCATCCTGCCAGTAAGCAATCTTCGAGGCCTGTGAATATGAGGTGGGTATAGGAACACTATCTAAGGATGAAAAGAGAGCAGGAAAGCCATAACGGTTAGGGGCAATCGAAAGACGATTAGATCGTCGCAAAGAGAGGATATTATCAGAAGAAGCTTGGTTACCTGTAGGAGCAATAGGCGGCACTGTGAGATGATCAGGAGAGGGAGGCACCATAGGAGGAACCTTGTTACGCCGGACATAGACCTTGAGAGCCGGTGAGGCTGAAGCTGGGGAGGCAGAAGCAGACTTCGAGAATTGTGGCAAATAGGACACAGCAATAGGGTGATGATCTAAACGCAATGAAAAGAAAGGAATTTGTTCCAGGAAGATCACGTTTCGAGAGATTCACATGCGTTTCTCAAACCAGTCATAACACAAGAGCCCTTTGTGTTCAGAACTGTAGCCAAGAAAGATGCATTTGGCAGCCTGTGGAGATAGCTTAGTGCGTTCAGTTGGTGGAAGATGAACAAAACACAAACAACCAAACACACGTAAGTGAGTATGAAGGAGGATGTTCAAAGAGAACTCCGTAAGGAGTAGTCTTGCCTAGAACAATACTAGGAAGACGATTGATCAGATATACCGCAGTCTGTGCAGCATCACACCAAAATTCAGGAGGAACTAAGGATGCAAGTAAAAGGGTATGAAGAGTTTCAAGAATATGTCGGTTCTTTCTTTCCGCAATTCCATTCTGCTGCGGAGTGTGCGGACAAGATTTTTGATGAAGAATTCCTTTATCAGAAAGGAAAGCAGAGAATTCATGAGATAGATATTCTCCGCCAGAATCGGATCTAAGGATCTTGATATCTTTCTAAAATTGAGTGTGGACCATGTTATAGAATCTTTGAAAAATAGAAAACACTTTAGATTTGAAATGCATAAAATAAATCCAAGTATAACGGGAATGATCATCAATAAATGTCACATAGTACTTGAATCCTGCCCTACTCAAGGTAGGAGCAATGCCCCAAACATCAGTGTGAATTATGTAAAAAGATTCTAATGCACGAGAATTATGAACAGAAAAAGGAAAAATATGACTCTTACTTAAACAACAAGCTTCACATTTTGATTGAGCTAGAGAAGACATCATTTTATTATCAATAGTAGAGTCCAAACAACCAAGTTTAAACAAAGAAATTAAATAGGCATTGTTCACATGACCAAGACATTTATGCCAAACTGTCCACAAGTTTTTGAAATTATTAGAAGAAGAAGCAAAGAAGGAATGATGTCCAATGTCCAGCAAAAACAGGCGCCCATGTTTACTCCCCGTCGCGATCACCTTCCCAGTTTGCCGCCCTTGTATGACAGAACCAGAGGAAGAAAAGTGAACAAGATAGCCATCATCAATAAGTTGTCCTACAGAGAGTAAATTGGCTGATAATTTTGGAACAAAGTAGACATTGGAAAGGGTGATGGACTGGCCAGTGACACTAGATAAAGTAATGGTACCAACTCCAGAAATGGGTAGTTGATCACCATTGGCAGTGGTAATTTTTTCTTTTCCAAGGTAAGGGTGGGAATCTGTAAAGCTATGTTCTACAGAGGTCATATGATTGGAGGCTCCTGAATCTAAAAACCAAGTGGAAGAGGTGATAGAAGAAGACAAAGATGCAAAAGAATGAAAGGCAGGAGATGCTATATGAGAATAAGGTTGATACCGACCACCAGAGAAGCCCATAGACGCATATGCAGAGGTGACTGTGCTCTGGATCAGTTCTTGAATCTGAGCAGGAGTCATGGATATAGCCCCGGAGGAAGTGCTGCCTGTATCTGATACGGGGGCTTGAGCCTGAAATGCGGAAGGAACATTTTGTCTTGGCATATTGGAGGGAGGCTTCTTAGGCTGTGTCTCATTTCGTCGCTGTAGGCTACGACAATCATCAATCACATGACCGGTCCGTTTGCAATATTTGCAAACCAGTTTCTTGCGACAATTTTTGGCAATATGTCCGAAGCCTTTGCATTCATAACATTGAGTAAGCTTTGGAGTTGCCAAAAGAGCCGAGTCAGCCGGAAAAGGCGCAAGGAAGGCTTTGGGAGCTTCGGGTGCTTCCAGAATAGTGCGCTGTGAAGTGAAACGAAGTTCTTCGCGAAGGACTTCTTGGAAGCAAGTATCAAGATTGGCAGTATTCTCCCTGTTCATGAGCGCAGACCGAATAGATTCAAATTCAGGTCGTAGATTCATAAGAAACTGGCTGATATGTGTGTCTTCTTGTAATTGGAGTGCCTAAGATAGAAATCCAGAAGAGACTGTTTGGATTAGCATGGAATCCCTTTCAGTCCACAAGGTGAGGAAACCATTAAAGTATTCCTGCACAGTTTTATCCCCTTGACTATATTTGGCAATTTCACTATCGAGATGAAATTTCAGGGCTTTATTGGTTTGATGGTAGATTTTCTTCAGATGAGCCCACATATCAGCTGCTGTGGTGTAGGCTTGAAGAGCCACAGTAAGAGAGGGATCAATAGAGTTAAGGATCCAAGTAACTACTTTCGCATTTTCTTTGGACCAGGTGGCGAGACCTTTTGAGTCAGCAGTACTTGTAATCTGAGGCTTCGTTATTGATCCGTCAAGATAACCAAAAAGTCCCTGTCCTTCAACAAAGTTCCTCAAGTGGAATGACCAGGACATATAATTCTGCCCGTTAAATTTGATTGGGATAACATCATATTTATCCATTGCAGAATATGAAAGAAGAAGGTCAACAAAGAGCAGCAGCACAACCAATCAACAATGGGAAAGGAAGAGAACAGCCAGTAGCAGCACCAAGGATGAAAATAGCGGTAGCGGCGGGCGTAGCGGCCCGCCGCCAAACCGCTACGAAGCGGGCGATACGTAGCGTAGCGGGGATACGTAGCGGCGTAGCGGTGCGATTTGAAAAAATCGCCAAAAAAATATGAAAAAATTCCAGAAAATCCAGAAAATTGTAAAATGAAAGAAAATGTGGTTCTTTTGCAAAAGTAAGTAAGAAAAGGGGGCGTAGCGGTGCCCTCAATACATGAGGTCTTGTATCGCTGTATAAATAGAAAATAATAGTAATAATTAGTTTTTTCACATGCTTTCATGTTTCTTAGTCATGCTAACTTAAAAAGTAATGGAAAGCTCATAAAAAAAAAAAAAATAGAACATGAATTCATGAAATAAAAGCATAAGAAATTAAGAATTAAAAAATAAGAAGACTTAAGAGTTAGGTCATTACACAATAGTGACAATACACAATACCCATTAGTCATTAGTGAATATTGAACAGTCAAATATCAATACTTCAACATTCATGATTCAAATTCAATCAAAGTGAATGAACTATGAAGTGATCAACAATCAACATTCAACACCAATTTAAAAATGACAAAGAATAGAGAGTTAGTGAAGGATATAGGAATACCTTAATCAATAATCACCACCAAAAGGAATGTCTACCAAGATTCAAGGGGCTATGGTCATCATCATCCCCATTAGTGTTATTATTTGATCCACTGGCACTGGCACCATATTGGATTTGATATTGATGAGAATTGGAATCTACAAATCCAAAGAAGGCAGCTGCACCCGCATCAAAAGAACTTGGAGGAGGTGGAGGTGGTACATGTGGATTTCTACCATATTGCGTTTCACCATAGTCACCATATGAGTATGGCCCCGAAGTTGAAGACTGTTCTTCTCCTTGTTGTAATTGACCATATGGAAAATAGTCAAAATATTGTGAGGGTCCTTGTTCACTGTAACTAGGGTTCCACGAATCAGTCCATGATGCCGCTTGTTGTCCTCCAACATCTCCACCCATATTTCCTTGCTCACTACTACCTCCAGCCCCAGGTGGTGAATCTCTTCGGCGCCGTTGATAACCACAGCTTGGATCAAATCTTCCAGATGGAGGTAACTCATGTACTTCCTCTATAAGAATGTCATCATCTTCATCATGCTGATAGTATTCACTAGTACCACCTGTCCCACTGTCTCCTGCTGCTCCTCCATCTCCACCATGGCTACTCGAAGAGACGGTGGTGGAACTAACTTTCTCAGAAGCAGGTTCTTTCCCACTCCTCCTAGTCCTACTGGTACCTTCTCCCCGAGGTGGCTGACCTTCTGCAGGTGCCTCACCCATATCCGAATCTATCAACTCTTGAACTGTTTCCTGAAACTTCGGATCTGAATCTAGCAGTGGATCCTCTATCTCGGCTAACCATGGGAGTAAGGGATCGTCCTCTCTGAATATGTGATCCAAATTAATAGGACAATAAGCAGGATCATCCCTTGACCTTCTCTCCCTAATTCTGTTTCTCAACTTCAGATTGTAATGACAATATACAAGCTTGTTGAGTTTCTGCATGGTAAGCCGATTTCTGGCCTTCGTGTGGATCGAAGAGAAAGTGCTCCAATTTCTTTCACAGTTGGAAGATGTTGTAGTTTGACTAAGGATGCGAACAGCCGCTTTCCTTAGATGTGGAGCACTCTCTCCATATTTCATCCACCAATCAGCTGAAATGCAAAAAATAAATAAAGAAAATTAGATATTCGTAACCCTCAAGTCCTTCTAATCAATTAAGATAAATAAATCAAGATTCAAGACTATTGGGTGGGGTCTTCTGTTCATCGTCATACCAGGTGGCATCCTTCCAATCGATCGTATCACAAGAGGGTCAGCAAATGTTCCTCTCCTTTGTGTATATATAGATATCTACAATGTGAAAATTAGATATAACTATATAAGCATGTATGGCAGTATGGCAATTGGCACTTGGTAGTATAATTAAATTCTCTCAAGTAACCACCCACTCACCTCTTGTATTGCATCAATTTGATCATCTACATCTAACAATTTTTTTAATACCTCCCGTAATCCTACCCGCAAGTCTGTATCTATTGCTTCGGTGTGTAGGTCGACATTGCGGTAATAGAATTCGGGATTCAAAAAATAACCTACATTATAAATATGTAGAATGTACTGTGAGCAAATAAGATAATAGATACATTAGTTAGGAAAACAAAAATGTATCAAATTCAAAGATATATATTAATTACCTGCAGCATGCAATGGATGGTGCAACTGATCGTTCCAACGGGCATCAATAATCTTTATATATTTATCGTGATATGTAACATTTTCTATAATGGATTGCTTTGCCCGATCCATTGCTTCATATATAAAGCCCATTGTCGGCTTGTCATCACCATCTACAAGCTGCAACACTTTAACCAAAGGCTCAAAAACCTGTAATATCTTCCTCACTTTCTTCCAAAACTTATTGTCCCTCATAAGGTTTGGGACTTCAAACCCCAGACCACTAGTTGCATTGCCCCATTTCGAACAAAGCCATTCTTCTGATGCAAACATCTGAATGAGCTCCGTTCTAAACTTTACAAGGCTTTCCATAACCAGAAAATGAGTTGCAAACCTAGTTATTCCTGGATGCAGCAAGGCATGGTTATTTGTGTATCTTTTCATCAAGCTTAACACCCATGAATGATCATATATAAATCTTGTAATTTCTTTACATGCCTTGATCAATGAAGCCACTTTTGTCTTCCTTCCAATCTCTTCCAAGATGAGATCTACGCAGTGTGCTGCACATGGGGTCCAGAATAAACGGGTCCTCTTCTCCTGTAATTGCAAACCTGCTTTCTTGAAATTGGCGCCATTATCTGTAACAATCTGTACAATATACTCCTCTCCCACACTCTCTACAACTTTATCCATAAGATTGTATATATATGTGGCTGTCCGTCTATGTTCACTTGCATCAATGGACTTCACAAAGACGGTCCCAGCGACTGAATACACCAAAAAGTTTATTAATTGTGTTTGGGTGCCGCTGGTCCACCCGTCACACATGATGGTAACACCATTCTGTTGCCACATGGGCCTAAACGTTTCCACCCAAGCCTTTATTTCTCTGAATTCTTCTTCAAGATATTTAGTGCCCACATCATATACGGAGGGCGCTTATATAGCCCGCCCAGCTTCGGCGGCAACATCAAGAATAGTCTGGAAATATGGAGAATCTATTGCTGTAGGTGGTATGTTCTTGTGAATTAGCCATTTTGCTGTAGCTTTGGCCAATCTATCTCTTGCAGCCTTCATTACCCCTTTCACAACACTAGATATTTTTGGTTGTTTATCTCCCTCTTTTCTATGTGCTAGAGGATCAACAGGGGGAGGAACTGCTTTTCTCGTAGAGATAATTTCTACATCAACATCCCGTTCTCGGGTGCTAAATGCCCTACGCAAGGACCCCGCAATGCCCTTACCCTTGCTTGGCACAGATGCAGATGAGCCCCCTGCATCATAATATCTGCTTCCAGCAAATGCACGACGTTCTTGTTCTTCTTGTTGACTCATCAAAGACTCTCGGCGTGCAGCCTCCATCTGTTCATCTTCCTCCTCATCAAAGTATTCATCCCCAAATACATCATAACAGGCAGCATCAATATCTTGCCGCTTTTTTTCTTTTATCTCTACTTTTCTAGCTTTATTTTGGCCAAGCAAAGCTTTCATTTCTTCCCTGATTTCCCTTGGTACTTCGGAACAGGCAGCAACATTGCCAGAAACGTGGCCCAAGTGCTGCTTGAATCTTGTAATGCCCCCATTAGTCACTTTCGAACAAAACTTGCATTTGATTTTCAACCTATTTTCCTCAACTGCCTCACCATATCTCCATGCGGGATCAATATTACGAGGCATTTTAAGTTAATCAATTTGCAAAGACAAATAGACTGAATACCTGTCTCTTGATATAAATATGAACAAGTAGTATGTTAAAAATTAAAAAAAACAAAGAAATATGTTAGAGGAAACATATATATAATGCTTAGGAATTATTCTCTTGACATTTAATTGGTATTTCATTACTTAAAGTATCAATTTTTTTCAAAAAATAAATAAATCCGAAAATAAAAATTAAAGAAAAATCAAGAAACATTCAAGTAGTGATGGATTGATCTATAGGAAACATAGATCTATCATTTACAAGCAATTTCCAAGTTGTTTCATTAGTTGTCAATGAATATACAATTTTTTTTTTTCAAAAAATAAATAAATCCGAAAATAAAAATTAAAGAAAAATCAAGAAACATTCAAGTGGCGATGGATTGATCTATGGGAAACATAGATCTATCATTTACAAGCAATTTCCAAGTTGTTTCATTAGTTGTCAATGAATATACAATTTTTTTTTTTCAAAAAATAAATAAATCCGAAAATAAAAATTAAAGAAAAATCAAGAAACATTCAAGTGGTGATGTATTGATCTATGGGAAACATAGATCTATCATTTACAAGCAATTTCCAAGTTGTTTCATTGGTTGTCAATGAATATACACATTTTTTTTTTCAAAAAATAAATAAATCCGGGAAACATAGATCTATCATTTACAAGCAATTTCCAAGTTGTTTCATTGGTTGTCAATGAATATACACTTTTTTTTTTTCAAAAAAATAATAAATCCGAAAATAAAAAATATCAAAAAATTAAAAGAAACCCAAAAATATGTGTGTGCATCATCAAAGGAAAACATAGATCTAACAATATTACAAGATAAGGAAGAATTTATAGTAGTTAGAGTCTTAAAGAAAGATCAAATGATCTCAAAACTCAAAAGTCAACTCCAAAAAAGTTCAAAGAAAGAACATACCTAGAATAGAATCTTGAATCTTGATGAAGATGCTTGGATCTTGTCTCACTAACAATATTTCCTTGTTTTAATGTTTGTTTTGGTGGATTTTGAGCTCAAATATGGTTTTACAGCAATAGGGAAGGTTTTACAGCAAGTAACAGTGAAAGAAGAAGGAGAAAAGAGAAGGGAAAGATGAAATGGGTCGTCAGGGGGTGTTTTTAAACACCCCCGCTACGTGGCGGCCGCCACGTAGCGTAGTGGCATGTATCGGCTGCTACGCATATGTAGCGGCCGATACGTTCAGTATCGCGCTAATTTGAAAAATGCCGCCACGGCCGATATATCGGCCGCTACGCTACGTAGCAGCCGATATTTTCATCTATGAGCAGCACAAGAAGTTTTAAAACAGTCCATAGTTAACTTGATAACTAGCAATAGAGGTGGCAGCAGTTTCTGATGAAGAATCCAGCAGCAAAAATCACACAAAACAGTGCAATTTTGTCCTAGACAGAGCCAGACGAACTGGAAATTTGGACCTGGATCTGTGCGTGGGCCCCACAGGGTTGTCTAATCACAGATCAGGTTTGATCTCTGTAAAGTGGATCAAATTGACTTCCTTCAGTCCAAATCTGATGAGATTTGGAAAAGGATCCACAAATCTGGACGGTGGTGATGAAATCCTTCTGAGAAAACCGTCAGATGATGAAGAGGGTGGAAACTACCTCAAAGGTGATGGAAAAAATCCAGAAAAATCACCATAATTCCCAGAAAACCCAGTCGACCATTCCTGTATGTAGGGATGGAGGCTTCTTGATGATCGTTAGTAGTGTACAGTCTTAAACTGTGAGGCAGCGACGTCAGACGACAATGTCGTCAGTGGATCGATCTCCACGTGGGGTCCATTAGAGGATCAGTGACCAGATCTGAGGTTGGGGATGGAAGGACAAAGTATTTTCGCAACTCCAGGCCAAAGTCTTACTCAAAACGGATCAAATCCCACAAATTTGGACGGTTGTGATGAAAATTGTTGCACAAAATTGAAATATCACAAAATCAGGTGGATATCCTACCTCTAATGACCCAAAAATCTTGAAAAAATATTCATAAATAAGAGGAGAACCAGTCGATCAATATGGGCTGCTTCCGCTGCTATGTTGATGATGATCGCTGGTGGGCCACTTCTGATCTGAGATGATCAGGCACTATTAGAGAGAAGATTTTCACTCCAGGAAGAAGATCCAAGCCAGGAATAATGATTGGATCAATGAGAGAAGAAGAAGATCAATGGTAATTGATCATAACCTAGCTCTGATACCATGTGATTTTATGTAATAACTTGAAGAAGAAAGAGACGAGAGTTGGAGAGAAACTGATATCCACAAGGAGGATCGTCAGTGTTTTTATATTATCATTATGCCCTAATCAAGGGCTTTAAACATGCTAATTAATACAATCATAATAAAGAATGAATCAATCTCCTAATCTATGTAAGGAAGTTGTATAGGGAAATTAGCAGCAATAAAGTAGCAACAAAATCTAATCAGTGATCCCACACGTGGGATTTTTATATACACCTGTATGGGCTGGGCCCGTGGGCCTAAGTGGGCCGAAGCCCACACTATCTTCTACACCTTAGGTAACACTTACAAAATGTTGGCAAAAGTGCTTGCAACCAGACTGCAAGAGATCCTTCCTTCCATCATCTCTCCCTCTCAAAGTGCCTTCGTCGAAGGAAGACAAATCCTAGATGGGGTTCTAGTTGCAAACGAATGCATCCATTCCAGACACAGACAAGTCTCCTGGTCTAATTTGTAAACTAGACTTGGACAAAGCCTTCGAAATGGTAGACTGAGACTTTCTTCTTTATTAGCTGCGCAGGATGGGATTCGGGGATAAATGGAGGGTTTGGATTCGAGAATGCATCTCATCACTCAATCCTTATTAATGGCTCCCCGAAAGGTTTCTTCTCAGCAGAGGGGTCTGCGTCAGGGAGACCCTTTATCTCCGTTTCTTTTTGTCATCATTGGAGAGGCTCTTAGTAGGATGCTTTCTAAAGCAGAAGATTGCAACTTGATCTGTGGTTTCAAGCCCGCACAGAATGCTCCTTCTGTCTCCCATCTCCTCTATGCAGATGACACTCTTCTATTTTGCAATGCAAAAGTAGATCAAATTCAAAGCTTGGTTGCCATTTTCAGATGCTTCGAAGCTGTTTTGGGTCTCAAGAATAATTTCTCCAAGAGTGCCATTCTAGGGATCTCTATTAAAGATGTCTCACTTCATCACCTTTCAACTATCTTAGGTTGCAGAGTTGATTCTTTCCCTTTCACCTACCTTGGGCTTCCTCTTTGTCTTAGTAGGGTGCCAAAATCCATCTGGAACCCAGTTCTTGAGAAAATTGAGAAAAAATTGTCCTCTTGGAAAGCAAGATACTTATCCCTAGGAGGCAGAATCTCATTGATCCAATCTGCTCTTGCCAATCTTCCAATTTACTACATGTCTATTCTCAATTGCCCGGTTGCTATCATTAATCGCATAGAGAAGCTTCGACGAGACTTCCTTTGGCAAGGCCGCGAGGAATAAAAAAAGATCCACCTGGTGAATTGGAAATCAATCTGTCGCCCTAAAAAATCAGGCGGTGAGGAATAAGACCTCTAAGGAGCATGAATCAAGCTTTACTGGGCAAATGGCTTTGGAGAATCGGGGACGAATCAGAAGGCCTATGGAGGAAAATCCTTCTAGCCAAATACGAAGTTAGGATAAATGGTTGGGACATCCATCCTCTCCCCAAAGGTGCTCAAATTTTTGGAAAGGGATTTGCTCTACCGAAGCATCTTTTGTTCAATTCATCCGTTTCCAAGTTGGCAATGGTGAGAACATATCCTTTTGGCATGACATTTGGGTCGGCAGCAACCCCTTAGCGATTCAATTCCCTGATCTTTACAGATGTGTTAGAAACTGCAATGCTAGGGTCAGTGATTATCTTGACATGAACGGCAGCCAGCATCAATGGGCCCCCGTTTTCAGAAGGAATCTTACTGAGGCAGAGGAAGCAAACCTCTTCAATCTTTTTGAGGTTCTAAGTGGTTTGGACATCAACGGTGAAGTGCAAGATACCAGATGTTGGGCCCCTTCCAGCTGCGGATCTTTCTCTGTTCCTCCTTATTCTCAGCCCTCCATGAAGGGGCCAGGACTTCTCATCAAGGATGGCCATCCCTCTGGAAAATTAAGGCCCCTCCAAGAGTCCTCGCTTTGCATTGGCTTGTTCTCCAGAATAAAATTCTGACTATGGATAATCTCCGCCGAAGGAACTTGCTTATTGTCAATGCCTGCTCCCTCTGCTTAGCTGATGAGGAATTGGTTGATCACTTATTCTTTCATTGCAAGCAGACAAAAGCTATCTGGTTAGCAATCCTCAAGGAGTTTAATTGCAACTGGGTTCTTCCTCAATCATTCCCTAAGATGTTCCAACAATGGGCTTGTCCGATTACCTCCTCCAAAGGGAAAATCATGTGGCGCCTGTCTTTCCTTGCCTTCATATGGACGATTTGGAAAGAGAGAAACAACAGATGTTTTGAAGGAACTTCATCTTCCCAAGAAGACCTAATCATCAAAATGAAATTCAATATAGCCTCCTGGGTCTCTATTCTCCCAAACTTTAGGGACTTCTCCTTTGATGCTTTATGTTTCAATTGGAGGGAAGTCATTTCATTTTGATGTGGCTCTTTTTTCTTTTGCCTGAGGCAGTCTGCCTTTTTTGTTTTAGCTTCTCTCTTTTTTGGGCAGTGGCTGTTTTTCTGGGGCCCTCCCCAGCCGCTTCTCAGTATAGTCCTTTTATACTGTAAAGCTTTTGATTAATACAAGTTACCATTTAAAAAAAAAAAGGGAAGTTAGGGTCGGATTATTTCATTTTCTCCATATACCATTAGAGAAAAGTCCTTTTCTTGCGGCTTGGGTGGAGGAGAATGTTAGTAGTGCTTAGGAGACTCCAACGGTATGGGAGGAAGGAAGAATGTCTCATGATGATGTGATGCAGAGTTGGTTTTAGAGTTTGAATTTGTGCTAGTCAAAGCCTATTTGAAGCAATTGGAGCATCCCAAGACGGCCCACAAGGTCCTGAGAAGTTTTGATTGAAAACTTGGACCCAAACATCTAGGAATTATGCTGAAGTATGAAAAACAGGGGCTGTTTGGAGAATAATACAGAAAACAGGGGCTTGCTTGCAAATCTGCAGAAAATTCAGAATTAAAAAGGGCCTCATGGGCAGCAGGTTTTTGTACTCAAGTTTGGAAGGTCAAATCAGGTCCAACCTGAGAAAGGAAGGTACCAGGGGGGTCGCCCATGAGTGGGCCTTCAGATCATACAAGTGCTTTCGTCAAAGGGTGGGCCATGTGGGCCCCACAACCAAATTACTACAAGTGTACAGTGACGACTACAGTTCTGGGTTTTTCTCATATTTCTTTATTTTCTTTGCTGTATTTGTTTGTTTTGATTTAAGAAACTCTACTAGGACTTTTAATTGTGTTAGGATTCAATTTTAGCAAGTTTTCTAGGTTTTCACGAGAGTTTATGCATTATATATGTGAGGATATGGCTGACAGTCCGGGAGATGCTACAATACTGTGAGCAGTAATTTTCAGAAAGCAGTAGTTGCTTTTGGTTTTCTTCCTCTTTCTTGTGTTGTGTGGATGTTAGAAGATGGGGAAGGCTTTAAAGTGAGTTTGGTGGATTTTTTCAGCATTGTTCCTTCACCATTAAGTTTCTTGATTTCTGTTTTCTCTACTGCATATTGGTGTAGTAGTTGGAATATTTCTGGTTTTGGTTATCTGGGCCCTAGACCATCTGGGACTGTGTCATGATGCTTTGGTGATAGGTTGCAAGAAGAATTTGGAGGCTGTCTGAATGTCTGGAGGTACTGTTAAAGGCAAGAAAAACTGTTTTGTTAACAGTCATTCAATTATTTGGATTCGGTTCCTATTCTGGTGGATGGTTGGTGTGTTTAAGGTGGGCAAAACAGTGTTTTTGAGGTTCTATGGGATTCCCCTTAACGGTTGGGCGGATAGAACCTTCATTGAAGTAGGGGAGAGGCGAAGGGAAGCTCTATGGGCAGCCAAGGAAACCTCGGGGAGAGGCCAAGGGAAGTTCTATGGGCAGCCAATGAAACCTCTAAGAAAAGTTATCTTGAATTTGGTAGAGTTTGTGTGAGTTTGGATCGAGGATGAAAATGGCAGTAGCGGCCCGCCGCCAAAACTACGTAGTATAGCCGCGCAGCAGTGTGATTGGAAAAAATCGTCAAAAAAATCTAAAAATTTTGTAGAAAATCCATAATATTGGAAAATGAGAGAAAATGTATATATATTTTTTGCAAAAGTAACTAATAGAAGGGGGCGTAGTGGTCCCCTCATTGTATGAGATCTTGTGTCGCTATATAAATAGAAATAATAATAATGATAATTTTTTTTCACATGTATTCATGTTGCTTAATTGGTTGACAAAACTTTTTAATGTAGTGCTAAAGAGCAAGAAAATGCCTGATGCATGGAGGAAAAGTATTTTTATACCCATATACAAGAACAAAGGAGATATTCAGAACTGTGCGAACTATCGCGGGATTAAATTGATGAGCCATACGATGAAATTATGGGAGAGAGTTATTGAGAGAAGACTAAGAAGAACAACAAACATTTCAGATAATCAATTTGGTTTCATGCCTGGGAGATCAACCATGGAGGCTATCTTTCTCCTGAGGAGGTTAATGGAACAGTATAGAGAAGGCGAGAGAGATTTACATATGGTGTTCTTTGACTTGGAGAAGGCCTATGACCGGGTTCCTAGGGAGATTCTATGGGGAGTACTGGAAAAGAAAAGAGTGTGTATCGCATATATTGAGGCGATAAAGGATATGTATGATAGAGCCGTGACATCTATAAGGACGACTGGCGGAGAGACTAAGGAGTTTCCTATCACGATTGGTCTACACCAAGGCTCAGCGTTAAGCCCGTACTTGTTTGCCCTAGTTATCGATGAGATTACAAGACATATTCAGGATGAGGTGCCGTGGTGTATGCTATTTGCAGATGACATTGTTTTAGTAGATGAGACGAGAGAAGGAGTGAATGCTAAGCTAGAAGTATGGCGGAAAACGTTAGAGACAAAAGGGTTTAGGCTAAGTCGATGTAAGACAGAATATATGGAGTGCAAGTTTAGCCAAAGTAGGACACTTGGTAACATAGAAGCAAGTTTAGGCACACAAAAGATTGTAGAGAAAGAAAACTTTAGGTACCTTGAATCGATGGTGCAACAGGATGGAGGGATTGATACTGATGTAAGTCACAGGATTCAGGCCGGGTGGACCAAATGGAGGAGTGCTTCGGGGGTCTTGTGTGATCGGAAAGTCCCCCTCAGGGTTAAAGGAAAGTATTATAAGGTGGTGGTAAGACCAGGATTGTTATATGGATCAGAGTGTTGGGCAGTAAAGCATAATCATGTTAAGAAGATGGAAGTTGCGGAGATGAGAATGCTAAGATGGATGTGCGGGATCACAAGGAGAGATAGGATTAGGAATGAGGAGATTAGGGGCAAAGTAGGAATAGCACCGATTGGAGATAAAATGAGAGAAAATCGACTAAGATGGTTTGGCCATGTTAGAAGGCGTCCAATGGAAGCACCTGTTAAAAGGTGTGAAGGCATAGAGATTGCCAGGAGTAGGAGAGGGAGAGGGAGACCCAAGAGAAGTTGGAAAGAAACTATTAAACATGACCTTGCCTAAATGGATCTAACGGAGGACATGGCCCTAAACAGATTTGATTGGCGTCGTCAAATCCATATAGCCGACCCCACCTAGTGGGAAAAGGCTTGGTTTGGTTTGGTTTCGTTATGTATTCATGTTGCTTAGTTATGCTAACTTAGAAACTAATGAAAAGCTCATAAAAAAACTGTCATGAAGTCAAGACTTAAGAGTACCTAGAGAAAAGAATACCCTACCAAAGGGGGTGTCTAATATTAGTTATCCTTGAACTAAGGCAGAAGCATACAAGAGATCACAGAACCATATAGAAGAGAGACAATTGCAAGAGAATGAATATCTTGTATTGATGTTGGATCCAAATATATAATACAGTATTGCCTAAATAAGAGGATCTAATTACATGATTACAGGTATTGTATTTCCTAGATTAGAAGATCTAATTACATGATTACAAGACATGTTAAGGTAACTAGTATCTTATTGTGGCTTGATTTGTGGGCTGATCCAATTCATGGGTCGTGGGCTGACCCGTTAGGTCAAGCTGACCAGTATCTTTACACCCCCTCTCAAGCTTTGGATGGGAGAATGTAACCATCGAAAGCTTGGAAACTAGCTCCTGAAAAACGAGATGTGGAGTGGCTTTTGGTGAAAAAATCTACAATTTGAGCAGCTGAAGAAATCTGGATGAGCTTAATAGTACCACTCCGAACATGTTGACGAATAAAATGACAGTCAACTTCAAGATGTTTGGATCGTTCATGGAAGACATCATTTGTTGCTAGTTTCCGTGCACTTTCGCTATCCGTAAAGAGGTAGATTTAGGAACTAGAACTCTTAAATCCCGAAGTAACCAGCGAAGCCAAATAATTTTAGTAGTAGTGTGAGACATAACACGATATTCAACTTCAGTGGATGATCGTGAGACAACTTCCTGTTTCTTACTCTTTCAAGAGATGAGAGAAGAGCCAAGAAAAATGGAAAAACCAGTTGTAGATCGCCGATCATTGACATCTCCTACCCAGTCAGAATCAGAAGAACCATGCAGAGTAAGATTTTGACTGGAGGAAAGAAGGAGGGCGTGGTTTGAACTCCCTTGTAAGTATCTCAATATGCGCAGGACAACACCCCAGTGAAGATGAGTGGGTTGCGCAACAAATTGGCTTACCACATGTACTGCATAGGCAATATCTGGTCTGGTAATAGTAAGATAAACCAAGTTGCCGACCACCTCACGATAACGAGTTGGATCATAAAGTAGTTCTCCATCAGTAGTCCGAAGCTTTAGATTATGTTCAATTAGAGTAGAGACAGGTTTACGATCTGTGAGTCCAGCTCGTTGGAGAACTTCATTGCCGTATTTTGTTTGCGACAAAAGATATCATTTGGGAGAGTAGGCATCCTCAATGCCTAGAAAGTACCGAAGATGGCCCAAATCTTTCATCTCAAACTGTCGATGAAGAAAACACTTAAAGGATACAATACCAGGAGCATCATTGCCAGTGATAATCATATCATCGACATAGAGTAACAAGAAAACACATCCAGATCGCGAATAGCGAGTGAAGAGAGCGGAGTCATGAGCACTCTGGAAAAAACAATGCTGTAATGCTGGTGCTAAACCGTTCAAACCAAGCATGAAGGGCTTGTTTGAGTCCATACAAGGCACGTTTGAGACGACAAACATAATGAGGAGGTCTCGCGACACCTGGGGGAGGATGCATATAGATTTCTTCCTGAAGGAATCCATTCAAAAATGCATTCTTGACATCAAGCTGATAGAGTGGCCAACGTCTAACAACGGCAACGGAGATAAAAGTCCGGACAGTTGTCATCTTAGCAACTGGAGCATAGGTCTCCTCATAATCTACCCCATATTCTTGTGTGTAGCCTTCGGCAACCAAGCGGGCCTTGTAACGATCAACAGTTCCATCAGATTTGGTCTTGATCTTAAATATCCATTTGCAGCCAATAGCCCGTTTCCCTGAGGGAAGAGGAACAAGATCCCATGTTTGAGTTTTATGCAGAGCCGCAAGTTCTTCAGCTATGGCAAATCTCCAGTTCGGATGAGTAATGGCCTCCTTATAGGATTGTGGTTCTGCTAAGGTATGAATTGCTGCAAGGAAGGACTTATAGGATGGAGAAAAATGATCAGTACAAACAAAGCCAAATTGGGAGGGAGGGATTCTGGTGCGCAAGGGATACTTTTGAGGTTGAAGAGGGTCCTGCACATCTGGAGTAGAGGAGATAGGCCCATGGTCAGAAGTAGGAGGTGGGGCTGCAGATTCCGAGTGAGCAGACGGGGTTTTGGACCGACAATGATATACCTGCAGGGGTGGAGGAGAAGGGGTATCGGAGGGAAACAGGTCTGGAAAGGGGTCAAGAGGATAGATCGTAGGGTGCTCAGGAGAAGAGGATGTAATGGGTAATGTATAGAAAGGTATATGTTCCAAGAACGTGACATTACGAGAGACCCGTAACTTATTGGTTTTAGGATCATAGCACCGATATCCTTTTTGTTCAATGCCATACCCTAAAAAAACGCATACAGTGGATTTGAGTGCAAGTTTGGTTCTCTCATTATCATGCAACAGAACAAAACAGGTGCAGCCAAAAACTTTGAGATAGGACAAGTTAGGTTTACATGAAAATAATTTTTCATACGGAGATGTGCCAGATAAGACAGTGGATGGTGTTCTGTTAATCAGATAGGTGGCAGTGAGGACTGCTTCCCCCCAGAATTGCAGAGGAACATGTGAGGAATGAATCAAGGATCTAGCAGTCTCGAGGATATGTCTGTGTTTCCATTCTGCCACTCTATTCTGCTGTGGTGTGGCAGGATAGGATAATTGAGCTAAAGTTCTTTGACTAGTCAGGTAAGAACGAAATTTGTGGGACATGTATTCCCCCCCCCCCCCAGAGTCAGACCTGAATATTTTAATCCTTGTGTCAAATTGAGTGGAAACCATGGTAGAGAAAGCAGTGTAGATGGTGTATAACTCAGAACGATTCTTTATCAAATACAACCATGTTTATCGAGTGAAATCATCAATAATCAACACATAATAAATGGAACTGCCTTTCGTTGGCTGAGAGGCGGGTCCCCATACATCAGAATGCACCAAAGCAAAAGGAGCAGTAGTAAAAGAAGTGCTTTTATTAGAAGAGAATGAATGTTGTTTACCGAAGTGGCAACCAAAACAAGTAGAAATGTCTGATACAGAAATGTTTCCAAGAACACCATTATTAAATAAAAGCTTCATTTTATTTAAAGATAAATGGCCTAAACGAGAGTGCCAAAGAGCAAAAGGGGATGCATAGGAGACATGGGCGACATGGGAGATGCTTAAAGATGGAAGGTGCAGCGAGCAGAGATAGTAAAGTCCTTCTGACCTAAGGTCAGTCCCAATCTGTCTCCCGGTGCGCGGATCCTGCACAGAACATCCAGTGGAAGAAAATGAGACAAGAAATCCAGAAGAGGTTAGTTGACTAACATAGATTAAATTGATGGAGAGGTGAGGAACACACAAAACATTAGTGAGAGAGCAACTTATTTGAAACGGAGCCAATAAGGGAGACTGGTAGAGGAGTGGCATCTGCTGTATGGATGGTGATAGAGCTAGCAGGAGTATAACAATTATGAAGTTTGGAAACATCATTTTTCATATGATAGGAAGCACCAGAATCAAAAATCCATGTAGCATCATGTGTACTTGAAGGACCAGAAATGGTCATGGCAGAACCAGATGCGAAGGGGGTAGTGGCCATCTGAGAAGCAGAACCAGTGGAGGAAGCCAGAAACAACTGTTGCATGCGCTCATCAACCATAGCCTGGATCTGAGATGTAAGATCCATTTGTGGAGGCACAAAACTATCATCTTCAGTAACATTGGCAACATAGGAACGCTGAGAATAAGATTGTCAGTAAAGGTACGGAATGATCAGATGACAAAGTAGTTGAATCTGAGCACAGATGAGTGCTGTGGGCCCTATTGAATGATCAGATGACGGATTTCAGCCGCAGGAAGCAAACTGATTTAAAAAATCCCAGAAAATGGCCCAGGCGTCCTTGAATCTGGGCACAGATCTTATCTGTGGGCCCCACTAGATGATCAGGGTGATGATCAAATCACACTGTGATCTCTGCCTCAAAAATCCGAAACTCCTCCAAGTGGAATTTTGATGAAAGCTTGAGAGACCAGAATTTATAATGATCGCGATGAAAACTATTTGCTCAAATGAGAGAAGTACAAATCAAAGAGAATGGCCTACCTCAGATGATCAAAAAATCCGGAAAAAATGTGTAGAATTCCCAGGAGTGATGGGCGACCGGGATAGGAAGATTTTCTTCTGGGCAAAGATGATCAACAGGTGGGCCACCTTTGATCAAACAGTGCTTTTCACAGCTCACAGACGAAACAGGACTGTCACAGGACTTCTCTTATGCTTGAATGGACAAATGATCAGGGCTCTGTACCATATTAGTTATCCTTGAACTAAGGCAGAAGCATACAATAGATCACAGAACCATATAGAAGAGAGACAATTGCAAGAGAATGTATATCTTGTATTGATGATGGATCCAAATATATAATACAGTATTGCCTAAATAAGAGGATCTAATTACATGATTACAGGTATTGTATTTCCTAGATTAGAAGACCTAATTACATGATTACAGGACATGTTAAGGTAACTAGTATCTTATTGTGGCTTGGGTCGAGCTGACCTGTATCTTTACATCTAATACGATGTACCTAGAAAAGAACTCTCTGTATTGACTTTAATTTGGAAAGATCATGTGCTTTTTGGTTTTTTTTTAAACATAAAAGGGTAGAAGAGTTGAGTAGAAATTTTATCTGAAGAGAACAAGAAAAGATATAAGTCTTATTATGCATTTTAATTATTTTTGGAAAATACAAATCCGCTTCACTCCGTAGCGGCCCGTAGCAAACCGTAGCCGGCCGCTACGGATGTGAATGCCGCCAAATGCATTTTAGCGGGCCCGCTGTATCGTAGCGGCACCATTCTCATCCGTGGTCGGTGGCCAAAACGCTACATAGCGGGCGATACGTAGCGGTGTGATTCAAAAAGTTGTCAAAATGTTTTGTAAAAATATTCAAAAAATCCAGAATATTAGAAAATGTTAGAATTTAATGTTTGTTTTCTACAGTAACTAATATAAGGAAGCATAGCTGCCCCCTCATTGTATAGAGGTCCTGTATCACTGTATGACTATGAGATAATAGTATTGGTGTATCTGTCCACGTGAATTCATGTTTGTTAGCTATACAAAGAAATTAATTTGGCTAGGGTCCTATTTCCTAGTTGATTGAAATTTGACTCGGATCCTATTTCCTATTAGAAAGAAATTTAGCTAAGGTCTTCTTTCAGCTTAGAGTGCAATTCGGCTAGAGCCCTGTTATTGTTAGAGTGAAATTTGGATAGGCCCATATCTGTTTTTCAAAGTGAAATTTGGCTATGGATTCATTTCTATTAGAGCAAAGTTTGGATAGGTCAAATATCTATTAGAGTGAATTTTGGCCGACTTAATTTAGGTGGGCCATGAATCTCATTTTAGTCCTTAAAGATTAAAAGGGTCCTTGGGACATTTGATTGATGATCCTTTTTTGTATGATCCTTAATGAATCTCACATTAAGCCCTCAGTAATAAAGGGCAGGGGGCCTTTTCTAAACGGACATTTGTTGGCCCTTCTCATCATACGAACAGAGCAGAACCGAAAACGGCATTTGCTGACCCTTTTCATCATATGAACAAAATGGAAGGATTGAGAAAGAAAAGGAGGGAAAGGAAAAGGAGGAAAAGAGGGAGGGAAGAGGAGAAGAAGAAGAAGAACGACAGAGACATAGGAGGAGGAAGACGTTAAGAAGAAAGGGAAGATGCTGCTTCAGTTCTATGCTTGCTGCCTAGACCCCTGCCGGTTGCTGTTGCTTCGACGCTTGCTTCCTTTTACTGGTTCAATTTGATGTTCGATGCCTGCTGGTTGCTGTTGCATCAACTCTCGCTGCTTGTTCCTGGTTCGATGCGCACTGCCTTCTGCCGCAGGTATATCTTCTTCCCTACAGTTGCTTTCTTTTCTCCCCTTTTCTTCTTCTTTTTCTACTTCCTGAGCGGGGGTAGCAGGGTTTTTTTTTTTTTTTTTTTTTTTTTTTTTTTTTTTTTTTTTACTTAATAGCGGCTGACACATAACCATATCGGTGCGTATGGGCCGCAATGGGTATGTAGCAGCTGATACACCCTAATACAGTTTTGAGCAGCGCTGTTTTGCTTTTAGCTTAGTGCCCACCGCTGCTGCACCCGATATATAGCATCGTGGATGATATTTTGATCCATTGTTTTGGATAGTCACAGATTTATCAATGTTCACATGTTTATCCATCTAGAGATGAGTGTTGAAATCTTTCGAGAAGTCTACAAAGTGGATGTTAGGGATTAACTCACCTGAACTTTCCTTATCTACTTGGAAGAGTCGTAGGCATGGTGGCTATTTTGTGAAGGGGTGTGGTAAAAAAAATAGCAGTTGTGGTGCCCGGCGGGTTTTGGGGAGGGGGGGGGGGGGGGTGTGGTTCTTGGGAAGATGCTAGATATGGTTCTATGGAGTCCTTGAGGTCTAAGGTTTCTATTGTAGGACTTAGGGCAGATGTGTGCCGAAAACTCAAATATCTTACCTTTTCTTGAAAGAACAAAAGCTCAGTTTGCTTTGGTTTCTTGGAAATGCTATAGAAGTAGAAGGGGTTTTCCTGCTGAGAGTAGGATGACTTTTCAATTTTGTCTCTTGTTATAGAGGAAGGGTGGGGCGATGATCAGTGTGTTGTTTTGCGTCTTCCAAGGGGGGCAGCTGTATGGGATCTATGAAGGTTTACTTCGTGGGCTCTATCGGTTATAGGTCAGTCATGGTTTGGGCTAGCCAGTAGTGAATTGGAGTATGGCCCGAAACTGTTTGATTTGTTCATTTCAGGAGGGCTTCTAGATATGTTTTTTCCCAATGAAAACCCTTCTCTATCGCTTTCTTCATGTGCAGGCATGCCTTTATTGAAGCTGAACGATTGCAAGCTTAGAGGAAGGCAGGCGAGCAACTAGTTCTCTTATTTTCCAGTGATGGAGGAGAAATTAGTTCCTCTTCCGGAGTTATGTGGGCCTTCAGCTAAGCTCGATTCCTTGAATAGTGACTCATTTGAGGGTGAATTGAGGGATTTTAATTAGTCTTCGGTTTCGTTTTTTCAGTCGGAAGATCTTGGTGGGTCCCTTGGTTCTCTGCTTTGAATGCTATCATACAAGAGGTTTCCCCAAAGTAAGCTTCTTGCTTCCCATTGTCAAAGGCTAGGAAGAGGAAAGCATGGAGCAGGTCTAGTAAGTTTTTGAAAAATGAAAAGTTTAGTAGGGAGTTAGTGTAATAAACCATATACCAACCCAAAAGCTTAAGCTTATAGGTGGAAGGCCCATACAGGTATATTAAGACATGACAAGCCTATTACTTAGGTGATGTGGGATGTGGGACTTCCCAACACTCCCCCTCACGTGCAGGCCTAACAACAGATTTTGTGAACGGGCCTGACACGTGGGCTACACAAGAACAACAGGATCGGAACCCGCTCTGATACCATGTAATAAACCATATACCAACCCAAAAGCTTAAGCTTATAGGTGGAAGGCCCATACAGGTATATTAAGACATGACAAGCCTATTACTTAGGCGATGTGGGATGTGGGACTTCCCAACAGTTAGTTGCTACAGTGGCTAGGGCTTCTGGCGTCCGAAGTCTAAAACCAATAGGAGTTTGAAATGGCGGTTTGGGCCTTGGCAAAGGGGCAATTGCTTCTGGCCTTGTGGTGGTGGGAAACTCGAAGTGTGATAGGTTTGAATTTACTGTATTGGCTATTCAGTAGGCAGAGTGTAAGGATTCTGGTGAGGCGAGACCAGCGGAGCTCAATCCATTTGCTTTGGTGGCTAGGGAGGTTATTTGTGTTGGTAAGCAGTTGGGTGCATTCTTTAGGCACCATGAAAAGGATTTGTAGGAGTGCATCTATTGGTTAGAGATCAGGGATGGGGACAGCAAGAAGTTGTGTGAAAGCACTATTGCGGGCAAGCTGATTGGTGCCTAGGAGCTGGTCAGAAGTTGGTATCTCTAGCTATCCTTTTTATTTTATTTTATTGCTAGCTGGAATGTGGGAGCTTAGGATGGCCCGAGAAGAGGTTGGAAAATGAACTGCTTGTCCTTTGGTGGAAATATTACTCTAATCAAGGTGATGCTTTCCAATTTACCAGTTTACCATTTCTCTTTTCAAGATGCCAGTGGAAGTTGCGAAAAGATTATATCGTATCAGAAAGAATTTTCTATGGGTGGAGTTCAGTGACAAAAAGAAGTTGCATTTGGTGAAGTGGTCCGATGTATTGAAGCCCAAAAATTATGAGTGTCTGGGTTTAGGGAGTCTGGATGCTAAAAATTGGACATTTCTTGCCAAATGGTGGTGGAGATTATGAGAGGAGAGGGAGGCTTTGCGGTGAAGAAGGTTGTTTCTAAATATGGTGAGGATAGCGGGTTTTGTAACGATCCGGAACTCGGGGCCCTTAGAATTCCGCATTGAGACTTATAAAACTATCATTTCCATACATGTGTTAAATCCCCAAATAACAATGGTACATAACATGTACATAATTACTCAAGTTATGAAATAAAGAAAATAACTCCAACAATAAATATAGCAACAGCGATTGAGCAACCCTATTTGTAATTTCAGAAAGTCTGAAATCCAAGGAATGGTCTCAAATTAGTCAAAACAGGACCAGCTATGAAAAAAAATAACTACCAGGCCCTTAATTGTAATTTCAGAAGTCCATCATTAGAGACATCTCAAAACAGTTTCAAGTTATAATGAGGAACAATAACATGGGCCATAATGTAAGTTGCCAAACTTCTGAAACTCAACAGGAAGTGTTTAGTTGGCAGATTGGTAGTCACGTTCAGGGTATTTAGGTCAGTTGGATACTGGGCCTAATGGGGCTCAATCTGCATGGGTCTTAGACTCCTACGGTTGTCTAGGGGTGCCCTATCAGATGGCTGGATCTGATTTCCCATCAAGTGGGCCATGTGGTTCCCACAACCAATATCGACCAAACTACACTTTGACAATCTGGAATTGGAAAAATCCAATTCTGATTCAGATTTCTTGCTGATTTTTGTATAATTCATGATGGGAATGGTGCCTAAAGCTCATATCTACATTACTGCAAAGATTTGCAGGGATTTGAAGGTGTGGGTGAAGATTTCGAGCCCCATATGTGATATACACAGGTCGACAGTAACATAGGAACACTGTAGCAGTTATTCAAATACTTAGAAATCAATCAACATCATCATCTAGATCGATAAAACTGAATAACAATGAATCCAAAGGCAAAAAATACGAGATTAGGAACCACACACAAGCATATCAGAATTCTACTCACTTGTTACGGGCACTGCTACTGGTTTACCTTCACCCAATTCTCTAAGGAAGGCTGGCTAACGATTGGTGTAAGTAAAGAAAGAGAGGGAATGGGTCATAAATAGTTGTCTAACCTTAGGTTCCTAAGAACTCAGCCATGCAAGGATTCTCCTGAATTTGGAGTTCTAGTCCTAATATAACTCTCCAACCAGATAAGTGCCGACTTCTCCCTTGAATTGGAAGTTGGGTCCTGTTAACAAAGGCCCATTATAATATCAATTTGGCCCATCCACGACCCATCTGCTTAGCCCATCTTATTATAGACTTGTACAGCAATACATACTAAACATAGATGGATACTAGTCAGACTTGTACAGAAAGACATACTGAACTAGAAGATTTGATAGATTGTAATTGTAGCCCAAATTGGGCATCTCTGAATTATAAATACAGTGATGGATCCTCGTGACAGGATATCCAATTCCATTAAGTCTCGTTTTGTACTAAGACCCTTCTTACTTATTCGTGACATGGTATCAGAGCCAACCTTGGTGCAGTAGAGGGATTAAGAGTCATCTAATCTCTCTTGCTTAAAGATCTCAAGGAGAGTTCCTCTGTCAATTGTTTTGAACAAGAGTTACAAGACGACAGGGTGTGGAGATCTACAAAGGGCCATCATCTGCAGATCAGATCTGATCAGAAGGAAACCATAGCCCTGGTCGCTTGACTTTCTAGGAGTTTATGGCTATTTTTTCAGATTTTTTGAAGAATCAGAGGTAGGGTCTTTGATCACATGTTGTTTTTTCCTGTTTCTGCAATATAATTTCATCAGATCCGTCCATCTTTTAGCACAAATATCCGATTGCTGCAATCTCTGCTGGGTTGGTTCGATATTTTTGTGAAGTATCTATCTGATCACTTTGATCTAATAGATTGAATCATCAGTGGGCCCCACCTACTGTTTTCTGCAGAAAATTTTGGTTGCCTGGACCAAATTTGTGTGTTTTTTATACAGATATGAGATCTGTTGCTTCGGAATAATTTTTTGGGCTGTTCCTTGGTTCTCTGGTATTGCTGCCTCTGTTTTATCTGCACTTTCTGCATGATCTAGAGTTTCTCTGGACTGTTTGGTTGCTGTCTGGTTACTACTCTCCTTGTTTGTGATTTTTTACTACTGTCTATCTATTTCTATTGACATATGTGGGTTGGAAATGGACAAGAATGAAATGCAATTGATCAAATTTAATGGGAAAAATATTCTGCTTGGGCCTATCAGTTTGAGTTATATCTGAAAGGCAAAAAATTATGGGGACACATTTCTGGTTCTATGAAAAAGCCAACGGATATTGCAAAATTGGATGATTGGGAAACCAAAGAAGCACAAATTATGAGCTAGATGTCGGGCACAGTGGAACCTCAATTTTTTTTTTTACATCTTAAGCCCTATAAAACTGCTCAAGATATGTGGGGATATCTGAAACGCATATATCACAAAGAGAATTCAGCCCGTCGGTTCCAATTAGAACATGAAATTGCTCAATATTCTCAAGGATAGATGACTGTCCAGGAGTATTACTCCGGCTTATTTGCCCTTTGGATTGAATACACGGATATTGCCTATGCCACTATCACCGGAGACACTCTATTTGGGGTTCAGGAAGTTCATAAAATTACTCAGCGAGATCAATTCTTAATGAAACTTCGGCCTGAATTTGAAAACGTTCGATCCAATCTTATGAGTCGACATCCATCTCCCTCTTTGGATACATGTCTCAATGAAGTGCTCCGCGAAGAACAACGAATAGTCACTCAGCATCAACTATCCCAACAATCAGCCACTGGTCCGGCTGAAGTTGCTTATGTGGCAAAAGGGAAACCTCCCAGACGTGACACTTCGACCCAGGATTTGAGCAAAATTCAATGGTTCACTTGTAAGGAGTATGGACATTATTCTTCTCAGTGCAAGAGAAAAGTTTGTAACTACTGCAAAGCTAGCGGGCATATCATTTCTGAATGCAGGAAACGACCAGAAAATTGAAATTCGCGTGCTTATTCTGCTATTGCTTCTTCAGATTCTCACTCTGTGGCACCTGCTTCTCCGTCTTCATCTATGTCTTCACAGCAATTTGCACCCAGTCCTCCTATCAACCCTGAAATGATTCAACAAATAATTCTCCGAGTATTCTCCACCTTGGGCCTCTCAGGTAAAACCTTTCCATCTCCTTCCACGTGGTATTTTGATTCTAGAGCATCAAACCATATGACTTTCTCTCCCAAACTCATGACTAATATTCAATCATATGATGGGAAACTCCAAGTTCAAACCGCCAATGGGGGTCATTTACCTATCACTGCCATAGGAGATATTCCACACAAATTGCCTTTGAATCATGTTTTTCTTTCACCGGGCCTCTCTACAAATTTGTTATCTGTTGGACAACTCGTAGATAATCATTGTAATGTGTTATTGTCTTCTTTTGGTTGTGTTGTACAGGATCAGGGGACGGGACAGGTGATCGCGAAGGGGCCTAAGTGTGGCCGGTTGTTTCCGCTTAGTCTGCCTATGCAACCCAGGGATGAATCTACTTCCGTTTTTTCATGTGTTCTTCAAAATAATATGCATCTGTGGCACAAAAAATTATGACATCCTAATTCGAACATATTGTTATCTTTGAAAATTTCTGGTTTGATTAATAAAATGCAATTTTTTACTTCTGATGTCAATATTGATTGTTCTGTTTGCAAATTAGGAAAAAGTAAAGCCCTTCCATTTTCTGTGCATTCCTCTATATCAGAAAAATGTTTTGATTTGATTCATAGTGACGTTTGGGGTATAACACCTGTTATTTCTCATTCTCACTTTAAATACTTTGTCACATTCATCGATGATCATAGCAGATTCACTTGGGTTTATTTTTTAAGGGCTAAATCAGAGGTGTTTGAGGTTTTTAAAAAATTCCTGGCCTATGTTGAAACACAATTCTCCACCTGCATAAAGATTCTCAAATCTAATTCAGGAGGAGAATATGTGTCACACAGTTTTCAAGAATTCCTCCAATCTAAGGGGATTATTTCTCAACGAACATGTCCTCATACTCCACAGCAAAATGGCATTGCTGAACGGAAGAATCGCCATTTGCTTGATATGGTTCGTTGCTTGCTACTTGAATCATCTGTTCCCCCTAGATTTTGGCCGGAAGCTCTATCCACTTCCATTCATCTTATTAATCGGCTTCCCTCTTCCAAACTTCAAAATCAGTCTCCATATTTCCGTCTCTTTAACTCTCATCCTACATATACACATCTTCGTCCTTTTGGATGTGTTTGTTTTGTTCATCTTCCTCCTTCTGAAAGGACAAAATTGTCTGCGCAAGCTACCAGATGCGTTTTTCTTGGTTACGCAACTCATCAAAAAGGATTTGTTTGTTATGATCCATCTCTCAAAAGAATTCGTGTTTCTCGAAATGTTGTGTTTTTGAAAATTTATATTTTTTTTTCTCACACAGCTGATTTTTTCACTTCACTTCCCATGGCTATATTACCACCTTTTTCATCCGATACTTCATCTTCTGTTGAAAGGTTCAAATCTGGAATTGTATATAGGCGACGCACGGAACCAATCACTGCTACGATACAGCCCATTCCAGACCCACCTAATCCGGCACTTGATCCAACTCCCCTAGCCACTACATCAGAACAAGCTATCATGCCAACTCTTCGACACACCACGTGTGTTTCTCAATCTCCTGATAGACATGGGTATTCTCACTCAGCTTTTCTTCCATTGAATTTTTATTTGCCAGGTCTTCTACAGTGAGCTCTTTGTTAGGTTGATATTTTAACTATTTTTAACAGATCCCTCTTTAGCGATCTTGTAGGGTCCTTTTCTTGACCCAATGTTTCTTAGATTCCTATCCCACTCTCCAAATTCTTGAGACAAAATTTGTTTCTGCTGAGAAACAGTTTGGTTTGTTTGCATTGGGTCCTTGAGTTTATTTGTAAATTTGAGAGTAAGTTTCCTAAGTTAAGATGAGTTTAAATTTGATTTTTTTCTAGCTATAGTTGTGATGGGATTAGGATCAGGTTGAGCTGACATCGTGGGTTGTACTTTATAAATAGCCATCGGCTATTTTCAATAACCTAGATCAAAAAGTTCTGTCAAGATGTAGCCCTAAAATTTTAACTTGGTATCAGAGCAGGATCCTTACGGTTCCTTCTTGTGATTATTTTTCTCCTTAAAAGTTTTTTAATATTCGTCGATGATTATAACCGTTATATATGGGTTTACTTTGATGTATATTCTATGTTTCAACGATTTCTCAGTATGATTGAAAATCATTTTTACATGTATCATAAAATATTACACTCAGGCTCTTGTTGGGGGGGGGGGGGGGGGGGATACTTGTCTTGGGATTTTCATTCATATTTGTAAAGCAAAGAAATTACTTCAGAATGCTTATGTCCACTTTTTCCTCAACAAAATGAGGTATTTGAGCGTAAACATTAGCACATCCATCAAACTATTTGTACTCTATTAATTTATTCAACTATCTGTGCATCTTTTTGGGTGTAAGTAGTTAGCACTTCCATTTATGTCAAAATCATCAATTGTATCAATTTTTGCCTACCAGTCTAGATGCCGTCACCATCATTGAAATTATGACTTTCTTCATTCTTTTAGTTGTGTGTTTTGTCTTGCTGCCTCCAAACAAGCGAACTAAATCAACAGCCCAACCCATTCGGTGTGCTTTTCTTGGATCTGGGGATGGACAATTTTTTTATTATTTATGCTCGTTATACATATTGGTTAATGTCGAAAAGTGTTGCCATTTTAGATGATACTTCTTTCTTTTCTGGCTCTTACCTCATCCAAGCCTGTCTTGTCACAATCCTTTATGCCTATCGTCTCTCACTTGTCTACCTATTCTTCTCTTCTAATGATTCAATTCCTGGTCAGTCCTACCTGACCAGTTTAAAGGTATGGTTTATCAAGGAAAATGCAAGATGATCAACCAATGCCTCATCGCTTTTCCCCAGAAGCTGCTACAAGTATGCCCCAGAACCCTTCTTGTAATATTTCTTCCATATCTCTGCTTCTCTTTAAGCCTACCTGGGATAGTCATGTAATTGTATTTTGAGGACATTAACTTATAAAAAGGCACTCCCTAAGATGGACAACAGTTTTTATGCCAATACTGAGATTGCCAGTCATGTCTACTTGGCCTTGTCTCTTGTCTGTGCTGCAAACTATGATTTCCATGTATTCTTTAATGAATGTTATACTTATGGTTATATTCTTGTTGACTTCATCAGTTATGAAGTTCCATGTTTAGTTTTTTTGTATACATTGTCATCCTTTCCTCTGCAGGGGAGAGTGAAATTGCATCACTTGTCATTATTGAAAGCGACGTGCAAGGAGAGGAAGCAAAAAAAATTCTGGAAGATATTCATCTTACATTTCCCGAGGTTTGTAAGATGCAACACCCCAAAGGAATTAACTCGCTCTAATTTTTTTATTTTTTATGCTTGGAATTCATCTAACACCCTCAGAAAGTGTCTATTCGAATTCCATTATGCATGCTTGGAATTCCCTTACAGAAATTAGAAAGATACCATGAAAGTGCACACACTAAATGAAAATTCGTTGGTCCTGGCCTGTAACTCAGCTAGTTGCGGACCTAAATGCCTCCCTTAGGGGAAGAGAGTGTGCGAGCTTGAGTCCTTCCTAGAAGAAGGGGGGTTAAAGAAGGAAGAGTCATTGACAGAGCTCAAGAAGCAGCATGTCTTTGAAGTTCTACTTTCACTGTCAAATTTTAGTTTTCGTTGATTTACCTGTGCACAAAGAATATGTATGTTGGATTTATGGACAAAAAAGTGTGTTAAGTGATTGCTTTACATGATATGTTCTCTGACATGTGATTCATATTAAAGAAATCTATTATTAATGAATTGTTAGAAAATATGTGGAACTTCTTCAGGTTCTCGATGTTGTGAAAACAACACAAGCAACATATCCAGTACTGAGCTCCCTGAGGAAATATTTGCAAAATCTTGAGAAATCTGGATTGTTGGAGAAGAAGGAAACGCTTCAAATTGATGATGACGTGCAGGTATGGAATATTGGTTTTTTCAAAGAGGTTCTTCGAAATGAGCAGCGTACCTTGTCTGGCACGTACCGGACAGAGCACCACATTAAATTCTTCAAAGCTTCTTCTTTTAGTTGATAAATTTTGTTACATATTTTCTTATAAAATCTAACTGAAATGTTGAGATTTTGTTACCTTATACTTTAGAGTCAGACTTGTATATTATTATCATTGGTTTTCCTATTTTCCTACATTTATTTGGAGATTATGCTGAATACACAAATCCTAGTTTTGGGATTTTTTGAACGGGACACAGTTTTAAATTTCAGTGCTGATTACTCTGGAACATAGCAGCACTAAGTCAAATGAGTGACCTGGTGCCGAACGGAATTTGAGGAACATGGTTGGACATCTCATACTTGTATTGTATTCTGATCCTTACTCATGCAACTTTAGATGTCAACATGCGAAGATACACACATTCTACATTAAAGTCTTTTATAATGCTAAAATAGTTTTGCGTGACGTTCAGTATTCTTCTAATGCTTCATAATGGCAGGATGACCTGAAAAAACTTCTTAAAAAACCACCTTTAGTGAAAATGCCAAAATTAAGTGAGATGCGGAGCGTTCATCCTTTACTGGCCTCACTTCCTTCTGTCATTCGCGATTCAATTGAAAGTTCTACGGAAAAAATGATGAAAATGAGTAAGGTCACTTTGTATAGAGAGGGCGCAAAGACCAATGGCATATGGCTTATTTCAAGCGGAATAGTTAAGGTAAGCATTGATTCAAAATGCAATTAAAGATTTTATTCTCTACATGAAGTGCATTGGAGAAATGTCATGATGCACATTGTGCTGATTTATGCAGTTTTCAAGCAAGAGTCTGAGGCACAGGCATTCATTACCACCAACATTTTCGCATGGAAGTACTCTAGGCCTCTATGAAGTGCTAATTGGAAAGCCTTACATTTGTGATATAATCGCTCACTCTGTCGTTCACTGTTTCTTCATTGATTCTGGAAAGATACTTTCAGTTCTCAGGTCATACTTGGCAGTTGAAGAATTTTTTTGGAAGGTATTTGGTATTACATGATTATTATGCTCAAATATTTAATCAATCCACCTAGTTACTTTTCTCTGTTTTCTGTTTTTTCAGTTTGAATATGTTAAGAAAGTGATGTTTGGTGTAATTTTTTCTGACCCTCTAAAATGCTCGGTACTTTCTCTGCAGCTTTTCTGTCTCCTTGTTGCCTTTTTCCCCTCTGGTGGCTATAGTGTTTGAAGATTGAAAATGAGGAGAGGCCAATGGGGCCCACCTGTGGTCCCATCATCCCTTAACAGCCCAAATTTAAACTTATGGATTTGAGTAATTTTTTGCATGCGATTTTCTGAGCCATATTCGATCATCTCCTTTAGGTGGCCGCCTTATCCAAATCTAGTCCTTTTCATCCTCCAACCTTGTTCCCAGGTGGACCCCATTGAACATTCACCGACTAATACCATCGTCAATCTTGGCTATGAGATCCCATCTTGTCTTTGTCACGACCCAAATTCCAAGGCCCTGTCGGATTCCTGGTCGCAACTCATTGGCAACACTTACCAAACATAAATTAAATAAATGCATTATGGCAATAGGCATCTACTCAATTCAATATTCCAATTAAAATCATGAAAGCCACTAATAAGATCTAAATTGTCTCCGCAACATAAGAGTTTCCATATTCTAAACTTTAAGTAATAAAAGAAATATTTAATTGAATCTATAAATCTCCAACTAAAGGGCTAGCCCCTCTAAATACTGGTTCTGAAATCCCGCTCTCCATTCAGCCCCGCATACCGAACTCTACGGGCTATTCATCATCATACTCTTACCCTCCTACATTCATGTTACCTGAAGGGGGCAATCCAACATCAGTATAACTGGTAAATGAATTCCCTATCCTATCAACATACTACAAAACATAACAAACAAATAGAAATGCACAAGGTACTCAAAATAAACATACATATGTAATTCCGATAAATTAAAATTTAGCCAGTTTCCATCCCATAGCGCAGCTCTGAACTACATCCTCGCACCCGGTCCACAATTTCCTTCCACAATATCCTGCCACCAAGGCTGTACACATATATCAAGATGCCGCTCATGCATCATCTCTGTGTCAATGACCACCAAGGACCAGCCAAAACAATGGCCTCCGCGGCCCCCATCCACAATTTACCCGTATCATGCACATACCACAGCCTGAACCCCAAGGTCCAGAATGTCTACAACCACATAAGATCCTAAGTACGAGCTTGCTGCCTCATGCTGTGCTAGTAGTTCAGAATGCACTATATTTTCTTTATTGCATCCAACTCCCTTAACTATCACAGTCATAATATATAATCAACCAGCAATAGCATAGTATATGTTAGCTTACACCACATTCATTCTTGTGCAACCAGCCCCATACACAAGACCCTGTTTGATTATTGCCCTACTTCTAGACAAAACTGGCAATTATTTGTGTAGGAGTGGTCCACTGATGGTGTTCGAACTCCAAGTGCACAGCTTCGATTGTAGTTTAGTAACCTGGTGAGTACGGGGTCGATCCTCAAGGAGCCGCTTGAAATTCGAATCCTTTTCAACTTGAAATTGTACCTCAAAAAATATAATAATAAAATAAGAAGGTTGATCAAATAAAACTAGGACTCTCTAATTCTAGAACTTTCTCGATTGTTCAAGATATTTCATAATAATTCAAATTGAGAAAACTCTCAATTACTTAGACTTCTAACCAATCTTAACTACTTCTAACCTAGGATTTCCAATTTTTGAAGACTTTCAACCCAATTAGAATTCTTCTTTTAGCACAATTATAATTATTTCAAACTCTGGAAATCTCCTAAAAATTAGTAAGAATAAAAATTAGAACTCCTAAATAGTAGTTTCCTAATACTATGAATATTAGTATTCTAATCTAACCTAAATTCTAATTAATTTTACTTAATTATTTATTAATTATCCTAAATTCCTAATTTAATCCTAAAACCTATTTTTATGCAATAATGAACTAATTTATGTAATCCTACATGAAACTAATGCAATCCTAGAAAAAAAAATCTAACTCTAAGATGAATGCAGAAGTTTTCTTAGTCTGAAAATACCTTATTCTAGGCCGAACTTTTCAGACCTGAATGAATTACCTAGGATGATCTAAACCTAAATTTTATGGCTGGGTTTTATACTCTGATGATGCATGAATCTAAGAAAAAAAAGAACGATGAAAAAGGATCTCAAATGAATGAGATATGCATGCTTTAAGATGCCTATGTGAACATGCTGCGCTGCAGAATTCTGATGCAATCTTGCTGAGTACCCATATCTAAGCACTTAGTTCTCTGACTTCCTGAGATTATTGTACTTTGAAATTCTTGGGTTTTAAAGTCCATATAACATACTTAATTTCTGCAAATTCTCAATTAAAAATACCTACTCTAGACTGGTTTTTAAATCAAGAACTTTTGGAAGAAAAACAGACTGAAACTGTAAAAAAAACAGTGCAGTCTTTTAACAGTAAAATTTCACTACTCGCAACCAATCCAAATTTCTTTCTCTTAATCAGTCGAGAAATCATCATATTCCAGCAACAAACATAATTAAATAAATCTAATACCAATGCATGCCATGTTCATATTCCAACCATAAAATCATGCATTAAGACCTAAAACTAGGATGCATCAAACATGTAGAAAATAAAGTCCTAATATTAGTGTCAAGTTTGCAATAAATTAAATGTGGTCAAGCATACAAGAAAAGTAAATGTGGTGAATCATATATGCATTCTACTTCTCTCCAACGAGGGCCAAAAATTGCTAAGATTACCATCTAGGACTCGTTCTACACCTTGGATCGTCAATACAATTGTGAACTATAAATTGGTTTGCAAATTGCCCGGGGTTTCAAGATACACGTCATATTCTTTATTCTTTATTGGGCACATAAATATTTTCTTTGGCTTCTCAACTTGCATTGCCTCCCATGCATGATCAAGAGTGCATGCCCTAGACCACATGTTGGAGGATAGTAAGCCAGGCCATTCGTACTAATGGCACCTTTTACTAACCTTACCCTAACCACTATCCAATTGGTCCTTTTGGAAAGATAAATAAACTAACAACTAAATAAAACACAAATTAAAAGAGCAAGATCGTCGAAAAGATTAGATTTTACTAGCATTGAATGTCTTTATTACAAAGAATAATTAAATTGATTGTAAAAAGAACATACGCATGCTAGGAAGAAGAAGCCTTCTTCTCTAGTCTTCGCGATTCTTCGACTCGGAACTATGGAGGAGTGGGGAAGATGGAGGGGGGGTCACGATGGGAGAGAAACTACAGCAAGGGAATTATTTTCTTCATGGTAACCACCTCCTCCCCCCCACCACCACCTCCCCCCCCCCCCCCCAACCCACCCCCCCCATTTTCTTTTATAGCTTTTTCAAGCAAAGTTCTTATCTATCTCAAACTCTTTCTTTGATTGCATTTGCTAGAGTTTGCTCCACTTTGAATACAATTGGGATAATTTGAGAAAACTTTGGAGTCTTCTAGCATTGTAGAATTTCTCATTACACTCACCTTTAATTTAAAAAGAGTGCTGCTATTGTCACACCAATTTTTACTTTTCAAACACATCCAATTTATCATTTTTTTTATTAGATTATTACCCCTTCATGAAATGACCAAAATATCCAAAATTCCACAAAAACTCAAAACCCATTCTCTTTTCACACACAAGCTCTTCTTCTTCCTCTCTCACCCATTTCATTCTCCAGTTCTCACTCTCCACTTCCTCCATCTTCCTTGGGCAACTCATCTTCACTCACAAATGAGAGAGAAACCTAGATCAAGAAATCGATAACCCAGATGGGAAATGAGAAGAAAAACTGCACTTGGGTCTTCTTCCTCTTCTTCTTCTTCTGATGCCTTAGAGCACTAAAAACAATGGCTTTATTGGAGAAACGGTGTGGGTTTTGCAGGGTTTTTCGAGAGTTGGAAGATGAAACTCTTTAATACACGAGAGACGCAAGAGAGGAGGGTGGAGATACCATCAAACTGGAACAAATGTAGGTGAACCAGCTGTTCAAATCTGAGTGTTTCTGTCCAAAGATCACAAGTGGAGAGAGATATGAGAGAGTGAGAAATAGAGCATGCAAGAAGACAATAGATAAAGATCTATGACCAGGAAAAAAAACACATAAAAACTATGGAGAAAAGGGACGGGAAGGGGTTTTAGGAGATTTCATCTACGATCAGAACAATAGAAATAGAAAAAAAAAAAAAAAAAAGCAAAAATATAACAGGTTGTTTGTTTAAACAAAAAATGGAAAGTTCGGACCTGAAAGTCCGAACAAAGTGATTTTGTTCGGACTTTCAGGTCCGAACAAAGGAAGTATGTTGGGTTGACCGAACATGTCGCAAAAAATGGGTTCAGAACCCTTGCGTCAATCGACGGATTGCAGCCGGAATGCATTAAAAACACTCACATTGTTTCTAAAAACATACATTGAACTGGAATATATCCCCATAACAAGTTTTCATGGAAAGAAAGGTAATCTAAGATGGGAAAAGAGGTAAAAAAGAGATGGGGAAGAAGAATAAATGGTAATGTGTTTTAGGGATGCATTTACCTTTGAAAGAGGAGATGGTGGAGACAACGGGCAACGCCGGAGGAACGCCGGAGGAACCGAGTCGTCGATGATGTGGAGAGTCCGGTGATTTGTGTGTGATAAGAAAGGGATGAGGATGTGTGTGGGAAGAAAGAGGGAAATGGAGGGATGGGTAGTTTAGGAAGTTTGAGTATGTGTGAAAAGTAATAATGTAATTTTAAAATGTGTGTAGAGAGAAATTGTGGGAAAAGTGAAAATCTGTGTGCCAGTAGAATTTCCCTTTAAAAATTCTCCAAAGTTGGGCCCACATGTGTGCATTAAAAGGTTTTAATTGGTGAACTTTAAAGTCAAATGGGCCCACCATGGGCGTGAATTACTTTGACTAAAGAGAGTGTGGATGTCCAAGGGGTCTTTTGGATGGAGTCTTGGACTTCTTTCCTTCTTCTGTAAAGACTACTTCATCTCTTCATATTTGAACTTGAGGTCTACCATATCTTGACAACACCTAGGAGATATAATTTCTTTGAATTCAAGCAACCAAGAAGATAGTGTGGGACCACCTTGGGCGTCCATGAGGAGAATAGTCCCTTAGGGGACATCCAAGGGTATGTGGGGCCCTTTTCTTTAGCTCTTCTACAATTTTATCTTTCTTTCTCTTCTTTTGGATAGACCTCTACTGTATGTAGACTCTGAGAGACTGGAGAGATCTTGATTCTTCTGGAAGCTTCTAGAATGCTTCTAAGAGTGTGTGGGTCCCTCTTGCATTTCAGATTTCCAGGATAAGTAGTCTTCCAGTTCAACTGTCTTTGGCAATTTCTTGGAAATTTCCTGGCAGTATCTGTAGGATAACTTTGAATGTAGCAAATGAAATGTGGACCCCCCTTTCTCGGGCTTGTACATGTGTGAGCTCCCACATGGGTATGTGTATGGGGTCCAGTCTTCATTTCTTTTCATTTTCAGCTTCTTTCCTGATTGTGGGGTCCAGGTTTTGATCTTCTGTGCTTATAAGTGGTTCCCTGTAAGACTTCTGATGCCAGTAGGATTCCTGATCCAGGTAAGACTTATTTTTCTAGTTGAATTCTACTGGTCTCAGTTTCTCATTTCATGCAGAAATGAACAGATCTAGAGTGAAAGCAGAGTTTTAGTGTAACTGGGATTTCATGAAGAGTCCTCATCCAACTAGGATTCCTTGAAATTTTCAGAAATGAATAATAATAACCCTATAAATGTAATGGATGACAACTTGGGTGTTTTCATGCAGAAAAATGTGTCATTTTATGTGAAAAGACAGTTTTACCCCTAATCTCACAAATGCATGAAGTCCTTAAAGTGATCAAAATTAACCTCATGAAAGTGCAGTTTTAAGGACTCATCATCCACCCTTTTATCATTAACATGTTCCATAAAGTTTCAGAATTTCACATCAGGCAGAATCTCAAAGAAATCAGTTTCAAATAAACTATTCACAACATCCATGTTCCATGTTTTCTAGGGAAATCTCTATTTATTAATGCAACGGGGCTCTTTTGTACTTTTTATAAGAAGTCTGGGCTTTTGCACAATTCCCAGAATTTCCAAAGTCTCAACAGAACCCATCTCTGCAATTTCTGGACAGAACCCAACTCTGTCCAATACCATTTTCGCCTCTTGGATTTTGAGGTTATTGGATGGTGGCCCAGGCGGGCCCCACTCCTCATGGGTCCTGCCTATCAAGGTCGCCTGTGGGTCCCCTTCCCCTTCCAGAGCCCTGGTATTGATCTATCATCAAGTGGCCCATGTGGGTCCCACAGCCTCCACGACAAACGAGGTTCCCAGACGGCCTGCAATCTGGGAAAATTTGAATTGCAGCCTGTTTCCACATCTCCAATGAGGATTCTGGTTTGGGGACACTCTTCACCATCCAACATTTGATCAGGCAGGGTTTGTCATCAGTCCATCCACCATAGAGAGGATTCTTGCCCAGATACATCCTTGGTAATGCCATCAGCCACTGTATCATCCATTCAGGGATGGAAGTTTCAATCGAATAATGCAAGATTTCCTTCCAACACATTGGATGACTGACCAACATGGTTCAGGATATTACAGTCTTGGCAAGCATGTATTTGTTCAAGAATATTAATGTTTAGTTTATAGGATGGAATGCCATTTACTTTTTTGATTGAAGAGAAGCCATATTACACATGGGTTGTGTGCGCGCGCGCGCGCGGGGGGGGGGGGGCGGATGTGGTTGGTTTATGAAAAAAAAAAAAACCAACCTTCTCACTTCGTAACATAAAAATGACAATTGCTAACGTTCTTGGACGTCACTTGACAAACCCTAAACCCTCACTCCCTTGCAAAACTCTTAATATATGAGGTTTTCCATGCTATTGCCACACATATTCATCGAGGATTGTAATCCAAGAGAGGCTGCTGATGGTTAGGGTTTTGGTCGAAATCGAGAGTAAGAGGGAGAAAGAGTGACATTCCTTTTTCTGAGGTTCGATTTGCTAGAGAACGGCTTCCGATTTGCCCCTTTCATCTTCTTCTTCCTCTTTGCTTGTAGTTGGATTTGAAAATGCAGAGTCAGAGCGCTTCTTTCCTCTTTCTTTTTTCTTTTCATTTAGTCAATTTCTCGTGCCAAAAGAGCTTTTAAGACCTAAAATATCGTGCAACAAAATGGCAGTTGTCAGTCGGATTTCTTCACATTGTCCTTGTTAAGTTGCACGGTGAGTACCAAAATGCACAAGGAGCACAGGTGAAAAGTGATATGCACACACACACAATGGCTATCTGGTGTGCATGTTGCACACCGGTGATAGGGCCCACCTAGGGGTCTATCTGAGTGGACCAACCCCCACCCACCACCACCACCACCACATAGTTCATAGGTCTCACCAAGATTTCACCCATCGGAATGGACTATACACCGTTGGATTGATTGTACACCAATCCAAATGGAGTACACCATTAAACTAGAAGGGCCTGGATGAAGATGATAGGATGATATACTGGTGCAGGGCCCAGTGCGTGATCCATGCATTGGATAAGCCATCTCTCTCTCTCTCTCTCATATATATATATATATATATATATATATATATCGGAATGGAGAAACAGAATTCGTGTAGCCGACCCCAACATAGTTGGGACAAGGCTTTGATGATGATATATATATGGAAGTGATTGGGTATGTCCCTCTCTTCATCTCTCTTCCAAGTGCCTCCCCTCTCTTTCAACAGAAATACTCTCTTCATACCTTGATCCTTTAACAAGCAAGCCCCTCAAACTGGGATTGAACTACAGTGACCGGAGCTTTCCTTGCCTTGCTTGTGGCATATAAGGATGAGTGTAACGCCTCAATTCCGAATACCGAGTTTACTGCCAAGGTACCTGAATTTGGACCGCTACTTCCCGAATAAACCGAAAACTTCCCAACATTTGAAATCAATAGTTAATTGCGGAAGCATATAGAAAATGGCGAAAGCAGTAACAAATAATGCAGAAGCAATGAATGTATCAACTCCAAACATAAAAGCAAATGTAGCAGGGCATAAGTCTAAGCTAATCTCAAGTATGAATAATAGTGTGTACCATATGAATAAATGCCACCCTACTCACACAGATGACACTCAAACCCAAAAATAAATTATCACTCAAACCCAAGTGTAGGCGCTCCAATCTCCGACTCAACCTTCTGATCTGCCGGCCCCCACCTGTACTCAGCAACTATGGGTGCCTCAATGAGCACATCACCCTTAGGGTCCAGGATAATACCTAAGCACCAAATGATTAGTCAGATCTAAGGATCTTGCAAGGATATATACATCAAAGAGAATAGAGATGATGATAATTTCATAAGCGTAACAAAGATACAATGCTAAACAATAGTGCAAGGTATAGCAATGAGGATTAATATGAAATTAAAGCATCTAACTCACCATCTAACAATATGGCACATTCACACGAGCTGGCTACTGCAGGATATTATACTGTGGCCCTCCCATACTGATAACCAATTGCGGCGACAGGGAAGATAGTGTAATGCAAGGGATAATAAGCCCCGCCAAATCAATAATAATAAACCCTAAGAAGTACATATGCCATTACTGGAGTTTACCGGCCGCGAACATACCATATATACCCATATATGCCGTTACCGTTGTCTGTCGGCCGCAAACGAAACATATACTTGCCCAAGTCTGCCGCCCTTCTAGTCATAGCGCATCATGATGGTCGAACAATAAATAGCTCCCACCAAGGATAATCAGTCCAAGGCTAAGCTTATAACAACCGAGTGAATGTTCAGTGCCGACTCAAGGAATTAAGTAAAGGTCCGTGTATGTCTAGGCTATTCTTGCACGAGCAAGGTTCTACCATATCCATACACGGTCCACTATATGTCCTATCCATATATACAATCCATAGTCCAAATCCATAATCGAATCCACGCCCATAACCTACCATGTCATGGTCTTAGTCCATTACAATTCAAGTACATCATTGTCCAAATACATCAATAACCAAGTCCAACATTGTTCATTTCATTGCCCATTCATAAATGGGGTTACAAGTCATGATAACAGTCCTCTCCTCTACGGTAATCACATCCCACCATCCTTAGGCCATATGATGGCCCGCCTAGCCACAAACATAGGTCAAGTGATCTCCGTCCATAATCCAGGCCACCACTAGGAAATCATAGGTTCAAGTCCTCTAATTTCCATTTACTTACAAGTATTAAACAATAGATAGATACGAGAGTGAACAACAATAAATAGAACCTAACATACCCTTATAACCATGCCAATCAATGGAAGAGATAGCAAAAGTCCAACCCTAGGTCATGGCCCCCCTTTTTAGGTCCAGGTCCATGTCAGCCAATTCAATTCCTAAATGACATTTCAGATGCCAAGGAAAGTGTATTTGGTGCTCCTGAAGTGACGGGCATCTTCGACAACATTTAACGATTGAATCGAAATCCATTCGATACACTAGACCCTACTGTGGTGACCCCCATGAATTAAGGTTAAGCCCAACCCTTGACTCATGCTTGGTGCATTAATGGAAGTCCACTTGGAGGGTCAATGGGCCCCATAATAGCTCACATCATCAAAGGTACAAATCTGGGAACCCACGGGTTATTGTATATCTGGTCAACATCATGCCCAGTTGGTCGACCGGATGCATTGGAAGCCTGGAATTCTGTCTCTCAAGTCTGTCCCAGGTCCAGTGTACCCGGTCGACATCCTGGGCAAGTTGGTCAACATCCTGGGCAAGCTGGTCGACTGGCTACAAAGGAACTTGAGCACAAAAGCTGGCAGACAAATTCACAGTTCTGGGATTTTCTATAGTGTGGCCAGTCGACGTCATCCAAGGATGGTCGACCGGCTACACAGGAAACTGGGACCTGGCTTCTCTTGAACCTAGACAGCGTCCCCAATCTACATCCTGGCCAGGGCTGTCGACCGGACACACAAATTTTTGAAAATAGAAGGACGAGCTAGCTCTCAATTGCCTGGGATTTTCTGTGTATCCGGTCGACATCCTCCAGGGGTGGTCGACCGGGTACACACAAAATTCACTTTTCCAGATTTCTGTGATTTCTCCAATTCACTTCAATCTCCAACAAAACCAACCAATCTCGTCTCCAATCATCATAAAACCATATATAAACATCAAAACCACTCCAACCATCACAAATCTATCACGAATTGGGCCATTGATCTTCCAAATGGGAAAACCCAACCATCAATGGCCAAAATCCATGAAGACGAGGATTAAAAGATAGATCTAACAAACAGCCATCCCATATGAATTGAAATTGCATAATCAAACAAGGAAAACATGCATTCTATGCTAAATAGGTATATTGTACTTACTTCAATTCCAATTGCAAGGCCTCTTGGCTAGAAAATAGAAATCCAAGCTCCAAATACAAGATACAAGCTCTAATGGCTTCTAATCTCTCAAATAATACCAAAAACTCAGATCTAAGATCTCTAGCTCCTAAACCCAAAACCACAAGAGAATTGCATAAGGGAAAGGGAATTCTAGAGAAAGGAAATTCCATGGAAATTGAGCTATGGGAAGGAAATTACCTTGTCTTGTAGAGAGAGAAGAGATCTAGGAGATGAGAGAGGTCTTCTAGAGGGAGCTGATAGTAGCTAATGAGAATTCCTCCTTCCTAGTAGTTAGAAACCCTAGATCTAGGATTCTAGAGAGGGAATTGGAGGGAAATGAGAGAGAAAAGAGAGAAAGATAGGGAGAGATCGTTTGGTATGGGAGAGGTCTCTCTCTTATATAAGATTTGTGCTGAAAAGGAAAGGTCCAAGTTGCCCTTTTGGTTTTATTTAAGTTTAAGATAAGTACATGAGCTATTTGGGTATTTTAGGTGTAGTTTGCAAATTCCCAAATGGAAACCCCTCCTATTAGATCTAACTAACAAATCTGTTAAAGTCCATCTAACACCCTATAGGTTCTATAAATCACAAAAAGGGACTAATTCCTAGAAAATAGGCTAAAATCCTAGGAAAATACTAAACTACCCTTACTAACCCCTATTAATTAGTATAAGTAGATAGCATATAGTATAATTAGAGCAATTCGAATATAAGTGAGGGTCCACAAGCTATGAAGCACGGATACGGATACGATACGATACGGATACGCCGATTCGTCATTTCTCAAAAAAGTAGGATACGATACGCCGGGGATACGTTGAATTTTTATTTTTTTTTTTAATATTTTTTATATGACTTTGTAATAAATAACTAACATTATTTCAATCAAAATAGCCATAAAATATGCACTTTCATTGATTTAATCATCATCAATCATCATCAAACATTACATTCAATATTGGCCCCATCAGGCCACCTAAAATCATGGCATTAAGAAAAAAAAACAGCAGCAGCAATATAGCATCAAGAAACAGAAAAGAAAAAAAAAAAAAAAAGAAAAGAAACAGCAGTAGCAGCGTAGCATTAAGAAAAAAAAAAAAAAAGAAACAACAGCAGCAGCATCACATCAAGAAAAAAAAAAGAGCAGTAAACAAAAAAAAAAAAATAGAGCAGCAGAAGCAGTAAACAACAAAAAAAAAAAAAAAAAAAAACGTCAGCAGCAAACAGCAACAGCTACAGCAACAAACAGCAGCAAACAGCAGAAGCACATCCACAGCAGAAGCAGCAAACAAAAAAAAAAAAAAAGAAGAGAGTAGCAGTCACAACCAATCGAAATGAGATAAATCTTGGGGAAAAAACAGAACCCAGATTAGAATTGGGGAAAAAACAGAAGATCAGAATTGACCCTAAAATTGGGAAAAAAACAGAACCCATGAAGTTTCCCATTTCGGAATTTACCCACAGCCCCAAAACATGCAGTAGAGTGGATAAGCATCCAGCAAATCAAAATACTAAAACATGCAATAGAGTGGATAACCCATTTCAAATCAAAACAGAATTTCGTTCCACTTCCATTTCCTGCTTCCTACCCACATCCAAAACACCTATCTGGCAAAACCCCCAAATTTCATTTTGGGCTTCAAACAGTGATTCATTGCTACTGAATGTAGCCAAAAAAAAAAAAAAAATGGGGAAAAAATAGAAGATCAAAAAAAAAAAAGGGAAGAAAAAAAAACCCTAGATTAGAATGATCAGAATAGCGTCAACCCCAACCAATACAGCTGAAGAGAAAGAAAGAAACAAAAGGAAAGAAAGAAGAGAAAAGAACCTGAAGGTGGAGATGAAACGGCACACAGCACAGTGGATTCGCTCGATTTGGGTGTGATTTTCCTTTTGGTAACAGCCGCAGCACGGAAACAGCAGCACGGCGACGGCAAGGCAAGGCAGCAGCACAGTCGCTTTCCCTTCCCCTCTCTTCCTTTTTTTTTCTTTCCTTTCTCTCCCAGAGCGTATCCGTTCGTCTTTTTAAAAAGACTCCATCAACGATCATTTTTAAAACATAAACTTAAAACGTGTCCTGAGGGGGGATACGTGCGTGTCCCGCACGTATCCGACCCATTAAATAAAAAAAAATACCTGGATACGGATTGGGCGTATCCCAGACGTATCCAGGGCGTATCCGGCCGTGTCCGCGTTCGATATGCCCGGGATACGGATATGGGACCCTTTTTAATGTATCCGTGCTTCATAGTCCACAAGGGGTGGGGCCTCACAAGGAGGTTGGAGGCAGTGTACGTGTGCAAGAGGAATTCTCAGCTGTTGGTTGTTGACATCGAGACAAGGGATTGCAAATACATCTTGTCTAGAAGAAAGTCTTGTGCTGATTTCTGCATATGGAATCAAATGTTGAGAGAAGTGGTGGATTTGAGAACAGATTGAGGGGTTTTTGGCTGTTTTCTGAGGTAGATGAAGGAAAAGAGGGAGACAGCTGTCATTTAAGTCTAGTTCATTTCATTTCATGGAAGATAAATGAAGGAAAAGAGGGAGACAGCTGTCATTTAAGTCTAGTTCATTTCATTTCATGGAAGATAAATGAATGAATTCTATTTTCATTTCTGCGTTGAACAGAATAGTTTGAAACCTAAAACCAAGTTATCATTTGCATTACCTTTGGGGAAGGAGGGTAGCAGATACAGTGAATCCAGATAGCATAATAAATTCTACTAAGATCATTGTGGGTCCCACTCAGCCCACCATATAATCAATTTATATCTTTCAACCTCACATACTATGTGGATTTAAATCCTTTCTCTCCATCTCTCTCTGTTTTTCTTTCTCAGCTATAAGCACAGATGGCGATGTGGATTTAGCAGATTCGAGTTTTGTCCATTGTAGTATTTGATTAGATCATTCAGTTGGTAAAACATTTGGGTTCTTAGGCTTTCTACGCTTGGAAGGCAGGGGCTCTTCACTGTCCATCATTTGGTTGATTTCATGTACTAGTTTTGTTTGCTCTTCTCTTTTTGCCGTGTGCTGTTGTTTCTCCTTTTGAGTTTGTTTTTTATTATTTTTTATAAGCTTCCTTTTTGAGATGTTAGATTTAAATTTGTCTTTGTTTTATAGGTGGTTTATTATGACCATGTTTTTCCTGGTAGGGATTATTGGGCCATGTAACTAGGCAAAATGAGTAAATTTTTAGATATGGGCTCATAGTACAGAATCAAACCCATTGATCTAATGGGCCTCACTGTGAATGTGGATGCTTTGACTTTAAGGGTTAAATCGAATGGGTATCCAACTTGATGATGCCCAACCAAACCTTTCTTTAGTACAATTAGTCTAATCGAATGATCTCCTGTGAGTGAATCCATCACAACAGGTACCCCATACGCCACACCTGGCAGCAAACATGTGCAGCTACAGAGCTTTTACATCTGGACTTTGAATTCGAAGTATAAGAATCTGCATAACATTAATATGATCACAGCTCTAAAATTGTCGAAACAAATCATAAAAAACTTCAATAGATAGAAATTCTTTTAAAGAGCTATAGTATCTTTCTTTTGTCTTCTCTTTACAGAGCTGACAACCACAACTAAACACAAGCACCAACACCTCCAGTAGTACAGCTTTCCCTTTTTCTCCCAACATGTTCTGTAAAAGAAAGGTAATAGGGAGAGTGAAGAAAAAAAGGATATTATAGGAATTTAAGAGAGGAGCTCCTGAATATCTCCGTCTCTCAGAATCTCCAGAACCCAATTGATGTGGACCTTACAGAATACAGGCCCATCATAAATTTCTTAAACGGCCTCTTGTGCACCTGAAAAAACCTATATTGAAACTAATGTGATGCGGAGTAGTAGTTATGATCAACTTCGAAGAGAAAGGGGCTGACTCTTTGAGTGGGAAATCAAGTTTTCATTTTTTTGAGATGTTCTGTACAATGTTGTGGCACTTGTTCATGTGAACATAAATCCTATGTTACTTTTAAAGTAGCTACATGCTAGAGGACTGCTGATAAAGTACATATATACACAGTTCTCTCACTTGGGACTTCTTTTGGTCCAAATTCTCCAATTGGCACCAACTTATGTCATCATTGTAGACCCCACATAATACAACCCCTTTTCAGAGGGCCTCTTTTTTTTTTTTTTTTTTTTTTTTTGTGGCCTCCTAACCCTCTCTTTTTGTGTACAGGAAAGTGCTGCAATCATAGCTAAACTTGTACTCCCTCAAACATTTGAGAAAATGGCATTGCAAGAAATAAGAGTTCTAATGGCTGAAAGATCACTAATGAAGACATACACCAAGGGAGATATTATAGTAATACACCAAGGTGTCATTGGTTTTATATTAGAAGGCTCTGTAAAGACCCAAGATGTCCGAGAAGTTTTGGTTACCTCTCCAGCTGCACTGTTGCCTTCTCAGGAATATCTTGGTTTTCATAGTTTAGAAACTACTGGTAACTGAAAATTCTTTCATCTGAACTCTATATATATTCAACAACTTTAGCACATTACCAGCACAACACATAATTACATAGTTTTTCTCTTTTTTTCTTTTTCATACAAAAGTTCATCACCATAATAGAAAAAAGGATTTCTTTCACGTCTCAAAATTTGTATGATTCTATCAAAATTTGTGGTTTTCCGTTTCATAATTACATATGTATTTATTCAAATATATTTGCCCGACCGAGTCTTGACTTTTTTATTTGGCTTTGTCTCCAAGCGGACTCATTTGTACAACATTTTAAATTTGAGCCAAGTGTTTTTGGAATTTGAGCAATGGTTCTAACATATTAAAAGTGGATTCATGCACCAACCAAAGGTTGCATTTGAGCGATGTTGCTGTAATGCCAGACATCCTAAAAGTGACTCGCCGCTCTCTGGACAAAACTCATACCTTCTGTTTGTATTGATCACAGGTGCTGATAATTATCAGGTTGAAACAAGAGCAAGGGTAATCTTGATTAATATGGATCATCTACATTGATTCTGGCCCTTTTGAAGTCCACGCCTACGCTGAAAAGACAGTCATCTACTTGAGCTCGTGTTGTTGATCAAAGGTGCCAAATCAAGGCATTATTTTCGTCTTCTCAATATTCCTCTTATTGTGTTGAAACAATAAGAAGCTAACAAGTTTCAATATGGGCAGTTTGAATCCCAGAGAAATTTATCCACATGTTACCAATGTTAAGACAGTTTACAGCAGCGTATGTATTATTAGAATTGCTTGTATTTTCATGAAAACAAAAGATTTAAGACCTGCGTCTTTATTATTCTCTACATGTAACTGTATCCAAGACTTTTTGCAGCATTATGTGTTATTATTACGGCTTGCATTTCCCCCCAAAATGCAGGGTTACTATACATGTTTTCTATATTTTCTAGGTGCATCACTGTCTTCTTCCACTCAATTTAATCAATTGATTGCACTTTGATTTAAAGGATAATTCCTTTTCAGCGTATTGACCATAGGGGCAGCAATTTTGATATGACCCGCTAATCCACCCAGTTAATTCTGGGTTTAGGTTTACATTTCAACAGATGAATAAATGGGTTGGTGGTTTCTGTTTGGGTCCATACATACCTTTATATTTCAATCTTAAAGTTGTGCCTCGTTGTTTGAAACCAATGTGACTCATGGTTCAAACTTCAAATCATTTAAATATTTCTACAATACTGTCAATAGAAGAATCTACATTACTTTCTAATTGGTGTGAAAATTGGAATCTACAGTAAGGGTTTTTTCTTTTTACCTCTCTTTGTATTGGTTCTTTATTTTCACTTATTGGTAACAGCTGCTAAATAATGATGATGAAGAAGATGATAATAACAATAATCCATGCCCCAATAAATGTGATTTTCAATGTCTATAAAACCCTGAATACAAATTAGAATAGATTGCCACTTCTGCCAAAGTTTTTTTTTATCAAATTGCGATTTTGATACATCTGGTCACAAATGTATCAATTTATTTTCTTAAATGCTAGTGAATACTAACAATAGGCTCAAGAACCTCCAAAAGAATTACAACAAGGGTAAGCCCAGAAGAACGGCTCCTTACCGGAGTGGTAAGGAGCGTTAGTTCTTATATTAATGCGCAGGGTTCAAACCCCGAGTGTGTCACCTCTTCTTGCTTGTGCGGCCTCCTTTCCCACTTGTGTGGGCTTTCTATCTGGTTGTGCGGGCCTCCTTCAAACTTAAGTGGGCTACCTCTCCGTGTGTATGCAGGCTCTCTCTTGGGTTCCAGCCCTTAGGCTGGGGTAAAAAAAAAAAAAAAAGAGGGTAAGCCGAGGAACCCAAAAATCAGAGTTAGATTTCCAAAAACCATAACCACCACCAATGGGCCTGAGAAGGATAAATAAGAAATCTACAGGTGGGCAGGAGACCCACGAACCCAAAAACCAGAATTAGAGCCCCAAGGCTGACAAAAGCAAGTGAAGGTGCTGCCCTCTGGAGTTCCTTTTAAAATTAAAATGCTTCAAATTTTCAATGATGTTGTGAGTGATCTTGGTTGAAGATTGAGGGAATTTTAAAACCACATGTTCCTGGCCTTCCAAAACCAGCCCCTATACCTGTTTTTGCATAATTATCACTGTAGCTTGCAAAAGAACATAACTCCATTGAAGATGGGACACTAAGGACTGGCCATTTTGAGGCTTCAAAACATCCAAACCCAAATTTATGTAGCTAATCTGCATTATAATTAAATATGGAAATCAAATTCACAGGCTTGCAGACAGATTGCATGCAAGAAGGTAAAGAAACTCCTAGGGATTGAACACATATAGAAGTTGGGTTTTTTTTTTCCTGTGGATCTATCTCCATGCGACAGTAGAACATCTGGGATCCCACACTAGCCTGGACCAGGGCTTTTTGAAGCTTCTAGAGCGCAGGAGATTACAGGTAGCAGATTTGGAGGAAGCTAAACCTCATAGGAAGACCTAGTGAAAAAGGTCTGGGTTGGGAGCAATTAGGCTGTTGGGTGCTTGTTGGCTGCAGAAGGAAGGATTTCACATCAGCAGGAAGGAGCTCAGGGATGAACAAGGAAGTACAATTGATCAAGGCTGCAACTGGGACTTCAACTGGGCAGGAGTAGTGAGGAAACAAAGCTGCTATTTGCCATAAGCTAACCATTTGTTGAACCAGAGATCATCACTACTGCAGTCACATAGAATTCATCTACTGCATTGCTGAAGAAATGGAGAGGGGTCAGATCCTTTTCATATACAAGACTCAGCTAAAGGAGCTGAATCATGCCATAGAGTGGCCTTTTTAAGTTGGAGGAATCGGTTTTAGCCATTCTGGATGGCAGCGGATTGTCTATTCCTGACTATCTTCCTCACAATGTCAAAGTCTTCTCCCTAGTGTAAGGAAATTGAGTGTTGGCAAACTCATTGGGATATGGAAAAAACATGGATTCATGATTTATTCTTTGTATTTTATAGATGGGCTGCCAGGAGGCAAAAATTTACATTGGGCGCTTGAGCGCCTGACCATACAAGCTCGAGCACGCCCTTGGCAGAAGTTCATGCGCTCAAGTCTTTTTCTTTCGCGCTCGTGCCGCAGAACTGAAAAATAAGTGGATGTGTATTTAACGCGCTCGAGCAGCCATGGACTTGCGCTCGAGCGCATGATGTGGGTTTTCAGAATTTTATTTGGAAGCACTTTCTAATTGTCATCCAATCCTCCCAAAACTCTTACTCCTTGATACCCGTGTCTTCCCCAGAGCACCATTGTTGCAGAGCTGAAGCTTAAAGCTTTCTCTGCAACTTAAAGCCTTAGAGACTTCTCAATCTATTCTCTTGAAGTATATTCACCATGAAGAGATGTTCAAAGTGGGTGGTTCAAGCACGGTGAAGGTGTACGACAAGGCGACGGCAAGATCATCCCAGTCCTTACGTTGAGTTGCAACTAGGGAAGGTTCTGTGAATACTTGTAACTTTTGTGTCATATAGTGCTTAGTTGTCTGTGGTCTAGACAGTAAGACCCGTGTTTTTTCCCAAGTAGGGATTTCCATGTAAAAAATCGTGTGCCTCCTATTTTGTGTGATTGCATGATTCAAGTATAGGTTATTAATTTGGCTTAATTGAAATTTAAAGGAGAAACTAATTTGGACCTTAACCTGTATTAGGGTTTAAACGCGCATCTTTCATGTGGTATTAGAGTAGGTTGCATTAATTTGTTGTGTGATTCGATTCATTAGATTTCTCTTATGGAATTCAATAGAGAAGGCACGTCAACTACTAAGCCCACATTGATTGATGGAACCAATTATGTTTGCTAGAAGGTAAGGGTGATTTGCTTCCCTAGGGCAATAGATGATAAGGTCTGGGATGTTGTTGAAGAAGGTTATGTTAGAACCACAGTTGTTACATATGGGCAAACAATCCTTCAACCTAAAGCTCGGTGGACTCGAGGAAAAACGGTCATCTAATTGCAACAACAAGGCAATTAATTAATGACATAATCAATGGTGTTTCTGCCTCGGAATTTCCCCGGATTTTTCATGCACGTCAGCTAAGGTTGCATGGGACACACTATAGACCGTTCATGATGGCATGGATATTGTAAAGCAGGCAAAGCTCCAAAATTTGATTACTGCATTTGAAACCTTGAGAATGAAAGATACTGAGACTTTTGATATTGGTGTGAGATTTCACTACTTGGAGGAAGAGAGGGAAAGATGAGCTGGGCGTCCAACCTTGGGCGTGGGATGATCTTGGACGTCCCTTCTCCCTCTTATTTATAAGTTTGGGTAACCTTCTCTTCATCCATAATTAGAAGTCTCACTTCTATTATAAGAATGTGTCTAACTCCTCCTTTCTTTAGTTTCAATTGGATTAGTAACCATCTCTTCTTGGGCTGACATAGGGACCACTAGGGATTGCTTAGAAACTGGCTTCAACTGAGATATCTGGACCCTACATCTCATGTGAACTCTTGACCCAAAGTTAATTGCAAATAACTCCACTACATAAATGCAATTATACTCCAGTATTAGGAATATTTACAAGAAGACCCTAAACTTCTCAATTACTATAAGTAGGCCCCTCCATCAATTATATACATGGATCTATTGGATTAAATCTGTCCAACCAAAATGGATCCATATCTAATTATCATTGTGATCCAATTAATCACAGTGATCATCAGTACCATCCAATTAACTCTTAATTGAGATGGGTGTACACTTACCAATGATAAGTCCATTAATTGACACAATAGGATATTTTTCTTAGAGGATAGATTCCATTTTGAGAATTATATGTTCCCATAGTCCCACTGGCACATACCAAAGACACCGAGGTATTGATATACAATTGGGCTCACTCATTGGTGACTCAAAGTAATGTTTAGTAGAGAGTTGAGTCCATTAATCTCCCAAGATTAAGAGCCCATTGCTTGGGAATTATGATAATAATCCTTAATCAAAGACAGATTTGCATAAAGTGCAACTCATGGTCATTCAGTACATCCAATGTACCAGCACAATGATTCAGAGTCTTACACTCTAATGATTGACATCCACATTATCTCATAGTGATCATAGTGCTGCAACCTTTTTAAATGAAATGCAAGATCTCATCATTGGTTGTGAATCAATTCAAGTATAAGATTTATGACATATGACTCCTGTATGTGGATCTCATCCGCATACATGGGTCACATCTAATATATTTGTAGGCTCCATGAGCTATTATGTAATTCTATATTGGTTATGTTCAATCAATAAAATAAAACACCCTTCATCACATGAATAAAGTACCATCCATCACATGAATAAAGCATAAATTTATAAATCAATTAAGGAATAAATCAATTTAATTATATCATCCACCGGATTGAGGACATGCAATCTAACATTTCACTGGGAGATGAAAATCCTTTATGCGAGGATATGAGTAGAACCTAAGATTTCCTAGGGCATTTCAAAATTTCTAAGGGGCTATGCCCCCCTTAGCCTTCACCTAGTTTCGCCCTACTTAGGATACTTTTGCACAGACATGCTTTCGCATTTCATGATTAAGATTTCATTTAGTGCAACTGTTTTTATTTTCGTGATGGAAAGCACAAAAATGATCTCCATTTTCTGCAACTCAACAGAAAAACATTTCCGATTGTGGGGATAGAGGAATTTTTCATGTCATGGAAAATTGAAAGTTCCGGAGTTTATTTCTAAAAAGCTAAATAGTTTTAAAGGTATCTTCTCTTGAAAAGCAGCAAGATGCAAAAACATCTAATTTCAAGAAATATATTTCCGAACAAATCATGTACTCTTCCTTGTATATTTTGTTTATATTTTGAGAATCAGACAAGATTTCTCGAACACAACCATGCCGACTGAAATTGATGCCTTGCAACATTTGGTCCAGCCTAATCCCTTCTAGTGTTAAAAGATTGCTTAATCGGCCAAAATCGATGAAAAATCTTGATTGAACTAGTAGTGACCTGACAGCCTTCCAATGGCTTTGATCATTTTAAAGTTTTAGTTTCCATAGATTACATCACAGATAAATCTCTAGTTCCACTTTTAAAACATTGATATAAAAGGAAAACTCCATTTAGCCAAAACCATGTCCAAGGGCCCATTATGATATGTGCAAAACAAAATATTTATAGATTGGCTGGGAAATTCAAAACCTTTCATAAAGATAACTATGGTTAATTTGTTACAGCAAAGTAGAAGACATCTTTATCATGTGCATACATGTCTGTATCACCTTTTGATGAGAGGCCTTCTTTTAAGGGCTAAGATTCATAGATAATCAAGTAGAAGAACTTCGCATTTTCTTTAAGATGCCAGAAAGTCTCGGTTACAGGCTTTCTCGTGATATATGATACCAGGCCTGGGCATGGCAGGGACATCTCATAGGTATGGCAGTGACACAGATCTTATGCAGGTACTGGATACCATACAACCCAGACGTGTGTTGCCTATTCTTGGGTATCGAAGCATATTGTAGCAGGATGGCGACAACATCAGCTACCTGATCAAATTGTTTTCTCTCGATACTTTCAGATCATCTTCCCATCCTCATTCAAGGTGCGATAGCAATCTATCAATGGTGAGTTCTGCATCACTTCATCTGAGTTCAGTTACCTGGACAAATCATAGTCATCAAGACAGTCAATCATGCAAGAGCTAGGATTAAGGAAAAAGGTTAATAAGCTTGGACCCTGTAAACTGCTAACACACGCTACATAAATATATTAAGGAACAGCTTGAGAAACAAGGTTTCCAATTCTACAAGAGAGTGTACACTCCACTCCTACCCTTGTATAGGAAATTGAAATGCTCTTTATTGGGGAAAATCAATTCATTTTTTTCTTTCCCACACGGGATAAGTATCGCATCAGATGATAGAAGAGCGGGCTGCACAAAAAGTCAGAACAATTATCCTGTCCGTCACAAAATCCTCTTTTACAGAAACGCACACTAAGGTGACACTTTTCCCCCATTTTCCTTCTCTTATCAGTAGCTCAATTTTGAGTATAAGAGGCACATGTATCAGATGGATGTAGATGAGTCGACATGCACATTGACATAACTACTACCATAAGAAAGGGGGGCACACAATTACAAAAGCAAAGCAGAACAGCCAGCAGGCCCCAAATGGATGGGCCGTGCTATCACAATGGTCAGGCAACTTTAAATATTTTATCTTAAGACTATCAGAAAAAGATGACTAGAGAAGGAAAATCACCAAAATTCACAATGACCACAAGAAACACACTAATTGACTTGGCAACTTCAAGAAAATATAATAAAGAGCAAATGCCAAGACATTACTTACATAGAGTTCACAATGTGGTTAAGGATCTAACAAGGCGTGCTGCAAATGTTCCATCAAGAGAATGCTTCACAGGATTAGAGAAAAAGAACCCTTCCTCTGTTACAAAAGCAGATGGAACATATCTGGCAACAGTATCTATTCGAAATTCCTGCAGAGCATTAAAACAAATTACAAATGATTAAATAAATCTTCCAGCCCCCCAAAAAAATAAATATTTGAATATTTCTTTTAGCTTCAAAAACACATATTACCGCTCAGAAACTTTCTAGGCGTGCACGAACCTCTATAGTAAATACACACCTCAGAGTACTCAGGGCACAAATTTACAGGACACAAGTGTGTATAAAGTTCAAATCACAGCCCACAGACCATATTCTAAGATCAGCAGCTTTGGTGATTCTTAGTGCTTGACCCAAGGGGGAAAAGAAATGGTCAGTTATAGAAGGTTTGACCTGAACTCCAGCATGCTTAAATCTAAAGGTTTGCACTGTCTAAACCAGCTTGATTTCAGGATGACAATTTCAATGGTGGGCTTGCTTACACATGATTTTACATATACAGATAACAGCACCAGTGGTAAATGGGCAAATTTTGTAACATGTAAGCCATCAGCCAGTATGTAAGTGATATATTGACAATCTTAAAAAGAAAAATCCCAAACTATCAATAAAGTAATAATTACTAATGTTATAATCAACCAAAATCTCGCCATTAACAATAACCTAAAAAGGCCCATTCGTTTGCACAGAATACATAGAAATCATGGTTATATCAGCTGTACCAAAGGATTATTAAAGAGCTAAAGGATGAAGGATATAATTCAGTGACGTAGATGGGACCAGGACTTTCTTATGATTTGTATTACTAGGGTGATGGCTGGGTATTCATTTCCCATCTTCCTTCGATTCAATTTCCATTAAAGGGAATGTTATTTGATGGTAATTTTTGGATATTCACCTTCGATTCTTCATCCATTTTCAACCTCTACACAAATATATAGTCTCAAAATTCCTAGGAATTCAATTACATGGAACAAATGGGCCCTAAATGATATTGGGGTTCCAATTTCTCCCATGTTCTAGCCTTTTATCCAGATTTCATTCACAGAATGAGATAATGCCTTATATGTAAAACCACAACCCCATTCACGCAGCTAGGAGGATCTCATACATGTGCCTGGTTCACATGTATTTACAGTTATAATGCACGGATACTTCATAATGGGTAACATATCGTGCCATATCGTATCCGATACTTCCCTTTTTATGTGTAAGACCCATGTCCTTGCCGTATCCATGCCGTATCAAGGCGATGAGCTGCCATATGTAGGCACCCGGTCAAATGTTCCTAGAATAGTGTCTAAAAATATGGGGGCATGGGTAGACCTTTCAATAGCCTTGTATGTGAAAAGATGGGATATATCCATTTAACTCAAAACCCAGTTATGTTAGAAAAATGGATGTTTAGAATCTCTATGAAAAACACAAAAAATTAAAGAAAGAAAATGGTACTGTATGATCAACCAAATCAATGCTGATTGGTTTCACCCAACAGCTTTGCAGGGGAGACAATTTTTGAGTGATAGAGATCATTTATGTGATTGTACCCATTATGAATAAACCATGGATAAAAACTCTCTGGTGATTTAGAAATCAGATGGTGACTATAAATGAATTATTTATAGCAAGCAAATTAACACTTAAAAACTGACATAATTTAGCAATTCAAGGGTAAAATTTTCTGAGTGAAGATTTGGGACTTGACCCATTTTACTCGGTCCCACCAGATGAACCAACCAGATAACATAAATATGGATCCATCTGTACAATTTCAAGCAAAAATACATGTTCTGTTTCAGGCGAAAACATATGTTTCTTCAATAAACTCTGAAAAAGGAGTAGCAAGGGCAAATTTTGTCGCCGTAAATAAGAATAGAATTCAATGGGAAACTATGTCATCCTCCACATGGTTAATAACTGACATAATAAATTGTTATAAACTATGAAAAAAAGAATTCAAAATTATACCGGATGCCTACTAAGAAATGCAGTCACTCTCTCTTCATTCTCTTCTGGATCAATAGAGCATGTACTATAAACTAGTATGCCTCCAGGCTTCACCAACCTGTAAATGCAAATTGCAAGGCGAAGAATTATAGACCATATTGAATCAGTTATGCAATTTTAAACGCAGAAAAAATTATTACTGTTAAAAAAATAGGTCATGATTTCGGAATTGTAAAGTGCGTGTTTTCGTATGCAGCATCCAGCATACTAGGGTATGAGCACTTCAGTAGGCCTGCGTCCGGGTCATCCACAACACCATTTGCTGTAAAAGACGAAAGTGCAAGAATATGGTTGTATCAACAGGCTTGGGACAGAGCCATACTCAAACCCAATTGCATTTTTATTAGTACTGCTGAAGGAAAAGATTGCCATATGGTCACAATGGACCCTTGGATAAAATCATTGGCCCAAACTTGTGTTTCCTGATTACAGTATGAATATGCATAAACACCTGACACACAACGCCGAGATGTGTCTTACACTGTAGTTTTCTGTTAGATGTCTGGCCATCTGTGTCACATTACATAAAGCAACATTTGGAAAAGGGGCAAAGATTAGAATTGTACATGGAAGCTGCATCAAGGAGTTCATCTTGTAAAGTTGCCAACTTCTCCAAATCCTCTAATCTCCTATTCCAGCGTAAGTCCGCTCTCTTAAACAACAAAACAAACATGAGATTTAGAGATAGTACAGTAAGAAAAGGCAAATTATTGCCTGTGAAAAACTTTGAACACTAGAAGAAAGATAGGGTATGCTATAAGCATATAGAAGAGTGCAAGGAAAGGAGACCCAACAATGTTAACACGTTGATCTGATGCACCACTTCATGGAACGTATCATCTGACACTGTCCCTTTACAAGAATATACTAGACATCCAAGGGAAATCTATTTTGTATGTGTCTGTGTTGAAGCATAGGCAAAGTTGCCTCTTGACCATCTTTACTCGCAAAATCATCACTGTTATTATAAAATTTTCCATTATACGGAATCGTTCATAATGGCATTCAGTCAAATGAGAAGAACCACAAATCAAGATTCCGTTCTTATTTTATAGATGAAATCCCAGGGGTATCTTTCATTCTACCATCTGGATGACAAATTCATGGTTCTTTTTTGGGCTGTTAACCATCCACACAGAGGATAGATTTTTGTTATATCAACATTATTTTGAGAATTTGTTAGATTATTAGCAAATTTAAATGGGTTGAATTTGACTTGTAGGAATTCATGTCTCTTTTCTTTTCTCCTTTTGTCTCCTTTCAATTCTTCCAGTCTTTGAAACTGTAAGCTGTAAACCCAGATTGTCATTATAGCAGGGACACCACGGAAATGACAAGGTGACAGATTTTACATATACAATGAAATGTCAGATGTTTCACATAATTATCAGTCCACGCTAATGTCCTAATTTTGTAGTTCATAAGTTATTCACAAGACTTGAGGATTAATCTTTAATGGAGTTTTAAATCCTAGGGAGTAATTATTAAACGTTTATGCCAAAGGACTAGAAAACGATTAGGCAAAAGCAAGGACTATAGAAAAGATTCCCATTTACCTCATATTAACTTATGCTCCAATCAATTTAATATTTACTCTGTTATCTTTTCTGGCATTTAATTTTCTATTCCACTTTTAATTTATGTCATCTTAAGCCCGTGCACTGAACTGGCTCCTAAATAGTGTACTATCAATGAATACCCATATCAATGAGTTATCATCATCAAATTGGATATACTCTTGGAGATTCTATTTTCCATTATGAGAAAATGTTTCTTGATAATGAAGGTGGTAGGAGAGTGTGTTGCACGGGAAGAGAAAGTTAAGTGCCAAAAGAACATTGAATGGAAGTGCAATCATTGGCTGATTATTTTCAGTGGGCAATGTCCAATGTTGATGGCCTTGAATGAAGACTCACTGAGGGCTATTTTGGGTGGATCTTACTGCCATTGGGTCTCAATAGCCTCAGTCAAGGACTCAAGGTGCACTGGAGGAGATATCAATGTCGCCTAACGAGAAATTTGGGCAACGTCATACCACTTTGACATCGAGTTTTTCAAGTTCATCAATGATAATGAGTGGATTGACAAGCATTTGATTCTGAGGAGATTCATGTGGACCATGTAAGGACCCGAACCAAAATTTACCTCGATATTTTTATTTAGTAATAATAAGAAAGACTATGTTTTGAGTATTTAATAAAAAAATAATTGATATTATAATTTATACTTGTTAGATAGCATTATACATCCATTGTAGTGTAATTAACACAATCTAAAAGATTCTTTTATGTGGAATAGTTGCAAAAAAGGTTCCCATACAAATTTATAATCATAATAATAATCTGATGTAAATTCGAAGTAAAATAATAATTAATTAATTAAAATATGATGGAAAAGTACAGTCCACTAAGGGGACCTTTAATGGTTTCCATTAATCAATATTAGTGTGGCCGTTAATCAAATGCATTAAAAATTAATAATAAAATGTGGGGCCAAGTGGGACCCAGAAGGTATTGTACGTCCACTAATAGGCTGGGTTAGTCACAATGACAAGCCAATCACAAGCCTAATTAGTTTAGAATCACTAAATACAAAAGAGAGTTTAGTGGATGAAGGTCTAAAAATCTGGCATGTGACATTGGAAGAAATAGGGCCCAGCCATAATGAGAAAGTAGTCAGGCATGAACTCCTATCAGCCAATAGACCCCACACTATGTGCATAATTATTGTTTAATTACTAATAAACTAATTTAAGTATACTAGTTGCATTAGGAAACCAAATTACAAAGGTTGCTAAGCACAACTAGGACTCTTAGTTATTGCCGGAAGCCAACCCCAAAGTCTTTAGTAGAGTCAAGCGCCCAATAAAGGTAGAGTTTTAGCACAATTAGAATTAAAAATAGTCAATGAGAGTTGCAACACAAGCAAACTTGGAAAGAGGAATTTCTCCATTAGGATTACAACTCCTAGTTGTAATTAGGAATAAAGCCCAAAGGCTATACAAGGGCATGCCCAACCCTATCCCATCCCATACACCATTCAAGAGAGAGAGAGAGAGAGAGAGAGCACCAAGGAAAAGAAGAAGAAAGGGAGAGAAAAGTGAAGAGGACAACCTGGGGTTCGTTAGGAATTGATGCTAGACAAGATTCAACGAAGGAAAAAGCCAATTATAACCTATGAAAGATGAGTAAACAATCTGAATTAAGCAAAGCTTGCATGATTTTGAAAGTAGTCTTTTGATTTGATTTCTCATTGACTTTAGTCTTTTTCCATCACATACTTAGTGTTTTGAGGAGTTTACTACAAAATCTCATGATTAGAACTAGATTAGGGCTTCTAGTAACTCATCTTTGATAGGTTATAATTGGCCTTTTCCTTTGTTGAATCTTGTCTCCATGTAATTCAATACTAGAAGCCCTAATCTAGTTCTAATCATGGGATTTTGTAGAAAACTCCTCAAAACACTAAGTATGCGATGGAAAAAGACTAAAGTCAATGAGAAATCAAATCAAAAGGCTACTTTCAAAATCGTACAGGCATTCGAACTCTTGCATTGCTTATTTTTCCTGCATTTGTGTGGCACTTGTGGAGGGAAGGAAACTTTCGAATAATCTCAAACGTGTTTAAGGGACCAGAACAGATCTTTCAAAATATCTTGAGACAAATCCACAATCAGATTGTTTTTCTTGATGTAAGGTTGCCAGACCCACATGCTAGCCTATGGAATCTACCCCCAACTTATTTGAAAACTCACAAACCCTTTCATCAAATTTATGAGGGTTGGAGAATTTCAAATTTTCATTTTCAACCAGCACTCATTCGTATTCTTTGGGACCCAGAGGGCCATGCAGAATCTGCTCACTCTGTTCCCGATGATAAAATTTACCAAGGCGTGAAATCGTTGATTCAACTAATTCCAGTTGATCTCGATGCGATCCATTTAGAGATGGAAAATCTCCTTACCAAAAACATAAGAAATCCATCTGTCTGATTGGAAACATCGATTTGATGTAACGGAAGTGGAGGCAGTTTTACTAGGTTTTTCTAGGGTATTCTATGACCCTATTTCTCCACGTGCTATGGCTCAATCAAAAGGGTCACTTTGATCACAGCTCACTTCACCTCAACAGAATGGAATATGATTTGTGATCAATAGTGTCCTGGCCCAGGATGTGGGCTGCTCATATTTGGATTGTTTGTGCCCTAGATGTGGGCTTTTCTTTTATGGTTTCCTGTGCCCGAGATGTGGGCTATTTTTTGTAGTCTTGTTTGAATGGGGTATACCCATTGGATACTTTCGATTTGAAAGCTATCCTTGTGTAATTTTTTATCTTTAGAGAAAATGAAAGACCAACTTATCTTTCACAAAAAAAAAAAAAAAAAAAAAAACCATCAATGAGAAATAGAAATTGAAGATTAGGACTGGCTGTGGGATCCCATTGATATTCCCACCATGGCCAACCACAATGGGACTCCATCCCGTGGCGGATTTTGAGCTTTCCATCATGGCAGGGCTCCAGCTTTGGGTTTTCTACTACAATATCTTCTAGGGTTTTGCTTACTTTGGCATTCTATCCTAATTTGATGATGTTTCCAAATTATATGTTCATGTCATCATGTTTTAAATCTGATTTCAATTATGGTTTTTGAATTGGGTTAGAATTCTCGTGTCTATGTTTCATGTGTGGGACACATCTCAAAATCACACAGCATGATGTGGAAGAGATCAATTCATCAAATTATGTACAATTTGGATTGTGTGGGCTTGGTTGTGTGGTTCCCTAGCAGATTCCCTGCTGGCTGCACCCTACTTGGGTTGATTTAGGGTTGTTGACCCTAGAGCATCATGGTTTGGATGATTTTGGGGGTTCTGTCACATGATCTCTCTAGGGTTTGAATTCTTTGAGGGTTTCAATTTAATGATTTGGAGTCTCCCAAATTGTGTTTGAATCTGATTCCAGCAGTTGGTCAAAATTAGGGTTAGGCATGGTTTTAAAAATCGGCCGGTACCGGTTCATAGATACTAGTTCATATCGGCCGATATGAACCGGTATCGGCCCCTACCGGTCCTATATTTACTCAAGATACCGGTATCGGTATCGATTGGCTAAAAATCACCAAAATATCAGATAATATTGACCGAGTTGACAAAAATCTCGGTTTGACCAATATCTCGGCCGATGAACAGTGCCATCTTCCGTAATCCATTTCTTCCCCAATCTCTTCAATCTACACAAAGTGGAGGGCTGAGGAGGAAAATAAAAAATAAAAGAAGAAGAAGAAGATGAAGAAGAAGAGAGGAATGAGGAGATGAGTGTACCTGGAGGCTACCGGAGTTGCATTTCAGCGGGCTGGGAGCGGAGTCGCAACACAGGTAGGCGTCCTCCCTCTTCCTCCTCTCCCTTTTCCTTTCCCTCTTCCTTCACCATTCTTTTCTTTCATTTTGTTTTTCTCTTGGTTGCAGCCACCCCATGCCCCCTTCTCCTTTCCGTATCGATGATGCAAAGTAACAAAAGAGACTTTTAGGGTAAAAGTCTCCTACAGTCTTCCTAGTTCCTACTATTTTTACATATATTTTTTAAGTTATGGATTATAACATTCATGTAACTTGTAAGATTTTGTCAATCAATGGGCTCCATTGTCTTGCCCACTTGTAGAAAATCAAAATCGCTCAAAATAATTGTCCTCCTCCTAGATGGGTTTCGACCGAATTTCATTTTAATTGGAGATGTGATACTATTAGATTGATTGATTTTTTTTAAATCGATCAACTAAAACTTGTCCAGAACCCATATAAAAGAGAGACAATTATTTTGAGCCGTTTAGATTTTGTGTAGAGGGAGCCCACTATGGAGTATGAAGCCTATAAGAATTTTAAGATATCCTTATGCTTCTTTTAATTGTACCATATTAATAACTAATAAGGCCCACTTAAAAAGTCTAAACTAGTCTAAAACAAATGTAAACTTTGAAAAAAAAAATTTTTTTTTTTTTTTTTTTGTGTGACTTTTATAGATGACTAGATCAAGAAGTTGTGCGTAGGAATAGGCTAATGATAAATGATTGTAATAATGTAACATGACAAATTCAACTATGGGCCTAACTTCAATTGGAGTGAATTTTTTTACAAGCTAATATAAGAGGTGATAGTTCTTTTGAATGATTTGGATTTCAAGTATGGTCTACATTAATGGATTTATACATTATAAGGACAAACACAAATATTGAACTTGACATATTTAATAGTTACAGATTAAACAACATACATGTTTCTATGACTTTAGGAGACTGATATTTTGGTTTATAGTTTGTACTAATGGAAAAAAAATATATTGTTTTCCAGCATTTTCTAATATTCTGGAATTTTTGGATATTTTTGCTAATTTTTTTGGATTAAAAAAAAATTCACACCGCGACGACCGCGACGGACCGATAACTGCGACCGATACCAATATCATATCGGTTTTTCAGCCCAGCCGATACCACGACCGAAACCGAGATTTTAAACCATGGGGTTAGGTTTCTCTTTTCTTTCATCACTATACTTGTGTAGGAACACCGTAAGATCAAAGGGGATGTCAATATGCTTCAAAACTCAAAATAATGCCAAAGGAAGTTGGATGTGACCTATTGGAGGCCACATGTTAATTTCAGATATTGGTCCCACCTGTACCCTTAAAAGGCCTAAATTGAATATTTGATTTAATTATGGAAAGACACTAAGAACTTAGTATTCCTAATTATCTTCTAATGCTAACTAGAATCACCCTAACAGGATCCAGAACCCTAACTTGTTTGCTGTGAAAGTTTGAGGGATTACTCTACTTAACGTTAGATTTTCTAAGGATGTGTCATTTGTATTGTAAGGGATTGAATAAATTATATGGAGTGTTTTCTTATTTGAAGAAGTGACCTATAATGTGATATATGTCTTCAACCTAACTTACCTAAGACCATTGACTCTTGATGGGTTCGGCACCACTAAACAATACCAACTGAGCACAGAGGGGTAGTTTGTCTATGTAGAGGCTTTATTTTGGATTATTATTCTAGCTGCAATCTAGCTTTGTGTAAAGTGATAATGATCACTATTAGTATCACCTTGATACTTTGATGACCATTCCCTATTTATGCTTTAACCTCCTTTTTTTTTTTTTTTTTTTTGTACGGTAACTTGATTGATCAAAAGCTTATTAGTACAAAAGAGATATACTAACAAACAACCAAGAAGATTCCCGGAGCACAAAAAACTGCCAGGAAACGAAAAGGCAAAGCAAAAATAAATACAACCATCCCAACCAAGACGGACACTTCCCTCTAGCAAGTTGAAATGAGATCACAAGAAAGGCCTCAAAACTCGAGGTTGGAAAAACCCCTAGTTAGGGATTTTGAGTACCACTTTTGTTTGTCTTCTCCAGTGGGGCAACAATACATCCGGAATTTTTTTTTCTGTCCTACTGATGCGGAGCAAGGTACCAGATGAGAGGCGGGCAGAAATGGAGAGTGGAGGGGTAATTCAGGTTTCACACTTGAAAATCTTGGCCTCACGCCAAACTCCAATCACTGGAGGAAGAAGAGAGCAAGAGTACTCTATTTTTCATTCATCAAATCTGAATAAGCCAAGAGGCCTTACAATGTTTAAATAAGAGAAAACTTAACCCTAAAGCAGATCTGGACCATCCAATACTTCAATGGTCAGGATCAAAATATCAAACTAAACACAACTTAATTCATAAATAAACTTTAAATACACTAGGGATAGTTGGGCTAGCCCCAAAGGCGGGTTCACCCATGGGGACCACTGGTCTGTTCTATATCACCAACCCAGTGGAGCTATAAATTGCTATCGTGTGGATTGCCAGTTTGTTATTAACCTGTATCTTGTTCTTTAATTCTCGATAACTTGTATTTCAACAGTAGTAACAAGGTCCAATTCTGGATCCAAATACTAAGCAAATGGCATACAGAGCAAGTGAACTATTATGGTTAAGGATTTTACTTCGTGGGCTGATCTATACATGAAGATCCCATGGTGTTATACTTTGACAGCAGATGAGCACAACAGATTAAAACAGATCCAGTGTTCCATGAGCATGCAAAAACATGTTGAAGTTGATTGTCATGTTATCCAAGAGAAAGTCGGCAACAAAGGCATAGTAGATATTTATGCACCAGCATGAGGGGAAGTGCTTAAGAGGAATACTTGGATATGTAGTTTCAGGGAAAATACGGATTTAGTTGTAAATATATAAATGAGAGCTTTTTTGCAATTATCAGAAATATGATAGAATATATATAATAGTGGTCGCCCAACCCTAGGGGATGGAACAGTACGACTGGGTTTTCTCAATTCAATTTGTTTCCTTATTTTTATACTTTTATCCTCTTAAGTTTTTTAAACCCTAGGAGAGAACTCTAAAATTCATCAAATTAGGAGATTTAACACATACAGTTGAACAAGACTACTTATTTAGATAGATGACATTATTGGTTTTATTGCATACAATTACAGAATTTACATATTCCAAAAATAAAAGAACAAACCCGAAGAATTCTTTCTTGAATAATCAATTTGTAGAAACTAATACTATTTCTAAACTTCAGTTAAATGAAAGTTGTTTGGCTCCTGAAAAAGAAAGAAGAAGATGGCACAACTATCCAGCCAAGAAATATGACTTGAGACAAGGAATTGAATACCTTTGAGAGGACACCTAATCCAGAACAGGGAGCATCCAACAAGACTTTATCAGACTTCACAGCATTCTTTGCCTACAAAATGGCAATGCTTCAATGAATAAAAAGCAAACAAGAAAATATTTTTCCAAAATCTGAATCACTACTTTTTTTTTTTTTTCATAACACAAGGTGTCCCAGCCCTTTGGGCCAAAATAATCCCTACGGGCCAAGGAGAGAAAGCCGGGTAAAATTCCCCTATGGCCCCAGTGTGGTAGTGTAGTTTCGAACCCACAACCTCGGGTGCAAACCGTGGTCCTAGGCCAACTGAGCGGGTTAATCTGAACCACTACTTTTAATGCAAACCTCAAAAAAGTTACAAAAGAGAATTGTTGAAGGCAGGAAAAAAGTATATGTAAGAGCCTAAGTTGCACAGGTGTCAATACGTGCAAAAAAAAAAAAAATATACACAATCTCTTTTTTTTTTTTTAGCCATCTAACTTAACTGTAGATACATATACAAATGCTTAAAGGAACATATCATGTCCGGATTCTACAAAATTTTGCATGCTGATGCATTTAATAATAGTCTTGAAAAGTATGTTTCCATACTATGTTAGTTCCTAGATGTGTAAGATATCTAACTAGTATCATAATTGTACAACCAAGCTCACATTGCTCTGTGTGTGTGTGTGTGTGTGTGTGTGAGAGAGAGAGAGAGAGAGAGAGAGAGAGAGAGAGAGAGAATGAATTCTAACTACTAGCTGTGTCAAGATCTAACATCCATGACTGACACGTGAATCTCAGATACATATATTCTCCTTTAGGGTTTTTAATGAACATACATTCACTTCATAGAAGAGGAATAGAGCTTCATTTAATAGAAAGGAAATAGAGCACAAAATAACAAGTTTTTCAGCAGCTACTGATTTTCTACTTAATATTTCTACAAAGCTTGCACAGACCATTTGAAAACTTGAAAAGAGATGTCCAAAATTGGGATTGCTTTTAAAAAGAACATTTCATGCGATGTAGATATTATGCAGCCCATGGTATAAAGCACACTAGTCATCTAGCACATTATGCACATGAAAACAGTTTGTATGATGCAATAAAGTTTTAAAAAACTTTTTTTAGTTCTGTTATTTTAGAAATAAAGGTTGGAATACTTGCATCTGTTGACAGGGATCAAAACAATCAAGTATTTAAATTTTTAGACGCCTATGATCAAGCCTACTGTACCACGACACACTTCTAGGTGGACCAAAGGATCAATTGGGCCCCGAAACAATCCCAAATATCGAATGAAATTCAATGTCAGGAGCTAGTTTGAGAAACAGAAAGACAGCAGGTTGTTTCTGCAAATACAGAAAATTTCAGCAAGCAGGTCTTTTTCAGGCCTCACTCAAATGGACCAAGATGGGCTTAAACCCAAGAATTACACTAAATTTTGCTTCATCAAACAGTGGGCAGTATGGCCCCACAGGAGCCTGTAACAAGTGTTCTGGACTACCAGCATATTCTAGTTTCAGCTGTTCTGAAATTTTTATAGTAGTTTCCATGTTTAAAAAGAACCATTCATCTTAGGATCTAGTTACTAAGAGAACAGGATTGATGGTTGTGATTGTTTCGCCCATTTTTGGGGGGGATGTTGAACACTGTATATTGAAGTAAGGTCTCCAGTTACTTTATCAGCAGGTCCTTCTAATCCTTCCCCTGTTGCTGTCATTTGGAAGGTTAAGGACCCTCATAGAGAAACTGCTTTTGGTTGGTTAGGTATCTTGGGCTGCATTCTTATGCAAGATAACATTCTGAAGAGGAAGATGATTATTGCAAATGGGTGTCCTATGTGCTTCAAGGATGCAGAGTCAGGAGACCATTTCTTTGTTTCCTTTCAGGTTGCTTCAGTTCTTTGAAATGCAGTTCTTAGTGGGTTTGGTTGCAGCTGGGTGGCTCAGAATACTCTTCATAGTTTGTTTCAGACTACAAAGTTGGGGGTGGATTTTGCTAGGGGGAGGTTGATGTGGAAAGTGGCCTTTTTTGGTGTTCTCTTGGTGATTTAGATCAATGGTGTTTGCTCAAGGGAGGCTGCCCTGAAGAATTCCATTAAGCTCATGTGACTTCTTGGGTTTACCCAAATTGTTCTCCATTGATACTATGTTGAGGTGTTAGCAGGAGTTGACTGTTCTTCTGAGTTTAGGGATCATCCAAGTCCTGCTTGGTTTTCCCCTCCTTTGGGCTTTGACAAGCTTAATTTTGATGGCAGTGTTACAGGTAACCTGGGTCCTTCAGGCATAGGGGGGATTATTAAAGATTCATCGACAGCTTGCATGATTAGTTTCTCTGGTCTAGTTGGATCTACTCAGTAAATAAGGGTGAGTTAGCAGCCCGGTCTCACGGAATAAGACAGAGGTCTCTCCAACATTTTAGTGGGGACGACTCTTGGTGTGTCAAGGGTGACTCTTGGTGCGTCATTTGCTGGGCAATGGGCTCTTTGAAGATGCCTTGGCATTTGGCTGATGCGTTTGACCCTTTGAGGAGGTGAAGGAGATTCCTTCGAGGTGAAGGAGATTCTACTTTTTCCCATGTTCTGCATAGTGCTATTGCGATGGCGGATATGTTGACCAAGGACGGTGTCAGGCGGTCATCACTATTTGTTGATCCTTCTCCCTTGCTCTTGTAGTTTTTTGTTGACAGGTTATGGGTGTCAATGTGTCATATTTGCCCTTTTTGAATGGTTTTCCCTTGCTTTTCAGTATAAGTCCTTTGTACTGTTTGCTTCGTAATAAAACCTATCTAACCATTAAAAAAAAAGCTGCCAGTTATTGTAGGTTGAACAGTAACATTTGCAGAATTTTCAATAAATTTATTTTTATCATTCTTCGCCATTGGATTGATGTATTCTCCATCAGATTGAAAACTTTTACAGACTACTGAGCAACTATTGGCAAGAAAACTCCCTTTCTCTGTGACTTTCTACATTTTTTTCTTGTTGATTTGCTTAGGGTTGTATTCTTTGGATTTCCTGTCAATTACAAATCGCCTCCGGCTGCATCAGCTTTGCAAATCCAGAGGATACAATTTCAGAAATAAATGGTAGAAATTTTTTAACCAAATTGTCAAGTAATGTTGAATTTTTGGAAAGATCATAAATACAAGCAGTTCTTCTACAGGAGAATTAACTTAAGGAATAAAAAGTCAAATCTTCATTAAATGCTCCTTGGAACCAGACTCTCATTTCAATAAATGATTTCACCAGACGTGAAACCAGCAAACCAAAGGTAACATGGGAATCTCAAGAGATTGAGTAGATAATGGCATCATGCATGCATGCCAAAAACATTCAAAACATATGTATAACAAAACAAAAAACACTGAAACTAGACAAATAAAATAAACAATTATCAAAGCCTTAAACAATTTATCAAGGATCGGACCTAAGAGTTCTCTTTCTCCACTGATTCCTGTTTAGTGATAAGTTTTGTCACTCCACAATCTAAAGAGGGATAAAAAGAACTCACAAAGACGATCCTTGATAGATAGGACTCACAAAGTGTCGCTACTTAATGGGGCCTAGGCACATCGGGAATATTAGAAAGAGAAATTGGACTCCTCTAAAATGGCGATGTTTTTAGGAGAAACAGGCATTATGGAGGAAAGTAAATAAGGCTAAATATGGGGAATCTAGAAGAGATTTGGAAGACTTATGAGGGAGGTGTCTGGGATCAGAAGGGTGTAGAGTTAATGCCAAGGTGAGAACACATGCACACAAAACCATGATCTAATAAAAAGAGGAACAAGTTTCTTGGTCAGAGTTGCAGAGGTGAGATATTCAAAGAATATTTGGTTTGGAGAAAGTACCCTAAAAGATTCTTTTGTGAAGCTCTATCAAGTTTCAAACTGACAAGCATTCATCAAGTCATAGGTAGAGTATCCAGGAGGAAAATGGGTGTGAGCTTGAAGTTTCAGAAGAAGCCTCATGGATTGTTGGGAGATCAAAGCCAGAAGCTCTTCAATAATTACATGAGGCCGTTATAGGAGGAAGAAACTAGTAGTACATTTTCTTTTTCTTTTTCCCTTTTTTCCTTTTTTTTAAATGGTAAACAAATCCTATTAAAGGGAGCTAAACAGTACTAGTATACTGGATAGCAACAAAAGTGAAGCCATCGGCTACCAAAAAAAAAAAACACAAAGCTATCCTAGAGAACAGACCAAAGATATCCATCCTTATCTACCACCAAGCTCTAATGATAGACTCCTTCGTTGGCCAATCAATCTGCCTCTGAGTTAGCACTCCTCTTAATGAAGTAAGGATACATCCAATGTTTTAGCACAGTCCACCACATAATCCACGACATCTGTGATAGTCCCCATCCAGGGAGAAACTAGTGGTATCTTCTTGAGCACGTCTTTGTTCTGTCTTTGTTCTCATGAACCAATCCTATATCGTCAGCCCCTTTTCTTTAAAAGCTATTTAAAATACCTAGCGCCTTACAGTGAAAGCAGTTTGTTTGACAGGCACAGATAACAAAATCTGCTCTCAATACAGCTAACAAACATGTAACCATTCATCACCTTGAAGACTGAAACAATTTCTTGCTAATATATGCTCTTCTGTGTTGGGCTGGAAGGATTCCGTTAATCAGTATTTCTACATTACTCTTCAGGGTACTTCTCCCCAAGAAAAGGTAACTAAAATTTAATTAAAAATTACATCAAGAACAAAAGACAATTGGAAAAGACGCACAATCAATTTCAATTGTAACGAACCTTCTTTGGCAATTTGTTCCTCTGAGATACATATAGTTCACATTCCATAACCTGTTTAATAATTCTTTAATTTTTCCAGAATCATTTACCTTTCATCACTGGTGGGGCTTGTGTCCTTTCTCCATGAAGGATGAATTCTATGGAATGTCATGGGACTGAGAAAAGAGGGAATTAAAAATTTCTTTTCAACATTAACATTACCTTTCTCTTTTCTAATCTTAAATGGGTTTAAAGTCCCCAAAAGATATGATGTGTATTTTCACCGTGTTCTGGGAAAGTTATTTTTTTATTGGTAAGATGACTCAAAAGGACAACCTCATCTTTGCAACAATGGGCATCTTCCAATTGTACCTCGGGTTTATAAGGGTTATTGAAATAATCTGAGAGGTAGAGAAGAAGAAGAAAAGAGTTTTGGAAGAATTGGTCGTGTCCCAAGAGAGGATCGACTGACCTGTTTTATAATCTCATTGTGCCTAATCAAAGGCTGGAATTACAATCAAAGTAAAGAAAGAATAAAAGTAAAGCTATCCTAATCTTTTATACAAGGAAAAAGAGAAAATCTGCTGTACAGTGTTTTGACCAAATTCCACACTTGGGATATTATAAAAGTCTATACATGGGCCTAGTTGAGTTGGGCCCTATTATCTTGATGAGTTATTTTCTACAGTGTTCATGGGCATTTGACACTCGCATTGATTTTTTTTTTCTTATCTGGTTTTTCTTTTCCGTTTTTCTTGAGTAAACAAATGTGCAAGTAGATTAGGAGAATACCATCACTGCCAATGGATATTTTTACTATGTGATATTTATCCTTATATTTGTTGCCAATGGTCCACCCATCCACTTAATGGGGTGCTATACTGGACTTCTTCCTCGTACTTAAATATTTGAGCTAATTCTTTGAAAGAGAGAAAAAGAGAGATGTCATTTGTTAAGCCATTCCAGTAAAAGCTCTAGATGCCTGCTTCTGTTTACAGTCCAGTAACTTACAGAGAAATTGCGAAGATCAGCATGAACAGCAGTGACAACATCATCGACATTCTGCAACTTAGCTGTCTCTTCGAGAATTCTTAAGCGACCTTTGTTTATGTCAATTGCAGATACCATACCTGCATCATCACCGTGAAGCATCACTAATTTTTCGTGCTCAAATATAAATTTCAATAATGTAATGCAAAAACAAAAAAGGTACAAGCCTATGGAAGGAGTAGGTATAGAACCAAAAGCTTCTAAAATCAAGCTCAATGGAATCAACACAAGGAATTGCAAAAAGAAGCAGCTACCAAGTTAGAGAAAAATCATCATTGTTGTGCCTGAGAAGTTTCCAAAGGAAAGAAGCGTTTAATAACTTACAGTGTCATGGAGATTAAAGATGGTTTTTTTCTGGAAAAAAGTGCAGAAAGTAAACTGATGACTGATGAATATCTTCATTATCGCAAAAATAATGCAATGTTTTCATAAAATAAAGATTGTGACATTTTGGAATCATGGTTAGAAATTGGCACTATAATGGAATTAAAATTACAAATAGTCTCGTAGTTGGATCGTATATAGGCTAAGCCTTCGTAAAAAAAGCTTGGAGGCTCTTCGATCCAAACCATTCATACGCTCTACAAGTGTATCTTCTACGATCGATGTGCTTACGCTATTATCCCAGCCCAGCCTGACCAATGCAGTGCAGTGGCTCTTTCTTGCTTGCGGATGAAAAATCCTGGAGACAATAATGCTATTTACTTTAATTATTGGTTAAGTTCTTTATTTTACAACGGCATTTGCATAAGGTGTCTTTCCCAAAGATAACAATGTTCTTTAATGAAATATAGCACATTATTTTGTCAAGAAAAAGGTTCTACTAAACACAAAGGTGTAGATTTACATAAAAAGTACAACTATTTTAAAACAGAGTCTAGATTTCAAAACCTAATGACCCAATTTTGAGAATGTTTCACTTTCCTGTTTCTCTGTTTCATAACAAATAGACAACCATCACCATTATACGATGTTGTAACTAACAACCATGGAAGTAGGAATGTCACAACAGTATCTTTGCAACATCAACAAAAGTAGAAAATTAAATGATACTATGTCATATTTTCAAAATGTTTTTTCATGACTTTTGCTTTGACAAAATGGTTTCCATTAACATTTTATAATTTTTTTCATGTTTCCAGTTCAAATTTATTTTTTTTATTTCTTTTATCTTCAACAAGAATTCCAAAAGGTATCCTGCTGTAAATCTCAGGAAGAAAGAATAAAATCCTGAGGTGCCGTTTCCTTTTCAGCATCTGGACACAGGAATGCAGAAAAGGCAACATCAGCACTTTATCCTGTGCTTAGGAATTGTCAGATGGTGAGAGAGAGAGAGAGAGAGAGAGAGAGAGAGAGAGGGTCCTGTATAATAGTAAGTAAAAGCTGAAAACCAAGCAGACCTGAGAGTTCCCTGTGCTTAAAATCTCATGATAACAAGTACTTGAAAGCAAATAATAAGTGCTTTCATGACAGATCACTTCCAAGTAATTAAAAATATATGTCAAGAACTTCATACTCTAAGATTATCTTCTACTCTTTTTTTTTTTATTAGAAGTAATCTTATTATTTTTATCATTACCATTACTGCTATTATTACTGTTATCTATTATTATAACAAAAAACAACTTGTTTCATAATCAACATTTGCAAGAGGGAAAATATTAACCTGTGCACATAGTGCAGGTGAGCTTTGAAAAATGAGCATCCATGATGTGTAACACATAAACTTTACACGTCACTAATGTTGTGGATTAAAAGTTTGCCTGCGCAAGGAGCACAGGAGAACATTTTCCTTTGAACAAATACCTGAGTCTTGAACCAAGCCAACACATGTTGACATGGACAAGTCCAAAAATCAATGAGCTTCTGAATATCTCCTGAGCACGTTGAATTTCCACATAGAAAAAAACCAATGTTTTTCTTTCCTAAAGCCACTATGGAAGTATCATCATCATTGTTTTTCGATTTTATTCTGAGTAATTAAAATCTGGATGCATGGACACCTCTCTGGGGACGTCATGTTTGTGTCGGACACGGACACGCTTGGACACGTGTCGGACACGCCAAAAGTAGTATCCTATTTATTTTTTTATATTTTATATTCCGGACATGCTGAGGACACACTTGGGACACACTGCGACACGTTAGGGACACGCTGGGGACACAATGGGCTTTTTAATTGGAAAAAAATTAAAATTAGAGTAAAAAAGAAAAGAAAGGGGGGATGTTTCTAAAAAGTTATAACTTAAGAGGAAAAGGGGGATCTTTTAATTCGTCCATCCAGCCCTAAAGGAAAGAAAAAAAGCCTCATTCGTCCTTCCAGCCCTAACAAAAGAAGAAGAAAAAGAAAGAAAAGGAAGAAGGAAGAAGGAAGAATAAAAGAAAAGAAGAAGAAGAGCTGCAGTGGTACTGCTTCTGCTTCCTTTTTTTTGCTTATGGTACTGCTTCTGCTCATCAAGTACGCTCTTCTTTTTTTTTTTTTTTTTGCTACTGCTCTTTTTTTCTTTCTATACTGCTGCTTCGTTTTTTTTTTTTTTTTTTAGTTTTTGCTGCGAAAAACATTTTGTTGTTTTTTTTTTCTGTTTAGTTTTTGCCCATGCTGCTTTTTTTTTTTCTGCTCATCAAATCTGTTTTTTCTATTTGTTGTTTCTGTACTATTTTTTGTAATCTAATGCTTCTTTTTTTTTTTTTTTTTTTTTTTGCTCATCAAATCTGTTTGTTGTTTCTGTACTTTTTTTTTTTTTCAAATCTGCTACTGTTTTTCTGATCATTAGATGTTCTCTTTTTGCTGTTTTCTTCTTTGCTGTGTTGTTGTTGCAAACCTCCTTGATGCTGTTTTTTCTTTTCAATGCGAATATGCAAATCTGCAAATGTCCTTGCTGTTGATGTTTTTTATATTTAGCTGATGTTCTTTATATCAAATAATTCTTTTTTATTTATCAGCTGCTTCTTCACCTCTGGAATTTAGGAATATGAATTCCATTCCTGGCTCTAGCCCACACCACTCCAATGAAGAAGATATAAATAAGCCTCTGTGGAAATATGTAACCAAGTTTGAGAAACTTAATGAAGGAGGGGGAAATATTACAGTGGTACACTGGTACTTGGATATTTATTTATTTGATTGCTAAATTGATTACAAAGTTAAAATGATATTATCTTTTTTAGTATATGATTAGATTTATTATTATTATTATTAAATATTAAAGTGTCCCCGACGTGTCCGTGTCCTACATTTTTGAGAAATGTTGTGTCGGCGTATCCGTGTCATGGCGTATCCATGTCCCGTGTCCGTGTCTGTGCTTCTTAGATTAAAATAAAGGCAGACTACACATACTTAGTGTCGACTTAGCAAATATTATTATTCAAATCAACAAGAAGAAACTCGAGAAATAATGGATTTCAAATGTTCAAGACATGAACAGTATCCTGTTGTGCCCATTCCATGTTTGGCACCATGCTTCAAGTATCAAACCCACCAGTATGATGGCACTAAGGTCTGTTGGATGACTATGGACCACATTTAGGGAGGCATTAGAAATGTAGAGCCCTATCATTTGCTTGAAATTATAGACCAACAAATTATGTGAGACAATTTTACTGATACAAATGTGTGAGAACATGTCAAAAAGATGAAACTTTCCATTCAAAAACCACCTTGGCCTCTCAGATATGATGCCATGAAAAGAGTCTTTCCTCCAGGTGCAGCACAACAGTCGATGATGGTTTCCCCTGGTTGTGGATTAACAACAGACACCACCAAACCTGCAGCAAAATCCCAATCTACTAAGCAAATAATGCTATCAACGGTCCTGCCTCCTACCATGATGACAAATAAACTGGCTATGAGTACATATCCACATAATATATATATATAGGGGGACATTCATATGCATCCATCCCTCACCATTTTTGGTGAGGGACACCCTTTTTGGGGAAGTTTGAAGTACAAAAGTCTACTTTATGTGAGGTACAAAAACACTTTTGTACTTCAAACCTTCCCCAAAAGGGGTGTCCCTCACCAAAAATGGTGAGGGATGGATGCATATGAATATCTCCCATATATATATATATATATATATAGACACACACATAACCATTAAAAGACATGATTGATTGCATAGATATGATTTCATATAAACAAAGTAGGGGAATGATGACAAAGGAAAATAAAGGTTTTACAAGCGCAGTGCCTTTATTACATGGTTAAAGGCACTGTACTGATTTGTCATATATAGAGCTCAGATATATATATATATATATATATATATAGAGAGAGAGACACACACATAACCATTAAAAGACATGATTGATTGCATAGATATGATTTCATATAAACAAAGTAGGGGAATGATGACAAAGGAAAATAAAGGTGTTACAAGCGCAGTGCCTTTATTACATGGTTAAAGGCACTGTACTGATTTGTCATATATAGAGCTCAGACACACGAAAAAGCGTGCCGCACTCGGGCGCCACATGGGGGATTATTCCCATTGGGTCAAAGACCTCAAGGATACCCACGTCATCAAAAAAAAAAAAAAAAAAGAGTGCCACACTAGTAGCTGATTTGTATCCAGTTCAAGTCCCAAACTTTCAAATGATGTATCCACTCAATATAGATTAGAAGCATCTCAGAATTTTGAAAAAAAAAAATTAAAAAAAAAAACAGTTGGAGTAAAAGAAATCAGATGTGGGGAAAAGTTCTGAAATTCTTCAATTATTATTTTTTAAGCTATAATATCCCAGCGTTCTTAACTGATCAAAAAAATGATATTCCAGCGTTCTTCAGATCACATGACAAGCTTGGCCATAGGACAAGCGTAGTATAAGACTTAATTCTGTACACCAAATTGCATCTGATACTGGTTGCCAGGATGAAGAGGGACAAGATCCCATGAATGAGTCCTATGCAAGGCTGCAAGTTCCTCAGTCATAGTGGTATGCCAGTAGAAGATGTTGATGTTTCTTTGTACAACTGAGACTTGGTATAAGAATGAAGAGCTGCAAGAAAGTGGTTTTGAGTTGAAGAGAAATGGTGAGAACTGATAAAACTGTTTCAACCAACAAGTTTGCGAGGGCAGAGAGGATTCCTACAAGCTGTCGCAAAAAAACTTAGGGAGTAGGGGCAGCCAATAAGTGAGGGGGCATTGTGGCTGGTTCACAAGCCCAACAAAGTTAGACACTTAGTGGAGCAGAAGATGAGGAACAGGGACTGGAGCATCTGATGCTCGCAAACCATATATATACTTTATTATATTTTAATATTTAAAAAAAACTTTACTTTCCCAAATTCCATATAAGTCCCTAAAGTTCCTCTGCTTACAAATAAGTCCTATTCTGTTCCATCACAAAGCAATCAATCCCTATATCACCCATCACAACCAAAACATCTATAGGTATACCATCCATACCTAGATATTTGTTGTTCTTCATTCTAGGTAAGGTAGACTTTTCGCTAATCACTCCTTGATTTGGATCAATATCCTCATTTAATTCCCTTGTATGCTTCCTAATTAAATGATCTTTAAAATATGTCTCTCATCTATTAATGGCCCCGCTTTCTTTAACAAGACCCCATTCATTCTTGATGCATCTAATATGATCAAAATCTTGAGCTTTCGTTTCTGGCTTTGTCCGACACAAAGCCCTTCACCCCTTCCTTTCGCATACAAATTGTTATAGGCTTTGTTGTTGGCTTTGCTTGCAGTGGTCGTTACATTGCTCATTGCAAGTTTTTACATTTCTAAGTCTTCTCCACCTCTTGTTTTTTTGCCCCTTGAGTAGATTTTTTCTTTCCAGCAGTGACCTTTTGGATATCTGGATTCTACCACCAAATTTCCTTATGTGCACAACTCTTGTTCTCCTTAGCATCCCCTAGAACCACTTTGTGACCTATTTAATATACGTCTATACACTTCATTAAATTCGTAGCCTAATCCCACTAGCTCTGCTTCAAGACTCTTTTTTGCAAGTTGTCAATGTTTCTCTTCTAGGTTCAATCACAAAGATTAGTTGAACAAGAAAGTTACAAATGTTTCCAACATTATGTTCTATCGATTACAAAAATATGACAGAACTGAAAAGGTAAATGATTGGATGATAAAGATCTTTCAATCAAGGTTGGTGCTTAGTAAATCCACGTAGAAATGTTGGGTAAAATTAAAATGTTGGGATCTCTGAAGCATGGTCCCACAAGTATGAAGCTACATGCCCAAGCACAACATATATGATCAGCCAACATTCATATAACTTTACCCTATGTAATATGGCATACTGTCAAGGAATCATTGCTTCATATTTCTAGCTCTGGGGAAATTTTTAAGCAAAGCTTCTACGCGGTATGTCATTTATTTTTATTTTAGTATAGCTTTCCAAAGTATAGAACGCGATGTCTTTATGTTTCATTCAACATCATGTTCGTACAGACACAAAGAGAAGAGCACTGACCTGCACTCTCATCCTGAACTGAACATAGACCATTTTGAAGTAATCCTGCTTGTATGACAGTCTGAGCAATGTGGAATATAGAATGATTAGAAGTTGCAAAATGTGCATTTATCTTAGTCAAAAAAAAAATTTTGAGTTTTTTGTCAGAGCAATCAAAACTAAACAAAGATATACGATCAGACAGCCAAACTTTTCCCCATTTTATTGGTAACATGACTCGAACAAGGTTGCAACAATGAGCACCTTCCAACCATGCTACAGACTGTTTTTACCATGAGCTCCCTTAAAGTTGTGGTTGCAACATTCAAAAATAGTTGCAATTTATTAGTTAGTTTCTAGGATATACACACACATACCAGCGGCGCATGGCCCTTGAGCTGGAAACTGACTTCAATAATACCTTAGGGTGTCCAATGGAAAGCACACAGTTTATATGGATTTCTGCCAAATAGTATCTGTTTGCATTTCAGGAGGAACGGGAAACACAACTGATTATACTATCCAAAAGATAATATAGAAAATCTATGCCCCAATGCAGTCTTGTTTTCCACAAGCACAGTGGATGACTGGTATAGAAACATACAAGGGCCATAGAACACAAGGATCCCGGAAAAGCTAACATTCTCACATCTATAATATGAGTACACACGTGCATCCACGCATAAGAGTGTAGCCATTTGCAACATTAGAATACATGCATAGGATACCAAATAGTCAATCTAGATGGATGGAATTATATGATTTCCAGATAGTTTGAAAGAATTAAAAGAAAACCTGGGATGTATATGGATAGAGATATCCCATCTAACACTTAAAAAAATTGGAAAATAACAGCCAGGATTACAGAAAATAACAAACCATATAAAAGGAGAAAGTTAAATTGTAGCGATAGCATGGATGTACCATACAGTATTTTGAAGGTAACATTATTCACCATTATAAAATAAAATAAAAAAAACACTAAGCATATACAAGAATATGGATTTCCAAGAGTAAAATTAAACAAATAGTATGTAAGTTCTGCAGCGATACATGAAGAAAGGAGAAAGTAAGGTTTTCTCCAAGTAGCTGAGGTGTCAACCAGTTTTAGAAAATGAAGGGCCATCTTACATAAACCAACTATTAATGGTGAACATTAGAGAGAGAGGAAAAAGAAAAAGGGATGTTTAGAGTTAAACAAGAGCAGTAGCACAGTTGGATGCTCATTGTTGTAATCACAAGGTTGCACATTCCAGACATGTAATGATAAAAAATTAAAAATAATAAATAATAAAAATCAACAAGTGCATTATTCTAAAAAATTGAAATATATTGCAAATCAATCAAGGGTTGCAATCGAATGAACTCGTGAAGGATTTTTCTAACTTCTGTATAGAATAAAAAAAATATTAAAAGTCTAAAAACTAAGAAAAATAGTAGCTATTTAAAAAATGAGAAAAATATTAGTTATTCATAATCCATCTTCTATCCATAGCAGTAGCATCAATTTAGTGACAAGTAAGACAATGACACAATTTTTTGAAGAAATTATTGACATACACCAATATCTATCATATATGATGTGCGAATGGTTGAGTATGTTCTAGATATCAACATTAGTAAGGAAAAAAAATAAGTTTCAGTTTTATCCCCTTTCAGTTTTTATTAAAAAGAAAATCTCAATTGCCAATGTTACATGAATGACAGGGCCTTAGCTTGTCCTGTTTTGTTTTCTTTTGTTTTGTATTGTTTTGTTTTCTTCTGCTATCAGTACTTTTCTTTTGTCCTGTTTGCTCTTTTTAATGAAAGTAACCATTCAAAAAAAAAAAAAAAAAATTGAATAGGAAATGCCATGAAACCCATTCCTACAGTTGAACATTCCAATCACATGTTCCCTATTTCTCTCTTAACTCAAAATCCCAGAAATTCTTATCTTAAAAGGTTTCCTTAATCACTAGAGAACCTCTTAAAATAGAAACACTAAAAAATGAAAAAGTGGTCAAAAGAATGACTAAATATAGTCATTTGGTTTCCTGCCTAGATGAATCCTCCAAACCGTGAGATGCAATACAAAGTATCAAATCATAGACTTCACACGAGTCCTAAGATTTACCTATAAATGGGATTATTTGCCCTGGATTCAAAATAAATTATAGGATTTGTATCCCAAATCCTAGGATTTTAACAACTAGGCTGTAATAACCCAGACCCTGTTATAGGGGCTAGTATATAATTTAGTAATTATATATTTAATTTCTTTAATTTATTTCTTTTTTTATAGATTTTCACTAGATTGTGAAAATAAAAAGAATATTTTATTTGAAAGATGGATTTCTTACGTGCATGTAGTGTCGGTAGGGTATGTAGTAATGGGTAACAGAATTAGTAGGGCCCCTTTAAACTGAGCTTAAGTAGTAGTCTGATGATAAGTTGGTGGGACCCTTGTAAAGGAATTAATAAGTTGAATTACTAAAGGTGACATGGGACCCAATTCTATAGCTATATGGTGCGCACTGTCAAAGATCCATTTGTATAAAGCCCATGGCCCATATATAATAGCCCAATTGTAATATATACTTAAACAAGCTGGTCAACTGACTAAATCTCGCACAGCACAACATACCATACTAGGAGAGTTCTTTGATTGTAGCCCAAATTGGGTCAACCCACTCTTTATATACAATGGTTGATCCTCAAGTAGGGATGTCAAATGGGCCGGGCCGGCCCTCTAGCCCGCCAGTCAACTGCCCACAGCCTGGTCAACGGCACGGCCGGCAAAGGCAAGGCCTGCACACGGGCTGGGTTGGGCCGAGGTGGCTGGTCCCGCTGGCCCGTTTGGCCCGGGCCCGCCAGGCACGTGGGCAGGGGCCCGCGGCCCGCCCAAAAATGACATATTTTTTTTTACAAAATTCTTCATTTTAACCTCCCAACAGCCATAAAACGGTCATATAAGGGGTATTTTGTGTCCTTTTTCAATTTTACAAAGTCTATACATACTCTAACCCTTCTATTTTTTTTCTTTTAATCAAAGTTTTATTTACCAAAAAAAAAAAATATATATATATATATATACAAAGGATGTCAATCATTATATAACACTGTGGGCTCATTGTGACAAAAATCATTATGGAAATTGGGCCTAACTTTTAGTACAAGTTTCGAGATGTTGGCAAGAACTTCCATTACTTATAATTCAACGAACTTACTAATGTATCATCCACTTTGCATTACAGATTAAAAGAATCCAATAATGAGAAAAATTAAAACACTAAATATAATAAAATCTAAAAAGGATCAAGCGAAAAAGAAAATGTGGCTGTAATTATAAAAGATAAAGGGTACTATATTAAATTATAAGATCACATTTTAGAAAGAATTATACTTTAAAAATAAAAAAGCCTTATTCATGAATAAAAAAACTTCACTAAAAATAATAATTGTTGATTATTTTCTTTTTTAACTATCTTTATCAAACACATTTGATTTAATATGCATGATAATCAAAGAAGAATTTGTTAGAAATCTCAAATGAAATGAATTGTCCAATGTAATTATAAGACCCTGCCGATTAAGACATGCATCATTCTTCTTGAATTCAGTTTTGGTTAAATAGACTTTAAAAATAGAAAACTTTTACTTTTAACTAAAATTTATAATTTGTTTTCTTATTCTTAACTTTCTAAAGAAGAAAAATTTGTTCGAAATTTCAAATGATAAGAATTATTCCATGTAGGTCCCTCATCCCTGCCAGTTAAGACATGCATTATTCTTCTTAAATTCAATGTTATGTTAAATAGACTTTAAAAATAAAAAACTTTCATGTTTCACTAAAAATTAGATTTCTAGTGTGTTTATCCTTATTTTTAACTTTCTTTATCAAAGAGATTTTATTTCATTAATAAAATGAATTATTAGAAATCTCAGCTGATAAGAATTGTCCTATGTAAGCCCCTGCCCATTGATTAAAGAGAGATATTGTAGGATTTATTAAGGAGAGTTGTGGTAAGTGAGAGGAGAAACTTACCTTCTCTCATTTAATTTCATTTGAAAAGCTTCATCAAACCATGTAACTCAAAGGCCAAGGCAGTTTTGAGGCTGATTTCAATTGAAATCAATGTGGTCAGCATTGGATGAAATGATCAAAATCAATTGAGGCTGATTTCAATTGAAATCAGTCTCTTTCATATATAATAATAGTAATCCAAAAAATATAAATAATGTTACTTTTACTTTTATTATGAATATATTATCCCATTAAAACATAATCAGCTCTAAGTATAGTTTGGTCTCTTCACTTGTGCCTCAGACCACGGATTTAGTCTTGGACTCACAGGTATCTCTTTGGAATGTGTCCAATCAAATATTAGGTCCCAACCAACCCATATATATATATATATATATATATATATATATATATATACAAATAGAGCTCTCGTAATGGGACATGGGAGTATGATCTCAGCTTGGAGTGATATATTATTAGACCATTAGATTTAATTGGGTTCATCCATAGTTTGGAGTGATATATTATTAGACCATTAGATTTTTTTTTAAAAAAAAAAAAAGGCCCGCCTAGCCCGGCCCGCCACTGGCACGGCGGGCCGAGGCTGGAGCGGGCCGGGCCGGGCCGTTTGACATCCCTATCCTCAAGGAAGAACACCAAAATTTCCACAAGATCTCTTCTTTCAAGTTTGTGATTGTGTGAATGGTGTTATGACCAAGTGAATGTCATGGTATCAGAGCATTTGATCTCTCTTCCGATTGATCAATACTCTCCTAGTTCTTCACTTCGACTTCTCTCTCGAATCTTGGTGATATAACAGTCACCAGGACCTTGCTTTGACTGTTCGTGCATTTCTGAACAAGAGTTCTCGTCAGAATCTTGAAGCCTGTCAACTATGGCGCACCTCCGATCATCACAACTACATCAGGAGATAAACCTACTTGGATCGACTGATTATTCTGAAATTTCTGAACATTATTTCAGAAATTTTGTGGATCTGGATAACAGTCTCGTCGGCAGTTTGGATCAAGTCATCTAGGGCCCACCTCTGATCATCACAGCAGCATCAAGAAAGCATTATACCTTGGTCGACTACTCATCCTAGATTTATTGGACATTTTCCAGAATCTTTTCTCATCGGAGGTAGGAATTCTGATCGGTTTAGTGGTTTATTGTTTTGGTGCGCTAGTTTTCATCAATTGATCACTAAATCTTGGATCTATAACTGATTTAAGTAAAACTTGGTCCGCCTGAAAGGGAAAAGCGATTCCCAGACATCCATCAGATCTGATCCTTCATCAGGTCATCAACTGGGCCCCAGTTTTCCCATCAGAACCTGAAAACAGGATCGACTGACCTGTTTTTTTGTGGAAAAAAGGTCGACAGAAATCAAGACCGAAAGACATCTTCGCTGATTTATTTGTTGACTATTGTGACCTCTTTGCTTTTTTTTTTTTTTGGCTAATTTGAGTTATTAGTTTCAGTTTATCTATCCATCTCTTTGAAATGGAGAAATCTGAGATTCCTATCATTCGTTTTAATGGGAAAACTTACTCATCATGGGCATTCCAGTTCGAGCTTTATCTCGAAGGAAAGGAGATGTTGGGGCATATCACTGGAACTGACCCTAAACCAACAGAGGATGAGAAACAAATTTTCTCTTGGACAACCAAAGATGCGAAAATCAAATCTTGGATCCTTAGCATAGTGGAACCTCATCTTATTTTGAATATGAAACCCTACAAGACCGCAAAAGACATGTGGGCATATTTGAAAAAAATATATCATAAAAAGAACTCTGCACGCCAATATCAATTGGAATTTGAGATTACTCAATATACTCAAGAAACCTCCTCCATCCAGGATTATTATTCAGGGTTTCTTAACCTGTGGACTGAATATGATGAAATTAAGTATGCCAATGTCTCTGATGCAGCTCTACCTGAAATACAGGAACTTCAGGAACTCAGTCATAGGGACCAACTTCTCATAAAATTACGACCAGAATATGAAACTGTCCGATCTGGTCTCCTGGGTAGGGTTCCTCCACCATCCTTAGATGAATGTCTCAATGAATTATTACGAGAGGGACAAAGACAGCTAACCCAGGCAGTTTTATCCCAACAAACTCGTCCACTTGAGGCTGCATATGCGGCTCGTAGCTCTCCTCCAGCACCCGCTTGATCTACAGGAGATAAGGGAAAATTCGCAGGACGAGATATGAGTAATGTTCAGTGTTACAGTTGCAAGGGTTTTGGGCACTATGCCTCTCATTGTAAATAGAAATTCTGCAATTACTGCAAACCAAATGGCCATATCATAAGTGAATGCAGAAAACGGCCTCAGAACCGCAATCCTTGTGCTTATCATGCTGCAACTGAAACTGCTTCATCAGATGCCCTTCCTACTGCCTCTTCTTCATCTACGTCCATCCATCTAGCCACACCAAGCACAAATCTTTCTCTTACTCCTAACATGGTTCAACAGATGATTATCAATGCTTTTTCTGCACTGGATATACCAGGTAAGTGTCCCTCGCTTTGGGACCTTGATTCTAGTGCATCGAATCACATGACCTTTTCACCTAAACTATTTTCTCATTCTCATAAGTATTCTGTTAATCTGGAAGTTCATACTGCCGATGGTGAAAAATTTCCGATAACTGATGTCGGTGATATTTTCCCTTCCATTACCCTTGGCAAATGTTTTTCTTTCTCCATTCTTGTCTACTAATCTTTTATCTGATGATCAGCTTGTGGACAATAACTGTCATGTTTCATTCTCTCAATATGGATGTGTTGTGCAGGATCAAGTGTCGGGGAAGGTGATCATGAAGGGGCCATAGTGAGGACGTCGTTTTCCATAGCAACTTTCACATATTCGGAATAATCCTGACTTTGCTTTGCTTAGTGTTTCTTCTTAGAATAATTGGAAACTTTGGCACAATAGATTAGGCCACCCAAATTCAAAAACTTTGTTATCATTGTTTCGAACTAGTTTGCTTAATAAAAAATGTTGCTTCTTATCATGATATTGTGATGGATTGTTCTACTTGTAAGCTAGGAAAAAGTAAGATACTTCCATTTCCTATGCATGACACTATGGCTACAAAATGTTTTGATATTGTTCATAGTGATGTATGGGGCATTCCTCCTGGCATCTCCCACACTCACTATAAGTATTTTGTAACTTTTATTGTCAGTTCACATGGGTTTATTTGTTACAATCTAAATTAGAAGTCTTTGCTTATTTTAAAAAATATTTAGCTTACGTTGAAAATCAGTTTTCTACTCGCATCAAAATTTTGCAGACCGACTCAGGGAAGGAATATGTATCTCATCAATTTCAAAGAAATTTACAAGAAAAAGGGATTATCTCTCAACGGTCTTGTCCTCATACCCCTCAACAAAATAGTATTGCAGAACGAAAGAACAGACATCTCCTTGACATTGTTCGTTCGATTCTTCTTGAATCTTCCGTTCCGGCTCAGTTTTGGTCCGAAGCCTTGTCTACTATAGTCCACTTAATCAATCGTCTCCCATCTCCAAAATTGAATGACGAATCACCATATTTCCATTTATACGGAACTCAACCTGGATACACACATCTCCATTTATACCTTTGGGTGTGTGTGTTTTGTTCATCTCCCTCCCAATGAACACACTAACTTAACAGCTCGATCAATTAAATACGCTTTTCTTAGTTATGCATCTAATCAAAAGGGGTTTCTTTGTTATGATCCAAATATCAAACGTATTCGAGTTTCGCGGAATGTTATTTTCTTTGAAAATCAAAATTTCCTTCAATCTTATAGTGAACCTACACTTTCATTTTCTCACCTGCCAAATTTTTCTCCAAAACCATCAACTTTTTCCATTGTTAGGTTTAAACCAAATTTTGTTTATAAGTGACAGCAAGAAAATGATGTTCCCACACTACAACCAATTCTGGAATCACCTGATCCGGCTCTTGATCCAATTTCTGCTCCTCAACTTCAGAGATCAACACGTCTCCGCCATCCTCCAAATCATCATGGTTTCACTCATACCTCTTTACTTCCTACCTTATCCTCTATCACCATACCAGATTCTTATTCCCAGGCAATCAAGCAGGAATGTTGGCGCGCTGCTATGCAAGCAGAATTAGATGCACTCCATGAAAATCGTACTTGGGATGTGGTTTCTTGTCTCCCACCTGTCAAACCAATTGGGTGCAAATGGGTGTACTCCACTAAGTTGAAATCTGATGGATCATTAGATCAATATAAGGCACGTCTTGTGGCTCTTGGGAATCGACAAGAATATAGTGTCGATTACGATGAAACATTTGCCCCTGTATCAAAAATGACAATTGTTCGCACCACTCTGCAATAGCTGCTTCTCAATCATGGCCTCTTTACTAATTTGATCTAAAGAATGCTTTTTTGCATAGTGACCTAAAAGAAGAAGTATATATGCACCTTCCACAAGGTTTTTCGAGTGCAAATCAGGGTGATGTTGCTCGCCTACGTCGGTCTTTATATGGTCTCAAACAAGCTACCCACGCTTGGTTTGAGAAATTTTGAGACACTCCCACTCAACTGAAGTTCCATCAAAGTCCATATGATCCTTCACTACTCCTTCATAATACATCTACAGGGGTAACAGTGTTGCTTGTTTATTTTGATGACATTATCATATATGGCACTGACACATATATGATTCAGCACCTTTAGGCCTCTCTTCATGACTACTTTCACACGAAAGACTTAGGTCCTCTTGACATATTTTCTTGGTCTTGAAGTTCATCAGTCGGAGAAAGGATTAATCCTAAATCAACACAAGTTGCAATAGATCTCATTGGCATGGATGGTCTCCAGAACTCCACTCCAGTTGACACCTTTAGAAGTGAATGTCAAACTCAGTAAAGAAACAGGTGAGCTTTTTCTAGATCCGACCTTATATCGTCGTTTGGTTGGTAGCTTGGTTTACTTAACCATTACTCAAGTAGACATTTCTTATGCGGTCAATTTGGTCAGTCAGTACATGATAGCTCCCCGTCATCTTCATTTAGTTGTTGTTTGGCATATTATACGCTACATTCTCGGCACACCCACTAGTGGATTATTATTTTCAGCTGGGACCTCGCTATCTCTCACGGCCTATTCCGACGCTAATTGGGCTGGGTGTCCTGATACAAGACGTTCTATGACAGGATGGTGCATGTATTTGGGAGTCCTTGATCTCTGGAAATGTAAGAAACATGACAAAGTGTCTAAATCCTCCAGAGAGGCTGAATTCATGCTATGTCCGGTGCATGTTCGGAGATAGTTTGGCTCTGGTGCCTTCTTTCCGAACTTGGATTTCCTCAAAGTCTACCAACACCTCTCCATGCAGATAATACCAGTGCGATCCGAATTACTGCCAATCCAGTGTTTCATGAACGTACTAAACACATTGAGGTAGATTGTCATTTCATTCGTGATGAATACCTCTGTGACACCATTGGTCTTCGTCATATCTCCGCAAGTCTTCAAGTTGCAAATATATGCATGAAGGGACTACAACGACCACGTCATCAATTCCTAGATAGCAAATTGGTGCTTGTAGATTCTCCAACATCAATTTGAGTGGGGTGTCAAAGATCCATTTGTATAAAGCCCACGGCCCATATATAATAGCCCAATTGTAATATATATACTAAAACAAGCAGGTCAACTGACTAAATCTTGTACAACACAACATACCATACTAGGAGATTTCTTTGATTGTAACTTACTTGATTGTAGCCCAAATTGGGTCTACCCAATCTTTATATACGATGGCTATTGATCCTCAAGGACACCAAAATTTCCACAAAATCTCTTCTTTCAAGTTTGTGATTGTGTGAATGGTGTTATGACTAAGTGAATGTCAGGCACGACAATCCCAAGTCTCAAAGAGGACTTGTGCACACTTCTCTTGATTCAGATAGGATTCGAAAAACGAAATTGGGAAAAAGGGCTTCCAGTGGAGTTCAAATAAGGGAAGAGGTCTTCCTTTTAGTAGGAGTTGATCGATTAGAAAGAGGAGTGACAGAGCCTAGAAATATGTCACCCTTTTTGCTGAACTCTATACACGATTTTCTTTTCTCTTCAAAGCTATTCTAGGGACTAGAAAACTAGAAAGAGTTCAAGGAGTGGAGAAGATCAAGCCCTAGAAAGAATGGTACATGTCCTTTTGTCTACCCCACATTGCCAAAGGCACTGTTTTCCACCAAAGGTCAGTAGAAATTCTGATCTACTTGTGTATGGTTCCAGATTTCTGGTTTTTGCCCTTGTATTCTTTGATTATTCTATTATATGTTGAGACCCTGGATATAGATGATAATCCAATTGACTTTTCCAAGTTTTGTATATTGCTACACTTTTCCAAGTTTTGTATATTGCTACAGAGTCTGTCGACCATGGCAACCCTCTGTTTGAGTTTGAAACTCTCTTTTTAATATCTAGAAATCATGCAAAACTATGTATTACTGCCTATAAGATCATTAAGTAGCCTTATCCACTCATCCACCAGAAATCGGTGAAGAATCCAATATGAAATAGGAAATTTCAGAACCCAGTTCAACTGCATTCTTTTTCGAGTTGGACTGTGGGGCCCAGGTGGGCGACCTAATGACAGATCTGAAGCATGGATCTGAAACTAGACCCATGGCAACCATACACATCTTGGACCCATATGGATTGGACCCCATTTGGCCCACCATTTAGTGGCCTCAAATTTAGCATGCATGAGACCCATACAAGTGAAAATCGACTTCTGAATACAAGCATATGAGGTTTGAACTTGATTATTTTGCATCTAAGAACCATATAGGTTCTAATAATTGCACACTAGCCTGTCTCTCACTTCTGTGTGTCCTATAGTGTTTGAGAAACTGCATCTAAGCCCCTGTTATGGGTTGTTGTTACCTTTAAACACTTTACTTTATGAGCTGATTTCTTGAATCTATATTGCTGGAAATTGTAAATAAACCCCCTTGCAATCTCTGGTATGTACAGCTGAGCCTTTTATGGACTGTTCAGCTGAGTTTCAAATATCTGTAAATTTCAAGTAAGGGCCCGTAGTTTATGGTTATTATAATTGAAAACTGATTGGGTTGATTTCCTGAATTCTTGACCTCTATAAATTGCACTTAGGACCCTATTACTTGACTAATTGTGATTAGAACTGTATTTATGGATTAACATGTATGCTATTGTTATTTGGGAATTTCACATGTTTATTCTTTTGATGGATTATGTAATTGATATGGGTATATGTTATTCTATTGTTATTTGGGAATTTCAAGTGTATTCTTTTGATGGATTATGTAATTGATATGGGTATATGTTGTGTGATTAGTTCGTGAATTGAATGTTTTATCTCAAATCTGTAAAGGGAGAGTTATGTAATTGACCCCTCACACATCGAATACCAATTTTGATTCAGACTGGGGCAGATTAAATACACATAATGAGGGATTGATTATGGAACTTACCCATTATAGATTTTGACGACATATTGAATGTCAGATTTTAAAGAGATATTTCTTATTAGGAATTTGGACAAAAACAATGAGGTAGGATGACTAAGAGGTTTTGGAGGAACCCTTTGGACACTCCTGGACCATTCCCACTTTATAGGATGATGACGTCCCAATGTCAATGGCAAATTTCAGGAGGTTTGTTAGCCTTGGATAGTTTGGGAAGGTTGAATTTTGTGGTACCATTTTGTTAGTTTTGGACCATGTGGTCAATTTTGTTTTGGATATAAAGGAATTTTTGTGATCTACAGAAAGGAATTTTTTGGAAAAACTATTTGTTATATGTGACATCTTTGTGGAGTACCAATTTTGGGCTTGTGCTATTTAGTGGTTAGGAGATTGTCATTAGATATGACCCGATTTACCTTTACCCACGAGTAAGACCTTTGAATCTTGGATGTGATTTTAAACTGTTGTGCAATTCTATTTAATTTGTTGTTTTATGCACAATTAGATTAGATTATCTATTCACTCAGTTGTACTGATATTTTGTGAATTTGCCCCTATCTAGGTAACTAAAACTTAAGAGACCGAAGAATACCATGAGGATCAAGAGATAGGATTCGGGATGCGCACTTGAGCGACAGAAGAGCTAGTTTTCATCATTTTATTTAGTTGAACTTCCAAAGACCTTTTTTTTTCATTTTATTTAATTAAGCTCAGATTGACCTCGTTATGCCTGGAATTTTCTTATGCAAATGGATTTGACACATGTATGGATATGATACTTTTCTAAGTCTATACGTGGAATTCGAAGGGCCCCGGATTCCAGGTCATGACAAGGCCCATGCGGTTTCTGGCATGCACCACTTTGTTAAGTTAGTAGTGGGAATAATTACAGCAGAAGTTGCAGCATAAACATTCTCTAGTTTTCCATACTCGTGCGATCTCTATGATAAGATCAAATCATTTTAATAGTAGATCCACACAGAGTTTCCAGAAAAGAAGGTCAAATTGTTCATTGAAAGGGATACCATGAATAAATTAACCTTTGTAATTGTATATTGCAATATGTACCTGCATGCCAGATTTGATACGAACAAAATCCTCCAGATGCAATGACTGGTCATGCGGGACCTAAATTCAACAAACAATCTCAGTAACTAAAAGCATTCGAGCCTCGGTCATACATGTTTACTGGTTTAAACAAAGGCCTGACATAGAAATATACAGGACAGTTAAGTAGCACAAACAAGGTTACCTTTTACATTTAGAGGGGACTAAAACTACAAATACAAGTTTCCGAACTGATAAAATTTGGAGCTCAGATTGGTCTTTTAAGTCTTGTTTCCCAAGACAATGCCAACATACAAATATACAATGGCTTCTTATGACGACTCTCAGTAGTATCAAGGCCCAGTGGCAGACATCGCTAATTATCCCTTGTCATCCATAAATTTCCGTTGTAAGGCAGAATTTTTTCAAATATTTTTGTTTGGGTACTTCTGGCATTTATAGGCCACATTACATGTGAACAACAGGTCACTGTACCAACATGCCATTGTCTAGGCCTATGAGGTATATTACTGAAATATTGTACAGTATTTGCAATACGCTAAAATCTGATCACACCAATCTGCAACATAAATTTTTATTGAACTTCAAAATAATATACAAATGTGTACAATTGCTACAAAAGGAGTAGAATTTAGGAACACATAGGCAATTAGGAATGACAATTCCACAGAAAAAATATACATATATGGTCTCCTTTTGTCAACAAGTTGCCAAACCATTCTGTCCTTTGCCCACTGCCACTCCTAATTTTGCGCATGTAATTTAATCTCTACCATGCATTTGCCATCCTATTTTTGCACCACTCCTTCAACCATAAATACAAAAAGCATGGAAGAAGAAAGTGAGAGTAGACAATAAATAGTCAACAAGTGAGGGACTAGACACTAGTCAACACCAAATCGCAATTGGTGGAGACCTCTCGTCATCCGGTTAACTAATTGCAATGCCCTCACAGCCGCCTCAACAAGATCCAGGTCCTCAAAGAGCAGAAAGGACAAGAAAAACGGGTCAGGACAGTTCAGTCTCCAGAGGCCTAGTCGTTTAAACAAAGTAGTCAATTCCATTCCGTTCCGTTCCCGCCCGAATTGGCCTAAACGTTCCGGATTTGGCCATGGGAGGAACAGGACACCCTCCCAAAAGATTCAGCCCTACAATTCTGGCCAATTCTGTCCATTTCGAACAATTCCGGCTGAAATTGGGTCCTCCTTCAATCGTTCTAACCAGAAATGTCCATTCGTAATTATTCTTACTATTTCTTTATTTAAATCCTTCTCTCTCAATCACCCCTACAAGTATGCGACTTTTGCTGCAATATTTTTGGTTTTCATATTTATGAGAAAATGAGAAGAATAAAGTTTCATTTTGTTATGTTTGATTGTTTATTGAGTAGTTTTAATTGTTTGTATATTTTGTTTAGGACTTTTCAATGTCCAGACATGAGCTTTAATGTTTTTTCAATGTTGGTATTCTTTTATACTTAACCATTTTTCAACCGCGCCTTTTCCAGAACAGAACACTGGAATTGACCAGAAAGCCGAAGGGTTCCACTACATGGAAAAACCGGAATGGGGACCTAAACAGAATTGACAACTATCTTTTTAAAAGGTCCTAGGTACAGATCAGGTAAAAATATGACTTGTCCACAAGCAGCCGTGACTAAACCGCATTCGTTTTATCTATGCATTCATATTACTAGGCAATAATCAAGGGATAGTATTGTTTCTGCAATTCTGAAGAAGTCTCAACTTAAAATTCAGATCTATTTTTCACCGGCCCATTCATGAATATGAGAACTACACATCAGAAGGACAATCAGAGCAATACATTGGTTCAATTAGGTTTTCCTCTTAACCATCCACATATTAAAAAACCATGTCATTCCTTGTCAAGCTGCATGATTCAAATGCTTTTGAGAGATCACGACAAATCTAATTTAGTGGGCCATCAGCTCCAACAGACTCAAAGGACGGGAAGCAACAGAGACCTACAAACAAACAGTGACTACCAGTAAAGCAAAAAATGGAGACATTGGTGAGACGTCAACCGAGAAAGGGGATCAAAGTAAAGCAAAAAATGGAAATATTGGTGAGACGTCAACTGAGAAAGGGGATCAAATTAAAGTGATACTACGGAAGATTATCGAGAATTCAGATCTGCAATATCAAGTGTTTCTTCCAACAGAAGATTATTCAAGAATTCAGATCTGCAATATCAAGTGTTTCTTCTCATCACAAAAAGTTAACAGAATGATATTATTCAAGTCAAGGGGAGAAAAATCTATGAAGACTCCACGGTTACTTGGAAGTGTGAATCCAAGTACTCACTAGGATATGGGGTCAGTCTTCATCCAAATGTTGTGTAGCATTCAGGCTCATCGAATATCTTGTGTACCATGGGTCAATTTAATCAGCAATGTTGTTGAGAGAGAGTTTGTGGAGCACATGAAGTTTTCACCTCCTCCTTTAGTCAAATTACAGATAGCAAATTCAAGATCTGTTAAAGAAGATCAAGTAGATTGAAGATCAAAGAAGATCAAAAAGATTAAAGATCCGTCAAAGAAGATCATGCTGAAGGAACATCCGTCAAAGGTTGTGTGTAATGAAGTTCAAGCTAACAAAGTTCTTACTCAAAGCAATTACAAAAGGAAGCAGGCATGTGGTGTAAAAAGCTAATACAAAGTATCTATGTACCAGCTTGAGGGGGAGTCTTGAGAATGTTGAAGAACTTACTTCCCAACATGCAATGTCCTTGGAGTAGTAATCAAAATCATTGACTTGGTCGGTGGATCCAAGTGGCTGGAATAATAATAATAATAATGTATCCAATATGAAGACCTAATTATTCATTCTGGGAACTTTCCCTGAACTTATGTAGGCCACAGATCATAGTGTTAAGATTACTCCAATCTAGGACTGTTTATTTCATTCCAATCCAAGGCAGAGACTATGAGATGAATGGCTGAATCATTGAAACATGGGCTCAATGTCTCAGCAAATTGCAGTAAGGAACCTTACATCTTCAGCATGGTACAAAATCGCCACATGTACCAAAATGAAAAACTAAAGCATATCACCTTCAATATTTTCAGCCGCTCAACAAGGTCATGTCTCGTAAAACCTTTCCTGGTGTTCGCCCTAACATTATGCGAGGGCAGCTTCAAATCAGCCATACAGAAGAGACAATATTATTTAGTGGAAAAAAAAAAAAAAAAAAAAAAGAGGAAGAAGGAATTCAAACAGAACCTTAAGCTATAACTGGGATCACTGTTATTCCAAATCAGCAGTTTCATGGCTTCCTCTAGCCCAAAATATTTTCTCCATCTCCTTACCATCCACTGCATAGAAGGTACAACACCATGAGCACCTGGATAATAGTTATGGATTGACTACGATGTTTAAATGATGTGTATAAGATAAATAAGTTATTTCATTCTCTCTTACGATAGATGATCCTAGCCGCCAACTGGACAACTATTGCCCTATGCTAGCCATCAGTTGGACCTTTTTTCAGCTGCCCATTTGTGATTTGTGATTCTCAAAACAGAAGAAGTCGTCCAAGTTCCAACTGGCAGGGCCACGGAAATATCTAAGTGGAGTTTCATTGGTGGTACACTGGACAACAGATCCATTATAGAGCCCATAAGATGCAGTGGATCTGGTACATGTGTCATGCTGTGAAATTTAAGATACTTAAGAAAACTGATATTCTGGTGCTCAGGTTTTTTTTTTTTTCTTTTTTTTCTTTTTCTTTCTTTTTTACACAATTGGACTCATATCATTTGCTGGGATATAAAAGTGGAACACACAAGGCCCACCATTGGGCAATATAACTTTCATATCATGATAGATATTCAAGAGAATGACAAGCATTCTCCAAAATCCGATTGTATAGCTAACATCATCCAATAAGTGAAATATGATTATACGGCATCAAATGATTGGACCACCAGATTAATGGTTTAGATTGCCAACATTTGGTAAGAAAATGGTACTTATCTCAATTGTCCTTCATAAAGTACCTAAGATTTAAAGGATCAAGTTGCTCAAAAGCAAATAAATAGTTACAGGCATACCACTGGATGGGAATAAATAGTGGCAAGGGCACGAGCTTGTGCACGATCATCGCCTTCAAGTTTTGGCAGGGGAAGTGAGTTTTTCTCCTAAATCAAGAGATGAAAAGAAGGCTGTTAAGTTTGCCACACGTACCAGTGATTGCTGAGAAATTATTAGAAAAATAACAAACCTTAAGTAACAGTAGCTTCCTGAGAATTCCATTCACCATGTTACCTGCACCAGGCCTAAGAGCAACCTTTGCAAGCCTGACATTCTGGAATTTCAGAAAAGACACCTCAAAAAATAACACCAATGGTTACATTGGAATATAAAGTCCATGGAAAATGGTAAAAGCACTACGCAGGCTCTATCATACCCAGATGCTTGTGTATGCCTAACGTATCCTTCTCAGAAGGATTTGACTCTTGTACTGGTACTCAATATTGCACCAATACTTGTACGATACAGTGTCCACATATCCTACTGCAGTCAGTTCATATTTCAGAGAGCTCTATTAAGGATTAACCTTATTATTTTCAACATAACAAGAATCAAAAGGCTGTAAGCAATAAAAAAAAATACAATAATATAGAAATGTTCTATAGGTGAAAGCAATACTCTGCATCAAATGTCACACATAAAATGTAAATTTTAATTATGGATAGGACAGCCATGTCCATATCCATGTCCTGGATATTTAAAAGTGTAGTCATATCCCAATTATCTGTGTCCCCATTTGTAGCTGTAACCGTGTCCAGGCATCATGGTGCAGGCTATTTAATCCCATGTTTTCCTCCCAAAAAGGATATTTGAAAGATTCAGACTTAGCATGAAATGTGGGAAATTTTTATTTGGAAAAGAAAGTAAAACCCCTCATCCCCAAAAAAGTCAGCACCCATGAGCCTAAATTTTGGTTTGCAAGAAACTACTGACGACCAAAATCACTCTATAATGACGAAGCAACATCAGAAGGAAAACCAGTTACATCTAAAAAGCAGTCCAAAAACTCTCTTGGACTAATGGACTCACTAGATGAGAGTGATTCAAGTAGAACCATGGAGCCCGCATATTACAAATCTAAGCCATCCAAAACAAATGTCCTCCTCTCGAATAGGATAAGGCCAAATTTCACTCCAACAAGAGTTTGTCCCACCTTGACCGAGTATATATGAAATATGTGACATGTTTTATACATAATCAATAAATCCGCATGTCTTACACATTATCAATCATTTGCTAAACCTTACAATGGGACTCTTAAGTAGTGGTTTGTGGAGTTTCCCATCACCAATTGGTTTTGGGATTACTGGTTAGCAACTTTGAGATGGTATCAAAGCCAAAACGTCTTGGGTTTGAAACTACATAGGGAAAAAATGCCCCATGCCGCGTTATGTGTTTGTACGGGCACAAGTGCATAGAGCAAGAAGGCCCCATGTCGCGTTGTAGTCTTGTGCAGGGGTGTGCTTCAGGTCTGGGTGGTGTCCCACCCAAGGGGGGGTTTTAGGTAGTTGTTTGTGCAGTTTCCCATATCACCAATTGGTTTTGGGATTATTGGCTAGCAACTTTGAGAGGGACAAACTCTTATGGGTGAAGTTTGACCACATTCCTACAAGACTATGGCATCTATTTTGAGCAGTTTAGATTTTTAATAGGTAGGCCCTCTGTGGAGTTCCGTTTGAATCACTCATGCATCTCATTTCTGAGCCTCATAGGATCCAATTCTCTCGAAAGAAAGATGATCGGGTATAAGACCAGAAAAAGAACATTAAAGAAAAATCAATCACATGTTTCAAAAGAACTCACTTTCAAATTACAAGCAACTAAAACAATCAGAAATTATGGGGCTGCCAGAAGAAAAGTGTAGTTTGCCCAGATCTCAAGATCAGAAAAGTGAGGACCATGGTCCTCTATTTTAAGCTAGTGGCAGATCTTAGGCAAAGAAAATCTCCCAGAAGATCATACGCATCCAGTCTTAAGACTTTTCTGTCAAATGTTAACTATTGCTATGTTTCCGTCCAAAAACATCTATTTGCTGAATAGAAAACAAAGGTTTAGGATTCTCCCATCTGGGAGACTTTTGTTGCATAAATTATTCACAATAGATCCATCATATCAAAGAGTGTAGATAACATAAACCATGGACCCCACTTCACATGATAGCCCGAGCAAATTCTTTTTAAATCTGAATGTGGACGCAATGGAAGTGAATACCTCATCTACAACAGCATATGGTGGCATCTCAAGCTTGAGAATCTCGTAGAAACCAATTCGAAGAATCTGAAGGCATAAACATATTAGATAAGGTTGGGTTGAAAAAAATGTGTTGCAAAATTTTGTTATCAAGAAAAAATCTTGATATTGCTCTCTTGGTGACCAAAACTGCAAGATTCAGCAATGTAATGTCAAACAAACAAGCTCAAAGCTGAATATATATAATATATTAATATCCTAATAACAAATAAGTTGGAAACAACGCACACCAGGCCTTCTAAAATGCAGTGAGTTTCAGTGTGTGGCATCTTCCAGGTGCTCATCTTCTTGTGTTGAATGAATCTCCAGGTAATTACGTCTTGGAACATTCTTGTTCTTGATAAAAACTCATAACCGGATGGTTTTGTAATAGTTTTTTAAGGCATTGCTGTCATCTCCTAAACCTATAGTGTCCATCTCGTTTACACTTAGTCTTGTAACTGTTATTAAGAAGTGAGGTGAACTACATTTCAATTTCTTTCCATTTCAATCTTCTTCTTGAGTATGAAGGTAAAATTTATTAAACCACAAAAGAACCACGAAAGAACAAAGCCACCAAAAAACAAACCCAAAAACAACAAACACCAAAACAAAAACCTAACAAGAAAAGAGGAAACTAAACATCAAACGAAAGAGATGAACAAAGAGCTCCTTCCCCAGCAAGAGCATCCGCCATGACATTAGCATATCTTAAAATACGACTAAAAGAGGCACCCAACTACCGCGATATATCCTGCACCTCCTTGATCCAACCACCAACCTCCAAGGATAAGAAGAATTATCAGAACCCCACTGAATAGCTGAAGAGTGATAACCTTCAAGAACAGCATTGAAACAGCCCATTTGACACAACTCATGGCAGCCCACCAAAAGAGCAAAAACTTCAACTTCATTAGCATCCAAAGCCTCTAAAGGCCCTGAAAAACTTCTAACAACTATTCCAATCGATTCTCTAACATCACCACCAATTCCACCTCTTCTAGTTGAGCAAATAAAGCTCCCATCAAAAATGATCTTAAGGATACCCAAAGGAGGATGCATCCAAATAACTCTTTTCACAAATTTATGGCACCAACCTCCATTCAAAATAGCCATCCAATATCTATGGAGATCATGAAGATCAATTCCTTCAAACTCCTTTCTACTTCTCACCCACTCCGACAAAGACCAAACTATGGAACGGACAACCTCATCCATGAGTTGCTCTTATTCCTAAACACTCTATTGTTCCTCTCCAGCCAGAGCTTCCAAAGGGTAGCATATAACACAAGCTTCCACAAATTTCTCAATTCTCATTTCAGTCTTGTAACTACCATAGATGAAAAAAAAATATCAATTTCATACCAAATTCATGGCACCTGGTCAGTGACATTACGAGAAATTGATGAAGACATCACAGAGATACCAAGTGGATCCAAGGAACCCACTTGCTACATTAGGAAATTAAAGATTATAAAAAAGAGTTTAATTGTTGGTTAGAATTAACGATAGGGTTTAGTTAGATACGAAACATTAGAAAAGCCTCCTAGAGCAACATGTGCATTCAGTTCCGGAGTTCATGATATTTGCCTGCTTCCTTCGTGGAAATTCTTGTTATTAGTTATCTAAGAAATGGATGTGTGCCCTTCCAAGTATCATTTAGCATAGGCCGAAGGCCCCAAGACACAGGAGTGAGGCCTATTGTCACAGGGTAAATTTTTGCGTCACTAATACCATCTGGCAGAAAAGGCTCCAATAGCTTAGCGAACCACTCAATCACCAATTACAATTTACAAGTCATAAGAAGGAAAGAACTCAAGTAAGAGATAGATAAGATGCAGCACATAGATCGCTTGATTACGATGGCACCAGCCATTTTCTTATTAATCAAAATCATGGGACAAGCACTTAGTCACTTACAAACATTACAACCAAAATCTCTACAACTCTCTCAGATCTCCAAAACTATCTCTATGGAACTTCTATCTTCAGGATCACTCCTCCCTTTTTCCTCCCCCCACTCCCCAAACGTGGATCTGCAACCATGCAAGACATGTTGACCAATCAGTCAATGCCACCAAGGATAACTGCTTGCCTACTTGGCCGAATTAGAGATTGCCATTCCTACCCAAAATAACCAACTCATGGCAACTGTTGTCTGCACAGTTGAATGACACCAGACATGCAACTGTTGGTCCAAGCAACCAGCCACCTGGATTTTCACCTTTCCCAAACATGACTGCCATGGCAAATTCCTACCCACTGCCCAAGTGGCTGCCATGTCATTCTTAGTCAATCCAAGGCATCTAGCACCTCTTACAAGTGTTGAGGAATGTTACACCATCTACCAGATCCTCTTGCAAGCCACATGGGCCCAAGCACAAGGGGAAGATGTCCGGTACACCAATCCAGCAAAACAAGCCCACCATACATGTCCCACATGGAAATTGTGCCCACCAAGGCCTTCCAAGAACCATACATAGGCTTTCCAAGCCATACAGGGACATTAAAGTCCATACGAAATGCATCGGCCCAAGGGTCCACCCGCTGGTCATCACTCAATTTCATGGGGAGCCCTTCTATAGGACAAAAATTGTGAAAATTTTGGGTGGAATTCACAATAATTGAAGTACAGAAAATATGAGAAATAATGATTTTGAGCAAAAATTGTATTTCTCATTCGTTTCTAATTTATTTTACATGGGATCGAATGTTCTGGCCTTGTGGGTGCAAGCTGTTTACACTGCATTTTTTACAACTCCCCCATCTAGCCTTAGATGACCTCAAAATGACAAAAATACAGAAATAATACAAAATGCAGAAAATACTGTGAACCCCCGATCGGCTGTTCAAAGACAGATCATCACGCCCATTGAAGTCCTCAAGAACAGCAGCCCAAGATATAGCCTTTCACTCTGCCATCTAAGCCACCTCACTAGGCACCAATGACTTGTCCATAGAAGTATGCTAATTTTGCTTCTCCTATAATGACCAAAGAATAGCACAAAAAACTCATCAAGGAGACCTTTATACTAGAAGTTTCTATTTGGAAGCTTCATCCTCTTTTGGAGTCTTTTCAGCGAAGTCTGTCTATGTTACTCTTCAATTCATGGATGGGGTCCTCAATCAAGGAGGTTACTCTAACCTTTGGAAAATTAAGGCTCCCAGATTATCGCTGTTGGACTTGCATCTTATGATAAGCTCTTAGCAGTTGATGATCTTCGGAAGCAACATCACGGTACAGTGGTAAATGGATGCATTTTGTGTTCATGAGCTGCAAAGTTTGTTTGTCATATACTAATTCATTGAGCTTTTGCCAGGAAGGTTCAGTGTTAGCATCTTTTAGTCTTTTGGGTAATAAGGGTGATGCCAAGAAATGGTGAATAACTTTGTTGGTAGCTTGGAAGTTTGGGTTTCAGACTCATCCAGGTAGTATCTAACAGTAACTCACTGATGACGGAATTGTTATGTAATCTCTAATAATTGCTGGAACTTCAACCAGAAAACTAGTCTGACTCAGATTGATTTGAATCAATCCAGATTAGTGTACATCTGGTCCAGGCCAGCCCAATTAGTATGCATTTTGAGTGACCCCTTCCAATTTACATAAAAAATTGTCAGTAGTCCAAGTTATGTTTATTCATTACTATTTTCTGTCTCTTTGTTCTGCATCTTTTTCATTTCAGCTTCGTAATTTCTTTATCTCCGCCAAACGTTTTCGTTTCTTTTCATTCTAGGTGTCCTATTTCCATTACTCTTGCAACAAAGGAGGACTTACGTCTAGTGATACTGTTGGGAAGTCCCACATCCCACATAGCATAAGTCCTGAGTTGGATAAGGCTTCATATACCTGTTTGGGCCTCCACCTATCGGCCTAAGCTTTTGAGTTGGTACATGGTTTCTTATATGGTATCAGAGCGGGTTTCGATCCCGTTATTCTTGTGTAGCCCATGTGGATCCTGTCATTCTTGTGTAGCCCACGTGGCAAGCCCGTCCATTAAATCTATTGGGCCTACACGTGAGGGGGACTGTTGGGAAGTCCCCCATCCCACATCGCCTAAGTCCTAAGTTGTACAAGGCTTCATATACCTGTTTGGGCCTTCCACCTATCAGCTTAAGCTTTTGAGTTGGCACATGGTTTCTTACAGATATCATCTTCAGTACTCACATAGTTCTCCAGAAAATTATGTTCTCTCTCTTTGAATTTCTTCTCATTTTTCTTGTTCCTAGATAAGTTTTATCGCTAATTTTTTTTAATGAAGTATTGATTAATAGAGTGCAGTCAAGAAAAAGTGGATCCAACTACTAGATGTAGTAGAAACATCCTGTCTAACAAGTAACAAGAAACCAAAGCATCTGCCTCAAATTTGCAGGAAAAGATAAGCATTAGAAAGAAAATTTTGGTTTCTGTTGCATCACATCTCTTTCCTATTTTCTCCCATTTTCCATCATTTCTTCTTTGCTGTGCTTCCGGTTATTTCCATTTAACTTAGGTCAGCTTATCCATTTATGAATTCCATAACAAAGCACTCCTTTCATGATTCATTCACTATCCTTTTCTAAGTTATCTACCACTCTCTCCTAATGCATTTATTCATATCTCAAGTAATCAAACATAATCCCATGGTCTAGTTTCATTTTTTTGGTTTATAAATTCAAAAATCATATTTTCTTACACATTATATTGAACTAAAGAATGTAACCGTTAGATATCTCAAATTCTATCACATCAATTTTAACTACTTCGATCACAAACTCACAATCCTTTCTTCAAGATCCTCCACGCTCATGACAGCTATTTGAATCTGTCATCCATACCCAAATCTCAGATCATCTCTCTCACATATTGCACTATATGTTCAGATCACCATACACGCTACAGCAGCTCTCTTCTTTCTCATTTGTCTAACACCCCTTCAGATGACCTTCTCTGGATTTTTCTTATACACAGTTACCCATCAATAAATCCTTCTTGGTTTCCATATTTATTTAATCATTCAAAATCTTCATCATAACTACCATCAAATTAGATGGAAACCTTCTTAAACAAAACCAAGTTGTCTCTCTCATCAAGACACAACATTGATCAGGAAGCTTGATGTACCTATGGAGCCCATCTCTTCTCCATAGGATCTCCTCAACAGTGTATGGGAAAGATTGTTCTAATGATCTACTGGAATCCAATTCAAATAATGTTCATTTGGCATAGCCTAACCAGATTCTTCTGTGGGGTCTGCTCAGCTTCTTTGTACTAGTGTGTCGCTGTGTTAATTCTCATTTTTTATCCTGAAAGGTTAACAATCTTGAACTGGAAACCCTGTGCTTAGGACAATTAGCACAGCTTAAAGGAACTTGCCAATCTTGTACTTCATGGCTTATGTAGTTCCCATAATATACATTCAATTAACTGTGATAACATACAATGAAATCATCTCCCGATTTTGTCCAACTTTCAGTTCATATACCTGCAAGAGAAGAGGTTCCATGTCTCTAAACATCTTCTCATCCTTGCACAATGACAGTATCAAATGATCAAGGTAACGCCTCCAACGAACTGCACCTCCAACAATGTCTGTCACCTGTAACATAAAGAATTGTAACCAATGTGCACTTAATAATTATGGTGGCATCTTTCTCTCAATAGCAAAAAGAAAAACGTCATTAAAACTTTATTTTAAAAACAATGAATCAGCCGAGTATAGTTTTAGTAAAAAAATCTTAAAACTACAAAATAAAAAAAATAAAATAAAAAAATAGAAGACTTAAGCAAGCAAAGTTCCCCTTTTTATACAAATGAGAAGTATGCAAGCAAAACTTCACCAACAGGCTAAAAGGTTATCTTGACAAGAGATAAATGAATAGAAAACATCCGAGACACCTTATCTCTAATCCTATAAGATTAAAGAAACTAATGGCTGGCTCCCCTTTGTAACATTACTGAGCCCTCACCCATCAAGAATGGGCTTATAACATAAATACTTTTAACAATTTAAACCCTTGAAATATAGGATGTCCATCAGACAGACGGACGAATGAGCCTCATTCAATTTGAATCTAGGTTTGCAGTATGGAAGCACATTTGGAGTGCATCAGATTAGACAAAGTTGATCCTGATTGGATCTTGTTGCCCATTTACAATACAACACTAATGTGTATGACGTCTATCGAGATGGACTACGTTAGATAAGCTGGGTAAGTCAACGGACCGGACCCAGTCCAAGTCTTGATAAGATTTTGAACATTCATTTGGGGCTTGTCAGGTCCACTCACTGCCCTGGTTTTGGGATTCAATGCATCGAACCCATTTAAAAAACATTCCGCTGGAAAATCAACTTTCAAAGTCTAACTAGTTGAACTAGTCCATTCACCATCCAAAAGGGTAAGAAAATATTTTGATAGGAAAGCAAAAGAAATCTTCAGAATGTAGAAGGTAGCTCTGAGAACTTTCACATATATTGTTGCACCACGAAGGTGGAAGTGCAAACATAAGGAAAAACTTCCTCGTGCTAGGAGAGTGATAATGACACCAAAAAAGAGCTGCACGACAAAAGGAAACTCAATTTTGGTTATTTAGTACATGATAGTATTTTATTCACAAACCCTGCAGGAGTTCTCTTTCCCAGTCTCATCAAACATATCATCTGGTAGGTTTCTAATTCCCGTACACCATCATGGCTGAAAACTGTGTCAAACAACTGAGAACACCAACCCACCTAAATCATGCATTCTCTTCATCTACATATGAATCATTCAACTTACTCTATTTTTACTATCAACTTCATACTAAAAATTTTCATCTAAGGATTGGTCTATCGATGCTCCACACATCAAATCAGTTGTTTGGGTCACCTAAAAGACTATGGTTTTCGGCTGAGAGTTAAACTATTTCCTCCATTATAAACTGGAATGGTCTTTCCACATATTATAAAAGCATGTTTCTAACATAAAAGCAAATGATTTCAGAGATTAAAAAACAAATAAATAAACTATATAAAATGGAACAGGACTCTTAAAAGCAATTATACCAATCTGATATCTCTATCATCCAAATCTCGGGTGCGAAACCCTAGTGTCCTTTCAACGTAACCCATCTCATTCTCACCAGAATTCTTCCCTTTGTCATTCAGAAGGTCTGCAAATGCACCACCTAGCTCTATCCGCAGCAATCTTACTGCAGAAACTACAACAACAAAAAGAAATATAATATCATCACCATCCATCCTAAATGCCTTGAATAATTCTAAAAACAATATAAAAACTATGACATCTGACATCATAGATTCTACCTTTGTGGCTGCTCAACAATTCTCTCCCAAAGTTCTAAAATATATACAACGTACAACCAAAAAAAAAACCCACTAAAACTAAAACACCCAAATCATTTTTTATAGCCAAAAAAAAAAAAAAAACTTCCATCAACACATCGATTGACTCCCTGTACCACCGAAGCTAGGCCATTGGTTTAGCTCCTCGCCATCACTCACAGGCGCACGTTAGCAGAGCAACGCACAATGCTAACGTGCGCCGGCGAGGGAGAAAACCACTTAAAACTGAAAGCTGCAAGAGGGCATCGAAATTACCTGCCCTGTGAGGGGAAACCTCCGAATTCAGGTTCTGGGTCTTCTTCCAACTCCCGAAATGCCCTGAAATCCCAAACCCCATTCATCAAAAAAGAACTCGTATTGGGACACTTACAGAAACCCAGAAACCGCTACCAAGAGCAAGCTAGCACAGCACCGGGCTGCGTGGCTAATGTGCACCGGGGCGACCATCTGCCCAAAAAAAAAAAGAGAAACCCAAGTGAAATCTATCCAAGAAGAAGCGGTTTAACAGTTACCTGATCGGTTTGAATTGGGTCTCTTGTCTTTCACTGCGCTGTTGACAGCTCGGAGAGAAAGAAATCCATTGTTAGATTTGAATGGAGTTGTTGTGCGAGGATATTTGTTGCAGAGAGAGAGATTCGAGTGAGAAGAGATAGAGAAGAAGGGAGAGAAGCGATGAAGCGCAGTTGTAGTTGTTGTTGTTGCTGTTCCCTCCATTGGTTTTGTTTTTGCAGAGAAACGAAGCGATGGAGTTCGCGAGAGCAGACAGAGCGAGTTACAAATTACAAACAAGATATGATTTTGCATGTCACTAGAATTGCAAAAAGAACCCCCGGGGCTTGTGGGCCCACTTATCTTTGATGACCCTAGCATACAATGTGCTACTCTTGAGTGATTGTTCTAGTGGGTTTATTAGATGTGGGTCCAGGGTCTCATATCATAGAATCCGGGATATGATTATGAGTCTCTAGATTGTCTAACTCTGCAAGGTTAGGTCCAACTGTCTGAATATTAGAGCCTCTCCAAAATGAAGGGTATCCATTTCAATGAGACTAACATGGCCAAGTATCATGCAAATTGAATAGTTTTAATTATTTACCTATTTTATTTTATTAGTATCATGATCTTCTCACATTCTCCTTGCATCATTTTTATATTTGATCTGATAATGTTATTGGCATTTTTGAGAATTTGACTATATGTGGCCATGTGTGCTTCAACATTCTTTTCAATTTATCATAGCATTTTCAGGTTTTTTCTAACCAAGGTGATATGACAGAGTGTTTCCAGTAGGTTATTTTTCTTCTAAATGGTTTTCTTCTTTCCTTTTTTTTTAATTAATCATTGACTCCATGTTGTGTCAGTTTTGTTTAAATATCGAAGTTCTATATTGTAGTTATTTGAAAGTGCACAGAGGCTGTAGACTACAGATTTGGAGATTTGCATGATGATGAATGTACCATGAAAAAATAAGCACACAAGACATGAGAATGATATTATCGATCTAATGATCATAAGGCTCAAGATTATGTCAATAAGTTTTTCAAAATGGAAAGAAAATAGCTATATAGTTCTATTTGATTTTTTTTTTTTTTTTTTTTGGTAGAAACATCTTGTTGATGTTATATAGTTCTATTTGATTGCATGCTGACAGAGAGTATGTATTCATAAATAAGGCTATCTTGGAAAGTACAACTCATAAAGCATATATTGTATAAATGAGATTAGGCTCTGCTGCTGCCACTGCCGCTGCCATTGTTCATGAAACAAATGCGTAATGTGTGCTAGAGATTAGGTAGTAGTAGTATACAATGCCAAATATGTGAGATAGAAAGAGGCGGTGGAGAGAGGAAGATAGAAAGAGGAGAGAGAGGAAGAGGAAGATAGAGGGAGAGAAAGGAGAGGGCCGGACATTGAGTTATAAAGAGGGAGAAACGAATTTGAGTGTTTGAATTTGTGTGTAGTGTGGATGAAGAGGGACAAATGAAAGGATACTCTTGGATGAGGTAGTTTTTTTTTTCTTTTACTAATTTCAAAATTTGAGAGGTGTTACTTGGTCCCATATGCTAATGTGGCCTTTATGCTAGATCTATTTGCACTCAAAATTCCAGTGCCTTGTTGACCGTTTCTCAACTTCAAAGAGAAAGAATATTTTCTCGGAGGGAGTTGGGAGAGTTGGGGTGATGTCCTTTTAAGAAGTGAGAGAAGTTATTTTAAAAAATAAAGGAAACAAAAAGGTTGAAAAGATCTCCAAAATATCATATTTTATGGCATTTAATTAAATGTTAATTTCTTTTTCAAGTAACAATGATAATTAATATTTTATTCATGAGATTTAAAAATCTTTTCAAAAATTTAAGAGGAAAAATGAAAATGATGAAATCCAAATCCAAAATACCTTGGGTTCTTGTGTGCAAGATATTTTTTAACTAATGCAGAATGCTTTTTGAAGAAATTAAAAGTAAATCAATCCTCAATCAAAGAGATTAAGAAAACTCATTTCAATAAATTGTGAAAAAATAAGAAAAAATGAGATGATGAAATTCACTTCCAAAACACCATATCTCGTAACATTAGAGATCTTTTTTAATCAATAAAAATTTTCAAAAAAGTATAAGACTTTTAGCTCTTTTTCAAAAAAGTACATGATAAATTAGATATTCTAAAATGGTATAAAAGTTTTCCATAGTTTTTCCAAGTCCTTTCCAATGGCTTCTCTCTATTACTAGCAACTTTATTTTAAAAATCACAAAAATACCCTTATGAAAGTATAAAAAGACAATTCTTGTTACTTGGAAAATCTTCAAAAAAGTATCAAACTTTTGGCTCATTCTCAAATATATAAATATATGGAAAATTGAATATTTCAAAGTAGTATAAAGTTCTCCATAATTCCATAGTTATTTCAAGTCCTCTCCGATACTTTCTCTCCAATCATCAGGCAACTAAAAAATAGGGGTGTGGACTAAAGATCCATATATAATAGATGGTTGTTTTGCCCCACCAACATCCAATCACATTTATTCTATTTGGACCATTGCTTTTATAAACAAAATATTATTATTATTGTGTTGACTAAATATGTTTGAATTAGATTAAAGGACTGTCGCGACCCCGGACAGAGACCCAGGCCGGCGACACGATTTCCTTCCTGCGGTGAGGATCCCAAGGAACGGAAACTCACACGATCAAGTATGCGGAAGCATGTAGCAAATCGCATCAAGACATAACATGAACCATATTATAAACCATGTGTCACAAAAAGGAATCATACAATGACACATATGAACAATCATTAAGATGTAATTTCAGATTAGATCAAGTTCCAAAGTTAACAAAAGTGAGCTAAAGTTAAGATTACAATCCCCATAAACAGCTAACAAAAGCCAATACATTTCAAAAGAACCAAAAGATGAAACCCTAGCAAAAAGAATCGCGTCTCAAAATCCCGCCCAATGTCTAGATGGCGTAGTCGGGCTACCACTCTCGAGCAGGCGGCGGCTCAACCGCCTCTTCAGGATGCTCCTCCTCAAGGGCAACATCGCCTGCTCCTGGGCACCAAAGCAAACAATGATCAAACATGACGGTTTGGCAAGAAATCAATTTAGGAAAGAACAATAGTTCAATAAAAGTTTGAAAGAAACAATGATAAAGCCATTTACAAAATTTAAACCAATTCATGCCTAAGATACAATTCAAATAAACAAAACTAGCATTGATACATATAATATCATGAATAGTAAATCCGTATTAAGCTCATCATTTCTCTATCATATATGATGACAAGAGAAGCAAAGACAAAGCAAAACAAAACAAAGCAAAGCAAAATCCCACGCTACTCGAGGTAGACGGGGCACCGGCCGTGGAACTGAAACAAAACAAAGATGTGTATATAAATTCACGACTAATCTACAGATAGTCCAAATGTTTAAGGACCCTCGAACAAGTGGATCAAACTAAAGGAGCAATCCAAGCCCAGTGGTGTTCACTTATATTCATGAATGCACAAAACACAACGATACATATACAAAACGGATCGAATTGGGGGAAAATCACTTGTCAAAACAAGGCAAAGCGATGCTAAATGAAAATAGCATAAGCTATATTCATATCGAACTTAGGAAGTGATCCCCTTTTTTATATATAAACCATTCAAAACAAAGCTTATACTTGAAATTCAAGATGGTTGCAAAAACAATATTCGACAGGTCAAGACTAAGATTTCGAAAAAAGCTTCACGAGTATATGTTAAGACCTTTCAATTGACTCTTGCGTATTTGAAACCCGAATGTCGAAAGTAAAAAATGAATTAGTGCCCCCAAAGCTAGAACATTTCAGATTTCAAATGCACAATATCAAGTTAAAAGCCCCTAGACATATCCTAGTTTTTCATTCCTTCAAAAACTCATTTTTCTGCACTTCGTCAAAATCTAGAGCATAACTCAGGTTCACTCGAGCGGGTAACCGTCTACTCGAGCGGACTGTCCTAGAGACTTGCTCGCTCGAGCAGGCAAAGTCTCTAACCATCGCCTTGCCAGACAGAGGCCAACTCGCTCGAGCAAGCATCTACCCGATCGAGCGAGCTTGGCTTTTGGCCTGGCGGTCCGCTCGAGCGGGCTTCTATGCGCTAGCGAATAGGCTGCTGCCTGGCTCGCTGAATGCAAAAAATGCTTTCGTTTTGCACCATTTTTCTGATCCCTTCTCCATTCTTTTCATTTCTGTGCCGACCTGCAATTCCCTGAGCCTCCATGCTCTCAAAGGGATCATTTCCAAGCATTACAACTAATTCTCATCACAATTAAACCATTCATCTTCACATCTCCATTTTCCATCAAAATAAAGCAAATTACCAAACATGACATAGATTTCCAAATCAAAATAGAAAATTCAAGATTTAGAAAAGCAATTAACATCAAATTCATGTAAAGGAATGAAAGCCAAACTATGAAGAGTTTACAATGACATGGTTAGAAAGCTTAGTAACAAAAATGATGCACTTTGAAAGCAAAATGCAACTCATATCACACATGCATCAACAATCCTATAATGATCACTTGCCTTAGCCCAAGTGTCCAAACCAAAACCCTCTTCAAGGTCCTGCCAAGAGCCGAGCCAAGAAATCTACAAAAACCCCAAATAAAACCACTCAAACCAACAATTTTTGACAACCAAAACCCCATTTCGAAAATGGGTTCTAGAGGAGTTAATAAAGCTCCATTAAAGAGGTAAAGAAGAGCCCTTACCTGAAGCGAACCAAACAAAAAGTAAGGAAGAAGAAAAAGTAGTTGTCCAGCTGGAATTTCCAAATAAATGGTAGAGGTGAGAAGCTTGGAAGGAGGGGAAGAAGAATTTGTGCTGCTCAGATTTCCAATCTAAGTTCTATAAGCAAGGCATGCAAAGGAAGAAGGGACAAGAAAGAGTTTTGTCTTCTCAGCTCTAAGTTTGTAAACAGTTGCCGGAAATTCTGATATCAAACGTGGGAGAGGCAAGAGGTGGGTTTTGAGTTGAGTGGATTGTGGGTCCCACTAAGACTAATACTTCACATGGCTAAAATATGATCTTGCGGGCCCCAGACGAGATCGACGAAGAAGGATAAAATGATCCTTGAAAAATCTAATTTTCAAAAAGTATAATTTGACATATTTTTAAAATTTCGAAATTCATGTCCAGATTTGAATGTAAAAAGACAATTTCACCCTTCTGGGCTAAAACTTGAGTTTCTGGACTTCGAACAAAGACGGATTGAATATGAAAGTTATGAATAACAATGAAACCATACAAAATCCATAAAAATCAGAATTTTATCAAAAATCCAGAAATACCCTCCCGTGCTCACACGTGTAATCAAGGCATCCCTAAGCGTGTCTGGCTCAAACCAAACGCTCTTAAAATTCCCAAAGCTACGTCCAAGACTTAGTCAAAACGTATTCTAACCTAATGATCACTAAACCCATTTAAGACTAAGCACTTAGTTAATTAACACTAATCGAACTAATTTGGGTCAGGGTCTGACAAGGACATTCAACTTTTCACAACTTTTCCAAAGCCCTAACAACCATTGTTACTACCACAATCATTCCAAATTACAACAATAAATAATAAACACGGTGAATCAAAATAGTTGTTATGTGATTGGAGAAAAACTACTGAAAAACTACCGGAGAGGACTTGATTGAAAAAACTATGAAAAATATTTAAATTATTTTGAAATATTCAATTTTAGTTATTCTTTTTTGAAAATGAGCTAAAAGTTTTATATTTTTTTGAAAATTTTCCTTTAATCAATGCCAAATGCTTTAAAAAAATAAAAAATAACTCAATTCCAAATCAAAGAGATTAAAAAGTTTATATCAACAAATCAAGAAAAAGATAAAGAAAAAAAATGAGAAGATGATGAAATCCCATTTTAACAACTCGTGATTGCACGAGCAACTTCCATAGGTGCAAGTCAATGGTATTTCTATCAAAAAGAAAAGAAGGGCTTGTTGTACTAGGTCTGAAGGTGGCATGTGTGGAATTTCAAGTCAAATGTTATGGAATCAAAGTATTTGAGGATTTGTTAGCACTGTCCTAATATCATATGCGATACCAAATGATTAGAGTGGATGCATTTTGTTCTATGTTTTTTATTTTTATTTTTCTTTAAGTCCATGTTTTATAAGGATTTTTACCAAAAAGAAAAAACTCTTGAATCCCTAAAATACATAAGAGTACCCAAAGACTATATCCACATAAGAGGGCCTCCCACTCTTGTTTTTTTCTTTACTTCTATACCCCATTCTTGTAGTTTTCATTTTCATTGAAAAAAAAATGAGTATAGATAGGCCTAAATTTCACTACACTCCATTGCTAACATGAGAGAGGTCCTCAGTTGGACAAGGACAAGGTGAAGAAAGGAAAAAAAAAGGCAACTACCCCAAAATGGTTAAAAAATATATAATTCCCGCAGAGCTTTTCGTAAAAGAAAGAACACTCTAAAAGTGACAATTTTACCCTTAAGCTTGCGATATCCTAGGGTTGTAGGATATTTTATGGTGTGATATCCTAGATCTATACAATATCGAACCATGTGCTACAGCTATAGGATATCGAACAATCACCCTTTCCTGCCTAAACCTAAAGCACATATTCACCACGAATTCATAGCTTTGTTTTATCTTCATCATTTCTACTTCGTGGATTCCTAAGTTAGGGCTCTTACTATAGTTTTCCATCATACAGAGTTCATCCATTTCAGTCATCACAAGAGGTATGTGGGACCTATCTTCTTTGTGACCTAAGCTACTAAAGATCACTAGTGTCTCCGTAAAAGAAGCTGCAAAAAGTGAAGAAGGAGAATGGACTAGAAATACACCTCTCTGCCATATCACAAGCAAGATGGTAATATAAAAAGCGAGGAAAAACCATAAGAGAATCGAAGAAGATGAACGTTAGTGAAAAGGTTTTTTACACAGTAGTTTTTCTCTGTTTATCGGAAAGCATCAAACTCTTCAGTAAAAAGGAAGAAGGGAAAAGGGTATAAGATTTATGAATTTGTGAGATATCCTACAGACCTAGGATCATAACTTTTAGAGCGTCCTTTCATGTATGAACAACTTTACGAGAGTTGTATTATTTTCGATTGGGCAATTGTCAGATATAAGAGTAGCCGCACGATCATTATCCTTAAATACGGTCATCATCCCTAAATGTTGTAAAAACCATAAATTGAAGTACATAACTTCTTATTTCACAATTGGCTTATTATCAAATTAATCACATATTAAACACATGATATGATGAATTTGCTGGTGGGTCCAATTCTAAATGGGAGCTGCTATTGGCACACAAGAAATTTCCCTTCCCACACACACATTTAAAAAAAAAAAAACCTATGAAGTTACATTTTTGCCCACCCTCCTTTCTCTCCCAACCACCTTCCTTCCACCTCTGACGCTACCTTGCATTGGTGGCGGCCACCGGCTTCAGCCTGGGATGGCGGCGGATCCCTCTCCTTCCCTCCATTCCCTCCCTTTCCCTCTCCCTTTCACATTGTTCTCTCTCTCCCTTCTCCCTTTCTCTCCCTCCCCATCTCCACCTCTGGCCTGGACCGACGGTGGCAACTGGCTCCGGCCAGGACTGGATGGGCCAAAGAAAGGAAAGGAGAGGGAGAAGGAGAGGAAGAGAGATGGGGAGGGAGGAAAGCCAAGGAAAGGAAGTGAGAGGGAGGAAGAGAGAGGGAGGGGAGGCGAGGGAGAGAAGTTGTCGCCGGTCTTGGCCCTAGCCTGAGATGGGGAGGGAGAGAAAGGGAGAAGGGAGAGGGGAAACAGTGGTAGAGGGAGAGGGAGAAGTTGTCGCCGGTCTAGGCCCGAGCCTGAGATGGGGAGGGAGAGAGAAAACAGTGGGAAAGGGAGACGGAGAGTTGCCGCCGATCCAGGCTCGAGCATGAGATGGGGAGGGAGAGAAAGGGAAAAGAGAGAGAAAAAACAATGGGAGAGGGAGAGGAAAAGGGAGGAGAGGGATCCGCCACCGCCCCGGGCCGGTGGCCGCCGCCGTTGTAGGGCAACGCCTGGAGGGGGAGAGATGGGGGAAGAGAAAGGAGGAGGGTGGGCAAAAATGTAACTTCATAGGGTTTTTTTTTTTTTTTTTTTTAAATGAGTGTGTGGGAAGGGAGATTTTTTGTGTGCCAATAGCAGCTCCCTTCTAAATTGGCTAAAATTTGTCCCACTGCCACTGTTCAAAGGGACCATTGGATCATTGATCTTTACATTTATATATGTCGGCCACATTGATCAATATACAGGAAAGGCGGGAAAGAATTCTCTAAGACCTGTCCTCGGAGATCCAAATGCCAATATTTTTGCATGGGAAAACAACCCCATTCATGGCGAACATTACTTTTTAACCCAATGGCATTTCCATGAAGGAGGAAATAACAAAGCACTTGGGAGCATTATGCTCAGTCTTACATGGCTTCTTCTTCTTCTTCCCTTGAATTGCCTGTTTTCATAGACACCAACCTTGGAACCCATTTAGCCATGACTGTGTCTCCCCACATTACAGCAAGTGATCTCAAAAGTAAGGAAAAAGCCATCTTTTCTACTCGAGTATCTTCTAATCAATTAATTATTTTATATTCTTCTTAATCTCCAAAACCTTTTTGTTGATTGATGCTTTGTATTTCAATCATAATGGATTGTTGTCTCTGTTTCTTGAGGTGGGTTGTTGCTAATTTGTATTGTTCTAGTTTCTTTTAGGTGTTTAATTATTTTCTTTTTTCATCTTATTCTGTTTGTTTCTGAAAAAATGGGTTCTCGATGCACTTTTTGAAATGGGTCATTGCTGTTCTATCTTATTTTTCTTTCCATATAGAACTATGGAGATTTCAAGGGTTAGAAATATAATGAGGAAGTGGATTCAGTGCTATTTGATCGGTTCTGTACAAATGGGTTCTACCTTCGAAATAATGGTAAAGATCCTTTGGTGGGACCTACTATGAATGAGGTTATGTTGCCAAAAACTCCATTTGCAGTTTGTGAAAGGGTTGTCAGAGACACAATAAGCAAAGCCCACTGTTCCAATGGCTGGTTTTATTCGATGGCTTTGGTGTTCTGTTTATCACCTATCTGTGTTTAGGCCCACTGGATGATCAATGTGGATATTGATACATGACCATATCTACAGTGAATGTTTATTGTGAAGTATCATGACTTTTAGTCAAACGTTGTATAACCCTCATTATATGATCCTTGCCCCTTGTGAAAGTTTTGCAGAGTATGAGTTTTAAGCATGGGCAACAAAGGCTCATAGATGGGATTGAGAGTTTTGAAGACCATTCACATGGTGAGGCACTTGGTGGATGGGTCATTCCTTGACTTGGTGAAGCACTGCTTGGTGATTGAGGCCTTTGAAGATCATTTGCTGAGTTTTGTATCAACAACGCATAATATAATTCAAAAACTCAATTGACGAACTACATTCTTGTTCAATCATTCTTTATGGTTTGTTCATTTGTGACCTACCCTGTCAATGGGTTAAATCACTATATGCTTGTGCCAATGTACGGTGGAGATGTTTTTAAAGTTACTCAAACTATAAATTTTGGGCCTAAAACTTAAAAATTAAGGTTACAACCACGCGCTTCCTTTTATATTTTTTGCTTGATGTGACATTATTGGCATTTTGTATACATAGATACTCAGACAATCTCTACTATTGGGTAGGAGTTCTGTGTCAGAATTTGGAAATGTCAAAAATAAATTTTTATCTAGCATAGAATTATTCTAAGATTATTAAAATAAGTTCAAATTAAACCTTTGAGATGGAAAAATGTACAAAATTTCATCAACTGACTTAAACCTTTGCCATTTTGGCTCATGGGGAGAAATGCTCATATGCTAATGTCATTTATCTGATACACATGTGTCACATCCCAGACCCGAGAATTCCTTGATTAGAGTGGTTCCCAAGGCATGTGCGATCGACACTTAAATGTGCAACATTTAACCGCAAGACTACGGTGTCATCAAGTGGTAAAGGACTAAGAGTCTAGATTATCGTTCCCACGAGGAGAGGATGGAAGAAGCAATGAATCCAATTAAATGAGAGTTGAACTAAGATGGCTATTATAAACAATTGAAGTGAACAATTAAAACTATTAAACTATGCGTGAAAAATGGAATTAAAACAATTGAAATGTGAAACAAAATTAAAATTACTCTAATTAACAATTTAAAATATAAAAATGAATAAGATATAAGCTAGTCTAACAAGCTACGTTAAACTAGTGGATGAATGGTAGTGGAAATGGATGATTTAGGGTGAAAATGTGGTGTGAAATGTGTAGGATTTTAAAACAAGTTATGTGAGATGTGTATCTAACAATCTAGAAGTGAAAATAACAAATAAAATTAACAACAATCAAAACAAGAGATTAGGCAATCCAAAATCCACTAAGTATGTAATTAGTCCAACTAATGCATGTTCTAATTTAACTCCCAAATCTACAATTCAATTAGTAATCTCTTGCCTAATGGGATTGGATGATATAACAATGAAGATTAAAGTAAAGAAAATCGAATGCCAAGATCATAGATCATAACTTAACTACCCTAACAATTAATCATCAAAATCAAGCTACAAAAGATCAAAGATAAGGGCTCTAGAGCATGCTATATGAGAGAACTTAATCCAACTACAAAGCATCAATTGAGATTATCAAAGCAACAACTGTAGAGATAGAGCATGAGAAATGAGAGAGATTAGTACAATTAAATCTAAAATCTACTAATCAATCAAGGCACACGTAGGAAATTTAAACTAAAACATGCATGTAAATGAGCCAATCACATTACTTAACTTCAAAAGGAGAGCCTAATCTAAGAGCTTTAGCCACTAAACATCAAGAAAGAGCTCCAAATTTTCATTATTGATCTTCACTTACACACACTCTCTCTAGATTAGTTATTATTGACACCAAAAAAGTCACTTTGCCTCTTCAACATCAAGAAGCCACATGAAGCTGCATCCTCTACAAACAAGCAATGCTACTTCAAGCATCAGATCTTGTCAAAATCAAACAAAAACTGCAAAATCCTTCAAGACAGCCAAAAGAGAGGTAGACTTGAAGTTTCAGGTCATTCCGACATCATTTGGCCTAACTTCACTCCTCCAACAGCTAAACAGGCGCTTCCGGCAGCGACAGTGTCGAAGACATCAAAACTTCGATCAAAGCCTACGGAAGTTTCCAAGATACCTCCAAAAGGTTCCTTGTCAAATTTCAAGTCAAACCGACAACGTTTGACCCTCTATTAATGCTCGAGCAGCAAAATCAAGCCTCTCGGCAACGAGAACCACCGAGGCCATCACTCATCAAACAAAGTACATGAGTGGCTTCAACATGCTTCCAAAGGGCTGCACGTCGAATCTCAGGTCATTCCGACAACGTTTGAACAGACTTCGACGCTCCGAAAGAAAATCAAGCCTACCTGCGGCGGAGCACCCCGGGACCATGACATCCAAATCAAAGCTAAGAGATTGTCTAAAAAAGACTCCAATAGGCTCCTTGTCCAATTTCAGGTCGATCGAACATCGATTGACCGTATATCAAAGGTCGACATCTTCCTCGCGGCAAAATCAAGTCTAGCAGCAACGGGACCCCAAACGGCTTCAGAACTCAAATAAAATCCCATGGTTGGTCCTATCTATTGCTCAAGAGGCTTCACCTCAAATTTCGGGTCATTCCGACAACGTTTGACCTAGTTTCGACTCTTGACGGAAAATCAGCTAAAAAGTCTTCGGCTTTTCCAAAAAAGGGGAAACTTTGTGCTCCGGTTTTTTGTGACTTCTCGTCAAGTTTTCTTCAGGAAAATCAGGTGAATAATTGAGGAAATATTTCAAGAAAAATATAGGAGAAAAATGGAACGAAAAAGAAGAAGAAACGGCCAAAAAACGAAGCGACGACCAAAGGGGACAAAACCCCCATGGTCGCCGGCGACCCTGGAAATCCGAGTCGCCAGATTTTCCGACAATGGCCTGTTTTCCGATCTTTTCCACGTTTCGAGAGTTCCAGCCCCTGTGATTTTCCAAAAATCCAATTCTTGATGCTTGAAAATGACGGATCTTCGTCAAAATCTCGGATCTGCCGTCAAGTGCATGAAATCATCACTGATCGCTCCAAGATCGCCGACCGGCTGACCAAGAAAGTACACTTTCTGTCCAACCGATCGAGAAATCGACAAGACAGATGTTACTGGCCCACTAACATCAATCAATGTCTGAAATTACATCCCCATCCGACATCAAACAACATGTGGATCCATCGGCGATCTTCAGCTGAAGAATTCCAAAAGACGTGGCGCGGCCCGCGACTCTTCAAATGCCCCGGCGACCACTTAATGCTATTAATTGACCCGTTTTATGAAAACTTAATGCGGTCATTAAACCATTATTTTAGACAGCCCAATCAGAAGCAAACAAATGGGAGTTACAAGTCCAAGCAATCATGGCATTATAACCATGAAACTCCCCTCATCATGGAGATTAAAGGCGATTAAATGCCCATCATTCTCCATCGGCCAATCATAAGTCAAGAAAAAGGAGTTACAAAATCAAGAAATAAAAACTTATAACTCCTCTCATCATCGAGCATCAATGCCATCAATGCTCATAAACCCACCTTATAGTCACCAAAAGGCTATAAAAGGGGGGTCGTTCCAAGAAGAAAAGATCCAGAGAAAATCCCGGAAAAATCCAAGAAATTCACAGACACATAGAGAGTCAGAAAATCCTGAAGAAACTCTGCTGCAACGCCGCAAGGTGATTGAAGTCCCTTAGGGGGCCACCCCCCCAGGGCAAAGCTCTTCCTCTTCTTCTATCCAACATGGCCTAAGCGCGGCTTTTCAGCCCGTTTACTTAGTTTTTTATGGGATATAGGACCTCCCCTTGGTCTTTATCCTCTAAAAAACTGAGGTAAGAGCCAAGCCAAAGAATCAAAGCATCAAGCGTTCTCATCTGAAGGACGATGGCGAAGTCCATACATGACTTGCGACCGTCGATCTGAACATGTTCCCACAATCTCCTGAGAAGTTAGATCCATTTTTTTCCTTTTCTATTGAACTTTGTATTTTTTAAAGAGACAAAAAAAATAACAATTCTTGTCTTTCATTATTGATAAGATTTGTAAATTACCTTTCACGGAAAAAATCGTCTTTCACGGTAAACAAACAAAAAATCACCTCCTACGGCATTCTAAAAAATCTTGTCTCTTTTCTTAAATATCTATGCAATTTGAAAAGTTAGAAAAAATGATTGATTTCCTTTCTACTTGTGAAGGTGAATCTCCGGATCATCACCACTTCAAATTCCAAGTAGAATAGAAAATCTGGCATACTTGTACAAAAAATATTGATACCCGCTTTTCTCTTCCGCCGGACCCCAGCGGCCCCCGGGGTGGAAGGAGAGGACGAAAGGCCAGGTCCATTAGTTACAAGGAAGCTCCTAACTACAATCTAAAAGTAAAATTGCAAAATGACTAACTTGCTAAAAGATCTCCTTTTCACACTCTACAAATGCATTCCAATTTGTAGGAACATTGAAGACATTTGATTGGCTCATTTCATTTCATAATAATTGCTTCTATTTGATTGGTTGCAACTTGAAGGCTTTTGATTGACTCATTTGCTTTCACATTGATTGCTTGAATTTGATTTGGAGGCATTTCATTGGCTCTTTTACTTTCACGATAGCTTCAATTTGATTGGTTGCAACAAACTTTCCTTCCAAAAAGATATCTCATATCCTTTCACATGGATTTGTGACATAGCAAACATTGATTGGTGGATTAGTGGAGGGGTGAGTTGGATGGAATATTTTATAGGTGAAAAAAATAATATGCAATTGTTGGCATTTGAACCTATAACCTATTTCATACCAACCCAAGCTCTAATCAATATACTAACCACTCCTTTGAGTTAAGAAATGACTTCTTTTATCCTTAAAGTTTTCTCCTCTTATTTTGGAATTCTTCAACACTTCACCAAGACTCTTTCAATAAGATTTCTTCATGTAGCTTCTTTATTTGAAATCTCTTCTTGATGCCTTAAATCACTAGCCGAAAGGTTGGGATAATCGTGGGGTCCACCTACACAAGAGATATTATATAAAAATGCGCTACAAATAATCGGATTTATGCATGATAATCCGATAATCCGTTAATGTAATAGAATGATAAAATCTCTGTGTAAAGCAAATGATATGCACATGAGATGTAGATAGAATTCGGACTAATGAGGGGTAAAATATGCAATATTTAACACTCATCAATATGAAACACGTATTCCCGTGAACTCGCACCTGTTCCGGACCAAGTCCGAATTCACGAAGGAGAAAATTCCACATTTCATGTGTGAGCATTACTCACTGACACTTGTCAAAGATCATTTATTTGAGGAAACATGTACAATATCAATATCAAAGTCATGAGCAGTCCATTAACCAATCCATTACATAACAATTAGTCTTACCAAAGCTAATAATTTAAACCTACAATATATACTCAACTAATTGCAAGATTAACTATCTAGTATCAAATCATAAATACCACTGTTGTACGTACTCTGTAAGGTTTTAGAGAGTTGGCTAATTCATTGGTTATGGACAAAATAGGGACTCTTAAAATTGTAATTTTATTTAGAATGGACTGCCCAAGTTTGACAGCGAAGAAGAAAGTTGTTCTGGGAACTGACAGAGTTCTGTTTTGTCCATAACCAATGAATTAGCCAACTCTCTAAAACCTTACAATCTCCCCATTTGGCAATTCATGAACAAAACTCCTATTACACAAAAATCTGCCCAAGCTTTAACACTAAAACTTATCCGGACAAAAACTCCTCCAAAACTGTACACAGAAGTCTTGATCTACAAATCCCTGCAAACCTTTTCACTAGATCAAGTATAATATCATAGAAGTTAAAAAAAAAATCAAAAAGCATTCAGTATATTATCATCATCACATCATAACTCCCCCTTTTTGTTCATAAATTGACAAGGGTAAATAGAGAAGAGAGAATCAAAAGTCAGTAGAGATGGAAAGTCTTAAGCAAAAGACTTATATCAACATGTAATGTCACCAGCGGAGTTAAAATTCTCCCAAACTAAACATTAACCATAAACGCAACAAAAGTTCAACAATCAAAGAAAATAGAAGAAAGTCATAGTCAACAAAATGAGAAGGGTCAGAAGACACAATAACAGTCACTGATGTCCAAGTCAAGCAAGGATTTCAGCTAAGCTTGATCAACAGAGTTAAAACGGCCATCCATTGCATTAAGCCTTGCATCAAAATGGTGTTGCATGGCTTGAATTTGTTATGCAAGAAGTGCAACTTGATCTGCATCCCCCTGTTGCTCCCCCTGTACATTTGCATTAGGGGCTTCTTCCACCTCTATCTCCTCCCTGAATAACTGGTGGAACGTGAGCGGACGATTGAGCCAAGGGACGAGCATTTATAGGATTCCTAATTCGCTGACTTAGCTCATTTGTCTTCTTTGGAACTTCTTTCCACAAAAGAAACTCAGATATGAAAGCAATAAATGGTAGATTGGAGTTGCTTTTGGCAGAAAGCATCTTGAAGAAGACATTCAGAATCACTTGAGGGACGTTCACTTGCTTCCCGTGCCAATGAAGTATAAAAGATAGCCATTCTTATGGCTCACATCAGAGGTGTGTCCCCTTGGTTCTAAATTTTAGCAAACAAAACGATTCAAAAACCGGTATTCCTCTGTCAGATTGCCATGAAGGATGCAGCCACTGGGCCAAGGTGTTTCTTCTCCACACAAAGTAGTGTCAATCATGTCATAATTAATCTGTACTTGACTATCTTCTGGAAAAGGATAATCAACACCTTCAATAATTGGAATGTTAAGAAATTCAGAAATTTCTTCGGCTGTTATGTTAATCCATTTTCCATGAACAAAAGTCTTCAAAGAATCAGAAGATATAGGCTCCAGATTGTTGTAGAATCCCCAAACCCAATCAGGGTAAATCTCCTTGATTTCAAATTTCAACAAGGAATCCCAATTCCTGTTTGTAAGACTCCGACAAACTGCTTTTTCAAGAAGAGCATCATCAACTTCCCTTTCAGACTCAACAGTTCTTTTCATGAACTGTTCTTGGAAGAGAATAGATTTGTTCAGAGAAGGGAAGCGATGACGATCAAATTGAGGCTAGGATGTAAAAGACTAAGTGTGAGTTCTCTTTTTGGGAACCATAGAAAAATTCTCAAAAATCCTGCAATGAAGATCTTAAACTCATGTTACAATGTAACAAAAAATCCTCCAAAGTACTCTCACTCTTTGATATTGCACAAGTCATTCGAGATACTTAGCAAATCAAAGAAAACAACACAAATCCCCAAGGTAACCCAATCTTCAAATCAAACTCTTTCCAAACTAAGATCCAATATCCTCATTCCAAAAAGATCCATAGATGATATTCATATTCATTCAACGCCCCAAAACCAAATCACAACAAACGTAGGATGTAAGAAATAAAGTAGAATATTAGGAAAAGAAATGAGGAAGATGTCATTCATGAATCCATGGTTGAAAATCTCGGCCGATACTGGTTCGTATCGGCCGATACGAACCGGTATCGACATGTACCGGTATGATATTTTTATGGGAAACCGGTATCGGTATCTCCCATGAAAATATCGCCAAAAAATTGGAATGTATCGGCTGATATTTTGAATATATCGGTTGAACCGATATATCGGCCGATATTATTCAAAATATCGATCAATGCATGGTGTTGTTTCTTCTTCCCTAACCCTTCTTCTTGCAGGTCAAGAAGGACAAAAAAAAAATAGAGAATGTTGCAGCAATAGGAAACAGAGATTGAATGAGAGGATAAGGAGAAGAAAGTACCTGGATTGGCTCCACCACTGTAGCTGGCCGGCTGCACAAATCGAGCACTCTTTCCACTTCCTTCTTCCCTTCCTCTCCTCTCTTACCCTGTTTTTCCTCTTCCTCTTCTTCTCCTCCCCTTTCCTCTCTTTCCTTTCCTTTTCTTTTCCCCTTCTTCTTTTTCTCCTTTCCCTGTTTCGTTTCCGGCCCTTTCTTCTCTTTCCTTTCCTTTTCTCTTCCCCCCCTTCTTTTTCTCCTTTCCCTCTTTCGTTTCCAGTTTCCCTCCTCTATTACAGTTCCACAATTGACGAAATGAAGTATGATGAAAGAAACGAAGGCAATTAGGGTTTCTTTCCATCAATGATAATCAGTTGAGCATGTAACACATTAAAACCGTGCCACCTTATGGGTCCCACAATGGAACCCACCTACATTAAATCCAAACCGTTCAAAATAACTCTCCCTCCCTCTATTATGCCCTAAGAAAGTTTCATTGTAATTGAAAATTTCCATACCATTAAATTAATCAATCAACCAATTTTCTTAAAAAATCAATCTAACAAGAACACATCTCCTTATAAAATAAAACTAGCAAATCATGTAGCTGGGTTTACTATGAAGACTATAAGTTTTCCAAACTATCCTCACTATTTTTAATTACACCTTACTAAAAGGGTGTAATTATCTTAAATCTAAACCACTCAAAAGATAAATGCACCTTGTCTGGTCCTTTAAATTCTTTTTTTACTCAAATAGGAGTTCGGCCCAGTGACCTAACCACTTATAAGGGTAATAATGCAAATCATGTAACGTGACCAATTCAATTGTGGCCCAACTATGATTCGAGTAAAATTTTTATAAAGCTATTACAAGAGGTGATAGTTATTTTTAATGGTTAGGACTTTAGATATGGTTACATTAATCGATTCATAAATTATAAGAATGGACACAGTTTATACATTAGAATTTGACATATTCAATAAATTAATATTAGCTATCGATACATGATCTTATGACTTAGACTTAGAGGGACCGGTATTTTGACTTGTAGTTGTTGCTAATGGGAAAAAACATTGTTTATGAACATTTTGACGCCCAAGTGCTTTATGATTTATCTATCCCACTATCATGTTTCTGATTTTAATATGTCATCTTCAGGGTCTTGAATTTCACAACTTATTTGATGATTGAGTTAGTATTAAATGATGATTGATATGTTATCTTTATTTTCTTATATTTTACACTAATAAATTGATCATGAGCATCAATAATGGTTGCATCATATGAAATACTGGAGAAGATAGCGAACTGCGACACAAAGATGACTCATAACTTAAAGTGACCGAGATTTTGATTTATTGTTGCTACTAATGGAAAAAAATATTGTTTTCCATTTCTAATATTCTAGATTTTTTGGATATTTATGCGAATTTTTTTGGATTAAAAAAAAATTCACACCACGACGACCGCGATGGACCGATATCCGCAACCGAGACCAATATCATATTGGTTTTTTGGCCCGGCCGATACCGCGACCGAGACCGAGATTTTAAACCATGCATGAATCCCTAAATAATATCCAATCAATCCAAGTAAAATCTACAAACGAAACATACCTCTAGAAAATGAGAAATGGAATGAACGATGGAGAATGAAAAAGAAGTAGATTGACGCAAAAAGGAAATACCTTTTGAAGAAGGTCTAATGAAGTGCACACAGCAGAGGAGAAAGGTGTCAAAAATGGTGTCTAGGTCTTGGAGGAATAGGAAATGAAGTGAAAAAGAAAGAAAGAAAAACGAGGGTGGACGTTGACCTCAACAATCCCTCCCTTAACGGCACACCCGCCGCGACTCCTACTGCGAACTCGCAAAATACTTGTCCCGTGACTCGAACACCTGACATACCAGGTTCTGATACCAATTGTAGGATCTTACACCCCATTGAGCTACACTTATCCCAAAACCATTTGGTAATAGGACACGACACAACAATAGTTTTATGGTGAGGGCGAGAGCTTGACCACAATTATGACCGCTCAGGAGCTAGGGTGGACGTTGACCTCACCGTACTCTGACAATCGAAGCTAACCATTAACCTTACCGATCAGATCTCCAATATGGAGAATTAACATTTATCCTTTTCGGTAACCTGGATCCCTATGACACCAAGTGTAGCACCATGAATACGAAGCTTCAACACATGCTATTCTAATTAGAATTTAAAGACGAATAAATTCAAGAGGTCAAACAATAGTCTACTAGGAACATTGTGCATTTATGAAGAAATCATGCTTTTCGAATAAAAATTAAACACTTTACATTCTAGTTGGCTACCATATAAGCTCATCCATCATCTCCTTTAAAGAGAAGGAATCATTGGGATGCCACTAAGGGCTCGGCCAAAGGTCCTCCTGGTGATCCGAGTTCTGGAGTTCCGGTGCTCTAGACTGTTTACTGTACAGCGATGTTCAACTCTAAACCTAGATTCAAACCCGTTGAGTATCATCCGGTCGAAGCTTAGTAGTACCGACTGTCAATTTGTATGGTCTCAATCCATCAGATGATAATAAATTGATTCATTTATTTATTTATCAATATTATCATGCTTTCCTTTCATGAGATGAATGATGTTTTATTACTTAATGCATATAACCAATACATATGACATGATGGTTCATGAGATAAACCGAGTCCCATTAATATATTAGATGTGATGTATGTGTATGAATGAGATCCACATATAGGAGACATCTGTCGCAAATCTTATACTTAAATATCTTCACAACCAGTGATGAGATTGGGCATCTCATCTAATAAGGTTGTAACACTTTGATCACAATGAGATAGTGTGATTTGTCTCGACCATCAGAATGTAAGATTCTGGATCATAGTGCTGGTACATTTTATGTATTTAAGGACCATAATAAGCACCTTATGGAACATTGTCTTTACTTTAAGGCCTGCTCTCATAATTATGTAGCAATAAGCTCTCAATCCTGAGACATTGATGAACTCAAGTTTCTGTCTATTCATTTGCTTTGAGCCACCAATAAGTGAGGCTAACTATAGGTCAACACTTCGGTGTCTTAGGTACGTGGTAGTAGGACCGTGGGAACATTGAATGGTTAAGATGAAATCTATCTATACTATCCCCTTTGCCAATTAATGGATTTATCATTAGTAAGTGCTCACCCATTTCAATTAAGAGTTAATTAGATAGTACTGATGATTATTGTGATTGATTGGGTCTTAAGGATCACAAGATATTGATCCAATTATTGTGGACAGGACCAATTGATCCATGGATATTGATAGAGGGGTCTACTTGTGGTAATAGGGAAATTTAGGGTCTTCTTTGTAATTTATTCCAAAGACTGGAGTGCAATTACATTTATATAGTGGAGTTATTTGTAATTAACTATGGGCCTGGATTGCACATGAGATGTGGGGTTGCGTCTCCCAGTTGGAGTCAGCTTTCTATGGAATTCCTAGTGGTTTCCACACTAGCCCAAGTTATTATAAAGTTACTTATCCTACTTGAACTCTAAAAGGAAAAGAAATATAAAGTTACTAATCATATTTGAAATGAGATTTCTAATTGTGATGTAAGTTACTAATTATTGTGGAAGTAAGATTTCTGTTTCAATTAGTAAAAAAGGAGGTTGCTTAAGGCTATAAATAATGGAGAAAAGGGGCTGGACGTCCCATGCTATTCCGTACATAGGGATTCATGCCCAGCCCCTTCTAAGTAAGTGTTGCACATCTCTTCTACTTCCTCTTCTAGTTTCTCTTCCGGTTTCCTTAAGAGCTTCTAGGTGGTTTTCACTTGAAGATCCCACCATTTTTCTTGAGAAAAGAGATCTGAAAGCGGGTCATAGCGTGGAAGACAACAAGGTCTTAGAGATCCTAATTTGCTACAAGAAAAGTTCTTGTTCAAGCTAATTGTCTTCTTCTCCATTTGAGCACAACCGAGCTCCAAAGGTATAATCTACTTCCTTGTATGTTGTAGCTTTTGTGGTTGCTTGATTGTTGCTGGTTTCAAATAGAGTTTATTACTGTACATGGTTGGCGAGTTTGAGGGATTAAATCCTGGATGTGGTTTATGGCCTTATGGATACTTGATCCCTGAGTCAAAGTGGGTCAAAAAGTTTTGAAAACCTATCCACGAGGCCCACCTACTTCCAACAATGACTCATTCGATTCAATCAATAGGATTTACGTAAGACTTTTACATTCAATTCATTTCGAATCTTTTCAGTTCTATTCTATTCATTCTATTCATTCTAGTCATTTCAATCAATCTAGTCATATTTAGTAAGTCCGCTATTCACATCAATGTATGATAAATTTATAGGACATTTGCAATAATACTTGAGCAGTAATACGAATAATGCATATAAGCAATTATTGAACATTTGAATTCAATAATAAAGTCAATAACAGTATGCAAATGCAATTCAATTCATAGAATCAAGGAGATTTACTAGCCAAATCTAATCTAATTACCCGCCGTCTCTAACCATCCATTTCGATATAGTTTTAGGTAATTCGATGCAAGTACTACATTTTATTAGTGTCACTTTGTGTGTGTCGTGGTACACCTAAGTCCCTAAACCAACACCCATGGTAAAGTACTAGACGAACGGATAGGCAAATGAGATGATCTCAGCCCAAGATTTCTCATGTGTTACAATTCCATCAAACCTAGTTAATTGATTAGGGTTTACATGTCTAGAGGCTGACAAGGTCAATCCTATCACACCCTAAGAACCTTATTGGTTTAGTGTTTTTGCCACAATCATTCTCAGGGATTGATTATGAAGGGTTTAGTCCATGGGTTCCAATCTAGGGTCCAAACTAGGTTTAAAGTCTCTTTTCCCAAAAGAGATAGTCCTAGTTCATTGATCCACATTTTCACTTTCTCTGCCAACCTCTGATCATGAGGACATGTGGACCATTGATTTCTACGTTCCAAGAGCTTTCCAACCATGTGGAACTCCAAAATCCGATGTATGGATCAAAAGTTATGGTAGTTCAAAGTTGCCATTGCTCAGCCCACTAGGCCAACTTGCTATAGCGAGCTGGATCTCGCTATAGCGAGATACCTTGCCTTTTGGCCATCCGAGCCAACAGCATGTCTCAGGGTTCGCTATAGCGAGCCTTCAGGTCCTGAACAACTTTTTGGCAGAGTTTTGCCCTTATTCAACTGATTTCCATCCTTTTCTCTCACAAGCCTTTCCAAAGGCTATACCTGCATGAAAGAGAGCCTCCATGCTCTTCCAAACACCATTCAATCTATCCATTCTAATATACATTTTAATTTCCATTGTGTTACAAAAGAAGCCGTTTTGACATTAACAATCTAACAAATGGAAAAGGCTGAATTAGCATTTAATGGAATAATATCACTCAATCAATGAAACAATCACATGCATAACTCTAAATTGCTCAATACTTGCCTTGTTTAGGTGCTTTACACTCTAATAATTCTCTTAAACTCAATTTGGCCAAAACCTCCAAAATACTAGCTCATAAGAAACTCCTACAATGATTAATAAATAGATTAGAGCTAATCACTATGCATGTAATGAAATTGGGTTCCTATAGTCATGGAGATAAGTAGAATGAAGCATTAGTTTGAGGCTTTCTTACCAATGAAGGAAGAGAAAGAAGATGGTGATGCTACAATGATTACAGCTATAATGAGAGAGAAGGTGCATGCACTTCTTAACAATCCTAATTGCCATTTCAAGTAGGATGAAGGGATTGGGAGAGAGATGGCTTACCAATGGGCTGTGTAGTGAGTTGGAAGAGGTGAATGAGAGCTTGTAGGACCTAGAGATGATGTTGAAGAAGACATAATCTAAAGCACCCACATGCAGGAGCTCCCCTTTGATGCTTTGAGAAGAAGAAGCTGAGAGAAGGAGAAGCTCTTGGCTGGAATGAATGAAGAAGGAAAGTAAGGGACGATGGAATGGGTTTAATTGAATGGAACTTTCCTTCCATTGCATGCAAGTCCATGTTGTTTAGGAAGATTTGGGAAAAAGGGCTTGGGCTGTCTTGGTTTGGAAATGGGCCGAGTTGGGTTCAAATGAATTGGGTCCAATTGAGTTGGGTTCGATCATGGAAGCGATGTAGGGCAAATGCTTGATGTAATGCACATGAAGGCCCACTCATACTAGAAATACACACATAAATAAAACTATTAAAAGGTCATAACTCTGGGTCAAATCCCACTAATCCAACTAATCCAACATAAAATTGCCCAAAACAAATATTATACACCTAATCAAGATTAATTAGGTATCAAATACACTTAGACGGGGTCAGTGTCTAACAACATATTTATCTAAATAGGGTTATATAATGTGCTCCTCTATAATGGTATCTTGCATGTTATCATCATCCAATATTCTCCGAGTTTTCCTTGCATTAAAGCACTATATTGGAAACTCCCCTCACCAAAATGGAAAAAAAAAGAAAAAGAAAACAAGAATAGAATCATGATGTTAGCTTTCTCACAATCAGATGTCTATCGACTATCTGTGACATTTTGTACTCAACATTTCGTATTAAAATCATAGAAAGCATAGATTTTGACATGCAAACTTTGCAGCAACTTTAAAAAAAATAAATAAATAAATAAAATGTATACTTTTGGGGATGAGAAAGTTGAAAACGACTCCTTTTCATTTTTTTGGTAGAGTATTGCGGGCACAATAAAATCTTCCCAATTTTTTCCTACGTTCTTAACTCATTATAACGAGGGCCTGGAGATCTCTCCTCGTGTTGTATGCTCAGATCATCTCCATAATGCTACAGAAACCCCTGGTACGCCTCCCTTCTCTTTCCCTTTGTATTTCTCTCTCCCTCTCTCTGTACCACTTCCTAAAACTCCAATCTCTCCCACAGGCCTAATGATCCATTTCATCCTCGTATTCTTCTTCTCTTCTTTTCTTTTTTTACTTTTCCTTTTTTTTCCTTCTCTCCTCTCACCTTTCCCCTCCCCCACATCCTCTTTCTTCTTTTTCTTCTTTTTTATTTTCATCTCTCTCTCTCTTCTCCTTGCCCTTTGATATTTCTAATTTTTTTCCTCCATCTCTCTCACCTCTCTTATTCTCAGTCCTTCTGTTTCTCTCTTCTCTGTTCCCTCTTCCTCTATCCTGTTACACCCTATCCCGAGTTAATTAGGATTAACTCTAATTAATTGAGATTAACATGATTTAAGTATGATTAATCAAGATAAATGTGCTTAGTGATCAAATTGGATTAAATTATGCATGAGAGATTAAATGAAGCATAATGAACAAGTTTGAAGGAGATTAACTTAGTAAAGTGATTTTTAAACCTGAATTAGTCAAGTTAAGGACTTTTTCGTAAAATTTGATTTATACGTATTTCGTCGGATACGGTAAAATTTGATGTCAACATGTGTGTTTTGACGAGTACAATAATTTTCATAATACTTTTGTTTTCATTTGACTTCAAATGAAACAAGTGGGTCTTAAATTGACTCAAACTTGAAATAGGTATAAAATATGGGGGGGGGGGGGTGCGTATAAAATTGACTTTATAAGAATGGTGAGTCACCCATTTGTAGTCGGTGAAATGTGTTTTCAGCTAAAAATACAAAGAGAAGGAGTGCTTGAGTCTTTCTTCTTCGTTTCTTCTCTATCAAGTGTGAAGAAAAGGGATTTTTCAAGTGATTTTCGAAGAAAGGGCTGTGTACATCATCTTCTTCATCTCTTTGCTTGGTTTTTCTTGGAGTTGGAATCAAGAAAGCTTTGGGTTTCACTTTGTAGAACAACAAGGTTTGATTTGGATGATTTGTATCAAGTAAAGCTTGGAAAAGAAAGGGGTTTTGTGTTTTAACTCATCTATAAGGCAAGTATAAACCATGATTTATGTTTATGTGTTAATAGATATGATGTTTCTTGAGTTTGTTGAGTTTGGTTTCAATTTTAGATTTTGATTAAAATTATAGAATGATGGAATGGATTGTTGAGAGGGTTATAAGATAAATAAAAGTGTGGTTTTGATGTTGTGGATGTAGTTAATGATGGGGAAACAGGAGGTTTCAATTGTTATGTAGGTTAAGAATGGATTGTGTGTAAAGGAGAAGGAAGAAAAATGGGTTTCAGAGATCTTGAACAGAACTCGTTCCAGGTCCGATCGATCGGACAGTCCCTAACTGGGACATGTCTTCAGGCCGATCGATCGGAGGACTCTGTTGAGTCCTGTGAAAATTGTGATTTAAATGTGAAGAATTGTGATTTTAATGTTTTTCTAGGCGTATGAATAAATTATAAAATTAGTCTAATGACTAATTATATTATAACTAAGAGAGTTTATGAAATTAAGCTATTCCGAAAGTGATGTATTTGGTTTGGATCCAAGATTGGATTATGAATTAACCACAAGGTTAGTTAAAGCGAACTAGTTGCGATTCGATGATAAAGATTAGCTTGTAAAGCTAGTCTATTCAATATTGAGAAGTTAACTGAAGCTAATATGAGTCCAGAATTTGTTCTGAATTAAGGAAAAGAGCCTATTGATTTAATTAAGGCTATCAATGTTGTCTCGTCTCCATGGGTGTTAACTAAAAGATTTTTAATGTACAAAATATACATAAATTGTGATGTCCATCGAAAATAACATGTACATTAAATATCTGAGGTTACACTTAAATGGTTGTCATTGTTTAATTGAGTTGGTATAGTGAAATGAAATGAGTAATTGAATTGTTTATTGAGTCTGGCACTACATAGTAATTTCTATAAGCTCATTAGAGTTGTACTGCTGCAGCAAATTATTTGGGGGTGTTCCGGAACTCCGTGGTGATATCAGATGTCCCTGGCCCGGGCACTGATAAATCCCACAATATATGATTCCTTCCGTGTGGAAGATGTCATTCCTTACTTTTTAGTAAGATGTGATTTGAAATGAAATGCTATTGTAGATTGTCAAATGTTAAAGACTCTCGTTGATTTGAATTATATGTAATGGTATTAGTCTAACATTGGATTAGACAGCTTAAATGTGTATGTAGCGTGTTAAATCATGTACCTGTTTATACATTGCTGAATTGTCAAATTCATAGTGTTATTGATGGCATTACAGGCACAGCTGCCCATGCCGGTCCTTCTAAGGCCACAGCGCCAGCGGAGACGACCAATACGGTTCCTCCAGGAGGACTAGTTGAGTGGAAATGAACAATATCATATGAATGTGATATTGAATCGGAATTTAAAGGAAACTTTGAGAAGGGAAGTTGTATAAGAATGTTTCATACTTTTAATCCTTGCATTGTAATTAAATATGCAAGTGATTAGTTTGTACATGATGTAAATAAGTTTTGTTTTATACATGAACAATGTATATGTATATATGTTCCGCATAATGTGTAAATGATATCCCTTGTGAATTTTTATGTGGTTGAAGTTCACGGGAGTAAGTATGCGACACGACTCGGGGATAACTCAGATTAATCATAATCTCGGGCTCGGGTTGTGTCATATCTGTCACATCCCGGTCCCGAAATTACCTGGCCAAAGGTAATTCCCGAGGTGTGTCACGCGTACTCCCGTGTTCCTCACACCTGTTTCGGGTCAAGTATGAGTCACGAAGGAGAAAATTCCACTTTGCACGTGTGAAACATGCTCACAGACACCTGTCTTAGTACATTTGTCAGCGGAAGCATTAAATCTATTAAGTGGGTTCAGGGTGTAACAATATCCTCTATAGTGACAATCCCCATCACCATCTCTCTCTCCCACTCCTATCTCCCCTCCCCCACCAGCCACCCAACACAATCCCTCTGAATTTGTAAATCCCATGGAGCAAGCAACACTAGCAAGCCATCTGAATTTGTAAATCATGACAAGTGTATTCATTTCTATTGATTATATTTCTATAATTCCCTTTTTTAATTTTAGTACTATTGTTTCTGTTGGTTTTATTTTTGTAATTTCCTTTTTTAAAATGCAATACTTATGTTTCTGTTGGATATATTTCTGTAATTTCCTTTTATAAAGATGTAATACTGTTGTTTCTATTGGTTGTATTTCTGTAATTTCCTTTCTAGAAGATGTAACACTAAAATTAGGAATTGTTTGTCATGCAAGTTGCCTTCTCTGGACTCAGTCTAGACAGCAGTGGATTGGAAATAAGAGAAAAGGATAACCAAGTGCGGCGGTCTAAGAAACAAGTTTAAGGTATGATGTTTTGTTTTTTGAATTTGCATCACATTTGGTGGCTCCAATCAGGGATTGTTAGATCTGTCTACACTCATCTGGAATCGATCATTCATCCTAAATATCAATTATACAAAAATTTTGTTTATTTGTTCATCACTTGTGTCCAATTTCCATTTTTTTGTTCTACTCATATAAAAGACCTGAAGTCACTTCTGACTCAGAGTAAATGGAACATAATTGACAAATTATTTAACACTGTTGTGGTGTTTATTTGATTTTTTATTTTGAATGTTGTGGTAGTTGGGTGGGTGTTTTCATCCTTGTGCAACTGACATGTATGGATCCTGCAAAGGGCCTAACACAAACAAAATCCTGCACCTCTGCTGAGGCTCATGATCCCATAACCTCTTAGAAAGATGGGAAAAGAATTCACCTGTAAAATGAGGCATCCAGCGACGTCAGGCAAGGACAAGCAATGGATGCTTGAGAAAGAACACAACCCTTCAACACAAAAACTGACATGTATGGTGCTTCAATCTGTTGGATACTCAACTTGGGGCCATATCCCCAGATTAAGTGAGTGAAGGCTGACCTACACCAAATACTTCAGTACAGAATGACAAGCAGATTGCTCAATAGTTATAAAATAGAAATGCAGCATTCACTGATTACATGCACTCTTTTGGTTACAGTTGACTGACTAATAATTATAATATGCTTTTGAGTAGAATGAGCAAATCGTTTAGGACATAAATAGTACACTAGTTGGTTTTGTAAGCAAGAAAAAGTGAACCGGGTAGGACTTAATAAATAGTATACTAGTAGGTTAATAATTTTAATAGGCTTTTCAGCAAGAAAGAGAGAACCAGTTAGGACTTAAAAACACAGTGCACTACCTGCATGGGCACAGCAGATCGAAGATTTAAGGTCTTTCTAGATACACTACTAGTTCAAGTCCAGGCATTCTCCACTTAAGAGTAAGCTTCTAGATAAGTAGATTCTGTACGCACAGGAGTAAGCTTCTCGATTTCCTTTGAGCGTACATTCTCCAAGACTTTTATGACTCAGGAAATAATTTATATTGAACAAAGTAAAGCATGGTATCAAAACTAAAATTCTTTTTATCATAAGAAAGCATTTTCAAAGAAAGTAATTATTGGTAAAACAACAGTTACTAGTAGTTGATACCTGTCCAAAGGGGTGTATTCCAAAAACTTCATGTTGAGTACTCTTCCAATGCAGATAAATAGTTTGATTCAGATGGTGCCCTGTCAAAACCATGCATCCAGCATACATTAGCATTCTCTCGTAGTCTTGTAGAAGAGCCTGATGGGATAAAGTAATACATTTCTTACATGTATAAGTGTACAAATATTAAAGGAAATACAGAGCCAAATTACTTTCAACAAGTCATTCATAAAAAAATATTTAAATGGATCACCTTGCAAATTTAGTTGCAACATTCACTTCTCTTCAATCTTGAGATCCTTTCCCTTATAATTCAGATTACTTCAAGAGCTTAAGGTTGGCAGTCCACTTATATTTCCCCCTTGTTTTGGCCTGACTGTAAATTCCTCTTTAAACATTTTACTTGTGTTAAACCAAATAGGTATTACATATTTTATAACCTTTCTTTCTTCTATTTCTGTAACATAAGAAAAGAGAAAATATTCTGTTACCTTTCTTCTAAAAATCATAGAGAGAAAATATTGCAATTGATCATCTTGCAAATTCAGATGCAACATTCACTTCTCTTCAATCTTGAGATCCTCGCTCTTATAATTCAAATCATCAGCCTGTTTATGCCTGAGTGTGAACCCTAGAATATAAATAAAAATAAAAATCTTATCCTTATCCAATTAAGATATGGTGGGTTAAGGGAAAGAAGGAAAACATCAAAGTGATGACGTCAAATCATGCGAATTAACCCAGCTCATAAAGCCTCTAATGGTTTGTTCAACAAATCTTTTTTCATGGCCCATTAATGAGTAATAAAAATCAAATGGTTTCAAATTTTGTAAAAGAAAAAATATATGTTCCATCAGTTTACAGTCAGATGCAGAGTTCTCATGGTCTTCACCTAGTAGGTTTTCTTACGACAAATGCTTATCAAAATTCAAGATGCTCATCATAGAATAAAGCTAAACTTGAACCAAAAGCATCCCTCACTTGATAACAAATTTTGGTTGCCGGCATTGGTGACTCTTTGTTCGCTTGTGGATGCAAAATTAGATAAACCTCACAAGGCCAACTTAGTCACTTTAGTTAAATCCCATGTATTTTTTTTTGGTAAAAATCCCATGTAGTTTCTCATGAACACTTATAGCATTATCTATGCTTGCTTTTCATATTACCCTTTTGCCTTTTGTTTCCGAGGCTGCTAGTTCCCATTTGTTTTATTGTCATTTTTTATTACATCCTAACTCTTTTTAGTATCTGAATTCTGATGATATCCTACTTTTTATTGCAACCAAAATTTTTTTTTTTTATTTTTTTTTTATCATACTTTGTGTCAGATGCTTGCTTATGTGAGGTTGTAGTAAGTTGGGACCATTACTGTGTGACCCACAATGACTGCTTCATTTGGCTTTCAGTCACCGAAAAAGAGAAAGTTATGTTTGCGCCCAAAATGGCAACTGTGGTTCAAATGTGTCTACACTGTAATTTGTGAAATTTATCTTTGAAACCAATCCCACTACAATCTGTGATAGCTATAGCACGGAGAAGTATACCCAATAATCTCTTATATTTAGAGAACATTCAACTTAGAATTTATCATACCTTGTGAACAGTAATCTCTTTCATTAGTAGCCAATAAAGTCCATAAAGTTAATTTTATGTTCTTTCTTATTATGCAAAAATCGAAATGAACACTTTCCTTTTTAAATGAAGTGTTTGTACTACTACTACACTGCTTAAATCTTTGAACACTTGGCATTCACATCATTGTTTTGAGAACTATTATTCATCACTTTTGCATTTCAGTGTCCTCAATCTAGGGGTTGTTTATTTTCATAAAGTACATTAGAAGTAAATATTCAAGAATTCATCATCATTATAGTGGTGAATGAGACTTCTACCATGCAACAATGGAAATTTGTTTTCTGTTTCCATCATGTTATGTGAGAATCTAAATCTATTTTCCCTTTTCTTTTTAATATTAGATGGCAACTGTTGATGAGAATATAAGCTGCCAGCTGCACCCTCTGCCTGCCTGAGCACTCGAAAACCCTGAAGATCTTATCCATCCGCACGATCCAGTCATTTCCAACTAAAGGATCCTTCGTGTCGAAAACTCTGACGGTCCTCTCTTGAGGAACTTCTCGAAATCTCATTCTCCCGAATGGGCACAATTGCCTGAGCTGGCTAAGCAACTCTCTCTATAACCTCCATGACCTGGGTCTGAAACTGCCCAAAGCTCTGGGTTTGTTGCTGATGAGCTGAGCCTTGGGCCTCTTGAGATACAAGGAAAGCCTGGAGAAAGCATTGGAATCGCTGCTCTAAGTCGGGCTGCCCGTCAACCGATGGTGCGCTGGGTGGTGCCTCCTCTCCTGACATCTGTCAAGAGAAAATAACTTGAGTCAGTTTGAGTCCAATACTTAGGACTGCACTAAGTCTCCCCGATCCAACATCCTTACACGTATTTCAACACGAAATCCTGACCACGTCCTAAAGTTTCTAGTGTGTTTTATTTCCTAGAGACTTGCCTGCTCTGATACCATAAAAATGTAACGCCCCAATTTAGAATACTAAGTTTACTGCTAAGGTACCCGTAATTGGCGCGCTACTTCTTGGAAAATCCGAGAACTTCCAAGGTCGTAGGTCCACAGTGAGGTCCAATTTAAAACTTTTTACCAAATTATATAATCAATTGTTAAGTGAGGAAGCATATAGAAAGTAACAGAAGCAATAACAATAAAGTGCGGAAGCTATAAAGGTATCAAATCCATCATGAGCAAGTGTAGCAGGGCATCAATCTAGCTAATCTCAAAGTAAGAATATAATGTGTACAAATCATATGAATAGATCCCACCCTGCTCACACAAATGACACTCAAAACCCAAAAATAGGAATCACTCGGTCCCCTTTGTTGGCTCTTTAATCTTCGGCTCGACCTCTTGATTGGTCGGTCCCCATCCGTAATCTCCGATTACAAGCGCCTCGTCAAGCGCATTGCCCTCGGGGTCAAGGATAATACCTAAGCACCAAATGATGGGTCAGATTCAAAGATCTGGCTAGGCACAGTATACAAGGACCATAGGATGTATGCATCAAAGAGAATAGAGACGATAATAAGATTATAATAGTACAAAGGTACAATGCTAGAAAATTGTACAGGATATAATAAACAAGGATCACGATGAAAGTAAAGCATCTAACTCCCCATGTAACAATGTGGCACATTCACATGAGCTGGCCACCGCGGGATATTATGCCGCAGCCCTCTCATACTGTAAACCAGTCGCGGCGGGGAAAATAAAGTATAATGTAAGGGATGACAAGTCCCGCCAATAATAATAACAATATCAACCACTCTAATACTCTATAGACTGAAATCGGAATCCCACTGGCCGTCTAACCATAGCTCATCATGATAGCTCCATCCTCAACCAATAACTCCTACCAAGGATGATCAGTCCAATGACTAAGCTTATAACAACTAAGTGAATGTTTAGTGCCCAAGAAACAAGTAAAGGTCTGTGTCTGTCTAGGCTAAGGACGCGCCACCGCTACGAAGCAGGCGCTACGTAGTGTAGCGAGGCTATGTAGCCAAAAAATTTGAAAAAATTCCAAAAATTCTAGAAAATTGTAAAATGAAACAAAATGTGTTTCTTTCACAAAAGTAAGTAAGAAAGGGGGGCGTAGCGGTGTACTCAATATATGAGGTCCTGTATAAATAAAAAAAAATAATGATTAGTTTTTTCACATGTATTCATATTTCTTAGTCATGCTAACTTAGAAAGTAATGAAATGCTCATAAAGATTTTTCTGTTAAATTTGATTAGAACCTATTTCCTTTTAAAATGAAAATGGCTCATTTTCTATTAAAGTGTACTTTGGTCAAGGCCTTATTTTAGTATTTCCTATTACATTGAAATTTGGCTAAAACCTATTTCCAATTAATGTGAAACTTGGTTGGAGCCCATTTCTAGTTAGTGTCAAAGTTTTCTATCACCCTATTTTCAATTAGAGTGAAATTTTATTGGGTTGTATTTCTAATTAGAGCGAAATTTGGCTAAGCTCTAATTTCAATTAAGTTGTATTTGTTTAAGACATGCCCTTTTTATTTAATACTTGGGCATCAATGTGGAGCCCATCAATGGTTAAGAAGACAATAGCTTTTGAGGGGTAATTTATATTTTATTTAAACCTTTTATAAGGTGGGCCACTGTGGGGCCCATAAATTACCTTATTAAATAAATCAGATGGAAGGGCCCATATGCTGCCCACTGCCCAGTGCCCTATTTCGTGTGAATGGAAGGATCGAGAGCCAGCGGGAGAAGAGGGAAAGGAAAAAGGAGGGAAAAGAAAAGAAAATAAGGGAATGGAAAGGAAGAATAAGAAGAAGGAAGAGGAGGAGCACCTGCTGCCGCTGCCGCCACTTCCTCCTCTTGCTGCTGCTACTTTCTCCTGGTATATTGTCTAAACTGCTCTATCTCTCTCCCTTCCTTTCTTCATTTTTTCCCCTTCCTTTCTTCCTGTTTTCCTCTTCTTCTTTTTTTCCTTTCCTTTCTTATTTTTTCCACTAGTCAAAGAAACGATTGGAGGGAGGAGGGAGGAGAGTATGGTTTTTTTCCCTTAATGTTCACTGTTCAGAGTTTGTAGCTGCGCCACCGTAACGTGGCGGCTTGTATCGGCCGCTACGGGTGCGATACCCGATTTTCCCTGGCCGCGACGGTCGATATATCGCGTAACGGCCGATATTTTCATCCATGGTCTAGACTTGCCTTGCGCGAGCAAGGTCCTATCATATCCATACAAGGTCTAAGGTACACGTCCAATCCATAAATACAATCCAAGTCCACTACCAAATTCATTGCCACGACCCACCATGTCATGGTCTTAATCCAATACAGTCCAAGTACATCATCAATATTAAGTTCGTAGTAATCAGCCCATTTTCCATTCATAAATGGGTTACAAATCCATAATAACAGTCCTCTTCATCCAATGTATCACATCCATCCATCCTTGGGCCATATGATGGCCGCTTAGCTACAGACACGGGTTAATCATCTCCAATCCATAAATCAGGTCACCACTTGGAAATTCTAGGTTCGGGTCTTCCAATTTCCATTTAATTAACATGTATTAACAATAGATAGATACAAGAGCGAACGTCAATGAAATAAAGTTGAACAAGTCCCCATAACCATACCAATCAAAGGTAGAAGTAGCAAAGGTCCAATCCCTAGGTCATGGCCCCCTTTTCAGGTCCAGGTCCATGTTAGTCAATTCAATTCTTTACGGAAGTTTTAAATGCCAAGGAAGGTTTTTTTAGTGCTATTGAAGTTACGGGCATCTTCGACAACGTTTAAGGGTCAAATCGAAATCCAATCAATACCTTAGACCTACTTTGGTGGCTCCCATGAGTCAATGAGCCCCACAACAGATCAAAACATCAAAACTGCAATAACTGGAAGTTCACAGACTGCAGTGTATCCAGTCAACATCCTCCAAGGATGTTTGACCAAGTACACTGGGAAGGTTAGGATTTTGACTCCCAAGTTGACATCCAATGCAGCATGTCCGGTTGACATCATGGCCAGGATGTCAATCGGGTACACAGGCATTTATGGACAACCACCTAGCAGGCAGAACACTGGTCTCAGAAACTCTGCAGTGTGTCCGGTCGACATCATGGCCTGGATGTCGACCGGGCACACTGGATTTCCTATGACTGAGAGAAAATCCAGCTCCCAGTTATTTCTCTGAATCTCCTTTGTATTCTGTCGACATTATACCCAGGATGTCGACCAGGTACACTGAAATTTCAAATTTCCAGATTTCTGCACTTTTCTCTTTTCATTCCAATTTCCATCAAAATCACATCTAATCTCGTCCATTATTCATGGAATCATAAGAAAACATCAAAAACACTCCATCCATCACAAATCCAACATCAATTGGGCCATTGATTTTTCAAATGAGAGATTTCATCCATCAATGGCCAAGAATCCATGAAAAGAAGCTCAAAAGGTAGATCTAAGCAATCAAACACCCATAGGAATTGAAATTGCAGAATCAAATGAAGGAAAACATGCATTCTATGCTAAATAGGTATATTGTACTTGTCTCTTCTCCAAATACAATGAAAATGGCTAGAAATAGAGAAAGTTAAGCTCCAATAAAGAAAACAAGCTTTCAAGGTCTCTAAGCTCTCAATTAACCCAAAATTACAGATTTAGAGAGATCTATAGCTCCTAATCCCAGATCCACAAGAGAATTGCAATAAGGAAGAAAATCGAGAGAGAGAGAGAGAGAGAGAGAGAGAGAGAGAGAGAGAGAGAATTCTATGAAAATTGAGTTAGAGGGAATTACCTTGTTCTAGAGAGAGATAAGAGATTATGGAGATGAAAGTAGTCTTCTAGAGAGATGATTGTTGTAGCTTGTAGGGATCTCATTCTTCTAGCTAAGACCCTTAGATCTAGGGTTTTTGAGAGAGAAATGGAGGAAAATCTTGGAGGGAAATGAGGGAAGGAAGAGAGAAAGAGAGGAAAATGAGATGAAGGCTCGTTGGAAATGAGGGAGGGAGAGCTATCTCATATATAGTTTGTGATGAAAAGGAAATGTCCTAATTGCCCTTTTGGTTTCCATTGAAGTTTAGGATAAGTACATGGGCTATTTGGTCTTTTTAGGTGTAATTTGCAAATCCTCATGTAGAAACTCCTCCTAATATTTCTAATTACTAACAAGGGCCTCTAACTAACTAACAAACCTATAAAAGTCTAATAAATACCCTATAGGTTCTAGCAAATACAAAAATGGACTAATTCCTAAAAAATAGGCTAAAGTCCTTGGAACATACTATACTACCCGTACACTAATTAGTATAATTAGATATCATATACTATAATTAACGCAATTCAAACAAAAGTGGTGGTCCACAAGGGGTGGGGCATCACATCCTACATCCATTTCCCAAAGAGAAAGTGCATTAGAAAAGGGAATTCTAAAGGAATAGGTAGGTTTACATAGAATTGAAGAGAGGAAATGAAAGTTACCTTAGGTTGGAGAGGGAAGGAAGATCTAGGAGATGATAGAGATCCTTTAACTTGGAGGTGGCTGGACCTTGGTGAATTCCTTTTGTATCTTGTAGGAGAAGCTTAGATCTAGATGAAAACCCTAATTCTTGATGAGGAAGAAGAAACTCTTAGAGAGGAGTTGAAATGAGAAGAGAGGAGAGGAGGGAAAATGAGATGAGAGAGGGAGAGCTGGAATTCTCGTTGGATGGGAGTGGGTTTTCATTATATAGACTTTGCTTTGGCCGAAAGACTAAGATGCCCTCCTTTAGTTATGTGGCTAAAGATGAGGGTATTGGATCATTTGTCAAAATGCCCTTGCTTAATGGTTTAGCTAATGAAGGAACCTAGGGGCACTTGGGGTATTTGGGTTTCCGTTTCGGGGGGAAATGGTTTGGGATTGAATGACTAGAGTACCCTCCTTTAGTTAATAAGCTAATGTATAAGGCAATGGGGGCAAATTGTATATGTTTGTTGCACAATTCTCTAAGGGAAGAGCCCTTCTATAATTTGGAATTTACAACTAAGGACTTCTAACTAACTAATTCTAGGGTGTTTAACTAGAGCCCTAATGGTTCTACTAATCTTAAAAAGGCCCTAATCCTATAAACTGGGCTTAATAAATGGGAGATAACTCAACTACCCATACTAATTACCTATCAAATAGGGCAACCTATGGTTGACTTGGTCCCACTAAATGATACATAAAAAATAAAAATAGAAACAAAACAGGAGGAAGGTTTAGGCATACTTGCCTGCATGCTTGAACTTGTGTGGATATAACATTCAAGATGAGGTCCTAATCTTCTTTGAGGCACCGCCCCTTTCCAGGTATAGTGGCTTCTTATTTGCTAAGTTGAGAATATGTTAGAAGGGTCCGAATGTTCATATTTACAAATAATTAATGTGGATTTGAAGATGTGCCACTTATCTAAGGATTTGGCTTAGAATAGATCTGAAGGGAGAAACAGAATTCATATAGGTGGCCTAACAAAGTTTGGACAAGGCTTTGATGATGATGATGATGATCCATCACGGTCACTAAGCATGTATTCAATAGATGATCCATCTATTGAATCCCACGCAGATCTCTAGGAACTCCAATTAGACCAAAGCAGGATGTATTGCTCGAAAGATAAGGAGCTGCCTTGAATGTTTGAAACCACAGAAACCAGCTGCTGGGGAAGGTAACTAGGAATGATCCACTAATTGTTGTTGGAGAGATCATGAACTGTGTCTGTCCGGGAGAAGGAAAACTGAAGGAACTTCTGGGCTAGAGAGAACTGATTGCCATTTGTCAAACCACAAACTACTGCTCTTTCCATCACACAGATAGTTTCTTGATCCGCTTTCATATGCAGGTGCCAGACAGATTAGATGCTGGATGCCAAGGAGAACACCCTTTACAGCATCTTGCTTTGAACCATTGAGCCCATAACGAAGAGAAAGAGACCAAGCTGAGCTTCAAAAGACGAGCTTCATTGAGCTCATCAATGTCAAGCAAACACAGCCCACCTTCCAAATTAGGACGGATGTTGTAAATTTAGTTTGGTAATACATCGTGCAATATATTATTTCATTTGGCGTAGAACATTTGGGAGCTTCTAGCAACTCATGGTTTAGTAGTGTTTTCGTGGCTTTGATCGGGTTTGTTAATTGTCTTCTTGGGCCAGGTTGGGTTGCTTTGTCTTGTCCAATAGATCAACCCAGGCGATTGGGCTCACATTTAGGTCCCAATCCAAGTCCAGCACATTTACGAAATATATATATATATATATATCATTTTTTTCTAAATATTTATGGCTGCATCAGGACATTAAGCATACATGGTCCAAGATGGGCTGTGTGATTATTTGACCATAAAGTTAGGCTGAATGTAGTGCTCGAGCATAAAAACACTGCTCAAATCCAGCCCATTAATGCTGGACTCGTGAGAATCTCCAGGTTCAGTTTGGCCTGACCGACGCTGAAAAAGACATGGATGTTTCTCATGTTCAATTTTGACCCCATTTTGAATTGGAGAGGAGTTTTAGGTATTTACCCACTCCAATCGATCCAATTGATTATGTTAGATGGGGAGATCTTGACAATAGAGACATCCGATAATAGATTATGTTAGATGCCTTGGCAATAGAGACTTGAAGAGATTATGTTAGGTATCTACCTACTCCAATCGATCCAATAGATTTTGTGTTTTTTTGGTAAAATAGTCCAATAGATTATGTCGGATGAGGTAATCTTGACAATAGAAAACATCCGATCTTAGAGATCTATATAGCCACAATGCTTTTATCCGAAATAAACCCAAGGCATGCTATTAAAATTAGAAAAAAAGGACTCTTTTTATCTGTATCCAACGTGGCCAAAGGAGTCTTTAACGATGTAGTCTCTTTAACCTTCATCTCTTCTTTTCTTTTTCATCTGAAAGATATTAATTTTCCAAGTCTCACATGATCTACTCTTTAAACTCTCTTTTTTAAAGCTAAAGAATTTAAATTTGATATATGACCTTCCATGCAAACTGCTGTTTGTATAGTGGAATCACACCGTGTGACTGTGGATAGCACACTGGCCTCCCACAGCTCCCTCCAGGGATTGAACCCTGGAGTGGTAGTTCGTTACCTTATCCAGGCCACTAGGCTACCAAGCATAAAATATGTTTGTATGGGAGTAGCTTGAGTTGGTCCAATTACTTCCCTAGCCAAAATTGAATAAATCTGAACTGATCCTCAAATTGTTCCAAATGACAATTGCCATAAATCAGATTTCAGGGGTGATTTGACAATTAGACCCCTCACTTTATTTAAATCCTTTTGGTTCATTTAATTTTTTGATCAATCCTACTATTTCTTTCATTTTCTTTTTTCTTTTTTAAAATGTGAGAAATGAAAAGGATCAAGCATATGGCAATGGCTGTTCCATTGCTTTGAATGGCTCCTTAAACTTCAGAGTTTGTTAGGAAGGATATTTGCTTTTGATAATCTGAGTTTCTAAAGAGCAAATATTTCATTGTGCATGGCATTAGTTGGTATTTTTCACCCAAATACATAATTATAGTTTATTTAGATAAATATACTGATGCTTTTAACCACGACATAACCAAAAATGATATAAGCTACTTTTAAATCTTCAGTGCTGACAACAAAAGCTCCACTTTAATTCACCGGAAACACTACTACCTTCTATGGGAAGAAAACCGCAATTAGAATTCTTCCACTCAAAAAAGAAAAGGAAAAATTAAAAAAGGAGAAAAAAAAAAGAAATGGAAAAAATCATGTTGAAAGAATTAAGTTGGAGAGATTGTACTTGTCTTGTAGTCCAAATAAAATTATTAATTCTATTAATTCTTCTTCAATGATATTGTACATATGCCACAACTTCTAGTAGATAGCAAAAGACAAGACTATCGCTTCAAAACAAAACAAAAAAAGAAAAAAAAAGAAAAAAGAAAAAAGAAAAAAAAAAGACAAGACTATTTATGAATTGATTCCATCACTTCTCTCTACTGTGACATGCCTTTATTTTCTTTCATGCTTTCTCCTTCATTGAAAATCTTGCCATTGATGTCAATACACAAATAATGCACTCATCAGAAAAAAATAAAAATAAAATCAAGAGCAACATTCCGTCAATGAGTGGCATGTATTTTCTCCTTCCTTTTCTTCAAAGTGCTATAGCCCAAAAGACTACTCCAATTCCAAATCCAAATCCACCTCCAAATCCTATCCATGCGAATTTCCAATCAATCGCTCTCTCTCCATCCAAGCCAAAATTGTTGATGGTTGATGGTGGTGTAGCCTCGGTATCTCCACATTTTGTTGATAATGGTGGTCCACATAAACCAATGTTCCCTGTGAAAGAACTGTTGGTAAATGTGAGGAATTGTTGGCTGTGAGGGATGCTTCCAGAGAGGTGATTTTCAGAGAGGTTCAAGACTTCAAGAAATGTAAGCTTTGTCAGCTGCCAAGGAATCTCCCCCGATAAACTATTTCTTGAAAGATCTAATGACTCGAGCTGTGTTAAATTTTCAAATGAAGCTGATATGGTGCCATTGAAATCATTGTGTGAGAAATTGAGCCAACGGAGTGACTTGAGATTGTATATTGATTGTGAAATCGACCCCACAAATCTATTATTTGATAGATCCACTGAAGTCAAGTCAATGTTGATCTTAACCACATTTAGATCAAGCCCTTTCGTACTCACAGTCACTGAGTCTTGATAGTAACTTTCACCAATGTCAAAAGGCATGTAGTATCTGAGAATTTTGTCATTTGAATCACCTTCTTCCGCCATCAATTTCCAATTCAGAAAAAAGTTTGGTGGAACATTGCCTATAAAATAATTGGAAGAAATGTCAAAGATTTGCAAAATTGGGAACAAGGGATTTTTGGTATGAGAATGGGCAATCGGGCCGTGAAGTTTGTTGGATCGCAAGATCAAAATGCGCAAGTTGGATAGATTTTCTAACCAAAATGGGAATGTATCATTTAGATGATTCTTTCCAAGGTTTAAGACCCCAGTGTCTTGCAATTGGCTAATGATCTCGGTATTGGCCCTTCTAATTGGTTGCTATTAAGATCAAGCGTCCTCAAACAACATTCTTTTTTAAATGAGTCAGGTATAGTGCCTGTAAAAGCATTTCTTCGCAAATTCAATATTTTGAGGGAATTGCCAATTTCACCAAAACAAGTTGGAATGCTTCCGCTAAAGCGGTTATTTGACAGATCAAGGACTTCAAGTGAGTGTGCTTTACAAATTGATGAAGGGATTACTCCGCTTATGTTATTACCTGAAATAAAAAAGAATTTAATTGAAGTGAAACTTAAGTTAGATGGCATAATGAATGAGAAGTTATTGTTTGAATAGTCTGCGAAGAAGACTTGAGGTGGCATGACTGGGAGCGACCCATGTAATCCATTGGAATTAAGATCAACAATTAGTAAACTACTTAATGAAAAGTCAGGCATCGGACTTTCAAAACTCTTCAAAAAGTTGTTAGAGAGATTAAGTAGTTGGAGATTCCCATTTCCCACCTTCCAAATCCAGCTGGGTATTTCACCATGGATTTTGTTCTTTGAAAGATCTAGAGCATCGAGATGGGTAAGATTTTGAAGGATTTTTGGGAATTCACCGATGTTGCACAAACGTAGTCTCAAAGACCGAATTTGGAATGAGGAGATTACATGAGTATCACTGTTGCTGTTGATGAAGGACAATCCGTTGTCTGAAAGATCAAGAGTTGAGAGGTTCTTCAGGTTTTGAAACATTTGAAGTTCTATAATGCCCGTTAAGCTGTTGTTAGAGAGTGAGAGAACCTCTAAATGTGTAAGCTCAAAGACTGGCCTTGGAATTGGCCCATGCAATTTGTTGTGGCCCAAGTAGATGTTTTCCAACACGGAAGTTGACACATTATGAAAATCAAGAAGCCAACCACTAAACATGTTGTAATAGAGAACCAAAGTGATCAAAGACGGGTGTGAAAACAAAGAAAATGGAATAGATCCCTCGAGTGAATTATCACTTAAACCGAGATAAATGAGGTGTTTGAGCTTGTCTCCATATGACGAAGGAATTGTTCCGAAAGATTTGCAATTGAAGAAGGAACTTTTCCATACAAACCGCAGCCACGAAGGGTGAGAAATGTCAAAGCAGAGGAGTCATCTAGGAAATCAGGTACAACAATAGAAGAGAGATTGTTTCCATCCAGTAAGAGTTGAGATAGATCGGGAATTTGAAAAAGAGAGGGATTGATAGGTCCTTGAAGACCACAACCACGTAAGCTCAACCTTTGAAGATTGGGCATTGCGATGGGTATTGCTTGGGCCCACTTGCCACCATGCTCCTCCAAGATGTCTACCTCGTCAAGAAAGAGTTCTTGGAGGTTGGATAAGTTTCCAATGAGTGTTGTAAGGTTTGGGCTTTCAAGCTTTAGGCTGTTTGAAGAGAGATCCAAGGAAACGAGCTTGGTCAATCTTGATATTTCCCACGGGATTTGGCCAGTGAAATGTGATGATGAGAGGCTCAAATGGGTCAAATTGGTGAGGTGGCTTAGCCCAGAGGGTATTGGGTGAGGATAGAAATTGTTCCAAGAAAGGTTGAGCTTTTGGAGGCTGCCAAGTTTGAAGAGGCTAGAGTCTATTTGACCTTCAATCCAACTCTCATAGAGATCAAGTCCAATCACGTGGCCTGTGCCCTCGTCGCACGTGATGCCATCCCAATCGCAACAATCAGTGGCTTGATTCCAAGAATCAAGCTTTGAAGAGGAATTATACTCCCCGCGGTCTATGAAAAAACCAAGCTTGAGTTGAAGCAACGCTACTTTCTCATGATGAAGGCAATTTGACGAAGTGTTGTGACTTCCAATGAAGGAAAAGGAGAGAGAGGTTTGGAAGAGCATCAGTAGTTGCAGTGAAAAGGCAAGAAGTGAGAGGAAAGAACATGAGGTTTTAGTGGAAGGGAGGGAGACGTAATCCATATTCAGTAGTGCTCTTAGATCGATTGATTTCAAGCAAGACCTGATGATGTGATGAGTTTTAGGGAGAGCCGGTGGGCATTTATAGAAGCAAAAAAACTAATAATAATAATAATGGAAAAAGGGCATCGGCTGTTTTTTGTTTTTATTCTATGGCTTCCTTGATCCTTCCTCCATATACAATAATTGGTGGGGCCCTCACTGCACATGACTCTTAAAAGTTATTAATTCAGTTACTCAAAATACAAAATTCTGGGTGATTGTTACTAGCTACTGCCCCCTATCCATCAAATTTTGCAAAAGGAGCAACCCTTTTAATCTGGCCAAGCAATGTATAAAGTTATCAACAAACATGGTGTAAAAAAAAAAAAAAAAAAACCTCAAAGAAATAGGTCTTCAAGAAAAATCAAATTTTCAAGAAAAAAAATACATAGGCTACTTTTGAGTAGTATTTTTTTTTCTTTTTTCTTTTTATTAAATTAGTAGTAGTTTGTTTAGGGGGATTTTTATTTCCGCTCTTAGGCCCCACAATAAGGAGGACGCATTAGGTAAGTGGCAAGCAACTCGTTTCAGGGTTTGTTTCGTTAGAGGAATTCCTGACAAGGACTTGGGCACGTTGGGGATTTATGACATGAATCCTGAGAGGATCTTTCAATCTGGGTATTATTTAATGGCTATGGCCCATATGTATTCTTTTTAATCAACAGATTTTTGCTATTATTACCATGGATTAGATAAGCATTTCTACTTCTCTATCTTTCAATTTCTTGCTCGATATTTTTGATTTCCTTGATTTTCTTAGTTTTGATTTACTTCATCAGATTATTTGAATGTTGTTTATATTCATGGGTCTGGGTGTTCTAATATCTAATTGTATTTATCTGGGAGCCAATTTACTACTCAAGCAAATCATGTTTTTGATGCGTATTCTCTAGTAATATTGGGTATAGAGGCATTTTAGTTCGGAATTTATACCATAAAAAATTTCATTTTGGAACCAAAATTTGGAATCCCAATTTTATAAGTTCTTTTGATTGAATTAAAAGAATTGGAGATTTTTTGACTTTAATCTCTTACAATCAACCATGGTGCTGGTGCTATATCTCATGCTAAGTTCAACCTTTTTTAGCAAAATTTATATAGTATAGAAATTGGGAGTTTTTTGTTGGTTGTTTTTTATTTTGACATTTTCACCATCTCACATGAATAATGATATTTTGGGCCATATTTATATAAGGGGGGTCTTCAAGTGCATCCATCCCTCACCATTTTTGGTGAGGGACACCCCAAAAGGGGAAGTTCAAAGTACAAAAGTGAGGAAGTACAAAGGTGTACTTCCTCACTTTTGTACTTGGAACTTCCCCTTTTGGGGTGTCCCTCACAAAAAATGGTGAGGGATAGATGCATATGAACATTTCCCTTTATATAATTTACGGTCAAGTGATTGCATTACAAGAAATTGAGAGTTTTTTCTGTTGTATTTTATTTGAGCCATGCTACTTGTCCCGGGTGAAATCCCGGGACAAGGCCCGACTCCACATGGGGGGGGGGACATGTGGAGTCAGGCCTTGTCCCGGGATTTTCACCCGGGACAAGTAGACTTTTTCATTTTATTTTGACTAAGCTTTTTACCAATATAAAATCATAGCTTCTCCTAGGGTTAATGATACATGCATCGCAAGGGCTTTCATGCTAGGGTAAGTAAAAAAAGAAATTGTGACTCGAGGTGGCTCTTCCAAATACTCATTGAGTCTTGTCAAATGGGTGGCCCTCCACTTCCACGAAACTGCATTACGCACATACGCAGTCTTAGACCAGGCCATCATTTGATTAGTCTCGTTGAGTGTTTGGAAGGGGCTTGTCTATGGTGCAGCGTCAGCACAATAGTATGGGAAACAGATCCCCTGTTTCGTCCAAATAGGGGAGCCCTGTTTGGACTAATCAGGGGTCGCCACATGCGGGGGCGGAGCAAAGAGACGCCCCCACGTGTGTCACTCCCTGATTTGTCCAAACAGGGCCCCTGTTTGGACGAAAAAGGGGATCTGGATCCAATATCCAATGATGGTATAACACCTCATCTCATTTAATTTAACCGTCTTTCTCAATTGAAAGCTGCTAAACGCACACTGGATTTTTCTTACCTCACAATGCAATTTTTCATGACCAATATACCCATGTGGTAAATTACCTAAATAGATACCTATCAAATTCTATACCTCGCTCAACTTCTTTCTACACTCACCTCGTCACCCACCCCCCACCCCCACCCTAGCCACCACTACCCCCTCTGGCAGCACCGCCGGTGGGGGAGTGGGAACAAAAGAGAGAGGAAGGGAGAGAGAGAGAGAGAGAGATATCAATCTAAAGGTTGGTCCATCGAAGTTTTCTTTAAAAATTTAGGTACGATGAATATAATGGGTGTATTAGAGGTGATGAATGGCTTCCAATATGAAAAGATAAGGCCCCACTACGCACGAAAAATGGTGCTACACCATACTATGATGCACCTGCGCTGGACTCTAGTTCTGCCTATCATTAAATCAAACATTACTTATGAAACTTAACGAGACCTTTTTTTTTTTTTTTTTTGTTAAAAAGACTTGAAGCTTTCTATTTGAAGTGGAACTTCCGTTTCTATCAAATCTTCGGATTTGAAGTAGAACTTCTAGTCTTGTTAAATCTTCAAGTTTGAAGTAAAACTTCTAGTTCTAACAATTTATTAGAACTTCCTGTATTATTAAATCTTCAGGTTTGAAGTAAAACTTCTTGTTCTAATAATTGATCAGAACTTCTTGTTCTAACAATTGATCAGAATTTCTGGTTCTGTCAAATCTTCAGATTTGAAGTAAAACTTTTGGTTGTAACAATTGATCGAAACTTCTGGTTCTATCAAATCTTCAGGTTTGAAGTAGAACTTCTAGTTCTAACAATTGATTAGGACTTCTGATTCTGTCAAATCTTCAGGTTTGAAGTAGAACTTCTGGTTCTAAATAATTGATCAGGATTTCATCAAATCTTCAGGTTTGAAGTAGAATTTCTGGTTCTAACAATTGATCAGAACTTTTGGTCCTGTCAAATCTTCAAGTTTTGATTTAATCTACAAGTTCATATCAGTATTCTAATTTTTAGGACTGCTGGTCCATAGATCGTTGAACTTCGGGTTCAATTTTAGAACTTTTAGTTCTATATTGTGATCCATTCGCATAAATAGTATCCAAAAAAATAAAGCAAACAAGATAATAAATAGTACACGAGTACCATGATTACTATAAACAAGCATTATAAACTAGTTGCATGCATTCTAATAAATTGATTTTGATGATAGCTAATTGGAGCCCCGGTTTTAATACTTAAAAAATCGAGATGCTATATCGATATTAGCATTAGATATAAAAAAATCATAATTAAAATGTAGAAGATACTTTATAGGAAGTGTTGGATCTACTTAAAATTCTCATATACATTAGACACCAAATTCAATGCTCTCCTCAATGGGGTTCCACTTATAAAAAGATATTGACAATGAATCTTAAAATTCATCTTCAGTTTTAACGACCCTTAATAGCATTTCCAAGTCTCTGTCGAACTTTCACTAAAAAAAAGAAAAAAAAGGTCTGTGTCGAAGCCATGAATCACGTGAGTGAAGATAAGATAGAATTTTTCTTGAACCAGGTCGAATCTGTCTAATTAAAAGTTGGTCCACCGAAAATTTCTATAAAAATTTAGGTGATGAATGGCTTCCAATATGAAAAGATTAGGCCCCACTACGCATGAAAAACGGTGCTACACCATACTATGATGCACCAGCGCTGGACTCTAGTTAGGCCTGTCATTAAAACAGACATTACTATTGAATGAGGCCCAGCATGGAGGCACTGCACCGCCCAACCCACTCCAGAACGGCTTGTGGCGGGCCGTGCAATGCCAAAAAAAAAAAACCTTGGCGGGCCATGCCGGCCTAGCCCAAGGCCCGTTCAACATGCCTAGACGAAGGCCCTAATGTATGATCAATCTAAATGTTGGTCCACCGAAATTTCTATAAAAATTTAGGTGCGATGAATATAATGAATATAATGGGTGTATAAGAGATTAAGAGGTGATGAATGGCTTCCAATATGAAAAGAATGGGCCCCACTACGCACGAAAAATGGTGCTACACCATACTATGATGCACCAGCGCTGGACTCTTGCTCCGCCTATCTAATGAGACTTGAGGAGACCCTCCCTTTTTTTTTTTTGTTAAAAAGACTTGAGGAATGAGGAGACTTGGGACCCAACCTGGCCAACTTTTTTTTTCTTTTTTTGATTGAGAATGACTAGACAACCCAATGCTAAGGGGGTCCCGTCTCTATCCCATTTCCTGGTCATTCACTTCCCAGATCAAAGTAACAAGATTCATGAGAAGAAGAAAAAGATTAAACTAGAATCTTTGTCAATCTGAATGCATAATAAACTTTTGGATGATTGCATAAAAAACTTGACTCCAAAATTTTTTTATAGCTAGTTGACTTCTTAGTCTTCCACTAGATATTATAAATTCTTTATTTTTTTTCTCTTAAATTTGATATTGCAGATGATGTTAGAATCATTGGGCTTAAGTGTGCCCCAATGACTACACGCCCATGTGGGTCTTCCACTTTAGGTGAACTCTATCCATTAGAACTACTACATTTGTAAGTCTCCTTATAGAATTATCTTTGGTGTTTAAAAAAAGTTGTTAACCTAATAGAGTTTCCTATGCTAATCAATATTCTATATATAGTTATGACTCCTCTATTCATTAATACATTGATTGCCCCATCGAGATCACGTAGAAAGGTTGTAGTGGAGTGTAGTAATCCCAAATTAAAGGCCGCCGTTCAGACTAGGCGAATGGGATCGAGACAGGTACATATTTAATTTCAGATTTATGTCATATTATTCAAATCAATCTTATATTTATGTAGATCCAATTAAAGATATGTATCCTATATTTATGTAGATCCAATTAAAGATATGTAAGTGAAAAACTATCCAATGAGTCTTCCTTCAACCTAATTTCCCACCGAGGATTTCTCTTTCTCGTTATTGGTTGAATTCTTGGGATGTTATTCATAAATTATTAATTTTTTTTTTAAGACTAAAGTTTTTAAAGATTTATTAGTTCAATAAACAAACTGAATGATTTTGATAACAGATATAGGGCTCATAACAATGAGGGAAAATAACTTTATTTACACACCAATTTCACTCCTCATGACCTAGGCTGACTTCATCAAACGTCTAGTGTTTCACCGCAGGGAGCTATGGTTCTATTTGTGAAGAAGAATGATAGGTCCATAAGGATGTGTAGTGACTACAGACAACTGAAGCAAGTTACCATCAAGAATGAAGAGTCGATGAGGATGAGTTCCACCCCTCATGGCCTGGCCCAAACCATCAATTAGAAAGCCATAAAAAAAAAAAAAAGTGACAGAAATCCTAGCCCGATTGACTAATGAGCAGGCTTGGGCTAGGCACATTTGGCCCATCTCGGGCTTGGGCTCAGTATGGATATGCCTCAACCCAGCTTGGACCGGCTCACAAGGGCAGACCTAGGTACTACAGCTTGGGGGCTGAAGCCCCTACCCATATTTAAGAAAAATTTAAATTTTTAAAAACCTCCCTGAAATTTCTAAAAATTAATATGTTTTTCATTTATATTTGCTCCTTACCCCAATATTTCTTTTACATAGAGCCCCTCCAAGTTGAATTTCCTTGGTCCGATGAACAATGCTAGTCATGGGAGAAAAAGCAGGTCTTTGATAGAATCTTTCTCACAAGATTAGAGAAAAGATTTCCTCCCCATTAATTGGCGGAAAAATGCTCTTTTCTATAGTTAATTGAAATTTTTATGAACAAGAATAATATTTAACTATTTGATAATGCTTAATTATGATATTTTTTAAATATTTTTTTTCCATTCATACATGGTACAGTGTCAATATCAGAGAAAAGTCATGAAAAGCTCTGAAAATTCTTCACCCTTCTACTTTTGGGGCCTTTGATTTATGAATAATTATTTTAAAAATGATTGATTTTTATGTGAAAATTTTGGAGAAAGATTGCCCTCTTCTTCTCTTCTTCTTCTTCTTCTTTTTATGACATGGGTATCCCTAAGATATTTGACCCAGTAGGACTACTCTCCATGGCGGCACTTGCTAAACTCACACAAACGTATACCGGCAAAAATTGTGGTGTGTTTTGAACACTCAAACACAAACCAACTTCTTGTGGCACTCCACTAACTCCCATGGGCGTAAAAGATAAATTTAAGGGCATGTCTTGACAATTTTGAAATTCTCAGTATGGAAGAAATTCTGAATGCTCCATTGCACTTGTGCATCCAAAAATTCTATAAAAGAATCAAAGGGACGGAATTCACGGATTCCCAAAGGTTATTTATTTGAGACCTTTTAGGTGGCTAAAATTTTGAAACAATTATGAGGAAACAAAGCATCTGAAAAATCTTAATGTAATAAATTCTTATCAGAAATTCTCGTAATGAAAAAAAAAAAAAAAAAAAAAAAAAGCCTCTATGCGACTCGAGACCGCCCTTCCAAAAACAGAAACGTCATCGAGTCTCATTACGTGGGTGGCCCTCCACTTCCAAGAAACTCCATATTGCATAAACGCGTCCTTGAGACCGGGCCAGCGTGTGATGATTCACGAAGAGTCTTTGGAAGAACTGTCTTCAGTTTTAACGACCTTATAGCGTTCCCATGTATGTGTCAAAAGACTTAAAGCCATGAATCACGTGAAGATAAGAAAGCATTTTATGAATCAGGTCGAATGGAAGCTGTCTAGCTGACCGCAGACAAAATTACTCCAACTAGTTCTCATTAGCTTGTCCACTTCTCTAAATCAGGTCGAATTTCTAGTTTGACTTGAAGTCACAAAGCCTACCTCGGATTTGTGGAATTCTATGTTTCAATTTGATGGTAGCGAGTCTTCCTGGTACCTATCTTTCAACGAAGGGATAATCCCTTTTCTCATTTGGATTCTGTTTTTGCAACTGTTAGGCAAATCAGAAGAAATGATAGCATCTATTTTTCATTTCTTTCTATAGAATACTTCATCTCAGCATTTCGTGTGAAATGCTTTCATTGACGGAAAAGTTGACAAAACTCTTGTTTTTTTTTTTTTTTGGAAAATGAGGAGATTTATTTCCAACCTTGGAGGTTGGACTCTCCTTTTCGGGAAAAGGCACCGACACCGACATGTCCTAGAGGTGACATTAGGGGTGTTCATGGGTCGGGCTGGGCTGGGCTAAGGAATATCCAGGCCCGGCCCGGCTTCTAAATGATACGTCCAAGCCCTACCCAGGCCCGACTCGGGCTATAAGAAGCTGGCCCAAGCGCCGCCCGCCTGGACACCTGTAAGCCTGAGCCCAGCCTCAGATTGGTATATAGTTTTAAAAAAAAGCAAAGAGTCATAGCGTTGAGTGTAGCTTAGTTGGTTGTCTTGATTATTGCCAGGATCGTTCGACTTCCTCCCCACTACATTTAACTATTACCCATTTTTCAATTGGGCCGGGCTGGGATTTGGGCTCTCTACAATTAGTCGAAGCTTGGCCCCATCTATAAACGAGCTGAAATAAAAGGCCCAAATCTGGCTGGCCTAGTCCATGAACACCCCTAGGTGACATCAAGGAAAATGATTATTTTGAGGATACAGGTTTCTTTTTCCATAAAAGAAGACCGTTAAGAATTCCACTTTCAGAACAAGAATTTGGAATTCACCAAAAATGGCCATTAGAAATGGTTTTGGATTGTTCCGAATGAGTTTTGGGACGGTTATAAACCGTCCCAAAAAAGTTCTTAAAAATTTAGAACAGTTTAAATCCGATCCAGTTTCCTAACTTTGAACAATTTAAACTATTCCTTAGCTATCTATAATTTATAGATAGCAGATTGAAGATTAAAAATTTAGAACAGTTTAAATCCGATCCAGTGACTGCCCCACCGTAAATAACGTGTGGAAAGTGGGAGAGATAACATCTAACAACTTTCATGTCATGATGACAACCCCACAATTGACGTGTCAAATTTCCTTTTAGCGCTGTGCCATTGCCATTGTCTACTAATAATAGCATGAGAATGGACATTCGAAATCAATCTTAAAACTATATTTATCCATGGATAGATGGTTCATAGAATGGGATTAGGGCTGTGCTTGGTTGTATATATATGTGGTTAAACTAGGGTCTTAATTTGGAGGTCATTCTCTAGTCACTCTATGATATCTAAATTCTCACGCAAGCGCTACATCCTAGGGATAAATTGCATAATGTAGGAATCCTCCCACGGACCTAGATCCAATGAAAATAATTCAGGCTTCCTAATGATTGAAAACTATTCATGGTGTAATAACACCTTCAGATTTTGATATAAATGGTTAGTTGGAAAAATTTAATAAAGTATCAAAAGCAATCCATCGTGAGTTTGGATTCCGGGAGTTTTCTCTGTAGGGAAAATAAAGTAGCAAAAGATACTTAAAACTTTTAAGTTACCATCAGAATCATGGGTCCACCGCTGATGGGCCCCACGGTTAATAACATGTGGAAACTGGAAAGAGTAAAGATAGCATAAAAAAAGAAAAAACTGTCACCGACAACCTCGCTATTCTCATTTCAAATTTTCTTATGGGCTATGAGAAAACCCCTGAGACCCCGCTCAGAATCAATCTTAAAATTATTATAATTATCCATGGATGGATGGCCCCACCGAATGGACATTAGTGGTGAATATATTGCTGAAGTTGTATGTGACTAGACATGAGTCTATGGAGACCCTTCTTAAAATGAAATCTATATTATTCTACTTTAGCACCTAAGTGTTACATCGTTATGACATAAGTAGCGCAAGTTAATTTACTGGAATTGAGAGAGTTTTTCTTCTAAAAGTTTTATTTTCTCAAAAATAGTGGAATCCTAAAATCATTTATTTTATGCTTGAAACCTTTTAGCTGGGTCAAAATTTAAAATCTTTATAAAGAAATATGACATTTATAAATGCCAAATGATAAGCCATCACACCATGTTAAAAAGACACCCAGCATACTAAATTCATATAAAAAAAAATTCAGTCAATAAGCTGTTTCACCCACAATGATGCTGAGGGATGCATACCTTGGCTGGGCGGGTGCTCAAGTTAAAAATTCCAACATAGTTAAAAAAACAGAGAGAATGGGGGGAAGAAAAAAGAGTTCCATCTTTACATTTTGCGAATTTTCATTTTTACAGTTCCGACCACTTCCCTGACAAATAAATATTGACCTCTTCCCTAACAAATAAGTTTTCACATATTAAAAAAAAAAACGACTTGAGTTTCCACTTGTTGACATCGAGAAGCATAAGCATTGCACCAAATGAGCAGAAAAGCAGCAAGCATGATTTTCTATAGAGCCGCTGTTATGCAAACATGCCCTAAGCCTAGACCATCAAAATCGTGAGTCTACCGATGGTGGCCCCACAATAAATAACGTGTGGAAAGAGGGAGAAAGCATCTAAACAACTTTCATGTCATGGTGACGACCCCACAATTGACATGTCAAATTTTCTTGTTGCGCTGTGCCATTGTCTACTCCACTCCATTCACGATCAGAGTCGATCTTAAAAGTTACAGCTACATTTATTCATGGCCCATCGAATGGACACTTGTGGCCAATAGGTCCCAAACATAAGTACTTTTTCATGTGGTGAAAACCAAACTTTTCCGCTCCACTTTCACAGATTTTTAATATAAAAAATATATATTTCCAAACAAATCATGTTTTCTTTATTAAATGTTTTATTTGTTTTTTGAAAAGTCGGACACAACAGCTCAAACACATAACCACATTGAGTGAAATTATTTTAACCCTCTAAAAATTTGGGTATGTGCAGAATAAAATATTTATAGGTTTAAATACTAATGGAGTAAAATAATTTAGAGTAGAATAATATAATAATTAATAAAATATTATATTATTTAATATTTAGAAAATCTTGAAAAATGCAACAGATTTTAAACTAAGTTGTGGTAAATAAAGATAATTAAATTATACAGCAAAATTTTTTTCAATCATAAAAGTTCTTGATATTAGATTAATTATTTTGTAATTATTAAACACTTTATGTGTGCATAAGTTATCACTTCAAGTTCACCTATAGTGACCACCTTTCAAATCAAGCCACGGTCAAGGGTCCATAAAAGCTAAATTAATAGGTTTAGTAAATAAAATATTTATAAAGAGCAATTTCCTTGCAAAACACTATCTGATGTGATTCCAATATTGAAATCCAATATCAAAAAGCTTCTACTCACTGGATTATACAAATACTTAGAAAATTTTCAAGATAAAACTCTCTTCCAAATACTCACCGAGTCTCGATCTCATTGGTGGCCTTCCACTTCCAAGAAGCTGCATTACGCACAGACGCGTGCCACCATGTTCTGATGAGACTCGTTGTGTTCCCACGTCTGTGTCAAAGACCCAAAGCCATGAATCACGTGAGTGAAGATAAGATAGCCTTTTTCCGAGTCATGTCGAATCTGTATTGCTACTGGCAGACACAATGCTTCCAAATAGTTCCCATGGTGTGGAAAGGGAAAACGTTGGTAAATTGTAATGAATGCTTTGGCGGCAGGTCAAGTTCCCATTGGAAGTCTTAATAGTAGGAATCACGTGAAGTTGATAGCATTTTTTTGAATCAGGTCGAATCTGTGTAGCTAGCTGAAGGCAGACATAATGATTCCAAATAGGTCCCATGGTGTGGAAAGGGAAAACGTTCGTAAACTGTAATGAATACTTTCGCGGCAAGTGAAGTTTCCATGGGAAGTCTAAATAGCAGGAATCATGTGAAGCAGATCAGTGGTAATGGCGTCCCATTTCTACACTAATTCCTTATCATGCACTTGCCAAACCAAAGTTATAAGAGTCGTGGAAAGACTAAAAAGGACTATTTTTTCTAATTAAGTAGAGTCTTTTGTCTATCTAATTGCAGAAATAACTTGACTCCAAATGTTTTCTATTGCTTGTTGACCCTCAAAAGTATTCACCCTGATACAAAGGAAAGGCTCATTTTTATTGTAAAAATGTCTCTAACGTCTCTTTGGTCGATTAATCGAACTTTAGATTTGGTTCACTGAACACAAGGGTCATTTGCAACGGTCATGTTTTTCAAACTATGGTTCACTGTCGGTTAACCGAATAAGTTCAGTTGACCGAGTGATGACCGACAGATTCACAAACTATAGAAAATCGCAAAGAAATGAGCTCCCTGGATTTTGAACTGAAGTTGGTTCGGTGAGGGCCAGTTTGCATATTCAATTAATCGAACCGTGATCGACAGGTCACCTACATGAAAAACTGAACTTTCTGGAATTGGAATCGAAGTTGGCTTGGTGAAGGTCGGTTCCTAACTCGGTTAGCCGAATCTTGACCGATAGGTCACCGGCATTAAAAATTGAACTCTTTGGTAACCTGAAGTTCTGACCGTAAATCCCCTGGAAAAGTTAATCTTGGTAAAGTTGATCTAAGGAGGAAATTTAGGGTCATGGGAAGCAAGTTTGAATTCATGTTTAAAATCAACTAAAAAATGTTTATTAAAAACATGATTTCATCAAACTATGCAATCCATAATCAAGTCTAGATTTCATGATTTTCTAAATAATGATGCATACGTGAAAATTCAAGATATATTAAAATGAATGTATATGCTAACATCAAATTGCAATCTAAAGAGGTCTAACAGGATCCGGCCATTTCCTTTTAAATTGAATCTAGGTAGTTGGCTAAGATGGTTGGCCAAGAGGAGTGCACGGTTTCATGGGTTGGATTTGGGTCAAGGGTACAGGCCTAGGTTGGGTTTGGGTAGGTAGGGCCTAGGTTGATGACTTGGGTGGCTTAGGTTGGGTAGAATGAAGAGCAATGAAGAAAGGATCCCAACGGTTTGATGAACGAGCATTCTAGAGCATTTTTATTATTATTTTTTAAATTATTTATTTTTGATGTCTCAGGTGAAAGTTAGAAGCTGTCATGTCTGATCGATGTTTTAAACGTGTTCATAAACATACAACAGTGGGCTGAGATTTTGAATGATAATTGACCTCTATTTTAGTGTAAATCTTAAAAAAAAAAAAAAATTATGTTATTCTGGGTAAACTAAGCATGGGCAAATAGTCTTCAGTTATTCTTAAGATCTTGTGGGCACTTACATTGATAGATCTCTTTATTGTATTTATTTATTTTTATTTTTATTTTATTTTATTTGAGTAATGTGCTTGACTTAGTGCAAAATGGATGGTCTAAATGCTATAATGCATGGTATGACATCTAGGATATTTTTTTTAAATACTTTAGTACTCAATGTTTCTTAAAATTGTTTTGCGCCATCTTAAAAACATTGAATTTGGATAAAATGGGGACATCACTATATATGGTAGGTATTTTAGGGAACACATAGGGTGCCAAATAAGGTATCTACAGTGGCTCACTCTCTCCAAGGTTAGCTTTGTGTGTATCCATCACCAAATGCGCCCTAAGCGATTGTTGGTTTTAAGATGAGTCTGACGGACAATAGTCCACTTCTGATCTTTTCCTAGATTGATCGGGCGCCTTAGTTTTCCCAATCTTTAGACCAACGTTGTTGTTGGCACCTAAGCTTTCATTTTGAGCATCATGTCGCATGTGCTTTTGACCCCTTTTCAAGCATGCTTACATGCATGTTTTCAAATAAAGCCTATACTTTTCCCGCCAAGGGATTCATGAGGGTATCTGCTGAACAGAGTTGATCCCCCTCCCCCTCGATGAATATTGGCACCTAGCCCCTTTTTTATTTTATTTTATTTTTCATCATTTTTAGTATTTGTTTCTTTTTTCAGTTGAACGAAATAGATAAATGATACTTGACTTTTGTTTTGGGTTGCAAATAGATGAATTGGGAGTGTACTAGGGCTTATAGTTGTTGATTACACCTTTAACCACATGCATTCCCTATTTGGTATAATTTTATATTGCGACTTGTGATCGCATTGGAGCAGTAGATGAATGGGACATGATAATGGGCTATTGACCATTGGGTTTCATGTTCATCATCTTGTGAGACCACCTTTATTGTTCTTGTCCGAATTATATTTCTCAATGCTCATGGGTGGATAATGATTTAAAAGGATTTTTTTTTATTAGGAGATGTTGCATTTTCTGTAAGAGTGCATGGCGGGTGGCCTCATCAGGCCAACGAAATTGTGCATTATGAAAATAATGCTGTACATCTCTAGTTTGCAGTAGAATTTCTGAAAACGGTTGCGGTCGTGAACCTTCATGGGAGTCTAAAATTGCAGCTGCCCTATCTGTGCACCATTTATTATTAATTTTTATATGAGAACTGCAGGTAGAACTTGGTAGCTACTGTGTGCAGCTTAAGCACTAAGTTGTTGTGCTTCTTTCAATATGATGATCTTTCTGTAGATTCTTTGACCTCAGAAATTTTACAGAAATCCAAAATCTCAGCAACACCAGGTCTGTGGAATTTACTAAAAAATTGTATATCGAACCTGGCACGCGACTGAAAATCTGCAGTGCGAAAATTTCTAAATTTGTCACTATTTTTGCCGTCTGTTTTCATTAATTTTTTTCAATCCAAATCGTGCCTTGATGATTTTTCTACTCATTTGTATCTGAATCACCTTTCCAATGAGTCCATAATCATGAAGTTTGGATCTGAAATGGATTTTCTAAAAACTCTGGACCAAACCAGTCAAAGCTCACAAACTGAACTGCAACAGATTTTCAAAACCTGTCCATCGTTTTTAAAGCCCTGTTTCAATGACTTCCAGTGGGATTTGGTTTCAACTGATTTCGATCTTTCTAAAAAAAATTTAAAAATCGGACAGTGGGCCTTGTCATGGACTCTACAGTGCAGAAAATTCAGCATGTTAACGAGGATTTGTGCACATAATCACAAGGGGTTCTGTTCGGTTAAAATCCATGAAAAAAAATTACAGGAGCTTCCCCTTTAGGTCCATTAACTCTAATAAAAATTTCAGATTAATTGGAGTTTTATAAAAATTATGAAAATTCGGACAGTGGACCTAGGTCATGGACCAAATTCTGCACGATAGAAATTACAGCATTTTTTTCATATTTGTGTGCAATACCTAATAAGGTTCCAGCGATCAGAAAAATCCATAATTAAATATGAGACTTTATCCTGTGGTGGCTGCAGGAATTTGAGTTAGTGGGGTCAACAAAAGACTTATCTTTCACAAATCGAATACTTTTTTTCCCTTTATCAACATCTGTCGTCGACTTTCGATAATTCGACAAATATAATATAAAATTCTTAAATAATCTATTTCTGACAATGCGACAAAGATACATTGAATTCTCAAATAAAAATACACATAAATTTTAATACATTGTTACTAATAGTTTTTTATCCAAAAAGAAAATCCAAATACATAAACTCCTACAGTTACCCTCAACGGATTTTCATGTGTTGAAATCGTTGCATAATAGCTTCATTATCAACACTAGCAAATACATCCTTTTCAATATATGTGACCAATCAGTCATTCATCCATTGATCTCCATTCGATAACGCAACCTGTTTTTTACGTACTTAATTGTAGAAAAAGATCTTTCTACCGTTGCAATAGCTACCGGTAAAATTAGCGCCAATTTTAGAAACAAATAAATCAATGGGTATATGATATTTTCTTTGTCTTCACTAATTTTCTAGCAATGTCACCAATTCCTTATGGCATGTCTGTGTAACACTTTTCTGTGGAATACCCATTTTTCAGGTGTTTGGTATGGAACAATTCAATAGAAACACTTTTCCGTCTCGTTAGCACTTTCATGGATCATGGTGGAAATGGGTTTCCTATGGGGGGTATGGGAAATGGATTTCCTCGAAAAACTTCTCCCTCTTTTCCTCACTCTTGTCCATTTCAACCCAAAACCCTACAACTCTTTTATTTTTTATTTCTTTAAATAAGTTATTATTTGATGTTGAATGAATAATATACATGTTATGTTATTTTTCTTCCAAAAATTGTTTCACCAAATAAGAAATTTTGATTTTTTATAAGGAATCCACAGCCGCACTAAACAACATTAGTACCAATTCAATGAGGAAATTTTTTTTGCACCAAACATAAATTTTTAAATTCTACGAAAATCCTTTTCCGAGGTTTCCATTTCTATGGAATTTGTTGATGCGCCAATTTTTTCTTTCCGCAGAAAGGGTGTGTACACAAACGTGCCCTTAAGTTTTAAAAACTTGTTGCTAGATCGCATATCATGGAAAAAGTACAAAAAAAGGGACCTTCTTCTTCTTTTTGGAGATTCAGAACCCCAAGCGCACTTTTCTTCTTGTTTTTTTTTTCTCTACTGCTCAGCTACAGTCAGGAGTCTATATGCCTAAATCTGAATGTTAGGGGTTTCTCCTTCTAATATGGGGAGAATACCATATCTAGAGGTTAAGTTAAGGTAAATAAAGAGTTACTGATAGAATGTCTAAAAAATGGGATTTTCTTTAAAAAATTAAAGTTGGGTCCATTAATTTTTTGTTTCGTTCGGTAGACAGATGGCCTATTAACTTATGCATTGAGTGGGGTCAAAAGCTTCCCATAAGTTCAATTCATGAAGGAAATTTTTTTTATAATAGTTTTTTATATCTCAGTGGGGTCAATTGACCCCACTGGGATCAATGTAGCGCCGCCCATGACTTTATCATCATATAAACTGAATTTCCATTAAAAATTCAGGCCAATCCAAGTTATAGAAAAGTTATGAAAAATCGAACAACAAACCCGTTGCAACCCGTGAGATTCAGGATTTTTACCTATTTTGTTCTTTAGTCGTTTTTTTTTTTTCTTCACATGCATGGAACTTAATGTTATTTCTTATCTCTACATTACTTTAAAGATGGATTGATCCTCATAAAAAGAAAAGACCCAAAATGATAATGATGAGACCATCGCGAGTCGCCGGTGGCGTTGTGATGAGTGGAACCCATACTCTCTTACATGGAGGCGATCAAATGGAGTCATGGCCATTTACCATGACTGGCGATCACATTTTTTTACCGTTCTAAGGGTTGGTCAAGAATCCTCGGAATCGGTCAGTACTTTAAAGTATCGCTCCATATAACACTAAGTTCCCACCCCCTATCGGGTCTGGAAATCACATTCGACAACCCTAATGGAACCCTATATTAGGATCAATGGAATTTAAGACATTAGGGTTAAATCCAAACTCTTAATCTCTATATCCTTATTCCAAACCTAAATCCCCAAATCCAAATCGAAACCCTAAGCCCTAAATCACCAAATCCTAAATGCAAACCCTAAGCCCTAATTTCCCAGATTCCCTTTATTCGTAAGCCCTAATATCGTAAACTCTCCTAATTTCCCAAATTCTCTTTTTTGGAATTTTATTCTTGGATTATAATATGATGTTTGTGATTATTCTAATCATATTTATTTGCAAATATAGGTGGTCTCATATGATAGAGGAACTATATGATAATTTAGTTTTCACAATATTCTTAAGGAAAGGATAAAGGCTAAAAAGATACCAATTTTCACAATGCAATGGTTATTACTTTTTTTGGGGGTTCTCTAGTTTCTTAAGGAATTGAAAAGGGTTTGCGGATTTGGGATTAGGATTGGAATTTTGGGCTTACGGTTTCGATTAGGATCTGGGGATTTAGGTTTGGAATCCGGATTTAGAGATTAAGAGTTTGTATTTAGCCCTAATTTCCCAAATTCACTTTTTTGGAATTTTTTTCTTGAACTAGAATATGATATTTATGATTATTCTAATAATATGTATTTGCAAATATAGGTGGCCTCATGTGATAAAGGAACTGTTGCTTTATCCTTAATTTAATTTACCGTTATTGATAAAAAAAAAATAGAAAAAGGACTACACTATGAAAAGAGATTGTGAATCTAGGGCTAAAAAGTGTAACGTTGAGGACCTGTCGCCCAATGCTCCTCTGATCTTTCCTTTTACCTCCACAGATGGCTCTCCAAGAAAGATGGAGAATTTGTAGCTCAAGAAAGTATGGGTAGGGGACCCTAAATATATGGTCATAGAGGTTGTTACTCTAGGTTTTTTTCCTTGAAGGCAAAATTGTATAGAAAAGAGAAGGGAAGATACAGGCCAGACCCAAAAAATATAAACCAAATTAAGCAATAGCCCTGTTAAAACAGAGCTTGACCTACAGTTGTGAGAGATCAATTTACAGTGCTTAACCTACAGTTGGGAGATTGCAATTTACATACTTCAAAAAAAGACTCCAAAGCTACGCTAGCGGAGGAAGGAGCTATTTTAGCTTTAGAGAAGGAAGATTCAGCAATTAAAAGAGAAATGGCAACTTCATGTAAAAGCTTTTGATCAGTAAAAATAGCCAAGTTTCTGGTGTTCCATAGTCTAACAATGACAATGATGAAGGTGGCTCCTACCCCAAACTTCGCTTTCTTGCGAGAGAAGGCTGAGAAGTTATTCCAAAGAGAGGCACCAGGAACGTTGTGAAGGACCGCAATATAGGAATTGAGCTGGACCGGCCAGTCTTAGACAGCAGAAGCAAACGGATATTTTTTTTTGTACCCCAGCTATAGTGGGTTAGGATCCCCCTCAGGTGAGATGATGGAACCCTCGAGTGAGAGAAGTAGACCTCAGTGAGGTAACAACGCCCCTTTGATATGGGAAGGTGGCATGTACAGGGTTCGAATTGCCGCCGCTTACCACTGAAGTAAAAGGCCACTCTCAGCAAACAGACAGTTGAAAAAGAGGTTGTACGCTGACTCGACATCTGATGAGATCTAGAAAGCAGGTAAATGGAAGCCAATTGAGTTGCAATCAACTATGCACTTTTGCTGGTAGGAAGTTTGTTGTGGAACAACTTCCAAGCGAAGCATGTTATGCTTAAGGAGACTGTTCCAGGATAACTTTGGCCAACATTTTTGATAACTTCCAGATCTATTGAATCCCAAGCCGATCTCTAGGAATTCAAAATAGACAAAAGCAGGACGTAAGTGCCATTTGCTTGATTCTTTTCTTTTCTCACATTAAAAAATAATATGCTCAAGATCTCTTGACCAAGACAAAAATGCTTCATTCAAAGCACATAAATACTCCCTTGGCTGTAAATCATAATCTTCGTGGCAACAAGATAGAAGAGGTTGATGGTACATCACACCGAAGTGTGGTTTGCGCCTTGCAATTTTTAACTCTGACCGACCAGAATTAGCGCATGCCGTCAATTTGGTTTGTCAATTCAAGGTTGCAACAAATGAAGGTCATTATGTGACGTTTGGATTATATTTTTATAGGGAAATATTCAAGTGAGAACTAGTTCTCATATATTATGTGAGAACTTTTTTGTGGGGCCCAACCAGCAACCCATCCAAACCTAGCAACCAATAGGAAACCCCTTGATAGTCACTAATCCCAAAGATTGACACACATCCAAATGGATTGAACTGTTGGATCAAAGGTTGAATATTTTTTTGAATATGAAGCCATTAAACTTGTGGGCCACGGATGAAGGGGTTAGGGGCATGGGTTTGGGGTCAAACTTGATACATTGGGTGGTCTCACATAAATCTTTCCATCCCCTTTGATCCCATCCCCAAATGGGGCCCACAATTGGGCCCCACAAAAAAGTTCTCATATAATATGTGTGAACTAGTTCTCACTTGAATATTTCCCATTTATTTATATATATAAAATTTTTTTATGATTTTTATATAATTGATTGTATTTTAATTAAATACGCGATTAATCTAAGTGGGGACCACGTTAGGCTTATGTTTGGTGAGTTAGGCTTGTTGGATAGGTGTCTTACCCATAGTTAACCCGGGCCCAGTTTAGTGGTATATTTCTTCTCAAACCAAAACTCTAGTTCTCTTCTAATCCAAACTCGTATCATTTTAGAACCCAAACTCTATGCCCTTTAGAATTTAAGTTAGATTACAATTCTTATACTTATTTTCTATTTATACACCACTACACTCTTTTATTTTCATACGCAACTCTCTCTCTTCCAACTATTCTCTGAGATAGCACGTTAGGCTTTGGCAATAGGAATTCTAGACCATCTCCCTCAACCGCGGATTGCAGGCAAGTACCTAACCATAATTTATAAATTTAATACTTGTGTTCCTCCTTGATTTTCGTGTTGATGCATATAGAAACTTTTTGATGCCCTTTCTATGGTGTTAATTGTTTTAGTGCTTGAGATCTGAGATTTGGGGATGACTCTATCGATTTTCTAGTATTGATATTACTGTTGCACTATTTTAAACTGCCGTTGCCCACAGCACTTTTGTTTGGATTTCAAAACCCCTTTTTAATTCCTATTATTATGTACATATGTGTGTTAGAGTAGACAGTTTACCCATTGAAAACCTAGGGAAAACCGAACCTTGCAACAGGGAAACACAGACCGTTTGGGGACTATGCCGTGTTTTGGAAGTGGGACTCAAGTGGGCCACTTGATGCATGATTTGATCCGTGGATCTAGACGAGGACCCACGGACAACCTGAAAGAGGCTAGACCCATATGCAGTGGACACCCTTGGCCCACCATCCATTAGTTTGATCAGTTGGAGGCGTGAATGAGGGGGAAGATGAATTGTTGGGGGCATCTGATGGTTTTGGGGACTGCGGGATGATTGGATCGTGGATCTGGTCCGGTCATCTGGCCGTATAGGCCTGGGCAATCATGTTGGTGGGGGCTGACCTTGAGGGTTGATCGGTGGGGCCCACTCTCGAGAGTAGCCTGATGCACTTGGCGTGGAACTACCCATTACAGAATTGCATTCTGTGTTGACTTGTGTCATGGGTGTGTAGAGGGGCAAGCAGTGATTACATGATGACTTGATGACTGATGACCTGGAGAGAGAATGAGTGATGACTTGGTAACCTAATGAGTGATGACTTGGTGACCTGATATGTATATGAATAACAGGAGGGAGAATGGTGATGCCTGATGATGTCATCTCATGTGACATTGAGTTTGGTTAATTATTTACCTGGCCTTGAGTTTTTGGAAATTAAGAAAAAGACTTTGGTTGTTTTATAAAAACTAAATTAGACCCCTTGGCTTATTTTATAAGGAATTGAATTTGGAAAATGTTATAGGTGGAATCCTCGGTTTTTTTAAAATCATAAACTAAGATTGTTATTTATCATTATTATTTGCAAAATTAATATTTACTGATATCTTTGATTTTAATATATTAAAATTATATTTTTGTACTTTATTAATTGGATCTTTGGACCAAGTCAATACCATCCGGGCAAATGGTATCTTACTAACGTGGGATTTAGTACTTCGTATGACATCGGGGAAATCTTAATGGATTCGGGCTCAACCCATCTGTAGTGAAAAATCCTTAATTGGGTCTATGCACCATTGATTGAGAAGGGATGTGTTGATATTTTATCTATTAGAGATTCCTGTGGTTGTTGGGTACAAAACCTTATATTTGACCTTAGGATTGGCTTGTGATTATTCTTTGACTTTCGGGTTTGCATATATGATTAAGTTTGATGTTGGTCTATTAGTTGCATACCCTAATTGGATATGACCGTGATGTGGCTTGGAAATTGATTGAGATATTGTAGAGGTTTATTTGAATGATTTGATTGGTATTCGATTATGGATTATTGTGCAGCTAACCCTTCACTTTGACTTAGGTTTCTATGTCAGAACTTTACATATCATTAGGTCTATTTTACTAGATAAGTGTATATATATATATATATATTGATTGGGTCATATTCGAACGACTGCAGTTGTAATTGGAGGGCTGATCACTGATGTGTGCGGACACTGTAATATCCGAATTTCGAACTGGTTTATCCAGCTTACGATTATGTACCGGTTTTAACCGCTCGCCTTCGAACGGGTTTTCCCACTTTATAGTTTGGGCTGACCACTCAAAGTAGTGGCAATGCTTCTGTGTGATTATTGTATTGCTCTATTGTGTAGATTGGATTTAGGTTATACGTTCTTTTCATCATTATTCCATTGTTAATCTCTGATGATCATTACCTGTCATTACTCATATTGATGTTGTGTTTTATTTATGAATTATGCTTTCGTGCTTGCTGTATACTTTGTTTACTGGTGCATAGGTACCGACCCCTACCCTATCGTGGAGACGGAGGAGGGTCAAACGTTTCAAGCGTTTGAGCCAGTTGATGAACCTGAGTGGAGAGCCGGAGATGGCTACGGAGCTATCTAAATCCGCACATAAGATATCGACATCTTAGAGTCCTTAGTTGATTTAATTCCATAACATATTTTATTTAGTTGTTTTGTTTAAGTTATTTTGGAAACTTTAACCTTAAATATTTAGTTGGTTATGTGTTGGTTTGGATTTTGGATATTGATACCAATTGATTTAATGCTTCCGTAAATATTTTATTATGATTCATCATGTTTCAAAATTTTGTGGGTCCATATTCGGGAGCTTGTGTTGCATTAAACACAGGAAAATAATTATTAATTCATATTTTTCACGTTATTCATTGGCTGTATTTTGGGGACGTGACACATTATGGGCTAAGAATTGCATCTCAATCTTCATCTAATAGAACCCAGCCAACCTAACCCAGCTGCACGATAAGGCCTTACTTGGATTACGAGTTGGGCCAAAGGATCTGCTAGGGGGCAGGCCGATCCAAGAGCAGGGTGCTTTCCAAGTAGGTACTTTCCAAGCTTTGAAGATTTGAACTAGATTAGCCTCTTTCATTCTTATCTATTACGTGGTAGAAAATAGTAGGTGTTGTTTGCAACTTTCTTTCTTGTTAGGTAGATCCCTGATTGTAGCGATCCAATCTCATTTGTTCTATCAATGTAAATTAGCAACATCTATTTAGTAGTAATTGATTAATGAAAAGAATATCAATATTATTTCCCTAAAAAACCATGTGCTTGCACAAGGAGTTTTCTCGTCCTCTAATCAGGCAATTTATCCCCATCATTCAACTGGTATCGTAACATCATCAAACCCCTGTGGATTTTCCAATGCAGATTGGGTAGGGTGTCATCTTGCTCGGCGCTTCACCTCAGGGTTTTGCATTTTTCTTGGTGCAAATTGTATTTCTTCGACAGCCAAGAATCAAACCACAGCGATTCGGTCTAGCACTAAAGCAGAGTATCATTCGATCAATCGCATCAACAGCAACAAAAAACTTTTGGATTTGTTATATATTGAGGGTGTTAGGACTATTGACCACTATGGACTCGACATTGGTATGATATTGTCCACTTTGGGCCTAAGCCCTCATGGTTTTGCTTTTAGGATTCTACCCAAAAGGCCTCATTCCAATGGAGTACTTAGTCCAACTTATATGCCCATGATCTTTCCCATGTTTAGCCGATGTGGGACTTTGGTTGCACATCCCCAACAATCATCCCCTCAAACAAAGGACCATATCTCTTTGGATATTTTTACCGAGCCTCCCTCAAACGATCATCCATCCGTCCGCTCCATCGAGGAGAGCCAACTCGAGAGCCTCACCACGGATCCACCGATCTTGAGTACCGCGCTTCTCTGCGCATCACCGAGGCCCACCACCTTTGTTTGACTCCTGGCTAAGTTTGGGCCTGGGCTCTGATACCACTTGTTGGTACTATGGACCACTATGGACTCCACATTGGTATGATATTGTCCACTTTGGGCCTAAGCCCTCATGGTTTTGCTCTTAGGACTCTACCCAAAGGGCCTCATACCAATGGAGTACTTAGTCCAACTTATATGCCCATGATCTTTCCATGTTTAGCCGATGTGGGACTTTGGTTGCACATCCCCAACAATCATCCCCTCAAACAAAGGACCATATCTCTTTGGATATTTTTACCGAGCCTCCCTTCAAACGATCATCCATCCGTCCGCTCCATCGAGGAGAGCCAACTCGAGAGCCTCACCACGGATCCACCGATCGTGAGTACCGCGCTTCTCTGCGCATCACCGAGGCCCACCACCTTTGTTTGACTCCTGGCTAAGTTTGGGCCTGGGCTCTGATACCACTTGTTGGTACTATGGACCACTATGGATTCCACATTGGTATGATATTGTCCACTTTGGGCCTAAGCCCTCATGGTTTTGTTCTTAGGATTCTACCTAAAAGGCCTCATTCCAATGGAGTACTTAGTCCAACTTATATGCCCATGATCTTTCTCATGTTTAGCCGATGTGGGACTTTGGTTGCACATCCCCAACAGAGGGATATTGGAGTTTTTCTCAAAAGTCCTCCAATTATCTTTTGTGACAACATCAGTGTACTATACCTAACAGTCAACTCAGTCATTTATGCATGGACAAAACACATCGAAATTGACTGTCATTTTGTTTGTCTGTGAGACAGTTGCTATTGGTGCACTTATCACACGCTTTGTATCCTAGTATGAGCAAATAGCTGATATATTTACGAGGCCACAGTCAAAGTATGTTTTTCATAGATTACGAGACAAGCTAAATGCTAGACCATCACCACCCCTTTAGCTTAAGGGGGAGTGATAAAAGTCATGGGCTAGTCATGGACCCATGGCCATAAACCCAACAGCAATAGCTCATCCCAACAGCCCAAGTGACCTAGTCCGATGAAGCTTAGTCAAAGTAGTTATCTACTGCTAACAGCAGAACGAGTCACTCTCTACTACAGCTGAAACAGGACTGATCACTCTCTGCTAGTGTTGACACAGTTAAGGATTATTGGCATGAGCTGTAAAGAGTACAATGAAAGGAGGGAACATATCTTGAGCACTACACATGTAATCTAATCTCCTATCTTTCTATAAATAATGAATAATCCGAAACAGTATATAATGCAGTAGAGGAACCATGTAATTGTAGTTTATAGATAGCTAATATTTCATTATACACGGCATTAGTTGGTTTTTCGCTCAAATACATAATTGTAATTTATGATAATATAATATTGCTTTTAAACTTGTCACAAGCATAACTAATGCAAACCAGCTTTAGATAATTTATTGTTGACAATATCAAACCCACTTTGACTCCAAACACTACTCAAAAAAAAAAAAAAAAAAAAAAAAGCGCTGTATATGGAGACCACCACTCAAACCAAAAGAAAAAAAGAATCAAATGTCTTTAATTCCACCTTTCACTATAGAAAAAACATCAAAAAATTAAGTTGAAGAGTTTGTGCTTGTTCTAATTGTCCAAATAAAACTATTTGTTAGCTTTCATTAATTTTTCATATAATCAACTTTACATTACTACAAAAACATTGATTACACATGCCACAATTTCTAGTTGGTAGTAAACTGAACAAACATCTATGAGCTGACTTCCATTTCATCTCTTTATTGTGAAAATTCTTTCATGCCTTCTTGTTCAGTAACAATTTTACTATTTATATTCATGTACAATTGAACCACTCACTGGAAAATCTATGATCACACATGCTATCAATGAGTTGCATATATTTTCTACTTCCCTTCCTCCAAAGCGCTAATGTCCAAAATACTGCCCCCAATCCAAATCCAAATCCAACTCCGAATCCTATCCACATGAATCTCCAATCAATTTCTCTCTCTCCATCCAAGCCGAAACTATCAAAGGCCGATGGTGGTGTTGCCTGAGTGTTTCCACATTTTGTTGATAATGGCGGACCACATAAACCAATATTCCCTAGGAAGGAATTGTTGGTAAATGTGAGGAACTGTTTGCTTTGTGGTATGCTTCCCAAGAGGATATTTTCCGAGAGGTTCAAGAATGCGAGAAATGTAAGCTTTGTCAACTGCCAAGGGATTTCCCCTTTTAACTTGTTTCTTGAAAGATCTAATGACTCAAGCTGAGTTAAATTCTCCAATGAAGCCGATATTGAGCCACTGAAATAATTTTGCGAGAGATTGAGCAAAAGGAGTAACTTGAGATTGCATATTGATTTTGGAATCCCCCCCTCAAATTTATTATTTGAAAGATCCATTGAAGTCAATGCAACAATGATCTTAATAAACTCCAGATCATGCCCTTTTGTTGTCACTGTCACTGAATCCTGGTAGTAACTATAATTCAATTCGCAGCTGACAATTTGGTTACTGGAACTCTTTGAACCACCTTCTCCTGTCATCATTTTCCAATTCAAAAAAAAGTTTGGAGGAATAACACCTGTAAAAGAATTGGAAGAAATGTCAAAAAGCTGTAGAATTGGGAATATGGGACTGATAGCATGGGAATGGGCAATTGGACCATGAAACTTGTTGGCTCGCAAGATCAAAATGCGCAAATTGTATAGATTTTCTAACCAAAATGGGAAGGTATCATTCAGGTGATTATTTCCAAGGTCTAAAACCTCCAATGTTTTGCAATTGGCTAATGATCTCGGTATTGGCCCCTCTATTTGGTTATTGTCAAGATGGAGCGTCCTCAAGCTACATTCCTCTTTAAACAACTCAGGCACTATACCTTGTAAAGCATTTCTTTGCAAATTCAATATCTTGAGGGAATTGCCAATTTCACCTAGACAATTAGGAATATTTCCACCAAAGCTGTTATTTGACAGATCAAGGAGTTCAAGGGTGTGTGCATTACAAATTGATAAAGGGATTTTGCCACTGATGTTATTACCTGAAATGGAAAAGAATTTAGTTGAAGTGAAATTTATGTCAGTTGGAATATTGGATGAGAAATTATTGTTTGAATAGTCACTGAAGTAGACTTGAGATGGAAAGACTGGAAGTGACCCTTGCAATCTATTGGAATGAAGGTCCACATACCGTAAATTATTTAATGAAGATTTAGGCAGAGGATGCTCCAAACTCTCCAACAAGTTGTTAGAAAGATTAAGCATATACAAACTCCCATTTCCTACCTCCCAAATCCATGTGGGTATTTCACCATGTATTTTGTTTTTTGACAGATCCAAATATTCCAAATAACTAAGGTTTTGAAGGATGTTTGGAAATTCACTGATGTTGCATGATCGTAGTCTCAAAAACAGAATTTGGAATGACGAGATGAGATGAGAACTACCATTACTATTGATGAAAGACAATTTATTGTCTGAAAGATCTAGGCTTGAGAGGTTCTTCAACTTTTGAAACATATGTAGTTCTATAATGCCCGTAAAGTAGTTGTTAGAGAGTGAAAGAACCTTTAGATGTGAAAGTTCAAAGACTGAGCTTGGAATTGTACCGCTGAAATTATTTGATGAAAGATATAAATACTCTAGTTGGGTCAGGTTTGCAATTGAAGAAGGTAAGGAACCAGAGAAATTAGAATCTTGAAGTGATAACTGCTTTAGGAATTTTAGATTAAAGATGGAATCCAACAGTTTCTTTTGAATGCTAGTGTTTCCCATGTCCAAGTTCTGCAAAGCTTTATTTTGAGGAAATTCTGGAAAATCAATGGTGAGATGTGGATTGTCTGAAATGTCAAGTGTCTGTAGATTTGGCATCAAGAAAACACTCTCTGGAACTTTTCCATACAAACCACAGTCACTAAGGGTGAGAGACGTCAAAGGAGAGGAGTTAGTCAAGAAATCAGGTACAACAATGGAGAGATTATTTCGATCCAATGAGAGTTGAGATAGATCACGAATCTGGAAAAAAGAGGGATCAATAGGTCCTTGAAGACGACAACCACGTAAGCTCAACCTTTGAAGATCGGGCAGTGCGATGGATATGGCTCGAGCCCACTTGCCGCCATGCTCCTCCGAGATGTTTACACGATCAAGAGAGAGTTCTTGGAGGCTGGATAAGTTTCCAATGAGTGTTGTGAGGTTTGGGTTTTTGAGCTTTAGGTTGTTTGAAGAGAGATCCAGGGAAACAAGCTTGGTCAATCTTGATATTTCCAATGGGATTTGGCTAGTAAAACTTGAAAATGAGAGGTCTAAATGGGTCAAATTGGTGAGGCGGCCGAGCCCGGAAGGTACTGGGTGAGGATAGAAATTGTTCCCAGAAAGGTTGAGCTTTTGGAGGTTGCGAAGGTTGAAAAGGCTAGAGTCTATTTGACCTTCAATCCAAACACTAGGCTCATAGAGATCAAGCCCAATCACGTGACCCGTGGCCTCATCGCACGTGATGCCATCCCAAGAGCAACAATCTGTGGATGGATTCCAAGAATCGAGCTTTGAAGAAGAATTATAGCTGACGGGCTCTATAAAAAATCCATGCCTGAGTTGAAGCAAGGCAAACTTCTCATGATGAAGGCAGTTTGATGAGGAACTATTGTGACTCCCAATGAAGGAAAAGGAGAGCGTGGTTTCAAAGAGCATAAGCAGCTGCAGCGAAAAGGCAAGAAGAGAGAGGAGGAAACAACAAGAGGTTTTAGTAAAAGGAAAGGAGCTGATGTGATCCATCAGTAGTGCTCTCAAATGGGTATAGGTTTCAAGCAACACTGATGAGGTGATGAGATTTAAGGAGAATCACTTGGTATTTATAGAAGATAAGAAAAAAATAATGGAAAAGAACATGTGCTGATTTCATCGAATAAATACCCTCCTACCTCGGAGGTATAGAATGATTGGTGGGCCTCATTGCAAATGCATGACCCTTAACGTTATTGAATAAATCACTCGATCAACAAAATTCTGGGTGATTGTCATTAGGCTTACTGTCCTTATGCATCAAATTTTGCAAAAGGCGCAAACCCTTTGTCCTTTGATCTGGCCAATCACTGTATAAAACAATCAACACACTTGATATAGAAAATCACCAATGAAATTGATTTCTTTTTTTTTTTTTTTAATAAATTAGCAAATAGTCTACTTTCAAGTAGCGGCTTCTGTTTTCTTTTTTATTTTTTTAATTAAATTAGTAGGAGTAGTGACAATTTCTGCATGAATGCTCATGATTGTCAAGTACCAAATAAAACACTCTGATCCGATTGCCCTTCACTTTGGTGGTCTTTTTTTTTATAATGTAATTCGAGTATAGAAAAGAAAGGCGTGTTTTTGGATCTTGACTGCGAGTCTGAGACCTTTCCTTTCATTGTCTAAAGATAACTTTAAAGTTTAAAACCATTATTATTATTATTTTTTATAAAAGATTATTATTATTATTAATTGACCATCAAAATCATGATCATGAGTCCACGGGTGATGGCCCCACCGTAAATAACGTGTGGAAAGTGGGGGAGATAACATCTAAAAACTTTCATGTCATGATGACAATCCCACAATTGACATGTCAAATTTCCTTTTAGCGCTGTGCCATTGCCATTGTCTACTCCTAGCATGAGAATGGACATCCATTTACCATCAAAATCAATCTTAAAACTATATTTATCCATGGATAGATGGTTCATAGAATGGGCACATTTGTGGTCATTAGGGCTGAGCTTGCTTGTATATATATATGTGGTTAAACTAGGGTCTTAATTTGGAGGTCCTTCCTTAGTCACTCTAAGAAATCTAAATTCTCACGCAACTGTTACATCCCTGGGATAAATTGCATAATGCAGGAATTCTCCCATGATCTATTTTTGCAGATCCAATGAAAATAATTCAGGCTTCCTTATGATTGAAAACTATTCATGGTGTACCGACACCTTGAGATTTTGATATAAATGGTTAGTTGAAAAAATTTAATAAGGTATCAAAAGCAATCCATCGTGAGTTTGGATTCCAGGAGATTTCTCTGTAGAGAAAATAAAATAGCAAAAGATACTTAAAACTTTTAAGTAACCATCAGAATCATGGGTCCACCGCTGATGGGCCCCACGGTTAATAACGTGTGGAAACTGGAAAGAGTAAGATAGCATTAAAAAAAAAAAACTGTCATTGACAACCTCGCTATTCTTATTTCAAATTTTCTTTTGGGCTATGAGAATACCCCCGAGTTCTCGATCAGAATCAATCTTAAAATTATATAATATATTATAATTATCCCCATCGAATGGACATTTGTGGTGAATATATTGCTGAAGTTGTATGTGACTAGACATGAGTCTATGGAGACCCTTCTTAAAATGAAATCTATATTCTACTTTAGTAGCGCAAGTTTATTTACTGGAATTGAGAGGGTTTTTCTTCTGAAGTATGACATCTCAGCTCTCTACCGGAAAGTCTTGCACACCACATCCTCTCCTTCTTCTGAAAGTTTTATTTTCTCAAAAATAGTGGAATCCTAAAACCCTTTATTTTATTCTTGAAACCTTTTCGGTGGGTCAAAATTTAAAATCTTTATAAAGAAATATGACATTTATAAATACCAAACAATAAGCCATCACACCACGTCAAAAAGACACCCAGCACACTAAATTCATATAAAAAAAACTCAGTAAATAAGCTGTTTCACACACAATGATGCTTGAGGGATGAATACCTGGGCTGGGCGGGTGCTTAAGTTAAAAATTCCAACATAGTTAAAAAAAACAAAGAGAATAGGAAGAAAAAAAGAGTTCTGTCTTTATGTAATGCAGAAATCTCTCATTTTGCGAATTTTCATTTCTGCAGTTCCGACCACTTCCCTGACAAATAAATATTGACCTCTTCCCTAACAAATAATTTTTCACATATGCAAAGAAAATGAATTGAGTTTCCTCTCGTTGACATCGAGAAGCATAAGCATTGCACCAAATGGGCAGAAAAGCAGCAAGCATGATTTTCAAAAGAGCCGATGTTATGCAAACATGCTCCAAGCATAGACCACAAAATCGTGAGTCTACCAATGGTGGCCCCACAATAAATAACGTGTGGAAAGAGGGAGAAAGAATCTAAACACTTTCATGTCATGGTGACAACTCCACAATTGACATGTCAAATTTTCTTCTTGCGCTGTGCCATCGTCATGGTCAAATCTTAGAAGTTAAAACTACATCTATCCAGGGCCCATCGAATGGACACTTGTGGCCAATAGGTACTGAGCTTGTATGTGGCTAAACTAGAGTCTTTGGAGATCAGCCTTCTTTAGCCACATTGTTTGTTGGCATCAAAATACAAAAATTAAATACATAAAATTCTTAACTTAAGTGGTTAAAAAACAAAGATTAAGGGATCTTTATTAGAATTTCTAATGGGAATTTAAGATATTTAGGTTTTTTGACATGATGTGACATCTTGTTCTTTGACATTTGCAAATGCCTTATTGTTAGCCAAACAAGAGTTTGAAGTTAATAATTTAAAAATGATGACTAGAATGTAATTTGAATCTTATGTTTGATCTTTTACATTCAATATTTGAATTAACAAATTATGTAATACACAATATTTTTCCTGTTATTTTCCTCATTGTAGTGCTTTTCTTGCATATGTAAATTTATAAATTTGAGTTGATTTTGTTAATGCATGTAAATAGATATATATTTCCCTGATGGTTATGTATTTTTGCTCCTCTCTAATGAATCCTTATCTTTCTTAAAAAAAAAAAAAAATTAATGGATTTATTCTTAAATATTTTAAAATTTATTTTAAAAAACTTGACTCTCCTAAATCCCCGTGTTGACTATATCCGAGTCGATTTCTTTGCATTGGATGAGTCAAGTCTGAGCCACAAATTTTCCAACCTTGCTTGAGACCGGGACACGTTGCGGTGAAAATCGATGGGTGTTTGGAGTGACATCTTAGAGTCACTTTAGTAAAGCGAATGCCATGTATCCTAATTCCTATTCTTTCACTTGGAAGGTCAAACACAAGAAGATGAGAAAGGATAAGAAAGCCAAATGAAGTAGAATTTTTTTCTATCAAATGAAAGAAAAGAAAATTGACTCCAAATGTTTCCTATTGCTTGTTGACTTCTAAGTCTTCCACTGGATATCACAAAATCTTTTTTTATATTTGATATTGCAATTGCAGATGAGTCTTCCTTCAACCTAATTTTCCATAGAGGATTTCTCGTTCTCATTATTGGTGGCATCAAGTAAAATGACTATGTTCTGGGACTTGTTGGGGATCGGGGAGATTCTCCATGGCAGTGTCCTATTTTCAGGAGAGAGGAGATTCTATTATATATATTTATTTATTTATTTGGTACCTCATTCTAAGTGGCTGGAACCCAAGAGAACCCACATACGTGGGAAGGAAGCCCACGCAATGGGAAGAGAAGCTCACATAAGTGGGAAGTGGCAAACCTACGGATATTCCCGGATAGCTGGGTGACATGCAAGGTTGCCAACCAAAAAATCAACCCCTAAATGTCACAGTTATATGAAGTATGATTCTTTTAATTTTTGGTACAGTTTGTTATTTCCCAATTTGGCGGGAAACATTTTTCTCGCAAAGAAGGAATCAAATGAATTGGTTTTTCTTTATAGAAAGGATTTTGATTTTCTATCGAAGAAGTAGGAATGTAAGAAACCTCTCTCCTGGAAGTTGAAATTATTCAACAAGCCTAAAATCACCTCATTGCACAAACAAGTCCTAAATGTTCCATCAAGATATTGCTTCGTTGGGTTAAATAAACAATCGTGATTTTATGATCGCTTTACGAATTTTATAATACTTGAAGTGGTCATTTCTCTTTTGCATATGAGACATGAAAATGTGTTTTACATATGTAAGTGTTTTATAGGTAACATATACATGTGAAAGACATTGCCATGTTTGACAAGATCACAATTTTCACATGAGCAAATGAGTACATCTAATGGCTTTAGATGTGTATGGTTATTTTGTACATTTTTTCACAACTTTCTCAAACTCTGTGAGATTTAAGATATGAAACTAAGCACCTTGATGTTTATCATTAATATGAAATATTGATTGGTTCGGATCATAAATTAGGGACCCAAAAATGTGCAAAAATTAGATATAGAAGTTGAACTTTTTGGGATGTTATTAACAAATTATCCAAACTTTATGAAGAGTAAACTTTTTAAAGTTTAATTTCAATAAACAAATTAAATGGTTTTGATTACAAACATAGACCCCATACGAGTGGAAAAAAAAGGCAATTGATGGGATTTGATCCCATTAACAATTGTACAAGCAAATGCAATCAATGTATATATTTGTAAGTGTAAGAGAAAATGATCTTATTTACACACCATTATCACACATGATGGCCCGGTGGCCCTGGCCCAAAGAAGTAAACATGCAGTTTAATAGCTTGTTTATCCAAACTCGCAATTGGAAAAGCCCCAAAAAGTGTTAGAAATCCCAGCCTGATTGACTAATGGGTTAGCTTGGGCCATGCACTTTAGGCTGGTCTCGGGCTTGGGCTGGATATAGGCCTATGTTCTAAAGTGGGGTGGGTGCGGTTATGTGGCCCCAGTCCGCCATGAAAGCCCCTAGTCAAGGGAAAAAAGGTAGTTCTCATGTGATATATATATATATATATATATATATATATATATATATATATATATATGGGGATATTCATATGCATGGGGTCAGCTCTCTTAAGCTGAAGTTTACCTTATCCTAAGCTGAAATAGTGCTGGTCCCACGAATCAAAGTCGATTATCGTTGTTTTTTACATGATGATTATCTCCAAAATCAAGATGAATTCAATTAGAACTGGATTTTTCAGTTCCATCATGCAAAAAGCAGTTATAATCAACATTGATTTATGGGATCAGTACTATTCCAGCTTAGGATAAGATAAGCTTCAGCTTAGGAGAGCCCTGCTCTCTCTCTATATATATATATATATATATATATGGGGGATCTTCATATGCATCTATCCCTCACCATTTTTGGTGAGGGACACCCCTTTTGGGGGTGTTTCAAGTACAAGAGGGGTACTTTGTACCTCCCTTTTGTACTTGAAACACCCCCAAAAGGGGTGTCCCTCACCATTTTTGGTGAGAGATAGATGCATATGAATATTTCCCTATATATATATACATATATATATATGAGGGCTGCTCCCCTACACTGCAGCTGCCCTTATTTTCAGCTGGAAACGTGTGTAGGGGAGCAGCCCTCTATAATTTCAAGTTCCCCTCTCTCATCTGTGGCATTTGATGGCGGGCCAGCGAAATCACAAACATTAAGGGGAACTTGAAATTATAGATGGTTGCTCCCCTACACACGTTTCCAGCTGAAAATAAGGGCAGCTGCAGTGTAGGGGAGCAGCTCTATATATATATATATATATGAGAAGTGCTCCTATGAGAGACACTCTCACCAACTTGGTGAGAGATGGGTGGGGGGCCTCACGTTTAAGTTGGAAGTCCTTGCATTTAAGTTGGTGAGAGTGGATATGAAAGTGAGGGCCCCCACCCATCTCTCACCAAGTTAGTGAGAGTGTCTCTCATAGCAGCACTTTTATATATATATATATATATATATTAAAGTAAAGATATCCTCCCAAAGGGTGGAAAGATATTCTTTTATTAAATAATATTTAATTATTTAATTATAATTTTTTCAGAGTTTCTTTTGTGACCATTTGAATCCATATACGGTACAGCATCAATATCAGAGAAAAGTCATGAGAATCTCTGGGGATTACAAGTGCCTTTTCTTCTACGCAAAATTTGGACGTATTATCCCTCTGCTTCGGCGAAACTGCATGAAGCACAAACGCATCCTAAGACCCACCATGTGGTGAGACTCGACGACTATTTGAGAGAGCCATCTTGAGTCACTTTAGTTGAACGAATTTGAGCGTTCTAATGTCGTGCCACAGCCACATGAATCGCGTCAAGATAAGAAGGCATTTCCCAAGTTTTCTATGATACTATTTGAAGAAGTCCCAAACCTGTCTGCATTAGCAAATAAAATGACTCCAAATAGTACCAGTTCGCTCGTCCACTTCTCAAAGTCTTTGGTTTGAAGTTACAGAGCCTACGACGAATTTGTAGAATTCTATGTTTTGATTTGATGTTAGTAACCATCTTTCAACCAAGGAATAATCCTCTTTCTAATTTGGATTTGTTTTCGCAACTGCCAGGAAAATCAAAAGAAATTATAGCATCTATTTTTTTTCTGTAGAATACACCATCTCAGCATTTGGTGTGAAATGCTTTCATTGATAAAAAAACAGAGTCTAGTTTTTTTTTTTTTTTTTTTTTCTTTTTGTCTTGAAATCGAGGATAGTCATTTCCAAAAAGGCACCTCATGTAGTATTGGTGGCACCAATTAAATTACTATTTTGAGGATACATGTTTCTTTTCCTATGAGCGATTAAAATCCTTTCTATGAGGATAGGAGCAGAACCTAAGATTTGATAGTGCTTTTCAAAATTTCTGACAGGGGCTATGCCGCCTCAGCCTTCACCTAGTTTCGTCCTACTTAGGACACTTTTGCGCGGACAAGCTTTCGCAGAAAAGGCAAGGAAAAGTAGGATACATTCCATTTTAAAATTTTCATTTAGTGCAACTAGTTTCGTCCTACTTAGGACACTTTTGCTCACAAGATTTCGCAGAAAAGGCAAGGAAAAGTAGGATGCATTCCATGATTAAAAATTTCATTTAGTGCAACTAGTTTCTTCCTACTTCGGACACTTTTGCGTAGACAAGCTTTCCCAGAAAAGGCAAGAAAAAGTAGGATGCATTCCATGATTAAAATTTTCATTTAGTGCAACTATTTTTTTTTTTTCGTGACGGAAAGCACAAAAATGATCTCCATTTGCTGCAACTCAACATAAAAACATTTCCGATTGTGGGGATAGGGAAAATTTTCATGTCATGGAAAATTGAAAGTTTGTCGAACTGATTTAATATGGACATTATTACACAAACATGCCTTTATAGTTTATTTCTAAAAAGCTAAATATTTTTAAAGGTATCTTCTCTTGAAAAGAAGCTAGACACAAAAGCATTTAATTTCAAAAAATATATTTCCGAACAAATCACGTACTCTTCCTTTTATATTTTGTTTATATTTTGAAAAACCAGAAAAAATTCCTCTAACACAATCATGCCGACTAAAATTGATGCTTTGCAACGTTTGGTCCAGCCCAATCCCTTCTAGTGTTAAAAGATTGCTCAATCGGCCTAAATTGATGAAAAATTTTGATTGAACTAGTAGTGACCTGACAACCTTCCAATGGCTTTGATCATTTAAAGTTTTATTTTCCATAGAGTACATCACAGTTAAATTTCTAGTTCCACTTTTAAAACATTGATATAAAAGGAAAATTCCATTTAGCTAAAACCATGTCCAATGGACCATTTGGATATGTGCAAAATAAAATATTTCTAGATTTCAATACTAATAAAATAAAACAATTTAGAATAGAATATTGTATTAATAAAATATTATAGTATTATATTTGGGAAACAGTAAAGAATGCAGCAGATTTCAAACTAAGTTGTGGCAACTGGCAACTAATGAAGATTAAATTATATGCTGAAAAAGAATTTCAAGATAACAGTAACATTTCAAAGTCCTTGATATTATATTAGTGACTTATAAAAATACATTATTCATGCATAGTGCATCTTCTTCAAATCCATCTGTACGGACCACGTTTCAAATTCATTTTCCATCTATAGGATGTGTATGGTGCACCCTCAAGCCACGGTCAAAGGTCCATATAAGCTACCTTTAATGGGTTTAGCAGAGAAAATATTTACAAAGTGCATTTTCCTTTCAACACTATCCAGGGGATCAGGATCACATGGAGTTGGAGGGGTGCAACCAATTTTTCCATTAGTTAGATGTTTGCTACTGCAGATTAGAGACAGAAAGAAAGTAGACTCTATTTTACAAATTGCCTCCTCTGTTTTTTTTTTTTTTTTCATCATAGATACATGTAAGTAAATTTTTTTTTTTTTTTTTTTTTTTTACAAACTACATTCTGTATTGTTAAGTCATGAGAGATTTTAAACAAAATGATACTTTGCAATAAATTCATTCACCGTGACATTCATCCATTCAGTGATCTCAATTTATATACAACCTAATGATAATTTAAAGTTAAACTAATCCTCAACTCAAAGTACGAAACTCTTATCTCTAACAAATCCTAACCAGTCCTATATAGATAAATCTGATAAAATTTGTCTCTAACACCCTCCCATAATCAATTGCATGGCCCTTTCGTTGAAAGGATCATGCAATTGATTGCAAAAATGTGATAGACCCATGATCTATAAATCTAAGTAGCGGCCAATCACGTAAAAATAATAGTCGTGCTTCATTGAGATTATTGTTTGTATGTGACTCCTGTTGCTACTCGCTCCTTGTAATTTTGTCAGTGCCAGTGGCCCACTATAAACTTTTGTTCATGAAGTTGATGCAGATGGAGAGATCGTAAGACTTGAATTTGATTGGTTCCTCATATATATATATATATATATGGGAGATATTCAAGTGCATCCATCCCTCACCATTAGTGGTGAGGGACACCCCTTTTAGGGAAGTTTAAGTATTATATATATATGAGAGAGGAGAGTCTGGTGATGAAACAGGGGAATACTATTTCAACGAAACAGGGAGCGCCACCTGTATAAGACAACAATAAATAACATCATAAATAACAACTCTATCCCAATAAAAATGGTGCTCCTGATACATGACACAGGGGATCCAGACTCGAGAGAGGATGCTTGAGTTTTATTGAGATTGAAAATTTATAGTTGTTATTACAAAAGCATGAAGGATGGGACCATGACCAACTTTATTGCAAAATTACAACCGGTCTAATACCATGATACATGGGTGATTTTAAACAGACTAATACTTTATAATAAATTCATTCACCGTGACATTCATCCATTGAATGATCACAATTTATACAACCTAATAATACCTTCAAACTTTACACTAATCCTTATCTGAATGTAAGGAACCTTATCTCTAACCAATCCTACAGAGATAAATATGTTGTCTCTCAGAAGTTAACTACCTCAATTGATCGTCTAGAAAATTTCAATTTCAATTTTTCTTTTGAGCATTCCATTTGGAGAAAAAATTACCTTCTTTCTATCAAAAGGTTGAAATTATAGTTTTATAATATGGTCCAAGTGTCCAACAGTGTACTAAGCATTGGAAATCTCACATATCGCAAACATATTAATTATTTTGGCCTTTTTCTTAATCAGTTTTAATTTAGAAAACTACTCAGGAAATAAAAATCATTATGAATCCTCTTTTAAAGAGATTTTAAAGTAGGATTACTAATTATAAAACATAGATTCTGTACCATTGAAATAGTGTCAAAGTTCTATACAATTGAAATAGTGTCAATGTTCCTCCATCTCGTGTAATACTTGTCCATCAGGAATACTAATGCACTAGTTCCATGTGACAAACCTATGCTTATGTCCCTAGCTACCAAAAGGGGGAGGTTTTTATAGTTTCTATCAGGAATTTCCCTTGTCTAGAATTCCTAACATCAATGCAGGGACTGTCTGGGGGAATTCTGCCCCAGTTAGATTGAGTTTACAAGGTGAGAATTTGTTGAACTATACACATGAAAAGTTACTTTTGGATATCAAAATTCTAGATTTTTGAATGCCACTTTGCCTTTGAGCATTATGGGATTCTACCGAGGCAACAAGCATTTGGAATTCTCCAAATGCCCCGGACAATATATCCCTAAGTACTTGCAACAAACAGTAAGGAGGGTCACCATTAAAGGAGGTTTAAAGTAGCCCTTCTTGTGCTTCTTCTTCTTTGATCCAATTTTTTTAGCTTCTTTTACTTGGATTGGATGGTTAGCATTTGTCTAATGAAGGTCATTTTTACATTTGTCTAATGAAGGACATGAACCCATGTCCTACTCTGGAGTGTCACAGAGCACACATGCTCTGTCAGCATGCCACCTGTGGTATTGTTGTATGTTCCATGTACCGCCAATGGGTGTCGATAAAGATTTAAACTTGTTCGAGCTCCATTATCACTTCATTTTTCTTAAGAGTATCATCAACACAAGTGTTAGGATTCTTAATTTCTCATTTTAATGGATTCACAGATCTAAATTCGTCCTAAATCACATCAACTTCTAAAATGAAAGAGAGTTGTGATAAATGTTTATGAGAAATAGATATTTCTAAAGTGACATGAAGTTGAGATAATAAGGTCCCTTTATTGTAGAGATCATGAAAATGGTCCAAACCCAGTCCATAATGCTTCTAGACCCAACCGAGGACCAAATTGTCACGACCCGGGCCCGAGATCCGGTAACCCCGAGCCGTGATCCCATACTTACTCCCGTGAATCCCGAATTAACCGAAGTTAAAACGAAATCCACAAGGGATAACAATCTCAATAAACCTGTTAATTACACAAACCCGCGGAAACGATTTCATTTGACAATAGCAATTAAGATGTACATGTATACAAAATAATGTTCCTTATACATGTGTACTATCCATCATTTACCCACAATTAGTGCATGTCCAAAATATTGTGCAACGACCATTAATTACATCAATGACCATTAATTACAACCCAAAATGATTATACAAAAGAATGACTTCACAAAATATTTCCAAAAATGTAATATTCTTTCCCACACTCGGATACCCGTGTCAAACGGTACCCCGGCCATTCCATTCGATCAGTCCTCCTGGAGGAACCTGAGCGGTCTCCTCCGCTCCCGCCTGGGGTGCTGCCGCACCGGCAATGGCAAACGGGCCTGTAATGCCATCAATAACACTAGTGAACACGACGGTTCAACAATGTATAAACAATTCTTACAATAGCATGTTAGTTCATGAGTTAGATTCATTCAATATATCAATAACAGTTCCAATCCTAGATGAGTCTAGAAAGTTCCTACAATAACAATAAATTGACACGAAAGTCAATCATATGGACATGTATAGGGTGGCCACTACCATAGCATTCATTTCATTACATTTACCATCTTCCCTCAAAGGAATGATTCATTAGTGCCATCTTCCCTCAAAGGAAGGATTCATCTTCCAAACGGAAGGCATCGATCAATACCCATAGATATGATCGGAATTTAGTGGGACTTACTAGTGTCCGGGCCAGGGACAACTAGCATCACCACGGAGCTCCGGAACGCCCCTAAATCCATCTACTGCAGTAGAATTAGACATGTGTCTCATTTATTCATTCATTGAACTCATTTAAAGTTCTAAAACAATAGCTAGGTAGTGCCAGACTCGAGGGTCAATACTTTTCAGTGAGCAATCCATCTCTGGATTCAATTCAGCTCCAAGATTCCCATAATAACAAGGGAATGGAATAATAGTGCTACCAATCTCATTAGATTAGGGCACAATGTTACAATAAGGAATCACTAGACAACCATGATTCCATTTAATTCTATCTTAAATCTAAACAACCATATAGATATAACCAACGGTACTAAATGCACGTGTTATTCATGATGAGCATCACATTTATATTTGGTGTGTGCATTATAGTCCCCATAGTTAACGTCTATGGAAGTCTAGACCCCAATTTATTAATTGTGAAATTCTCCCTTCACTATCCTTAATTCTCAATAGTTTCAATTTACTTCGTGATTAGTCGTCGAACTAATCCGGGAGCATTTATACTCACAAGGAGTGCTCCATACTTATGCAAAAATCCAAAAATCCAAAATCCACTGGACTCAAACTGAGTCCCCTAATCGATCGGACCGTTAGGTCCGATCGATTAGCCAAATTTTTACTCACAACTAATGTATTGGCCAACGTCGGTCAGCTCGGTGGTTACCCGGCGGTTAGCCGCAACTCAGTTGGCGGCTAGCCGGAACCTACTTGGCGGCTAGCCGAATTTCGACTGGCGGCTAGCCGGAATTTCGACGGTTAGCTCGCGGTCAGCTTTCCAGAAGCTGACATTTTCTGTCTCAATTTTCGGTCACCTTACGGTCACTCTACGATCACCTTACGGTCACCCTGCGGCTAGCCGAAAATTCAATTTCGGCTAACCGAAATTTTGGCGGTTAGCTTTCCAGAAGCTCGCCCGTTTATGGATTCCGGCGGTTAGCTTTACGGTTAGCCTCGCGGCTAGCCGGAACCCACCCAGAATCCTATTTTTGAGCTTCAGAAGTTCTGAAACAACTTCTGAAGACTGAGTTCCCTGAACTCCAGTCCTTTTCAACAACTTATAAAAGTCCAAGACAATGCATTCTCCTGAGAATGACCATTGGAACTTCAAATTCTCTTCTCATACAATATCCATTCACTAATAATACCTCTAATATCCATTAATCTACACATTCAATCCATAGAGATTCTATAAAACTCTACAATGGTTAACAATAATCACAAGAGAGTGTTTATACTTGCCTCTTGCAGTCAATGCACTCAAAGCCCTCTTTAATAGCTTGGCTTGAGCTCAAAATCCCCAAATCTCAACCCTAAATCCATAAAACATCGAAATGCACGACCCTTAAGCTATCTATGCTAGAAACCTTCCCTCACTACTCAATAGAACTTGAAAACTCATTAAAAGTTCCAAACACTTACTTGTAGTTCAATGGAAGGAAATCTTGAGGTCTTCTCCAAGTTTTTCTCTTCAACAAGGGAGGAAGAAGACTCAAGGAAGAAGATGAAGATGGATGGAATAGCCCACTCCACTCCAATCACTCATAAAGCTCCAAATCTCCACACCCAATGGAGAGAAAATGGAAGAAAGAAGAAGAGGAAGGTCTGCTCAGGCTCGTTGACGATGGAATGAACGAATGAATCGTTCATTCATTCCTTTCATTCTAATATAAGGGCCCTTTTACACAAAAGCCCCCTTCTCTTAGCCCTTATCACATTTTAAGTCAAATGGAACCCCACTTGGTCCATTTGAGGTCAAATGAAACCACGCCTACTATGAAAGTTAACGTACTATTCGAGATACACGCGTTGGTATCAAGGATTTTCGTATTCGACGAAATACGCGTAAACTCGTATTTACGAAAAAGTCCTTGGCCTTGCTTATTTGACTCCACTCACTTTTAATCCACTCAATACCACTCAAGTCCATTCCATTATGCTTAATGCATCATTTGAGAGTAATTTGTCTCTCTTTGGTCATTAAACTTCATTAACTCAATTATTCGTGTTTATTTGGCATTAATCTTAATTAATTAGCCTTAATCACGATTAGTTCGGGTCAGGGCGTAACACAAATACACATCCGGTAAATGACCCATAAACCTAGCAGCAACAAATATCAAGCCTTGAACCTAAACTAGACCCAAATAAAAGTCCCAATAATAAACCTGGGCGTAGTTTTTTCTCACAGAATCCTCAGTTCTTTTGAGTCCTATTATATATAATATGAAGCGAACTCCTTCTAACACCTTTTATTATAAGTGATCGATTGATATTCCCAATCCATCTTGGAGAGATCTCTTATTCCTCAAAACCTTTGTATAAGCATAACGCTTCTCCCTGACTTGTCTTCTCTCAAGCTCTCTCGCACCATAATTTCAATGAGAGAGCTTCAAAATGCAAACACTCTACTTAATGAGGGTGTGCAAAGAGAAATGGGGTGCATTTAGAAGCTCCCTTTCAATGAAGAATACAAAAGCTTCTGAAATGACTGCCGTTTTGCCTTGCTACAGTTGTCACATCTCTCCACACATGATTTTCCCTCCACCTGTGGGCCTCCAATCAAAATGTAGAACTAACTATGAGAGTTCCATGGACCACTTAGAATCATACTGAGCTCAAACGCTCCAAGAACCTGAAGAGCTATATAGACTTTTGAGGTGTTAAAAAGAACATAAAAAACCTTACTGATTTCATAACTTTTTAGCGTCCATCAAGAGATAAGAGTCATTAATATTTTGATTTAATGTAAAACTTTCACCGATGAGAATTCCCCAAAAGGACACTCTGAGGCCCTGTTTCTTTACTAGAATTCCTGACAGGAATTCTGGCTGTCTGGGAATTCAGAATTTCTGTCAGGAATTCTGTGTTTTATTACTAGAATTCCTGGACATTTGAAATTCCAGGCATTTGAAATTCCAAAAAACTCAGCGTTTGAAAAACCACTTTAACAAGGAGGATTTGGAAATCTCACTTGACACTGGAATTCCTGGAGAGGGACGGTGGCATTCCGGGAGCTCAGGCAGGAATTCAGGCCATGAATGAAACAACGAATTTAGAATTCCAGTATTTAGCAGCATTTCAAATACCAGCATTTGAAATTCCCAGACAACCACTAGACATAAATTCTATGAATTTTGGTAAAGAAACGGTCCCTGATATTCTGCAATTCTCACCATCCACAGTAGCGAGAAACCCTTATGTTAAAGGTGTCTAGGGAAAACCCACATGGCAACCGTGCAAGAGAAAATGCCCATTTCAATTAGACCTTTCTTTATAATAATTAGAACAAAAGACAATGTGTTTTTAGTGAAGAATCACCTAATCTACACAACGGTTAGCATAAGTGGATGCAAATGGATAGTACCATACTCCTTTTTGGGTTCTTATCACAATAAAAGTAGAAGTGTTTACATGGTTCCTCTGCACTCTCTACCTGACCCACTTTTTTTGGGGTGATACTTTCTAAATTTTACAAAAGAAACATCTTTTATCAATCCAATCTCTTAATGGTTTTCATTAATCATAATTAATCAATATTAGTGTAGCCATTAATAAAATGCATTAAAAATTAATAATAATATGTGGGGCCAAGTGGGACCCAGAAGGTATTGTATGTCCACTAATAGGCTGGGTTAGTCACAATGACAAGCCAATCACAAGCCTAATTGGTTTAGAATCACTAAATACAAAAGAGAGTTTAGTGGATGAAGGTCTAAAAATCTGGCATGTGACCTTGGAAGAAATAGGGCCTAGCCATGATGAGAAAGTAGTCGGGCATGAACTCCTATCGGCCATTAGACCCCATACTATGTGTATAATTGTCGTTTAATTACCAATCCCTTCCCACAGCAGGCCTGCAACAAATGTTAGACAGTTCTAGACATTAGTCATTAATGGATTTTCTTACAATAAACTCTTATGATGTGTAGACATAAACTTCAAGTACCTAAAACTAAGAACTAAGACCATTTAATTAAAAAAATATTTCGTACGGCCTAATTCACATCCAAAGCTTTCCATTGTCATCCCTTCATTTCATTATCATGCATCCAAGTGGACCCCTAAACGTGAAAACAATTACGGGCCATAGAGGATTTGCTCATAAGAACCAAAGCAGAAAAGTATAAAGCCACGGTAGACACAAAATTAGCAAGTACAAGTCAGGAAATGGGCAGCCAATACAATCATGGTTGACCAGTGTGAGCATCTAGTGATTCACATATGCCTAGAGACTATTCCTGTGCCTCTACATTAAAAGTATCACACCAGGCTAGTAGACCAACCTAGCAAAAAGAAAAACATAATGGACAATCAAATCAGGAAAGAAGATAAGGGGGAAAATAGCTCAAAATACCAAAAACCAAAAGGCCTCAAAGCTCCATGAAGGGTCCAAAATGGTCCTAGGCGCAGTGAAGGGCCATTTCTGACCGTGGCGCTAGAGAGGGGCCATAGAGGGGCAAAAAACAGCCCCTAGGGGCCAAAACTGGCCACAAGTGCCCATTGCGGACCAAAACTAGCAGCAAATTCCATGGAGACTAAAATTAGCCGCAGGCACCACAAACCTTTTCTAATCATGGGTTTGAGATGTGGCAACGGCAATAAAAAAAATTAAAAAATAACCCCAGGCACCTTATAGGCTAGATAGAGATAGCCCTAGGTGTGTCACAATTGGTCTAAATTGGCTCCAGATGCTATGAACTAACCCAAAACCCGGTAAGTATCACTCAAGTTTCTCATTTAGAAGATTCGAGTATCTAGAGTGATAATCAGAGCACTAAGCTTGTTAATTTATAAAAACTCTGTTTTCAATCTTCAGCTTGAATTAGCTCGAGGATGTGAGGATTTAAGGAGTCTTTCAGCTCCCTTAAAATCCCATAACCCCATTGGATTCTTGTGGTTTGAAAACTGTAAACATAATCAACAACTTGTCAAAAGCCTTTACACACAAAATCAATCAAAATCAAATTTGCCTTGAGCAATCCTTTCTTCATTTTTAGACCACTTTCTTTTGTTTACAGTCATATACAGGTATTTGCAAAGTACGTAACAAATGCCACCACCTAAAATTATAAGTACTGTAATCCTCCAAATGTGATTCCTCCAATACCAGTGAACTCATTTACAAGCATAATAGCTGCCCCAATCAAGCATGGGAACATTCAGCTCATCAGATTTCCATACAGGAGGCCTGCAGGAATGAGTGTGTAACTACAAGTCTTAGGAATACCATCCTCATCATTATGAAAGTTGGAATAATTTTTTTAGGACGGTCATAAATACTCATGACTTTTCACCATCACTCTATCATGATATATTCACAAACAGAAGAATAAATGAAACTGCTTTATCTGCTCAGGAAAATCATAAATTATTTTTATCTGAAGGTAAGATGATTGAAAGATTTTCTGGGAAATTCATAATCTTGCATAAAGACAACAAATTGTTACAGCAAAGGAAAGGGCATCTTTATCAAGTGCATACATGTCAATGCATACCTTTTTTGATGGGAGGCCTTCTTAGCTATGATTCATAGGGAATCAAGTAGAAGAATACTCGCATTTTCTTCAAGATGCCAGAAAGTCCGGGTTAAAGGATTTCTCGTCTTCTATGATACCCTGCCTGGGCATGGCAAGGACAAATGCGATTCGTCCAATACCAGTGAACTCCTTTAGCCACATAATAGTGCCCCCCAATCAATCATGGGAACATCCGGCTCATCAGATTTTCACATAGGACTCCTGCAGGGAGAAGTTCGTAACTACAAGTCTTAGGAATACCATCCTCATTATTATGAAAGTCGATATCATTTTTTAGAGTAGTTATATATACTCATGACTTTCCACCTATGATGCCCCGATATGGATATGGATACGGACACCGGGGATACGACTCTTCACTTCTAAAAATCTAGGACATAGATATGGATATGAGTGTCCTAGTTTTTTCTTTAGACTATTTTTGAATCACTGCAATTATCATTATTTTCATCTCATTCTAGCATTTGTTATGGTGAGAAGTAAAAATATTAAAAGAACTATATGAAATAAAGGACTTTATAAATAGGATCTATTAAATTTGTATCCTAGAAGTATCGATGCAGTATTATGTACCAATACAAGTGTCGTATCAGTCCAATATGGATACATTGGGCTTGTACAAGTATCTGAGTGTCATAACTTTTCACCATCATCCTTTTATGAGATATATATATATATATATATATATATATATATATATATATATAGACACACACACACACAAATGAACAAAAGAACACATGAAACTGCTTTAAGTGCTCAAGAAAAAAATAAACTAATTTTATCTAAATGTAAGATAATTTAAAGATTGGCCGGGAAATTCATAACCTTTCACAAAGATAACTATTGTTAATTTGTTACAGCAAAGTAAAGCACATATTTATCATGTGCATACATGTCAGTGTGTCACCTTTTGATGAGAGACCTTCTTGGGGACTTTACTAGTGGAGTTGAGTGGAGTAAAGGTTATTTTGAGGAAATAATAAAATATAAGTGGGTTATGATGTTATTTTATTTTTAGTTGATTGTGATGGAATTTTTTTGACTTTTTTTTATTGGAAAGTGGAGGTTTTTTTTTTTTTTTTTTTTTCTTTTTTCTTTTAGTAGAGAAATGAAGCTACTTTTTTTTGGAAAAATATGGTGGGAAATTTGAATTAAAGTGTTTTGGTGGGATTTTTTTTATAAAAATTGGGGCTTTACCTTACTTGACTCTAAGGGTAGAGTTGCCAAACAAGCCCTAGGGCTAAGATTCATAAGGAATCAAGTAGAAGAATCCTTGCATTTTCTTCAAGATGCCAGTTAAGTCTCGGTTACAGGCTTTCTCATGATATACGATACCCGGCCTGGGCATATCAGGAACATCTCATAGGTATGACAGTGACACAGATTTTACGCAGGTACTGGACACTGGATACCATACAACACAGACTTGTTGCCTATTCTTTGGGTATCCAAGCATATTGTCGCAGGATGGCAACAACATCAGCTACAAATTGTTTTCTCTTGATACTTTTGGATCATCTTCCCATCCTCATTCAAGGTGTGATAGCATTCTATCAATTGTGAGTTCTGCATCACTTCATCTGAGTTGAGTTACCCGACAAATCATAGTCATCAAGACAGTCAATCATGCAAGAGCTAGGATTAAGGAAAAAGGTTAATAAGCTTGGCCCCTGTAAACTGCTGACACACGCGCTACATAAATATATTAAAGGACAGCATGAGAAACAAGATTTCCAATTCTAAAGGAGAGCGCACACCCCACTCCTACACTTGCATGGGAAATTGAAATGCTCTTTATTGGGGAAAATCAATTTATTTTTTTCTTTTTCACACGGGATAAGTATCGCATCAGATGATAGAAGAACAGGCTCCACAAAAAGTCAGAACAATTATCCTCTCCGTCACAAAATCCTCTTTTACAGAAATGCACACTAAGGTGTCACTTTGTCCCCCATTTTTCCTTCTCTTATCAGTAGCTCAATTTTGAGTATAAGAGGCACATGTGTCAGATGGATGTAGATGAGTCGACATGCACATTGACATAACTACTACCATAAGAGAAACCGTGCAATCACAATGGTCACGCAACTTTAAATATTTTATCTTAAGACTATCAGAAAAAGATGACAAGAGACGGAAAATCACCAAAATTCACAATGACCACAAGAAACACACAAATTGACTTGGCAACTTCAAGAAAATATAATAAAGAGCAAATGCCAAGACATTACTTGCATAGAGTTCACGATATGGTTAAGGTCTAACCAGGCGTGCTGCAAATGTTCCATCAAGAGAATGCTTCACAGGATTAGAGAAAAAGAACCCTTCCTCTGTTACAAAAGCGGATAGAACATATCTGGCAAGTGGCAACAGTATCTATTCGAAATTCCTGCAGGGCATTAAAACAAATTACAAATGATTAAATAAATCTTGCAGCCCCAAAAAAAATTTTAAAAAAATCTTTGAATATTTCTTTTAGCTGCAAAAACACATATATATTACCAATCAGAAACTTTGTGGGCGTGCACGAACCTCCGTAGTAATTACACACCTCAGAGTACTCAGTGCACAAATTTACAGGACACAAGTGTGTACGTAGTTCAAGTCACAGCCACTGGACATGACCATATTCTAAGATCAGCAGCTTTGGTGATTCTTAGTGCTTGATCTAAGGTGGGGAAATGGACAGTTATAGAAGGTTGACGTGAACTCCAAAATGCTTAAATCTAAAGGTTTGAACTGTCTTAACTAGCTTGATTTCAGGATGACAATTTCAATGGGGGAATTGTTTACACATGATTTTAGATATACAGATAACAGCACCAGTGGTAAATGGACAAATTTTGTAACATGTAAGCCATCTGCCAGTATATAAGTGATATATTGACAATCTTAAAAAGAAAACTCCCAAACTATCAATAAAATAATAATATGTAAATAAGGGCCTCTTTGTTTGCATAGAATACATAGGAATTCATAGTCATATCAGCTGCACCATAGGATTATTAAAGAACAAAAATTTGAAGGATAAAATTTAGTGACGTAGATGGGACCATGACTTTCTTATGATTTGAATTACTAGGGTGATAGCTGGGTATTCATTTCTCATCTTCCTTTGATTCAATTTCTGTAACGCCCCACCTTTCACACGTGCATGATATTGTCCGCTTTGGCCTACCGGCCTCATGGTTTTGCTTTTGATGGGCCTCAACCCATCAAAAGGCCTCATGCAAAGTAAGGGTGTAAGCTCTACATATAACCTTATTCCATTCACTTTCCTCTCTATAGTCGATGTGGGACTCCCCCTACAGTAGCCTGTCAGTCTCTGTAGCCGCCAGCCCTCTTGGCTCGCCCACATGGAAACCCGCCCACTTGCACCAGACCACGGTAGGGGACCCACACTCGAATTAGTCGAGAATCGGCTCTGATACCATTTGTGACGCCCCAGAGTCCCACATCAACTATAGAGAGGATTAAAATGCCCCACCCCATACCCATGCATGATATTGCCCACTTTGGCCCACGGGCCTCACGGTTTTGCTTCTGATGAGCCTCAACCCATCAAAAGGCCTCATGCAAGGTAAGGGTATAAGCTCTACATATAATCCCATTCACTTTCCTCTCTATAGTCGATGTGGGACTCCGGGGCATCACAATCCACCCCGCTTAAAGCTGTACGTCCTAGTACAGTAGCCTGCCAGCCATCTTGGCCCGCCCACATGGAACCCCGCCCACTTGCACCAGACCACGGCAGGGGACCCACGCTCGAACTAGTCAAGAGTCAGCTCTGATACCATTTGAAACGCCCCACCCTTCACGCATGCATGATATTGTCTGGTTTGGCCCACCGGCCTCACAGTTTTGCTTCTGATGGGCCTCAACCCATCAAAAGGCCTCATGCAAGGTAAGGGTATAAGCTCTACATATAACCCCATTCCACTAACTTTCCTCTCTATAGTTGATGTGGGACTTCAGGGCGTCACAATTTCCATTAAAGAAAATGTTATTTGATGGTAAGTTTTGAACATTCACCTTTGATTCTTCATTCATTTTCAACCACTACACAAATATATATTCTTCAAATTCCTAGGAATTCTATTACATGGAACACACGGGGCCCTAAATGATATTGGGGTTCCAGTTTCTCCCACGCTTTAGCCTTTTATCTAGATTTCAATGACAGAATGAGATTATGCCTTATATGTAAAACCACAACCCCATTCACGCAGCTAGGTGGATCTCATATGTACATGTGCCTAGCTCACATGTATTTACAGTTATGATGCACGGATATTTCATAATGGGTAACATACCGTGCCAGTTCGTATCCAATACTTCACTTTTTATGCGTAAGATCCACGTCCTTGCTATGTCCATGGCATATCATTGCCGTATTTAGGCGATGAGCTGCCATATGTAAGCACCCGGTGAAATGTTCTGGGAATAGCGTCTGACAATATGGAGGCATGGGTAGACCTTGCAATAGCCTTGTATGTGAAAAAATGGGATATATCCATTCAACTTAAAATCCAGTTATGTTAGAAAAATGGTTGTTTAGAATCTCTATGAAAACCACAAAAAAATAAAGAAAGAAAATGATACTTTATGATACTCAACTAAATCAGTGCCAGCTTTGCGGCGGAGACAATTTTTGAGTGATACCGATCATTTATTTTATTGTACCCATTATGGCTATACCATGGATAAAAACTCTGTGGATTTAGAAGTCAGATGGGTGACTACAGATGAATTACTTATAGCAAGCAAATTAACACTTCAAAGTGACATGATTTAGTAATTCAAGGCTAAAATCTTCTCAGTAAAGATTTGGGACTCGACCTATTTTACTCGTTCCCACCAGATGAACCAACCGGAGAACATAAATATGGATCCATCTGTACAATTTCTAGCCAAAATACGTGTTCTATTTCGGGCAAAACATACGTTTCTTCCATAAACTGTGAAAAAGGAGTAGCAAGGGTAAATTTTGACGCTGCCGTAAATAAGAGCAGAATTCAATGGGAAACCATGTCGTCCTCCAAATGGCTAATAACCACTATGACTCAAACTGACATAATATATTGTTATAATCTACGAGAAAAAAAATTCAAAATTATACCGGATACCTACTAAGAAATACAACCACCCTCTCCTCGAATCAATTCAAGTATAGGATTCGAGATATATGTCTCCTTTATGTAGATCTAATCCACACACATTGATCACATCTAATATACTTGTGGGCTTCGGTTCATCTCATGAGCCATCATGTCATATCGTATTGGTTATGTGCAAATAAGGAATTAAAATACTATTTATCTCATGAAATAAAAATATTCATCACATGAATAAAAGCATGATTATATTAATTAAGAAGTAAATCAATTTATTTACATCATCTATCTAGATTGAGACCATATAATCTAACAGTATCTACTAAAGCTGATGCTGCTCCTCAAGCTGCATTCACTACAACAAAATACATTTTTGCCAATGCATTCACTGCGTCTTGAAAAATTAGAATTGCGTCGGGACAGGCTTTACCGACGTAGTACAATGTGTCGACACCACGTCGGCAACCTAATGCCAAAAAAACCATACCCGACGTAATAATGTTCAGCGTCGGCTAAAACGGGCCATTCACCGATGCAATGGTGCGTCGTCCCAAACGTCGGCAATGTCAACTGTGTCGGCAAAAAGTCGAACTTAATGGTCAACCTCACTTCACTGCCGACACATAACAACGTCGGTTATACATTTGCCAACGCACATACTAGTGTCGGAATACATATTTGACGACACATACGCAATGCCGGTAATACATATCCCGACGTGTGGAAGCATCGGGAAATGTCTTCAACGATGCATGAAAATTACGTTTAGCGACGCAGAAAGTGCGTTGGGAAATAGATTTACCTAACGGCCCACGCATAATAACACCGGTTATACATTTGCCAACGCACATATTAGCGTCAGAATACATATTTGACGACGCATACACAATGCCGGTAATACATATCCCGACGTGTTGAAGCGTCGGAAAATGTCTTCAATGACACAGGAAAATTACTTTTGGCGACGCAAAGAGTGCGTTGGGAGATAGGTTTACCTAACTGTCGACGCATAATAACATCGGTTATACATTTGCCAACGCACATTCTAGCGTCGGAATACATATTGGACGACGCATACACAATGCCAGTAATACATATCCCGACGTGTTGAAGCGTCAGGAAATGTCTTCAACGACACAGGAAAATTACTTTTGGCGACGCAGAGAGTGCGTTGGGAAATAGATTTACCTAGATGCATAATAACGTCGGTTATACATTTGCCAACACACATACTAGCGACGAAATACATATTTGATGACGCATACACAGCACCGGTAATATATATTCCGACGTGTTGACGAGTCGAGAAATGTCTCCAACAAGAGCAGGAAATTTACTTTTGCCGATGCAAAGAGTGCGTTGGGAAATAGATTTTCTTATCAATTAAGAAATAATTTAAAAAATAAAAAAAAATTCCTATACAATATTTTCTTGTTGAAATCTACATTTTCAACATTGCACAAGCATAAGCATTGATAAACAACAAATAATCCAACATTCATCATAAAACAATAAAAAATAATGAGTCACCAATAAACTAAAACCAGTCATAAAATATGTCTATGCCGCATAAAATGTAACATCCCACATCAAAAAAAGTCAAATATCTTAATAAAGTAAATCCCAACTAAAATCTAATCATCATCAAATATCCAAAGTACACCATGAAATTTGGCCAATAAGGAGCAAAATGAACTTATTAGAGAGATGACCCATGCCAATTCATAAAACCATCAAATCCTTATCTTTCGGAGGAGCCCGAACCATCCATACCGACTCGGGAAATCAGCAACTGAATCTGACTCTGCATGTGAACCTGCATAGCTGCCTGATCTTGCATTTGCTTCTGCGAGTCCTCATACTGTCGCCTCAATTCTTCTTGTGCTTTCAACGAATCAGCTAGTTGCTGCCGTAGGGTGCTCATCTCAGAAGACATCAAGATACCAGTAGAAGATGATGATGGGCCCCTTGAGCGATACCCTTGCCTCCTCGAGACCCTCTTCCCTAGCAGATTCTCGATCACCTGTTCCTCAGCCACTGGAGAATTATTTTCAGGCTGCGACAGTGCCTCCTCCATTTTTCGCTGCATTATCAAAGCATTTAAATATGTCATGTAACTAATATATGTTAGGCAACTGAAATAAACTAGGATCTACAATATTGTTAATGAAACAACTCACATGTGTCTCCTCAGCATGATCTGTGATCCATTTGTTCTTTTTCTTGCTATAGTGTCGCTGTTTATATAAATCAGGTTGAGAGGGAGGAGCCTGTTGCTCATCTGCCTGCATGATCGAGAACTGGGCTGCAAATGATCGAGATCCAGATGTATGAAGTGTCTTCACTTTGCTCCGGGTCTCTGAATTCTTCTGTAACTTGCGCTCAAAATTACAAGTAATAGACAATGTAGTTAGCTTATTTAAAAGAAACTTTAGGGAACATAAAAACTTGTGCATGGATGCTAAATGATACAAGTTCATGGAGCTAAAAGATGTGTGCTTCTACTGTGAATTCAACTAACTTGATGTGTGGATAATATAGTGTAGAAACTAATTTAAACCATGTACCGAATGCAAATCAAGAAATATAATTTAGCTACCTTCCACTCTGGTGTCTCCCATTTGTTTTCTATCAACCAGACCCACTGGGCCGCCCTCTGCATATCATGTGGGTACTGCTTTGGATCGTGGCCATTTTCCAACAATTTCTTATATGCTTTGTGTAGCTCCACCCTAAACTCCCTATAAATATGCATCGCTAGTTTCCCGACTGCATTTGCCACACATGCATCGGTCTTCCAGTCTCCAAAGTCATACTTTGCTGTCATTTCAAACCCACAAGTGTGAAAAGTAAGCTGTAAAGCATATGGATATAGATTAGAAAGTATAAGATTGTTTTATTACCGCAGCTGCAGTAAAGATTGCCTCCTTACACCCATCATCAATTGCACCCCATGTTTCTTTGTTTAAAGGTGCAAGCCTACGAATATGACTCCCCAGCTCGATTGCAAATGTAGAGGCATTTATACCCTCAAATGCCCCTGATTGTGCACCTAGCGGAACAGACATCCTACTGCCCAGAATCCTCATCCTCTTCTCTGACTCATGGCCCACCACCCTACCCCGTACACATCGAGAGGATGATGCTACAACCAACACAAACAAATATAAATTATTAATCATAAAAAAATGAAATCGGGCTAATAAGTTCAAAAAGATAATATAGTCAAATATTTCTTACCTACACTGCTGTCTGTAGTAGGCTGGCTAGATACATCGGGCTGGGTGGCACCGATCTCACCCTGACTGGTAATACGATCTGGGACCGATGCTTGAGTGCCGGCTGATTGGCATTGTCTACGTCTCCCTGGGGCCATGTGTGCGAACTGAATAACACAATAAGTTAGGATAAAATCAAGCATTACGAAAAAAAAACACATTTAGTTAGTATACATGCAATAAATATCACAAGTGTTTAAATTTTGATATTAGATATAACAACCTCATCTTCTAACTCTTCTTCATCCTCACTACTTCCGGATGGTCTATACTCTTTGTCGACGTCATCATGCTCGTCTTCAACAGAGAGTTGATGCCGAGATGGATTTTGGATTGCCTGTACCAGTTGCCGTGCGCCAATTTCACTCATTCGGGCCATGTTGCTTACAATATTTTTATTTCTAGCTAACTCATAAGCATTCTTCTTTTGAGACAATGTGCCAGGAGGAACATAAGCTTTTCTTTTTTTCGGCATTTTTTGGACCGCTATGATAAAAAATGACAAAGGGATCATAAATATATAAAGGGATCAAACATATAAAAATTAAAAAAAAAGTCACAATAGTGGCAAACAAATGAAAGTAAAATTAATGATTCCATTGCATGTAATCCTTGTCCACACACATGAAGAAATGAAGTTTACATATCATAATTCCATATCAGAATCAATATCAGGGTCGGACTGATCGGTTTCCTCTTCATTTATGTACTCTGCCAATGTTTCATCCTCGTCACCACCATCGCCAGCAATTGGCTCATCACCAATGGCCGCAGGTTCATCATCCTCAGGGATGATATCTGGTTCAATGTCATCCCTAGTGTAACAAAAGGAAAAATCCTCGGCAACAGATACTGAGACAGTTTCAATGGCTTCTTCCTGTTGGTATGGCTCGTTTACCACATTTTGCTCGTTTTCCTCGTCTCTCTCTTGCACATCCCAAACACCCCGATGCTTGACCCGTTCCACGACTTTCCAATTTGGGCCTAATTTGGTGTCATTGACATAGAACACTTGATTTACTTGATTTGGCAAGACAAAGGGATCCTCTTCATACCAACGATTCCTAACGTAAATGCTTGTGACATGTGTCTCGATATTTATTTTAGATTTATGACCTGTATTATACCATTCACATTTGAACAAAACAACTTCAGAACCATTAATGTATGACAATCCAAAAATGTTGGTCAAGTAACCGAAAAAGTCAATGCTTTCCTCATTATGGTCACCCTCGACGACCACCCCGCTATTCTGGCTCTTGTGACGGTTGTCGCGGTCTATGGTGACGAATCGGACACCATTAACCATACAACCCGAGTATTGATGCACCAAACAACTAGGACCATTTGCCAATGTCAACAATGCATCTGTTGCTTCTGGAGACACTCAAGATCTAAGTTGGTTTATCTGCATTAGTTTCTTAAAATTAGTTCAAATTGGATTTTCATGTTTTTAGTTGATAACATTTAGAATGCATCTGTTGTACGTACATGATCTCTGAACCATCCAGAAAACTCTTCCCGTTGTAAATTGGTGATGTTGCGTACACCTCGCTAATTCACTTGCCTCTTGTGCTCCCTACTCAGGGTATTAGTGACACATAATCAGTGTGACATATAGGAATATCAGAAAGTTTACATGTAACGCATATAATTAGTTAAATTGAACCACTTACTCTAGATAAGGTATGACATCGGGAGTGTTATACAACACAAACCAATGGGCCATGTTGTGTTCCCTATCGGACACATTAGGAGCCCTCTTGATAGGTGAAAAGGGCCAGACGCGTTGGGTGAAGACACCCAACTCTAGGCCTTGTTCGCCCCCATCATCATTCCGTTCTTCAGGAACTTCTCCCTTTAGGTACATCTTCATAAAATTAACACTCTCTTTAGCAATATATGCCTCCGCGATCGAACCTTCTGGCCGAGCTCAATTGGTAACATAGCCCTTTAGTGTTCCCAAAAACCTAGAAACACATACATCAATATCAAGATGAAAAAATTTAACAGCATCTTAAACACAATCACCTCTTATACTAATCAACAATTTAAAGAATGACAAAGGGAATCACCTCTCGATTGGATACATCCATCGATATTGCACTGGTCCAGCGAGTATAGCCTCACGCGGTAAATGAACTGCCAAATGGACCATCACATCAAAAAATGCCGGTGGAAAAGTCCTTTCCAACTTACACAGTATGAGGACTATCTTATTTTCCAATTCTTCCACATGACTCCATTTCATAGTCTTTGAGCAAATGTCCTCAAAGAAGCTACCCAGCTCAAATAGTGTTGTGCATATCTCTTTGTTCACGTACCCACGCATACCAATCGGAAAGAGACGCTGCAGTAAAACATGGCAGTCATGACTTTTCAGGCCCGCTAATCTCCCATTCTTTGAGGTCACACACCTCGAGAGGTTCGCAGCATAGCCATCTGGGTACTTGATCGATTTTAAATATTGATAAAAGCCATCCTTCTCCTTTGGGCCTAATGTGTAGGACGCACGGGGCTTCTCTTGTGTTCCATTGCTTCTTTTTCGTAGATGCAATTCTTGTCTAATGTTCATATCTGCCAAATCCTGACGAGCATACTCTGTGTCCTTGCTCTTCTTGTCTAAGCTCACCATTGTGCAGAGAAGACTTTCACATATATTCTTCTCCACGTGCATAACATCAATGTTGTGTCGAAGCTTTAGTTTCTTAAAGTACGGTAGCTCATAAAAAATGCTTTTCTTTGTCCAGTTTAAGTCTTCAGGGTCACGTGGTCTTTTTTTGTTGTTAGAGTGCTTCCCAAACCTTGTATCTGGAAGCCGCTCCAATTGTGCTTATACCTTTTCCACCGATGGCAACTCCAATGACTTCACTCGATTCTCCACCTTTCCATTAAAGTCCTTGCTACGTCGCCAAGTGTGCCGCTTAGGTAAGAAAGATCTATGGCCCGTGTAACCAATCTTCCTTCTCAACCTGACGGATAAGGAGTCTTCATTACAAGTGGGACAAGCCTTGTACCCTTTAGTACTCCACCCAGACAAGTTACCATATGCAGGGAAGTCGTTTATGGTCCACAACAAAGCCGCACGCGTTTGAAAGCTCTCCTTGCTAGAGGCATCGTAAGTTTCGATACCATTCTCCCATAACTCCTTCAACTCTTCAATCAAGGGTCGAAGATAAACATCAATATCATTACCAGGTTGATGCGGTCCAGGAATAAGTAATGACATCATGAAGAATGGCTCCTTCATGCACATCCATGGTGGCAAGTTGTACGGTATAAGTATGACAGGCCACATACTGTAAGACGTGCTCATGTCCCCGAAAGGGTTGAACCCATCAGAGGCTAGCCCTAGCCTTATATTACGAGTCTCCACAGCAAAATCCGGATGTTCCTTATCAAGACCCTTCCATTCCTCACAATCAGCCGGATGCCTACCTATCCCATCATCTTTGCGTTTATCACTGTGCCATCTCATGTGTGTGGCAGTCTTTCTGGACATGTAAAGTCTCTGCAACCTCGGTATCAATGGGAAGTACCGTAAAACCTTATGCGGTATCTTCTTTCCCTTCCCATCATTTAGCTTGTATCTGGACTCCCCGCATATCGGGCATTTTTCTAAATCTATGTTCTCCTTCCAAAACAAGGCGCAATCATTATGACAAGCATCAATGTGCTCATATCCCAGACCCAAGTCACGCAATATCTTCTTTGCTGCATAAATTGAATCTGGAACCAAATTACCGTCTGGCAGGAGTACCTTTTGTATCTGCATCACATTGTTGAACGATTTGTTGCTCCACTTTCCCTCCACCTTTTGCTCCATCATCTTAATTACAAAATCTAGCAAAGTGTTTTCTGAAGAGCAACCCGGGTACAAAGGGCACTGAGAAGCATCCAACATTCTTTCAAAGTGACGCATTGCGTTACTATGGATGTCCTCAACGTTGGTGTAAGTTCCCATGTAATGGTCTTCCATCATTTCTTGATATTCATCCCGATCCTCATAATCACTATCACCCCCATGTTCCGATTCGACAACGTCATCCACAGGAGGTGTTATCTCTCCATGGTAAATCCAGGTCTTGTAGGATGCTTGCATACCCCAACGATAAATATGAAAGTTCACAGTGTCGCAGTCATGCCGTCGATTGTTCTTGCAAACACTACACGGGCACCAAATCTCAGTAGCATCCCTAGCATTTGCCTTTGCAAATTCAATAAATGACTTCACCCCGTCACGATACTCCTGACCCATTCTCATGATGCGATCTTGACTATCCAGTGTCGTCCAAGTCTTGTCCATATCTTAAAAATGAAAAATCAATAAGCTAATCACATTATTAAAAAGAGAACGCACAAAAACATGTGCATATGATTATGAATAAAGAAATGTATCTATTAATCCACTCTTATCATGAGAAACTCAAGTATAAACCCTGTATTCTTTATGTAAGCAACTTGGGTTTCTATGGCACATTATGAACTTGAGATTCTAATGAAGTACGACTTGTAAGTATGCACTTTCTTAGTCACTATAGGCAGTTTCTCATTTCATACTCTTCATTGCCATTTCAGCATTTTTTCTCTTCTAGATAAATAATTTAGACTTTTCTTTCTAATAATATGTTTTCAACCCAATTGTGAATACTTAAGAGGAATTCAGTGGACAGAATTCACATGAAACATTCAAAACAACTAAGAGGAACATCCAATTTTACTGGTGATGAAGAGTGTTGTTCAGTTATTTTCTTCTTCCAGGTATTTCTAAACCTCTTCTATTTATCCTCAACCTTTCTCTACTAGCCTTTTTTTCTTTCTAGCTATGGTACCTATATACTTAATATTGACAAAGTGTTTGTGTCATATCGTAGGCAATGGTCCCCGTTGTATCCATAGTGTGCCCTTGCCATCTCCATCCAATATCTAACAATAGTTGTGAGCAAATAGAATTGAGCATTTTCAAAACAAATCAACATACCAAGCATCAGTTAAAATAGACTGTTTACAGTTAACAGTCAAAGTAAAATGAAACTACTAAGTTTTTGCTCACTGAAAATTTTGCAGGGTTACTTTGCCCCAGTTGTCAAATATGCTAGCTATCATCAAGACAAACTGAAAAATCTTGTACTTGTGAATCCTCCGGTATGGATAATTTTGTTTATGGGAATCTTTTACAAGTTAATGGGAACCTATTGAAGAATGTTTTGCAAGATGCTTTGTATATACCAGTACTGATTCTCTTGTTGATTGTTCTGTGCACAAATATTTTCTCAAGAAATAATAAGTAAATGAAGTTGAAAAGAACACAAAATTTGATAAGAAATTGTGCTTAAACCTGAAAAAGGGCATCTGACATGTTCCTTATTATGTGAAAGCCGACAGACAAGCATGCTAAGCTACCACCAACATTATTGTCCTTCAGCAGTTTTCTATTGGGTGAAATTTTCTCCCAGGTTAGGAGACTTTCTGTTGCGGTTTAGTGTTTTGTTTTTAAGTTGAACTTAAAACTAAGAATATTCTTGAGGAATCCATATCATGTTTTTTGTACTGCTGAATTATACTGGTATTTAATTTGATGAATTGGGAAGCTTCTCTATTGAGGAAACAAAAGGAGAACATATAGATGTCACTTTTCGTCACCCAAATGACACTAGTATAAGTATAATGTGCATGGTGTGGCATGAGGAAAACATAGACCGCTAAGAATTAAAAGAATTTTACAATGTAGAGTGCCACATATCATTGATTAGCTCTCTTTTTTTCTTTTTTCTTTTTGTCTGCTAGCCATGTTGCATTATGGAAGGGTAATTTGTTTTTTTTTTTTTTTTTTTTTTTTTTTTTTTTTTTTTTGCTTAATGGCAAATTGAATTGAAGAGGAGGGGAAAGGCCAAAGGCCCCCAAAGAACAAGGAGACAACCACCAAAGAGGATAAACAAAAAACAAAAACAGCAGGAAAACAAACCAAACAAGAGAATGCAGAGAAGGGAGGGAAAAGACCCCACAAAAGGCTGCACACTACCCAGCCACACCTGGACCAAACACCCCACAAGGGGTTGCACTCTACCCAGCCACTCCAAGACAGCACCACCACAAGGCAGACAACCAAAACCCCACAGCTGAAAGGCATTGCTCCACCAGCACAGCAACTGAACTCAGAAGGAGGCAGAGATGAAGCTGCAAAAGAAAAGCTGCAAAGCAAAAAGAACCCTCTACCCGAGCACCCCAGAACCTCAACCTCTGCAACAACCCAATCACTTAAATCAGACTGAGTCAGCCTCATGCAAGACCAATTCCACAGAGCCGGCAGAAGTTTAATAGACTTTTTCCTTAATCACCCAAATACTTAAACAATCATGGACCTGATGAATAAAGAAGGATGATTTTCTGACCAGCACCCTGGAATCACCTTTCACAGGCCTTCAAAACAATATGACCTGGAATAGCAGAACCCAGCAAAACCTCAACAGGGAAGACTTCCAAACAACCCACTAAAGAAACAGCGCCGCACCGCCACCACAAAAAGATGGAACAGCTGCAGAAGAACAAAACTTGGAAGGGTAATTTGTTATGTTGTAATAGGATATAGTATAGTTATGTTTCTATAGCAGTGTTGCCATGGTATATACTACTTTTCATATTAATAGAACTATGTTTTTATTGCTGATCAGGTGGGGAGAGAGAGGGAGACAGACACAGAGATAGAGAGAGATATCCGTTCCTAGCTTACAAGGTGCAACTTAAGATTTTTATTGGGCCCAACATAGTTCATGGCTCCCACTTCAATTGGCTTGAGCCAGCCAGGTTAGGCTTGAGTTCATTTAGTATTGATCTGGTTTCAGGCTTAGCTTCACTAGGCCTGCATCTAGATACAGATCTGGGCTCAACTTGGTTGAGTTCAGATCTGGTCTAGGCTTACATCTAGCTCCTGCAAATGTGACACATGATGAGACTAAAGACCTATTGTTTTTATGTGAAAACACACACAGAGAGAAAAAAGAAAACTCCTTGCCATATGCTATTTTATGATGCTTGGCTCTGAGAAAATATGTATTTATTATGATCATCTTTTTAAATAGAAAAGATACAGATGGGCCCATTTGTTTCCAATTTAAGGCATTTATGTTGTGGGTCAACTAGTTATTTTGAATTGTGGGTTGTTTGTCTTTTATGCATTGGATATGAACATGGGATTCGTAATGACAACAAGCAGAACATGACACAATCACAACTTGTTTTTAAATCTATTAGCTAGGTGTGGTTTAAATCTTCTTTTTAATCAATCTCTATATGGTGCTTCACCGCTCTCCCTGCTAGGAGCTTTACACATACCTTCAGGACATCACTAGCATTAAACAGAGTTAGGTGGTAAACTAAGTGGTGCATATAATTTCTTAACAAAGATGGATTTTTCAAGAGATTTTGGAGTTTTTAGTGTGTTTAGTGGAGTCTTCCCTGTAATACCTGCAAAACTTGAACAAAAGAATTGGTATAGTATTTTTAGGCTCCTTGAAATATTAATTGTCACTTTCTAGTTAGAAGTGTTAAGGGACCATTGCATTCAAGCTTTGGATTAAATAATCAGAAATACAAACCCTTGTATAACAAAAGTGCCATAGGGAGAACAACAACTTAACTCACACTTACTTGGAATTTAACCACTTTTACCAATCTTAGAATACCCAGGAACTCAATTACATGAAACAAACTAGCCTTGTTTGTAAACCGCCTCTTGATTTTCTGCTTATCTATAAGTTTCGCCCTTATGCAATAGTATTAGCCTAGAGAGGTATTTTGTGGTTAATTGTAGAGAGGAGTTAGGTAATTTTAGTTTTTTTTTATAAGATTTTTGCTACCTTTTTCTTGTTTTTATTATCTTTTCTTGGTCTTTGGTATTACTGATTAATATTAGGTTATTGGTAATTGAATTTTCTCAAGCTGTATTCTTGTTTGAATTTGTCTTTTTTTTAGTTGTGCATATCGAGGGATCGATGTTTAATGATATCAATATTAGAATTATGGAGATGGAGTTGCTACACAAGCAAACTAGACCACCAGCAACTTCATCACTTTAAAATATTTTGTGCAAGTGGTTTCATGTTTTATTTGTCTTTCCCCTTTGATTACACATGCTTTTGTCTCTTTATAGAAGAATTAGTCAGATTTACCAAAACTTACCAGATTTAATTTTCATTTATCTTGGAACATCATCAATCATGCAACTGTCTTGCAACCTCTGTATTAAAGTAATTAGATTGTCCAACCAATGCACCTTGCCTACCAAATTAACACCTTCTTATATTCTAGTATTTGGATGATGCCAGTGATTCTTGTAACCAACCCAAAAAGGTAGAAGGCTTGAACCAAGTAGGAGTAACTGAAGTAGGTGTTAGGTAGTCCCTGTTGGCCACTACTAGGCCAAGGGGGGGAATTGGCTGCAAAAAAGCTGTGAGATTTAACCATTCAATTGGTAGCCTATAAGTAGCAGTTAACAATTGCAGTCCACAGAAAAGTTGAAAATTCTGGACAACTAGGATCTTCCAATTTTGATGATTTTTGGTGTATCCTCTATCCATCATGGCCCAATCATATCACAGATATGAGGATCACTGCTCACTACAAGAACTACCCTGTGTATCCTTATGATGCATTTATATTCCCCAGCAAGGTGATGAAGTTGCATACTTAATACAGGTACTATTCATAAATAATGAATAGATATTGTTATACTTATATCTAGGCATAACTTCCTATTACAGAAAGATAAGATGTTAGCATTTATAACTAGGATATAGGCATAGCATCATTGTGAACATGTTAGAGATTTACACAATACAAGACCAGGTTAATCTGTTGGATCCTAGAATGGATGGTTAGGGCCCAAAATCCACGACTTGGTCGGTATGAGGCTCCCAGCCATCATAACCATACCCAGAATAGAAGTTGATTGCACCAAGCAGCAGAACAGCACAATGCAAAGCCACTCCCAGGCCAAACTACAACTCTGCCCACAACAGAACAGACAACACAACAGCTGAACTGCAACACTGCTCACTATAGAATTCTGAACTCCTGCACACTTGGCACTCCTACAACAGGAACAAAGCATCTATGATTCAATTATTTCACAGGGTTGTTCTGTTAAATGTTGAAATGTATTCCAAGTTATCATCCTGTCATGTTTTCCCAGAGTGATGTTATTCACAACTAAAACAAAAAAAATTTCTAGTCTCATAACATTTGGATATTGCGTTAGTGTCATCTATGGTGCTTTTATATGACATGCATCACAACTTTCTAAAGTTCCTTTAAAATTTTGGAAGGTTGGAAAGTCCAAGCATCAAGCTTCTGGGAATAATGGTCATCATTTCCATTGGAGTTCTATTAACAGGTTTGTAGTCTCATCAGTTGCATTTACTTGCAGCAATTTTGTTGCAAGAATTATTTGATCTCTAATTGTTTTGAGAAGAAGCGTGTTTCATGAGTAGATAATGCTCATGGGTTTTCAATCATCATTCAGTTTAGGTTTTAGTCCCATTTTTATGTACATATCAATAGCAGTGTGAGCTATGCTGTGCCCAGATATAGAATGCATATATGACAAGGACTTCTTATGAATGCAGCTTGGACAATTATTTTGTTTGAACATAAAAGTGAAGTATTAGATATTATATGATATGGAATTGGGTATGTCTTCATTTTTTGAAATTGTAGATTGCAGTTGATTGTGGGTGCATTCATGCTATGTAGCAAGCAGGTGCAAACACACGTTCATGAAGGCTCTAAATTACTTTAATTTCTTAAACCATGTATCTTAGCTCCAGTAGTCTTTCATATCCAAGGGAAATAAACTGTATGACTGTTCTCTCTAGTATCCACCACCATTTCTCTTATTCCTTTTGATACAACTGGCCCCTAAAGGGTTTGTCTTGTTTTAAAATTACTCGAGCCTTAAGATGTTTACGACTTTTTACTTGTTTTAGATTTTTTTTTTTTAAATCTCACACCACTTTTGTTTTTTAATTTTTGGGCTATAGTTTAATTTTTCATGTTTTTCTTACCTCTTTATTTATCTTTTTTTGTTTTTTTTCCCAAAAACACCAATTAGAAAAAACCAGAACCATATCATAGGAAAGAGATGGTTTTTTTCCCAGTTCCTGCAAGATGCTCAACCCTGCCTATTTCCAGAGCTGCAGCTGCTATTTATAACTCTCAACAATAGGTGCAGCAGTGCAACTATTATTTATATGTTTCCCCATGTTCTATTGTGTGCTTGAATATGCAGAAGCATAAATAAGTTTTTATCATCAGGGATTTCACCAATTGACTTGATAATAGCTGCTGCATGTTCCTGGTGCACCTTCATCAGTCATCCAGCGCTCCATATAGCCTCTATTTTCTCTTTACTTAAAATTTCAAGATTTAAGAATCTTCCCAGTTTGCTTACTTTACTAACTTTTTTGAGATTGAGTTCCCCATTTACTGCTGAGTTTTCGTGTGGAGTTCTATCCATGCACATTCATAAAGACCTGGCTTTTAATCTCCAAATATGGAGATTGATAAACACACAGAGAAAATCAATGTCTATCATAAGGGGAAAGATTTCTCCAAAGTTCCTTTGAATATGTGGAAATATAAAAGAAAAGGGATGCACTAAATCGGCAACAGCCAACAGTAGGTAAAAGAAGCCAAAACATCAATCAGTACTGTGAATGCAGAAAATAGAAATTAGCTGGAATGGATTCCATACTAGATTTTCGGAAGAGAAGTGCTGAAAAGCCACACTTTCATCAGAGTGCTCATCTGAGGAAAGCATAATCACTTCCATAATGCTTAAATATATCATCCACACAAGACTGAGTAATCTAATAAAAAATACACAAAAGAATAAGAGAAATAAAAAATGGAATATTTCCAGATCTAAGTAATCGAAGCACATAAAAGACTTCAACTTAGGTTAATCAGACGTGGAATATGGCGAATGTAGCGTCGCCTCATACACAGCAACCATCACAATACATAAGACTACCGGTAATCAGTAATGAACGCAATCTGTAAACCAACCATGCTACATAAAAAATAAAAAAAAAAACACGAAATCAACCAGAGGGCTGCTTGGCGGGAGGGTTGCTGGCGGGCAGAGGGTCTGGGCGGGTGGAGGCAGGGGCGGTGGGGGAAGAGGGAGGACTAACAGGCGTAAAGAGAGAGAGAGAGAGAGAGAGAGAGAGAGAGAGAGAGAGAGAGAGAGAGAGAGAGATATATCATACCTTGGATTGCTACAGGTGCAAGAAGAAGCGATTCCGAAGAAAGGTTTGCCTTGCTGCAGTTGCAAGAGAACGATGATTCCGAAGATTGGTTTCGCTTGCTGCAGTTGCAAGAAGAAGACGATTCTGAAGGAGGATTACGCTTGCTGCAGTTGCAAGAAGACAACGATTGCGAAGGAGGATTTGGCTTGATGGAATAGGAAGAAGAAGAAATTCGGAAGGGTTTAGATACAGGGAAGATACAGGGAATAAGGGTTTTGGCGTGGGTCTTTTATAATGATAGAAATTTTTAGCGGGAGATCCTATGGCCCACCAAAAAATTAGGATTGGTTCACCTAATATAATACTAGCTGCTAAAAATATATATTTAGCCTCAAAAGCATAGGCCGCTGCAAAAAGTTAGACGCTATAAACTAAAAAATTTTGATTTCCACCAAAATTTGGCACCATTAGAGTGTGATTTATACAGGCAGCCATTGCTACGAACGCCGCTAACAGTAAATTAAAATTGACTTATGGAATCAAAATGCAGGCCTCATGTGTTTTTTTTTTTCAAGTTGGATAGAGGCTTACCTTATATATGAGTTCGACCCTCAATGAATAACTACCATACGTATATGAGGTATCGTCAAATCTCATTTTGAATGGAGGTTATCTCATCATACGATTGAACACACACACACACACACACACACAAAAAAAAAAAAAAAAAAGTTAATAAAACAACATTTTTTTAGCCATGGTTTTCTATTTGGTCAATCTTATAGTGGTTCCAACTCATTTCTAAACAAAAAATTGGGATACCCAATAATTAAATGTGTATGATCATTTTGAACGACTTTGATTATCCATATATGGTCACAAGTGGGACCCATCCAAAAAAGTTTCCACCATACTCCATTAGAAGATATTGTAGTTGCCCTCCGAATAAAAAATTAAAAAATTAAAAAATAAAAACCCATTAAAGAGGCAGAGAGTTGGGAAAAAATAAAAGCGATTAAAACGAAGTGCTCATATTATTTTGGCAAAAAAGAATTTTACTAAATGGGGTTTTGCAGATGCAGACCTGTGCATCGCCAGTAAGCAAAATAATTGTATGTTTTCCATAACTTTTGCCAACGTGGTCTTACTTGTGTTGGTAAAAGTAACAATTCTATGTGACTTTTGCCAACGCAGTCCAAATATGCATCGGAAATAAGACTTTTGCCAACGCCAATTTTCATTGCATCGGCAAATAGTGTCGGGAAAGCTTTTCCACGGTTTTTGCCAACGCGGTCTTACTTAGGTCGGTAAAAGCGGCAATTCTCCATGACTTTTGCCAACGCAACATTTCACTGTGTCGGAAAATAGTGTCGGGAAAGGTAACTTTTTCATTAATGGGCTTTGGGGACGCAACTCAAACGATGGCAATTGTACGAATAAAAACTCAGACCTTTCCCAACGCACACCTGTGCGTCACCAGTAGGCAAAATAATTGCCAACACATTATTGCGTTGCCATTAGAAACAAAACGCGTTGGCAAAACTTTCCCTCTCTTTTTGGGGTTTTTTTGTTGGCGCCAATGTGGTTTCTATAGCTTTTGCCAACGCGGTCTTACTTGCGTCAGTAAAACTAGCATTTTGCGACACTAATTGCCAACGCAGTCCAAATATGCGTTGGAAATAAGAGTTTTGCCAACGCAAATTTTCACTGCGTTGGCAAATAGCGTCGGGAAAGGTGCAGTTTGTTGTAGTGATTGAAATCTCCACCCATACAGTTCTCAGTCCAATGGTCTGCATCACCAATTATTGAAACTCCAAGGAGCTAACCTAAAAGAAGTGAGGTTGGAAAACGTTTCCTTCTTGCTGCAAATGGGCTTGGGATTTTGGCCACCAAGCAAAAACCAGACACCCAATGTTGTTCTAGAATAACAAAGTTATCCTTAAACGACTCATTTCCACTTGGTAGAAACGTGTTTTATATAAGCAATTTTGACGATTAAGAATACAAAAGAGATGCTGATATTGTTGATGGCAATTTTCTCACCTGAGACTTACTGATGACAGGTACAGTTTGTTTCAGGGCATTGTCTGAAAACCTGCATACTGTGTTATGACAAATGGTACTTAAGAAAATGTGCTAGAAATACATGGGAGATGAGACTTTTGAAAGTTTTACAGGCTACCAGAATGGATACTAGTTCTAATTAATCAATCAACACGCAGCGGACATAACAAAATAAACATGATAAAACTAGCAATCTATCAATCACACCCTATAAGAAAGCAGACACAATATTTAACGTGAAAACCCTTTCCAAGGAGAAAAACCATGAACCAGAAATCAAGAACTCATGAACTGTTACAAGATATACTCACAGCTCATTTACCTCAATCTGTACCTCGACCTAAGGGCTGTAGTTGTTCTTATACAACTTTCACTAACACGACTTCCACCGTGCACCGTTCTCCTTGATCTCCTTGCACCTTGTCAACCAAGATGACCTAACTATCTTCTAAAAGAGAGTAGAAGCAACAACAACCTTCTAGAGCAGCCTTTTAGAACAATCTCTCAATGGCTCTAGAGAATCAAAGAACCTATCCTAGGGTATTCTCTCCTCATACTAATGAAAGAACTAATTGATGTGTCTAATCTTCAATATGCACATCTACCTCTAGGGTGGAGAACAACGCCCTATTTATAGCCCCAAATTCATGCCTTAGACTTAGTGCACAAGTATGACTCAAAGTGGGATATAGAGTCTCAAAAGGAAACAATTCCTATTCATATCAGGAGACTTTCACGAAAATCCTGCGCCATCCGATCAATCACACAGTTCATCTGATCTATCGGACCTGGAGATAACCGACGCATGTCAGCCCTCCGATCGATCGAACAGATGCTCCGATCGATCGGACCTAGGTGATTCGCCCGGTCTTCTCTTTTCTTCGGTTCAGATTTTCCGGCGACACAACCACATCCATTCTAAAATAAAAAAGAAAATACAACTGAATGGACCCAGAGTTTTGTCCAACTCATGAATTAACCAACATAAAAATACTTACAACTTCAACGAAGATGATGATGCTGGGAAATAATAGGGGCCGGGGTTGTCACTTGTCATTGTCATCACAGATATACATGGCAGAAAAAGGGAAAAAAAAGAACTTGGGTTGTCATACCAAAATTCTACCTGCGTCCAATGATAACCTGGTATTTGCATATGGCAGTGACAATGTACGTAGCTCCTGGATTTGGTTAAGTTTGTGGGTTTTCAGTATGTATATGCTTGTGGGTCTTCCAACAGCGATTTCAGGTCATGATGACACCAAGTTTTGCGAAGTCTTCAATTCTTCAAACACTCTTGAAGATAATATAGAGTATCCACAAAGATTTCAAGAGGAAAATTTAAATGTGACGGGACAAAAAACAATCTTGCATCTGCTGCTATGAAAAATAGTTTTTATTTTCAATGTTCAGTCATTGATATGCGTGAACAATTTTTTTGACGTGTTTCACCCGTCTGTTGACACCAAAAATGTCACTTTGCCTCTTCAACATCAAGAAAGCTGCATGAAGTCGCAACCTGCCATAAATAGGCAATGCAATTTCTCCAAAAATTCAAATCTTGTCAGAATCAAACAAAAACTGCAAGATCCTTCAAGATAGCCAAGAGAAGAGTACACATGAAGTTTCAGGCCATTTCGACAACATTTGGCCTAACTTCACTTCTCCGACAGCTAAACGGGAGCTCCCGGCGGCGACATCATCGGAGACGTCAAAACTTCGATCAAAGCCTACAGATGACTCCAGCATGTCTCAAAAGGGCTCTATGCCAAATTTCAAGTCAAACCGACAACGTTTGACCCTCCATCAATGCTCGAGCAGCAAAATCAAGCCTCCCGGCGGCAGGAACCACCGAAGCCTTCGCTCATCAAACCAAGTGCATGAGTGGCTTCAACATGCTTCCAAAAGGCTGCACGTCGAATTTCAGGTCATTCCGACAACGTTTGACCAGGTTTCGATGCTCCGAGAGAAAATCAAGCCTACCGGCGGCGGAGCAACCCGGGACCATGACATCCAAAACGGAGCCCATGGAACGTCTCAAAATGACTCCAATAGGCTCCCCGTCAAATTTCAGGTCAATCGGACATCGTTTGACCACATATCAAAGCTCGGCATTTTCCCCGCAGCAAAATCAAGTGAAGCATCGACGGGACCCCAAACGGCTTCAAAACTCAAACAAAAGCCTATGGTTGGTCTCATTTATTGCTCAGGAGGCTTCACCTCAAATTTCAGGACATTCCGACATCGTTTGACCAAGTTTCAGCTTCTGGCGGAAAATCAGCAGCTCTACGCGACAAAGTCTTCGGCTTTCCCGGAAAATTGGAAACTTTGCACTCTAAAAATGCAAGGATTCTCATTAAGTTTTCTACAGGGAAATCAAGCCAATAAATGAGAAGAAATGTCAAGAAAAATACAGAAGAAAACGGCGACGAAAAAGACCTCAAAACGACCGCAAAACGGGGTCCGAAGGGGAAAAATCCCCCAGGGTCGCAGGCCCCTGCGACCATGGCCCATGGTCGCCGGCGACCATGGAGGTCCGGGTCACCGGATTTTCCGCCGGTGACCCGTTTTTCCGTCTTTTTTCGCGTTTCGCGCACTTTGGCCCCTGTGGTTTCCTGAAAATGTGATTTTTAGTGCTCTAAATTGACTCATATCCGACGACATCTCGGATCCGCCGTCAAAAGCATAAAATCATCATTGATCGCTCCAAGATCGCCAACCGGTCGACCAAGAAAGTGCACTTTCTGTCCGACCGATCGTGAAATCGACAAGACAGATGTCACCGGCCCACTCTTAGCTATCGATGTCTGAAGTTACATGTTCATCCGATGTCGATCAGCATGTAGATCCATCGATGATCATCGCCAGAAGAATTCCAGAAGACACGGCATGGCCCGCGACTCTTCGACTGCTCGGCGACCAATTAATGTGGTTAATTAACTAGCTTTATTGCAGTCATTAATTCATTTCTTTGGACGGCCCAATCAGAAGCAAGCATTTGGGAGTTACAAGTCAATTGATTCATGGCATTTAAACCATGAAACTCCTCCCATTATGGTAATTAAGGTGATTAAAAGCCCTTAATCTCCATCGGCCAATCAGATTCAAGGAAAAAGGGGTTACAAAATCAAGAAATAAATCTTGTAACTCCTCCCATTAAAGCCATTAAGGCTCATAAACCCTCCTAAATGGCTACCAAAGGCCTATAAATAGGAGAGCATTCCATTGAAATTGAGATCGGAAAAAGATCAGAAAAAAGAGGAGAAAATCAGAGGATCAGAAAAACAAAGATCAGAAAGAGATCTGAGAGAAAGAAAAAGAGAGAAAAACTCTGCTGAAGTTCTACACCGGCCACCACTACAAGGTGACAAAAGTCCCTTGGGGGGCAACCCCCCCCCCCCCCCCCCCAAGGTCCTTGCCTTCTCCTGCTGCCTCCAATGGCTTAGACGTGGCTTTTCAGCCCGTCTACTTAGCTTTTTATTGGACATAGGACCTTCTCTTGGTCTTTGTCCTCTAAAAACCTGAGGTTATAGCCAAGCCAAGCGAATCAAGAGCATCTTCTGTTCTCATCTGCATGGATGATGGCGAAGCCCATACATGGCTTGCGACCGTCAATCTGAACGAGTCCCCCACAATCTCCTGAAAAGTTAGATCTTCCTTTTCTTGCTTTTCATTGTAATTTGTATTTTTCTAAAGAGACAAAAATCACAACTCTTGTCTTTCATTATTGATAAGAATTGTAAATCGGCTATAAACGCCAAAATCGGCTATAAATGCCAAACAAAATCGCCTTTCACGGCAAACCAAGAAAATGTCTCTTTTCTTAAATATTTGTGCAATGGAAAACTTGAAAGAAGTTGATTTCCTTTTTACTTGCGAAGGTTGATCTCCGGATTACCACTTGCAATTCCAAGTAAAATAGAAAATCTGGCACACCCACACAAAAGAAATGTTGATGCACGCTTCAGGCCCCGCCAGGGCGCGAAAGGGCCGGACCCGACGGACTCCCACGTTCCGCCGACCCCGGTAGCCGCCCCAACGGCGCCTCGGAGCGCGTTCCATCAAGCTGGCACACCCGGTGGGACCCGTTCATTTGAGAACACGGTGCTTGGAAATGAAATATTTGCATATCATACTTTTTGCTCTATGCTTATACTTCTTTTCCGGATTCCTTGGCTACTTTCTAGCTGGTAGCCTATGTTGGATTTTGCATCCTAAAAAAAACATGAGATGGGATTTTTTGGAAATTTCTATTTCTTTGAGTTTGTTTCCATTCTTTCTCTTTTCAAAAAAAAAAATCAGTTTTCTTAGTTTGAATTCAAAATTGAGAAACTTTGATCCTATCCTATCGTTCTTTGGTGCTTGCAGAAATGTTGAGCCCGTTCGACTAAGGTTTTGGGCCATCGTTTCTCTTCGATGAGTTCATTAGAGATTTCAAAAAAAAAAAAAAAAATCAGTTTTCTTAGTTTGGATTCAAAATTGAGAAACCTTGATCCTATCCTATCGTTCTTTGGTGCTTGCAGAAACGTTGAGCCCGTTCGACTAAGGTTTTGGGCCATCGTTTCTCTTCGATGAGTTCATTAGAGATTTCAAAAAAAAAAAAAAAAAAAATCAGTTTTCTTAGTTTGGATTCAAAATTGAGAGACCTTGATCCTATCCTATCGTTCTTTGGTGCTTGCAGAAATGTTGAGCCCGTTCGACTAAGGTTTTGGGCCATCGTTTCTCTTCGATGAGTTCATTAGAGATTTCAAAAAAAAAAAAAAAAAAAAAATCAGTTTTCTTAGTTTGGATTCAAAATTGAGAAACCTTGATCCTATCCTATCGTTCTTTGGTGCTTGCAGAAATGTTGAGCCCGTTCGACTAAGGTTTTGGACCATCGTTTCTCTTCGATGAGTTCATTAGAGATTTCAAAAAAAAAATATTAAAAAAAAATAAAATAAAAAAAAATTAGTTTTCTTAGTTTGGATTCAAAATTGAGAAACTTTGTTCCTATCCTATCGTTCTTTGGTGCTTGCAGAAATGTTGAGCCCGTTCGACTAAGGTTTTGGGCCATCGTTTCTCTTCGATGAGTCTATTTGGGATTTTTATAAAAAAAAAGGGACATAGACCACTAAGGTTAAACCAATTGCGTTCTTTGATCACGATTGATTCAAGAAAAGCATTGTCCAGAGTGTGGAGACAGCTTGACTGTTCTAGGCAAGGGTCCTCCAAACGGGTTCATTAAGTAATCCTACCCTTACCTTGGGGCAATTCTATCAATTGAGGTTTCATAAGACCGGGTTAGGAGGCCTATGTGTACTCTCTCGTCTTTAAATCTTAAAAAATTAAAAAAAAAAATAAAAATAAAAAAAAGATTTTCAAAAAAAAAAATCTTAAAAAAACAAAAACAAAAATTTTCAAAAAAAAAATAAAATAAATAAATAAATAAATAAAAATATTTTAAAAAAAAAATAAAAAATAAAAAAAAAATAAAATAAAAATAAAATAAAAAAAAATCATTTCAAAAAAAAAATCTCCAAAAACTCGTCACTTTTTGGATTCAGATTCGAGAAATTGTGGTCTCTTCCCTTCTGAGTACTGGCGCTCGCGGAAATCGTTGAGCCCGTATTTGAATCGGAACGTCACCTGCTCTCTTTGACGAATCCATTTCTGACATTTCAAAACAAAGAATCCCATCTCATGGATGCGATCTCCAACATTTGTGCATAGCAATACTGGTACGCCCTTTCAGGGTCTACTGTATCTGTGACCGGCACATTTGTAACTCCTACCTTATATTCTTCTTATCTCGAGCAAGCCCTGCTTCTCGATAAGTCGAATTTAGGTTTACAATTGCTTCTAGCAGTCACTTGAACGCTCATTCTGGGCTCACCATACTTGCTGTCAGAACAATTGTACCATCTATGGCTTTTTGCCTTCTTCATGTCGCTTGGGTCATATCCCTTAAGCGATTTGAAAAGACAACCATAGAAATTCCCATTTATGATCATTATATTCTTGTGATTACTAATGGATGTGGTCTTGTTTTCAGAACTTTTTCGAAACTAACAATGGCAGCCTTAACCATTATCTTCGATGAGAACAAGCACCAACTCATGCTTCAACAGAAGCAAACCGAGCGCACTTACAAGCGCCCCGCCAGCTGCCGAAGCGTCAACTCCCTCGGCAACTCTCTGAACTCCGGGTCGACCTCGACTCCCCGGACCATCGTCTTCGGGACACTGGGACCATTCCCACTTCCCGAAGAACAAACTGCGCCTGCCAAAAGGCAGAAGATCGCCTCTCAACGTGTCACTCCCGTGACACCAAAGGCGAGCGCCCAAAAGCCGGAAGCCCGCGGCACCCCCGCGAAGCCTCGACCCACAAACAACCAGGTCTATCCCAAGACTTGGTCTCCAAGACCTTCCCCAAAACAAAGGAGGTCTCAAACCTCCACCAAGCCAGCATACCTGGCCCCACTCAAGGAGAACCAGTTCTACCCTCTTGCCTACATGAAAGAGGAGAGACCCATCTCCAACTTGACTCCCAAGTCAACCCAGCATGAGCCGGCTTGTTCCTACAGGCCCAGAATCAGATCACGCATCACCAGGCCTCTCCAAGCACCTGCTAAGGCCTACACCCCTTCAGTTCGACCCTTTATCTCTACAGGGGCCGAACTCGAAAGGTTTAAAGCTTCGCTGCAACAGGCAAAGGACCGGGTCCGCATCCTGTCCTTGCCCAACCACAAAGAAGACAAGCTCGGCTGCTGCGCCCGAGGGAGCACATCCTTCATCGTCAGAGCCCAGCCGGAGCTGACCAAAGGTCAAATCGCTCGTCGAGCACGCCGCCGTGCGTCATATCGACAAAAGAGACTAGAGAAGCAAAGGACCCAGCCTCCTACACTTCAAGTCTCCCACAAATGGGTCGAAAAAGAAAGACCCGACCAAGTTGCTGCCGTCCATATGGTTGGAAAAACCAGAAGACGCCAAAGGTCAGCATCAAAAATCCATGTCCGACGTCCGGTGACCCGTAGCATCACCAGGACACAAAGACATCCCGAAGAATCTCCTGCCCCTTCCAGCCAAGGACGGGAGAGTAATCCTTCATCAAGCTCTTCATCAAAAAGAATGAGCCCCAGCTCGGTCACCAGGACGATTTCTTCGTTCGAATCCCGAGGGATGAACGTCTTGGCTACAAGTTCTGAGCCGCCACCTCAGAATCCACCTCGAGATGATGCGCTCGCACGCATCCAGCAGTTGGAACAAGGCCAGCAGAGGATTGAAACTCTGATGGAAAACCTTCTCCTCGTTGTCCAAAATCAGGTGAACAATGAGCCTCCTCCGAATCATGGCAATAACGAGGAAAATGGAGAAGAAAATGAGTCACGCGCCCTTACCAAGAAGGACGTAGACAGTATCCTCGCCAAAGCTAAAGAAGAGGATATACTCAAAGAGCATGGGATCAAGCCACCATATCCTTTATGGATGGACACGGTCCCGTTCCCCACAAAATTCAAGCATCCTACTCTCCAAACATATACGGGGAAAGGATCAGCCAGACAGCACGTCATCCACTTCAAGATCTTGACGGGAGCTATCGCGGATCAAGATTCACTCAAGATCCGCCTCTTTGCAAGTACCCTAAAAGGTACGGCCTTCGATTGGTACTCCACTCTGCCGGAGAACTCCATTCAGAACTGGGCTATGCTGGAGACACACTTCCTGACCCACTTCCAAGGTGAGGATCATCCTGTTACTATGGCTCAGCTCTGCAGCCTAAAACAGGGAGAGAATGAGTCAACTTATGACTTCATTCACAAGTGGAAAGCAATGGCGTACAAATGCTCAGATGTACTGCCACAAGCGTCGCTAGTCGACATCTGCCGAAACAACATGAGAGCTAAAATCCGCTCCATGATCATCAGCAATAAATCAAAAAACCTGGGAGAACTCCTGGAAGCTTCCATGGAAGCTGAAACGGTGATCAAAGACCTCAACAGTCAGAAATCATCAAAGAAAGAGCCGACTGCTGTTGCAACCTCTAAACCAAAGAAGAAGGAGGTTCTCAATGTGCAGACTAAGTCAGCTCCTCAACAACCAAAGAAAGCTGAAAATAGAGCTGCAGGTAAGAGACCTGAACTCTCTGATGCCTTCAAAGAGCGAGTAGAAAAGAAATATCCGTTCGATGAAGACGTCGAAGAAATCTTTGAGGCTCTCCTAGCAAATGGCAAACTCATTTTGCCAGAGCCCAAAAGACCTGGAGACGTTGGCAAAACCAATGATCCTCGGTACTGTCCATACCACCAGATGGTCTCGCATCCTCTCAATCAATGCTTTGTTGTGAGAGAGAAGATAAACGAGATGTGGAAAAACGGAGTCATCACCTTTGACAAAAACTATGGGACCGCCTCCGTCAACATGGTGTCATATGGACAAACACCAAAGTCACCGAAGAAGAAGATCACTACTTCCTTCAAGGTGATAAATAGAATTCAAACGTCCGAAGTGTTGGTTCCTTGCCCGACACCAGACGGACAACCCATATGGGTACATCTCGATCTCCTGGAAGATGAAAATTGGGAGATCGTCAAAACAAAGCCGACCGCTCAGCAGCGAAGGCAGGCTAAGAAAATCTCCTCAGGCTCAAACGGCAAGAGAAGACCCAGCCAAAACAAGAAGTTCATGAAAAGGCAGAGGCCTCCTCTACCACTTCACTCGGGGCAACAGAAACGTCCCCTCCAGAGACTTCAAAGGCGGTAAGAAACTTCACTCTTAGTGATTTCATGCCACCTCAATTCAAAAAAGAAGCCATGCAGGGGGCATCATACTCTTGCAACTCGGTAGTTGGATTCTCCATTGATGGATACGAGTCCAGCGACACCGACGATGGATTCGAGCCCAACTACACCGATGAGTGGGAGGAATCTCTTGAAACAGGAGAATATCTCTCCGATGAAGAATGGGTTCCTGAAACTCACCTTATGCCAGTAATCTGGTATAACCCCTTGCAACCACAAGGATCCTGGTCTGATGATGAAGAAGACCAAGAGGCTGCACAAGAAGATGCTGTTAACCCAGCACCTGTCATTGCTCCAGTGGAAATCAACTATGTTGAGCCACACGGAGAAGACGAAGAAGAGGATCTGGCTCCCATGCCTGATCTTGAAGAATATGCAAGGATCTTGCACCGTCTCGCTCTAGAACAAGAGCAAGACCGCGTCAACGAGATTCCTCACAATCCAGAGCCGGAAGTCCCTGAAGCCCATCAGGTACCTCCTCCCTCAACTCCTGAAAATGGAGAACATTGCTGGATTGACGATCCTCTTACATCCGAGGATGAGTCTGACTCCGAGCAGGCAACATCTTCTATCAGAGCTTCCTGTAATGTAATATATCAGGATTATAGCTCTTCTGAAGCGTCGTCTGATGAGATTACCTACACTCCGACGACGCCTAGCAATGTATCCTCTGGAGCTACCTCGTCTCACGTGACTTTCACAGAGATGACACCCTCTCAGGTTTCTTCTCCTGAGACTGTGACTTCAGGATACACATTCTTCCCGACTCATCATCATGAAGAAAACCCAACTTGGGGTGATGGATGGGTCAACGAAGAAGAAAAGCTGCTGGATGCTGTTCAGGACTTGCTCCCGGAAAATGCTCCGTGCAACACAATCACTGAGGATGGCAACTCTGCTGCAGATACATCCCCAGTAGATGAAAAACGACAGCCTCTTGATCCTGAGGACAATCTTCCAAACGAAGATCCTTCTCAAGAAGCTCTCGAAGTTGGTAGAGGCACCCGTTCGGGCCGGGACTACCACAAAAATTACAACCAATCTTCCTTTACTTATGTAAATCCTTCGGGAAAAGATGTTGTAAGCGCCCCCAGTGGCAACAATGATGAACATGCAGGCCCTAAGGAGGCTTTCAAGTATGACTTGGTTGAGCACTTCAAACACATACCTGCACGTCTTCACATCCTGGATTTATTACGAATGTCTCCACGCACTCGTGATAATCTCATCTCAGAATTACAAAAACTGAATGAGGATGTCGACAAACATGCCCCACAAGTCCTCCAAATTGAAATGGACTACCGGGTCAAAAACTCTGAAACTTCCTTAAAAGAAGAAAAAAAGAAAACTGAGGGATCATGCATCCAATGCCTCTCGGTTCAAAAGGCAGCCAGTGCAACCATCGCCTTCACTAAGGAAGACCTCCTACTTGGCGAAGCAAGGCACAACCGACCCCTGTACTTCACAGGGTACATCAAAGAAATGCCGATACATAGAGTTCAGATCGACCCAGGTTCTGCACTCAACCTTATCTCCACTTCGGCTCTTGAAGAGTTGGGCATCCCACCCAGCAAGCTAAGCCACACATCTGTATCTATCTTTGGATACGATGGGAGCACTCAAAGGCCTATCGGCAAAATCAGGTTCAAATTGCAAATCGGTGATCTTATCTCTGAGGTCACTGTGTACGCAATAAAAACCCCCTCATGCTACAACATCCTTCTCGGACGTCCTTGGATACACGAGAATGGTGTTGTTCCTTCAACTCTACATCAATGCATCAAGTTCGTCGGCGACGACGGCATGGTACATCGTGTCTTTGCGGACAGAAAACCCTTCAAAGGTAAAGAAGTCCACTTCGCAGACTCCCAGATGTATGAAGGAGAAAAAGAAGAAGAGGAAATAGCACCCCCTGCTGAAAATCTCTAGAAAGATAAAGGCAAGGCTCCTCAAAAATCACCGGAAGAAAACAAACCCTCCGGCAAATTAGAAGAGAGTAGTCAATCTCCCTTCGTTATCTCCCTCAAGAATTCAAAACCTTTGGTCATCATGACTAAAGTGAAGAAGGCGAAACAAAAGCCTGGGGGCAAATTTGTTGTCTCTCTCGTGTCTATCATGCAAGACACAGACTCGGACTCAGAGTCAGAAGACGATGCATCGTCAAGCCAAGCTGACACTCAGCAAGTTCAGCCTGCTCTCACTCCGATGGAGACACCTGCTGATGTAGAAGATCCTACGTCTGCTACCTTTGTTGTTCCGGCAACATCACCAAAGCAAAGGCCGATCTTCTTCCATAGACCGGACGCTTCTTCATCAAATTCCATGCTGGAACCTGTCCAAAATGAAGGTATGCCTCAGCTATCTCTATATAGTCCTGTGGCACAAGCAATTATGAAGAAAATGGGCTTTGACGCTCAAAACCCAGTCGGTTTGGGAGAAAGACGCGGTATTCTCACGCCATTGGAGCCCGCCTTGACCAAAAGCCAGCTGGAAGATTGGAGACTCTACGGTCATGTAGAAAAGTCTTCATATGGGTTAGGGTATGATCCTGATACTCCTCTGAGACAGTTGACACAAAGGCTTAAAAGTCGTTTTACCGACCAAGCCTCAACATCTAAAGTCCACGAAGACATCGATCTCCCTGGAAATCTCTTTAAAGAGTTACCTGACAAAGATCCAGGAAGCTCATCCAATTGGTATGATTTCTCTGATGATAAAGAGAAATCGTCCGATAATACAGACTTGTGGCATCCTGACCCAGAAGAACCCTCGTCTCCAAAAGAAATACCAGACTCAACAGGCGATTGGGACTATCTCATTGCAAGCCTTGAGGAGATCACCAATCAAGAAAATCCATGGAAAGGAACAGAGCCTTGGTCTGGTAATGCAGTTGAAACTCCAGAAGGTTTCGTTGAGTTGGAAGCCTCCGAAAATATTGTGGAGGAACCACCTTCGAACCTTCCGACAGAAGATCCTGTTGAAAAGATAAACTTGGGAACACCTGATAACCCACGTCCTGTATTCATAAGCAAGAATATAAAGGATGATGAGTTACCCGAGTATATCGCTTTTCTTCGTGAGTTCGTTGATTGCTTTGCATGGTCCTACGCTGAAATGCCTGGTTTAGACCCCAAAATAGCAGTCCACAAACTCAATCTTCAAGAAGAAATCAAGCCTGTCAAGCAAGGCCAAAGAAGATTCCGTCCAGATGTGATGGATAAAATTGAACAAGAAGTTCAAAAACTCAAAAGCGTTGGCTTCATCCGTGAGGAACAACATCCAGAATGGTTGGCCAACATTGTCCCCGTGACAAAGAAAAATGGGCAGATCAGAGTCTGTATTGACTATAGAGACTTGAATGGCGCTTGCCCTAAAGATGAATTCCCGCTCCCCATACCGGAGGTGATGATTGACAATACCTGCGGATTCGAGCGAATGACATTCATGGATGGCTTCTCTGGTTACAATCAGATAAAGATGCATCCCGAGGATGAAAAACACACTTCATTTCGGACTCCATTTGGCGTGTATTGCTACACTGTCATGCCATTTGGTCTGAAAAATGCTGGTGCCACATATCAGAGGGCTATGATGAAAATATTCCAAGATATGCAGCACAAGACGGTCGAATGTTACGTTGATGACCTCGCCGTCAAAAGCAGAAGAAAAGAAGACCATCTCAAAGATCTTCGGGAAGTCTTCCTCCGACTTCGCAAACACAAACTGCGGATGAATCCTCTAAAATGCTTCTTCGGCGTCTCGTCGGGTAAGTTTCTCGGATTCCTTGTTCGGAAAGCTGGAATAGAACTTGACCCCATAAAAGTCAAGGCTATTCTAGAAATGCCCTCTCCAAGAACCTTGAGAGAACTAAAAGGGCTCCAAGGGAGATTGGCCTACATTAGACGGTTCATCTCCAATCTTTCGGGGAAATGCCGTCCATTCTCTCGATTGATGAAAAAAGGTGTAGACTTTGTCTGGGATGCCGACTGCGAAGCCGCATTTCAAGATATCAAGTCATACCTGACCAAACCTCCAGTGTTAGCTGCCCCTGCCACTGGAAAACCATTCATCTTGTACACAAGAGCTCTTGATCATTCTGTAGGCGCTCTGCTTGCACAAGAGAATGGTGAGGGAAAAGAAGCTGCTCTATACTACCTCAGCCGCATGCTAGTAGGTGCAGAGCATCGCTACTCTCCAGTCGAAAAAGAATGCCTTGCAGTGATGTTTGCCGTACAAAAGCTACGTCACTACTTGCTTTCCAACACAGTCTACCTCGTCTCAAGGATCAACCTCTTGAAGGTCCTTGTCACAAAGGCAGGTTCTCTTAATGCCCGACTGGCAAAATGGTCCATCCTCTTGTCACAATTTGATATTAGGTATGTGCCACAAAAAGCAATCAAAGGCCAAGCTCTAGCAGATTTCCTCGCAGAGCATCCATTGCCTAAAGATTCACCACTCAGAGATGATCTCCCAGACGAACCTGTCTACAACGTGGAGACTTCCTTACCAAATGCCTCCTGGGACATGTACTTTGACGGTGCAACCAGGACAAATGAAAACAGAAAGCTGATCTCGGGAGTTGGCATCCTCTTTGTTAGCCCCGACAAATGCATGATTCCACATGCTTTCTCGCTACTGGAATCATGCACAAACAATGCAGCTGAATACCAAGCTCTGATCCTAGGATTGGAACTCGCCATCGAATCCGGTATCACTATGCTGGAAGTCTTTGGAGACTCTCAACTGATCGTCAACCAGATGAATCAGAAATATGAAGTCAGGAAGCCCGATCTGCTGCCTTATTACAACAAGGCACAATCGCTTCTGCAAAAGTTTGACATCTGCAACATCACCCACATTCGTAGAGGTGAAAATATCCGTGCAGATGCCCTGGCCGGACTTGCCGCATCTATGGCAATTCAAGAAGGGGAAAACATGCAAATTACAGTGAATGAGAGAAGGATCCTCCCTCCTCTTAACACACACCAAGCAGTTGCTGAATGCCACCGAGTGGTTGGAAGTCGGATCTCTATCCTTCAACCTTCAATCGGCGACTGGAGGGATCCGTTCATTGATTACACTATGTTCGGAATCCTACCTGAAGATCCAAAAGAACGGGTAAGCATTCAAAGGCGAGCCCCAAACTTTCATTTGGATATCCCTTCAAAGATCCTTTACAGGAAATCCTTCAACGGAGTACTTCTACGCTGCTTGTCACAACAAGAGGCCGAAGAAACACTTAAAGAAGTTCATGCTGGTCTTTGTGGAGCCCATCAGGCAGGTCCTAAGCTCTATGATCAGATAAAAAGGTTAGGTTACTATTGGCCTACCATGGTTGCTGATGCAATGCAATTTGCCAAACGCTGCCAGCTATGCCAAGTTCACGGAGATTACATTCACATGCCTCCGGAATGGCTGCATCCTACAGCAATCTCATGGCCTTTTGAAGCATGGGGCATGGACATCATAGGTCCTATCTCTCCCCCTTCAAGCAAAGGTCATCGCTTCATCTTCGCCGCAACGGATTATTTCTCCAAGTGGTCAGAAGCATTTGCGTTCAACGAAATGAAGACCTCATCAGTTCCTCAATTCCTACGCACCAACATCATTTGTCGTTTCGGCATACCCAAGAGATTCGTCCATGATAACGGACCACAATTCCGGGATCATCGATTCTACAGGTTTTGCGACAAATACAAAATCCAAAGCTGTCCTTCGACTCCATACAATCCGGCAGCAAACGGATTAGCAGAAGCCTTCAACAAGACACTCTGCAAAATCCTCAAGAAAATGGTCTCTAGTCACAAAAGAGACTGGAGCGATAAACTGTCTGAAGCTTTGTGGGCCTATCGAACCACCGTTCGAGGACCAACCCATAGCACACCATTCTCCTTGGTCTATGGATGCGAAGCTGTCGTGCCCCTAGAGGTACAAATTCCTTCTCTGAGGGTATCTCTACAAAATGACATGACTCAAGAAAGCAATGTCAAATTGAGACTCCATGAGCTGGACAATCTCGACGAGAGACGGCTCGAAGCTCGACAAAGCATTGAACTTTACCAAGCACGCATGGCAGGATCTTTTGACAAAAGGGTCCGGCAACGCGCCTACAAAAAGGGTGACTTGGTTCTTGCGGTAAAAAGACCAATGGTCTTCGCACACAAATCCAAAGGCAAATTTGAACCAAAATGGGAGGGACCCTACGTCATCGACAAAGTCTTCTCCAACGGCACATATGCCCTCCTAAACATGGAAGGCGACAGATGTATGCTGCCTATCAACGGCAAGTTCTTGAAGCGGTACTACCCTTGAAGACTTACCCAACTGGGTAAGAGCAATGCCTGTATGGCCAAAACCTGTTCTCAGGTACTCGCTCGTCAAACCCACTCTCTTTAGAATTTTCATATCAAATGTCAAAATTTCTAGAGATTCAAAAACAATGCTTACTTTCATTGTTTCATTGTTCAAAAACAAAAAAAATCCAAGTTTAGGAGCCTCTCCCTGACTTGACCAAAACTTTCGATCCTTGAACCAAAATTCATGGTTTGAAACAAAAATCCGGATTCAGGGATTTCCACCCTAGTCCACCTTACCTTTTACCGCCAAATGGTTCTAGGTCAAAATTTACGACCCTCGTGTCTTTAAACAAAAAAAAAATGGTTTTTCAAAAATCGTGGGGAAACGACATCAAAGTCAGTACCCGCAAAACAAAAATTTTTGAAAAAAAAAGCAAGGATGCTACATTCCATCAATACTTGCATCCAAAATCGCAGGGAAGCGACATTTCGTCGATACTTGCAAAATCCAAAACCGTGGAGAAGCAACAAACCAGTTGATATCCACAACCCAATTTCAAAAATCGTGGAAAAGCAACAAACCAGTTGATATCCACAACCCAAATTTCAAAGGTTCGAGAAATCCAAAAATCGTGGAGAAGCAACAAACCAGTTGATATCCACAACCCAATTTCAAAAATCGTGGAGATGCAACATACCAGTTGCTATCCACAACCAAAATTACAAATGGTTCGAGAAAACCTCAAATTTCAAAAATCGCGGAGAAACGACATCAAGTCAGTACCCGCAAAACCAAAAGTCTTGGGAAAAGCAGGGAAGCGACGCGTAGTCGATATTTGCACCCCAATTCGCGAGGAAGCGACATTCCATCGATACTTGCAAAACCTAACCCGCGAGGAAGTGACATTCCATCAATACTCGCAAAACCGAATGAGCAAGGAAGCGACATTCCATCGATACTTGCAAGACCATTCAGCGGGGAGGCGACATTTAGTCGATACCTGCATTTTGAAAACGAAAACTCGGCTATAAATGCCAAAATCCGGCTATAAATGCCAAAACAAAAATTTCTGGCTATAAACGCCAAAACCGGCTTTCACGCCGACAAACCAAAACTTGGCTTTCAAAAAATGGCTATCAATGCCACAAAACCGGCTATAAATGCCACAAATTGGCTATCAATGCCACCAAACTGGCTGTAAATGCCACAAAATTTCGGCTTCCATGCCAACCCAAATTTTGGCTTTTACGCCATAAAATTTCGGCTTCCATGCCATCTCAAAATCGGCTTTCACGCCACAACCAAAATCAGGCTCCCATGCCAAAACAATTATTTGACAAAAGATTTTCACAAAATGACAAAGCTTTTGATCAAATCCCATTTAGCAATTGCTTTCATCACAAAAAGATTTAAGTGAGCGTAGGGAAAACAAAAAAAAAAGGTACCAAAAAATACATGTGGTACCAAAGCAAAAAAAAAAATAGAAAGTGTTCACAAGCACTACAAAAAAAAAAAAAAAAAAAAAGTACCAAAAAAAAATACATGTGGTACCAAAAAAAAAAGAAAGTGTCCACAAGCACTACAAAAAAAAGAGTACCAAAAAATACATGTGGTACCAAAAAAAAAAGAAGAATGGTTTCTGCTATAAAAAATCAGGAGCTCAGCCAAAAATGGTCTCCAGCCAAAGCTTCAGCTCCTCAAGCAAACTTTTGGCCTCAGCCGTCAGAGTTTCCAAGGCACGCTTCTTCAGGAACTTGCCATGAGATGCTGGCGAATGCCGTAACCCTTCTTTTACACCAGGAAGCTCTTCCCCAGCAGTTTGCCATCGTTCGTTTTCTAGAGTCCTCCTCTCGAGAACTTGACCGGCATCTGCAACCCTGCGGATCAGAGTACTCTCCCTGTCACGAGCCTCTGTTATAGCAGCCCACTTCGCATCGACTTGTGCCTTCAAATGCTCAAGACGTTTCCTGGCCTCCTCAACTTCCCTATCAAGGACGTTAAGGTCATGCCTCAATCCGATGATGGCTAGCTCTTCCTTGTTCTTCTCCCGAACTAGCTGCTTCTTGCTTTGTGTAGCCTCATTCAGGTCAGACTTAGCCTTATCAGCAGGGTCCAAGAACATCTCCTTGAAGAATTGGTCGTCAGGGAAACTCATGGTCTCAAACCACTTGTCACCCAGTGCAATGATCCTATCAACGATCGCCTTGGCACCTGTGACATCCAGACCAACCTCTTCGGTGTCAGTCAGAATCTCCTGTACATGTGGGATCATGCCAAATCCTGCCTCCAAGTGTCCAGAAAGGAGAGTCTTGACCCAAGAACTCAAAACCCGAGCCAGCACCTTCTTCGCAAATTGAAGAGACGAACTGGATGAAGATTCACCCTTCTCCGCTGATCGGCTGCTCATGTCATGTCCCATTGGAAGAGTAACAAAAGAACTCTTTTCACTTGGAGCCACTGGAGAGGGAATCTCAACACGAGGCATCTCCTCAATCATGTCTGAACTGGTCTCTACCTCCGGATCGACCTCTGGCATCCCTTGCTCTGGTTCTGAAGAAAGCGATGGACTCTCTTCTGTCACTTCAAAACCTGCAAATGAAACACAAAAAGGTATGAATATGATCCTGTTCAAAAAAAAAAAAAAAATCATCAGGGTCATCACTACAAAGTACCTTCTTCGACGACTGGCGGAACACTCTCTTCCTCCATGAACTCATCAGAAGCATCATCGACATTTGCGTCCATTGATGGTTCAAAGTCATCGGAATCCTGTGGCAAGTCAGCTGACAAGAAAAAATGTTAGCAAATCAAGTCGCAGGCAAAAAAAAAAAAAAAAAAGAGAAAGCGAAAGAAGTTATACCAATTGGAGATTCCGGAGTCATTCCAGAGTCCCTCGGTTCTTCTTCAGATGCCATAACCGGCTCCATCACCGCCTCATCGGTCGGAACCTCAGGCATCGGCAAGTCTTCATCCTCTGCTAAAAAAAAAAAGAAAAAGCAGCAGCAGGGTGAGAAAACAAATCAGAACATGGAAAGCCCCATGAAAGAAGTAGAAAAAGAAAAAGGAAGAATCATACCTTCACCAATGGTCTCTTCCCCACGACTCCTCTTCTCTGGAGGCTCGTCGACAGCCTCTGGCACCTCCTCGTTGATGGTAAGAGGGATTTCCATGTCAGGAGAGTCCTCATGTGGCCCCTCGCTGCGATGATGACTCCTCCTCTTCTTACCTCTACGGGTTCGCTTCCTAGAAGAACCCGCCCCACTATCAGAGTCAGGTTTCTCACTTGACTCCTCACTGGATGGTCTGCTTTCGCCAGTAGACTCCACGGAAGCTCGTTTCTGTGCCGCTTGCATCCAAGCGTCGAGCTCAGCTTCCTCCTGTTCTAGCTGCTCCAAAGCCTCATCAGGTACTTCCCGAACAGCTTCAGAACCAATGACGCCCTGGTCACCGAGAAAGCCTATCTTGTGCTTCTCTCCAGAAAGGAAGGCCCAAACTTCCTCTCGCCGGACGCCATCCGACTTCCCAATGCCTTTTCCAGAAGACAGCTTTACATCAAGCTCCTTCTTGGAAAGCCCCCGATATGACAAAAAGCTCTCCGCGAACCACTTCGTGAAGCCGGCAGTTCGGAAAGTCGACAGCTCAGGATAAGAGATCGTGGCAGTAGTGTCTTCAGCACTATAGAAAGCCCATGCATTTCTGCCATCCTGCAAACCCCCAAAACGCTTCACCATACTCGAAGGCGCTCCAACAACGCCTTGAGAGAAGCCCAACTGAAGCGCAAAGCGAGAAGGTAGATACGGCTGGATGTCGACAAAAAGATGTCTACGGTACACCATCGTGCCGACTCGTATGCTGAAAAGCCACTCCTTCTCTGCATTGGTCAAAGAGTAATGCCTTCCCGACCCTGCTCTGGTAGAGTCTCGGGAGGCACCAAAATCAAAAGCCTTCTTCCGCAACTCCGGAGAAAGCTTCACTGAAGACTGCCCCATCTCGACGTCCCTGAACCGTCGGATCCTCATGCGGGCAAACAAAAGTGATTCAGATACGGCTTTTCCCTTAGCCAATCGAATCATCAGAGGATCATCATCCTGTGCAGCACCCAGCTGGTGGAAGCCAGGACAGTGGTATACAAACCACGAATAAAAGATATGGGCTGAAAATACCCTATTCATAGGGAGCCCAAGCCGAACCAAGAAAGCAGCAGCCTGCAGTTCGGTACACAGGTAGGAGTAAAGAGCGGGCACCAAAGCAAGCCGCTCTCCAAACGCCATCTGACAAGCTGGAAAAATACAATGCGGCCTGATGTGCGTCCCATCTCCACCAGCAAAAATAGCCTCACCTAGCCAAAAAGTGAGGTAAAAAGCAAGATCTCTCCACAGTGCAATGTCAGAATAAAGGGCATCTGTGCTCGCGAAGAAACCCTTCAACTCTTCCTGCATGGCCAAAGTCTTCTTCCTGTCTTCCCGGGTCATGCTATCAGGAGACTCTTTGCTGTCAAAGAAGTTGAAGAATGAAGAGCCATAACTCTTCCAACTGCTGGATCTGACTTTCGAGCCCTCCTTCAAAAAATCATAGAAGGCGACGAGCTGAAAGTATAGGAGCCTGAATTCCTCTGACTGCTCCTCAAGGACGCTGTCAATCGGCATGAACTCCTCATAGAGTTTGCCAAGGATGGGCAATCCAGTAATAGCACTCAACTCCTTCAGAGAAAAACCAACCTCACCATTCGTGACAACGAAGGTATTGGTCTGAGGGAGGAAAGACTCCAACATAGCCATGAAGGCATCATCGGAAAAAGTCATGGTCTCCCTAAAAGTGCGGATCGCGTCAAAAACCCCGGCTTCCTTCAAAACGGCGCCTCCAATCAGCAAGGTGTGGTCAGTCCATGACTTCCAATCGGAGTCAGCATTGAAACGGCCACGAAGTCGAAAAGGCTTCACCCAAGTACTGCCGTCACCGCTGAAAACGCCATGGCCCACCGGTCTCAAATCGACCGACGGATAATCAGAGCCCTGGTAGCCGCTGGCTGGCATCAACATGTCCATAAGGACAGGTGGCTTCTCTGCAAAACCGGAAGGTCCACCAACAAAAACCCCGGTCTTGATCACACTGGTCCTCTTCACCCAGCTCGGAGGATCTTCCCTCTTAGGGCACGTGGGAGAAAGGCTCAGGATCGAGATGGTCCGGTCAAAAGACGACCGGGTAGAAATAGTTCTCTCTTCACCATCAGCTGTGTAAGAGAACTGAAAACATCTCCTTTGGTATGTCAAGTCGTCAGGGACTGCATCTCCAAAGAAGAAGGTAGGCTTGGGCAAAACCCTCAGATCGTCCATAACCCAAGGACGGTTGCTTACCATGATCTTATAGAATTCCTCATTCTTGAGAGCGATCAATCGCTGTCTCATCTCATCGCGATTGAGGGAATCGCACTCTTCCAAGTTCTTCTCAACAAACTGGACCTTCTCCCAGGCCTGCTGAACGGCCACATTGGAAGATCTAGCAGATCGACGAGGTACGCTTGTAGCAGGCTCTTTACCCTTGTTCGCTCTGGAGGAACCACCTGCAAAGGTTGGAAAAGAAAAAGATCGTCATCAAAATGACAGGATTTCGCTAAAAAAAAAAGGGTCACTTTGTCCCACCAAAAATCTGGCGAAATTTTGGCATGACTCCGGGGCAATTCCAAAGAAAAAGGAAATACCCCGACGGAAATAGAAAGTTTGAAGATGGGCTCAACATTGCTGCGGGCTCCGAAACTCCAAACTTTCGAAACCTCAAAATCTCCGTAAAATCAAGAAGGGCTCAACATCGCTGCGAGCTCCAAATTCCCAAATTTGCAAAGATTTTCAGGTATGCTATCACATCATGCTACTCAATTCAATTTACAAAAAGTACATGCATGAACATCTAGATTTGCATAAAAACGCATTATCATAATGAGCAAAAAAAAAAAAAAGAAACTTTCTCAAAAAAAAAGGAGGGAGAAAGAAAAGAAAAAAAAAAGAAACTTTCTCAAAAAAAAAAAAAAAAAAAAAAAATCAGGGGCTGGCCCATCAGGCCGTGGCCCACAGGCCACGTGGCCGTACGGACCAGATCCGTACGGATCTGTCCGTACGGCCCACAAAAAAAAAAGAAGAAAAAAAAAGAAGAAGAATAGAAAGAAAAGAAAGAAAGAAAAAAAAGAAGAAAGAAAAAAAAAGAAGAGAAACTTTTTTTTACCATCCTATTCCTTACATAAAGTTTTCTTGAAAGAAAAAGAGAGAAAACTTACTTGAAGCCATTGATGGAGAAGAAGAAGGAAAAAGCTTGAAGATCCTTGAAGAAGAAAAACTCTTGGCCTTGGAGCTCTCTTGAGATTGTTGCAAAAGAAAGCAATAAGAGCAAGAGATCCTACCTTCCTTTGCTTTTATAGGAGAGAGCAAATCAAAGAAGGAAACAAAGAAGAAAGGTAAGTGTTACTAATTAGTAACCTTACCAAAAGAGAAGGAATTAGAAAGATTCTTTTCCAAAAAAGAAAGATGTCTTTGAGAGATTTCCTCCCAAAATCAATCAATGAGAGATTCTCTCCAACAAAATAGGAGATTGGAGATTCTTTCCCAAAAAGAAAGATACCTTGAGATATTCTCTCCCAAATTAAGGGAATATGAGAGATTCTCTCCCATAAAGATATTTTTAGATATTCTCTATCCAAATGAGATATCTTTAGATATTCTTTACAAAAATGACCCCACATGAGATCTAAGCCATCCTAAAAAGCTTAAGGTCCCATGGGCTAGCCCATATGAGCCAGGTTTGACCACCTAGGCACTAAAAAAAAAAAATGGGCTTTTAGTCAGGAAAAAAAATTCCTCTTACCCAAGAGCATACAAAAATGGTTCCATGCCTCTTTTGAGTTGATTGAACCATACAAAAAATTCCAAGCCCCGTGAGCTTCCAAAAATCAAACCATCCAGCCTCATATACCAAGTTGAGCCAAAATCTTGAAATTGACATTCCACAAAAATCCAAACCACTCCAATGGACCCACACAGTCCCAAAGAGTGACCAAAAACCAAATCCTGGTCCCCTAACTTGCCACATACAGCTTGTTAGGTCACAAGACCAAAACCAAAAACCAAATCATGATCCCCCAACTTGCCACATACAGCTTGTTGGGTCACAAGGTCAAAACCAAAACCCGATCCCCTAACCTGCCATATATAGCTGGTTAGGTCACAAGGTCAAAAACAAAAGCCCAAATCCACATCCCTGATGTTATCTTCAAAACTTTGCCTCGAGATGGTGTGTGATTCCTTTCACTACCATAAAATTCCCCTGGAAGCTCAAAGGCTACTCTACCAAAGGAAGGATTGCTCAAAGACTCTTGGTCAAGACTCAAGCTCTCCTTCAAAAATCTCTTCGAGGCACATCGACTACAAAAGTCAAGCAACTCGTCACTGTACCTCGAGGGGGCATTTGTTGACACCAAAAATGTCACTTTGCCTCTTCAACATCAAGAAAGCTGCATGAAGTCGCAACCTGCCATAAATAGGCAATGCAATTTCTCCAAAAATTCAAATCTTGTCAGAATCAAACAAAAACTGCATGATCCTTCAAGATAGCCAAGAGAAGAGTACACATGAAGTTTCGGGCCATTTCGACAACATTTGGCCTAACTTCACTTCTCCGACAGCTAAACGGGAGCTCCCGGCGGCGACATCATCGGAGACGTCAAAACTTCGATCAAAGCCTACAGATGACTCCAGCATGTCTCAAAAGGGCTCTATGCCAAATTTCAAGTCAAACCGACAACGTTTGACCCTCCATCAATGCTCGAGCAGCAAAATCAAGCCTCCCGGCGGCAGGAACCACCGAAGCCTTCGCTCATCAAACCAAGTGCATGAGTGGCTTCAACATGCTTCCAAAAGGCTGCACGTCGAATTTCAGGTCATTCCGACAACGTTTGACCAGGTTTCGATGCTCCGAGAGAAAATCAAGCCTACCGGCGGCGGAGCAACCCGGGACCATGACATCCAAAACGGAGCCCATGGAACGTCTCAAAATGACTCCAATAGGCTCCCCGTCAAATTTCAGGTCAATCGGACATCGTTTGACCACATATCAAAGCTCGGCATTTTCCCCGCAGCAAAATCAAGTGAAGCATCGACGGGACCCCAAACGGCTTCAAAACTCAAACAAAAGCCTATGGTTGGTCTCATTTATTGCTCAGGAGGCTTCACCTCAAATTTCAGGACATTCCGACATCGTTTGACCAAGTTTCAGCTTCTGGCGGAAAATCAGCAGCTCTACGCGACAAAGTCTTCGGCTTTCCCGGAAAATTGGAAACTTTGCACTCTAAAAATGCAAGGATTCTCATTAAGTTTTCTACAGGGAAATCAAGCCAATAAATGAGAAGAAATGTCAAGAAAAATACAGAAGAAAACGGCGACGAAAAAGACCTCAAAACGACCGCAAAACGGGGTCCGAAGGGGAAAAATCCCCCAGGGTCGCAGGCCCCTGCGACCATGGCCCATGGTCGCCGGCGACCATGGAGGTCCGGGTCACCGGATTTTCCGCCGGTGACCCGTTTTTCCGTCTTTTTTCGCGTTTCGCGCACTTTGGCCCCTGTGGTTTCCTGAAAATGTGATTTTTAGTGCTCTAAATTGACTCATATCCGACGACATCTCGGATCCGCCGTCAAAAGCATAAAATCATCATTGATCGCTCCAAGATCGCCAACCGGTCGACCAAGAAAGTGCACTTTCTGTCCGACCGATCGTGAAATCGACAAGACAGATGTCACCGGCCCACTCTTAGCTATCGATGTCTGAAGTTACATGTTCATCCGATGTCGATCAGCATGTAGATCCATCGATGATCATCGCCAGAAGAATTCCAGAAGACACGGCATGGCCCGCGACTCTTCGACTGCTCGGCGACCAATTAATGTGGTTAATTGACTAGCTTTATTGCAGTCATTAATTCATTTCTTTGGACGGCCCAATCAGAAGCAAGCATTTGGGAGTTACAAGTCAATTGATTCATGGCATTTAAACCATGAAACTCCTCCCATTATGGTAATTAAGGTGATTAAAAGCCCTTAATCTCCATCGGCCAATCAGATTCAAGGAAAAAGGGGTTACAAAATCAAGAAATAAATCTTGTAACTCCTCCCATTAAAGCCATTAAGGCTCATAAACCCTCCTAAATGGCTACCAAAGGCCTATAAATAGGAGAGCATTCCATTGAAATTGAGATCGGAAAAAGATCAGAAAAAAGAGGAGAAAATCAGAGGATCAGAAAAACAAAGATCAGAAAGAGATCTGAGAGAAAGAAAAAGAGAGAAAAACTCTGCTGAAGTTCTGCACCGGCCACCACTACAAGGTGACAAAAGTCCCTTGGGGGGCACCCCCCCCAAGGTCCTTGCCTTCTCCTGCTGCCTCCAATGGCTTAGACGTGGCTTTTCAGCCTGTCTACTTAGCTTTTTATTGGACATAGGACCTTCTCTTGGTCTTTGTCCTCTAAAAACCTGAGGTTATAGCCAAGCCAAGCGAATCAAGAGCATCTTCTGTTCTCATCTGCATGGATGATGGCGAAGCCCATACATGGCTTGCGACCGTCAATCTGAACGAGTCCCCCACAATCTCCTGAAAAGTTAGATCTTCCTTTTCTTGCTTTTCATTGTAATTTGTATTTTTCTAAAGAGACAAAAATCACAACTCTTGTCTTTCATTATTGATAAGAATTGTAAATCGGCTATAAACGCCAAAATCGGCTATAAATGCCAAACAAAATCGCCTTTCACGGCAAACCAAGAAAATGTCTCTTTTCTTAAATATTTGTGCAATGGAAAACTTGAAAGAAGTTGATTTCCTTTTTACTTGCGAAGGTTGATCTCCGGATTACCACTTGCAATTCCAAGTAAAATAGAAAATCTGGCACACCCACACAAAAGAAATGTTGATGCACGCTTCAGGCCCCGCCAGGGCGCGAAAAGGCCGGACCCGACGGACTCCCACGTTCCGCCGACCCCGGTAGCCGCCCCAACGGCGCCTCGGAGCGCGTTCCATCACCGTCAAGAGCTTAAAAGAATTTTCGGAACCAGATAATCTATCATCTGTGAAAGTATAAGACCTCGACCCCACCTAAGTTTGCTTTACACATAATTAATCATAATCATTAGGTGTTTAATGTTTGTTTTGGATGGTTTTGTGATGGATTAGGTAGATTAGTAAGGTGTTGATCCCACTAGGTAGACCTTATGACCTTTTTGATAATTTTGAGCCACACATGTTTTCATATGGTTTAATGATTTTAAGTGCTTAAGTTTCATGTTTTGACCCAACTCATTTGGACCCAACTTGATCCATATCCAAGCCCAAAACAACCCCAAGCCCTTTGCCCAAATTTCATTAAAGAAAACGGACTTGCATGCAAAGTCCAACCAAAATACCCTTTAAAACACCACCAACCGATCCTCTCTTCTATTTCTCCTCTTCCATCTTCATTTCAGCTAAGGAACCTCTTTCTTCTCTCCTTCTCCTTACATTTTCATATCAATTGCTAGAATCACCATTAAAGGAGCTTGCATGTGAGAGTTTTGGGGTCCAGTCATCTTCTTCCTCAACTATGTCTCTCTACATATTGTTGAATCGTCATATTCATGGTGCTACACTTGGTGTCACAGGGATCCAGGATACCGAAGACAATAGCTAATAACTCTTCAGACTAGAGATTTGATTGGTAAGGTTCTTGGTTAGTTTTGACCGCCGAATACGTACAGTGTGGTAATTTATGACTGGAGATTATATAGTTAATCTTGCATTTAGTTCAAGTATGCAGTGAAGGTTTAAATTATTAGCTTTGTTTTAGACTAATTGTTATGTAAGTATGGTTAATTGACTGCTCATGACTTTGATATTGATATTGTACATGCTTCCACAATTAAATGTTGATTAACAGGTGTTAGTGAGTAATCCTTACACATGAAATGTGGAATTTTCTCCTTCATGAATTCAGACTTGGTCCGCAACAGGTGCGAGTTCATGGGAGTACGCTTGTCACACCTTGGGAACCACCCTAATCAGGGGATTCTCGGGTCTGGGATGTGACAGAAAGACTTGTCATGTTGATTTCTGAATTGATGCTAGTTATCACAGGTTTTAGCAGAAGTATGATATGGACGCCTACTTCTAGTTTCTGCATATTGTTCAGCGATTTTTTCCTTTATTGCAGCAGAAGCAAAACTTCGTCTAGACCTATACTTACATCTCAAAGAATGATATTAGTTGTAAGGGTACCATGGTTTACAAATTAAGCTTGAGTGCTTAATGCTTAAGCACCTACACTTTAGCAGCCTGATCCGCTCAGACTCTTTATTTATTTATTTTGATCTTTTAGCCTGCCATTGGATCAAAGCAATGTGAAAAAGTGGAGGGGTCTCCGGGATCTCTAGATTGGTCTACTCAAACAATCAACCAATGTGTGCAGAAATAAACAATATGCAGCGGAAAATAAATCAACAAGCACACACCATAAGGACACCAATTTTAAGGTGGAAAACCCTAACCGGGTGAAAAACCACCGATCCAAACTGGATCAAATCAAGCACTATGAATCTCGCAATTACAAGAAACTCAGATCTCCTCCCTAGATATCCCCTACCCATGACTGAAGTTACCTTGTGTCGCTTCACGCTTCAACGACTTCACACCGTTGATTGCACCAGATCCAGACCAGCACTTGACTCCTCAAATCTTCTCGCATGAAGATAATCTTCTACAAAGGATGCAGAAGAAGTGACTCTAGAGAACTTGGCAGCACAACTTCATAAAGCTCTAGAGAAGAACTTTCTCAATGATAAACTCTAACTCAGCACTATGAGAGGTGAGGTCGTCCTTTGAAATAGCCTTAGAACCCTTTAAATAGCCCTTGGTTCGTGCTTAAGATTGCCTAAGAGGATTAGGATTAAAACAAGCAGTTTGAGCACAATCAGAATATCAAGTTTCTAATTTTATGTCACTGTCCGCGCCAGGTTCGCTCGAGCGATCTCTCGGTTCGCTCGAGCGAACAACCCTCTGTTTCAGAACTGGGCAAGACAGAACACTGTTCGCTCGAGCCAATGAAATGGTCGCTCGAGCGAACCCTTCTCTGGATATGTTCCGGAAATTTAGCTCTCTTTCTCCAGCAGACTTCTTCTAATTCCTTCAGGCTTTCTCCTTCTGAGTCCTTTAGATCTTCTAACTTCAGAGGTCTTTTCTAAATAAAACATTACAACTCAAAGACCCAGAGTTTTGTCCAACCCATGAATTTAGCCAACACTAAAAAACCTAACAATCTCCCCCTTTGGCAATTCATGGACAAAACTCCCTAGGACAATACAATTTGATCTACCCATAATGAAACCCAAAATACATTAAAAAAAACAGCATAGCAATGTAGATCTGCATTGTCTTTGACTCAGTTTGATCTTCTCAACTTGATCTTCTGGAACTCCCCTTTGATCAGTCATTCTCCCCCTTTTTGTCCATAATTTGACAAAGCAAAAAAAAATGCGAACATGCAGCTTTCTTGTCAATTAGGATCTATAGCTCCCCCTCAAAAGCAACTCCCCCTGAAAGATCTTCGTAGCAGCACTGGGGATGGAAGCTTGATCTCCTTGATCAGGGCTTTTTACATGTAGCCACCCACACTTGTGTAGTTTGAACTTTCAGCAGAGTGTGAGCTAACTCCTTAGGCAAGTCTGATTTTTTAAACCAAATTGGAGTTGTCTTGGGTGAAGAAAAATTCTTCCGCCATTGCTTGGTCTTAGGAAGACGTTGCAACTTCTTGCAATAGGGACGAATGTGTCCTTTTAATCCACAATGATGACAAGTGGAAGTGCGTGCAGCGCGTGACACATTCTTTTTCTTGAAACTACTCAACACATTATTTGAAAGTGCAGTATGTGGCGTAGCATGTGCAACACTTGAAACAAAAATTGTTTTACCTTTAGCATTTGAAGTGGATGCACCATGATCATAACCAAGACCGCTTCTGTCAAAAGAAGGCTTCTGACTACACAAGATGTTTGTGAGGATCTTCGAACCAGTGTTCATCTTGTTGAGAGAGGCTTGCTTGACTTCTATCTCAGACAGAGTGATCTTCAATCTCCCTTGTAAGTCTTGATTTTCAGCTTTCAGCATCACTATCTCTTCCTTCAGATTCACTATTTCTTTTTCAGCCTTCTCAAGTTTTTGACCATCAGTAGTCAATTTTTCAGCCAAACTGTTTTTCTGGCTTTCCAAGAGATGAACCTTTTCAAGCGCTTGCTCTAAATCATTCTTCAAAGCAGAATTTTTTTCATGAGCAGCCTTGTACTTGATAGTGATCTTGTTACCATACTTTGTCATCTTGACACAATCAGCATAGGTGGCATGGTACAATTCTTCCCAATCTTTCTCTTGGTCTGATAACTCATCTCCATTATCTTCATCAGCATCACTGTCAGACACAGACTTAGCCATGAATGCTACAAACTTGCCATTCACATTATTAGAAGGATCATCTTCTGGATCTTCTTTTTCTTCTTCAGAAGATTCTTCATCCCAAGTTGTGTTTAGAGCCTTTTGCTTTGTAGCCTTTTTCTTGTTGGCACACTCATTAGCATAGTGACCATAGCCTTGGCATTCAAAACACTTTGTTCCTTTTGCAAAATCCTTCTTCTCAAATTTGTAATTCTTTTTATGAGCTCTCTTTGTCTTCATGTATTTTTAATAATACTTCACAACTCAGCCATATCATCTTCAGCTTCAGTTTCAGAATCAGATTCAATTTTCTTTACAGGCTTCTTTCTTGATTCTGATGTAGCTTTCAAGGCAATGCCCTTTTCTTTTGATTTGCCTTTATTTAACCGGTTTGCTTCGAATGTCTGAAGATTTCCAACCAGTTCATTCACCCTGAGGGTATCCAAATTCTTGTTTTCTTCAATGGCATCAACTTTAGAATCGAATTTGGAAGGTAGAGACCTCAAAATTTTCTTGACAATCTTGTGTTCTGGTATTTCTTCTCCCAGAATGAACACAGAATTGACAATTTCATTAAGCTTTGCATAAAATTGATCAAAGGTCTCACCCTCTTCCATCACGATGGTTTCAAAATCTCTATTCAGCATTTGCAATTTAGATTGCTTCACCGTGTCTGTACCCTCATAGACTGTCTGTAAGACGTCCCATGCTTCTTTTGCAGATTTACAAGTAGAAATCCTTCTAAACTCATCAGCAGAGACTCCATTGTAAATGCAATTCACAGCCTTGTTATTGCAATTAGATCTATACTTCTCATCCTTAGGCCATTCAACTTTAGGTTTAGGAAGAGTTTTTCCATCAACCACAGATGTTGGTCTAGAAAACCCATCTTCAACAATATCCCAGACATCATCATCAATGGACTTAAGGAAACCTATCATCCTTTGCTTCCAATATGAATAATTAGAACCATCAAACAAAAGAGGCTTGGAAGTTGATGTCCCTTCTCTATTGAGCACCATTCTAGAAATCTAGTAAGATCAGACACAACAAAATAGTGCAACCCGCTCTGATACCAATTGAAAAAGTGGAGGGGTCTCCGGGATCTCTAGATTGGTCTACTCAAACAATCAACCAATGTGTGCAGAAATAAACAATATGCAGCGGAAAATAAATCAACAAGCACACACCATAAGGACACCAATTTTAAGGTGGAAAACCCTAACCGGGTGAAAAACCACCGATCCAAACTGGATCAAATCAAGCACTATGAATCTCGCAATTACAAGAAACTCAGATCTCCTCCCTAGATATCCCCTACCCAAGGACTGAAGTTACCTTGTGTCGCTTCACGCTTCAACGACTTCACACCGTTGATTGCACCAGATCCAGACCAGCACTTGACTCCTCAAATCTTCTCGCATGAAGATAATCTTCTACAAAGGATGCAGAAGAAGTGACTCTAGAGAACTTGGCAGCACAACTTCATAAAGCTCTAGAGAAGAACTCTCTCAATGATAAACTCTAACTCAGCACTATGAGAGGTGAGGTCATCCTTTGGAATAGCCTTAGAACCCTTTAAATAGCCCTTGGTTCGTGCTTAAGGTTGCCTAAGAGGATTAGGATTAAAACAAGCAGTTTGAGCACAATCAGAATATCAAGTTTCTAATTTTATGTCACTGTCCGCGCCAGGTTCGCTCGAGCGATCTCTCGGTTTGCTCGAGCGAACAACCCTCTGTTTCAGAACTGGGCAAGACAGAACACTGTTTGCTCGAGCCAATGAAATGGTCGCTCGAGCGAACCCTTCTCTGGATATGTTCCGGAAATTCAGCTCTCTTTCTCCAGCAGACTTCTTCTAATTCCTTCAGGCTTTCTCCTTCTGAGTCCTTTAGATCTTCTAACTTCAGAGGTCTTTTCTAAATAAAACATTACAACTCAAAGACCCAGAGTTTTGTCCAACCCATGAATTTAGCCAACACTCAAAAACCTAACACAATGCATAGGACCTTGGATGCATGGGTGAAGGGTCCCGTAGTGTTTCGTCCAAGCAAGTTTGAAAGATGGAATGTGATGATGACAAACTCTCCAAGATTCAACATAAATGGGAATGACTTTGGTTGGGGGAGGCTGTGGTTGTCCGTTCTGGTTGTGGAAACAAGTTTGATGGGAGCGTTACGTCATATCCCGGACATGAAGGACCAGGGGGTGTGGATTTGGAGATCTGTCTCTTACCAGAGTTCATGAGTGCCTTGGAGTTAGATGATGAATTTGTGAATGTTGTCTTCAATTCTATGGTGTTGTAGCGATATATATGGTCATGGGTCAGGCTTGGACAGGATTCTTGTACGCTCATCAACATGATGGTCGGGCTTGGACAAGTACAAGGCGGGCCCTCTTATTTTCTTATATGTGCATGTGGATTATTTGAGCTTATAGGTGGGTTTATTTGAGTATGATTCTTATTTGGTTTCGATCTCATGTGAGTCTTATGTAAATCTCTATGTATGATTTTTATGCAAATTCCATGTGATTCTTACGTGATCTTTATTTAATTAGGCTATGCATGATTCTTATGTGTTTTCCTATTTGCTATGGTTTAATTACATACAGTTGTTGTATAAGTCGATTTATTTAATATTAAGAAAAAGCGTATATGTGGATTTATTTGTGATTAGATTTGAGCCTTTGGAACAGTTCATGGGCTAATGCATAGTTTTGGTGAATAGGTCTATCTTTGAGGACGGCATCTTGGTGGGGAGAGATGAGGGAGGGGAGAATGGTGGACAGCCTAGTAGCCATAATTTTGGAGAAGATTTTATAGGAGAAGCTGAGCAAAGGGACGGGCCTAAAATCTGAGAACTGAGAAGGGGATTTGACGTTGGGAATAAGGGCCAACATGAAGGTGTTTGAGGCTCTGAGAATTCTTCGAGAAGTGAAGAAATGTTGGGTGGTTTGATGATGTCCTCTCCTACAATGTGCCATGCAGCTGAATAGAAACTGCCTGAAAACCGATCAGGTCCAGGAGCACTGTTTTTGCTAAGGGAGACAACTGCAGTTTTGAGGGGAAGGCATTGTTGTCAACATTTGGTTCTGAGAGGCCTGGACCTGGGGCCTATCCAAATGAAACAGGGATGCAATGTTGTCACTGGGTGACGGCTGGAAAAGAGGAGAGAAATGGGCGATGGCAGCAGCATGAATAGTAGTGGGGTCCTCCTGCATGATGCCATTCACTTTGATGGAGCCAATGCGGTTGATCATGCTTCGTTCTTTAGCTGCAAGGTGGAAGAAACGCGAGTTCCAGTCGCCATTTTTAAGCCAATTGATCCTAGATTTTTGCATCCAGTGAGTCTCCTCGGCTTTGAGAAGATTATGGAGGGAGGCTTTGGCCCTTTTCAAGGATAGGAAGGTGTCTGCAGAGGGGGACACATCCAAGGCAGCTTGGAGAAGCCTAATCTCCTCTTCTGCTAGGGAAATATTAATCTCCAGAAAGCCGAAGGTTTTTTTGTTCCATTTCTTCAAATTCAGCTTCAAGGCTTTCAGTTTTTTTGCAACCACAAACTGTGGGTTTCCTGGGATATCAGTATTCCATGAGCTCTCAACTAATCTCAGAAAATCTGGGTGCTGGATCCACATTTGTTCAAACTTGAAGGGAGCTTCTTTTTTTTTTTTTATGGAGGGGGTTCTATGGGAGAGAAGCAGGGGGTTGTGATCTGATGAAAATCTAGCTAAGTGGAGGCGAGAGGGATCGTTGTATTGTTCAAGCCAAAGATGGTTTATGAGAACTCTGTTCAGGCGGGCAGCTACATATGCAAAGCCTAACCGATTGTTCGACCAGGTGAAATTACTGCCATTGTAGCCTATGTCAGTCAAGCCAGCTGAAAGCATCATGTGATTGAAATCATGTGTAGCTGTAGATCTTAAAGGCCTATAACTGAATCTTTCATCAATTTTTGCTGTAGCATTGAAGTCCCCAATCAAACACCAGGGCAGGGTAGTGGAAGAGTAAGCAATTAGGTGTCTCCAAAGTTCTCTTCTCAAGATGTAGTTGGTGGAAGCATAAATGCCAGTTAAGAGAGGCTCACTGTACCAGTGGAAGAGTTGGAGAGGTTTAGAGAAAATGCTGAGGACAGGAGTCAACAATGGAGACTTGGAAGATGGAGGATGATTTTGCCAAACACCAAATAGAACTATGTTGAGGTGAGGAGTTAAGAATAAAGATGTCAAAACCATGGTGGTGAAGATTTAAGGCCTGTGAGGAGATAAAAGTTGTTTTAGGTTCAGAGAGAGATTATGTCAGGGAGGTGGGTGGAGACCAACAGATTGAGGGCTCTAATGGTACGAGCATCAGAGATCCCCCTGCAATTCCAGTAGAGGATCTTGATCATGGGATGAGGATTTGAGGCCAGTGTTGATCATACTCTGATTTGGAGTTGGAATTGAAATTGTTGTCAACATAGCATGATCATTTTAATGGGTCAGCCCATTTGCAACCCAGTTGTGCAAGGCCACAGGCCATTTTAGTGGGTCAGCCCACTTGTAGCAAAGTCATGCAGGGCAGCCATTTTAGTGGGGCAGCCCACTTGCAACAGCCCAATCATGCAGGGCCCACAACGGCTGGGTAAGGGCTCCATCTTCGGTTCTTCAGTTTTTTTGTTTTTAGGGCACTGCAGCAAAAGCAAAGCTTAAATATTGAAAGAAAAAAAAAAAAACGTTTGAGCAGAAGTGTTGCTGTTCGTTCATCACATAGAAGAAAAGAAAACAGAAGAGTCTCTGCAAAAAGGTTTTTTTATTCATCACATAAAGGAGAAAAGTGCTTGGGCAATAAGGTTGTTTATTCATCACACAGCAAGAAGAAGAAAAAAGTCTCTGCATGAGGGCCCTTTTTATTCATCACATAGAGGAGTAAAGTACTTGGGAAAAAGAGCTTTTTTATTCATCATAGAGAGGAGAAAAAGTGACTGGGCATAAAGTTATTTTTCTTTTCATTCATCAGAGAAAAGTCCAGAGATTTGTGTGCAAGTGTTGGCTGGGACAGTCTCTCTTTTGCTGGGCAAAATCGTTGCTTGTTTCTTGAATGGTGAAAGGTCTTGGCCGGTGGTTTGTATGGCGAAAGGTATTATACTGTGATTGTGTGCTTGTTTCTCTATGGTGGCTGGGTTGTGATTTTTTTGTGTTGAACTGCTGCCGTCTTTATGATCTGATTTATGAAGGTGTTCTTTAGTATATGCTGATTCGCTCTTCATCTGTGGTAAGGTCATCCTGCTCTCTATTTCATTGAGAATTGATCACTATTTTAATTGAGAGCTGTGATTGATATTTTTTATACCTGTGTATGTCTGTGTGTTGCTGGAGTTTTATTGTAAGGCACCTGCGTGTGTCATAAATTCTTTATATCCTTGTAATCGCTCAAGTGGGTGCTTGAGTGTAGGGGTTGGTGCTCCTGTCCGTTGGTGTGGGCGAAGTTGTAAGGGGTTGATGCTCCTAGTAGTTGGTGTTGCTAACATAGTGGAAGTGCATTCTTTGTGCACCTTGGACGTAGCTTGCGGGTGAACCACGTAAAAACTTCTGTGTCGTGGTTGTGTGACTGATTATTTGCATATAATTATTTTTTTAAGACTGACACTGATTCACACACCCCCCCCCCCCCCCCCCCCCCCCCCCCCAGTGTCCGTGTGGTTACAACAATTGGTATCAGAGCTAGGTCCCATTTACAAGCATAATCTGCTTTGGGTGATCTTGTTACAACTCACATGGCTTCAGGAGAAGGTTTTTCTTCTAATAAGGCACCACTATTTGATGGGACAAATTACTCCTTTTGGAAATTCAGAATGCATACTTATCTTTCAGCATTGGGGTATGACATATGGGACTGTGTAAGAAAAGGTTACAAAGGAAGAGAAGAGACTACTGATGTGGCTGAGAAGAAATTATTTGAGAATGATTCAAAGGCGAGGAATGCTTTGTTGTGCGGCTTGTCAAACAGTGAACTTGTCAAAGTCATGAACTGTAAAACTGCGAAAGAGATATGGGATAATCTGAAAAGTGTACATGAAGGAGATGAGAAGATCAAGGAGGCTAAGCTTCAAACTCACCGATCACAGTTTGAAATGCTCAAGATGAATGAGGATGAGAACATTGACGCTTACATGCTTAGAGTTAATGAAGTTGTTAATGCTATCAGAGGGCTTGGTGAGGAGACTAAGGAACCAACACTTGTGAAGAAAATTCTGAGGCCTCTTCCTCCCAGATTTGACTCAAAAGTATCAGCTATTAAGGAGGCCAAAGACTTAAATGGCTTTAATATGGATGAACTGCAGGGATCTCTTCTAGCATATGAGATGAGAATAGGCAAGACCAAACCCACTGAAAAGGAAGCAGCATTCAAAGCCCACAAAAAGGACAAACAGGTAGCACAGTCTGATGAAGAAGACTCAGATGATGAATTGACAGCTAATTTTGTGCGAAAGCTAAGGAAGGGAAAAGGAAAATTCAAAGGAAAGCTCCCATTCAAATGCTTCAATCGTGGAGGTATTGGTCATTTTGCAACCAAGTGCCGCTTGCTAATGCAGATGAAGATGACAGTGACTCCTACAAATCAAAGAAAGATTATTCTCGTAAGTCATATGTTAAGAAAGGAAAGTCAAAAAGTTATATTTCAAAAAGGACAGAAAGTTCTTCAGAAGATAGTTCAAATGAGAATTCTGAAGAATCAAATGAGGTTTTGTTTATGGCAGTCCTAGACGATGAAAAGGAAAAGGAAAAATCTGATAATGAGGAGACTGAGACTGAGATTAATTTGGAAGAGGAGCTTATAGCAGCTTTGGAGCAGTTGAGTACAGAAAGAAAGAAAAACAAAAAGATTTCAAAGAAGATGACAGAAACTGAAGAAATAGTTGAGACACTTAAGCTTGAAATAGAAGAAGGAAGGAAAATTAAAGAAGAGCTTGAGTCACAAGTTATCATAAAGACAAAGGAATGCAGCAAAATGGAAGAGGAAATTACAGGTTTGAAAGCTCAAGTTGACAAGACTAATCAGAAATTGAAGGCATATGAAGCATCCATCAAGTTAAATGAAATTCTGAAAAATCAGCGATCTTCACATATAAAGTTTGGTCTGGGTTTTGAGAAGGGTGAGTCTTCAACCAAACAAGATAGTTCACATGTTGAGAAGATTCAGAAAGCAATTGTTTAGCCTGCTAAATCTAAACTTGTGCAACAACCAAAGAAGCATGTAGCATCTATGGCACAGCAACCTCAGCAGAGATTAATGGCACCTTTACAAAGGCAATCATCATTTTACAGGTCTACTCCTTACTTTAATGGTCATTGTTTTAAGTGTAATACTTTTGGCCACAAAATAACTACTTGTAAATTTAATGAAAGGCCTAGAAATTATGTTAGTAGGAACCCATTTGAAGCCCTGATTATGAATCCTTTAGAATGCTACAATTGCCACAACTTTGGGCATATAGCCAGGGACTGTATGTATGCATACCAATATCCTACTAACACCTTTCAGGATTATTATTATCATGCTAATGCTTTGAAACAAAAGAAACATATTCACATGGCGCAACAGGTGCATTCTAAAAAAGAACAACAAAAAAGGAAGTATAAGAAAGTGTGGAAAAGGAAGGAGAGTCAGAAAAACAAACCTGAATCTTTGATTGTTCAGACAGCTCTCAAAGCACAGAATGGGCCAACACCTTGGATACTCGACAGTGGCTGCTCAAATCATATGTCAGGAGACAAGGACAGGTTCATGAATCTAGAACAGTATGATGGAGGCTCTGTAAAATTTGGAAATAATGATGGTGCCAAGATAGTTGGAAAAGGAGCAGTTCAACTGAATCATGGCAAGATAACTTCCAAAGAAGTTTTGTTTGTGAATGGGCTGAAGCACAGTCTTCTGAGTGTGAGTCAGATATGTGATCAAGGACATGAGGTGGTGTTCAAGAAGCTGGGATTTGAGATAAGGAAGTCTAACAATGGCAAAGTTGTAGTAGTTGGCTCAAGGACATCTAGCAATCTCTACACACTATCTGAAACTGTCAAGGAAACATGTGCTATTGGACAGGTTGATGAGAGCAGATTGTGGCATAGAAGACTTGGACATATAAGCTTTGATAAAATATCAAAGATCCATTCCAAGAAGGCAGTAAGAGATATTCCTCATATAGGAAAGTCTTCAGCTGTTGTTTGTGATGCATGTCAAAAAGGAAAACTTACTAGAACTTCTTTCAAATCAAAAGAACATCACACAAGCAAGCCATTGGAGTTAGTGCATACTGATCTGTGTGGTCCTATGAGGACTCAAAGCATCAACAGGCATAAATACTTCATGTTATGCATTGATGACTTTTCAAGGATGACTTGGATAATGTTTCTGAAACATAAAAATGAAGCTCTTGATATATTCAAAGTTTTCAGAAAACATGTTGAGAATCATACTGGAAGGAGGATCAAATGTTTAAGATCAGACAGAGGTGGTGAATTCACTTCTGAAGAATTTGAAGAGTATTGTCAGAAGCATGGCATCAGAAGACAGTTCTCAACAGCTCGGACACCTCAACAGAATGGTGTGGTAAAAAGAAAGAACAGAACTGTTCAAGAGATGGGAAGAACCATGTTAGTCGAAAGCAAGCTATCTGATAGGCATTGGAAAGAAGCAGTTCAAACTGCTGTATACATTCAAAACAGGTGCATGCTCAGGCCACATAAAGAGAAAACTCCGTATGAACTATGGTTTGGAAAGAAGGCAACTGTCAAACACTTCAAAGTCTTTGGAAGTAAATGCTACATCAAGAGAATTGAGCAGAATGTAGGAAAGTTTGATGAAAAGGCAGATGAAGGCATCTTTCTGGGTTACTCAACTAGAAGCAGGGCCTACAGATGTTATAATAAGAGACTTAACAAAATAGTTGAGAGTATTGATGTCAAGTTTGATGAACAGGTTGAACAGTCATAAAACATTATGCAAGAACTTCCAGTATATGAGGATGATAATGATGACAATGAACCTGTAGCACAGACTGATGATAAAAAGGAAGGAGAATCCGAGGATCATTTAGAAAAGAAGAGAGAAGACAACAAATGGCATGAATATCATGGCATCAAGGAAACCAACATTCTTGGCGATGCAAAGGCAGGAATTCAGACAAGAAGGATGATGACAAGTATGTACTCTCTTTTATCCAGCATTGAACCCAAGAATGTCATTGAAGCAAGCAAAGATGAAAGCTGGGTGAAGGCTATGAATGAGGAGCTAGATCAAATTGAAAAGAATCAGACATGGGAACTTGTACCAAGACCTGCAAACAAGAACATAATTGGTACCAAGTGGGTCTTTTGGAACAAGTTAATTGAAGAATGAAAGGTGGTGAGAAACAAAGCAAGGTTGGTTTGCAAGGGTTATGCACAAGTTGAGGGGATTGACTTTGAAGAGACTTTTGCACCGGTGGCTAGACTTGAAGCCATCCGTATGTTTCTTGCTTTGGCAGTATACAAAAACTTCAAGATATATCAAATGGATGTCAAGTCTACATTTTTAAATGGTAATCTTGAAGGGTACATTGAGCAGCCGGATGGGTTTCAAATTGGTGATGATTTGAACATGGTGTGTAAGTTGAAAAAAGCTCTCTATGACTTAAAACAGGCTCCTAGGGCATGGTACTCTCGGCTGGACTCTTATCTACAGCAGCTTGGATACAAGAAAGGGGTTGTGGACAGCAACCTATATGTGAAAACTATATAGGGTAATCAAGTGGTTGTAGTGGTATATGTGGATGATATCATCTTTGCAAGCAACCGAGATGAATAGTGTAAGGACTTTGCAGAGAGGATGAGAACTGAGTTTGAAATGTCTATGATAGGAGAGTTATCGTTCTTTCTCGGACTACAGGTGAAACAGATGAAGGAAGGACTTTTCATCTCTCAGATCAAGTATGTGAAAGAGATGTTGAAAAGGTTCAACATGGAAGACAGTAAACCGGTTGGCACTCCCATGACAACTAGCTGTAAACTTAGCAAAGATGACAAGTCCGACTCAGTTGATCATACTCTCTACCGCTCAATGATCGGAAGTCTACTTTACTTGACAGCTACTCGTCCAGACATTCTTCAGGCAGTTTGCATGGTTGCAAGGTTTCAAGCTGATCCCAGACAAACACATGTAACAGTAGTGAAAAGAATTTTTAGATATCTTAGAGGCACATTAGAATATGGACTGTGGTATCCTAAAGGAAAGGACTTCACTTTGATTGCGTATTTAGTTGCCGACTGGGCTGGCTGCATTGATGACAGGAAAAGCACAAGTGGAGGAGTATTTTACTTAGGAGACAAACTTGTGGCATGGCACAGTAAAAAGCAGGAATCGGTCTCTCTGTCTACAGCTGAAGCAGAATTTATTGCTGCATCTACTAGTTGTACTCAGGTGTTGTGGATGCGACAGATGCTAAAAGATTCGGGGATCCAGATTATAGAGCCTATTTCTATCATGTGTGACAACACAAGTGCTATAAACATCTCCAAAAATCTAGTGCAACATGCAAGGACAAAGCACATAGCCATTCGATACCATTTTCTAAAAGATAAAGTGACAGATGGTGAAGTCAAACTGGAGTATATTCCTAGCTCAGAACAGGTTGCAGATATCTTTACAAAGCCTCTACCAAAAGAAGTTTTTGAATATCTTCAAAAGAAATTAGGGGTTATTGAGGCTCCAAAGAAATAGGAGACCTTGTTCTTAGGGGGAGCATGAAATCTTGCTCTCTATGGGTGCCTTTGTTATTGTTGTCAAAGGGGGAGAATGGTTGGTATCTTAAGGCTTTGAAGTTACAGTTGAGAGGTGTTTGGTGTCAGGGGGTGTTTGGTGTCAGGGGGAGTTCACTTGTTTGCAATCTTTTTTTTGGTTGACAACAATTCCAAAGGGGGAGATTGTTGATCATACTCTGATTTGGAGTTGGAATTGAAATTGTTGTCAACATAGCATGATCATTTTAATGGGTCAGCCCATTTGCAACCCAGTTGTGCAAGGCCACAGGCCATTTTAGTGGGTCAGCCCACTTGTAGCAAAGTCATCCAGGGCAGCCATTTTAGTGGGGCAGCCCACTTGCAACAGCCCAATCGTGCAGGGCCCACAGCGGCTGGGTAAGGGCTCCATCTTCGGTTCTTCAGTTTTTTTGTTTTTAGGGCACTGCAGCAAAAGCAAAGCTTAAATATTGAAAGAAAAAAAAAACGTTTGAGCAGAAGTGTTGATGTTCGTTCATCACATAGAAGAAAAGAAAACAGAAGAGTCTATGCAAAAAGGTTTTTTTATTCATCACATAAAGGAGAAAAGTGCTTGGGCAATAAGGTTGTTTATTCATCACACAGCAAGAAGAAGAAAAAAGTCTCTGCATGAGGGCCCTTTTTATTCATCACATAGAGGAGAAAAGTGCTTGGGAAAAAGAGCTTTTTTATTCATCATAGAGAGGATAAAAAGTGACTGGGCATAAAGTTATTTTTCTTTTCATTCATCAGAGAAAAGTCCAGAGATTTGTGTGCAAGTGTTGGCTGGGACAGTCTCTCTTTTGCTGGGCAAAATCGTTGCTTGTTTCTTGAATGGTGAAAGGTCTTGGCCGGTGGTTTGTACGGCGAAAGGTCTTATACTGTGATTGTGTGCTTGTTTCTCTATGGTGGCTGGGTTGTGATTTTTTTGTGTTGAACTGCTGCCGTCTTTATGATCTGATTTATGAAGGTGTTTTTTAGTATATGCTGATTCGTTTTTCATCTGTGGTAAGGTCATCCTGCTCTCTATTTCATTGAGAACTGATCACTATTTTAATTGAGAACTGTGATTGATATTTTTGACACCTGTGTATGTCTGTGTGTTGTTGGAGTTTTATTGTAAGGCACCTGCATGTCTCATAAATTATTTATATCCTTGTAATCGCTCAAGTGGGTGCTTGAGTGTAGGGGTTGGTGCTCATGTCCGTTGGTGCGGGCGAAGTTGTAAGGGGTCGGTGCTCCTGGTAGTTGGTGTTGCTAAAATAGTGGAAGTGCATTCTTTGTGCACCATGGACGTAGCCTGCGGGTGAACCACGTAAAAACTTCTGTGTCGTGGTTGTGTGACGGGATGGGAGGGCAGAGGGTCAGGGTCAGGCGGCAGGACTCTGGCTTGTTCTTCAGGGGAGATCTGGAGGTTGACAGAAATCTCAAAATTTAAGGTATGTGGGGGTGGGGAAGGGCCATGTGAAAGGGAAGCTTGGAAAGCAAGGTATGCAAGAGTGCAATGTTCCAAAACAGAGAAAGTGTTTTGAGGGTCGAAAGAAGACACTGGGATCTACCTTAAGCTTGATATCTCTATAAGGCTTTCGAAAAGCTCAATTGGGACTTCTTATTCAATTCGCTCCACCTCTTCGGCTTCTCTAATGAATGGATCCATTTAGTGAGGGAATGTGTGTGCACATCTACATGCTTGGTGCTTATCAATAAAATTCCCTACGGTTTCTTCAAACCTGCTTGTAGTCTTCGACAAGGTGATCCAATCTCCCCATATCTCTTCATTCTTGCAGAAGAAGTCCTCAGCCTCAACATCCAAAAGCAGCTCCTCTGTGGTAAAATTCTTGCTCTATCCTCCAATGATCCCCCTCCCCTGTTTGTCATCTATTTTATGCAGATGACATTTTGATTTTCTTGAGAGCATATCCCAATAGTGCCAAGTGTCTGAGTCCTCTTCTAAAATCATATCAACTTGCTTCGGGCCAGGTCTTCAATCTTGAGAAAAGCAGTATGTTTATGGGTAAATGCAGCCAAAGAATCCAGCTTAAATGGGCCTCTATCATGGGTATTCCTATATCAATGCACTCCACAAAATACCTAGGAATACCTCTCTTTTTGGGTTCTCCGAGAAAATCCCATTTTTCTGACTTGATAAATCGTGTTCTTAAAAGAGTCTTTGGTTGGAAACACGAAGTGCTATCTTCTGCTGGTCGCCTGTTTCTTATTATACATGTTCTCTCTTCCATCTCTCTGCACACAATGATGGTTGTCCCAATTCCTACAGGTACTATTAAGGGGTTAGAGAAAATTTGTAGGAATTTTCTTTGGTCTGCAAACCCTCATCAAGTCAAGAGAAACCTGATTAGATGGGAAGTTGTCTGTCTTCCCAAAGGAGAGGGAGGCTTGGATCTTAGGAGGCTTGCAGAAATCAATCAAGCCTGCCTCCTCAAGCTTGGATGGCAAGCTGCATTTTCATCCTCCTTGTGAGCGACCTGGTTTCGGAATAAATACTTCCCTCGCTCTTCTATTTGAAATAAGGCTAATATTCAGGCTGGTTCCTCTATATGGAAAAAGATCCATCGGCTATCTATGTTTATATTTCCTAATTGTAATTGGGTTGTAGGAAATGGAAAGAAGATTAACACACTTGGTATGTTTCCCCAACTACTCCTTCCCATATGATGACCGCCTATCCATGCTTGCTTCTGATGGTAGCTGGCATGTCCTTCCTAGCCTTCCAGATGATATTGTTGACTTCCTCTTCAGTAATTTATCTCAGGTCCATCCTCCTTAGGCTCATGACGATTAGCTCATCTAGATTGGGCACTCATCTAGTACTCTATCTTTAAAGCAAAGCTGGGATCTGGTTAGATCAAGAGCCTCTCCAAAGACTTGGTCAATGCTAATCTGGAATTCTACCATAAACCCAAGGATATCCTGTTTTGTGTCAATCTTGCTTCCTGTTGCTCCCTATGCTTAAATAGTTCTGAAGCTGATCTCCACCTGGTCGTCCTCTGCCCTTTCTATGCAGATCTTTGGTGTTGGATGCTTAATGTGCTAAATTACCTTCTTAAGCCTATCCCCTCAACTCCTTCAAGCTTATGGTTGGCTTTAGCTTAGAGCATAGCATCTTCAGAGAAGCCTATCTGCGCTGCCAATTTTTTCGCTGTAACCTATGCAATTTGGCTCCAAAGAAATGACGTTGTCTTTAATGGAGCTATTCCTTCTTCTGCTAGAGCAAAGAGCTTGATTAAAGATTGGATACTCTTGCCCATAGCTAATTTACTAGGTTCAAATAATTCTCCTCTTCTCTCTGACATTCGTCTTTTTTTTGGAGTGATTATTCCTTTGTAATTTCTAGTTGGGCTTTCTCCTTTTCTCTTTTGTTGGCCTTTTTGGTCTTCCTTTGTATTTGGGGCTAGCTTTGCTATCTTTTTCCCCTTCTCTTTTTAACACAATTTGCCTTTAAGCAATAAAAAAAAAAGTGGATTTATTTAAGCATATATATTATTTTAGCATAATATGTATTTGATTCTTGTGTGGGTTCCTATAATTGAAAGAGAAGTGCCAAATGGATTCATTCAAAAGTTGAGAAAAATTAATATCTTAAATTGTAAGAAAAAAAAAATCTCTTCTCGTGCAAGATTTAGATCAATTAGAGACCATATAGAAGATTATAAAGAATTAGAGGAGATCATAAAAGAGACCAGTCCTTACCTAAAAGGTGAGCAATAAGCATTATTATATATCTTGTTGCTGGCTTAGTTGTGGGGGTTTCTGCAGTGCTGGAGAGAGAGAGAGAGAGAGAGAGAGAGAGAGAGAGAGAGAGAACAAGTATGAGAAGGATACAGGGTGGGGTTGGTACCCTTTTGGCTCTATCTTCTACTATTTTCTATCTCTACAATTGCAATCAACTCTACATGACCGAGTCTTCGAGATTAAACCGCGCGAAAGAGAGAGGGGGGGAGGGGGGAGAGAGGAAGAAATGCTATTGATTTGCTGCTTCGATGGGCATACTAGAGGGACAAAGGTTTTCGATTTGGCAAAACAGAGAAGGATTCCGATTGTTGAGACGGGTGGGTGCATTTTAGCTACGGGCATTAAATGACTTTTAACTGGGGCATGGGCTATATGACCCATATCCCTCAAGGTTTTTATCAATCTACTAGGTGCCCCTGAACCCAGGTGATAAAACGTGGGTCCACCCCTGCCTATTAGCATTGGCAATTCTGTTTACTTATTGGGTCTAATGTTTAGCCTCATATTTAGATTCACTCCAATGACCTATCTCTTGCATGGGCCACTGCATGGAGAACAGAGTGCTCCAAAGTCCCATTGGCATGCTATAGAGAAAACCATGAGGTAATTAATCCTTTTCTCTCTTTTTTTTATAAGGCTCATTTGATGTTTGGTATTTAATTTATGAGAATTCAAGGCAATGCATTCTATGGAGGCCCTCAATTTGAATAGTTAAAACTTAAAAGATAAGACTTTGCCAATACCAACAAATAGTCTTTTCTTGGATAGTAAATGGTTACATAAATTATCAACATTCGTTTAAAGTCATCAACTTCATATGGTGATTGTACATGTTATCTTTGGTTGAAGCAAACAAATCCAATTGTGAACACTGAATTTTTTTTGGGGGGGGGGGGGGGGGGGTGGTGTTGTTTGCACAATTTAGAGAAGCCTGTTTTGATTCCCTGGTCTAGCTGACCAAGAAGTGATCCACAGGTGCAAAATTGTTCACCCTTTCAAATTCGACAGATAAACTACAAGGTTGACCTCTCCTGGGACTTTAAAATCCTAGAAGCATGGATTATGACTCGCAATTTCTTGCAATTTGTCAAGAAATGAAGCGTTGGAGTTGCATCCTTTTTTCTTTCTTTTTGTGTGTGTGTCTGGGGCAGAGATGTAGTTATTGCACTATCGTGCCCCAGTAATTGTTCATCATCACACCCCCAGTTGAGGGTGCAAATGTGTTAATTTACATTAAAAAAAAAAAAACTTATGGCTCCATGTATATATCTTTTATAACATTTTGAGAGGCACAATATTGGTGTTGTATAAACTGATATTTAAAACCGTTGTTATAACCTTTTCAAATTATAAAAAGAATTGTTTTCTATGTTTGTACCCCACTATGGTGTCCAAGTTTCATGTGTCTCAAATGCAATAGATGGCCCAAGCCATCGGTTTAAACTCGGATCTAGATCACGTGCCGTTTTGTGGATGTAGTCCCCTCAATTCTCGTGTTCTTAATTAGGTTTTTAAGATTTCTATTTTTTACTTATTGTATATAACTAAATTAAAAAATTATACTAATTTGTCAATTTTTTTGTATTTGCAGCAAACAAATTATATTTAACAGTCACAAGTTTCCGCAGGTACGCTTTTTAAATGTGAATATGAAGGAGGCCAAAATGGTTGCTTGAGTCCTCAGAAATCTTACCAAAAATAAAAATAAAATTTCTTGGCAAAAGTTCTTTGGTTGGCCATGAGCTTAATGTGTTATATTTATCATGGCTGGATCTTATAGTAAATGATACATATGAAAAAAAAAAAAAAAAAAAAAAAAGCCGAAACGGGAGGAAGGTTTAGGGATATTTGTAAGTTGTAAGTATGCTTGAACTTTTGTGGATATAATATTCAAGACGAGGGCCTATTCTTCTTTGAGGGACCGCCCCTTGTACCCGCTATAGTGGCTTCTCATTTACCAAGTTGAGAAAATGATAGAAGGGTCTGATTGTTCTTATTTATAAATATTAATGTGAATTTGAAAACATGCAACTTATATGTGGATGACTAGAACGGAGAAATAGAATTTACGTAGCCAACCCAACATAAATTCGGATTTGACATGAATGATGTAATTATATGCTAGTAATGACGAGCACAATCAAGCAGCCATCCATGGGTAGTCTAGTTGGCAAGTTACTTGCAAACAACTTGAGAAGAGACATACACCATTCTAAACAAAAAATGTAAGTTTTCAACATAAAGGATAATGTTTTTAGAAAATGAAATTCATCAAGCAACTGGAATGAAATTTGTTTTGTTTTCTATACTCCTAACGATTCTCATCCGCAAAAATCGAAGTTGTTCAAGAGAGAAACTTTAGCATTTAGTTAGAATTTAGTGTGCTTTGAACATATAATCTTTCACATTCGGTGGATCCACTTTTCATCGAGGACAAGGACGAAAATGAGCTATGTTTTCCTAGACTCTACAAAAAGCTAGTTAAGATGGGGAATCTGGAAAAGTTTTAAAAAAAAACTGTAGAAGAGGAAGAAGTCCGCAAAATCGGTTTTCTGTGAATATTATACAAATGTGCCCCTAATGTCTTAAGAAAATATACAACAACCTTAAAAAAAGAAAAAAAAAACACTTGATTAAAATCGCTAGTTACCTTTATGGGGTTTTATACAAATAGCTTTACATATTTTCAATTAGTGTAAAATAAATTACAAAAGTTTTGATTACACATGTTTCACAACTTCATATTGGTAGTAAAAGACACAACCATCCATGAATAGACTCCATTCCTTATATCCACTGCAAATTCATCATCATCTTAATTTCTTTCAAGTATTCTCCTTCATTAATTATCTTACCAGTGTACAAATGATGCAATCATTGAAAAATTATGAACAAACATTCTATCAATGAGTTGCATGTATTTTCTACTTCCTTTCCTCCAAAGTGCTAGAGTCCAAAAGATCACTCCGAACCCAAATACAACTCCAATTCCAAATCCCACCCACATGAATTCCAAATCAATTTCTCCAACTCCATCCAAGCCAGAACTATTAAACGATGATGGTGGTGTAGCTTCAGTGTCTTCACATTTTGTTGATAATGGCAATCCACATAAGCCAATGTTCCCAAGGAAGGAACTATTGGTAAATGTGAGGAACTGTTGGCTTTGCGGTATTCTTCCATGGAGGAGATTTTGTGAGAGATTCAAGACTTCAAGAAATGTGAGCTTCGTCAATTGCCAAGGGATATTCCCTGATAAATTATTTCTTGAAAGATCTAATGACTCAAGCTGCATTAAATTCTCCAACAAAGCTGAGATTGGGCCAGTGAAATCATTTTGTGAGAAGTTGAGCACATGGAGTGACTTGAGATTGCAAATTGATTTAGGAATCTCCCCCTCAAATCTATTGTTTGAAAGATCAACTGAGGTCAATGCAGTGATGATCTTAACTACCTCTAGTTCAAGCCCTTTCATCGTCACCATCACTGAATCTTGATAGTAAAGTCCAAAATTTGTTTGGTACTTAACAACTTGGACATTGGAACTCAAATTTGAACCACCTTCTCTTGCCATCAATTCCCAATTTAGAAAAAAATTTGGAGGAATAATACCCACAAAATAATTAGAAGAAATGTCAAAGATTTGCAGAAATTGGAATGAGGAATTTTTAGCATGGGAATGAGCAATGGGACCATGAAATTTGTTGGATCGTAAGATCAAAATACGCAAATTTGATAAACTATCAAACCAGAATGGGAAGGAATCGTTTAGATGATTATTTCCAAGGTTTATAACCTCCAATGTTTTGCAATTGGCAAATGACTTTGGTATTGGCCCTTCTAGCTCATTGCTATTAAAATTGAGTGTCCTCAGAGTGCATTCTTTTTTAAATGTGTCAGGCACAATGCCCTGGAAAGCATTTCTTTGCAAATTCAAAATCTTGAGGGAATTGCTGATTTTACCAAGACAAGTAGTAATGTTTCCACTTAAGTTGTTTCTAGACAGATCAAGGACTTCAAGGAGGTGTGCTTCACAAATGGATGAAAGAAGTGACCCTTGCAATTTGTTGGAATGAAGGTCAATAATTCCAAATTTACTTGATGAAAATTCAGGCAATGGATTCTTAAAACTCTGCAAGAAATTATTAGAAAGATTAAGAATAGGATACAAACTTCCATTTCCTACCTCCCAAATCCATGTTGGTATTTCACCATGTATTTTGTTTTTTGAGAGATCCAGATATCCTAATTGACTAAGGTTTTGAAGGACGTTTGGAAATTCACTGATGTTGCACGATCGTAGTCTCAAAGACTGAATTTGGAAGGACGAGATGAGATGAGAACTACCATTACTATTGATGAAAGACAATTTATTGTCTGAAAGATCCAGGACCGAGAGGTTCTTCAACTTTTGAAACATATGCAGTCCTATAATTCCCATAAAATTATTGTTATAGAGCGAAAGAAGCTTTAGATGTGTAAGTTCAAAGACTAACCTGGGAAATGGCCCATGCAATTTGTTGTTTTCCAAGTAGATCATCTCTAAAATAGAAGATGATGCATTATAAAAGTCAGGAAGCCAACCACTGAACTTATTATTTGAGAGATCTAAGTACATCAATGCTGGGTGAGAAAACAAAGATAACGGGATAGATCCCTCAAGTGAATTATCATAAAAAGAAAGAAAAGTGAGATGTTTGAGATGATCTCCATAGGATGAAGGAATTGCATCGCTAAAATTGTTTGATGAAAGACGCAGATACTCAAGTTAGGTGAGGTTTGAGATTAAAGAAGGAACCATTCCACCGAAGTTATTTGATGAAAGGTCCAAGTCCTCAAGTTGGGTGAGGTTTGAAATTGAAGAAGGAATGGTACCACCAAAGTTATTTGATGAAAGGTCCAAGTACTCAAGTTGGTTGAGGTTTGAGATTGAAGAAGGAACCATACCACTGAAGTCATTTGATGAAAGGTCTAAGTGCTCAAGTTGGGTGAGATTTGAAATTGAAGAAGGAATGGTACCACCAAAGTTATTTGATGAAAGGTCCAAGTACTCAAGTTGGTTGAGGTTTGAGATTGAAGAAGGAACCATACCACTGAAGTTATTTGATGAAAGGTCCAAGTGCTCAAGTTGGGTGAGGTTTGAGATTGAAGAAGGAACCATACCACCGAAGTTATTTGATGATAGGTCCAAGTACTCAAGTTGGGTGAGGTTTGAGATTGAAGAAAGAACCGTACCACTAAAGTTATTTGATGAAAGGTCCAAGTGCTCAAGTTGGGTGAGGTTTGAAATTGAAGAAGGAATCGTACCACCAAAGTTATTTGATGAAAGGTCCAAGTACTCAAGTTGGGTGAGCTTTGCAATTGGAGAAGGTAACAAATAATTGCAATTCCGAAGTGATAATACCTTCAAGGTTCTGAGATTGCTGAAGGAATCCAATAGCTTCTCATGGATGTCTTGGCCATCCATGTACAATTCCTGCAAAGCTTTGTTTTGAGGAAATTCTGAAAAATCAATGGTAAGATGTGGATTGTATGAAACATCAAGTTTTTGTAGATTTGACATCAAGAAAATACTCTGAGGAAATTCTCCATACAAACCACAGTCACTTAGGGTGAGAGTTGTCAAAGCAGAGGAGACACCCAAGAAATCAGGTGCAACAATGGAGGAGAGATTGTTTCCATCCAATGAGAGTTGAGACAGATCAGGAATCTGAAAAAGAGAGGGATGAATGGGTCCTGGAAGACCACAATCACGTAAGCTCAACCTTTGAAGATCGGGCATTGCTACGGATATGGCTTGGGCCCACTTGCCACCGTGCTCCTCCTAGATGTTTACACCGTCAAGAAAGAGCTCTTGGAAGCTGGATAAGTTTCCAATGAGTGTTGTAAGGCTTGAAGTTTTGAGCTTTGATTGACTGTCAGAGAGATCCAAGGAAATGAGTTTGGTCAATCTTGATATTTCCAATGGGATTTGGCCAGTAAACTGTGATAATGAGAGGTTTAGATGAGTTAAATTGGTGAGGTGACCGAGCCCAGAGGGTATTGGGTGAGGGGAGAAATTATTCGAGGAAAGGTTGAGCTTTTGGAGGCTGTGAAGACTGAAGAGGCTCTATTCGACCTTCAATCCAAACCCACCTTTCACAGAGATCAAGTCCAATCACGTGACCAGTGGCCTCTTGCATGTGATGCCATCCCAAGAGCAACAATCAGTGGCTGGATTCCAAGAATCAAGCTTTGAAGAAGAATTATAGTGGACAGGCTTTATTAAAAATCCATGCTTGAGTTGAAGCAAGGCTAATTTCTCATGATGAAAGCAGTTTGACAAGGAGGAACCATTATTACTGCCAATGAAGGAAAATGGGAGAGAGGCTTGAGAAAGCATGAGCAGGTGCATCGAAAAGGCCACAAGAAGAGAGAGGAAACAACATGAGGAGGTTTCAGTGAAAGCAATGAAGAAGTGATCCATCGCTAGCAACTCTCAATGGTTATAGGTTTCAAGCAACACTGATTAAGTGATGAGGTTTTAAGAGTAGCCAGTTGTGGTATTTATAGAGAGGCAAAAGAAAAGACAAAATAAAAAGAACATCAACTGTTTTCATCGAATACCCTCCTTCCTCTATACGTAATAATTAAATGGTGGTGGGCCTCTTATTGCACATGCATGACTCCAAACATTACTAAAACAATCACAAAAAATGATGAAAAAAAAAAACTTGGGTTTTTATTACTGGCTACCGTACGTCCCATCTATCAGATTTGAAGGTACTTGAAAGAAATCCTTTGATCCGGTCAAGCAAGCAATGTAGACTTATCAACACACTTTATATTGTAAATCAACGAGGAACATGAATGATAATGTCCCTTCTACGCACGTGATTGATTGCCATCCAAAATGAATTCTAATAGTTACTATGAAGTGATGGCCATCAAAATCATGGGTCCCATCCATCCATCGGTTAAATACCGTGTGGAAAGAGTGATGAGATAATATCTAACAACTGTCACGACTCACGATGACAACCCCTCCTTCCATTCACAATCACAAGTCAATTTCTCTTTAATTTGGGCAAGGCAAAAGGGCAAGTGGGCAACTGGGCATTGACTGATTGTCTACTTAAAAAGTATAAAATTTTCCATGGATATTTGTGGTGAATATAAGGCTTTTTAGTTTGCACCCGTGCCGGACCGGTACAGCCTACTCGATTTTAAGAATTATAAGAATATCTTAATTCTTTTTTAAAAAAATAATAAAAAATATCCAATCTAAACATAATGTCATTGTACTTCAACCAGTTGAGCTATATACAATGCTCTCATAGTATCTCTGTGAGAATTTTATTAAATGTATTAATTTCTTTCCGATACAGCCCTTGACTTGTGCAGGTGCCTCATCCAACGCGGTCCTAACTCGCCCAAGTCGACTCGGTGTTGACCGGAATTTAATACCATGCTTTAGAGTCAATAAAATATATTTTCCATGTATTAAAAAAAAAAAAACCAATCTTTGCTGGCACCGGAAAACATTGCATATCTATATGTGGCTGGATCTTTTTTTTGGGTGAAAGAATGTGGCTATACTTTGGAGTCAATGAAATATATTGTCATCGTAGAAGAAATAAATATATCGTTGTCACCGGAAAAGGTTTTTTGTTTCTTTTCTTTTGTCGATAAATGTTCATCTAACATAAGTGCTTCTTTTCTGTGGAGAAAACCAAACTTTTCCGCTCCACTTCCACAAGATTGTAGGATGCATAGATGTGTGCTAGGGGCGGACTACCATGTGGTGAGACTCGATGAGTCTTTAAAATATAAGAAAAGAAAGAATTTTCCAAATCAAGTAGAGATCACTTCTAAATCTTTCTTTTGAAATTTCAAAGTCTATGTGGAATCTTCAAGTCGTTCCCTCATTTTCAAAGAAACTATGTAAAAATCAAAGGGAGAAAATGCCTCTTTTTTCATAGGATGGGTTGTCACTCGTCACATCTTTTGATGGGAAAATCTTATTGACAAAAAGACTACAACCAATTGGTTTATTGTGGGCACTAGATAAATGAACTTTATACTCTCTTATGGAGCTTATTTGTTGTTACTTTCTAAATTTTAATATAATTTATAGTTACCGATCAAGAAAAACATAAAGAAAGCTAAATATGTTTAGATTTAATATAAAAAAACTAGTCCCAAACAAATCACGTCTTCTTCATTAAATATCTTTTTTTTTTAATCAGACCAAACAGCTCAAACACATGTCCACATCGAGTGAAATTGGTGCCTTGGAACAGTTGGTCTAGCCTAATCCTTCTAATGCTAATTAAAAATGCCTAAATTTGCCTAAATTGATGAAAGATCTAGATTAAATTAGTAATGACCTAACAAACTTCCAATGGCTTTGACCATTTAAAAACTTTATTTTCATATACTGCATCACAGTTAAATCTCTACTTCCAGTTTTACATCATGGATCCTTTAAGGGAAGATTCCATGTAGCCAAAGGCCCAAAACCATGTCCAAGGGACCATTTGGATATGTGTAGAGCAAAATATTATAGGTTAAAATACTAATAGAGTAAACTAATTTAGAGTAGAATAATGTAATAATAAAGTATTATACTATTTAATATTCAGAAAATCTTAAAGAATGCAACAGATTTTAAACTAAGTTGTGGCAAATAATGATAATTAAAATAGGGGGATATTCATGTGCATCCTTCCCTCACCTTATGGTGAGGGGACAAACTTAATAGGGCCCACCTATTAGGACTTGTGGGGGATGAGAAGAGACATCTTGGATGAGACCATATATCAAATTTGGGGTCAATCCCATGCCTCTAACCCCTTCATCCATAGCCTACAAATTTAATGACTTTATATTAAAGGAAAAAATTTGACACTCGATCAAACAGTCCAATCCATTTGGATAGATGAAAATTCAATGGGTCTAGTGTACTTAAGGGGGATCTATGTGTGTGGATTGTTCGAATGTACTATAAAGTCAACCCTACTATGTTGTCCCTCACCATAACATGGTGAGGGATGGATGCACATGAATATTTTCCATTAAAGGGCGATATTCCTGTGCATCCTTTCCTCACCATATGGTGAGAGACAAACTTAATAGGGCCCACTTAGGGACCCACTGATCATGGAACTTGTGGGGGATGGGAGGAGACATCTTGGATGAGACTATATATCAAATTTGGGGTCAATCCCATGACTCTAACCCCTTTATTCATGGCCTACAAATTTAATGACTTTATTTTAAAGGAAAAAATTTGGCACTCAATCCAACGGTCCAATCCATTTGGATAGGTGAAAATTCAATGGGTTTAGTGTACTTAAGGGGGTTCCATATATGTGGATTGTTCGGATGTGTTATAAAGTCAACCCTACTATGTTGTCCCTCACCATAACATGGTGAGGGATAGATGCACATAAATATTTTCCATTAAAATATGCACTAAATTTTAGAAACACTTTCCATTAAAATATTTTATAACACATCCTCAAACACATTTCAAACATCTCAGATAGGGGGAACCATTCACAACATTATAAGTTCATTGTGTCTTGACCTTACATTTCAAAAAATATATACATGAAATCTGTTTGAAATTTATAAAAATCAAGAAATGAAAACCCCACCCATGTTCTCCAATATCTCCTAGTAATCAAAATCAAGGAATGACAAACCCCACAATAGCAGCAGACTTCTTTTCCATGAGAAAAATAAGAGAAATGAGCATGAAATCTCATTCTCCTTTCGCTTCGTCATTTCATCGAACACCTTCATGGAAACTATCCCAATACAGATTTGTGGCTCATTGCTTCTCCAAATTTCTTACAAGATTCTACTGTATTTCTCTTCTAGGTCTTCTCCAAATTTCTTACTTCTATCCCTCAAGGGCTTTATTTTAAAAACACCTCCAGCTTGATATAGATACAGTTAAATGATCGGTTTAAGGGCTCCAAACTTGCATTCCATTCCTCTTTCCACTTGATTCATTACATCTCTTTGTAATGGAAAAAATGCATCTCCACAAGCCTCTGAAAGAAAACAAGAGCCTTTCATTCTCAATAACTACATTCATGAAAAACGCTGCTAGCTTAAAATACTAGTAGCCCAAACTCAGTTACAGCCCAAAAGATGAAAACCTATCTCCCAAAATCCCAACTTTCTAAGTAATGTTTGTAAAAATTCTTACCTTTTACACCTCTTCGATTCAAACCCAACAAAATCCTCTCGTTTCGACTTCCATCCACCCCCCAAAACCCCATGTCACAATTCCAAACCCATCTTCCTCAACGCCCCTTCCAAAACAGCAGCTCTTCTTCTGAAGCCCAATCTCCGTTTTCAAAAGCAATCATCTTCCTCTTTAAAACTGAAAAATCCAAGATTTAGCTTCTTTTAACTCATAAAAGAATGTCCCCATTGAATTCCAACCAACACTGATCGGGGATGAGGGGTGTGTAGACAACGACAATGGGAAATAGAAAGGGGAAAAGAGGGAAAAGAGAACCATTCTGTCTATACCTATTTTTATTGAGGCCAAATTAAAAAAATGCCCATGTAGGAGGGTTTTTCCTGTTAAATCCCCAAAATCATTCAATATCTAACTTTTATTAGTATGTCACTGTTCGGTTCCAGTTTTTAAACATAGATTCCATACAATAAAAATAGTGTCAAAGTTCCTCCATCTCATGTAATACTCGTCCACTGAGAATGCAATGAATTAATTCCAAGTGACAAAAATTATGTTCAGATCCTACGGAACAGGAGGGAGGCTTTTATAATTATACTTTCAGTCACCAAATTGTACCCATTGGCATTTACGGTGGGGCTCACTTGTGTTTACATGCGTTAATCATTACATAGTGATTAAAGATAAAAAATCTTTCGAATTTAAATATAACTCTCTTCATATTAAAAGCTTTCTCAACTTAATAGAAATCTTATCACCCCTGAAATGACCATATCCAGGAAACAGATACCCTGTTTCGTCCAAAGAGGTGAGCCCTGTTTGGACGAATCAGGGGTCGCCACATGTGGGGGCGAAAGTGGGGTGGAACAAAAAGAAAAGTAAATTCTCTTTCCTCCACACCACGCGTGTCACCCTCTGATTCGTTCATATAGGGCTCCCCTGTTTGGACGACACAGAGGATCCGGATCCGGATCCCTATATTCAGTGTGTGCTTTTTGAGTTCAGTCAGTAGAAGAAAAAAAAGAAAAAAAGCAAAGGATACTTTAAACTATTAATTGACCATCAAAATCATAGGTCCACCGATGATGGGCCCGATGATTAAATAATGCGTGGAAATTGGAAAGAGAGAGAGAGAGAGAGAGAGAGAACGTCAAACCATTGTGACGATGACAACCCTTCCATTCACGTTTCAACTACGTCAATGTCTAGTCCTAGGCCCTACTAGCATATGGGAATGATGGCCCACCGAATGGACTTTTGAGTATGTGGATACTCTTCTTTTATGAAATCTATATTCTACTTTATCACTTATCGTTGCTGCAACGTTAGGGCATTACTGCAACGTTAGGGCAATACACTTATGTGGTGGGCATGTTTGTTTACTGGAATTAAGAAAATATTAGAATAATTTCAGTCTCTTCATTTTTTTTGGTAGAATTCTTAGATGTTCAACTAAAAGGGAGAATTTAAGAACTCCGCATGTCTGAAAATTCAAAAATTCTCTAGATCTAAATATTTTCAATTAAGAAACAAGTCCTCGATCCCTGGGCGCTCAAGTTAAAATTATCACACCTGACCAACAATCCAACATAGCAAGAAGAAGAAGACAATGAAGAAAAAGAAAAAAAGAAAAGAAAAGAAAAGGTTATTTTTGCATAATATTGAAATTTCACAATGTTCATTCATTCAGTTTCCACCTTTCCCTTGAGAAATAATTTTTCACATAGAAAACAACTCATGTTTCTTCTTTTGACATGAAAAAGCATGGCACCAAATGACAGTAAAATAGCATGCACGATTTTCCATAAAATTTGTCTTTTATATTTTCTTTGTGCATTCAAATGCAAGAAATGCCCCAGCTCATCAGTTTAATTTGTGGATGTATTAGCTAGCCCGACTTGACACTATTATACTCTCTAGATTTTCCACCTGTGACTTTCTCCTCTCCTCCAATGACGTTTGAGAAAGTGTGGGAAAAAAAAAAACTGACGTGGTACACATTGAAACTTCAAGGCTGAAAATAATGTAGGTCCAGTTTGGGTCCATGGTGCATTATAATTATACATAACATGATGCATATTTATGCACACTTGGGTCAACGGCTAGTAGAGTATTGGGATGAAAATGATCTGAGCTGATCCAGGCTCAGCCCCGCGTTAGCTCAAGCTCCACTGCCTGATTCACAGCTTGAGCTCAACTTGAGTGCGAGTGAAGCTTGAGGGCCCGAGCTTGAGCCGTACTTATCTTCTTTGTGTGCATGTATATGTGTGTGTTGGATTTTGTCTTGCATTCTAGATGATACATATCCATTCATTTCAATCAAAAGAAGAAATGATGGAGTTATTTTTCCAATGATGTAGGCACATTACCGGACCACTTATTACTTCATATAATTGATTTATTCAGAAGATTTGAGTGTGTGTCTTGGTGTGTGTGGATTGTAGGTTTTGGTGCGCTCAACATTATGTACATCAATGAGTTCGGCTTGAGCTTGATCTCACATACTTTTTTTTTTTTTTTTTGTTAATGGAGGGTTCCCAACCCTTTGGGCTGAACTATTCCCTCCGGGCACAGAGAGAAGCCGGATAAAACTCCTGTAGCCCCTAGGCGGTAGCACAAGTGAACTCAACATTCGGCTCATGAAGAGGGGGGAACCGGTGGTCAATACCAAGACCTCTAGCTCCGGAAGAGACTGTGTCCTGACCACTCGGCCAACCCCTTGGGGTTACATACATTTAATGTATAGTGAGTCAGCCAATAGTTGTGCCACTCTAAAGTCAAGATGAACAGACTTTAATGTGGGCCGGAGCCCAATACCAACCAAACCCAGATTGTCGATTGCTGTCGGGACCCAATGAATAACCTCAGATTTCCCAGGTCGGGTCCGTCCGACAACCAGGTAATAGGGCCCATCTATATCAAAGTGCATGTGATATGTGGATATATCATATATTTAGTAAAATTTTAGGGGACTTTACGAAACAAATCACCTTAAAATTGGATACGATGACCGTAGGCCCAAACTCTAAATATTGACAGTGGAGGGACCTCCATCCCAAAATTTTCTTTTATTTCACCTTTTTTGCCCTTATTGGCTGATATCAATGAATAATGAGGAGATTCATTGAATAATGCGGACATTCATTGATATCAATGAACGTTGTATTTTTTCCCACTTACTTTCTCCTCTTCTTCTTCCTCACCATAATCTTTTCTTTGATTCAATTTATCATGATCATTTTTTCAAAGAAAGAATCAATTGAGTTATTTTCTTGTGTCTACCTTGCCCGTGGATGTGCATTTTCTAAGAAATGTGACTGTGTATAGGCTAATGTCAAAAACTTTATATAACAACCTATATATTGGTTTTATATATATAAAAAAAAACTATATATTAGTTCTGAATATATTGGGATATATCAATTTTTTGGACCGATTATAACCCTATTTTAAGTGAAAAATAAAATAAAATATTTAAAAGAAGTTCAAACCGGTTCCTAACCTAGATTCAGCCCTCTTATTGGAATCATATAAACACGTTTGGAGTCTGAACATGAACAGCCTTTATTAAACTTGCTTTTCGTCCAATATGATTCCGGCCAGGAACTGACCCATTTGCTCCATCCCTACCTCCACAGTAAACATTCAAAGTTTGTATCCATATTGTCATATCCAAGTTTAAGGTGATTTTTTTTAATATAAAACCTCCAATTTAAGAAAATAATTTGAATGAAGAGGAAGAGGTTTGCTTACCGGGCGCCAATACAGCCAAATGCATATCACATGCAATTTAAATTAAAGTAGTAAGTTAGTTAGTTAGTTACATGTAGATCAATCTAGAAAAATATCTATAACTAGTTGTATGATTAGTTATAGATATAAATAAGTTAGTTGGCAATTAGTTAATGGTCCCCACACATGAGAACATCATAACTAACTAACATGATAAAGGTGAGATACAACTAATTGTAGTAATTAGTTACAACTTTGTAAACAAATTGTTGCATCCATGATTCCTTCTTGATTGCATAGTTTTCTTTGAATCTTGGAAGCCCTCCTCCTTTGTTCTAGTTGTGGTATATGCCCTGTAGATTTGGAAATATATGGAAGATAATGAGGATCCAAATCAGCCCCTAAAAATTTTATTTAGACCATCGAACCAAACCAATTGAGTCAGGCTCAAATTAGGCCTAAGCCCATCTAGTATAGCAATTAGTGGCACCTTCCCAGTAAGTGGCTGGTGAGATAGGCCCTACTGACATCCCAAATAATCATGTCCACAGATTTGCCACTTGTTTCTGTATCTTCGGATCCTAGACTCTGAATTATATCATTATATGACTTTTTTTAGAAGCTTGTAACTTGGACTCTACTTGTCCAACTCTAGAAAATTAACTTGGAGAGAGTCAACATGATGACTTGGGAGAATTTTTTTTAAATATTTAAAAATTGATCAAATACTTATAAAATTAAATATATATATATATGTATTTACATGTATTGATAATAATAAACTCAAATTACTAAATCTATATATGCAGGGAAAAAAAAAGTATAATGAGATAAACACAATGAAAAAAAATAAGCTTAAGACTTTCTTGACTAACGGTCATAATCAATCTTAAAAAGTATAATTTTTCATGGAATGATTGCCCACCGAGTGGACATTTTTGGTGAATAAGGCTGAGCTTGTATGTGACTAGATTTTATTTATTATTTTGTGGATAAATATGTGGCTAGACTTGAGTCTTTTGGAGCAGGGCTTTATATTTCGGATTAAAAATTTGAACTTTAAAAAATGAGCATCAAATAACCTGATTCTGCTTGGAAACAGATTCAAAAGATGACAAAAAATGAATAACTAAGGGTGATAGTGGTTATTCATTTTTCATTTTTTTACTTTATTTTCATAAAAGGAAAAATTTATTTGATGTCCGCTTTCTAAAACTCACCTATGCATTCAATACCCAACCTACATATTTTAATGGGTACAAATGGGCCTAGTTGTTAAGTGAAATAGTATACTGGTCGGTCATTTCCACTAGTTTGGCGGACGATTTATAACTATACCATCTTTAAACAGACCCAATCATATTCTACCGAAATAGAATTAAAAGAAGTCGTCGCTGTCATTTTTCCTACTGAAAATGATATGTTTTTTCTACTGCCTTTGAGCATACGTTTCCAATTCCCCTGGTTGGTCTCATACGTTTATGGCGATGACTATTCCAAGAGATTCTTTACTCTAAAAAGCATGGATTGGTCCCACACGTAATGAAGATTACTTACTAATTGACATGCAATTCCACACGAGTGGGTTTATCTATTACAATTTCAGACTTAAAGCAAAATTGGTCCTTGTAAGGTGTTGGGTGTTGTTTTATGTTGGGTGTTGGCATTGTAGGGTCACCTTCTAGGCGTGAAACCTCAAGATACCCACATGATTCTTGCATAGGCTCAAACCAGGTATGGTATGAAACACATAGGTCACGTTTGTCAACCAAATTTTTGGGGAAAAGATTTTCGGTTTTCCTTTAGTTGTGGTAAATCCATGTTTAGCAATTGTAATTCCCTGAGGATTTGGACGAATGAAAAATCTTCATTTGTTAGAATTTTCATATTTTACCACCTTCCATAAGATTTAAGAATCCTCATTTAAGTGGATTTGCACACTGAACCTTTTTCTTAGTTATATACATCGATACACACCAATATCAATGTGAAATCATCGACTATAAAAATCCCTAGTGAGAAATCATTGTTCCAGTGGTAGTAAATAATCATCAGATCTATAGATTCTTCACATGTTGCCAAACATGCTCATAATGTAGAGGGCGAGAGTTCATACTCTCCAATTCACAGAATATTGAGGAATTCTGTATTCTACTGGGTGGACCCCGTTCATAAAATTTTAATTGTTCAAAATAAATCTACCCCTTTTGTATGAGCCCTGTGACGTTTCAATTCGATAGGAGTAAGGCCTTGCGTCAAATTGATTGCATAAAAATACATGAATATTTCATAATAAGAAACTTCAAAAACCAAAATCAATGCCAACAGTTTCTTTCCTTAAAAGATTACGTTGAGAGGAATTGTAGAATCTTGGAATATCCAAGCAAAATTATAACGTGTTTAATAATGTTCCAGCTAGCTAAATTTTCAAATAATCAAAAGTTGATTGGTCAAAATAATTGTTTGGTCGAAACTCAAAACTAAGATCCACCCTGATACATGTATATGGGCTAGCTAGGCCATCAAATTCTTTATTTTTCAATTTTGGTAAAAGGGCCATCATAATTGATGCAGACATTGGCTCAAGTCGAATTCCTACACTAACATAGTGGTTTAGGAAGCAGGTTGCCCAGTGGGAATTTTGATCATTAAGATGTACCTTTTTGTAATAGGTCAACAAGCCATCAAGATTGCTTACTGCCCTTACAAGAGCAATTCCTCGATGAGAATTTGTGTAGCTGAGGATTTCATATGAATATTGGTATGTATCGATGCATATAACTGAGAAAAAATGATTTCGGTGCATAAATCAGCAAAAATGAGAATTTTCAAATCATATTGGGGAGGTCGGACATAAAAATCGTCAAAAGATAAGAACTTCCATTGATCCAAATAATCGATGATTTTACAATTGTAAACATATGGGTTATTCTTTTTTGGTTGCCAAACTTGTCTTCAAGGAATATAGAAATGTCCATTCATGGTCTAAATCAGTCTTCAATTGCTATTTATGGATGGACCCTACCACCATGTGATCAGTCAAGCTTATAAGTCTTCTGATTTGACATCAGTAGGTTCTTGATTGTGGCTTGTAGACTTAGTCTTTGATTTGATATCTTTAGGGGTCATTAGTTTGCACCATTTAAGTGTTACGCATGAATAACCTTTAGGGGACGTTTGTGTATATGTAATTTTCATGGAAAGATTAAATTGCCACATCAGCAAAATCTATGATTTTTAAATACCTCAAAAAAGGTTTTCCGCCGAAGTTAGAAATTCATGTTTGGTGTAGATTCTTTTTTCTCGATGAATTGGTGCTAATGTTGTTTGATGTGGCTGTGGATTCCTTATTGAAAACTAGCATTAGGGATTTAGGGCAGTGAGGAAATGACATAATAAAGAGGAGAGAAGTTTTCTGCAGAAATGAACTTCACATACCTCCCATAGGAACTCTATTTCCAAGCTAGCTATTCAAGGAAAATACTAACGTGGCAAAAAAGCATTTCCACATAAAATTACTGTACCGACGCATGAAAAAATAATTTTCTATAGAAAAACAGTACCTTTTCTTCAGAAATGGGTTACACATACGTGCTTTTATGTGCAATCACATTTGTTTGTCCTAAAATTAGCTAGTTTTTTTATAAAGAGTTAAGAGAAATGATTTTTTTTTTCTAAAGGGTGTTCTGAAAAGCATTTTTCTTCTAATCAATATGAAATTCAAATTCAAATTGAAATTTAGTAATTATCATTTTATCTAGAACATATTTTAAAAATGATTTTGAAAATAATTCTCATTCAAATCTAAATATAGTGGAAAACAATATCAGAGAAAAGTGGTGAACCTCTCCAAGGGGATTCTCCATCAATCTTTAATTTTCTTCCCCTTATCATTTTCTCCTAATCCAAACACATCTTAAGATAAATAGTTGCTACCAATCAAACTAAGATTTCCGAACGACAAGCTATAATAGAAGGAGGAAGTATACTAGTCTTTGGGATGCCATCCTCCTTAATTTTCAACTGCCTTTGAGCATGCGTTTACAAGTCGCCCGGTCGGTCCCACACATTTATGTTAATTACTATACAAAAAGATTCTTCTCTAATGCGTGATTGGTCCCCCACATTTATGGCGATGACTTATTAAATGGATCCTTCTTTCTCAAGCTTGGGTTTTTGACATGACATGGGATACAAGTGGGTTCATTCTATTGGGATTTTGTGCTAGAGAGACAAAAACGATGTTTGAAATCATATGTGCGCGGGGGGGGGGGGGGGGGGGGGGTTACTTTGGTCCAAATAATCGATGATTTACCATTGTCAAACATGGACGTTCTGCATAATGAAAGCGGGGGGGGGGGGGGGGGTTGCGAAAATTCTCAAAAATAAGAAATTACTTTGGTCCAAATAATCGATGATTTACCATTGTCAAACATGGGCGTTCTACATAATGAGGAAAATTCTTTTTTGGTTTCCAAACATGTCTTGAGGAAATATAGAAATGTCCGTTCTTATTCTAAATCAGTCTTCAACTGCTATTCATTGATGGACCCTATCACCATGTGACAAGTTAGGCTTATAAGTCTTTTTTTGACATCAGTAGGTGCTTGATTGTGTCTTCTATACTTAAGTACTTGTTGTTTTGGTTTCTTTAGGGGTCGTTAGTTTGCATATTATAGGTGTTTACATGAATAGCCTTCATGCGAGATCACATTAGTTTGTCCTAATTAACACTAGCACAATAACCCATATTAAGCATGGGCATGACCCATGTGGCCACTATCTCCACTTTACTTTTGACATTTTATTTTATAAATAATTATATATAAGTGTTGTGTAGTGCAGTGATCATGTTAGTTATTAAAAAAAATGTCATACATTCAAATCTCACAAGTACATTTTAGCCTTTTACAAAGTCTCAATAAAAAAAATTAAAAAATTGAAAGAAATCAAATCAAGGCCACGTGTTATCGTTGTCCAAAGATGTTTCAGCATTCCCGCGGGACATGAGACAATGAAACTTGTTTCTTATTAAACTTTCCCCAGCCCACCTAATAACTCTCCTAGTATTTTACTTCAAATCTCTTTTCCGATCACATATCCATTACCATCCTTCTCTTAGCCCCTCTGTACAGTTTAGTCCACTATTTATTTTTTTTATTTTTTTAAATCAAGTTATCAAATCTATCCAAATGAAGAAGCACATCACAATCAAATCCCACACACCAAGATGTGAGTAAATTAGGTTATTTTTATATAAAAGTTCTTGACACTAGAAAAGGTGTGACACAAGTACATATATATGCATGTTCTTGGTTAAGAAGGCGTCGATACAAATAAATTAGCTAATTTTTGTAAAGGTTTACCAGAACTGATTTTTTTTTCGAAGGGGAGTTATGAAAAGCAATTTTTCTTCTAATCAATATGTAATTAAAACTTAAACTTAAATTAGTAATTTCTTTTATCAACAACATATTTTCTTATGCCTATATAGCATTTCTCATACAAATCTAAATATAGTGGAAAACAATATTAGAGAACGGTGGTGAACGTCTCCAAGGGGATTCTCCATCGATCCTTGATTTTCTTCCCTCCGTCATTTTCTCCTAATCCAAACGCGTCTTAAGATGGATAGTTGCTACCAATCAAACATTAGATTTTCGAACAACAAGCTACAAGCGAAGGAAGTATGTAAGCCCTCGGGATGCCATCCTCCTTTATTATTTTTACTGCCTTTGAGCACGGGTTTACAAGTAGCCCAATTGGTCCCATACATTTACAAACCCCACCCCCCACCCCAACCCCAAAAAAAAAAAAAAAAACACACTTGTGGTGATGACTTATGAAATGGGTCATTCTTTCTCAAGCTTGGGTTTTTGACATAACATTTGATACAAGTGGGTTCATCCATTGCAACCGTCCTGCTCTTAAAAGAAGAGGGATTTCAACTTGTAGCATACCTATAGAGATAGGTTTCCTCGCCCCCTTCCCAAAACGTCTAATTTTCCCTATACCTTCTTCATACTAGGAAAAATGACAAAAACCCCATATTATTATTTTTTCTGGTAAGACTACCCATATTTTTTTTATTTTTTTTTACCCAAGAGATAGCCTGCACACACGGGAAGACATCCCCACCCACGTGGGAAAAGAGCCCGCACACACTAGAGGAAGGTCCATGCAAGTGGGAAGGGAGCCCGCATATGCAGGAAGAGACGGCGTACCTATAGTTCGAAACTTGGACAGTCAGGTGAGAACAGGCGCTCCTTACCACTCAGTTAGGGAGTTGTTCTCAACTGCCCATATTGTTAGAGGAACCAATATGTTGTTTCTGAATTCCTAATTATTGTTCTAGGGTTTATGTGGTTGGATTTTATTGGAATTTTGAGAATGCTAGAGAGCAAAAAAAAAAGGGGTATTTGAACTTTGCAGTGCTTGGACATTTATTGTGAATAGGTCTGAGCTTGCATTGTATGTGGTTGGATTTTTTTTTTCTTTTTCTTTTTGGGTGAAAGTATGTGGTCAATGAAATATATTGTCCATGTAAAAGAAACCTCACCAGCGTCAGAAAAGTCTTTTCATTTGTCGACAAATGTTACACCAAACAAAAGTGCTTTTTTTTCGTGGAGAAAACTAAACTTTTCCACTCCACTTCCACGAGATTGCATGATGCACAAACGCGTGCTTAGGGCGGACCACCATGTGGTGAGACTCAATGAGTCTTTAGAACATAAGTAAAGAAAGCATTTTTCCAATCAAGTAAAGACTTCTAAGTATTTCCTTTGAAATTTCAAAGTCTATAGTAAAGAAGATTTTTATTAAGAGCATTTTCCTTTCAAAACACTATCTAATGTGATTCCAATATTGAAATCTATTAGTCAAGAAGGTTTCTAGTCACTATATTTTAGAAATACTTAGAAAGTGTTTTATATAAAATTATCTAGGGGGAGATTATAGGATTACAATATTGAACTTTTTAAAAGAAAAAAAAAATCTTTTTCTCACGTTTCTAGAGTCGTTAGAAAAACGAGTTTTTTTTTTTTTTTTTTTGACGTTTAGGAAATGAACGATTATATTTTTCTACTTTATTATTTTCTTCAGCTTCTTTGGCGCATCCAAAAATGTCACTCTAGTGGTAAAAAAATCATTCAATTGGACAGGTTGATGAATAAATCATAATTTTACCATTTCAGGATTGAATTCAATATCTTACTTCTATTTTTATAATTTTTATATCACTGTCCAATTTCATTTTTAAAACATAGATTCCATACAACAAAACATAGTGTCAAAGTTCCTCCATCTCGTGTAATACTCCTCCATTGGGAATGCTGATGAACTACTTCCATGTGAAAAAAACTATGTTCAGGTCTCATGGAAGAGGGAGATTATTATATTTATACTTTCTGTCACCATATTGAAAGCTTTCTCAACTTAATATATTGGGTGTGTGACTTTTGAGTTCAATCGGTAGAAAAAATAAAAAAGCAAAGGATACTCTTCAAACTATTAATTGACCATCAAAATCATGAGTCCACCGATGATGGGCCCGACGATTAAATAACGCGTGGAAACTGGAAAGAGAGAGAGAACATCAAAGTATCAAACCATTGTGACGACTGACGAGTCAACCCCTCTATTCACGTTTCAACTATAGCAATGTCTCCTCCTAGGCCCTACTAGCTAGCATATGAGAATAACGTTCCACCGAATGGACATTTGTGGTGAATAGGGCTGAGATTGTATGTGTATAAATGATAAGCAAATGAGGAAGTGTGTAATGGTTACATCATTACGGGAAAGGTAGGCTAACACACTCAGGGATCATGAGTGGTGTTAGGGCCTTTTTCGTTATCCTAATTTAGGAAATAATTCCATCCCCTTTATTTTTTTGGTAAAATTTCTATATGTTAAACTAAGAAGGAGAATTTAAGGAGTTCTACATGTCTGAAAATTCAGAAATTCTTTAAATTTCACAAAGAAATGGTTCGTTGCTTCCACACACATGCCCGAGGACCGATCTCTGCTTGCTCAAGTTAAAATTATCACACTATACCAGCAGTCCATATGTAATTGTGTGAGACCACCTTAATCAGAAATTAAGTCTTACAATATTGACCAGATATGTAAAAGTTTTGGCCATGACAGTAACCAATTTTTCATAGGTTTAGTAGTTTAGCGAAACTTAAAAAGTTCTGGAGTTTCATTCTCACTTCAATTTACATTTAAAACACGGGCCCTCTTTCTTTGCATAAGATATATAGGAATTGAACACAAAAACTCAATGTGAAATGAACTCTATCAAATGATCATTAAAAAGGTGAGGAATGAAGGATATAAGGTGGAAACATAAATATGACCTTTGCTTTACTATATATTGAATTACTAGGGTGATGGTCGAATATTCATTTGAAGGTTTGTTAAGAAGTTGAACTCGTTCTATTTACTTGTTTCATTCAAGTCATAAAAGCTATAACTACATCATGAGAGGAATATGCAAACATTGAGATAAAATAAAGAGTTAGCTACCTAGATACAAAACATGGGATGGACCAACCAAGTATTCAACCCATTCGAGATTGGCCTGTTTATCAGGCTTCGTATATGGTTAGGACCCATTATAGCAGCAGTTTGGATCATCTAAGCATGGGCCTGTTGTTCATACTTCATCCACGAGACTCAAGGATACAGTACATGCCCTAAGGTTAGGGACAATATATTTCCTCCAAAGGAAGGACCAAAAATAAAATAAAATCATTGCATATATGCAGCCATCTCAAGGAGAAATATTTTCAGGCAAGTTTGATTCCATAGAAATTGATGCAGGAAGGAGGCCTCAAATTGAAACTTTGGTCTTCTGCAAGATAATCTACACAATTTCCCACCATGAACAGGAAGACTTTATAATATCTAGGATAAAGAGGAAGAATAATTTCACTACATCATCAAAGTTGTTCCTTAGTTACATGTATAGAACTTGCTTGGCTTCTTCCAATACCCAATGCTAAATGGGCCATTGTCTCTTAAAAACTTCTCAAAATTGTACGATGTCGGGTTCATTGTATAGGTAATCGAATAATCCATCAAACAAACTTATTGTGTGGATCAGGCACCATTTACACATGAAGCATACCTAGTTTTTTTTTAAAAAGAACATGAAGATAATATACTAACACCAAGATGATAATAAAGGAAAGGTATACTCTCTAAGTAACATTCAAATGGCCAAAGAAGAGCTAAGTATCCAAATTCTAACTTAACTACGTACGATTATATATACCTCGAGATTCAGGAATTATTCCAAGTTGAAGTTCTGAAAGGCCGAGTTTAGTAAAAGAAGTTGAAATATGAGTATGACAAACCTGAGAAATTAAGAATAATAGTATCATACAACATGGGTTATCTCAGATATACATCAATTAACCACAACTGTAAGTCCCCTGTTTCATTCATTCATCTCATTGCCAAATTTGAATCAAACAATTTTGCCAGTGAAAACAATTGCTTTCACGTCATCTCTCTGTAAGCTTGGTTGTAGTTATCTTTTAAACTGACTAATACTGCAATATTTTTTTAAAATGGCTTTCAGCACATTTTTCAAACAATTGTAGAAACCTACAATAGGGAATCACGTCCAGCATAAAAGTAGAAGCTATAAAATAAATTGTAATTAACTACAAATGCTCATGATACAAATGCAGCTAACACTAACAGTATATACACACAGCAAATGATCATTTAAAATTGACAAGATGTGAATCATTTACAAAGTGTGATGGATGAGGTGGATTTTTTGTTACAATCACTTCTACGGATTTCTCTTAATAAAACAGCAGTGCTGAAAGTTATCTTAATAAGACAGAAACGCCTCTTATCTAAAAATTTCTACCAACTTACATGTCCTTCTCAGAAAGCTATTAATTAAAAAGAATGTAGAGTAATCCATTCTGTCCTTCTCATACAAATGAATATGAAAAGGTTCTTACGAGATTCTAATGACCCCACTTAACACGAACAGTGAAAGAAATCTAGGAAGTGGTTTTATGAAGCATTTAGCTCCTTCCCATTTTAGGATGATAGAAGTTTTACAAAATCAAGAAAGAGTTTCTCAGGTCTTGAAAATTCATGTAAAGGGAAAGGAATTTAGAAGAGTTAATCGCCTCCATCCCGGGAAAATAGGGAATATAATCTACAGCTTGCTGGATTTGAGAGTGAAGGGTAGAATTATCCTAAAAACTCATTTTTTATATAGTGTTGTGATGCATGAACCCCATAAAACATTAAATTTCAGGACAAGGTAAATTCCCAAGCACTAAAATATACCAATAGAAGGCCTTGTTTGGATCGTCTTAATATTTTTACGTCTTAATCTGTCTGAAAAAGATCTGTGAGTTTAAGATCTTATTAGAGCTGCGAGTTTAAGATCTGATTAGCTATTCTGTAATAAGATCGTTTGGCAACACCTGAACGTAATTAGATCTGAATTGAATAAGACTGTTTGGTAATGCATCTTATCCATGTCTTAAGTTAAGGGTAATTTTTGTCATTTAAAAAAATGGTTTTAAGCCTGAAAAACATCTGTGACATAAATTTGTTTCTTTTGACTCGGACAATGTCCAGTACACTCTATACTCATTTTTTTAAACTTAAAAAAAAATCATGTTTTAACTATCACAATGCATGTTCTTCCACGTCATAATCACCAACATTATTACATAAACTTTAATAATAGTTCGCTTATAAAGGGACTAAAGACACATCACTATAACGACCACCAAAATGATAAAAAAAGGTGTAGTGAAAAAGTTTGCATTATAATATTTGGGGTTGGCCCCACTAAAGGTGTGGTGAAAATGTTTGCAATTTCTCATGATAATATATTATTATATCATATTATTATATTTGGGGGTGGGCCCCACAATTGTGTAGTGAAAAAGATTACATAATAATATTTTAGGGTGTGCCCCACAAAGGTGTAGTGAAAAAATTTGTAATTTCTCATGATAATATATTTTTATATTATATTATAATATTTGGGGGTGGGCCCCACAATGGTGTAGTGAAAAAGTATGCATTATTGTATTTTAGGGTGGGCCCCACAAAGGTGTAGTGAAAAAGTTTGCAATTTCTCAAAATAATATATTATTATATTATATTATAATATATGGGGGTGGACCCCATAATGGTGTAGTGAAAAAATTTGTAATTTCTCATAATAACATATTATTATATTATATGATACTATTTGGGGGTGGGCCCCACAATGGTGTAGTGAAAAAGTTTGCATTATAATATTTAGGGTTGTCCCCAACAAAGGTGTGGTGAAAAAGTTTGCAATTTCTCATAATAATATATTATAATATTATATTATAATATTTGGGGGTGGGCCCCACAATAGTGTAGTGAAAAAAGTTTGCAACTTTCCACTCTTTTACAATAGTAGTAGATAGTAGATAGCAGATATTTGGAGGTGGGCCCCACAATGGTGTAGTGAAAAAGTTTGCATTATAATATTTTGGGGTGGGCCCCACAAAGGTGTAGTGAAAAATTTTATAATTTCTCAAAATAATATATTTTTATATTATGTTATAATATTTGGGGGTGGGCCCCACAATGGTGTAGTGAAAAAGTTTGTATAAGATAGATAGATAGATATAATATTTTGGGTGGGCCCCAAAATGGTTTGGTGAGAAAGATATTATATTATTATTATTATGATATAATAATAATATATTATTATATTTTATTATAATATTTTGGGTGGGCCCCACAATGGTTGGGTGAAAAAGATATTTTATTATTATTATGATATAATAATATATTATGATATTTTATTATAATATTTTGGGTGGGCCCCACAATGGTTGGGTGAAAAAGATATTATATTATTATTATTATTATTATTATATAATATATTATTATATTTTATTATAATACTTTGGATGGGCCCCACAATGGTTGGTTGAAAAAACTTGGCAACTTTGCCTCTTTTGTAAGGGTAGATAGAAATGAAAGAGATAGAGAGATTAGGGCCCCAATCGTTAATATTAGTGAGGGTTATTACAGAAATTTTAAAATTATTTTAAAGTCCTGAAATGTCTTACCCCTTAAGATGTTGGGGTCTTAATTCCAGGAGCTGGATTTTGAGCTCCTAGAATCAAGATAATTTCGTCTTAAATAACAAGACGTCTTAGCGCTTAAGACATGTTGTTATTGCGTACCAAACAATCTTATTTAGTTTTTTTGTCTTAGAGCTTAAGACACAAGACATTAAGACCCAAACTTAAGACGATCCAAACATTACCGAAATGTCGTTAACAGTAACTAAAGTGTAAATACAACCCAAATTATCAATATTAAATGTAATTCAAATTCTCAAAACTACTATCTTTGCGAACATATCAAAAGGGGGAAAAAAGGAAAAGAAAAGTAAAAAAAAGGGAGAAACATTGATATTGGAAGGAAAATAAAAAAGGGTTTGACAATTAAAGGACAGTGAATTCATCTGCCCCCACCTCCATCTTCGTTCTTCCCATGTAGATTTTGTTTACTGTTATTCTTTGATTTTGCAATTGCTGTAACCAATATTCTATTAGAGGAAAAGGGAACCTTTAGTCAATGAAATTTATAGGGTGATGGCTGATGTGATAATAAAATTCAATTGCTCCACATCATTAATTGAAGATCATATGCATTCCGTTATTTGTCAATCTCTTAGATATTTCAAACATGAAACACCGATAGTTCTCGTTGAAGAATTTTCATGGAAGGTAATTATAAAATAAGTCTTTAAATGAATTTTTTCTCATTCTACTTAAACGCAAGACAAGTGAATATGAAAAGCCTTCATAAATTCACCTAAACCATAGTCAAAATTGCGTAAGAGTGGGTGCATTAAATTTCACCCATCCCCAATCCAATGGGAAAGAGACAAGGAGAGGGGAAAATAATCTTATCAAATGGAAGGGTGAAGCCTAAGCGTAAGGAATTCACAAACTGCACCCTGTTAAGTAGTTGTTTGTGCAGTTTCCTATCACCAATTGGTTTTGGGATTACTGGATAGCAACTTTGTCATGGTATCAGACCCAAAGGTCTCGAGTTCAAAAAAGCCCCATGCCGCGTTTTGTGTTTGTAGGGGCGCAAGTGCGGTGTCCCACTCGAAGGGGGATGTTAAGTAGTTGTTTGTGCAACACCAAAGGAATCGGGCTCGATTTTCCCAGACCCTTTTCAAACAAGTATTTCAAAGTTGATTTTAAAAATTCAAAAAATGAAATAATTACAAGAATAAATAATGATAAGCTCTGAGACCCATTATCTGGAAAAGATTCTAAAAGTAGTAGTATTAATAATAAAAGTAGCAGTAGGTGAGATAAAGACTGCTTAGATACTTGATTTTGGAGAGGAGATCCACAATAAAATTTAATAAAAAATCCAATTTCCATTAAGCTAAAAAATAAAAAATAACAAGAACTAAAGGGGAATAAATATGCAAAATAAAAACATGGAGATGATAAAGAATAGTGAAGAAAAACCCCAATTTCCATTCACACAAAAATGTGAAAATAACAGTCTCTGAAAGGAACTAATTACACAGAGTAAACGCTTGGAGATGATCAATACCTTCTCTCTCCAATTGGACCGATGAGCTTTAAGTGATTGCCTCATCTCCCACCAATTTTACTTCAATTAACTCTGGATTGTCGTGATTTCATATAGTCAAAGATAAAAATTGGGTTTTTCATGTCCACTATAATCTTTTCCAAGGCAACAACTTCTGAAATGCAGAATCAGAAAACAAAGTGATCCTGATCCCTACCTATTTACAACTTGGATTGTAAACCAAAGCAAACTAACTCAAATTCTATAGATAAATGTGACCTTGATCACAATTGCAAGAAAATTGAAGCAGTTAAAAGTAAACTTTCTCTAGACCAAGAAACAATTTTTTCACTTACAACAATTCTGTTAGCACACACTACACATGTATTCAGTTTCAAAGTGTTCCTCCAATAAGACCCCCTATGAATGGTCTATCCATACTAAATCGTTGGTAGTAAGTGTTTGAAGATGATTCACATGATCTGAATTTCTTTTTAATTGATCTTTATATATGTTGCTACAAATTTAATTGGCAAACTAGCCCGTGATTAGCACGGGTTATTATGCTAGTTTAAATTAAAGTAGATAGTTAGTTTGTTACATTTACATCAATCTAGAAAAATATCTATAACTAGTTATATGATTAGTTATTGATTTTAGTAAGTTAGTTAGCAATTAGTTAATGGTCCCCACACATGAGACCATCATAACTAACTAACATGATAAAGGTGAGATACAACTAATTGTAGTAATTAGTTACAACTTGGTAAACAAAGTGTTGCATCCATGATTCCTTCTTGAATGCATAGTTTTCTTTGAATCTTGGAAGCCCTCCTCCTTTGTTCTAGTTGTGGGATATTCCCTGTAGATTTGGATATATATGATAGATGCTGAGGATCCAAATCAGCCCCTAAAAATTTTATTTAGGCCATCAAACTAAACCAATTGAGTCAGGCTCAAATTAGGCTTAAGCCCATCTCGTATATTAGTGGTACCTTCCGAGTAAGTGGCTGGTGAGATAGGCCCTACTGACATCCCAAATAATCATGTCCACAGATTTGCCACTTGTTTCTATATCTAGGGATCCTAGACTCTGAATTATATCATTATCATTATATGACTCTGTAACTCGGACTCTACTTGTCCAACTATAAAAAAAATTAGCTTGGACAGAGTCAACATGATGACTTGGGAGGATTTTTTTAAAATATTTAAAAATTGATCAAATACTTATAAAATTAAATATAAATGGGTATTTGCATGCATTGATAATAATAAACTCAAATTACTAAATCTATATATGCAGGGAAAAAAACTATAATGAGATAAACACAATGAAAAAAAATAAGCCTAAGACTTTCTTGACTAACGGTCGTGATCAATCTTAAAAAGTATAATTTTCCATGGATTGATTGCACACAAAGTGGACATTTGTGGTGAATAAGGCTGAGCTTGTATGTGACTAAATTTTATTTATTTATTTATTTATTATTTTGTGGAGAAAGTATGTGGCTAGACTTGAGTCTTTTGGTGCAGGGTTTTATATTTCGGATTAGAAATGAACATCAAATTTGAACTTTAAAAAATGAGCATCGAATAACTTGATTCTGTATAGAAACAGATTCAAAGGATGACAAAAAATGAATAACTAACGGTGATAGTGGTTATTTATTTTCTAATTTTTTACTTCATTTTTGTTAAAAGAAAAAATCATTTGATGCTCGCTTTCTAAAACTGACCTATGCATTCAATACCTACATATTTTAATGCGTATAAATGGGCCCTACTTGTTAAGTGAAATAGTATACTGGTCCGTCACTTCCACTAGTTTGGCGGCGTTGGCTTACAATTAATAACTATACCATCTTTAAACTGACCCAATCATATTCAACCGAAATAGAATTAAAAGAAGTTTTTTCCTACTGAAAATGATATGTTTTTTCTACTGCCTTTGAGCATACCTTTACAAGTCCCCTGGTTGGTCTCATACGTTTATGGCGATGACTATTCCAAAAGATTCTTCACTCTAAAAGGCATGGATTGCTCCCACACATTGAAGATGACTTACTAATTGACATGCAATTCCACACAAGTGGGTGTATCTGTTACAATTTCAGACTACTGACAGTGAGGAGTTTAGTTTAAAAAGGAAGGTCCTAGACTTAAAGGAAAATTGGTCCTTGTAAGGTGCAGACCTGTTGGGTGTTGTTTTATGTTGGTGTTGGCATTGTAGGGCCACCTTCTAGGTGTGAAAACCCAAGATACCCACATGATTCTTGCATAGGCCCAAGCCAGGTATGGTATGAAACACATAATGTAGAGGGCGAGAGTTCATACTCTCCAATTCACAGAATATCGAGGAATTTTGTATTCTGCTGGGTGGACCCCGTACATTAAATTTTAATTGCTCAAAATAAATATGCCCCTTTTGTATGAGCCCTGTGAAGTTTCAATTTGATAGGAGTAAGGGCCAGTGTCAAATTGATCGCATAAAAATACATGAATTCTTCATAATTATATATAATGAAGCGAACTGATTCCATTTGAGAAATCAGCTGCTTCATTTCAATTTTATTTTGACCATTTTTATACCAATTTGTCCCTCTTTAATGCCTCCTTAAATTCCTCTTAATTTTCACCTAAGCCTATTATTAACTCTTAAAATTGTTATGGAGATTTGTAACTGAAATTGGTATATATGGAGCACTCTTTTCTGTAATTGAAATGAGTAATTGAGAAAATGAGTTGTAACCTTCTCCATTCAGAGTCTTCTCACGATGAGCCTCTTTTCTATGTGGCATATTTTTTCTTTTCTTAGTGTGAATGGCCGCAAGTCTCATTGGGTCTTCTCTTCTCTACAAGAAACTAAGGTATTTGCATATTTTTTACTCCTTTTCGTGATCTTAGTTTCCTTTTATGAATCTTAATTTCAATTTCTGACATGGAACATTATTCACAGCACCTATATGTGATCATGGAAATAGATATATTATTTTCTCTTGTTTGACATAAGTCAACCAAGTCATTACCAAACCTAACTCTTATTAAACAATCTCATATTTTAAATTTCTTATAATTTCACCCGTCTCAATATTTCATAATTCATGTTTCTACTAAAGATTTTAAATTTCTATATTTATTAATTATTTTAAATTTTAACTCTGTAACTTTTAAGAAACCTATAAATTTGTATGAGAAATTAACACTTATATTTTAGATTTTATAAAATATAATTATACGAAATTAAAATTAAAATTTTTATTTATGTCATAAAATTTAATGTTATCCTCTGCATGACTGTTAATGCCCGTGCTAAGCATTTTGCTAGTAAGAAACTTAAAAAACTAAAATCAATGCCAACAGTTTCTTTCCTTAAAAGATTATGTTAAGAGGAATTGTAGAATCTTGGATCCAATAGCGTGTTTAAAGTTCCAACCTAAAATTTCAAATAATCAGAAGTTGATTGGTCATCATAATTGTTTGGTCGAAACGAAGACCCGCCCTGATACATGTATATGGGCTAGCTTGGCCATCAAATTTTTTATTTTTCATTTTTGGTAGAAGGGTATCATAATTGATGCAGACATTGGCTCAGGCCGAACTCCTACACTAACATAGTAATTTAGGAAGCAGGTTGACCAATGGGAATTTTATCGTCAACATGTACCTTTCCGTAGTAGGTCAGCAAGTCGTCAAGGTTACTTACTGCCGCGATTCTTCATTTAGAATTTGTGCTGCTGAGGATTTCACATAGATATTGGCATGTATCGATGCATATAGCCGAGAAAAAATGATGTCGATGCATAAATCAGCAAAAGTGAAGATTTTCAAATCATATTGGAGAGGTCGGACAGAAAAATCCTCAAAAAATAAGAATTTCCATTGATCCAAATAATCGATGATTTACAATTGTAAACACATGGGTTATTCTTTTTTGGTTGCCAGACTTGTCTTCAAGAAATATAGAAATGTCTATTTATGGTCTAAATCAGTCTTCAATTGCTATTTATGGATGGACCCTAGCACCATGTGATCAGTCGAGCTTATAAGTCTTTTGATTTGACATCAGTAGGTGCTTGATTGTGTCTTGTAGACTTAGTCTTTGATTTGATATCTTTAGGGGTCATTAGTTTGCACCATTTAATTGTTACGCATGAATAACCTTTAGGGGACGTTTGTGTACAAGCAATTTTCATGGAAAGATTAAATCAGCAAAGTATATGATTTTTAAATACCTCGAAAAAGGTTTTATGCGGAAGTTAGAAATTCATGTTTGGTGTAAATTCTTTTTCCTAGATGAACTGGTGCTAATGTTGTTTGGTATGGCTGTGGATTCCTTATTGAAAACTAGTATTAGGGCAGTGAGGCAAGGAAGTAAAAAAGAGGGAAGAAGTTTTCCGCGGAAATGAACTTCCCATACCTCTCGCGGAACTCTATTTCCAAGCTATTCGAGGAAAATGCTGACATTGCAAAAAAGCATTTCTGCATAAAATTGTTACACCAACGCATGAAATGGGTACTTACACATACGTGCCCTTATGTGCAATCACATTTGTTTGTCCTAAAATTAGCTGGTTTTTATACAGAGATAAGAGAAATGATTTTTTTTTTCTAAAGGCTGTTCTGAAAAGCATATTTTTCTTCTAATCAATATGAAATATAAATTCAAATTGAAATTTAGTAATTATCTTTTTACCTAGAACATATTTTGAATGATTTTCTTCTCCATAACATTTCTCATTCAAATCTAAATATAGTGGAAAACAATATCAGAAAAAAGTGGTGAACCTCTTAGGGGAATCTCCATCAATCTTTAATTTTCTTCCCTTTATCATTTTCTCCTTATTCAAACACGTCTTTAAGATAAATAGTTTCCACCAATCAAACTAAGATTTCCGAAGGACAGGCTACAAGAGAAGGAAGTATACTAGTCTTCGGGATGCCATCCTCCTTAATTTTCAATTGCCTTTGAGCATGCGTTTACAAGTCGCCCGGTCGGGTCCCACACATTTATGGAAATCACTATACCAAAAGATTCTTCTCTAATGCGTGGATTGGTCCCCCACATTTATGGTGATGACTTATAAAATGGATCCTTCTTTCTCAAAGCTTGGGTTTTTGACATGACATTGGATACAAGTAGGTTCATTCTATTGGGATTTTGTGCTAGAGAGCCAAAAAGGATATTTGAAATCATATGGGTGAGGTCAGGCTGAAAATCCTCAAAAATAAGAACTTAATTACTTTGGTCCAAATAATTGATGATTTACCTTTGTCAAACATGGGTGTTCTACATAATGAGGAAAATTCTTTTTTGGTTGCCAAACATGTCTTGAGGAAATATAGAAATGTCCGTTCTTGTTCTAAATCAGTCTTCAACTGCTATTCATGGATGGACCCTACTACCATGTGACCAGTTAGGCTTATAAGTCTTTTTTGACATCAGTAGGTGCGTGATTGTGTCTTCTATACTTAGGTACTCTTTATTTTGGTATCTTTAGGGGTCGTTAGTTTGCATATTGTAGGTGTTTACATGAATAGCCTTCATGTGAAATCACATTTGTTTGTCCTAATTTACACTAACACAATAACCCGTATTAAGCATGGGCATGACCCATGTGGCCACTATCTCCACTTTACTTTTGACATTTTATTTTATAAATAATTATATATAAGTGTTGTGTAGTGCAGTGATCAGGTTAGTTATTAAAAAAAAAAAAAAAAAAAAAACGAAGATGTCATACGTTCAAATCTCACAAGTACATTTTAGCCTTTTACAAAGTCTCAATAAAAAAAATTAAAAAATTGAAAGGAACCAAATCAAGGATGTATTATCATTGTCCAAAGATGTTTCAGCATTCCCGCGGGACATGAGACAATGATACTTGTTTGGTATTAAACTTTCCCCAGCCCACCTAATAACTCTCCTTGTATTTTACTTCAAACCTCTTTTCCGATCATATATCCATTACCATCCTTCTCCCAGCCCCTCTGTACAGTTTAGTCCACTATTTATTCTTTTATTTTTTTAAATCAAGTTATCAAATCTATCCAAATGAAGAAGCACATGACAATCAAATCCCACACGCCAAGATGTGAGTAAATGAGGTTATTTTTTTTTATAAAAGTTCTTGACACTAGAAAAGGTGTGACACAATTACTATACAGTTTGTCTACATGGATAAACTCATGGACAGAATTTGGGACAAACTGTTCACGTGGCGCAACGTGATTGGGACAATGCATTTCAACTTTTGAGAGAACTCAATCACATTGCGCCACGTGTACAGTTTGTCCCAAATTCTGTCTATAGAGTTTGTCCAAATAGACTTTTTGTTACACATATCAGTTTGTCTACACGGACAAACTTATGGACAGAATTTGGGACAAACTGTCCACGTGGCGCAACATGATTGGGACAATGCATTTCAACTTTTGAGAGAACCCAATCACATTACGCCACGTGTACAGTTTGTCCCAAATTCTGTCTATAGAATTTGTCCAAATAGACTTTTTGTTACACATATCAGTTTGTCTACACGGACAAACTCATGGACAGAATTTGGGACAAACTGTCCACGTGGCGCAACGTGATTGGGACAATGCATTTCAACTTTTGAGAGAACCCAATCACATTGCGCCACGTGTACAGTTTGTCCCAAATTCTGTCTTTAGAGTTTGTCCAAATAGACTTTTTGTTACACATATCAGTTTGTCTACATGGACAAACTCATTGACAGAATTTGGGACAAACTGTCCACGTGGCGCAACGTGATTGGGACAATGCATTTCAACTTTTGAGAGAACCCAATCACATTGCGCCACGTGTACAGTTTGTCCCAAATTCTGTCTATAGAGTTTGTCCAAATAGACTTTTTGTTACACATATCAGTTTGTCTACATGGACAAACTCATGGACAGAATTTGGGACAAACTGTCCACGTGGCGCAACGTGATTGGGACAATGCATTTCAACTTTTGAGAGAACCCAATCACATTGCGCCACGTGTACAGTCTGTCCCAAATTCTGTCTATGAGTTTGTCCACACATATATGCATGTTCTTGGTTAAGAAGGCATCGATACAAATAAATTAGCTAATTTTTATAACGGTTTAAGAGAACTGATTATTTTTTTCTAAGGGGCATTATGAAAAGTAATTTTTCTTCTAATCAATATGTAATTAAAACTTAAACTTAAATTAGTAATTTCTTTTATCTATAACTTTTTTTGAAAAGGATTTTCTTTTGCATATATAGCATTTCTCATACAAATCTAAATATAGTGGAAAACAATATTAGAGAAAAGTGGGGAACGTCTCCAAGGGGATTCTCCATTGATCCTTGATTTTCTTCCATTTGTCATTTTCTCCTAATCCAAATGCGTCTTAAGATGAACTGATGCTACCAATCACCCACTTTCTCCTAAACGATCCTTCATTTTCTTCCCTTGGTTCCCCACACCCACTCACCCACATTTATGGTGATGACTTATGAAATGGGTCATTCTTTCCCAAGCTTGGGTTTTTGACATGACATTTGATACAAGTGGGTTCATCCATTGCAACCGACCCCTCTAAAAAGAGGGATTTCCACTTGTAGCATACCTATAGAGATTTGTTTCCTCGCCTCCTTCCCAAAAAGTCTAATTTTTCCTAGACTTCTTCATACTAGGAAAAATGACAAAATTGCCCATATTATTATTTTTCTGAAGACTGCCCATATTATTTTCATTTTTTTTACCCAAGAGATAGCCTGCACATACGGAAAGACAGCCCCCCTCATGTGGAAAAGGAGCCCGCACACACTAGAAGAAGGACCACACAAGTGGGTATGGAGCCCACACACGCGGGAAAAGGCAGCGTACTTGGAGTTCGAAACTTGGACAGTAAGGCGAGAACTAACACTCCTTACCACTCAGTTAGGGAGGAGTTATTCTCACCTGCCCATATTGTTAGAGGAACCAATATGTTGTTTCTAAATTCCTGATTATTGTTCTAGGGTTTATGTGGTTGGATTTTATTGGAATTTTGAGAATGCTAGAGAGCAAAAAAAAAAGGGTATTTGAACTTTGCAGTGCCTGGACATTTATTGTGAATAGATCTGAGCTTGCGTTGTATGTGGTTGGATTTTTTTTTTCATTTTGGGTGAAAGTATGTGGTCAATGAAATATGTTGTCCATATCAAAGAAATCTCATTGGCGTTAGAAAAATCTTTTACTCTTTTCTTTAGTCAACAAATGTTACACCAAGCAAAAGTGCTTTTTTCTGTGGAGAAAACTAAATTTTTCCACTCCACTTCCACGAGATTGCATGATGCACAAACGCGGGCTTGGGCGGACTGCCATGTGGTGAGACTCAATGAGTCTTTAGAAGATAAGAAAAGAAAGCATTTTCCCAATCAAGTAAAGACTTCTGAGTCTTTCCTTTGAAACTTCAAAGTCTATTGTAAAGAAGATATTTATTAAGAGCATTTTCCTTTCAAAACACTATCTAATTTGATTCCAATATTGAAATCTATTAATCAAGAAAGTTTCTAGTCACTATATTTTAGAAATACTTAGAAAGTGTTTTATATAAAATTATCTAGGGGTGAATTAAAGGATTACAATATTGAACTTTTTTAAAAGAAAAAAAATCTTTTTCTCACGTTTCTCGAGTTGTTAGAAAAATGAGTTTTTTTTTAGAAAATGAACGATTATATTTTTCTATTTTATTATTTTCTTCAGCTTCTTTGGCGCATCCAAAAATGTCACTCTAGTGGTAAAAAATCATTCAATTGGATAGGTTGATGAATAAATCATAATTTTACCATTTCAGGATTGAGTTCAATATCTTACTTTTATTTTTATAATTTTTATATCACTGTCCGATTTCATTTTTAAAACATAGATTCCATACAATAAAAACTAGTGTCAAAGTTCCTCCATCTCGTGTAATACTCCTCCATTGGGAATGCTAATGAACTAATTCATGTGACAAAAACTATGTTCAGGTCCAATGGAAGAGGGAGATTATTATATTTATACTTTCTGTCACCATATTGAAAGCTTTCTCGACTAAATATATTGAGTGTCTGCCTTTTGAGTTCAGTCGGTAGAAAAAATAAAAAAAGCAAAGGATACTTTAACTATTAATTGACCGTCAAAATCATGAGTCCACCGATGATGGCCCCACTATTAATAACGTGTGGAAAGAGTGAGATAACATCAAACAATTGTCACGATGACAACCACTCTATTCACGTTTCAGCTATAGCAATGTCTAGTCCTAGGCCCTCCTAGCTAGCATATGAGAATAATGGTCCACCGAATGGACATTTGTGGTGAATAGGGCTGAGATTGTATGTGGATAAATGATAAGCAAATGAGGAAGTGTGTAATGCTTACATAATCGTTACATCGTTACGCAAAAGGTAGGCTAACAAACTCAGGGATCATGAGTGGTGATACGGCGTTTTTCGGTTATCCTAATTTAGGAAATAATTCCATCCCCTTTATTTTTTGGTAAAATTTCTATATGTTAAACTAAGAAGGAGAATTTAAGGAGTTCTACATGTCTGAAAATTCAGAAATTCTTTAAATTTCACAAAGAAATGGGCCGTTAGTTCCACACACATGCCCGAGGACCAATCTCTGCTTGCTCAAGTTAAAATTATCACACCATACCAGCAGTCCAACCTAGCAAAAAAATAAAATAAAATAATAATAATAAATAAATAAAAGAAAAATGTCATGTTTGTGTAATGTTGAAAATATTTCACAACTGTCACTTTTGCGTACATAAATTTTCACATATTCAAAGAAAACGACTCATGTTTCTTCTTCTGTCATGGAAAAGCAGTGAACCAAATGGCAGCAAAATAGCATGCACGATTTTCCAGAGTTCGTTATGCAAACATGCCCTAAAGTAGGTCATGGGGAGTCTAGTAAATTGAAGTTCTTATTAATAAAAATAAAATTTAACAATTTAGTTTTTAATTATAATATATCTTTTCATATTTTTTTGGGCATTCAAATGTGAGAAATGGCCCAACCAATCGGTTTAAACTCGGACTCAGATGTGTCATTTTGTGGATATGGTCTTCTTAATTCTCGTGAGCTACCAACCCAATTTACAGCCATGTTGCTTGAAAAATAGGTTGCAAAACCAAGTGGTTTTGAAGCTGAGTAAATAGATTTTTTTTATTTCTTTTTTTTTAAATTATTGTGTATAACTAAATCAGGTTTTTTATACTAATTTGCTAATTTTTGGTATTTGCAACAAACAAATTATATTTAACGGCCACAAGTTCTAACAGCTACCCTTTTATATGTCAATATGAAGGAAGCCAAGATGGTTGCTCAAGTCGCTTGGCCGAGTGGTAAGGAGCATCAGTTCTTATCCGGCTGCCTAGGGTTCGTACCTCAGGTATGTCACCTCTTTCCGCTTGTGCGGGTGCGTATGCGGGCTCTCTCTCGGGTCCCAGCCTCCTTTGCTATGGTACCAAAAAAAAAAAAATTCGCTTGCGAACACCCAAATTTTCTTAAACAAGTAAAACCAAAATAGCATAATGTTAATTGTAGTGGAGCCCATATGTAATTGTGTTAGGCCACCTGAATCAGAAATTAAGTCCTACAATATTGCCCCGATATGTAAAAGTTTTGGCCATGACAATTACCAATTTTTCATAGGTTTAGTAGTTTAGCGAAACTTAAAAAGTTTTGGAGTTTCATTTTCACTTCAATTTACATTTGAAACACTCTAAGGGCCTCTTTCTTTGCATAAGATATATATAGGAATTGAACACAGAAACTCAATGTGAAATGAACTCTATCAAAGGATCATTAAAAAGGTGAGGAATGAAGGATATAAGGTGGAAACATAGATATGACCTTTGCTTTTCCATGTATTGAATTACTAGAGTGATGGTTGAATATTCATTTGCAGGTTTGTTAAGAAGTTGAACTCGTTCTATTTACTTGTTTCATTCAAGTCATAAAAGCTATAACTACATCAAGAGAGGAATATGCAAACATTGAGATAAAATAAAGTGTTAGCTTCCTAGATACAAAACATGGGATGGACCAACCAAGTATTCAACCCATTCGAGATTTTCCTGTTTATCAGGCTTTGAATATGGTTAGGACCCATTATAGCAGCAGTTTGGATCACCTAAGCATGGGCCTAGTTGTTCATACTTCATCCACGAGACTCAAGGATACAATACATGCCCTAAGGTTAAGGTTAGTATATTTCCTCCAAGGGAAGGACCAAAAATAATAAAATCATTACACATGGAGAAATATTTTCAGGCAAGTTTGATTCCATAGAGATTGATGCAGGAAGGAGGCCTCAAATTGAAACTTTGGTCTTCTGCAAGATAATCTACACAATTTCCCACCATGAACGGGAAGACTTAATAATATCAATTATCAAGGATAAAGAGGAAGAATAATTTCACTATATCATAGTTGTTGTTCCTTAGTCACATGTATATAACTTGCTTGGCTGCTTCTAATACCCATTGCTAAATGGGCCATTGTCTCTTAAAAACTTCTCAAAATTGTACGATGTCGGGTTCATTGTATAGGTAATCGAATAATCCATCAAAAAAACTAAATTGTGTTGATCAGGCACCATTTACACAAGAAGCATACCTAGTTTTAATAAGAACATGAAGATAATATACTAACAACAAGATGATAATAAAGGAAAGGTATACTCTCTAAGTAACATCCAAATGGCCAAAGAAGAGCTGAGCATCCAAATTCTAACTTAACTGCGTATGATTATACCTCGAAATTCAGGAATTATTCCAAGTTGAAGTTCCAGAAGGCCGAGTTTGGTAAAAGAAGTTGAAATATGAGTATGACAAACCTGAGAAGTTCAGAATAATAGTATTATACAACATGGGTTATCTCAGATATACATCAATTAACCACAACTGTAAGTCCCCTGTTTCATTCATTCATCTCATTGCCAAATTTGAATCAAACAATTTTGCCTGTGATAACAATTGCTTTCACGTCATCTCTCTGTAAGCTTGGTTGTAGTTATCTTTGAAACGGAATAATACTGAAAAATATAAAATAAAAATGGCTTTCAGTACATTTTTCACACAATTGTAGAAACCTACAATAGGGAATCAAGTCCAGCATAAAAGTAGAAACTATAAAATAAATTGTAGTTAACAACAAATGCTTATGATACTAGTGCAGTTAACACTAACAGTGTATACACATAGCAAATGATCATTTGAAATTTGACAAGATGTGAATCATTTACAAAGTGTGATGGATGAGGTGGTTTTTGTTACAATGACTTGTATGCTTTCTCTTAATAAAACATCAATACTGAAAGTTATCTTAATAAGTCAGAAACACCTCGTATCTAAAAATTTCGACTAAATTGCATGTCCTTCTCAGGAAGCTATTAATTAAAAAGAATGTAGAGTAATCCATTCTGTCCTTCTCATACAAATGAATATGAAAAGGTTCTTACGAGATTCTAATGACCCCACTTCACACGAACAATGAAAGAAATCTAGGAAGTGGTTTTATGAAGCATTTAGCTCCTTCCCATTTTAGGATGATAGAAGTTTCATAAAATCAAGAAAGAGTTTCTGAGGCTTGAAAATTCATGTAAAGGGAAAGAAATTTAGAAGAGTTAATCACCTCCGTACCCGGAAAAAGGGAATATAATCTACAACTTGCTGGATTTGAGAGTGAATGGTAGAATTATCCAAAAACTCATCTTTTATATAGTGTCATGATGCGTGAACCCCATAAAACATTAGATTCCAGGACAAGGCAAACTCCCAAGCACTAAAATATACCAATAGAAGTGTCATTAAAAGTAAATAAAGTGTAAATACAACCCAAATTATCAGTATTAAATGTACTTCAAATTATCAAAACTACCTTCTTTGCCAACATATCAAAAGGGGATAAAAGGAAGAAAAAAGTAAAAAAAAAAAAAAAAAAAAAAGGGAGAAACATTGATATTGTCAGGAAAATAAAAATGGGTTTGACAATTAAAGGACAGTGAATTCATCTGCCCCCACCGCCATCTTCATTCTTCCCATGTTGATTTTGTTTACTGTTATTCTTTGATTTTGCGATTGCTGTAACCGGTATTCTATTAGAGGAAAAGGGAACTTTTAGTCAATGAAATTTATAGGGTGATGGCCGATGTGATAATAAAATTCAATTGCTCCACATCATTAATTGAAGATCATATGCATTCCGCTATTTGTCAATCCCTTGAATTTCTCAAACACGAAACACCGATAGTTGTTGTTGAAGAATCTTCATGAAAGATAATTACAAAATAATTCTTTAAATGAATTTTATATCATTCTACTTAAATGCAAGACAAGTGAATATGAAAAGGCTTCTAACTATAGTCCAAATTGCATAAGAGTGGGCGCATTAAATTTCACCCAACCCCAATCCAATGGGAAAGAGACAAGGAGAGGGGAAAATAATCTTATCAAATGGAAGGGGTGAAGTCTAAGGTAAGGAATTCACAAACTGCACCCAAGTAAAAAAATAGAAATGACAGCCCACGAAAGGCTTCAAATGCAAAACCAGAATTCAATCTACAAAAGAGCAAACTAACTATAAAGCACTTATAGAAATGAAAAAAAAAAAAATTGCAACTAAGTACTAACCTTTTGATTGAGATCTGGTTTCCCAGCAGAACTAATTAACCTAAGGAATCGGGCTCGATTTTCCCAGACCCTTTTCAAACAAGTGTTTCAAAGTTGATTTAAAAAATCCAAAAAATGAAATAATTACAAGAATAAATAACGATAAGCTCTAAGACCCATCATCTGGAAAAAAATTCTAATAGTAGTAGACTAGTAGTAGTAATAAAAGTAGCAGTAGGTGAAATAGAAATGAAGAGATAAAGACTGCTTAGATACTTGATTTTGGAGAGGAGATGCACAGTAAAAGTTAATAAAAAAATCTAATTTCCATTCACCTAAAAAATAATAAATAACAGGATCTAAAGGGGAATAAATACACAAAATAAAAACATGGAGATGATAAAGAATAGTTAAGAAAAACCCAATTTCTATTCACACAAAAATGTGAAAATAACAGTATCTGAAAGGAACTAATTACACAGCATGGAGATGATCAATACCTTCTCTTTCCAATTGGGCCGATGAGTTTTAAGTGATTCCCTCATCTTCCAGAAATTTTACTTCAATTAACTTCGGATAGTCGTGATTTCAAGTCGTCAAAGATAAAAATTGGGTTTTTTCATGTCCGCTATAATCTTTTCCAAGGCAGCAACTTCTGAAATGCAGAATCAGAAAACAAAGTGATCCTGATCCCTACCTATTTACAACTTGGATTGTGAAACAAAGCAAACTATCTCACATTCTATAGATCAATGTGACCTTGATCACAATTGCAAGAAAATTGAAGCAGTTAAAGTAAACTTCGTCTAGACCAAGAAATAATTTTTTCACTTACAACAATTCTGTCAGCACACACTACACATATATTCAGTTTCAAAGTGTTCCTCCAATAAGACCCCCTATCAATTGTCCCAAGTTCATTAATTGAGTTAATTATTTTTTGGGATTTTTACCAAATAATTAAGCTTATATTGTAAATAATCGATTTTATGAAGAATAATAACAAAATCACCATTTAGTTGTTCGTACTTCTTTTTTTGACGAAATTACCCTAGTTGACGATATCGCCAACTAAATTGAAGATATCGCCAACTAAGTTGGCGATATCGTCAACTTCCTGTATAAGAATCCACGAATTTTCTTCTTCTTTTTTGTGAAACAGTCTTTTCTCTTACTCTCATTCATCTGTTTTATGGGTTCCCTACTACCATTTCTCATATATCTTTCTTAAAACCAGGCAACAAGGTGAATTTGTTCTACTTCATTTATTCTTCTAAAATATTACTAGTGCATTGTTACCGATGCCCACTACAACGTTGCTAGCACAATGGGATAGCAGAACCAGACCTTATTTGCGATAAAACTATTCTGCTAGCACATCTCCCATCATTCCTCCAAAAAGTCCTCCAAGTGAACCAGCAACAACAAATATGCCGATGAGAAATGCTGTTTCTTTGTGAGAGAACCCAATGAGCTCTAACCACATGGGAGCAAAAGACAAAGCTGACCATGGGAATGACCCAGTGACACCTTGCGCCACAATTATCTGGAATGATGGTATTCTCATGACTGACTTAGTCCCTTGGATTAGGTCCTTCATTTCCAACCAAAGAGATTTACGTGGAACTGGATCTCTGCTATTACCCATCTCATCAGAAAAGTGTGGATCTCTGGCAAAAAGGCGAACAAAAACTCCTACTACAATGCTCAATATTGCAACTAAGTGGAAAGCTACTCTCCAACCCGGGATTCCCATAATTGATGTCGAAGCTAACAGGACAGAGAAGAGGCCACCAATGATAGAGCCAAGGTTGGCTGTTAGCTGTAGCCATCCAAAGGCAGTACCACGATTGCTTTCATCAGTTGAGTCTGCAACAAGGGACTGAATGGCAGGTGTCACAATAGCTAGACCGATCCCATTCAAGGCACTTGATACTGCTACCTATATAACAGAAACAAGTCAACTTGGATGAGCAGAAACACACTGAGGACAATTTTCATTACCACTGAGTGGTTGAGAGCCTTCAAGATTTTCAATGAGAAAAAAACAAAGAAAGGTTCTAAGTTCGATAGGATGGTCTCTGTAATGCCACTGGATTATCAACCTGCATGGGTAGATAACAGAGCCATATGAATGAATGGGAGAAAAAATAACACACTGAATTTCAAGTTTCAACTTAATTTAAGATACAGTGTGCACTTTTGATGTATCCTAAATTCTAAACCAATTACATACTTTGGAAGAACGGAATAAATGGTTGCCTGTTTTGATGCACACAACAGAACATGAAAATTTTGAAAATAATGTTGGCAGTGGCCCTAATAACAATCTGGAATTTGGGGCAGAGAGAAGGGACAAAAACAGAGTCCCACCTAAATGCCTAGTGTTGGTAACCAGTTTCCTTGTAGTTACAAATGAATATAAGAATGAATTACCATAGCCATCCATTCTTCTAAAATTACTTGGGATTTGCTCCACACCTAAAGCACATCCCCTAAAAAGGAAAAGGCATCTTAAAATACCAACAAAATCTATGAGAAATGGTAGTAGAGAACTCATAAAACGGATAAATGGGAGAAAGAGAAAAGACTGAAATGGATTCTTGTACAGAAAGTTGACGATATCGCCAACTGAGTTGAAGATATCTTCAACTTTGTTGGCGATATCGTCAACTAGGGTAATTTCGTCAAAAAAAGAGGTACGAACAACTAAATGGTGATTTTGTTATTATTCTTCATAAAATCGATTATTTACAATATAAGCTTAATTATTTGGTAAAAATCCCTTATTTTTTTAGTTCAAAAGTTGGCAAGCTAATGGATTATTCGATTTGTGCAATTCATGTGTTTTACGGACTCATCTGCACCCGAGAAATCAGTTCACTTATAAAGAGAGATCTAGATTTCTGTTTTTCATCTTGGTCAAACAGGCAAGTAATGTTCTGTTATACAATTTAAATGGATCAAAAGATGTCATAGGGTGTTCCTAATTCCTAATCATGATATAAATGCATAGTTATATGTCATTATAGCTTGCCCTTGTAAAATTGGAACTCATGTACAACAGAGAAAGATCATTGGAATTTATCCAAACAATTTTGTAGAAAGAAAGTTGGTCAGCTCATCAACACATAGGCTATGCTTGTAAGTTAATTGTGAACTGTTGATCGGTATCTCATTGCCAAGCAGACCTTTTTTCCTATGTATTGACTTTTCCTCTCAGAATGTAAACTACTTATCACAATCAAGAAGTTGCAGAGGTACCCAATTCAGCATATTCTAATATAATCCAAAATAAGTAAAAAATCAACAAAATCACCATTGTAAAATACATGAGAATGAAACAAAATAGCAACTCTTGTTCATGCTCTGGCTCGTGCCTGAATCATGCTCTAGTTGGGAGAAGGGGTGAGGAAGATCCAATATGCTTGATCAAAAGAGGACTTCATATAGTAATTATCTCCACACTAATGTCTATGGACAAGAGATGTTTTTCAAAATATTGCAAGGACATCAAAGAAGATGAGTACCATAATTTAGTAAGGTAAGGGTAAACAGATGAGATGGATAAAGATACAAGGCAACTCATATAAAGAATTAATGAAAAGTAGGAAGTAAATATTAAAAAACAAAGAAAATTAGAAGCAATTGGACAACAAACTGGGGGAAAGTGAGTTACAACTGAGAATATTAAGATTTTATAAGGAGCATAAACACTAAATGAAGACATCAATGGGAAAAAAAAGTATTAGATTTTGCTCTAAGTTAGTGTTGGGCTTCCATAACGAACATCATCAATTTGGTAGACAGTGACTTGCTTTGGTGATATTCAATTAACTACAAATAATTCAACGTATACCTAAGATGTAAATTGTCTTTCCACGGCTTCAACTAACTATTGCTTTGAGGGAAGGAAGTCCAGTTCATCCTTATCACAGAGTAACAGGGCATAAGTAAAGAAAAAAAATTGACAACTATATATAAATAGCACCACCAAAGATTGAACATTCTACAATTCAATAATGAGTTCAGTGGGCTAATAAACTCTTTAACTTGAGCATTGATTTGGTGGCTACTTGTTTTCTTGGTTCAAATATACAAATCATAAGAACTAAAAAAATTCATCCAACCTAATGGAGCAACTAAAAGAAAAGTCATTTAACAACACTACTTACAAGTTTAACATGCCTTCAATATTGCCTCAAAGAAGCTGTCTCCAATTTCCTCAAAATCAGTCTGCATGGATTTAAATTTTTGAAATCAAGGTCTCTTTTAGATACAGTTAACTAAATCAGGAAGAATCAAAACATGCTGTATTGACATTCCTAAGTAATTCACTGAAGAAGTATACTCAATTGCATGTAGATAACTCTTTAAGTCCAACTGAAAATAATGCAAATACAATCTAAAGTTCAGTCTTTCAGTATGCCAACCAGGGAAGCTAATTACAATTATTCATTATGTCTAGTAATGCTAATTAGATTTCAATCCAATTCAATTGGCATTCAAAATTTCAAATTCAGCCTAAAAAATGAGATGCAATAGTAATAAGAAGCATAGAAAATAACAAAAGCTAAAAGATCTAGCTTTTGCCCAAAAAGGGAAAATTTTTGGAATATTGAATGCACTGTGTGAAACTATGGAGATATGATCTGTTAAATGCCCAATTCAAGACTTTAGCTGCATACTCTTCATCTCATGCCTTAAAGGCTTAAACCAATAGCATCTATAGTTCTATAGTATTGGAGATCTATGATGCCCAGATACGGAAAGGATACGGTAGGGACACACTATGGATACGGCAGGGACACGGATTTTACATATAAAAAGTGAAGTATCGGACACGATATAACACGATACTTTGCCCACTTTGAAGTATCCGTGCATCATAGTTGGAGATGTTCTAACAACAACTATACATTGCAGAGCAAAACAGATGCTGGAGTTCCAATCTAGGTGGATTGCCAAAGCCAAAGCACATTCTCTCCTCAATGGTACACCAATATCTATGAAGAAGCCCGAGCCATTCAATAACCGCTAAATTAAGTTTTTGGGGCCTGGTCATGACCAAAAATATAGAAAACCTCATCTTTTTTACTTCACATAAAGAAGTTACAGAGGCATGTTGGGACCACACCCCATCTCATAATCCATTATAAAATCAGATAAACAAACACTTGAACCACTATCAAAGATATTTACATGGGAAAGTATTTTGGTATCAAAGATAATGGTACTAAAATAATTAGAGGTTTTTTTTTTTTTTTAAATGGCATGGATGTTGCAACAAAAATTAATACAACATTTGAATTATTCAAATAATTTTAACAGTAATATTATGTATTAATTTATATGTTAAGTTTTTTTTGCCTTGGGAAAAAACCTTTTTATATTAGCTCTTAAGAATTGAATTAAAATTAGTGAACCTGCAAGAGGAAATGGCCTTATTAGTATGGCAGTGAAAGGATTGAGGTTCAATCCATATAAAAATCGGCTCATTGAAGATCTGGAAGGATTGAGGTTCAATCCATATAGAAATTGGCTCATTGAAGATCTGGACTAGCAAACGAGTCAGTGGAAGACCTAGATTTAGGGTCTAGACTTAAAGGAGCCTAAAGCTTGAGAGGAGAAAGAAAAAACACTAAGAAATACCCAAAATAATAAGGCACCAATCATTCAAATGGAACCCTAACCAATTTATACCATTCTATCTCTTAGGTACTCTTTTATGTGCATTTCACATTTTTTTCATACCATTAGTAAACTCAAATGAAAATCATATTTAAATGGACAGGAAAATTTGATAATGAGCAAAAACATAAACTCAACAATTCATATAAACTTGTTTAGACTTATTTTTTGATAGAATAAACATAATACTCCAATGCACCCATTTTTTTTCTTTTCAACAGAAAATTGAAAACAATTTTTTTTCGGTGAAACAAAGAACATCAATTGACATGAACTTGCATAGAAACAGATACTCCTATAAACATTATTTGTTTTTGCCCAAAGTTGTACACACTACATAGGGTCAAGAAAGATTGCCCACAGAGGATATTACCAAATATCCCCTCATTGACACACCATGCATTCTGCACAAAATTAACATCGGAATTTCCCAATTTCAGAATAACCTATTTCCCATTTATGATAGATTTTTATCAGAAAAGACAGATATTTTAGTCTTTGAGCCTGACAACTTCTAGGTTTATTTTTCAGACAACTGAGAGGCTTAATCAAGGGAATCAACTCCCCAAAATAATAAGGCTTCAATCATTCAAATGGATGATTCATCATTATAGATGATTCAACATAAATCCTAATGATAACATAAGCCCAGGAACTCAATTCAATCATAAAAAGAGAAGAAGAGAGTCAGATAAAATAATAAACCAAACCAAACCAAACCAAGCCTTTTCCCACTAGGTGGGGTTGGCTAAGTCAGAAAATAATAGCATCTAAAAAAAATGAAGCAATCATCTTGCAAACCTGGGCATAAGTTGAAAGCTCTTGGAGTTCCACGACAACAACTTGGAAGGGAAGCGAGATCATGGTCTCCTTTTATTTATTTATTTTCCTTAAGACAGTGGACAGGAGAAACTAGGAAGCATGGAGAAGAGAAACAAACAGCAGAGTGCATCTGGTTTTCCTTTCTTAAGGTGGAGCAAAGAAGATCGGAAATGAGAAATTAAGAGGAGAGACCTTGGAAAAACAGAAACAATTGCATCCAGGTAGACCCCACAAGCAAGTGGGTCATGGCGGTGTAGAGAATTCATCAAGCAGCACACTTCTTCCCTTTTATAAATGGTGGTGTAGAGAATTCATCAAGCAGCAAGAGAATTCATCAAGCAGCACACTTCTTCCCTTTTATATAAGGGTAATAGAAATAAGGGTAATAGATAATAGATATGCTATATGTTTTATTGTCATCCATTAAAAAAATGCAAAATAGTTGCTCCTCCCTTTTATGACTATTTTGCATTTTTTTCCAAACCTGTCAAACTCTACTCATGTCAAAATTGGGAAACCCATACCCACCCCAAACCTCAAAAGAGGGAAAAATAAAACACACTACTACTAGTACTACTGCTAAATCTGCCCACAATGGGGCAGTTATCAGCAGCTAGAGTAGGCAGGTTGGATACTTGACTATGGCAAAGAAAAAATCACCATGGGTGAGATATTGTTTTTAAATCTTTTGCACCTCCAAATCATTACCGATGCTTTTGGAGCAGAAAATAAGGAAAAAGAACAATCCCACTAAGGGCCTATATGGATCGTCCTAAACTGAGTGTAACAACTGGGATCAAATCAAAACAAGGGCGTCACATGCATTTGAATAAACTGATCAAGTGACAGTGGCGTCACATGCATTTGAATAACCTGATCAAGTGACAGTTGCTTTGTTCTTTTCCATGACCAATTACAAGTACACATATATACAAGTAACTAGATTTACAGGTAGAGAGAATGCTAAACAACTAAGTTCCAAGGAACCAAACAGGGCTTTATGTGGATCTCTAATATTCGTACTGCCAAGAAGTAGAAAGAGAATGGATCAACTTCCTTTCTACTTTTTAAGTATACAAATGCATTGGTTGCAATATTGTGTACATCCAAATACATTTAACAATATAAACAAAATCAAAAGAATTTCGCATCTGGAGGCACAGACCATTGGCTAAAATCACATGCAAAAAGAAGTATTCTATGTAGCTTGTTTCCTGATCAGGTGCTCTAAGTGCAGAGCTACGTTATAGTAATAAACTGGTGAGACCAGGTCAGTCCACAAGGAGCAATGTAAATTAAGGTTTCTCTTCAACTCGTACCTGCCCTAAATTAAAAATCTAAAACTAGCCTAAAAACTAAAAAATTACGACCATCATTCCTTCTTTCCAAAAATTAAATTAATTACAATCCAGTGAAAAGAAAACTTCCTAAATCTAAAAATCCTAAACTAAAAGAATCTAAAAACTAAAGTTCCTACAAAAGAACACACAAGTTAAAAATTCCAAAAGTAGAAAGTTTATAAAACTAAACAAAATTAGAAACTATCCTAAGGTTAGAAAGTTAGTAATGCAATGCAATGCATGTTATGACAAAGTTTCCTAATGCACAAATTTTATATGAGATGCAAACTTTCATAAAACATGAACCTAATCTAATGCAATCTAAAACTAAATTTCATGGTTGGAAATTAAACTAGGATGCTGTATGAATTCAATAAAAAAAAAAAACAGAAGTGGAAAAGAATTAAAAACAAAAAAGTAATATTTGAATGAATGAGACCAACACAAGAAGAATGCAGATTTCTGCACATAGGCAGATCCGACCAATAATTTTGTAGCCACTAGTTACCCCTCTTTCCGAAACTATTTTGATCTGAAATTCTGGGATATGAAACTAGACTCATTAAAATTCAATCCAACCAAATTTCAATGAAAAACTCACTGACTTGATATGATAACAAAATTAAAACTTTCAGATCAGAATCTGTCTCACTGCAGAAATCTGACAGATTTACATGCATGTGATTAGTCAATCAAAAATCCATCTTCCCAAGATCTTTTCCTTCTGAAATTTTTATGGATTAAAGGTAACTCATAAAAAAATAATTCCTCCAAAATTCGGATTAAAATAACATCATTAAGTCACCTTTTAAATTATTCCAATTCAGGTAAAAAACAACATAGATTGCTCTCCTTATGCAGTCAAAATTTTTAATCCGAATTTAATTCCTTTTTAATAAGAACTAAAAATAAAAGAAATTCCAGATTTGAGAAGATTATTTCCAGCAACTACGTTATGAAAAAAATAATGAAAATTAAACTAAGCATGCATCCACTAAATAACTAGCCACAACTATGCACTAACAGATTCATATAGACAGATTTAACAAGAAACTAAATGTGACATTCAGAAATTTAAATGTGTGTAGAAACATTAAAATAAATGTGTGTAAGACGAGAAATTAAATGTAGTGAGTGCAAAAATTAAAGTGTGTGGAAGTATATTCTATTATTCTTCTCTTTCAAAATTCTTTTCTAAGCAGGGTCATAATTTGAATCATGCTCTTAGGGCCTTTGGGTCGTCAACCCAAACACAAACAAGAAAAAAAAAAAAAAACACAAATCAAGCACCAATCACCCAAGTACAAGAAAGAAAAATTGACAAGAGAAAGTAGCACTTTTACTAATATGCAAAGTCTTTACATAAGATAAAAAAAAAAAAAGTAAACCAAGACAATTACATACTAGGATAAGAAGCCTCTTCTAGATGAAAAATCCAAGGGTGTAGTGTGATTTCCTAGTCAAATCCCCTTGAGGACTTCATTGGAGAGAAAGAGAGAGGAAGAAGATGGAATGTAGTAGTAATTCTAGAGAGAAGTGGTCTATATTCCCATAAGAGGAAAGGGATGCCTATGCCTTCAATTTAAAGATTTTTGCTCTCTTTCTTTCCTTCTTTGTTCCAAGTTTGTAGTATGAAATCTTCTGTATGGTAAATCCCTTTCTTGGCCAACAAGTCTTCAAAGAAATAGCAAGGTGAGTGAGAGATTTTTGGTGCTTTCCATGTGCAAAATTGCAACCCCGAGTAGAAATTATAGCACTAACTTCCAGAGGCCATATCTCCCTCATTTCAACTCCAATTGACGCAATTTTGGGTTCTAAAGATATCTACTCGAAAAGGGCTTTCCAAAGGTGTGTAGATTGCACCGATCCGACGGTTGGATTAAGAGTTATGACCATTTTAATCTTATTGCCCCTGAAAAATCCGAGAATAATTGTACACATATGGAAGCTTCTTTGTTAGTTGTGCAACGGGGTGTGTGGGACCCATGTGGACATCCAAAGGGATCTTGGGATATTTTCTTCTTTGTTTCTTGACTCCTCTTCAATCTTTGGTTTGCTTCCAAGCTTCTTTGATTGACTAGTTAACTCTTCCAGCACACTTTCCTTTCTTGAATTTCTTTCTTGATTTTTGAATTTCAAACTTAGTAAGTATTAGATCTTACCAAATCTGAAGTTTCCTTTCTTGATCTTGAAATTCCAAATCTAGCTTTCCATTGTTGACTTTTCAAACTCTTCAAAAATACCAAGATATGTGGGTCCACTACGAAAGTTGTCCACCCTTGATCTCTCTCAAAATTTCACCATTGTGGGTCCCATTCTTGATTTCTCCTACACAAATTGAAATAAACAAATTCAACAATAATCACATGTGAGGAATTTGAATGGACTGTGCATGGGACCGTACTGATGTACCCAAGGTAACCAACTTTCCAAAAATGGCAAGTTCCATAAATTTATGCAAAAAGTGTGATTTTTGAGCAAATTATGCATGAATGCACTACAATGAATCCTAAATACATAAAAACAAGATTTGACACTAAATGAAGCTCTTTAATATCAATAAGTCCTAAAAAAGGTCCAAAATGTGTATGGAAATATGCACTTTTCAAGACTCATCATTTCCATATAAGTAAAAAATGGCAAATGAAACAATGGCACCATGCTAAACTGTTTTCTTGGATTTCTGAGGCTAAAATCAGTACATGGATGACTGTCTGCACCATATGTTCATCTCTTCATATTTGGATGCGCCACATGAATAACCAAGTAGTCTGCACCATATGTTCATCTCTTCCATTTGGACGAGCCACATGAATAACCAGAACTTGGCATCCACAAAATGTCAGTGGGTAGCCCACACATCTATGCTCGACCAGAAGATAATCCTGTAATTCACTTTTCAAATCAAGATCAATAAAATGCTCTTTACAAATTGGTACACTGACAGTGCTTCATACCTGATAAAATCCATAAGGTGGCGGTGCCAATCAATCAGAGTCAATATCTGTCATTTTTATTAGTAAGAATGTTGATTAGATTAGTATGCAAGGTCATCAGGATGGGGGAGTTAGTTTGGATGGTGTGACATCTCCGTCAAGATAAATAATCTTTTTCCTGAGAAGGAAAGCCTCATGCCAGCTAGTGCGTAAGGCATGGTCGAGTAACTCGCACGGGTTAGAGTCAATGGGATTCACTCAGTCCTTGACCTACAGTTGTGCATAAAGAATTTCATTGCATGTGTCCGGAATACCAGGTAGGAACCAATGTAAGCAATCTTGCACGCCGTCTGAGGCTTTGAAACTATACCGGGATATGTGTCCCTCATCCCTCAGCTGTGAAAGGGCAGTTATGTCCAAAAGCCCAACCCTAGTGCCCTTGACAGCACCTGCCACAACTGGATGATCAGATGAAACCTTGTCCCCTCCAACCAATGGAGTGGTGTTATCGCACCTTCCTCCAGTGTTCCATTCCCCATTTGAAAAATGCCTGGGTGATATGGTCCTGAAAAGGCCTTGAGCTGCAGATGGTTTGCAAGAAAATACTGACGGCCAAAATCGCTCTATGATGACGAAGCAACATCAAAAGGAAAACCAGTTACATCTAAAAAGCAGTCCAAAAACTGGCTTGGACTAATGGACTCACTAGATGAGAGAGTGATTCAAGTAGAACTGTGGAGCCCACATATTAAAAATCTAAGACATCCAAAATAAATGTCCTCCTCTTGAATGGGATACGGCCAAATTTCACTTTAATAAGAGTTTGTCCCACCTTGATCTAGTATATATGAATTATGTAAAAATTACATGCTTTATAACTTTTTTTTTGGGTCAGAGACATGTTTTATACATTAACAACTGCATGTCTTACTCATTATCAATCATTCGCTCAATCTTGCGATGGGACAAACTCTTATGGGTGAAGTTTTACAACATTCCATACAATATGGCATTTATTTTGAGGAGTTTAGATTTTTAATAGGTGGGCCCTCGGTGGAGTTCCATTTGAATCACTCATGCATCTTGTTTCTGAGCCTCATAGGATCCAATTCTCTCCAAAGAGAGATGATCGGGTATAAGATCAGCAAAAGGGCATTAAAGCAAAATCAATCACATGTTTCAAAAGAACTCACTTTCAAATTACAAGCAACTAAAATAATCAGAAATTATGGGGCTGCCAGAAGAAATGTGTAATTTGCCTAGATCTCAAGATCAGATAAGTAAGGCCCATGGTCCTCTATTTCAAACAAGTGGTGGATCTTAGGAAAACAAATCCCCCAGAAGGTCATATGCATCCAGTCTTAAGACTTTTCTGTCAAATGTTAACTATTGCTATGTTTCCTTCCAAAACATCTATTTGCTTAATAGCAAACGAAAGTTTAGGATTCTCCCCCGTGAGACTTTTTTTGCATAAATTATTCACAAATCACAATAGATCTATCATATCAAAGAGTGTGGATAACATAAACCATGGACCCCACTTCACATGATAGCCCAAGCAAATTCTTCCTAAAATCTGAATGTGGAAGTAATGGAAGTGAATACCCTCATCTACAACAGCATATGGTGGCATCTCAAGATTGAGAATCTCGTAGAAACCAATTCGAAGAATTTGAAGGCATAAACATATTAGATACGGTTGAGTTGGGAAAAATGTGTTGCAAAATTTTGATATTGTTTTCCTGGTGACCGAAGCTGCAAGATTCAGCAATGTAATGTCAACCAAACAAGCTCAAAGCTGAATATTTATAATATCCTAATAACAAATAAGTTGGAAACAGCGCACAACAGGCCTTCTAAAATGCAGTAAGTTTCAGTGTGTGGCATCTTCCAGGTGCTCATCTTCTTGTGTTGAATATATCTCCAGTTAATTACATCTTAGAACATTCTTGATAAAAAATTCATAATAGTTTCAATAGTGTCCTCCTCGTTTACACTAAGTCTTGTAACTGTTATGAAGAAGTGAATTAAATAAATTTTAATTTCTTTCCATTTCAATCTTTTTTTTATATAATGGTAAAATTTATTAAACCACAAAAGAACCACCAAAAAACAAAGCCACCAAAAACCAAACCCAAAAACAACAAACACCAAAACAAAAAACTAACAATAAAAGAGGAAAGTAAACATCAAACGAAAGAGATGAACGAAGAGCTCCTTCCCCAGCAAGAGCATCCGCCATGACATTAGCATCTCTTAAAATATGACTAAAAGAGGCACCCAGCTGACGCAACATATTCTGCATCCCCTTAATCCAATCCGCCAACCTCAAAGGATAAGAAGAATTACAAGAACCCCACTGAATAGCTGAAAAGGAATCACCTTCAAGAGCAGCATTGAAACAACCCATTCTACACAACTCACAGCAGCCCACCAAAAGAGCAAAAAACTTCAACTTCATTACCATCCAAAGCCTCTAAAGGCCCCGAAAAACTTCCAACAACTATTCCAGACCAATCTCTAACACCACCACCAATCCCCACCTCTTCTAGTGGAGCAAATAAAACTCCAATCAAAATTGATCTTAAGGATACCCAAAGGAAGATGCATCCAAAAAAATCTTTTCACAAATTTACGGAACCAACCTCCATTCAAAATAGCTGTCCAAGATCTATGGAGATCATGAAGATCAATTCCTTCAAACTCCTTTTTAATACTCACCCACCCCAACTAAGACCAAACAGTGGAATGGACAACCTCATCCACGCAGTTGCTCTTAGTCCTAAACACTCTATTGTTCCTCTCCAGCCAGAGCTTCCAAAGGGTAGCATATAACACAAGCTTCCATAAAATTCTCAATTCTCATTTTAATCGTGTAACTACCATAGATGAATCAATGAAAAATAAAATAATTCTCAATTTCACACCAAATTCATGGCACCTGGTCAGTGACAGTATGAGAAATTGATGAAGACATCACAGAGATATGAGGGGGATCCAAGGGGCCCACTTGCTACATTAGGAAATTAAAGATTATAGTAGAGTTTAATTGATGGTTAGAATTAAAGATAGGGTTTAGTTAGATAAGAAACATTAGAAAAGCCTCATAGGGAAACACGCGCATTCAGTTCTCGGAGTTCATGATATTCTCCCGCTTCCTTCGTGGAAATTCTTGTTATTAGTTATCTAAGAAATGGGTGTGTGCCCATCCAAGTAATCCTTTGGCATAGGCCCATGGCCCCAAGACACAGGTGCGAGGCCTATTGTCACAGGGTAGTTTTTTGCGTCACTTATACATGTGGCAGAGAAGGCTCCAATAGCTTAGCCAACCACTCACCAATTACAAGTCACAAGAAGGAAAGAACTCAATAAACAGATAGATAAGAGGCAGCACATGGATCACTTGATTAGGATGGCACCAGCCTTTGTCTTATTAATCAAAATTGTGGGACAAGCCCTTACAAAGATTACAACCAAAATATCTACAACTCTCTCAGATCTCCAGAACTATCTCTACAGAACTTCTACCTTCTGGATCACTCCTCCCTTTTTCCTCCCCCTGCCCCCGCAATGGGGATCTGCAACCATGCAAGACATGTTGACCAATCAGACAATGCCACCAACTCTAACTGCTTGCCTACTTGGCCCAATCGGAGTTTGCCATTCCTACCAGAAATAACCAAATCATGGGCAATTGTTGTCCATGCAGTTGACTGACACCAGACATGCAACTGTTGGCCTGGATTTTCACCTATTCCAAACATGACTGCCATGGCAAATTCCTACCCACTGCCCAAGTGGCTGCCATGTCATTCTTAGTCAATCCAAGGCATCTAGCACCTCTTACAAGTGTCAAGGCATGCTACACCATCCTACCGGATCCTCTTACAGGCCACATGGGGCCAAGCACAAGGGGAAGATGTCCGGTGCACTAATCGAGTAAACCAAGCCCACCATACATGTCCCACATGGAAATTGTGCCCACCAAGGCCTTACAAGGAGCATGCATATGCTTTCCAAATCCAAGTCATACAGGGACATTTGAGTCCATACGGCATGCATCGGCCGAAGGGTCCACCCACCAGTCATCACTCAATTACATGGGGAGCCCTTATGTTGGATAAAAATTGTGAAAATTTTGGGTGGAATTCACAATAATTGAAATACAAAAATATGAGAAAGAATGATTTTGAGCAAAAATTGTTTTTTTTTTAACAGAATATTGTATTTCTCATTCGTTTCTCAAATTTATTTTACATGGGATCGAATGTTCTAGCCTTGTGCGTGCAAGTTGTGTACGTTGTGTTCTTTACAACTCCCTCATCTAGCCTTAGATGACCTGAAAATGACAATAATAAAGAAAACAGTACCAAATGCAGAAAATATTCGGCAGTTCGAAGGCAGACCATTACGCCCACTGAAGTCCTCATAAACAACGGCCCAACATATAGCCTTCCACTCTGCCATCTATAAGCCACCTCACTAGCTAGGCATCGATGACTTATCGATAGAAGTGTAATAACTTTGCTTCTCCCATAATGACCAAAGAACAGCAAAACACCCACATCAAGGAGACCTTTATCCTAGATGATTTGCAGACCATATTTTTCCAAACCATAGGAGATGACTGCCTATTTCGAAGCTTCATCCTCTTTTGGAGTCTTTTCAGTAAAGTCTTTCTATGTCACTCATCAATTCATGGATGGGGTCCTTAATCGAGGAGGTTTCTCTGACCTTTGGAAAATTCAGGCTCCCAGGTTATTGCTGTTGGACTTGCATCTTGTGATAAGATCTTAGCAGTTGATGATCTTCAAAAGCAACATCACGATGCAGTGGTAAATGGATGCATTTTGTGTTCATGTGCTGCAGGGTCTGTTTGTCATATGCTCACTCAATGTGCTTTTGCCGGAACGTTCAGTGCTAGTATCTTAATCTTTTGGGTAATAAGGGTGATGCCAAGAAATGGTGAATAAATATGTTGGTTGCTTGGAAGTTTGGGTTTCAGACTCATCCAGGTAGTATCTTACAGTAACTCGCTGATTACAGAATTGTTATGTAATCACTAATAGTTGCTGGAACTTCAACCAGAAAACGAGGCTGACTCAGAATGATTTGGATCAATCCAGATTAACGTACATCTGATCCAGGCCAGCCCAATTAGTATGCATTTTGAGGAACCCCTTCCAATTTACATCAAAAACCGTCTGTACTCAAAAGTTAAGTTTATTCATTACTATTTTTTCCGTCTTCTTGTTCTGCATCTTTTTTAATTTCAGCTTCTTAATTTCTTTATCTCCGCTGTACGTTTTCATTTCTTTTCATTCTAGGTGTCCCATTTCCTTTACTCTTGCAACAAAAGGAGGACTTAAGTCCTGTGATACTTCATCTGAAGTACTCACATAGTTCTCCAGAAAAATTATGTTCTCTCTTTGAACTTTTTCTCATTTTTCTTGTTCCTAAATAACTTTTATTGCTATTTTTTTTTAATGAAGTATTGATTAAAAGAGTGCAGTCAAGAAAAAGAGTATCCAACTACTAGATGTAGTAGAAACAACCTATCTAACAAGTAACAAGTAGCCAAAGCATCTGCTTCAAATTTGCAAGACAAGATAAGCATCAGAAAGAAAATTTTGGTTTATGTTGCATCGCATTTCTCTCCTACTTTCTCCCATTTTCCATCTATTTCTTCATTTTTCTGCTTCCTTGTTTCCATTTAACTTGGGTCAGTTTATCCTTTTTCCATCTCACCCCTTTCATGATTCATTCACTATCCTTTTCTAAGTTATCTACCACTCTCGACTATTGCTTTCATTCATATCTCAAGTAATCAAACATAGTCCCATGGTCTAGTTTCATTTTTCATTGTATAAATTCAAAAATCATATCTTCTTACACAAATCATATTGACCTAAAGAATGTAACCATTAGACATCTCAATCACATCAATTTTAACTACTTCAATCACAAACGCACAATCCTTTCTTCAAGATCATGCATACAATTAGCATTTTTTTTATCCTGAAAGGTTAACCAGCTTGAACTGGAAATCTTGTGCTTAAGACAATTAGCACAGCTTAAAAGAACTTGCCAATCTTGTGTACTTCATGGGTTATGTAGTTCCCATAATATATATTCAATTAACTGTCATGATGTACAAATGAAATCACCTTCCAATTTTGTCCAACTTTCAGTTCATATACCTTCAAGATAAGAGGTTCCATGTCTCTAAACATCTTCCCATCCTTGCACAATGAGAGTATCAAATGATCAAGGTTACATCTCCAACGAATTGCACCTCCAACAATGTTTGTCACCTGTAACAATATAAAGAATTGTAACCACTGTACACTTAATATTTATGTTGTTCTTCTCTCCATCGCAAAAAAAAAAAAAAAAAAAAAAAAAAAAAAAAATCATTAAAACTGTATTTAAAAAAAATGAATCAGCCAAATTTAGTTTTAGTGAAAAAATTATTAAAACTAATAAATAAAAAAAATAAAAAATAAAAAAATAAAAGACCTGAGCAAGCCTTCCATACTGCAAACCTAGATTAAAATTGAATGAGGCTCATTTGCCCATCTCTCTGATGGACATCCCATATTTCGAGGGTTTAAATTCTTAAAAAATTTACGTTATAAGGCCATTCTTGATGGGTGAGGGCTCGGTAATGTTACAAGAGGGAGCCAACTATTATCTTTAAACTGTGTCTCAGATGTTTTCTATTCATTAATCTCTTGTCAAGATAACCTCTTAGCCTGTTGGTGAAGTTGTGTTTGCATACTTCTGATTTGTATAATGGGGAACATTCAAAGTCTAACAAGTTGAACTAGTCCATTCACCATCCAAAAGGGTAAGAAAATATTTTGATAGTAAAGCAAAAGAAATCTTCAGAATGTAGAAGGTAGCTCTGAGAACTTTCACATATATCGTTGCACCGAGAAGGTGGAAGTGCAAACATAAGGAAAAACTTCTTCGTGCTTGGAGTGTGATAATGACACTAAAAAAGAGCTACGCAACAAAAGGAAACTCAATTTTGGTCATTTGGTACATGATAGCATTTTATTCACAAACCCTGGAGGAGTTCTCTTTTCCAGTCTCATTAAACATATCATCTGGTAGGTTTCTAATTCCTGTACACCATCATGGCTGAAAAATGTGTCAAACAATTCAGAACACCAACCACCTAAATTATGCATTCTGTTCCTCTGCATATGAATCATTCAGCATACTCTATTTTTACAATCAATTTTCATACTTAAAATTTTCATCTAAGGATTGGCCTATCGATGCTTCACGCATCAAATCAGTTGTTTGGGTCACCAAAAAGGACTATGATTTTCAGCTGAGAGTTAACATATTTCCTCCATTATAAACTAGAATGGTGTTTCCACATATTATAAAAGCATGTTTCTAACATATAAAGCAAATGATTTCAGAGATTCAAAAACAAATAAATAAATAAACTACATAAAATGGAACAGGAATCTTAAAAGCAATTATACCAATCTGATATCTCTATCATCCAAATCTCATTATCGCCAGAATTCTTCCCTTTGTCATTCAGAAGGTCTGCAAATGCACCAACTTGATCTATCCGCAGCAATCTCACTGCAGAAACAAACAACAACAAGAAGAAATATAATATCATCACCATCCATCCTAAATGCCTTGAATAATTCTAAAAACAATATAAAAACTATGGCATCATAGATTCTACCTTTGTGGCTGCTCAACGATTCTCTCCCAAAGTTCTAAAATATATAGCAAGAAAAACTCCCATCAACATATCGATTGACTCCCTGTACCACTGTTAGCAAAAAAATATTAGCTCCTCACCATCACTTACAGGCACACGTTAGCAGTGCAGCTCCCTAATGCTAACGTGAGCCTCTGCTAACGTGCGCAGCCGGGAAAAACCTTTTTTTTTTTTAAACCGCAGGAGGGCAACGAAATTACCTGCCCTGTGAGGGGAAACCTCCGATTTCTGCTTCTGGGTCTTCTTCCAGCTCCCGAAATCCCCTGAAATGCAAAACCCCATTCATCAAAAAAGAACTCGTATTGGGACACTTACAGAAACCTAAAAACCGCTCCCAATAGCAAGCTAGCACAGAACGGGCTGGGTGGCTAATTTGCACAGGGGCAACCATCTGCCAAAAAAAAGAGAAACCCAACTGAAGTCTATCCAAGAAGAAGCGGTTTAACAGTTACCTGATCGCTTTGAATTGGGTCTCTGGTCTTTCGCTGCGCTGTTGACAGCTCGGAGAGAGAGAAGCCCATTGTTAGATTTGAATGGAGTTGTTGTGCGAGGAGATATGTTGGAGAGAGAGATATTCGAGTGAGGAGATAGAGAAGAAGGGAGAGAAGCGATGAAGCGCAGTTGCTGTTGTTCCTGTTCCCTCAATTGGTTTTTTTTTTTAAAGAAATGAAGGGAGTTATTTTAGAAAAATAAAGGAAATCAAAAGGTTGAAATGATTTCTAAAACATCATATTTTATGGCATTTAATTAATGTCAATCTCTTTTTAAAGAAACAATGATAATTAATTTTTTATTCATGAGATTAAAAAAACTCATTTCAAGAAATTAAGAGGAAAAATGAAAATGAAAATTATGAAATCCACTTCCAAAATACCATGGGTTGTCATGTGGAATATATTTTTTAATTAATGTAGAATGCTTTTTGAAGAAATTAAAAGTAAATCAACTCCCAATCAAAGAGATTAAGCAAACTCATTTCAATAAATCATGAAAAAAGGAAAACGAAGATGATGAAGTTCATTTCAAAAACACCATATCTTGTAGCATAAGAGATCTTTTTTAATCAATCAAAAATTTCAAAAAAATATAAAACTTTTAGCTCTTTTCAAAAAAGTAAATAATAAATTAAATATTTCTAAATGGTTTAAAAGTTTTTCATAGGTTTTTCAAGTACTTTCCAATTGCTTCTCTCCGTCACTAGCAACTTTTATTTTAAAAATGACACAAATACCCTTATGAGAGTATAAAAAGATGGTTCTTGTAACTAAGGAAATCTTCAAAGAAGTATAAAATTTTGGCTCATTTTCAAATATATATATAATTTAAATATTTCAAAATAGTATATAGTTCTCCATAATTCCGTAGTTCTTTTAATCAAGACTTCTCTGATACTTTCTCTCCAATCATTGGACAGCTAAAATATAGGGGTGTTGACTAAAGATCCACATATAATGGATGGTTGTGTTTCCCCACCAACATATTCTGTGTGGACCATTACTTTTGGAGACAAAATATTCTTATTGTGTTGACTATGAATTAGATAAAGAAAAATCAACTTGTTACAAATTTTTTGGAGCCGCAGTCTTTAACAACCATTGTTTACTGCTATCAACTACTCCAAATTACAACAATAAATTATATACATGGTGAATCATAATAGTTGTCCTCTGAATGAAGTAAAGCTACTGGAAAAGACTTGATTGAAAAAATTATGGAAACATTTATATTATTTTGAAATATTCAATTTTACTTATGCTTTTTTGAAGATAAGCTAAAAGTCTTATACATTTTTGAGAATTTTCATTTGATCAATGTAAACTGCTTTTTAAAAAAAATAAAAAATAACTCAATTCCCAATCAAAGAGATTATAAAATTCATTTCAACAAATCAAGAAAAAGATAAAGAAAAAAATGAAAAGATGATGAAGTCCTATTTTAACAACTTGTAATTGCACGAGCAACTTCTACAGGTGCTAGTCAATGGTATTTGTGACAAAAAGAAAAGAAGGACCTCGTTGTATCTGGAAAATGGAAAGAAGGTGAAGAAACCCACACAAATCATCATTTTGGAAAACAAATAATGGGAAGACAACAAGAATAATACCTCCACAGATAAGATGCTCGAATTTATGATGCTTCAATAAAAAAGAGCTTGGAAAACAACCTTTAGGACTACGTTGCAGATTGTTGAGGATGGAGTTAATGAAATTGCCAAACGGGAGAAAACCGCCAGGAGGAATAAATGGAAAATAGGGCTTCATAGGTTTTGTAAGGCTTAAATGAGCAACGACGTCGTTGCTCAATGAAAACTTTAATAAAAAAAAAAACGAAATTGGTCCCAGGGGACTACTTCCATGTAATATGAACTATTGGGGGGCTGTTTTGTTTAGTGACCATCTAAGGTGATTATTTGGATAATTTCCTCAAAAAAAAAAAAAAGGATAAAAGGAGATGGACTTGGAATAAAAATAAATGTTATAAAAACCATCAATTGAAGTCCATAACTGCTAATATCTCAATTGTCTTATTATCAAATTAATCACATATTAAACACATGATATGATCAATTTGGTGGTGAGCCCAATCCTGAATTGATTAAAATTTGTCCCACCTCCAATGTTCAAAGGGACCCTTTGATCATTGATCTTTACATTTATATGACGGCCACATTGATCCAATCTACAGGAAAGGCCGGAGAGAATTCTCTCAGACCTCTCCTCGAAGACCCAAATGCCAGTATTTTTGGGAGTTGCTATATGCACACCCACACTTGCTCGGTGCACATCCAAATATTTTAAGACCAACATACCCATCTGTGAAATGACGAAAATGGACATAACTAAAAGTTTTAAAGTCCTCCAATTGGTCTGTACACTACCATTAAAAAACTTGGGTTTTTCCTCCATTTTTCTTTCTCCCTTTTCCTTTTCCTCTTCCATGATCGTTCTCCTCCTTATTGACATAGCTATGTGCGTCCTAAAACTGACAAGAACATAGAGATCCTCTAGACCACTTGGAACAGGACCTGCCTAATAATCCTCAGCCACCCTCTCCTTTGGAATGATCAGTTGTGCCTCCTCATCAATAATATCATCATTTGTAGCCTCCTAAAGGCTACGTCCTCCTATAACTCTTCTATCGGATTCAAGAGTAGATCATGTTGCGCTTTGCATCTTCGCTCTAATGCTATTGGCCTATGACGCTCTAAGGTGGATGAGCTCGCAACACCACCACACGAGGTCGATGGACTACTAATAGCGCCTTCGTACCTTGATGTCGAAGAACTATTACATCGAACTCATCTTGGTGGCATGTCCTGAAAAATATATATATCATTTAGATTAGCAATAAGTAAACAAGCTCATTGATTGCAAAGTTAATTAATAGCGAACATAACTGCACAGAATCTCAGGGAACTGTACATCTGAAATTGCACGGATTTCATTACCCATTTATATCTATAACTGCACGGTTTTCATATGCCGAGCAAAAAAATGTTGCACGTCTACGAGTCACTTTGCACATTTGAATGTGCATGGATCTGCGTATCCGTACATAACGCGAACAATTTTTTTTTTTTTTGGGCTCCGTTCGTGATTTCCATTCCCCCCTCTCCCATCCAGACGTTTCCCTTCCAATTTCAACCCTCACTTTATTCCATTTGCATAGATTACAACCTTTCCTAAATATGATTATTTAGTTGGAAAAAAATTAATATAAAAGAAAAAAACAAGATTGGAAGAAGTTGAAGTTGGAGAGTTTACTCGTGGGAGAAGATAAACGATGCAGAAGCTTCGATGAAGAGGATGTAATGCTGGTTCTCTTTTTTGAGATGTTCTCACCGTGACTACCATTTTTTGAGAAGAAGATGAGAAGAGAGGAGAATAAAAAGATAGGAGAAAGAAAGAAGAGGAGAAGGGGGCAGTTGTGGAAATTTTCGTGGCGGGCTCTAGGGAAATGTATAGTTGATATTTTGAGTGTAGTGAGCTCAGAATGTAAGGTAGCGTTTGGTTCGCGTGAATGGAGGTCGGAATGGAATGGTCATTTCAACGGAATGACCATTCCAGCGTTTGGTTCGCCAAAAAGGGGCGGAATGGCTATTACCTCCGGAATCCCATTCGTTTATGTGAGGGAATCACAATTCCATCCAAGAACGGAAGGAATCACCATTCCATTCTTTTCTAACTTTTTGTTGAGACCAAAATACCATCGCTTATAATATTATTATTATATAATAATAATAATAATAATAATATCTTTTTCACCCAACCATTGTGGGGCCCACCCAAAATATTATAATAAAATATAATAATATATTATTATATAATAATAATAATAATAATAATATAATATCTTTTTCACCCAACCATTGTGGGGCCCACCCAAAATATTATAATAAAATATAATAATATATTATTATATCATAATAATAATAATAATATAATATCTTTTTCACCCAACCATTGTGGGGTCCACCCAAAAAAATATTATAATAAAATATAATAATATATTATTATATAATAATAATAATAATATAATATCTTTTTCACCCAACCATTGTGGGGGCCACCCATAATATTATAATAAAATATAATAATATATTATTATATCATAATAATAATAATATAATATCTTTTTCACTCAACCATTGTGGGGCCCACCCATAATATTATAATATAATATAAGAATATGTTATTTTGAGAAGTTGCAAAATTTTTCACTACCTTTGTGGGGCCCACCCCAAAATATTATAATGCAAACTTTTTCACTACACATTGTGGGGCCCACCCCCAAATAGTATAATATAATATAATAATATATTATTATGAGAAATTACAAACTTTTTCACTACACCTTTATGGGGCCCACCCCCAAATCATCCACCACAAACAATGCAAATGTGACAGTAGAATCTAACAATGGTATTTTGATCAATCTTATGTAAATTTGATTCCATTCCAGGCAACATTCCAGCGTACCAAACGCAGGAATAGGAATCAGAATTCCATACTGGGTTGATTTCTTAGCATACCAAACGCTGAAATGGAATTTACTATTTCTGCCTCATTTCATTCCATTGTCATTCCGGTCTCCATTCCATTTCTGCCTACAACTATTCCAGCGAACCAAACGCTACCTAAGTAGGCTGACAACTCACGTGGGTGCATTTAGAATTTCTCAACATCAAGATTGAAACCATGAACCCCAGCCAACAAGATACATAAAATCGATTACGCCATCTCAAAAGTCAGTCAATGAGGAGGGTTGAGGAAGCAGAAAACCATTTGTTTTACTATTGTCCTACTCCAATCCAAGGACCGAAGAAGACAGTTGGGATGCCGAACTTCGTGCATGCTGGAGAGAGAGGGAGAGAGGGAGAGAGAGAGAGAGAGAGAGAGAGAGTATTACAGGCAAAATTTGAATGATTTTGTGTCCACTATTGGCATTTAGATGGAGTTAAAAAGATTCAAGTAAATCAATTTACGTGGTGATAAAAAGATTCACTCTGTTTTCCCTTTTTCCTGATGTCCTATTTGAATGAATGCCCCAGAGAACTGCTCTATCCCGCACAACCTGTTTGACGAATCACCAAAGAGGGACAACATGAGGCTCTGATACCAATGGCTAATGGTGGAGGTCATTGGCCAGTCCTAAATTCTTACTGATTGTGTTTTGCGACAGCAGCAATAAGAGGTTGGGTGAGGAAAGATGCAATAAAGAATATAGGCTTGTTTGCACAAAGGCTTTCCAATGTCGCTAATACTTGCTTGGAAGGGCTTCTTGCTTTAACCATAAAAGGTGTGCGCGCGCTTTGATCTCCTTGTTCAAACAAATTCTAAATTAGTTTAGGAACTTTTTCTATGAATTAACATCTCAAATGGAAAAATCTTCTATAGGTAGTTTGGGCTCTACCATTGGGGCAGAAGTGTTTTGACGCAAGTAGTCATGTCTATCAAAGCAATTATGAACCAAAACACAGCCAGTCATGAAAAGGTGATAACCACTTTGCTCTAAAATCTATCCTTTTTAGGTTCTCTTTCTTTATACCACTTTCATTTTCAAGCATTCATGAGTTCCAGATCTATAGTCTCCACTTTCTAGACATGCATCTAAAAGTTGATTGAAACCTGTTTCATTAGTTCAACAGTGAGCAGTGTCGATTTAATTTAAGTCAACTCCTTTTTTTTTCTTTTCTTACTTTAAGAACAGAAGCATGTTATGTCGTGGCTGTTGTCTCACCAATACTTCTATGGAAACTGTTTTAAATTTTATTAACTGATTTTCTATTGTTCTTCTGTTTTAAAAAATTTACCTGATCCACTCTTAATGTTATTTGCCTCTATTTATTTCTTTTGTATGATAAGTAAGTAGCCTAATTGGGTTGATAGGATTTTCTAGGGTCTGAATGTGTTTGGGGTTTTCTTTCATGTTCCAGCTCTTTTTCTTCTTTGGTTTAAGCTTTGGGAAGTAATATCATGCCTTATGTTTTTGCTTTTCTTTTTATGTTTATTGGATAGAGGAGACTAATTCAATGGTTCTTATCTATTAGAAACAGAGGGCTGGGAGCCTATATATCATTCTGCTCCTCTTAGAGAGAGCTATCACTAACATTTTTTTCTTTTTTGACGGGATAGTTTTGGGGTTTCATGGGAGATGGCGAAAACACATTTCATAAATATTTCTGTGTTTGAATGGTTACTTCTTTATATTAATTGTAAACAATGATTAAATATTGTTATTCCATCATAAATCTCTACACTTGATTTAACTCTAGCTACATAAACCTTAAGTATATATTATTCACTCACTGCTATGATGTGAGAAATTGGAATCGACCCACCCTGTCTGTGGAAAAATGAATGTTTTTCTACTTTTGGTATTAGGATTTAATCTACAAAGGCAGAAAGATTGTTTCCTTTATAAGAGTATAGTATTTAATGGTTTGCTCTTCATATGAAGCTTTAATCCAGTTTATTGTGTTTCCTTCACGAGGGTAGATTATTTAATGACCCCATTTGTTGGCAGTAGAAAAATGGAGGCTAGATCAAGATCTTGGCTGAAGTTCTATCTGTGGTCCTTCTCATATGGATTTGATGGCCACTCTAAGTACATATTGAATGGTTTTAAGTTTTATGATCACTTGCTTTAGATTTATGTTATATTAAAAATATGCAGTTTTTAAGCACTTACAACAATTTTCTGTACAAGTATATTGGTGTCCACTATTCTGTTTTGTAGTTGGTAGCATGTGATGCTTCTAGCCAATTTTATAAGGAAATGTTATTCTGTTCGAGAATGCATGTTCTACAGTTCCTTCTAATTTTGAGTTGCATTAAATGCATAGCTTTCTTTATGAGATATTTTTTGCTTAAGCTCTTTCAATGCATCAAAAAACTTTAGTAGCCCCATGTGAATTAGGTCTCTCTTATATCTAGCCTTTAATTGATCATGTGAATTTCTGATCCAATGGGCTGAGAATAGCCTAACTTTGAGGCCATCAGGTTGTGGCATAACGCACAAAACCTCTTGTCGTTCAAACATATCATAAATCTTCAGTAAGCCCAAATGAATTAGCACTTCCCCCAATTTGAATTTCAATTGATCATGTGAATTTGGGCACTCTGGCTTCATCTAACCCACTAAGAATAGTCCAACTTTTCTATCATGTTGCTCCTAGAACCGTTTTGGGCTTGCACTTGTTCAAGTATTTGAAGACCGGATTTTATTGGTGGAAAGGAGACAATTTTTGTTGATTTTGCAGGTGGACGTACCATTTCATGGGCTATGTTTATTGGCACTGGGTTGGAACCATCTATACAAAAATAACAAGGTCTATTTCTGTTGCAAGCTACGATCATGGCCGTTGTTGATATCTTTTGGAAAGCTTGATCTAGGTACTTGTTGGAAATTTTCTTCCATTATTTATGCTGCATTTTTTTCCATCTATTTTCAAATTACATGGAAAATTGTTCGGCTACCATGGCTGAACAATACACTCATTTGCTCGGCCCTGCATGGCCGAATGTGAGAGGGACAACGATTAGGGAGGAGAGAGAGAGAGAGAGAGAGAGAGAGAGAGAGAGAGAGAGAGAGATGGCTCGGGCAGTAGTGGGAGCCGGGCGGAGTTGGGCGGCGAGAGAGGGAGAGAGACAGGGAGAGGGCGGGTGGAGGTGGGAGACTAGGGAGTTGTGGGCAGAGCAGGGAGAAGGAGGGGACGGGGGTATTTTGGGAATGCCCTAGAGGGGTTCCATGGTCGGTTGTGCAAACTGCAACGGAGTAAAGAGAGATGTGCATATACCATTTTTATGGGAAAACAACCCCATTCATGGTGAACATTACTTTTTAACCCAATGGCATCACTTTCCCTTTCCGCGGAGGAGAAAGTAACAAAGCACTTGGGAACGTTACTCTCAATCTTACATGGCTGCTTCTTCTTCTTCCCTTGAATTGTCTGTTTTCATAAACACCAACCTTGGAACCCATTTAGCCATGGCTGTGTCTCCCAACATTGCAGCAGGTGATCTCAAAAGTAGGTGAAAAAAAGCAATCTTTTCTGCTCCAGTATCTTCTAATCGGTTGATTATTTTCTGTTCTTTTTAATCTCCGATTCTTGGTTCAAACACCATAGCTTTTTGTTGATTGATACCCTGTATTTCAATGATAATGGATAGTTATCTCTATTTCTTGACATGGTTTATTGCTAATTTTTCTTATTCTGATTTCTTTTGGGTGTTTAAGGGTTTTCTTTTTTCATCTCATTCTGTTATTTGTTTATGAAAAGAAGGGGTTCTTGATGCACTTTTTGAGATGGGTCATTACTATTCTATCTTATTTTGCTTTCCATAGAGAACTATGGAGATTTCAAGGGTTAGATATATAATGGGGAAGTCGATTCATTGCTATTTTGTATGATTAGAATTTAGAAATAGTGTTGGGTGACATGGAGGTAGTATATAATGCTTGGTTTGAACCTGCCTTTCTATACAAATGGGTTCTACCTTTCAAAGAATGAGAAAGATCCTTTGGTGGGACCTACTATGAATGAGGGTGTGTTGCCGAAGACAACATTTGCAGTCTGTGAACGGGTTGTCAAAGAAACAATAAGCAAATGGTCCATATGCAATATGAAAAGCCAGTTGTTCCAATGGCTAGAACTATTCAATGGCTTTGGTATTCTTTTTATCACCTATCTATGTTCAGGCCCACCAGATAATCAATGTGGATACTGATATGTGGCCATATCTGCAGTGAATATTTGCGCTGTGAGCCTCATTAGATAATCCTTGTCCTTTGAGGCTTTGCAAAATATGAGTTTTAAGCATGGGAACAAGAGGCTCATGGATAGTGATTGAGACTTTTGAAGATCACTGACTTGGTGAGGCACTTGGTGGATGGGCCATTTCTTGACTTGGCAAAGCACTGATTGGTGCTTGAAGCCTTTGAATATCATTTGGTCAACTTTGTGTTGATTAATTATTTTTGGCTCATTTATCTGAGACTCTCCCAATCAAACAATGACAGCATTCGCCGGCGCCGTTGGTGGCCTGCGCAGCTAAACATATCCAAACCAACTTAAATGAGTCTTTCTTAATTTATCATCTATTGATACTTCCCCTAAATAAAATATGAATTTCAGGTTCCGAATGTGAAGAGCAGATATCTGATTTCTTTTTGGAAAATGCTGAATAAATTCTAAATTTAAGTTTCTGCATGCTGTAGTATATCTATTTTTTATAATATACTTTCAGAGCTAAACTATTGACTAATTGTTGCATAGGCAAGTTTAGGAAGGAGCACTACCTTTGCTTTCCGAATCTTGGAAAGATCAGAGCCCACGCATTGATGGTATGACATTTTGCCCCTTTCCATTTGAGACTTCTGTAAACCCAGGATTTAAGGAGTAGGATTTTGTGGCCATCCTCAAATACATCAGCTTCAGCCTCATTGTTTTGTGGGTTGCTTGATACTTTTTGGAGTTACTGCAAATCTAAAAGGTTAAAGCTGAAACGGGATCCTATAAGTCCTGGTACTTGAAAATGTCAGGATATTCAGTAGTATTGAATCCAAACGAGCCCTGTGGTTCACATGGATTTTAGATTTCAAGATTAACAGGTTCAATTAATTGCTACCCTATTTATTTATTTATTTGATTCCTATAGGTGAAATGTAAATCATGTTTCTACCACATTCAAGATTCAGTTCCCATAAAGAATTTCTTTGAAGGATTAAAGGAGGATTGGTTTCTGCGACTCGATGCAACATACATTGAGCATGTGCGGTATCTGGTGTGGCACCCATGACTAATACCATCATTACCAAGCAGATCAAACCATCCTGGCAAGCCTTTTGTAACAAGTGCTGGAGGAATTCAGAAATTTGCAGAACAGGGTTCTCCTGTAGGAAGAGAATGCTTCAGACTCACTCCTAACTCTCTAAGTGACTATTGTGAGAAAATTATAATCCCAAGTCCTCCTTTCCAGAAGTCAAGAGAATTGAATCATATGCCTTTACCTCAACATGGGGACCATGGATATTTGGGAGGCAAACTGATTGACTCCAATTACTGAAACTCCAAGGAGCAAACCTGAAAGAAGTGAGGTTGGAAAACGTTTCCTCCTTGCTGCAAATGGGCTTCGGATTTCGGCCAGCAAGTAAAAACCGGACACCCAATGTTGTTCTAGAATAACAAAGTTATCCTTAAACAACTCATTTGCACTTGGTAGAAACGTGTTTGATATATGCAATTTTGATGATGTTGATATTGTTGATGGCAATTTTCTCATCTGAGACTTACTGATGACGGGTTCAGTTTGTTTCAGGGCATTGTCTGAAAACCTGCATACTGTGTTATGTTTCTTTTCAACAAATGGTACTTACGAAAATATGCTGGGAATATATGGGAGATGAGACTTCAATGAAGATGATGATGCAGGGAAATAATAGGGGGTTGTCACTATCATTGTCATCAAATATATACATGGTAGCAAAAGGAAAAAACAAAAAAAAAAGAACTTGGGTTGTCATACCAAAATTTTACCTACGTCCAATGCTGAACTGGTATTTGCATATGGTAGTGACAATGTAGCTCCTGGATTTGGTTAAGTTCGTAGGGTTTTAGTATGTATGTGCTTATGGGTCTTCCAACAGGGATTCCAGGCCGTGATGACACCAAGTGTCACAAATTGTTCAATTTTTCAAACATTCTTGACGATAATATAGAGTATTAACAAATATTTCGAGAGGAAAATTTAAATGTGCAGGAACAAAAAACAATCTTGCATCTGCTGCTATGAAAAACAGCTTGTATTTTCAATGTTCAGTCATTGATATGTATGAACAAATTTTCTTGACGTGTTTCACCCATAAAGAGCATAAAAGAATTTTCGAAACCAGATAATCTATCATGTGTGAAAGACTTGTCATGTTGATTTCTGAATTGATGGTAGTTATCATAATCTATCATGTGTGAAAGACTTGTCATGTTGATATCTGAATTGATGGTAGTTATCACAGGTTGTAGCAGAAGTATGATTAGGACACCTACTTCTAGTTTCTGTATATTGTTCAGTGATTTATTCCTCTATTGCAGTAGATGCAAAACTTTGTCTATATCTATACTTGCATCTCAAAGGATGATACTAGTTGTAAGTGTACCATGGTTTACAAATTAAGCTCGAATGCGGAATGCTTAAGCACCAACACTCTCGCAGCCTGACCTTTTCAGACTCTTTATTTATTTATTTTTATTTATTTTGATCTTTTAGCTTGCCATTCGATCAAAACAAAGCCCATGTGAATCAGCAGCCCACATATTACATGAATTTGCGTGATATTCAACATTCGTTTGAAGTCACTTCTTATGGTGATTGTACATGTTTTCTTTGGTTGAAGCAGGTAAAACCAATTGTGAATATTGAATGAATTGGTGGAGGCACAGTTTAGAGATGCGCGTTTTGATTCACCAAGAAGCGAACCACAGGTGCAAAATTGTTACTAGCGTCATTTATCTTATAATTAAGGCAGTTTGGCAACCTCCGCTGATTCCATGGCTGGGTCTGTAATTTTTTTTTTGTGTATTGCTAGAGAGGAGAGTGCACAATTCAACATAGAAACTACAAGGTTGACCTCTCCTGGGACTTTAAAATCCTAGAAAGCAAGGATTTTGACTAGAAACTTTCTTTTTTTTTTTTAATTGCGGAGATGTAGTTATTGCACTGTCGTGCCCCAGTAATTACTCATCATCACACCCCCTGGGTGAGGGTGCAAATGCATTAATTTACGTTTAAAAAAACATCATGGCTCTATGTATATATCTTTTATAACATTTTGGGTGGCACAATGTTGGTGTTGTGTAAACTGACACTTAAAACCATAGTTATAACTTTTTCAAATTATGGTGTCGAGCTTTCATGTGTCTCAACCCATCAGTTTAAACTCGCATTTAGTCCCCTCAATTCTTCATGTACTTAATTAGGTTTTTAAAATTTCTTTTTTTTAAATGGGATTTTTTATACTAATTTGTTAATTTTTTATATTTGCAGCAAAAATATTATATTTAACAGTCACAAGTTTCCGCAGGTACCCCTTTTTAAATGTGAATATGAAGGAAGACAAAATGGTTGCTCAAGTCGTCTTGGAAATCTTACCAAGAAAAATAAAATCTCTTGACAAAAGTTCTTTGGTTGGGGTCATGAGCTTAATGTGTTATATTTATCAATCATGGCTGGATCTTAAAGTAAATGGGGGGATTCGGTGAAAGGTCCCTCAAAGTGTGACTTTGTTGCAAACAGTCCACAAAGAAAAGTCATTCAGCCAAAGATCCTCTAACAAATTCCCATACTGATATGTCTAATTTACCCTTTCTTTAAATCATATCCCATGATTGGTGGGATATCCCATTAATAATAGCCAACTACCACTTAATGGTCCACGATTAATGGAATCTCATTAATTAGATTTTCAAATAACTTCTAAAAACACACAAATAAATTTCAAAATAACGAAAATAAAGTTCAAAAAACGCAAATAAATTTCAAAAAATGCAATAAATTAAAAAAAAAGCAATAAATTTCAAAAGAACGTGGATAAATTAAAAAAGACACAAATAAATTTCAAAAAATATAAATAAATTTCAAAAGATGAAAATCAACTTCAAAATATCCAAATAAATTTCAAAAGATCCAAATAAATTTCAAAAAAATATAAATAAATTTCAAAAGACTCAAATAAAATTTAAAAGACGTAAATAAAATTAAAAGACGCAAATAAATTTAAAAAAGCACAAATACATTTGCCAAAACTAAGATAACTCAATTTTACAAATTAGTGAACAATGTGGCAAAAAACTCAAGTCTTTTTTGTCAAAAACTCAGTTAAATTTATTTCAAAAAATACAAATAAATTTCAAAAGACGCAAATAAAATTCAAAAATACAATTAGATCTAAGAAAATACAAATAAATTTGCTAAAAACACATAAAGATTCGTTCAAAAACTTAGTTAAATTTTTTTAAAATGGAGATAAATTTGTCAGAAACTCACCCATTTTTTTCAAAAACTCAAATAAATCTATCAAAAACTCATATAGATTTGTTTATAACTCAGATAGATTTGTTTCAGAATTCAGATAAATAGCCTAAAATTCAGATATATTTGTCCAGAATTCAGATAAATTTGTCCAGAACTCAGATAAATTTGTTCCAGAAGTCAGATAAATAGCCAGAAATTCAGATAGATTTGTCCAGAACTCAGATAAATTTGTTCCAGAAGTCAGATAAATAGCCAGAAATTCAGATAGATTTGTCCAGAACTCAGATAAATTTTTTCAGAACTCATATAAATTTGTTCCAGAAGTCAGATGAATATCCAAAAACTTAAATAGTTTTGTCCAAAACACAAATAAATTTGACAGAAAATACAAAACTCAGATAAATTTAACTTTGACTGGAATGGGGATGGACTTCTGGAACGAGCTAGGTCGAACCTGACTGGAACCAACCCGCCCAAACCGACCCGAACACAACCCGGAACCAAACCCAAATTGGTCTTCTTCCCCAAACAGAACTGGTTCTTTTTCCTTAGGTTTCTGTAACGAGAAACGATGAAAACGCTGCCCCTTCCTTGAATTTCTTGAAATATTATTTCCAAGAAAACCCAAACCCAAATATTGAATTTCTAAACTTTTGAAAATCTCCAACAGTTGTGGGGCACGCGACTTCACGTTATACTTTCGGCAGAACGACAACCTATCAAAGAAAAAAAAAGTCATACCTCTTCTTGACAAATCTCGTATTCTTGACAAATCTCGTCACACCTCGTTACAAAAAATATACAAAGCTCGTCAAAAATATACTAAAGTAGCCCCACTCAAAGCTTTGAAAAAAAATCATAGACAACGCTTGAGAAGTTGCATGGAACGTCAGCTCTGACCCACCGTCATCAGAAATATAGTAAGAAACCTTGTTAACATCATATTCATATGCCCTGAGAGACAAAGGTGTGTCGGCTACTGACGCGGGGGCTCCCTATCAAGATCGACAGTGCAAATTATCTTGTCTGCCGAGCGTTTGCAACTTCGGATTTCTGTACAAATCTGATGAGTGTGGCCCTCTCGAGATTGAAACCGATCTCTCTCATGTTCCTGCAATAAAGATCCATGTGCAAAAGTCTGGATAGAAAAAGAAGAAGAGGGAGAATGAAAGATTTAAAATTCAAAATTTAAAATTTTATGCCGAATCAGTTAAAAGGGCAAATCAGTCATGAAAATGTATGAGGTGGCATGTCTAGGGACCTCTCTCCATGAGATGACGTGTCTAGGGACCTCTCACCGAAATATGTCCAAGCTACATGGACTACAGGCTTTAGAGGAAACGTTGATGGACTGGAGGCCTTACAAGTCCTATATGAGGGAGCTTTCGCTAATTATCTCAAGTAAATGACACACAAGAAAACAAACAAAACGGGAGGAAGGTTTAGGCATACTTGTAAGTTGTAAGTATGCTTGAACTTTTGTGGATATAATATTCAAGATGAGGGCCTAATCTTCTTTGAGGCACCGCCCCTTATACCAGGTATAGTGACTTCTTATTTGCCAAGTTGAGATAATGCTAGAAGGGTCCGATTGTTTTTATTTATAAACATTAATGTGAATTTGAACACGTGCAACTTATATGAGTATTTCAATTAGGATGGCCGGAATGGAGAAATAGAATTTATATAGCCAACCCAAAACAACTTTGGATTTAACATGAATGTGGTTATATGCCAGTATTGACTATTAGATGATTAAAAAGCACAATCAAGCAGCCATCCATGGCTAGTCTAGTTGGCAAGTTACTTGCAAACAACTTGAGAAGAGACATACACCATTATAAACAAAAATTTAAGTTTTCAACATAAAGAATAATGTTTTTAGAAAAAAGAAAAATCATCAAGCAACTAGAATGAAATATGTTTTTATTTTTTATTTTTTTTATACTCCTAATGATTTTCATCTGCAAAAAGTGAAGTTGTTCAAGAGAAAAACTTTAAGCATTTAGTTAGAATTTAGTGCGTTTTGAACATATAATTTTTCACATATGGTGCATCCACTTTTCAACAAGGACAAGCATGAAAATGAGCTATCATTTTCTAGATTCTAACAAAAGCTAGTTAAGATGAGGAGTGAGGAAAAATTAAAAAATAATGTAGAAGAGGAAAAAGTCCGCAAAATCGGTTTTCCGTGACTATTATACAATTGTGCCCTTAATTCTTTTAATTAAAAATACAACCACCTCAAAAAATGAACCAAAAAAAAAAAAAAAAACACACTTGAATAAAACTAGAGGATTTTACCGGAAAAAATACTTAATCCGCATGTGGCACCCGATAAAGCACATTAGATGTTGTTGCACCAATTAGAGCAATTAGGCCAAAAAACCCTTCTTTTTTTACCAATTTGATAAGTGGTCGATGCCGACCTTAATTTACACTACCATGAAAAGTTACAACTCTGTGCGAAAAAAATAAAAAACCTACATCGGCACCAACCTTATTTTTAATTAGTGAGGTCAGTACCGACCCTGCATCAAATATATAATAATCCTTGTTTAACTGCATATATTTACCAATAAGTTAAAGATTGCCAATGTAAAACTTAATTTTTAGAAACTAATGTTTACACAAAACATCAAAACCAAAGGAAAACCAAGATTCCACAGCAAGAGATGACAATCCAATGATTCCATATTAAAAAAAAAAAAATTCCAAACCAAATATCCTGTTCCTTTCATTAGTCAATGATGACAACGTCCATGGGCAGTAAAATTTGTTTTCATTCTATGGATGAACCTAAGATTCAATTTGGTATTGTTTAATGAATTATAGATCCAACTTACTAGTAAAAATGCACTCCTTATTTTGTTAGTTAAAGGTCTCAATCTTAGGTTTTGAAAGGCATTTGAAATTTTCATAGTTAAACTATTCTCATATATATATATATATATATATATATATATATATATTGGGTACTACATGGTAGGCTCAGACCCACACATATGTTCCAACTTCTAAGCAAGTTTTGCCGCACTTTGGGGAAATTATTAAAGCAAATTAATTTGACCCTATTTTTGCAAATTGGATTTTAGAATTTTCTCTATAAAGGAGTTAAACATGTTCATAAAAAGGCTAAACCTCAATTAAAACCTCCAAATACCATTTAGTTACCTGTGACTTAAGACTTTATTCACATGTAGTGCCTATCACATTTGTATCACGTTTGTAATTGACCCGTGAAAAGCAAACTATCAGTAAAATCAAAACTGCTTTATGAAGCGAACTACTTCTAACACCTTTTTTATTATAAGCGATCGATTGATATCCCCCATCCATCTTGGAGAGATCTCTTATTCCTCACAACTAGGGGTGTAAAAAAAAACCAGAAAACCGTCTAACCGAACCGAACCGAACCGAACCGCGGTTAATAACCGTATTTCACGGTTCGGTTACGGTTACGGTTAATGAAATCCAAAAACCGCATGGTTCGGTTCGGTTACGGTTTTCCATAATAATTCACGGTTATTAACCGAACCGAACCGTATCATACGGTTTGGTTAACCGTATGCGGTTAACCGTACCGTTTACAAATAAAAGAAAAAAATAAGAAACCGTATACGTACGGTTAACCGTATAATAAAGATTTCTAATCAATGAGATTTTTATTCAATTGCTCCTTATGTGTCATTTTACCTTCAATCATTCACATTTATTCCCTTATTTTCCACGGTTATTAACCGTAACCGAACCGTTTAATACGGTTAACCGCGGTTACGGTTTCCACGGTTTTTGTATATACGGTTACGGTTACGGTTTTTAAAGGTTATTAACCGCGGTTACGGTTCGGTTAACGGTTTTCCCAAATTAACCGGTTAACCGAACCGTTACACCCCTACTCACAACCTTTGCAGCAGCAGAACGCTCCTCCCCGACTTGTCTTCTCTCAAGCTCTCTATCTTCACAAAGCCTCAGTCGGTATGAAATGAACAAGGGTGATTCTAAACGCACCCTCATGATGTGCTGTGCACATCCACATCCTCTTACGTGAACAGTATGGGAGGGTGCATTTAGAATCACCTAATGAACAACGAGTAAGAAGCTGTAAATCTCATGGCATCCTCTAGATAGAAGTCGTAACTCTCTTTTCCGCAGCAGAATTTGCATCTAAGAACAAGAAAATAAAAATCCTAATAATGGCATTGATTGCCATGGCATAATCACTTCATCTGTGCGGGCTCGTGCATATCTCACCCTACACTTTCTCATCGGTTTTGGGAGTCATCTGGTATGAAATCAAATGGTATCTTTTTTCGAATTTCAGTCTTTAAGAATTAGGTCTTTTTTAAACATAATCAGGGGTATTTATATATATATATATATGTAAGGGAAGGGAAGCAATTTGATCAATGCTACAATCGAAGCCCGTATCACTTCCAAGAATCTCATCAGGTGTGTATTTTTTCCTTTCTTTTTCTCCATTTATTGATATTTGTTCCCTTAGTTTGTACCACATTGTGGATTTAAAGTTCTTGATGTAGGTGGAATTTTTGCTTGCTTTTCATAATTTCTCCATATTTGTCCGGTCAATGCCTGCTTTTGCTCCGATCATTCCTATAAGATGTGCGAGGGTCGAAAGACTTTCTTGCTTGAGTTTGAATTGACGTTCACTATAAATGTTGGTTTGTTATTGAGATTTGTTTGAGAAATCTCTGCTTATCATTTAGGATTTCGGTGTTTTGGTGGTGATAAATCAAAGCAAATTTGTTAGGTCTTGGTCTAGAGATATTTCTTATAGGTCGAAGCCATGTTATTTCTTCTAGGTTAAAACTGTTATGATATCACATTTCATACTAAGGAGTATATTACTTTATTCGGCTGGTACTCTGCATCTTGTCCAGATTCCATGCATGCAAAAGAATAAAATGGGGTTGGTGAAGAGAAGCCAATATCCAATTGCAACCCTATTTGCAGTCATGGTGCAAGAGAATGCAGAGTTGCAACAGGGGAAGTTGGACGACCGAATGGGAGTCCAAACACCATTGTCTTCTTGTCTTTCAATCCCTTTTTTCTCCTTTGCGAATCCAAATAAATCTCTACAACTGTTGTTATTTCCATCTCCTGCCCAGAATCTCTGGTTATTTTTTTTTAGTTTATATCTTAAGGCGAACGGACCATAGTTTCTATGTGGATCCTGCTCTCACATGTGTCTTTAAACCCAAATGTATCCCCAGAGCATGTTGTTTTGTTGTCTGGATTCTGAGAAGTGTAAGACTTTCATATTTTCTAGTGCATTTGATCCAAAGGCAATATCGCCAGGTTTCCACCTTCCATCAACTATAGCAAATTCAAAATCCTTAATCTGAATATTTTTATGTTGCAATATACTGAGATTCTTAATGCCAATTTGAAAATATCTAACCATTGAAAGATTTGCATATTAGTTTTCTAAATCCACCTTTTAGTCCTCTCATGTCCTAGAAAAAACTGCCTCAAGAACAAATCTCTATATATTTATCCAATATCTAATCAAACTTATCACCCAAATTGCTCTTCAAAGGCTTTAGTTAGATTGTGGCTGCTAATGGAGAGTACTTGAATTGAGAAATATAATCAAATTTATCACCCAAATTGCTCTTCAAAGGCTTTAGTTAGACTGTGGCTGCTAATGGAGAGTACTTGAATGGAGAACCTGTTGTGGATGATGCTGATGTTACTGTTATCTACATAAAAAAGAACAGATATGATCCAAATCATCATCCATTGAGTGGAGTGGAATATAGGTTGATCATATTAAATTGACAATGTAATCTCTTTTAGATTGTAAAAGCTCTTTGAAATCCAAATTGGCTCTATTTTTCTTTGGAATTGGTGTTTGAAGTTGATGAATTTCAGTTCAATTGGTGTTCTGCAGCTAAGTTGTTACAATAGATTCTGCATATATGATTGATCAATGTGAAAGATTGAATCACCGGGATCTTTATGGGGAGGTTCTTTTAGGTGTCATCCACTGATGAGGAGGCCCAAAGATGATGAATTTTTAAATTAGCTCTACTAATATGTAATGGGTATTTAATCATACAGATCCGAGAGTAGTATACTCTCCTCAAAATTGAGCTGTACTAGGTATGCTCCACATATTTTTCCCCTTCATCATTCCTCCAGAGTTCTATATAGATAAGAAATCAACGAATTGATTTTGACCTTTTGAAATTTATTTTGACCCGTCAATGCATGCCTCCTTTCCCACGTATTTCATCAACACAAAGATGGTTCTTCTTCCCTTTTATCTCTTTGTTGCGGAGGGCAGTTACTTTTTTTTGGCAAGCTAAATGATGGTAGGGCGGTTACTTAACATCATGAAAATGGGCAGTTTCCATCTCTTCAAATTGTTGGATGAGTTGGCAAGGGTTTAATAGACACTCCACAAAATGGCTCCTTCTAAAAACGCATCCTTCAACCCTATATATCAGGAAGAAAAAATCTTCTATCAACTCCAAATTTGGAAGGTAATCAAATCTCTGTCTAGAGTGATTCATATCCTAAATGAGTATAACTTCATTTTAAGCAATCCAACTTCTATTTGTATACATTATTTTCGTATTAATAAAGACCCATCTCTTCATCTGTTTTTTTCTTTTCTTATGCTCTATTAAGTTTGCTGATGTTTTTGTCTTTGTTCTATGCGCTGACCAAAGTACATTTGTACAGTACTGTGATGCTTCTATATCCCTCTACAAGGATAATCTCATATATGGTTTTGAATCTATTATGGTTCATCAACCTTAGATTTGATTTTTTTAATTTTTTCTCTGGGTGCAGTAACTCTCTTGCAATGGCCTTCTTCAAACAATCTATCATCTCAATACCCAAACTCTCTCTTTTATCCTTCCTCTTCTTGAGCACCTACGTGTTTTTTTTTTCCTTCCTCTTTTTACCTCATGTTTTCACTCTCCTTATGCCAGTTTTCTAGGGTCTTGGACTGGGAAAGTTTATGGTTTTTTAAAGAAGTGGAGGGATGAGTGGTGGATGGGAAAGAAAATCCCCAGCCATTCAAAGATTGGACCATCTCCCCTAATGGTGCGGTCTCTCTTGATATTCAGTAGTTGTCCTTCTTTTTCACTTTTTCGTAAATTTTGTTTCGCAATTATACAAAAAATTGAAAGATTTATATGACATTTTAAATAATTATTTTATATATGAGTTGTATTGTCCTATCTACCTTTAATTTATATATATATATTTAAAAAATCTTTTAAGGCAAAGTTACGGTAGCAAAAGTGGTAATACACAATGCAATCATGTGTTACATTCCCACCCATCTCGAGTACCCCTTTTTATTTTAAAATGAATAAAAACCAACATGACCAACACCAATTATAGGGTGCATTTGGCGTCAGACTTTTTAATATATCTATTTTTTGTCATTTGATTTTCAGTTTTAACCTCTATTATCTTGCTTCTTTTCAAGACTACTATAGAATACAAGATCAGTATTTATTTGCTATTAGATTTGTTATCTTTTTATCATCTGTTTTAAACGACATTTTAAATAAATTAGAGGTATTGCTCAATTCTTTGCACAAATTTCATTTTTGTGGTGATCTTGAAATACGTAAAGTAATGTTCTAGAATTTGAAGAGCTCTAGGTTTCGGGGCATTACAAAGTGGTAATAGAGCATAGTCTTGGGCAATATAAAAGACTTAGCAACCCTAGGATATATGGTGAGACTGAAAAAGTCTTAAAGTATTAGCCTAGGATTTCTATACGAAATTATGTGCCATGATGGACGAGATTTTTAAGTGTTCTTATTTATTTAGTTACTTATTTATTTTAGTTACTTATTTATTTTAACAGAAAATCTGAAATATTACTTATCAGCTTTGTATCTATTCATGATTTGTTGGGGTTTGTATGATTGGATTTCGAGGCTTTTGTTAGTTTATGCTGGATTGCCCATAACTGTAAAGAAATTTTCTGAATGACACCTTCATTCTACATTTCTTAATGACAAAGCTCAGTACTTTGAGAGTTTAAAGGATACCTTTCGGCAAAGGCTTTCTGGTTGGAAAAGCAAATTTCTTTCCTTTGCGAGGAGAGCCATCCTTGTTAAGCACGTGCTCCAAAGTCTTCCTATCCACATCCTTGTTGTTCTCCCCATTCCTAGCTCAGTTTGCATTTTCCTGGAGAATTGGATTAGGAACTTTCTCTGGTCTGGGGACCAGATAAATCAAAAGGGAGTCTTCTTAACTGGAACACAGTCTATAAGCCTAAGTCAGAAGGTGGACTGGGCCTCCGTCGTATTAAGGACCTGATCTTTGCCAATTCGGTTAGGCTTGGGTGGGCTGCTTTCTCCTCTACTTCCGTGTGGGCTAGCTGGTTTAAAGCTAAATATTTCAAGGGTTTTTCTCCATGGCATCCTATCTCCCTAATCTCTGGTTCTTGCATCTGGAGACCTATCAAGAGAAGCTCTCAATTCCTTTTTCAAAACAGCCACTGGCTTTTAGGAGATGGGAAAAGCACGAGCTTCTGGCACGACAAATGGCATGGCCCTCTCTCCCTGGCGCAGATTTTTCCTGAGGTAAGCTTTCCTTGGTCAGATTCTGTGCATGCTATTTTGTCTAATCATCAGAGGCTTCCAAGTCTTCCTTTTCCTCAGCAGGTGGTCTCCTTCTCCTCCTCCCTCATAGCTTCTTCTCCATTGTTGATGAGCCTGATCAGCTGATTTGGTCAAGCTCCAACTCCATCCATCTCTCTTTTGCTGCAGCCTGGGAGTCCATCAGATCTAGAAATCTCCCTAGAGTTTGGTCCAAGTTTGCCTGGAACAGTCTTCTCAAGCCTTCCACTGCTTGTTTTGCTTGGAAATTGTTCCATAACAAGCTCCCCACCAATGCCTAGGCCCAATCTATTGGAGTGCATCTGGCGTCTTCTTGCTATCTATGTGGCACTCATCAAGATTCTGCTTACCTTATGTTCTACCTCTGCCCCTTCGCCTCCTCCTTCTTGGCCTGGTTAGAAGCTAAAGGGAATTTCAAGTTTCTCCTCTCCAGCTCTGTCTCCTCTAAATGTGACTCTTTCTCTTCCAACTCCTACTTTAGAGCTAAGAAAGGTCTAGGTGCACTCTTCATCATTGCCATTTTCAGTATTTGGAAGGTTAGGAACCTGGCTATCTTCAACAACAAGGCTCCTTCTCTGAACTCTGCTATTAATTTCTTTTTGGCAGATGCTTCTTTTTCTCTTAGCAAATTGTCTACTTCTTTTTCCAGTCATATTTTAGATTCTTTCTTCACTCTCTGTAATCAGCTATATCCTATTATAAGATAGAGTTCTGTTCTTTCCTTTCTCTGCTGTATTTTTCTTTTCTAATGCCTTCTTTGGCTGTTGTCTCTTCTTTTGCTCTTCTTAATTCAATTTGCAATTTAGCAAAAAAAAAATGACACCTTCATTGAGAAGACCATCCGATCCAACTATATCAGCCTTGAATTGGTTTGTAACTTTTTTTCCAATTTAGATTCTTTGTTCCTTTACTCAGTGTACATGTGTATGAATTATGAAGATTAGCCTTTTAATCATATTCATTATAATAGTATGCTCCATTCAAGCATTTGATATGTACTTGTGTCTGAAAGTTTTATTATAATATTGTAATAGTATGTATTTTAATAGCAATTTCATCAAACGCATTTGGGATTATTCATTAACCATTTGATTATTTGAAATTATTTAATTATTCATTATTTGAAATTTTATTTACTATGTATTTAACAGTTTATGATTAAACCATTAAGTGGGTTGCACTGTGGTGAAATAATAAATTCATTTAAATGTTAGGAATACATATCAAGCATTTCCTCTCCCTCAATTCTCTATTATTAGATTGTTGGTGGATGTTTGTGTCAGAATCTAACACTATATACATTTTAGATATATATTGGATGATGTATGTGTCAGAATATAACATTATTTACATTTTACATATATACGGATGATGATGTGGTCAGTGGCAGTAGTTATCTTTTTTTTTTTTAGTTTTCTATACTTATTCTGAGGATCTAGAATGTGATTGAGATGACAGAGACAAGGCATTTTTTACATGTCAGACCACGATGCTAACATCCTCTTGAGGAGGAGGAAGAGGAAGAGGAAGAAATCAAGTGTTTATATGATGTCAAATCTATATATGCACTTGCATGTGAGAGATCTTTTGGTATAAAACTTTGTTTTTCCTATTATCTGATTCACTTATCCCATCTATATTCTTCTGCTAATTTGCTACCACTCATTCATCTTATTGTCCTTCTGTGGTGGATATTTCTTTATTGACATTAGCTTTCATAATTCATGGATACAAAGGTATCTTATTGATCAAGGGTAGACCTGCATATTAGCTTTTGGGGCCCGTTGCTCCCATTGGATCGCAAAAATGCGTCAGACTCTTTTTAAATCCAATTAATAATTAAGCCCCGAACGGGCCATGGCCAATCAGAAATAAGCCTCAATTGTCGAGATCTGAAAGATGGTGACTTTGTTTTTGTTGGGAATTGTTGATGGCGGCGGCTGAGGCTTTAACAAATCGACTTGAGATATATAAGATGATAATTTAGGTATACGTATTTTAAACATCTTCATGGGTTCTAATAACCTAAAGAAGTATGAAAACTGTTATAGGTACCTAATTTCGAATTATATTATTGCACTTTATTTTATTTGCTAATTCTTAATTATAAGATGATAATTTAGGTATAGGTATTTCAAACATCTTCATGGGTTTTAATAACCTAAAGAAGTATGAAAACTATTTTAGGTACCTAATTTCGAATGATATTATTGCACTTTATTTTTCTTGCTAATTCTTAATATATATATATATATATATTTTACTTCTAGGAATTTATGGGAAAGAGTCGTTTTGCTTTTAAGGGATTGAAAAGGTGAAGAATTAATATTGTACTTGGGTGACCATCACTTCATCAATTGTTCAACTTCTTATCCCACAAATCTTGTACTATTTCACACATGCCAACAAAGGAAGAAAGATAATACATCCCTCACCAAGATTGACTAAGATCTTGAAGATGAGATTTATGTATTTAATTTTTTTAAACTTTCCAAAATCATTTAAAGGGGTTCTCATTTTGATATTCACCATTTATATATATATATATATATATATATATAGCAGGGCTCTCTTAAGCTGAAGCTTACCTTATCCTAAACTGGAATAGTGCGGGTCCCACAAATCTAAGTTGATTATATCTGTTTTTTGCATGATGGAATTGGAAAATCCAGTTCTGATTGGATTTATCTAGATTTTGGAGACGATCATCATGCAAAAAATAACGATAATCGACTTTGATTTGTGGGATCAGCACTGTTTCAGCTTAAGATAAAGTAAGCTTCAGCTTAGGAGAGTTGTCCATATATATATATATATATATATATATATATATATATATATATATATATAGGGGGATATTCATGTGCATCCATCCCTCACCATTTTTGGTGAGGGACACCCCTTTTGGGGGTGTTTCAAGTACAAGAGGGAGGTACAAAGTACCCCTCTTGTACTTCTCTTGTACTTGAAACACCCCCAAAAGGGGTGTCCCTCACCAAAAATGGTGAGGGATGGATGCATATGAAGACCACCCATATATATATATATATGGGAGATGCTCCTATGAGAAATATCTCTCACCTTATATGAGAGATAGGGGTGGGGGAGAAATATCTCTCACCGTATATAAGAGATAGGGGTGGGGGCCCTCACATCCCTTATATATATATATATATATGGGAAATTCTCAAAAACTCCAATATCTCAAAAGGAGAGTTTTTGCCCTTATTTATTAGCTAATGATTTAAGAGAATCTATAAAATATCCATAGTTTTAGGAGAATATGTAGGAAAGAGAATGGATAAGTGTACCATTGATGACATATGTCAAACTTTCATTGGCTAAAAGAGGGGCATTTTTTTTTATGAAAAACGCCCGGGGAGTTTTGTAGCATTACTCATATATATATATATATATATAAGTTGTTGGCATTGGATATGGATATGAGGACCCCCACCTTATCTCTCATGGTATATATGGGAGGCTCTCTTGTGAGAGACACTCTCACCTTACTATGAGAAATAAATGTGGGGACCCTCACATTTAAGTTGTTGGCTTTGGATATGGATGTGAGGGCCCCCACCTTATCTCTCATAGTAAGGTAAGAGATGCTCTCACAATATATGGGAGGCGCTCTTGTGAGAGACACTCTCACCTTACCATGAGAGATAAAGGTGGGGACCCTCACATTTAAGTTGTTGGCATTGGATATGGATGTGAGGATCCCCACCTTAATCTCTCATGGTAAGGTGAGAGTCTCTCTCACAAGAGCACCTCCCATATATATATATATATGGGAGGTGCTCTTGTGAGAGAGACTCTCACCTTACCATGAGAGATTAAGGTGGGGACCCTTACATATAAATTGGCATATGGAGGCGCTCTTGTGAGAGCATCTCTCAGCTTACCATGAGAGATAAGGTGAGAGCATCTCCCATATATATATATATATATATTCATGTCTTGTATTAGCAAGGACTTTTTGTTTGGCACTTATTTTTTTATTACCTCTTATGCTTTGATTAATTCTTAATTCATTTCAATCAATAACATTATAAATAAAAAATTGATTTTAAATTAATTTTTATTCGCCCGGGCCTTCGTTGCTTGTTTTATATGATTAGAATTTAGAAATAGTGTTGGGTGACATGGTAGAGGTAGTGTATAATGCTTGGTTTGAACCAGCCGTTCTGTACAAATGGGTTCTACCTTTCAAAGAATGAGAAATATCATTTGGTGGGACCTACTATGAATGAGGGTATGTTGCCAAAGACTCCATTTGCAGTCTGTGAATGGGTTGTCAAAGAGACAATAAGCAAATGGTCCATATGCAATAAGAAATGCCAGCTGTTCCAATGGCTGAAATTATTCAATGGCTTTGGTATTCTGTTTATCACCTATCTATGTTCAGGCCCACCAGATGATCAATGTGGATACTGATATGTGGCCATATCTACAGTGAGTATCTGTGCTGTGATCCTCATGAGATGATCGTTTTCCTTTGAGGCTTTACAAAATATTTGTTTTAAGCATGGGAACAAGAGGCTCATGGATAGTGATTGAGACTTTTGAAGACCATTTGACTTGGTGAGGCACTTGGTGGATGGGCCATTTCTTGATTTGGTGAAGCACTGATTGGTGCTTGAAGCCCTTGAGTATCATTTGGTCAACTTCGTGTTAGCAGCCCATAAACACAATTCAAAAACTCAGTTGACAAAGTACATCTGTGTTAATTAATTATTTTTGGCTCATTTATCTGAGACACTCACGTGTCAATGGGTCCAACCCCTGGATGCTTGTGCCTGATGTATAGTGGAGATGTTATTACATTCTTCAAACTATAAATTTTGAGTCCAAAACTTAATAAATGGTAGTTTCTTTGAGATTGATTGGCACTTGTATAATAGGCACTCAGACAATCTCCAACAATACTGGATAGGAGTTCTGAATTGTAATAATTTAATTTCGAGATGTTAAAAACAAACTGATCTAGCATGAAATTATTCCAAGAAACTTTAAAACTAAGACCAAATTGAAGTTTTCATATGGAACAATGTTCAAAATTTCGTCAACTGGCTTAAACTTTACCATTCTGACTCATGTGGTGATATGCTCATATGTTAGTGTCACTTACCTGACGCATATGTTTTTTTTTTTTTTTTTTTTTTTTTAACAAGGTATAATGTTTGTAGTCCTCTATTGTGGCACCTTACATGTTTCCATCATCCAATATTTTCCATGTTTCCTTTGCATAAATTTAAAGCACTATATTAGAAACACCCCTCTTGAAAAAATAATAATAAAAAAGAAAAAAAAAAAGACTAGAAAGAAAAGAATCATGATGTTAGCCTTCTCACCATCAAAGGTCTCTCCGTGACGTTTTGTATTTATGTCTAAACTGTATCTCCGGTGTTTAATTTTGTCTTATAATTCTAAATGAAGAATCCTTCTATTGATTCTTGTAACTTCTACCCTCGATATACCATTTGAGGTTCATTCTTTCCTTGTTTGGATGGCATCTTCGCCATTCTTCTTTTCTTTTGTTTACATAATGTTGTCATCAGCAAATGCTTTTTTCTATTGGATCACATGGTTTCTTTTTTGATTAATTTTATTTCTCCTACATAGCTATCCTAGATAAATGAGATAAGGCGGTGGTTGTGGTGATGGTGACAATGATAGACTCTTTTGTGGATACATTATTTTGTATATTTTCTTCATGTTGGATCTGTTTGTGAAAAACAGCCTTAACGCAAGCTAAGGTCCTGATAAATAGTATCTCTATAATATCTTTTATAAAATTTTGAGAGGCACAATATTGGTGTTGTGTAAAGTGATACTTCAAACCTAGTTATAACTTTTTCAAATTATATAAAATTATTTTCTATGTCTGTACCCCATTATGGTGTCCAGCTTTCATGTGTCTCAACCCATAAGTTTAAACTTGGATTTAGTCCCTACAATTCTCATGTGCTTAATTAGGTTTTTAAGATTTCTTTTTTTTTTTAAATGGGATTTTTTTATACTAATTTGTTAAATTTTTTTTATTTGCAAAAAAAAAAAAAAATTTATATTTAACAGTCACAAGTTTATGCAGGTACCCGTTTTTAAATGTGGATATGAAGGAAGCCAAAATGGTTGCTCAAGTCGCCAGGAAATCATACCAAAAAGGTAATTCGCTGGGCAAAAGTTCTTGGGTTGGCCAGGAGCTTGTGGGTTCATCACACCCGCCCCGTATCACTACGTCCGCAACCACGGCTCCGTACCAAGAGCCAAGTGGGACGAGCGGACGGTTGAGGTTTCCGGGCTGGTCGACCAGCCGACCCAGTTCGCTTGTAAACGATTTCCCAACGCTCGAGCTACCGGTTACACTCGTTTGCTCTGGAAACCGCCGGTGAAGCTCACGAATGGATTCCACTGGGGCGCCGCCGCTGAGTCGACATCGATGTGGCGGGGCGCCCCGCTCAGAGACGTTCTGAAGAAATGCGGGGTCCAAAACGACGCCGTCTACGTCTGCTTCGAAGGGGCGGAGGAGCTTTCCGGAGGTGGAGGGTCCAAGTATGGAACAAGCGTTAAGGAGATAGCAATGGATCCGAAATGTGACATTATCATTGCTTATAAGCAGAACGGGGAGGATTTGAAGCCGGATCACGGGTACCCGGTCCGGATCATCGTACCCGGTTTTATAGGGGGTCGGACGGTGAAATGGCTCAAGAGAATTACAGTGACTGCTGAGGAATCAAAGAGTTACTACCATTACAATGATAATAGAGTACGTACTTCTCATGTTGATCAAAAGCTTGCAGATGCTGAAGGTATTTGTTTTATTCTCTTTGAGGCTGCTTGGTATGTAATAATATATACAAATTGTAGTAATTTTCACGTACGTGCACTGCTTTGTTGGTTTTGGTTAGATTGGTGGAAAAAGCTGGAGTATATGATCAACAAATTGAATATAAACTCGGTGATAACATATAATTTGAAGGGCTGTGTTATATTTATCATGGCTGGAGCTTATAGTAAATGATACATATGAAGGGAAAAAAAAAAAAACGGGAGGAAGTTTTATATTTAAGTTGTAAGTATGCTTGAACTTTCTTGGATATAATATTCAAGATGAGGGCCTAATCCTTTTTAGGCACCGCCCCTTGTACCAGGTATAGTGGCTTCTCATTTGCCAAGTTGAGAAATGCTACCGATTGTTTTTATTTATAAACATTAATGTGAATTTGAAAAAGTACAACTTATATGAGGATTTGATTCAAGATGACCGGAATGGAGAAATAAAATTTATGCAGCCAATCCAAAGTAACTTCAAATTTGACATGAATGTGGTTATATGCCAGTATTGACTATCGGATGATTGAAGAGTGCAATCAAGCAGCCAGCCATGGCTAGTCTAGGTGGCAAGTTACTCGCAAACAACTTGAGAAGAGACACCATTCTAAACAAAAAAAAAAATTAAGTTTCCAACATGAAGGATAATGTTTTTAGAAAAGAAATTTTTATCAATGTTTTGTTTTCTATACTTCTAACGATTCTCATACGCAAAAAGCGTAGTTCAAGAGAAAAGCTTTGAGCATTTAGCAAGAATTTAGTGCGTTTTGAACATATAATTGTTCAGATTTGGAGCATCCACTTTTCAACGAGGAAAAGCATGAAAATGAGCTATGATTTCCTAGATTCCTAGATTCTACAAAAAGACGGTTAAGATGAGGAGTCTGGAAAAATCATAAAGAAATGTAGAAGATGAAAAAGTCCGCAATGCCGGTCTTCCATGAACATTAAACAAATGTGCCCTTAATGCTTTAAGAAAGGATACAACCACCTCAAAAAAAAAAAAAAAAAAAAAAAAAAAAAAAAAACCACTACTAGTTGCCTACATTGGGTGAGGTTTGAGATTGAAGAAGGAACCATACCACCGAAGTTATTTGATGAAAGGTCCAAGTGCTCAAGTTGGGTGAGGTTTGAGAATGAAGAAGGAACCATACCACCGAAGTTATTTGATGAAAGGTCCAAGTGCTCCAGTTGGGTGAGGTTTGAGATTGAAGAAGGTGACAAACCAGAAAAATTGCAATTCCGAAGTGATAATACCTTCAAGGATTTGAGATTGCTGAAGGAATCCAATAGTTTCTCATGGATGTCTTGGCCATCCAGGTACAATTTCTGCAAAGCTTTGTTATGAGGAAATTCTGAAAAATCAATGATGAGATGTGGATTGTCTAAAATGTCAAGTTTCTCTAGATTTGGCATCAAGAAAATACTCTCAGGAACTTTTCCATACAAACCACAACCACTAAGGGTGAGAGATGTCAAAGCAGAGGAGTCATCTAAGAAATCAAACCCAACAATGGAGGAGAGATTATTTCCATCCAATGAGAGTTGTGACAGATTAGGAATCTGGAAAAGAGAGGGATCAATGGGTCCTTGAAGACAACATTCACGTAAGCTCAACCTCTGAAGATTGGGCATTGTGACGGATATGGCTTGAGCCCATTTGCCACCATGCTCCTCCGAGATGTTTACCCTGTCAAGAAAGAGTTCTTGGAGGCTGGATAAGTTTCCAATGAGTGTTGTAAGGTTTGGGCTTTTGAGCTCTGAGTTGTCTGAAGAGAGATTCAAGGAAATGAGCTTGGTCAATCTTGATATTTCCAACGGGATTTGGCCAGTAAAACTCGAATATGAGAGGTCTAAATGGGTCAAATTGGTGAGGTGGCCAAGCCCAAAGGGTATTGGGTGAGGATAGAAATTGTTCAAAGAAAGGTTGAGCATTTGGAGGCTGCGAAGGCTGAAGAGGCTAGAGTCTATTTGACCTTCAATCCAAACACTAGTCTCATAGAGATCAAGCCCAATCACGTGACCCGTGGACTCATCGCACGTGATGCCATCCCAAGAGCAACAATCTGTGGATGGATTCCAAGAATCGAGCTTTGAAGAGGAATTATCGATGCCACGATATATAAAAAAGCCATGCTTGAGTTGAAGCAAGGCAAACTTCTCATGATGAAGGCAGTTTGATGAGGAACTGTTGTGGCTCCCAATGAAGGAAAAGGAGAGCGTGGTTTCAAAGAGCATAAACAGCTGCAATGAAAAGGCAAGAACAGAGAGGAGGAAACAACATGAGGTTTTAGTGAAAGGGAAGGAGTTGAGGTGATCCATCAGTAGTGCTCTCAGATGGGTATAGGTTTCAAGCAACACTGATGTGGTGATGAGATTTAAGGAGAATCACTTGGTATTTATAGAAGATAGGAAAAAATAATGGAAAAGAACATGTGCTGATTTCATCGAATAAATACCCTCCTACCTCCGTATACAATAATTGGTGGGCCTCATTGCACATGCATGACCCTTAACGTTATTGAATAAATCACTCGATCAACAAAAGTCTAGGTGATTGTCATTAGCTACTGTCCTTATGCATCAAATTTTGCAAAAGCCCCAAACTCACGATTGTCAAGTACCAAATAAAACACTCTGAACCGATTGCCCTTCACTTTGGTGGTCTGTTTTTTTTTTTAATGTAATTCGAGTATAGAAAAGAAAGGCGTGCTTTTGGATCTTGACTGCGAGTCTGAGACCCTTCTTAATCATGATCATGAGTCCACGGGTGACGGCCCCACCATAAATAGCGTGTGGAAAGAGGGAGAGGTTTGTAACATCTAACAACTTTCATTGCATGATGACAACCCCACAATTGACGTGTCAAACTGCCATTTTGCGCTGTGCCATTGCCATTGTCTACTCGTAGCATGAGAATGGACATCCATTTACCATCAAAATCAATCTTAAAACTATATTTATCCATGGATAGATGGTTCATAGAATGGGCACATGTGTGGTCATTAGGGCACATTTGTGGTCATTAGGGCTGAGCTTGCTTGTATATATATGTGGTTAAACTAGGGTCTTAATTTGGAGGTCTTCTTTAGTCACTCTAAGAAATCTAAATTCTCATGCAACTGTTACATCCTTGAGATAAATTGCATAATGCAGGAATTCTCCCACTATCTATTTTTGCAGATCCAATGAAAACAATTCAGGCTTCCTAATGATTGAAAACTATTCATGGTGTACTAACACCTTGAGATTTTGATATAAATGATTAGTTGAAAAAATTTAATAGGGCATCAAAAGCAATCCATCTTGAGTTTGGATTCCGGGAGTTTTCTCTGTAGAGAAAATAAAGTACCAAAAGATACTTAAAACTTTTGAGTACCCATCAGAATCATGGGTCCACCGCTGATGGGCCCCACGGTTCATAACGTGTGGAAACTGGAAAGAGTAAGATAGCATAAAAAAAGAAAAAACTATCACCGACAACCTCGCTATTCTCATTTCAAATTTTCTTATGGGCTAGGAGAATACTACCCCCGAGTCCTCGGTTAGAATCAATCTTAAAATTATAATATTTATCCATGGATGGATGGCTCCACCGAATGGAAATTAGTGGTGAATATATTGCTGAAGTTGTATGTGACTAGACATGAGTCTATGGAGACCCTACTTAAAATGAAATCTATATTCTACTTTAGCACCAAAGTGTTACATCGTTATGACATAAGTAGCGCAAGTTTATTTACTGGAATTGAGAGAGTTTTTCTTCTGAAAGTTTTATTTTCTCAAAAATAGTGGAATCCTAAAACCGTTTATTTTATGCTTGAAACCTTTTAGGTGGGTCAAAATTTAAAATTTTTATAAAGAAATATGACATTTACAAATGCCAAATGATAAGCCATCACATCATGTCAAAAAGACACCTAGAACATTAAATTCACTTAAAAAAATTCAGTGAATAAGTTGTTTCACACACAATGATGCTTGAGGGATGAATACCTGGGCTGGGCCGGTGGTGCTCAAGTTAAAAATTCCAACATAGTTAAAAAAAAACAGAGAGAATGGGGGAAGAAAAAAGAGTTCCATCTTTACATTTTGCTTTCTACAGTTCCGACCACTTCCCTGACAAATAAATATTGACCTCTTCCCTAACAAATAAATTTTCACATATTCACAGAAAACGACTTGAGTTTCCTCTTGTTGACATCAAGAAGCATAAGCATTGCACCAAATGGACAGAAAGGCAGCAAGCATGATTTTCCATAGAGCCGCTGTTATGCAAACATGCCCTAAGCGGAGACCATCAAGATCGTGAGTCTACCGATGGTGGCCCTACAATAAATAACTTGTGGAAAGAGGAAGAAAGCATCTAAACAACTTTCATGTCATGGTGACAACCCCACAATTGACATGTCAAATTTTCTTTTTGCGCTATAATATGAATTCTAACAGTTTCTATTCCAAAGCCAAAGCTTGTAGGATAAAAACGAAGAAAATCAAAAATCAAAAGATATAGCTTATAAGTTAAAACTATTAAGTGACCATCAAAATCATGGGTCCATCCACCGGTTAAATAACGTGTGGAAAGAGTGAGATAACATCTAGCAACTGTCACGACTCATGATGACAACCCCTCCCCTCCATTCACAACTCAATTTCTCTTTAATGTGGGCAAGTAGGCAACTGGGCAAGGGCATTAACTGATTGATCGCCCACCGAGTGGACATTTGTGGTGAATATAATAAGGCTGAGCTTGTGACTAGATTTTCTTTATTTATTTTTTATTTCGTGGTGAAAGTATGTGGCTAGACTTGAGTCTTTTGGAGCAGAGTTTTATATTTCGGTCCCACTCTTTGTACCCGGTACGACCTACTCAATTCTAAGAATTATAAGAAAATCTTATTTTTTTTAAATAACAAAATATTATTAAAAATATGAAAATTGAGCTAGTTGACGAGTACCCAATCTAAACATAATGTCATTGTAATTCAACCAGTTGAGCTATATACAATGCTCTCATAGTATCTTTGTAAAAAAAATTTAAAATATATTAATTTTTTTACCGAAAAAGTCACTGACTTGTGCAGGTGCCTCATCTAACTCGGTCCTGACTGGTACTGCTTCTACTCGCCCGAGTCGACTCAGTGCTGACCGGAATTTAATACCATGCTTTGGAGTCAATGAAATATATTTTCCTTGTAGAAAAAAAAATAGAAAACAATCTCATTGGCATCGGAAAACATTGTATATGTGTATGTGGCTGGATTTTTTTTTGGGTGAAAGAATGTGGCTAGACTTTAAAGTCAATGAAATATATTGTCCCTGTGGAAAAAAAAAAATCATGGTCACCAAAAAATTCTTTTTCTTTCTTTTCTTTGTCGACAAATGTTCACCTAACATAAGTTCCTTTTTCTGTAGAGAAAACCAAACTTTTCTGCTCCACTTCCACAAGATTGCATGATGCACAAACGCATGCTAAGGGCAGACCACCGTGTGGTGAGACTCCATGAGTCTTTGAAGGATAAGAAAAGAAAGCATTTTCCAAATCAAGTAGAGATCACTTCTAAGTCGTTCTTTTGAAATTTCAAAGTCTATGTGGAATCTTCAAGTCGTTCCCTCATTTTCAAAGAAACCGTGTAAAAATCAAAGGGAGAAAATGCCTCTTTTTTCATAGGATGGGTTGTCACTCGTCACGTCTTTTGAAGCGAAAATCTTATTGACAAAAAGACTACAGTCGGTTTATTGTGGACACTGGACAAATGAACTTTATACTCTCTTATGGAGCTTATTTGTTGTTACTTTCTAAATTTTAATATAATTTATAGTTACCGATCAAGAAAAAAATAAAGAAAGCTAAATATGTTTAGATTTAATATATATATAAAAAATTATTCCCAAACAAATCATGTTTTCTTCATTAAAAATCTTATTTATTTTTAAAAAAATCAGACCAAACAACTTAAACACATGACCACATCGAGTGAAATTGGTGCCTTGGAACACCTGGTCTAGCCTAATCCTTCTAGTGCTAATTAAAAATGGCTCAATTTGCCTAAATTAATGAAAGATCTATATTAAATTAGTAATAACCTAACAAACTTCCAATGGTTTTGACCATTTAAAAACTTTATTTTCATATACTACATCACAGTTGAATCTCTCCTTCCAATCTTAAATCGTGGATCCTTTAAAGGAAGATTCCATGTAGCCAAAGGCCCAAAACCATGTCCAAGGGACCATTTGGATATGTGTTAAACAAAATATTATTCATTTAAATACTAATAGAGTAAAATAATTTAGAGTAGAATAATGTAATAATAAAGAATTATACTATGTAATGTTCAGGAAATCTTAAAGAATGCAACATATTTTAAACTAAGTTGTGGCAAATAATGATAATTAAAATATACACTGAAAAAGAATTTCAAAATAGCAATAACAAAAGTTCATAATATTAGATTAATCATTTAGTAATACACACTTATGTGTGCATAATTTCGGGTCAATGAAATATATTTTCCCTGTAGGGAAAAAAAAAAAAAACAATCTTGCTGGCACTGGAAAACATTGTATATCTGTATGTGGCTGGATTTTTTTTTTTTGGGTGAAAGAATGTGGCTAGACTTTGGAGTCAATGAAATATATTGTCCCTATGGAAAAAAATATCGTTGTCACCAGAAAAGTCTTTTTCTTTCTTTTCTTTTGTCACAAAATGTTCACCTAACAAAAGTGCTTTTTTTCTGTGGAGAAAACCAAAATTTTCTGCTCTACTTCCAAAAGATTGCATGATGCACAAACGCGTGCTAGAGGTGGACCACCATGTGGTGAGACTTGATCAATCTTTGGAAGATAAGAAAAGAAAGCATTTTCTAAATCAAGTAGAGACTTCTAAGTCTTTCCTTTGAAATTTCAAAGTCTATGTGAAATTTTCAAGTCTTTCTCTCATTTTCAAAGAAACCGTGTAAAAATCAAAGGGAAAAAATGCCTCTTTTTTCATAGGATGGGTTGTCACTCGTCACATCTTTTGATGCGAAAATCTTATTGACAAAAGGAATACAGCCAATCAGTTTATGTAGGCACTAGACAAATGAACTTGATACTCTCTTGTGGAGCTTCTTTGTTGTTACTTTATAAATTTTAATATAATTTATTGTTACGAATCAATAAAAGAAGAAAGAAAGCTAAATAGATTTAGATTTAATATAAAAAAACATATTTCCAAGAAAATCATGTTTTCTTCATTAAATATTTTATTTATTTTTTGAAAAATCAGACCAAACAACTCAAACACATGACCACATCGAGTGAAATTAGTGCCTTGGAACAGTTGGTCTAGCCTAATCCTTCTAGTGCTAATAATCCTTCTAGTGCTAAAAAAATGGCTCAATTTGCCTAAATTGATGAAAGATCTAGATTGAATTAGTAATGACCTAACAAACTTCCAATGGTTTTCACCATTTAAAAATTTTATTTTCATATACTACATCATAGTTATATCTCTACTTCCAATTTTAAATTATGGGTCCTTTAAAGGAAGATTCCATGTGGCTAAAACCATGTCTAAGGGACCATTTGGGTATGTGTAGAACAAAATCTTATAGGTTTAAATACTAATAGAGTAAACTAATTTAGAGTAGAATAATGTAATAATAAAATATTATACTATATAATGTTTAGAAAATCTTAAAGAAGCGGAAAATGATAATTAAAATATATAGTGGAAAAGAATTTCAGGATAATAATAACAAAATTTCTTGATATTAGATTAATCATTTAGTAATCAACACTTTATTTGTGCATAATTTATCACTTCAAGTGCATCTTTATTCTTTAGGGACTACCTTTCAAATCCAAACCATTCAAATTCACTTTCCATCTACAAGATGCGTAATGTACACCCCCAAGCCACGGTCAAGGGTCCATAAAAGCTAAATTAATAGGTTTAGTAAAGAAGATATTTATAAAGAGCATTTTACTTTCAAAACACTATCTGATGTGATTCCAATATTGAAATCTACTTAGTCAACAAATTTTATAGTCACAAATACTTAGAAAATGTTTTAGATAAAATTATCTAAAAGAAAAGATATCTTTTTCTCACTTTTCGGTAAGTAGAGAAAAAAAATAAAAAAGTTGATAAAAGATAAAAATTCTTTTGAATTTGAATATAACTCTCTTCATCTCTAAAAGCAGGGCCGGCTTGAGACAATTTGAAGCCTAAAGAGACAACCTAAATGAGGCCTCAAATTATCCTTTTTTTTCTTCTTTTTAAGCTTTGAGCATCTGAATTCGTAGTTTCTAATAGATACATTTATCATTTATAAATTATGACTAATAATATTTATAAATAAAACAAACACTAACTATAATAAACATACAATATGAGCATGGAATTGGAAAAATCTTAAAATCATAAAACAATAGAATCTGATTTTTTATCATTATTGGCCATGAAGATGGTAGATGTAGATGAATTTTGAATTTGATCTAGCTTTTTCATTATGAATAAAAAAACGGATTATATTTCAGTTAGTGGGTTATGATTAACATATATTATAAAAAGGACTCACATATATTATTAAAAAGAAGACAAAACCAGATCAATAAATCATTAAAGAAGATTGCTTTAGAAATAAAAAAACGTAATTATAGAGAAAGGCAATCAATGAAAGAGCCAGAAGGTGAGAGAGTAAAGAATACGTAAGATGGAAAAGCGTTGGTGGAAAAACGTAATTTGAAAAACCTCACTGGTGAGGTGGCAAGGAAGTTGGGTTGAGATTTGTTGTGATTTAAAAAGACACTTTGTAGAGAAAAAGAAGGATAGCAATTGCTTTAATGCTTTGTTTAAATGTAAAAAGATGGCTTTAATGAGATGTGATACTAATTACTATTATTGGGCTTTGGGAGGGAAAAAAAAAACTATGACAATTGCTTGAATGCTTTTTTAGAATTTGAAAAGATAATTTTTATAGGGCCTTATTTTTTGGGGGCCTAAAGCAAAAGCTTTTCTTGTCCAATAGTCGAACCGCCCCTGTCTAAAAGCTTTCTCAACTTAAGAGAGACCTTGTGTGCCTTTTGTCAGTAGAGACAAAAAAAAAAATAAAAAGCAAATGATACTTTAAACTATTAATTGACCATCAAAATCATAGGTCCACCGATTATGGGTAATCGCGTGGAAATTGGAGAGAGGGAGGGAGGGAGAGGGAGAGTATCAAACCATTGTGAGTTGTGACGATGGCAACCCCTCTATTCACGTTTCAACTATGGCAGTGTCCAGTCCTAGGCCCTACTAGCATGTGGGAATGATGGCCCACTGAATGGACTTCTAGTCTTGGAGACTCTTCTTTTATGAAATCTATATTCTACTTTACCACTTATCGTTACTGCAAAGTTAGCGCAATACACTCGTGTGGGTGAGTGGTGTTGGTATCTTAGGACATATTTCTTTACTAAAATTAAGAGAATATTAAAATAATTTCAGTCTTTTTATTTTTTTAGTAGAATTCTTAGATGTTCAACTAAAAAGGAAAATTCAAGAACTCCGCTTGTCTGAAAACTCAGAAATTCTCTAGATATAAATATTCTAAATTAAGAAATAAGCCCTCGATCCCTAGGCGCTCAACTTAAAATTATCACACTTGACCATCAATCCAACATATCCAGAAGAAGAAGAAGAAGAAAAGAGAAAAAAGGTCATTTTTGGATAATATTGAAATCTCACAATTTTCATTTATTCAGTTTCAACCTTTCCCCTGTGAAATAATTTTTCACATAGAAAACAACTCATGTTTCTTCCTTTGACATGGAAAAGCATCGCTCCAAATGGCACTAAAATAGCATGCACAATTTTCCATAGAGTTTGTCTCTTATATTTTCTTTGTGCATTCAAATGCAAGAAATGCCCCAGCTCATCAGTTTAACCTCGGACCAAGATATGCTATTTTGTGGATCTAGTCTTCACAATTCTCGTTGCTATCAGACCAATTTACTTCTCGTTGTTTGAAAATTTGCAGGTTCCTTCTCTCTCTTTTGCAGCCTCTTCAAATAATTTTTTTAGATTTCTTGTTTCACTTATTGTATATAACTAAATCGGATTGTTTATACTAATTTGTTACCATGAAAGAAGCTCCAAAATGGTTGCCCAAGTCGCCCGGTAAATCTCCAATTGTAACAAGAAATCCATTTAGAAAAGTTCCTTGTGAAAAGTCTCCAATTGTTTATATTTATAAACATTAATGTGAATTTGAAAACGTACAACTTATCTGATGATTTGGCTCAGGATAAACAAAATGTGAATATAGAATTCATGCAGCTGGCTCAACATAGTTGAGACAAGACTTTGATGATGATGATGATCCATCAAAGCAAGTATTTTAACCTTACTAAGAAACTTGCTTTAGATTGGGAATTAACTCAACTTAAATTCAAATTTTCACAAAAAAGTAAATTTAAAATAGTATAATGTTAATTGTAATTGAGCCCTTATGTAATTGTGTGAGGCCACCTTAATGAGCAATTAAGTCTTACAATTTTGCCCGATGCGTAAAACTTTTGGCCATGACAATAACCAATTCTTCATAGATCTAGTGGTTTAGTGAGATTTAAAAGGTTTTGGGATTTCATTTTTACTTCAATTTACATTTGAAACGCTCGAAGGCCTGTTTCTTTGCGTAAGACACATAGGAATGAAGACAGAGAAATTCAATGTGAAATGAATTCTATCAAATGAATTATTAAAGAGGTGAGAGGTGAAGGATATAAGGTATAAATATAAATATGCCCTTTGCTTTTCTATGTATTGAATTACTAGGGTGATGACTGTGTATTAATTTCTCATCCTCCCTTTATTCTATTTCCATGAAAAGAAGGGTTATTTGATTTTTTTTTTGGACAATCACCTTTGATCTTTATTTTTAACCACTTATGGCATGGAATCTATGTATTCAATTCCCATATATTCTAAAGCACTCAAACAGTCCCTAAAGCCAATTCAAACACACGAACATCAAAATTAATCCACTTGTTATTATTTATTATTTTAAAATATAAAATTATATATTTTCCCTTGCATATTAGGAAGAGTTTAACTCTCCATTCATACTCAATCAATAGCCAATGTGCAAATACAGCTTACACTACTTTTCTCCTATACATTAAAAAAAAAAAAAAAAAACCTGATATAGTGAGAAAAATGAGATCTCAAAAGACAGTGGACATGGAATTTGTAAAACTTCTTGAGGATATAAATCACATATTTTTATATATTTTATCATGAATGTGTACAAAGCTTGTCTATCATCAATCGTTATTAGTATCATAGTGAAGGTATTATCCGCATGGTAACAGGCGATAGAACCATAATTGGGTCCTAAAATAAATTAGCTGGCAATAGAACCGTAATTGGGTCCTAAAATAAATTAGCTAAAAGCATCACACACATCCATTGGCCTTGGTGAAATGAACAAAACAGCACAAAAACTAATACTCCCAGTATTCATCATCAATATCTTTAACCTTCATATTGGTTCTGTTGCTATTGGACTGATGTACTGACATCTTCCACATCCTGCTCATCCTAAGGAACTCAACATTAATAGCTAGGTAAGAGAACTTGACATTAATAGCTAGGTGAGCAACCATAGGACGACTCAAATTCAGGCACAAACCACTTGTTCACACATAGTTGTGCATTTTAGCCTACAAATGTCAGAAAACTGGTTTAAGCTCAAACGAAAATTTTATGTCATAGAAAATGGATATAGAAACCCACACAACAATAAATAATAAGAAAGGCAACATATGCTTATATTTGAAACGAGATAAAGGCAATCCATTACTTTCAATAAAGTGTTTCTTGAAGTTAAAATATCATTTGCAATATACACTTGATTTAGAAAGAGGAAAAAAATTCACACCTAAAGAAGCCAAGTCATGTGGTCATGTAAGTGCTTGGCGACCCAAACATGCTCATAAACCATGTACCAAGAAATTATAGTAACAGACATGTAAACTCGTCGCCTCAGATATCAGTAGTCCACAAGAAAAAATAATGCAAAATGGGCAAAACAATTAAAGAAACTATCACCACTGCCATAGTGGAAATCTCTCTCTCAATATGAAAAATCAAGTAGAAATCTATTACTCAAATGAAATGATCTTTTTAAAGGTGAAATTTGATGGGCAATTCTATGTTAGAAATACCTTTTTTACACTATTAAAGATAGTTTTATAGAGAGAGAATAAGTTTTTATAGAGAGACAATAAGTATATACAAAATGATTTTGAAGCTGAAATATGTATTGAGCACTACATTTTCATTCAAGTAGAAAACCGCAGGAACTATACACCTGATTTAAAATTAAAAAGACTCTCTCCTAAAGGAGCCAGGTCATGGAGTCATGTAAGTGACTTGGCCAAGTAAACATGTTAACAAACACTGAATAAAGGCAAGATTTTAAAATTAGAGAAGCGTGTTTCATGAACTGGAAATACATTAGGCCAATTATTTTTTTAAACTCTTTCAGCCAAAACTAATTAGTTTTTTTAACATATTCCAATTAATTAATATTCCTAGTGTACCCAAATAAACTCTGATGCAAAAACTATGTCTTCTAAAAACCCACCATCAGAGAGCAACTTGGTACATTGTGTTCAGACAATTGCATAGGTTGTTAGTAATTGGTATTTTACGGGGAAGGTTTAAATGGAAATTGACTGCCATATCACTCCGAACCTGATACCATATAGTGAGCTTTTCTATTTCCAATTGTATGGAATAACACCCTTCAGAGAAAGCTTTCTTGATGGATTTAGACTTCTATATTTATTTTTGGGGCCTATATCAAGTATGCAAATTTACATTGTAGTTTTTCATGTGGTTTTATGACACAATGATCCAACCATGGCTGTAAAATCCATAGCTTGAATAGTTAAATTCTTATAGCCATTTAGAGAAGCTTTATTACTTATTAAAGTATAAATGGCTACTTTGAGTATTCTTTCAATGAACTTGAATACCCAAATTCCAGTCAATTTGAATATTTGTACACGGTCTATGGTGAAAATAATAAATAACAGGATCTAAAGGGGAATAAGTACAGAGAGAATAAAAAAACATGGAGATGAGAACAGGAAAATTATAAATAAAAAAAAAATCCAATTTCCATTCACATATAAGGGTAAAAACAATAGTATTTGAAAGGAACTAATTACACAGAATAAACACATGGAGATGATCAATACCTTCTCTTTCCATTTGGGTTGATGAGTTTTAAGTGATTGCCTGATCTTCTATCGATTTTTGCTTCAAGCAGCTTTGGCTTATCGTTATTTCAAATCGTCAAAGATAAGAACTGGATTTTTTTTATTTCCACTAAAATTTTTTCCAAGGCAATAAAATCAATGGAATTTCAAAAAAGGATCATCAAAATCTGTAAAAAACCAATAATTCAAAGTTTCAAACTCTCAAGAGAAAGAATCTAACCACCTAGACATCATTACATTCTTATTTTCTCACTGGCATATAATAAAAAAGTTACTGTGCACTACATGAATGTAGCCGGGAAATCTCTAAATCTCTTTCATGAAATTATGAATAATTTATTTCATCGAGCTTCAATTTCATAAAGACAATTCAGAAATTTACACACAAGAAAATAAAGCATTGCAGAGAATCCACCAATGCCATTTACTCCAAAAATGGTAAAGTTGTTGAAAGCAGATTTTTCCTTGTGCCATGGGAAGTTTCAGAATTCTATTCATAAGAAAATAATTTTTTATTGGTCTCTATTTATTCATAAAAATCCCACCAGCCTATTTCACAAAATAACATGTACACTATTAGGAGTCTGAAAATTTCAAAGAAAACTATTGAATGCAAAGCAGAGTATGACACAGAGTCCACTCACCATTCTATAAAAGAAACCCAATTGCAATCAGATTTGGGTTTTGCCATCATTTATGTAATATATCAACCATATTATCAAAGAATCACCAAAAACCACCTTTTCTTTCCTATAGAATATAGGAAAGAAAAAGTTAAAAAATTCAAAAACCCAAACTACAGATTCCATCAGAGAGTACAAAAAATTAAAAAGAAAAGATGGAAGCACTTCGCAAATGTGAGAAGAAAGGAAAAAACGTCTTACAGGTTGGGGTGACATGGAGAAGATCCGTAGAGAGGGTTATTCAACCTCTTTAGAGGAGAGAAAAAAACTCTCTACTTGCCATGGGGAAATGAACAACAGAGAGAGAGAGAGAGAGAGAGCCATATATGGGGATGGAAGAGAATAATTAAGTCTTGTCAAGCCACTGGGTTGAAAAACTATGCTCTAGAGTGGTTTCCCTATTTGTCAAAAAGTCTAACACAGAGGCTGTGTTCGTCTCTATTACTTACAATGCTAAGTATATGCATGAAATAATTGAAGTCCCACCCAAAAAAGAGTTATTAAACTCTTTTCAAGCTCTTGGATTGCTGCCAATCCGAGGTTATTTCAATATAGTCCAGTCGAATGCATAGTCAAATTGATAACCTGCAGCTTTATATATATATATATATAAACTAAGAATCAGATGAGCTTCCTGTTCTGAGTCCTGACCAATTAACCTAAGCATTATATGTTCACTACAAAGTCAGATTCTATTAAGGAAAAAAAAAACATTAATTATATCCTACCTAAGGACATAAGAATTACAAAATTAGGATGGTGGTTTTAGTCTTAACTTACAAAGAAGAATCACACCTCACACCGACCGTCACGAATAATGAAGTAATCCGGCTTATCCTCAAGCCACAAGGATCGACAATGGTGGAAGTATGATATGACTGATGGGTAAGATTTTCAAAGCAGCTGTTGGTCAATATTAGTATTTATAATATAGCTCTTAAATGATTTTGATCTAAAATATTAGGAACATCCATTAAAAAAAAAACATAAATAAATAAAAGAGGAACATTAGCTTTATTTTATTTTACGAGATGAACCATTATCAGGTAGAAAGAGGCAATACCTCTACAAGGTAGATTTCAGACCTGCCAGGAAAGGCTAATACAAAGTAATCATAGAAGCTCAGTTAAAAGGAAGCTCACAAATAGGATATTCATAGAAAAAAATACCAAAAAACAAAGAACTGCAAATACAAAACTATCAAAAAAGCAAGTCTAGCTAATACAAAGTAATCATAGAAGTTCAGTTAAAAGTAAGCTCACAAATAGAGAGATTCATAGTTAAAAAATACAAAAAAAAAAAAAAAAAAAAAAAGAACTACAACTACAAATTTGCCAAAAAAATTTGACCTTCCTCTTAAGAAATACATAAGAAAGTAACCCAGAGATTTAAGATCATCTCTTCTGCTTTGTTCTATATAGAGAAAAGGAGTGCTGATCAAAGTAAGAAAAAATTGAAACAAACAAAGACAAACTGAATTTGTTGCAGCTCAGCATCAAATACTTATTTTAGTTGTTTACACTAACTAATCACTTCACTCACCAACTCCGAGGTCAATAGTAACGCTAGCATAACAAGTAGTTTCTATGAGATTCGCATGATGCTTCATTGAAATACATGAAAAGAAGAAGTAGCAGCAGCTTGCAATAATGAAAGAAATAAATGTGTTAGAAAATGATAAGTTTTTCAATTTAAACCTCATTAGCATGAACAAGGGTCAATAAATTTATTCATGCCCTTGAAAAGCCCTTTTATAATATAAAAAAATCAACCCAGCAATGTCCACACAAATTGACAAAAGCTGTATATTAAGAAACTAAAAATCGTACAAAACAACAACAATTTTACGATTGAAACTCATAAGACCTACTTCTAAATTGCATTAATACAATTATCTTTAGCAATCACTAATATCAAAAGATAACCAATATTTAGTAGTAATATGGAATAAGTGTAACTTCCAACCTAATTACAGAGTAAACAAAATAAAATAGAAAAAAGAATCTTTAATTGGATAGGGAAGAAAGCAATGTCCTCAATACCCAGATGAAAATGAAAGACATGTAAAGAGAATCGTAAAAACCTGATATATTTATTCAGCTTGTTTAAAATAGGATCAAAGGCATGAAACTCCTAGAAAACAGCCAGCACTCTCAAACACTTCAAGAAGCTTCAGTATTAGGGTGATTAAATGAATCTCATACCTTCTGCTTAGGAGGCCGCACATAAATAGAAATCAAAATTGTGATCACACTAAAGTTTCTCTCCATTTTTTTAGGAAAAGAAAAGGTAAGATTTCTAGTTGCTAGAAAAATAAGAACGCAATATACATATTTCAAATATAATATGCAATGGAAATAGAATCTTATTGCACTTCAGTAGTTGGAAACAACAATCCAATCTCTCTACATAATGTCATTGGAAATAAATGCAAGTAGAAAGGAATTCTACTCCAATCCAGGAATTAGCATAATGATTTTGTCATTAGCTTCATACACATTTAATACCAAATTACCCTATTTCAATTCAACAGTGCATCCAAACAACTCCATTTAGTCAAAAAACAACATAAGAAATCAACCCAAAAAAATGCAAAACCTAGCTAGTACGAGGATTTGAAATAGTCACTGGTAACTAATGTCTCTTGTATGGTCAGATCAAATATACTGTTTCTATTTATTTATTTATTTATTTTTTTGTAGAAACTTGCTGTTTCTGCAAGTTTCTGATTCTTGAATGCTCCATATACAGATGTATTTTATTTCATTACCTTTTTAAATCAGAACGTATGTTATAAGTCTTGTTGATTTTATATAAATTTCAATGTATTGGCAGAGGATAAAACAACTACCAAACAGAACAAAAGCAGCACAATAGCACTTTAATTTAATAAACTGCTCCATGCTTTCCCATTAAGCAAATATGTTGTGCAACATTGACAAAATCAAAACAGGGATCTTCATTAATACGACATTCAACAAGTATGGGCACCACATAGATATATTATTTAGAGAGAGAAATCCCCAATCAGTCGTAATTTCTTTCTGAGAAATCCCTAGTATGAGCCTATAAGAGATATACACCCAACACCTTGATTACACGGTCAAATGAACATATGAGCCAACCCCCTCCAAATGCACACCCACTTGTGGCAAACTTCTAATGAACCAAAAGGACTTGGAGAAAGTAAAAGTAAAATACAATGAATTTACCCATGAGAGAAGGTCGAGACACAATGACATTTTCATGCTCTGAAGCAAGTTTCCACCATCAGATGACTTAGAATGACTGAAAGACCAAACTCGTTGAACCATCACCTAATGATCTAAGATCCGCTGGTTTCACCAATGCTCTACACAGTGGGCAAGACCTCTCTCTCTCGAACCTGAAGGAAAAAGTGCTAAAATTTTATAGCAGGTTAGGAGGTACTTTTAATAATTTAAAATAAATTTTTATTGAAGCCACAAGTTCCACATAGAACTTATGGAATAAAATGACATGTTTGGACACAACAGGCATGAAAAGTATCAGGCAGAAAGTTGGGAAACGTGAAGACCTGCATTAATTTGTTATGAGTAATATATGTTTATACTCACCATTCAGAGACTAAATCTTCACAGAAGATATGTTTACAACGAAGCAAGATTGGTGCATGAATATTCTCTTGGAAAATAGCACACAGATCGCCTGCCGCAATGACCTGAATGGATTTGGTAGTCACTAAGAAAATGTGCATCTAGTAAATAAGAACTATGCAACAGAGAGGGCATTTTCTGAAAATAAATAATTGTTGGCAAGAGGCCTTGAAAACCAAGGACATGTAGGCAAGACTGCTGTGCACCCTTTCAAAAAAATTTGCATAGTATGTAGGCTGCCCTTGGCTTCTTGCCAATTCTGTAATAGAGAAAATTCTTGACATTGGAATTGAAAATAACTAATTGTTGGGAAGAGGGGTTTTTTTTCCCATGGAAGAAGAAAACTTCTGCAGAACAAATTTTCCATGGCATGTGCACAAACGTGCCCCAAATGGCAAGACCATTGAACTGGTCCTAAATCCTGCAAGTCATTCTACTTACCCAATTTGGCAGACTTATATCTGTTCAACAATTTTTCCTTTTTCTTTTTTATTTTTTTTAATAACAAATCTGTTCAGCATTGACAGTTGCAAGTCACCTGTAACCATTATTTTCAGTCATCCATTTACAGGCTATTGTTAAAATTTTGTACCCTAGCCCAGTACTCTTATCCCAATTAACCACAAGAAAAAAAAAAACTTCAATCAATTCACCAAGATACAATCCTCCATATTATTGCTACTTAGAACCAAAAGCAATGAGTAAAATCAAAGAAATTAAAAAAAAAAAAACATTAATTTCAAGAGGCCTTTACCTGAGTCGAATCAAGATCGTACATGGGAAGATTAAGCTTGTCTGGCATAGGAAGATTGAGACAAGAAAGGAACTGGTTCTTCGAGTTTCTCTGATTTTTTCTTAGAGAATGTCAACCTCAGTTGGGAGAGCAGGACACCTCTTCTCAACAAAACAATTCCATCGGATAAAAAAATTAAGAAAATCAAATAACAAGCAGATGAATGGAGAGATGAAAAAAAAATAAGGGATTTACGTAGTAAAAACCTCACCTTTGAGCATCAAGAGATGGAGATACGAGAGTTTTTCCAGTTTCTCTGTTTTGTGAAGACAGGTGAGAGTGTTCTCTTCACTTTCATTTTGGATGCTTTGGGATTTTAGATTCGTGTCCTAACACATGTCCGCTATATGTCCCTTACCAGATGAGCTTGGATGCATGTAAGTGGGGTCCGCTTAGGTGTGCAGACTGCAGGGAAAGCAATAAGCACGTCATTTTGTTCTTTTTTATAAGGGTGTATAGATGTAAAGATATTCATCCATTAAAAAAAATGTAGAAGGGAAGACAAACGCATCTAAAGCCCAAAACTGTCAAACTTCACTCATGTCAAAATGGGGACATCCATACCCACCCCAAACCCCAAGCGAGGGAAAAATAAAACACATTACTACTAGTGCTACTAAATCTGCCCCCAATGGGGCAGTTGCCAGCAGTTAGAATAGGCAGGTTGGCTACTTGACTATGGCAAAGAAAAACTCACCATGGGTGAGATATTGTTTTTAAATCTTTTGCAGCTCCAAATCATTACCAATGCTTCTTGGAGCAGAAAAATAAGGAAAAGGAACAATCCCACTAAGGGCCTTTATGGATCTTCCTAAACTCACTGCAGCAACTGGGTTCAAATCAAAACAAGGGTGTCACATGCATTTGAATAATCTGAATTTCCTCAATTGACAGTTGTTTAGTTCTATGCCATAACCAATTACAAGTACACATAGATACAAGTAATTAGATTTACAGGTAGAGAGAATGCTAAACAACTAAGTTCCAAGGAACCAAACAGGGCTTCATTTGCCTCTCCAATATTCATACCGCCGAGAAGTAGAAAGAGAATGGATCAACTCCCTTTCTACTTTTTAAGTATACAAATGCATTGGTTGCAATATTATGTTTATCCAAAAACATTTAACAATAAAAACAAAACCAAAAGAATTTCGCATTTGGTTGCACAGACAATGGGCTAAAATCACATGCAAAAAGTACTCTATGTAGCTTGTTCCATAGAAGTAAAAAATGGCAAATAAAACATTGCTTACAATGGCATCGTGAGAAACTGTTTTCTTGAATTTCTGAGGCTAAAATCAGTACATGGATGATAATCTGTCTATCCAAAATCTGGATGATAATCTGTCTATCCACAAAATGCATTGGTTGCAATATTGTGTCTATCCAAAAACATTTAACAACAAAAACAAAACCAAAAGAATTTCGCATTCGGTTGCACAGACCATTGGCTAAAATCACATGCAAAAAGTACTCTATGTAGCTTGTTCCATAGAAGTAAAAAAATGGCAAATGAAAATTTGCTTATTCTTGAATTTCTGAGGCTAAAATCAGTACATGGATGATAATCTGCACCATATGTTCATCTCCACATTTGGATGAGCCATATGAATAACCAGAACTTGGCATCCACAAATAGTCAGTAGGCAGCCCACACGTCTGTGCTCAACCAGTCTGTAGTTCACTTTTCAAATCAAAATGGATGAAATGCTCTTTACACCTCCTCTTTGTGAAATCTTGAGTTGGTACACTGATAGCGCTTCTTACCTGATAACATCCATAAGGTGGCGGTGCCAATCAATCTGAGTCAATATCTGCCATTTTTAACAGTAAGATTGTTGAATAGGTTAGTATGCAAGGTCCTAAGGTTGGGGGAGTTAGTTTGGATGGTGTGATATCTCCGACAAGATAAATAATATTTTTCCAGAAATGGAAAGCCTCATGTCAACTAGTGCACAAGGCATGGTCGAGTAACTCGAAGGGGTTGGAGTCAATGGGATTCACTCAGTCTGCGACCTCCAGTTGTGCATAAAGGATTTCATTCCATGTGTCCGGAATTCCAGGTAGGCACCAATGTAAGCAATCTTGCACACCATCTGAGGCTTTGAGACTATACCGGGATATGTGTCCCTCTTCCCTCAGCTGTGAAAGGGCAGTTATGTCCAAAAGCCTAACCCAAGTGCCCTTGACAGCACCTGCCACAATTGAATCATCAGATTCATCTTGTGAAGCCTTGTCCCCTACAGCCAATGGAGTGGTGTTATCGCACCTTCCTCCAATCTTCCAATCGCCATTTGAAAAATGCCTTGGTGATATGGTCCTGAAAAAGGCCCTGAGCTGTGGGTGGTGTGGAAGCTGTGAATCCAACCACTTGATAATGCTATAAACGGCGAAGTTTTTGGCATTTCCTATCTGAGCAAGCTTTCTGTCCCTGATGGGCTCACCACCTACATACATCACTCACCGATTTGCATTAAGCTTGACTCTGTTCCAATGGTGCCCCGTATTGGAAACCAAAACATTGAATCTGTGGAGATAGCACTGCAAGAAGGCTGGAGGCCGATCCAGGTGCATTGAATAATCAGTAGCAGGGTCAGTGATGTTTAGAGGCTCTAAGTAACAGAGGCTTGCGGACAAGTAATAAAGAATGGTAGTGTTGGTAATCGATAAACCCACCCATCGGGTCGTTTAGCACCTGCAGCTTTGACGAGACCATACTCACGTCCAACATCTTCCACTTCTGGGCTGTCTTTCCCACCTGTGACCATACACATCAATGACTGGAACTGCTGCCTACCCAAGGAATCCCCTACAAGAGCCGGAGTCTTGTGCTGCATCCTGGAAAGAATTATCCACGTTGGTGCTGCAGAATGATATAAAACCTGACTAATATAAATTAAGGCCAGCCCAGCTAACAAGAAGGGAAATGAGAGGTGGGGGAAGCAAAAATGAACCCTTCCACCTGAGCATGGGAGAGGAAGTTTTAAACCCTCCACAAAAGGAAACTGATCAGTTTTCTGCAACCCACTTTTCCAGATTGGAAGATAGTATACATACACTCTTCAGCCTTTTTTATTTACATCTGCATGCAGTTTCAGGTGTCTATTTACAAGCCATATTAAAGAGCTGGGAAAAAGAATCTTTCAACCTGAATTTTTTTGAAACTCTCCATTAATGGTGGAACCATCACATCAATGGCTGGATCACCAAGCATAAAGAATAAAAGGGCAAATTATATCTGCTCTGGTGTAGGACCCCAAAATTCCTCACCTTGGCAAACATTTTTCAACGTACAAAGTTGGACTCCAATAATCCAAATGAGAGATCAAAACAATGTAAAGAGGAAAAGAAACAAAGAAATAATGCCTTTTCAAGAACATAAAACCATCAAAATCAGGCATCTCACAATTTTTCGGTTGCCATCGGAAGCCTTCGTAGGAGAAATCTGTACATTGGGTCAATCTACAAGACCATGGCCCTGACAACCACTGTGTTAGGATTTTGTGTGTTGGCTAAATTCATGGGTTGGACAAAACTCTGGGTCTTTGAGTTGTAATGTTTTATTTAGAAAAGACCTCTGAAGTTAGAAGATCTAAAGGACTCAGAAGGAGAAAGCCTGAAGGAATTAGAAGAAGTCTGCTGGAGAAAGAGAGCTGAATTTCCGGAACATATCCAGAGAAGGGTTCGCTCGAGCGACCATTTCATTGGCTCGAGCGAACAGTGTTCTGTCTTGCCCAGTTCTGAAACAGTGGGTTGTTCGCTCGAGCGAACCGAGAGATCGCTCGAGCGAACCTGACGCACACAGTGGTTCAAGATTGGAAACTTGATATTCTAATTGTGCTCAAACTGCTGATTTCCATCCTAATCAAGTTAGGAAACATTAAGCACGAACCAAGGGCTATTTAAAGGGTTCTAAGGCTATTCCAAAAGAAGACCTCACCTCTCATAGTGCTGAGTTAGAGTTTATCATTGAGAGAGTTCTTCTCTAGAGCTTTATGAAGTTGTGCTGCCAAGTTCTCTAGAGTCACTTCTTCTGCATCCTTTGTAGAAGATTATCTTCCTGAGAGAAGATTTGAGGAGTCAAGTGCTGGTCTGGATCTGGTGCAATCAACGGTGTGAAGTCGTTGAAGCGTGAAGCGACACAAGGTAACTTCAGTCCTTGGGTAGGGGATATCTAGGGAGGAGATCTGAGTTTCTTGTAATTGCGAGATTCATAGTGCTTGATTTGATCCAGTTTGGATCGGTGGTTTTTCACCCGGTTAGGGTTTTCCACCTAAAAATTGGTGTCCTTATGGTGTGTGCTTATTGATTTATTTTCCGCTGCATATTGTTTATTTCTGCACACATTGGTTGATTGTTTGAGTAGACCAATCTAGAGATCCCGGAGACCCCTCCACTTTTACAATTGGTATCAGAGCGGGTTGCACTATTTTATTGTGTCTGATCCTACTAGATTTCTAGAATGGTGCTCAATAGAGAAGGGACATCAACTTCCAAGCCTCCTTTGTTTGATGGCTCTAATTATTCTTATTGGAAGCAAAGGATGATTGGGTTTTTTAAATCCATTGATGATGATGTCTGGGATATTGTTGAAGATGGGTTTTCTAGACCAACATCTGTGGTTGATGGAAAAATTGTTCATAAACCTAAAGCTGAATGGTCTAAGGATGAGAAGTATAGATCCAATTGCAATAACAAGGCTGTGAATTGCATATACAATGGAGTCTCTGCTGATGAGTTCAGAAGAATTTCTACTTGCAAATCTGCAAAAGAAGCATGGGACGTCTTACAGACAGTCTATGAGGGTACAGACACGGTGAAGCAATCTAAATTGCAAATGCTGAATAGAGATTTTGAAACCATCGTGATGGAAGAGAATGAGACCTTTGATCAATTTTATGCCAATCTGAATGAAATTGTCAATTCTGTGTTCATTCTGGGGGAAGAAATACCAGAACACAAGGTTGTCAAGAAAATTTTGAGGTCTCTACCTTCCAGATTCGATTCTAAAGTTGATGCTATTGAAGAAAATAAGAATCTGGATACCCTCAAGGTGAATGAACTGGTTGGAAATCTTCAGACATTCGAAGCAAACCGGTTAAATAAAGGCAAATCAAAAGAAAAGGGCATTGCCTTGAAAGCCACATCAGAATCAAGAAAGATGCCTGTAAAGAAAATTGAGTCTGATTCTGAAACTGAAGCTGAAGATGATATGGCTGAGTTTGTGAAGTATTATCAAAAATACATGAAGACAAAGAGAGCCAATAAAAAGAATTACAAATTTGAGAAGAAGGATTCTGCAAAAGGAACAAAGTGTTTTGAATGCCAAGGCTATGGTCACTATGCTAATGAGTGTGCCAACAAGAAAAAGGCTACAAAGCAAAAGGCTCTAAACACAACTTGGGATGAAGAATCTTCTGAAGAAGAAAAAGAAGATCCCGAAGATGATCCTTCTGACAATGTGAATGGCAAGTTTCTAGCTTTCATGGCTAAATCTGTGTTTGACAATGATACTGATGAAGATAATGAAGATGAGTTGTCAGATCAAGAAAAAGATTGGGAAGAGTTGTACCATGCTACCTATGCTGATTGTGTCAAGATGACCAAGTATGGTAACAAGATCACTATCAAGTACAAGGCTGTTCAAGAAGAAAATTCTGCACTGAAGAATGATTTAGAGCAAGCGCTTGAAAAGATTCAGCTTTTGGAAAGTCAGAAAAATTGTATGGCTGAAAATTTGACTACCGAGGGTCAAAAACTTGAGAAGGCTGAAAAAGAAATTGTGAATATGAAGCAAGAGATAGTAAAGATGAAAGCTGAAAATCAAGACTTGCAAGGAAGATTGAAGATCACTCTGTCTGAGTTAGAAGTCAAGCAAGCATGTCTAAACAAGATGAACACTGGTTCGAAGACTCTTACAAACATCTTGTGTAGTCAGAAGCCTTCTTTTGACAGAAGCGGTCTTGGTTATGATCATGGTGCATCCACTTCAAACGCTAAAGGTAAAACTATTTTTGTTTCAAGTGTTGCACATGCTACTCCACATACTGCACTTTCAAATAATGTGTTGAGTAGTTTCAAGAAAAAGAATGTGTCACGCGCTGCACGCACTTCCACTTGTCATCATTGTGGATTAAAAGGACACATTCGTCCCCATTGCAAGAAGTTGCAACGTCTACCTAAGACCAAGCAATGGCGGAAGAATTTTTCTCCACCCAAGACAACTCCAATTTGGGTTAGAAAATCAGACTTGCCTAAGGAGTTTGCTCACACTCTGCTGAAAGATCAAACTACACAAGTGTGGGTGGCTACATATGAAAAGCCCTGATCAAGGAGATCAAGCTCCCACCCCCCAGTGCTGATATGAAGATACATTCAGGGGGAGTTGCTATTGAGGGGGAGCTATAGATCCTAATTGACAAGAAAGCTGCTGGTATTTTTTAGCTTTGTCAAATTATGGACAAAAAGGGGGAGAATGACTGATCAAGGGGGAGTTCGAGAAGATCAAGCTGAGAAGATCAAACTGAGTCAGAGACAATCCAGATCTACATTGCTGAGCTTTTTTTTATATATGTATTTTGGTTTCATTATGGGTAGATCAAATTGTATTGTCCTAGGGAGTTTTGTCCATGAATTGCCAAAGGGGGAGATTGTTAGGATTTTGTGTGTTGGCTAAATTCATGGGTTGGACAAAACTCTGGGTCTTTGAGTTGTAATGTTTTATTTAGAAAAGACCTCTGAAGTTAGAAGATCTAAAGGACTCAGAAGGAGAAAGCCTGAAGGAATTAGAAGAAGTCTGCTGGAGAAAGAGAGCTGAATTTCCAGAACATATCCAGAGAAGGGTTCGCTCGAGCGACCATTTCATTGGCTCGAGCGAACAGTGTTCTGTCTTGCCCAGTTCTGAAACAGTGGGTTGTTCGCTCGAGCGAACCGAGAGATCGCTCGAGCGAACCTGACGCACACAGTGGTTCAAGATTGGAAACTTGATATTCTAATTGTGCTCAAACTGCTGATTTCCATCCTAATCAAGTTAGGAAACATTAAGCACGAACCAAGGGCTATTTAAAGGGTTCTAAGGCTATTCCAAAAGAAGACCTCACCTCTCATAGTGCTGAGTTAGAGTTTATCATTGAGAGAGTTCTTCTCTAGAGCTTTATGAAGTTGTGCTGCCAAGTTCTCTAGAGTCACTTCTTCTGCATCCTTTGTAGAAGATTATCTTCCTGAGAGAAGATTTGAGGAGTCAAGTGCTGGTCTGGATCTGGTGCAATCAACGGTGTGAAGTCGTTGAAGCGTGAAGCGACACAAGGTAACTTCAGTCCTTGGGTAGGGGATATCTAGGGAGGAGATCTGAGTTTCTTGTAATTGCGAGATTCATAGTGCTTGATTTGATCCAGTTTGGATCGGTGGTTTTTCACCCGGTTAGGGTTTTCCACCTAAAAATTGGTGTCCTTATGGTGTGTGCTTATTGATTTATTTTCCGCTGCATATTGTTTATTTCTGCACACATTGGTTGATTGTTTGAGTAGACCAATCTAGAGATCCCGGAGACCCCTCCACTTTTACACACTGCTTACAATCAAAACCAGAATATAATGGTCATCTGCTGTCTCCAACCCATTGGCCCTTGGCATAGTCACACCCTGTCAGAATGATTCATAAACCTTTAAATGTAAATTGTGAATAAACAACAGTAGGATGTAAAATGCTTCATCTGGACATAAGGGAACTGGACATTTGAATCTAATACAGTAAAATATATCTTATATTTTCCAAATATTCTCAACTCCACAGTGTCGTAAATTCTCTCCTTGTGCAATCACGTGTGGGGATGGCTGCATAGATATGAACATAATATCTTGGTTTTCTATTTTATTCTTGAGAAACTATAAGCCAAACAAGTCACTGAAGTAGATAAGCATGATCTGTCAAAATGGAACAAATGGCACCAACATACTCATTGTTGAGTGGTATTGGCACCTTCAATCCACAAACATGGCCAGGGATCTATCCCTGGGCCTTCCAGTTTAAATTAATATAGAACAAAACCTGGAATACATGGCAAGTTGGTAGGCCAGTTGGTCCCATCATACAAACTGAGGGTCAGCAGATTAGGTATCCACCAAGTATCAGCCCTTTCGCTCACCATTAAAGGTGAGAAAAACAGGCACTCTCCAACCAAACCAATATAAGAACAAGCAAATGGTTTGTGAACACTGCCTGTGATTAGAAGGCTAACAATATTCACCAGTGCTGATTATTAGCAGATACCTAATCCACCAATCAATCGTTTTATATGTAGGAACCAGCGATCTACCAACTAGCCATGTGTCCTGTTTTTGATAGATTTATCGGTTTGTGTACAAATATGGTGCTATGTCTGGACTGCTTTACCCTTTCTTCTCATTTTTACATTACCTTTACCCTGCCTGAAAAGAATAGAGGGGCAGGGAGAAGATTGAAGATAAAATAGCATAAAGAAGCAGTAAACTAGTCATCTTTGGAAGTTAATTGGCAAAAGGAAGATAGGGCAGGACAAGGGTGTAAGATGAACAAAAATACTACTAATCCAAAGCATCAAACCATTCGTGTTCTGAGGTTGATTTGCAGATAAAGGCGTGCACACGCATGCATACATGAAAAATAAATCAAAAGGTTTCAAAGAAACAACAGCGAAAACCAAACAGACAGCACCACAATTTTTTGCTTCATCATTTCTTGTTTCTACATTAGGTTCATTTAAGTGTTCTTCAGTGTTTCTCTCACCTTGTTCAGCTTTTGTTTCTTTTTCTACAGCCTTGATTTTGACATCTTCTTCATTGTCAGTCTCATGATCTAGAGTTTGAACACCATCAACAACAACTGCATCACCACATAAGCAAATAGTGTGACACCATTGAAATTTAAAACAACTATGTTAACATATGAAATACAAGACAAACCTGGAGAAAGGATCTCCAGCTGATTCTGAGGTGAGAGAACAGTAAAAAGTGGGGTTTTCTCGCATTGCCAAAGAAGGATGGTTGTGCAAATCAGAGCAGTTAGAGTAAGTGAGAGCCATTTACATCTCAACCCGTTGTAACCTATTCCACCTTTCATTCCCATAAGCACAAAAAATGTGCTCTCCTTCTGAACTTATTAACCTGAACTCAAGTTCGGCCACATTTTTATTCATTTCTCTGGAAGAATAAAGAAGACATGCATTACACTTTAAAAAAAGAAAAGCACTGCTTCGTCTCAAAAACAAAAGCAAGATAAGTAATCCATGTACAAATGTATGCCCAACTCTGTTCTGCAACTTTATTGTTGTTCAAAATAGCAGATTCCCTATTGAGGTTGTCAAACACTACCCCTAAAACCTCCTCACTGAAACCAAAAATTGTTACACTGTTCAACAAAATAAACACAGTTGGAGATGCATCATCCATTCAACTGACCATAGACTTTCATATGGGAACAGATGCATTAGAACAATACTGATAAGATAAAACACGCACACACGCACAAATAGATGATTTATAAAGGATTTTTAGGTACTTTTTTATAATAAAATAAAAACTTAATGGTTGGGGAACCGGAATGAAAGCAGGTTTATTTGTGATTCACATTTTAGCAAAATTATAGCTCTCAATTTTGGGATCTAAAAATCAACAGTCCTATTTTCCTTGGACATGGTTTTTATTACCTACTAGGGTGCAGTAAGTCGTCAAGCCTCATTTGAGATGAAGTGTGACTCTGGGCAGGTTGACTCAGATTAGTGGTGACCTAGTTAATCACCAATACTGTGGCCTAATCAGAATCATTATGCAAACAATGCCCACAAATATTACTTTGATATTTTAGCATAAAAAATATATTACTTTGAAAAATTAAATAATCTTACCATATAACAAGGAAGAAAAAAAATGAAGGTCGCTTTTGCTGTCTATGGGCTTTTCGACCGACCTGCAATTAATATCTTTAAAGCCTGTCTTGCCTGAAAATAAAATACAATCATCAACATTATTGCAAACTGTGCTTGCATCTTCTTAGTGTAAATGGACACAGTGTTCAGTGTGTTTATGAAGTTTAACGCCTCGTGGATTTCCGTATCAATAGACTTTAACATCCATTTTCTCTTGCTGAAATCACAAATACAAAAACAAGACATTGCAATTTGCAACAATTGGCGAAGATGGTGGAATTAACATATATCACACTACCAACTCACAAACATAAATAATTATAAAAAATACAAAAAAAAAAAAAAAAAAAAAGAAGAAGAAGAAGTAATGCGATGCAGACATGAAATCATCAACTTCAAGAAATGAAGAACTAACAATTCCTCTTCCTTCTTTCATTGATTTATATCTCTTCGTAGTTTCAACATTTTGGTTACAGTACGAAGGCAAAGAGGTACCAATAAGAAAAGTGGTAAGGATTAAGGACCAATGCTATTAGCATAAAAAAGAAACATAAACAAAATAAAAGGAATAAACTCCAAAGCATACCCTTCAACTTATAATCAATAATAGACAAAAGACTTTACAATCCTTATTCAAACCTACATAAATCATTTTGAATGGTGTATTAAATATAACGAAAACAACTATTTTCTACTTGGGTCTTGGCGCCTCCAGTGCTTATGAGGTTAAGATCAAGATGGTAACTCGGGCTTAAAATCAACATTTTATTTCAGCTATGCCCTTCTAATTCCATAGGCCCAAGCAACAATACCTTTACAACTACTTCAGATTCCATAGATCTTTCATCTTTCTCTACAATCATAAAATTTTCAAAACTACAATCTGATCCATGGACCATCACCCTTGAAAATGCGTTTCCTTTGTTCCCTTTATTCAAGATTTGGACTCAAACCAGAAAATTAGGATTGTTTTGGGTCTAGGCTTCTGTAAAAATACCCCTGGAGTTTTTTTTTTTTTTTTTTCACCGGCCCAAGTACAATACAAACGTATTTGATAAACCAAACAAGGACATGAAAATACAAAAACAGAAATCATAACAAACCAAATGGTAGAATTTTGCAACTAATTATACATGTGCATATCGCGCGTAGTTTCGCGCTTAACCATCCTAGTTCAGACCTACCTAAATCAAGTTACATTGTCTGCTAATAAAGAAAATATACGAAAGAAACAACTATTTTTCGAGAAAGCCATTAGCTTCTACGTGGGGCCCAGTTGGGCTTTTCATCATGCGGCTTCATTGGATATTTGCAGTATGCATCAAAATCCAAACTTTAACTACTTCCTTCTAATTCCATACACCCAAACAGTCCCTAAGCTACAAATCGTTCACAATTACTTCAGATTCCGCAGAATTTATTCCCGAAATCCCGTTCCATGCTTCCTTTCACCACCATGAATCGGTTTCAGACAACAAAATTAGGAATCTCCCGCTTCTGGGTCTATTCTAAAAACACCCAATGTAAAATCTTCTAATCTTTATTTTTTTATTTTAAAAATCATGGTTTCTAATTGGAATGTTCATAATAGTTTGATAAGACAATATTTGGGATGATGATTTAATTGACATTTACCTGATTAATAGAGTTGTATTAATAGGTTGAATAAATTCAAACCAAACCTTTGACCCATCAAGTATTTTGGCCATAAATGTCTACTCAAACTCAACAAAATGATAGTAGGGTCAATCAAACTTTGAATAACCATGTCATGTCTTAGTTATACTGACAGATCGAAGCAATAATTGCCATCCTTAATTAGTGAAGGTTTGATACCAACCCTCTATTTAAGCCTTAACACAGGCTAAGGTCCTTTCTCAGGTTATTATATGCAATCAATAAGGAAATTATGCTAAACAATTACCACACAAAGTGAGGCACAGAGATTTACGTGGAAAACCCTTCTCGGGAAAAAAAACCACGGGTGGCAAAAGCCACAGAAAGCAATGCACTATGAGAATGAAGATTACAAAGAACTCACAGAACTTGACCCAGTTGAAACTCAACCTAAATGACTGTGAAGTACCCGCCGACGACCTGCCGTTCACCTTCCACGTGCTTGCTTGAAACCCTCCTTGAATGCCCCTTCAAGGAGATCGAGAGAAGAAGAATAAAAACCAGAACTTCAGCGCAGACTCCCTTGCAAGACTTGAGAGAAAGAATATAACTTGATGCACCCATGTTGATTGCTCTCTAGTCCCCTTTATAGAGGTTGCAAGGGGTTTTTGATTCGTGCAGGAGACTCATAGAAAGAAGGAAGAACTTCTAAAAGAAGTAGAGAACTTCAGCTTGAAGAGTCCTAAAGAAATCAGGATTCGACACCTCGCTATAGCGAGGTCAATCTCTGGATGAGACAGAATAGTGTCTCGCTATAGCGAGACTCAGTCTCGCTATAGCAAAACCATGTTCTGGAAACAGTCAGCATAATTCCGCAATTCAGCACAGTAGGACTCTGCAGGAGATCTTCCAGTCCAAGGAGTCTTTAACAAGGATCACACGAACCCAATAAAAGTCTTTCACCACAATGGAGTTCCTTCACAGTCCTCAACTAAAAGAAATAGAAAATACAACTCAAGTAGGACTAAAATAAAGAGTTTTGTTCTAACTAAAAGAAATTGGCAACATAAAATATCTAACAATCTCCCCCTTTGACAATTTGTGAACAAAACTCCTAAAACAAAAACGACTCTCTCCAAACACACAAATAGACACCCCAGGTGTGAGGCCCCACCCCTTGTGGGCCCTCCGATTGAATTTGAATAATATATATTAGCCTAAGTATATTAATTATAGGGCTTAGTGAGGGTAGTTATGTATTTCCCTAGGTTTTAATTAGATTAGTCTAATTGTGTGATTAGTATAATTATAGGAGGGGTTTCCACTATAGTACCTTCTAGAACCTCACCTAAAGACCAATATACCCTTTACCCTAACCCTAATCCCATTTTAACCCCAAGGGCACTCTTGTCCTTAGCCTAAAACCTCTAACTATTTAAACTAAACCCTCCCCTACCCAAATGAAAACACTGTTCACTTCCCATCTCTCTTTTCTCTCTTCTTCTTCCCCATCCCTCTCAACCGAGGCCTGCTGCTGGATTTCCCTATTATAGCTTGGTTCTGCATCTTCCCTCTGTTTCTTCCTTCTTTCTGTAATTGATCAGGCAAGTACCCTGGTAACTTAGAATGCATGCTTCTTCTTCTTGATTCTGCAATTCCAATTCAGATATATATATGTGTGTAGATCTGTCTTTGAGCTTGTCTTTTGGTTTTTCTTGGGACATTGATGGATGAGGTTACCTCATTTGGAAGATCAATGGATGGTTGGGAATTGAAGTAGTTTACTGGTTCTGTTTATTGGAATGGATGGAAAATGGGTTGAGGAGGAGAATTCCAGAGGAGTGGGTGATCTGTATCAGTTTCCGGAGACGAACAGTGAAAACCCATTTCATTTGCGTTGAGGCCGGGACCCAGGTGGGCCACCCGATGATAAATCCGAACCGTGGATCTGATAGAGTACCCACGGGCGACCCTAGAGGGGCTGGTCCCATGGTGTGTGGACACCCCTGGCCCATTATCCAGTGTCTGATCATAGGAAGAGTGGACTGTTTGTAGAAAACCCAATTTTGGCTTGACTGATTGCGGGACCCACGGGTTGATCTGATCACAGATCTAGTCCGTCCATCAGGCCTGATATGGTGGGGCGACCATGGGGGTGGAGTCTGATCTGGTCCTTGATCCATGAAGGGTCATGATCCATGCATGGAAACCCAACTGTTAAACCCCAAAACCGTGGGTTAATGATTCCGTTTTTCTTTGAAGTGTGGGCCCAGGTGGGCCACCATTCGAGATCAGGACCCCACATCTGATAGAGGGGCCCTGGGCGACCTCAATGGTGAGGTCTGATCTGAATTTGGGTGAGTGGGGCCCACGATTTCGTGACACAAAATGACCCCAGGCTGACTCGTTTTCTAGTTGAGTCTCAGTTGCAGAACGTGCTTTGGGTGAAGAATGAAGAAGGTGATAGTGTGCTGACGTGTGTGGATGAGTGAAAAAGATAAGTGGGTTGAGTGCTTTACTAGTTTGTGAGTGCATGAGGAATTATGGTCCAGCCCCCCATGTGGCAGAATGTTAATGTAGGAGTGATAACCTAGTGGACTGAGGGAGCATGGGGAAAATATAGTCCTACAGCTTGTGGGGCCCAAGTGGGTCCCTGATTTCAGATCAGGTCCGGACATAGGATTAAGGGCTGCTTAGTGACCTTAATGATGAAGACTGATCTGGGACTAGGACCAGTGGGGCCCACTGATCTGTTAACCTTCTAGTTTTATTAATTAATTAAACATTTAGTTTCTAATGGAATTAATGAGACCCTTTGACCTAGTGACCTGGGACCATATGATTAGAATTTACTTTAATAATGGGTTTAGTATATTAATTGTGGATTAATTACCAGGACCCATTAGTTTTTTTGAATTAAAATAAGCCCTGAGTATCTTATTAAACCCAATTGGAATTCTTGTGTATAATCTGGAATTTTCCTCCGACCCAGAGTTCATATGCACGGTTGACCGAGCCCAGTGCTTAGCCGAGCTCAGTACTTGACCGAGCTTAGAGCCAGAAGACCGAGATCTAGTGACCGAGATCAGAATTTTCAGAGAAAGAAGCTAAAACCTGGGACACCCCCTTAGCCAGAATTTGCAGTGTACGCGGTCGACCGACCAGGCCAGGAGGTCGACCGAGCACACTGGAAATTCCAATAATTCAGGACTTTACCTGAAGGGTGAATACTCTCTGATCCCAATGTGCCGGGTTGACCCCCAGGCCAGGAGATCGACCGAGCACACTGTGTACAGTAAGTTTTCCAGATTTTGGTTTCTCATGTTGTGATCGATTGTGGGGCCCATTGACCATCCAAATAGACTTCCATCACTGTGCCAACCACAAGTCAATGGTGTGGCTCAACCTTGACTCGTGGGGTCCACTAATTAAGGTCCAGGTTATGTAATCTAAGATGATTCGACCTTTATACGTTACCAATGATGCTCATAACTTCTAAGCACCAAACACAATATTCCTTAGCATCTATGGTTTCACTTAAAGATCAAATTACCTGAGATAGACCTGAATCTGAAAGTGGATCATTTACTTAGGTTGGACTGTTGTTATCTTTCATTGATCCTCGTACTTGGAGATTCATCTCCCCCATATTATTATTGTCACTCTATTGTCCTTATTTTACTTATACCTGTTAATTAAATGTAAAACGAAGGACCCGAACCTAGGACTACTTAGAGGTGACCCGTTGGTATGATTGGGTAACATTAACCCGTGTCTGTGGCTAGGCGGGCCCTTTTATGGCCTAAGTTTGGATATGGATTACCCTAGACTGGAGAGGTTGAATTATTTTGGACTGTATATTATTGGACATGGATTTGTTATCTCATTGGACTGTTGTAGACCAGGCCATGTATTTGGTGGGCCTTGGTATGGATCCAATGTTGGGCTTGGGTACTTGGACCTCTTAGGGACTTTGTTAGGACCTTGTTCACGCAAGGCAAAGCCTAGACAGACACAGACCTTTATTGTTTCCTGAGTCGGCATAAACATTCACTCAGCTGATCTAAGCTCAGCCAGTTGGACTGATCATCACTGGTAGGAGCTATTGAGAGTGTTGTGTGGCTATCATGATGAGCATTATTTGGAGACGGACGGTGCGATACCGGGTCCGGTCTCAGGGTGTGTTGTTGATGTTATTTGCGTGGCTAGATAATCCCCAGCACTGGTGAGATTTCCCCGCCGCGACTGTGTTCAGTATGGGAGGGCCGCGGCATAATATCCCGCGGTATCCAGCTTGTGTGAGTGTGCCATTTTGTATAGGTTTATTATTATGTTTATCCTGATTCTACTTGCTTATCTTGCTCAACTGCCTAGTATCTATATTCTTGTTATTCTCCTGACTTTATTACTGTCTCTACTCATTTGATGCATACATCCTATATTACATGCATATTGTGACTTGCCAGATCTTTAGATCTGATCCACTCTTGGTGCTTAGGTCTTGACCCCGAGTTCGAGGGCGATGCGTTCGCACTAGTCGAGGCGCCCGTAGCTGGTGACTACGGATGGGGACAGGCCGACCCAGAGGTCTAGCCGGAGATTGGAGAGCCGGCACGGGGGGTTGAGTGATCATCTTTGTTTGGTTTTTGAGCGACTTTTGTTGTGAGCAGGGTTTTAGTATAAATTGTAATAAACTTCTTTTCTTATCACTTGACACTCATAGGCTGGACTCCAACCCGATATATTTGATACATGAGATGATACCTTATGCTTCCGCTATCTCTAATTATTGCTTCCACTTTACTCTTACGCTTCCGCAATTTAACTGTTGTTATAATGTTGTTCAAAAAGTTTTAAATTGGACCTCACTGCGGACCTACGATCTTGGAAGTTCTCGGATTTTCCGGGAAGTAGCGCGCCAATTTCGGTACTTAGACGGTTTTCTCGGTATTCGGAATTGGGGCGTTACACCAGGAACAGTTGATCTTCATCAGTCTACCACAACCTGCACAAAAACAAACCTTGGCAAAGATCCATAACATCACAGAAATGATAGACAATCAAAACAAGTAAAATGATAGACAATCAAAACAAGTAAAATTTAAAGTACTGGTCAAGGTTCTCTTACTGGTCAAGGTTCTCCCCCTGAGATCAACTAAACTACTCCCCCTTTTTGTCACAGAATTGACAAAGTGCTTGCTCCCCCTAAATCATATAATCTATATCCTCGGAAAAAAAAATTGCACAAATGCAAAACTCAATCAGGCCAACATCGAAAACCCTCGACAATAATATACAAGTTATGAGGCAACACAATTTTGGAAAATTGATCATGAGTGTAAATTGTGAGTGAGATGATCTCAAATGTAAACCACAAAGAAATCGTAGATCGACCAGAAATCAACAATCATCAGGTACAAAGCAAATTTCACACCGTTCAAAAACATTTGATCTGATCAGCAATGAGATGTGAAGCTCCCCCTTAATGGCACATAGGTTTATTTTATATAAATATATGAACTTCTCGGCATATGGTAATGCACAAGTTCAAGTGCTCATTTTTAGTAGAGATTTCTGAACCCTATAGGAGACAGTTCCATTGCATCGGTCTACAGAAATCTCTACGCACTTTGGGTCACTTATATTCTAAGCCCAAAATTAGAGATTCTCATGAACTTCTTCACATATAAAAATGCTCAAGTTCTAGTGCTCATTTTTTGTAGAAATTTCTAAACCCTATAGGATACAGTTCCATTGCATCGGTCTAAAGAAGTGGAAAAATCATAATCGATGCTCCGATTAAGTACAAAACCACTAAGACCGTGAATCCTGTCAATCCTAGAGTCTCATTGACCCTAAGTGAGTGTCCAAGTGAGTCATCGTGTACTTGTGGACATGATCAAAATTCTTAAATCGTAAAAGAAAACTTAGTTCGAAAATCCAACAACTTAAAGTGCATCACATGCCGGAGTATCTCAAAATTAGCTCGAATGAGTATGCATGTGCTATTCAAAACATGTTTTGAGGACTAGTGGTTTAGGCCACTGCCTAGGGACTTACGGAGAGGGGGGGGGGGGGGGGGGGGGGGGATCAACCTTAGTATTCTCAATTGATTTAGACAGTGTAGTGTAGACCACATTACAGCTCAGGTCAGTCTTACGTATCCAAACAAGCTTAGTCTTGACTTGTTGAGGAGAAGAAGGTTTCTTCCTCGTCTGGTTTCTGATATAATTTCTTCTTTTATTGCAGTGTGGTCTAATGTGCCCATTTATACCGCAAAAATGACAAATCGGAATAGTGCTGGGTTTGGACATATTCTTAGATGAATTTGAATTCCCATGTTTGACAGTTGGAGGTGCTAGAATACCAGAAAATAAGGCTGGTCCTTTAACAAAAAAAGATTTACCTGATTGGATGGAAGTTGATGATTCCAGATTAAATCCAAGTCCAGTCTTTTGTTTCTCACTCCTTTGTTGCATCAAAATTCATCGAGAGTCATGGAGCCTTTATTCATTCGTTCAAGTGAAGATTTGGCAGAGACTAGTTCTGATAGTGTCATCCGAAGCTTGCCACATATATCATTCTTTTCAATTTGTAGCAGATTGTAGTCCGATTACAAAGATTTCAATTCCATTCTAACTTTCTCTAACTGTGCAGTAAGTAGATCTTTCTCTTTTCCTACAACAATAATGTTGTCAGATAGAATTGCACGCTGAGTTTCTAACTGACTTACCTTTGCGCGGCATCATCAAGCTCAGACGTCATAGATGAATTTTGTGATTCAGAAACCTTTAACTTGTGAGAGAGCTTATCATTGATGCGGGACAGTCGTAAGGAATCTTTCAAAAGTTTTTTATAAGCAATTTCAAGATCTTGTTCTTCATCAGAAAGATCATCACACCTTGACTCGTCACCTGACTTGGAATCCTTGTCAGATGACCCCTGCTCAAAAGAGATGTTAGTAGATAACATAAAAACAACAACTTTAGCAGATTCAGATTGTGACTCAGATTCACTAATTTCATCTTCTGAATCTTCTTCCCAAGTAACATTCAAAGCCTTTCCTTTGTTTCTTTCCATCCGATTTGCACATTTAGAAGCCGGGTGCCCAAACCCTTGACATTCAAAACATTGGATAGGCTTATTAGTGTTTTTAGAAAAAAATTTCTCATTCTCAGGCCCTGTTTTTGGCTTAGTCATTGGTCTACTTTTGGAAAATTCCTTTGTGAGGTTCTTTTTATTTTTATTCAAATATTGCTTGAATTTTTTGACAAATAAGGCATCAAGCTCTATATCATCAGAATCATTATCGGTCTCATCAACATCATTGTCCTTGGATGAGATGAAAGCAATTCCCTTGGATTTCTTATCAGAACAGTGATTTGCTTCAAAAGTTTATAAATTTTCAATCAATTGTTCAACAGGCAAATCATCAATATTCGTATATTCCTCAATAGCAATCACTTTTGACTGAAATCTCTCGGGCAAGGACCGAAGAATTTTCTTTACCACCTTTTGATATGGGATTGGTTATCTTAAATTAAAACTAGAATTGACAATATGACTCAGTTTGGCATAATAATCATCAAAAGTTTCTTCATCTTTTATTCGAATTGATTCAAAGGCAGTTGTCAAATTTTGAAGTTTAGTCTGCCGAACCTTATTAGTGCCTTCATGCACTGTTCTCAAGAGATCCCAAGCCTCTTTCGTAGTGGTACAAGTAGAAATTCTGCGAAACTCAGAGTGACTAATACCATTATATATAGCATTTATGGCTCTATCATTCCAATGAGCTTGATTCTTTTCTCCTGGAGTCCAGTCAGCCTCTGCTTTGGTAATAGTTTTCCCATCAACAACCACAATGGGTGTTTTATAACCATTCGCGACCATTAGCGAAACATCACGGTCAAGAGAACGCAGAAACGCAGTCATTCTAACCTTCCAATAGGCATAATTGCTACTGCCTTCAAGCAAAGGGGTTTGGTGGTAGAGGTGCCTTCTCTAATGAATTCCATAGAATAAATCTGAGTGGATCACACTTTTAGAATAAGCGAACTTGCTCTGATACCACGTGAAGGTTTGATACCAACCCTCTATTTAAGCCTTAACACAGGCTAAAGTCCTTTCTCAGATTATTATATGCAATCAACAAGGAAATTATGCTAAACAATCACCACACAAAGAGAGGCACAGAGATTTACGTGGAAAACCCTTCTCGGGAAAAAAACCACGGGTGGCAAAAGCCACAGAAAGCAATGCACTATGAGAATGAAGATTACAAAAAACTTACAGAACCTGACCCAGTTGAAACTCAACCTAAAGGATTGTGAAGTACTCGCCGACGACCCGCCGTTCACCTTCCACGTGCTTGCTTGAAACCCTCCTTGAATGCCCCTTCAAGGAGATTGAGAGAAGAAGAATAAAAACCAGAATTTCAGCGCAGACTCCCTTGCAAGACTTGAGAGAAAGAATATAACTTGATGTACCCATTTTGATTGCTCTCTAGTCCCCTTTATAGAGGTTGCAAGGGGTTTTTGATTCGTGCAGGAGACTCATAGAAAGAAGGAACAACTTCTAAAAGAAGTAGAGAACTTCAGCTTGAAGAGTCCTAAAGAAATCAGGATTCGACACCTCGCTATAGCGAGGTCAGTCTCTTGATGAGACAGAATAGTGTCTCGCTATAGCGAGACCATGTTCTGGAAACAGTCAGCATAATTCTGCAATTCAGCACAGTAGGACTCTGCAGGAGATCTTCCAGTCCAAGAAGGAGTCTTTAACAAGGATCACACGAACCTAACAGAAGTCTTTCACCACAATGGAGTTCCTTCACAGTCCTCAACTAAAAGAAATAGAAAATACAACTCAAGTAGGACTGAAATAAAGAGTTTTGTTCTAACTAAAAAAAATTGGCAACATAAAATATCTAACAATTAGACTTCAAATTGTTATATGACAACTAAAATTAGAATTTATTATTTTAAAATGAAAAAAATAAAAATAGATAAAAGGATTAAACTTGCTTTTAACCATGGAATCTGTTAAATAAGTCTTAACCAACAAAGACTATATTTTGTCAAACAGAAAAATTAGGTGTCTGAAAATAATTTTTCATTACTATTTAGTCATTTAGAGATATAGTCCAAAATGCAAAGATTTTATAAGATAAATGTCTTTTAAATGAATTGGGTGAAATTTAGAAAAAGGGAACCAGGGAGCTGGATCTAATCTTGACATCCCTGTTTCTTTTGGGTTAGTCAGGTTTTGTATGTAATGTCAGTCTATATGTATCTGGAAGCGGTTTTCACTTTTGTATAGTTTGGTTCAGTATATCATCCTCTTCAAGGAAAAAGAAAACAAGAAAAGAAAAGAAATTGACTGAAATTAGAAAGGAGAAATAGGGAGCTGGATCTTAAGGCATGTTTGTGTGGCTACCTTACGGCAGAAAAGTGGGACTTCTTTTTGTGTAATTTTTTTTCTACTACTGGATGCAAAGGCTTTTCCCCAAGGTAAAAGCATAAAAAAGGGGTTTTTTATATGGTCACCTAAATTCATTGATAACTCCCCTTTGTTATCAAACTAGGCAATTTTACCTACACATTCTCTATATCGTTCGTACCTCTGTACGGGCCAAAAGTCGCTTTTACCTTTGCGATATCACAACAAATTTTGTGATATCGCAATTTATATTGTGATATCGCAATTCGAAAAACCCTTTTCATCCTTTTATCCCTCAATGCTTCAACTTTTCCTCAATTTCACCTACTGCAACTCTCTCCCTCAGCCTATTTCACTCTCCTCCTCCCTTGCCAATGTATTTGCAAATACACAAGACCCCCAGCGTCCGTTCGATGTCGACATTATTTAAATAAAATAATAGTGAGAACATGGGAGTTGGTAAAAAAAAAAAAGCATTCCGAGTTTGTGGAACAATAGAGCATGGTACAGTTGTAAGAACGGAACCGTTCATCTAATGAAAATTATGGTCTGATGGATAACTCTTAAAGAATCTAAATCATTTAATCATTTGCTTACTTATATATAACATTAAAAGATATCATTAGCAGATTAAGATAATGATTGAAAATGAGCTATGTAATGTTATAATAATTGGAAAAGGTTAACAAAAATTATGGACATTCCGAGTTTGTGCTGGGACCCACCACATGATGGGATCAACAAGACATCCCACATTATTTTTTGCAATTGGACGTCCAGTCCAAAAACTTAAGTGGTAATTCATGATATGAGAGCAACATGATTTTTTTAATACAACAACAATTGGATGTAATTCATGATATGAGAGCAACATGATTTTTTTAATATAGCAACAACTGGATGTTCAAATGTCATTGGGATTCAGTAGACTGTCAAAAGACATAAGGATGAATGCCCACATTTTCAATGTGGATGTTCATAAAAAAGTGAGGCTCTACAAGTCCCCCATAAGGTCACTACTAATATTTATACAAAATATTTTAAATGTTTCTGCATGTGGGATCCCTTGTACCCTAATTACCTTCAAAAGACATAAAAGAAGAAAAAAAAAAAACCACAATAAATAAGAGGGAGATATATACATGGTGGGAAAGGGGAATGAATACTGCTGATGGATTGGACAATGGTAGCATAGAAAGATATAGCAGGAGACTCAATGCTATATAAGGAAAAGGAAGGGATTCACTTGTAGATAAAGGAAGCATAGAATCCAAGCAAAAGACGAAAGCTACAGAACAGAATGAAATTATAAACAAAAATGCATTCGTTGACTTTTAACGTAAAAGTTATGCGATATGACAATATAAATTGCAATATTGCAATTGAATAATTTGCGATATCGCAATTTATATTGTGATATCATAAAATTTGTTGTGATATCGGAAAGGAAAAAGCGACTTTTAGCCTACGCAGATATACGAACGGGACATAGAACGTGTAGGTAAAATTGCCTAGTTTAGTAACAAGGGAGAGTTATCAATGAGTTTAGGCGACCATACAAAAAAATCTCCATCAAAAATTTAGAACAGGTGCAATCCGTGATTCCACGGCAAAAGTATTTTCCGTAGGGCCGGGAAGGAAGAGGGTAGGGAAAACAATTTCTACCCCTTGGTGGGGTTGAGTTTTCACATGACCCTTTCCACAATGATAGGAACGCATGTAAGTTGGCCCAGGAGCTGGAGAACACAAGCACAATATGAGATCAGCTCTAGGTGAAAGTTTTTCATATGGTAAAGTTCATTTTCTAATTAAAAAATCATTGTAAAAATGAAAAATTAAAAAATATGTTGGCAAGGATTCATCTTATGAAGTCAGAACATTAAGCATTCTCTAGCAGCATGGAAAAATTATAACCCCTACAAACCAAATGATGCAATGACATCATCGCACTTGGGAAGATCTGAAGGACTGTCCAAACCTGTAAATGACATTTTTTTTTAAATCGGCTCCGGTTCTCCTCAATGTCTCCCACGGGCTCCCAATGAGTGGGATTTATGGATTTCTACCGTGGGGCCTACTATTGGTAATCTGGATTGTTCAAAATACATGTCATCTCCACGTGATGAAATGCATGCAAATTTTACTTCAATAGAAGTTAGTCCTATCATAAGGTTGAGCACAAGATTGATAATGTGATCAATATACATGAATAATAGTTTATAAGATTGTGCCGATCATGTGATACATAATGTGTTCAATCTTATGCCAAAGATTGATTCCTATTGAAGTAAAATTTTAAGATACTTCATCTGTGTTCGTCCGTTGACTTTATATATAGTTTGAAGTCTTCAGGAAGTGTAACTCTTTGTAGCAAAGGCGAAAATATTCACATAGCTTCCCAATCACAGGAGGAATACACTTGATTATGCAGCCCACGTTGGATTCTTCAACATCTTGACCCTATGTTGGGTATTCCATCCTAGGTTGTGTGCTAGAGACGATGAGATCTGTAAAGCTTCCTAATCACCGGATGGGCCCATATCGACTTCTTTCACATCCTAGTCCTTCACCCATGAAAATGCTTAAAATCCTTTCATGAAATATCAATTAGATAGTTGTGACTTGTGATAGACTTGTTTTCCTGATCCAATAAATCAATAACATGATGTTAAATGATACATTGGGGACACGAATTCATGCAAACTCACACACCAATGTACCTTGATTGAGGTATGGCTTGGAAACATCTGGATCCCACCACTATCCAACCATAACTTTAAAAAGAAAGTGGGCCCCATAAGATATTAGTCATCATTTCAATGCAAGATGAAGTGGTGCCATCCTGCATTCACTGCATGGAGGCAAACCTTTCATCATGCCGCGCAAAAATCCATTGTAGATATACATTAGTGAATGGGAAATGGATTCCCTATTTGGACCAAACAGGGATACCTTGTTTGGACCAAACGGGGGGTGACACGTAGGGGGGCGGATGAGGGGGCAGAGGAATTCCTCATCTGCCCCCTTATGTGTCTTTCTCTATTTGGACCAAACAGGGTTTCCCTGTTTGGTCCAAAGAGGGGATCCGGCTCCGTGCATGTGATTTGATGCATGATAAGGTGCATACGCCTGGTCGCCTGCAAAAGCTGACCATTGTCTTGGGAAGTCTCAACCGTGATGCTACCCTTCACTTATTATACCTATCTATCTATCCATGAAATACATATAATTTGTGTAACTTTCATCTATGAGGTACCTTTCATTCTCTCTAGCTAAAATAACCTTATATGATTAAATATTATTTCATATGTTATTCCTATATGGAAAAAATTAAACTATTCAAAATAAATGTCATTATTCAATGAGTTATCTCTAAATTAATTTTACTTCAACAAAAGTTGATCCTACTATTTGAAGCTTTTCATGAAAAATTGAGACAGAAGTGAAAGTGTCAAAACATTACACCTAGTGCTACTGATGCACAACACTCACAGGCGATGATCAAGGCTCTTGATGGATTGTGCAAAATGGGCACTAAAAAGAGAAAAGCATCACAAAAATCCAAGGAGACAATCTCAAATTTATTCGGCCAATCGTACTCAGTCACCCTATGTATTGGCTAAAATAAAAAAGGCAAAAAGGGGGAAAAACGGAAAGTCTTCATGGTATTTGACCTAATAGGACTAATCCTCGGGTTGCACCATTCTTTTAATTGCAAGATCTTTTTGGTTCCTAATACACCTTTTTTATAAATAAGACCAATAAACACCTTAAATTGCTAAAGTTCACCAAAGATTGCCAAAGTCAATCACTTACACTACAAAATCCTAATTAATTCCAATCTAATCAACACTTGCCACTTTTTATCACTTTTTCCAAGTCATGAGAACTTAATAGACACAATTAGCAAGAATTTGGGAGAAATATCAAAGAAATCAGAGCCCTCAAAGCAATAGGATCGCTCAGACCCGGTAAGATCCGGCCCCACCATTAATTATATTTATTATTAAAATATTAGTATTATTTAATTAAATGTATTTTAGTTATTTAACTGGGTAGGATTAAGTGGAGCACACGTTAGATTAGATGTGTGGATCGGTAAGTTGGGCTAGTGAGCAGATAACCTGACCCGCAGTTTGACCCAATGACTCAAGCCCATAAAATATTCCCTTTTAACCTAATACTTGTTTTAAAGAACTACACGTTCCGCTTTCGTCTGCAACTCCTCCCGTTACTTTTCATCTTCTTCCTCTTTCAACTTCCCAAGCCATTGTAGCTTTAGGATCTAGCCATCAGAACCAAGATCAGATGACACCATCATTCTTCACTCAATTTTCTCATCTCAGGTAACCCTCTCCTCGAATCATTAGGAGTAGATCTATATTCTTGAGTTTTCTCCTTTTTCTTTCCAATGGTAGATTTGGATAGGAGTACCATAGATTTGTTCATCTAAGTATTTCTTTCCCATATTCTTAATCAGATTGGTGATAGGATTATTCTCGAGCGCTGTGAGAATCTCGGTTTGGGTATTGGTTAGGATCTGTGCATTTTTCTTCAACCCCGGTAAAAGGCAAGTACCTAAACATAATTTGTGAATTTAATATATGTGTTTCTCGTTGATTCCAGTGTGGTGCATATAGAAACCCTTTGATGCCGTTTTTATGATGTTAATTGTTTTTGCAATGAGATCGGAGATTTGGGGATGACCCATTCGATTCGATTTTCTAGTATTGATGTTACTATTGCAAATGGTTGTTGCCCGCAGCACTTTCTTTTGGATTTCAAAACCCATTTTTCATTTTGTAGACTTGTAGTTAGGGTTGTGAGACCACTATTTCAAGTGACCTTCATGGGCATGCAAAACCACATACTCCAGAGAGTGGATCTGTAACAAGGAACGCACGCACGCAGTTTGGGACTGTCCGTGCTTTGACCGTGGGACCAGGTGGGCCACTCGATGGTAGATCTAATCCGTGGATCCGGAGGAGGACCCACGGGCGACCTTTGAGGCGGTGGACCTGTGAGGAGTGGGTCCCATCTAGCCCATCATCCATTGGTTCCAAGAACCTGGGGCGGAGTTGCAGGTTGAGAGTTTTGTTTGGGCATCATGTAGTAGCAGGACCCATTGGGAGATCCGATCATAAATCTTGCCCGATCCCATTGCCGTGTATGGCTGGGCGACCCTGTTAGTGGAGACTGATCTTGGCTCTTGATCAGCAGGACCCACTATCGAGTACCTCAAGTTGTTGGCATCGAGCATTATTGTAGAATTCGTTTCTGTGAATAGTTTAAGATCTGTAACTTATGAGAATGGAAGAGATAAGATGATGGCGTGTGTGGGAATGATGTTGATGACATGGGCTAACATGGGATGATGAAGGTTAGGTGATGACAGAACATTACATGCCACTTTGTTTTAACATATGGCCCTTTTACATTTTAGAATTTAGGAAAAGCCCATTGTAGTTTTAATGAACTGAATTTGGAACCTTTTAGCTTATTAAGAATTGCATTTAGGAAATGTTTTAAGTGGGGTCCTTAAGTTTTCTAAAATTATAAACTAAGATTATTATTATTTGCAAATTAATATTAAATGATATCTTTGGATTTTAATGTGTTACAATTATATTTTTGGTACTTTATTAATGAACCCATTGGACTCTTAAGATCTATATTCTTGGAAATACACTAAGATGGGACCCTAAGCTTTCTAAAATTATAAGCTAACGTTATTTATCATTGTAAATTTGTAAATTAAATATTAATTGTTATCTTTGATTTTAAATGTGTCAAAATTATAATTTTAGACCTTATTAATCGAATCATTAGACCAAGTAAATACCGTCCAAGCAAACGGTATCTTACTAACGTGGGTTAGCACTTCGTATAACCTCAGGAAAATCCTAGTGGATTTGAGTTCAACCCATCTCTATTGGAAAACCCTTAATTGGGTCTATGCACCATTGATGGAGAAGGGATGCGTTGATCTTTTATCTATTAGAAATTCCTGTGGTTGTTGGGTACGAGGCCTTATGTTTGACCTTAGGATTGATTCGTATCGATGTCTTAACCATCGCATGCATATATATGTTGGTTTAGGATGTGTATTCCTTTAGATGCATACCCTATTATGTGTTATGGCCTATAAAGTGGCTTGGCAAATTTTGCATGATGATTTAATTATGATATGGAATGTGGAAAGGCTAGCACTTTACTTTGACTTAGGACTCTTGTGTCGGAGCTTTATTATTCAGGTCTATTACATTTATATGTTTATGTTTATGTTTATGTGGGTCATTTATGGACGACTGCAGATTGATATATGGACGGTTGATCACCGATGTGACCGGATTACTTATAATCCTCAATGAATGCGAACGGATTATCCTGATTTTTTTTATTTGATCGGTTTATGACCACCGACGTTATGGACAGGCTTTCTGATTTATTTAGGGCTGACCACCCACAACGGGGACACTTGTCTTCATGTGAATCATATTGCTCCTTTTCCTTTATTTGGATTATGTTATGCGTTCTTTCTCGTCATTATTTCTATATGATTACACTTGTCTTTATTCTTCTCGTTATTGTATTTAATTTCGAATTATGATTATGTACTTGCTATTTATTTTGTAATATCTTGTGCATAGGTACCGAGCCCTACTTTACCGAAGAGATGGAGGAGGGTTAAACGTTTCAAACGTTTGAGCCAACTGATGAACCCGAGTGGGATGCCGAAGATGGCTTCGGAGCCATCTGAGCCTGCACAAGAGAGAACGTCACCTTAGAATTATTTTAAATGAACTTTCTCTTAGTGTTGAGACATCTTTTAGAAATTATTTAATTCATTCTGCAACTTTAATTATTAATGTTTATCTGATTTTTATGTTGGGTTTCATTTATGAACCTTGAATACCAATTGAACAAAGCTTCTATTGCATTTAATGAAATTTATTTTGACTCACCACAGGTTGAAATTTTATGTGGGTCCACTTTTGGAAGCTTGTATTGTATTAAACATAGGAAATTTGAATTTGTTTTAATTTTTCACGTTTTTCCCCAATTCTTATTTTGGGGGACGTGACAGACCCTCTTGACAAATCTGTCCATGGGACTCACATGGCTCATCAATTGATGAGAGGGTATGCAACAAATCTGAGTTCTTAAAATTTTCTAAATTGGAATGCAGCCCGTGATGCAAATCTTCTAAAATATCAACACAACCCTTAAAACTCATGTTTAAGCTCAATTTTGGATTGTTTAGACCCCAAATTTTGATCAATTATTAGTGGGATACTTATGAGCCTTGTTAGGATGCGCACTTTGCTCCATGTAGACTTCGGCCACATCATAATCTTAATTAAAAACCCAATCATCAACAAAAAATTTAAACAGCTCAAAAATAAATACCCCATCTTATTTTAGCTTTGTTTGCATTTTATACCAATTAAAGTTGGACAATGCAACATGAGTAACTTTTTGTAAAATTCCAATTTTTAAATAACGATCAATACATTGGTGGCCCAAATTCTATTAAGTTGTTATTTGGGGAGGTCCCATTAAAGATGCTATCTAGATTTTTCATCGTAGGCTTGTAAAGGAAGCTCACGAATTTCTAGTTGAGTTCTTGAGCTCGAGAGGATTTGGACAGAATTGGTCTTAAAAGCATAAACTAGTTTGGCTCGGGTAGATAACCCATTGGGTTGGAGTCTCAAGTTTTAAGAAGATTGGTCTAAAATTGAAATAGGAAAAGCTCAAAAGAAAGGTCCTCCATGTTGATGGGGTATCGTCAAATTTTATATGATTCAGAGTTCGTCCAACCATTAGACTGACCGTTTGATGAACAAGATAATAAATATGCATAAGAGTGTGTTAATCTCTCTTCCAACGGAGAAGACATCTCCGATAGATGTCATACATCTATAGGGCCTTTGTTTAGAATGATTTAGATTTCAATAAATGGGCCCTACCATAGAGTGTACTCTTTTAACTAAGGATTTCTCTTGAGGACGTTTGTGTAGCACCTTTATCCATAGAAATAAAGGGCAACAATGTGCTGAATTTTCTGGCACACCTTCTTCATCCTCGTTTGGTGCAACTACGTATCGAGGACGAAGAGCCGGATTTTGGCCTACTTTTTTGTGCAACATGGGACCCAGAAATCCTACCTAAGGGCACGTTTGGAAACGGTAGAGGAATCATCTCTTCGGATGAATCCTTGATGCCACGGATTTAAACTTTCTGCAGTTCAGACACATTTGGTAACGGGAGAGGAATCCTCTCTTCGGATGAATCATTGGTGCCATGGATTTAAACTTTCTGCAGAAAGGATTTATGAGGGAGAGGATTCATCGCATCCCACCTTTGGCTAGCACAGAGGAATCAGAGATGATTCCTTTAAACCCATGTTTGGTAACGCGAGTGGAATATACCAAAAAAAAAAAAAAAAAAAAGGATTGGTTATCTCCATCTTAAATTAAGTTCATACCACCCATCCTAACTTACATCCCAAATCACCATCTCCCCTATCGCTCAAGTTTCAACTACTTAGGATTTAATCAGAAATTGTACACCAGTATCTCCAATTAGGCCCACTCCCAATATTTCCACCAGCTTTAGGCCTATTGTCCAAGAGAAGCTGCCATGAGTGCCATGAGAAGATTCTTCTACTTGAAAAACAAGATAAAGCTGGACTATGTAGAAAATCATTTATTGTAAATAAATGTTTCTATAAATTGTTCACCTTAAGAAGCATGGTGTTTTCATAAAATCAAAGTTGCGATTCTCTCTAGTTCGGAATCTATGTCGTGCAGCTCTCTGGATTTAGATTTTAGATCACTTGCAAAACGCAACTTTCTCTTGCATTGGAGCTATTTCCGAGCAACATGCTTACTTCAGTCAAGGAAAGTGCAATCGGCAGGAAATGATCTTTAATAAGCAACTAGGAGTAGGAATAATCTGACCGGTTACTATTGTGAGTGGATTCAAACCATTCAACTACAAACTACTTGCATTTCAAACCATTTGTAGGAATAATCTGGCTAGTTATATTTCCACTAGTCCCACTACAAACCATTCAACTGCAAACCACTCTTGCCTATGACAACATCCACTATAAAACTTGTTTATCCAAACATCTTGCAGAACATCACCTGTATATTCTAGTGGGGCTCCAAAATTAAAAAATGGATTTTTGCAGGAAGGATAGACAATGAAATATTTTTTAGGTTCTTTATTTTTTGAGGATCTTTATTTTTTCCTTCCTTTCTCTCTGGTGACCTTCTCCCTAGACGTTTGGACGCTTTCTACCATGGATGGAGGATCAGCCTCCATTCCATTAGAAACAGCCCACCTTTACCTTCTCTTTCGTTGATTGAGCAAATCAGTGTGATGCTATCCTATGCTGAAGATAGGAATGCTAAAGTCTCCTTCATCAGATCGATCATCGAAAGAAAGCAAGAAGATGCTCTACCACTTGATACTCCACGTGATTTAATTCTCGAAGCAAAGATCAGACTTGGACAAGAAGCCTGGGAATGGATCCTTGATGACAATCGGAAATCTCATATCTTGCAAGTGGAGAACGAAAAAGGCATGATGCTGTCTGATGAGGAGTTGGCTGCTGCTGAGGAAACACGTAACATGGAAACCAGCAACTCAGGTCCAACACCTTTGCAAATCAAGAATGTGGAGCATAGGGCTGATACGTGGTCGTCCTTATTTCAAAAGCATTCATATCGGTCCAGGGATTTGCAGCACCATTCACAACCTTCCAAGGATCCTAATCACCACACTGAGTTTGATGAGGAAGACTCCTCTGCGGCTGTGCAAAATTGGGGCAATGCCCTAGTGGGTTACTTCATAGGTAATTCTCCTTCTTTTGGTGAAATTAGAAACTGTCTTTCAAAAGCATGGCGAATAAAGGACTTGGAAATCATTCCTATGGCTGATGGTTTTTTACCGTTTAAATTCCATTCATATGACATTGGAGAAAGCATTCTTGATGAAGGACTCTGGTTTATTTATGGACTCCCATTAATTTTGAGAAGGAGGTCGGAAGCTATCACAATGCATAGGGAGAACCTTGAAACCATTCCGGTCTGGGTTCGCCTGCCAAATCTGAATTTTTGGTTTCGTACAAAATCTGCACTTAGTAAAATTGGAAGTGTTATTGGTAATCCAATCTGTATGGATCTTGCTATTGCGGATGGTACTTGATATGCTTTTGCAAGAATTTGTGTGGAAGTGGATGTAGATGGTGAATTCCCCAATGAATTGCGCATGAAATATAAGGATAAGACTATCACTCAGAAGATTGATTATGCTTGGAAGCCACATCCTTGTAAATCTTGTCGAACTTTTAACCATGGAGAGAAGTCATGTCCGCTCGAGGTTGGCAAAAGCAAACCGAAAAAAAAGTGGGTACAAAAGAAACAAGTAGCAGAAGGTAGTCATAATGAAGATAGTGGAGAATGTGAAAAGGCTCTATCTGATGCTAATGAAGAGGGCAATAAAAAACCTGTTGTGGAGGACTTGAATGTGGTAAAAGGAAAGAAGCAATTGGAAAAATCGCCTACAAAGGCCCCCTCGAGCAGTCCTAAACAGAAAGGACATCAGGATATCTCATCAAATTTGGGTTCAAACAGGTTCCTTAGCCTCTCAAACATTGATGGGGAATTTAATGTGCCTGCAACTGAAATTTCTTCGACCACAGCCTTAGTAATTGCTGGTACCGCAGCACTCTCTTCTCAAATAAAACCAACTGACCAACAAAAAAGCTTTTCCTCCTTTCATCAGTTTGATAAAAGCTTACTATCTAAAGGGCCAAGCTCAAGCTCAAAACATAAATTGGGTCCTGCTGGGATCACCATTAAAGAGAAGCAAAATCCAAAGAATCGTTCCACATGACTATCATCATATGGAATGTGAGAGGTTTGAATAGGCCCTCAATGCAAGCTAATGTTAGAAATAAAATTCGGATTTTGATACTATCTTCGGTTGTGTTGGTGGAGACAAAGGTAAAGCAGGCTTCTTACACTTATATTGCAAACTCAATTCTACCAAATGGTTGGAAAGAATCTTCAAATATGGAAGCTGGGCCCACTGCTCGAATATGGATGATGTGGGATCCTCAAGTGGTTCAGGTTACAGTTGCTCCTCGGAATCCTCAGTATATGCATTGTGATGTTAAGTATGGGACTGTGGCCTTCTTACTCTCGGTTTGTTATGGGTATAACAACTACATGCAGCGAAGAGATCTTTGGAAATCTATTATTGATAGGTCAAAAGATAGTGGGCTACCGTGGATTGTTGCGGGAGATAGCACTATTAGATGGACTCATGAAAAAGAGGGGGTGCAATTCCAAGAGCTGCTGGACTTATTGAATTTAACGATTGTATTCAAGAAGCGGGGCTGATAGATCTCAAGTTGTCCGGGGCTTCTTTCACTTGGTCAAATTCCAGCATTAGTGATTCGCTAATTCAATGCAAAGGGGATAGAGTACTTGTTAATGCTTCTTTCCTCCATTCAAGTCCATTCAAACGAGATATTCTGTTGCCAGGTATATTTGATCATTCTCCACTATTACTTTCCTTATCTGAAAAGAATCACATCAAAACTCCTTTCCAATACTGTAACTATTAGGCAAAAATGCTGTGGTTTTTTAAAACAGTGAAAGATGCTTGGGATACCAATATTATTGGCACTTCACTCTTTATTGTGGTCCGTAAGCTCTCAATAGTTAAACAACAACTCATTGAATGGAAAAAATCTCAAAATTTCCTTCCATTGAAGATTTCAGAGGCAGCCCTACAGTTGGACAATTTTCAGAGAATATTTGGCAGAAAATCCAATGGATAGTGATATTCAACAGCAGGAACGTATTGCAAGAGTTGAACTTGAACATCTGCCACGGGCTAAAGAAAGTATATACAAGCAGCGTTCTAGGGACTTGGCAGTGAATTTGGGGGATAGTAATTCCAAGTATTTTTATCGTCTTATGAAAAAGTGGCAAACCCAATCTTATATGTCTCAGATTAATGATGCGGAAGGCAACACCTACACTGAAACTTCAGGTATTGCTACAGCCTTTGTGGATCATTTTCAAAATATATTAGGTCCTGCCATTACTACTCAGCACCCTGATCTATCTCATGTCACCCCTCATGGTTTAGTCACTGAAGAGGATGCCTTAAATATTTTGAAACCAGTTACTCAATCTGAAATTGAAAATTGGATCAATGATGCTAACCCAAATAAAGCTCCTGGGCCTGATGGTTTCAATGCACATTTTTTTAAGGTGTGTTGGCCAATTATTGGCAAAGATGTGTGTGCAGGTATCAAGGATTTCTTCCGGTATGAATCTATGTTAAAACAACTAAAAAACACTTTTATAGTGTTGGTGCCAAAGACTGAGAATGCAAACTCTCCAGATAAATTCCGGCCAATATCTTTGACAAATGAACTGTACAAAATTATTAGTCATATTCTGGTGAATCGACTTAAATTGATCATTGCCAAGATTGTAGGCCCAATGCAATCAGCCTTTGTGCCAAGGAGAAGCATAACTGATAATATTCTACTTGCCCAAGATCTCATCCATAACTATCATTTGAATCAAGGTAGTCCTCGAAAGTGTATCAAACTTGATCTTGCCAAAGCCTATGATAGTGTCAGATGGGACTTTCTGGAGGCTGCACTTCGGAGTCTTCATTTTCCAGACCATGTTATTAAACTGCTCATGGAGTGTGTCTCAAGCGCCCAATTCTCTGTGTTGGTAAATGGTAGGGCGGAGGGTTACTTTAAAGCTACTCGTGGATTGAGACAGGGCTGCCCATTATCTCCATTCCTATTTGCTATAGTTATGAAAATTTTCTCTCTCATGATGGATCAATATGCTAAGGCCAATCTGATTCCCTCACCCTTTGTGAAAAGAAATGTCACCATCTCTCTCTCTCATTTGCTGTTTGCTGATGATTTGATAGTTTTTTGCAAGGCTTCCACAGGTGTAGCAGCAAACCTTAGGCATTTCCTTCTTCATATTAAAGAGTTTACAGGTTTGGGTGTAAATTTGCTAAAAATTAAGTGCTATATTTTTTGCAAAGTGCAAGGAGGAACAAATTGCTATTTCGTCCATCCTTAATGTTCCTCAAGCACAATTTCCAGATAGATATTTGGGCATTCCTCTCTCCTCAAAGAAGCTAAATCTCAATGATTGTCAAGCTCTTTTGGCTAAAACAGTAGCGATTATCAGGGTGGAAGGCTAAAGTTCTTTCTTATGCCGGTCATTTGGAGCTGATTAAATCCACTTTATCATCTTTCCATTTATTCTGGGCTACTTCTTTCATCCTCCCTCAAGCAACTCTAAATGCATTGGATCGTCAGATTCGAGATTTCTTTTGGAATTGCTGGTATACTCACTACATTCACCCCATTGCTTGGAGCTCCATTTGCCAATTGATTTCTATGGGTGGGCTTGGCATTCGATCTCTTTATGGTGTTTCCAAGGCTGCATTACTTCGACAAGTTTGGAATGTTGTCATTAACAAAAAAAACTTGTTGGAATATATGGGTTCATGCAAAGTACTTGAAAGAGGGTTCCTTTTGGGATGCTTCAATTCCAAAATCTGCTTCTTGGGGTTGGAAAGGCATTTTAGCCCTTAGACAGATTGCCTTACCACAAATAAAATTCCTAATTGGAAAAGGTCATCTCACAAAGTTTTGGACTGACCCTTGGCTCAATGGTGGGCAATTAAAGGACTGTTACGGAGATCGTGCAATTTATAACACAAGATTGAGCACTGATATCAAGGTTAGTTTGTTTATGCAGAATGATGGGTGGAATTTTCCAATTCCAACTACAAATGCGTTGATGGAGATTTACCAGGCCATTCCTAATGAGATTACTCCATGGAGGGAGTTTGAAGATGAAAATTGTGTGGACCCTAGAAGATCATGGTCAGTTCTCTTTGAAATCTTCCTACAATTTAATTTGTAACATCTCTAACCAGACCTTGCAATGGACTTCTTCAATTTGGTTTAAAGGATGTATTAAAAAGCATTCAATTTGTACTTGGATGCTTCTTCGAGGAAGACTCAAAACGAAGGATTTCCTTTTTCAGAAAAATGTTGATTGTGATACCTGTTGTGTTCTTTGTGATTGTACATGGGAAATAGCCTCACATCTCATGATTCATTGCCCATTCTCCTGAGATATTTGGCAGGCTTTACTAATTAAATTGAACTTGATGCCAGCAAGTTGTAATGATGTTTATGAATTGCTTGAATCAATTATTTCTCACTTAGACCAGCAAAGTGAAGGAGCTATCACTCTTGGAAAACTTATGTTCAATGCTTATGTCTGGAACATATGGGCTAAGGGAAATTGTAGGATTTTCAGGGCAAAAGCAATTCTACTGAGGCCGTAGTGCATAAAATCATTCATGAGATTACCACTCGCCTCCTCTATCTTGGTATTGGCTTACCAACAAACATCCAATGCCACTGGAATGTGCCTCCAAATGAGTCTCCGAACACCCATGAGAACGCCTCAAAGCTAATCAGTAAGAGAAACCATTGCTGGAGCCTATCTATTGTTCAAACTAGACAGGATTTAGTTGGTGTTCTCTGGTGGGATCTTCATAAGCCAGTGAAGGGACGAATAGAGCCGTTTCTAAACTATTATGAAGAGATATTTTGCATCTTGGAGATTGTTCCACACAATGTATCTACCATCCATTACTATTGAAACAGAACAATCTATTCAGTAAGCTATCCTCAATCCAGATCAATCTGAATGGATCATGAGATTTCAAGCCAAAAGACTTTATAAGGAGGTTAAACGATTAGAGCAGGTGCAATTCTCGTTGATACACCCTCACACAGTGCGGTTCAGCAAATTCATCATGAGAACTTCTGGTACAACTCCAATGGATGTGAATAATATTGAGCTGATATATAACTTCTTCTATATTTCATGATTGTGTTAGTTTGTTTTTAGTTGTTTTGGTTTCTTTACCGGGGTATGCCCCATTGGGAGGTTCTAAGATCGCTGTTGGGTGACTTGGACTCCCCTTTCTGTATTTTATTATTTTGAGAAAATGAAGACCTAACTTTACTTTTCAAAAAAAAAAAAAAAGGCAATGCAACATTCAGTTTAATTTTTGTAGATTATGGATTCACTATGTAACAATTTCTATGAATAACAATAGCACACAAGCATGCTCCAGTTAATCATATCCAGCACAATTTAGCAATGGAAATAAGCATATCATGGCCCCATCACATCTATCCAAAATAAAACATCAATCCATCCATTCAAATTACATTGAGAAGAAAAGGTCAATCCATAACCATCCATCCTCTATTTCAATTCAACTGAATAATATGTAACATGTAAAAAGAAAAAGGCCAAAAACAACTCCTTCCATCCATTCAACTACCAATAACATAAAAACATTCTTAAAACCCAACTTGGCAAAAAAAAAAAATAAATAAAATAAAATAAAATTCAGATTCCATAAATAAAAGACAGGAAAATCACGCCCAGATTATTTTATCCAAGATTTTGCTAATAGCGAGTCGAAGACCACATGGCAAGACCTACAAAATAAAAGACAAAAAAATCATGTCAAAAATTATATTAAACGATGCTTCCATAGAAATGCATTGACTAATTATTGAGGAGGATACCTAGAACGGCGTCAATGATCCACCTTCATTAAATCTGTTTGAACTGTCTTCTCCATCAGAGCTGAAGCTGTTGTTTGTTATACTTGGAGAGACTTTAGAAGTCATATTGCAATTAATGATCCGCATAAACAAAAGTTGCAAAAATAAATTAAATGATTATGACACAAATTATGTAAAGAACATTACCTATTTAGCAATGTTAGACAATTGCACGTGTCATGTGAAACCCTCAGGGAAACAAATCAAAACCCACGAACTAGAGGATTGGTTAAATGATATATCTGTTAGACCCTAAGTTATGTTTGCAATTTGATGTCCAACATTTGCATCATGATCATCTCATATCATTTCTCACAGGTTTATCTTGAAAATCACAGGATTTTAAATCAACTTGCTCAAACTCTTTTGAAAAGCTTTTTTCTTGATAAAACCTTGTCTCAAACACCTTTACATTATGTGTTTCAAAAGTTTTCAAAAGTTAGATTTTTCTTGTAAACTCAGATCTTCAGAAAACAGTCTGACCATACTGTCGGTCAGGTGTCGGCTAACCGACCTTGGACCGAAGCCTAACCGAACTCACTCGGTTAGCTTTTCTGAATGGTGTTGCTGGTGTCGGTTAGTGTGTCGGTTAAGTGTCGGTTAACCGACCATAGAAAATGAACTAACCGAACACCTTGTCGGTCAGATTTTCAGAGAGCTGCATTTTCATACACTTTACATGTCGGTCAGCTTGTCGGTTAGGTTTCGATTAACCGACAATAGTAAGTTGCTAACTGAAAGCATGCTGTCCTGAAAAACAGAAAGTTAGAATTTTACAATCCTTTTCTGTCGGTCAACATGTCGGTCAGGGCTCGGTTAACCGACCTTGCTTCTGATCCTGACCGAAGCTCTCTTGGTTAGATTTCCAGAGAGGTGTTTTCTGACCCTGTTTTCATTGTCGGTTAGGGTGTCGGTCAGGCCTCGGTTAACCGAACATGTCGGCTAACCAAACCATGCTTTTTTGTCAGCAAAATTTCGAAATTATGACCGTTGGCCTGTGACCGTTGGATGTGTCGATTAACCGACCCCTAGATGTCGGCTAACCGACATATAGCCGTTGGCCCAAAATTTCTATAAAAGGAAGTTCATTCCAAGGCCAAAGTTGATGATTCTTGAAGCCTTTTCTGAGGTGTACTAAGGGTAATCAAAGGGAATGAACTAAGAAGGCTAAAAGATCATTAAGTAAAGCTAAGCTTGGATTAATGAAGTTCAATCACCAAGTAAGCTTTGACTTTTCCTAACCATATGTTTTATGCTGTGTCTAAATTATTGGTAAATGATTTTTAGCATATTAACTATGATGTGTTGAATCCATTCCTCTCTTAATCTTTGATTTAAGTTATTGGATTCTTCACCTTGATTCAAATCAAGTTTGTGGTAAAAAACTTCTTAAACATGTTTTATCAAAATCTTCAATTTATGTTATAACAAGTTTCACTAACTTGTATGAATCTTCTTTGATTGTTTTCAATCCTTAAAACTTTAGTTAAATTACTTTGATTTTGAAAACAACATATCACATGCATCACATGTTTAGACAAAATTAATTTCATACAACTTGCAAGCTTTGGATTTTCATATCTTCAGCAAGTTTGTACTTTGTTCATGTGATTTGCATATCACTTCAATCAAATCATTTTATGTGTATTAAACTTTTAATTGCTTCAAGCATAAACTAATTGAGCTTTTATTTTAAACTTGATTGAAGTTTTCACACACACACACACACATCATGAGCATTCATCTTTGCATTTTATAGTGTGTTGTGTGAGTTGATTTTCACTTTCACATTCGCCTATTTTAGAGGCAATATATATTGTGCTTAATGTATTTCTCTCCTAGTGTTTAGACACCTTCTTGAGAAAGAAAAACTATTTGTATGTAAGGTTTTTGCTAAGCCTAAGAAAAGCAAAGTGTAAAAGGTTATTGCTTAGCCTATAAAAGCACATTGTAAGGTTATTGCTTAGCCTATTAAAAACATAGTGTTTAAGGTTAGTGCTTAGCCTATTAAAAAGCATAAATAGTGGAAATCCGGTAGGGTGTGTGATCACAAGCCGGTAGTGGATGTAGGTATTGAGGCCGAACCACTATAAATCTTTGTGCAATGGTGAATGACTTGTGGTGATTGATTTGTTTATCTTCCGCACATTTTCATGTAATCATCACTAGTTGGAGTTTAATTTGAAGAAAATTAAAATTGGTCATTAAGTTGTAGCTCACCCCCCCCCCCCCCCCCCCCCCCCCCCCCAGGGTTAGGATCCCGGAACTTTCAATATCTATGTACACCAAAACAAAAGAAAAAACTGCACGAGAGAGAGAGAGAGAGAGAGAGAGAGAGAGAGAGAGAGAGAGAGAGCCCCCAAATGTAGAGATGGAATGATGGACTCAACACTACATTAGAAAACAACGTTCAAAGAAACCCTACCACCTATGAGAAACAAAACCTTGAACAATAGCATCTAAAGTACAAAACAGAGTATCAGAATTCCATAGCTACCAAAAAGGAGGAAAAAAAAGACATGAAAAGAAAGAGGTAGGGAATAGGGATATAGCACTATCTGTAGGAGTAAGAGAGGGGAGCATTAGCTGTTTGTAGTTCAAGTAACTTGCTTATGATTTGTCATCTCAACGTGAATACTAAACAAATGGATAGTCTAGATTTTAAGATGCATTCACATGAACGTTTAGTGAAGTGAAAAAAAATCAATTTTGTGAAGGTGGGTGTTGTTGTAGGAGGATTTGGATCATAGTATGGACATGAGTTTTAATGGGTTGAATAGCTTATGTGAATTTTTGTGTGTTTTGAATAGCAAATGGAGACTGTAATGGCAACATGGCTTGTTGATGTGTATTCAGTAATGCTAAATACTTAATTTTATAGCACAGGTAACCAAGTTCATCAGAGTGCTTGGCTTTAATTCTATTGCCACGATTATATATCTTGTTGGGCTTTGCAGAAGAATTTGGAACCTCTTCACCATAAGCGTTGATATGCAGGGACCTCCATTTATTAATGGGTAAACTCCGGTATGCTACTGTTTCAAAGTTAGTGATGAGGCCTTAACACTGAACTTGTTTATGTAATCTATCCTTTCTAATACATTTAAATAATTTAAAAGAATTTACTTAACTCCGAATGAAGAGATGCTTTTGCACTCGTTGCTTTAGATCTTCTACTTCCTATCTATAGCAGCAGGTGTTAAACACACTCCAAATCATATTCTACCTGTAATTAATATCTTTAAATCCCGTCTTACCTGAAAATAAAATACAATCATCAACATTATTGCAAACTGTGCTGGCATCTTCTTAGTGTAAATGGACACAGTTTTCAGTGTGTTTATGCAGTTTAACACCTAGTGCATTTCTGTATCAATAGACTTTAACATCCATTTTCTCTTGCTGAAATCACAAATACAAAAACAAGACATTGCAATTTGCAACAATAGGCGAGGATGGTGTAATTAACATATATCACACTACCAACTCACAAACATAAAAAATTATAAAAAAATACAAAAAAAAAGAAAAAAGAAGAAGAAGAAGAAGTAATGCGATGCAAACAGGAAATCATCAACTTCAAGAAATGAAGAACTAACAATTCCTCTTGCTTCTTTCATTGATATATATCTCTTCATAGTTTCAACATTTTGGTTACAGTACAAAGGCAAAGAAGTACCAAAAAGAAAAGTGGTAAGGATTAAGGAACAATGCTATCAGCATAAAAAAGAAACATAAACAAAATAAAAGGAATAAACTCCAAAGCATACCCTTCAACTTCTAATCAATAATAGACAAAAAGACTTTACAATCCTTATTCAAACCTACATAAATCATTTTGAATGGTGTATTAAATATAACGAAAACAACTATTTTTCTACTTGGGTCTTGGCGCCTCCAGTGCTTATGAGGTTAAGATCAAGATGGGAACTCGGGCTTAAAATCAACATTTTATTTCAGCTATTTCCTTCTAATTCCATAGGCCCAAGCAACAATACCTTTACAACTACTTCAGGTTCCATAGATCTTTCATCTTTCTCTACAATCACAAAATTTTCAAAACTACAATCTGATCCATGGACCATCACCCTTGAAAATGTGTTTCCTTTGTTCCCTTTATTCAAGATTTGGACTCAAACCAGAAAATTAGGATTGTTTTGGGTCTAGGCTTCTGTAAAAGTACCCCTGGAGTGTTGGTTTTTTTTTTTTTTTTTTTTTCACCTGCCCAAGTACAATACAAACGTATTTGATTAACCAAACAAGGACATGAAAATAAAAAAACAGAGATCATAACAAACCAAATGGTAGAATTTTGCAACTAATTATACATGTGGATATCCGGCGTAGTTCCACGCTTATCCATCCTAGTTCAGAGCTACCTAAATCAAGTTACATTGTCTGCTAATAAAGAAAATATATGAAAGAAACAACTATTTTTCGAGAAAGCCATTAGCTTCTACGTGGGGCCCAGTTGGGCTTTTCATCTTGGGGCTTCATTGGATATTTGCAGTATGCATCAAAATCCAAACTTTAACTACTTCCTTCTAATTCCATACACCCAACAGTCCCTAAGCTACAAATCGTTCACAATTATAATATATTAAAGCCAAGGGTTTTGGGTTGGATTTTGACTGGCGGTTCCAATTTTGACCGTAAGTTATGCTTTTAGGTTCAACTTATTCATATTCTCTCTCCACTACTTATTTCATGCAACTACTCACTCGTGTTCTTTTTCACCATTATTCTCCACTTATTAAAATATTCTCCCATTTTGTAAAAGCTCTCTCTTCTATATCCTTTCTACCACAAAATTTATATTTCCATTTTATATGAATTGTTCCATAAAAGGAGATACTTTCATAATCTTTTTAATATATAATTATTTATTTTGTAATTCATGATAATACCGTGCTAAGCACGGGTTAGTGTGCTAGTTACTGCAGATTCCGCAGAATTTATTCCCGAAATCCCGTTCCATGCTTCCTTTCACCACCATGAATCGGTTTCAAACAACAAAAATAGGAATCTCCCGCTTCTGGGTCTGTTCTAAAAACACCCCAAAAGCATTTTTATTTCTCTCAAATGACTGTCCCATACAATTACAGAAACAACCCCAATTTAAAGTATTGCATGAACAAAAATCCAAAATGCAAAAGAACCCATTAAAGCAATACGCAAGAAAACGCAATCAGAACTACATCAAGAACCGAAGCAATGCATTAGATCATTGCGAATATGTTTTAGCAAAGAGTAAAAACAGAAATCACCAACTAACTCAAATTTTATAACCCTTACGAAGAAATGATGTGATGAAGATATCTTTGCCGTGGTTTCTTTCTGCAAGAGATGTATGGAGCGGGTGTTCGGACCAAGATACCATCTTTGTTGCAGCGTTTTATTAAAGAATCAGAAGGGATGTTGTGGGCGGTTCTGCGAATGACGGGATTTGGAGTGTGGGTCCAGGAAGAGGAAAGAGCAGTCGGTGGTTGGTTTTTAAATTTACGAAGAAACAAAATTCTTATAATTTTGGGATTTTTAGGAAAAAAACTGAGTTTAAACTCTGAAAAATGAGAGTTAAGAAGTTTCAGGAATCATAAAAAAAAAATACCATTATGACCTGTTATTTTGAAAGAATTTCTAACTACAAATTGTGATTATAGGAATCGAAAAAATCGATCTCACCATTTCTAAGCCTTTGGCATTTGAAATGGCCCTTCTAGAAATTTTAAACTTTGGCCATTAGAAAAGTCTCATTTAGCCTTTAAAATTCTCAAACTTCAATTGTCTTATATTTGTAAATCCCATCGAAGGTTGAGGATGTAGGAATTCCACCTAGGGGATAATATTTGGGAAATTTACAAATTCCCTATGAATGCTTTGAGTTCTTGAAAAAAGAGAGATTTTGAAAAAATATATATATAATTTTTTTGCTCATTTTAAAAAAATACAAGTCGTGCAACTAATGAGATTTGCATGTGATCTAGGAGGAGGAGGGAAAAGTGGTCGCATATTAGTATTTTATATTGAAAATATAAAAATAGATTTTATAATCCCTTCTTTTTTGCCTCATTATTAAGAAGTCCTAGTAATGTTGTCAATCATTTTTTAGTTTCTGGCCTTTGAAGATTTGTTAAAGGGTGGTATTTTTTATGAAATCTTATTTGAAAATTTAAAAATAATGATTTTGATATGTAATGTTCCATTATAGTTTGATAGGATAGTTAGGAATGGTGATTAACAACCTCATCCACAGGCGGACCTAGTCTTTTTAGAATTTGAGATTACCTTTCTATTTTATTTTATTGCAGTATTTTAAAGAAGTTATATGAATGTTAAGGATGGTCGCACAACTGATAGGATTTTGAATGTGGGTCTACTGAGGGCCTATTTGTTTTCATGATGGCTGGAATAAAATAAAATTAATGGTCAAGTAAAGAAATAAAGAAAGACGATAGAGTTAAGGGTAAAATCACAAAATTACAAAAAGTTACTCGTCTGCTTTTTGTCATTTAATGCTTTTAAGAATAACTTTTTTTTTTATTTTATATCTTTTCTCATCATTTTCTATTCATTTGATTCTTAATTTTATTTATTCCAACCCTCATGCAAATAAATAAGCAGGAATGAAAAGCGATCAACCTTTTATTTCTTCACTTTTGGCATTTTGTAAATTTCTTAAAGTGTAGTCCTTTTATCATGGTTGATTTTAAAATTTACTAACCTTATTTCTTTTGAGTTTTAAAATCGTGATTTCTAATGTTAGATAATAGTTTGATATGACAATTGGAAATTGATGAGTCCGGCCCAAATGGCCCGATCTGTCATGAGCCAAAGCCCAAAGTTAATGGAGATCCGTTTGCAGTCCGAGCCCGAATCCACGATGCCCGGCCACGTCATAGCAGTCCGGGTCGCTTCGGAAACAGTCAGGCCACGTCCCGCTTTTACCAGGTCCAGCGGAGAATATCACAAACTGCCTCGCCAGTCGAGGACACCTTGAACGCTCCTCGTGAACCGTGCTGAGAAGTCTCCCCATCTGTTAGGGGACGCTTATAAATACGAAAGCCCCTCGGTACTTGAGGGGCAAGCAATAATCTCTCTTCTACACTCTCTCCAAAGTCTGTAATCTCTGAGACACTTGAGAAGTTAATACATTCCGGCTACCTCAGCCTTTCCGAAAGTGGACGTAGGTCACACTGACCGAACCACTATAAATCTCTCTCTTATCTTCATTAATTATTTTACCATTATTACTTGACCGGTGGTGTCCGAACCAGAGTTTGACATCATCAGTTTGGCGCCGTCTGTGGGAAACGTACAAAAAGTTTTCACCCTCATTCAAATTATGGTGACCACCAGATCGACAAGACGCGAAGAGGGCGAGGATGGTCCTCCACTGACTAATCCTGGCCCGAATGCTCCTGCTCCCACTCCTCAACTAATGTTGGAGACTATGCAACAGATGGTGGCCCAAAACCATCAAATACTACAACTCATGCTCGCGGGGCAAGGAGGGGTCGGAGGAGTACCGCAAGGAGGAACACGCCCGGGGCATCAAAGAGCTCCACGACGGCGAGGAGCTCCCCACCTAGGCGCCCAGGCCCCGGGCGCCCATGCTCCTGGCGCCCATGCCCCGGACGCCCATGCACAGGGCGCCCATGGTGTACACTCTGGCGGCGCCCATGGTGTACACCCTGGCGCCCGTTCCCAGGGCGCCCCCCGTGGGGCCCAGTTGGGAGGACCCCCACCTCCGGGAGGGTCAAATCACGGAGAATTTTCACATCCTCCCTCCGCTTCTGAGGGGGAGGATCCTCATTTCCAAGAAGGGAAAAGTGAGAATCAAGAGCTGGAAGGCGCGAGCTATTTCTATGATTCAAGCAGAGCAGCCCCCAACCGATGGGACGAGAAGCTCAGAGAGATGCAAGATCAACTGGGCGATGTTTTCAACGCCATGAAGGCACACGCACCAGAGACAGTGGATTACCTAGTCAGGCGAACGGACACACCGTTCAAGCCTGACGTGGTGAACTATCTACTCCCTTGTAAGTTCAAGATGCCATCCGTGGAAACCTTTGATGGAGCGAAGGATCCGCTGGATCACCTGGAGACTTACAAAACAATAATGCAGCTGCACAGTATCCCGGACGAGATTATGTGCAGGGCGTTTCCAACCACGCTGAAGGGTTCCGCCCAACAGTGGTTTTCCAATCTCGCCCCAGCTTCCATCTCCACATTCGAGGAACTAAGCAGGTCCTTCGTATCACATTTCATTGGAGGACGCCGCCACCAAAAGCCAGCCACACACCTGCTGAGTGTAAAGCAGGATAGTAATGAGAGCCTCAGGGCATACCTCACTCGTTTTAACGAGGAGGTACTTCAAATTGAGGAAGCCGATGACAAAGTAACCATGACAGCCTTCTTGGGAGGCCTCCGTCCTTCCAGTTTCTACTTCTCAGTAATGAAACGCCCGCCTAAGAGCATGACGGAGCTACTGGCGAAGGCCCAGAAATATATGAATGCTGAGGACGCTACTAGGGCCAGGCGAGGCGAGTCCTCCAGAGCGGCGGACAAAGGAAAGCACGATAGAGACGACAAGAGGGAGCCAAGCAATAAGCGGAGTAGAACCGAGAGGATACCTGCCAGAGACCGACTGGGTCTCGCTCCCCAGAGAGACCGACTCGGCCCTGCTCCGCCGAGAACCCAACAAACTTTCACGGCTCTCAATGCTGCCGTTGGGCACATTCTGCTTGAAATACAAGATGATCCTGCAGTAAAATGGCCGGGGAAAATGAAATCTCCACCAAACCGCAAGAACATGACCAAATACTGTCGCTTCCATCGCGACCACGGTCATGACACTGATGATTGCTTCGACCTCAAAAGGCAGATTGAGGATCTCATCCATCGTGGACACCTGCGCCAAAATGTTGCTGGTAGGGGGCAGGCGCCACCACCGCCTCGCAATGCCGAAGAACAGCACCCTATTGGAGAAATCCGAACCATCTCTAGAGGGTTAGTGGAGTCTTTCTCCGCCATGAAAGCCTATGCCAGGAAGGCGAGGCATCCTGATGAGCCACGCCCGTCGAAAGCACCGAGGCACAGCGCTGACGAAACTATATCCTTCTCGGATAAAGATCTAGAAGGGATCCAACACCCTCATGACGACCCTCTGGTGCTCTCAATGACCATCGCCAATTTCCAGGTACATAGGATCTTGGTGGATAGTGGAAGCTCTGCAGATATTTTGTTTGTAGAAGCTTATGATAAGCTGAGGCTGGGCCGAGAGGGGTTGCAGCCTGTCAAATTTCCTCTCATTGGTTTTTCGGGGGAGAAAGTGTATCCCCTAGGGGCAATCACATTACCGGTTACAGCCGGGACAGCCCCCCGAACCTCCACCACAATGGTCAATTTCCTGGTGATAGATTGTCCATCAGCTTACAACATCATTCTGGGGCGACCTACTCTTAACTCTTTAAGAGCCGTCCCTTCCACCTATCATCTCATCCTCCGCTTCCCAACCCCGAATGGAGTAGGGGAGGTTAGAGGAGACCAAGTAGCAGCAAGAGAATGCTACGTCACCTCGATGAAGGCCAAGATAACGCAGGAGGCGCTGCAGGTTGAAGTCTTGGACCCAAGAGATGATGCCACCACAGAAAGAGGGGAACCTGTTGAAAAACTTACCCCTATAATCTTGAATGAAGAACATCCAGAAAGAAAAGTGTATGTTGGCTCTTCACTCCCGAAGGATCTGGTTGGCCGATTGACAGATTTTTTGAGGGATAACATGGGTATATTCGCATGGTCACATGCGGATCTCGAAGGAATCGACCCAGCCGTCGCCACCCATCGCCTCAATGTTAACCCTCTCCACAAACCTGTTTGGCAAAAGCTAAGGGGCGCCTCCACTGAAAGGGCCCAGGCAATAGACAAGGAGGTCGGAAAGCTGATTGATAACGGGGCGGTCAGGGAGGTTGCGTATCCTGAATGGCTCTCCAATGTGGTGATGGTGGCCAAAGCGAACGAGAAGTGGCGCCTCTGCGTAGACTTCAGCGAACTCAACAAGGCATGCCCAAAAGACAGCTACCCGCTGCCCAGGATTGACCTCCTCATCGATGCCACAGCGGGACACGAGCTTCTCTCCTTCCTGGATGCTTATTCTGGATATAACCAGATTAACATGCACCCTCAAGACCAGGAAAAAACATCCTTCATCACTCCGAAGGGCACCTACTGCTACAGGGTTATGCCCTTCGGACTAAAGAACGCTGGAGCAACCTACCAACGCCTAGTGAACAGGATGTTCCACTCCCAGATCGGGCGAACAATGGAGGTGTATGTGGACGACATGCTGGTGAAGAGCTTTGCTGCAGCAGATCACCTCGGTCATCTTCAAGAGACCTTCGGTGTTATAAGGACCTACAACATGAAGCTGAACCCCGAGAAGTGCGCCTTCGGTGTGGGATCAGGAAAGTTCTTGGGCTTCATGGTGAATCAGAGGGGGATTGAGGCAAACCCCGATAAAATCAAGGCTATACTGGATATGAGGTCGCCATCATCGACTAAGGAGCTGCAGCGCCTCAATGGAAGAATTGCAGCACTAAACAGGTTCGTCTCAAAATCTGCAGATAAGTGTTTGCCTTTCTTCAGAATTCTTGGAAAAGCTTTTGAATGGGGATCCGAGGCTGAGGATGCCTTCCAGAAGCTTAAGGCCTACCTGGCCACACCTCCTCTCCTTTCACAGGCGTCGCCGGGGGAAGTGCTGTATTTGTACCTCTCAGCTTCTCCCTCAGCGGTAAGCTCTGTCCTCATTACAAACCATAGTGGGGTGCAAAAACCCATCTATTATGTGAGCAGAGCATACCGAGGGGCAGAGGTCAGATACTCAGAGTTGGAAAAACTGGCGCACGCCCTCATTTCTACTGCAAGGCGTCTACGTCATTACTTCCAGGGCCACAAAATCATCGTCGTCACTGATCAACCTCTGAAGAGAGTTTTGGCAAAACCTGACGTATCTGGGAGACTCCTCAAGTGGGCAGTAGAATTGGGTGAATTTGATATTCAGTACCAACCAAGGGTCGCCATCAAGGCACAGGCACTGGCTGATTTTGTTGCTGAGCTTACACATGTGGATGACCCCACCATGTTGCTGCCTGCGGACCCAACCTCTCCCCCGGGCGCCCAGGCATCACTGGGCGCCCAGAACTCTGAAGTGGGCGCCCAGATACCTCTGGGCGCCCAGACTGAAGTAGGCGCCCAGAGATCCCCTCTCGGCGCCCAGACCTCTTCTGGCGCCCAATCCTCTCTTGGCGCCCCGACAACTTTGGGGAATTCTGCTCCCGACGCCCAGGCAACCTCTGATTCTTCGCCTGGCGACCAGATGCTTACCAAGACATCAGACTTTTCTTCTATGCCTCAGTGGAAGCTGTATGTTGATGGCTCTGCAACAAGTGAAGGAAGTGGCGCAGGACTCCTTCTGAGCAGCCCAGATGGTACACCCATCAAATATGCCGTAAAACTCCACTTCAATGCGTCGAATAATGAAGCCGAATATGAGGCCCTCCTCTCTGGCCTGAGGTTGGCGATTGAGATGGACGCCCAGTACCTCGTCGCCCATAGCGATTCACAATTGATAGTGAATCAGGTCAATGGGCAGTTCGAAGCAAAGGAGACAAGGATGCAGGAATATCTTGCCATGGCAAAGAGACTAATCCAGCAGTTCAAGCACTTCAAGATTTGTCACATCCCAAGAGGGGATAACATGGCAGCCGACGCACTCGCCAGGCTCGCCTCATCCTTAGAGGCCTCATATGCGGAACCAACTTTCATGGGGCACCAGTTCGAGCCAAGTAAGTTGGATACGAACACCACCAGCATCAACTGCACCACGGCCGAGTTGAACTGGATGACCCCCATCAAGGCGTACCTCCAAGAAGAAACAGTACCAGATGATCCCCTGGAAGCCAAGAAACTCAGGATGAGAGCTTCTAAGTTCACCATCCTACAAGACGTACTGTACAAAAAGGGGTACAACTTACCGTTGCTACGCTGCCTTTCCCCAGAAGAAGCTGACTACGCCCTCAGAGAGATTCACGAAGGGATTTGTGGAAATCACTCTGGAGGACGTTGCCTCGCCCATAAAGCGCTTAGGCAAGGGTACTTTTGGCCAAGCATGGTAAAAGACGCCAAAGAATTCACCAAGAGGTGTGACAAGTGCCAGCGCTTCGCCACTGTGTCAAGGCAGCCACCAGAGGAGCTGACTACCATCCTCAGCCCATGGCCTTTCTCCAAGTGGGGCATTGACATCTTGGGCCCCCTGCCTTTGAGTAGAGGCCAGTGCAAATTCATAGTCGTCGCCATAGACTATTTCACAAAATGGGCGGAGGCAGAACCCCTAGCAAAGATAACAGACTCCAAGGTGAAGGATTTCGTCTGGAGAAACCTTGTCTGTCGCTTTGGGATACCTTACGCCATTGTCAGTGACAATGGCAAGCAGTTCGACAACAGGCTCTTCAATTCCTTCTGCGCCGACCTTCAAATAAAGCAGCCTCACTCTAGCCCGGCACACCCCCAGGCAAATGGGCAGGCAGAGGTGATGGTGAGAACAGTCCTGCGCAACCTTAAAACAAGGCTCGAAAGAGCAAAAGGTCTGTGGGTCGACGAGCTTCCGGGGGTATTATGGGCCTATCGAACCACGCCACGGACTCCTACCGGGGAAACCCCTTTCTCTCTTGCTTTTGGGACTGAGGCGGTCATTCCTGTCGAAATAGGGGTACATTCCCTAAGGGTCCACCACTACGACCCTACCACCAATGAGGAAGGACTCCGCCTCAACCTCGATTTGCTAGAGGAGGCAAGAGAAATGTCTGTGGTCCGTAATGCGGAGTACAAGCGACGCATGTCCAAGTACTACAATTCGAGGGTGAAGCCTCGTTCCTTCCAACCAGGAGACCTAGTCCTCAAAAAGGTGATTTTCGCCACAAAGGACTCTCGGGAAGGAAAGTTAGGACCAAATTGGGAAGGTCCCTATCTCATAATAGAAGTGGTGAGACCGAGCACCTATAGAATCCAGAACTCTGAAGGAAAGGTCTTACCTCATCCATGGAATGCAGAGCACTTGAAGAGGTACTACCAATGAAGATTTTTGTACGGGGGAATTAGGGTTTTGGTTGGGGACTTGATGTTGCACTTTTTATTGTTCAAAGCATTGTTCAAAGCAAAGCAAGGGATGGATAAATAAAATTATATTACTTTCATTACAAAAAGGTTGCATAAATCAGGCTTATAAACAGAAGCAAAAGTCCCTATGCTCTAATCACTCTCATCCCCCTCCTCATCATCCTCCTCTGCATCGTCCTCAGCATCATCAGAGCTACTGCCACCATCATCAGGCGCCTCCATCGGCACAAAGCCTGATATGTCAATGTCTGGAAAGGCAGCCGAAATCTTCTCTCGAAGCTCCTCGTAGCCATCAATGAAGGCATCTGCAAGGCCAATCTGTAGGCCCCTCTCAGCTTGAAAAGCTCTCTCGTTCGCTGCCTTCATCTCTGCCTCCATAGCAACTTCTCTGAGCCTCGCCTTCTCAAGGGTCCGAGCAAGCTCAGCCTCACTGAGCGAAGCCCTCTCACGGGCCTTCATAAGCTCAGCCTCACTGAGCGAAGCCCTCTCACGGGCCTTCGTAAGCTCAGCCTCATTGAACGAAGCCTTCTCACAAGTCTTCGAAAGTTCAACTTCTGCCTCAGCCGCCCTCTTAGTGGCTGCTGAAAGTCCGATCTCAAGCTCGCTCACCCTCTCACGGGCCGCAGCAAGATCAATCCCTGAAGCCCTACCAGCGGCTTCCAGAGCAGTAATCTTCTCTTGAGTAGTGCAGAGCTCTAGCCGCACAGCCTCCTTCTCCCGTCTTATCTGACCATAAGATTGGGCTCTCGACAGCAAGCAGATGGATGCAGTAGAGACCTGAAGAGATAAGGGACGAGAAATGAGACGGTTAAAAAGAAATAAAGGGGTAACGGCCTGGAGAAAAAGGAATAAAGAATAGTGAATCTTTACCTGAGCCAGGCCCTCTACAAATGAGTCAATAACCCCCTCGGTGCCCAAGGCATTAACCCGAGAAACCTCATGCGGTAGCACATATCTCTCTAGCCTTTCCCGCATCTCCCGCGAATGACCCAGCATGGAACTAGCCCTAGCCGATACCCCTGTAGAAATGCCCGGTTGTGGAGGACACAGTTAAGGGGCAGGAAGTGTAGCTGAAGAGGAGGACTGCGGGAAAGTAGTCTTAGCGGAAGAGACCCCTGCCTGAGGAGACACCATGGGTGAAGCCACTCGAGGAGGAGGCACCCGGGGCTCGACGCGAGTCGCTGGCGGAGAGGTTCTTGGAGAGATGTCCTTCGTCCTCGCCGCCTTGGGGGAAGGGGTACCCCTATTCGAGAATCGGGTCGAAAAGCGGGCTCCAATCATCTCTCTGCTTATCTCGATGCCTATTGAAGAAAAGTGTTATTCGAGTACGGCATATCAGGTAAACACACAAAACATTGCTAAAGTTGAAATGACTTACCTTTTCTCTTTGAAGCCGATCCCGGATGGAGTACGCCAGTACTACCCAAAGACGAAGAGTCCGTAGGAGGTCCACTGGTCTTGCCTCTCTCCTTGGGAAGAAGGACTCCCAAGTCCTTGTCAAGGTGATCTCTCACCGCTTGCAGCTTACACTCCTGCTCCGTGGAAAGAAGGGGAGGATCTGTAAATGAGTACATGACAGTGAGCACATGGATAAAAACAAGGAAGCAATCAGAAAGAAAGCAATCAGAAAATGTACCTAGTCTCTTAGCGTCAATCCATCGGGTGGGTACCAAAGGTCGATCTGACTCAGCAACCCACTCTCCACCGATGAAGAAGAAGCGAGATTTCCAATCGTGGCAGTTTGAACGTAATCCCGTGAGCAGTTTTCTGCCCCTAGGGGTAAAATAGTACCATCCCCTGTGAGGGGCTGGGGACTCGATCAAACTGTAAGCAGCATGAAACTCAAGAGGAGAAGCGTCCTCTTGATGTACTCTCCTCCACAGCGCAAGGAATCCGAGCATAACTCTCCACCCGTTGGGTGCTAATCGCCCTGGAGTTAAGGAGAAATAGTGAAGAATACGGCAAACTGGAGAGGGTATCGGAAACCTTAACCCTGCCTCGATCATCTCCTCATAAATGACAATGTCACCTGAGTAATCATCACAAGCTGGCTCTCCCGCTTCAGCCCGGCGGCACAGCACAGTAGGAGGGATGCAAACACTAATCTTCAAAAGGTCACTGTCTATTTTGAGTACACTGAAGATACTGCTTACCTTGGATCCGGCATCCTCAACAACGACTTTTCCTCGATGGCGACGAGGACGCAAAATCTTGCTGGATACGTTGCCGGGAGGACTGTTTTCTCTTGCCCCATGACGACTCGCGCCCGCTCCGGACGCCGAAGATGTCCTCACCGTCGCCTGTACGCCCCCGGGTGCTCTCGCCGCGCCAGAGGGGGCTACTACACTAGCTGACACCCACAGGCCGGCGCCCGTGGGCCCCCGCACCGGCGCCGCCCGCAGCAGCGCCGCCTGCTGCAGCGTTCGCCGCACCCAAGCCCGTGGGCCCCACTGCAGCGTCGCCCGCAGCGCGCACGGCCCCCGCACCGGCGCAGCCCGCAGCAGCTCCGCCTGCTGCAGTGCCCTCGCCACCCGCGTCCGTGGGCCCCACTGTAGCGCCGCCCGCAGCGCGCACGGCCCCCGCACCGGCGCAGCCCGCAGCAGCTCCGCCTGCTGCAGCGCCCTCGCCACCCGCGTCCGTGGGCTCCACTGCAGCGCCACCCGCAGCGCGCACGGCCCCCGCACCGGCGCCGCCCACTGCATCGCCCTCGCCACCCGCGTCCGTGGACCCCACTGCAGCGCCGCCAGCCGCGATGGCCGGCAGTGGCACGACGCCCAGGCCGGGCGCCGCCTGCGTGTAGCTGGCGCCCGGCGCCGACCGAAAGCCCATGCCGCCTGCAGCAGCCTCGCCCGTGCGACCGACCCCCACGCCGCCTGCGAAGCCCCTGTCTGCGCAGTCCGTGCCTGCACCCGTGCTGCCGGCGTCGTTGCCGCCCTCGATGCCCTCGTCCGAGCCGCCAGCGCCAGCAGCACCCGTGCCGCTCGCACCGCCGCCGTCGGCGTACTCAGCGTCCACATGTGTCTTCTCCATGGTTCTTCTTGTTGAAGTAACAGAGGATAAAAAAAAAAAAAAAAAAAACAAAAAGAAGTCTAGGGTTGAACAGTTGAAGAAGATGGATGGAAAAAAGAAAGATGAAGAAGGTAGAGTGGGTCTCCTCTCTTCAAGGGGCTTTTATAGCCTAGGGTTTCAAAAACCCCAAACATAAGAGGAGTCTCACGCTAACAGGACTCTCCCAAAAATCCTTCTCCTCAGGACCGAGGAAGAACACAAGAAGCTAGCAGGGAGAGGAACGCGGCAACAATTATTTGAATGGGAAAGAAGCCGGATATGCAAAATGCCCCCCTTTTCAAAGCTTCTTTGGGCGCGGGGCATTGAGGGGCAAATGATGAGTCCGGCCCAAATGGCCCGATCTGTCATGAGCCAAAGCCCAAAGTTAATGGAGATCCGTTTGCAGTCCGAGCCCGAATCCACGATGCCCGGCCACGTCATAGTAGTCCGGGTCGCTTCGGAAACAGTCAGGCCACGTCCCGCTTTTACCAGGTCCAGCGGAGAATATCACAAACTGCCTCGCCAGTCGAGGACACCTCGAACGCTCCTCGTGAACCATGCTGAGAAATCTCCCCATCTGTTAGGGGACGCTTATAAATACGAAAGCCCCTCGGTACTTGAGGGGCAAGCAATAATCTCTCTTCTACACTCTCTCCAAAGTCTGTAATCTCTGAGACACTTGAGAAGTTAATACATTCCGGCTACCTCAGCCTTTCCGAAAGTGGACGTAGGTCGCACTGACCGAACCACTATAAATCTCTCTCTTATCTTCATTAATTATTTTACCATTATTACTTGACCGGTGGTGTCCGAACCAGAGTTTGACATCATCAGAAATGGTAATTACTAACCTCATTTTCCAACCCAACCTAGGATTTTAGGTTTTGAGAGCAGTTTTTTTTTTTTTTTTTTTTTTTTTTAATGTCATGGTATTTTAAAGAAGAGAGAGGAATGTTAAGGATAGTTGTGCGGCACATGAGATTTTGAATGTAAGTCCAGGATCTAAAGGATGGAAAACTGGTCTACCGTTGAAAATATATATTCAGAAGAAAGAAAACTTATTCTATAATCCCCGCCACTTGGCCTAATTATTTAGAAGACCTTGTGATATTGTTTGTAAATATGTGACAGTGCAGTCCTCCTTATCAAATATTATTCTTCTAATCTTTATTTTTTGAGTTTTAAAAAATCATGTTTTCTAATTGGAATGTACATAATAGTTTGATAAGACAATATTTAGGGATGATGATTTAATTGACATTTACCTGATTAATAGAGTTGTATTAATAGGTTGAATACATTCAAACCAAAGCTTTGACCCATCTAGTGTTTTGGCCATAAATGTCAATCAAACTTTCTGTACAGTCACCTAAATTCATTTATAACTCTCCTTTGTTATCAAAGTAGGAAAGTTTACCTACATGTTCCATGTGCCGTCCATACCTCTCCACATGCCAAAAGTCACTTTTTCCTTTGCGATATCACAACAAATTTTACGATATCGCAATTTATATCGTGATATTGCAATTCAAAAAACCCTTTTCATCCTTTTATCCCTCAATGCTTCGACTTTTCCTCAATTTCACCTGCTGTAACTTTCTCCCTCAGCCTATTTCACTCTCCTCCTCCCTCACCAACTTATTTGCAAATACGCAAGACCCCCAGCGACCGTTCGACGTCGACATTATTTAAATAAAATAATAGTGAGAACATGGGAGTTGGTCAATTGGTGGAATATCCTTGAAGTTTTGATGTTTAATGGTCACAAATGTCTTTAACTGTTGTCCAGTCTAGCTGCAAAGCTAGCGAGCCCCCAACCCCCTAACTCCCCCTAAAAAAAAAAAAGCATTCGGAGTTTGTGGAACAATAGAGCATTGTACAATTGTAAGACCTTAACCGTTCATCTAATGAAAATTATGGTCTGATGGATAACTCTTAAAGAATTTAAATCGGAATGCTCATATTGTAAATAATTAAGCTTATATTGTAAATAATCGATTTTATAAAGAATAATAACAAAATCACCATTTAGTTGTTCATGCCTCATTTTTTGACGAAATTGCCCTAGTTGACGATATCGCCAACTGAGTTGGCGATATCGTCAACTTCCTGTATAAGAATCAATGCATTTTCTTCTCTTTTTTTTGTGAAACAGTCTTTTCTCTTGCTCCGATTCATCCGTTTTCTGTCACTAACCTGTCGTTTTTTTATTTTTATTCATAAAATTGAATAATCAAAGTCTAACCTTAATTATTTCGTAAAAACCCCTTTTATTTTTCATCTTCTTTTGTTCATCTTAGTTGAGCAAGATGGAGAGAAAATGTGAAATGGGGTAAATGGTACTCAACGTGTTCGATAAAATGTTTGAACAAACCTTGAGCCATGGAGAGAGTTCAAATGAAGACATTGATGCCGTAGTGTGAAATGGGCACATATGTGATTCGTTTGGTGAGCATTGTATATTCTTTTTTAATTGAATTTGAGTGGGTGTTGGTTTGATGGTGATGAACATGATGATGAATGAATTGTGAAGATAGTGTGTGCAGGCTTGGGTGAGTTTGGATGATGCAAGGTGCAGTGATTGATGGGTCTTATCTAATGAAGCAGACCGAGTGGTGAAGATGTGTTGATTATTCGAATGGGTCAGAGTTGCTATGTTGTGCATGTGACTAATGGGTCTTGGCTAGTAGCAACAAATTAAAATTGTCTAAGTAAAAATCAATTAAGAAACTACCACATGATGTTATTGGGTAATTATCCAACTACTAAATAGAAGGTAGGGTTTTTCGGCTATGTATTAATGTTGAAATGTATCAGAATTTTGACATTGTGAGCTTGTCGAGTTCAAAAATTATGTTAAATTTATTTGTAAATAAAGCATCAAAGCATCAAGTTCCTAAATATTTTTCTCCTCTCTCTCTCTCTCTAAGAATCATGTTTTTGGATGAAAACAAAGAATACCCTTTTTTAATACAAAATAAACTGAATGATAGATGAACTATACAAGGAAATGAAATGTGAATGAATGTTGAATGACGGTTAGTCCCAAAATTGATTGCATTGATTGCAAGAACATTGTGTGTATGAATTTTCACATTTATGCCCTTGATGGAACGCGCTCCGAGGCGCCGTGGGGCGGCTACCGGGGTCGGCGGAACGTGGGAGTCCGTCGGGTCCGGCCCTTTCGCGCCCTGGCGGGCCTGAAGCGTGCATCAACATTTTTTTTTTGGGTGGGTGTGCCAGATTTTCTATTTTACTTGGAATTGCAAGTGGTAATCCGGAGATCAACCTTCGCAAGTAAAAAGGAAATCAACTTCTTTCAAGTTTTCCATTGCACAAATATTTAAGAAAAGAGACATTTCCTTGGTTTGCCGTGAAAGGCGATTTTGTTTGGCATTTATAGCCGATTTTGGCGTTTATAGCCGATTTACAATTCTCATCAAAAATGAAAGACAAGAGTTGTGATTTTTGTCTCTTTTAGAAAAATACAAACTACAATGAAAAGCAAGAAAAGGAGGATCTAACTTCTTAGGAGATTGTGGGGGACTCGTTCAGATTGACGGTCGCAAGCCATGTGTGGGCTTCGCCATCATCCATGCAGATGAGAACAGAGGATGCTCTTGATTCGCTTGGCTTGGCTATAACCTCAGGTTTTTAGAGGACAAAGACCAAGAGAAGGTCCTATGTCCAATAAAAAGCTAAGTAGACGGGCTGAAAAGCCATGTCTAAGCCATTGGAGGTAGCGGGAGAAGGCAAGGACCTTGGGGGGGGGTACCCCCCAAGGGACTTTTGTCACCTTGTAGTGGTGGCCGGTGCAGAACTTCACCAGAGTTTTCTCTCTGTTTCTTTCTCTGGATTCTTTGGTGCTTTGGAAGTGATCTCCGATTGATCGATCTCGATTTTCTGATTTCTCTCTCTTTTTTCTGATCCCGATTTCAATGGAATGCTCTCCTATTTATAGGCTTTTGGTAGCCATTTAGGAGAGTTTATGGGCTTTAATGGCTTTAATGGGAGGAGTTACAAGATTTATTTCTTTGATTTTGTAACTCCTTTTTCCTTGAATCTGATTGGCCGATGGAGATTAAGGGCTTTTAATCACCTTAATTACCATAATGGGAGGAGTTTCATGGGTTAAATGCCATGAATCAATTGACTTGTAACTCCCAAATGCTTGCTTCTGATTGGGCCGTCCAAAGAAATGAATTAATGACTGCAATAAAGCTAGTCAATTAACCACATTAATTGGTCGCCGAGCAGCCGAAGAGTCGCGGGCCGTGCCGTGTCTTCTGGAATTCTTCTGGCGATGATCATCGATGGATCTTCATGCTGATCGACATCGGATGAACATGTAACTTCAGACATTGATAGCTAAGAGCGGGCCGGTGACATCTGTCTTGTCGATTTCACGATCGGTCGGACAGAAAGTGCACTTTCTTGGTCAGCCGGTTGGCGATCTTGGAGCGATCAATGATGATTTTATGCTTTTGACGGCGGATCTGAGATGTCGTCGGATATGATTCAACTTCAAGCATTAAAAATCACATTTTCAGGAAACCACAGGGGCCAAAGTGCGCGAAACGCGAAAAAGGACGGAAAAACGGGTCACCGGCGGAAAATCCGGTGACCCGGACTTCCATGGTCGCCGGCGACCATGGGCCGGCGACCATGGGCCATGGTCGCAGGGGCCTGCGACCTTGGGGGAATTTTTCCCTTCGGAGCCCGTTTTGCGGTCGTTTTGAGGTCTTTTTCGTCGCCGTTTTCTTCTGAATTTTTCTTGACATTTCTTCTCATTTATTGGCTTGATTTCCCTGTAGAAAACTTGATGAGAATCCTTGCATTTTTAGAGTGCAAAGTTTCTAATTTTCCGGGAAAGCCGAAGACTTTGTCGCGTAGAGCTGCTGATTTTCCGCCAGAAGTTGAAACTTGGTCAAACGATGTCGGAATGACCTGAAATTTGAGGTGAAGCCTCCTGAGCAATAAATAAGACCAACCATAGGCTTTTGTTTGAGTTTTGAGGCCGTTTGGGGTCCCGTTGATGCTTCACTTGATTTTGCTGCGGGGAAAATGCCGAGCGTTGATATGTGGCCAAACGATGTCCGATTGACCTGAAATTTGACGGGGAGCCTATTGGAGTCATTTTGAGACGTTCCATGGGCTCCGTTTTGGATGTCATGGTCCCGGGTTGCTCCGCCGCCGGTAGGCTTGATTTTCTCTCGGAGCATCGAAACCTGGTCAAACGTTGTCAGAATGACCTGAAATTTGACGTGCAGCCTTTTGGAAGCATGTTGAAGCCACTCATGCACTTGGTTTGATGAGCGAAGGCTTCGGTGGTTCCCGCCGCCGGGAGGCTTGATTTTGCTGCTCGAGCATTGATGGAGGGTCAAACGTTGTCGGTTTGACTTGAAATTTGGCATGGAGCCCTTTTGAGACATGCTGGAGTCATCTGTAGGCTCTGATCGAAGTTTTGATGTCTCCGATGATGTCGCCGCCTGAGAGCTCCTGTTTAGCTGTCGGAGAAGTGAAGTTAGGCCAAATGTTGTCGAAATGGCCCGAAACTTCATGTGTACTCTTCTCTTGGCTATCTTGAAGGATCTTGCAGTTTTTGTTTGATTCTGACAAGATTTGATTTTTGGAGAAGTTGCATTGCCTATTTATGGCAGGTTGCGACTTCATGCAGCTTTCTTGATGTTGAAAAGGTAAAGTGACATTTTTGGTGTCAACAAATGCCCCCTCGAGGTACAGCGACGAGTTGCTTGACTTTTGTAGTCGATGTGCCTCGAAGAGATTTTTGAAGGAGAGCTTGTGTCTTGACCAAGAGTCTTTGAGCAATCTTTCCTTTGGTAGAGTAGCCTTTGAGCTTCCAGGGGAATTTTATGGTAATGAAAGGAATCAAATACCATCTCGAGGCAAAGTTTTGAAGATGACATCAGGGATGTGGATTTGGGCTTTTGTTTTTGACCTTGTGACCTAACAAGCTGTATGTGGCAGGTTAGGGGGTCGGGTTTTGGTTTTGACCTTGTGACCCAACAAGCTGTATGTGGCAAGTTGGGGGATCATGATTTGATTTTTGGTTTTGGTCTTGTGACCTAACAAGCTGTATGTGGCAAGTTAGGGGACCTGGATTTGGTTTTTGGTCACTCTTTGGGACTGTGTGGGTCCATTGGAATGGTTTGGATTTTTGTTAAATGTCAATTTCAAGATTTTGGCTCAATTTGGTATATGAGGCTGGATGGTTTGATTTTTGGAAGCTCATGGGGCTTGGAATTTTTTGTATGGTTCAATCAACTCAGAAGAGGCATGGAACCATTTTTGTATGCTCTTGGTAAGAGGGATTTTTTTTCTGACTAAAAGCCCACTTTTTTTTTTTTTTTTTTTTTTTAGTGCCTAGGTGGTCAAACCTGGCTCATATGGGCTAGCCCATGGGACCTTAAGCTTTTTAGGATGGCTTAGATCTCATGTGGGGCCATTTTTGTAAAGAATATCTAAAGATATCTCATTTGGATAGAGAATATCTAAAAATATCTTTATGGGAGAGAATCTCTCATATTCCCTTAATTTGGGAGAGAATATCTCAAGGTATCTTTCTTTTTGGGAAAGAATCTTCAATATCCTTTTTTGTTGGAGAGAATCTCTCATTGATTGATTTTGGGAGAAAATCTCTCAAAGACATCTTTCTTTTTGGGAAAGAATCTTTCTAATTCCTTCTCTTTTGGTAAGGTTACTAATTAGTAACACTTACCTTTCTTCTTTGTTTCCTTCTTTGATTTGCTCTCTCCTATAAAAGCAAAGGAAAGGTAGGATCTCTTGCTCTTATTGCTTTCTTTTGCAACAATCTCAAGAGAGCTCCAAGACCAAGAGTTCTTTTTCTTCAAGGATCTTCAAGCTTTTTCCTTCTTCTTCTCCATCAATGGCTTCAAGTAAGTTTTCTCTCTTTTTCTTTCAAGAAAACTCCATGTAGAGAATAGGATGGAAAAAAAAGTGTCTCTTCTCTTTTTTTCTTTTTTCTTTTCTTTCTATTCTTCTTCTCTTTTTTTTTTTCCACGTAATTTCTTTTTTTCACGTGTGTCTCTTTTCTCTTTTTTTTTTTTTTTTTTTGTGGGCCGTACGGACAGATCCGTACGGATCTGGTCCGTACGGCCACGTGGCCTGATATTTTTTTTTTTTTTTGCTGTTTTCTTTCTTCTCTTTTTTTTTTGAGAAAGTTTCTTCCTTTTTTTTTGTTCTTTTCTTTCTCCCCCTTTTTTTTTTGGAAAGTTTCCCCCTTTTTTTTTTTTTTTTTTTTTTTCTTTCTCCCTTTTTTTTTTTGAGAAAGTTTTTTTTTGTTCTTTTCTTTCTCCCCTTTTTTTTTGAGAAAGTTTCTTTCTTTTTTTTTTTTTTTTTTTTTTTTTTTTGCTCATCATGATAATGCGTTTTTATGCAAATCTAGATGTTCATGCATGTACCTTTTGTAAATTGAATTTGAGAGCATGATAGCATACCTGAAAATCTTTGCAAATTTGGGAATTTGGAGCTCGCAGTGATGTTGAGCCCTTCCTGATTTTGCGGAGATTTTGAGGTTTCGAAAGTTTGGAGTTTCGGAGCCCGCAGCAATGTTGAGCCCATCTTCAAACTTTCTATTTCCGTCGGGGTATTTCCTTTTTCTTTGGAATTGCCCCGGAGTCATGCCAACAAAGTGACCCTTTTTTTTTTTTTTAGCGAAATCCTGTCATTTTGATGATGATCTTTTTTCTTTTCCAACCTTTGCAGGTGGTTCCTCCAGAACGAACAAGGGTAAAGAGCCTGCTACAAGCGTACCTCGTCGATCCGCCAGATCTTCTAATGTGGCCGTTCAGCAGGCCTGGGAGAAGGTCCAGTTTGTTGAGAAGAACTTGGAAGAATGCGATTCCCTCAATCTTGATGAGATGAGACAGCGATTGATTGCTCTCAAGGATGAGGAGTTCTATAAGATCATGGTAAGCAACCGTCTTTGGGTTATGGACGATCTGAGGGTTTTACCCAAGCCTACCTTCTTCTTTGGAGATGCAGTCCCTGACGACTTGACATACCAAAGGAGATGTTTTCAGTTCTCTTACACAGCAAATGGTGAGGAGAGAACTATTTCTACCCGGTCGTCTTTTGATCGGACCATCTCGATCCTGAGCCTTTCTCCCACGTGCCCTAAGAGGGAAGATCCTCCGAGCTGGGTGAAGAGGACCAGTGTGATCAAGACCGGGGTTTTTGTTGGTGGACCTTCCGGTTTTGCGGAGAAGCCACCTGTCCGTATGGACATGTTGATGCCAGCCAGCGGCTACCAGGGCCCTGATTATCCGTCGGTCGATTTGAGACCGGTGGGCCTTGGCGTTTTCAGCGGTGACGGTAGTACTTGGGTGAAGCCTTTTCGACTTCGTGGCCGTTTCAATGCTGACTCCGATTGGAAGTCATGGACTGACCACACCTTGCTGATTGGGGGCGCCGTTTTGAAGGAAGCCGGGATTTTTGACGCGGTCCGCGCTTTTAGGGAGACCGTGACTTTTTCCGATGATGCCTTCATGGCTATGTTGGAGTCTTTCCTCCCTCAGACCAATACCTTCGTTGTCACGAACGGTGAGATTGGTTTTTCTCTGAAGGAGTTGAGTGCTATTACTGGATTGCCCATCCTTGGCAAACTCTATGAGGAGTTCATGCCGATTGACAGCGTCCTTGAGGAGCAGTCAGAGGAGTTCAGGCTCCTATACTTTCAGCTCGTCGCCTTCTATGATTTTTTGAAGGAGGGCTCGAAAGTGAGATCCAGCAGTTGGAAGAGTTATGGCTCTTCATTCTTCAACTTCTTTGACAGCAAAGAGTCTTCTGATAGCATGACCCGGGAAGACAGGAAGAAGACTTCGGCCATGCAGGAAGAGTTGAAGGGTTTCTTCGCGAGCACAGATGTCATTTGTTCTGACATTGCACTGCAGAGAGATCTTGCTGTTTACCTCACTTATTGGCTAGGTGAGGCTGTGTTTGCTGGTGGAGATGGGACGCACATCAGGCCGCATTGTATTTTTCCAGCTTGTCAGATGGCGTTTGGAGAGCGGCTTGCTTTGGTGCCTACTCTTTACTCCTACCTGTGTACCGAACTGCAGGCTGCTGCTTTTTTGGTTCGGCTTGGGCTCCCTATGAATAGGGTATTTTCAGCCCATATCTTTTATTCGTGGTTTGTATACCACTGTCCTGGCTTCCACCAGCTGGGTGCTGCACAGGATGATGATCCTCTGATGATTCGATTGGCTAAGGGAAAAGCCGTATCCGAATCACTTTTGTTTGCCCGCATGAGGATCCGACGGTTCAGGGACGTCGAGATGGGGCAGTCTTCAGTGAAGCTTTCTCCGGAGTTGCGGAAGAAGGCTTTTGATTTTGGTGCCTCCCGAGACTCCACCAGAGCAGGGTCGGGAAGGCATTACCCTTTGACCAATGCAGAGAAGGAGTGGCTTTTCAGCATACGAGTCGGCACGATGGTGTACCGCAGACATCTTTTCGTCGACATCCAGCCGTATGTACCTTCTCGCTTTGCGCTTCAGTTGGGCTTCTCTCAAGGCGTTGTTGGAGAGCCTTCGAGTATGGTGAAGCGTTTTGGGGGTTTGCAGGATGGCAGAAATGCATGGGCTTTTTATAGTGCTGAAGACACTACTGCCACGATTTCTTATCCTGAGCTGTCGACTTTCCGAACTGCCGGCTTCACGAAGTGGTTCGCGGAGAGCTTTTTGGCATATCGGGGGCTTTCTCGGTGACCAGGGCGTCATTGGTTCTGAAGCTGTTCGGGAAGTACCTGATGAGGCTTTGGAGCAGCTAGAACAGGAGGAAGCTGAGCTCGACGCTTGGATGCAAGCGGCACAGAGGCGAGCTTCCGCGGAGTCTACTGGCGAGAGCAGACCATCCAGTGAGGAGTCAAGTGAGAAACCTGACTCTGATAGTGGGGCGGGTTCTTTTAGGAAGCGAACCCGTAGAGGTAAGAAGAGGAGGAGTCATCATCACAGCGAGGGGCCACATGAGGACTCTCCTGACATGGAAATCCCTCTTACCATCAACGAGGAGGTGCCAGAGGCTGTCGACGAGCCTCCAGAGAAGAGGAGTCGTGGGGAAGAGACCATTGGTGAAGGTATGATTCTTCCTTTTTCGTTTTCTACTTCTTTCATGGGGCTTTCCATGTTCTGATTTGTTTTCTCACCCTGCTGCTGCTTTTTTTTTAGCAGAGGATGAAGACTTGGCGATGCCTGAGGTTCCGACCGATGAGGCGGTGATGGAGCCGGTTATGGCATCTGAAGAAGAACCGAGGGACTCTGGAATGACTCCGGAATCTCCAATTGGTATAACTTCTTTCGCTTTCTCTTTTCTTTTTTTTTTTTGCCTGCGACTTGATTTGCTAACATTTTTTTTCTTGTCAGCTGACTTGCCACAGGATTCCGATGACTTTGAACCATCAATGGACGCAGATGTTGATGATGCTTCCGATGAGTTCATGGAGGAAGAGAGTGTTCCGCCAGTCGTCGAAGAAGGTACTTTGTAGTGATGACCCTGATGATGTTTTTTTTTTTTTTTTTTTTTAACAGGATCATATTCATACCTTTTTGTGTTTCATTTGCAGGTTTTGAAGTGACAGAAGAGAGTCCATCGCTTTCTTCAGAACCAGAGCAAGGGATGCCAGAGGTCGATCCGGAGGTAGAGACCAGTTCTGACATGATTGAGGAGATGCCTCGTGTTGAGATTCCCTCTCCAGTGGCTCCAAGTGGAAAGAGTTCTTTTGTTACTCTTCCAATGGGACATGACATGAGCAGCCAATCAACGGAGAAGGGTGAATCTTCATCCAGTTCGTCTCTTCAATTTGCGAAGAAGGTGCTGGCTCGGGTTTTGAGTTCTTGGATCAAGACTCTCCTTTCTGGACACTTGGAGGCAGGATTTGGCATGATCCCACATGTGCAGGAGATTCTCACTGATACCGAAGAGGTTGGTCTGGATGTCACAGGTGCCAGGGCGACCGTTGATAGGATCATTGCACTGGGTGACAAGTGGTTTGAGACCATGGGTTTCCCTGACGACCAATTCTTTAAGGAGATGTTCTTGGACCCTGCTGATAAGGCTAAGTCTGACCTGAATGAGGCTACACAAAGCAAGAAGCAGCTAGTTCGGGAGAAGAACAAGGAAGAGCTAGCCATCATCGGATTGAGGCATGACCTTAACGTCCTTGATAGGGAAGTTGAGGAGGCCAGGAAACGTCTTGAGCATTTGAAGGCACAAGTCGATGCTAAGTGGGCTGCTATAACAGAGGCTCGTGACAGGGAGAGTACTCTGATTCGCAGGGTTGCAGATGCCGGTCAAGTTCTCGAGAGGAAGACTCTAGAAAACGAACGATGGCAAACTGCTGGGGAAGAGCTTCCCGGTGTAAAAGAAGGGTTACGGCATTCGCCAGCATCTCATGGCAAGTTCCTGAAGAAGCGTGCCTTGGAAACTCTGACGGCTGAGGCCAAAAGTTTGCTTGAGGAGCTGAAGCTTTGGCTGGAGACCATTTTTGGCTGAGCTCCTGATTTTTTTATAGCAGAAACCATTCTTCTTTTTTTTTTTTTTTTGGTACCACATGTATTTTTTGGTACTTCCTTTTTTTTTGCAGTGCTTGTGAACACTTTTCTTTTTTTTTTTTGTACCACATGTATTTTTTGGTACTCTCTTTTTTTTGTAGTGCTTGTGAACACTTTCTTTTTTTTTTTTTTGCTTTCGTACCACATGTATTTTTTTTGGTACCCTTTTTTTTGTTTTTTTTTTTTGTTTTCCCTACGCTCACTCAAATCTTTTTGTGATGAAAGCAATTGCTAAATGGGATTTGATCAAAAGCTTTGTCATTTTGTGAAAATCTTTTGTCAAATAATTGTTTTGGCATGGGAGCCTAATTTTGGTTGTGGCGTGAAAGCCGATTTTGAGATGGCATGGAAGCCGAAATTTTATGGCGTAAAAGCCAAAATTTGGGTTGGCATGGAAGCCAAAATTTTGTGGCATTTACAGCCAGTTTGGTGGCATTGATAGCCAATTTGTGGCATTTATAGCCGGTTTGGTGGCATTGATAGCCAATTTGTGGCATTTATAGCCGATTTGGTGGCATTGATAGCCATTTTTTGAAAGCCAAGTTTTGGTTTGTCGGCGTGAAAGCCAATTTTTTGTGGCATTGATAGCCGGTTTGTGGCATTTATAGCCGGTTTTGACATGAGAGTCAGGTTTTTTTTTTTTTTTTGTGTGGCATTTATAGCCGATTTGGTGGCATTGATAGCCGGTTTTTGGCAAAAGAGCCAGGTTTTGGCATTTATAGCCAGATTTTTTGGCTTTCAAAATGCAGGTATCGACTAAATGTCGCCTCCCCGCTGAATGGTCTTGCAAGTATCGATGGAATGTCGCTTCCTTGCTCATTCGATTTTGCGAGTATTGATGGAATGTCACTTCCTCGCGGGTTAGGTTTTGCAAGTATCGATGGAATGTCGCTTCCTCGCGAATTGGGGTGCAAATATCGACTAAGCGTCGCTTCCCTGCTTTTCCCAAAACTTTTGGTTTTGCGGGTACTGACTTGATGTCGTTTCTCCGCGATTTTTGAAATTTGAGGTTTTCTCGAACCATTTGTAATTTTGGGTTGTGGATAGCAACTGGTATGTTACATCTCCACAATTTTTGAAATTGGGTTGTGGATATCAACTGATTTGTTGCTTCTCCACGATTTTAGGTTTTCTCGAACCTTTGAAATTTGGGTTGTGGATATCAACTGATATGTTGCGTCTCCACGGTTTTTGGATTTTGCAAGTATCGACGAAATGTCACTTCCCTGCGATTTTGGGTGCAAGTATCGATGGAATGTCGCATCCTTGCTTTTTTTTAAAATTTTTGTTTTGCGGGTACTGACTTTGATGTCGTTTCCCCACGATTTTTGAAAAACCATTTTTTTTTTTTGTTTAAAGACACGAGGGTCGTAAATTTTGACCTAAAACCATTTGGCGGTAAAAGTAAGGTGGACTAGGGTGGAAATCCCTGAATCCGGATTTTTGTTTCAAACCATGAATTTTGGTTCAAGGATCGAAAGTTTTGGTCAAGTCAGGGAGAGGCTCCTAAACTTGGATTTTTCTGTTTTTTTTTTTTAACAATGAAATGGTAAAAGTAAGCATTGTTTTTGAATCTCTAGAAATTTTGACATTTGATATGAAAATTCTAAAGAGAGTGGGTTTGACGAGCGAGTACCTGAGAACAGGTTTTGGCCATACAGGCATTGCTCTTACCCAGTTGGGTAAGTCTTCAAGGGTAGTACCGCTTCAAGAACTTGCCGTTGATAGGCAGCATACATCTGTCGCCTTCCATGTTTAGGAGGGCATATGCGCCATTGGAGAAGACCTTGTCGATGACGTAGGGTCCCTCCCATTTTGGTTCAAACTTGCCTTTGGACTTGTGAGCGAAGACCATTGGTCTTTTTACCGCAAGAACCAAGTCACCCCTTTTGTAGGCGCGTTGCCGGACCCTTTTGTCAAAAGATCCTGCCATGCGTGCTTGGTAAAGTTCAATGCTTTGTCGAGCTTCGAGCCGTCTCTCATCGAGATTGTCCAGCTCATGAAGTCGTAATTTCGCATTGCTTTCTTGAGTCATGTCATTTTGTAGAGATACCCTCAGAGAAGGAATTTGTACCTCTAGGGGCACGACAGCTTCGCATCCATAGACCAAGGAGAATGGTGTGCTATGGGTTGGTCCTCGAACGGTGGTTCGATAGGCCCACAAAGCTTCAGACACTTTGTCGCTCCAGTCTCTTTTGTGACTAGAGACCATTTTCTTGAGGATTTTGCAGAGTGTCTTGTTGAAGGCTTCTGCTAATCCGTTTGCTGCCGGATTGTATGGAGTCGAAGGACAGCTTTGAATTTTGTATTTGTCGCAGAACCTGTAGAATCGATGATCCCGGAATTGTGATCCGTTATCATGGACGAATCTCTTGGGTATGCCGAAACGACAAATGATGTTGGTGCGCAGGAACTGAAGAACTGATGAGGTCTTCATTTCGTTGAACGCAAATGCTTCTGACCACTTGGAGAAATAATCCGTAGCGGCGAAGATGAAGCGATGACCTTTGCTTGAAGGGGGAGAGATAGGACCTATGATGTACATGCCCCATGCTTCAAAAGGCCATGAGATTGCTGTAGGATGCAGCCATTCCGGAGGCATGTGAATGTAGTCTCCATGAACTTGGCATTGTTGGCAGCGCTTAGCAAATTGCATTGCGTCGGGTACCATGGTAGGCTAGTAGTAACCCAACCTTTTGATTTGGTCGTAGAGCTTGGGACCAGCCTGATGAGCTCCACAAAGACCAGCGTGAACTTCTTTGAGTGTTTCTTCAGCTTCTTGTTGTGACAAGCAGCGTAGGAGTACTCCATTGAAGGATTTCCTGTAAATGATCTTTGAAGGGATATCCAAATGAAAGTTTGGGGCTCGCCTTTGGATGCTTACCCGTTCTTTTGGATCTTTAGGTAGGATTCCGAACATAGTGTAATCAATGAACGGATCCCTCCAGTCGCCGATTGAAGGTTGAAGGATAGAGATCCGACTTCCAACCACTCGGTGGCATTCAGCAACTGCTTGGTGTGTGTTAAGAGGAGGGAGGATCCTTCTCTCGCACACTGTAATTTGCATGTTTTCCCCTTCCTGGATCGCCATTGATGCGGCAAGTCCGGCCAGGGCATCTGCACGAATGTTTTCACCTCTACGAATGTGGGTGATGTTGCAGATGTCAAACTTTTGTAGAAGCAATTGTGCCTTGTTGTAATAAGGCAGCAGATCGGGCTTCCTGACTTCATATTTCTGATTCATCTGGTTGACGATCAGTTGAGAGTCTCCAAAGACTTCCAGCATGGTGATACCGGATTCAATGGCGAGTTCCAATCCTAGGATCAGAGCTTGGTATTCAGCTGCATTGTTTGTGCATGGTTCCAGTAGCGAGAAAGCGTGTGGAATCATGTATTTGTCAGGGCTAACAAAGAAGATGCCAACTCCCGAGATCAGCTTTCTGTTTTCATTTGTCCTGGTTGCACCGTCAAAGTACATGTCCCAGGAGGCATTTGGCGAGAAAGTCTCCACGTTGTAGATAGGTTCGTCTGGGATATCATCTCTGAGTGGTGAATCTTTAGGCAATGGATGCTCTGCGAGGAAATCTGCTAGAGCTTGGCCTTTGATTGCTTTTTGTGGCACATACCTAATATCAAATTGTGATAGAAGGATGGATCATTTTGCCAGTCGGGCATTGAGAGAACCTGCCTTTGTGACAAGGACCTTCAAGAGGTTGATCCTTGAGACGAGGTAGACTGTGTTGGAAAGCAAGTAGTGACGTAGCTTTTGTACGGCAAACATCACTGCAAGGCATTCCTTTTCGACTGGGGAGTAGCGATGCTCTGCACCTACTAGCATGCGGCTGAGGTAGTATAGAGCAGCTTCTTTTCTTTCATCATTTTCTTGTGCAAGCAGAGCACCCAGAGAGTGATCAAGGGCTCTTGTGTACAAGATGAATGGTTTTCCAGTGGCAGGGGCAGCTAACACTGGAGGTTTGGTCAGGTATGACTTGATATCTTGAAATGCGGCTTCACAGTCGGCATCCCAGACAAAGTCTACACCTTTTTTCATCAATCGAGAGAATGGACGGCATTTCCCCGAAAGATTGGAGATGAACCGTCTGATGTAGGCCAATCTCCCTTGGAGCCCTTTTAGTTCTCTCAAGGTTCTTGGAAAGGGCATTTCTAGAATAGCTTTGACTTTTATGGGGTCAAGTTCTATTCCAGCTTTCCGAACAAGGAATCCGAGAAACTTACCCGATGAGACGCCGAAGAAGCATTTTAGAGGATTCATCCGCAGTTTGTGTTTGCGGAGTCGGAGGAAGACTTCCCGAAGATCTTTGAGATGGTCTTCTTTTCTTCTGCTTTTGACGGCGAGGTCATCAACGTAACATTCGACCGTCTTGTGCTGCATATCTTGGAATATTTTCATCATAGCCCTCTGATATGTGGCACCAGCATTTTTCAGACCAAATGGCATGACGGTATAGCAATATACGCCAAATGGAGTCCGAAATGATGTGTGTTTTTCATCCTCGGGATGCATCTTTATCTGATTGTAACCAGAGAAGCCATCCATGAATGTCATTCGCTCGAATCCGCAGGTATTGTCAATCATCACCTCCGGTATGGGGAGCGGGAATTCATCTTTAGGGCAAGCGCCATTCAAGTCTCTATAGTCAATACAGACTCTGATCTGCCCAGTTTTCTTTGTCACGGGGACAATGTTGGCCAACCACTCTGGATGTTGTTCCTCACGGATGAAGCCAACGCTTTTGAGTTTTTGAACTTCTTGTTCAATTTTATCCATCACATCTGGACGGAATCTTCTTTGGTCTTGTTTGACAGGCTTGATTTCTTCTTGAAGATTGAGTTTGTGGACTGCTACTTTGGGTCTAAACCAGGCATTTCAGCATAGGACCATGCAAAGCAATCAACGAACTCACGAAGAAAAGCGATATACTCGGGTAACTCATCATCCTTTATATTCTTGCTTATGAATACAGGACGTGGGTTATCAGGTGTTCTCAAGTTTATCTTTTGAACAGGATCTTCTGTCGGAAGGTTCGAAGGTGGTTCCTCCACAATATTTTCGGAGGCTTCCAACTCAACGAAACCTTATGGAGTTTCAACTGCATTACCAGACCAAGGCTCTGTTCCTTTCCATGGATTTTCTTGATTGGTGATCTCCTCAAGGCTTGCTATGAGATAGTCCCAATCGCCTGTTGAGTCTGGTATTTCTTTTGGAGACGAGGGTTCTTCTGGGTCAGAATAGCACAAGTCTGTATTATCGGACGATTCCTCTTTATCATCAGAGAAATCGTACCAATTGGATAAGCTTCCTGGATCTTTGTCAGGTAACTCTTTAAAGAGATATCCAGGGAGATCGATGTCTTTATGGACTTGAGATGTTGAGGCTTGGTCGGTAAAACGACTTTTAAGCCTTTGTGTCAACTGTCTCAGAGGGGTATCAGGATCATATCCTAACCCATGTGAAGACTTTTCTACATATCCGTAGAGTCTCCAATCTTCCAGCTGGCTTTTGGTCAAGGCGGGCTCCAATGGTGTGAGAATACCGCGTCTTTCTCCCAAACCGACTGGGATTTGAGCGTCATAGCCCATTTTCTTCATAATTGCTTGTGCCACAGGACTATATAGAGATAGTTGAGGCATACCTTCATTTTGGAAAGGTTCCAGCATGGAGTTTGATGAAGAAGCGTCCGATCTATGGAAGAAGATCGGCCTTTGCTTTGGTGATGTTGTCGGAACAACAAAGGTAGCAGATGTAGGATCTTCTACATCAGCAGGTGTCTCCATCGGAGTGAGAGCAGGCTGAACATGCTGAGCGTCAGCTTGGCTTGACGATGCATTGTCTTCTGGCTCTGAGTCCGAGTCTGTGTCTTGCATGATAGACACGAGAGAAACAACAAATTTGCCCCCAGACTTTTGTTTCGCCTTCTTCACTTTAGTCGTGATGACCAAAGGTTTTGAATTCTTGAGGGAGATGACGAAGGGAGGTTGACTACTCTCTTCTAATTTGCCGGAGGGTTTGTTTTCTTCCGGTGATTTTTGAGGAGCCTTGCCTTTATCTTTCTGGAGATTTTCAGCAGGGGGTGCTATTTCCTCTTCTTCTTTTTCTCCTTCATACATCTGGGAGTCTGCGAAGTGGACTTCTTTACCTTTGAAGGGTTTTCTGTCCGCAAAGACACAATGTACCATGTCGTCGTCGCCGACGAACTTGATGCATTGATGTAGATTTGAAGGGACAACACCGTTCTCGTGTATCCAAGGACGTCCGAGAAGGATGTTGTAGCATGAAGGGGTTTTTATTGCATACACAGTCACTTCAGAGGTAAGATCACCGATCTGCAATTTGAACCTGATTTTGCCGATAGGCCTTTGAGTACTCCCATCGTATCCAAAGATAGATACAGATGTGTGGCTTAGCTTGCTGGGTGGGATGCCCAACTCTTCAAGAGCCGAAGTGGAGATAAGGTTGAGTGCAGAACCTGGGTCGATCTGAACTCTATGTATCGGCATTTCTTTGATGTACCCTGTGAAGTACAGGGGTCGGTTGTGCCTTGCTTCGCCAAGTAGGAGGTCTTCCTTAGTGAAGGCGATGGTTGCACTGGCTGCCTTTTGAACCGAGAGGCATTGGATGCATGATCCCTCTCTTTTCTCTTTTTCTCCTTTTAAGGAGGTTTCTGAGTTTTTGACCCGGTAGTCCATTTCAATTTGGAGGACTTGTGGGGCATGTTTGTCGACATCCTCATTCAGTTTTTGTAATTCTGAGATGAGATTATCACGAGTGCGTGGAGACATTCGTAATAAATCCAGGATGTGAAGACGTGCAGGTATGTGTTTGAAGTGCTCAACCAAGTCATACTTGAAAGCCTCCTTAGGGCCTGCATGTTCATCATTGTTGCCACTGGGGGCGCTTACAACATCTTTTCCCGAAGGATTTACATAAGTAAAGGAAGATTGGTTGTAATTCTTGTGGTAGTCCCGGCCAGAGCGGGTGCCTCTACCAACTTCGAGAGCTTCTTGAGAAGGATCTTCGTTTAGAAGATTGTCTTCAGGATCAAGAGGCTGTCGTTTTTCATCTACTGGGGATGTATCTGCAGCAGAGTTGCCATCCTCAGTGATTGTGTTGCACGGAGCATTTTCCGGGAGCAAGTCCTGAACAGCATCCAGCAGCTTTTCTTCTTCGTTGACCCATCCATCACCCCAAGTTGGGTTTTCTTCATGATGATGAGTCGGGAAGAATGTGTATCCTGAAGTCACAGTCTCAGGAGAAGAAACCTGAGAGGGTGTCATCTCTGTGAAAGTCACGTGAGACAAGGTAGCTCCAGAGGATACATTGCTAGGCGTCGTCGGAGTATAGGTAATCTCATCAGACAACACTTCAGAAGAGCTATAGTCCTGATATATTACATTACAGGAAGCTCTGATAGGAGATGTTGCCTGCTCGGAGTCAGACTCATCCTCGGATGTAAGAGGATCGTCTATCCAGCAATGTTCTCCATTTTCAGGAGTTAAGGGTGGATGTACCTGATTATCTTCAGGGACTTCAGGCTATGGGTTGCGAGGAGGCTCGTTAACACGATCTTGCTCTTGTTCTAGAGCGAGACGCTGCAAGATCCTTGCATATTCTTCAAGATCAGGCATGGGAGACAGATCCTCTTCTTCGTCTTCTCCGTGTGGCTCAACATAGTTGATTTCCACTGGAGCAATGACAGGTGCTGGGTTAACAGCACCTTCTTGTGCAGCCACTTGATCTTCTTCATCATCAGACCAGGATCTTTGTGGTTGCAAAGGGTTATACCAGGTTACTGGCATACGGTGAGTTTCAGGAACCCATTCTTCATCGGAGAGATATTCTCCTGTTTCAAGGGATTCTTCCCACTCATCAGTGTAGCCGGACTCGAATCCATCATCGGTGTCGCTGGACTCGTATCCATCAATGGAGAATCCAACTACCGAGTTGCAAGAGTATGATGCCCCCTGCATAGCTTCTTCTCTGAATTGAGGTGGCATGAAATCACTGAGAGTGAGTTTTCTTACCCCTTTTGAAGTCTCTGGAAGGGACGTTTCTGTTGCCCCGAGTGAAGTGGTAGAGGAGGCCTCTGCCTTTTCATGGACTTCTTGTTTTGGCTGGGTCTTCTCTTGCCGTTTGAGCCTGAGGAGATGTTGCCTAGCCTGCCTTCGCTGTTGAGCTGTTGGCTTTGTTTTGACGATCTCCCAGTTTTCATCTTCCAGGAGATCGGGATGTACCCATATAGGTTGTCCGTCTGGTGTCGGGAAAGGAACCAGCTTCTCGGACACTTGAATTTTGTTTATCACCATGAAGGAAGTAGTGATCTTCTTCTTCGGTGATTTTGGTGTTTGTCCACATGACACCATGTTGACGGAGGCAGTCCCATAGTTTTTGTTAAAGGTGATGACTCCGTTTTTCCACATCTCGTTTATCTTCTCTCTCACAACAAAGCATTGATTGAGAGGATGCGAGACCATCTGGTGGTATGGACAGTACCGAGGATCGTTGGTTTTGCCAACATCGCCCGGTCTTTTAGGTTCAGGCAAGGTGAGCTTGCCGTTTGCCACGAGAGCCTCGAAGATTTCGTCAACATCTTCATCGAACGGGTATTTCTTTTCTACTCGCTCTTTGAAGGCATCAGAGAGTTCAGGTCTCTTACCTGCAGCTCTGTTTTCAGCTTTCTTTGGCTGCTGAGGAGCTGACTTAGTCTGCACATTGAGGACCTCCTTTTTCTTTGGCTTTGAGGTTGTAACAGCAGTCGGCTCTTTCTTTGATGATTTCTGACTGTTGAGGTCTTTGATCACCATTTCAGCTTCCATGGAAGCTTCGAGGAGTTCCCCCAGGTTCTTTGATTTATTGCCGATGATCATGGAGCGGATTTTAGCTCTCATATTGTTACGGCAGATGTCTACTAGCGATGCTTGTGGCAGTACATCTGAGCATTTGTACGCCATTGCTTTCCACTTGTGAATGAAGTCATAAGTTGACTCATTCTCTCCCTGTTTTAGGCTGCAGAGCTGAGCCATAGTAACAGGATGATCCTCACCTTGGAAGTGGGTCAGGAATCGTGTCTCCAGCATAGCCCAGTTCTGAATGGAGTTCTCCGGCAGAGTGGAGTACCAATCGAAGGCCGTACCTTTTAGGGTACTTGCAAAGAGGCGAATCTTGAGTGCATCTTGATCCGCGATAGCTCCCGTCAAGATCTTGAAGTGGATGACGTGCTGTCTGGCCGATCCTTTCCCCGTATATGTTTGGAGAGTAGGATGTTTGAATTTTGTGGGGAACGGGACCGAGTCCATCCATAAAGGATATGGTGGCTTGATCCCATGCTCTTTGAGTATATCCTCTTCTTTAGCTTTGGCGAGGATACTGTCTACGTCCTTTTTGGTAAGGGCGCGCGACTCATTTTCTTCACAATTTTCCTCGTTATTGCCATGATTCGGAGGAGGCTCATTGTTCGCCTGATTTTGGACGACAAGGAGAAGGTTTTCCATCAGAGTTTCAATCCTCTGCTGGCCTTGTTCCAACTGCTGGATGCGTGTTAGCGCATCATCTCGAGGTGGATTCTGAGGTGGTGGCTCAGAACTTGTAGCCAAGACGTTCATCCCTCGGGATTCGAACGAAGAAATCGTCCCGGTGACCGAGCTGGGGCTCATTCTTTTTGATGAAGAGCTCGATGAAGGGTTACTCTCCCGTCCTTGGCTTGAAGGGTCAGGAGATTCTTCAGGATGTCTTCGTGTCCCGGTGACGCTACGGGTCACCGGACGTCGGACATGGATTTTTTATGCTGACTTTTGGCGTCTTCTGGTTTTTCCAACCATATGGACGGCAGCAACTTGGTCGGGTCTTTCTTTTTCGACCCATTTGTGGGAGACTTGAAGTGTAGGAGGCTGGGTCCGTTGCTTCTCTAGTCTCTTTTGTCGATATGACGCACGGCGGCGTGCTCGACGAGCGATTTGAGCTTCAGTCAGCTCTGGCTGGGCTCTGACGATGAAGGATGTGCTCCCTCGGGCGCAGCAGCCGAGCTTGTCTTCTTTGTGGTTGGGCAAGGACAGGATGCGGACCCGGTCCTTTGCCTGTTGCAGCGAAGCTTTAAACCTTTCGAGTTCGGCCCCTGTAGAGATAAAGGGTCGAACTGAAGGGGTGTAGGCCCTGGCAGGTGCTTGTAGAGGCCTAGTGATGCGTGATCTGATTTTGGGCCTGTAGGAACAAGCCGGCTCATGCTGGGTTGACTTGGGAGTCAGGTTGGAGATGGGTCTCTCCTCTTTCATGTAGGCAAGAGGGTAGAACTGGTTCTCCTTGAGTGGGGCCAGGTATGCTGGCTTGGTGGAGGTTTGAGACCTTCTTTGTTTTGGGGAAGGTCTTGGAGACCAAGTCTTGGGATAGACCTGGTTGTTTGTGGGTCGAGGCTTCGCGGGGGTGCCGCGGGCTTCGGGCTTTTGGGCGCTCGCCTTTGGTGTCACGGGAGTGACACGTTGAGAGGCGATCTTCTGCTTTTTAGCAGGCGCAGCTTGTTCTTCGGGAAGTGGGAATGGTCCCAGTGTCCCGAAGACGATGGTCCGGGGAGTCGAGGTCGACCCGGAGTTCAGAGAGTTGCCGAGGGAGTTGACGCTTCGGCAGCTGGCAGGGCGCTTGTAAGTGCGCTCGGTTTGCTTCTGTTGAAGCATGAGTTGGTGCTTGTTCTCATCGAAGATAATGGTTAAGGCTGCCATTGTTAGTTTCGAAAAAAGTTCTCTGAAACAAGACCACATCCATTAGTAATCATAAGAATATAATGATCATAAATGAGAATTTCTATGGTTGTCTTTTCAAATCGCTCAAGGGATATGACCCAAGCGACATGAAGAAGGCAAAAAGCCATAGATGGTACAATTGTTCTGACAGCAAGTATGGTGAGCCCAGAATGAACGTTCCAGTGACTGCTAGAAGCAATTGTAAACCTAAATTCGACTTATCGAGAAGCAGGGCTTGCTCGAGATAAGAAGAATATAAGGTAGGAGTTATAAATGTGCCGGTCACAGATACAGTAGACCCTGAAAGGGCGTACCAGTATTGCTAGGCACAAATGTTGGAGATCGCATCGATGAGATGGGATTCTTTGTTTTGAAAGGTCAGAAATGGATTCGTCAAAGAGAGCAAGTGGCATTCCGATTCAAATACGGGCTCAACGATTTCCGCGAGCGCCAGTACTCAGAAGGGAAGAGACCACAATTTCTCGAATCTGAATCCAAAAGTGACGAGGTTTTTTTTTTGAAATGTCAAGATTGGTTCCATCAAGGAGAGCAAATGGTATTCTGATCTGAACACGGTCTCGGCGATTTCCGCGAGCGCCAGTGCTCAGAAAAGAAGAAACCAAAATTTCTCAGATCTGAAATCAAAAGTGACGAGTTTTTGGAGATTTTTTTTTTTGAAATGATTTTTTTTATTTTATTATTTTTATTTTTTTATTTTTTTTAAATATATTTTTATTTATTATTTTTTTTATTTTTATATTTTTTTTTTTTTTGAAGATTTTTGTTTTTTTTAAGATTTTTTTTTTTGAAAATCTTTTTATTTATTTATTTTTTTTTTTTGATTTTTTTTTTAAGATTTTTTTTTTGAAAATCTTTTTTTTTTATTTTTTTTTTATTTTTTAAGATTTAAAGACGAGAGAGTACACATAGGCCTCCTAACCCGGTCTTATGAAACCTCAATTGATAGAATTGCCCCCAGGTAAGGGTAGGATTACTTAATGAACCCGTTTGGAGGACCCTTGCCTAGAACAGTCAAGCTGTCTCCACACTCTGGACAAGGCTTTTCTTGAATCAATCGTGATCAAAGAAAGCAATTGGTTTAACCTTAGTGGTCTATGTCTTTTTTTCAAATCCCAAATAGACTCATCGAAGAGAAACGATGGCCCAAAACCTTAGTCGAACGGGCTCAACATTTCTGCAAGCACCAAAGAACGATAGGATAGGATCAAAGTTTCTCAATTTTGAATCCAAACTAAGAAAACTGATTTTTTTTTATTTTTATTTTTTATTTTATATTTTTTAAATCTCTAATGAACTCATCGAAGAGAAACGATGGTCCAAAACCTTAGTCGAATGGGCTCAACATTTCTGCAAGCACCAAAGAACGATAGGATAGGATCAAAGTTTCTCAATTTTGAATTCAAACTAAGAAAACTGATTTTTTTTATTTTTAATTAATTTTTTTTTTGAAAAGAGAAAGAGTGGAAACAAACTTAAAGAAGTAGAAATTTCCAAAAAATCCCATCTCATTTTTTTTTTAGGATGCAAAATCCAACATAGGCTACCAGCTAGAAAGTAGCCAAGGAATCCGGAAAAGAAGTATAAGCATAGAGCAAAAAGTATGATATGCAAATATTTCATTTCCAAGCACAGTGTTCTCAAATGAGCGAGTCCCACCGGGTGTGCCAGCTTGATGGAACGCGCTCCGAGGCGCCGTGGGGCGGCTACCGGGGTCGGCGGAACGTGGGAGTCCGTCGGGTCCGGCCCTTTCGCGCCCTGGCGGGCCTGAAGCGTGCATCAACATTTTTTTTTGGGTGGGTGTGCCAGATTTTCTATTTTACTTGGAATTGCAAGTGGTAATCCGGAGATCAACCTTCGCAAGTAAAAAGGAAATCAACTTCTTTCAAGTTTTCCATTGCACAAATATTTAAGAAAAGAGACATTTCCTTGGTTTGCCGTGAAAGGCGATTTTGTTTGGCATTTATAGCCGATTTTGGCGTTTATAGCCGATTTACAATTCTCATCAAAAATGAAAGACAAGAGTTGTGATTTTTGTCTCTTTTAGAAAAATACAAACTACAATGAAAAGCAAGAAAATGAGGATCTAACTTCTTAGGAGATTGTGGGGGACTCGTTCAGATTGACGGTCGCAAGCCATGTGTGGGCTTCGCCATCATCCATGCAGATGAGAACAGAGGATGCTCTTGATTCGCTTGGCTTGGCTATAACCTCAGGTTTTTAGAGGACAAAGACCAAGAGAAGGTCCTATGTCCAATAAAAAGCTAAGTAGACGGGCTGAAAAGCCATGTCTAAGCCATTGGAGGTAGCGGAAGAAGGCAAGGACCTTGGGGGGGGGGTGCCCCCCAAGGGACTTTTGTCACTTTGTAGTGGTGGCCGGTGCAGAACTTCAGCAGAGTTTTCTCTCTGTTTCTTTCTCTGGATTCTTTGCTGCTTTGGAAGTGATCTCCGATTGATCGATCTCGATTTTCTGATTTCTCTCTCTTTTTTCTGATCCCGATTTCAATGGAATGCTCTCCTATTTATAGGCTTTTGGTAGCCATTTAGGAGAGTTTATGGGCTTTAATGGCTTTAATGGGAGGAGTTACAAGATTTATTTCTTTGATTTTGTAACTCCTTTTTCCTTGAATCTGATTGGCCGATGGAGATTAAGGGCTTTTAATCACCTTAATTACCATAATGGGAGGAGTTTCATGGGTTAAATGCCATGAATCAATTGACTTGTAACTCCCAAATGCTTGCTTCTGATTGGGCCGTCCAAAGAAATGAATTAATGACTGCAATAAAGCTAGTCAATTAACTACATTAATTGGTCGCCGAGCAGCCGAAGAGTCGCGGGCCGTGCCGTGTCTTCTGGAATTCTTCTGGCGATGATCATCGATGGATCTTCATGCTGATCGACATCGGATGAACATGTAACTTCAGACATTGATAGCTAAGAGCGGGCCGGTGACATCTGTCTTGTCGATTTCACGATCGGTCGGACAGAAAGTGCACTTTCTTGGTCAGCCGGTTGGCGATCTTGGAGCGATCAATGATGATTTTATGCTTTTGACGGCGGATCTGAGATGTCGTCGGATATGATTCAACTTCAAGCATTAAAAATCACATTTTCAGGAAACCACAGGGGCCAAAGTGCGCGAAACGCGAAAAAGGACGGAAAAACGGGTCACCGGCGGAAAATCCGGTGACCCGGACTTCCATGGTCGCTGGCGACCATGGGCCATGGTCGCAGGGGCCTGCGACCTTAGGGGAATTTTTCCCTTCGGAGCCCGTTTTGCGGTCGTTTTGAGGTCTTTTTCGTCGCCGTTTTCTTCTGTATTTTTCTTGACATTTCTTCTCATTTATTGGCTTGATTTTCCTGTAGAAAACTTGATGAGAATCCTTGCATTTTTAGAGTGCAATGTTTCTAATTTTCCGGGAAAGCCGAAGACTTTGTCGCGTAGAGCTGCTGATTTTCCGCCAGAAGCTGAAACTTGGTCAAACGATGTCGGAATGACCTGAAATTTGAGGTGAAGCCTCCTGAGCAATAAATAAGACCAACCATAGGCTTTTGTTTGAGTTTTGAAGCCGTTTGGGGTCCCGTTGATGCTTCACTTGATTTTGCTGCGGGGAAAATGCCGAGCGTTGATATGTGGCCAAACGATGTCCGATTGACCTGAAATTTGACGGGGAGCCTATTGGAGTCATTTTGAGACGTTCCATGGGCTCCGATTTGGATGTCATGGTCCCGGGTTGCTCCGCCACCGGTAGGCTTGATTTTCTCTCGGAGCATCGAAACCTGGTCAAACGTTGTCAGAATGACCTGAAATTTGACGTGCAGCCTTTTGGAAGCATGTTGAAGCCACTCATGCACTTGGTTTGATGAGCGAAGGCTTCGGTGGTTCCCGCCGCCGGGAGGCTTGATTTTGCTGCTCGAGCATTGATGGAGGGTCAAACGTTGTCGGTTTGACTTGAAATTTGGCATGGAGCCCTTTTGAGACATGCTGGAGTCATCTGTAGGCTCTGATCGAAGTTTTGACGTCTCCGATGATGTCGCCGCCTGAGAGCTCCTGTTTAGCTGTCGGAGAAGTGAAGTTAGGCCAAATGTTGTCGAAATGGCCCGAAACTTCATGTGTACTCTTCTCTTGGCTATCTTGAAGGATCTTGCAGTTTTTGTTTGATTCTGACAAGATTTGATTTTTTGGAGAAGTTGCATTGCCTATTTATGGCAGGTTGCGACTTCATGCAGCTTTCTTGATGTTGAAGAGGCAAAGTGACATTTTTGGTGTCAACAGTCCTAGTGACAAATCTGTATGGAATGATGTAATATGAAGACTCTATAATGTGAATGGCTTATAGAATATTGGAGTGAAGTGTATATCATTCATTAAGTGTGTATGAAGTGTGTGAGATTGAGGTATATGATATAAAAGTCTAAAACCTGTTGTTGAAGATTAATTTCATAAACTAATTTTAGAAAAGATCAATGAGAAATGGTAGTAGGGAACCCATAAAACGGATGAATGGGAGCAAAAGAGAAGACTGTTTCACAAAAAAAAAGAAGAAAATGAGTTGAGTCTTATACAGAAAGTTGACGATATCGCCAACTCAGTCGACGATATCTTCAACTCAATTGACGATATCGTCAACGCAGTTAGCGATATCGTCAACTAGGGCAATTTCGTCAAAAAAAAGAGGTACGAACAACTAAATGGTGATTTTGTTATTATTCTTCATGAAATCGATTATTCACAATATAAGCTTAATTATTTGGTAAAAATCCCTTTAATCATTTGCTTACTTATATATAACATTAAAAAAATATCATTAGCAGATTAAGATAATGACAGAAAATAAGGTATGTAAGGTTACAATAATAGGAAAAGATTAACAAAAATTATGGACATTCCGCGTTTGTGCTAGGACCCAAGATGGGACGGGATCAACAAGACATCCCACATTATTTTTTGCAACTGGACATCCAGTCCAAAACCTGAAGTGGTAATTCATGATACGAGAGCAACATGATTTTTTAAATATATCAACAACTGAATGTTCAAACGTAATTGGAATTCGGTAGACTGTTAAAAGACATAAAGTTGAATGCCCACATTTTCAATGTGGATGTTCATAAAAAAGGTGAGGCTCTACAAGTCCCTCGTAAGGTCACTACTAATATTTATACAAAATATTTTAAACGTTTCTACATGTGGGATCCCGCGTACCCTAACTACCTCAAAAGACACAAAAGAAGAAGAAAATAACACAATAAATAAGAGGGAGATACATACAGGGTAAGAAACAAGGAATGAATACTGTTGATGGATTGGACAATGGTAGCAGAGGAAGATATGGCTGGAGACTCAATGCTATATATGGAAAAGGAAGGGATTCACTTGCAGAGAAAGGAAGCAGAGAAGCCAAGCAAAAGACGAAAGCTACGGAACAAAATGAAATTATAAACAGAAATGCATTTGTTGACTTTTAACGTAAAAGTTTATACGATATCCACAAAATTTGTTGTGATATCGCAAAGGAAAAAGCGACTTTTGACCTACGCAGATATACGGACGGTACGTAGAACGTGTAGGTAAAACTGCCTAGTTTAGTAACAAGGGGGAGTTATCAATGAGTTTATATAGGTGACCGTACAGAAAAAATCTCCATCAAAAATTCAGAACAGGTGCAATCCATGATTCCACGGAGAAAGTATTTTCCGCAAGGGAAGGAAGAGGGTAGGGAAAATAATTTCTACACTTTCGTGGGGTTGAGTTTTCACATGACCCTTTCCACACTAATAGGAATGCATGCAAGTTGGCCCAGGAGCTGGAGAACACAAGTACAATATGAGATCAGCTCTAGGTGAAAGTTTTTCATATTGTAAAGTTCATTTTCTAATTAAAAAAATCATTGTAAAAATGAAAAATGAAAAAAATATGTTGGCAAGGATCCATCATAAGAAGTCAGAACATTAAGCATTCTCTAGCAGCATGGAAAAAATATAACCCCTACAAACCAAATGATGCAGACATCATTGCACTTGGGAAGATATGAAGGACTATCCAAACCTGTAAATGACACTTTTTTAAACTCGACTACGGTTCTCCTCAATGTCTCCCACAGGCTCCCCATGAGTGGGATTTGTAGAAATCTACCATGGGGCCTACTATTGGTAATTTGGATTGTTCAAAATACATGTCATCTCCACCTGATGAAATACTTGCAAATTCTGCTTCAATAGAAGTTGGTTCTGTCGCAAGGTTGAGCACATGATTGATAATGTGATCAATATACATGAGTAATAGTTCATAAGATTGTGCCGATCATGTTATACACAATGTGTTCAATCTTTTGCCGAGATTGATTCCTATTGAAGTAAAATTTTAAGATACTTCATCCATGTTCATCCGTTGACTTTAGATATAATATGAAGTCTTTAGGAAGACTTAACTCTTTGTGGCAGAGGCAAAAATATTCGCTTAGCTTCCCAATCACGAGGAATATACTTGATTATGCAGCCCATGTTGGATTCTTCAACATCTTGACCCTATGTCCGGTATTCCATCATAGGTTGTGTGCTAGAGATGAAGAGATCCGTAAAGCTTCCCAATCACCGGATGGGCCCATATCGAATTCTTTCACTTCCTGGTCCTTCACCCATGAAAATACTTAAAATCCTTTCATGAAATATCAATAAGATAGTTGTGAATTGTGATAGACTTGTTTTCCTGATCCAGTAAATTAATCAATAACGTGATGTTAAATGATACATTGGGGACACCAGATTCCCACACCAATGTACCTTGATGGAGGTATGGCTTGGAAACATCTGGATCCCACCATTATCCGACCATAACTTTAAAAATGAAAGTGGGCCCCACAATATTTTAGTCACCATTTCAATGCAGGATGAAATGGCGCCATCCTGCATTCACTGCATGGAGGCAAACGTTTCATCATGCCGCACAAAAATCCATTGCAGATATACAGTAGTGCATGTGATCGGATGCATGATAAGGTGCATACGCATGCAAAGGTAGACCATTCTCTTGGGAAGTCTCAACCGTTGATGCTACCCTTCACTTATACCTATCTATCTATCCATGAAATACATTATAATTTGCACAACTTTCATCTATGAGGTACCTTTCATTCTCTCTAGCTAAAATAACCTTTTATGATTAAATATTCTTTCATATGTTATTCCTGTATGAAAAAAATTAAACTGTTCAAATAAACGTCATTATTCAATGAGTTATCTCCAAATTTTACTTCAACAAAAGTCGATCCTACTATTTGAAGCTTGTCATGAAAAATTGATGCAGTCAAAGAGGGGCAAACAGAAGTGAAAGTGTCAAAACATTACACCTAGTCCTGATGATGCACCACACTCACAGGCAATGATCAAGGCAATTGATGGATTGTGCAAAATGGGCACTAAAAAGGGAAAAGCATCACATAAATCCAAGGAGACAATCTCAGTTTTATTCAGCCAGTCGCAAACAGTCACCCTATCTACTGGCTAAAATTAAAAAAGGAAAAAAGGGGGGAAAAAGGAAAGTCTCCGTGGTATTTGACCCAATAGGACTAATCCTCGGGTTGCACCATTCATTTAATTGCAAGATCTTTTTGGTTCCTAATACTCCTGTTTTCTAAATAGGACCTATAAACACCTAAATTGCTAAAGTTCAGCAAAGATTGTCACAGTCGACCACTTACACTACAAAATCCTAATTAATTCCAATCTAATCAACACATGCCACTTTTTATCACTTTTTCCAAGTCATGAGAACCTAATAGACACAATTAGCAAGAATTTGGGAGAAATATCAAAGAAATCAGAGCCCTCCAAGCAACAGGATCACTCAGACCCTCTTGACAAATCTGTCCATGGGACTCACATGGCGCATCAATTGATAAGAGGGTATGCAACAAATCTGAGTACTCAAAATTTTCTAAATTGGAATGCAGCCCGTGATGCAAATCTTCTAAATTATCAATACAGCCCTTAAAATTCATGTTTAAGCTCAATTTTGGATTGTTTAGACCCAAGTTTTGATCAATTATTAGCGTGATTCTTATGGGCCTTGTTAAGATGCGTACTTTGCGCCATCGAGACTTCGGCCACATCACAATCTTAATTAAAATTCCAATCATCAACAAAAAATTTAAACTGTTCAAAAATAAACACCAACACCCCCACCCCCCCCCCCCCCCCCCCCCCCCCCCCCACTTCTTATTTTAGCTTTGTTTGCATTTTATACCAATTAAAGTTGGACAATGCAACATGAGTAAGTTTTTCTAAAAATCCAGTTTTTAAATAATGATCAATACGTTGGTGGCCCTAATTCTATTAAGGTGTTATTTGGGGAGGTCCCATTAAAGATGCTATCTAGATTTTTCATCGTAGGCTTGTAAAAGGAAGCTCACGCGCGAGTTTCTAGTTGAGTTCTTGAGCTTGAGAGGATTTGGACAGAATTGGTCTTAAAAGCATAAACTAGTTTGGCTCAGGCCAATAACCCTTTGGGTTAGAGTCTCAAGTTTTAAGAAGATTGGTCTAAAATTAAAATAGGAAGAGCTCAAAAGAAAGGTCCTCCATGTAGATGGGGAATCCTCAAATTTTACATGATTCAAAGTTCATCCAACCATTAAATTGACCGTTTGATGAACAAGATAATAAATACGCATAAGTGTGTGTTAATCGCTCTACCAACGGAGTAGACATCTCCGATAGACATCATACATCTATAGGGCCTTTCATTTAGAAAGATTTAGATTTCAATATATGGGCCCTACCGTAGAGTCTACTCTTTTAACTAAGGATTTCTCTAAAGGACGATTGTGTAGCACCTTTATCCGCAGGAATAAAGGGCAACAATGTGCTGAATTTTCAGGCACCTTCCTCATCCTCTTTTCGTGCAGCTACATATCGAGGAGGAAGAGCTGGATTTTGGCGTACTTTTTTGTGTAACATGGGACCCAGAAACCCTACCTTAATGGAATTGGAATTATATGCAGTGGAAAAAAAATTCAAATTTTATCTTTCATATTTTTTATATGACCTTAGTCTTTTCATATATATAAATGGAGGCTTCACTTCACTTCACCTTATCTTATTAGTGAAGTTTCCAAACAAGCCTGATAAGATCCGGATTCCGGACTCATTGGGTTGGCTCCATGATCACCAAAAGTGGGCCACACCACACACGTCCAAAATCGAATGCCCGTGTTTGATTTCGTAAGACCTCGGTCGAGAATCACATAAGTCATTCCATGCCCGTCCAACGACTTCAAACACGAAGCCACTCTCATTTCTGCTTTAAAAACTTCACTTCTGCTGACGCTTCGTTCGTGTCTTTTGCTATTCAATATCTGCTTCTCGATCTCGGAACGAAGGTGAGCTCTCTTCTCTTCAAAAAGCCCTATTTCTCTTTAAGTTTCTGATTCTGACTTCCCTTCCTCTTCTTCTCTGTTTTGCTAATCGTTGTTGCAAGTCTTTTTCATTGATCTCAGCATCTCTGCCGCCTCTTTTGTTCGATTCGTGTAAAGATCTTGATAGGAACCCTAATTTTTTATACAACAGATTGTTTCACTGGTTCACTGGATTGTAAAAACAGTTGTCTTCATTGTCTTTTGTGTGATTTCAATCCGTTCTTTTCATTGTAGTTTCTTTTGGATAGTCTCGATTGATTTCTACCTTGTTAGCAATTTTTATTGAAGCTATTTGAATTCTTTCTTCCTCTCTCTTTTCGCGTTGATTTTTGATGTATAAAGATATCTTCTTTTCATTTCCTGTCTTGGAACATTGTAAAACTGATAAGCTACTACTGCAAACAGCCCCTTATTCAGATTTGTGAATCCTCTAGAACACATGGCCTGTTTTCCTGAGCTTTAAGAGGAGACATATACTAGTTTGTAGGTTGTATCTCAAGTAAACAGAATTTGTTCATCTTGTGCAGGTTCTTTTCTGAGTATTATCTGTTTTCTGATCATCTCATGGCTCCAGCTGCTGCTACAGATAGTATAAAACCTCGAGGTACGTTCATATGCATGCAATTATGGTTTTTTGTGCACAAAGGGCACATGGGTATGATTGTATAGTGTTAACAGTTAATGCTACTGCTACTCTTATGATCTTCATCACTTGGTGATTTTAATTTTTATCACTGTGGTTCAATTCGGTGTTGGATATATATATTTTTAAATTGGAGTGATATTCCACTGGTCACTGATATTTTTTTAATTCCATAGGCAGATTTTATGAGCAATGGTTTACTTGGAGATATTGTGGTCCCTCTTGTTGATTTGCTCAATATTATCGCAGTACTAGCTGTTTGCACTATTTGTCCATGTTGCTTGGATTCGTGTACAGTTATTACCAAGACCATGGTGGTCATAAACAAGGGTGTTTCTGGAAGGGTTCCAATTCTTTAGTTTGCCCATTTTGGAGTAGGTTGAGGGTTTTTCACTAAAATGCACTTGGTCTCTCTCTCTCTCTCTCTCTCTCTCTCTCCCTTCTTCTTTATTGGGATTTATTATTCTAGTGGTCTATCATTTTTTTTTAATTCATTTTATTTTCTTGTTTACTCCTGCGTGGTTGCTTTTGCTTTCTTTGGGTTATATATTTTCTTCTTATCTTAGAGTTTTTAACTATATTTTTTATGTGATTTGGTTACGATAGTTTTCATGTATTGGCTTAGGCAGATGTATGCATTGTTGGTGTTGCACGCACACGGATGGGAGGATTCCTTGGCGCCCTTTCCTCTTTAGCTGCCACTAAATTAGGTTCTATTGTAATTGAGTGTAAGATCTCATCTTCTTTATGCTGTTTCTTTCTGGCGTATTATTGAAAGGTTTGGTTTTATGATAATCCTGCATTTTGATTTTCAGGTGCTCTTAAAAGGGCACATGTTCATGCCAACCTTGTACAAGAGGTCTTCTTTGGAAATGTCCTGAGTGCAAATTTGGGGCAGGCTCCTGCTAGGCAGGCTGCCTTGGGTGCAGGAATCCCTAACTCAGTTGTCTGCACCACTATTAATAAAGTCTGTTCTTCAGGAATGAAAGGTGAGCAAGATCTTTAGAGTTTAGACAAGATTTCTTTTCTTTTTGAAGGTATAAGAAATGGTGACACTTTCATCTCTCTTCTACAGCAACAATGCTTGCAGCCCAAAGTATCCAGTTGGGTATTAATGATGTTGTTGTGGCTGGTGGCATGGAAAGCATGTCTAATGCGCCTAAATATCTGGCAGAGACAAGGTTAGGTTTTTTTTTCTAAGGCAACATTATTTTGTTTAATATTTTTTTTCTGGGTCCAATAGAAAGCTTCAATGAAGGGAGAGAAGATTTTACCACTAAAAGGGAACTGTGGTTGTTTAAAGAAACTAAAAGGGAACTGTGGTTGTTTAAAGAAACTATGGAAAATAAAAACCTTAAACAAGATTTTCTGCTGAAAGTTATGCTAGTAAACCTTACATTCTAACAGTTATTGGGTTCATATATTCCAATCTGAGTTGGATTAGAATGGCTTTTGGTTTTGGCCACTGCAATTGACCTACCCATATACGACCCTTTATATGTCTGTTAATAGTAATATCATTTATGGAGTAATAAAAATATAGTCTTTAAGTGTTTAAATTTCTCTCACATCAAAGAGAACGAAAATAAAAATAAAACTTGTTATGGAGCTGGCTTGGTATCACAATCCAAACTTGACACGCCGGTGTGAGTTGGATTGGGTGTGGATTCATGATACAAGGGCTTGACAGGCCTATGGTGTTGGGCGTGAATAGCATTTGGGCCTAAAGAAACAGGCCTGAGTTAATTGTGTGGCCCCGACAACTTAACATGGGAGCTCAGGCCTCTGATGTAAAGGTATCCATCCTTTCATTCCTTATCTATTATGATTGCTAATTCTTGTCATCTTATTCTAGATGGCTCCCTTGCCTAAGTGGGGGTCTATGCTCATCTATCAATATTTGTGACAAACTCCTTTTTTCTTTAGTTATGTTCTTTCTGGACTTGGTAGTAAACTATTCTAATTTCTACGGTGAATACAGAAAAGGCTCTCGTTTGGGGCATGACATGGTTATTGATGGGATGCTTAAAGATGGTCTATGGGATGTTTATAATGATTGTGCTTTGGAATGTGTGCTGAGCTCTGTGCAGATCAACATACAATAACCAGAGAAGAGCAGCTATTGGCTTACAAATTACGACTACATCTGTTGTCTGATTTTTTCTAGGAAACATCTTCCAATTATATCAAGTCTATTTTTAGTTTTTATTTTTGGCAAGCAAATCAATTACGATTTAAACACCTCTAGTTTTTACTATGTTCAATTAAGGCTCGATGTGTGCTTGTCAGTTAGAAAAATATACTAAAAATAGCATGCAATTTCATTGAAGTAGCCATTGATTGCAAGTATTGGTATGGTAAACATGTACTAATTGGTTGTTATGTACAAGTGCAAGATACAATTATCTTGGACTTTACCTAACCATCTACGATGCATTTGTAACATCCAATTAGCTTAGTGAATTACTAGCGTAATAAGAAGCAATGTTTCTTTTTTTTGTTTACAATTTTTTAAATGTCATTCTATTTAGGTTTTTTTTTTTTTTTTTTTTTTTTTTTTTTCATGTAAATTTTTGTTGCATTTAGTATTCTGACCTAATCATTCCTATAGATATTTATCTTTCTTGTGTTGCCAATTTTTATCATATAGTTTCTTTCCATAAGCATTAAGAAAATTCATTTCAATGAAACCAAAGTACACAATAAATATAGTGGCAGCTACCTAGAAGTGAAAAAACAATTATTGGAAAGAAAAAACAAAATTATGCGACAAAAACATTGAAAAGGTAAGTAAGTCAATCACAAACATAGCTCACTAAGCAGAACTGCTCTTTTGTTGTTGTTGTTATTATTTTATGGAAATTTAATTAAAAGAGACAAAATACCTATGGAATTACAGAATAGAAGAAATGTTTTCAGGTAAAAGCTCTAAAAACATAAAAGAAAAGATATTAATGGTTAGCCAAGAAACATTATCTTTCCAGTGATTAATGATGCAGATTGGCCGAGGTCTCACTAACAGAGGACTCACAAAAGATTATTTAGTGATTACCCTATTTTGGTGATAACTTGGAAATGTAGAACCTGTATTGATAGATTGAGTCCTGAAGTAGAACATTAAGCTGTTACTCATGGTTCTTGTGTGAAATTGTGGGTGAAGAGTTGATGATAGAAGTGGAGCTTGTGGTTCCACCGGTGAACCTTCACTATGACAATTGGGCAAAATCTTCAGCATTCACATAGCACCATGAGTGCAATAGACATATTGATATTGATTGTTATGTTATTGGGGAATGTTGTATTGAAGGAGCTTTGCACACTTTATCAAAATTGCAGATCTTTTAACAAGAATCAATTTTATACTATTCCTTCAAGCTGGGCATGAGTGATAATCATTCTCTAATGCTGGTAGTGTAGAGTAAATGGAATAAATAAAGAAATATATAAAATTTCCTTTTGCGTGTTTGTAGTACTCTACAACATTGCTATTAGCCTATTAGTGTTTTTTTAAAATAAATAAATAACAATGGGTATAACTGTATAAGTAAGACCTTTCCTTTTGCGTGTTTGTAGCACTCTATAATATTGCTATTAGTGTGTTTTTTTCTTCTTTTTATGAGACTCACCCCCCCCCCCATCCCTCCCTCCCTCTCTCTCTCTATATAAATAGAGAAATTTCAGGGACAGTCGCCAGGGACAAGCGGCGGACAGACGCCTGTGTATTTGGTGCCTCGAGAAGCGTGCGCGCTTCAAGCGTTTGTCCGCCGTCTGTCTTGGGCCGTCTGTCCCTAGCATTACTCATATATATATATATATATATATATATATTTTATTCTTCATGAACTAGACATAAATCCCATCTCTTAAGTTGCAAGTTTGCAAACAGCTTCTTCAAAGGTCCCAAAGTTCATCACCCCATCTCACATGTTTTATAGCACTACACTCCAACAATCTTCCTATCCATTAATTAGTTGGGTGTTGTTGCTGGTTAGGGATGTAAATGGGTTGTATCCAAGGTAGAGCAATGGTGTCACTGGATCAGCATCCTTTTCTTGTTGGATGGATCTAGATCCAAATTTTTTGGGTCCAAGATGTAACGTATGTGCTGGATCTGGATTTGGATCCAGTCTCAACAAAATTTTGCAGATGTGGCTCTGGATTTAGTTTGTCACTAGAAGTCGGACTAATATGAGTGTACTTTGGATCAACGGGTCCCTAAATGTATTTGTTATGCATACAGTGAGGCTCTTAAGATGAAATATGATCTAAGCTATGTAGAGTTCATCAACAATACAATGGAAGCACACAATGCAAACTTTGTAGAGTGCTAAATTGTAACTTTTTTTTCAAAAAAAATGGGTTAGTGCTAAGCGTCATCATTTTGAATTCTGGAGAAAAGATCTACATGGCGTGGTTAATCACATATAGTTATAGAGTTTGTTACGACGAACTTGGGGCAAGGCAAGGAGCCATTCATATTAACTTCTCAGTCATATCCCTTGAGGAGAAGGATGAACTGTGTCCTCTGATGTAGATAATTGTTAGTCTAATTCGATGGAGATCAAGTGAAATGGTATTTGGATTATGAGTTGCTGTGTGCGAACTAGGGATGTCAAATGGGCCGGGCCGGGTTGGTACGGCCCGCTCTAGCCCGCCAGTCAACGGCACGTGGCCCGGCCTGGCCCGGTCAACGGCCCGTCCCGCAAGGCACGGCCCGTGTCACAGGCCGGGTTGGGCCGAGGTGGCTGGGCCCGTTGGCCCATTTGGCCTGGGCCCGCCAGGCCCGCCTAGCACGTGGGCTGCTGCCTCCAGCCCACCAAGATAGGCCCGCTTGGCCCGCCCAAAAATGACTTTTTTCTTTACAAAAATTCTTCATTTTAACCTCCCAACAGCCATAAAACGGTCATATAAGGGGTATTTTGTGTCTTTTTTCAATTTTACAAAGTCTATAAATACTCTAACCCTTCCATTCTTTTTCTTTTAATCAAAATTTTATTTACCAAAAAAAAATATATATACAAAGGATGTCAATCATTATATAACATTGTGGGCCCATTGTGACAAAATCACTATGGAAATTGGGCCCAAATAGAACTAAAACTTCTTTTGTGCATTTTTTATTTTGACACCTACCAAACATTACTAGATAGCTTGGTTTGGCCAGGTAAGATTGGAAAATAGGTTGGGAACTTGGGTCTAATTGAAACCAAACCTAAATTTATTGACCCAAATTACATCCCTTTCTAATATTCTTCTCTGGCCCGGTTAATAGTTATAAACTTATAATAGTAATCTAAAAAAATAAATAATGTTACTTTTACTTTTATTATGAATATATTATCCCATTAAAACATAATCAGCTCTAAGTATAGTTTGGTCTCTTCACTTATGCCTCAGACCATGGATCTTGTCTTGGACTCACAAGTATCTCTTTGGAATATGTCCAATTAGATATTAGGTCCCAACCAACCCATATATATACAGCCCTAGCCATAATAAATAAAAATTTAGGTGAGAGAATAAGGTTTTTTAAAAAGATTTTTTGTTGAATTAATATTAATTATTTGAACATGAGTAGGTCGAGTTAGTTGCACATGATAATACATGGAAATTCATGGTCAAATGAGCTCCATGAAGTATTATTAAAGAGGTGAAGGGTGATGGATATCAGGTGCGGGGTCGAGGATAGAAGATGAAGTGTAGATAAGACCTTGGCTTTTATGAGACTTGAATTATGGTTATTCATTTCCCATCTTTCCTTATTATATATTCATTGAAGAAATGGTTGTTTGATTGTCGTTTTTGGATATTTACATTTTATTTGTCGCATTTAAGAAATACAATGTCTTAGGACTTTCCTAGGAATTCAATTGCATCAAACAAATCAGCCCAAAGCATTTTTATCAAGCATACAAGTAGAGCTCTCGTAATGGGAGTATGATCTCAGCTTTGCATTCTTAGTAGATGGCTATAGACGTTTTCTAATCTGGATCATTAGTCTAAGACACGCCAAATAGCCCCCTCATTTGTAATTTTTTGCCAATGCTGTTATCAGGGTTGTTTATAGCAAATGAATGAATGGTCTTGATTTCATCAACATCATCATCATGTAGGCTTGTCTGATTAACTAAGATCGACTTTAAGAGTTCTATTATTAGACCATAAGATATAATTTGAGCACAGGCTGAAAATCAAATGGGTCCGTGCTGAATAATGTATGCTACAGTTGGGTCCATATACAATTAAGTTTGATGTGCATACATCCTATATCATATGGGTAAGGTCTGTATTTGATCAGACTAGAATATCATCAATGTAGAAATGTTTGGCCCATATGTATCTTTATAGAGTTTGTTGGGCCTGACTGCCTACTTTGAGATAGCCCGTTTACATATATTGTTTTACAAGGTTAATTTTCTAGCTCTAAACCTCACTGCCCGTGCCCACACTTGCAAAACAAACTGTAAATACAGTCAGACCTATAATTGGGCTCACCCATAGTTTGGAGTGATATATTATTAGACCATAAGATTATTAAAAAAAAAAAAAAGGAGGCCCACTAGGCCGTTGGCCCGGCCCGCTCCAGCCCGGCCCATGGCGGGCCGTGCCAGGGTTTTTCCTTGGCAGGCCGGGCAGCTGGGGGCACGGGACGGAGCCCGTTTGACATCCCTAGTGCGAACGGATGGGTGGGGTGGTATTTGTGTTAGCGGGGTCAGAGGAAGAAGCCATGACTGGGTAAGGAAGAAGGTACAGGGATATCCAAAAAAGGTAAAAAAAGAAGAAGAAACAAATGACATAGGTCTTAGAGGTGCTCGCTACCTTGTTAATTGCAATTGCCATTGAAAACTCAACCTCACGTCGAAGGCCATGGGTTGCTAAGGAAGACAGTGGAGAAAAATATAGAAAAAGAAAAGGAAATAAAGGACATGGGTCTCAGAGGTGCTTTGCTACCATGTTAACTTTAAGTGCCATTGAAAACTCAACCTCAAGTGGGTGAGTGATCACCTTCTTTATTTACAATAGTTTAGATTCTAGGGATGAGGTCTAAATGTGTGGTCAATTGCATCACACAATTTCTTAGGATTGCATAGCTTATTAGGATGGACTTCTCCAGTAGATTGCATTATTCTTATGATTATCAGGAATACTTCAGATTTGGATCCTCAGGTTGGAATACACAAGAATCCAGCTCCAGATCCTATACACATGGATCTGAATTTCACTTTTTGTCGCATCAGAGACTTTGGATAGTTGGATAATCTGATAACAATTGACATCACTGTCACTGATGTTTCTAATTTTGTGAAACTGGATTACTGGAGAGTCTGGAGTCCTAAAAACCATGCTTAAGGTCTAATTTGGAACAACCATGGATTTTTCTTGGCTTGTGGAATTTGCCGTGTACTTTTCCATGGACATTTCGTATGTGGACCTGCACGTTGTGGAATTTGCATTGATGACAAGGGGAGAAATATTGTGAGCCATGACGCTCGCTAGAGATGAGCATGGGGTTAATTAAGCGCATCGAGGTGTATCTACTAAAGCTGATGCCACTCCTTAAGCTGCAGTGAAATCTCCGCCCATCACCCATACAATTCTCAGTCCAATGGTCTGCATCACCAATTATCGAAACTCTAAGGAGCAAACCTGAAAGAAGTGAGGTTGGATAACGTTTCCTCCTTGCTGCAAATGGGCTTGAGATTTCGGCCAGAGCCAACAAGCAAAAAACCAGACACCCAATGTTGTTCTAGAATAACAAAGTTTTCTTAAACAACTCATTTGCACTTGGTAGAAACATGTTTGATATAAGCAATTTTGATGATTAAGAATACAAAAGAGATGCTGATATTGTTGATGGCAATTTTCTCATCTGAGACTTACTGTTTCAGGGCATTGTCTGAAAACCTGCATATTGTGTTATGTTTCTTTTCAACAAATGGTACTTACGACAATGTGCCGGGAATATATGGGAGATGAGACTTAAATGAAGATGATGATGCAGGGAAATAATAGGGGGTTGTCACTTGTCATTGTCATCAAATATATGCACGGCAGCAGAAGTTAAAAAAAAAGGAAGTTGGGTTGTCATACCAAAATTTTTCCTACGTCCAATGATAACCTGGTATTTGCATATGGTAGTGACATTGTAGCTCCTGGAGTTTGTAAAGTTTGTGGGTTTTCAGTATGTATATGCTTGTGGGTCTTCCAACAGTGATTCCAAGTCATGATGACACCAAGTTTCACAAAGTGTTCAATTCTTCAAACACTCTTGAAGATAATATAGAGTATTGACAAAGATTTCAAGAGGAAAATTTAAATGTGCAGGAACAAAAAACAATCTTGCATCTGCTGTTATGAAAAAAAGTTAGTATTTTCAATGTTCAGTCTGATATGTATGAACAAATTTTTTTTACTCGTTTCATCCATAAAGGGCATAAAAGAATTTTCAGAACCATATAATCTATCATCCATGAAAGACTTGTCATGTTGATTTCTGAGTTGATGGTAGTTATCACAGGTTGTAGAAGAAGTATGATATGGACACCTACTTCTTGTTTCTGCATATTGTTCAGTGATTTATTCCTCTATTGTAGTAGACGCAAAACTTTGTCTATATCTATACTTGCATTTCAAAGGATGATATTAGTTGTTAGTGTACCATGGTTTACAAATTAAGCTCGAATGCAGAATGCTTAACACCAACACTTTCGCAACCTGACCTGCTCAGACTCTTTATTTATTTATTTTTTATTTATTTTGATCTTTTAGCCTGCCATTGGATCAAAACAATGCCCATGTGAATCAGTAGCCCACATATTACATAAATTTGCATGATATTCAACATTCGTTTGAAGTCATCAACTTCATATGGTGATTGTACATGTTATCTTTGGTTGAAACAGGGAAATCCAATTGTGAATACTGAATGAGTTGGGGGAAGGCAAAATTTAGAGAAGCCTGTTTTGATTCACTGGTCCAGCTCACCAAGAAGTGAACCACAGGTGCAAAATTATTCACCTGATTGCAACCTCCGCTGATTCCATGGCTGGGTCTGTAATTTTTGTTTGGTGTATTGCTGGAGAGGGAGAATGCACAATTTGACAAATAAACTACAAGGTTGACCTCTCGTGGGACTTTAACATCCTAGAAAGCAAGGATTTTGACTAGATTTATTGATTTATTTTATTTATTTATTTATTTATTTAGATGTAGTTATTGCACTATCGTGACCCAGTAATTGCTCATCATCACACCCCCTGGGTGAGGGTGCAAGTGCATTAATTTACCTTTAAAAAAACATCATGGCCCTGTGTATGTATCTTTTATAACATTTTGAGAGGCATAATATTGGTGTTGAGTAAACTGAAGCCATAGTTATAACTTTTTCAAATTATATTTTTTTTTTCTATGTTTGTACCCCATTATGGTGTCCAGCTATCATATGTCTCAACCCATCAGTTTAAACTCGGATTTTGTCCCCTCAATTCTCATGTGCTTAATTAGGTTTTTAAGATTACTTTTTTTTTTACTTATTGTATATAATTAAATCAGATTTTTTTTACTAACTTGTTAATTTTTTTAATTTGCAGCAAACAAATTATATTTATCAGTCACAAGTTTCCGCAGGTACTCTTTTTTAAATGTGAATATGAAGGGATGCAAAATGGTTGCTTAAGTTTAATGTGTTATATTTATCATGGCTGGATCTTAAAGTAAATGATATATACGAAAAAGAAAAACTAAACGGGAGGAAGGCTTAGGCATACTTGTAAGTTGTAAGTATGCTTGAACTTGTGCGGATATAATATTCAAGATGAGGGCCTAATCTTCTTTGACGCACTGGCCCTTGTACAAGGTATAGTGACTTCTTATTTGCCAAGTTGAGAAAATGCTAGAAGGGTCCTATTGTTTTTATTTATAAACATTAATGTGAATTTGAAAACATGCAACTTATATGAGGATTTGAATTAGGATGGCCGGAATGGAGAAATAGAATTTATATAGCCAACCCAAAACACAAGACCATGGTGGTCATAAACAAGGGTGTTTCTGGAAGGGTTCCAGTTCTAGTTTGCCCATTTTGGAGTAGGTTAAGGGTTTTTCCTTTCTTTTTTTACTGAAATCACTGAAGTGCACTTGGTCTCTCTCTCTCTCTCTCTATCTCTCTCTCTCTCTCTCTCTCTCTCTCTCTCTCTCTCACACACACACACACTCTCCCTTCTGCTTTATTGGGATTTATTATTCTAGTGGTCTCGGTTTTTTTTTTTTTTTAATCCATTTTATTTTCTTGTTTACTCCTGCGCGGTTGCTTTTACTTTCTTTGGGGCATATATTTTCTTCTTATCTTAGAATTTTTAACTATATATTTTATGTGATTTCGTTACGATAGTTTTCATGTATTGCCTTAGGCAGATGTATGTATTGTTGGTGTTGCATGCACACCGATGGGAGGATTCCTTGGCACCCTTTCCTCTTTACCTGCCACTAAGTTGGGTTCTATTGTAATTGAGTGTAAGATCTCTTCTTCTTTATGCTGTTTCTTTTTGGCATATTATTGAAAGGTTTTGTTTTTATGATAATCTTGTATTTTGATTTTCAGGTGCTCTTAAAAGGGCACATGTTCATGCCAACCTTGTACAAGAGGTCTTCTTTGGAAATGTTCTGAGTGCAAATTTGGGGCAGGCTCCTGCTAGGCAGGCTGCCTTAGGTGCAGGAATCCCTAACTCAGTTGTCTGCACCACTATTAATAAAGCCTGTTCTTCAGGAATGAAAGGTGAGCAAGATCTTTAGAGTTTAGATGAGATTTCTTTTCTTTTTGAAGGTATAAGAAATGTAGTGACACTTTCATCTCTCTTCTACAGCAACAATGCTTGCAGCCCAAAGTATCCAGTTGGGTATTAATGATGATGTTGTGGCTGGTGGCATGGAAAGCATGTCCAATGCGCCTAAATATCTGGCAGAGACAAGGCTAGGTTTCTTTTTCTAAGGCAACATTATTTTGTTTAATATTTTTTTTCTGGGTCCAATAGAAAGCTTCAATGAAGGGAGAGAAGATTTTACAACTAAAAGGGAACTGTGGCTGTTTAAAGAAACTATGGAAAATAAAAACCTTACACAAGATTTTCTGCTGAAAGTTCTTCTAGTAAACCTTACATTCTAACAGTTTTCGGGTTCATAAATTCCAATCTGAGTTGGATTAGAGCGGCTTTTGGTTTTGGCCACTGCACTTGACCTACCCATATACTACCCTTTATATGTCTGTTAATGGTAATATCATAATGAAAGAGGTTGTATGCTGATTCTTGATGAGATCCACAAAGCAGGTAAATTGAAGCCAACTTAATTCTAGTCAACTATGCCCATTTGCTGGTAGGAAGTTTGTTGTGGAACAACTTCCAACCAAAGCATGCTATGGAGGGCTTAAGGAGACAGTTACAGGATAACTTTGGCGAACATTTTGGATAACTTCCAGTTCTATTGAATCCCCAGTCGATGTCTAGGAATTCAGACTAGACCAAAGGAGAACGTAAGTGTCATTTGCTTGATCCTTTTCTTCTCTCACATTCGAAAAAATATTAATATGCTCAAGATCTCTTAACCAAGAAAAAAAATGCTTCATTCAAAGCACATAAATACTCCATTAGCTGTAAATCATAATCTTCATGGCAGCAAGATAGCAGAGGTTGATGGTACGTCATACTGAAGTGTGGTTGGCACTTGGCCCCTTGCAATATTAGACTCTTACAGGCCAGAATTAGCACATGCCGTCAATTTGGTTTGCCAATTCATGGATGCGCCAAATGAAGGTCGTTGTGAAGCCATCAAAAGAATCCTTCGATACATAAAAGGGGATTTTAAATTATGGGCTACGAATTATATATCGATTTTCATCAAACCTATGTGGATTTTCCGATGTAGATCGGGCAAGGTGTCCTACCCGGCGCTCTATTGAGGAGGGAGCTCCACCCAAGGGGGAGTATTGAAAAGTATTTATACTGCCTCTACTAGTGCCTCGAGGTTTTGGTAGGCAAGCAAAAAAAACAAATTTGAGCATAAATAATTTTCAATACTACTACTCGGGTGGAGCCCACTCCTCAATATGCTCCGCCGCAGGTTTTTGTATTTTTCTTGGGTGCAAATTGTGTTTCTTGGACAACCAAGAATCAACACAGTGATTCTGTCTAGCACTGAAGTAGAGTCTCGATAGCTAGCATCAACAACAGCAAAAATCACTTGGATTTGTTCTAAATTTGGGGATATCGGAGTTTTCGCAAAAGTCCTCCAATTATCTTTTGTGCCCGACATCAATGCACTGTACCTGACAGTCAACCCGGTCATTCATGTACGAACAAAATACATCGATGTCGACTATCATTTTGTCCGCGAGAAATTTGCTATTGGCACACTTGTCACCCACTTTGAATCCTCCTGTGAGCAAATAGTTGATATCTATAACCCTTATACTAAAAGGGAAGGAAGTGTCTTGCTTGCCTGCTTGACATGCTTAACTGAAATTCTCTACACACCCACCCTCTGCTTGACATGCAGAGTGATAAACACGAGTCTTCAATTTCTTTTCTCGATGCTTCATTACTCTCTGGAACGCCCTAGACATAAGAGCTAGGTATGATTTCGATCTCCTTCACAGTATCTCTGGAAAAAAAAAATACATCACTACCGTATTCTTCTTCATCTCCCTTCTCTTTTGATTTTTTTTTTTTTCTTGCTGCTTAGATTTTTTTTTCTTGATTTTCTAGATCCAAGGTAGATTCTCTTTTGATCAATAGCCTAAAATTATGAATGGGTTCTAGATCCAAAGAAGACTCTTTGTTGGTTTTTTTTTTTTTTTTTTTTCTCCAAATCCTCACTCTAGCACATTGTTTTTTTTTTTTTTTCCTCGGATTCTTTCATCATCCCAGCGACCCAGATATTTCTCAGGTTCTTCATATCAGGTATGATTAGTATTTTCCTCTAAATTTTGGATTTGTGGCAAAACTTTGTGAAATTTCACAAAGGACTGTCTGGTGTGTAGAAGTCTGATGCCTATTACTTGAATCCGTCCATTTACTTGATTCTCATTTTGATGGTCATTTAACATATTCATAAATTTATAGTTTTAAGGACTTTCAATTTCCTTATTCTCTTTTTCTGTGAATTTGGCCCTAAATAAAGGATTTGTGCCTTTTAAATGTATGAGAAGCAATAACTTCTTGCAATGTTTGGATGAAGGTAATGCTTTAAAAGTTCTCTGAAGATTAGTGAGAAGTGCACAATCTACTCTTATAGATCATGCTTTCATCCTCAATCAGGAGTTTATTCTTGTTATAGTAGATTTTTTAGATGTATGCTGGTAGGCAGTAACATAATTTTACTTAAAAGTTTCAAATGATAAGATTGTCTTCTTCTGTGGGAAAGGCGTTGTCTGAACAGGTAGTGTTTCATTCACAAGTTAGAAATATAGTTATTTCTTGGAACTTCATGAAAAAATTGCAATGTTACTTTTAATGCCGCCTTATTGTTTCACTAGAATTTTTTCCCCATCATATTTCTGGGAGGCTTATATCTGCGGTTATCTTATGGTTCTTGTATTTGGAGGTTGATTTTGAATATCTGTCTCGTTTTTATTCTTTCATTTGACAGTTACTTTAATGAAATATATTTCAATTCTGTTTTACTTAAAAAAGTTGTCTCTGGTCTTCTTATCTGACATTATTTTCAAGGCCTTTTATTTTACTGCTAGAACTTCAATTCAAGATTATGGCTTATTTGGCCAAAATAGTTTGTTGCTAGGAACTCAAACATTTAGGATTGACTTAATAAATGAACAAGTTTGACGCATTTGCTATTAAGGTACAAAGTTATTTTATAAATTGTTCTTATTGTCTATCAGGGCCATTTTTGAATCCTCAAGAATCATTTGCCTTATAGTCAGAACTCTGGTTATTGTTATTCATTGTGACAGAATAAAACCGGGCAATTGAGCTTATCCAAATGCGTGAACCTTCATTTACGTGTAAACCCAGTTGCCTGCAGTTAGTTTATGAGGATCCGAACAAGAATAAAACTTTTATTGATTGTGCCACCAGACCTGTCATTTGTGAAGTCTTCAAAGCATATTACAAATTACAATTTTCTTTTCAACTTTCTCTACTTATATTTCATCAAAAGTCAATTCTGGCCTATTATTTGTCCCTGATGTTGAACTTTAGCCAATCCACCATCCTTTGGTTGTTTCCAAGGGGCTTATCAATATCTTTACTTGATTTTTTCCGTACTTATTTATTTTAGTTGGGGTGGTGTGGAGGCTTAAATATTGTTGAGTTTTCGTTAAAGAAGAAACCAAAGATGGTGCATTTCAATCTGTATATAAGGGTCGTAGTTAAGGGAACTTAGGGGTCGTTTGAAAACTCTAAAAAAAGGTTGTTATTTTATGATCTGGAGCTTATTTACATATTATAGTGTTTGGTGAACTTCTAATTGTATTTTCTACTTTTAGAGCTTACTTGCAATTTTTGTTTTATATATGGTATAGAGGGAAAGAGTCGGTCTTCTTATATCAGCTTCTCTATTCCAAGAAGCTTTTTTGCACCCTCTGATAGAACTTGTTTTTAGTTCGATCCAAGGTAAATAGACTCTTCTATTTACTTCTATGTATGTCCTACTTCTTGGAACATGCCATCTTATTTCTAGATGGATTTGGTGGTCAGTTTTCCATATTTGGTGCAATGTTGGTGAATTAGTACTGTGGATCAATGGTAAATGTATTGATATTTTGTAATGGATACATCGACTGTTTTGGAAATGAATTCCTTAAAAGAGAATGGGGAATTTGTTTCAGTTGAGACTTTATATTTTGAGAGTAGTATACTTCTGCAGCTTTACTATTCTATACTGGTTTGTATAATTCTTCATGGGAACTCTATATAATTTTTAGGCATTGTTAGATGATAAAACTCTTCTCTGTCAACTGGTGCCTATAAAGTATATCTAAACTAGACAAAGTCTGTATGGTAATCATGTGTTTGGAGAACTCTAATGAGTGTAAATCACAATTATTTTGTTCTTTAGGATGAGTAGTTGTTTATAAAGAGAGATTAAAAGGTGAGCTGACTACTGAACAACTACGTTTGAGACATCCAAATGGGCCTTTTGGAATGAATTCTCTGGTGTGATGGGAGTTAGGCATACAGAAAGCCAAATTCTAAAACTATTATTGTCACTCTTTCTTTGGAATGGATTCTCTATTTATGAAATCTCCACATGTAATATTCTTTGATCTCTACAATTTTTATTTCAAACTAAAGAAACACATTGCCAAGATTTGCTGCTTGTCTTCTTGGGTCACATTGCCAAGCCTTTCAATGGGTTTCAACTTAAAAACTTGATTCATTTTTTTGGGAGTTCATATTCTATCTAGCTTGCTCATTGAAATTTTTTTTTTTTTGGCTCCTTTCTCTTTGCCCTTTTGTTCTTTCGCCTCTGCTGATCTCTTTGGGGACTTTTCTCTAGAAGTCTTTGTTCTGTTCTTTGCTTTTTAATATAATTACCCTTTCAGCAAAATAAAAAAAGAAACACGTACCTAAGTCATTTCAGATAATAATAAAAAAAAGTTCAGATGCACTTTCAGGTTAGAAAGCAAAGAGGCAGCGTTTATATTTTACTTTTTGGAAAGGAAGTGCCTACATTTGTGTTGCAAAATGATTTGCATTGTTTTCCTTTCTCGTCGATAAAAAAATCTCAGTTATGAAAAGCTTTAAAACCGGTATTCTATCCATGTTTTCAAAATTGCACTTAACAGAACAGCACAGCACATCACATCACATCATAGCTTTTATAGGGCCTTGTAGAAAGTAAGAATTGTCCAATTTTTTTTTTTTTTTTTTGAAAAATAGCAATTTTTTATGTTCTAAGTGCGTGCTTTCACACAAGGGTGAATTGCATTGGACAAGCACGGGCAGGTTCAACTAGTATTTATAAAGCCATTCCGCATATGCAAGTGGGTGGGGCCCACCTTTAAAAAATCCAATCCATCCATCGTCTTTTATACACATTCTGTTCTTTGTCATATATAACTTCAAAGTGTATTTCGTGGGGCCTACCGTTAGATTGACCTGTTAATTTTTAAATTTATGCCTAGCTTCTATTTCTATAAGGAAAGAGAGTTAATAAAGTTGAACATGTGTTCAGGATTTAATTAATCCAACGGTGTGTATGTTGTTGATTTGAATAATATTTTATATGTATATCCCACAGTGGGTGTTAGAATCAATGAATGGATTGGATTTCTTATAGGTGGGCCCCACCCACTTGCATATGCTAGTATGATGCAGTGCCGCTGTATGGTAGTTTTGCCCTTGCAAAGGATGTTTTTCGTAGATTACGAGACAAGCTAAAGGTTGGACCACCACCAACCTTTAGCTTGAGGGGGAGTGATAAAAGTCATGTGCCAATCATAGACCCATGGACCCAACAGCAACAGCTCATCTCAACGGCCCAAGTGACCCACTTAGACGAAGCTCAGTCAAAGTAGTTATCTATTGCTAACAGCATAATGAGTCACTCTCTACTACTGCTGAAACAGAACTGGTCCCTCTCTGGCAGTGTTGACGCGGTTGAGGATTATTGGCATGAGCTGTAAAGAGTACAGTGCAAGGAGGGAATATATATTATCTAAAACTACACATGTAATCTCATCTCTTATCTTTTTCTAAATTATCTGAAACAGTATATACTACAACAGATGAACCATGTAATTGTAGTTTATGGATAGCTAATATTTCATTATCAACAGCATTAGTTGGTTTTTCGCTCAAATACATAATTGTAATTTATAATAATATATTATTGCTTTTAACCTTGTAATAAGCAGAACTTATTCAAACCAGCTTTAAATCTTTATTGTTGACAATAACAAACGCACTTGGACTCAAAACACAACAACCTTCCCAAAACGATACAAACCCATTCAAACCAGAAGAAAAAATCCTCGTCTTTAATTCCACCTTTCACTACAGGAAAAACATCAAGAAATTCCGTTGAAGAGTTTGTACTTGTTCTTATTGCCCAAATAAAACTATTTGTTACTTTTCATTAAATTTTCATATAATCAACTTTACATTACTACAAAAACATTGATTACACATGCCACAATTTCTAGTTGGTAGTAAACTACACAAACATCTGAGTCGAACTCCATTTCTTTTCTTTACTGTGAAAATTCTTTCATGCCTTCTCATTCACTAACAATTTTATTATTTATGTTGATGTACAATTGATGCAATCACTAGAAAAACTATGAACACACATTCTATCAATGAGTTGCATATATTTTCCACTTCCCTCCCTCCAAAGTGCTAAAGTCCAAAAGATTGATCCAAATCTAAATCCTATCCACATGAATCTCCAATCAATTTCTTTCTCTCCATCCAAGCCAAAACTATTGAAGGCCTATATATGGTGGTGTTGCCTGAGTGTTTCCACATTTTGTTGATAATGGCAGTCCACATAAACCTGTATCTGTAGCTTGGCTTACCTTGTACATTCTATTCTTGAACCTCCGTATAACTTGTAGCACAACTTGTTAGAACTAGGTTGGACTGGACCTAGAGTGTATCTCTAGATACCTTGTCATCTCGTACTTGATCGACACATGTGGATAGACTTGTAATGAGGACTACTCGTGGAAACTTGTCTTGTATCTTGGCTTGACTTGGAGTAGCCCTCAACTTATTGTCTTGTACTTGGACTCTAGCCACCCGTACTTGTCTTGGATCTTGCGTCACGCCACATTATCATCGTCATTATCATCTTACATTCATAGCTAGCTGTAATTTGATGACAATTGAGTGGGCCAGTTTCTCGGATACTAGGGTGGGCAGTCGGCTAGGATGTTGTCCACGGCGCAAGATAATGGCAGTCTGCTAGGACAACGTTGTTATCCCTAGTATGTAGCTTTGGATACCACTAGAGCCAGACTGATACCCCCGGGAGATGGCTAGGACATCCTCGGAGTCTCCTATTGCTTGTGCATTGCATATCACATGGATGGTTATTTTTGTTAGAACTTGCTAGGACTTATATTGCTACTTGATTCTATATTTACTCATGCTTATATGCCTAGCTTCTGGCCTTGTTATCTTATAATCATATAATTGTCTATATTCTTTTTTGAAACTTATTATGAATATTATATATTGCTTATCTTCTTACCAACATATTGTTGATCCTATATTCCTTTGTGTGCAGACGACACCATCTACGTTGACCTGGTCATCGAGCAGATCCCAGAGGATCCTCAGTCATGGGAGGAGGACGAGTTACGTGAGTGGTGTGCCGATGACATAGCTTAGCGACATCATTCTCGGCATCTGTGAGCAAGACATGGGGATACCTGTTATATAGACTCTTAGATTACATCTTTTGGATATTTTGGACTTGTCTTATTCTACTTTGTATAACTTTTGTTATAGGACATCGGTTTTTGGGTTGGTAATGATGTATATATAAACTTTATGTGTCTTTTGTCTTCGAAACTTAAATGTATAAATGGGATGAAATGCATACTTGCTTTAATATCCATACGGGATTAATGAATGCGACTACAGGTTAAGTTTTGCAGGTTATTTGATTAATGAGGTTCAACCGCACAATCCTCATGGCGGACTTTGATCTTTGGGAAATAAGGGCGGATTTTTTTAATTAGCCCTAATTTTCACACCCTGGATCCGATTTATCAACTAATTGGGTTTGGAGCCATGACAGAGTGGCTTCTTTGCTTATCAGAGGTGCTTCATCTTCTCAAGGGTTGAAACTACAAGTGGATAACACATTTCAATATGGGCACTTCGAATCAGAACGAAGCTCATCTACATGTTAATAATGTTAAGATGGTTTATAGAAGTCATATGTATTATTAGATTTCCTTGTATTTTCCCTAAAACAAAAGATTATGACTTGCGTCTCTGATATTCTCTACATGTAGCTATATATAGACTTTTTTTAACATGATGTATTACTTCGCATTTTTCCCTAAAATTCATAGTGCATTGCTGTTCGTTTTTTTGTTCAATTCAATTGTTATATATTATAGCTGTAGGATTAGATTTCGAAATTAGAGTTCAATTTTATAATCAATTGCAAAATTAGACTCTAATTTCAAATCAATTTGAGAAAGAGCTTTTTGCATATATCTCCCTAAGATTTCTATGATTTGTAAATAGGCCCCTATGGTTTTAGTATTTGTAAATAGGCACATGTCTTTACATTTTAATACATTTCGAGTCATACCCTTCCAACCACCAAAAGTCTTTAGAGTGAAATGACACTTTTGCCCATTTCTTTATCCCCATGTGCATTGATTCAAAAGTTTGGAGCTATTTTTTTCAAAGCTTGTAATATTAATAATTACATTTAGTGGGAGAGAATAACCATATGTAAATCATTTTTTTTTATTTATCAATACATGGTCTATTTTATTAAATCCAAATAGATTATAATGATAATCAACGCTTGTGCTTGTAATTGGTTATAATTGATTCGATCCAAGCACGACCCACCGTTAAATTGATGAAAGTTTTAAAATATATGACCGGGCTTCATGTGCATTAAAAAGTTATTGAGAGAGACCGTTGGCGATTGGGATAAATAATGATATTTTTGTAGATAATAATAAACTCATTTTTTTTAATGGATATTAGGGCAAATGTGTCATTTTTATAAAAGTTTAATACAAATCTCTTGGTGGGTTTTCATTTTCACTATAAATCCTGATTTTGGGGACATGAAAGGTATTGAAATTAAAAAGTAGGGGCCTATTTACAAAAAGAGAAACCACATGGGCTATTTACAAATCATGGAAACCTTAGGGGGGGGGTGGTTGTATACAAAAAAATCTTTGAGAAATTGGATCTCAAATCAATTTCAATTTCAATTTTTTTGAGAGAAATTTTAGGGATTTTGAGATTTCAATCATGTTTCAATTTTGAATTGAAGAATTTTTAGGAATCCTTACGTTTCCTATTAAATAGAGTTTCCCTTCTCTTATCCGCATCATCTTGCTTTAATCTCATCTTTAATCTTATCAAGTTCCCAATTGAGATAAGATCTCAATTATTTTCAAACTCTATTATTCCTAATTAAGAATGCATTGATATAGTGTGTAATTTGCTTGGTGCATCCACAATTGCACGAGGACAAGCACGAAAATGAGCTAAGTTTTCCTTGATTTTGCATAAAGATGCGTCAGATGAGGAGTCAGGAAAAATAAAAATAAAGAATTTAGAAGAAGAAAAAGTCTGCATAACTGGTTTTCCGCGAATATTACAGAAATACACCCTTTAATGTTTTAAGAAAAGATATGACCACAAAAAAAAAAAAAAAAAAAATCACTTGAATAAAATTGCTAGTTACCTTTATTGGGTTTTATACAAATAGCTTTGCATATTTTCTATAAGTGTAAAATAAACTACAAAAGTATTGATTACACATGTTTCAAGATTTCATATTGGTAGTAAAAGACACAACCATCCATGAATAGACTCCATTCCTCGCGTACACTGCAAATGCATCATCATCTTTCTTTCAAGTATTCTCCTTCGTTATCTTACCAGTGTACATATGATGCAATCATTGAAAAATTATGAACAGACATTCTATCAATGAGTTGCATGTATTTTCTACTCCTCTCCTCCATAGTGCCAAAGTCCAGAAGATCACTCCGAACCCAAATCCAACTCCAATCCCAAATCCCATCCACATGAATTCCAAATCAATTTCTCCAACTCCATCCAAGCCAAAACTACTAAAGGTTGATGGTGATGTAGCCACAATATCTTCACATTTTGTTGATAGTGGCAATCCACATAAATCAATGTTCCCAAGGAAAGAACTATTGGTAAATGTGAGGAACTGTTGGCTTTGTGGTATTCTTCCGTAAAGGAGATTTTCTGAGAGATTCAAGACTGCAAGAAATGTGAGCTTCGTCAATTGCCAAGGGATATTCCCTGATAACTTATTCCTTGAAAGATCTAATGACTCAAGCTGCGTTAAATTCTCCAAAGATGCTGGAATTGAGCCATCGAAGCCATTTTGTGAGAAGTTGAGCACATGGAGTGACTTGAGATTGCAGATTGATTTAGGAATCTCCCCCTCAAATCTATTGTTTGAAAAATCAACTGAGGTCAATGCAGTGATGATCTTAACCACCTCTAGTTCAAGCCCTTTCATTGTCACCATCACTGAATCTTGATAGTAAAGTCCAAAAATTGTTTGGTACTTAACAACTTGGACATTGGAACTCGAATTTGAACCACCTTCTCCTGCCATCAATTCCCAATTTAGAAAAAAATTTGGAGGAATAATACCCACAAAATAATTGGAAGAAATGTCAAAGATTTGCAGAAATTGGAATGAGGAATTTTTGGCATGGGAATGAGTAATGGGACCATGAAATTTGTTGGATCGTAAGATCAAAATACGTAAATCCAATAAACTATCAAATCAGAATGGGAAGGTATCATTTAGACGATTGTTTCCCAGGTCTATAACCTCCAATGTTTTGCAATTGGCTAATGACTTCGGTATTGGCCCTTCCAGTTCATTACTATCAAGATTGAACGTCTTCAAACCACAATCTTTTTTAAATGTGTCAGGCACATTGCCTTGAAAAGCATTTCTTTGCAAATTCAAAATCTTGAGGGAACTGCCAATTTTACCAAGACAAGTAGGAATGTTTCCACTAAAATTGTTTCTAGACAGATCAAGGACTTCAAGCAAGCGTGCTTTACAAATTGATGAAGGAATCTCTCCGCTGAAATTATTACCTGAAAGAAAAAAGTATCGAGTGGAAAGTAGCTGGAATGATGGATGAGAAACTGTTACTTGAATAGTCATGAAAAAAGACTTGACTTGGCATGATTGGAAGTGACCCTTGCAATTTGTTAGAATGAAGGTCAACAGTTAATAATCTACTTGATGAAAATTGAGGTAATGGATGCTCAAATCTCTCCAAGAAGTTGTTAGAAAGATTAAGTTGACTCAAACTCCCATTTCCTGCCTCCCAAATCCATGTGGGTATTTCACCATGTACTTTATTTCTTGACAAATCCAGATATTTCAATTGACTAAGGTTTTGAAGGATGTTTGGAAATTCACTGATGTTGCATGATCGTAGACTCAAAAACTGAATTTGGAATGAGGAGATGAGATGAGAACTACCATTACTGTTGATGAAAGACAATTTATTGTCTGAAAGATCTAGGCTTGAGAGGTTCTTCAACTTTTGAAACATATGTAGTCCTATAATGCCCGTAAAGTAGTTGTTAGAGAGTGAAAGATCCTGTAGATGTGAAAGTTCAAAGACTGGGCTTGGAATTGGCCCATGCAAGTTGTTGTTACCCAAGTCGATGCTTGCCAGCACTGAAATTGACACATTATGAAAGTCAAGAAGCCAACCACTAAATTGATTATTAGAGAGATGTAAGAGTTGCAATGATGGGTGTGAAAACATAGAAGATGGGATAGGTCCCTCAAGTGAATTAGCATATAAATCGAGATGAACGAGATGTTTGAGCTCATCTCCATAGGATGAAGGGATCGTACCGCTGAAATTATTTGATGAAAGGTCTAAGTGCTCAAGTTGGGTGAGGTTTGCAATTGAAGAAGGTAAGGAACCAGAGAAATTAGAATTCTGAAGTGATAGCTCCTTCAAAAATTTGAGATTAATGATGGAACTCAACATTTTCTTCTGAAAGCTAGTGTTTCCCAGGTTCAAGTTCTGCAAAGCTTTGTTATGAGGAAATTCTGAAAAATCAATGATGAGATGTGGATTGTCTGAATGTCAAGTTTCTCTAGATTTGGCATTAAGAAAATACTCTCAGGAACTTTTCCATACAAACCACAACCACTAAGGGTGAGAGATGTCAAAGCAGAGGAGTCACCCAAGAAATCAGGTACAACAATGGAGAGATTGTTTCCATCCAATGAGAGTTGAGATAGATCACGAATCTGAAAAAGAGAGGGATCAATGGGTCCTTGAAGACCACAACCACGTAAGCTCAACCTTTGAAGATCGGGCAGTGCGATGGATATGGCTTGAGCCCACTTGCCACCATGCTCCTCCGAGATGTTTACACGGTCAAGAGAGAGTTCTTGGAGGCTGGATAAGTTTCCAACAAGTGTTGCGAGGTTTGGGCTTTTGAGCTTTAGGTTGCCTAATGGTCCGTAAAGATAGTCAGAGAGATCCAGGGAAACAAGCTTGGTCAATCTTGATATTTCCAACGGGATTTGGCCAGTAAACTGTGATAATGAGAGGTTCATATGGGTTAAATTGGTGAGGTGGCCCAGCCCAGAGGGTATTGGGTGAGGATAGAAATTGTTCCCAGAAAGGTTGAGCTTTTGGAGGCTGCGAAGGTTGAAAAGGCTAGAGTCTATTTGACCTTCAATATAAACCCTAGTCTCATAGAGATCAAGCCCAATCACGTGACCCGTGGCCTCATCGCACGTGATGCCTTTCCAAGAGCAACAATCAGTGGCTGGATTCCAAGAATCGAGCTTTGAAGAATAGTTATAGTAGCCACGATCTATAAAAAAAGCCAAGCTTGAGTTGAAGCAAGGCAAACTTCTCGTGATGAAGGCAGTTTGATGAGGAACCGTTGTGACTCCCAACGAATGAAAAAGAGAGCGTGGTTTCAAAGAGCATAAGCAGCTGCAGTGAAAAGGCAAAAAGAGAAAGGAGGAAACAACATGAGGTTTTAGTAAAGGGGAAGGAGTTGAGGTGATCCATCAGTAGTTCTCTCAGATGGGTATAGGTTTCAAGCAACACTGATGAGGTGATGAGATTTAAGGAGAATCACTAGGTATTTATAGAAGATAAGAAAAAATAATGGAAAAGAACATGTGCTGATTTCATCGAATAAATACCCTCCTACCTCTGTATACAATAATTGGTGGGCCTCATTGCACATGCTAACATGCATGACCCTTAACGTTATTAAATAAATCACTCGATCAACAAAATTCTGCGTGATAGTCTTTAGGCTACTGTCCTTATGCATCAAAATTTGCAAACTTGACATAGAAAATCACTGAATAAAATCGATTTCTTTTTTTTTTAATAAATTAATTTTTCAGCAAAAAGGAATAACAAAAAGCGCAGTAATTAACAAATAGTCTACTTTCAAGTAGCGGCTTTTAAAAAAAAAAGTTAAATTAGTAGGAGTAGTGACAATGTCCTTAATTTCTGCGTGAATGCTCATGATTGTCAAGTACCAAATAAATTAAAACACTCTGAATTGTAAGTCCAGTGCGATGCCATCTATTTGGACTTTGGAGGCTGGGCTTGTGGTCCATCCAAAGTTCCTATTCCATTTAACATTTACATGATTGCCCTTCATTTTATTTTTTTTTTAATGTAATTCGAGTATAGAAAAGAAAGGCGTGTTTCTGGATCTTGACTGCGAGCCTCAGGCCCCATCGAATCTTAAAAGTATATTTATCCATGGATTGATGGCCACACCGAATGGACATTTGTGGTGAATATAGGGCTGAACTTGTATCTGACTAGACAGACATGAGTCTATGAAGACCCTTCTTAAAATGAAATCTGTATTCTACTTTAATACGTAAGTGTTACATCGTTATGACATAAGAAGTGCCAGTTTATTTATTGGAACTGATAGAGTTTTTCTTCTGAAAATTTTATTTTCTCAAAAATAGTGGAATCCTAAAATCGTTTTTTTATGCTTGAAACCTTTTAGGTGGGTCAAACATAAGATCTTTATAAAGAAATATGACATTTACCAATGCCAATCGATAAGCCATCACACCATGTCAAAAAGACCCAGCACACTAAATTCTTATAAAATTTTTTAGTAAATAAGCTGTTTCACACACAATTATGCCGAGGGATGAATACCTGCCCTAAGCATTGACCATCAAATGGCCATCAAAATGGGCAGAAAAGCAGCAAGCATGATTTTCCATAGAGCCATGTTATGCAAGCATGCCCTGAGCGTAGACCATCAAAATCGTGAGTCTACCGAGGGTGGCCCCACAATAAATAACGTAAGCATCAAGCATGATTTTTCATAGAGCCGCTGTTATGCAAGTATGCCCTGAGCGTAGACCATCAAAATCGTGAGTCCACCGATAGTGACCCCACAATAAATAACGTAAGCATGCCCTGAGCGTAGACCATCATAGAGCCGCTGTTATGCAAGCATGCCTTGAGCGTAGACCATCAAAATCGTGAGTCTACCGAGGGTGGCCCCACAATAAATAATGTAAGCAGCCAGCATGATTTTCCATAGAGCCGTTGTTTGGGGACTTTACTTGTGGAGTTGAGTGGATTAAAGGTTATATTGAAGAAATAATAAAATATAAATGGGTTATGATGGTATTTGGTTTTAGTTGTTTTTGATGGAATCTTTTTGACTTTTTTTTATTAAAAAGTGGAGTTTTTTTTTTTTTTTAATCTTGTAGTGGAGAAATGAGGTTACTTTTTGACTTTTTTTTTTTGAAAAATATGGTGGGAAATTTGAATTAAAATATTTTGGTGAAATTTTTTTTAATAGAAATTGGGGCTTTACCTTTGCTTGACTCTAAGGTAGAGTTGCCAAACAAGGGTAGAGCATCAAAACCGTGAGTCTACCGAGGGTGCGTGTGGAAAGAAGGAGAAAGCATCTAAACAACTTTCATGTCAGGTTGACAACCCCACAATTGACATGTAAAATTTTCTTTTTGCGCTGTTCCATTGTCCACTCTACTCCATTCACGATGAGAGTCAATCTTAAAAGTTAAAAGTTAAAACTACATTTATCCATGGCCCATCCAATGGAAACTTGTGGCCAATAGGTGCTGAGCTTGTATGTGGCTAAACTAGAGTCTTTGGAGATCACCCTTCTTTAGCCACCCTGTTTGTTGGCATCAAAATACAAAAATTATATACATAAAATTTTTGCCTTAAGTGGTTAAAAACAAAGATTAAGGGACTGGATCTTTATTAGAATTCCTAATAGGAATTTAAGATGTTTGGGTTTTTTGATATGATGTGACATCTTGTCCCTTGCCATTTACAAATGCCTTATTGCTAGCTAAAAAAGAGTTTTGAAGTCAATAATTTAAAAATGATGACTAGAATGTAATTTGAGACTTATTTTTCATCTTTTACATTCAATATTTGAATTAACAAATTACGTGATATGCAATATTTTTTCTGTTATTTTCCTTATTGTAGTGCTTTTCTTGCATATGTAAATTTATAAATTTGCGTTGATTTTGTTAATGCATATAAATAATATATATACATATATTCCCTTGATGATTATGTATTGTTTCTCCTTTCTAATGAATCCTTATCTTTCTTAAAAAAAGTAATGGATTTATTCTTAAATATTTTAAAAATTATTTTAAAAAACTGGACTGTCCCGAATCTCCGTGTTGACTATATCCGGGTTGATTTCTTTGTATTGGACGAGTCAAGTTTGAGGCACAACCTTGGTTGAGACCGGGACACCTTGCGGTTGAAAATCAATGGGTTTTTGGAGTGCCATCTTGATTAACTTTAGTAAAAAGAATGCCGTGTATCCTAATTCCTATTCAATCACTTGGAAGGTCAAACACAAGAATATGAGAAAGGATAAGAAAGCGAAATAAAGTAGAATCTGTTTCTATCAAATGAAAGGAGAAAATTGACTCCAAATGTTTCCTATAGCTTGTTGACTTCTAAGTCTTCCAGTACTGGATATCACAGAATTTTTTTTTTTATTTTTTATTTGATATTGCAATCGCAGATGAGTCTTCCTTCAACCTAATTTTGCATAGAGGATTTCTCATTCTAGGACTTGTTGGGGAACGGGGAGATTCTCCATCGCAATGTCCTATTTTCGGGAGAGAGGGGGATTCTATTATATATATATATATATATATTTATTTATTTATTTATTTATTTGGTACCTCATTCTAAGTGGCTGGAACACAAGAGAACCCACATATGTGGGAAGGAAGCCCACGCCATGGGAAGAGAAGCTCACGTAAGTGGGAAGTGGCAAACCTACAGATCGATTCCCGTGTAGCTAGGTGACAAGCAAGGTTGCCAACTAACTAATCAACCCCTAAATGTCACAATTATATGAAGTATAACTCTTTTAATTTTTGGTACAGTTTGTTGTTTCCCAATTTGGCGGGACACATCTTTCTCGCAAAGAAGGAATAAAATGAATTGGTTTTTCTTGATAGAAAGGATTTTGATTTTCTATCGAAGAAGTAGGAATGTAAGAAACCTCTCTCATGGAAGTTAAAATTATTCAACAAGCCTAAAATCACCTCATTGCACAAACAAGTCCTAAATGTTCCATCAAGCGAATGCTTCGTTGGGTTAAATAAATAATCGTGATTTTATGATCGCTTTTCGAATTTTATAATACTTAAAGAGGTCATTTCTCTTTTGCATATGAGACATAAAAATGTGCTTTACATATGTAAGTGTTTTATAGGTAAAATGTACATGTGAAAGACATTACCATGTTTGTCAAGATCACAATTTTCACATGAGCAAATGAGTACATCTAATGGCTTTAGATGTGTTTGGATATTTTGCACATTTTTTCACAACTTTCTCAAAATCCGTGAGATTTAAGATATGAAACTAACCACCTTGATGTTTATCATTAATTTGAAATATTGATTGGTTCGGATCATGAATTAGGGACCCAAAAATGCGCAGAAAATTCGATATAGAAGTTGAACTTTTTGGGATGTTATTCACATATTATTCAAACTTTATGAAGAGTGAACTTTTTAAAGTTTAATTTCAATAAACAAATTAAATGGTTTTGATTACAAACATAGACCCCATAGGAGTGGAAAAAAAGGCAATTGATGGGGTTTGATCCCATTAACAATTGTACAAGCAAATGCAATCAATGTATATATTTGTAAGTGTAAGAAAAAATGATCTTATTTACACACCATTATTACACATGATGGCCCGGTGGCCCTGGCTCAAAGAAGTAAACATGCAGTTTAGTAGCTTGTTTATCCAAACTTGCAATTGGAAAAGCCCCAAAAAGTGTTAGAAATCCCAGCCTGATTGACTAATGGGTAAGCTTGGGCCATGCACTTTAGGGTTGTCTCGGGCTTGGGCTGGATATAGGCCTATGTTCAAAAGTGGGGTGGGTGCGGTTATGCGGCCCAGTCCGCCATGAAAGCCCCTAGTCAGGGTAAAAAAGGTAGTTCTCATGTAATATATATATATATATATATATATATATATATATATATATATGATATGATATGATATGATATGATGTGATGTTAAAGTAAAGATATCCTCCCAAAGGGTGGAAAGATATTCTTTTATTACATCATATTTAATTATTTAATTATAATTTTTCAAAGTTTCTTTTTTGACCATTTTGAATCCATATACGGTACAGCATCAATATCAGAGAAAAGTCATGAGAATCTCTGAGGATTACAAGTGCCTTTTCTTCTACGCAAAATTTGAACGTATTAACCCTCTGCTTCTGCGAAACTGCATGAAGCACAAACGCATCCTAAGAACTGCCACATGTGGTGAGACTCGACGACTATTTGAGAGAACCATTTTGAGTCACTTTAGTTGAACGAATTTGAGCGTTCTAATGTCGTGCCACAGCCACATAAATCGCGTCAAGATAAGAAAGCATTTTCCAAGTTTTCTATGATACTATCTAAGAAGTCAAACCTGTCTGCATTAGCAAATAAAATGACTCCAAATAGTACCAGTTCGCTCGTCCACTTCTCTTAAGGGCTTGTTTGGTATCTCTACTCTCTTTTTTATAGATCCATCTAAAATAGAGTCATTAAAAAAAGAGCTATAAAAAAAAGAGGCTAGAATGCAAAAAAACGTGTTTGGTAATGCACGAATCTATTTTAAATATATTGCCTCTATATTTTAAGACCCAAAAGCTCTATTTATCATCTGCCCACTTTTGGAGCATTTGGATTTTAGAGGATTTGCCTCTAAATGTCTAAAGCGAACAGAGTCTAGAATCTTGTACCAAACGCTCTAATTTTTCAAACCTCTGTCCAATTTAGACATTTAGAGAAATAGAGACACGAAATAGAGATACCAAACATGGGCTAAGTCTTTGGTTTGAAGTTACATAGCCTACGACGAATTTGTAGAATTCTATGTTTTGATTTGATGTTAGTACCCATCTTTCAACCAAGGAATAATCCTCTTTCTAATTTGGATTTGTTTTCGCAACTGCCAGGAAAATCAAAAGAAATTAGAGCATCTATTTTTTTCTGTAGAATACATCATCTCAGCATTTGGTGTGAAATGCTTTCATTGATAAAAAAAAAAAAGAGTCTAGTTTTTTTTTTTTTTTGGTCTTGAAATCGAGGATAGTTGTGTGGAGTGGTTGTTTAATACCGAGGTAATCTTCTACTTTGACACTGAAATACCAATTAGGGGTTACACCGTCCTCAATTAACCCAGTTCGGCAAAAGTGTCAACTGGCACCGAGTTGGAGTTGGATTCGGTCAGTGTACCGGCCTCGTTCATTACGGGCTCTGCCCCGAGCGCCTCGGTACCAATGCCTGACCTCGAGCATCCCTGATCTCGATGATTTCCATCTCGGTCTACTTGACCGAGATAGGCATTGTCCGTCTAAATCTCCATTATGAGATAGGACGGCTACATTACAAAGACCCCCTGACAGAGGGTGACCGCCAAATACTGATAAGGGATCTTCCCTTATCACGTCCACATTTATGTGAGGGATTTGAGGGGACGTCCGATGGGACAAGTATCCTCACCTACCAAGGGTCATAGGAGTGGGCTGATGGGACAAGTATCCCAACCTACCTCCACTATGGAACCTTCTACTCTCTCCTACATATACCTGCATGGTAATCCCATAAGAGGTACGCAATAATACAGTCTACATCCTGTTGATTTTGCTCACATCTTCTTCTTCACTCCACCCTAGTTCAGTGACTGCACTAACTCAGGCGTCGGAGTGCCTTTGGCTGACAGCAGCCTCGGGCCCTGATCTCTGTTTTCTCTCCCTTTCAGGCTTCGGATCATCAGAGACGTTCCGGCTCTCAGCTAAACATTTTCTCCGAGAACCTTCATCATCATCTACACCAAGTCCGTAATTTTTAGGCACGCACAATAGTCATTTCCAAAAAGGCACCTCATGTAGTATTGGTGGCACCAATTAAATTACTATTTTGAGGATACATGTTTCTTTTCCTATGAGAGATTAAAATCCTTTCTATGAAGAAAGGAGCAGAACCTAAGATTTGCTAGTGCTTTTCAAAATTTCTGACAGGGGCTATGCCCCCTCGGCCTTCACCTAGTTTCGTCCTACTTAGGACACTTTTGCGCAGACAAGCTTTCGCAGAAAAGGCAAGGAAAAGTAGGATACATTCCATTTAAGATTTTTCATTTAGTGCAACTAGTTTCGTCTTACTTCGGACACTTTTGCTCATAAGCTTTTGCAGAAAAGGCAAGGAAAAATAGGATGCATTCCATGATTAAAATTTTCATTTAGTGCAACTAGTTTCTTCCTACTTAGGACACTTTTGCGTAGACAAGCTTTCATAGAAAAGGCATGAAAAAGTAGGATGCATTCCATGATTAAAATTTTCATTTAGTGCAACTATTTTTTTTTTTCGTGACGGAAAGCACAAAAATGATCTCCATTTGCTGCAACTCAACATAAAAACATTTTCGATTGTGGGGATAGGGAAAATTTTCATGTCATGGAAAATTGAAAGTTTGTGGAACTGATTTAATATGGAAATTATTACACAAACATGCCTCTATAGTTTATTTCTAAAAAGCTAAATATTTTTAAAGGTATCTTCTCTTGAAAAGAAGCTAGACACAAAAGCATTTAATTTCAAAAAATATATTTCCGAACAAATCATGTACTCTTCCTTGTATATTTTGTTTATATTTTGAAAAACCAGAAAAATTTCCTCTAACACAATCATGCCGACTAAAATTGATGCTTTGCAACGTTTGGTCCAGCCCAATCCCTTCTAGTGTTAAAATATTGCTCAATCGGCCTAAATTGATGAAAAATCTTGATTGAACTAGTAGTGACGTCCTGACAACCTTCCAATGGCTTTGATCATTTAAAGTTTTATTTTCCATAGATTACATCACAGTTAAATTTCTAGTTCCACTTTTAAAACATTGATATAAAAGGAAAATTCCATTTAGCCAAAACCATGTCCAATGGACCATTTGGATACGTGCAAAATAAAATATTTATAGATTTCAATACTAATAAAATAAAATAATTTAGAATAGAATAATGTATTAATAAAATATTATAGTATTATATTTAGGAAACAGTAAAGAATGCAGCAGATTTCAAGCTAAGTTGTGGCAACTAATGAAGATTAATTTATATGCTGAAAAGGAATTTCAAGATAACAGTAACATTTCAAAGTTCTTGATATTATATTAGTCACTTATAAAAATACATTATTCATGCATAGTGCATCTTCTTCAAATCCATCTGTAGGGACCACGTTTCAAATTTATTTTCCATCTATAGGACGTGTATGGTGCACCCTCAAGCCACGGTCAAAGGTCCATATAAGCTACCTTTAGTGGGTTTAGCAAGGAAAATATTTACAAAGTGCATTTTCCTTTCAACACTATCCAGGGAATCAGGATCGCATGGAGTTGGAGGGGTGCAACCAATCTTTCCATTAGTTAGATGTTTGCTACTGCAGATTAGAGATAGAAAGAAAGTAGACTCTATTTTACAAATTGCCTCCTCTGTTTTTTTTTTTTTTTTTTTTTTGCTTAGATACATGTAAGTTTTTTTTTTTTTTTTTTACAAACTACTTTCTGTATTGTTAAGTCAAGAGAGATTTTAAACAAAATGATACTTTGCAATAAATTCATTCACCGTGACATTCATCCATTCAGTGATCTCAATTTATATACAACCTAATGATAATTTAAAGTTGAACTAATCCTCAACTCAAAGTAGGAAACTCTTATCGCTAACAAATCCTAACCAGTCCTATATAGACAAATCTATATAAGTGATCGATTGATATTCCCCATCCATCTTGGAGGGAGAGATCTCTTATTACTTAAAACCTTTGCAGAAGCATAACGCTTCTCCCCGACTTGTCTTCTCTCAAGTTCTCTCACACCATAATTTCAATGAGAGAGCTTCAAAATGCAAGCCCCCCAAATTCTCTTTGCACACCCCTCTTTCTCTCTACTTAAAGAGGGTGTGCAAAGAGAAATGGGGGTGCATTTAGAAGCTCCCTTTCAATGAAGAATACAAAAGCTTCTGATATGACTGCCGTTTTGCCTTGCTACAGTTGTCACATCTCTCCACACATGATTTTCCCTCCACCTGTGGGCCTCCAATCAAAATATAGAACTATGAGAGCTCCATGGACCACTTAGAATCATACTGAGCTCAAACGCTCCAAGAACCTGAAGAGCTATATGGACTTTTGAGGTGTTAAAAAGAACATAAAAAACCTTATTGATTTCATAACTTTTTAGCGTCCATCAAGAGATAAGAGTCATTAATATTTTGATTTAATGTAAAACTTTCACCCATGAGAATTCCCCAAAAGGACACTCTGAGATTCTGCAATTCTCACCATCCACAATAGCGAGAACCCCTTTTGTTAAAGGTGTCTACGGAAAACCCACATGGCAACCGTGCAAGAGAAAATGACCATTTCAATTAGATCTTTCTTTAAAATAATTAGAACAAAAGATAATGTGTTTTTAGTGAAGAATCACCTAATCTACACACCGGTTACATAAGTGGATGCAAATGGATAGTATCATACTCCTTTTTGGGTTCTTATCACAATAAAAGTAGATGTGCTTACATGGTTCGACTGCTCTTTCTACCTTACCCACTTTTTTTGGGGCGATACTTTCTAATTTTTACAAAAGACCCACCTTTTATCAATCCAATCTCTTAATGGTTTTCATTAATCATAATTAATCAATATTAGTCTATATATTAATAAAATGCATTAAAAATTAATAATAAAATGTGGGGCCAAGTGGGACCCAGAAGGTATTGTACGTCCACTAATAGGCTGGGTTAGTCACAATGACAAGCTAATCACAAGCCTAATTGGTTTAGAATCACTAATGACAAAAGAGAGTTTAGTGGATGAAGGTCTAAAAATCTGGCATGTGACATTGGAAGAAATAGGGCCTAGCCATGATGAGAAAGTAGTCAGGCATGAACTCCTATCGGCCAATAGACCCCATATTATGTGTATAATTGTTGTTTAATTACCAATCCCTTCCCACAGCAGGCCTGCAACAAATGTTAGGCAGTTCTAGACATTAGTCATTAATGGATTTTGTTACAATAAACTCTTATAATGTGTAGACATAAACTTAAAGGACCTAAAACTAAGAACTAAGACCATTTAATTGAAAAATATTTCGTAGGGCTTAATTCACACCAAAGCTTTCCATTGTCATCCCTTCATTTCATCATCATACATCCAAGCGAACCCCTAAAAGTGAAAACAATGAGGGGCCATACTGGATTTGCACATAAGAACTAAAGTAGAATAGTATAAAGCCACTGTAGACACAAAATTAGTTAGTACAGGTCAGGAAATGGGCAGCCGGTACACTCATGGTTGACCGGTGTGAGCATCCTTGTGATCCACATATGCCCAGAGACTGATTCCTGTGCCTCCACATTTAAAGCATCACACCAGGCTAGTAGACCAACCTAGCCAGAATCAATAACGTAATGGACAACCAAATCAAGAAAGAAGATAAGGGGGGAAATAGCTCAAAATACCAAAAACCAAAAGGCCTCAAAGCGCCATGAAGGGTCCAAAATGGTCCTAGGCGCATTGAAGGGCCATTTCTGACCCTGGCGCCAGAGAGGTGCCATAGTGGGCAAAAAAGGGCCCCTAACTCTGCAAGGTTAGGTCCAACTGTTTGAATATTAGAGCCACTCAAAATTATGGGTATCCATTTCAAGGAGACTAGCATATGGCTAAATATCATGCAAATTGAATAGTTTTTTTATATATATAATTTTTATTATTTACCTATTTTATTATATTAGTATCATGATCTTCTCACATTCTCCTTGCATCATTTTTATATTTGATTTGATAATGTTATTGACATTTTTGGGAATTTAACTATATGCGGCACTGTGTGCTTCAACATTATTTTCAATTTATCATAGCATTTTCAGGTTTTTTTTTTTAACCAGGTGATATTCTTTATTATTTTGTATTCGGTATTTATCATACATTAACAGAATTTATAGCAGTGATCCAATAGATAAAGAGTTACCGCAATACAACGTTGTGTCAGTTTTTACGGTGAAGTTAGAAGACTGAAAGAATTAGAAGCAAGAAGACTGAAAGGATTAAAAGAAGAAAGTCTGTAGAAATTTGAAGAAAGAAATAAAAATTGATTAGAAGTGTTGAAATTTCCTGAAACCAGAATGATGGTCCACTCGAGCAAACCATCCCCCGCTCTAGTGAGCGCTTCATGATATCGCTTCTTCCTTGAGACAGAACGTCCACTCGCTCAACCGAGCCTTCCTCCGCTTGAGCAAGCGACGCGAATTTATTCTACGCGAATCAGAAGTTCTATATCTAATTTTGTTCCAACTGCTTATTTTAGCCATAATCAAGTTAGGCAACTTTAAGCATGTCCCAAAGTCTATTTAAAGGACTCATGGGCTACCCTTAAGATATGTACTTCTCATAATTCTGAGTTGGAATGTCTAATTGAGAGAATTCTTCTCTAGAGATTCTATGAAGAGTTGTGCTACAGAGTTCATTTAGAGAGCAGTTTCTTCTACTCTCTTTATAGAAGATCATCTTCTTACATAGAAGATCTGAAGAGTTAAGCGGGTTTGAATACGTTGCAATCAATGATGTGAAGTCGTTGAGGCGTGAAGCTATACAAGAAGTAACTGCAGTCCTTAGGTAGTGATTATTTAGGAAGAGATCTGTGAGTGTTTTGTAATTGCGAGATTCATAGCGCTTGATTGTTGATCCAATTTGGATCAGTGGTTTTTCACCCGGTTTGGGTTTTCCACGTTACATTTGGTGTTCCTTGTGGTGTGTGTTTTTACTATTTATTTTTGCCGCATAGTTTATTTGTTTTTGCACACGTTGGGCTATTGAGTTGACCAAATCTAGAGATCGAACCAATACTTTCATAGTGTTTGAATTTGTGTGTAGTGTGGATGAAGAGGGACAAATGAAATTAAGGATATTCTTGGATGAGGTTTTTTTTTTTTTTTTTTTTCTAATTTCAAGATTTGAGAGGCGTTACTTGGGTCCCATATGCTAATGAGGCCTTATGCTAGATCGATTTGCACTCAAAATTCCAGTATCTTGCGAACCGTTTCTCAACTTTAAAAAGAAATAATATTTTCCTGGAGGTAGTTGGGAGAGTTAGGGTGATGTCCGTTTAAGAAATGAGAGAAGTTATTTTAAAAAATAAAGGAAACAAAAAGATTGAAATAATCTTTAAAATATAATATTTTATGGTATTTAATTAATGTGAATCTATTTTTAAAGTAACAATGATAATTAATTTTTATTCATGAGATTTAAAAGCCTCATTTCAAGAAATTAAGAGGAAATATGAAAATGATGAAATCCACTTCCAAAATACCTTGGGTTATCGTGTGGAGGATCTTTTTTATTTAATACATAATTCTTTTTGAAGAAATTAAAAGTAAATCAGTCCCCAGTCAAAGAGATTAAGAAAACTCATTTCAATAAATTATGAAAAAATAAGGAAAAATAAGATGATGAAATTCACTTCCAAAACACCATATCTCGTAGCATAAGAGATCTTTTATAATCAATAAAAATTTCAAAAAAGTATAAAATCTTATTTCTTTTTAAAAAAGTACATGATAAATTAGATATTTTAAACCAATATAAAAGTTTTCCATAGGTTTTTTCAAGTCCTTTCCGATGGCTTCTCTAAAACTCTCCGTTACTAGCAACTTTATTTTAAAAATGAGAAAAATACCCTTACAAGTATTAAAAAAAATGGTTCTTGTTACTTGGAATATCTTCAAAAAAGTATAAAAATTTTGGCTCATTTTCAAATATATAATATATGAAAAATTGAAATTTTCAAAGTAGTATAAAGTTCTCCATAATTCCATAGTTATTTCAATCAAGTCCTCTCCGGTGCTTTCTCTCTAATCATCAGGCAACTAAAAAATAGGGGTGTTGACTAAAGATCCAAAAACGGATGGTTGTGTTGCCCCCACCAAAATCCAATCACATTTATTCTATGTGGACCATTGCTTTTATAAACAAAATATTCTTATCATTGTGCAGACAAAATATGCTTGAATTAGATAGAGGACAATCAACTTTTTACAAGTTTTCTGGAGCCCCTAACAACCACTGTTACTACTACAATCATTCCTAATTACAACAATAAATAATAAACACGGTGAATCAAAATAGTTGTTTTGTGATAGAAGAAAAACTACTGGAGATGACTTGATTGAAAGAACTATGGAAAATATTTATATTATTTTGAAATATTCAATTTTCGTTATGCTTTCTTGAAAATAAGCTAAAAGTTTTATACCTTTTTGAAAATTTCCTTTAATGAATGCAAAATGCTTTAAAATATATAAAATAACACAATTCCCAATCAAAGAGATTAAAAAGTTTATTTCAATAAATCAAGAAAAAGATAAAGAAAAAAAAAAGAAATGATGATGAAATCCCATTTTAACAACTCGTGCTTGCATGAGCAACTTCCATAGGTGCAAGTCAATGGTATTTCTGTCAAAAAGAAAAGAAGGGCCTTGTTGTACCCGTCTGAAAGTGGCACATGTGGAATTTCATGTCAAATGTTGTGGAATCAAAGTATTTGAGGAGTTTTTGGCACTATCCCAATATAATATGCAATACTGGATGACTAGAGTGGATGCATTTTGTTCTCTATTTTTTTTCCTTAAATCCATATTTTATAGGGATTTTTACAAAAAAAAAAAAACCCTCTTGAATCCCTCAAAAACTAAAAGAGTACCCAAAGACTATATCCATGTAAAAGGGCCTCCCACACTTTTTTCTTTACTTTTTTACACCCATTTTCATAGTTTTCATTTTCAAAAAAAAAAAATTAAAAAAAAAAAAAAAAGCCTCACGATGAGTATAAGATAGGGCCTAAATTTCGCTGCACTCCTTTACTAAGATGAAAGAGGTCCTAGTTGTTGCTCAACTCGATAGGGACAAGGTGAAGAAAGAAAGAAAAAAAAAAAGATATAAGGAGAAGGACTTGGAATAATTTTTAAAACAATGTATAATGATCGTACAGCTGCCTTTAAACCTAACAACTGCCCCAAAACGGTTCAAAAATACATAATTACCAAAGAGCTTTTCGTAAAAGAAAGAACGCTTTAAAAGTGACAATTTTATTGTTAAGCTTGCGATATCCTAAGGTTGTAGGATATCTTATGGTGTGATATCCTACATCTGTAGGATATTAAACCATGCGCTATCCTACAGCTATAGGATATCGCACAACCCCCCCTTTCCTACCTAAACCCAAAGCACATAATCACTACGAATTCATAGCTATGTTTTATGTTCATCATTTCTACTTTGCGGATTCTTAAATGAGGGCTCTTACTATACTTTTCTATCATACAGAGTTCATCCATTTCAGTCATCACAAGAGATACGTGGGCCCTATCTTCTTTGTAAGCTAAGCTACTAAGATCATGAGCATCTCTGTAAAAGAAGTTGCAAAAAGTAAAAAAGGAGAATGGACTGGAAATATGCCTTCCTGCCATATCAGAAGCAGAATGGTAAGACAAAAAGGGAGGAAAAATCATAAGAGAATCAAAGAAGATGAACGTTAGTGAAAAGGGTTTTTATCATGTTGTTTCTCTGTTTATCGGAAAGCAATGGATTCTTTGGTAGAAAGGAAGAACGAAAAGGGTGAAAGTTTTCTGAATTTGTAAGATATCCTACAGACCTAGGATCGTAACTTTTAGATCGTCCTTTAACGTACGAACAAACTTTGCGGGAATTATGTTATTTTTGACCAGGCAATTGTCAGATATAAGAGCAGATGTACGATCATAATCCCTATATACGATCATTATCCCTAAATGTTGTAAAAACCATCAATTGAAGTCCATAACTTCTAATCTCTCAATTGGCTTATTATCAAATTAATCACATATTAAACACATGATATGATCAATTTGGTGGTGTGTCCAATTCTAAATTAGTTAAAATTTGTCCCACTGCCACTATTCAAAGGGACCCTTGGATCATTGATCTTTACATTTATATATGTCGGCCACATTGATCAATATATAGTACAGGCGGGAGAGAATTCTATGAGACTTGTCCTCGAAGATCCAAGTGTCAATTATTATATATATTAAAGCAATAGGGAGGGAGTGCTATAAAGGGTGCCACATAAGCAGTAGGGAGTTTTCCTTTTGAAAAATATAAAGAAAAACCATACAATGATTTAAGTTGTGTCATGTAACTTTACTAATCTTCCTCTCCTAAGATCTCTCTCATTTAAAATGTCATCTCCACTAAAATCTCTCTCAAACAACCCCTAAAATCTCTCTCAGACAACCCCTAAAATCTCAAACTCCACTCTTACAACCTCTCAAATCTTCTCTACTTGCTTATTCTGATCTTTAATGATGTGGGTCGTGTTTAAATGGACAATAATTTGAAAGATCGTGTGACAATAGCATGTATAGGGTCGTTCATCAGTGGGCTCCTTATAAAAATTTGTAAAAGGTTATGTGAATATCATTACTAAATGTGGTTGCATGGTTGGATCCCATTTATGTTACTTCAGGTGGACCATAATTTAAGTAATCAATAGTCCAAAAAAGAAGCACGTGCGGGCCATGCATTTGTGGGCCAACCAAGCCTGTCAATTAAGCCCGTTAAAATGGGTACCCGGTCCAGCCCGACCGGTCCTAAGCCAAAAAATGTAGTGTTTTTAAAAAAAATTGAGCCCAGGGGGCTGGACTTGGACAATAATTTTAAAGCCCAGCCAAAATGGGACTGGGAATGGGCCAAACAAGCCCGGCCTGCCCCGCACCCAAGCAAATTTCAGTATTTTTTTTTTGGCAACATTTATTCGGATGGTTTCAAGACAGACAAATTCTCCACATTGCCCACTCAATATCCACCTTTTAAAAAAAATTAATACTTTAATAAACGTGGCCCACTCATGCTCAGTCTAATCCCTAAATATCTACCCACCTCCATACTCCCTCAATTAGCTCCCAATCTCGAATTGGCATCTGATCCAACCATTATCGCGATTGGATTCAAGCAAATTTAATTTCTAAATCCACTAAAATTAGATCCACTTAATGGGGCCATGTAATGGTACTTATATGATGCACATCTTTTATCTACCTTTAGATATTTTATTTTCTCTTTTTCTACTCTTCCTTTTGGGTGTTAGGCATCCTGGTGGGCCCCACGTTTCTATTCACAGGAATCATTTCCTGAAACACAACTGCTGAGGAAAAAACAAAGAAAAGCTTACTCTCAGTTTCCACACGTTTAAGAACCGGAGTTCTCCGTCCGTGCAGGTTCCAGGCTTTGAGGCTTTGTTTTTTTTGGTGGTAAAAAGGCTTTGAGGCTTAGTGCAGACCTGAATGCCCTTCACATAAATCGGTAGAGATTTCTAGCCGGGTCATTCCTCAGCAGCCGTTGTGCTCTCCTGATATCCGGTGGCAGAAATAATTAGAAAATGTTTAGTTTATATTCAAAATCGTGTTAAGCTCTGGTCCAACCCGGGCCCGCACAGGACGAGATATGAAGTAGACCTATTCAATTTATGGTCAGGATTGGACAACCCCCCGCAAGCCCGTCCAATATTCGAAATGGGATTGGACAGTCCAAGCCCAGGCCCGTCCCATTGAGAGGCCTAGGGCCCACCTATAAAAATCGTATGCTACGATAAAATGGTTGCAAAATGCAATTAAAGTTCAATCTTGTGAATATAAGATAAAAGAAGCTTCTAAGGGACCCACTATTCAGATCTTATGACCAAAAAATATCAACCTATTTTATTTATGTGTTATCCAACAAAGTTTTATATAACTCAATAAATCCGACCCATGCACCATCTAAGTGGGCCTACCAAATAAATACTTTACTAGTCTATATAAAATTTGATAGAATAAAGATCATGGCTATTTTAAGTTATTTACATCATCTATGAAACTTGTTTGATGACAGATTGACAATATCTATCATGTGTAGTGGTGTTTTATTTTTATTTTATGGTCTTTATAGTAAAAAATTTCAATTATCATCATCGTTCTTCTTTTTTATATAATTATTTTATAGCAATTTCGAAATTACAGGACAATAGCATTTCAATGTAAATTAATTTATTCTTTTTGCTAAATAATATATTTATTTATCTTCCTTTATTTTTTTATCAATAATATTTTTAAAAAAATAATAAAATTAAATATATTTTTACTGTTTAGCCTAGGCCATCGTGGGTAGTATTTTTGTAATGGGGAAACAGCCCTCTTCATGGCGAGCATTACTTATTAACCCAATGGCATTTGGACGGAGTAGTAAGTAACAAACCACTTGGGAACGTTATTCTCAATCTTACATGGCCTTTTCTTCTTCTTCCCTTGAATTGACTGTTTTTATAGACACCAACCTTCGAACCCTTAGCCATAGCTGCTTCTCCCCACATTATAGCTAGTGATCTCAGAAGTAAGAAAAAAGCCATCTTTTCTACTCGAGTATCTTCTAATCAGTTGATTATTTTCTGTTCTTCTTAATCTCCGATTATTGGTTGAAACTCCAGAGCTTTTTGTTGATTGATACTCTTTATTTCATTGATAATGGATTGTTGTCTTTGTTTCTTGAGATGGGTTGTTCCTAATTTTTATTATTTTGCTTTTTTTTGGGTGTTTAAGGTTTTTTTTTTTTTTTTTTTTTTTTTTTTTTTTTTTTTTTTCTTTCTTTCATGGGTTAGAAATATAATGGGGCAGTGGATTCAGTGCTATTCTTTCTCTTTAAAGCTGGATAGCGGTTGGGGAAAAAAAACTCAACTTTGGCCTTTGGAGAAGCTAAGTCAGCTTTTTGGGGCCCATTTGTGAATGTGTCCCTTGAAAGTGTCTTTCCAAAAACACATGTGCATTTTCAATAAAATGTGTCTCTTGGGCCCATTTGTGTGGATGTGACCCAATTCAAAAGAATGCCTTCCAACTCTATAAATTAAGGTGATTTTCCAAGTTTTTATATAGTATTCAAAATAAGAAAAAGTGCATACGAATCATTTGTTTTTAAAATGAAACGTGTATGCTTACATGGATCAAGGGAAGAAAAATGTTTGATTTTCATTATTTCTTGGTTGATTTGATTTTTTTTTTATTTTGTTATACAAGAATTTATATGAAAGGGATATTAGTTCTAATATATTATTCAAGTTGTATTCTTTTTCTTTAAAGCTGAATAGTAGTTAGAAAGCAGTTACACAAAAAAAGCTCAAATCTCTATTTCCTTGAGCCACATAAACAATTGAGCCCCATTTATTACTTCAAAAGACATGCCCAAAGGACATGCCAACTTTTATCTCTCTTTGAATCAATGGTTGCATCTCTTGAAAAAAAAGGAAACACTCCTTTCATATCTTTAAACCATTTCTCCCCTAAAACTCTCCATCAGACCACCCACCTCCCTCTCTGTCCCTTTATTCTTTGTTTTTAAAGTTGAATGTTGGTTGAGAAAAAAAAAAAAACCTAAAAAAATCCCTCAATTATGGCCTTAGGAGAAGCCACATGAGCTTATTGGGGCCCATTTGTGGATGTGTTCTTTCAAAAACACATAATATGTGTCTTTTCAATAAAAGGTGTCTCTTGGGCTAAGTATATGCCTTTTTAATAAAATGTCTCTTGGGCCTATTTGTGTGTATGTAACCCAATTCAAAGGGATGCCTTCCAACTCTATAAATTAAGGTTATTTTTAAAGTTTTTATATAGTATTCAAAATGAGCATAAATGCATATGAATCCTCTATTTTGTGTATGCTGACGTGGATTAAGCGATAAAAGGTGTGGTTTTCATAATTTTTTGGTTGATTTGGATTTCTTAATTAGTTTGTTATAAATAGATTTATATGAATGGGATATTAGTTTTAATATATTATACAGGACTTAACCTGTGCGGTGCAAAGGGGCTTCATGCTAGCTCTAACTTGAAGATAAATAAGATCTAAATGAGGCAATGCAGTATAGAATCTATATAAGGCACAAGATCATAATATATTTACGAGAAGACAACAAAGGTGAGAAAGAAGCAACTTTGTTTTACGTATTTCATATAAATGGATGTATATAAAAAAATTAATTTTTATATATTATATATTCAGGTAACATCGTGCTGTACTCGGGCATCACACGTGCTGGTTATACTTAAGCTTGTGGATCGCACAGGGCTTCATGCTAGTTATACAATATCAAGCGAACTCCTTCTAATACCTTTTATGATCAGTGATCGATTGATATTCCCCATCCATCTTGGGGAGATCTCTTATTCCTCAAAACCTTTGCAGAAGCAGAACGCTCCTCCCCGACTTGGCTTCTCTCAGGCTCTCTATCTTCACAAAGCCTCAGTTCTGATCGGTATGAAATGAATAACGAGTAAGAAGCTTTAAATCTCATGGCATCCTCTAGATAGAAGTCGTAACTCTCTTTTCCGCAGCAGAATTTGCCTCTAACAACAAGAAAAAAAAAATCCTAATAATGGCATTGATTGCCATGGCATAATCAACTTCATCTGCGCGCGCTCGTGCATATCTCACCCTACACTTTCTCATCGGTTTTGGGAGTCATCTGGTATGAAATCAAATGTATCTTTTTTCGAATTTCAGTCTTTAAGAATTAGGTCTTTTTTTAACATAATCTGGGGTATTTATATTTATATTTATATAAGGGAAGGGAAGCAATTTGATCAATGCTACAATCAAAGCCCGTATCACTTCCAAGAATCTCATCAGGTGTGTATTTTTTCCTTTCTTTTTCTCCATTTATTGATATTTGTTCCCTTAGTTTGTACCACATTGTGGATTTAAAGTTCTTGATGTAGATGGAATTTTTTATTGCTTTTCATAATTTCTCCATATTTGTCCGGTCAATGCCTGCTTTTGCTCCGATCATTCCTATAAGATGTGCAAGGGTCGAAAGACTTTCTTGCTTGAGTTTGAATTCACGTTCACTATAAAATGTTGGTTTGTTATTGAGATTTGTTTGAGAAATCTCTGCTTGTCATTTAGGATTTCGGTGTTTTGGTGGTGATGAATCAAAGCAAATTTGTTAGGTCTTGGTCTAGAGATATTTCTTATTGGTCGAAGCCATGTTATTTCTTCTAGGTTAAAACTGTTATGATATCACATTTCATACTAAGGAGTATATTACGTTATTCGGCTGGTACTCTGCATCTTGTACAGATTCTATGCATTCAAAAGAATAAAATGGGCTTGGTGAAGAGAAGCCAATATCCAATTGCAACCCTATTTGCATTCATGGTGCAAGAGAATGCAGAGTTGCAACAGGGGAAGTTGGACGCCCGAATGGGAGTCCAAACACCATTGTGTTCTTGTCTTTCAATCCCTTTTTCCTCCTTTGTGAATCCAAATAAATCTCTACAACTGTTGTTATTTCCATATCCTGCCCAGAATCTCTGGTTATTTTGTTTTAGTTTATATCTTAAGGCGAGCAGACCATAGTTTCTAGGTGGATCCTACTCTCACATGTCTCTTTAAATCCCAATGTATCCTCAGAGCATGTTGTTTTGTTGTTTGGATGCTGAGAAGTGTTAGACTTTCATATTTTCTAGTGCATTTGATCCAAAGGCAATATCGCCAGGTTTCCACCTTCCATCAACCATAGCAAATTCAAAATCCTTAGTCTGAATATTTTTATGTTGCAATATACTGAGATTCTTAATGCCAATTTGAAAATATCTAACCATTGAAAGATTTGCATATTAGTTTTCTAAATCCACCTTTTAGTCCTCTCATGTCCTAGAAAAAACTGCCTCAAGAACAAATCTCTATATATTTATCCAATATCTAATCAAACTTATCACCCAAATTGCTCTTCAAAGGCTTTAGTTAGATTGTGGCTGCTAATGGAGAGTACTTGAATTGAGAAATATAATCAAATTTATCACCCAAATTGCTCTTCAAAGGCTTTAGTTAGACTGTGGCTGCTAATGGAGAGTACTTGAATGGAGAACCTGTTGTGGATGATGCTGATGTTACTGTTATCTACATAAAAAAGAACAGATATGATCCAAATCATCATCCATTGAGTGGAGTGGAATATAGGTTGATCATATTAAATAGACAATGTAATCTCTTTTAGATTGTAAAAGCTCTTTGAAATCCAAATTGGCTCTATTTTTCTTTGGAATTGGTGTTTGAAGTTGATGAATTTCAGTTCAATTGGTGTTCTACAGCTAAGTTGTTACAATAGATTCTGCATATATGATTGATCAATGTGAAAGATTGAATCACCGGGATCTTTATGGGGAGGTTCTTTTAGGTGTCATCCACTGATGAGGAGGCCCAAAGATGATGAATTTTTAAATTAGCTCTACTAATATGTAATGGGTATTTAATCATACAGATCCGAGAGTAGTATACTCTCCTCAAAATTGAGCTGTACTAGGTATGCTCCACATATTTTTCCCCTTCATCATTCCTCCAGAGTTCTATATAGATAAGAAATCAACGAATTGATTTTGACCTTTTGAAATTTATTTTGACCCGTCAATGCATGCCTCCTTTCCCACGTATTTCATCAACACAAAGATGGTTCTTCTTCCCTTTTATCTCTTTGTTGCGGAGGGCAGTTACTTTTTTTTGGCAAGCTAAATGATGGTAGGGCGGTTACTTAAGATCATGAAAATGGGCAGTTTCCATCTCTTCAAATTGTTGGATGAGTTGGCAAGGGTTTAATAGACACTCCACAAAATGGCTCCTTCTAAAAACGCATCCTTCAACCCTATATATCAGGAAGAAAAAATCTTCTATCAACTCCAAATTTGGAAGGTAATCAAATCTCTGTCTAGAGTGATTCATATCCTAAATGAGTATTAACTTCATTTTAAGCAATCCAACTTCTATTTGTATACATTATTTTCGTATTAATAAAGACCCATCTCTCCATCTGTTTTTTTTTCTTCTGCTCTATTAAGTTTGCTCATGTTTTTGTCTTTGTTCTATGCGCAGACCAAAGTACATTTGTACATTATTTTGATACTTCCCCTCTACAAGGATAATCTCATATATGGTTTTGAATCTATTATGGTTCATCAACCTTAGATTTGATTTTTTTAATTTTTTCTCTGGGTGCAGTAACTCTCTTGCAAAGGCCTTCTTTAAACAATCTGTCATCTCAATACCCAAACTCTCTCTTTTATCCTTCCTCTTCTTGAGCACCTACGTGTCAATATGCCAGTTTTCTAGGTTCTTGGACTGGGGAAGTTTATGGTTTTTTAAAGAAGTGGAGGGATGAGTGGTGGATGGGAAAGAAAATCCCCAGCCATTCAAAGATTGGGCCATCTCCCCTAATGGTGGGGTCTCTCTTGATATTCAGTAGTTGTCCTTCTTTTTCACTTTTTCGTAAATTTTGTTTCGCAATTATACAAAAAATTGAAAGATTTATATGACATTTTAAATAATTATTTTATATATGAGTTGTATTGTCCTATCTACCTTTAATTTATATATATTTAAAAAATCTTTTAAGGCAAAGTTACGGCAGCAAAAGTGGTAATACACAATGCAATCATGTGTTACATTCCCACCCATCTTGAGTACCCCTCTTTATTTTAAAATGAATAAAAGCCAACATGACCAACGCCAATTATAGGGTGCATTTGGCGTCAGACTTTTAATATATCTATTTTTTGTCATTTGATTTTCAGTTTTGACCTTTATTATCTTGCTTCTTTTCAAGACTACTATAGAATACAAGATCAGTATTTATTTGCTATTAGATTTGTTATCTTTTTATCATCTGTGTTATCTTTTTATTATCTGTTTTAAATGACATTTTAAATAAATTAGAGGTATTGCTCAATTCTTTGCACAAATTTGATTTATGTGGTGATCTTGAAATACTTAAAGTAATGCTCCGGAATCTAAAGAGCTCCAGGTTTCGGGGCGTTACAAAGTGGTAACAGAGTATAGTCTTGGATAATATAAAAGACTTAGCAACCCCTAGGATATATGGTGAGACTGAAAAAGTCTTAAAGTATTAGCCTAGGATTTCTATACGAAATTATGTGCCATGATGGACGAGATTTTTAAGTGTTCTTATTTATTTAGTTACTTATTTATTTTAACAGAAAATCTGAAATATTACTTATCAGCTTTGTATCTATTCATGATTTGTTGGGGTTTGTATGATTGGATTTCGAGGCTTTTTGATGCAGCCCGACAGAAGAATAGGGCCCGCAGGCCCCTGTGATGGACCATCTGATGGGGTCCACATGATTTCTGAAGATTCCTATTCTTATCTAGATTAGTAATATTACTTAGTTGCTTAATAGGATTGCTTTCTAAATTATATTTAGAATAGGATCAAGTAATTTCCTTTTATTAGTATTCTGATTAGTTTAGAATACTGTCTTCTATATATATAGAGGTATTCTCTTGTTATTTTCTCATGCTTATTCAATTAATAAAGTCTATCGTGAGTTTTCTCCATGAGTTCATGGCTGTGAGTGTTCTTTTGTGTGGAATTCCTTTGTTGGATTCGATCAACCTCATTTGAGAGGTTGGTCCATTCGATCGAAGGTCCGGGGCTACGCCGATTGGTATCATAGACAGGGATCCGGTCGCCGGAGAAACGATCGTCTTCTCTGGTTCATCATCATCCACCCGTCCCTTTCCCTTCTCCATCTCCTCTCCGTGCCAACCTTCTTGCTAAACCCTAAACCACCCAAACAACCCATCCAAAACGTCCCAGCAAAACCGACAACCAATCCCACCTTCCCAAACCCTAATCCACCGTCCACTCCTCAACCGAAAAAAACCCAAATCCCAAACCCACAACCCACCGAAACCCTATTCCAGCCAACACCTATCTTCGAAACCCCCTTCGCCTCCAACCCTAACACGCAAGCCCGCAACCGAACGCCCACATCTACCCATTCCTAACCCTAAATCCCATCCCCATCTCATCTCTTCGCACAGCCCTATAGCCGCCCCTTCATCCCTCCAGCCTCATCAAAACCCCACCCAGCAGTCGCCCAGCCCTTTCGTCGAAATCCTCCACACCAGAGAACAAAAAAAAAAAAAAAAAAACAGAGAGATACAGAGAAGAAGCAGCAGAAGAAAGAAGAAGACAAGAGAAGGAGATCTGAGTCTAAGCAACACACCTTGCACCGACGACGAAGCAGCAATCCCGCAGCGCCATTGATCTTCACATCCGCTGTGATCACTCCATCTTCCTCGCAGCACGCAGAGAAGTCCGCATCGCCAGTCGCTCGCCATCGCCTTTGCACATCCCATCTCCATCGTCAATCGCTGTGAGCTTTGTTTCTTTCTTCTTCTTCTCATAGCACCGAAACAGGTAATCAGAGGCTTCCCCCTCTTTTATTTTTCTCTGCGCACAGACCCCGAGGAGAAAAGAGGGCTTCTTTCCTTCACAGCACTGTACTGGGCCTAAGTTTTGGGTCTGACCTGCAGTCTGGGCCCGATTTGAGTCCAGACCCGACCTAGCCCACTTTAAAAAAAAAAAAAAAAAAAAAAAAAACCTTTTCCAGCCATGCCTAGAAGAGGTGACAATCTCAGTCATTGGCTCACGGATAAGGAACGTGATGAACAATTGTTCAAATTGGGCCAAGATATGGATGAAGTAATGGATCGTCTACGCACAGTAGAGACTGCACTTATTGAATTGCAAAGTACACAGTTGGTTACAAAGGAAGGGTCTTCCAATACCACAAAATTAATCACACCCATCCAAACAGAAAGGCCTGAGCAACGTGAATCCATGCGTGACTTTGTACAGCGTCTCATTGCTGAACGAGACACCCAGGGTCCCATGGTTACACAACGCACTGATGATATCACAAAGAAGGTTAAAATTGATGTGGCTGATTTCTCTGGAGATGTCAGTCCGAAAGTTTTTGTTGATTGGCTTAATTCCCTGGAAGACTATTTTGTTTGGTATAACATGAATGATGAGCAACGGATAGCCTTTACGAAGGTTAAACTTAAGGGTCCTGCTAGAATCTGGTGGTATGGTGTTGAAAATAATGAACTTGCTCTGGGACAGCCCATTACCAGATGGTTCAACATGAAAGAAAGGCTCAAAAGCAATTTTCTTCCTTCTGATTACATTGACATATTGCACCTAGAGTATCTTACTTTTCAGCAAGGCAATCTATCTGTAGAAGAATATACAAACAAATTTCGCGAATATATTGTTCGTTGTAAGTTGAAAACAGATGATCGTCTCACTATCACTCGATATCGAGATGGATTGCGCAATGATATCAGATGGGAAGTTGCTATGTTTGATTACACCAGAGTTGATGAGGTATTTTATAAAGCCCGGAAAGCTCAACATGAACTTCAGTTGTGGAGACGCAGCACTTTTCAAGTCGGGGAGTCTTCCACTAAAAGAGGACCTGAACCTACTTTTAACCGTACTCAGACGCAAGGTTTTCGTCCTCCTCCTCCTAAACCATTCCAGCAAGCACCACAGAGGTCACAGCAAGTCATTCAGCAGAGGCAAGCTTTGCCACAGCCAAATCAACGGGTGCAGCAGAATCAGAATGATAACCGTGCTCGTGGAAGAATAGATAAAAGAGAAATTGTTTGTCATGCCTGCAAACAAAAAGGACATTATGTAGCCGAATGTCCCCATAGAAATTTATATGGTACTAATGAGCCAGAAGATGATGAACAATATGATGAGGAAATAGAAGTAGAGCCGTTCAATGAAGAGCCTCAATATGACACCACAGTAGCTCCATTGCAAGATACAGAAGCCGATGATGGCACCCCACTGCTTTTCCTTGATCGTCGTCTCCTAGTAGCTGATTCAGTGGAAGAAAATGAAGACTGGAATCATGCATCCATTTTCCGGTCACGCGTTTATTGCAAGGGCAAGTCTTGTAATATGATCATTGATGGTGGCAGCGCGATAAATGTTATATCTCAAGAGGCAATCGAGAAACTCAAGCTACCAACAGTGAAGCATCCAAGACCTTATAAAGTTGCATGGGTCAATGATTACTCCATTCCTGTCCGTAAGCAATGTGTCGTCCCTTTCAGAGTCGGCAATTATGAAGATACAATTCGTTGTGACGTCATTCCAATGCACGTTATACATATTCTCTTTGGATGGCCATGGTTAAAGAATCTTAAGGTTATCACAGATCATGAGCACAATACTTATACTTTCAACTGGAAAGGAGGTCAAATTAGATTGCTTCCATTACCCGCTAAATCTTCCTCCTCCACATCTAATACAGCTCCAGCACTTCCTATATTAACCATGCGGAAGTTTGAAGATGAAAGCAAAGAACAAGGCGTTATGTATGCATTGATTGCTAGGCAAGTTCCAAAAGAATCTCCTGCTACATCTTTCCCACAAGAAGTAAAGCCACTTTTGAAGAAGTTTGCTGATCTAGTTCCAGATGAGCTGCCTAAGGAGCTGCCTCCATTACGTGACATCCAGCATGCCATTGATCTTGTCTCAGGCGCCTCTTTGTCAAATTTGCCTGCATACCGGATGAGTCCTATGGAGCATACAGAATTAAGAAGGCAAGTTGATGATCTTTTACAAAAGGGGTATATTAGGGAAAGCCTCAGTCCCTGTGGAGTACCTGCATTTCTCACTTCAAAGAAAGACGAAAGTTGGCATATGTGCGTGGACAATCGCGCCATCAATAAAATCACAGTAAAGTACCGCTTCCCAATCCCCAGATTAGATAATATGCTAGATTTGATGACTGGTGCATGCATTTTTTCTAAACTTGATCTTCGAAGTGGTTATCATCAAATCCGGATAAGGCCAGGTGATGAATGGAAGACTGCATTTAAGATCAAAGATGGTCTTTATGAATGGATGGTTATGCCCTTCGGGTTAACCAATGCACCTAGTACTTTTATACGGGTCATGACACAGTTATTGCAACCTTATATCGGAAAGTTTGTCGTCGTTTACTTCGACGATATACTAATCTACAGCAGAACAAAAGCGGAACATCTTCAATATCTGGAAACAATTTGCCAACTCCTTCGCTGAGAGCATTTCTATATTAATCTCAAGAAGTGCACTTTTCTGAGTGATTCTGTTATCTTCTTGGGATATGTTGTGTCGGCACAAGGAATTAAAATGGACCTTGAGAAGGTCAAAGCAATTCTGGACTGGCTCATTCCTACTACACTCACTGAAGTTCGAAGTTTTCATGGTCTTGCAAACTTTTGTAAGAGATTCATTCGAAACTTCAGCAGCATCATGGCTCCAATCACAGAATGCATGAAAAAGGGTGAATTTAAGTGGACTAGTTCTGCTACTAGAGCCTTTGCAGAAATAAAGCGTAAAATCACAGAGGCACCAGTTTTACAAATTCCAAATTTTGACAAGGTCTTCGAAATTGCTTGTGATGCCTCAAATGTTGGCATTGGAGGTGTTCTTAGTCAAGAGTGGCACCCGATTGCATTTTTCAGCGAGAAACTATCTGATGCCAAGAAAAAGTACTCTTCTTATGACCTGGAACTCTATGCTGTTGTGCAATCACTTCGTCATTGGAGACATTACTTGATTGGCAATGAGTTTGTCCTTTACTCAGACAATGATGCGTTGCGACATCTACATTCACAATAGAAGATCAGTGCCAATCGTGCCAAATGGAGCGCATATATACAAGAGTTCAGTTTCAGCATTCGCCACACAGCAGGAAAGGATAACTTGATAGTTGATGCACTCAGTCGACGGAAGCATTTGTTGACAACTATGTCTGTTAGTGTACCAGATTTTGACCAACTCAAGCTAGATTATGCGGATGATCCAGACTTTGGTTCTATCTATGCAGACCTCAATAATGGTGATCTGGGTAAGCATCCTCATTATAGCATTCATGATGATTTTTTGTTCAAAGGTACACAACTTTGTCTTCCTACCACATCCATTCGTGAATATATTGTTAGAGAGTTACATTCAGGAGGATGTAGTGGCCATTTGGGACGCGACAAAACTCTTGCTCTTGTCAGTGATAGATATTATTGGCCCCGAATGAAGACTACCATTATTCGCATCTGCGAAAGATGTAGGACATGCCAGCTAGCTAAAGGAAACAAGAAGAACACTGGACTTTATCAGCCTTTACCTGTTCCTCATTCTCCATGGGAAGACATTAGCATGGATTTTGTGCTAGGTTTGCCAACGACTCAAAGAAAAGTTGATTCTATTTTTGTCGTCATTGATCGCTTCTCAAAGATGGCACATTTTATTCCATGTACAAACTAGTGATGCCTATAAGGTTGCAAAGCTCTTTTTCAAGGAAGTTGTGCATCTATATGGTCTTCCAAAGACTATTGTTTTGGATCGAGACACCAAATTCATGAGTTATTTTTGGAAGACTTTATGGATGCTGTCCAATACCAAGCTCAAATTCTCTACCGCTTACCACCCTCAAACAGACGGCCAAACAGAAGTGGTAAACAGAAGTCTTGGACAGTTGTTACGATGCCTAGTTCGTGATCACATCACAACTTGGGATCAAGCATTACCTATGGCTGAGTTTGCTTACAATAATTCGGTCAATAGGTCTACTGATACTTCTCCATTTGAAGCTGTTATAGGGGTTCGACCACGACTACCTATTGATCTTGTTCCTTTGCCAATAGATGCTTGTATAAGTGCTAGTGCTGAAAGTTTTTTTCACCACATGCAACAAGTGCACAATGAAGTCCGCCGCCATATATTTGCCAGTAATGCCACTTATAAACAGCAAGCAGACAAGCATCGTCGATTTTTTGAATTTGCTGAAAGAGATATGGTCATGGTCCGTATCCGTCCAGAACGTCTGCCTCCAGGCGCTTACAAAAAGTTGCATCCACGAAATGCCGGTCCCTACAAGATTCTCAAAAAGATTGGCTCCAATGCTTATGTACTTGATCTACCTTTCGATTCCGGAGTCAATTCTACCTTCAACGTAGAGGATCTTACACTCTATCATGGTCATGACAAGTATGGTGAAACTGAAGAACAAATTATTGCTCTCCCGTCGAATCTTCCACCTGCTGACGAGATTATTGATGTGCTTGATGATCAGATTGTTTCCACTCGTCAAGGAGGGTTTCAAAAGTTCTATGTCCGCTGGAAGAATCGACTCTCCGATGCTACATGGATCACTGCCACAGATTTTCAGCGCTTAAATCCAGATCTTTATGAGCGCTATTAGGCGATTAACTCGCCGGAGTCGAGTTCTTTCAAGCCGGGGAGAGTTGATGCAGCCCGACAGAAGAATAGAGCCCGCAGGCCCCTGTGATGGACCATCTGATGGGGTCCACATGATTTATGAAGATTCCTATTCTTATCTAGATTAATAATATTACTTAGTTGCTTAATAGGATTGCTTTCTAAATTATATTTAGAATAGGATTAAGTAATTTCCTTTTATTAGTACTCTGATTAGTTTAGAATACTGTCTTCTATATATACAGAGGTATTATCTTGTTATTTTCTCATGCTTATTCAATTAATAAAGTCTATCGTGAGTTTTCTCCATGAGTTCATGGCTGTGAGTGTTCTTTTGTGTGGAATTCCTTTGTTGGATTCGATCAACCTCATTTGAGAGGTTGGTCCATTCGATCGAAGGTCCGGGGTTGCGCCACTTTTGTTAGTTTATGCTGGATTGCCCATAACTGTAAAGCAATTTTCTGAATGACACCTTCATTCTACATTTCTTGATGACAAAGCTCAATACTTTGAGAGTTTAAAGGATACCTTTTGGCAAAGGCTTTCTGGTTGGAAAAGCAAATTGCTTTCCTTTGCGGGGAGTCATCCTTGTTAAGCACGTGCTCCAAAGTCTTCCTATCCACATCCTTCTTGTTCTCCCCATTCCTGCTCAGTTTGCATTTTCCTGGAGAATTGGATTAGGAACTTTCTCTGGTCTGGGGGTCCAGATAAATAAAAAATGAGTCTTCTTAACTGGGACACAGTCTGTAAGCCTAAGTCAGAAGGTGGATTGGGCCTCCGTCGTATTAAGGACCTGATCTATGCCAATTCGGTTAGGCTTGGGTGGGCTTCTTTCTCCTCTACTTCCGTGTGGGCTAGCTGGTTTAAAGCTAAATATTTCATGGGTTTTTCTCCATGGCATCCTATCTCCCTAATCTCTGGTTCTTGCATCTGGAGACCTATCAAGAGAAGCTCTCAATTCCTTTTTCAAAACAGCCACTGGCTTTTAGGAGATGGGAAGAGCACGAGCTTCTGGCAAGACAAATGGCATGGCCCTCTCTCCCTGGCGCAGATTTTTCTTGAGGTAAGCTTTCCTTGGTCAGATTCTGTGCATGCTATTTTGTCTAATCATCAGAGGCTTCCAAGTCTTCCTTTTCCTCAGCAGGTGGTCTCCTTCTCCTCCTCCCTCATAGCTTCTTTTTCCATTGTTGATGAGCCTGATCAGCTGATTTGGTCAAGCTCCAACTCCATCCATCTCTCTTTTGCTGCGGCCTAGGAGTCCATCAGATCTAGAAATCTCCCCAGAGTTTGGTCCAAGTTTGCCTGGAACAGTCTTCTCAAGCCTTCCACTGCTTGTTTTGCTTGGAAATTGTTCCATAACAAACTCCCCACCAATGCCTGGGCCCAATCTATTGGAGTGCATCTGGCGTCTTGTTGCTATCTATGTGGCACTCATCAAGATTCTGCTTACCTTATATTCTACCTCTGCCCTTTCGTCTCCTCCTTCTTGGCCTGGTTAGAAGCTAAAGGGAATTTCAGGTTTCTCCCCTCCAGCTCTGTCTCCTCTAAATGGGACTCTTTCTCTTCCAACTCCTACTTTAGAGCTAAGAAAGGTCTAGGTGCACTCTTCATCATTGCCATTTTCAGTATTTGGAAGGTTAGGAACCTGGCTATCTTCAACAACAAGGCTTCTTCTCTGGACTCTGCTATTAATTTCTTTTTGGCAGATGCTTCTTTTTCTCTTAGCAAATTGTCTACTTCTTTTTCCAGTCATATTTTAGATTCTTTCTTCACTCTCTGTAATCAGCTCTATCCTATTATAAGATAGAGTTTTGTTCTTTCCTTTCTCTGCTGTATTTTTCTTTTCTGTTGCCTTCTTTGGCTGTTGTCTCTTCTTTTGCTCTTCTTAATTCAATTTGCAATTTAGCAAAAAAAAATGACACCTTCATTGAGAAGACCATCCGATCCAACTATATCAGCCTTGAATTGGTTTGTAACTTTTTTTCCAATTTAGATTCTTTGTTCCTTTACTCAGTGTACATGTGTATGAATTATGAAGATTAGCCTTTTAATCATTTTCATTATAATAGTATGCTCCATTCAAGCGTTTGATATGTACTTGTGTCTGAAACTTTTATTATAATATTGTAATAGTATGCATTTTAATAGCAATTTCATTAAACACATTTGGGATTATTCATTAACCATTTGATTATTTGAAATTATTTAATTATTCATTATTTGAAAATTTATTTACTATGTATTTAACAGTATATGATTAAACCATTAAGTGGGCTGCACTGTGGTGAAATAATAAATTCATTTAAATGTCAGGAATACATATCAAGCATTTCCTCTCCCTCAATTCTCTATTATTAGATTGTTGGTGGATGTTTGTGTCATAATCTAACACTATTTACATTTTAGATATATATTGGATGATGTTTGTGTCAGAATATAACATTATTTACATTTTACATATATATGGGATGATGATGTGGTCAGTGGCAGTAGTTATCTTTTTTTTTAGTTTTCTATACTTATTATGAGGATCTAGAATGTGATTGAGATGACACAGACGAGGCATTTTTTACATGTCAGACCACGATGCTAACATCCTCTTGAGGAGGAGGAAGAGGAAGAGGAAGAAATCAAGTGTTTATATGATGTCAAATCTATATATGCACTTGCATGTGAGAGATCTTTTGGTATAAAACTTTGTTTTTCCTATTATCTGATTCACTTATCCCATCTATATTCTTCTGCTAATTTGCTACCACTCATTCATCTTATTGTCCCTTCTGTGGTGGATATTTCTTTATTGACATTAGCTTTCATAATTCATGGATACAAAGGTATCTTATTGATCAAGGGCAGACCTGCATATTGGCTTTTGGGGCCCATTGCTCCCATTGGATCGCAAAAATGCGTCAGACTCTTTTTAAATCCAATTAATAATTAAGCCCCGAACGGGCCATGGCCAATCAGAAATAAGCCTCAATTGTCGAGATCTGAAAGATGGTGACTTTGTTTTTGTTGGAAATTGTTGATGGCGGCGGCTGAGGCTTTAACAAATCGACTTGGGATATAAGATGATAATTTAGGTATACGTATTTGAAACATCTTCATGGGTTCTAATAACCTAAAGAAGTATGAAAACTGTTATAGGTACCTAATTTCGAATTATATTATTGCACTTTATTTTTTTTGCTAATTCTTAATTAAAAGATGATAATTTAGGTATAGGTATTTCAAACATCTTCATGGGTTTTAATAACCTAAAGAAGTATGAAAACTATTATAGGTTCCTAATTTCGAATGATATTATTGCACTTTATTTTTCTTGCTAATTCTTAATAGGAGAATATTCAAGTGCATCCATCCCTCACCATTTGTGGTGAGGGACACCCCTTTTGGGGAAGTTTCAAGTACAAAAGAGAAGTGTACTTCTGTTTTGTACCTCTTTTTTGTACTTGAAACTTACCCAAAAGGGTTGTCCCTCACCATATGGATGCACTTGAATATCCCCCTTCTTAATATATATATATATATATATATATTTACTTCTAGGAATTTATGGGAAAGAGTCGTTTTACTTCTAAGGGATTGAAAAGGTGAAGAATTAATATTGTACTTGGGTGACCATCACTTCATCAATTGTTCAACTTCTTATCCCATAAATCTTGTACTATTTCACACATGCCAACAAAGGAAGAAAGATAATACATCCCTCACCAAGATTGACTAAGATCTTGAAGATGAGATTTACATATTTAATTTTTTTAAACTTTTCAAAATCATTTAAAGGGGCTCTCATTTTGATATTCACCATTTATATATATATATAGCAGGGCTCTCTTAAGCTGAAGCTTACCTTATCTTAAAATGGAATAGTGCGGGTCCCACAAATCTAAGTTAATTATATCTGTTTTTTTCAAGATGGAATTGGAAAATCCAGTTCTGATTGGATTTATCTAGATTTTGGAGACGATCATCATGCAAAAAATAACGATAATCGACTGTTTCAGCTTAGGATAAGGTAAGCTTCAGCTTAGGAGAGTTGTCCATATATATATATATATATATATATATATATATATATATGGGAGATGCTCCTATGAGAGATATCTCTCACCTTATATGAGAGATAAGGGTGGGGGCCCTCACATCCCTTATAAATATATGGGAAACTCTCAAAAACTCCCCTATCTCAAAAGGGGAGTTTTTGCCCCTATTTAATAGCCAATGATTTAAGAGAATCTATAAAATATCCATAGTTTTAGGAGAATATATAGGAGAGAGAATGGATACGTGTACCATTGATGACGCGTGTCAAACTTTCATTGGCTAAAAGAGGGGCATTTTTTTTTTTTTTTTATGAAAAACGCCCGGGGAGTTTTGTAGCGTTATTCATATATATATATATATATATATAAGTTGTTGGCATTGGATATGGATTTGAGGGCCCTCACCTTATCTCTCATAGTATATATGGGAGGCTCTCTTGTGAGAGACACTCTCACCTTACTATGAGAGATAAAGGTGGGGACCCTCACATTTAAGTTGTTGGCTTTGGATATAGATGTGAGGGCCCCCACCTTATCTCTCATGATAAGGTGAGAGATGGCTCTCACAATATATGGGAGGCGCTCTTGTGAGAGACTCTCACCTTATCATGAGAGATAAAGGTGGGGACCCTCACATTTAAGTTGTTGGCATTGGATATGGATGTGAGGGTCCCCACCTTAATCTCTCATGGTAAGGTGAGAGTGTCTCTCACAAGTGCGGCTCCCATATATATACATATGGGAGCCGCACTTGTGAGAGACACTCTCACCTTACCATGAGAGATTAAGGTGGGGACCCTTACATATAAGTTGGCATAGGGAGGCACTCTTGTGAGAGCATCTCTCATGGTAAGGTGAGAGCATTGGATATGGATATGGATATGAGGGCCCCCACCTTATCTCTCATGGTAAGGTGAGAGCATCTCTCATAAGAGCATCTCCCATATATATATATATATATTCATGTCTTGTATTAGCAAGGACTTTTTGTTTGTTACTTATTTTATTATTAGCTCTTATGCTTTGATTAATTCTTAATTCATTTCAATCAATAACATTATAAATAAAAAATTGATTTTAAATTAATTTTTATTCGCCCGGGCCTTCGTTGCTTGTTTTATATGATTAGAATTTAGAAATAGTGTTGGGTGACATGGTAGAGGTAGTTTATAATGCTTGGTTTGAACCAGCCGTTCTGTACAAATGGGTTCTACCTTTCAAAGAATGAGAAATATCATTTGGTGGGACCTACTATGAATGAGGGTATGTTGCCAAAGACTCCATTTGCAGTCTGTGAATGGGTTGTCAAAGAGACAATAAGCAAATGGTCCATATGCAATAAGAAATGCCAGCTGTTCCAATGGCTGAAATTATTCAATGGCTTTGGTATTCTGTTTATCACCTATCTATGTTCAGGCCCACCAGATGATCAATGTGGATACTGATATGTGGCCATATCTACAGTGAGTATCTGTGCTGTGATCCTCATGAGATGATCGTTTTCCTTTGAGGCTTTACAAAATATTTGTTTTAAGCATGGGAACAAGAGGCTCATGGATAGTGATTGAGACTTTTGAAGACCATTGACTTGGTGAGGCACTTGGTGGATGGGCCATTTCTTGATTTGGTGAAGCACTGATTGGTGCTTGAAGCCCTTGAGTATCATTTGGTCAACTTCGTGTTAGCAGCCCATAAACACAATTCAAAAACTCAGTTGACAAAGTACATCTGTGTTAATTAATTATTTTTGGCTCATTTATCAGAGACACTCACGTGTCAATGGGTCCAACCCCTGGATGCTTGTGCCTGATGTATAGTGGAGATGTTATTACATTCTTCAAACTATAAATTTTGAGTCCAAAACTTAATAAATGGTAGTTTCTTTGAGATTGATTGGCACTTGTATAATAGGCACTCAGACAATCTCCAACAATACTGGATAGGAGTTCTGAATTGTAATAATTTAATTTCGAGATGTTAAAACAAACTGATCTAGCATGAAATTATTCCAAGAAACTTTAAAACTAAGACCAAATTGAAGTTTTCATATGGAACAATGTTCAAAATTTCGTCAACTGGCTTAAACTTTACCATTCTGACTCATGTGGTGATATGCTCATATGTTAGTGTCACTTACCTGACGCATATGTTTTTTTTTTTTAACAAGGTATAATGTTTGTAGTCCTCTATTGTGGCACCTTACATGTTTCCATCATCCAATATTTTCCATGTTTCCTTTGCATAAATTTAAAGCACTATATTAGAAACACCCCTCTTGAAAAAATAATAATAAAAAAGAAAAAAAAAAGACTAGAAAGAAAAGAATCATGATGTTAGCCTTCTCACCATCAAAGGTCTCTCCGTGACGTTTTGTATTTATGTCTAAACTGTATCTCCGGTGTTTAATTTTGTCTTATAATTCTAAATGAAGATTCCTTCTATTGATTCTTGTAACTTCTACCCTCGATATACCATTTGAGGTTCATTCTTTCCTTGTTTGGATGGCATCTTCGCCATTCTTCTTTTCTTTTGTTTACATAATGTTGTCATCAGCAAATGCTTTTTTCTATTGGATCACATGGTTTCTTTTTTGATTACTTTTATTTCTCCTACATAGCTATCCTAGATAAATGAGATAAGGCGGTGGTTGTGGTGATGGTGACAATGATAGACTCTTTTGTGGATACATTATTTTGTATATTTTCTTCATGTTGGATCTGTTTGTGAAAAACAGCCTTAACGCAAGCTAAGGTCCTGATAAATAGTATCTCTATAATATCTTTTATAAAATTTTGAGAGGCACAATATTGGTGGTGTAAAGTGATACTTCAAACCAAGTTATAACTTTTTTAAATTATATAAAATTATTTTCTATGTCTGTACCCCATTTTGGTGTCCAGCTTTCATGTGTCTCAACCCATAAGTTTAAACTTGGATTTAGTCCCTACAATTCTCATGTGCTTAATTAGGTTTTTAAGATTTCTTTTTTTTTTAAATGGGATTTTTTTTTACTAATTTGTTAATTTTTTTTATTTGCAAAAAAAAAAAATTTATATTTAACAGTCACAAGTTTATGCAGGTACCCCTTTTTAAATGTGGATATGAAGGAAGCCAAAATGGTTGCTCAAGTCGCCAGGAAATCATACCAAAAAGGTAATTCGCTAGGCAAAAGTTCTTGGGTTGGCCAGGAGCTTGTGGGTTCATCACACCCGCCCCGTATCACTACGTCCGCAACCACGGCTCCGTACCAAGAGCCAAGTGGGACGAGCGGACGGTTGAGGTTTCCGGGCTGGTCGACCAGCCGACCCAGTTCGCTTGTAAACGATTTCCCAACGCTCGAGCTACCGGTTACACTCGTTTGCTCTGGAAACCGCCGGTGAAGCTCATGAACGGATTCCACTGGGGCGCCGCCGCTGAGTCGACATCGATGTGGCGGGGCGCCCCGCTCAGAGACGTTCTGAAGAAATGCGGGGTCCAAAACGGCGCCGTCTACGTCTGCTTCGAAGGGGCGGAGGAGCTTTCCGGAGGTGGAGGGTCCAAGTATGGAACAAGCGTTAAGGAGATAGCAATGGATCCGAAATGTGACATTATCATTGCTTATAAGCAGAACGGGGAGGATTTGAAGCCGGATCACGGGTACCCGGTCCGGATCATCGTACCCGGTTTTATAGGGGGTCGGACGGTGAAATGGCTCAAGAGAATTACAGTGACTGCTGAGGAATGAAAGAGTTACTACCATTACAATGATAATAGAGTACGTACTTCTCATGTTGATCAAAAGCTTGCAGATGCTGAAGGTATTTGTTTTATTCTCTTTGAGGCTGCTTGGTATGTAATAATATATACAAATTGTAGTAATTTTCACGTACGTGCACTGTTTTGTTGGTTTTGGTTAGATTGGTGGAAAAAGCTGGAGTATATGATCAACAAATTGAATATAAACTCGGTGATAACGAGTCCAGAGCATTAAGAGATTCTTCCAATTAACTCGGCGACTACATATAATTTGAAGGGCTGTGTTATATTTATCATGGCTGGAGCTTATAGTAAATGATACATATGAAGGGAAAAAAAAAAAAAACGGGAGGAAGTTTTATATTTAAGTTGTAAGTATGCTTGAACTTTCTTGGATATAATATTCAAGATGAGGGCCTAATCCTTTTTAGGCACCGCCCCTTGTACCAGGTATAGTGGCTTCTCATTTGCCAAGTTGAGAAATGCTACCGATTGTTTTTATTTATAAACATTAATGCGAATTTGAAAAAGTGCAACTTATATGAGGATTTGATTCAAGATGACCGGAATGGAGAAATAAAATTTATGCGGCCAACCCAAAGTAACTTCGAATTTGACATGAATGTGGTTATATGCCAGTATTGACTATCGGATGATTGAAGAGCACAATCAAGCAGCCATCCATGGCTAGTCTAGGTGGCAAGTTACTCGCAAATAACTTGAGAAGGGACACCATTCTAAACAAAAAAATTTAAGTTTTCAACATGAAGGATAATGTTTTTAGAAAAAAAAATTATCAATGTTTTGTTTTCTATACTTCTAACGATTCTCATCCGCAAAAAGCGAAGTTGTTCAAGAGAAAAACTTTGAGCATTTAGCTAGAATTTAGTGCGTTTTGAACATATAATTGTTCACATTTGGTGTATCCACTTTTCAAAGAGGACAAGCATGAAAATGAGCTATGATTTCCTAGATTTCTAGATTCTACAAAAAGATGGTTAAGATGAGGAGTCTGGAAAAATCATAAAGAAATGTAGAAGATGAAAAAGTCCGCAAAGCTGGTTTTCCGTGAACATTAAACAAATGTGCCCTTAATGTTTTAAGAAAAGATACAACCACCTAAAAAAATGAAAAAAAAAAAAAAAACACTAATAAAACTACTAGTTGCCTATATTGGGTTTTATTCAAATAACTTTCCATATTTTCAATAAGTGTAAAATAAACTACAAAAGTATTGATTACACATATCTCACAATTTCATATTGGTAGTAAAAGGCACAACCATCCATGAATAGAGTCCATTCCTTGTGTTTGTTGAGAACTCACCATCTTTCTTTCAAGTATTCTCCTCATTAATTATTTTACCAATGTACATATGATGGAATCATTGAAAAATTATGAACAAATATTCTATCAACAAGTTGCATGTATTTTCTACTTCCTCTCCTCCAAAGTGCTAAAGTCCAAAAGATTACTCCGAATCCAAATGCAACTCCAATTCCAAATCCCATCCACATGAATTCCAAATCAATTTCTCCAACTCCATCCAAGCCAAAACTACTAAAGGCTGATGGTGGTGTAGCCACGGTATCTTCACATTTTCTTGATAATGGCAGTCCACATAAACCAATGTTCCCAAGGAAGGAACTATTAGTAAATGTGAGGAACTGTTGGCTTTGTGGTATTCTTCCATGAAGGAGATTTTGTGAGAGATTCAAGACTGCAAGAAATGTAAGCTTTGTCAATTGCCAAGGGATGTTCCCTGATAAATTATTTCTTGAAAGATCTAATGACTCAAGCTGCCTTAGATTCTCAAACAAAGTTGATATTGGGCCAATGAAATCATTTTGTGAGAAGTTAAGCACATGGAGTAATTTGAGATTGCATATTGATTTAGGAATCTCCCCCTCAAATTTATTATTTGAAAGATCAACTGACGTCAATGCTGTGATGATCTTAACCACCTCAAGATCAAGCCCTTTCATTCTCACTGTCACTGAATCTTGATAGTAAATTCCATTTCCAACATTTAATTGGTACTTGACAACTTGGTTGTTGGAACTCGAGTCTGAACCTCCTCCTATCATCAGTTTCCAATTTAGAAAAAAATTTGGCGGAACAATACCCACAAAAGAATTGGAAGAAATGTCAAAGATCTGCAGAAATTGGAACGAGGAATTTTTAGGATGGAGAAAAGCAATGGGACCATGAAATTTGTTTGATCGCAAGATCAAAATACGCAAATTGGATAAACTGTCAAACCAAAATGGGAAGGTATCATTTAGACGATTGTTTCCAAGGTCTAAAACCTCCAATGTTTTGCAATTGGCTAATGACTTCGGTATTGGCCCTTCTAGGTGATTACTATCAAGATTGAGTGTCCTCAGACCACACTCTTTTCTAAACGTGTCGGGAACATTGCCTTGAAAAGCATTTCTTTGCAAATTCAAAATCTTGAGGGAATTGCCAATTTTACCGAGACAAGTAGGAATTTTTCCACTAAAGTTGTTCCTAGACATATCAAGGACTTCAAGGAGGTGTGCTTTACAAATTGATGAAGGAATCTCTCCGCTGACATTATTACCTGAAAGAAAAAAGAACTGAGTGAAAGTGAAGTTTATACTAGCTGGAATGATGGAGGAGAAATTGTTATTTGAATAGTCATGAAAGTAAACTTGATGTGGTAGGATTGGAAGCGACCCTTGCAATCTGTTGGAATGAAGGTCAATAATTTCTAAATTACTTGATGAAAACTCAGGCAATGGATGCTCAAAGCTCTCAAAGAAGTTGTTAGAAAGATTTAGTTGATACAAACTCCCATTTCCTACCTCCCAAATCCATGTGGGTATTTCACCATGCATTTTGTTTTTTGAGAGATCTAGATATTCCAATTGATTAAGACTTTGAAGGATGTTTGGAAATCCACTGATGTTGCATGAACGCAGATACAAACCATACATTTGAGATGAGGGGATTAGATGAGGACTATCATTGCTATTAGTGATTGACAAGCCACTGTCTGAAAGATCTAGATATGAGAAGTTTTTGAAGTTTTTAAACATATCTAGTGCTATAGTACCACTGAAGTTGTTGTGAGACAGAAAAAGATATCGTAGCTTCGTGAGTTCAAAGACTACCCTAGGAATTGTCCCTTGCAATTTGTTGTTATTCAAGGAGATCCTCTCTAGCACTGAAGATGATTCATTATGAGAGTCGGGAAGGTAACCACTAAATTGGTTGTAAGAGAGACTCAAATATCGCAATGCTGGATGAGAAAACAGAGATGACGGGATAGATCCCTCAAGTGAATTATTATACAGATAAAGACAAATGAGATGTTTGAGCCCATCTACATAGGATGAAGGAATGGTGCCGCTAAAATTGTTTGATGAAAGATCCAAATATTCAAGTTGGGTGAGGTTTGCAATTGAAGAAAGAACCATACCATTGAAGTTATTTGATGAAAGGTCCAAGTACTCAAGTTGGGTGAGGTTTGAGATTGAAGAAGGAACCATACCGCTGAAGTTATTTAATGAAAGGTCCAAGTGCTCAAGTTGGGTGAGGTTTGAGATTGAAGAAGGAACCGTACCACCAAAGTCATTTGATGAAAGGTCCAAGTACTCAAGTTGGGTGAGGTTTGTAATTGAAGAAGGTGACAAATCAGAGAAATTGCAATTCCGAAGTGATAATACCTTCAAGGATTTGAGATTGCTAAAGGAATCCAATAGTTTCTCATGGATGTCTTGGCCATCCAGGTACAAGTTTTGTAAAGCTTTGTTCTGAGGGAATTTTGAAAAATCAATGATGAGATGTGGATTGTATGAAACATCAAGTTTTTGTAGATTTGACATCAAGAAAGTACTCTGAGGAAATGCTCCATACAAACCACAACCACGAAGGGTGAGAGATGTCAAAGCAGAGGAGACACCCAAGAAATCAGGTGCAACAATGGAGGAGAGATTGTTTCCATCCAATGAGAGTTGAGACAGATCAGGAATCTGGAAAAGAGAGAGATGTATGGGTCCTTGAAGACCACAATATTGTAAGCTCAACCTTTGAAGATTGGGCATTACGATGGATATGGTTTGGGCCCACTTGCCACCGTGCTCCTCCGAGATGTTTACACCGTCAAGAAAGAGCTCTTGGAGGCTGGATAAGTTTCCGATGAGTGTTGTCAGGTTTGGATTTTTGAGCTTTAAAAGGGCTGGTTCGTAATGATTAGCAGAGAGATTCAAGGAAACAAGCTTGGTCAATCTTGATATTTCCAATGGGATTTGGCCAGTAAAACTTGAGTATGAGAGGTTCAGATGTGTCAAATTAGTGAGGCGGCCCAACTCAAAGGGTATTGGGTGAGGATAGAAGGAATTGTAAAAGAGATTGAGCTTTTGGAGGCTGCGAAGGTGGAAGAGGCTAGGGTCTATTCGACCTTTAATCCAACTACATCCCACATCAAAGCAGCTGCTGAGATCAAGTCCGATCACGTGACTTGTGCCCTCATCACAGGTGATGCCTTCCCAAGAGCAACAATCAATGGTTGGATTCCAAGAATCAAGCCTCGAAGAAGAATTATAGTGGCCACGCTCAATTAAAAGCCCATTCTTGAATTGAAGCAAGGCTAATTTCTCATGGTGAAGGCAGTTTAACAAGGAGGAACCGTTGTTACTGCCAATGAAGGAAAAGGAGAGAGAGCCTTGAGAAAGCATGAGCAGTTGCATCAAAAAGACCAAAGCAAGAAGAGAAAAGAAACAACATGGGGAGGTTTTAGTGAAAGGAATGAAGAAGTGATCCATCGCTAGTAACTCTCAATGGGTATAGGTTTCAAGCAACACTGATGAGGTGATGAGGTTTAAGGATAGCCAGTTGTGATATTTATAGAGAGGCAAAAGAAAAGACATAATAAGAAGAAGAAAAAAAAAATCAAAAGATATACCTTATAAGTGACCATCAAAGTCATGGGTCCCATCCATCGTCCATCGGTTAAATAACGTGTGGAAAGAGTGATGATAACATCTAACAACTGTCACGACTCACGATGACAACCCCTCCCTCCATTCACAATCACAACTCAATTTCTCTTTAATTTGGGCAAAAGGGCAACTGGGCAACTGGGCATTGACTGATTGTCTACTTAAAAAGTATAATTTTCCATGGATTGACCACCCACCGAGTGGACATTTGTGGTGAATATAATAAGGCTGAGCTTGTATCATGATTCATGCATGTGACTAGATTTTATTTATGTATTTAATGGTGAAAGTATGGCTAGACTTTACTCTTTCGGAGCAGAGTTTTATATTTTGGTCCCGCTCTTTTGTGCCCGTCGGGACCACCCATGCCGGACCGGTATAGCCTACTCGGTTATGAGAATTATTAGAAAATCTTGATTTTTTTAAAGTATTAAAAATATGGAAATAAAATAAAATAAAATACCATGCTTTAGAGTCAATAAAATATATTTTCCATGTAGAAAAAAAATCTTGTTGGCACCGGAAAACATTGTATATTTGTACGTGGCTAGATTTTTTTTGGGTGAGAGAATGTGGCTAGACTTTGGAGTCAATGAAATTTATTGTCCCTATGGAAAAAAAATATCGTTGTCACCAGAAAAGTCTTTTTCTTTCTTTTCTTTTGTTGACTAATGTTCACCTAACATAAGTACTTTTTTTTTTTTGTAGAGAAAACCAAACTTTTCCGCTCCACTCCCACAAGATTGCATGATGCACAGACGTGTGCTAGGGGCGGACCACCGTGTGGTGAGACTAGATGAGTCTTTGAAAGATAAGAAAGAACTGATAAAAAAAAAAAAGAAAAGAAAGCATTTTAAATCATGTAGAGATCACTTCTAAGTCTTTCTTTTGAAATTTCAAAGTCTATGTGGAATCTTCAAGTCGTTCCCTCATTTTCAAAGAAACCGTGTAAAAATCAAAGGGAGAAAATGCCTCTTTTTTCATAGGATGGGTTGCCCCTCGTCACATCTTTTGATGCGAAAATCTTATTGACAAAAAGACTCCAGCCAATTGGTTTATTGTGAGCACTAGGCAAATGAACTTTATACTCTCTTATGGAGCTTATTTGTTGCTATAACTTTCTAAATTTTAATATAATTTATAGTTACCGATCAAGAAAAAAATAAAGAAAGCTAAATATGTTTAGTTTTAATATAAAAAAAACTAGTCCCAAACAAATCATGTTTTTTTCATTAAATATCTTATTTATTTTTAAAAAAATCAGACCAAACAACTCAAACACATGACCACATCGAGTGAAATTGGTGCCTTGGAACAGTTGGTCTAGCCTAATCCTTCTAATGCTAATTAAAAATGGCTCAATTTCCTAAATTAATGAAAAATCTAGATTAAATTAGTAATAACCTAACAAACTTCCAATAGTTTTGACCATTAAAAAACTTTATTTTCATATACTACAATATCATAGTTAAATCTCTACTTCTAGTTTTAAATCATGGATCCTTTAAAGGAAGATTCCATGTATCCAAAGGCCCAAAACCATGTCCATGGGACCATTTGGATATGTGTAGAACAATATATTATAGGTTTAAATACTAACAGAGTAAAATAATTTAGATTACAATAATGTAATAATAAAGTGTTATACTATTTAATGTTTAGAGAATCTTAAAGAACACAACAAATTTTAAACTAAGTCGTGGCAAATAATGATAATTAAAATATACACTGAAAAGAATTTCAAAATAACAATAACAAAAGTTCTTGGTATTAGATCAATCATTTAGTAATATGTTGTTTATGTGTGCATTTTCTTGAGTTGTCAGAAAAACAAGTTTTTAAGAATATATTTAATTCCTACTTTATTATTTTCTTAAGCTTCTTTGGTGGATATCCAAAAATGTTATTCTAGTAGTAAAAAATCATTCAATTGGCTAGATTGATGAATAAATCATGATTTCACCATTTCAAAATTGAGTTCAATATCTTACTTTTATTTTTATAATTATTATGTTACTATCCAGTTCCATTTTTAAAACATAGATTCCATACAACTAAAATAGTGTCAAAGTTCCTCCATCTCTTGTAGAGATGTAAATGGGTCCCCGATTCTCCAATTACCCAGATATTCCGAACCATTAAAAACTGGGTATGGGTCTTTATTTATGCCCTGATAAATAAATAGGTCCGGATCCACCTTGGTTTTGATTCGTGGACCCAAGACCCTACATATTACCTCATTTTTCGAGATGCTCTCCTAAAAACCATATTTTTTTAATATCACTCTCTACTTAGACCCGGACCTGAATCCGAACCCATCCCATATATAATTTTGGTTCCGATTCCAGAGCCAAGAAACTGGTTCCGGAACGGTTCCGGGTTCGGATCCAGTTCCATCTTTTTCTTAATGGTTTTGGTTTCGGGTCCACCATGGAATTTCAAAGTCTATGTGGAATTTTCAAACCTTTCCCTCATTTTCAAAGAAATCGTGTATAAATCAAAGAGAAAAAGAGCCTCTTTTTCATAGGATGGGTTGTCACTCGTCACATCTTTTGATGCAGAAGGACAAAGAGACTACAAACAAATTAACGGTTTTTTGTAGGCACAAGACAAATGAACTTTATACTCTCTTGTGGAGCTTATTTGTTGTTACTTTCTAAGTTTTAATATAATTTTATAGTTACCGATCAATAAAAAAATAAAGAAAGCTTAATATGTTTAGATTTAATACAAAAAAATTATTCCCAAACAAAAAAAGTTTTCTTCATTAAATATCTTATTTATTTTATGAGAAATCAGACCAAACAGGTCAAACACATGACCACATCAAGTGAAATTGGTGCCTTGGAACAGTTGCTCTACCCTATACCCTAATCCTTCTAGTGCTAATTTGAATATAACTCTCTTCATCTCTAAGAACTTTCTCAACTTAATGGAGATCTTGTGTGCCTTTTGAGTTCAGTCAAGTCAGTAGAAAAAAAAAAGAAAAATATACTTTAAACTATTAATTGACCATCAAAATCATAGGTCCACCGAAGATGGGCCCGACAATTAAATAACGCGTGGAAATTGGAGAGAGAGAGAGTTTGAATATAACCCTATTCATCTCTAAGAACTTTCTCAACTTAATAGAGATCTTGTGTGCCTTTTGAGTTCAGTCAAGTCAGTAGGAAAAAAAAAACAGCAAAAGATACTTTAAACTATTAATTGACCATCAAAATCGTAGGTCCACCGAAGATGGGCCCGACGATTAAATAACGTGTGGAAATTGGAGAGAGAGAGAGAGAGAGAGAGAGAGAGAGAGAGAGAGTTTGAATATAACTCTCTTCATCTCTAAGAACTTTCCCAACTTAATAGAGATCTTGTGTGCCTTTTGAGATCAGTCAAGTCAGTAGTAAAAAAAAAAAAAGAAGCAAAAGATACATAAACTATTAATTGACCATCAAAATCATAGGTCCACCGAAGATGGGCCCGACGATTAAATAACGCATGGAAATTGGAGAGAGAGAGAGAGTTTGAATATAACTCTCTTCATCTCTAAGAACTTTTTCAACTTAATAGAGATCTTGTGTGCCTTTTGAGATCAGTCAAGTCAGCAGTAAAAAAAAAAGCAAAAGATACTTTAAACTATTAATTGACCATCAAAATCATAGGTCCACCGAAGATGGGCCCGACGATTAAATAACGCGTGGAAATTGGAGAGAGAGAGAGAGTTTGAATATAACTCTCTTCATCTCTAAGAACTTTCCCAACTTAATAGAGATCTTGTGTGCCTTTTGAGATCAGTCAAGTCAGTAGTAAAAAAAAAAAAGAAGCAAAAGATACTTTAAACTATTAATTGACCATCAAAATCATAGGTCCACCGAAGATGGGCCCGACGATTAAATAACGCGTGGAAATTGGAGAGAGAGAGAGAGAGAGAGAGTATGAATATAACTCTCTTCATCTCCAAGAACTTTCTCAACTTAATAGAGATTTTGTGTGTCTTTTGAGATCAGTCAAGTCGGTAGTAAATAAAAAAAAAAAAAAAAGCAAAAGATACTTTAAACTATTAATTGACCATCAAAATCATAGGTCCACCGAAGATGGGCCCGACGATTAAATAACGCGTGGAAATTGGAGAGAGAGAGAGAGTTTGAATATAACTCTCTTCATCTCTAAGAACTTTCTCAACTTAATAGGGATCTTGTGTGCCTTTTGAGATCAGTCAACTCAGTAATAAAAAAAAGGGCAAAAGATACTTTAAACTATTAATTGACCATCAAAATCATAGGTCCACCGAAGATGGGCCCGACGATTAAATAATGCGTGGAAATTGGAGGGAGAGAGAGAGAGAGAGAGAGAGAGAATTGGAGGGAGAGAGAGAGAGAGAGAGAGAGAGAGAGAGAGAATCAAACCATTGTGACGATGACACTGTCTAGTCCTAGGCCCTACTGGCATATGGGAATAATGGCCAACCGAATGGATTTTTGAGTCTTTGGAGACTCTTCTTTTATGAAATCTATATTCTACTTTACCACTTATCGTTACTGCAAAGTTAGGGCAATACACTCATGTGGGTAAGTGGTGTTGGTATACCTCAGGACATATTTCTTTACTAAAATTCAGAGAATATTAGAATAATTTCATTCTTTATTTATTTATTTTTTTGGTAGAATTCTTAGGTGTTAAATTAAAAAGGAGAATTCAAGTGTTTTGCATGTCTGAAAACTCAGAAGTTCTCTAGATCAAAATATTCTAAATTAAGAAACAAGCCCTCGATCCCTGGGCGCTCAAGTTAAAATAATCACACCTGACCAGCAATCCGACATATCTAGAAGAAGAAGAAGAAGAAGAAGAAGAAATAGAAAAGAAAAAGGTCATTTTTGCAAAATATTGAAATTTCACAATTTTCATTTATACAGTTTTGACCTTTACCCTGAGAAATAATTTTTCACATAGAAAACAACTCATGTTTCTTCTTTTTACTGGGAAAAGCATCGCACCAAATGACACTAAAATAGCATGCATGATTTTCCATAGAGTTTGTCTTTTATATTTTCTTTGTGCATTCAAATACAAGAAATATAAATGCCACAGCTCATCAGTTTAACCTCGGACGTAGATGTGCTATTTTGTGGATCCGGTCTTCTCAATTCTCGTTGCTACCTGACCAATTTACTGCCATGTTTTTTGAAAAATTGTAGGTTCTTCTCTCTCTCTCTCTCTCTCTCTCTCTCTCTCTCTCTCTCAGCCTCTTCAAATAATTTTTTTAGATTTCTTTCTTCACTTATTGTATATAACTAATACTTATTAACATCTCTCAGCCTCTTCAAATAATTTTTTTAGATTTCTTTCTTCACTTATTGTATATAACTAATACTAATTTGTTAATATGAAAGAAGATCCAAAATGGTTGCTCAAGTCGCCTGAGAAATCTTCCCACCCACCCACCCACCCACTCCCAAAAAAAAAGAAAAAATGTTTCTTGTGAAAAGTCTCCAATTGTTTATTAGTTTATATTTATAAACATTAATGTGGATTTGAAAACAGCGAGCTTATCTGATGATTTGGCTTAGGATAAACGGAATGGGAAAATAGAATTCATATAGCCGGCCCAATATAGTTGGGAGAAGGCTTTGACGATGATCCATCAAGTTTACAAAGCATGTATTTTAGCCTTACTATGAAACTTGCTTTAGATTGGGAATTAACTCAACTTAAATTCAAATTTTCACAAACAAGTAAATTTAAAATAGTATAATGTTAATTGTAGTGGAGCCCATATGTAATTGTGTGAGGCCACCTTAATGAGCAAATTAAGTCTTACAATTTTGCCCGATGCGTAAAACTTTTGGCCATGACAATAACCAATTCTTCATTGGTTTGGTGGTTCAGTGAAACTTAAAAGGTATTGGAATTTCATTTTCACTTCAATTTACATTTGAAACACTCGAAGGACTGTTTCTTTCCGTAAGATACGTAGGAATGAACATAGAGAAATTCAATGTGAAATGAATTCTCTCAAAGGAATTATTAAAGGGGTGAGGTGTGAAGGATATAAGGTGGAAATATAGATATGACCTTTGCTTTTCTATGTATTGAATTACTAGGGTGATGACTGTGTATTCATTTCTCATCATGTGTATTTATTTCTTATCCTTTCTTAATTCTATTTGCATGAAAAGAAAGGTTATTTGATGCTTACTTCTTTTTGGCCATTCACCTTTAATCTTCATTTTTTAACCACTAACGGCATGAAATCTATGTAATAAATTCCTATGTATTCTAATGCACTCAGTCCCTAGAGCCAATTCGAACACATGAACATCAAAATTAATTCACTTGTTATTATTTATTATTTTAAAATATAAATTATGTATTTTCCCTTGCATGTCAGGAAGACTTTAACCCTCCTCCGTCTTCCATTCATACTTTAACAATCATATGCTATATGTTTTATCGTCATCCATTAAAAAAACGCAAAATAGTCATAAAAGGAAGGACAAACGCATCTAAAGCCCAAAATGTCGAACTCCACTCATGTCAAAATTGGGAAAGGGCACCGCTATTGGCACACAAATTTTTACTTTTCAAACACAAGGAATTTGTCTTTTTTTTTTTTATTACATTCTTACCCATTTATGAAATGACCAAAATATTCATTATCCCACAAAAATTCAAAACATATTCTCTTTTCACACACACGAGCTCATCTTCTTTCCTAAAAGATTCTCTCACCCATCTCACTCTCCACTTCCTCCATCTTCCTTGGGCAAGTCATCTTCCTCTATTTTCTTCTCTTGGGTAACTCATCTTACTCCACCTCCTTCGTCTTTCGTTCTTCTTGTACTTAATCTTTTTTCATTCAATCTCTAAAGCTTTCTAGTGCAATGAAGGAAGAAAACAACAATCAAATGGTGCCTTTAAATTAGAGCAGCAGTGGAAATGTTCGTTTCTTTTATTTTATTTTATTTTTTTTTGTATTTTGGCCTCTTTTGTTAATTTTTTCTCTCCTGAGACAAGTTGCAGGGTCCCTAAAATGTATGGTCTTTCAGGCTCGAACATATGCAATATGTTCGGATGTATAGTTCCAAACATAATGCATCTGTTCGGACGTATAGTTCCGAACATTATACAAAAGTATACTATTCAGACACTCAGGTCCGAACAGTATACATATGTTCGAACATTCAGGTTTGAACACTTTCAATCTGTTCGGCCACTCAGAGACCGAACAATCATGATTTCTAGGTTAAAAACCTTTGTGATGATGGATAAAATGCAACCCAAATGCATGAAAAAACACTAATATTGTTTGTAAAAACTTACATTGAATAAGAATCTATCCCCATAATAAGTTTTCATGGAAAAAAAGATAATCTAGGATGGAAAAAATGGTAAAGAAGAGATAGGGATGAGGATGTGTGTGGGAAGAAAGAGGGAAAGGGAGGGATGGGTTGATTGGGAAATTTTGGTGTGTGGAAAGAACTAATGTAATTTTTAAATTATAGTGATTTGTGTAGAGAGAATTTGTGTGCGAAAAGTAAAAATCTGTGTGCCAGTAGATTTCCCTTGGGAAATCCATACCCACCCCAAACCCCAAGAGAGGGAAAAATAAAACACACTACTAGTACTACTAAATCTGCCCTCAATGTGGCAGTTGCCAGCAGCTAGAATAGGCAGGTTGGCTACTTGACTATGGCAAAGAAAAAATCACCATGGGTGAGATATTGTTTTTAAATCTTTTGCAGCTCAAAATCATTACCAATGCTTCTTGGAGCAGAAAATAAGGAAAAGGAACAATCCCACTAAGGGCCTATATGGATCTTCCTAAACTGAGTGCAACAACTGGGGTCAAATCTAAACGAGGGTGTCACATGAATTTGAATAATCTGAATTTCCTCAAGTGACAGTTGTTTTGTTCTATGCCATAACCAATTACAAGTACACATAGATACAAGTAAATAGATTTACAGGTAGAGAGAATGCTAAACAACCAAGTTCCAAGGAACCAAAGAGGGCTTTATTTGCGTCTCTAATATTCATACCACCAAGAAGTAAAGAGAATGGATCAACTCCCCCTCTACTTTTTAAGTATACAAATGCATTGGTTGCAATATTGTGTCTATCCAAAAACATTTAACAATAAAAACAAAACCAAAAGAATCTCGCATTTGGTTGCACAGACCATTGGCTAAAATCACATGCAAAAAGTACTCTATGTAGCTTGTTCCATAGAAGTAAAAATGGCAAATGAAAAATTGCTTACAATGGCATCGTGCTAAACTGTTTCTTAAATTTCTGAGGCTAAAATCAGTACATGGGTGATAGTATGCACCATATGTTCATCTCTTCATATTTGGATGAGCCACATGAATAACCAGGACTTGGCATCCACAAATAGTCAGTAGGCAGCCCACACATCTATGCTCAACCAGTTTGTAGTTCACTTTTCAAATCAAAATGGACAAAATGCTCTTTACACCCCCTCTTTGTGGAATCTTAAGTTGGTACACTGATGGCGCTTCTTACCTGATAACATCCATAAGGTGGCGGTGCCAATCAATCTGAGTCAATATCCGCCATTTTTATCAGTACGATTGTTGAATAGGTTAGTATGCAAGGTCCTAAGGATGGGGGAGTGAATTTGGATGGTGTGATATCTTCGACAAGATAAATAATCTTTTTCCTGAAATGGAAAGCCTCATGTCAGCTAGTGCACAAGGTATGGCCGAGTAACTCGCAGGGGTTAGAGTCAATGGGATTCACTCAGTCAGCGGCCTACAGTTGTGCATAAAGGATTTCATTCCATGTGTCCGGAATACCAGGTTGTAAGCAATCCTGCACACCATCTGAGGCTTTGAGACTATACCGGGATATGTGTCCCTCTTCCCTCAGCCGTGAAAGGGCAGTTATGTCTAAAAGCCTAACCCCAGTACCCTTGACAGCACCTGCCACAACTGAATCAATCAGATTCATCTTGTGAAACCTTGTCCCCTCCAGCCAATGGAGTGGTGTTATCGCACTTTCCTCCAGTGTTCCAATCCCCATTTGAAAAATGCCTGGGTGATATGGTCCTGAAAAAGGCCTTGAGCTGTGGGTGGTGTGGAAGCTGTGAATCTAACCACTTGATAACACTATAAACGGCGAAGTTTTTGGCATTTCCTATCTGAGCAAGCTTTCTGTCCCTGATGGGCTCACCACCTACATACATCACCCACCAATTCGCATTAAGCTTGCCTCTGCTACAATGGTGCCCCGTATTGAGAACCAAAACATTGAATCTGTGGAGATAGCGCTGCAAGAAGGCCGGAGGACGATCCAGGTGCATTGCATAATCAGTAGCTGGGTCAGTGATGTTTAGAGGCTCTAAGTAACAGAGGCTTGCGGACCAGTAATAGAGAATGGTAGTGTTGGTTGTTGGGAATCGATAAACCCACCCATCAGGTCGTTTAGCACCCGCAGCTTTGACGAGACCATACTCACTTCCAACATCTTCCACTTCTGGGCTGTCTTTCCCACCTGTGACCATACACACCAATGACTGGAACTGCTGCCTACCCAAGGAATCCCCTACAAGAGCCAGAGTCTTGTGCTGCATCCTGGAAAGAATTATCCACGTTGGTGCGGCAGAATGATATAAAACCTGACTAATATAAATTAAGGCCAGCCCAGCTAACAAGAAGGGAAATGAGAGGTGGGGGAAGCAAAAATGAACCCATCCACCTGAGCATGGGAGAGGAAGTTTTAAACCCTCCACAAAAGGAAACTGATCAGTTTTCTGCAACCCACTTTTCCAGATTGGAAGATAGGATACATACACTCTTCGGCCTTTTTTATTTACATCTGCATGCAGTTTCAGGTGTCTATTTACAAGCCATATTAAAGAGCTGGGAAAAAGAATCTTTCAACCTGAATTTTTTTGAAACACTCTCCATTAATGGTGGAACCATCACATCAATGGCTGGATCACCAAGCATAAAGAATAAAAGGGGCAGCAAATTATATCCGCTCTGGTATAGGACCCCAAAATTCCTCACCTTGGCAAACATTTATCAATGTACAAAGTTGGACTTCAATAATCCAAATGAGAGATCAAACCAACGTAAAGAGGAAAAGAAACAAAGAAATAATGCCTTTTCAAGAACATAAAACCATCAAAATCAGGCATCTCGCAATTTTCTGGTTGCCATCGGAAGCCTTCATAGGAGAAATATGTACATTGGGTCAATCTACAAGACCATGGCCCTGACAACCACTACTTACAATCAAAATCAGAATATAATGGTCGTCTGCTGTCTACAACCCATTGGCCCTTGGCATAGTCACACCCTGTCAGAATGATTCATAAACCTTTAAATGTAAATTGTGAATAAACAACAGTAGGATGTAAAATGCTTCATCTGGACATAAGGGAACTGGACATTTGAATCTAATACAGTAAAATATATCTTATATTTTCCAAATATTCTCAACTCCACAGTGTCGTAAATTCTCTCCTTGTGCAATCACGTGTGGGGATGGCTGCATAGATATGAACATAATATCTTGGTTTTCTATTTTATTCTTGAGAAACTATAAGCCAAACAAGTCACTGAAGTAGATAAACATGATCTGTCAAAATGGAACAAATGGCACCAACATACTCATTGTTGAGTGGTATTGGCACCTTCAATCCACAGACATGGCCAGGGATCTATCCCTGGGCCTTCCAGTTTAAATTAATATAGAACAAAACCTGGAATACATGGCAAGTTGGTAGGCCAGTTGGTCCCATCATACAGAGGGTCAGCAGATTAGGTATCCACCAAGTATCAGCCCTTTCGCTCACCATTAAAGGTGAGAAAAACAGACACTCTACAAACAAACCAATATAAGAACAAGAAAATGGTTTGTGATCACTGCCTGTGATTAGAAGGCTAGCAATATTCACCAGTGCTGATTATTAGCAGATACCTAATCCACCAATTAATCGTTTTAAATGTAGGAACCAGTGATCCCCACCAACTAGCCATGTGTCCTCTTTTTGATAGATTTATCGGTTTGTGTACAAATATGGTGCTATGTTTGGACTGCTTTACCCTTTCTTCTCATTTTTACAGTACCTTTACCCTGCCTGAAAAGAATAGAGGGGCAGGGAGAAGATTGAAGATAAAATAGCATAAAGAAGCAGTAAGCTAGTCATCTTTGGAAGTTAATTGGCAAAAGGAAGATAGGGCAGGACAAGGGTGTAAGATGAACAAAATACTACTAATCCAAAGCATCAAACCATTCGTGTTCTGAGGTTGATTTGCAGATAAAGGCGTGCACACGCATGCATACATGAAAAATAAATCAAAAGGTTTCAAAGAAACAACAGCGAAAACCAAACAGGGGAAAACATTTTACCTTTCTCCAGAGAAGGTGGTGTCAAGCCAACATCTCTCTTTTCAGGGGACCTTGCACTCTCAAAACCCATAGGTACAGCACCACAATTTTTTGCTTCATCATTTCTTGTTTCTACATTAGGTTCATTTAAATGTTCTTTAGTGTTTCTCTCACCTTGTTCAGCTTTTGTTTCTTTTTCTACAGCCTTGATTTTGACATCTTCTTCATTGTCAGTCTCATGATCTAGAGTTTGAACACCATAAACAACAACTGCATTCAAAAGGAAAAAAGATAAGCAAATAGTGTGACATCATTGAAATTTAAAACAACCATATTAACATATGAAATACAAGACAAACCTGGAGAAAGGATCTCCAGCTGATTCCGAGGTGAAAGAGCAGTAAAAAGTGGGGTTTTCTCCCATTGCCAAAGAAGGATGGTTGTGCAAATCAGAGCAGTTAGAGTAAGTGATTGCCTTTTACATCTCAACCCGTTGTAACCTATTCCACCTTTCATTCCCACAAGCTCAAAAAATGTGCTCTCCTTCTGAACTTATTAACCTGAACTCAAGTTCGGCTGAGTGTCATCCTAGATGACACATTTTTATTCATTTCTCTGGAAGAGAAAAGAAGACATGCATTACATTTTAAAAAAGAAAAGCACTGCTTTGTCTTAAAAACAAAAGCAAGATAAAGTAATCCATGTACAAATGTATGCCCAACTCTGTTCTGCAACTTTATAGTTGTTCAAAATAGCAGATTTCCTATTGAGGTTGTCAAACACGACCCCCTAAAACCTCCTCACTGAAACCAAAAATTGTTAGACTGTTCAACAAAATAAACACAGTTGGAGATGCATCATCCGTTCAACTGACCATAGACTTACATATGGGAACAGATGCATTAGAACAATACTGATACGATAAAACACGCACACACACAAATAGATGATTTATAAAGGATTTTTAGGTACTTTTTTATAATAAAATAAAACTTAATGGTTGGGGAACTGGAATGAAAGCAGGCTTATTTGTGATTCACATTTTTATCAGTAAAATTATAGCTCTCAATTTTGGGATCTAAAAATCAGCATTCCTATTTTCCTTGGACATGGTTTTTATTACCTACTAGGGCGCAGTGAGTCATCAAGCCTCATTTGAGATGAAGTGTGACTCTGGGAAGGTTGACTCAGATTAGTGGTGACCTAGTTAATCACCAATACTGTGGTTTAATCAGAATCATTATGCAAACAATGCCCACAAATATTACTTTGATATTTTAGCATAAAAAATATATTACTTTGATAAATTAAATAATCTTACCATATAACAAGGAAGAAAAAAAAATGAAGGATGCTTTTGCTGTCTATGGGCTTTTCCACCAACCTGCAATTAATATCTTTAAATCCAATCTTGCCTGAAAATAAAATTTAATCATCAACATTATTGCAAACTGTGCTGGTATCTTCTTAGTGTAAATGGACACAGTTTTCAGTGTGTTTATGTGGTTTAACACCTCATGCATTTCTTTATCAATAGACTTTAACATCCATTTTCTCTCGCTGAAATCACAAATACAAAAACAAGACATTACAATTGGCGAAGATGGTGGAATTAACTTGTATCACACTACCAACTCACAAACATAAATAATTATAAAAAATACAAAACAAAAAAAAAAAAAAAAGAAAAAAAAAAGAAGCAATGAATATAAGCGATGCAAACAGGAAATCATCAACTTCAAGAAATGAAGAAGTAACAATGAACTAGGTTCCTCTTGCTTCTTTCATTGATTTATATCTCTTTGTAGTTTCAACATTTTGGTTCCAGTACAAAGGCAAAGAGGTACCAATAAGAAAATTGGTAAGGATTAAGGACCAATGCTATCAGCATTAAAAGGAAACATAAACAAAATAAAAGGAATAAACTCCAAAGCATGCCTTCAACTCCTAATCAATAATAGACAGAAGACTTAACAATCCTAATTCAAACCTCCATAAATCATTTTAAATGGTATATTAAATATAACAAAAACAACTATTTTTCTACTTGTCTTGGCACCTCCAGTGCCTATGAGGTTAAGATCAAGATGGGAACTTGGGCTTAAAATCAACATTTTATTTCAGCTATTTCCTTCTAATTCCATAGGCCAAAGGTACAATACCTTTACAACTACTTCAGATTCCATAGATCATTCATCTTTCTCTACAATCATAAAATTGCCAAAACTACAATCTGATCATGGACAATCACCCTTGAAAATACACTTCCATTGTTTCCTTTATTCAAGCTTTGTACTCAAACCAGAAAATTAGGGTTGTTTCCGGTCTGGGCTTCTGAAAAAATACGCCTGAAGGTTTCTTTTACCCATCTACCCCAAGAACCATACCAACGTATTTGATCAACGCAAACAAGGACATGAAAATACAAAAACAGAAATCATAACAAACCAAATTGTAGAATTTTGCAACTTATTATACATGTGCATATCCCATGTAGTTACTTGCTTAACCATCCTAGCTCAGACCTACCTTAATCAACTTACATTGTCTGCTAATAAAGAAAATATATATGAAAGAAACAAAAGTAGTTTTTGAGAAAGCCATTACTTCTACGTGGGCCATTACTTCTACGTGGGGCCCAGTTGGGCTTTTCATCTTGGGGCTTCATTGGATATTTGCAGTATGCATCAAAATCCAAACTTTAACTACTTCCTTCTAATTCCATAGGGCCTGTCTGGATAGCCAAAAAATAGAGTAGAGTGAAGTTAAATGGATGCTAACCGTCTACGCTAACAGTCTAAATTTTCGACTCTATCCTGTTTGGATGTATCTGCCCAATAGATGAAGTAATGTTGTGAGCCACATGTACTCCATTTTACTTTAATTCAAAATACTTCAATTTTTTTGAGTAAAAGTGGATTCTACTCCAAACCTTAACTTCAAAATAAACATCAAAATGGAGTAAAGTGACATACTCTAGTGTAATTTCAACCTACTTCTCTCCACTCCACTTCACATGTGAAATCTACTTCATTTTACTCCACTCTTCATTTATCCAAACATGCCCTAAGCTACAAATCGTTCACAATTACCTCAGATTCCGCAGAATTTATTCCCGAAATCTGGTTCCATGCTTCCTTTCACCACCATGAATCGGTTTCAGACAACAAAATTAGGAATCTCCCGCTTCTGGAGTCTGTTCTAAAAACACCCCAAAAGCATTTTTTTTTCTCTCAAATGACTGTCCAATACAATTACAGAAACAACCCCAATTTAAAGTATTGCATGATCAAAAATCCAAAATGCAAAAGAACCCATTAAAGCAATAGGCAAGAAAACGCAATCAGAACTAATTCAAGAACCGAAGCAATGCATTAGATCATTGCGAATATGTCTTAGAAAAGAGTAAAAATAGAAATCACCAACTAACTCAAATTTTAGAACCTTTACAAAGAAATGATGTGATGAAGATATCTTTGCCGTGGTTTCTTTTTGCAAGAGATGTATGGAGCGGGTGTTCGGACCAAGATACCGTCTTTGTTGCAGTGTTTTATTAAAGAATCAGAAGGGATGTTGTGGACGGTTCCACGAATGACGGGATTTGGAGTGTGGGTCTAGGAAGAGGAAAGAGCAGTCGGTGGTTGGTTTTTAAATTTATGAAGAAACAAAATTCTTATAAATTTGGGATTTTTAGGAAAAAAACTGAGTTTAAACTCTGAAAAATGAGAGTTAAGAAGTTTTAGGAATCATAAAAAAAAAAATTGGAAAAAAATACTTTTATCACCTGTTTTTTGAAAGAATCTCTGACTACAAATTGTGATTTTGAGAATCGAAAAAATCGATCTCATGGCCGTTTTTTAAGCCTTCGGCATTTGAAATCGCCCCCTTCCTTTTTAGAAAATTTGAATTTCGGCCATTTGAAGAGTCTCATTTAGCTTTTAAGATTCTTAAACTTTCAATTGTCTTACATTTGTAAATCCTCCATCGAAGGTTGAGGATAAAGGAATTCCACCTAGAGGATAATATTTGGGAAATTTACAAATTCCCTGTGAATGCTTTGAATTCTTAAAAAATGAGAGATTTTGAAAAAAAATATATAAACTTTTTACTCATTTTAAAAAAATACACATCGTGCAACTAATGAGATTTGGATGTGATCTAGGAGGAGGGAAAAGTGGTCACATATTAGTATTTTATATTTAAAAAATAAAAATATATTTTATAATCCCCTCCTTTTGGCCTCATTATTAAGAAGTCCTAGTAATGTTGTGAATCATTTCTTAGTTTCTGACCTTTGTAGAATTGTTAAAGGGTGGTATTTTTTTATTGAAATCTTATTTGAAAATTTAAAAAATAATGATTTTGATATGTAATATTCTATTATAGTTTGATAGGATAGTTAGGAATGGTGATTCACAACCTCATCCACAAGCTGACCTAGTCTTTTTAAAATTTGAGATTGCCTTTTTATTTTATGTTATTGCAGTATTTTAAAGAAGTTAGATTAACGTTAAGGATAGTCGCATAACTGAGAGGATTATGAATGTGGGTCTACTGAGGGCCTATTTGTTTTCATGATGGCTGGAATAAAATAAAATTAATGGTTAAGTAAAGAGATAAAGAAAGACGATAGAGTCGAGGATAAAATCACAAAATTACAAAAAGTTACTCATCTGCTTTTTGTCATTTGATGCTTTTAAGAATAACTTTTTTTGTCATTTTATATATTTTCTCATCATTTTCTATTTATTTGATTCTTAATTTTATTTATTCCAACCCTCAAGCAAATAAATAAGCAGGAATGAAAAGTGATCAGCCATTTATTTCTTCGCTTTTGGCATTTTGTAAATTTCTTAAAGTGTAGTCCTTTTATCATAGTTGATTTTAAAATTTACTAACCTTATTTCTTCTGAGTTTTAAAATCATGATTTCTAATGTTAGATAATAGTTTGATATGGCAATTGGAAATGGTAATTACTAACCTCATCTTCCAACCCAACCTAGAAATTTAGGTTTTGAGAGCAGGGATTTTTTTTTAATGCCATGGTATTTTAAAGAAGAGAGAGGAATGTTAAGGATAGTTGTGCGGCACATTGGATTTTGAATGTAGGTCCGGGATCTAAAGGATGGAAAATTGGTCTGCTGTTAGAAATATATATTCAGAAGAAAGAAAAATTATTCTATAATCCCCGCTTCTTGGCCTAATTATTTAGAGGACCTTGTGATATTGTTTGTAAATATGTGACAGTGCAATCCTCCTTATCAAATATTATTGTAAAATCTTCTAATCTTTATTTTTCGAGTTTTAAAAATCATGTTTTCTAATTGGAATGTACATAATAGTTTGATAAGACAATATTTGGGGATGATGATTTAATTGACATTTACCTGATTAATAGAGTTGTATTAATAGGTTGAATAAATTCAAACCAAACCTTTGACCTAGCTAGTATTTTGGCCATAAATGTCAACTCAAACTCAACAAAAAGATAGTAGGGTCAATCAAATTAACTTTTAATAACCATGTCATGTCTTAGTTATACTGACAGATCGAAGCAGTAATTGCCATCCTTAATTAGACTTCAAATTGTTGTATGACAACTAAAATTAGAAAATATTATTTTAAATTGAGAAAAAACTAAAAATAGATAAAAGGATTAAACTTGTTTTTAACCATAGAATCTGTTAAAAGCCTTAACCAACCAAGACTATATTTTGTCAAACAGAAAAATTAGGTGTCTAAAAATAATTTTTCAATACTATTTGGACATTTAGATATATAGTTCAAAATGCAAAGATTTTATAAGATAAATGTCTCTTATATGAATTGGGTGGAATTTAGAAAAAGGGAACCAGGGAGCTGGATCTAATCTTGACATCATTGTTTCTTTTGGTTTAGTCAAGTTTTGTATGTAATGTCAATCAGTCTCTCTCTCTCTCTCTCTCTCTCTCTCTCTCTCTCTCTCTCTCGCTATATATATATATATGTATCTGGAAGTGGTTTCCCCTTTTGTATAGTTTGGGTCAATATATCATCCTCTTTAAGGAAAAAGGAAAAAAGAAAAGAAAAAGGAATTGAGTGAAATTAGAAAAGAGAAGCAGGGAGCTAGATCTTAAGGCATGTTTGTGTGGCTACCTTGCCGGAGAAAAGTGGGGTTTCTTTTTGTGAAATTTTTTTTTTTTTTTACTATTGGATGCAAAGGCATTTCCTCAAGGTAAAAGCATTAAAAATGGATTTTTTCTGTACGGTCACCTAAATTCATTTATAACTCCCCTTTGTTATCAAAGTAGGCAAGTTTACCTATACGTTCTTTGTACCGTCCATATCTCTGCACAGGCCAAAAGTCGCCTTTTCCTTTGCGATATCACAACAAATTTTACGATATCGCAATTTATATTGTGATATCGCAACTCAAAAAATCCTTTTTCATCCTTTTATCCCTCAATGCTTCGACTTTTCCTCAATTTCACCTGCTACAACTCTCTCCCTCAGCCTATTTCACTCTCCTCCTCCCTCGCCAACTTATTTGTAAATACGCAAGACCCCCAGCGTCCGTTCGACGTCGACATTATTTAAATAAAATAATAGTGAGAACACCCCTCCCCCCCATCCAAAAAAAAAAAAGCATTCCGAGTTTGTGGAACAATAGAGCATGGTACAATTGTAAGACCTTAACCGTTCATCTAATGAAAATTATAGTCTGATGGATAACTCCTAAAGAATCTAAATCATTTAATCATTTGCTTACTTATATATAACATTAAAAAAATATCATTAGCAGATTAAGATAATAATCGAAAATGAGGTATGTAATGTTAAAATAATAGGAAAAGGTTAACAAAAATTATGGACATTCCGAGTTTGTACTAGGACCCACCATAGGACGGGATCAACAAGACATCCCGCATTATTTTTTGTAGTTAGACGTCCAGTCCAAAACTTGAAATGGTAATTCATGATGTGAGAGCAACATGATTTTTTTAATATATCAACAACTGGATGTTTAAACGTAATTGGAATTCGGTAGACTGTCAAAAGACGTAAGGCTAAATGCCCACATTTTCAACGTGGATGTTCATAAAAAAGTGAGGCTCTACAAGTCTCCCATCAGGTCACTACTAATATTTATACAAAATATTTTAAATGTTTCTACATGTGGGATCCCTTGTACCCTAACTACCTTCAAAAGACACAAAAGAAGAAAAAAATAACACAATAAATGAGAGGGAGCATGGAAAAACTATATGGTAAAGTTCATTTTCTAATTGAAAAAGTCATTGTAAAAACAAAAAATGAAAAAATATGTTGGCAAGGATCCATCATAAGAAGCCAGAACATTCAGCATTCTCTGGTAGCATGGAAAAACTATAACCCCTACAAACCAAATGATGCAATGACATCATTGCACTTGGGAAGATCTGAAGGACTTTTCAAACCTCTAAATGAGATTTTTTAAAACTCGACTCCGGTTCTCCTCAATGTCTCCCACAGGCTCCCCATGAGTGGGATTTGTGGAACTCTACCGTGGGAAGTACTATTGGTAATTTGGATTGTTCAAAATGCATGTCATCTCCACTTGATGAAATACTTGCAAATTTTACTTCAATAGAAGTTGGTCCGGTTGCAAGGTTGAGCACATAATTGATAATGTGATCAATATACATGAGTAATAGCTCGTAAGATTGTGCCGATCATGTTATACATAATGTGTTCAATCTTTTGCCAAGATTTATTCCTATTGAAGTAAAATTTTAAGATACTTCATCTGTGTTCATCCATTGACTTTATATATAATTTGAAGTCTTCAGGAAGTATAACTCTTTGTGGCAAAGGCGAAAATATTTGCGTAGCTTCCCAATCACAGGAGGAATACACTTGATTATGCAGCCCACGTTGGATTCTTCAACATCTTGACCCTATGTCGGGTATTCCTAGGTTGTGTGCTAGAGAGGAAGAGATATGTAAAGTTTCCTAATCACCAGATGGGCCTATATCGAATTGTTTCACATCCTGGTTCTTCATCCATGAAAATAGTTAAATTCCTTTCATGAAATATCTATTAGATAGTTGCGACTTGTGATAAACTTGTTTTCCTGATCCAGTAAATCAATAACATGATGTTAAATGGATACATTGACGGAGGTATGGCTTGGAAACATCTGGATCCCACCATTATCCAACCATAACTTTTGAAAAGAAAGTGGGCCCCACAAGATTTTAGTCACCATTTCAATGCAAGATGAAGTGGCGCCATCCTGCATTCACTTCATGGAGGCAAACGTTTCATCATGCCGCACAAAAATCTATTGCAAATAATACATAGTGCATGTGATCTGATGCATGATAAGGTGCATATGCCTGGTCGCCTGCAAAAGCTAACCGTTCTCTTGGGAAGTCTCAACCGTGATGCTACCCTTCACTTATTATACCTATCTATCTATCCATGAAATACATTATAATTTGTACAACTTTCATCTTTGAGGTACCTTTCATTTTCTCTAGCTAAAATAACATTATATGATTAAATATTCTTTCATATGTTATTCCTGTATGAAAAAAATTAAACTGTTCAAAATAAATATCATTATTCAATGAGTTATCTCCAAATTTTACTTCAACAAAAGTTGATCCTACTATTTGAAGTTTGTCATGTGAAACTGATGCAGTCAAAGAGCACAGACAGAATTGAAAGTGTCAAAACATTACACCTACTCCTGAAGATGCACCACACTCACAGGCAATGAACAAGGCACTTGATAGATTGTGCAAAATGGGCACTAAAAAGAGAAAAGCATCACATAAATCCAAGGAGACAATCTCAATTTTATTCAGCCAGTTGTACTCAGTCACCCTATCTATTGGCTAAAATAAAAAAGGAAAAAAGGGGGAAAAAAGGAAAGACTCCATGGTATTTGACCCAATAGGACTAATCCTCGGGTTGCACCATTCTTTTAATTGCAAGATCTTTTTGGTTCCTAATACACCTGTTTTCTAAATAGGACCAATAAACACCTTAAATTGCTAAAGTTCACCAAAGATTGCCAAAGTCGATCACTTACACTACAAAATCCTAATTAATTCCAATCTAATCAACACTAGCCACTTTTTATCACTTTTTCCAAGTCATGAGAACCTAATAGACACAATTTAGCAAGAATTTGGGAGAAATATCAAAGAAATCAGGCCCTCCAAGCAATAGGATCGCTTAGACCCTCTTGACAAATTTGTCCATGGGACTCACATGGCTCATCAATTGATGAGAGGGTAATAGGGTATGCAACAAATCTGAGTTCTCAAAATTTTCTAAATTGGAATGCAGCCCGTGATGCAAATCTTCTAAAATATCAACACAGCCCTTAAAATTCATGTTTAAGCTCAATTTTGGATTGTTTAGACCCAAATTTTGATCAATTATTAGCGGGATTCTTATGGGCCTTGTTAGGATGCGCACTTTGCGCCATGTAGACTTCGGCCACATCATAATCTTAATTAAAAATCCAATCATCAACAAAAAATTTAAACTGCTCAAAAATAAACACCCCCCCTATTTTGGCTTTGTTTGCATTTTATACCAATTAAAGTTGGACAATGCAACATGAGTAAGTTTTGTAAAAATCCAATTTTTAAATAATGATCAATATGTTGGTGGCCCAAATTCTATTAAGGTGTTATTTGGGGAGGTCCCATTAAAGATGCTATCTAGATTTTTCATCGTAGGCTTGTAAAAGGAAGCTCACGAGTTTCTAGTTGAGTTCTTGAGCTTGAGAGGATTTGGACATAATTGGTCTTAAAAGCAAAAACTAATTTGGCTCGGGCCAATAACCCTTTGGGTTGGAGTCTCAAGTTTTAAGAAGATTGGTCTAAAATTGAAATAGGAAGAGCTCAAAAGAAAGGTCCTCCATGTAGATGGGGAATCCTCAAATTTACATGATTCAAAGTTTGTCCAACCATTAGATTGACCGTTTGATGAACAAGATAATAAATATGTATAAAAGTGCATTCATCGCTCTACCAACGGAGTAGACATCTCCGATAGACTTCATACATCTATAGGGCCTTTCATTTAGAAAGATTTAAATTTCAATAAATGGGCCCTACCGTAGAGTCTACTCTTTTAACTAAGGATTTCTTGGAGGACGTATGTGTAGCACCTTTATCCGTAGAAGTAAAGGGCAACAATGTGCTGAATTTTTTGGCACCTTTCTCATCCTCATTTGGTGCAGCTAGATGTCGAGGACGAAGAGCCGGATTTCGGCCTACTTTTTTGTGCAACGTGGGACCCAGAAACCCTACCTTAAAATTGGAATTGGAATTATATGGAGTGGAAAAAATATTCAAATTTTATCTTTTATATTTTTTATATGACCTTAGTCTTTTGATATATGTAAATGGAGGCTTCACTTCACTTCACCTTACCTTATTAGTGAAGTTGCCAAACAAGCCTGATAAGATCCGGACTCATTGGGTTGGCTCCATGATCACCAAAAGTGGGCCACATCACACACGTCCAAAATCGAATGCCCGTGTTTGGTTTCTTAAGACCTCGGTCGAGAATCACATGAATCATTCCATGCCCGTCCAAACGACTTCAAACACGAAACCTCTGTTCATTTCTGCTTTAAAAAACTTCAGTTTCCACTTCCGCTGACGCTTCGTTCGTGTCTTTTGCTATTCGATCTCGGAACGAAGGTGAGCTCTCTTCTCTTCAAAAAACCCTATTTCTCTTTGAGCTTCTGATTCTGACTTCCCTTCCTCTGCTTCTCTGTTTTGCTAATCGTTGTTGCAAGTCTTTTTCATTGATCTCAGCATCTCTGCCGCCTCTTTTGTTCGATTCGTGTAAAGATCTTGATAGGAATCCTAATTTTTTATACAACAGATTGTTTCACTGGTTCACTGGATTGTAAAAACATTTGTCTTCATTGTCTTTTGTGTGATTTCAATCCGTTCTTTTCATTGGAGTTTCTTTTTGATTGTCTCGATTGATTTCTACTGCAAACAGCCCCTTATTCAGATTTGTGAATCCTCTAGAACACATGGCCTGTTTTCCTGAGCTTTAAGAGGAGACATATACTAGTTTGTTGTTTGTATCTCAAGTAAACAGAATTTGTTCATCTTGTGCAGGTTCTTTTCTGAGTATTATCTGTTTTCTGATCATCTCATGGCTCCAGCTGCGGCTACAGATAATATAAAACCTCGAGGTATGTTCATATGCATGCAATTATGGTTTTTTGTGCACAAAGGGCACATGGGTATGATTGTATAGTGTTAACAGTTGATGCTACTGCTACTCTTATGATCTTCATCACTTGGCGATTTTTATTTTTATCGCTGCAGCTAGGGGTGTACAAAAAATCCGTCAATCCGTCAATCCGATCCGATCCGATCCGATCCGCGGATTTTAATCCGATCCGAAGGTAAACGGATTGGTGACGGATTGAAAATCCTGTAATCCGTTAGCAACGGATCGGTGGCGGATTTCATCCTCAATCCGCGGATTTAATCCGATCCGATCCGTTGACATTAAATATATATAAAAAATAAAAATAAGGGGTCTAGATATAAATTAAGATGTCTAAATATAAAAAAAAAAAAAAAAAGAAAAATTATAGGGGCTCAAATGTAATTATTCCCTATCACTATTTATCCCCAAAAGGCCAAAACCGGAAAACCCTACCCATTTTTCCATATAATACTTTCCCTACTCACTATTTTTCCATATAATGTACAGTGACGGATTGAATGGATTAATCCGATCCGATCCGTTCATCCACGGATCGGATCGGATCGGATTTTAATACTCAAATGTAATTATTCCCTATCACTATTTATCCCCAAAAGGCCAAAACCGGAAAACCCTACCCATTTTTCCATATAATACTTTCCCTACTCACTATTTTTCCATATAATGTACAGTGACGGATTGAACGGATTAATCCGATCCGATCCGTTCATCCACGGATCGGATCGGATCGGATTTTAATACCTACGGATCGGTGACGGATTTCAAATCCGTCAATCCGTAGGTAACGGATTGGTGACGGATTTGGCCCAATCCGATCCAATCCGATCCATGTACACCCCTAGCTGCAGCTCAATTCGGTGTTGGATTTTTTTTTATTTAATTGGAGTGATATTACGCTGGTCACTGATATTTTTTTAATTCCATAGGCAGATTTTGTGAGCAATGGTTTACTTGGAGATATTGTGGTCCCTCTTATTGATTTGCTCAATGTTATCACAGTACTGGCTGTTTGCACTATTTGTCCATGTTGATTGGATTCGTGTATAGTTATTACCAAGACCATGGTGGTCATAAACAAGGGTGTTTCTGGAAGGGTTCCTGTGTGGGGGTATTCCCCAAGGCGACCGACCTCAGGTCCCGGCCTCGGCCAAGCATGAATACCGACCTCAGCCCTCGGCCAGGCGCTCCATTTCGGTCACACGCCCCTTGGCTTCGGCCTCGGTACAAGCATGAGACCAGGAGTTCAGCCTCGGCCATGCTCCATCTCGGTCTCGGTCAGTCTGCTGATCGGGATGACCATGGACAGCTGTCAGGCAACAGGATAAGGGCACCGCCCAAAATCCCTGACACAGCTGCACCGCCCATCCATCAGGGTATGACCCGATGGGACAGAGTGGGCTACGATGGGATAGAGTGAGCTACGATGGGACAACCTCTCAAGTGCTTACCCCAAAGTCCACTCTCCTTCTCTATAAATACAGAAGCCTTCAACAGGTAAACAGGGGGGCTATCCACATGCTGCTGGTACGCCGACTCCTCCCACACTTCATCTCCTACCTCTGTTTAGTCCTGCACTTGCAACTAACAAAGGCATCGGAGAGCCCTGCGCTGCCCAAGCCAGGGTCCTCTGACCTTCTTCCTCCTCTCCTTTCAGGCTCAAGGCATCGGTTTTTCTATCATCTACAAGGAGCTCCAGCCTCCGTCCTCTTCCAGTGGGCAGCAAATTCACCCCCCCGGGTCTGTGAGTTTTTGTGCACATACAATTGGCGCCGTCTGTGGGGATTCAGATCAAAAAGCCATCTTTCCCAAACATCAGGCCTCGAAGAGCCAGAGAGGAACGATTTCAGCAGCAGCTTCATCGACCCCAGATCGGCATCGTCTTCCACGACACGTGGAAGGTTGTCGACGCCCTGGAGATCCTGATCAAGCGGCTCATGGCGAAGCAGATGAAGAGCGGCGACGCCCGAGGGCACTCCCAACTCGGCGTCGCCCGACGCCCCTTTTAGGCGCGGCGACGCCCGACGGCCGCGACGCCCATCTCGGCGCGCGACGCCCAAAGTCGGCGACGCCTGAGGTCGGCGACGCCCATCTCGGCGCGCGACGCCCAAAGTCCGCGACGCCCGACGCCCTCCTAGGCGCGGCGACGCCCGACGGCCGCGATGCCCATCTCGGCGCGCGACGCCCAAAGTCGGCGACGCCTGAGGTCGGCGACGCCCATCTCGGCGCGCGACGCCCAAAGTCCGCGACGCCCGACGCCCTCCTAGGCGCGGCGACGCCCGACGGCCGCGATGCCCATCTCGGCGCGCGACGCCCAAAGTCGGCGACGCCTGAGGTCGGCGACGCCCATCTCGACGGCGCGACGCCCAAAGTCCGCGACGCCCGACACCCTCCTAGGCGCGGCCACGTCGACGCGCGACGCCCAATGTTGGCGACGCCCATCTCGGCGACGCCCAACGGTCGGCGACGCCCATCTCGGCGCGCGACGCCCAAAGTCGGCGACGCCTGAGGTCGGCGACGCCCATCTCGGCGCGCGACGCCCAAAGTCGGCGACGCCTGAGGTCGGCGACGCCCATCTCGGCGCGCGACGCCCAAAGTCCGCGACGCCCGACGCCCTCCTAGGCGCGGCGACGCCCGACGGCCGCGACGCCCAAAGTCCGCGACGCCCGACTCGGCGACGCCCTCAGCGGCAATGCTACTCTCCAGCTCGGCAGAAGTAGACTCTCCAGCTCGGCAGAAGTAGACTCTCCAGCTCGGCAGCAGTGCCTTCTCCTGCTCGGCAGCAGTAACATTCGCCCTTTCAGATGAAATCGAAAAAAGCAGGCTCGGTGATGCCACCAGCCTTGAGAAACAAGATTACACTGGCTCCGGTAAAAGTACCAGCCAGTAACGTCCCGATTTCGGAAAAAATCAAGCTCGGTGATGGCACCAGCTTCGAAAAAACAGGCTCGGTGATGCCACCAGCCTCGAGAAAAAGATTACACTGGCCCCGGTAAGAGTACCAGCCAGTTAAGTCCCAATCTCGGCATACAGCATCTCGGTCCTGCACCAGATCGCTGCCCGACAGCTTACACTGGCTCCGGTATAAGTACCAGCCAGTCGAGTCCCGAATTAAGCATACAGCATCTCGGTCCTGTACCAGATCGCTGCTCGAAAGCTTACACTGGCCCCGGTAAGAGTACCAGCCAGTTCAGAATAATCAAGCTCGGTACCTGCACCAGCTTTGATAGACTGTCAGGCTATTTAGCTTTCAACTTCCTAGAGGAACGTGCACTCTAGAAAGTTAAAAGCTGGGGGCTTTGTGTGGGGGTATTCCCCAAGGCGACCGACCTCAGGTCCCGGCCTCGGCCAAGCATGAATACCGACCTCAGCCCTCGGCCAGGCGCTCCATTTCGGTCACACGCCCCTTGGCTTCGGCCTCGGTACAAACATGAGACCAGGAGTTCAGCCTCGGCCATGCTCCATCTCGGTCTCGGTCAGTCTGCTGATCGGGATGACCATGGACAGCTGTCAGGCAACAGGATAAGGGCACCGCCCAAAATCCCTGACACAGCTGCACCGCCCATCCATCAGGGTATGACCCGATGGGACAGAGTGGGCTACGATGGGATAGAGTGAGCTACGATGGGACAACCTCTCAAGTGCTTACCCCAAAGTCCACTCTCCTTCTCTATAAATACAGAAGCCTTCAACAGGTAAACAGGGGGGCTATCCACATGCTGCTGGTACGCCGACTCCTCCCACACTTCATCTCCTACCTCTGTTTAGTCCTGCACTTGCAACTAACAAAGGCATCGGAGAGCCCTGCGCTGCCCAAGCCAGGGTCCTCTGACCTTCTTCCTCCTCTCCTTTCAGGCTCAAGGCATCGGTTTTTCTATCATCTACAAGGAGCTCCAGCCTCCGTCCTCTTCCAGTGGGCAGCAAATTCACCCCCCCGGGTCTGTGAGTTTTTGTGCACTTACAGTTCCAATTCTAGTTTGCCCATTTTGGAGTAGGTTAAGGGTTTTTCCTTTCTTTCTTTTTTTTTTTTTTTTACTGAAATCACTAAAGTGCACTTGGTCTCTCTCTCTCTATCACACACGCACACACAACACCCTCTCCCTTCTCTTTTTTGGGATTTATTATTCTAGTGGTCTATCGTTTTTTTCAAATCCATTTTATTTTCTTGTTTACTCCTGCGCGGTTGCTTTTGCTTTCTTTGGGTTATATAATTTCTTCTTATCTTAGAATTTTTAACTATATATTTTATGTGATTTTGTTACAATAGTTTTCATGTATTGGCTTAGGCAGATGTATGCATCGTTGGTGTTGCACGCACACCGATGGGAGGATTCCTTGGCAGCCTTTCCTCTTTACCTGCCACTAAATTAGGCTCTATTGTAATTGAGTGTAAGATCTCATCTTCTTTATGCTGTTTCTTTTTGGCATATTATTGAAAGGTGTGGTTTTATGATAATCCTGCATTTTGATTTTCAGGTGCTCTTAAAAGGGCACATGTTCATGCCAACCTTGTACAAGAGGTCTTCTTTGGAAATGTTCTTAGTGCAAATTTGGGGCAGGCTCCTGCTAGGCAGGCTGCCTTGGGTGCAGGAATCCCTAACTCAGTTGTCTGCACCACTATTAATAAAGTCTGTTCTTCAGGAATGAAAGGTGAGCAAGATCTTTAGAGTTTAGACTAGATTTCTTTTCTTTTTGAAGGGATAAGAAATGGTGACACTTTCATCTCTCTTCTACAGCAACAATGCTTGCAGCCCAAAGTATCCAGTTGGGTATTAATGATGTTGTTGTCGCTGGTGGCATGGAAAGCATGTCTAATGCGCCTAAATATCTGGCAGAGACAAGGTTAGGTTTTTTTTCTAAGGCAACATTATTTTGTTTAATATTTTTTTTCTGGGTCCAATAGAAAGCTTCAATGAAGGGAGAGAAGATTTTACAACTAAAAGGGAACTGTGGTTGTTAAAAGAAACTATGGAAAATAAAAACCTTATACAAGATTTTCTGCTGAAAGTTATGCTAGTAAACCTTACATTCTAACAGTTATTGGGTTCATATATTCCAATCTGAGTTGGATTAGAGTGGCTTTTGGTTTTGGCCACTGCAATTGACCTACCCATATATGACCCTTTATATGTCTGTTAATGGTAATATCATTTATGGAGTAATAAAAATATAGTCTTAAAATGTTTAAATTTCTTTCACATCAAAGAGAACGAAAATAAAAATAAAACTTGTCATGGAGCTGGCTTGGTATCACAATCCAAACTTGACACGCCGGTGTGAGTTGGATTGGGTGTGGTGTCATGATACAAGGGCTTGACAAGCCTATGGTGTTGGGCGTGAGAAACTTTTGGGCCTAAAGAAACAGGCCCGAGTTAATTGTGTGGCCCTAACGACTTAACAAGGGAGCTCAAGACTCTGATGTAAAGGTATCCATCCTTTCATTCCTTAGCTATTATGATGGCTAATTCTTGTCATCTTATTCTAGATGGCTCCCTCGCCTAAGTGGGGGTCTACACTTATCTATCAATATTCGTAACAAACTCCTTTTTTCTTTAGTTCTGTTCTGGACTTGGTAGTAAACTATTCTAATTTCTACCGTGAATACAGAAAAGGCTCTCGTTTGGGGCATGACATGGTTATTGATGGGATGCTTAAAGATGGTCTATGGGATGTTTATAATGATTATGCTATGGGAATGTGTGCTGAGCTCTGTGCAGATCAACTTACAATAACCAGAGAAGAGCAGGTATCGGCTTACAAATTACAACTACATCTGTTGTCTGATATTTTCTAGGAAAAATCTTCCAATCATATCAAGTGTATTTTTAGTTTTTATTTTTGGCAAGCAAATCAGTTACGATTTAAACACCTCTAGTTTTCACTATGTTCAATTAAGGGTTGATGTGTGCTTGTCAGTTATAAAAATATGCTAAAAAGAGCATGCAATTTCATTGAAGTAGTCATTGATTGCAAGTATCGGTATAGTAAACATATACTAATTGGTTGGTTTGTACAAGTACGAGATACAATTATCTTGGACTTTACCTAACCATCTACGATGCATTTGTAAAATCCAATTAGCTTAGTGAATTACTAGCGTAATAAGTAGCAATGTTTCTTTTTTTGTTTACATTTTTTTGGAATGTCATTCTATTTAGTTTTATTTTTCATATATATATTTTATTGCGTTTAGTTTTCAGACCTAATCATTCCTATATATATTTATCTTTCTTGTGTTGCCAAGTTTTATCATATAGTTTCTTTCCATAAGCATTAAGAAAATTCATTTCAATGAAACCCAAGTACACAATAAATAATGTGGCTACTACCTAGGAGTGAAAAAAAAATTAATGGAAAGAAAAACAAAACTATGCAACGAAAACATTGAAAAGGTAAGTAAGTCAATCACAAAGATAGCTCACTAAGCAGAACTGCTCTTTTGTTTTTGTTGTTGTTGTTGTTATTATTATTTTATGGAAATTTAATTAAAAGAGACAAAATACCTATGGAATTACAGAAAAGAAGAAATGTTTTCAGGTAAAAGCACTAAAAACATAAAAGAAAAGATATTAATGGTTAACCAAGAAACATAATATTTCCAGTGATTAATGATGCAGATTGGCCGAGGTCTCACTAACAGAGGACTAACAAAAGATTATTTAGTGATTACCCTAAGTTGGTGATAACTTGGAAATGTAGAACCTGTATTGATAGATTGAGTCCTGAAGTAGAACATTAAGCTGTTACTCATGGTGCTTGTGTGAAATTGTGGGTGAAGAGTTGATGATAAAAGTGGAGCTTGTGGTTCTACCGGTGAACCTGCACTATGACAATTGGGCAAAATCTTCAGCATTCACATAGCACCATGAGTGCAATAGACATATTGATATTGATTGTTTTGTTATTGGGGAATGTTGTATTGAAGGAGCTTTGCACACTTTATCAAAATTGCAGATCTTTTAACAAGAATCAATTTTATACTATTCCTTCAAGCTGGGCATGAGTGATATTCATTCTCTAATGCTAGTGTAGAGTAAATGGAATAAATAAAGTAATATATAAAATTTCCTTTTGCGTGTTTGTAGTACTCTACAACATTGCTATTGGTGTTTTTTTTTTTCATAAATAAATAACAAAGGGTATAACTGTATAAGACCTTTCCTTTTGCATGTTTGTAGCACTCTATAATATTGCTATTAGTTTTTTTTTTTTTTTTAATAACAAAGGGTGTTAGCAATACCTTATTCACATGACTCTCTCTCTCTCTCTCTCTCTCTCTCTCCTATTCGTCATGAACTAGACATAAATCCCATCTCTTAAGTTGCAAGTTTGCAACAGCTTCTTCAAGGGTCCCGAAGTTCATCACCCCATCTCACATGCTTTATAGCACTACATTCCAACAATCTTCCTATCCATTAGTTGGGTGCTGTTGCTGGTTAGGGATGTAAATGGGTTGTATCCAAGGTAGAGCAATGGTGTCACTGGATCAGCATCATTTTCTTATTGGATGGATCTAGATCCAAACTTTTTGGGTCCAAGATGTAACGTCTGTGCTGGATCTGGATTTGGATCCAGTCTCAACAAAATTTTGCAGATGCAGCTCTGGATTTAGATTGTCACTAGAAGTCAGACTAATATGAGTGTACTTGGATGAACGGGTCCCTAAATGTAAGGCTCTAAAGATGAAATATGATCTAAGCTCTGTAGAGTCCATCAACAATACAATGGAAGCACACAATGCAAGCTTTGTAGAGTGCTAAATTGTATTTTTTTTTCCAAAAAAATTGGTTAGTGCTAAGTGTCATCATTTTGAATTCTAGAGAAAAGATCTACATGGTGTGGTTAATCACATATAGTTACAGAGTTTGTTACGATGGACTTGGGGGGGGGGGGGGGGGGGGGGGGGGGGTGGGGTTGGGTGGCGGCGGCAAGGCAAGGAGCCATCCATATAAACTTCTCGGTCATATCCCTTGAGGAGAAGGATGAACTGTGTCCTCCGATGTAGATAATTGTTAGTCTAATTTGATGGAGATCAAGTGAAATGGTATTTGTAATATGAGTTGCTCTGTGTGAATGGATGGGCGGGGTGGCATTTGTGTTAGTGGGGTCAGAGGAAGAAGCCACGACTGGGTAAGGAAGAAGGTACAGGGATATCCCAAAAGGGAAAAAAAGAAGAAGAAATGATGCAACCAAGATCCACGGTCATCGAACAATAGATCAATCTCCAGAAGAATTGATCGAATCCAAAGATGGATTCCAGCCACTAGGGCAACCTCCTAAGAGGAGAAAACACCATAACTAAAGAGAAAACTCTCATAACTCAAAAGATTAATTAATAATAAGCATGTCTATTACAATGAGGCCTAACGTCCTTTTAAAAAGGAGTTGGCTTGATCCCTAAGCGACAATATTTCCTAATATATGAATCATATCTAAAATAAAAAGAAAACTAACTAATATTAATCATAAACAAACCAAACTACTAAATAATATTTCCTAACTAAATGGATGCCCCCTTGCCCTATGGATTGGATCCAATGGGTTGACTGACTTATTATTTGGCCTACATCAATTTGATCGCCGAAAATGAAGTCAGTGTGAGGAACTTCAATAACTTGATTTTCTTATAAAACGACTGGAACAATGGACTTGATATCTGATGACCCAATTGGATTTTCTGAAACTGACATGACAATTGGATCCACCGGATGTTCAATCTTCTTGCTAACCTGATCAGAGTCTTCAATGTATACTTGACTTTGATCTTTCGCAACCTTTTGCGACTCTTGACTGACATTACTTTGATCAATATTGTCTGTACTCACGAAATCATCTTTGCCATGAACTTGCTCTTTGATGTCGTCCTTGATGTCTTTTGGCTTCACATGTGGTGCAGTCACGACGTCTTTTTCAACTTGTTGCTCCTTTTGTGAATTTTTTGTGGAAGGTGATGATGTAGGCAAAGATGGGGTTGTTGAATTTAGCGAAATGAGTCTAATCCCTTTTCCATTCCACAAAATGGTATATGTGTTTGCCTCTTTATCATGATGCACTTTCCGAATAAAAATCCACAAACATCCAAAAATAATATGAGCAATATTCATATGAATCACATCACACCAGATTTCGTCCTTATAACTGCCAATCTTGAATGATACCATACATCTATGAGTCACAGGGATGACAACCATAGTAACCTAGTTCGTTCATGAGGCCTTCGGAACTCCGAATAGTTCATTTCGAATAATTCGCAGTTCGAGCATCAAACTAGTCTCATTTAGTTCTCTACATTGAGTCCAGTTGTGGTGCCCATCTAAAAGTGCCCACCTGAAAATCCAAGCAATTCAAAGCATGGCTTCCCTATCTATTACCGCTAATCCAAATCTAACTCCAATCAAAGTGGCACCTTGCTTACCAGTAAAACATGAAGTTTTACTTTGATTTTTATTTACGCACAATCAATCTATGTGGGCCCAACTCTAATTAGTAAAATCTCACCATAGTAAATATAAAGAACAGTTATCTTCGGTGATTTGGGTTTTAGATGTGGGCACTAGTGATTGCCTAAGCATGAACACTAATGTATTAGTTCATCGAACTTGTTGAACTCGAACTACGAATAGATGATTTGAGATGCAAATCCAATGAACCTACTCCATCGAACTCATTTATCTAGCAAAGACTCGAATTACGAATTGCGAATTCGAATGCTAATTAATCAAATTGTGAACTAGGTAACTATGGACATAACCATTAGACCATGTAACTTGGTAGGGCTTAGGAAGTTCTCAATTGACAAATTAAGTTTGTCAATAACCTATTGTGCGACAAAATTTATTACACTACCATTGTCAATAATCACATTACTGACCTGTCTTTTACTCTTACCCGTGTGTGAAATTTCTGAGCCCGTCTCCATTCTTCTTCTTCCTTTTCATTTCTTTTCTTCCTTATATTCTCCTCTCTATTTTTTTTCTCTGGATTTGTCTCTGCCTTTTCATTTCTTTTTTTTTTTTCTGTTACTTTTCCTCTGCTACTCTCTCGATCTCTCTCCTTTCTCTTTTTTTTTTCTCTGTTTTACTTCCTCTCTCTGTTTCTGCTCTGTTTCTACTGTTGTTGTTTTCTGGGTTGGGGATGTCAAGGGGATAGAGGCTTGGAGAGGACTGGTTTCGGTTTAGGGTTTCTGGATTTGGTGTTTGGGGTGCTCGATGAAGAGCTGGGTAGATTGAGGTTGAGGAAGGTGGTTTTGGTGGAACGGTTTGGGGCTACTAGGGTTTCATTGAGTTGTTGAGGAATAGAGGGTTCCGGGGGGTTGTAGGGTTTGATAGTGGGGCAGACAGTGGGTGAGGTATTGGTTTGTTGACGCTGGGATGGATGGATGGATGACGACGACGATGGAATGGCCAGGGATAGAATCCGGAAGGGACCGTTGTCCTTCCGGCGATCGCTCTTCAGCTGTGATACAAATTGACGTAGCCAAGATCTAAGATCGAACAATAGATCAATCTTCCAAAGGATTGATTGAATCCAAAAATTGATTCCAGCCACTAGGGCAACCTCACAAGAGGAGAAAACACCATAACTAAAGAGAAAACTCTCATAACTCAAAAGATTAATTAATAATAAGCATGTCTATTACAATGAGGCCTAACATCCTTTTATAAAGGAGTTGGCTTGATCCCTAAGCAATAATATTTCCTAATATATGAATCATATCTAAAATAAGAAGGAAACTAACTAATATTAATCATAAACAAACTAAACTACTAAATAATATTTCCTAACTAAATGGATGTCCCCTTGGGCCTATGGACTAGACCCAATGGGTTGGCCGACCTATTGTCTGGCGTGCATCAAGAAACAAATGACATATGTCTTAGAGGCGCTCGCTAGCTTCTTAACTTCAATTGCCATTGAAAACATAACCTCACGTGGAAGGTGGAAGGCCATGGCTTGCTAAGGGAGACGGTGGAGAAAAATATAGAAAAAGAAAAGGAAATAAAGGACATAGGTCTCAGAGGTGCTTTGCTACAATGTTAACTTTAAGTGCCATTGAAAACTCAACCTCAAGTGGGTGAGTGGTAATTTTCTTTATTTTCAAAAGTTTAGATTCTAGGGATGAGGTCTATGTGTGTGGTCAATTGCATTACACGATTTCTTAGGATTGCTTCTCCAGTAGATTGCATTATTCTTAGGATTATCAGGAATACTTCAGATTTGGATCCTCAGGTTGGAACTTGGAACACACAAGGATCCAGCTCCAGATCGTATACACATGGATCTGAATTTCACTTTTTATTGCATCAGAGACTTTGGATAGTTGGATAATCTGATAACAATTGACCTCACTGTCACAGATGTTTCTAATTTTGTGAAACTGTATTACTGGAGAGTCTGGAGTCCTAAAAACCATGCTTAAGGTCTAATTTGGAACAACCATGGATTTTTCTTGTCTTGTGGAATTTGCCGTGTACTTTTCCACGGACATTTCGTGTGTGGACCTGCACGTTGTGGAATCTGCATTTTCTGTTTGGCGTAATTTTAGAGGGAGAGAGAGATGCAGAAAAATCATAGGTCTGACCCTTCCTTGGTCTTTGAAACGTTAATAAGCTTGGATTTTAGCTGTTTTTTTCTGCAACATGGCCATGGGAAATTTCACACTGAACATCAGACTTGCACGTCCGTGGGTAACTTCCCTTTTTCTGCAGGGGGCCACACAAACGTGCCCAAGTGGCATTCTTTAACGTCTGTTCGAATCACATGGTTTCTCCTCTATCATGCATTCTTTCTTGATTGGACTAAATTTGAGCGGGATACTTAGGGCATTTGTATTTTGCAATTGAAGGTGAAATCCTTGGATAATGGAACATTAACCACTGCCAAGCATCTTGCTTGTTGGTCCATTAATCGAGATTAGGCTTTGATAGATCTAAGACATTTGATATGGTACTTCGTATTCATTTGATCTTCCCCCTTCGATTTCTTGACACTTTTGTTCTTGTGTTGTGTTTTCGGTTGAATGAGTTTGCTGGCTTCTTATTATTGGCTCTTCTCAAAACCATTGTTTGCATATTCTAGTTTTAGGTCCGCTAGAGGCCTTTTAACTTAGTAACTGAGTGACTGCTATACAATTGTTACAGGATTCTTTTGCCATTCAAAGTTTTGAGCGTGGTATTGCTGCTCAAAATAGCGGCACGTTTGCATGGGAAATTGCACCGGTCAGAATTCTATTTTGTATTGAATTGAAGAAAAGGTTTAAATTTGTATATTTGCAGTGATTTGTCCTTCATTTGCAGTTTACCATGGTTTGATATCACGCAGGTTGAAGTTCCTGGGGGTAGAGGGAAACCATCCATACTTGTTGATAAGGATGAAAGCCTTGAAAAAGTAAGCCAACTGATGCTTATGGACATATATTTTTCTGTATTTCCACGTCATCCCACTTTTTGAGGATGGAGCTTAGCTTCTAGAGACATTAGTGCTTCAGTGAATTTAAGAAACATCATATAATTTATATGCTAATCTTCAATTCGATTCTTTACCAGTAAATCGTAGTAATAGTATTTTTGCTGCTTTTAAAGGATTTGCCTTTGATGCTTGTAACAGAGAATTTTGTTATACTGTATTAGAAAGCTGAGAAGGACATCGTTCTTCCAGACTGAAGCTTATATTCCGTTGTATACCTATATTACCTTGGTAAATGTATGTCTCATTGAGTGACACAGTAACCATATGGTGAACCTAAAAGCTGGATATTTTTTGGAAGGGAGACATGTTCTCCATGATATTCGAACTGTGATTTTCTTCTCAGAAGTGAGACATTTTTTTTCTATTATTATTATTATATTGGTGGCTTCTAGTTTCAACGTAACAGTGTGTTTAGCATCAAAGACATTAACATGATGATAGGAGTTCTTTTAGAGTTTGATCATAAGAAACTTAACCCTAGCATCTTACCAGTGTTGAGTTCCTTGCTTTGAGTTCTCAATTACTCCATATACACTCCAATGGTCAAACCTTGTTAACTTTCAATTTTGTAGTTAGTGGCTGCTTGAAAGCTGCTAACCTGCTTTTCATTCGTCCAGCATATGTGCAGATCTGCCAACATTTCAGCTGTTCAGTGTGATATTGTAGTACTGGTTCTACATGAATGCTGGGAAACATTAATTTTTTTCCTGATATTTGGAGCTAGCATTTAGTTCCCCTTTATTAGTCAACTACATGTGATGTATGCCCGATTGTTGCCTGTGCCTTGCATGTTTTCTTTTCTTTTCTTTCTTTTTTTTTTTTTTAATTTTTACAAACAGCTAGTCTTTGATTGTTTTGTTGAAATCTCTATTTTTGTCTTACACAAGTGCAAACAAAGCTAATGTTTGTTCGCTAATCACTGAAATGGAACAAGACTTGCATCCTACATAAATAATCCTACATATGTTACCAAATTAAAATATCTTATTTCCTAGGGTAGTGCCATTGAAAATTATGCTTCATATTTTTTTTTTTTTCATTGTTTTCGTGTACAACTAGTTAGTCGAAATGTTTAGTTATTCACATGATTTCAGAAGATATCCACATTGTTCTGGGCATTTTCAATTTCAATGTTATGCTTCTGCTCCTTTTCATCTGGTGGCTCCATTTTTAACATATTCCGTTTCTATTTTATCAGTTTGATCCTGCCAAACTAAGGAAGCTTCGGCCAAATTTTAAGGAGGTTGGTGGTACTGTTACTGCTGGCAATGCCTCTATTATAAGGTTTATTTCCTTTTGCACAAGTTTTGTACGCCTTTTATATTGCTACTAATTGGTATATTTCTTGGAAAGATCTTTGTAGATGCTCAAAAAAAAAAAATCCATTAAAGTTGAAGCTACTTTATATACTCAAAATTCGTAAATGAAAATACCCATAAAGGTCATATAGAATGCCTCTTAAAAATGGAACCTTACATTCTTCCCTCTTCTGCACATACTTTGGACCTTCTACATCGTTGTTCACTTGTAGTATTCTTGTGAGTTATTTAATGTACTTAAAAATATCAATAAAAATATTTTATTCTTAAATGGTATATTAGATTATGGACTTTTTCGTTATGTACTTAAATAATCTAATTATGGGAAGAATCATAAATCATTGAGTATGATGTGGAATAAGTCAGATTTCAATGAAGTACCTACCTTTGTTTCGGTTCCTGTTCCTTTTGTCAAGATTCCTGAGATCCAAACTCTTCTGCAAAGTGTCATTTGTTTCCAAGAATCTGAATCCATAGTAAGCTATTTTGAACACTTTTGTCCAATATATATTTTTTTCCTTCTGAACCAATTAATTTGGAACCTGCGGTGCTAATGAGTTTTTCCTTTGTTCTCCTCTTTATTAATTAGATTATGGAGTGCCATACACTATTTGATAAGTTTCTTATGTCTGCTCTTGGCTGGACATAGCTCTTGGCTGGACATAGCTGGATTGATATCTGTGACTCCTGAATCCTAGTGGTTGGACAGTTGGACAGGTCTACAGGACGGACAAGAACCATATCCAAATATCTTAGAAGATTATGTGTTCTAGAATGAAACATGTTTTATTATGCTTTAGTTTTTTAATGTGATAATTTATATTCTGAAGCTTTCAGATGCCGAATAAACAATTTACAGAACATCCTAGAATTTCAGTAATTGAAATAATCACCCCCATAATGATGAAATATCTTTAGATATTTCCCACAGATCGGAATAGAGAAACAGAATTCTTGTAGCCGATCCCAACATAGTTGGGACAAGGCTTTGATGATGATGATTTCCCACAGTTATTTAGAATAAAATTTTTTATCTTAAGTATTTTTTAATTCAGGGCATTCTTAATCTGCACAAGAAGCAGGAGATTTATCTGAACATTTTTTTTCAGTAAGATGTTGAATAGAAATAAATTCCCTATATACTTGACTTCTTCGAATGACATTCTGGTGTTCATTAAATTATTTTGGAGAAACGGTCCTATGCTGATGACATTTTGTGATATCCCATGCCGCTACCTTCAACAACACCCCCAACTGAATAGGTTTTTGCCAAAATCTCTCCCGCATTAGTGTTGTACACACTATTGGATTAATTAGTGCATTAAGAACAAAATGAACTATTTAACTAATCTCTTCTGTTTTTCATTGATAAATTCAACAGTTTGTATATCTTGGACTGTACTGGAATTTGGGCCATACTAATTATTGGACAGCATGTGATTTGAATGGCTTAAATAAAATGAAGGCGGGCCTTGCTTGTGCCAACAGAAGGTGGTAGCATGGAAACTCTTTCATGCTGCCAACAACATTGGATGATTTCTCTTTTTTTATTTAATTTTCTTGTTACAATGACAGTGATCCGTTAATGATTGATTGCATGTGCAAGTTCAGGTTCTGTGAGCATGGTACATTATTATTATTATTATTATTATTATTATGCTCTGGTAATGCTCACACACACCCACACGCACGCTCACCCAAGTCTCAAAATAAATGCTACAGCCAGGGATTGTTCCCTTGTGCTTTGTGGAGGGAGGTGCCTTATCACTGAGCATAGTACATTCTTATTACACTTCTTTTTGAATCATAAAATATAGTTACGAATGAAGCTAATTTATTTTCTAATAATGCTTCTTGGGCAGTGATGGTGCTGCTGCATTAGTGTTGGTCAGTGGACAGAAAGCTCTTGAACTAGGACTGCAGGTGATTGCTAAGATTGCTGGATATGCCGATGCAGCTCAGGTATTTTGGGGAAAAAAACCAAATCACCCTTCTTAATCCTGGGAGAAAGTCTGAAATTATAGTATAAGAAATATTCAAGATTTTGTTGAAGTGTTTGGAAGTCCTTTCTATTAAACATGACCTTGCCTACATGGATCTAACGGAGGACATGGCCCTAAACAGATTTGATTGGCGTCGTCAAATCCATATAGCCGACCCCACCTAGTGGGAAAAGGCTTGGTTTGGTTTGGTTTGGTTTGGTTTGGAAGTCCTTTCTGTCCCTTTCATGGTTCAAAATAGCGGCCGCTACGCTACGTAGCGCCCGCATTATCGGCCGTAGCGGTCAAGGCCGCTACGCTATTTTGAAAATAGCGGCGCCACGGTTTAAAACCTAATAGAGCCAAGTAATTTTAGTTTTAAACACTGTTTTTCCTATTTCTTCTTCTCAATAGTCTTTCCTAAAGTTATCTCTACCATATATGGTTTCAAATCACGAAAGAAATACAATATTGTTTGCTATACAAGATTCAAAAAAATTTGACCATTTAAAAAATTCACACCGCTACACCGCTACGTATCACCGCAACCGCTACGTATCGCCCGCTACGTAGAGTTTTGGCCACTAACCGCTACGCCTGCTGCAACCGCTATTTTGATCCTTGGTCCCTTTAGAAGAAATGTTCTTGTCTGTCTTGAAAAAGTGGAGTACCTGATCAGTAACCTGGATTTTTTTTTCCTTTTTCCTTTTTCCTTTTTTCCCCTTATCAGTAGCCTGGAAACTACTGATTGTTTGGTTCCCTTGTATTCTTTTAGCAGGAAGTCCTGCTCTACTTGATTGCTGAAATGGAATTGTTATGCAGGCACCGGAGTGGTTTACAACTGCCCCAGCACTTGCAATACCAAAAGCCATTTCAAATGCTGGATTGGAGGCTTCTCAAATTGATTTCTATGAGATAAATGAGGCATTCTCTGTAAGTTTATGTGCTTTAATAATTAATATCAATTTCAGGAGCCAATGTAATGTTCATGGTGCAAATATAATTTCCGTAACCCCTTTTTCTGAAAAAAAAAAAAAAAAAAAACTGGTGCAGGTTGTGGCTCTTGCAAATCAGAAAATTCTGGGACTTCATCCAGTAAGTTGTCCAGCTTCTTTACTAACTCGTCTCATCTTAATGGTGGCTCCTGATTCTTCTTAGGGAGCTGTCTCAGTTTTGGTTGTTGTAAATTCAAGATGCTTGAGGCTTTAAATGTACCTAATGTGACTGAAGAAAACCTATGGTGTCCTGAGCCCCAGCAAATGTTCACTTTACTGATAGGCATGATTTTGTACATAAATGGTCCATAGTTTGGTTGTAGACACTGATGAGTGGGTCAGTCCAGCCTGGATTGTTGATGTCCAACATACCTCCCCATAGTTGAAGATCCTGTTCTTTGGTTGTTGGCCTACAAATGAACAAAGAAGGATGACAAACATGAACTATCAGCTTTCAGTAAAACAAGCAAAAGATTTGAAGGTCTGTGATCTTAACATCTGGGAGATTTTTGGCATCAGTAGTGCACAGTGGGCCTTTGATGTGATCAACAAATTTGATATCAAAGAGTGTGGGGGTGTGCTCTACTTATATGAATTTTGCAGTATCTTGTACTGGATGCCCGAGTTTGGGGCTGCGAACATGATTTTTTATTATGACTTTAGAATAATCAGATTCCATAGCGTAGTTGCACACATCCCTAGAAATGTAACCAAATATGATACATCACCAAGGGAATTGCATTTCATGAGACCACATACATTAGAGTGAACTATGTCTAATTCCAGATATATTTTTTTCTAATGCACCATGAAAACTCTCTTCTTTTTTTTTTTTGACAATCACTACAAGAAAACTGTGTTGCCTACCATTTAAACAATGACTGTTTGTCATGCATGCCCTTCTTGTTAATGTGGTCAAGCTGCTTATGCCACCAATTCTGTGAAGAGCAATCTTCTACAGTATGCAATTTGTTATTGCACACCTTTGCTTTTTTTAATTTTTTTTATGGAGTGTACAACATGCCTACTGGCACAGTGTACAACATGCCTTTTCTCACACGAAGAACCCTTTGACAAGTTCTCAGCTGCTGTTGTCTTCTAACTTCTTTGTATTTCTTATTCCTAGAATCTTTATCGATTGCTACTGCCCATCTTCACATCACTAAAATATCTCAATTTGGATAATGTGAACAAGTCTTTCTTGGAACCAGCATGAGATGAAGTACTTGTATAAACAACTCAATCGGTACCCTGACACCCAACAAAGGGATATGCATTCCCTAGATGTCAGTATTGCAACTTTGTCATTAGATGTTAGAGTGCCCATGTCTGGTTTCTTTGTTTATTTGTCTTTTACCTTATTTCTTTTCCCTTTTGAGACCGTGGCAGTTTCCCTTCTTGTTATTGGAAATTTAGATGCTATAGTGACCTTGTCTGGTTTCTTAGTTTCTTTATCCTATACCTTATTTCTTTTCCCTTTTGAGATGGTGGCAGTTTCCCTTCTTGTTATTGGAGATTTAATAGGAAATAGGAAACGATGCAGTGGCCTCAATTTTGTTTTATTGTAAGGGACTGTAAGGGGGTTTAGTTGTATTAGTTCACAAGAAGTTTATTGTAAATGGGCTCATTAGCTCTTAATGTAAAATTAAGGGGTCGTGCCATGTGAGAAGATGTTTTGTAGAGATTCAGGAGCATTAATCAATGAAATTTGTAGTTTGTTGGCTCACCACATTTTATTTGATTATTTGGTTCCATTTTAACTTGCCAAGTATCATCTTTGGTGTTTCATTTCCATTCATATTCTTTCTTACAGAGTTCACTGTTTTGTGCTTTCAGGAAAAACTTAATGCGCATGGTGGAGCGGTGTCCTTGGGGCACCCTCTAGGCTGTAGTGGAGCTCGTATTTTGGTCACACTTCTGGGGGTATGCCACTTATTGTGTAGCTCTTAGTGTCTGCTTTTCTTCTCTCTCTCTCTCTCTCTCTCTCTCTCTCTCTCTCTCTCCTTTTTTGGATATCTTAGTGGCATAGGCATACCACTCTACGAGGATGGTTGGAGTTCCCATCCGGTGCCATTGAGACCATAGAAATGAAAAGGATATTTAAAATTAAAGGATGCATTGTTATTAGAATCCTGCGATTTGTATCCCGAATCCTAAGAAAAACGATTCATGTCTATGCTACGAATCCCATTTACAGATGAATCATAGGATTCAAGGGTATGAATCTTACAATTTGATGTTCGTTTCATCGAATCTTACAATTCAAGCGATTTGGCTGAGCGAGAATTGCTACAACCAATAAGTTAATATTAATAATCTTTTTGCTTTATTTTTTTCTTTCTTTCTATTAGTATGTTTTACTTTTAAAAGTTTATTTAATACTTACTAGTCAACAAAACCTCTTAAGAATTTTTGTGGCTTTGGGGAGGTTTTAGAGATGAATAAAGAACACGCGTTTGACTAAAGCGTTTGACTATACATATAGGGCTTATCTATATCTTCTTCTTCTTCTTTTTTAATCTTTTTCAATTTTTTCTTCATAAACACTTTCTTAACTTCAAGAGATATCCTACTGTGTAAAATTGATGGTTTGAATTTTATTTTTACTTTTATATTTTGATTTAAAGATAACAAATATATATATTGATACCTTTAACTTATTTAAATATTTACACGTATCATTTATTATATATTAATATATATCATTATGATCTTGATATGATTGTCTGATAGACTTATTTGTCATTAGATTTATAATGCTATGAATGGGAAAATGGATGAAATATGAATAACTACATTCTTCTTTTCTTTTTTAAAATTAATTAATTTTCATATTATTGGAAAAATATAAAAAAATCCTACAATTCGTGATACAATTCACGATTCGATTCAATTCATGGGGATAAAAGATTTGTGATACGATTCTGATTTTTAAAAATAAAAGGATATGTATGAAGAGGCTTTACCATGTAATAGATAAACATTCTAGAGGATAAACAAAGATTACAATAAGCTCCCACAGAACTACAAAACTAATTTGGTAAAATGATCCAATCAACATTTCCTGCCTATCTACTCCCTATTTGGATAGACGTCTTATTGTCTGTTTTCTTAGGGATTTTTAATTGTCTTTTTTTCCCTTCATTAATCTCCCATCTGGCTGTACTTTAAATGAAGATCTCAAAAAAAAAAAAGTACCTGGATCATTTTCTGCTTTCTCTAGCAGAAGGTATGTGTTATCCGAATATAATTTTTGAGTGATTTTCTCATTGTCTGATTTGAGTAATCTGCTAATCTTCTTGACTCAAGAATCAAGATTGAACTTTATGATGTACGCTTGAGGGATTCAAGGGAAGCAGCAGTCATATTAACTATTAAAAACTCGTTAGTGTAAACGTTATGGAAGAAGAGGGAAGAACAAAATGTTAGTGGGAGCGACACCTAGGGAGAAGGTTATCACAGCTGAGTATGAGATTTTCCCCGTTTGTTGCTTCAATTACTTTGTTAACTGCCTGAATATAATAAGAGAAATGAACGACTAAAAAATCTAGTGAATAGATAAATGAAGTTTGAGGATTAGATGGAAAACTAAATCTATCATGTGAAATGGTTTTAGAGCTAATCGATGTAAAGAAGTGAACAAAGTGGATGGAAGCGATCCTGATTTACGTGAAGGCTGAAGTTCCATGTGTGGAGGGCTACAATGGAGGTGATTAGACTTGTGCTGTTAGGTGGGCTGAGAGACGCCCATCCTTGATTGGTAGGACCTTGGTTGGACTGATCGAAGGACATTCTCGCCTTTAGTGACATGCCGGCGTATCTTTCTTCCATGTGTCAGAGGCGGTTAATGCTATCACTGATCCTCTAGCAAAAGATGGTAAATCTTTTCTACTTTGATTCAGAGTCACCTTTAAGGAAAGGACATGAAGTCCCAAAACCTTTACTTGGGCTAGTCTAAAAGGAAAAGAGTAGAAGCTTTCTTCTGCACATTGGCCAACAAGACACTCTTGGACTTCTCATGGGTTATAGGATCAAGACATGAGGGAAAGAGATTGAAGAGTCAAGTGATGATCTAGAGGTGTTAATCTATTATAATAATAAGCACGCTATGAAAACATGATGAAACTAAGTAATTTTATGAGCACAAAGAACGTTATCGTAGTGATGAAGCTCTCTCTGACCAGCATAACTAATTAGGGTTGGTAGACTGGTTCAGGTCCATGTTCTGATAAAAGTATTAGGTTGAGTGGGAGGTCTGCAGTTGAGGCCCAACCTGTATACGAACCATTTTCTAAATGGGTTAGATACACTGAACCTGCTCCCAACATGGGCCAACTGGACCCAACCTGCCTAACATGTTTAATATTCTTTTGTAGTGCTGTTACATGTGAGCTACCTTTTCAAATTAATGACAGATTTGGGTTTGTAGGCGTGTTTGTACTGAGGCTTTATGGAATTTCATTTTCTTGTGAACTCATGTCAGCTCAGTTTCTCTATATTAGAATAACTCTTAGGGCACATTTGTGTAGCCATGATTCTGTGGAAAAGGCAAGCAAAATAGAATGCTTTTCCATGGATAGGAAAAATCTTTTGGTTTTCTATGGTTGCTGCAAAAATGTTTAGGGATAGAGATATGAAACAGGAATGAAAAATACAAGAAAATAAGAGAACGTGACATTGTTAGAAATGAAATTCCATGAAAATACTTCTGGACAACTTGAGTCTTCTAGACAAGGTACCAGGTATGGCTTGTTAACCGTCACACTATGCAGTGTTATCAACATCATCTAGATGTTGTAGGACTGAGAGTTTGGGATTTGCCAATGTACTAAGGTTTTTTTTCTTGATTTACTTTAAGAAATGGTTGCATTGATATTACCCTATTATACTCTGTGGTTACATTTGAACAGTAAGGGATGGTTTTTATTAAAAGATGAAAAACTTTTTAATGCATTCTTTTATTTCTAAAATAAAGCATTATAGATGGGTAAGGCGGGCAGGTAGGATTAGAGAGTAAGGTCAGGTTTTGCCACCCTATAACCAATATACACAATTTAACTTGACGAGAAAGTTTGTTTCATTTATGAGGAAGCTGGACAAGGATACCCAATGAAGTGCATGTGGAAAGTAGTTAAAAAGGAGGTATTCTATCATTATGAAGAAGAGAGGGCAACTAATGAAACAAACTGCTGTATTGGTTGTTTCTAGTTTCTGTCTGAAATATTAGGGACTCCGGCACTCGATCCCCATTTTCATATCATATCAAGAATCATCATCATCAAAGCCTTGTCCAGACTATGTTGGGGTCGACTACATTAATTTTGTTTCTCCATTTCAATATATCCAAATGCTTAGGTAGGTTGCACTTCTTTAGATCTATACTTACAACGTCCATCCATGTCCTTTTCGCCCTACCCATTCTCCTTGGTACACCATCTCTCAAGTTTGGCACTCATGCCATCTCTCAGTTCATCCATCAACACTATACCATCCACAAACAACATACGCTGTGACCAAGGTACCTCCTCTTAAATATTAGTAGTTAACTCGTCTATAATTAATGTAACTCCATTTCAAGAATGTGATGTCTTTATTTTTATTTTTATTTCCTCCTTCATGGAACTCCATTTTTTTTTTTGGGAACATGTTGAAAAGAGTGATTTGATTTAATCCTTCTTGAAAACAGAGTTTACAATACTACTTAGAAATGTGCAATCTCTCTGTTTGTTGAAAGACATCTTTCATATTCTTTTAAAATTGTGTTTCAACCATTGCACTACTTAGAAATTTACATTCTCTCACTTGTTGAGTGACATCTTTAATTTTCTTTTAAAATTGTGTTTCAACCATGGTAACACTTGTTTTTCTTAAGTGACGCAGTCCCTAAAGTTATGGCTTGCATGGAAGTGCAGAAGCATGTGTCCACCTTTGCAAAATGATAACACGAGGATGCACCTTGAAAGGGATAAACCCATTTCTATTAATCAACTCTCTAAGAATTCCATCTCTTACAATGCATATAAATAAGATAAAACTCGGTGGCTAAAAAACCTAATCAAACTAGGAAAGTAAGTAAAATCAATTTAGGAAATAAGAAATCTAATCCTAATTACAACTCATTAATAAAACTAGGAAACTAAGTCAACTAAAATTAGAAACACATTATTATTGCACGCGAGACCATGGGGTCTATCTTCCATCATTAAGGTGGAATGTTCATCGAGAATAAAACAAAATAATGGGAATTCACAAACTAAACATGTGGGAGCAGGTCCCTAGGTACTAAATCTGGATGTGCAATAGATGCAGTAGTTCTTAAATGAAACGGAAGGCTCTTACTGTTGCCAAGGGAATAAGCTAGCAGACAGGCAGAGCGGTATTTACAATGTCAGTTTTATTGGATGTAAAACTGGCCTCACCAAAATAAAATGTTTTCCACATGAGATGTTGGATATCCAAGGGATTTAGAACTGCTTTTATTATTTCGTCCTGAAAAAAGAGGGAGCATTTCCATTCAAAATTTCTGCCCTTAGCAGCCTTAATAGGAAGTATCTATAAGAAATTGGCTATAGTTGTTGTTCATCACCTTTGGACTGTGTTGACTGTTGATTGTAAATAAGTGTATTGACTCTTAGGCGCAGGGAGAGTAAGTTTGGTGATGTTTTATCTTGACTTTGACAATTATTTGTGTATGGTCGTTTGATGGTTTTTAGACCATTTACTAGTCTGGGTGGGTTTTAACGGTAAGTCATCATCTTTGCTTTTGTCCCCATATTTTGTGAATGTGATCGAGGCCCTAGAATGTTGACTACGACTAAGGTGAAAGGTCTGGTTACTATAAGTAGAATGTTGACTACAATCCTTTTGTCAAATGTATGTTTAGGTTCGTTCAACCAATGTGACTTTTAAGGCTGTAGCCTATAGCTCATCTGAGGTAAGATCCCATCAGATGATTGGCTCAGCTGCTCAAATATATATACATATTTATGGGAAATTCTCAAAAACTCCCCTATCTCAAAAGGGGAGTTTCTGCCCCTATCTAATAGCCAATGATTTGTTAGTATTTTAAGAGATCCACCGTTGTAGGAGAATATTTAGGAGAGAGAATCGGATATGTGTATCATTAATGACACGTGTCACACTTTCATTGGCTAAAAGAGGGGCTTTTTTTAGAAAAACGCCCGGGGAGTTTTGTAGCGTAACTATATATATATGCATATATATATATACACGTGTATACATATATACATGTATACATACAATTCTGATTGGATTTATCTTGATTTTGAAGACGATCATCATGCAAAAAACAACGATAATCGACTTTGATTTGTGGGACTAGCACTGTTTCAGCTTGGGATAAGCTAAACTTCAGCTTAAGAGAGCTAGCCCCTACACACACACACACACACACACACACATATATGTATACATATAGTGGCCAGCTCTCCTAAGCTGCTGCTTAGGATAAGGTAAGCTGAGGTAAGGTCAAGTGTGTGGTGGGGCCCACTTGGGGAGCCACATAGGGGTGGGGATGGGGGGATTTCAAGGACTTCCTGGGACACTCCGCTGTGCAAAAAATCAGCCCCAACCGTGGTTTCTATCGTCTCCATCTGGCCCCAAAAGTTTAATGGTCAACAGTCCATTCGGATTGGTACACGGTCGATCCAACGATTAGGTGTGTGTGTGTGTGTGTGTATATATATATATCAATATGTGAACTTGCATTGGAATAAATTCACTAGCAAGGAACAAGTCACCCACACAGTTCACCCTATTGTCAGGGGCTTTCTATTTTCTTCGCATGCATTTTATAGAAAATCAAGGAAATTTGTGGATGGTCTTTCATTTAATCTCGGTTAGGATTTGTAATCCTAGTGTATATGGTATGGTAGGTATTGAGACAGAGGAATGGGAAATATGGAGTTGCTGGTGTTTGCAATGGAGGCGGTGGAGCATCTGCTCTTGCTCTAGAGCTCATGTAAGCATTCTTTATTTGGTAAGATTTCATATTCTCTACATTAATGCCTTGGTGCTGGTTTGTCTGTTCAATTGTAATCCAGATGCTGCTCGAAAACCAAATTGCAGGTAAAGTATTAACTTATGTGAAAAGCATGATCATTTTTTTTTCTTTTTTCTCTTAAAGAAGTATGGAAAACCCCAAAAGAGAAACTGAACTTTGTATGATTCCAATAGCAACATAACCCCGAAATCCTAACTCTCCCAAAATAGTAAAAATTACCAAAAAAAGAAAAAAAATCCTAATTATATTAAAACCCTTGAACCCAACTCTAAAATACTTCCAGGAAAATTTAGATTTAAAAGGACTCAAAACCTCCTAAAATAAGCAGAATAGAAAATTACTATAAAAAGTAAGTTTTGCACAAAAATTGCATTTTGACCTTCGATACGGTCTCATTTTGCTTGAAAACAGCAACCGCCAATCGGCAGTTGCCCATGTTGTAGAGCACCTTGTTTTCTTCAAAATGAGTACTCATGCATTTCGAGACAATATGCTGATAAAAAGTTATGGCCATTTGAAGTTGACACTATCCTTTTGGCTTGATTTCTTATGATCTTCACATTCCAGAAATTGTTCCGCCACTTGTTCTACATCATTTTGGAGGGGGGTTTAGAACATGCAGTAAACGATACCTCATTTTGGTGTGCTTCTCTCTTTCTGTGTCCTCTTCACTTCTGTTCAAACTAAGGGTTGAATTTTGATAGAAAAAATCCGTCCTTGCTCTGGTATGATAGGAACATACAAATCTATTCAATTGCTGTTTCACAGTTTCTCCATTACAACCACATAAACACCCTTCATTCCCATCCTAGGATTCAACTTAATTGTTACAAATATCTGATGCTTCACCCATTCTAGTTTGCGGCATAGTTTGGTATCTGGCAGCTTTACTTGATTGCTGTACTTCCCTATCTCCACAAATATACATGACCTGTTTATTTTATCATAACCATCCGTCTGGCAGACTGCATGGGCCTCTTCCAAAAGCCACATTCAGTAGCGCTAACTGTCGAATATGCTTTGTTTAACCTGTCAAAATATAGCTAGCAATGTTCATATCTAAGACCACATGTAATGGAGATCTGGTCAAGTTCAGTTGGCATGTCAGGTACCAAAGATGAGTTACTTTTCTGTGTTTTTTACGCTGAGAAGTCTAATAGAAGAAAACTCGGCAATAAGTAATGTGCCTTCTGTGTTTGGCCATTCTTTTTCTGATCACAGCACTCTTTTGAAGTAATGATGAAAGGTTATCTCTCAGCCCCTCTTTGTATGAACTAGGCCAAATTTAAGCATACACCATTAGATTGGTCATGTGTGGAAGCCAATAACTATACATTTCACTCATTAATCTTTTAATGGTGCATTACTCCAATTGAAGTGACATTTGTGCTAGTGACTCATGATTATATATGTAGATGACTGCCATAAATATCATTCTTGGGAAAGTGTTAAGACCATTTTCAAAATTTGGGGGTCTTCTTCGGATGTTATTGAGAAGATGTTGAAACAATATTTTTAATTAGATTAAAATAAGCAGTATAAAATTCTTTTAAGACTTTGTGTTTTTCTATTTTTTGCATTTTTATTGAAATTTTCTTGCGATAATTGTATTTCCGGCAGTATTTTGAAAACATCCCATTATTATTTGGGGGGCTGGGGGGGTTGAAATTTTGCTATTATTGGGACAATATCAATTTAAGATGTATTGCAAAATTATCATGATATTTTTAAAATACAGTGGATATTTGCGATAGTGATATATAGGCATGTGATATAAGCAGGTTGAATCAAAGAAAGGTGAGCTCTGCATGTTGGATTAGGCATTAGCTGCATCTGTATATGTCCTTATCGGATGTATTTGCTTGCATTAATGTTCAAGTGAAGCAGTGTGATTTAAGAAATCTTTTATATGTGCAGGCGGGCCGATAGACTGAGACGATCGATGTTATGATACTAATTTTAGTCTCATGTTATTCCTTATATTAGTACTGAAAGTGTAGTGGATTCCATTTGAAGCTTCCCTTCGGTTTACATCTATCATCTTTGCCCTTTGGAATTGAATATTCATTTCCTTTTCAATAATGTTATATATTAAATGAAATAATCTTATTTCATCAACTTCACAGTCTGATTGCATGCTTTTTGTGGCCCATCTCAATGCCAGCAAAAGTTTATTCTTGTTGTGTTGGTCTGTAACAATGTTCCCACTCCTCTGGAGAAGTAAATAAGGTGTCATTGTAAGTCTTAAAGCAACAATTCAGAATATGGTCAAAATACTGCAATAACTGTGTTCAATTACCTTTGGGATCAAGAAATAGAAAATAGGATGAATGAGATTTTGCCTTTAAATTGGGGAATTGCGAAATTTTTTTTTTTTTTTTTTTGTCATCGGAGTGTTCCCAACTCTTTAGGCTGGACTAATCCTTTCGGGTACAGAGGGTAGCCGGGTAAACTCTCCTGTAGCCCCAGTATGGTAGTGCAGTTTCGAACTTATAAACTTCGGGACCTTCGGGTGCAAACAGTGGTCCTATGCCAACTGAGTTACGTATGAAAGTATAGAAGAACTTGGGTATGATATGGTTTTTATTAAAAAAAAATCGGGAATAGAAAAATTCAGCGTCTGTGCAAGAGACTGTACGTCTTGAAGCTATTTGGTGAAGAAGTATTTTATACTATTTGAATAAAGTTCTTAAAGTTTTAGCATATTAAATGAGAACTTATATGACAGGTTGTTTGTCTTGAAGCATATTTAATAGTATCTCATATCGTTTTCATTTTGTTTTTGAAGTGGGCATGTTGAACACAATTTTATATGAACTTCTTTTCTAGAAGTTATATAAAAATCTTATCTATTCTGGATAGTATTCTATTTTGAGAGAGCATCATCCATATTTTTTAAAGGAATTGTATGTATGCAAGTCATATAACACACCCAATCTCACCAAGTACCGTTTGAATGCTCTCTCAGCTATTTCTAAATTTTTTCCTGTTTGTACAAATCGCACTTGCATGCTTAGGCCACTGGGTTTTGATCCTTCAGCGTAGCCAATCTTATAAGCCATACCTGCTCTGAACCCGTTAAAACTACACCCAAACACACCACCAATTGTGGTTGGTTGAGGTGGGTTTAATTTAACCGGCGGGGAGTGGGAGCACCATAGTGCTAAATTTTAAAATAATTATATGTCGGAGCACCTCCGGAGCGCATATACAACACAATGCTTGTTAGTTTGTAAACAATTAACTAATTGGGGCAAATATGTTTTATCCATTTATTCAAGTATCAAAAATGGAGAAAATATTTAATTTTGTGATTTGATTACATAAAATAGATAATAATTAATAAGTCAGAAGATGTTTTTTCATTCAAAAAATAAATATCAAGCTTACGGAAGATTATGCCCGGTTCGTTCTATCTTCGATTGATCTGGCCACCATAATCGCACAGCGATTACATGACATTTCAAGGATGGTTCTGCTCCTAAAACTTCCATCTGCATTTTTTGAGTGGGATCGAGAAGGCTAAGGGCCGGCTCTTGTAATAAGATTTAACCTGACTTATTACCATCTTTCGTATCTTTCGTGCAGTGTCTTTCATTGTCAGTCCTTCCCGATGTAAATTTTGTCGTTGAGTTCCCATGCTATTCAATCGAATGGCCCACAGAAAGGTCTTAAGACATTGTCAGATGTGGATAAAAGATTTTCATCATGCTAGAAAATCTGAAAACCTGTTTGTCCAAACAAACCATCCAATGACATGGGTCCACTTAAGAAATGGAAACATCAAGAGCTCAAGACCATCTTGAATGTGGGTGTCTAAAGATTAGGGCAAATATGCATCGCAGCTATTGGAGATGGATTTGGTCCATTTAAAGATTATAACAAAAATGCATCGCCCGTGCTTCATGTAATGTATTAGTAATCTGGTTGTTCTTTTATATAAAAGAATTCCTTATTATAGAGTCGTCATTTACATATATAAATGATTCACATGCATAATAATTATGGATTGTCACATTTATTTGTACAAATTTATATTTGTGTTGTATAAATGAGATGGTAAAATAGTGTGTAAATAAGGTTATTTATACTCTAAAATCTTCCTAAGTACATGTGAAAATTACTTTTACACCTCCAAAGAAGCACTCGTATAGTCTTATACACAGTGATTGCATTCTTTTGGGTTTCATCAACCGCCTTTATTTTTTTCTCATTTCCGTTAGTTCCATTTGCAATTCAAATTGTTCACTTTATTTATTGAATTAATAAATCCCAAGGCCTTAAAGGTGGTTATCTTAGATTTTCATAGATTTTGAGTAATTATGAAAAAAGTATCAACCTATAGATCTAATTTTTTGCACTTTTATGGACTCCAATTCATGATCTGAACCGTTCAATATTCTTTTATCTCCATTTCATTATTTGAACCTTTCAATATTCTTTTATTAATGGTTAATATTAGGACATTTAGTTTCATTTCTTCGTTGATTTTGAGAAATGTGTGAAAAGACCCAAAAAATTCAAATTCATTTAAAACAATTAGATGCATTCATTTGCTCATGTGAATGTAGTTATTTTGACAAACATGGTTATATTTTTCATACGTGTCACATTCGAGTGTGTGACATTCCCATGTATAACATTTGCACATATGAAAACCATTTTCCTATCATGTAGGCATCAGACAAGGGGACCCCCTGTCCTCTTACCTTTTTCTTCTTTGCGTAGAGGGCTTCTCAGCCCTTCTCAGAAAAGCAGAGAGACAGAAGACCGAGCAGCATTTCCATTAGTAGAGGGGGCCCAAGGCTTTCCCATTTGCTATTTGCATATGATAGTTTGTTGTTTGTCAAGCAAATCCAAAAGAGTGCAGGCATTTGTTGGAGGTGCTAGCTTTATATGAACATTCCTCAGGCCAAAAAATCAATTTGGAGAAAACAACTATTTTCTATAGCAAAAATACAAGGGCAGATACTCGAGTGGAAATTTAAGGGATCTGGGGTGCTTAGGTAATTCTGCAATATGAAAGATATTTTGGGATGCGAGCAATGGTGGGGAGGTCCAAAGAACGTGCTTGCTTGGGGCTCAAAGATTGAATAGCCAAAAAACCTCAAGGTTGGAATGAGAAATTTTTGTCTAAGGCAGGAAAAGAGGTCTTGATTAAAGTAGTTGCCCAATCCATTCCCACATTCACAATGAGCTGCTTCAAACTACCAAAGAGTTTTTGTGATGACGTAAATGCCATGATTGCCAAGTTCCGGTGGGGTAGCTTCAGCAGTGGTAGAAAAATCCATTGGAAGAAGTGGCAAAAGCTTTGCACGCCCAAGGAAGATGGGGGAATTGGATTCAAAGACTTTCATGCTTTCAACCTAGCACTTTTAGGTAAGCAAGGGTGGAAACTTATTTAAAACACGCATTCATTAGTTTATCGGGTTTGCAAAGCCAGATATTTCCCGAAATGTTCTTTTATGAAATCCAAGAGCGATACAAATCCATCTCTCATTTGGCGTAGCATCCTCACGGCTCGGGACACATTACATGAAGGTATGATCTAGAAAATTGGAGATTGAAAGACCATTAAAATCTGGGAAGATAAGTGGCTGCAGTGCACTCCAGGTCAAAAACCAGACGAGCCTGATGTGAAGCTTGTGAGAGAATTAATCGATGAAAATAGGAGCTGGTGGAATGAGTCTATCATTAATGGAGCTTTTGATGCCAAGACAGCTCGGGTAATAAAACAAATGGTATTGGGAAATCTCAATAGACCAAATAGCGTAAGATGGAATGAAACCTTCACAGGAAAATACTCAGTTAGCTCGGCTTATGCGCTGGAACTTATGAGACAAAATGCAAAAGAGGAGGGGGAAGTCCTCAGATGTAGAGGAATCAAAAGGAATGTGGAGAAGAATTTGGAAACTAAAAATTCCGGGTAAAGTTCGTCATTTCCTCTGGGGGGCTTGTAATGAAGCTTTACCAACTAGACATAATCTTCAAAGAAGGAAAATCCTTGAGGATCCTCGATGTTGTATTTGTGAAGGTGATGTGGAAACATATTCTATGGGACTGCTAATGGCAAGTAGTGTATGGTCTTTGTCTCGCGCCAAGCTACAGAAACGTCACGTCTCCATGGAAGAGTTTCAGTTGGTAACAAAGTCTTTAATGGAGGTGCTGTCCAAAGAAGAGGTGGAGGAATGGGCAGTGTTATCATGGTCCATCTGGAACGCCCGTAATAGTTTTATTCATAATGGCACCTAAGTCTGCCCCTCGGTCATTTTTGATAAAGGCATGAGCCTCCTTTATGAGTTCCAACAATCTCAAGTGTCGAATTTATCTCTTTCTGAAGTCATCATCTGATTGTGCGAGGGCTGTTAATTTTGTGTTTGTATACACACACGTGTTACTATGCTTCTTTGTAGCATTTTAGGACCCCTTCCAGGGGTTCCCCCCCCCCACCCCCACCCCCCGAGCTATCCTAAATGATGGGTCAGTGCTCCAAAGATGTCACTTTGCATACTTTATGTTTTGTTCCCGGTTAATAAAATTCATCTCTATCTTTATTATCGAAAAAAAAAAGAAGAAGAAGAAAGAAAAAAGAAAGGCAAACCACCCCTTAATCTAATAAGCTGCACAAATCAGTTACTAGCACTTAGCTCGCTTGTCTTCATTTATTTTACATTAAATTGATTCTATTATCTACACTATACTTAAAACTTTATTTTGTTCTATTATGTTCCTATGAGATGCACTATTAAATGCGTGCATATCATTCTCTCTTACTACTCTTTGTCGAATAGTATCTTGTTCTTTCTTAATATTGTGAAAAGTTGTCTTGTGCTTCTTTTGGGGATACCTTTAAATTTCAATATTCTTGTGCTTGTTCTAGGTTTTGTATTTCGTTTCTTTTGCTTGTGTATTCTTCACGTAAGGAACGAAGTGGACTCCATGAGTGAAATTAACGTTTATAGAATAGCAATATGGTTAAAATGAGATGTAATGGGCCTCTCTAAGGTGATGATTATAAGCCATTTGTTGGTGATGATTATAAGCCATTTGTTGGTATCTATTTTCTTTTAGAGGACATCAGAGTTCAACGGTATTGACCTTTTTGGCACATTTCTAATTTGTTAAACATTTAGTTATCAACTAATTGTATGGTTCAATTCCTAACCTAACTCTGATTTTAGCCATAGATGGTCATCATGGTGTAACTCAACCCCCCAAGGAAAGGCTTTTCTGAGTATTCGCAGATAATCTTCGCACTTTTACTCATGAAAAAACGACAACACTAAACATGGAAATTTTCTGTGGTGTAAAAGGGGCTATTTGTTTTGCTTCATAGATGGGGATAATGGACTCTGTTTATCAAGTTATTTGTATGACTTAGCATAATCCAAACCCCAATTGTTTACAGCCTCATTAGGGTTAGTTAGAAGTTAGGATTAGGGATAGTAATGGGTCACGTTAAATGGACGTCCTATCATGAAGTGATCTTGGGCCTGGTTGGGCCAAAACTTTTCCAATCACATCAAGGTTAGTTTCAACTATAATATTCAGGCCTGGATATAGCCCAAATGCTTATAAGGTCCCGCCCCAGCCCATCTGCAAAACAGGTATGAACCTTTTCTGCAAGATATATCGGTCCTAATGGGCCTTTAAGTAGGCAAAGGCAAGCCGAGCCTATTTAACTCATATAGGCAGAACACTAAGGCCTTGACCAATCTTATGGGTCCAAGAACACAGCCCAAAGCAGGCATCGGAGTCCACTGTTTGATTGGGTTTTGGGCTAGGCCAGTCCTTGAGCACTCTTATAACAGTTTATCTAGTAGCTGATGGGTTTAGGGTTTGGAGTGAGAAACAAATTGTTGAGTTCAACACGGGTCGTGTTTCAGGTCGGTTTAGATTTTAGCTACCCTAACCCACTTTCTCCTGTTAATGACCAATTTACATTATTCTTAATGAAAATATACATATAAGAACATAAATTTCATTTTAGGTGTCTGAGGTTTTCAAATGAAACAGGGGTATGCAAATGACCCATTTGATTCAACACATATCTAAAAGACATCATGGGCCCTGGTATGGTTTTAACCTGGCCCATTGCTATCACTGCTTGCCTATTGCATTTAATTGCATATTTGGTATGAATTTAAACCAGATATACACCCTATTTGGCCAAAGTCCTAGTGGGCATGGTGGATAACTGGAAAGTAAATATTAGACATTCTTCTTCTTTCTTTTTTATTTTATTTTTCACTAGCAGATCTCCTGGTCCTTGTACCAAGAAAGCTTGAACTTGTGCCCCCTATTAGAAATCCAGTGGCTCACCTGCCATGGGACTCACATTGGATTAAGCATTTGGTGAATTCCAAAGTTATTCTCCCACCTTAATCTATGACCTTAGGACAATTTCAATCTGGATCAAACTCTTGTGGCTTACCTTCCCACGTCGGTCAGAGGTTGTGGAGTTCCTGGTGGAGAAGTTTTCTTAAGTGTGACACCTCGGGATTGCTATTTATAGGGAGATGGGAACCCTAGTTTGGATTATTTTGAGATCTTTAGCATTTGCAGGCTGCTTGCAGTGAATGACTGTCGAATTTCACAATGATATTCAAAATAGATCCTATATTGGCCTCATTTGAGACTAACGCCTGCATCATGGAAGGCAAGGGCTTGGGCATGTTTGCTGGGGCGGACCCATGTTATGGGCTGGGGGACTCAGCCCCCACCCAACTTAAAAAATGCCCATAAGACCCATGTTATGGGCTGGGGGCACAGACCCCACTCAAATGAGACCAAAGTCCCCCTTCTCGTTCCCCAGTTTCAAAAGGCCTACTCTACTCTCCCTCTTTCTCAGTCAATAAGTACTCTAGTTTCTACTTAGTAAGGATTTGCATCTCCATAACCCATTAAAAGTGACTAAAATATCCCTTGCAACTCTTCCTTGAAATCGATAGTGTAAGTTTCAAAACCATAGACTGCCTAGCATTTTCTAATCGCAAAAGAAAATTTCTTTTCGCGTAAGACAACTTTACTACTTGTAACTCTTAGTTTTATTTCTCTCAATTTATGAAATATTCTTTATTAAAAAAAAAAGACAATGGAGAAATTATTGATGTGTATTTTTTTTAAACCAAGGGTGCCTTAAATCATTTCCCTCATTTTTTATTAATGACATGAGGAAAACCCTTTTTTACTAAGGGTGTCTTAAATTTTTATTGATGTGTGTATTTTTATGGTTATGTCCATACATAATGATTCAAATGGAGTGGTCTACTTTTTGTTTTATTTGTTCTTGAAATTTTATTTTATTTAGTGGAAATTGATTATTTGAGAATTAAATGGTTTTGACTAAATGAATATATCTGTTTAAGCCAAATTTTTCTTGGCTAGAATTCTACTCTAACTATTCTTGTTTAGACCATTGAGTGTATAATGGAGTGTGCATTTCTATGATTATAGAGCTTGAGTAGGATATTGATGCATTTCATATTTTTATCCACTATTCTCAAGTATAGGAGTTTATATTCTTCTCCATTATTTTTCGAATACATTTTTTCTTATGTCATTATTAATGTGAAGAAAATACAATAAAATAATGATCGAGTTTTTCAATTGACCATCGTGAGCCCCCACAAATGAAAATCCTAAGTCCGCCACTACATGTTTGTGCAACTGTGTTTTTACTGGAAAAGGCTGAAAAATCTAACCACCTTACCGCAATAGAAATCTCTCACATATATTATGATTGCTTTTTCCACGAGAAAAGGCGTAAAAATGGGCTAAATTTTTGGCGATTCCGTCAAAAAGAATTTTCGATAAGAGAGGGGGTTGATCGGGAAAAAAATCTATAAAAAGAAAAAAAAAAAGAAAAAGAAAAGAAAAGCATCCATGGAACTGATTTTTCATGAATGCATACAAATGTGCCCTTGGGGGGCATATAGAACTATTAGCCTAAGATCTTATTTCGAGTTTGGGGCTTCTTTTCATTTTAGACTATATCGTTAGAATCTTAAGTGAATAAGAAATAGATGACTCTAGACAAGGTGAATTCTCTCCTACAAGCGTTGTGCAAATACAGTGCCTATGACTAAATGTGGATTAGGGATAGCCCAGACATTTTCTCAGTGAAATTGTCTTAGCTCTTGATTTAGGGGCCTTAAGCGGCTAAATCTCACATACAAGGTTCAGATTCATTATAAATCAACTCATCAAAAGCTTTTTCTTGAGAGAAAAAAAAAAAAAAAAAGAAAAAGTAATGGTTTTTCTCTTGCAAATTCTCCACCCATCATATACAGTTTTTTTTTTTTTTTTGTGCATAGTATAAATTTCATAGTCTATGATATATATTTATAGCCTAGACTCTAGATCTTTATACTAACTTAATGGTAAAAGATGATTGATGGTAGCATAACATTCATGAAGTGTGTGATTAGGTTAGATTAAGAGTAATAACAATAAGAGTTTTTTGTATATACCCCCCTAAGATTTTTATGATTTGCAAATAGAGCCATGTGGTTTTTGTATTTGTAAATAGGCCCCTACCTTTTCATTTCAATACCTTTCACGTCCCCAAAATCAGTACTTCTAATGAGAATGGATAACCACCGCGAGATTTTTGTTGAACTTTTATAAAAATAACAACTTTGCCCTTACATCCATTAGGAAAAAATGAGTATAATGTTTTACAAAAATATCATTATTTTATCCCAAGTCCCAACGATCTCTCTTAATAACTCTTTAATGTAAATGAAACCTAATCATGTGTTTTGAAACTTTCATCAACTTAACAGTAGCTTATGTATGGATTGGATCAATTATAACCAACTTGATTGGTTTGAATATAATGAAATAGGCCTTATATTAATAAAAATATATTAATGTACGGTTGTTCTCTCTCACTAAATGTAATTATTAATGTTACAAGCTTCTGAGAAAAATAAATCCAAGCTTTTAAATTTATACATATAGGGATAAAGAGATGGGCAAAAGTGTTATTTCACTCTAAAAACTTTTGGTAGTTGAAAGGCTATTAATTCTGGGGACACTAAAGGTATTAAAATGATGAAGCAAGGGCCTATTTACAAATACTAAAACCATAGAGGCTTATTCACAAATCCTACAAAGCTTACGGGGGTGTAAGTGCCTGAAAATTATGGACTTGGTTTAGACGATGATGAAGCTTTTAATGATGCTGCTTATCTAGTCTGGAAATAATGGAGATTCTGAACCTGAAAGGTAGACAAAAGTCAGGGCCCCGAGCTGCTATCAGCCAAAGGCACTCCGACGCCCGAGTTAGTGAAGTCACTGAACTAAGGTGAAGTGAGGAAGAAGAAGAGGGTTCAGGCAAGATACTGTAGTGTAGTACACAGTATAATGCGTACCTGTTATGGGCTTACCATGCAGGCATATATAGAGGAGTTGAAGCTTCCTGAGTGGAGGTAGGTGGGAGAGCTTGTCCCATCAGCCCATACATAGGATTCTAAGTGGAGGTAGGTGAGGATTCTGTCCCATCGGATCTTTCCTCAATCCCACACATAAATGTGGATGTGGTCAGCTGATAGGAAAGAGCCCTTATCGATGGCCAGCGACCACCCTACCTGTTAGGGCGCTCTGAAATGTGGCTGTCCTATCTCATAATGGGGATTGGACGCTTAGTGTTCTGTCCCATCTCATAATGGGGATTGGACACTTAGTGTTCACCTCGGCCAAGGGACCAAACTGGAGAAGGCACTGAGGTCGGACGGGCCTGAGGTCGGACACTGATGCCGAGACGCACGAGGCTGAACCCGGAGGAACGTGGTTGGTACTCTTACCGAGACCAGTTTCATCTCGATGCCAGCTGGCACATTGCCGAGCTGGATAAGTGAAGTTGAGGTAGTCCCTGAATGGTACTGTTACTGAAGTCAGGAGTAACCTCGGTTTCGGGAAAACACTTCACACAATTGGCCCTAACTCCTGGCCTCGAGGGTTCCATAACCATTTGGGGTCGGGAGCTAAGTAAAATGGGAGTTTTAAGATACCGAACCCGCAGCTGTTTGAGAAAGCGTTGGGTGTCATTTTGCCTTCCGAGGCGCATTGATGGCGCGCAGCTGTCTGGAGGCAGTTTAATAGTCTGCTCAAATCATTATGAAGGCGGTGTGACGCTGCCACGTGTCGCAGCCCTGCTGGCTGCTAAGTCATATCGAGGAGACGAGTGGCGTGCCCGAGGCGGCGTCCTGCACGCGCGTCTTTCGAGATACGAAAAGATTTACGTCCTGTATAAAGAGGCTCGTCTTCGTTGGAGGACCACTTCTGCTTCTACTAGAGAGTGCATTCTGCGTTTGCGTTTTCGCCGGAGAAATCACCCTGTCGCTCTGAGATTCCAGATTCTGTCTGTCCAAGCCTCGTCTTCGAGTTTTCTTTATGAGTTTCCTCCTCCTTTCATCTCTGTCATCTTTCTGGGGTGTTTTCCTCTCTGTCTTCTTCTTCTCCGTCTCCATTCTTATTTTTCAGGCCACTTCCAAACTGGGAACATGGGGGTCTATAAATATTGGATAGATACCGAACTGACTCTGACCGAGCTGAGGAAAAAATATGAGATACCGGAGGACGTCCGTATTAGGGCGGACGATCCTGAAGATGTAGTCCAGGCGCGAATCTTCCAGGACGGCTGGATGCCGTTCTCGATAGTCTCCATTATAGAGGGCGGGGTGAGGTTTCCCGTCCATCCACTTCTGAGGTCCTGCCTTAGGAGGTGGAACCTCACCCCATGCCAGTTGATGCCCAATGACTTTAAAGTCATCATGGGCGTGGCCGAGCTGAATAAAATCCTAGGGACCAATCCCGGTGTCTATGACATCGAAGACGTTTATGATCTTTGCAAGTCCCCGGGGGAGGACGCATATTATCTCCGAGTGCGGTCAAAGGAGATCCCTTTCGTTATCGATTTAGAAGATTCCAGCAAATACGCCGGAGATGACCGCCTCTACGTCTCCGGAAACTGGGAGATTAGCCCCGCCGAGACTGGGGCCGAGAGGGCAACCCGCATTCCTCGCCGGCTCGGAGAACCACCGAGTAAAATACCTTCTCCCATTCTTTTTTAATGATGCGCTTATCTGTCTTGCCGAACTGACATTTTCTCTGCTTGATGTGCTGGCCACAGGGAAAGGAAGCAAGAGGCGAAGAGGTCCAGGTGGCGGCGAAACATCGCCTGGTTGAAGAGAATCCACAACTACCAGGGTCACCAGGGACGAGTAGCCTGGTCCCTCCTAGGGTACGAACCCGTGTATCGTTCATTCTCCAGGAGGCGGCACGAAAACCTTAGGGGGGAAACGGTGCTGACTTTGGCGGAGGCCGAACAGCAACGGACGCCAGGAGCAGGGCCTTCTCAAGTGCATCCTGAGGTATGGCCTTCCCAAGTCGGCAACGAAGCCATCCGCGAGGCCAACCCGGCAGCCGACTCCGAGGACGAAGCTGACCCCGAGGTGGCCAAGCTCGAAGAGGCGATCGAACTCCACTCGTCGAGTTCGGACGAGGAGACCAGCATGGGGTGGCGTCGTCCAGCTGTTAGAAACCTTGACGCCATCGTCTTCGGGGGGGAGTCCTCTACCCCCACCTCGAGAGCCGCCACCGCATCGAGTCCGGCTAATGCAGCTACTGCCGGGACCCCCGTCGCCACTGTGCCTGTTTCCTCGATGACCGAGGAGCGCTCGACTGAGTCCACCCGAGGGGAGACCCTGGCGGGAAAAAGGCCAAGGATTGAAAATCTGACCGCGGACGAAGTTGACCCGACCTCGCTGCTCACGCCCCTCGGACCAGCCCCTTGGAGGCCCAGCTTCCTACTCGAGGATGGCCAGTCGCTATCGGTGGAGGGCCGAGTAGGCGATGGCACATCGGTCGTTAGCGCTCTCGCGCACGCCTGTGCCCTACCAAAAGACATGGCGGGGCACTGGGAGTCTGGCGATGTGGAGCTGTCAGTGGCTCAGATAGGTGATTCTCTCAGGGTATGTTCTCCTTTGAGAGCTTTTTTTCGAACTTTTTAACCTCGGTGACCTGTCTTAACATCTGTTCTCGCAGATCCTGCAAAGGAGCCTGGTGCTGGCGGAAAAGTCCCAGCAGAGCATTGCCCAGGCGGCGAGGATGGAGAAGCAAAAGGCGGCCCTCAAGGCAGCGTTAAGGGAGGCCAACAGGAGGGCGGCCGAGCAGGAGGTGATCGTTGCGGGCCTCAGGTCCGAGCTCAAAAAGGCCGAAGTTGAAGTGGAAGATCAAAGAAACATGATGGCCGAGCTCGAGAAGAAGAGGGGGGAGGTCGAAGCCAGTCTCCGAGCTGAAGCCGATCGTTCATATGACGAGGGGGTCGAGGCTGCTTCGGAACTTTATGTGGCCCAGGTTCATGAGGTTAGTAAGAAAGCCTGGAAGCTGGGGTGGACAAGTGCACTGAAGGAGGCGGGGGTCCCCGAGGACCATCCTGCCTATCAAGATGTCCCCTAGCTTCCAGCCCCACGGCCCGCGCCGAACCCTCCTCCTGAGGACCCTGCTGGATCTGTTGCCCCCGAGCCAACCCTTCAAGGTGCCGAGGTCGAGGTGATCCTGGGGGATGTTGGAGATGCTGCTGTTTGAAGAAATTTTATCTGTTGATGTAATCTTTTCTTTATTTTTACTGTACCTGAGGAGGATTTGTATCTTTTTCTTTCTTCTGCAACTGGGGAGGAACTGTATTGTGCTTACTTTCTTTTGAATGAAATCAATTTCTACTCCCATCTCTTTGCAATGTGTGATGACTGTCTTTCTATTTTCTTCTTCATTTCACTGTGTTTGGCCTTGTAACCAAGATTAAATGAGTAACGAGTAAAGGCAGGAATACAGACAAGTAACTGAGCTCGGCTCTATAACCGAAGACAGTAGTATGTTAGGCTTCGTAATCAAAGATGAGTGACTTAGCTCGGTTCCGTAGCGAACCACTGGTCTTGGCATAACAAAATGTGCCAGGTCTCATGACCATAGCTAGAGAGCTAGGTTCCATGACCGTAGCGAAGCTTGGTTCCGTAACCAGAACTTAAGTGGCTGGACCTTTGACCGCGCCGAGACAGCTGGTCCTGTGACCGAGCTGAAGGCTGGCTGGTCTTATGACCGAGCCGAGATAGCTGGTCCTGTGACCGAGCTGAAGGCTGGCTGGTCCTGTGACCGCGCCAAGATAGCTGGTCATGTGACCGAGCTGAGAGATGGCTAGTCCTGCGACCGCGCCGAATGCAAGCTGGTTCTGTAATCGAGCTGAGTGCATATGTCGAGTTCCGTAACTTGGCGAAACCTAGAAGTAACAAAACAAATCTTGCCACAAGAATCAATTTTATTGACTTCCAAGATTGGGTACAAACTAGAAATAGTATTTCTTGAGGTGCGTGGCATTCGATGGGCGTGGTAGCTCTCTACCCTCCATGTCCTCAAGTTTGTATGCTGATTGCCCAGCTACCAAGGTCACCCTGAATGGCCCATGCCAATTTGGTGCTAGCTTTCCCTCGGTGGGATTTTTATCTGCTGGAAGGATCTTCTTTAAGACCAACTCTCCAATCGAGAACTTTCTTTCCTTGACCCTTTGATTGTATCCTCTGGTCAACTGTTGCTGATAAGAAGTGAGGCGAATGGTTGTTGCATCCCTTCGCTCTTCAGCTAAGTCGAGCTCTGTGGCGAGGTTCACATCGCTCTGGCCTTGATCGAATAGTTCCGACCTGAGCATTGGGAGGCCGACCTCAAGCGGGATAACGGCTTCCATTCCGTAGGCCGGGGAGAAAGGCGTTGCCGAGGTTGAGCGCCTTGGGGTAGTCCTATACGCCCAGAGGACACTCGGAAGTTCCTCTACCCATCTCCTCTTGGCTCGGTCGAGTCTCTTCTTGAGCCCATCCAGCACCACTTTTTGGAGATTTCGGCCTGACCATTGCGCTGTGGGTAGGCCGGAGTGGAATAGTAGTTCCTTATGCCGAGCTCTTGGCAGAAGTTCTTGAAGAAGTTGGAGTCGAACTGAGTCCTGTTGTCTGAGATCAAGGCTCGAGGCACTCCAAATCTTGTGACAATGTTCTTCCACACGAAGTTTTTCGTATCCAGCTCGGTGATGGAAGACAATGCCTCATCTTCTATCCACTTGGTGAAATAGTCAGTGGCTACTATAAGCCACCTCTTATTCCCCGGGGCTCGGTGGAGTGGTCCTACTAGATCCAGCCCCCACTGGGCCAAAAGGCCATGGGCTGGAGAGAGGAGTTAGGTCGTGGGCTGGCTGATGGAGAGAGTGAGAGAATTTCTGGCACTTCCCGCATTTCCTGGCGTAGACCTGGGCATCCTTCTGCATGTATGGCCACCAGTAGCCCTGGCTGATGGCCCGATATACCAGTGACCGACCTCCGATGTGGCTGCCGCAGATCCCTTCATGGATTTCATAAAGGAAATCTTCGACTTTGCTAGGATGTACGCACTGGAGGTAAGGTCCGTTGTAGGATTTTTTATAGAGCTTGCCTTCTGGTGACAGCCAAAACCGAGCTGCTTTCAGCCTGATTTTGTGGGCTTCGCTTTTATCTTTAGGAAGCTGGTCATCTTTGAGGTAGGAGATGTATTGGTCCATCCAGTTCGGACCGAGATCGGCACATAGGACTTGTCGAGGTGGGTGGAGCTCTATGCTTGGTTTGTCTAGTGCTTCCACTTCGACAGTCCTTTTCCAACCAGCTTCGACTGCAGAGGCCAGGTTGGCAAGAGCATCGACGTGAGAGTTTGAGTCTCTGCCGATCTGCCTGACTTCAACTTTTTGGAACTGAGAAAGGAGTTGCTTTGCAAGAGCCAGGTAGGCTGCCATCTTGTCGTCACGGGCTTGGTAGTCCCCATTCAGCTGGCTCGTCACCAGTTGAGAGTCGCTGAAGACCACCAGTTGCCGTACCCCCAGGTTTTTTGCGCTGCCCAGTCCTGCAATCAGCGCTTCATACTCAGCTTCATTGTTTGACGCCTTGAAGTCAAGTGTCAGGGCTTGCTCGATGACAAGGCCCTCCGGAGATTGGAGGACTATGCCTGCGCCAGCCCTCTTGGAAGTTGAGGATCCATCGACAAAGACCTTCCAGGACGAGTCAAGGAACTGCTTCCAGGAATGCTCATGTTCCATTTCGGTTGCCTCTACCTCCTTGCCCCCTAGTTCGGTGTCGAGGTGGCTCGGTGACGAACTAGGAGAGGTGAACTCCACGATGAAGTCTGCCAGCACCTAGGCTTTGATTGCCGTTCTGGGATGATATTGGATATCGTACTGTCCCAGTTCGATGGCCCATTTGGACACTCTTTCAGAGAAGTCTACCTTTCGGAACAGAGACTTGAGTGGATGTTCGGTAACGACCACGATGGAGTATGTCTGGAAGTAGTGGGAGAGCTTGCGGGAGGCACTGATGAGCGCAAGTGCGAGCTTCTCTAATGGCAGATACCTCGTTTCGGCATCCAACAGGATCTTGCTCGTGTAGTAGATAGGCCTCTGTTGCCTGTCTTCTTCTCTAATGAGCACTGAGCTTACTGCGTGGTCCGAAACTGCTAGATACAGATATAAGACCTCACCCTGTGTCGGAGTGGACAGCAGGGGAGGTGAGGAAAGGTATCGTTTGAGCTCCTGAAGGGCGCTGTCGCACTCTGGAGTCCATTGGAACCTCGAGCTCTTCTTCAAGAGCTGGAAGAAGGGGCGGCATTTGTCTGAAGCTCTGCTGATGAAGCGGTTTAGTGCCGTAGCCATCCCCGTGAGCCTCTGAACTTGTTTTGCTGTGGTCGGACTCTGGATGGCCTGGATCGTAGAGATCTGTTATGGATTGGCCTCTATCCCTCGTCTAGTGACCAGGCTGCCCAGGAACTTACCGGAACCGACACCAAATTCGCATTTAGAGGCGTTCAGCTTGAGCTTGAACTCTTTGAGGACGGCGAAGGTTTGACTCAGGTCCGTCAAGTGGTCCTGTGACCTTTTAGACTTGACGACCATGTCGTCGATGTACACTTCTGCCGTCTTGCCGAGCTGGGCCTGAAATATTTTTGTTACCAGCATCTGGTAAGTGGCACCGCCGTTTTTTAACCCAAAGGGCATCACTTTGTAACAGTAGATGCCTCTGGGTGTTATGAACGCGGTAGTTTCTTCGTCAGGCCCATGCATCGGAATCTAATGGCAAGCTCGATAAGCATTGAGGAAACTCATCCTGTCGTGCCCGACAATGGCGTCAATCAACTGGTCGATCTTTGGAAGCAAAAAACTGTCTTTGGGACAGGCTTTGTTGAGGTCGGTGAAATCCACGCAGACCCTCCAGCTCCCATTCTTCTTTTTGACCACTACTGTGTTGGCAAGCCACGCAGGGTAGTGGACTTCCTTGATAGCTTCAGCCTCCAACAGCTTCTTGACTTCTTCGGTAACTGCCTCTGCTTGCTGGACCCTGATCTTGCAAGCCTTTTGGACTACAGGCTTGAAGCTACCGTCTCCATTCTGTAACGAGAACTTGAGCCTTTGGTGATGGGTGGAGGGCACAGCTTCCATGTTGTGCAGCCAGGTCCTTCCCATGATGGCATTATATGGGGACGGTGCGTCCACCACCAGTAAGTCTGCTGTCATGGAGGCTCCCCCCACTTCTACTTTGAGGGAGATCTTCCCTTTGGGGTATACAGACTTGGAGCTGAAACCTACAAGTGGGGTGCGGGCTTCCTGCAGGTCCTCCTCTTTCAGACCCATTTTCTTGAAACAGTCGTAGAAGAGGATTTCCGAGGAGCTCCCAGGGTCCACGAGGATCCTCTTAACATTGAAGTTCCCCAACCTCAGAGTCAGGAGCAGAGGATCATTGTGGGGTAGCTGGACCCCGTCCAAGTCTTCATCAGAGAACCAAATCTTTTCTCTCTTTCCTTGCCTTCTTCGTTGAGGGACCGAGCTTAGCCGTCATCACCTGTTTGCCGTGCTGGGCCCTCCTGGCCTCAGTACGAACCTGGTTGCTCCTCTTAGGAGCGGGAGCTAGGTGGATGACGTTGATGGTCCCTTCCGGCTCACCGCTGTCCCGATCATCGGGCTGGCGTTGTTGAGCGCGATTGACCCTGCCCTCTTCCTTGACGAGGTCCTTCAGGTGCCCGTCCTTCACGAGCCTTTCGAGGTACGCCTTAAAGGCATGACAATCCTCGGTCTTGTGCCTATTCTGTTTGTGGTAGGCACAGAATTTGCTCTGATCTCGGGTGGAGGCATCGCCTTTCATAGGCTGGGGCCATTTGAAGAAGGGTTGGGTCTGGATCTTACCGATGAGCTTGTAAATGGGCTCTTTAAAGATGGTGTTGACGGCCTTGTAAGAGGCATCACTTGACTTCGGTTTCACGCTGCCTCCCGAGGTGGAAGCGAAGCGTGCCGCCGAGCCAGATGGTTCTCTGTTTCGGTCCGCCTCCCTCTTGGCTAACTTCTTATCCTTCTTGGAGGGTCGGTCCTCTTGCCAAAGGCTATGGGTCTCCCGAGCTCGGACCTCGTCGTCTTCTTGTTTGACGAACTGATTCACCCTGGCCATCAGTGCTTTCACTGTGACCACGGGGAACCGCACCAGGTCCTTCCGAAGCTCGTTGGCTGGCAACAGAGCCTGTTGGAAGGACTTGATGGCTACTTCGTCATTGGTATCTTCGACCGGGCTGTAGATGGTCCAGAACCTCTTAGTGAACCGAGTGATATTTTCGGCCGGCCTCATTTTGATGGCCATCAGGTCAGCGTCTGTCTTCGGGATGACCCGGTGCGCTTGGAACTTCTCGACGAAGGAGTTTCGGAGCTGCCTCCAGCTCGAAATTGATCCCTTGGAGAGCGTGCAGAACCATCGAAGTGGGAGGTCTCCCAGACTAGAGGAGAAGACCTTGCAGTCCAGGTTGCTGTTGCCGCCCCACACCGACATTCTTTGGGTGAAGTGTCGGAGGTGCTCTTCGGGGTCAGAGGTCCCGTCATAAAGGTTAAACCTTGGGACGCTGAACTTTGTAGGGAGGACGTGATCCCTGATCTCCCAAGAGAATGGAGACATGCCATGATTATCACTGTCTTTGGTAGCTAGCCGACCTCGGGTGAGGCCAACAAACTCCATATTCTGCTGCACAGCCTGCTTTATTTGCTGACTGATCCAATCCTTCATTTCGGGGTCGGCCCCCTGTCTCCTATGTCTCTGGTGCTGCTGCTGAGGGTCAGCGCTGGGATGGGTGCTGCTCGAGCCTTCATCATAGGCTCGGTCACGCCTCTTGTTGTTCATGACTTGCCTCAGGTCTTGCTTGGCCTCAGGAACCCGCCGGATTCGCTGGCGTGGGGGAGGCACGACCGAGCCCCGGGCCGGGACCTTCTCCTTCTCTCCGAGCCTATCTCGGAGTTGGAGGATCAGAGCATCCTTTTCTTGAATGAGGCGGTTTTTAGCCCTGATTTCCGCGAGGTGGGCCTCGTCGGCCTCCTCCGGGATTACATCGCCGTTGTCCTTATCAGCAAGCTGGTCGTCGTCGTCAAGGAGCACGTGGTCGTTTTCCACGTAGTCCCTGGGATGAAATTGGTGTGACTTGGACAATGCTGGTGTCTTGCCTCGTTGGGACTGTCCCTGAGGAGGAACATCCTTACGTGGCTGCTCCAGTAGGACAACGTCCAAACGAGGACGCTCCGCCAAAGGGGTCGGTCGGATGCGCTCCAGAATAGGGTCGTGACAACGAGAAGGTGCTGTCACTCCTCTTGACGAGTCTGACGGGGTAACTGGATCTCCGACGCTCCTCTCGCCGGGACTTTCCCCAACCTTCCTTTGCCGAGGGACTGACGGTGCCCGCGTAGTCGCTTCTGCCTGGTTCATGACCAGTGGAGGCGGCATGATGGGAAGAAATGATCTTGGCGGTATGGACCTGGATGGTCCAACGCCCTTTCCCTTCCTAGTCTTGGGAGGCATGGCTTTTCAAGGTGAAAATATGGTTTTTTCAAATGTTTCCCACGGACGGCGCCAATTGTAAGTGCCTGAAGATTATGGACTTGGTTTAGACGATGATGAAGCTTTTAATGATGCTGCTTATCTAGTCTGGAAATAATGGAGATCCTGAACCTGAAAGGTAGACAAAAGTCAGGGCCCCGGCTGCTATCAGCCAAAGGCACTCCGACGCCTGAGTTAGTGCAGTCACTGAACTATGGTGAAGTGAGGAAGAAGAAGAGGGTTCAGGCAAGATAGTGTAGTGTAGTACACAGTATAATGCGTACCTGTTATGGGCTTACCATGCAGGCATATATAGAGGAGTGGAAGCTTCCTGAGTGGAGGTCGGTGAGAGAGCTTGTCACATCAGCCCATACCTAGGATTCTGAGTGGGGCTAGGTGAGGATTTTGTCGCATCGGATCTTTCCTCAATCCCACACATAAATGTGGATGTGGTCAGCTGATAGGAAAGAGCCCTTATCGATGGCCGGCGGCCACCCTACCTGTTAGGGCGCTCTGCAATGTGGCTGTCCTATCTCATAATGGGGATTGGACGCTCAGTGTTCACCTCGGCCAAGGGACCGAATTGGAGAAGGTACTGAGGTCGGACGGGCCTGAGGTCGGACACTGATACCGAGACGCACGAGGTTGAACCCGGAGGAACGTGGTTGGTACTCTTACCGAGACCAGTTTCATCTCGATGCCAGCTGGCACATTGCCGAGCTGGATAAATGAAGTTGAGGCAGTCCCTGAATGGTATTGTTACCGAAGTCAGGAGTAACCTTGGTTTCGGAAAAACACTTCACACAGGGAGTATATTCAAAAAGCTCTAACAATAATCTCCCTATAATGTGATTAGGTTAGATGGGTATCATGGTGTGATTATATTTGCTGGTGTATCTATGGCAACTTCTCAAAACCAATATATCACTACCTACAAACAGTTGGATAACTAAATTGAGCCCAACATGCCTTTATTTCCAGGAAAGGTGAGACAACTCCTAAGCTTTAAAACTTAAAATCTTTTTTCAGGGAAATCCTTTCATGTGAGAGAGGGACTACCTGATTGTTTGCTTAAACAAGCCATAGCAAAGGGTGAAAAAGAAAAGCAAAAGCTTCAACTTTTTCTTTCTTAAAAAAATGAAAATCACAACCTTTTGGTAGTGGTAATCACACCCACATGGAAGGCCAAATGACTGGAATCTTAAACTGCTTTTTGCTGGCACATCTTTTATGCTGTGCATCCCATGTACTCCTGTAGGTGGAAACGATAACAAGTAACACAACACCGCCAACAACAAAAAATGCAGGTGGAAAGGTACTAAACTTCTGAGCAAATAGAGGTGAAAGTGGATTGGGTTCTTGTTGAGTCCATGGTGTGCCTGGACTCAATTCAAAACTGCTGTATGCATATTTTACTGGTCCTGGACCCAGAACCTAATAGGATATGTGTTGTGATATTTGTCTGTCCCAAGTTGAAACTTCTATGCTCGAATCCATACCTGTATCTGAATCATATGTGAATTTCTGCCGTACTTTGTTAAATATACATGCATGTTGGTTTGCATTATAAGAGATAGGAATTGAATATATATAATTTAATACATAAGTGGTTAAAAATGAAGATCAAATGTGAATTTTAAAAATAAGCATCAAATAACCTTTCTTTTTAGGAAAATAAAGGCTAAAGAAGATGGAAAATGAGCTACTAGGGTGATGGATGGTAGTTAATTTTTCATCTTCTTTTGATTCTATCTTCCAAAGGAAAGGTTATTTGACGTTCATTTTAGAAATGCGCATTCAATCTTCATTTTTAAGTAATGGTATGAATTCTATGCATTCGATTCTAATTTATTTTAATGCAATTGCTTGCGTGAAATTGGATTTCTAGGAATTCGTAGTGAAATGGATTCCGACAAAGGATTATTAAAGGTGACAGGAGAAGTATAAAAGGTGGAGATATAGAAGAGACTTGACTTTCCCAAGATTTGAATTTCTACGATAATGGCTGAGGATAGATTTTTAATCTCATTTTCCATTAAAAGGAGGTTGTTTGAAGGTTATTTTATGGATCTTCATGTTTGTTTCTCCAATTTTAACCACTTTTAGAATACATTTTTTGAATTCCTAGTAATTCAATTCCTTGCGAACAAATGGACCCTAAGTCTTTGTGTTCTTGAAGTAACCTTTTCATAGTTTATGAAGTGTGATCTCTCATATTCTAACTTAAAAAGAAGAAAAACGCAAAACTCAATATAAATATACAAATACTTAGGGCTGTTGGAAGTAGGTGGGCTTCATGGATAGGTTTTCAAAACTTTTGACCCACTTAACTTAGGAATCAAGTACCCATAAGGCCATAAACCACATCCAGGATTCAAAAATCTCAAACTCATGATCAAGATCAGTAAAACACTATCTCTAAGATAGCTAATAGCATCACCTTGCAACCAAAATAAATCCACAACAAACAAGGAAGTAGATTATACCTTTGGAGTTCGGTAGTACTCTGACGGAGAAGAAGACAATTAGCTTGAACAAGAACTCTTCTTGTAGCGAATTAGGATCTCCAAAACCTTGTTGTCTCCCATGCTATGACCTGCTTCAGATCTCTTTTCTTAAGAAGAATGATGGGATCTCCAAGAGAAAAACAACTAAAACCTCAAGGCAAGCCAGAAGAGAAACTTGAAGAGAGAGGAGAGGAGAAAGGGGCGTGTGCAACTCTTACACAATGGGCGTGGATTCCAATACCTTGGACGTCCAAAGGTGTACTCCCCTTTTACTAATAATTAATAGAAGTCTCACTTCCACAAGAATTAGTACCTTCTTACTTTACGATTACCACTATTAGAAGTCTCACTTCCAATAAAAATAGTAACTTTCTATTTTCTTTCTTTTTGAGTTCAAGTAGAATTAGTAATGATCTAATCTTGGGCTAGCGCGGGGACCACTAGGGATTCCATAGAAAACTGGTTCTAACTGGGACACCGCAACCCCACATCTCATGTGCAATCCGGGCCCACAGTTAATTGCAAATAACTCTACTATATAAACGCAATTGTACTCCAATCTTAGGAATAAGTTATAAAAAAGACTATAAACTTCCCTATCACCACAAGTAGGCCCACCAATTTAGATCCACATCTTATTATCCTTGAGACCCAAAGTAATCATTAGTACCATCCAATTAACTCTTAATTGAGATGGATGCGCACTTACTAATGATAAATCCATTAATTAGCACATGGGGATAATAAAGATAGATTCCTTCTTGACTATTGAATGTTTCCACAATTCTACTACCATGTACCCAAGACACCGAGGTGTTGACCTACAGTTAGCCTCACTCATTGGTGACTCAAAGCAAATGAATAGATAGAAACTTGAGTTCATTAATGCCTCAGGATTGAGAGCCTATTGCTGGGGAATTATGAGAGCAGACATTAAAGTATATACAGTTTTTCATAAGGTGCTTCTCATCGTCCTTCAATACATCCAATATACCAGTTAAATGATCCAAAATCTTACATTCTGATGATCAAGACAAATCACACTATCTCATAGTGATTATAATACTGCAACCTTATCAGATGAGATGCTCAATCTCATTACCAGTTGTGAATCAATTTAAGTATAAAATTTGTGACATATGTTTCCCGCATCTGGATCTCATCCACACACATATATCACGTCTAGTATTCTCGTGGGCTCCGGTTCATCTCATGAACCATCATGTCATAAGTATTGGTTATGTGCAATAAGAAATAAAACACCATTCATCTCTTGAATATAAATCATGATTTTATTGATAAATAAATTCATTCATTACATCGTCCACTGGATTGAGACCATATAATTTAACAAGACCTATTCAATCCGCCTCTGGACCCAACCCAGACCAAAACCTGGCGACATGCAGTGGACCAAGATGCAGATTTTAGTATAGTTCAAAATGCAACGCCCATAGTGATTTTTCCTAGTTGGATCTTTCAGGAATTCCTAGTTCAGGTATCCATTTAGAAGTAATAGAGCCACCACCATCCTTCATTTAAAAGAGGGACCTGCAGACTTACTATACTTCTAAGGTAGAGGAAACATGGAAGAAAGATTTTTCTTTTTTTTTTTTCGTGTTGGCCCAGTGGCGAGGAGAGGATGAAAGTCCGTTTGGTAAAATTACATGACTATTGAATTCAAGAGAGAAGAAAGAAGTATGGTCAAATAAAAAAGTACCCAATTCCAAAAAAGCACATCTTTTTTTATATAAAAAAAAAAAAAAAAAAAAAAAAAAAAAAAAAAAACTACTCCCTTATGTCACTAAACGACAAAAAAACCTCTTCTTTTTACCAAAAATGTCAAATGGATACGAGCTTCGGTCAAAATAGTAAGATTGGTTTGAGGGTTATGTTTCACCCAGGGAGCAAGTTAGTGGGTATTCATGTCCCAAGTGATAAAGATGACCATCAAATAAACTCGCATTAATTGAAATGGAATTGAGGTAAGATATAAATGAATACGAGCTTCGGTCAAAATGATAGAGCAAAACTTTTAATACAATTCAAGCAAGAAAAAAAGAAAAAGAATGCAAGAAGGCCTCATACCCACTGACTTGCTCCCTGAGTGAAACATAACCCTCAAACCAATCTTACTATTGACAAATTTTCACCTACGAACGTCCACAAATCAATACGCAGGAGAATAAATCACCTTACTAAAAAGTGTTTATAATTCTTGCAACATTGCTCTATTTAATAAATATATAAACCAATAAATAAAATTATTAATTGAATTGAGAGTATTGTTTAATGAAACGGTCAAAAGTCCATGAGGCTTGACTAAAGTCTTTCAAGGGGGCCCAGCTATCATTTGCCACATCACTTTTGGATGAATCACCCTGATCTGTCCATGTTAGGATGGGCTGAACTCAGATGGGCCGGCTCCACTATTGACATAACCCAAAGATCGAGTTAGGTTGCATGAGAGTAAACCTGAACCCAAGCCCATGTCCGGATGAGAAACTAATTGCTAGGACTGGGCCAACCACAAATGAAGAACTAATTTAGGACCCCAGGCCCAATTTCAAATCCTGTAGCTGGACACCTTGAGCCCAGCCCAAAATCTATTAGAGATTCAAAATACAGGCCCAAGCTCTTGAAAGCCCAGACAGAATTGGGTTTCCATAAAGGCTCGGGCTTGGTCTGGCTCAAGTTGCAACCTAAATGTTAAAGAGTCAGGTTTGTTAATGGTTTGACAAATTTGAGGAGGCCAATTTTGTTAAAATGAGCAACTTCTTTTCGGCCAAGGACACAATTTTTCATTCTTGGGACCGGACTAGCCAGTGATAGAGGCCTAACAAAGTTGGCACAAATATCCAAGCCGTCCAAACTTGGAGGGAACCCCTGTATGTGCTTGCTTAGTACCTAAGAAAACATGAGGCAGCCAACTAGTCATGTCTAGCCAGGGAGAATTTGTGTGGAACGAATGCCATCCTGTCTCTTTACATGCCATTGCTGCCCCACTTAAGGAAAAAAATTAAAAACATATATATAAAATAAGGCCCATGCCTAGTTTGTCAAGTTGGACTTCACCCCATCTAACATGAACTAATCCATAAAAGCAAAAGGAAAGTTTTTTTAAAAAGTATAAAACTTTGGGAGTTGCTATTCGCATATCCCTATTCGCAACTTCTCTCTGTACACAGTTTTTCAAGGTGTAGAATCTCTAGGCACACATCCTCCTCTTCTCAGATTGCCCAAACACCGAACCAATTCAGATGATTGGTTTTCTCTGTGCAAAACACTCATTCCCTCCTATCCCGATTTGAACTCTCCTGCTCTCCAGACGATCCTAATCTTCGGCTCCTCCGTCGTTGGGTGCCATAGACGAGCTTCTTCGGTGCCACAGACGATCTTGGTTTGTAAGGTTCTGTCCCGAGTTAATCAAGATTAACTCTAGTTAATTGAGTCTAGTGCTAGTTAATCATGTTTAACTAGACTAATGATGATTAATGACTAAATTCACTGAAATTGGTCCCAAATGAATGTAATGGATTGATAAAATGAAGGTTGAATGAATTGAATGAATTTTGAACTTAGATTAAGAGATTAAGTGAATTGATTGCGTTTAAGGCTAATTAACTATGGTTAATTGAATTAATGATGGTTTATACCCAAATGGTATGGAATTAACCTCAAATGAATGAATTAGGCCTAATGGAGTAGTAAAGAATGGAATTGCATGGTTTAAATGAAGTTTTAGACTCAAACATTGAAATGAAGGACTTTTGTGTAAATACGAATTTTCACGTATTTCGTCGAATACGGAAACTTTTGATACGAACACGTGTATCTCGACGAGTACGTCAACTTCCGTAAAAGGCTCGAAATCGTTTGACGAGAATCCGGTCAAATGACCCTTCATTTGATTCGAATTGTAATTTAATGAGACTGTTGGTACTAAAATGCAATTGCATAGCTTATATAAGCTAAAATAGCCCTAATGAATCATTCACTCATCTTCCAACTCATTCAAACCCTAGGCAACCATTTTCTTTTCCTTTTCTCTTATTTCCTTCCAATCTCACTCTATCAAGCATCAAACAAGGAGTTTAGGAGTGTTTTCAATGAGCTTTCATCCTTCTCTTCATCTTCCCCAACCTTGTTTTCAATTGTGAAAGTGTGAAGTTGGGATTCAAAGTTTTCTTCTTGGAACTACAAGCTAAAGAAGGTTTATTCTTCATTGATCTTCACAAAAAGGCAAGTATATGTGTATTTTTGTGATTTACAATGTTTTAGAGAGGTTGGAGTCCATTTGGCTCAATTTCTTAAAGTTTTGCTTCAGAAAATCTGAAGCTCTGAACTGAACTTCTAGGTAAGTGTCGGTCAGCTGACGCCTGACCGACGACCTAACCGACAGTTCTGGGAATTCTCTCAGAGAGTTTCAGCTCTCTGGAATTCTGATCGACATTGTGTCGGTCAGCCGACATGGAAGTGTCGGTCGACCGACAGGTCCACCGACGGACTAACCGACAGATCTGGAAATCTGTCTCAGTGAATTCCAGCTCTTTGGAACTTGAACCGACAAGATGTTGGTCAACCGACGTGGTATTGTTTGTCAGCCGACACCTGACCGAGACTGGACCGACAATAGTGTCAGAAAATGGATTGAAAATCCAGTTTCTGGAATTTGAACCGACAAAGTGTCGGTTAACCGACGTGTTAACCGACGTTGTATTGTCGGTCAGCCGACAGGCCAACTGACAGCTGAAATGAACTCAGAGAGAATTTTAAGGTGAAGTCTACTTTATGCAGGTTGTTTCTTGTGATGTCTAAGCCTACATAAGTGTTAGCGAAAGTCGTCCTAATGTACGAATCAAATACATAAAGTGATATTCATCGAAAATAACACGTACATTGGATAACTAATGCTTCACTCGTTTGTTTGGCTTAGAAGTATGAATATAATGGATTAGAAATGAATAGAGTCCTTGAAGTGACACAGAGATGAACTTCACTGACATAATGCACGAACTGACATAATGCACGAATTGAATTAATGAAATGAAATGAATAGTCACTAAAGGTGACAGTAAAGTGAATAAATAAATGATTCCTACTGCAGTAGATGTTTGGGGCGTTCTGGAGCCTCGTGGAATGCCAGTGCTCTCTGATCAAGACACTGGAAAATTTCCACCATATATGATAAGCCATGTAATGAAAAGTGAAATAATCTTGAAGCCTCGGCCCTGAATGGTTTGCCCTTCCGCCTTGTGCTTAAGTAACTTGAATAAAGGAAAATGAAACAATATTGAAGCCTAGGCCATAAATGGTTTGCCCTTCCGCCTTGTGCTTAACTTCTTCTGTTGGAAGACACGAAATGAAAAGCTATGAATTGACATAGATATTTGCTATGAAACTGAATTAGGTTATATAGAACTGTTAAGTTCTTGTATTGATAAATTCTTGTATAGAATTGGTAGATAACATGGAAATTCATACAAATGCATATGTCTTGTTGAACCGTCGTGTTTACGTGTTATTGATGATGTCACAGGCCCAGATGCCCGTGCTGGTCCTGCCGAGGCCGCGCCGCCTGCGGAGGAGGCCTATCTGATACCTCCAGGAGGTTTAGCGGAGTGGGCATAGTTCGGAGGGCGTGTGTACACAAATACTTTTGTAATGTTTAGTTTTGATGTGCACTTAGATACCAATTGCATTGTATTTTAAATGTGCAGTGTTGGTTTTAGTAGACTGTGATTTTGTATGAGAGGACTTTACTGTGAATGTAAAGTTAATTATTGTCAATGTATATATCTATATTCCGCAATTTGTACATTGGCAGGTTTTGTGATTTGATTACCTTGTGAGTCTTGTCTTAACTCCGGTTAATTCAGGATTTACGGGAGTAAGTATGATATCGTGACTCGGGGTCTGTCCGCAGTAATCAGATCTCGGGCCCGGGTCGTGACATGGTTACCACGGATAAGCCTATCGGATGACATCTTCTCCCACAAACCATTACATCTTAGGTATGTCTTCTCGCCCATTTGATCTCTCCATCTCAATATAGATTTTAATTTTTGATGCATACGCGAGAGGAATGTTGCCTCTAAGATGTATAAAGGGGCCCAGCAAACTAGAGAGGAATGTTGCAATCTTAATCCTTCGCTGCCGAGAGGGTATTTCTTTTTTCCTCAATGATGTTCAGACTTTCAGGTTCGAACAAATTAGATTTGTTCAAACCCATATGGCCGAACAAATCAAGTATTTTCAGACACATACAACCAAATAATTCTACTTTATGTTCGGTCTGTCTAGGCCCAACAGAGCCAAAAAAAAAAATGATTTTCTTTCAAAGTTTTACACTATGTTTCTTTGTTCGCCGACATTTATATACACACACACACACAATCAGCCATGCACAAGTCCAGACCTTCTCGAACTTAGCCTACAACTTCGAATAGGAAGTAGGAGATCAGAGCTGGAGACGATGATACAGAGGACATCGGTGCTAGAGACGCAGATGCAAAGAACACTAAGGCGACGACTGGACCATTTCTTGGAGGTCCAGTCGATTTTAGTGTGCTACTGAGCCTCAGGAATCACATCGTGGTGGCCATTTGGAATGGAGAGGTATTCTTATTTAATTTTAGTAATTTTAATACTTATTTAATTTACCAATATATGTTCCTTTGCACTGTAGGTGCGTCTGCCGTTGAAGTGTATCAATCATGGCCAAAAAATCAGTGATTGACCACAAAATGTCAATAGAGCACCAAACAACGTCTTCAGAGATTTGGTCGTCTGATCGGGGCTATTTCTGCTTATTATGACGTCATATAAACTCATCAACAAGAACTTTGTTTCGACTTTTTTTTAGAGGTGGCAGCCCAAGACAAACACTTTTCACATGCTCTTCGATGAAATGACCATCACCCTTAGACGATGTGGGCACCATCCTCGAGAATCCACTGATGGGTAGATCAGTATTGACTGATACACTGTCAGTTGAGATGGTGGTGGACCTAGTGAGCTCACAATTGGGCGTGTCACCCGAGAATGCACACGATGAGCTTGCAAGTGCGTAGGGTACGTCGATGAGGTTGGAATGGCTGAAGGGCATATTTGGACTGGTTTTTGAAGCAGACCCGGAGCCGAACATTAAGATTGTCCAAAATCCAAATCATGCGTCCACAAATGACCCACACATGCACGACTCTCAGGGTGGCTCTGCCATAGACCCTTAGCTGGTATGGTTAATGATATCAATTATGTTATTCATGCTATATTTCGATCGTAAAACTAATCAAGCACTGATTTATTTCTTGGAATTTTCGAATGTAGCTTGTTGCGGATTTGCAAAGCATCACGGGACTGATCCTTCAAAGGGGACATGATTTGAGCAATCCCAACTCCAGTGACCTATACTTGGCTATTAAGTAGGTAGGCAGATTGAGTCGAGGAGCCTCTCTCGAAGAAGTCCAACACCCCATGCCTTGTACCTAACCGAGGACATACACCCGCACCCGCACCCATGTGGGGTCCTAGTCAAGATTTGTCTTTTTTAAAAAGAGATGTCATGGGTTTTGTTTACGACCTGAATGTGCGTTGGACGTACTTGTTTTGACTGGATTTTATTGTTGTATAGTTTGATCACTTTTTCGATTATATTGAATTCCCCGGGAATGTGGTTGGATACATATGTGTTGGATGGATTTGAATTTGGTCGGACACATATACAAATTAAAACTATTTAAACACTCAGGGCCAAACAAAGTAGCTTTGTTCTGTCCTGTGTGTCCAAACAACTCGCGATGATCCACTCGAATAGAACACACAAAAAAATACCATTTGCGTCCCTTTAGCCCCCAAAAATCCCAAAAATCCTCTCTTTTAGAGATGAATGCAGAGGGAATGGAAGAAAAATAAGGAATGGAAAGAGGAAGCGAAAGAGAGAAGAGTTGAGGAGTTGAGGAAGATAATGGAAAAGGAATAGAGAGGGAGATGATTCTAAAAAATGGAGGGAAAACCAATTTTTTATTGCTAATGTACAGAGAAATTACATGACCAATGATAGCTTTATTGATTTCCAATTTAGTTATTTCATGAATGGGTATGTTGGTCTTCAAAAAGGGAGCTGCTATATGCAGATCCAAATATTTTAAGACCAACATACCCCTTTGTGAAATGACGAAAATGGACACCAACACTACTTTGAGGGCTCTTGGACTTGCTCTGTACAGATCCTAGCAAAAAACATTTCCCTCCCACTTTTACAGAGCCTTTTTCTTTCTCTCCACACAATCATGCTCAACTCTCCTTCTCCTCATCCATTACACCTTGGGCACTTTATTTCAAGCATCAAGCGTGAAGGATGGATACATTTCAAATTGCTACACCCTTTGGCACACATCTCATTCTCTCTTCATCTCCATATATGCATACACTCTTCAAGAGGTTCTCATTCGTCACTTTTAATCAATGGACAAGCAAAACATCATTTCTGATTGCTATAGCAATGCCAAGGTACATAATTACTTCATTTTTTGGTTCTTTATTCAAGCTTAGAGGACGTGCTGGGAGTGCATCTTCCCGACCCATTCGGACATGCAGGGCCGAACAGTAAGGTAAATGTTCGGCCGTGAATGGCCAAACATTGAGTTTGTTGTTCGGCCCATTATGATCGAACACTTCCCTTATTGTTCGGCCAAACAAGACCGAATAGTCCAATGTTCTCATTACGCTGATTAATCCATATTTGTTGTAGGGTAATGCGTCCACCCAGTGCAACAAGGCTAAATCGGAGTGTTTGTTGGACTACATAGTGAATTTATCACAAAAGATGTAATAGATTTACTTTGATGGTTTGTAATATTTATGTTACCAATTGTGAAAATGCTAATAGATAGTCTTGCATATCCAGATATTTATTAGTCGAGCAGACTTAATCAATTGAGCTCGTGACACCGGTAGAAGAAGTGATTTTATTATTGTGACAAATACATTGACTTCAGGTGGTCCTGACAAGAAACAACCCCAGCTCACACCTGATTTTGAGAGGAGTGGTGTTACAGAAAGAACCCGAAGACAGAATGGGAATGTAAAAAACAGAATAAAGGGGACTAGTTCAAAGAAGTGCGGTTGCCATTTTACACTAAAGGGAATAGTGTTGGGTGCCAAAGATGAATAGATGTTGGTTGTTGCATGCGAATTGCACAATCACCCACCTGCAAACCACTTAGAGGAGCACTCTTTTGCAACGAGATTGACAGAAGAGAAAAAAAAAAATTTGTTGGTTGACATGTCAAAGAGTGTGGTTCGACCCTACACTGAAGAAAAAAAAATAAGTAAAGTATTAGCACAATCAAGACAATCTACAATGCACATTAGAGGCAAAGGGACGCAAAGAAGGTCGGCAGGAGTCAAATGCAGCAATTGTTTGCAATGTTGACGCTGCATAAATACATTGAGGCATAAGAAATGTGATGATACAGATACTATCATTGACTTATTTTGGACACACCCCACCCGCCTAGACTTGTTGCGTGCATTTTTATATGTATTGATTATGGATTGCACTTACAAGACAAATCGATATCATATGCCCTTTTGGAGATCGTTGGAGTGACATCAGCAGACAAAACTTTCTCCGTATGCTTTACATATCTACAGCATGAACGCGAAGACAATTACACATGGGCGTTGGGTATGCACCAGGTCCGAAAAGACATTCTGAGCGAACTACAACTTAATGTTGATCATTACAGGCAGTTATATGGGGGCGAGTGGGGGATTAAGGAGCTTAGCGAGATCCTATCATACATGGAAGATTGCCCTCTTTACGATAAGTGGATGACGATGCCAGATATGGGACATCTAATATCTTCGTGATATAATATTATTAAATACCACATGTCCAATGAGCAGTGCCTGGCCTTCCTACCTCCCAGACATTACCAGTTCCTATGCCGGCTCAGAAGGAGATTGCAATCAATTTTATCAACGAGGATCACTTTGTTTAGGTGAACAATCAGTAATGTCATTGAAGTTTTGTTCGTGTTTCGGGAATTGTTATAATAATGATTGTTGTCTATGCATTTCAGGTCTTCTTGGTATAGGGCCACCCCACTCCGCCAATAGCAACTAATTGGCATTGTCATCGTATTGATTGTGCGTCTGGTTCTGAGGCTGCATATGAAGCCCAGATAAAATATTTCACTAAAATTATCAATCAGAATGTAGCTGCGTGCAAGACGATTGAGTTGGATTGATGCATTTCGGAAATTGTATTGTTGTTGTTTCTAAGGGCTAATTGTAATGTTTTATCAATGTTCATTTTAGTTGGAATGATTACTTTGGAAATGAAATTGCAATTACTTCTTGCGATCAATGCATCCACCCAAAACACAACCATATAAGTGACAATCAATATAAATCCATTAAATAAGTTTAATTAATTTAAAACAACACATTTCACACAATTCCTTACATGGAGGACTGCCCCTATTGACCAATAGAGCAAAGGTGTCAAGCCAACCCAACTACATTGACAAAATGGTTCTACCGATACACCAATGGTATCATACCCAACACATTTACATCATGTGTATTAAACAAATTCACATCTACATATCATGGCTCCCTCCCGCGACTTAGGGTGTCCGTCCTCTTCAGGGTACGGGTCATGGGCTGCTAGACATCATCTAGAGGAGCTCCCTGCAACGCTCTATTAGCTTGCTCAAGTGCCTCATACATTTCACCAAGGTTGTTCAATTCATATCCCCTAATAAGGATCGGTCGTAGTATGCTTTGAGCGTGAAGGATGCACTGCCATTGTTCCACCAAATTGTCAGGTTCATTTGGTTCATTTTGGACATCCACAACTACATCAACATTATCAACCCAATGGATTTTGGCTAGGTCGATCCGGGGAGCTCTAGTGCGTTGTACTCTATTCATCAATGTAGTCCTAACTCTCGAATTACCAGGCACATTCTGAAACAAAGTAGTTTGGTATGAATTAGCAACGGAAATTATTACAAAAATGTGTTATGGAGAAAAAATTTACTTCTGTTCGGCCTTGATAGACCAAATTACATGCATGCTATTCGGCTATTACTTATCGAACAGAATACATACTGTTTGAATCTCACCGACCGAATAGAATTCGTGTCGTTTGGTGGGTTACGTCTGACCGACAAACATACTATTCGGTCCTGAAAATCCAAACAGTTGCAAAAAAAAGAAAAAAACCACGCCACACCAAGATTGAGCGAAGGAGGGAGCCTTTAAGCATCTTAACCTTTCAAGAATGCATCGGAACTGAACATCTAATTAAATGAGAGACGATAAATGGACAGAAGAATTACCGACTGTGTGAAAAAGACAAGTTTTTTTATCCTCGACAAGCTTGGAAACAAGGCATGGGAGGGAAGGAGAAGGGGAAGGGGAAGGAGGAGGAGGAGGGAAGGCTCGTGCTCCTCTCTTGTCAGTTTTCCTCCTCTCCCATCGGTCTTGGACAAGGGTTTGCTTCAATTTGTGAATGGGAGGTAAAAAGGGAAGGAGGGGCCAGATGAGGGATGTGCACTGAGCAAATCAATTAGACAAAATGAGAAGAGGAAGAAGTGCACAGGGCAAAACTCGATGCCTGAAGGATGTGTAGAGAGCATAGATTGTGCATTGAGCAACTCTGGATGTGCATATAGCAGCTCCCCTTAAAAAATTTAGATGTGCAATGATCAACTATGGATGTGCAAATAGCAGCTCCCAAAACTTTTGACTCATTTTTAAAAAGGTACATGAAGATTTTAATATTACAAAAGAGTATAAAAGATTTAGTTTTTATCATTTATTTACCTTTTTGCTCCCCAAAGTCAATCATTTTGATTTCCTGAAGTGGGCCGCACTTTGTCATTTGGACTGGACTTCATAATTTTTCTTAAATGATTTATTAATTAAAAATGACATAAGAGTATTTTGTTATTTTTCAAACTTTTGTCTTGGAGAGGACTTTTTTGAAAGAAATATGAAAAGCTTTTATACTATTTTGAAATATTCAAATCTTCATGTACCTTTTAAAAAATGGGGAAAAAACTTTATACCTTTTTAAAGTTTTGCCTAAACATATGGATTGGAATTGTTTGAGGTTAAAATTGAGCTAGGTTTAGAGTTAGGCTTGGAAGTTCAAATTAGGTTAGGATATATGCTTTGCAAATAATAATATGCAACAGAGCCACTGAAATGTTGAGGAATGACTTGGCTTGTGTGCCTCCTTCACGCTTTTAAATAGTCAACCCAAATACATCAATGTTGATTATTGGCCTATATTTTTGTTGGTTCGGAATTCTAATTGTCGAGGAGTTTTAAAGATTTTGTAGGAATTCTCTACTTATTTTGGAGAATTCAAGAATTCTGCAGTTCCAATCCAAATACTAAAAAAGGAGTATTTGCAAATTCTACCCCACCCTCTTGCATCTATGAATTCTAACCCTCTGTTTGGGAAGGGAGGAAAGAGGGGGGAAGGAAAAAAAGGAGGGGAAAGTGGGGGGAAAATCTTTTTGGGGGGTGTTTGGGAAGTGGGGGAGGAAAAGGGGGGGGAGGAAAGTGGGGGGAAAATTTTTGTCTTCTTGTGGCAAAAATTTTCCCCCCAAAAATGGGGGGAAAATGAGCGAGGGGAAGGAAAATGAGGGAAAAAGTCATTTTTGCCCTTTTTGTCCTTTGTTGTCCTTTAGAAATTTTTATAAAAGTAAGGGCAAAATGGTAAATTTTTATGTACTTCACAAACAAACAAAACCCTACTTTCTCACTTTTCTTCCCCCTACTTTTTTACTTCCCAAACAAGAGGAGGTAAAATTAATTTTCCCTCCCCTCCCCTCCCCTTCATTTTCCTTCCCCTCAAATTTTCCCTCCCCTCCACTCCCCCCTTCCCAAACACAGCATAAGAGTCTGAAATTTTGGTGACTTTCTGGCGGTCTGACACACTTAATTTTTAAAGGTGGGCCCCAAGTAGGATAATCTCTAAAAAGATATATTCTATTTTGTAATTTTTAAAGGTAGATCCTATATTAAGTGTTATAAGAGGCGGGCCCGCGTACCATAACTTCTAAAGGTAAACCCCACATTATAATTCTTAAAAGGTTGGTTCCGTATTCTATTTTTTAAGGGAGGGCCCCAAGTAACCCAATTTATAAAAAGGTATGTTTCATTTTGTAAAAGGTGGGCCCCATATTGTGATTTATAAAGGGGGCCCCTAAACTATAATTCCTAAAATGTGGGTTCCACGTTGTATTGTTTTTAAAAGTAAGCCAAAGTACCAGAATCTTGAGAAAAAAGTAGGTTCCATGTTGTAATTTGGAAAGGTGGGTCAACATTGTGATTTCTAAGAGATAGGCCAATGTACCATGATTTCTACAAGTGGGTCCCACATCATAATTACTAAAAGGAGGTTCCATATTGTACTTTTAAAGGTGGGCCCCAAGTACTACAATTCTAAAAAGGAAAGTTTTATCTGTAATTTCTAAAAGTGGGCCCTACATCTTGATTTCTAAAAATTGGCCCCTATAAAATTCTAAATGTGGACTCCATGTTTTGATTCCAAAGATGGATATATATCATGTTGTAACTCTAATGGGTCCCATGTATAACTTCTAACGGCAGGCTCATATATATACAATCAAAAAGTGCGGACCCACGTTCAATTTCTTAAAGGTGGGCCCCATGTTAACAGTAACATAAGGTGGTCCCCTTATAATTTCTATAAAGGCGGGCTCCAAAGGGTGGGTCCTATGTTGTAGTTTCTAGAGGTGGGTCTACATGTAATAATTCCTAAGGTGGGTCCACACTATAATTCCTAATGATGGGTGCACATTGTAATTCCTTAAAATGGGGCCCCATGTTCACGATTACAAAAAGTGGGTCCCATGTACCATAGTATATAAAAGGTGTAATTTGAATAAGGAACTTTTCTAAGTATTTGTGAGAACTCAGTCCAGGCGGCACCATTAATGATGGGCGGCACCCTTAATGATGGGCTTCCGGTGTAGAGCCTTTGATAGTCCCACATTGGATATGGCCGCTCAGATTCCAAAGCCTATAAGTCAAACCCCGCCTTAACTCAATATTATGTGTTTTAAAGTCGTTCAGCCCCCAGATCTCATAAGAACTCCGAAGTTAAACCTACTCATGCTCGCGCAGTACTAGGAGTGCAGCCCTCTTGCTTGCACTTAGGCCAAGGAGCTGTGACACTATGAAATGAGGAATTTATAAAATTCAAGATGTATCGCCAGTATGAATGAAACTTATGTCCCATTTACCTTGCTCCACTATGCATGAATAACCGCTCACCTAAATTTGATACTCATTCAAATGTTATGGTTCTTTCCAATTGATCGTGAAAATTTGGCATTTACGGTTGGGATTTGGACACTCAAGACACCAATGTTGTTGGTTGATTCCCTATTTTTGTTGCAAGATATGTTATAGGGAGGATTATCATGTTTGTAGGTGGGTCTCAAAGGCTGGGTCGTTTAAGCTTAAGGATGGTCAAGCATTCCTTATAAAGCGACTTACACTATATTGTATACAAATTATCTATACTTTTTAAAAGTCAATCATATCAAAGAATTCATGTACTACTTGATTTAAGCCAACCTTTGTCAACCCTTAGAATTTGTTTGTGCATTAAGAGAATTATACATTCTATGGAGTTTTATTGTCATGGGATAATAAGATATACATTCCTTTATCTCTTATAGGAAACTAAAGTCCTTTTTAGTTATTTTTGCCTTTTTCACATGGAAAGTGTATCACACGAAATAAGTAATTAGTGGAATCACAAGAAATAAGAACGATATTCCCCTTTATTGTTGAATTCTCTTATTTTAGGATTTGTTTGTGTAGCGCACTTGCTATAGAAAAATGATAGTCCAACACCCTTCTTCATTACTTGTTTGGTGCAAAAGCCAAGAGGGTCCAAATTCTCTGGCAATAAACTTACATTTTTCCCTCGTTAGCAAGGATTTGGATTTTCCAACTCCCATGGTTAGACACCATGTGCTGCGAGCTCCTACACAAATGCACGCTTAGGCTTGAGTTAGGTACGTTTAGGTATTACCCAAATGCGATTTGGGTTGGACCTAGGTTGAGTAAAAGTTGAAAAGCTCAAGTTGCAGACCTAATTGGCTTGATGTTTGACAAATATCATTCATTCTAGGCTTGTCTAATGCATATGGACAATAGCTAACCAAGATCCACTTTTTGACTCTCAAACAATGCAGCTGAATACCAAGCTCTGATCTTAGGACCAGAACTCGCCCTCGAGTCCGGCGTCACCATGGTGGAAGCCCTCGAAGACTTTCAATTTATCGTCAACTAGATGAATCAGAAGTATGAAGTCAGAAAGCCCAGTCTGCTGCCTTATCACAACAAAGTACAATCTCTTCGACAAAAATTGGACATCTGTCATATCACGTACATCCTCATAGGTGAAAACAGCCGTACAAATGCCCTAACTGGACTTACTACATCAATGGCCGTTCAGGAAGGAGAAGTACTACACTTTCATGTTAGTTTCTGTAGAGGAATTCATGTTAGTTTCTCCCTACAATGGGAGTAGTGAGAGAGTTCATAAGCTCCATTCATCTTAATACATATAAGATAACTTTAAGGATTAGTCATGTGTACGAAGTGGGATTCATTGATGTTGTATACTATTAGATCTAAGGTCATAAAAATTGAAAGTCGGTAAGATTTCTATGTTAGTCATCTAGTTCATGACTTCATATCTGAAATTTAGAAAAAATACCCTACTATTTTAGGAGAAGTGATCATCTAGCAATAGCTTAGACCTTATTTAAGATGCATTGTGCCCATGTTTGCTTGTTCAAGGCTGATTATACTCAGCCTCCTTTAAGCAAGTAGATCAGATTTTATTCTTATTAAGGGATGTGTATCATAGGATTGATCATGTGCAGTGTATAATTAAGTTTTCTAAATTAAACATTCCAATCAGTGGCAAATCTAGGATTTAGTTTGAGTGGGCTAGATGATGATTAGTTTTCCAATCATTCATGTGTTCAATCGAATAGTAGGCTCCACTCCTATTGTCATGAAGTTCTTGCATATATTTCAGAAGGATATGGGATTCATCTTAATGGTCTAGATTATCTTTAAGTGGGACCCATGATGGAGTTCCGAGCTAGTTTGTTGATTCCTAACATAGAGTTAATTAATCACATTTCAACTATGTACTCAATCAAAATGCGGGACCCGCCTCTATTGAAATGAGATTCTAGGATATGTAATTGGAGGGGTTGACATTCATTGAAATGAGATTCTAAGATCTGTCATTAGAGGGGTTGACATTCAGCTTGAACGATTTGGATTATCATTTCGTGGGCCCCATAATGGATTTTTTATCATGATGATCACAAGTGGACCCCACATACACATAACGAAACCTAAACCCACCTCCCTCTTTCTAAAAAGCTTCCAAATTTCTTTTTTTCCCTTCTACTTTCTTATTTCTTCTTCACTTTCCTTTTTTTTCTTCCTCCTCATCTGTCACGACCCGGGCCCGAGATCGGACTAATCGAGGCCTGACCCCGGGTCACGAATCCACATACTTACTCCCGTAAATCTCGAATTAACTGAAGTTAAGACAAGACTCACAAGGGATCTATCTTGCATACATGTCAAATATACATTTTTGCGGAAATATATATATATATATACATTGACAATAATTGACTTTACATTACAAGTAAAGTTCACATATACAAAAATACAGTCCAATAAAGTCCATCACTGCATATTCAAAATACAATGCAGGTGGCATCTATTTACACCTCAAAATGATTTACTACAAAAATATTTATCAAAATAATCCCCAAACATTTCCAAAATATTCTATTCGCTCACCCTCCGATTCAGCGCCCATTCGATCAATCCTCCTAGAGGAATCGGATTGGCTTTCTCCGCATGCGGCGTGGCCTCTACAAGGCCGGAACGGACATTTAGGCCTGTGATGCCATCAATAACACTATGAACACGACGGTTCAGCAATGTATAAACATATCTATGATATTTCGTGCTAAACATATCCACTTATTAATATAACAACTGTTGACAATTAAAGCTAGAACAGAATAACATCCTGTACAATATAGCCAATTAATAGCAATGACTAAATTACAACTGTAACAGTATTATTCTCATTCAATTCAGTTCATTCCCAATGGAAGTAGTTAGTCAGTTCATTTCATTGATTACATTGAGTACTTATTAGGTGGCATGTGGGACACTTTAGTCTAACGTCACTTCTCTTTCAATAAGTATTTCATTATATGGCTTATACATGGCTTTGCAGTGACTTTTCAGTCTATGTGTGGGATCTACCAGCGTCTTGATCAGAGATCACTGGCATCACCACAAAGCTCCGGAACACCCCAATCATCTGCTGCAGTAGGATTATTCATTAGCTCATTGCATTTATTCATTGTTCAATGGTTCATCGTATTCAGTCATTATAGTTCCGATTGAGTTAGAAGAATCATTAGTCATTTATGGTCCTACTTGTCTCTATCTCAAATCTAGACAACTACTAGATGTAAACATCGGTCATCAAATTCACGTGTTATTTTCGATGGACATCACATTTATATATTTGATATGTGCATTTAGTTCCCAAAGTTTTCACCCGCAAGCGACAAACATGACTTTGTCGAGCGATGTCAGACAGAACCTTGTTCGCTCGAGCGCACGTATGTTTGCTCGAGCGGACACTTACAGGAGAAATTCACGTCAGACAGTAGCTAGTTCGCTCGAGCGAACTGTCCAAAACTCCAACTCCGGAAATTCTGAACATTCACTCTCTCACTCCCATTTCAACTCCAATTCAATCCAGAACTACAATAAAGACTTGGAACCTCCTGTTCCCTTCATTAACCACATTCGAATACAATCACAACACTTTTATTCTCTCATTCCATCAATCCACAAAAATCTCCATTCTATAATAAAAAAAGGGTTTGAGAACCCTACTCTTACAATTCAAGAAAAACATGTAAACTAGCATTTAAATCATAGAGGTGCATTTATACTTGCCTCTTGAAGTCTATTAGCAAGAAATCCTTACTTAGCTTGACTTTGAGATAAGAAACCCACAATCCAAACCCTAATTCCACAAAAACATGAAAAACACAATCCTATGAGCTATTTGTGCTAGAAACCATATCTAATCACTCGTTATAACTTGAAAATCCTTTAAAAGCTCTAAGTACTTACTTGTAGTGTGAGTAGGGAACTCTTGAGCTTTTCTTTCAAGTCTCAACACTCCAAGGAAAGAAGACAAGTTGAGGAAGATGATGGGGAAGAAGAAACCTCTTCAAAAATCCACTTAAATCTCTCTAAAAATCCACTCTTGATGAAGAAGAAGGAAGAAGAAATGAAGAAAGGAGGTGCCTAGGGTTTCTATGGCAATGGGTTTGAGTTGAATGAACTCAAGGGGTTCATTTCAATGCCTTATAAGGGATATTTTGTATTAAGTCCCCATTATCAAGACTATTCACATTTCGAGTCAAATGAAGGGCTATTTGACCAAATCCCCGTCAAATGACTTTGAACCTTTTATGAAAGTTAACATACTCGTCGAGATACACGTGTTAGTATCAAGAGTTTCCATATTCGACAAAATACGTATAAATTCATATTTACGAAAAAGGCCTTGTTTTCTTAGTTTGAGTCTAAACCCTCACTCAATCCATTCAAATTCATTTATTATCATTTCATTAAGCCTAAATCAATCCTTTGAGACTAATATCATCCAATTTGATCATTAGCCGTCATTAGTCTAATTAAACATGATTAATTAGCATTAACTCTAATTAATTAGAGTTAATCTTGATTAACTCGGGGCGGGGTCTTACATCATCTCTCTTCCCATTTCCTCTTATCTTTTTTGTTCTTCTTCTTGTCTCCGCGCCGCACCCCCCCCCCCCCCCCCCCCCCCCCCCTTTTCTCTTTCTCTCTGCCTCGAGAGTGGGTAAAGTTACACTAAAGGGAAAGATGATGATTCTGGATTTTGTAGAATCGTCAGAGTACAAGGCACTCTAGGATATTAGTGGTTTTACGTCAACACTAAACTCTTAGTTAGCCTGGCGATAACCAATACCACTTGTATGAGCCCATGAGATCAACGAAGATATCCACAATATCTGGGATCTAAAGGATATAAAACTGATCTCAACTTTTCAATACAAATATCCTCAAAGAAACCTCTAACTTGTGTATGTTTTGGATATTTCAAGAAAAACTGTCCAAATTTAGTTCCAAGACCAGAGCAAAGGCTACAAAGGACAAGGCACATGCACACCCGAATTCAGTTTCTAGACCTATCATGAGGATCACAAATAAGAAGTATTCTTGTCCCAAAGGCTCCAAGAATTAGGGCAAGGAGACCACAATTAAGAAGGTAACACTACACTCAATGGTGTTTCCAAGGCTAATGTTAGAATAGCGGAGGGGAAGGCACTAATCAAATGAAGTTCCATGGCTAAGGCAAGGAACATCACAATGGAGAGGGCAAATTTGTCCTAAGGGATTTACTATACTTCCCAAGAAAGAAGATACAAATCCTGGAACTTAAGGAGATGGGAGTTGTGGCCTAAGGCATCCCACTTTGATTCTCCGGGATTCCAAGACTAAGGCAAGGGTCACAGAGAACAATAACCAAAAGATTGGAACTCAAGTATTTCTTACAAGAGTTGCAGCAAGAGAGCCAATGCGTATGAGAATGGGAGCATGAGGGGGGTATATATATAGCCTCTAAAGGGCTCCCATTTTCAAAAAAGAAGTAAAAATAAGTCTTGTGCCAAGGGTGAGCATATCCTCACCCTAGTCGGGTGAGGGTGTGCATCACAGCAAGGGCAAACCCAAGAATTCTTCCTTAGGGGGCCACTATGTAGAACAAAATTTTTGAGAGGGCCAAAGATTAAAAAATGCATGTAAATCTTCAAATATATAAGGGATTTTTTGAAAACTTTAGGGGGGGGGGGGGGGGGGGCATATGTAAAAAAGTATAGAATTTCCTAAAATTTAAGGGGGCACTTTTAAAGCTTTTTTTGGAGCAAGTACGGGGTAGGCGTTTGGGGGCAGGGCCAGCGCCCCCTTGGTTCCGCACTTCCGCCAATGATCACAGCATTGCCTTGGACCCTATTTTCTGCACTAGGTTCTTTAAACGACCATGACTTTCGATCTGACTATTGGATTTTCATGTTCTACATACCATTAGAAATTTTTTTTTCTAATAGTCATACTCAAAGATTTTCACAATCGGAGTTGTATCGAGGGAGATATGACCTTTGAAATTGGACTATATTATTTTTGTATGAGGGAAGATCACTCCTCACCTAGAAATTAAGTTTCATCGAAGTCCCTCGCCATTTGGGAGGCCGTGCCTAAGCTCCAGTTTTTTCTGGATTTCTCGATCATTTTCTACATTATTTGACATTTGAAACTTCAAATTGCCGTAATTTTTTATTCGTTTGTTGGATTTTAGGGTCTTACATATCATTGTAAATCTCTTTTTAAGTAGATATCATAAACTCCAAGATTGTCCCAATCGGAGCTGAATCGAATGTGATCTGACCCTGAGAAGATTGCTCTTTCTTCTATTTGTAGGTGGGGCAGGGGGTCACATGTCCAATTCTCGGTCAATCTTAGGTGTGGAGGTGTGTTTTTATATCCTTAACAATTGTTTTAGGGAAGGAGGGGCACCTTCCTTGTTTGGGTCCCATTTTGGCCTCCTTTTTATTTTTCTGTGAAAACTTCAATCGATCATGTTTTTTTGATCTATCAATCAGATTGTCATTTTCAATACGCCGTTAGAAAGGTTTTTCTAAGTAGATGTTGTTAGGCTATAAGACCATTTTGATCCAATCTATATTGAGGGAGATATGGCCCTTGAAAGGTTACTGGTTAACTTTGTGAGGGTAAATTGTATTGTGCCCTAAGAAAAGCCTCCATAGTGTGAGTTTTTTAGGTTTTTAGAGCATGCCCAAGCTTGAGTTGGCATTTTAATCATTGTCTCTATGAATTTTTAAAATTCAGACTTTGAGCACCGTACCTATGTTAGACTGCAGTATTTTTTTTCTTGCCTATCTCGACCTTTCTCTCTTTGATTTTGATGCATCTTGCGCCACTTTCTTCATTTTGGAGCCCTAAACCTAGTTTTGTCATATGGCTTGAGGAAGTCATTTTTCCCAATTCTTAGAATCTTAGTTTTTTTGTAGAATCCGTTTTCCATTCTTTACTGAATTTCCTTTTCTGTTTGTTTTTTCTTTATCGAATTTGTGTGTCTACACCTTACAAAAGTGAGACTCAAGCTTGCCCTTTTAGTTAATTGGACCGGGTAACGTCAAGCTTTCTATTATTTTTTTTAATAATGGAGGTTGTCCCAACCCTTTGGGCCAGAATAATCCCTATAGGCCCGGGGGGAGCCAGGTAAATCCCCTATAGCCCCAGTGTGGTAGTGCAGTTTCAAACCCTCAACCTCCGACTTCCCATCATTATCTTGGCCATTTTAATTACTTGTGTTGGGTGAAAAGTTATAAAAATACATCTATTAGTTATTCCTGCCAAGCTCGGCTAAAGCTTAAGCTTTCTACCACTTAATCCAAACTTGGCCCATTTATTAAATGAGATAAAGACTTAGATCCAAGCCCAATCCAAGTACTAGAACCCCATAGATCACTAGGCTTTGCGTTAACTCTCATTCTCTTCTCTTCTCCTCTTCTTTCAATTGAAAATTTTAATTAATTGGAAATGGAGAAGCCTCTGTGGCTCTGTCTCTCTCAATATATATGTTGTTGATGTCCCAAAGCGTGACCCACCCACCTCTCTCCCCCTCAATGAGTCTCAAAAGGAGGAAGGATATAAAAGAATAAAATGAATGGAAAGGAGAATACAAAGGAAAATTAATTGAAAATTGAATTGCTATTTATTTATTATATGAAATCTTGATTGGTGTTTACCGGGTGAGACGAGTGACTTTAACCAGATGGGATTGTGGTTGGGGAATTAAAATTCCAAATTTGTGCTACATTTGGCATTGTGTAGGGGAATTCCAAATTCTCTTAAATGGCATTTTCAAATTCTTCCTCATTAAGTATATTAATAAGATTTTGGATGGCTTACACTAGAATTTGGAATTCTCGGCTTTATTCAAACGGAGAATCAATGGGTAAAAAGTTACTAAAATACATCTATTAGTTATTCCTGCCAAGCTGGGCTAAAGCTTAGGCTTTCTGTCACTTAATCCAAACTTGGCCCATTTATTAAATGGGCTAAAGACGGGCCTTGAGCAGTTATACTTAGGGTCTCTTATTAGGTTAGACTTGGGCTTGGGTTTCAGACCTATTAGACTTTAGTGGAGAGAGAGAGAGAGAGAGAGAGAGAGAGAGAGAGAGAGAGAGAGATCGCCCATAGATCACTAGGAGTTCTATGTGGCACACCTTGGAGTAAGGGCAGAACTAGAAAACTTTTCTTGGGGGACTCAATCTCTATGTAAAAGAAAAGCTCTTTTTTTTTTGCATGTATGTAGGGGAGAGAGGACAATGTAAAAAATAATTTAAATCTTCAATAGCTTGAACATGGATTTTGAAAATTGTAGGGGCCGTGACCTGTATAATAGGTTGAGAATAAGAGAAGGAGAGAATGATGTTTTTAATCTTGCGAAAATAATGGAAATGAAAAGTAGGGATGTTGATCATGTCAAATGTAGTAAGAGAAATAACCAAAAGAACTACTAAAGGACAATAATATCAAAGAAAGGTGTATGGAATACATTAGTAAAATCTTAAATGACGACTATATAGGTGTGATATAAGAATAAGGGAGGATACTTCATTAGCACAACATACTTTTCCGTAGAATTAGAGTAGTGGAAGTGAGGAAAGCATTGAAATAAATGAAAACAACAAAGGCTATGGTTCAGATGACATCTCAATAGAGACTTGGAAATACTTAAGAGAACTTGTGAGGATGACATTTCTCTCCTCTTCCCTGCGATCTCTCTCTCTCTCTCTCTCTCGTCTGGCCTACGACCCATCTAGCTGCTGCGCTTCTCTTCCCTTCGACCTCTTTCTCCTCTTCCCTACGATCTCTCTCTCGTCTGGCCTACGACCCATCTCCCTGCTGCGCTTCTCTTCCCTGCGACCTCTCTCTCCTCTTCCCTGTAAATTTTCATTTCCCCTTTTCTTGCTATCAGAATGGTTTTCTCTTGATCGCTTCGAGTGTCTCCCTCTCGCTGCGTTGCTGCGCCTCTCCCTCTCTCGCTATTGCTCTCTTGATCACGTCGACCGTCTCCCTCTCGATGGGTCGCTACGTCTCTCCCCCTCTCGTCGCTGCAGCTCTGCCCCACGACCGGTATCATCTCCGATCTCCAACACAGAAAACAGAGTAAGAAATGGGCTTTGATGTTGATATGTATGGGTTATTCGTTGTTTATTTCTTCCTTTCTTTCTTTAACGCTGAAATTTGTTTGGGGGTTTTGTCTTTTGCTGCCCTTGTTTTCTGAACAAAAAGGGTTTTATGGGGCAATCTGTTTGGCGTCTTCTATCTGCAAGAGTGGTGAAATCCTCTTGAATTTTTTTTTTGTTAATCTTCTTTTTATTTAGGTTTCAAGTGGATAAATAGTAATGTCTTTACAAACACCCTTGTATTTGGTCAAAAATTGTTTTTGCATTATGTTTTTCAAAATCCTCTCTTTGGTCTGGAGTTGGCACTATTGAATATTGATGGATAGTTTCTAACTTGCAGAGCCTTGATGGTCTTTGTCCCCTTGAGATTTGGGTGACCACTGAATATATGCTCGTTGCCAAATCCCCATATCCCCAATTCAAGGTACTATGTTGCTTCCATTAATTTCCACTAAGATTTGAAAAACTGTAGCATTTTCGGGGGTATTTGGCTTCTTAGGATGGACTGGTATGCAAGGATCAAAATAGCGGTTGCGACGGGTGTAGCGGTCAGTGGCCAAAACGCTACGTAGCGGGCGATACGTAGCGGTGTAAATGTTTTAAATGGTCTTTTTTTTTTTTTTTTTGAATCTTGTATAGCAAACAATATTGTATTTCTTTAGTGATTTGAAACCATATAAGGATAGATATAACTTTAGGAAAGACTATTGAGGAGAAGAAATAGGGAAAATAATGTTTAAAACTAAAATTATTTGGCTCTATTAGGTTTTAGACCGTAGCACCGTTATTTTTAAAATAGCATAGCGGCCTTGACCGCTACGGCCGATAATGAGGGTGCTATGCTACGTAGTAGCTGCTATTTTGAACCATGCTGGTATGAAAAAATTGGATTCATGTGTTTGACTTCAACATAGTTGTGCTGTGTCAACAGTTCCAATCAAGGTAGTGTGCTCACACGGTATTAGACACGTGAATTGCTTTGGCATGGATGAATGATTCTTGGTATTATTTGGGTATAATAGTTCACCAGCCACCAAGTTGAATACTGCAATGATCTTCTCTCTTAGATTTGGTGTGTATTAAAATTCAGGCTTAAAGGAATTCTGGCCTGGCTCATTAGTGGCCACAATCTCATCTAGAGACAATGTTTTAACGCTGCAATTCTAAATTGATTAGTGCAAAACCGCAAACCACGACAAAATGTCGTCAGCATCGTCTCCAATACGAAACTTAGAATGGGCTCCAAAGTGCCCATGTGGGTATGGGTATATGATTTTAAAGAGGTTGCAGGACGAAGATTTTGGAAATGTCCAAACAACCCATAATCTGGGACGAAGATTTTGGAAATGTCCAGATTTACAAATAAGTGTCTATTGATTCAAGCTCCTAAAATTAGTATTTATTTTCATTCAACTATTAATTTTACATTTGCTATGAATCTGTGTGTAGGGAGAAAGAGGTTGCGGGTTGCTAATTTGGATGGATGAGGTTGCGACTGAATATGCATCGGGCCGAAGTATCGGACGTGTGCAAAATGAAAGTAGAGAAGATGAAATGAGAACGTCACTTTAAGAGATGAAGCAAGAGACATGCATGAAATCAAACTTTTGAGAGAAAGTGTAGAAGCAAAGAAACAACACTCAAATTTTAGCAAGATTATATTGATGATGTTTCTAGTATTTGTTGCATATGTATGAGGATCAAACTTTGCAACATGAGGATAGCTATCCCTATTTATTTATTTATTTTTTTTTGAATGGAGATGTCCAGATGCACATGTGTATTATCTCTAATATAACCATTTTCAAGTGGGTACACGGATCATGACTAATTTTGTCATCTTTGTCAGATAAAATGTAAAATGAGTAGTAGTTAATGGAGTCAGCTACTGACTGTATTCGTTTTTATGGATCTTTGAACAAACAAATTGCTTCCATACAACCTCCTCATCTTTACCTTTATTACTAGATTCTTTTCTTATACTGAATCCAGCGATTTTTCCATGAGCATTGTAAAAGTTATATGCCTCATCTAAATTATCAAAATGCATGCCCAATCTTGGTGTCATGTCTTCATCCATAACTGGATAATGGACAACTGGGGATGAGGTGGAGGCCATATCCATATGCAACCTGGATCACAAATAATTAAAACATATTCATGAATAACAAACCCAAAGAAAGAGTTCTAAAACCATGACTGCTCCATGACATGCAAAGCAGAAACTTGGATTTAGCCACAAATGAGAAAACAAGAGTACTCTATATGAACATGAAATGCACATAAAATTCAATAAAATTCATATAATTCTATTGTGCAAATCTTTAGTCTTCTCTGTTTATATTATTATTAAAAATCTACTTCATTCATTGTCATTCTGCTGTAACATGTTAATAATCTTGATTGCTAATCATCAGAAAGAATATAAGATCTGAAGAACATGTGCTATGGGAGGAGTCATATGTTAGCCAATCTAAGGGTTGTCCATCCAGCCCATTACAGACTGGGTGTACATCTTCATAAAATACCATGGCAACGATACAAGAATCAAAAGATCTACAAGCAAGCGCAGTACCTTTGAAACATCAATATGAAGCCTCCAAATCATGTGCTCATTGTAGCATGGCATTGCCTTGAATCAGATTTGATTGAGAAGTAGCCTAACTTCTACTTGATAAGACGTTGGTTTTCATGCTTGCTTCACATATGGTAATCTTGTCAGTATCCTGTTTCATTCCCTTGAAAACCAAATCATTTATAGCCCTCCAAATGGCCCATTAGAGAGCTAGAACTCATGATTTAGAGAGGATCATTGAGATATGGACCCCTCAAATGATGGGAATTAAAACACATATTCTACCACTTGGCAATACTAGTATTGATAAAACAATCAGAAACACTAGCCAAATCACACTGCTTAGCTTGCACAAAAGCCTAGTGGCACAAGGAATGCTTAACTGACTCCTTCCAAAGCTCTCAAATGGGACATAAGTCATTGATACTAGGAGTTTTATATTCAATGATGGATCTTATTTATTAGAGGGGAGAAAGATGCTTTGTGGGTGGCCACAATCACAACTAGAAACCATAGACTACTGCAGTGTCTGTCTACTCACCATACACGAATGGAAAAGAAAAAAAAGAGAGAAAAAAAAAGGTTCCTGGTTTTTAGTAGTCATAAGAACAGATGAGCAGAGCTCGTTTCCTTACTGATATCTACAACTCAAGGAGCATTATAAAAATAGGATGAACAATGAATGCGGAGAAAAATCTCTGCAAAAGTACAAATAGTGGTCCATCTCTGCCTCTCACTCACCTCTCCAGGACATGGCTCTTGGAGTCTTCTATAGATCAGATAACTATATTTGAGCATCCCAATTCTTCTTGCGCATGCAATTGAGATATTTCTTATCAATGTAATTGACATTATACAAGTTCTGGTTGTGGTTGTATCTATTAGCATGTTATTGATACCATTGACAGAATAAGAAGAGATCCACTCACATGGGCCTCACTATAGTAGACTAAAGGCCATGAATGGATTGACCTGGCCTACCAGTGGCTCACAAATTGACAGTTAAGTGGAGCTATGGTTCCCATTTGGCATGTGAATGCCATCTCATTGAGATGCTTGTAGTTGTCTAATCGAATCGTTGAGCCAATAACAATGTCAAAGTGGGCCATGAGATGCAAAAACCAGAACACTTACCTTGCCGACACCTGATTGCAGACCTGCAACGATGAGAGAGTCTTCTATGAGGATAATCGTAGCACGGAGGGGGAGAGGAGCAACGAGATGAGGGGGCGATCGCAGTAGAGAGGAGGATAGAGAGAGAGAGAGAAAGGGGTCGTGCAGCAGAGAAGTAGAGATCGCAGCGCAGCAGCGGAGCTGGAGAGGCGACGCAGGTGAGAGGAGGAGAGAGAGATCGCAGGCGGGCGAGAAGGGGGTGAGATGGGTCGCAGGGAAGAGAAGCGCAGTAACGAGATGGGTAGTAAAGAAGGGGGAGAGATGGGTCGCAGGCCAGACGAGAGAGAGAGATCGCAGGGAAGAGGAGAGAGAGATCGTAGGGAACAGAAGCGCAGCAGCGAGATGGGTCGCAGGCCAGACGGGAGAGAGAGATCGCGGGGAAGAGGAGAGAGAGGTCGCAGGGAAGAGAAGCGCATCAGGTAGATGGGTCGCAGGCCAGACGAGAAAGAGAGATCACAGGGAAGAGGACCGATTGGGGAAATGAAAGGGGGAAATGAAAATTTGGCGGAAGCAGTAAAACCTATTCGTTCAATCTGTTTTAATCCTACACGTTTCGGTCGCATGTGTCCAGCTGAGGCTCTCTTCAACTGCAGTTGAGGAGAGCCGGTCCCTATATATATGTATGTAGGGAGGTGCTCTTGTGAGAGACACTCTCACCTTATTATAAGAAATAAGGTGGGGACCCTCACATCCATATTCAATGTCAATAACTTAAATGTGAGGGCCCTCACCTTACCTCTCATAGTAAGGTGAGAGTGTCTCTCACAAGAGCACCTCCCATGTATGTATATATATATATATATATATAGCAAGGCTAAGCTTAAGCTTAGGATAAAATTCTGTAAGCTCAAACTTGTGGAGCCTACCCTTGGTCCATCCAAATGGACCAAACACACGACCCCCTTGAATTGCACATGTCGACCAACTTTCAGTCAAATCCGAATTTATTGGAGTGTTGCATCGATTGTTTATCAATCCAAATAGAGTGTTGACCATTAAACTTTTGGGGCCCAGATGGAGATTATAGAAACCACGGTTGAGGCTGATTTTTTGCAAATAGGAGGGTCGTAGAGAGTCCTTGAAATCTTTCAATTCCCATCTCCAGGTGCCCCTACCCCCCCAAATACAATTGAGCTTAATTCAGCTTACCTTATCCTAAGCTTCAGCTTAGGAGAGCTGTCACCATATATATATATGTAGGTACATACATACATGCACGTACCTGCGTGCATGCACGTAACCTACATGCATGTATATATGTATGTAATGAGTCTCGATCAAGGTCCTAGCCCCCTTTGCTTGGTTACAATATATATATATATATATATATATATATATATATATATATATATGGATACATACATACATACATATGAGGTGATAGACATAACTCACACATGCAAGGAGACATATATACAAGTCACATATGTGAGGTGATGGAAACTCACACATGCAAGGAGACATATACAAGTCACACATGTGGGGTGATGAAAATTCACACATGCACAGAGGGAGGAGGCATGGTTTGAACCAAGACCTCACAGTGAGAACCGTCACTCCTTACCACTAAGTTAAGGAGCTATTCTCAGCATCCTATATTGTTATGAGGAAAGTTTATATTTTTTATTGTTATTTTTCCTTCTTTTGAAGCAAGCTTGAAATGAGGTCTAAAACTTGTGTAAGACTAAGGCCCTACACTTGGAATTTGGCCCTTTAATCCTTCTGTTGCCTGCCTAAATCTAGCTGGTTGATACTCCTTGGTGACAGTGAGTTAGGTTGGGCTTTAGTTGGCCATGAGTGTTCAAAAGAAATCCATCTTACCAGTTGGGTTGGAAATGTTAACAAGAACGAATTCCAAAAGGAAGTTAAAACAATCACCCATACAACATATTATGAGCTTAGTCTTTGGGTTAGGTTTGTGGAACGACGTGCAATAAGTTAGGTTAGACCTTATGGACTTTGGATTGTTAGGCCCAATGTGAAGTAGACAACTTGAGCTCAACCCCTCTTTATTAATTAAATATAGATGTTAACTTGAAGCCCTCTCTAGAAGTAAAACGTCCAACTCGAACCTAATTAGAGGCTATGATTAATTAGACCCATAATATTTTATTTTCTTTTAATTTGAGGCTTCATTTTACTTCACCCTACAAGTAGTTTTACCAAATAGACCCTTAGATTGTGTTCGTGGAGCGAAAAGAATTCATGGTAGAAAGTAAAATTATTTTGAATTTCTATGCAGTCTTTTTTCTAGTCGTTTGTGCAACACATGTTCCTGAAAGGAACAAAAAGAAAAAAAAAAGAACTAACTTTTCTTGACATGGGGGATTTTGTTGTTTTTACATGAGAGGATAGGAAAGCAGGATTTTTATTTTTCAAGGAAATGGCGGATTTTCTCTTGCTACACAAACACACCCATAGGGCAAAATTCAGATAAGAATTTATCGTGTTAAAAATTCCTCACATTGATACGAAGGATGTCTCTTTGACATTTTAAAACAACATATTTTTTTGTTAAGGGCCCGTTTGGATGTTTACAGAATAAAATATTTACAGATTTAAATATTGCAACAATAAGATAGTATAGAATAGAATAATGTAATATTATAATATTACAATATTTTTGCTATTTGGCAATTTTTGAAGAATTTCACAGATTTTAAATTGAGTTGTTTGGAATGTGCTGTGATTAAATTAAATTACATTACTAGAATAATTTTTTATTAAATATTTTAATTTCTATATAATTTACTAAATCTGGATAAAAAAAGTAGTGTGGTAAAGTAAAGTTCAACTGCAATGTTTTTACCTTAAGTTACTTTTCCTTTATCACATAAAACTATGGTAAAGTATAGTAAAATCAAGTCAATACACAAAACAACTACTTTACAACTCTCTTTCCCACTTTACTTTACCACATACTTCATCTCACCTTACTTTGCCTAACATTTACTATGATATGATATCAATCTTTATTTTACTTTACCACACCTATAAATAAATTACTTCTTATTTACCATATAAAACTATGATAAAATGTGATAAAGTTAAGTCAAATAGAAAGAAACTACTTTACCATTCCTTCCTACTTTAATTTATCAAATATTTTATCCCACCTTTACTTTATCTTAACTTTACCATGCCGTGACATTTACTTTTAGTTTACTTTACCATATATATAAACAAACACATCATGATGGATTTGGTGAACTAAAGTCTTTACTTTACTCTACTACTTTTTAATCGTCATTTTAAAAGATTCTTGTCTTACAGAATGTTTTCTTCAAGAGGAAGCTATAGGAGAAAATATTGAGCTTTTTGAAAGAAAATATTATTTTTTTAAATTTTTCTTGGATTACCAAACTCACAAGATTCTCTTCTTTAGAAAATGAAAGATTATATTCTATAAAATATTATTTTCTTGTGCATCCAAATAGGCCCTAAATTTTGAATTTTAATCACTAGAAAAGTTACAAATATTTCTTTGAATTTTAAAATTCCAACCTCTCTAGTGAAGAGAATTTTGAAATTCCATGTGGGGGGACAATATTTGAAGAATTTCTAAATTCTTTGTACATGAATTACATGAATTATTTGAATTTTGAATTATAGTAAAGAAACATGCCTTGGTTGGGAATTCATACTAGAGGTGCACATGGGCTGTTTGGATCAGTTTAGAAGGGAAACCATCAATCAAAACAAATTCATCGGTTTTTTATTTTCCCAAACCAAACCGCCCATGTGCTCAAATTGAAGTGAACCTAATCAAAATTAAGGAACCGGTTCGGTTCGGGCACGGTTTTTTTTTTTTTTTTTTTTTTTTGTGTCTTATTTTATTTTATTTTTCACAAAAAATGGCTATTCAATTGGTGAGAGATGTTGGATTTCAAGTAACGGAGATCGAGTCTTCTTCAGTAATTTTTCATATTCCTTTATATGTTTTATAAAAATATATATATTTATATAATTGGTTTAGTTTGGTTTAGGTGGTTTAACCACACATTCAAATTGAAAACCGAATTGAACCAAACGGTTTAAAGGGAATCCAAATCGTGACCGAACAGATCTACCCCAAAACTAATCTAAATCTAGTCCGGATCGGTTTAGCGGTTTTTTTTTTTCACCCCTAATTGATACCCTTGCTGAAAATCCACACCATTCAATACCGACCTTTTTTTTTTTTATCATGTGGAAGCCTCACATACTATATAACTTATGCCTTTTTTTTTCCCTGCTCTTTCCACGGTCTCTGTTTTCTTGTCCATATAGAAACAACTTTAATCACGATTCTTTTTCGTTACGAAAATGTGGCCCACTAGCCCCCCTGTACAAAAAGGCTTGATGGATCATATGTTTTATTTTTGCCGAGTAGATCATATGATTTTAGGCATTCATCAAAACCGTTCATTACTTTTTATATTCTAATATTTACTTTCATTGACTGAGATCAAAAGATGGCTAATCAAATAGATGAAGCCACTGGGCCACACCTCTAAGGCAAGTGTCTTACTTTTCTTTATTAGTTGGGATCCTACTCACAACAATTCTACAACCCACTTATTACTCAGCAAGCATACTTAAAAGAGAAAGGAAAACTTTCTCCTGGTAAGAGCTCCATGGCCCTACTTGGGCTCATCATTGATCACTGCAACCTATTTCACCCTCTTTTCATCTCGTGATCGGAAGCTAGGTCTAATTTTACACTTATCAAACCTTTCATAGGATTCTAAGAAAAAATCTTCAATGAAAATATTATTAAACTTTAATGCTATTAAATCAAAGCCTAAGATCATCAAATGGGGTTGATTCTATTTTCCTTTCCCACCAACATTCATGCTCTAAGTGGGCCCCACAAGTTGCATTACATTTTTACAATATGCAATCCCCTCCTAGGAGAATTCTTTTTTTTTCTTTTTACTAAATAAACTAGCAAAATGTGCCGATCCAAGCAATGAACTTTCTCCATGAATTAGACTTCAAATAAAATAAAAAAAACTTTCTGTTTTGAGACCCAACCTTGTAACGAACTTTTCCATATCTCATGCTATTATTTACACTTATCAAACCTTCACTTGTATCTTAAGAAAAACCTATAATAAAAACATCATTAAACTTTAAAGCTATTAAATCAAGGCTTAAGATAATCAGATGGGCTTGATTTCCGATCTTCCTTTCCTACTTACATGCATGTTCTAAGTGGGCCCTAAAAATTAAATTAAAATTTTACAATATGCAATCTACTCCCCATGAGAACGTTTTCTTTCAAAATAAATGGCCTCTCTTCTATCATCACTAGAGAAGTAGAGATTTCACTGAAATAGAAATTTGTCCCATGGCCTAAAATCTAAAGTAGGTAATTAAATATTACTAAATAGTCAATATTTGATGGAGATCAATCTGACCGTGGTCTCAAATCATGTCAAAAGTAGATTTTGTAAGATAAGTACTTCCAAGGGTGATATTTCATTTCAACGGTTCAGATTTCTCTTAAGTGGGCCACGGAGAGAAGCCTCACGAAATTGTCACGAGTGGGAGCCACAAAGATCACTCGTATATTTTTTTTTCGTCACGGCAACAATAGTACTAGCACCGTCTCGCTATCTTCACTCCTATTTATGCACCAACGTTTCCTTCCCTCATCAGAAATCTCTCTCTCTCTCTCTCTCATCTCCGATCGGATCGTTTTCTTCTTCCCAAAACCCTAACTCTCTCATCTCTCTCTATCTGTGTAAAAATCTAAGATTTTCTTTCTCAGGTTTTCAATCTCAGTTCTCATTCTCTCGATTCCCCGATCCGATTCTCGAGGCAGAGAAGAGGAACAGACAAAACCCTACTTCGGAAATCCCGATCGGAATCCGCATTTCGGCTCATCGATCCTCTCTTGGGATCTCTGAGATGCTCTTGTTGTCTCCGATTTCAAGATGAAGCAGAAAAGACGGAGGGTATTGGAAGTGGTAATGATTAAGAAATCTTCCAATTTCGTGTCTTCGATCTTTCCTTATTTGTTTGTTTTCTGATGCTTTTGTTCAAAGTCTTATCTTTGTGTTGTAAACGTTGTGGAATTGGTGTAATTCGTGCAGAATTGATGTTAGGGTTTGGGGTTTTTTTTTTTTTTTTTGATTGTTGATTGTTTCTGTTTCTGGGATTTTCGTAGGAAGAAAGTGGGGTTCAGTTCTTTCTGAATTCATGGAAAAGTATTGTTTTTTTTTTTTTTTTTGTTTTGTTTGTTGTCTGAGTCATATATGCATGTTCTTTTGTTGTTTCATGCGTGATGATGCTGGCGATAGTAATTTAGGCTGTGGTTGGATATGCCCCAAATCAGAACTGGTTTGAATATTTCAGCAGGAGTGTGGTTTTCTCTTCAGTCTGTGAAAAAGAATGAGCATTCGGCAGTCGTGGAAATGGATTCTTTTTTATGTTTCGAGGTTTTGTAAACCTTGAGAAATGAGGTCTGTGTTTTGTTGTGGATAAGGTCTCTTGATTGAAAATAATTTTTTTTTTTTTTTTTTTTTTTTGTAGTGGGTATTGTCTCTCCATTGAAAATGAATTGAGGCAAGGTAGGAAAACATATATCTCATTAGGGGTTTGGCATGTGTTTTGAATGATTTCGTTGTAAGGGTATTGGTTGCTGAATGCTGAAGGAGGCGTGCAAATTGCAGACAGCATTACATGTAATGCAGTGGTATGCTGCCTTGTATGCACATGAACTTTTTTTCCCTGAGAAATAATTAAATGAGCTATTCAACCTAAAGAACCAAATAAGCCATTCCATTCCTTAGTGGGTGTCTACTTGGTCCTACTACTCTTTTGAAAATTTAGGGAGGTCTTGTTAAGTTTATAATTCTCCATTCCTTAGTGGAAGGACTTTATTGGTTTGATCTGTTTGGAAGGATTAATACAAGTGTAATGAAGTTATTTTATTGAGACTTTTGAGATTGGACTTAGGGTGGAGTTCAGAGTTCTCTCATGATGATACAGGTCTACCCTTTTCTTTGCTTTTTTTTTTTTCTTTCTTTTTTGTGTGTTTTTACAATTTTTGATCTGTGTTGTTGTGTCAATTTTTTCTGGCTGTATATTTTCTCTAGTCAGTGCATTAATCTTGCTGTGTGATTTGATTTCGGTATCAAAGCTCGGAAGATGAATGTTTCGATGGATGGTGAGTTTTTTTGTGATGTGAAAATGAGCTTCCTCACACTGCTTAAAAAGTGATTTATGTTCACGTTGTCAGTTATTGACCTGTGAACTATGATATTTCAAGACTCATATGGCATTTGAAGTCTTCTTGAAAAATTTGATCTATTTCCTTATTTTGGGCTACGTTTCTATTTCCTTTTCTTATTTGTTTATATTGGGAGTATTTGCTTCATATCTTCATCAGGTGAGGGTTCCATGATCATATGAATTGCTAGATGGTTTACCCCTTTTTTTTCCCCTCTCTCATCGACTCAAACTCACACACTCATGCACATAGTCAAAATTAATGGTATGAATTTACCTTATATGTAAAGTTTGGGATGTGAAAGACACAAGTCTTCCTTTTATAATAATTACATTTTAAGGTTGGTAAAAGAAGGATCGTTTGGTGGCTAGTTGTGGCTTCTCATCATTGTTGATTTGGAGTTATGTTTGGATTTTTTTTTTCTGGTTGTAATTCTTTGTTGTGTATCGACCACCCTTTAATCAATACACTTTTACCACTTGCTGGTAAAACGAAAAAACCTGTTTAATAAAGCGTTCTCCACAAAAAGAGTAAAGTAAACGAAAAATGTGAGAAAGTGTGAGAATATATTCTTTTTCTTTTTTTAATGATGCTGAGAATATATTCAATACTTGAGAAATGAAAAACTAAGGAAAACATAAATAAAAATTTGGAAGTTCGAAACGGTATGACAGTTAGTAGAATATCATAATAGACTAAAAATAGAGGCATTCAAACTGTAAGAAACTGTGAATGAATGAAAAATACATTAAAAACTACATTTGATTAGTAAACATATGAAAATGTGATAGTACAAGAAATAAGAGAAAATACAAGCACAAGGAAACACATAAAGGAAAAACACTAATTTATAGGAAACTTGTTAAATTAATGTAGATTAAACGAGAAAATGATACGATGATAGATTAATTGAAATACATTTCAGAAGCAGAAAACTTGACGATAATTTAACTGATTGATAGTAACTACGTATCTCTAATGAACTGCAGTAAAGAACTGACATTGGACGATATATATTCTGGAAAAACATAGAATAAAAGCTTAATTCGAAGATTAGTAAGTTGCAAATACAAGAGAATAAGACTTAATTAATTTATTGACAATGGGTTATGAATAAAAACTGGAATTTAAAAAAGAACACATGGGAATTGTATCTGAGTAACCATAACATCACAGAATCGAGAAAAAGCAATTCTATAAAAATAAAAAAAAAATTATGAGGCTGGCTTGGATCCAGGGCGTTCTTTGGGATGCTCCAAGGAATACATTATGGTGTTTTCATCTCTGATCACGGTGAAGGAATCCATTACTAAAAAAAAAGAAAAAAGAATCTAATGAAGTTGAGGTGTTATTGATTAGAGAGGTGTTGAAACTCTTTGAGTAATACTTACTTGGAAGGCTTACAGTGGAAAGTGACTGTTTAAATGCAAGGAACAAGGTTTCCATGTCAATGGTTCCCTTTGATTAAAAGCTTCATTTTAATCTAAACAAGATTAGACTTCTGCGTGATGTGGTGTTCCAACATTTATGAGGGGAGGCAAATGAGGTGGCACGGTCGTTGGCTGAACAGGGGATAGACATGGACTCTATGTTTGTAAGTTCTTTGGTGTTAACTATGTTTGGTTTCTTCTGTTTTACTTTGGGAAGAGTATTGTTTGTATGGACTTTTTTTTTTCTCTGAAATGAGGGGCACTGGTGTAGAGAGAGAGAGAGGGTATGGTTTCTATCCAAGGGCCTTATCTTCTCTGAAAAGAGGGCACTAGTGTGGTGCGAAGTCTATGTAAGTAGTTTACATTATTATCTATATGAAATAGAGCCTAATGAATCTGGAAGTTTGAGATATTTTTTTCTAAGTAGGGGGTTCAAGTTCAACAGCGTTCCCCAAGTCAAAACTTAAGCCCTTCACTTTTAATTTCTCCATTAGAAATGGATTCACAACACAATTGAAGGACATCAACCCGTAATCAGAATATTTACTATTTAAAATTGAAGGGAATACGTTGAATATTAGAGGCTTGGATGCCCCCTCGATTAGGTTTTTCCATTTCTGATTCTTTAGTAATTAGTGTACTAAAAATGAAATAACTAGTTACCAAAACATTCATGGGTCCCTTTTATTGGTTGTGAAGTTTTACATTCCGCGTTTCATCTTTCTTGCCTGCTGGTGGTGTTGCTCATTGTTGCTTCTTAAGTTATTTGCCATACTCTTACCTATTTCTAACTTAGATTCATCTTTTCATTTTAAAGACCAATGTAAATCTATTCGATTAAGAAAAAGTCTTTCAAAAAAAAAAAAAAAAAAAAAAAGAGAAAGAAAAAAGAAAAAGAAAAAGTGTATTTTGTTATACTCATACTCATGCTTGGTTGCACTCCTTGTTGCATTTATTACATTGCTTTGTTTTGTGGGAACTATGAAGAGATATGACTAGGTTCATGGATGGTAGTTGATGGCTATTTATTGTTCGTTTCAGCCTCCAAGAATAAAGTCTTTTATCAACAGTGTTACTGCTGTTCCACTTGAGAATATAGAAGAACCCCTCAAAGGTTTCTTCTGGGAGTATGATAAGGTGTGTTTTTAATTCCTGCATTGCCTTTTGTTGATATGATTCCTTCCTAAATGATGATATTCATTCCATTTATTATTATTTTTTTTGGCAGGGTGATTTCCACCACTGGGTTGATCTTTTTAACCATTTCGATTCATTCTTTGAGAAGCACATAAAACCAAGGAAGGATCTGCAACTTGAGGATAATTTTTTAGAAGCCGATCCTTCTTTTCCCCGAGGAGCAGTTCTTCAAATTCTTCGTGTTATAAGGATCATATTGGATAATTGTACAAACAAGCACTTCTATAGTTCTTATGAGGTATGTCTTATCTTACTGTTTTGTTTATATTTTGTGATCTATTGTCTTTCTAGCGGAGATGACATCTCTGTGTACTATTTTAGGTTGCTTTTGGATGTATCTCAAGTTGCAAGTGTCTTGATTACTTCTAGCCAAATGGATGGTAGATGTATTTTGCTATGTTGGGGGGTTTTGATAACCTGTAACAAAATTGAATGTAATACTGTTTCCATTCCCTTTGTTGCCTCAAAAGTCATCATTGTCAGTGTTGATTGGCAGTTGGTTTTTGTGGGCAGAAGTTGAAAAAAGTGTCTCACTTGTGATTTTTAGGTCATGACACCTCGTTACATTTAGACTGTCCTAAATATTGTTACAAGTCTGCTTCTCAAGATGCATGTTATGTGTGTCCTTTTCTCTTTTCTGTTTTGGTCCTTTTTTTTTTTTTTTCTTATTATTGTTTTTCCCTCTCTTGTGGCCTTGCAGCAGCACCTTTCAGCTCTTCTTGCTTCTACTGATGCCGATGTTGTTGAGGCTAGCCTGCAGACTTTGGCTGCATTTTTGAAGAAAACACTTGGAAAGTGCTCTATACGAGATGCTTCTCTCAATTCGAAACTGTTTGCATTTTCACAAGGTTGGGGAGGCAAGGAGGAAGGTCTTGGGCTGATAGCATGCTCGGTAGAGGATGGTTGTGATTCAACTGCTTATGAACTAGGTTGCACCCTCCATTTTGAGTTTTATGCTGTTAATGACTCATCAAAGGAGATCATTAGTACAGAACAATCTAATCAAGGGTTACAAGTCATCCATTTGCCTAACATTAACACTCGACAGGAAAGCGATCTTGAGCTGTTGAACAAGTTAGTGTCAGAATACAAAGTACCTCCTGGTTTAAGGTTCTCACTTTTAACAAGATTGCGTTTTGCAAGGGCTTTTGCTTCATTAGCTGCAAGGCAGCAGTACATTTGTATTCGGTTATATGCCTTTGTTGTTCTTGTTCAAGCTAGTAATGATGCTAATGACTTGGCTGCTTTCTTTAACAATGAGCCTGAGTTTGTCAATGAACTAGTATGCCTGTTGAGTTATGAAGATGCAGTTCCTGAAAAGATCCGCATTTTGGGCATTCTGTCTTTGGTTGCTCTATCCCAAGATAGATCTCGCCAGCCAACAGTATTAGCTGCTGTAACTTCTGGTGGGCACCGTGGTATCTTACCTAGTCTTATGCAGAAGGCAATAGATTCAGTTGCAAGTGGTTCTTCTAGATGGTCTGTTGTTTTTGCTGAGGCGCTCCTATCCCTTGTAACCATCTTAGTTTCATCATCTTCTGGTTGCTCAGCTCTCCGGGAAGCGGGATTCATACCTACTCTTCTGCCTCTTCTTAAAGATACAAACCCTCAACACCTGCACTTAGTCAGCACTGCTGTTCATATTCTAGAGGCTTTCATGGACTACAGTAATCCTGCCGCTGCATTGTTTCGAGACTTGGGGGGTTTGGATGACACTATTGCTCGATTGAAGGTAGAAGTTTCCTATGTAGAGAAGGGTTCAAAGAAGCATGTAGAAGAGTCCCAGTGTGATAAGGGCAAGCAAGTTGTTTGTGCTTCTGAGGAGCTAGATTTGCAGCAACCTCTCTATTCTGATGCATTGGTCTCTTACCATCGAAGATTACTTATGAAAGCATTGCTTCGTGCTATATCACTTGGAACATATGCCCCTGGCACCACTGCACGAGTTTATGGCTCCGAAGAGAGTCTGTTGCCTCATTGCTTATGTATCATTTTCAGAAGAGCTAAGGACTTTGGTGGTGGGGTGTTTTCACTTGCAGCAACTGTCATGAGTGACCTTATTCATAAGGATCCTACCTGTTTTCCTGTATTGGATGCAGCGGATCTTCCTCGTGCATTTCTGGATGCTATTACAGGCGGCGTTCTTTGTTCTGCAGAAGCAATAGCATGTATACCACAATGTCTGGATGCCTTGTGCTTGAATAACATTGGACTTCAGGCTGTGAGGGAACGTAACGCTTTAAAATGCTTCGTGAAGATTTTTACTTCAAGAATGTATTTACGTTCCCTTGCAGGGGATACTCCAGGATCCTTATCTGCTGGATTGGATGAACTAATGCGACATGCATCCTCGTTACGAGGTCCTGGCGTGGATATGCTAATTGAGATCTTGGATACCATATTGAAGATTGGACCTGGGGTAGATGTAGCCTCCTCTTCTACAGATTTGATAGCCTCTTCCGCTCCTGTTCCCATGGAAACTGACTCAGAAGAGAGGAATTTGACTCTGTCTGATGAAGGGGAATCGTCTAGGATGGAAAGCTCTGATAAGGTAATGGAAGCACCTTCTGATGTAGCTTCAGTAAATATTGAGACAGTGAATGTAGAATCTTTCCTACCGGAATGTATTAGCAATGTTGCACGTCTCCTTGAAACAGTTCTCCAGAATGCCGACACTTGTCGTTTATTCATTGAGAAGGGGGGTATTGATTCTGTTCTGAAGTTGTTTACACTGCAGCCTATTCCTCTTTCTGCATCTATTGGGCAGAGTGTTTTCATTGCTTTCAAGAACTTCTCCCCTCAGCATTCTGCTGCTCTAGCTCGAGCTGTGTGCACTTATCTGAGAGAACATCTGCAGTCGGTGAATGAGTTATTGACTTCAGTAGGTGCTACCCCACTTGCTGAAGTGGAAGGTGCAAAACAAACAAAAGTCTTACGATGTCTCTCCAGTCTCGAAGGCCTTCTCTCTCTCGCTAGTTTTCTTCTCAAGGGGACAAGTACCATGGTGTCTGAATTGGGTGCAACAGATGCTGATCTGTTGAAGGATCTAGGGAAAGCTTACAAAGAAATAATTTGGCAGATTTCTTTGTGCTGTGATTCCAAGGTGGAAGAGAAGCGGGACAATGATCAAGAAACTGGAACAGCTGATGCTACAACGTCTAACGTTGCTGGTAGAGAGAGCGATGATGATGGAAATATTGTTCCAGTTGTGAGATACATGAATCCTGTTTCGCTAAGAACTGGTTCTGCATCATCTCTCTGGAGTGGAGAACAGGAGTTCCTCTCTGTGGTTCGTTCTGGCGAAGGTGTGCACCGGCATGGTCGGCATGGGTTGACAAGGATGCGGCTTGGAAGGACTGGTCGACAGCTGGAGGCGACACCTGTTGATTTGGAAGGTTCCTCAAATGCGTCTGAAATTTCTTTGGCTCAAGATGGTAAAAAGAAGAGCCCTGATGTTATTGTCTCGGAAATTCTAAGCAAGCTAGCTAGTGCCATACGATCATTCCATTCAACTCTTGTTAAAGGATTCACAACTCCAAACCGCCGTAGAGCTGAAACTGGTTCATTGAGCTCAGCTTCCAAAAGCCTTGCAACTGCCCTTGCCAAAATCTTTCATGATGCCCTCAGTTATTCTGGGCATTCTACTTCTGTGGGACTTGAAATGTCACTGTCAGTTAAGTGTAGGTATCTTGGAAAGGTTGTGGATGACATGGCTGCACTTATTTTTGATAGCAGACGTCGTACATGCAACACACTGTTGGTGAATAACTTCTATGTGCATGGAACTTTCAAGGAGCTTTTGACCACGTTTGAAGCGACAAGCCAGTTGCTTTGGCCTTATTCTATACCCACCAGCGAGGCTGATCAAGGGAAGGCTGCTGAAGGAAACAAGCTGTCTCATAGCTCGTGGTTGCTGGATACATTACAAAGCTATTGCCGTATGCTGGAGTATTTTGTTAATTCTGCCCTTCTTTTGTCTTCAACGTCTGCTTCTCAAGCCCAGCTGGTTGTTCAGCCAGTAGCAGCTGGTTTGTCGATTGGGCTGTTTCCAGTTCCAAGAGATCCAGAGGTTTTTGTCCGCATGTTGCAGTCTCAGGTGCTTGATGTAATACTTCCCCTGTGGAACCACCCCTTGTTTCCTAATTGCAACCCGGCTTTCATCACTTCTGTTGTTACTATTGTTACTCATATATACTCTGGTGTTGGGGATGTGAAGCGTGGAAGGACTGGCATCACGGGAAGCACTAGCCAACGGCTTGTGGGTCCTCCTCCCGATGAATCCACTATAGCTACCATAGTAGAGATGGGTTTTACTAGGGCGAGAGCAGAGGAAGCTCTGAGAAGGGTGGAATCTAATAGTGTTGAGATGGCCATGGAGTGGTTGTTTAGCCACGCTGAAGATCCCGGACAGGAGGATGATGAGCTTGCACGGGCACTTGCCTTATCATTGGGAAATTCGTCTGAAACATCGAAAGACGATAGTGTGGATAAGACACGAGACGTGCCTACAGAAGATAGGGGAGTGGAACTGCCCCCTATTGATGATATTCTTGCTGCATCTATGAAGCTGTTTCAGAGCAGTGATTCAATGGCTTTCCCATTGACGGATTTGCTTGTGACCATTTGCAATAGGAACAAAGGGGAGGATCGTCCAAGGGTGGCCTTGTATCTTGTCCAACAACTGAAGCTTTGTCCATCAGATTTCTCTAAGGATGTAGGTGTGTTATCTACAATCTGCCATATCTTGGCGTTGCTTCTCACAGAAGACAGTAGTACCAGAGAAATTGCTGCAGAGAATGGTATTGTGTCTTCTGCTCTGGATATCTTGACAAACTTCAAGGTGAGAAATGAGTCAAGAGGTGAGGCTGAGGTACCAAAATGCATCAGTGCTTTGTTGCTTACCTTGGACAACATGTTGCAATCCAAACCCAGAGTTTCTGTTGGAAACACCGAAGGAAATCTTTCAGGGTCTTTAACTGACTCATCAAGAGATGATGCTTCCTTGGAGGTACCTGCATCTGATACAGAGATCAAATCTGCATTAGATGGGAAAGAATCTGCTAATGAAATTGAGAAGATCCTAGGGAAGTCGACTGGTTATTTGACTCTTGAAGAGAGTCAAGGGGCTTTGGCAATTGCTTGTGAGTTTATTAAACAACATGTTCCTGCCATGGTCATGCAAGCTGTATTACAGTTATGTGCACGCCTTACGAAAACACATGCTATAGCTATGCAGTTCCTTGACAATGGAGGTTTGGCTGCACTTTTTCGCCTTCCTAAGAGTTGTTACTTTCCAGGGTTTGACAGTGTAGCATCTGCTATCATACGACACCTACTTGAAGACCCTCAAACCTTGCAAACTGCAATGGAGTTGGAGATACGGCAGACCTTGACTGGGATTCTTAGCCGCCATACTGGTCGCCTTTTGCCTCGAACTTTCTTGACATCAATGGCACCTGTTATTGCTCGAGATCCTGTGATTTTCATGAGAGCTGCTGCTGCAGTATGTCAGGTAGAGTCATCGGGAGGGAGGACGAATATTATCTTATTGAAGGAAAAAGATAAAGAGAAGGATAAACCGAAAACATCTGGTGTTGAGGTTGGAGTTTCTTCGAATGAGGGCATTCGGATGCCTGAAAACAAGCAACATGAAGGACTAGGTAAATGCCCAAAAGGTCACAAAAGGGTTCCTGCCAATCTAACTCAAGTAATAGACCAGCTGTTAGAGATACTGATGAGCTATCCATCATCAAGAAAACTGGAAGAGTGCACTAGTTCTTTAACCCCTATGGAAATAGATGAACCTGCAGCAAAAGATAAAGGCAAGTCAAAGGTTGATGAGGCAAAGCTTGAAGGTGACAGTCTTTCAGAAAGATCTGCGGGCCTGGCTAAAGTAACTTTTGTTCTCAAGTTGATGAGTGATATTCTTCTCATGTACGTGCATGCTGTAGGGGTGGTTCTGAGACGGGATTTAGAAACCTGTCAGATGCGAGGATCTGGTCAAGCAGATGGATCTGGACATGGTGGGATTTTACATCATATATTGCATCAGCTACTTCCATTATCTTCAGAGAAATCTGCTGAAGCTGCAGACGAATGGAGAGATAAGTTGTCTGAAAAAGCATCGTGGTTTTTGGTGGTGCTGTGTGGTCGATCTGGTGAAGGGCGACGTCGCGTGATTGCTGAAATAGTGAGAGCCTTGTCTTCGTTCTCTAACTTGGAGAGTAATTCTTCCAAAAACCTTCTATTGCCGCATAAAAAGGTTCTTGCTTTTGTTGACCTGGTGAATTCCATTTTATCCAAGAACTCATCGTCCAGTAACTTACCTGGTCCTGGATGCTCACCTGACATAGCAAAGACCATGATTGATGGAGGAATGGTTCAGTCATTGACCGGTATTCTTCAGGTGGTAGATCTTGACCACCCTGATGCTCCAAAAGTTGTGAATCTTATTCTTAAGGCTTTGGAGAGCTTAACAAGGGCTGCTAATGCAAGTGAGCAGTTGTTTAAGTCAGATGGGCCCAGTAAGAAAAAAACTGCTGGTGTGAATGGGAGAACTGAAGATCATACAAATGCAACTGCAGGTAGTGAAGCTGTGGAGCATGATCAAAGTAGGAACAATCAACACCAGACTTCTGATGTATTGCCATCTGCAGAACAACTTCATGGAACCTCACATGATGAAAGGGATGATAATCAAAACCAGTCTACGGAGCAAGATACGAGAACAGAAATGGAAGAAACAATGAGCACACACCCAGTTGTGGGTCACGGTGTGGAGTTTATGCGCGAAGAAATGGATGAAGGTGCTGCTGTGCTACACAGTGGAAATGGGGTTGGGATGACTTTTCGAGTTGAGAATAGACCAGATGAAGACATGGGTGATGAAGATGATGAAGACATGGGAGAAGATGGCGAGGACGATGAAGATGATGATGAGGAAGATGATGAGGATGAGGATATAGCAGAAGAGGGTGCTGCTTTGATGTCTCTCGCTGATACTGATGTGGAGGACCATGATGATAATGGTCTAGGTGATGATTATAATGATATAATCGACGAAGAGGATGATGATTTTCCTGGAAACCGTGTTATAGAAGTGAGGTGGAGGGAAGGCCTTGATGGTTTGGATCATTTGCAGGTTTTGGGACGACCTGGAAATGCAAGTGGTCTCATTGATGTTGGAGCTGAACAACCTTTTCATGGGGTAAATGTGGAGGACATATTTGGTCTTCGGAGGCCTTTAGGTGTGGAGCGCCGCCGCCAAGCTGGTACTAGGTCTTTCACTGAGCGATCTGGTTTAGAAGGAAGTGCTTTTCAACATCCTCTTCTTATACGGCCATCTCAATCAGGCGATCCTAATAACTCGATGTGGCCTTCAGCTGGAAGTTCATCCAGGGACTTGGAAGCCTTATCTGTTGGAGGTTTTGATGTGGCTCATTTTTACATGTTTGACGATCATGCTTCAGCTACTCTTTTTGGTGATCGTTTGGTTGGTGCTGCGCCCCCGCCTTTGATTGATTTTTCAATAGGAATGGATCCTCTCCATTTGTCTGGAAGGAGAGGGCCTGGTGATGGTCGATGGACTGATGATGGTCAGCCTCAAGCAGGCGGTCAAGCTGCTACTATTGCACAAGCCATAGAGGAGCAATTTGTAGCCCAGCTTTGCAGTGTATCTCCTGCCTGTGGTTCTGCTCAGAGGCAGTCAGAGAATTCTGGGCGACGGGATAAGCAACCATCAGATATCGTACCACCGCATGCTGAAAGTCAACTGCCAGAAGCTGGTGAGAATGTCGGTAGCCAACAAGTAGTTCAGCATCCAGAATTAGAAGCTAGTTCTGCACATGATCAAGAGAACCGAACTGCTGAAGTGGGTGAGTCTGGTCTTTCCAACTTAGCCCAACAGATCATTGGAGAGTCTGTTATAATAGAATCAGAAAGGCTAGCAGAACAGGCATGTATGATGCAAAATGCTGATGGTTTAAACAGTGTCTCTAATGGGAGTGAATCTAGCATGCAAATTGGGGAGGGACACAACTCTAACAGTGAGCAGTTAGAGACTATGCCTGAGTTTGTGACATCATTAGCTGATATGGAAAATGTGGTTCCCCGTAGTGATGATGGTTCTGGAACTCGTTCTTCTGCATATCATTCAGGCATTTATAATGCATTAACTGACGGGCCACCTATAAGAGAGAACCAGCTTAGTGGTGTGGTTGCTTCTGGCTCAGAAATTCCAGAAGCAGGTGATGGGCATGATGTTTCAGTTCAAGTTAGAGGAGATGTACATATGGATGTCATCCACACTGCTGTGGATCAAGCTGAGAACATGGATCATGTTTCCGTGAACGGTGCAGATGGGCCATCTGATAGGCAGAATCCAGAAGTTTCTGAAGATGCGGAACAACCCAGCCAAATTAATGTCAACAGTGAGGCTTCTGGTGCAAATACTATTGATCCCACCTTTTTGGAGGCTTTGCCTGAAGATCTGCGGGCAGAAGTTCTTGCTTCCCAGCAAGCTCAATCTGTCCCAGCGGCAACTTATGCTCCACCTTCAGCAGATGACATTGACCCTGAGTTTTTAGCAGCTCTTCCTCCGGATATCCAAGCGGAAGTGTTAGCACAACAACGAGCACAGAGAATTGTTCAGTCTCAGCAAGCTGAAGGGCAGCCAGTGGACATGGATAACGCATCAATTATAGCTACTTTTCCTGCTGATTTGCGTGAAGAGGTTTGTGTATTTTAATAGAAAATGCTTTACTATACCATTTGCTTTCTCCTTATGTATCCCACTTATGGGGAGCCTATTGGCTGATCCTTTTTGTTCATATGATGGGCCTTTTGATGGACAGGGATGTCCCAGTACCAGAACCTCTCTCAATGGTTGATTCTGAGTCTTAAAGGTTTCAATCATAGAGTGGTTGTATGTAAATGTTTGCTGTAATTGAAATATTTGCAAGCAAACTAATCTGGTGGGTAGAATTATTTAGTTAGAGATATTAGGGCATATTTCCTCTCATGACAACCCTTCCAGATTAACGGCTTAAATTAGGGCCCCATTTTTAGTGTATCATGTCAAACAAGGAAGAAATGTCATTCTCTTATTGAGAATTATACAATATCTGATCTTTTAAATTCTATTTTTTACTACTTCCTAACAAAACTATTATGGCATTCTTTGATTCATCCAGGTACTATTGACCTCCTCAGAAGCAGTTTTATCGGCATTACCTTCACCTTTGCTTGCTGAGGCCCAAATGCTGAGGGATAGAGCATTGAGCCATTATCAGGCCCGCAGCCTCTTTGGAGGTAGTCATAGGCTTGGTAGCAGGAGGAATAGTTTGGCACTTGACAGGCATCCAGTGATGGACAGAGGTGTTGGAGTTTCAACAGGTCGAAGGGCTGTTTCTGCACTTGCAAACAGCTTGAAGGTGAAAGAAATTGAAGGAACACCTCTTTTAGATGGAAATTCTTTGAAAGCACTGATTCGGCTCTTGAGATTAGCTCAGGTATAGTCCTTTTTAGAATCTTCCGATTTTTTTTTGGACAATGAGTCCCTTGGGAAAATATGATGCACACCTCATCTCTAATACCAATCTGACGCAGTCCAAATAGTTATGGACAGAGATCTGTCAGAAACATTTATGGTCTAGGGTTTTTATGATCCTGAAAGAGTTCTAAGATCCATATACACAAAATAGAAGTAGAAAAATTGAAAACTCAACATTAAACACCAATCCAGAAATAAATCACATGTCCCACTCAACAAGCATTGAGAAAATCAACTCCGCCATTTAAGTAAACCTAGAATTGGAAGCATCCCTTACTACAGATATATTTATATATTGTGACTTCTCATATCTAAACCTGCAATAGATGTTTTAATCCTGACCATTCAAACTTAATAAAGTAAAATGACTAAAGTGCCCCTCAACTGGTCATTACCCTACAGCCTGTTAGAAGATTGGCCATTCTTCAATTCTTGTCAGAATCGCACAAACTTGGGCTTCATGGAAGAAGGCTGATTGAAAGCCTATCCTATGGATCCAATTTCATGTCATTTTGAGAGAATGTCTCAAAGATGGTTGTCATTATAAAGAAGACATATAAAATAATATTGCCATCATCCATTTGGGTTTTTGGACCACCAATGACTGCATCACTCCCTTTGGCTGAAAAGGTCACCACGATGTTGGATTCGTCTGGATTTTGTGTCAGGATTGAGTCTTTAACTGTCCAAGTCATCAAATGTGACTCTATTTTGGCTATTGATTCAAATGAAACTTACCCTTTCAAATTGATACTATTGTTTTCATTTGTGTGCTTTAGCATATCCAGACAATCCCAGTCATAAAATTGAGTCTAGAGGACCTGAGAATGGGATTCACCAAATAGGTAAGGCTTTTATTCTGTATGTGCAGTGCTAAAAGTTAACATTTAGAAAAACAAAATGCTCAATATGGGTGATGTGTGAAATTCTAATTGGAAGAAACCTATTTGGTGACTCCTGGGCTCCCAGCGTCTGGTGATCCAAACTCCTTAAAATCTGACTCAATTGTGGCTCTCAATTTTAGCATAAATTCTTCTTTCAAATTGATTTTAGTAATTTCATCATTGCTTTAACATGTATAGATAATCCTTTGACAATTTTCTTTTTACTTGTTTTGCATGATCATCAGCCCCTTGGGAAAGGTCTTCTCCAGAGACTTCTGCTGAACCTATGTGCGCATAGTGTTACACGGGCAGTTCTTGTTCGCCTCTTGCTGGACATGATTAAACCAGAAACTGAGGATTCTGTCAGCAGCTCAGAAATGGTTACTTCCCAGAGGCTTTATGGTTGTCAGTGGAATGTTGTCTATGGTCGACCACAACATCTGGATGGTACTCTTTATTTATTTATTTTTATCTGCTGTCCAATTTTCTCTACTTATCACTCTATTAAGTTCAAAGGCAATGTCATATTAACTTGTGTTTCTCTGTTACTGTTCAAGGTCTTCCACCTCTTGTGTCACGTCGTATTCTTGAGATTTTGACATATTTGGCTACAAATCATTTGGCTGTTGCAAATATCCTTTTCTACTTTGATCTTCCATCGTCCCCTGAATCTTTGAGTCCAGTGCATTTAGAGACCAAGAATGAGAAAGGGAAAGAGAAAGTTATTGATGAAATGAGTCCATTGGACCAACCCGAAGTATCTTCAAAGGGGGATATACCTCTAATATTATTCCTGAAGCTCTTAAGTCGACCCCTATTTCTACGCAGTAGTGCCCATCTTGAACAGGTATTAACAAATTTCTAGAGAAACATCTTTTTCTTGATCTTGTAAAGTTGTTTTATTTGAATTTTATAATTCTGTGCTCAGGTTATGGGTCTGCTCCAAGTAGTAGTTAATAATGCTGCATCAAAGGTTGACTGTCTACCTCATTCTGGACGGGCTGTGACTGAATCCCAGACTCTTCCAGATCAAGGAGCCTCAGGTGATACTCCAAATGAAACTCCTGATACTCCAAATGAAACTCCTGCGTCCAAACATGATTCAAATCAGCAGTTGGATAAAGGAGCTGGTTCTGAGGTGTCCTCTTCTGCTGAAAAGAGAGCTGTTAAACCACATGACATCTTCTTGCTGCTTCCTGAGTCCGATTTGTGCAACCTTTGCAGTCTTCTTGCCCATGAAGGGTAACTTTTATGATCCAATCCTTAATTATGGATGTCTTTATATCCTTTTTAGGCTCTGACCCTATTTTTCAAACTTGTTAGTGGATGGTTTTATAAAAAAAGGTGATGTAAAAAAGTATTTGAACCTTCTCTACTGAGGAATCTTGTTTTAAGTCTGGTTACACTGAAGTTTGGGTGCGTTGTTACTTTGGCAAAGAACCTCAGAATATGACTTTATTAGATACATTAATATGGTTATTTTAAATGTGTTGGGATCTATAGAGCCTGCTGAGGTGCCATTCTTCTAGAATGTGGGGCCTTTTTCCCAACACAGGAAATTTATATGATGGACCCCTACAAAGGGCTGGGGATTTCTTCAAAATGTTTTTAGATGGAAGACCATGAGGCTCAATTATGTGTGTACCCTCTTCCTGTCTCTCTGTCTGTAGGCCAATTGTTGCGGGTCCACATTCTGTTCACTATGGGTTGACTCAACCAGTGTTCTCCACTCTATAATCTGCTCCACATGTAAGGATTTGGGATTTTTTTTTTGGATCATGAACTGATAACTTTTATTCCAAGAGGAGAGGAGAACAAATTTAGTACATCTGATCTAAAATCCAAAGAAAAACCAATGGTGAATCATTGTACCCAAGGATAAAAGTAGCAGTTGCAGCTGGCGTAGCGACCAGTGGCCAAACTGCCATGTAGCGGGCGACATAGCGGCGTAGTAGTGTGAATTTTTTTAGTGGTAATTTTTTTTTCTAATTTTGCATAGCAGTCAATCTTGTGGTTTTTTTTAGTGATTTGGAACTATAGGAAAGGCTATTAAGGGGAAATAGAAAAAAACAGTGTTATAAATTAAAATTGCCTGGCACTACTAGGTCTTACCGTAGTGCCGCTAAATAGCGTACCAACCTCAACCACTATGGTTTATAACGCAGCCGTTACTTTGAACCATCATTGTACCCCTATTAACATGAGAACAGAGTGATCATAAACTATGACAACATTTCAATAAGTGAAACTTCCCTTTTTACCCCATGCTCGGCTAATCTGTCCACCTCATCATTTGCCTAACAACCAACATGCCAAAACTCCACCTGAATAGAAGCAGCCTATAACTTGGTCTCATTAAAATAAAGTTGGAATTTCCATGGACCCTCATTCTTGAGTGAAACCCAAGAGATTGCATTGGCTGTATCACCTTCCATAATCAAAGAATCAAGAAATGATAGCGAATTGATCCTCAGTTTCTAATATAGCCACAATCTCAGCTTCATTTGAAGCTTTCACTCCAACAAATTTGAGAAGGTGAGCAACATCTGACATTTGTCATTATAAATAATGCCACCAATCCAGCCAGGCCCATCTTACCTCTCCATCAACGTTGAATTACAAGTAGGAAAGCAAATCTTCAACTTTATCACTTTTGATGAACCACACTTCCTACAACTCTCACAACTATAAAGAATGTTATTTGAGAATGTATTTCCAACTCATTCCTTACGAAATGCCCATTTGCTGGGTCTCATATTTACTGCAGATATAATGTCCTTATTAATGGCCAAGGAATTAGATGCATCAGCGAACTTTACACTTGTGCTCTTTGCTCCAACCAAGGATCAAAATAGCGGTTGTGTCTGGCATACAAGCCAATGTACAAAATGCTACATAGCGGTTGTAGCGATACGTAGCTGCGTAGTGATGTGAATTTTTGAAGTGATAAAAAAAAACTCGAGTCTTCTGTAGCAGCTAATCTCGTGTTGTTTTAGTGATTTGGGACCATATAAGGGTAGAGAGTAGAGACAACTTTAGGAAAGGCTATTGAGGAGAAATAGGGAAAACAACATTTTAATTGAAAAGTTCTTGGCTCTACTAGGTTTTAGAGTTTAGACTGTAGCGCCACTATTTTCAAAGTAGCATAGTGTTCTTAACCACTACTGCTGATAATGTGGCCGCTACGTTGCTATTTTGAACCATGGCTCCTACTTTATTCTTTCATTGGTAAGTTTGAATTTGTGGAAATATAAGCCATTTGCAAATTTTTTTCGTTCTCTCTCTAAACTGAACTTTTAATTTGTCAGGCTCTCAGATAAAGTTTATTCACTAGCTGCTGATGTACTGAAGAAATTGGCTTCTGTTGCTGCCCCTCATCGAAAATTTTTCACTTCAAAGCTTGCTTGTTTAGCTCATGACTTGTGCGCTTCTGCTGTGGGCGAGCTTGTAACGCTAAGGAGTACTCACATGCTGGGCTTGAGTGCAGATTCCATGGCTGGTTCAGCATTCTTGCGTGTGCTACAGGCTCTCAGTACACTCACATCTGTTGTTTCTGATGGAAGCAAGGGTCAAGAAATTGATGAAGAGCCTGATGAACAGGCTATCATGTCTAAGTTAAATGCTGCCCTTGAACCTCTGTGGCAAGAACTTAGCGACTGTATAAGCACAACAGAGACAAAACTGGGACAGAGCTCCTCTTTCTCTACTCCTACATTGAATTCTAATGTTGGCGACCATGTAGGAGGCACCTCTTCTCTTACCCCACCTCTCCCTCCTGGCACTGAGAGGCTTTTACCTTTTATAGAGGCCTTTTTTGTTTTATGCGAAAAACTGCACGCCAACCATTACATTACGCAGCAAGATCTTATCAATGCAACTGCCAGAGAAGTGAAAGAGTCTGCAGGGAGTTCGTCAGGGTCATCAATGAAGTGTGGGGGAGTTGGTCAGAGATGGGTTGATGGAACAATGACATTTGCAAGGTTTGCAGACAAGCATCGGCGCCTTCTGAATGCTTTTATACGACAAAATCCGGGTTTACTGGAGAAATCTCTTTCTATGATGCTGAAGGCACCAAGGCTGATTGATTTTGACAACAAAAGAGCATATTTTCGCTCCAGGATCAGGCAACAGCATGAGCAACACCCTTCTGCTCCACTGCGCATAAGTGTTCGCCGGGCATACGTCTTGGAGGATTCATATAATCAGCTGCGGATGCGTCCAAGTCAGGATCTCAAGGGACGCTTGACTGTACAGTTTCAAGGGGAAGAGGGGATAGATGCTGGTGGGTTAACAAGGGAATGGTACCAAATTTTGTCTAGGGTCATCTTCGATAAAGGAGCTTTGCTTTTTACCACTGTTGGAAACAACTCCACATTTCAACCTAACCCCAATTCTGTATACCAAACTGAGCATCTTTCCTACTTCAAATTTGTTGGTCGTGTGGTAATTATTAGCTTGCCCTCTTGCATTTTTTTTGGATTGGATTTTCCCCCTGTAGTCCTCTTTTCTCACGCCGCTTCTTTCATCGTGGTACCATTTGCAGGTGGCTAAAGCGCTGTTCGATGGACAGCTTTTGGATGTTTACTTCACTCGCTCCTTCTACAAGCACATTCTGGGTGTGAAAGTGACATACCATGATATAGAGGCTGTTGATCCTGACTACTACAAAAATTTGAAGTGGATGCTTGAGGTCAGTGAATTAATGTTCATTTACTGCTTGTGTTTGCGTTGCCTACTGCAGAGCTTCCCCCATCCCCAGCCCATGAGATGCGAACAGTGACATTTCATATGTAATTTGTTTCAGAATGATGTCAGTGACATTCCAGACCTAACTTTTAGCATGGATGCTGATGAGGAGAAACACATCCTTTATGAGAAAACAGAGGTATGGAAAATTATCAAGTGTTACGTTTTCTTTCAAATTTTCATTACATGACATGCGAAACCTCAAATCAAAGGCACAATCATTACACCGATCTAAGAAACCTGAAGTTCTAGATCTGTACCACTGGCACAATCATCACACCAATCTAAGAAATCTTTAGTTCTAGATCTGTATCAACTCTAATATTATATACATGTCCATTATTGTTTCAATTTATTTCTACTTCTGACACTGGGTTATGCTACCTTTTAATTCTGTTTAATGCCTGATTTCTGAGAAGGTTACGGACTATGAGCTTAAACCTGGAGGAAGGAACATCAGAGTTACAGAAGAAACAAAGCATGAATATGTAGACCTTGTGGCTGATCACATCTTGACAAATGCCATTCGCCCTCAAATTAATAGCTTTCTAGATGGTTTCAATGAGTTAGTCCCTCGAGATCTCATCTCAATATTTAATGATAAAGAGCTCGAGCTTCTGATCAGTGGACTTCCAGAAATTGATCGTGAGTTCATTTTTCTTAAATGTGTTAACACTTTTCTGTACGCCTGTGGTGTATCCTCTTTTTTTTTTTTTTTTTCATTTTTTTGGTGTCTTCGTTTGCAGTTGATGATCTTAAGGCCAATACCGAATATACCGGCTATACAGCTGCATCTAGTGTAGTTCAATGGTTCTGGGAGGTTGTTAAAGCCTTCAACAAGGAGGACATGGCGCGTTTGCTACAGTTTGTCACAGGAACATCAAAGGTAACCATGATTAGATGCATAAAGTTCTTTTATTACTTCTGAGTGTTGAATTACAGAACAATTAGTGAGTGGCTTGGGATGTATCCTAAGTCACAAGCAATGCAAAATATTATGGCAGATCTGTTGGATGCCCCCTCCACAATGTCTTTGGACTGGTGTGGAAATGACAGACACGTACTATTTTCCTCTTTACTGCCCCAAATCATGACTGGCACTGAACATAAATATTCATTTCGGCTAGAACAACACATGCAAAGAGAATTTCCTGTAAAACGCTTCCATATTTGCATGTCCTCAAACGAAAAACAGAAAATAGTCAATGGATAATATCCATCCATTCTTTCCAAAAATATCCAAACTAAGGTTGTGATTGGTCACAGCCAATGTGTGCTAAATTCTTTTGACAACTTGTAGACCTGATAGCATGGACTACTTTGTATTGTTTTGTTTTGCAAGAACACTTAATCAACCGAGAAGTATAAACTTGGAAACTGAATATTATAAAAGGAAAAAAAAGCTCCAGGTTGTGATTAATAGTGATAACGTTATACCTAACAGGATGTCCAATCTTTTTGGGGAACCACCTTTGTTCATCCCGACCGCTTTCAGCTTCACCTGTGTATATGGCAGTTGGCTGTAGCACAGTTTTGATCTGATAATGTGATTCTCCACTGAATTAATCACCCCAACTTTAAACTATTAATCGAGTCCTAAAAAGTTAAAACCATTTGGTATTGTCATCCGACGGCATCAAATTTTCAGGTAGAACTCATCCTTGATAGATCTTTTTATCCCACATCTTAACCATGATTATTGGATGTGACCTAAGTAGGCCCCACAAAGAGGGCCGCACCTTATTGCCTTTTGGTCAGCTTATTCTCTTTCTTTTTTCTTTAGAATTTTGGTTGGGTTCGGGTGTACCTACCTTTCCATCCTTTCTATAGATCTGTTAATGGGAAGTTTGAGGTTCACAAACACAAATCAAGCACAAGATTTCCAGCAAAGTGGAAAGATTTACTAATTTGGGTGGATAAAGCACTGCTTACAGAGTTAAAGTCCTTTAGGTGACACTTAAGTTCTTGGTCAATTTGAGTCATTTGACTTTTTTTTTTTTTTTGAATGGTAAGTCATTTGACTATCACTGATGCTCCTTTGCAAACGAACATACAATCAGACACAGTTTGGTGTTTTGGATTAAAGGGAGCCCTCAAATCCTCATCTCCTCAAAGAGGGATGCCTAGAAAGCAGCAGCAGTCTAGAAAACCCAAGAAAGGCATGAGAAGTTAGAGCTGCAGCTAGAAATCTCTTACCACAGCCCAGAAGCCCTGAAAATCAAGATGTCTAAATGCAGTCCAAGGCTGTGTCTAGGCGCAAAACTGGCCCTGGGCTGATCCTTGAAGAGTCTTCCACCCTAGTCTGCAGAAAATGGGTTCTTTCAACCCTCTGAACGCCGTAGAACCTAGAAACACAGTGGGTGCACATTCAGGGTGGACTGAATCTATGATTTGATGCTTGGCTCTTAGATTGAAATGAACATAAGCGAAGCGTGATGGTGTGTTCTTCCTAAAATGGGTTCTTTCAACCCTCTGAACGCCATAGAACCTAGAAACACAGTGGGTGCACATTCAGGGTGGACTGAATCTATGATTTGATGCTTGGCTCTTAGATTGAAATGAACATAAGCGAAGCGTGATGGTGATTTCAGTGCTGATTATTGAACGCTGATGTGATATTTATGAATTATTTATTTTGGATGTGTAGATCCTGAGGGGGGGGGAGGGCAGAACAAGATGTCTTCTGAGATAATGGAACATATTAGCAATTTTAAATAGTTCTTTTCATGGATGGTCACAAGTCTGAATTTGAAAAATAATATCATGTTTAAATGCCACCACTAATTAGGTTAACTCAATGTATCCCAAAAATAAACATTTAATGGAATGAAAGGAAAAAAAGTTTTCCCATGAAGTTCCACATAATGTACTGTAAGGGGCCACATAAGTTCGTGGAAACAAGGGGAATATAGTACTAGAAACACTGTCCACAGAAGAAATTCATATTCTGCAGCGATTTTCCCACCAGGACTTTTCACTTCTTTTTTTCTCCCAAACAGAAAGACCCCCAAAATTCCTTACAAAGAATTTTCAGCTGGATAAAATAACTTATTTACTTCCATTACTGCCGAACTTTCTTCGGCTATTTAATCTCTCCCCAACTCAACATTATGTTGTCTGCTTTGGCTCATGTGGATGCCCAAGGACTTCCTAGGCAGTCACCCATCTTGGTGCCGCTCTCGCCCGAGCACGACTAGCTTTGGATATCTTATGGGATTTGGGGCTGCACAACTTTAAAACTCATTATGTCGAGTTAGTACGGGCTTGACTTATAAGCCCAGGGTCAGGACTTGGATATGTTCGATGCGGGACTTGGACAAAGCCTCACGGTGCTAACTGTAGCACTCTAACCTAACCCTTGCGGATTCCCCTTTCTTGGCTCACAGGATCAATTGACCCGGTCTCACCATGGATTGCCCAGGCGGATTGGGGTCTTCCACTCTCCTCCATTGAAAATAGAGTTGTCCTCGGCTCTGATACCAATTGTTAAAGCCCCACCCAACTTAGCATGATATTATCTGCTTTGTCCCACGTCCACGTACGTGGACTTCCTAGATGGTCACCCATCCTAGCATTGCTCCTGCCCGAGTACACTTCGGAGTTTTTATGGGATCCGGGGGTGCATGACTTCTAAAACACGTCATGTCGAGTAAAGACGGGGTTTGACTAATAAGCTCAGGGTCATGACTTGGATATTTCAATCCGGGATTTGGAGAAGGCCTCACGGTACTAACCGAAGCACTCCACCCTTGGCCCTATGGATTCCTCTTTCTTAGCTCATGGGATCACTTGACCCGGTCTCACCTCCATGGATTACCTAGGTGGATTGGGATCTTTCAAGAGCTTTGAGGATCTCTGCTGTAGCAGAAAAAAAGAAAAGAAAAAGGACAAAAATATGCTGATGTTGGTTTGAGATCCAAATGATGTTCCTCAATTCTATCGCAAATATCTTTTTTTTTTTTTTACTGTTACAAAAATAATTTTTTTAAATTAAAAATTTCAGGTTCCCCTGGAAGGTTTCAGAGCACTGCAGGGTATATCTGGTCCTCAACGATTTCAGATCAACAAGGCATATGGAGCTCCAGAACGATTACCCTCAGCTCATACCTGGTAAGTGTTGCTGCTGACATGATGTATTATATTGATGTGTTTTACTTTTTATTGCTTTGACAGTCACAGGAAAAATGGATGTAAAAAGGATAGATGCATATGTAGCTGTTTGTTACAAAAAGAAAAGGAAAAAAGAAAAAAAAAAAGATGCAGCTCCTTATTGTATCTATGATTTCTGTTTGCAGTTTCAACCAACTGGATCTCCCCGAATATTCTTCCAAAGAACAGCTTCAAGAGCGATTGCTGCTTGCCATCCATGAAGCCAGTGAAGGATTTGGCTTTGGTTAATATGGCCACCTGAGTGATCAAACTATACAAGTGAGGTCGGCAAGCTCTCTTTAACTGGCAGTGTACAGGTGACATAAACATTCTTTTCCGAGATTGAATATTTTGTTCCTTGATGTATCTTTTTGGTGATTCCTTGTATTGTTGTCAGATCTACATGTTCTCTGTATCTTAGGGCTTATGATGGGAACCTTCTTGCTTTTAAAATCTTCTTTCATTTTTTTTTTTTAATTTAAAATTCAATTTATGCCAAGATATGCTGATATGGTTGCTTCGATCAGTATCAACCATTAAACCATGCTGTTTAATAGTACTTTCGCTTCTTTCTGGAGTCTTAGGAGTTCCTTTTAAGAGTTTGTCATCATCCATCTGGAGTGTACTATGAGGATATTAGATGTTTGTCATGCATTGTTGTCAGTGTCCACCGAATGGAAATTTATACATTCAAAGGAGGAAAAAAAAATAAAAAAAATACTAGTAGATATATAGGAATTCCCCCCATCATGACCAGTATCACTCTGTAGGTTTCCTTGTGCTGTTTGATTTTGGTGTCTGTATTACTGTATAAGCATAAGAGCATGTTATAATTTACATTGAGTGAATTGCTTTCAATGTGAATATTTATGCATTCAGTGCAGAGCAAAAATTAGAAAATACATTGTGATACATTTTTCCTTGTCCACCTGAATTTTAGGCGTAGCAATTGCTTCAGTGGCATTCGCAGTGAGTTTTCGTGTAATTGGTGCGGAGAAGAAATTAGAATTTACATTTTGTGTCACATTTTTGCTTTGTCCCCCTGAATTGCGTTCAGATTGAATGTTTTGACTTGGGTGCTTATACAAACAAATTAGCATAATGTTTAGAAATGAAAACTGGCATAGCATGACCCAGTTTTTACCTGCCCAGCCGTGCCTGGGCCAGGTTGGGCTAGCCTGTGAAACTTCACGGGCCGTGCTGTGCCAGGCCCAGGTTGGCTGGGCTCGGCCATCACTTCTCTCTCCCATACTCCACACCCAATAAATCCTCCACACAGTTTGCCAATCTTGGATGTCTGCATCGAATCAGAGATCATGTAACTATCAAAACGATAATAAATAAAGCGAAGGAAATGCCTGCACATGTGCCCAGGCACAGGCCGTGCTGGGGTGGGCTGCGGCACGGCCTGTGTCTGGATTGGGCAAGGCCTTTCCGGGCCGTGCCAGGCCTAGACGGCCCGGTCCAGTTTTCACCTCTAAATGTAATTGACAACGAATTGCATTCACGATGAATTTTTATGCAATCAGTACGGAGAAGAAATAAGAAAACTACATTTGTGATATGTTTTTGCTTTGTTCACTGTAATTTTGAGGTAATCATTTTATCTACTCTATTGACTGAAGGAATATTATAATAATCATTGAAACCAGATTGTATCTAATGTACTATTTTATTTTATTAATGAACCAATTATAATATGAAACTGTTTCATTTTTATAATATGAGATGTGGATTGCAAAAGTTAATGCAAATGAAACAAAAAGAAAAGTGGATATGGTTTGAGAAGTAGACAAGCAGAGTTGGTACTTGCTAATTGCTGTTGATTAATGAACTCAATTTAAATTTAATTCATACCATATGTTTTCCATACATGCGTTACAAAAAGCTGAAACAATGAAGCAACAAGAAGGTACGGATGAATTTGATTAGTAGGTAAAGAAGCAAAGATGGTTATGATTTATTAATGACTAATTAGATAATCGTGGACTTGGGGAGTGTGAGAGTTTAGTCTATCCCTGTGCAACACTTCTATTTGGCAACACTGGGTGACAGATTGTGGCCCTTGTGGGTGATATGTTAAGCATAGGTGAGGGCTAGAAAGGTTTATGCATGCATAAGGTATTGCCCAAAAACAGCCTAATCAGATTCCATTTGATGTGATTCTTGAGATCAAGAAATAAGGTCATTCAATCCAACGGTGGGCATATGTTGCGTGTCTGTTGTCAAATTGGGGTTAGTGTGTGCCAATTCAGAGGGTGGGGACCTTGATCATGTGGACCTGTGGTTGAGCCTCTTGTGACTGTCAACCCTGGAAGATTTTCATGGACAATACCTATCATACCGAGGGAAAAAGTTGTTTTTGTTTGGGTGCGTTTGAGCATATCCAGAGTACAGCGATAAATGTAAAGTAGAGGCTTGATATTGGAGCTTATACACTGGCATTTATTTCTCAAATCTTGCTTTAAACACCCTAAAGAAGTAAATTATTGACTGAATGAGAAAAAAAGAAAAAAACATTTCTAGAGATTTAAGGGCCCGTTTGCCATCATTCCTATGTTATCAATTCTGTGCAATTCTGTGCTGAGATTGGGTTGTGCTTACTGCTGAGTGTGTTTTGGAATTTGTTTGGCAACATTTTGTTACATCTCATCTTAATCAAATCATATTCAATCTCATCCTCATCTGTTCTCGCATTTTGAGATATGATAGAGGGTCGTTTCAAAATAGCCATTAGAATGAGCCCTTGTTTAGAGGATCTGTAAATTTGTCCAAACACATTTTTCTGATTTTAGCCGATGAGAGCATATGGAAGAAAAAAAAAAAAAATCCAATTGGGCCCTAAGGGTAAATGACAATTTTCACTTTTAGGTTAGCCTTATTGTCCCATTATTTATCTGTAGCATTTTGTATTTATTCATTACAAACATTTAAAACTATCCTATTTTAGTGGTCATACTCTCTTGCGGAATAACCTTACAATCTTTACTAGTCAGTCAGTCATGTTTAAAGTAAAAGACTGGGTCTATATTGGCTTAGGACTCTTATTAAAAGTTAAATGCCAATGCAAATCCCAAGATTGTCTCCCAACTTATTTGTTTTTCGAAATCCTTTTCCTTCATGCACTCTCTCGTACCGGCTACTATCCTTTCCTACATTCCCATTAAGTCCTCTACTTATTTACTGCTATTCCTAGTTCATTTTTAGCATTACTTTTTCTTGTGTAGTATAGTTTGTAACCATCGGTGAGCTCCTTAGCTTTATCTCCTCTATACTTTGATTCTTGCAAGCAAGTTAACTATTCGTTTTTTTATTGTATCGACTAATTCCTGAGAGAACATGAAACACATGGATGGCTGGCCTTGTTCGGCCCTTGAACACCAATCCCTAGAGGACAAGAAACATAATGGAGGGTACATAATGGAGGGTATTCTAATCATTTGCAAGCAGCCAATGCTTTGAGCCACCTGCAGGGACCTAGTTAGAATTAGATTCTATTTTCAGGGACCATTTAAAAATACCTTTTCCAGGGACCATTTAAAAATACCTTTTCCACTTATCTCTGGGAGTTTTTTAAAAAATAAAGGTCTAGGTGCTTTTAAAAATCCGTTTCTTAAAATGAAGGAATAAGCATCTTCCGTTGCACTTGCATCTCTGCTAGCATGAATGAATGCCTATATCTTGTTTTTTTTAATCTTTTCACTGCACAAACTTTATTTCTCTCATTTGAGGTATGGGTTTTCTTTTAAAACATTTTCTCTGTTTTTTCTTTTTTAAATTTCCCTTTTGTACTTTCAGATTCTATACTTTATTATAAATAGGTTCTTACTATTGGCATTGGTGGTGCAGATTTTGATAGAACCAGTTGATGCCAATAAGAACGTGATTATTATTCAGAAATGGCTCGACGGTGATGGAACGCTAGGCGGAGATTTGTGAATAGCTCTTATGGTGGTTAGAGAGAAGAGGATCGCTCACATTTTGATTACTGCGGTGGCTCGGAAATTGTACTGTTTTAAGCCCCTTTTCACCAACTAGAAAGTAAATACAGGAAGGCGTTTCTGTCTTGGCCCTTCTTTAAATGATATATATATTTTTTCCCTGGCCAATTGGCCTTTCTGTTATATGGTTATGCTCTGAAATCTCCAAAATCTCATCTTTTGCTTTTTTTCTCTCAATGCATTTTTAGACTGGTGGGGTTGCGCATACTGTTATGTATTGAAATCAATAAATAGCAGTATATATATATTTTTTTACATTGATACCTTTTCTATGGAAAGGTTTACACTAACTTTAATAATTTGCTTATAAAGTATCAGCAAATGGAGAAAATTCAGAAGACTTGATCATCAACCCATGGGGTGAAAGAAAAAAAAAAAAGAACATGGTTCGAGGCTTCTGATGTTTTCACGAGTGGACGGTCCAGACTGCTGATATTGGCTCCCATGCAATTAAGTTTATGATGTATAGGGCAATATATTTGGTTGGAATGGAAACACTAGGATCTTTGTTGATGTGTGTATTTCTTGTGCATGTGGGGGATCTGTTTGGTGATTATTTCAACAGAAACGGCGAAGGCAAAGTAGTATGTTTATTGTAGGACGATTTTAGATAATTACTTTTTGTAATGTGATGGTACTTTCAAGGCAAGGCTCCCAGTGCCCTGGATTTAGGCTTTCTTTCCAATTATTGAGTAAGTCAAGTGGTGGCTGCGCTGTTAGGGAATTGGCAGGGCCAAATATACCAATGTAATAAATCATAACGAGAAAGTGGTGAAAATCCGATGTAATGTGATTTTCTGCAATGTGTCTTACTCGTAAGATTTGATTGAATAGGGATGGTAGGAATCTAGCCTGATTCTGATATGGTTTAAAGGGTTTCCGAGGATAAAAATGGATCCGGGTTTGCCCTTTCAAACTGAGTTTCATGCCTGGGTCAGCCTTAAACAGGCCCTGATTCGTTCTCGTCAGATGCTAGATTCATTCTCATTTCTACCATTCCTCACATTGTGGGCTATGGAGCCCAGTTGAGCCATGCAGGCATTGTGGCTGCGTTACACTATACCCCTAATTCCGGAGACCCAAAACAATACGGATAGGAAATCCTACAACTTGGGGACGTCTGCATCCATGTGAGATCCCGTTAAAAACTTTTTACGGCGTTTAAACATGAAATATTTAAGCGGAAGCATTGTGACACCAGTATATTTATAGAAAAGTCAGCCAGAGCAATGTGAAACATTGATCACAAACACCGGTTTCAATCTATACATGTCAGTATAAAAGTGTATTTTGAGAATTGAATACCATGAGACACCACAAAGTGATTCTTTCTGCTACATTGACTTTATAATTAGGTAGGATGGGGAGATTGATGGAGATGTCTAACATAGGACTAAAGCCGGATGGTTGAAATGGAGACTAGCTTTGAGATTGCTTTATGACTGACGAATGCCCATAAGATTGAATGGAAAGTTTCACAAGACAGCGATTAGACCACCTATGACCTATGGAGCAGAATATTGGCCAATCAAGAAGTAGCATATGCACAAAATGAATGTAGCAGAGATGAGAATGCAGAGGCGGATGTGTGATAAAATGAGGAATGATAGAATTAGAAATGAGCGCTTTCGGGAGCATCTAGGGGTAGCAATAATAGGGGATAAGATTAGATAAAGTCATTTGATATGGATTGGGTATGTCCAATGTAGGCCGGTAACGGCGCCAGTAAGGAAAAGTTTCGACATGAAGGTTGATGGCCTACCAAGGAAAAGGGGTAGGCCTGAGAGGACGTGAATGGAGATAATGAAGATAGATATAAAGAAGTGTAACTTATCTGAAGATTTAGCTCAAGATAGATGGAAACAGAATTCGTGTAGCTGATGTCAACATAGTTGAGACAATGCTTTGATGATGAGTCAAGCTATAACAATGGGAAAGAAAAAAGAGAACGTAAAGAGATGAAAGAGAGTTGGAAAAGCATTGATGGAGCCTGTCCTCCATACAGACTGGCGGATCTAATTGGGCCGGGCGCCCAGGCCGTAACGTCCAGTGCCACGAGCCATGGCTCCCTGAACCAGCCCAGGCACAGGCCGAGCCATGCTGGGCCGGTCAATGCGCCGGGCTTAGGCATCCTAACCCACTTTTCATCTCTAGTCCTGCAAACGTCAATGAGGCAAGGGGGCCCATCTAAAAACCGTGAGCACTGTGTTTTTCACTACTCCTAGCCATTGGGAAGGAATGGATGCTAGTTCTCCAGAGATGAATAAGCCTTCCTCTACAGACTTATTCATGGATTCCTTTCAAACAATTTGTTCACGTCTTCTACATCTTTCACAACTGAGAGCTTTTGTAAATTTTTGCAAATAGGAAAATGTGGCACGGTTTGTTGGCAGTAGCTTAGCCAGAAAATTCTCTTAAGCAGACCACTGTGTGAAAAGAAGAAAAAAAAAAAAAAAAAAAAAAGCAAGAAAAGATAGAGAGGGCCATTAAATCTAGCACAATAGTGAAAATTAACATCTTGGGTTTTATTACAAGTAGCGTAGATATACAGAAACTTTAATCCTCTGGAGCTCTTACTCACAAGAAATCTGTAAGGCTCTAAGTAGGGCCCACTTACTATAACCTAAATGCTAAAATGAAAAAAAAAAAAAAATGCAATCCCTAAGTCTTGTGCTGAGATATGTCAATCACATCTCCTTAAAAAAAGATCCTTTAACCTTCACATCACATCAATAATAAGGTTCGAATAACTTTCAATTGATATGTAGATTTTGACATGTAGGTTTAAGTTAGTTTTTTTTTCTTCTAATTATATGTATATAATGACAGTCATGAGAGAGCGGCACGTGGCATGCTCTGAAAGCTTTTAACGCATTCCAATAATGTCCAACACTCTCCAACAAACTTTTTAAAATATCTCAATGCAAATTAGGATATTTTTAAAATAGGATACTTGCCTAAAAGACTACTGAAATCAACACAACCTGTATCCAACTGATTTATCATGTGAGAACCACAAATTGGCTGGCTAAGATTGCACAACTCATAGTGGGGTGACTTGGGTGAGAAATGATTTTTATAGGTTGTGATTGGAACATGTTGTTTTGTCCAACATTTTAATGTATGTAATCTTAGTCACTTAATCACTTTTACAAACTTTTTCTCTCTGCTGCGGGGCTACCATAAAATATTGGAGGTTGATTATGTTGCTGAAAGCCGAAAATATGAGAAGAGCAAGAACTGCTTACATTAAAACTGCTTCCCAGCAACATTTTTTAAATTATTATTTTTTCTTTCTTTTGTATATATTAAAGCATCAGGGCATTCCCCTTACATGCAAATCCTCTCAAAACATACTATCATGGATAGGGGATTCATGGCTACAAATCTCCTATCAAACCCTATGATCTCTCAACCTAAAGCCGTCCTATCAAATACTAACATAATCTCATTGAATCTATAATGGGGCCAATGCAGTTATCTTAATACATGACAGTTCTTCAAATTGAAATCAATACATGTATATGCAGTTTTCTTAAATTCAAATCAATACACCCATGGAAATTTTCAAATTCAAATCAATACACGGTACACACTATTTCAGAACTAAAAAAGAAATGATGAGATTCTAGATCCTGCATAGCTGGACAGGCTGGACCTGGATCTATATTCTTACCACACGTACCCTTACCATAATACCATTCACAGTTCTATTAGAAAGTCCCTTGGTATCATCATCTGAGAGGCATTTTTGTAAAAGTTTAACCATTTACAGAAGGCCTTAACATGTAATGGGTATGAGCCAAAAATAGACAAATCATGGCTGTTCTTTTTGAATTTTTTTTCTTTCATTTTTCTTTGTTGTTATTCTTTTACAATTGATTTAAATAATTTTATTTTAAAACTTAATTACTATTTTATTGCCCTTATTATATTATTATTGCCTTGATGTTGTGTTTATTATGTTGGTAGATATTTATAATGTTCTTTCTTTATATGCCTACAAATGTTCATATGTTTTTTTTATTGTGCTTTGATTGCTTCATTTCGAATATGCCATCGAAATTATCCAAAACTAAAAGAAAAGAAAAGAAAAGCCCATGCGTATAGACAAATCATTTTTGTTATTAATCATTTATATATTATTGTGGGCTGTTTTTTGCCCTTTTACGGACTCTTTCGCAATGACATGCGGAACACCCATCTCATCACATCATTCGAAATTGAAATTTCTTATCCCTAAAGTCTCTTCATTTTATCATACTTACACAAGAAAGCAAAGAGACAAGAACAATTTTCATTTCTTTTATTATCTCCGACTATTCCAAATCCTATTTAACTCCTATATTCTCTCTTGAATTGTAGAATCGTTCTTTTTTCTTTCCTCTCTCCATAAGTCTCTATCCATTTAATTTGTGAGTTCCTTTCTTTCTTCATTAGTTCTTAGATGGGTTATCTAATAACTGTAGTGCAACATGCCATCAAGAAATAAATATTTCAAATATTTAATTTTGATTGGTTAGAAATTTGAGAGACTTTTGCTAAAATTTAGGATTTGGTAAGAACACATGATAATCTCTGCTTTTATATATATAATAAATATTGAGTAAATGCGTGATTATTGGAATTATTATTATTATTATTATTATTATTATTATAGCTTGGGTTAGAGCACTATGTCATTATGGGCCCATCTAATTAGTCCAGAAGGTTATCTTTCCCTTACTCCTTCCCTCATCTTACTTCCTCTGTAAATATTTTATTCATATTTTAATTTTTTTTTATGTTCATTGATATTTTTTTTATATCGGAATATGTGGTTTATTTTTTTTCTTTTTTGGCCCTTGTTGGGCACTAGTAATATTTGATAATGATACAAGTTGGTTCTTGGAGTTGAGCAAAGAAAAAGAAGGGGCTTGATCTTTTGTCGGCCAAAGCTACATTAAGTGGGGCACGCACCATCAATAGTCAAGGACATCTAGGGTATATCCTTATCTATCAATTTATTTCAATGCAATAGTATTTTAGTATCATAGATCCTATAGGTCCATATGTTGCATCATGGATTTATCGATTTAATCTAGAGATTCTCGATGTATTTTAATTGAATGAGCCCCGCAGACTTGAGATATATATGCGGCCCATTATATGGATCTATTTGATGCGAAATTTCGACCCAACATGTCCATTTACAATAGCAAATCTATGTGCGATCCAATACAATGAAAGATTATATTAACACAAACCATCTACCTATTAACAATACATATTTCGCGGGTTTTGGTATATTACATTAAAATTCTAAAATCAATATAAAATTAAATTTAAAATATTTTCTAATGAAACATATATTATAATATTCATATAAGTTCTTAAAAACTACATAGAAAATCAAATATTGAGAATTTATAAACTCAGATTTGATTTATAAAATGAAAAATGGCATTTTTTTATTTTATATTAATCTTTTTCTCATTTAGTATCTCCAAATATAGCTCCAAATTAAATATATCTTTATTTTTGGGCCCGGGCTAAGCACTAGCCTACGTTGCTAGCTATAAATATATTAAAGCAATAGGGAGGGAGGCTATAGAGGGTACCACGTCAGCAACACAATAATTCTCCTTTCAAAAATATATGCACAAAAAATATACATTATTTTAAGGTGCCACATCACTTTTTTAATCTTCATCTCCTATAATCTCTCTCATTTAAAGTGTCGCCTCCCTAAAATCTTCTTTCAAGCAACTCCTAAAATCTATCATAGAAATAACCATCTCTCTTATAAAATAACCGATCTCTATAAATCCGTAAAATAGTTGGGCCATCCATTCGTGGGCCCACCTATAAAAATCTCATGCTTCCATAATGTGGTTGCAAAATGAAATTGAAGTTCCAATATTGTGAATATAACACAAAAGATGCTTCTAGAAGTCCAATATTGCGAATAAAACACAAAAGATGCTTCTAAGGGGGCCCACTACCCAGATCTTATGGCCCAAAAAATATCAATCTCTTTGACTTATGTGTTATACCACACAGGTTTTACGGAACTCAATAAATCCGACCCATGTACCATCTTGAATGAGACCTACCAAATAAATATTTTACCAACCGACGTAGGATTTAATAGATTAAAGATCATAGCCATTGATCTTAATATATTTATATTATCTATGAGATTCAAAGATTGATATATATCTTTTTTTCTTCTTCTCTTTTTTTTTTTGGTGGTGTGGGTTTCCAGCCTCTTCGAGAATCAACTATCCCTTGGATAAATGAAGTCCCTGCCTCCCTCCCATGCATTGGGTAAATCAAGCTTTTACATGGGCAAATGGCTCCACGGAAAGAGCGCGAGTTTACATATATCTATCATGTGTAGTGCTTTTTTATTTTTATTTTTTGGGCTTTATAGTAAAAAAGATTCAATTATTATCATCATTATTCTCTTTTATATAGTTCTTTTATACCAATTTCAAAGTTAGAAGACTAGCATTTCAATCTAAATTTTATAAATAAATTAGTTTAGTTTTTTTGCTAAATAATATATATTATTTATTCTGCTTTATTTTTTTATTGGTAATATTATATAGAAACCAATAAAATTAAATATAGTTTTATTGTTTGGCCCCGGCTAAGCACGGACCATCGTCGCTAGAATGATGTAGTCAACTATGGTGTTTGATTCGCGGCATGGAATGATATATATATATATATATATAAAATTAGGGGCCTAAATCATTAGTTTTTCTCTTTCTCTTTTTCTTTTTTATTTTTTTATCCCTAAGAATCAATAGTTTGTCTTCATTTCCAACATATATTATTTCCATTAGAATGAGTCTGGAACACAACATATTCATTAGGTGGTGTACAATGGCTTTGATCTCACGATTTCAATTGTAATTTATGCAGCCCACCTATGGTCTACCAACTCCTATCCCACTCACTATTATGCATGAATTGACTTCACCTAGAGCTAAACTGGTTTGCACAAAGTAGGTTCAACATGAGTTGGGCTTAGCACTTATGGTGTAATCCTATCTTTGCACCTTAAAATTACAATTTCAAAAGATGAAGTGGGGCCCACCACATTACGTGCCAATTACAAGGACAGGGTGGAATTGAAACTTCTTGATTTGAATTAGAGTTGAGACAAACTTGAACACCATCTTTAAGATCACTAAAATTTATCTATTGCGAACATCAAAATATATTAATAATTGACCCACATGAGATCCAAATGGGGTGGATCATCATCTCATTCGTAAATACAAACTACTATAGTAATCTTCTTCGTCACCATTTTTAACTAAATTCATCACACTTTTTTCTTCAAGTAAAAATTGTTGCTAGTTTTCAGTCTGGGTTTAGCATGGGCCTTTGTTGCTAGTTTGTTTTTACATCATTAAGAGATTGATTAAGGTAAACGTTAATCCATCTCCTATCCTCAACTTCTACTTCCATTCTCACTAAACCCAAGCCCAGCCCAGCCCATCGCTACAGCACTCAACAAAAGAAATATCGGTTAGAAAGAGAGCACAGAATAGTGAAAAATAAAGTCCTGATATAAAGAGAGATTCCTTCAAAAAGAAAGGATATAAAGCAACAACAAGGGACCGACTCAAAAAAGGAAATGGCAAAGTTCATTCAAAAGGAAGAGTGCAAATTATTGAATAATGTTACATGAACATCCGCGTTGGTCATAGCTAATAAACCTTTATTTATCAGGCAAACAGCTTCGGGCCAAGTGTTAGAACAATAGCAGACCAAAAAACCTATATGGGAAAAATATGGCTTGACATAGCCAAGTTAACTGCACTCTATCACAGGTTGAGTAACATAATTAAAAAGCTCAAATCCGTAACAAGTTGTTTAACACCCGCCTACTAGTTATGATGCATGGATATTTCAAAATGAGCAACGTATCGATCTAGGCATCATAGGCTACTAGCACTTGAAGCCTTTATTTATTTTTTTATTTTAGAAGACATGACAAACATTAAGATAAAGGGAGGATATACCATTCCTTGAACCCTGGACCTCTTGCATGTACTCCTAATCATGCAACCAGTGAGACACAAGGAAATTTGGTGACACGACATGACAAAGATTTGGTCTAGTCCTTTTGAGTAGCAAATTGTAAGAGACACCCACTTACACATTGGGCCCACCTATGATCACCTCAAACCCTTCAGTTACAGAGTCTCTGTAAATCAGAGCTGATCCCAATTTGAATTATACGCAAACATTCATTCACCATTGGGTTTTGTCAATAAAATTTAAAAGCTGGCATCAAAATTTTGATGATTTAAAATATATTGCTATAGTCCATGCCCAGATACATTCATGATTCATCCCAACCCTCTTTGATTATTTTGATTCAGATGGGCCCCACAGGTGGGGCATTCTTTCTCCAGCTAAAGGCCTTTACTTTTAAAAAAAATGGAGAGTATCTAAAGAAGATGATGGACTAGGAATTGACTCAAGTCTTTGCCACAACACTAATCTTGTGAAAAGCTGTTGCTCTCTCTCTCTCTCTCTCTCTCTCTCTCTCTCTCTCTCTCCTTCCTTTTTGTTGGGGAAGAAGGAATGGCAGAAGCAGCACTCTCTGCTGTAATATCAGTAATTGACTAGGAATTGACTCAAGTCTTTGCCACAACACTAATCTTGTGAAAAGCTGTTGCTCTCTCTCTCTCTCTCTCTCTCTCTCTCTCTCTCTCTCTCTCTCTCCTTCCTTTTTGTTGGGGAAGAAGGAATGGCAGAAGCAGCACTCTCTGCTGTAATATCAGTACTCTTCAAGAGGCTGGCCTCCCCTTCACTGCAGAAAATTGGATCTTTATTTGGTGTTAAGAAAGATCTAAACAATGTCCACAGCATGCTCACAGCAATTCAGGCTGTGCTCGAAGATGCAGAAGAGCAAAAGTGGGCAAACAACAGGATGAAGAATTGGCTTGGTAAGCTCAAGGATGTTGCTTATGATATCGAAGACATATTGGATGAGTTGGCAACGGAGGATCTTCGAAGGCAAGTTGAGATTCACAAGCGCATGATAAACAAGGTACGCAACTTCTTTTCACCTTCGAACCCAATTGCATTTTACTTCAGGATGGCTCCTAAGGTCAGGAAGGTTGTGGACCGATTGGATGCAATTGCAAAGGAAAGGTCTAATTTCAATTTGAGTCAGAAGAATCTGGATACGGACAGGGACGTTGAGCTTGGATGGAGGAATCAAACTCATTCATTTATACAAGAATCAGATGTTTTTGGAAGAGAAGAAGACAGGGAAAAGCTTGTTCAGATGTTAACCAATATAGAAAATGAAGAGGATGTCTCTGTAGTTCCTATAGTTGGGATGGGAGGGCTTGGAAAGACTACACTCGCAAAATTAGTCTACAATGATGCAAGGGTGAAAAGTTACTTTGATCAAAGAATGTGGGCTTTTGTTTCAGAAAAATTTAATATGGCAGATATTATGAAAGCGATTATAGCATCGACAAATGAGGAGAGATGTGATCTTGAACACATGGATCCATTACAGTCTCGCCTTCGGCAAACACTGCATGGGAAGAAGTATTTGCTTGTACTAGATGATGTATGGAATGAGAATCAAGAGGAGTGGCTTCAATTGAAAACATTGTTGATGGCTGGTGTTAGTGGGAGCAAAATTATTGTGACCACTCGCAGTGAAATGGTTGGGTACATCATGGGCACATCTCCCACATACTACTTGGGAGAGTTACCAGAAAAAATTTGCCGGTCATTGTTCAATCAGCGAGCATTCCCAAAGAGAGATGAAGAAAAATATCCAAACCTGCTCAGCATTGGAAAGGAGATTGTGAAAAAGTGCAAAGGTGTGCCATTAGCAGCAAAAGCTCTGGGAGGCTTATTGCACAGTAAAAGAATGGAAAGGGAGTGGCTTTCTATTCGAGACAATGAAATCTGGAAGTTAAATGAGGATCATATTCTTTCCACATTAAGATTGAGCTACAATGTTTTGCCATCTCCTCTAAAGCAATGCTTTGCATACTGCAGTATCTTCCCCAGAGGCCACTCTTTTGTAAAGAACAAGCTAATCCAACTATGGGTTGCAGAAGGGTTCATCCAATCATCGAGAGAAGAAAAGTTAATTGAGGATATTGCTGCAGAATATTTTGATGAGTTATGGTGGAGGTCTTTTTTTCAAGAAGAAGCTAGGATATTCTCCAATGAGGAAGATGAGAAGGTGTTTAAAATGCACGATCTCATTAATGATCTCGCAAGATCCATTGCAGGGACTGAATGCTTGGTTGTGGAAGGTGGCGAAGAAGGAGATCTCCTTGGAGGGGCTCGTCATGCATCATTTGTTTATAATGGGACGACATCAATGAAAGAGATGTACCTTCATAACTCAAAGAAACTGCGGACATACATTTTAATCACTTGCACGAGATGTAAAGTAGAGGTTACTGATAAGGTTTTAAGTCTAACACATTTACGGGTCTTGGATTTAAGTTTCAGTGAAGTTACAATCTTGCCCAAATCAATAGGTAAGTTAAAACACTTGAGGTACCTTGACCTGACATTAACTAAGATTCAAACACTACCTGAATCAATCAGCACCCTATGGAACTTACAAACGCTAATACTTTTACATTGTAACTATCTCAGAGAGTTACCCAAAGACATGAGTAAGATGATTAGCCTCAAATATCTTGACATGGACGGATGCTGTTTTAGGAAAATGCCAAGAGGGATTGGACAATTAAGTTGCCTTCAATTGTTATCACATTTCATTGTTGGTAAACAAAGAGGATGTAAGATAGAAGAATTGCAAGGTCTAAACCTCCGTGGTAGCCTGGAAATAGAAGGCCTCGAAAAAGTGCTGGATCGAATAGATGCAGAGAAAGCAAACTTGAAGGAGAAGCAGCACCTTTGTAAGCTGAGCTTTTCGTGGAATGTAGCGGGTGGTTTAGTGGTGGGAACGAAGGAAAATTTTGATTCTGTGATTGAAGGCCTCCAGCCACATCCAAATCTACAATGTCTGCACATCTCAAAGTACATGGGTGTAGGATTCCCTATGTGGCTGATGGATTTGAGGGTCCCCAACTTGGTTGAAATTTCTCTTTTCAACTGCAGCAGATGTAAAATCCTCCCACAACTTTTACAATTGCGCTTTCTCAAGGTTCTTTCCATTACTTATCTGCCTGAACTAGAGATTTGGCCGAGTGGCGAAAGTCCTTCTGTTCAGGAACTGACCGTCAATTATTGTCCAAAGTTGACTCACATTCCAAATCTGCCATCTCTTACAATGTTGAATCTGGTGGGATGCAAAGAGATGCTACTGAGTTTTGTTGCTAGGTGCCCTTTACTAGATTCTCTCTGTATTGGTGGATTTCCAGAGTTGACTTCTTTCCCAGAAGGATTGTTTCAGAATAAATCTCTTCTGAAATCTTTGAAAATTTGGGAATGTCCTAAGCTGAAGTCCTTACCAAAGGATCTTTACTCTAATGCAACTATCGAAGAATTGCAGCTTTCGAACTGCAAAGAGGCTGAATCTTTCCGTGAGGAGATAAAGAGAAACTTCACCTCTCTCAAGAGTTTAGGTTTTGGTTCTTCATATTCTAGCGCTGATGAGTCTAGCGCTGATGAGTAAAGCCACTGCTGGACAAAGAGCAGAGCTTAAGGCCTTAACCTCTTCTCAATTCTAAGAACTTCAGATATTTAGATTAGTTTGGTTGAGCATGTTTTTTTTATTTTTCAGTAACAGTTCATGCTTGTGTTGAAATGGATGATTTACCAGAATGAAGGAACCATCTTTGTCATTGCCATTTTTGTAACTTTATCTCATCTAATAGGAGTTGGTTTTAGTAAATAATAATAATAAGAATGGGTTATGATTGTAAAATAAGCTCGGATAATACAAATAAGATTTTGTGCTCATCATGATCAATGGGATAAGGATGATTAGATTAAATTTTCATTTTGATATTTCATTATGAGTTGTATAAGATCCCTTCTTAAAAGAACATGTAAATCTTAGTTCTATACTATCATAGGTTTTATATTGTTCTTATTGTCACTGTGCCTTTTGTTATGCATCTCCATAAATGTTGGTACAACAGTTATGCTCCCAGTGGGTGCAAAAGCAGGATTTTGTTCGTGCAAGGTTATACCACTGATGGCTGGGGGTTACTTGAAGGAGATACTTGCCTGAGTTGAAATATTCACCAATAGAAATGGATAGCCTCATTTGTGGAAGTTGGTGTGTATATATATATATATATATATATATATGCATCCATCCCTCACCATTTGTGGGAGGTGCTCTAGTGAGAGACACTCTCATCAAGTTGGTGAGAGATGGGTGGGGGCCCTCACTTCCATATTCACTCTCATTAACTTAAATGCAAGGGCCCTCACATTTAAGTTGGGGGTCCTTGCATTTAAGTTAGTGAGAGTGGATATGGAAGTAAGGGTCCCCACCCATCTCTCATAAACTTGGTGAGAGTATCTCTCATACGAGCACTTCTCATATATATATATATATATATATATATATATATATATATGAGAAGTGCTCCCATGAGAGACACTCTCACCAACTTAAATGCAAGGACCCCTAACTTTAATGTGAGGACCCCCAACTTATATGGTTTAAATCTTATTTGAACATACGATTTGTCAACCTGACAACCACTGCTTTTACACATCACATTGATTTTCAGAAATTACTAAACCATTCCAGAGCAAGGAACCTTCTACCCTGTGGACCGCACCAAACAAAACGGATGAAGTTGCAGTCTGAATGGGGAAAGCATGTTCAGGAAAGCAATCTAAATTTTGAAAACAGAGAGCCCATCCAATGCAAAGACTTCACAAAACCAATGTTGTAAAACGTTGAGGCATTACTGCATTAGGTTAGTCTCAACAGGTGCCCCTTTTCTATAAACAAATAATTACAGAGAGTATAAAATGCATTTGTTATTTGTATAAGTACGAATCTCAACTTTTCAAGCCTTTTAATGAATAAATTAGGATTGAATTAGCAATGGCTCTATGTTAGAAGTCCTTAAGTACTTAAAATTACAAATTACTCTCACTTCTTTAATTTTTTTTTTTTTTTCTGTGAGATGTACTCTCATTGATGACTTGACCGCATGCTTCCTCTCAGGCATCTGATTCAAATACTCCTCACACTGAGGAATAAGTCCCAAATGCAATCCATGACTCATACTTCATGAAGCAATCCATAATCTTCTAAAAACAATGGATGTATCAACTGAAGGCCTAACTTGGAACATGGTTCTATGGCATGAAGACCCACCATAGATAGCACAAGGTTTGCGTCATCACCATGATCCGATGAAATAAAACATGGATAAAGATAGTAGATCATAGTAAACAAGATCCTAGATAGATCATTGTGCTGTTTCAGACAAGACTAGGTTTTTTCCATGTAAACTGTAGGGGTGGGGGGGGGGGGGGGGGGGGGGGTGGGGGAGGGAGAGGGGGGGAAATGAAAAAGAAGAGGAGGGTTTTTCTTTAGAGTCAAGATCATTCAATCCTTCACTCTTCATCCATGATTGTGGTTGATATTGACGTCCCACATCTCCATGGAGTCTTATTCCTTTAAGCAAGCTTGAAAGTAGGAGGTGAGAGAGAATGTGGGTTTTGGTTCATCATCATCGTTGTCGTCATCATCATCAAAACCTTGTCCCAATTATGTTTGGGTCGGCTACTGGAATTATGTTTCTCCATTCTGATTTGTGTGGGTTTTAGTTGATGTCAAAGAAATAATATTGTAACTTCTCTATTTGATGTAATACCTCAAAGGTTTGAGCATAAACTTGAGAGGAAAGAAAGCATTATGCTCTCTATTATCATTATGGTGGGTTGTTCTTGAGTTTACCCCATGGTTTTTCCCTTCTCATTAAAGGGGTTTCCATGTAAATCTTATGTAGTGGTTTTATATCTTGGTGTGGTTTGATTTTTTCTTGACACTTGTGAAAATGACATGTGGATGTGGGTTCATTTTTCCATTTCATTCACATAGATAGAAAAAAGGCTTAATTTCATAACTAAAAGCAGGATCAGCTACTAAACAATTGAATCCTTCTAGTCTTCCAACCTCAATAGGTTGATTGTTTTGCTCCTGTATCTTCCAAAAGAGAAAAAGATCTATGGAAAAGGAGTTAACATCCCTAATGCTATGTCAGAAAGATTTGAGGTAAGTGCCAATCATATGGAGGAGAGGATGACTTTGTAGTAGGATAGGTTTGGTTGTGGTACCAATAATATTTCACTCACGTCTGATGCACTTTTATGGTCATGAAAGAAAGGCATATCCATGTCCACTCTCCTCTGGTAATGGATGGTCTGTTGGCTGGAAGGATATGTTGTGCAAATTCTCTCAAAATGAAGTGTGTAGGAAGAATCATCAAATTTGCTTTTATAGAATATATAGTAAAGAGAATAAACTGCCTTTAAGAAGCCTGTTTGTCTTCTTCTTATCTTCTAGTAAAATAATGACAGTGGCAAGTATTCAAATAAAATTTATCTTGAAAATTGATTCAGTGAGATGTTCTATTACTAGTTGCATAAACTTAAGCTTGACATAACTCACATGAGCCAAACTACAATGTCACAAATAATTAATTTCTAGTTTAAGCCTATAGTCAACATAATAGTCAGTGTATCACCTAATAACCCAACACCTTCGCATTAGCATGAGCTCTAATATCACGAGCAACAGGCAAACCATGAATTGCAACTTGAAAATGTAAATTAAGCTTTCTTCACAGCAGGAACATAATGAGCCCTATTTATAAGAACTTGTATATTCAAGAATCAAAATAACGGTCGTGGCAGTTGTTGCAGCCAATGGCCAAAACACTACGTAGTAGGTGATACGTTGCGTTGCAGCGACACTAGCCGTGTAGTGGTGTGAATTTTATAAGTGGTAAAAAAAAAAAAAAAAAAAGGTCGAATCTTGTGTAGTAGCCAATATTGTATTTTTTAAGTGATTTGGAACCATATTAGGGTAAAGGTAACTTTAGGAAAGACTATTGAGAAGAAGAAAGAGGAAAAAATAATATTTTAAATTAAATTGCTTGGCTATACTAGGTTTTAGACGGTAGCACTGCTATTTTCAAAATACTGTGGAGGCCTCAACCACTACAACCGATAATGCGGCCGCTATTTTGAACCATACAACACAATATTGCAATTACACTTAGACAATCAACAAGAAGAAATGTAACATCTGGTGTAGAAATTTCCTCTCTCTATACTTGCATAACGAGAGAGAGAGAGAGAGAGAGAGAGAGAGAGAGAGAGAGAGAGATGACCCATCATTATGGTTCAGAAACACTAGGACATTTTTGCTAGATTACAAATTAGTAGAATTACAAGACTCATCATTATGGGTCAGAAACACTAGGAAGTTTTTACTAGATTACAACTTAGTAGCACTACAAAACTCAAGACATTTAGTTTCTGGACTCTTGCATTATTTTTTTTTCCCTATTTTGTAGGTGAATGATCAAATTTTTATAATTGGCTGGGTTGGGCTTGATATATTTAAATTCAGTTCTCAGCCTAGGCTGGCTCATTCGCAGCTCAATTAAATCAAATCGATTTTCTGCATTCAACTGAGTAAGGACCTAAATTTCAATAGAAGGGTCTCCATAACATTAGCTCTCAACTACATGAACTCCCTCTCCCTCATCACCCGTATCAGATGATATTAACCGTGCATTTCGATAATAGAACACAGACACCAAGCCATTATTAAATTAATGGTCCATTTTTTTACACTAATTAAGATTTTCTGATTAAGGTCATGGGTGGGGAACTTGTTAAATCCATAACCCCCTGTCTCTACAATAAAGTTGGAGCCCACTATCCAATTCAAATGGCTTTGACACCTCACATTATATGCTCCCCATATACGAAAAGAGGAAAGCATTTCAAAAATCAGAAAATTCACACCTGAAAGTCATACAAAATTCCTGTGTAAACTATTTTCTTGATGAAAATTTGGCCACAAGGTTTATACTACAAAAATTCATATGTTTGAATTTGAACAATGGAGGAGACCTGAAGAGAGGTTTTGATTTCCGGAATTGCTGATCAATAAATACACCACAAGCAAACCAAACCTAAACTCGAGAGGTGCCAAGCTTCCGCTCAAAAAGACGTCGCAGGAGATACACTTGTAGCACGCTGGCCCCAATAAGTGCTGCAGACTCAAAGACGGCCTTGTGAATTGCCCTTCTGCTCATCCCTGCATTTACTGCAACCATATTCCATTTGTTCAGAAGGAAAAATAAGAGAATGATAAACTATGATTGGGTAGAAAAATGGAAGATTAGAACCACTTTACTCATGTCAACTTTACCAAAAAAAAAAAAACACTTCTACTCATGTCTACATCATTTTTCTTTAAGGATATTAAAAGAGCTCCCCATATCTTGAGTATGAGATGTTATGTCCCTGGGTGTTCATGACTTATGTACAGGAACTACTACTTAAAAAGGTAAAACTAATTTCAAGATTGGATAAACAGCCTTTTAATTTGAGCTGCAATGGGTCTGAGTCGATCTGTTGGACTTCCTGACCCAACCATCATAAGCCGTGTTTGGACCTTAACATAAGACCCCAACTGATAAGCAGGTCTCTCCTGAGTCTAAATTGAGGCCTACTTAATTAGCAGTAACCTGGGCAGGGAGTAAGGTGTGAAGCATGGTTTTGCTGAGTCCGGGCCAAAGCCTAAGCGGAGGCCTATTCATGATAATTTTCAGGTTAGGCTGCTCTGGATGCTGGTCTGACACCCTCTGACTAAATAAATGGGATATGCTTAGAGTCAATTACAAAAACTCTAATAAAAGCCATGTCAATTCCCAGACAAACACATCCATCCCAGCTAATTGCTACCTGTATTTGATACCGTTTCATAACATAATCAGTTAGGGCAAGAATGAATGAGTGCAACTGCCTGCGCGTTTGTTTATCAGAGTACTTGTCCCCCACAACAAGAACATAGTTTTCCAACCCAGTAATCAAGTTGACCAAGAGACTCGACCGACCAGGCAGATCAGTAGATTTATTTGCAATGCTTTATTATAAATGTCAATTAAGAGACCCGTTTGAGATGGTTTGGACATATCCAACACTGGCTAGCAATGATGACATTAAGGAAAAGTCTTTCAATGCAAGTTGATAGCCCGCCAAGTATAAGGGGCAGGCCGAAGCTGATGCGGATGGTAGTAACGTTAGATCTGAAGAAGTCCAACTTACTTAAGGATTTCGCCTAGGATATAACAGAATGGAGAAACAAAATTCATGTATCCAACCTCAATATAGTTGGGACAAGGCTTTGATGATAATGATGATATGGTATATTTCCTTTTACTTATGTCATATTGAATTTCTTTATCATTTAAAGAGAAAATATATAACTATTGATTTTTTACATAGCTTTATATTATAAATGTATATATTTATAATATAATCATCATCATCATTAGAGCCATGTCTCAACTATGTTGAGGTCGGCTACATGAATTCTGTTTCTCCATTCTGATCAATCTGAGCAAATCCTCAGTCATGTTGTACTTCTTCAAATCTATTTTTACTACTTCCATTCACGTCCACTTTGGCGTACCCATTCCCCTTGGTGGAGCATTAATTTGCATAGCAAAACACTTCCTTACCTAGCACCGTCATTGGATATATATATATATATATATATATATATATATGAGATATTCTCTAAACTGCCCCATTTCAAAAGAGGCGTTGTGCCTTTCGTATTCTCCTCCAATGAGATAATACCACATTATGAGATAATGTCATGTCAAACGTTTCACATTTCAAACAAATTTTCTGCCCGCCCATTACGAGTTTTTCAGGATGCATTAGCAAAAAAACTATCATGCTGCCCATTTCAAATGAAAGTGTTATCTCCTCATTAATAATTTTTTTGGCATGCGTTGCAGCTAGGAATCTGAGATGACCCTTGCCTTCATGTACAAAACCCTCTTCCACCAAATGCGTTATGAATATTTCAATTTTGTTTACAAATTCTACTCTGTTCATGTAAATTATTCCAAGAAGTCCATATCATTGACATTGTGATTTAGTTTAACAGGAACTAGAGAGAGATATGGAGAATAGCTTCTTCCAAGAAAGAGAGAGATAGAATAAAAAATGGAGTTGAAAGAGGAGAGGAAGCAGGAGTTTAGTGATGACGAAGACTGCAAAAGGAGATTCATTTCGTTTGGTTTGGGATTACGAAAAGGAGGGAATCTTGATGAAGATTTAGATCCGACCATCCAACATCCCAACGCATGTAACGTATTCCATTGCACAAGCGAAGGAGAAGATTTCTCACAATAAGGAAAAAGATGCAATTACGATAATCTAGGAAAGCAGAGGGTGTCATCCTCCATAAAAATTGGCGTTGCCATTTGTATTAAAGGACTTTATCTACATTTAAATTAGATGATACGTGTTACAATTTTATAGGCTTAGACAAGAGGCGTTATTTCACCCGAGGAGTTTTGTAGCGTCCCCCTATATATATATATGGAGATGCTCCAATGAGAGATGCTCTCACCTTACTATGAGAGATATGAGTGGGGGCCCTCACATTTAAGTTGTTGGCATTGTGAGGGCCCCCACCCAATATCTCATAAAAGGTGAGAGATATCTCTCATAGGAGCATCTCCCATATATATAATTCTAAAAAATGCCCCACTTTCAAAACGCCCCTTTTTCTGCCCCTCTTATTTTTGGTCATGGGGCCCATGTTGAGTCAATCTAACCTTTTCACACACACTACTCCCCTATGAATAGTCACAAGTCCAAGTTTGATACTCATCCAACTTTTCCTCACCATTGGATTGAAATCATGATAAAATGATGCCTCTAAACCATTAAATGTTAGGGCCATGGATCAAAAGGTTAGGATGATCTTATGGACTTAAGATTTTGTATATAGGTAAGCCTTATATAGATCTTTCCATCCAATGGACTTCCATGATCATTATGCATCCCAACTAGGAGGGGCGTTTTCTCCTCGGGTGCTATGTAGCGCTATATATATATATATATATATATATATATATATATATATAGAGGCAAGGCTCTCCTAAGCTAAAGCTTAGGATAAAATTCCGTAAGCTCACGCTTGTGGGGCCCACCCTTGGTCCATCCAAATGGACCAAAGACACGACCCCCTAAATTGCACATGTCCACCATCTTTTGGTCAGATCCAAATTTACTAGACCATTGGATCGGCTGTGTACCGATCTGAATGGACTGTTGACCATTAAACTTTTGGGGCCCAGATGGAGATGATAGAAACCACGGTTGGGGCTGAATTTTTGTAAAGAGAAGGGTCCCAGGGAGTCCTTGAAATCCCCCCATCCCCATCCCCATGTGGGTCCCCAGGTGGGCCCCACCACACTTGAGTTTACCTCAGCTTACCTTATCCTATCCTAAACTGTAGCTTAGGAGAGCTGGTCAACATGTCACCATTTGAAATGATCCACATATCAGCGTCCAACATGTATTAGATACATCATTGCGTCACATTCTCAATAGATTTTTTATTACCATTTTAAATATTTTGGAATGGATACCTTTTACCGTATGATAACTTATAAATTAAATAAACAGAAATAAAAAAATTAGAATGGCCAAGACAATCAACAAATTAAAATGGAAAAGTGTCACCATCCCAGTTGCATTTCAAAAGATCATAGACAGAAGCCGACACAAACTTACTTGTCATTTTTTTCCCCACAAAATTGTGTAGTCATCTAAGGGAAAGCCAGCTGGACTGCTAAGTCCTGGTTAAGGTTTGTTTGACCTTTAAAGCTTGCTGCCACTTATGGTTGGTTCTGTGATTATGAGAAGGTTGATCTGTTTCTTCTCTTTTGCTTCTACAATATTGTTGGCATTTTAGGAAGGAAAAACAAGAAAAAAAGGGAAACAGTAAGTTAACAAAATTAAGGATTTAAAACATACTCAATGCTTGGCGGTCAGTTTGGGCCTCCAGCCAGTGTTGTTCAAACTGTACATTGTAAAGAGCTTCTTCCAACTTTGCTATCTGTTCCAATAAAGGGTTGAAATGCTCTGCACATATTTCAGGAAGGTCACAAAGAGTTCACCATCTGCAATCTCTATGCCACAAATATATGGGAAGAGCAGGGTGTTTACCATCTTTTGCATGCTGATCAAAATATGCGAAATGGCCAACATGTATATCAAAATCGATGGTTTCATGGTAAGGTGACTTGTTAGTGAAACAAAAGCGGTGAAGACCTTTTTTGTGAACTATGAATTCAAACTTCTCACTTGTCTTGTCACGAGAATCGTGAATTTGTTCACCAGTGGGACCCTTCACCTGAAAAGGTTGCAGAAAAGGTGAATTTAATGGTGGAGGTACATCAAAGAAGCAGCATGAGGGGAAAATCACTTCATAACACATTTTTGAGGCATGAACAAAACAAGGAATATATGATTAATGCCATAACACATTTTCAGGGTATGAACAGAACAAGGATTTATATGATGGGAAAACCTCAGGTGAGCACAGTCCTTGTATGATTTATGACTCAAGCATATAAGATATCCATGTGCCCCGCATAGTTACAGCTGAATCCACAGTTTAATGATTCAAAATTTGACAAAGTGACAAACAAGGATTTACGAGTTATGATGCCCCAAAGCTCCCAGATACAAGAGACCTAATTGCATCCAGATAGAGAGCAATAAAGAACTATTACAACATTCAACATCCAAATGAAAAAAGGTTACACTGTAGATGGCTTGGATTTTCCATCTCCATAGATAGTGAGATTCACTACATTAATAACATAAATTAAGAAATCATGAACCTACTTCAACAAACTAGTTGAAGAAAACGATAAGTATTTAATCAGGCTGAGGATTACATGCTTCCCAGCTAATGGAATTGTACTGAATTTATGTACCACTGACCAAGTCATATTTGGCCAGCTAAGTAGTCAACTCAGCAACTCAGGGAGTCATAATTAGGGAGTTTTAGTCTAAAAGGAAACTTAATGTAGAAATTATCCAATGATGGAGGGTTACTGTAGAAAACATAATTCTAACAAACATCAGATCATATCTTCCTGCAAGATAAATGATGAGCTATCAATAACATCCAGGGGATTGACAAGATAAGAATAAGAAAGAAAATGAAAAGATTAACAGATGAGAAAAAAATTGAAACAGTAGATAAAATTAATCATGTCCATGGGATGGACCAGATAAGAATAAAGAAGACACTGAAAAAAATTACCAGATAAAGGTAAAAAAATGGAAACAGTAGGTAAAATTGGTCAGACAAACTAGGGTGTGAAAAATTGGCAAGAATCATTTCTTCTAGCTTTTCTTTGGTTGAGGCACTACTTTTACACAACCCCAGGCTTATACAAACTACTCTCAACTAGTTCCTTTGTACATACAGGGAGCTTGTTTTTGTTAATCTGGACCACTGACTTGATAGGCACGTAATGATCCACGGTAGCCCAAAAAGTTATAATACAAGAGGAAAGATCCTAGGCACTTAGTATTAAGTAAATATATGCAAGTTTGAAAAAAAAAAAAAAAAACCACATTAATCTTGTCAAAAGGTTGCCAATCCACTAGTAGCTCAATAGACAGAAACAATTAAGGATCAATCCCCAGTTGCAGCACTGATGGTTAGGGAATTGGGTGAGAGTGTGAGTGTGCGCAATCATCTTCATCAAAGCCTTGCCCCAACTATACTGGGGTCGATAGCATGAATTCTGTTTCTTCATTCCGATCTATCCCGAGCCAAATCCAAACATAGGGTGAGAGTGTGAATATTTACCACTAAAAACAATCCTGTCAAAAGGTCAATAACCACGGTTTAAAAGATCAAGATTAGAATCGGACTTGGCCTTAGCTGAGTCAAGTCGACTAGGCCGAATCATTCATTCCTTTTGTTTTGTTTTGTTTTTTTTCGAACCATCCTCTTATAAAAAGAAAGAGAGAAAACTTATTTCCTCCCCTTATTCCTATCTCTGCTGCTTCTCTTTCTGAGGCGAGGTTTGGAGCCATGGCAATGGAAGCCAGAGCATACAATCCTCAGACCGCGGGGAGCTGGCTTGATCAAAGCTCACCATCAGTTTCCTTGCAACACTTCCAGATGTTCGGTTAGGAATAGGAAAGAGAGATTTTGCATGCAGTTTGCCCGTGGAAGAGCCAACCACATGACTTGTACCCCTTTGAGTGAGTTCAGTGCGACTCGAACCAACTCCAACTCAAGGTTATTTATCTTACCTTGATAGCTTTATATTTATCAAACAAGTTGTTCTCTCTCTCTCTCTCTCTCTCTCTCTCTCTCTCTCTCTCAGCAACAAAAATAGTTTATTGATTAATCAAAATTACACCCAAAAACCAAAACATGTATGCAAGAGCCCACCTTAGGTTTGGGCCCAGCAAATTAAGACCTAAACCCAAATCAAGACCCAGAAAAGACAGACCTAGATCCAAACCCAGCCCAATAGAGGCTAGATCCAAACCCGAGATGAGCCCCAAATAGGCCCAGGCTTGGCTTGGCCCATCACCAAGCCCAATATATAGATATATCCATAATGGACCCATTGTCTAAGTAGCAATAGAATGCGAGATTTGCATACTAATATGAGAGGGTGAAGCAATGGACCCATTAAATTGGGCCAAAGGTCCATGGGCTAGTCCCAGACCTATTCTGCCCAATTTCAGGCCTCGGAACTGGCCCAACAGGCCCAGCCATCTACAGCAGGAGGCCCACACCTTACACCAAGCAAACCAACCAGTGAGGCATGCAATCTCAGTGGGGCCCACTATATCATCACTATCAATCATCATCATCATCATCAAAGCCTTGCCCCGACTATGTTGGATAATTTTATTTTTCCATTCCGATCTGATGCAGCAGCACCAATAGATTGCTACAAGAAGGCCCATGGCCCATATGTGGGACCACCCAAGATTATTTAGAATATTATTATTTCTAATTTCATTATTTCCTCAATTCAATTGTAATTAGGGAGGTTTCTAAGTTGCTTAAGTTTCCTAGTTTAATTAATTTTCTTAGGGCCCAAGTTTCTTTTACTATTTATATGGCATTCTAGAGATCATAATTTCAGAGTTTGAATTTAATATAATTTTCCCCGTGGGATTTTATCGTTGGAGAGTTGTTTTCATCACTTGATTGTTTATGCAAAAACCCATCATCGTGTTGTGGCACCTACGATCTAAATCCTAACCCAAGGACTTGCATCCCGATCTATCTTGAGCCAAATCCCCAGAATGTATATCCATTGTTATTGCTTCCATCCACATCGTCTTCAGCTTACCCCTTCACCATCAACCTGCATAGAAAAGCTTTCCCTCACCGGTGGGGTGGTATTGTTGGCTTTCATTGTACATGTCCAAACCATCTCAAACGAGTTTCTACCCATAAATTGGTGCAACCCAGCCACGATTGATGAAAGATCAGCACCTCCAATGGTGCGATCAAGCCCGAAGACTCATGCCCTAAGATCACTTAGGAGAAAATACCCAACAAAGAACTCACGGCAATCCTCTTGAGATTTTATTATCAAAATAGCATCCCTACAATCAAACATCCCCCTATATCTTTGGAATGGTCTAATAAGGAAAATAAAATTATTCAATGATTGCTAAAATCACTCCCTAAAATCTCTAATTAAGTCGAATCACTAAAAGCTCTCTGATCAAGTCAAGTTACTGATTATATCAAATCACTAAAATTATTAAACTATTTAAGGAAAGAAAATCAATGGAAGGTTCCTTGGTGGGGCCCATTAGTGGGGCTTCTTCTTCTTGGATCTTACTGCATCATAAATTCTCCCCAAATCGCTCATTTCTAATTTTATCTTTCTTAGTTTTCCCACACATCCACTGCTAAATATTTCTTTTATTTTCTTCCATTTTTTTATAGTATTCTATTTATTTCTTTAAGTTCCCTTTCTATATTCGTCTTTCTATTTTCTCTATTTAGTTATTTTTATTTCTTTTTTTCTATTTTTAGTATTATTACAAAGTAATTGTAATTTGAAGAGGAAAAAGGGGTACAAATTTTTTCGAATATTGATATTTGGTTTAGGTGCCTATTATGCTTATATTTGTTGCAGGAGAGTGATGCAGAGGAGGTGCCCATAGAAGCTTTTAGAGGATTTGATATGGATGAGTGATAATGTCTTGTAATTAGAAAGACTGAAAGAGTATTAGTCACTTACAAAATAATGTACACTTGTTGTGAAAGCAAAGAACTTTAGATATTGTACCTCAAAACAGCCAAAGGAATGACTGAAATTTGAGTTTTCTTCACTATCAACTATCTTATGTGGTGTATAGTTTGATCCTCTGTTGATTAAAACCCAAGGAATTTTTAAAGATGACCCAAACCAGGGAATTGGATACTCTCTTGGCTCTTTCAGCTGCATGAAAAGTCATGAGGTTCCATTCTGTTTGTAATATGATTTACTTATTTTAAGCACAATTAGGAGGTTGACTAAGTCGATGTCTGTGTAATTATCTCTACAAGGAGGTTTAGATTAATTAGGACTAGGAGAGTCTTCTCCTATCTTTACATACAGTGCAAAAGGAAAGCAATAGCAGTTTTATCATTAATGAAAGATATTTTCATTTGGTTTTGGGGAATGAGAATTTCTTCAGAAGCTTTCTGTTGTCTTGAGGTAATAACTTTCAAGAGTCATCCAGGAGACTCAGCTTGCCATATTGTTGAGGAAAATTAACTCTATTAAGTTGGTGAGTTGGCAAACTGTGATCTATATATAAGAAATGCTTTCACCTTACTATGAGAGATAAGGTGGAGACCCTTAGATTTAAGTTGTTGGCACTGGATATAGATGTGAGGGCTCCCACCTTATCTCTCATAGTAAGGTGAGAGATGCTCTCACAGGAGCACCTCCCTATATATATTATTATTATTTTTTTGAATGGTCAAACTATGATCTATATGCTTCTAAAATACAAAGATAACTACGTATGATCAACAAATTACATGGACAAAATACAATAGGATATCAGAAAAATAGACTCGTAGGATAACTGTAGAATATCCATTTATTAAATATTTTGAGGTCTATTATAGTAGAGAGAGAAATAGACTCGTAGGATAACTGTAGAATATCCATTTATTAAATATTTTGAGGTCTATTATAATAGAGAGGAGAGAGAGAGAGAGAGAGAGAGAGAGAGAGAGAGAGAGAGAGAGAGAGATGGGATCTCCACAAATGGTACTGTCATTTTAAAGCAATTTTTTCACCACTAGCTCTGTAACCAATGACTTTCTTGGAAAGGTACACCTGAAAATCTAGTATTCCATTATGGCCATTTCGGCCAAAAGCCTAACACACCCAAGATTTGACTTTATAACGATTTTCGCATTAAAATCTCTAGAAGCATGACCATAGTGTGTTCTCTTTGCCATAACCACAGTCACTGCAAAACATTCCTTACATAACCCAGTCCCAAACTTGATAACCCATTACAAACCTGCTTAGTAATCTCTCTGAAATATTATCCTAGCGATACTTCTCGATATGAATAATGAAAAAGGATCTATTGAGAAAATGGGTTTTTTTTGTCTATATTTGGTAGTATAAATTCTAATTCAACTTTATATTTTATTAAACAATCCCACTTTACACATGTTTGCAAATGGAGCACATAATTGGAACTGATCTCCTTCAAGACCTGATTAGATGGAATCAAGTGAGGTATTGAGAATGAATTATCTCCCAACTATCAATAACAGTAAACATTGAAGAAAAGTAAGCAAGCATGAGAATGTAAAATGGCAGCAGTATCTAAAAGTACAGGATTTTTACAAGTGTAAATTAAGGATAAGAAAAGGGTCATAAGTATCAATGTGTAAAAAAAAAACGGATAGTGTGAAAATGGACAAGTATGACCTCGACAATCATGAAACTACAGCACCATTTTAATTATACGGGGAAAGCATACCACAAGGTCCACACCATCATTGGCATGATTCCATGACATGTCAGCTTTAATCACAACAAAAGACACATGCACAGTATCCCCTTCATAAGGAACTGAATGAGAGAAGCACTCGTCCCTATCAATCACGAATCTAATCCCAATGGCTGACCTTAGAGTTGACAAAAGGCATAATAACACAATCTGAAGAAGTCTCGAAGAAGAAAAACTCATCTGCACATTACAGCAAGCATTAATGAAAAAGACAAATAATTTGAAAACTGCACTTTAATGAAAAGGAGCACCAAGAAAATATGAACTATCAAGGATTCAAAAGATATATTAAAATATGAACTATTTAAAACACTCAAATCAATGAGTATGGCAGAACAAATATTCCAGCAAGATTTCATTAGGCCAAAAAATGAAAATTTAAGGACACTTGGGCGAGAAGGGGGCCGCAGCATAGTTGGGAGGTGTTCATTGTGGCAACCACAAGGATGCAATTTGAGTATATTAGCATTCAAAAAAAAAAGGGTGACATCTCCAAACTGAAGAAGCAACTTCCATCATAGCTACATTTATAGTTCATTTGAGGACAAAATGAGGACCAAAGATTGTCATTCACTCAGTTGTAATTTAGGTAAAAGAACTTAATTAGGACTACAGAATTTAAACTTCTGCAGCATTTGGCAGGTCACTACTTTTGTAAAAGGGGTTTACTTAGTACATCTGCTGTTTCTACAGTAATCTAAGCCTCCAACATTTGCCAATGCTTTTGCACATACCACGGATGATATTGGGGAGGGAGAGAACGAATGAGAAAGTGGAGGATACAAATTCTTTTTTGTTTATGGTTTGCCTGATGGAAGGAGCCATACTAACCTAGTAACCTGCATGATCAAAACCTTTCCATTTTTTTTTCTTTTCTATCTTTGCATCAGATAGAGAACCCACTCTCATCACCATCTGGTCCAAAAATCCAGCCAGTCCCAACAATTGAAATCTACTGAATTCAAGTACTGAATCCAACCAAATTGCAAAATCCCTCTTTCTGTTCCTCAAATTCAGAGGCTAGGATTATCTGATCTCCCTTGATTCAAGACCAGATCGAGAGAAAAGGAAACATCGAAAGGGTTAAATAAAGTTAGAATCTTTAATTGCAAAGAAGGAGAGCTGAAACGATCGTTTGGAGAATTTGAAGGGGAGTACGATCACGAGAAAGTCAAAACACACATGAACTAGGGTTTCGGTGTCAAATCGAGAAAGAGGAAAGAGAGAGAATGGAAGATAAACGAAACCCTAATTGCAAAGGAGAATAGAAAGATTTGAGAGACAGGAATTACCTTTTCCTCGGTACGAGGGAATCGGAGCTTCACAGTGAAAGAGGGAAGAAGCAAGCGGATTAGGGGATTTTAATGCAATCACCTATATCTTTTCTAATATTCACGAGAAACTACCTTTGCTTTTTTATATTTATATAAGACTACCTTTCTATTTTGGGGTGCCAACTCAGCCCATCTGAATGCTCTAAATGGAGTAGAACTCCGTAGTGGGGCCCATCTATTGGAATCCGAAGTTTTATAAAACAAACGCCCTCTACCTATATGAAGTATATTCCTCAAGTTTTATGTTAATTGAAGTTTGTTTGCTCATTGGATTATTGTGTCATAACAAAATATGATTAACAAAATCTTATGCTTATTCAATGCCCTCTATGTTTGGAGGGCATTTATTTTGATCGGTTCCCGTCTAAATAAGTAGCCTACAGTGTGGATTGCCACTCTTTTAAATGAGCATTTCTCGGGGTTAAAGCCTCAAAGGATTGAGACTCCAATTCATCATAGTAAATGGAAGGAGGCTTTGACTTGGAAAAGTCTTAAGTTAAAATAGTGGAACGCAGAGTGGGTCTCATCTATTATAAATCTAAGTTGGTCAAAATAAATATCATTCTAATAAATGAGATATCCCAAAATTCTAGTTAAAAAAAGTTGGTCCTACTGTTATATTGACCTTTTGACTAAAGATATTATTAATGATGTTTTTAAGATTGTATTAATTATAATTTGACTTAAATTTAATCTTACCGTGGTACCAAGAGTTATGGGAGGAAATTCTGGGGATATCCCATACACTAGTGGGAGATAGAGCATTCATTTAATTTGCTTGAGCTTTTATTAGGTTGGCTCCATTGTGGAGCTCCATTCCTTTAACTTAGCATTTAACTAAGTCAAAGCCTTGTAGAATCTGGACTAATTAACTGGATGATGTTCTTTTTTTTTTTTTTTTTTTTTTTCCAGAAAATTTGGCCTTTATGAGACAAATTCCCCTATGTAACAAATAAAGAGGAACAAATACAATCACTTCTATAGATATAATTCTCTACACATTTTAACCATGAGTATGATATGAGTACAACAATATATATTGGAGTAAAATTTGGTGAACATCCCATACAATGGTAGGGGATCATTGGTTTAACTAGCTTGAATTTGTAATACGTGGGTCTGCTGTGGAGTTTCATTCCTTCAACTTGGGATTTTTCTAAGTCAACGCCTTGGGGCTTAGAGGGTCCGGATTCATTAAATGGATGACATGGTGTTTTCAATCAATTAGGTTTTTATCACACAAATCCCCTTATATATATATATATATATATATATGTATGTATACACACACGAGAGGTGCTCCTATGAGAGCATCTCTCACCTTACTATAAGAGATAAGGTGGGGGCCCTCACATTCATATCCAATGCCAACAACTTAAATGTGAGTCTCCCCATCCTTATCTCTCATAGTAAGGTGAGAAATGCTCTCATAGAAGCACCTTACACACACACATACATACATATATATACATACATATATATATATAAATGGATAATATTCAAATGCATCCATCCCTCACCATTGTGGTGAGGGACACCCCCTTTTTGGGAAGTTTCAAGTAAAACTTGAAACTTCCCAAAAAGGGGGTGTCCCTCACCACAATGGTGAGGGATGGATGCACTTGAATATCCCCCTATATAAATATGGGAAGGGCTCTCTTGCATTGCAGTTGAGATTACCATCAGCTGGGTCGTGCGATAGCCACGTGTGGATGGCTAGTTCTGATTTCACAGCCCGCTTCCATTTTCACTATTCGCATGTCATTTCCCCCCTTTCTCCATTTCCAAACCTAAGAGCAGCTCTCCCTTTCTCGTCTCTCTCCCGGATGTCTCTTGTCTCTCTCTCGCGGGTGTCGCAGCTGGACTCTCCCTCTCTCGTCTTTTAGCTTCAGGCTCGTTCGATTCTTGCTATGATTCTCCCTCTCTCGTCTCTCTCCCTATGGCCCAAGCTCGAAAATCAAAAGATCGAAAGAAACCCAGATCTTGCCCAAATCAGAAGATCAAAAGAAAACCTAAAGCTCTTCCTCATCTCCTCCTCATGTCTCTCACCCGGTCGCAGAGATCTCTTCGCAAAGCTTCTGTTTGAAGAAAAGAAGAGATCCTTTTTCCATGCCGCCCTCCCTCTCTTGATCTCCTTCTGTGTTCAAAATCTTTTTCCTTTTACTTTATCTCTTTGCCAAACTAGGATTTTGGTTTATTTTATTTGTTAAGGTTTGAAGATTTTGAGTAGAAATGGAGGCAAGGCTGGGGATTTTGAGGTTTGGGTTGAAACAGGGAATGTTTACCTCCTTGCCAAACGCATACTTCAGTTGATGAATGAGAGAAATAGCAACAGCAACAATGCGTGAGTTATTGAGACAATCAGAGGATTTGGATTCCATATGTCGGTGGAAATCATAAGCATTCTTGTAGAAAGAGGGCACAGCCTGTGAAGCCTCTGTCACACTGCATAGGCACTGTTGCAAAGATTTTTTTTTTGGTTATGTGAATGTTATAGTTCAAATAACAATTGTATACCATGTTCATGTACTTGAGTTGGAACCGATTACGATCAACAAATTGTAACAGTCTTTTTTTATTTGAATGTCATGTAAATGTGAGGTCCGACATTGATATTCCATCTCAGCCAATCATTGATGTTTATGTTTAGTGTGGATGTTCCATCAAACTTTTCAATTTTTATGTATGTTGTTCAAGCCATATTCATTGATGACCATGTCGGTATGAATGATGTTCAATTTCAGGTCATTTTGTTTAAGAAATGGACATCTCCAAAACTTGAATGTTTTTTAATGTACAAGCAATCAAAGTTTCTCTGTAAATGGGATTGGCTTAACACTCATGTTAACATGTTGAATCAAAGCTTCTCACTGTTATTTTTGGCACCCCCACTGTGACAGGACAATCATAGAAACTTCAATTTATCAGTTGATGAAAAACACATAAACTTGTTGAATTTTTAGTTTAACCTAGTTATTTGATTCATTAATTCAAACGGCCCCTATGTCAAACAGTTGGTCTACACTCATTCAGTCTCTATGTTTAATTATTAGTGTACATATATTAACAGTCCCTGTGTGGTTTCTGTGTTAAAACAATTTTGTACATGTTCAGCCCCTAATCCAAATCAGTAGTATTTTTCTAAAGATGAGCCTGAGTTTGTAGAATCTGGAAGAACATCATTATAAGAAGAGCTAGGCATGATGTCTTCTAAGGAAGAAAGTAACACTCCACAGGAATTCCTCATCATGTATGTGCTTCAAATATACAATTAGCATATTAATGGATTTGAATAACAATATCACACAGTATATCTTAGGAGTTACATTCATTTGACTGAGGAATAGAAGAAAAAAGTACAAGAAAAAGTACATGAACATGGTATGCAATTGTTATAACATCTCGAACCAAACAAACTTCTCTGCAACAGTGCCTCTGCAGTGTGACAGAGGCTTCACAGGTTGTGCCCTCTTTCTGCAAGAATGCTTATGATTTCCATTGACATATGGAGTTCGGATCCTCTGATTATCTCTATTACTCACGCTGCAGCTATTATTGTTGCTGCTGCTTCTCTAATTCATCAACAGAGCATGCATTTGGCAAGGAGGGAAACATTCCACAGCCCTCTTTCTGCAAGAATGCTTATGATTTCCACCGACATATGGAGTCTGGATCCTCTGATTGTCTCTATTACTCACGTTGTAGCTATTATTCCTGCTGCTTCTCTCATTCATCAACAGAAGTATGCGTTTGGCAAGGAGAGAAACATTCCCTGTTTCAACCCAAACCTCAAAATCCCCAACCCCTGCCTCCATTTTTAATAGAACTCAAAATCTTGAAATCTTAACAAATAAAATAAAACAAAATCCTAGTTTGGCAAAGAGAGAAAGTAAAAGGAAAAGGACTTTGAGCACAGAAGGAGATCGAGAGAGCGAGGGCGTGGAAAAATGGATCTCTTTTTTCCTTCAAACAGAAGCTTTGTGAAGAGATCTCTGCGATCGGGCGAGAGACATGAGGAGGAGCTCTGGGTTTTCTTTCGATCTTCTGATTTGGGCGAAGAGACGAGGAAGAGATCTGGGTTTCTTTCGATCTTCCGATTTCCGAGCTTGGGCAACCGCGATAGAGGAAGGGCTTCCTCCGTTCCGAGAGAGACGAGAGACATCCAGGAGAAAGAGACGAGAGAGGGAGAGCTGCTCTGGTAGGTTTGGAAATGGAGAAAGGGGGGAAATGAAATGCGAATAGTGAAAATGGAAAATGGCTGCGAAATCAGAACTAGCCATCCACACGTGGCTATTGCACGACCCAGCTGATAGTAATATCAACTGCAGTGAAAAGAGCCCTTCCCTATAAATATAATATATATATATATATATATGGAGAATATTCAAGTGCATCCACCCCTCACCATTGTGGTGAGGAACACCTCTTTTTTGGGAAGTTTCAAGTACAAAAGAGAAGTGTACTTCTCTTTTACACTTCTCTTTTGTACTTGCAACTTCCTAAAAAAGGGGTGTCCCTCACCACGATGGTGAGGGATGATGCACTTGAATATCCCCCTATATATATATAGAGAGGGGGCCTCTCCTAAGCTCAAACGCAGGATACCATCCGCTCACCCACGTGCTGGCCACTGCGATTTCAAACTTAAGTCAATGAAATATAAGAGTGACCCGCCCAATGAAAATGAAAACCCCGCCCATTTCATTTCCCCACTCCCTATCTGATTGAGTCAAAGAAAAACCAGAGAAAGAGGCTTCTATACCGAAAGAGGGCTTCATCTCTGATCCGAACCTCAACGCCATCTCCGATTTGATTGAGGCAAAACCAAAGGAGAAAGAGGGCTTCACCTCCGATCTCGCAGCGACACAACGCCACAATCGACACCATCTCCGATCTGATTGAGGCAAAACCAGGGAAAGAGGGCTTCATCTCTGATCTGCACGACCGACGCTATCTCCGAACCTCGTCACTGCCATTTTTCTCCTACTCTCCATCGAAATCCAGAAAACCCCAAATCGACCCAACTCTTACCCATTCTCAGAATACCCACATCCACCAACTTCTGGAATCATTCCCAGGTTCTGCCTAAACCCATTCCGAGCCCCATCTCCGATCCATCCATTTCACTGGTAAGAAGAAAACCAAACCTTTCAATTTTTCTTTTTTTTTTTAGAAAAGGAGGAGAAGTTTCTGAGTTTGGGGATTAAGGTTATAGATCGTTCTTGTCACTGGGAACTTCCTCAAGAGGATTTTCATGGTGTCTTTATCTCAACTAGGCTCTTGAAAAAGCCCATTTCCGATTCTAACTCTGGTTAGCCAAAAGACGAATATGATGTCGGAGCTTGATATTCAAATCTCTTTCTTTGTCCGAAAGACATCCATACGCAGGTAGAATGTGACTGCTTCCTTTGTTGATTAGTGATCATGCCCCCTTCTTCTAGGGATTAATTCCTTTGCTAATCAGCCTTCAAGCCTTGTTCCTTCTTCCGCTTCATCTATCTAAGCCTCTTCCTTGGTCTCTTCTGGATTAGACGACTTCTGAGGAAGCCTACCTTGCCCACCCCCCTGCCCTTCTCGGTTTATTTGAATCAGACCGGCCCTTTTAGGTAATTCATTACCAGGATTGATTTTTAGAATGGAGTCTTCCTGGAACCGGGATTGATACCAAGTCAAAGCTTCCGAACTAACTGGACCAATACCCTAACCCTACCCTTCTTCTGAGAATCATTCCTTCCTCACCCATCGCCCTAGGAATTAAATATGTTGAAAATGACCTTCCCAGCCCACTGACCTTTCTATACGAAAGAAGACGATCTAACCCATAGAATCAAGGGTCAGCCTGAAAAGCCCCTTCTTTTTCTATTTATTCTGGTTCTCTATATACCCACCCGACACCACAATCGTAAGCTTAATCCTCAACTTACTTCGGTTCGAGAATTTCGAATCCAGCTTTCGGAGTAGTGGAAAGTAGCATAGGACCCGACTTAGCTTATTAGGGATAAGTAAGGCATGAAAAAGAATATGCTTCACTTCAGATTCGGCCTTCTCTTCCGCAAATGAAACAACAGATCATTCTCCACTTAATGATGCAGATTCGGATGCGGCAGATGGGGATGTGGATTCGGATATAGTACACTAAAAGGTGAACCTGAGACGATACTATTTCGTCCCCTTCGAGTAAGCCGAGAAAGGAGATTTCGGAATGAGTTCGACAACTTGAAGTTTGCCTGGAACGGCCTAAAGTCCTTCGAACCATGGTGTAGTGTAAGTTGAAGTGAGCATGACTTTAGGTTATGGTTTTGGAAGAGCTGTATGGAAGAAAGGGCTTGTTCGAAGTACCAACCAAATTGCTTGTGTTCAGACCTTGAATTCGTGCTGAAGAAATGTGAGTTCCACTGGGTGGGACGAACAGGTTGAGAAGTCGTGTGTCAACTTCCTTCCCCTTAGGACCAAGGGCCTTCGGGTTAGTTCTTTATTGAGTTCTTTCATGTTCTTTCTGTCATAACAATTCTCCTTATGGAAGTCCCCCACAAAATCAAGAATGCTTGTTGCCGCGCTGTCTTGGTTCTTCGCTTAGCTTTCTGGCATATTCTACTGAGCTACCTTTCCACTCTGGAACTGGCTTGAAGAAATACCTTCACTCACTTCGCTACCTTTCCTCTGATCTAAGTCCTCGCTCCTAGGCAAGAGCTTGAAGAGAGTGATTTTGGAAGGAAAGTCATTGAGTGGTTATTATAATATAACGCGAAAGAACTTAGAACTTGATTGGTAAGGGCGTTAACGTAACGCAACTTACTAGTTTTGGGACTTTGAAGCCCAGCAAACGGAGGAGCAAGTGAAGGTAGCGAAGAAAGTCGAGCTGCTCTAATCAAGAAGTGGGATCGATGTGTGAGGTCTAGTAAGTGTTCCACGAAGATAGAGAAAGGTTACTTGTACCGGCTGGTTCACATAATATGAACAAAACAACAATGGAATTGGTTGTTACCTTTTTTGATCAACAGGAAGAGGCTAGGATCATTTTTACAACATGCCACGACTATCTATATGGAAGCGCAGTTTTGTTGATAAAGTCATGTTGAAAATTAAGAAGAAAAGAGAGAGTCTGTTATGCTAGTTCCGCACGTGGAAAAAAAGTCCAAAGGGAATCCACTTTTTTTTGGACTTCATCTCTAAAAATTTTTGTGTTTCTTTTCTTTATGTGGCTTGTTGGGATTCTGGTTGCCCATGCTGCTGGTCGAAATGATGAGCCAGAGCAAGAGGTGGAGCAGGAAGAGGAGCAAGCCCTTGAACCGGCACAAGTTCCCCATGCTCAGGAAGATCAGGAGCAGCCTCAGGTTGAAGAACCTGCGGCAGTGGAAAATGTTGAACACCAGCAGGAGTTGCGTGAGGAACTTATTGGTTACTTGACTGCACGGCTCGGCTTACGTAGCTAGTTCATGAGCAGGGATACATCAGGGGCTCTCCTCTTCTTGTCCGGATATGGAAATGGTATACCACGAAATGGCCTAAGGCATTATTGTCGACTTAGAGCTTGATACTAATACAGACACAGAAACACTATTGGAGCATGCGAACCACTTTTCAAAAAATAGACCACACTATTCTCAATTAATTAAAATGCGACTCCCGAAGTAATATAATGGCGTTGTTGATATCATTTGTACAAGAATTAGATTAGCTATTCATTGCCTTTTTTGGAATGTTTTAAAGGGCGGTGAGTCGGTCTAGGTGGCAAAAGAAGGTAGCCGTAGGGAGGGGAAGGGTACCTGCGGCTGGATTGAATCCCTAAGAGTGATAAAGGACAAAGCAAAGTAATGGCTTAAAAAAAGGGTGGTGGGCGGATAAGGAAGCAATAGCGCACCTAGGCGAATAATAAAGCAGCGAAGGAACAACGCTAGGAAAAAAAGCAAGTAGCACGTAGGAGATTGGATCCATGAAGAGGTTCCCAATCAGTTGGCCGAAGCTTGACATTGAGTTCCAAAGGAGTATCCGCAATCTTATTGTCTGAGAGACCAGCACGAGCAATAAGATCGGAAGCATACTTAACTTGCGATAGAATATATCCCTGAGGTGAAGAGGCCACTTCGATGCCGAGAAAGTCACAGTAAGACCTTCCCCGAGTTCTTACTCCTCGACTCTATAGCTTGAGGTGCCCGCTTCTCATCTACCAAACAATAGAAAGACTACATTAATAAACCTCCGATCCTTGTTATGAGAGGCTGGCATTTTAACTCGGGCTACTCGACCCGACAGGGAAAACGAAGTCACCCCTGTCTCTAAGCTTGCTAGCTAGAAAGCCCTACACAAAGAAATGTTTTCGTTCCTTGTCTTGGTCTTGTGACAGTCTAATTCTATGCTGCAACCAATGCTTAACACATACATTCTTTCTTAGTTGGATTTTTCTCTCACTTGGAGGGGACTTTCTCTCCTTAAAGGGTTCTCTTGTAGAGGGGGTTTTCCCTGGCTAGAACCTGTGTGGAGTGGATCTTCACCCATGCCATGAGGTGATTTTGATCCGTATTTTGTGAGGAGGACATGAAGATTGATAAATGAAATGAACAACTTTATTATGCCAATATGAGGAGGCTAAGTTACCTTAAGATTAATTTATGTTTTTGAGAGTGATATCGTGTCTGTGTGTAAATTTGTTTGAATGTTGAATTGATTTTCTGTTTTTTATATTTATATTTTTTATTGTTTGTTTGAATTATTATCGTCATGGAACTTGTGTTACTTTCTTCATCTATCCCTTATCTAGTTAATGACCTGCTTAGATCTCATACATGGACCTCCTTAGATCTCGTCAAGTTCTTAAAAACAATAGCACATAAAATCTCAAAACAAGTTCCCTGTAACTGAAAAGGTAAAACAAAAAAGCTTTTATCTTTCTTGCCACATTTGGACATTTACAACTCAAAACTCCACTACAAAAAAAGAATCATATCAACCACAAATTACATATGAGTTATTTATTTATTTATTTTTCCTGAAACTTCTCTCCCCATGCTGAGCACTAATTAGCAAAGCCTTCTCACCATCTTGATGGATAACTTGTATTTTTGCATGTCAAAGAAAATTCAGTTCAACAAGAACTATGGAAGTACATTTAAACTCTTGCAAATCTGGACTTCCAATGTGTCGTTCTCCATGTTTTACAAGAATCCATAAAATTGCTTGAGATGAAATACATGAAAGAATAGAGGCCAAAACAGTGGAAGAAAGCTGTAGCCTTGAGGAAAACGAATGCAATGAACATAGAGCAGTGACAAATAAGCATAAAGCAATGACTTCGCATGTATTCACATTCCAAAAATGTTTTACAATATGATGAATAATCTATTGATCAAAACAAAATATGATGAATAATCTATACAACCAAAAATGTCCATGCCACTATATGAAAAGATAAACAGCAGAGTAGTCCCACAAAAAACATTTAGTTGAAAACAAACCAATGTGGGTTCATATGAATTGGGTGTGTCTAGTAATATATGTGATGTAAATACATGTTTGTTTTCTTTGCTTGGAGTAGCTTTTTTTTTTTTTTTTTGTCTTCATGGAATGGGGGTGGCGGGGTGATTTGATGAATGCCATCATTGAATTGTTGCGGGGATTTTTAATATGGATGTGTCCTCCTCCTCATTACCAACTTTGCATTATCCCGATGTAGATGAGAACTTGACACCAAAATTGGGAATGCATTTTGAGGATCTAACAAAAGCATATGAATTTTACAATGTTTATGCAAAGGCTGCTGGGTTTAGTGTACGGAAAGATTCAACTCATACCAAAGATGGAGAGGTAGTTTGGAAACGATTTTGTTGTTCAAAGGAGGGTAAAACAGACGAGAAGCACTGGATTGATAAGGATGTTGTTCAAAGGCGTCGCATGGAAACACGAGTAAATTGTAAGGCACAAATGCAAGTGAAAAAGGATAAATCAGGTGGTTATGAAGTGTCGATCTTTGTTCCTGGGCATTGTCATCCCCCCACTACTCACAAACGATTCATGTTGATGTCATATCGGTTTGTTCCGGAACCTACCAAACAACAAATAAACACATATGATTCAGCAAATATTCGAAGCAAACAACAAATGCAAATATTCAGTTCGCAATCTGGGGGATTAGATAAGATTGGATTTACACATAAGGAAGCTGAGAATCACTGCAGAAATGATAAGGAAAAGAGAAAGGGGCTGGATGGTCAGCTGTTGTTTCAATTCTTTGAGAATCGCAAAGAAATGGGCCATGGATTTACTTATAACATTGAGCAAGATGCAGAAAAGAAGATAACACATATTTTTTGGGTGAACGGAACATTCCGTTATGCATACTCAATCTTTGGTGATGTTGTAACATTTGATACAACATATAAGAAAAATTATTATGAGCTAATTTTTGCTGCATTCGTTGGTTGTAATCATCATGGTTAGACAACGTTATTTGGTTGTGGGTTCCTGCCAAATGAAAAGGCAGAGTCATTTTAGTGGTTGTTTAATAAATGGCTTGAAGTTATGCCTTATGGCCCACCTAGAGGAATTATAACAGATCAAATTTGGCAATGACAAAAGCCATAAGAAAAGTCATGCCGAATACACGTCACCGGTATTGCCTATGGCACATTTTGGATAAACTGCCTTCGAATTTGGGAGGGGTTTCTATTCACAATGAGGGTTTGGTTGAAAAGATTAAAAACCGTGTTTATAAATCTGATACTCCTCTCGATTTTGAGAGTTCTTGGAATGAGATCATGCTAGATGATAAGCTTATGGAAAATGACTGGTTGAAAGATATATTCAACATCCGTAATATGTGGGTTCCAGCATATCTAAAGCAAAATTTCTTTGCGGGCATGTCCACTACACAAAGAAGTGAAAGTATGAATTCATTTGTGAAGCAATATGTTGAGTACAAAAATTCATTGATTGATTTCATATTGAGGTTTGATTCCAGGGTGGAGTGTCTAAAATACCTTGAAGACAAGGAGGATTTCGAGTGTAGCAATGGGAGGCCAAAATTAAAAACATGCTCGCCAATGGAAAAACAAATGGCCAACATCTACACAAGAAGCTTATTTTATAATTTTCAAGATGAGTTGTTCATTACCTTGTTAATGGGTGTTGATGTTGTAAGTGAAGATGTTGCCAGTATTAATTTTATTGTGACAAGTTTGATGGATGAAAATGAAAAAGAAAGAGAGGTTTTGTGGAAAAAAGAAGAGATGGACGCATATTGTTCCTGCAAGAAATTTGAGTATGAAGGCATACCGTGTCATCATGCATTGTCTGTTATGGTGCGTTTAAGCATAAGAATGTTACCGAAACGTTACATCTTGAAGTGATGGACGAAGGGAGTTACAAAAGTACATTCCACTGATAATGGTGGAGTTGAAATTGGAAGTTACGGCGGTGACTCTAGCGTGCTAGACATCATTACATTTCAGGTATTTTTATGCAGATATTTACAGAAGGCTGTCAATCTAAAGAAGGTTTCGAAGTTCTAGTCAATGCTCATGCCGAATTGCAAATGAAACCGTGGAACTTAAACTTGGACATCCCATCGGAGGCAAACATGCAACCTTGGAATGGATTAGATAGTGATGTTGTTGAATACCAAGAACCGTCGCATGTTGTAACAAAAGGCCGCTCGAAGAGACTAAAATCATCGAAGGAGAAAGCAACAAAAGGACGCCTTTGTCGCGGTTGCAACAAACGTGGTGTCTCGCATGACAAGCGAAATTGTCCAGTGCTACTAAACACGTAAACATTCCAAATTAATTTCATTTTCCTTTCATCTCTATTGATAAACATAGTATTTATGATATAAATTAACGTTTTATTGTTTAAATGGTTTTTTTCTCGTCAGGTTAGGAAAATGTTCGAAGCCAAACATAGAACAATAGCGGGCCAAATTTAGATGACTCTGATTCTGAAATTCTTAGAAGGTGCAATTAGGTTTCTTGATCATCATTATACAGGTTAACTTTTCTTCATATTTACATGTTTAAATCTGACACAAAGTATTCCATAAGTAATAAGACAATATGTTGGTGATGTACTCTTCTTGGATTTCATTGCTATATTTGTGAGAAAGTTTAATTTACTAACTTCTGACTTTTGTGTCATGTCCAGGTTGTGAAGGTTTCAAATCAGCAGACTGTGCAAGCTTAGGATGTGGGTTTTCTTAGTTTTTTTGAAAGTGTGGATATTTTTTAAACCTTTTTATGTTTGGTGTTTGGATTGTATTGCCCTTTGACAATGTTCCAAGCCAAACACATGACTTTTAGGTATTAAGGATTGGTAAAGATGTATGATTAGGTCCTTATAATTAAGGAGCCCTCATGTATGTACAGGACCCAGAGAGGCTTGCTTTTTGTCTATACTGTCTCCTACTATTCATTGTGCCTTTTGCTTCTATGAGAAATGCATGGTGCAACCTTCCAAGATGGAAAGGGAACCTTCATTTCTTTGTTTGTTTGTTTTTTTGTTATTGGTTCATGTTCTGTAATCACGATTGGGATAGTAGATATTGATTAGTAAAATGTGCTTTGGGAGCTTGGTTACAGGGTAAGGATTCTTTCATGATCATTGATAATAATGGTGAAAGTAACTATAGAGAAGGAAAGAATAAATTCTTTTCTGGAGATTTTATCGAATAAAGAAACTTCATACTTAATTGAAGAATACCCTGGATAAGTCACGACTTGTGGAAAATGAGTATTTATCTGTTCACCATTGTTCATATGCCTTTGCACCTTGGATGCACTGTGCTGGCTTAATGTAGTCCTAAAATTAAACTTATAAAATGAAAACCTATGATAATCTCATAAAGGATGAAAAAACACTACCAGAAAAGGTAACATGTTTATATTCACGTATGGGTAGTATGACTCAAACCCACAATCTCATCATTGCAACAATAAGCACCTTCCAACTATGCTATGGGATATTGTCAATACAAACATGTAACCTTCAGCACCCTCATAACACACATACCACTTACACAACAAAAATGAGACTTGCATAACTGCATGAGAATGTCCATGCATTAGTCACATGTAACAAATACAGACTGATGTGTCCAGCACAGAAGTGACAAGTATGAAAAAACCTCAGAGATGACACATGTAGAAAGCTTAATATGCAAGTCACAAAAAAAAAAAAAAAAAAAAAAAAAATGAAAGCAACTCCCAAATTATTTTTCTAAAATCTCTGAGCATGAACATTCATAATCAACTACATGCACTTCTTCCAACCAAATGCAGACAGAGTAGTAGTTAGCATTACAACCACTCTGTTTGGACGTTCCGCTTAAGACAATCCTGCATTTTCATGCTATTTTCATATAAAATTAAACTGGGAATTTGATGTAAAAGGGCTTGCATTAATTACAATTCTCAATGGCTGTGACCTCTAGAAGCACGTAATACAGAAAGGGTCAGGAATGATTGGTTTTTCCAACTAAAGAAAAAGTTTGTGTAGCGTACTAGCACATTTTCTAAAGAATCAATATGTAATTTAGTCAATTTCTTTTTGTACAAAATATTACAATATATTAAGAAAAATAACTAAATCAACTCCAATAGACTGGTTTTTCCATTTTTTTTTCACACACCAAATATATGTAGCAAAAAGAAAAATAATGACAAAAATAGAGGCAAATCTACTTTCGCTTCTGCTTCTCATATTTTGGCGCTCTACAATTTCTCTTAGACATCATATTTCCAGCCTCATTTCTTCAATGAAGCTTTTAATTTCTTCCAGTTGGCTATGTCCTGAGTTAGGGATCTTGTATGATGCAACTTCAATTTTGTATGACGCAACTTCAATTTGGCCATGTCCTGAAATTGAACTAGGAATACTTTCCGACAAAACTTCATCCATCCAAATTAGAAAACCACAATCTTTTTCTCCCTGTAATAAAATGCATCGTAATATAAATGATGTTGTAGTAAAAAAGCCACATAGATTGCTACACACACCCAACTCATATGAACCAACACAGCATGGTTTGTTTATTTGCGTAGAAAAGTTACTAATTATGGTAGCTGTATAATATTTGGGCAAAATGGATGACTACTCATTCCACCCTACATCAGTAAGGACTTGAAATCAAATATCACATTAGATGGGATCATGTTTTGATTTTTTTTTCAACCGAAACCAGTATCAGTGATCATTACTATAAATTATAGCTTCCTGAATCATGGAATCCACAAAATGCTCCAAATATTTGCTTATACGGGACAATTCCAAACTTAGCAAATATTTAGAATGGGTAAGTTTCATAGGTGGTGAAAATGTCCTGTACAAGCAAATGTACAGTAAATATTCCAAACTTAGCAAGTTTCATAGGCGGTGAAAATATTTGCCTGCAACTTGTATAGGACAATTCCATCCTCATTTTCGCCGCCTTCTCGTCAAAACAACCAATTCCTCTTGGAAAATAAGAAAATTTAAACACTGAAAGTAAGAGAAAAAATCACTTGTAGTGGGAACATTATAGTGAGATATGGGCTTTTTCAAGAGGCTGGTTGAGATAAAGACACCATGAAAATCCTCTTGAGGAAGTTCCCAATGACAAGAACGATCTGTAACCTTAATCCCCAAACTCGAAAACTTCTCCTTCTTTTCTAAAAAAAAGCAAAATTGAATGTTTTGGTTTTCTTCTTACCATTGAAATGGATGGATCGGAGATGGGGCTCTGAATGGGTTTGGGCAGAACCTGGGAATGATTCCAAAAGTTGGTGGATGTGGGTATTTTGAGAATGGGTAAGAGTTGGGTCGATTTGGGGTTTTCTGGATTTCGATGGAGAGGAGGAGAAAGATGGCAGTGACGAGGTTCGGAGATAACGTCGGTCGTGCAGATAAGAGATGAAGCCCTCTTTCCCTGGTTTTGCCTCAATCAGATCGGAGATGGCGTCGATCGTGGCGTTGTGTCGCTGCGAGATCGGAGATGAAGCCCTCTTTCTCCTCTGGTTTTGCCTCAATCAAATCAGAGATGGCGTTGAGGTTCGGATCGGAGATGAAGTCCTCTTTCGGTACAGAAGCCTCTTTCTCTGGTTTTTCTTTGACTCAATCAGATAGGGTATGGGGAAATGAAATGGGCGGGGTTTTCATTTTCATCGGGCTGGTCCTCTTATAATTCATTGACTTAAGTTTGAAATCGCAGTGGCCAGCACATGGGTGAGAGGATGGTATCCTGCGTTTGAGCTGAGGAGAGGTCCCTCATATATATAACCATATATATAAGGAACTCTACTTTTACATTTTAATTATCAGTATGATTTTAATACAAACTCTTATGTAGCATTGTAGCATTGGAGTTAATACTTATGACTGCCCATACTTAGGGATGGCAATGGGTTAGATTTCAATGTGGACCTGTTTTGACCCGCTGCTATTTGGGGTGGGTTTAGTAGTAGATCCAAGTCCGTATCGGTTTCGAGGTTCTCGCCCAAGTTGTGTTTGCAGTGGCTTCGCCTTTTTACCTGACCTGCCCCTTAAAATTTTTGTTTTCAATTATATTATATTGAACTTTAGTGCACAAACTTCACTAATATGATGGGAAATTATCAATGGCATTTGGAAGGGCGCACTTGGAGTATTTTAAATAAAATTGAAACAACCGTTGTCAAAACTTACCTGTCTCATATAATTAAGGGACAGGTTTGGTATCAGAGGATAAATAATCCCCTACTGTAAAAGATATCAACAATATTTTGGCATAATCATGATGTTAATAATAAAAGTCAACAATATTTTTCCCGACTCTAAAATTCCCGACTCCTTTTATAAGCCGGTTTTTGTGGCCGTCGTTTTTCGCAAATTTTTAGATAGTGGTACCATATTTTGTCAGATTGTGAGAGATTATGTTAATATCATTCAGACCAAACATGGAGGAAAAAGAATTATTGCCCAACTTTTAGTTCAAGGGAAATCTGATGTAAATTTAATGTATTGTTTTGCAATAAAATCTACTTTTAGCAATGATAAATCCTTGAGGATTTAAGCTTGTAGAGATCTTCATTTTTTATGACTTGTATGTCCCGCCCTCCCTTATAGGATTTGAAAGTCCTCAAATTTGTGGACTTACCCATCTATATCAAATTTTGCCTAATTGATATGCAACAATTTTGAGGGGAAATCTCTTGTGATAAATCTTCACATACGCCTAGGGATGTAAATGGGTCCCCGATTCTCTGATTACCCGGAAGTTTTGACCCGTTAAAAACTAGGTCTGAGTCCTTAATTAGGCCCCGATAAGTAAATGGGTCTGGATCCAGTTCTACTTTGGTTCGGATTTGTGGACCCGAGACGCGACATATTACCTAAATTTTCGAAAATCTCTCATTGAAATCATATTTTTTTAGTATAATTCTCTACCTAGATTTGGACCCGGATCCGGACTCGGTCCCATATATGACTCCGGATCCGGTTCCACCATGTCCTTAACAGTTCTGGTTCAGGTCCACCGTGGACCTGAATCGGAACCGACCTGTTTACAACCCTACATACGTTGAGTGGGGAATTCTCAAATTTGTAGATGCCTCGTAGATTCCGCACCACTTACCAGATGTGCCCCAAGCAAATTTTGTCCTTCATTCGTTTGAAGAGAAATATGAGAGAACCCATAGTTGTAATGATCACTAATTAATTACTTGACATAGAATTAAACACAACATAAAATGTTAACCATGTAGCTCCTAGCTAGATACTTCATATGCAACGTTGCTGCATGTGTACCAGTGGTGGAAGATGCAGGATTGAATGATCTGGGAATGATCTACTGCAGTTTTGCGGCTTTTGCCTATTTAAGCTATTATTAAAGTCCCTTCCCAGCTAGGGATGATCCCACCGATTCCTGTTGAGTATATGGATGATAGAAGGAGCCGTCAAAATTTATCTTAGCATGGATTTGTGGTGGTGGAAGCCATACGTCGGGTTAAACTTGCTGAAACTGATGCCAAATAAATTAGGTTAGCAGTGTTCCATTCAAGTAATAGCTTTGAAGGCGTTGTGTTTTACAGGTTTTGGAAAGATTAGTGCATAGTTAAAAGAATGATCATTCGGTATCTTCCAAAGGTACAAACTAATCATTTAAAAACAAGTTGAAAAGCTAGTAGAATTTCATATAAATTAAGGGAACAACCTCCAAATCTAGACTGTTATGGAGTAGGATGAAAAGAGATGTTCAATTGATTCCTCATCCTGGTGACAAAGGGCACATGTAGGATCAGCTTGGGTTGCAAGTAGATATCCGATTCTCCGATTACCCGAAAGTTTCAATTCGAAAAAAAAGAAAGGCCTGAAACCTATTTTAAGTTCCAATTCATAAACGGGCCTACGTCCGGAACTCAATTTAGGTTCCGATTGGTAAACGGGTCTAGTTTTGGGTCTATATATATAGGTTCCAACCCGTGGACCTGGACCCGACATGAGTCTTCGATATTGCGAACTGTATGTCAAAATAATATTTTTGGACATTTTTATGTATAATATTGGAGGTAGTAGACTTCATGCCCTGTTATCAGTTTTTTATTTTTTATTATTTTTTATTTTTTTTTTATTTTTTTGCTGAATTGCAAAATTGAATTAAGAAAAAAGTGGGGGAACAAAAGCAGCAGAAAGCAAACAAGCAGCCGCACAGGGCTGAGAACAAAGAAAAGAAAAGGAGCCATGCACTATCTTACAAATTAATGATAGGGCTGATTACATAAGAGAAAGAAAAGAGTGTAAAGTTCTACTTGAAAAAGGAAAAGAAAAATTCTTCAGAGAAGCAGCTGCATCCATCAAGAAAAAATTAACAGCAGAGTCAAGGGAAGGAGACATACTGTTAAAGACCACCTAGTTCCTGACCTTCCAAAGACTGAAGAAGGCAGTGATGAAGATGGCTCCCAAGCCCTTCTTGGCTTTGAGACAGGAATTGACAGACAGAGAATCCCACATGGAGGAGGCAGTGCAAGAAGGTCCAAATTTAAACTTACCTTTGTCCTGAAACCAATCCTAGAATGAGGCACTGTAGGGGCAGAGGAAGAACAAGGAAACGTAGATTCTTGGTGAGATCCTCATAGGTAACTGGAGGAAGCCAGCTGCACACCAATGGACTGAGCCCAGGCATTTGTTGGAAGTTTGTTGTGGAACAACTTCCAAGCAAAGCAGGCCACGAACGCTTGAGAAGGATGTTCCAGGCAAACTTATACCAGGGAATGGTGGGACGTCTGAAACGGATGGAGTCCCAGGCATCAGCAAATGAGAGGTGGCTGGAAATGGAGCTTGACCAAACCAGCAAGTCAGGCTCAGCAGCTAGGGAGAAAGTTGTGAGAAGAGAGTTGCAAAATGAGGCAGCCTGCTGAGGAAGGTTGATGCTCAGAATCCTCTGGCTGTTGGAGATGAAATCATGAGCAGAGCCAGCCCAGGGAAAGTGGATGTCAGGGAAGATCTGCGCCAGAGAGAGAGGGCCATGCCATTTATCATGCCAGAAACTAACACTTTTCCCATCACCTAAAATCCAGTGGCTGTTGTTAAAAAGAAATTGAGATTTCCTCTTAATTGGTCTCTAGATGCATGAACCAGAGGATAGGGAGCAAGGGTGCCAGGGAGAAAAGCCTCTGAAATATTTTCCTTTAAACCAGGAGGCCCAAAGGGAGGAAGAGGAAAGAGCTGCCCAACCAAGTCTAATGGAATTGGCATGAATCAGATCCTTGAAGCGACGAAGGCCCAGCCCTCCTTCAGATTTAGGTTGGCAAACAGAATTCCAATTGAGGGGGCTTCTCTTTAGGTGTTCAGAACCTCCAGACCAAAGAAAATTCCTCATCCATTTACCGAGCTGGGGATAGGAAGAACTAGCACAGAGAGGCTTTGAAGCACATGTTTGACAAGGATGAGTCTCCCAGCAAAGGAGAGCATGTTCTTTTTCCAGCCGGATAGCTTTTGCCTAAAAGTATCCTTCAAGCTCTCGAAGTAACAGGCTTTGGGGCTCCCACCGAATAGAGGAACACCCAGGTATTTGGCCGGGAAGAAAGCCTGAGGAATACCAAAGGATCTCAACACTCTGACTTTAAAAGACTGTCTGCTATTGCCACATAGGACATGACTTTTCCTGAGATTGAAGTGCTGGCCAGCTGACGATTGGTAAGCTTCCAGCAGATCTTTGATTGCTTTAATACTCCTAGGAAAAGCTTTGAAGAAGAGAAGAATGTCGTCTGCAAACAGCAAGTGGCAGATTGAGGGAGAGGCTGGCACACTGTAAATCGGATGCACTAGCTGCTGAGAGACCAGATTCTCGATGTTGAGACTGAGAATCTCTTCCGCCAGGATGAAGAGGTAGGGGGATAAGGGGTCACCTTGCCTAAGCCCACATTCCACTGCAAAGTAGTTGGCAGGCTCTCTATTTATAAGAACAGAACCTTTAGAAGTGCACAAACATTCCTAGACAAGGGAAGACCAAGCACTACTAAAACCAAAGGAGTCCAAGGCTTTGAATAAGAAGTCCCAACTCAACTTGTCAAAGGCTTTGGAGATATCCAGCTTCAAGCAAATACCTTTGCCTTTGGCTCCCTTTTGAAGGCTTTGAGTAAGCTCATGGGCCAGAGCAATGTGGTCTTGAGGTTTCCTGCCTTTGATGAAGGCTACCTGGTGAGGGGAAATGAGATCTGGGAGAACAGCAGCCAATCTGGTAGCTAAGATCTTGGAGATCACTTTATAGGAGAAATTTATAAGACTAATAGGGCGAAAGTCACCAAAGCAGGACGGGGCCGCACTTTTGGAATGAGAGAAATGAAGAAAGAGTTGGAAGCTTTGAGAAGCTTACTGGACAAGAAGAAATTCTTCACTGCAGCAATCACAGAGTTGCCAATAATGTCCTAGCAGCTGCAGAAGAAGCTGCCAGAGAACCCATCAGGCCCAGGAGAGCTGGATTTTTTAAGGTTGAAGACAGAAATTCTGATTTCTTCGTTGGAAGGGATAGCTTGAAGCATAGAGTTTTGGGCTGTAGAAACTCTCTTATTATGCGCTTGAAAAAGCCTAGGATCCATGAGGACAGGGGAGGGCTTATAGATATCAGAGAAAAATCCCACAGCAGCCGCTTTTAGTTGAGGATGATCTTCAATGATATTGCCATTGAAATCCACTTTGTTAATCCTATTTTTGGAACCTCTGATCTTAGTAGCAAGGTGAAAAAACTTAGTGTTTCTATCTCCTTCTTGAAGCCAATTAGTCTTGGATTTTTGTTTCCAATGGATCTCTTCAGCTTGAAGCAAGTTTTGGAGATTGCATCTAGCAAGGCTGAGGGCCACTTTAGTGGACTCAAGGGGAGCTGAGTCCATACTTTCTTGCAGCAGAAGAATGCTGTTTTCAGCAGCAGAGATGTTGGACTTGAGGTTGCCAAAAACTTCCTTGTTCCAAGACTTTAATTTGATTTTGAAAGACTTCAGCTTTTGATGAAGGATGAACTGAGGGTTTCCCTGGATAGGAATTTTCCACACAGAAGCCACCAGATCTTTGAAGGAAGGGTGGCCAATCCACATTTCCTCAAATTTGAAAGGAATGGATCTGACAGCTAGGGGAGGACGAGTGGACAAAAGGATTGGACTGTGGTCTGAATCTTGCCTCACCAAGTGCTGAAGAAGACCATCAGGGTAGGAGATGGACCAGGCGTGGTTAGTGAGTGAGCGGTCCAGCCTGGCAGCCACATAGGAACTTCCTTACCTGTTGTTGGACCAAGTAAACTTGCTACCAGAGAAACCAATGTCCATCAGGCTAGAAGAAGCCATCATGTTATTGAAATCCAAAGTAGCTGGGGAATTAATAGGATGGATACTGAGTTTCTCAGCAGCAGAGGAGACAGCATTGAAGTCACCTATGACAGCCCAAGGGTGGTGGGTAGAGAAGGGAGGGGAACACAGGTACTGCCAGAAGGTTCTCCTCTGAATGGGAGTGGTTGAGGCATAAATGCCAGTGATGGAAGAGGGGGAATAATTTAAGGAGGGAGAGATAGATAAAGTTAGGCGCTGGGAGGAGTAGTCAATCACAGCAAAAGAATAGCAAGGAGAATCCTTGGTGAAGCACCAGATAGGGGGGAGAACAGAGGGGTTGGTGGAGTTGGAGAAGAAAGAGGAGTAACCTAGCCTTTCCAGGTTCTGGGACAGGGGAGAAGCATTGGAAGTTTTAGGTTCTGATAGGAAAATAATGTCAGGGGAGTGAGTTTTGGCCAAGTAAAGGAGGGTCCTAGAAGTTGGGGAGTTAGCAATTCCCCTACAATTCCAATACAGGGTTTTAGACATGGAGATAAGTGGAAGGGAGGAGGCCAGTTAGGGGTTTGAGGCTGGTGGAGCCCTTGAAAGATCTGAGGTTCTTTTTATCTTTTGGTTTTGCCTTCTTTTTCTTTTTGGTAGGGGGCCCAACTTTGACCAGATCGGCAGAAGTTGGGGACCAGATAAATGGGACAGGGGCTGCTGAAGAGGCAGGGAGGGTGGGGATGGTGGTAGGGGAAGAAGGCTCTATCTGAAGACAGAGGTCTATTGATAGATTTTTGGAGATATCAGCCTTGAAGCAGCTGTTTTGGGGACTTTGGGGACTAGATAGGAGAGGATGAGAGGCTGGGATGGTAGGGGGAGAGGAAGGAGCCACCTGGATAACAGGATCCAGAACGGAAAAAGGGTTATGGAGTTCCAAAGAAGAGGCAGTAGGGGATTTAGGGTCTTCAGTGGGGTCTGATACAGTGGGAGTTTCTTCTTGAAGGGTGGACTTACCAGGGTCGACCTCTGCTGCAGGTTGTTCTATATCTGAAACAGGGGGAGTTTGGAGGAGGCCTGGTGAGGAGGATCTAGGAGGGGGAGGTTTAGATCTTTGCTTCCTTATGGTTTGAGCAGACTGGCACATTCCTTCACCATGCGCAGACCCAAGACACAAAGAGCAGGGGATATTCTCATAGAGGACATCGACAAAAACTTTGGAGTCGCCTGTAAGGTCCACAACGATGGAGGAGGATTTAGGCTCTTGGAGATCCAGGTTAATGCAGATTCTGGTATAGGAGAGGATTCTTTGGGAGGCTGTTATCTCATCCATCAGGATGGGAGTGCCAATAGAGTGTGCTATAGAGAACATGATATTTTGGCTCCAGCAATGGAAGGGAAGCCCCTTTAACTTGATCCAGGTGGGTGACAGGGAGGGCCAGGAGAAGGATTCCATGCCAAGAGACCAAGGGAGGAGATGGAGCTTTCTATGGCCAAGGGAGATTGGGGAAGAGGAAAGGAGAGAATCCCGTACCGGGGGGCTGTGGAACCTGAAGAGAAAGAAGCCCTGTTCCGTGAGAGAGATCAGGTTCCTTATTGGCAGGTTCCAAGCTAGGTTGGTTTGATGTTCAACCCACTCAAGAGAGGGGCGTCTCCCCTCGAATTTGCCTATCGCCGCAAAAGAAAAGGACTCCTAGCTAGAGGAGATCATTTCTTTAGGGATGGAAATAGAGGGCACGCCATCGGTCCAGGAGGTTGGAGGGAAATTTTTGGGGAGAGGTAGGGGGTTTTGGGAGAGGAGGGAGGCATATGACCTAGGATTGGGGGAAACAAGGGATGCCGAGGTTAAGGGGTGGGATTGATTCAGAAGGAGGGAGAGTTTGTCGATTTGGTCAGGGGAGAGGAAAGGGTTTGGGTGAGGAACAGAGGGGAGAGGGGCATCTTGTAGAATGGCGTAAACATCAGCTGCTGGAATGGAAGCCCTAGCCGGAGGAGAAGTAGCCGAAGTCTGGGCAGGACAAAAAGCCCCAGGATGAGGAAGAAGGGCTGAAAGCTTGGGAAACTCGGTGCTTCCAGGAGGAGGAGGAAGATTTGGCTATCGGAGAGGAGGTTGTTGGATGGGGGGGGGGGGGGGGGGGGGGGATCAGGGGGAAGGAAGGAGCTCATCGAGGTTCTCTTTTCACTATTTTTATTGCCTTCATCTTCTACTTAGTGCTGCCCTGTTATCAGTTGAATGATATACTTATTTTAAGAAAAAAAATGAAGAGAAGTTAGAACCAGTTTTAGAACTAATCCAGTCTTCTAGGCCGGATCTAGGTTTTTCTATTAAAATCGGGTATGGAACCAAGAAAACATGTTTCGAGTCAAAACTGGATTCGGAACCAGAACCGTTATTTAAAAGTGGGTCTTAATTTGGGTTAAGTATGATTCGAACCCGGAACCGTTCCATGCAACCCTAGGATCAACTGAGGGCCATTGCTAATTTCCACAGTATTCTTCCATGGAAGATGGAGGGACCCATTGTTTGGTCCTCAATATACTTATGAGTTTCTTTTGTTATTAATTAGCATGAATACCAACTTTTTGATTATATGCTACTGAAGTTGTCCTCGTAAAATTTTATGCGTATTCATGCATTTTTTTTTCTAACCAAGTTGATTGGGTAGAAGTTAGTTTTGATTGATGGGTTTTTCTTATTCTTTTTCTTTTTAATTATCATGAACACCACTTGTTTGATAAAATGCTGTTGAAGTTGTGCTTCTTCTCTCCCCCTGTTCCATCTCATCTCTCTCCTTTTTTATGATTTGGAAAAGTTTATTCATATTTATGAATTCCTTCTTTCAATCTATTTTCATATGGGTTTTGATATTTATTGGCAGCATGTATGCTGGGAAAAATAAAAATAGAGAATATCTTAGACACAATTTTCTATTTTCTTCAAGAACCTCAAAACGTGCTAATAAATATCTAATACCTAAGAGCCCGATTATTAAGAACCTGGAAGCACTGCAATCTCATCCCCTTTAGTCACTTCTGATGTATACAAATTCGTTGTTTATAATGGCCTATAACATCTTTATGATCAAAACCCTTCTACGACAAAATGATTTACTTTCTTCATCATATTCACCTATTCACATGGTTCCAAGAGTGTTTTTTGAAGCACAACTAATCTATAAGGGATCAGAATTTTCAAACAGTGATGATATTTGTGAATTACCAATGTAAAAAGAAAATGCTTGTCTGACTCACAATCAATATGATGAAACACAATTTGAGAGAATGCTGTAAGCATCATCTAACATTTCTGCAATGCAACATTTTAACTAAAATACACACTACATCAAATTTGTATGTCTTCATCAACATTTTAACACTTGTACATGAGCTCGAGTTCAATCTTAATAGACCAGCTAACATAAATCACCTTGCACATGGGTTTAATTAGTCAACCAACAACATACATCATAAATTTTTAAGCAATATTCTCAAGATATCTCTTTGTTGGTAAATCTTCAGTCTTGGCATTTGATACATGCATTCTACATTAATGCAACTGATTTCATCGTTTGAAATATAGCAAAATAAAAAGAACATATGAAAACAGATGGGTCTCCAACAAGATGCTTTAAAATTAAATTGTCATGCTTGGTACAGTTATAATCTTATCATATTAGTCAATACTTCAATGTTGGTTTTTCCTGTTCAGAAAAAGGCCCCTATGTTTAACCTTTACCATATTATAAAAGCTACAGTTTTACTTACATGGCTCCAACTACTTCCCTCGATTTTTTTTCTTATTTACCATCCATATAATTATTATTTCCCAATCTAGCATCCGATCCTAAATATTTCCCAATCTACCACTCCAAACCTACCTTGCAAATCCAACCCTGAGCACTGGTCAGCCTGTTTTAAAAAAAGAAAAAAAAAATCTGCTGTACGTGCATAGGGCCATGACTAACTGCTGATTAGACAGTGGCGATGATGGCCCCTTCAACCGAGTCTATTTCAGAGTCGACACGTGTAATATTCTGTGATGGGGACGGAAACACTGGTCAGCCTGTTTTCAAAAAAAAAAAAAAAAAACTGTTGTACAACAACGCTGAAGTTGTTCCCTGCCACAACACGTGATGGGGTGAAGACTTTTGTCCTAGGCGAATTTTCAAGGGTGGGCCACCGGATGGTACCATGCATTAAAAACAAGAAGAATAAAATCCATGTGAGTCCAAATTGATCACTGGATGGCCACTAAGTTGATCAATGGCAGTCCACACTTCTCACTTCTCACCCACCAACCTATCCACTCTCTCTCTCTCTCTAACAGAAACACATAACATGCATTCAAATAGATTTGCTGATACTCATCATTTGATCATTTGGGATAAGCATTTCAAAATCGATTTTTCAAGGGTGGGCCACTGGATGGTACCATGCATTAAAAATAAGAAGAATAAAAACCATCTATTATTGGAGTCCAAATTAGACGATCAATGACAGTCCATGCGGCTACTGCAAAAATAGGAGAGGGAGGAAAGTTGCGTGGGCTGCAAGGAGAGGCCTGGAAGGGAGTGGGACAGTTGTTTCGTGTCAGTAGAAGGGAGCTCGGCAGGTTTGCACATGAACCCAAAAGCATTGAAATTCTATCCGCTTTAAATAATTTATCAACAACGTTTTATCTCCCATAGCTCATTTATCAATTTCAAACTCAAAGTCACTGCCTTTCCTCCTATCTCCCATGGATCTCAGGGCAAGCACAGTGAACTTAAATGTAATTCCGAATTTGATATCACAAGAGGATATATGTGCTCTCAGCGCTGATACTTTCAGCCACAATGATCTTCGATCTGATGATTCTGAAGAAGAAGACGAGATCTTGGAGAATGATGATGGTGATGAGCATCAATATGAGATTGGCCAGCAATCTCAGTTTCATGGTTATATGGGTGCAGGGCCTACAACTTTCTCACAGTTTCAGAGCAGTATGGACGTAGGGCCCTCTGCATACTCTCAATTTCATGACAGTATAGGTGCTGGGACATCTGCTCACCATATGGAGCCTCCAGCTCTAGAATTTATAGATGTTAGCTGGGCCAACCAAGCTGTGGATAGTCAGTGGGTGCAACAACAAGTTCAACTCCAAAATACAAATGAAAATTTGTATGTCGGAGCACAATTTGCAACGAAGGCAGAACTTATTTATGCAGTGAAGATGTACCACATTGAAGCACATGCGCAATACAAAGTAACACACTCTGATCCTGGTCGTCTTATCTTGAAGTGCAGAAAAGGAGGTGGCTGTAACTGGAAACTGACTGCATCGATCCCCGATGGGCATGATTACTTTAGGATTGCGAGACTACAACCTGTTCATACTTGTTCAAATCCTATTATAAACCGGGACCACGCTCAACTTGATTCTGGTTTCGTTGCAGATTATATCAAAGAGACAGTAAAAACGGATTTGTCTATTACCATCGGTGCTATTATTGCTGTCATAAAGGCACGGTTCAACTTCACAATTTCTTACAAGAAAGCGTGGCTTGCAAAACAAATGGCTATTGCTCAGTTGTTTGGTGATTGGGATGAGTCGTATAGGGTTCTACCAGAGTTCATGAATGCACTCCAAAGATCAAATCCGGGGACGGTTGTTGTCTGGAATTGTGAACAAACAAACCGCCCAAATGTTCAAATGTTCAAACGAGTATTTTGGGCATTTGGTCCTGCAATTGAAGGTTTTAGGCATTGCCAACCGGTGATATGTGTAGATGGTACTCACTTATATGGGAAATATCAGGGGAAATTGTTGATTGCTGTAAGTTTTGATGGGAATGGACAACTATTTCCATTGGCATTTGCTGTAACAGAGGGGGAGTCAAACTCTTCATGGAGCTGGTTTATGGCATGCTTACGAGATAAGGTCACAGATCGACCAGGTTTATGTGTCATTTCTGATAGACATATCGGCATCATCAATGCCATGAAAGATCCCCATCTTGGTTGGCGAGAGCCACTGGCTTATCACCGTTTCTGTATCAGACATCTAGCCAGTAATTTCAACACTGTGTTCAAGAACAAGGAGTTGAAGAATGTAGTCCACAGGATGTCCTTACTAACCCAACAAGTTCAGTTTGAAAAATTATGGGCCGAGATTGACACCATCGATGATGGAGCTGTTACCCGATGGCTACGAAAGATTCCTCTGGCATCTTGGACATTATTGTATGATGAAGGCAAAAGGTGGGGACACATGACTACAAATATGGTTGAAACTTTTAATGGTGTCTTGAAAGCTGCTCGTGCTTTACCAATCACAGCGTTGGTGCAACTAACCTTCTAAAGGTGTAATGCATATTATACCCTCCATCGACAAGATGGTCAGGCTCGGGCTTTTTCTGGAGCTGAATTCACACCAGAGATAGATTTGAAATTGCAGGGTTTGAGACAACAATCAAATGCATATGAGGTGGAAATGTTTCATCATCAACCAGGGGTATTTGAAGTGAAACGTGCATCATCAAGATTAAGCCATCCGTCCAGGCCTCGACTATCAAATGTTGTTGACTTGGGCAATGCCACATGTACATGTAACGAGTGGTTAATCTATCATTACCCTTGTTCGCATGTTATTGTTGTATGTTCTGCCCAAAGAATTAATCGGTCTCAGTTTGTGGACGGGTTTTATTCCATGCAGAGTTATCTCAATACTTGGGCTCCGATGTTTTTTCCAGTATCAGACCGGTCAACCTGGCCCACTTACTATGGCCCAGTTATTGTTCCAGATCCTAGTTTGCGGAGGAGCAAGAAAGGTCGGCCTCAGTCCACTCGCCTTCACAATGAGATGGATGCTAGGGATGGTGCTCGCAGACCCCATCGTTGTGGTCTTTGTCACACTGTAGGACACACTAAGAGGTCTTGTCCTAATAGGAATTAGTGAGTGTTTAATTATTGAATGTTTAATTAATGAATGTTTAATTACTATATTATTTATGTTTACTTGTTTAATTACTAAATGTTTAAATAGTTCATGGATGTGAGTTTTGTAACTCTACAAGTCAAAATGAATCGTTGATTTAAAAGTTGTGGTGCCACTATTAACTTTTTGAAGAACTAATTTTATTAACTTTTAATAGTTGATTTAAAAGTTGTGGTGACCGACGTGAGTTTTGTATTAGTAGTGGGCCCAACCGAAAGTGACATTTTTGCCAAATCTTTCCAAAGAAAAAAAGAACACCTCATAATCAATGGATCTGATTTCATCTCCAGCCCAAATGATGAGTATCAGCAAATCTATTTGAATGCATGTCATGTGTTTCTGTTAGAGAGAGAGAGAGAGAGAGAGTGGATAAGTTGGTGGGTAAGAAGTGAGAAGTGTGGACTGTCATTGATCAACTTCAATGGCCATCCGGTGATCAATTTGGACTCACATGGTTTTTATTCTTCTTGTTTTTAATGCATGGTACCATCCAGTGGCAGGGAACAACTTCAGTGTTGTTGTACAACATATTTTATTTTTTATTTTTTGAAAACCAGTGCTCAGGGTTGGATTTGCCAGGTAAGCTTGGAGTGGTAGGTTGGGAAATATTTAGGATCGAATGCTACATTGGGAAATAATAATTATATGGATGGTAGATAAGAAAAAAGATCACTTCCCTCCTGCTTGCTGTCCTCCTCTGTTGCTTGAGATGCTTCCACCTCTGTGGGGCCCACTCAATCCAAGTTTGCCTTGCCATGTTTGAATGTTTGCCTTGGTGTCCTGCTGGATTCGTGGTCTACATGCAAAACCCTACACCTCTGCTCTGCTAGTGTATGCAAGTTCTGAACTTTTCTTCTCTACACTGCTTTAATAAAAGGAAAAACTGGATGCAAGCTTTTGAGTCTTCGTTTCTCCCTCACAAACAGATGACTAATCCCTCCCTCTCTTCGTCTCTCCCTTTCACCACTTCAATGTCACTTTCTCCATTTCTCCTCTTCAATCTCTAAAACATGAAACAACTAAGACTCTATCATGATTCTTCAAGATGAATCCCTTGTATTCAAGGTATTTGCTTTATGTTCTTTGTTTTTTCCCTTTATGTGATTTGAATTATTTTTTGTATTGGATTTTGATTTTGGGGTCTTTTCGTGCTTGGATTTTGAAAGTTGGGGTTGTTCTTGTTTGGTAGTTGGCTTCATATTCTTTGTGTGTAAAATTGAAAATTAGCTTTCCTACTGAAAAAAGTAGTAGGAAACATGCATTTATCATCTGTTTTGTGATTTTTTCATCTTTTTTTAATACCCTTTTGCTCTTTTGAGTTGGATGGTTATTATTTGGGATGTTGGCATTATTGATTTACCTTTGTCAAGTATCCGATCTCTCCTCCTTTTTCCATCTTTCTTCCTCGCTTCGACAATAGTTGCACAAACCTATCATCAGTGCTGGTCTTCCATTTTTTATGTTGAATCTTAGATGGTTGCTTGGCAGTTTTAAATTCAGTTTATTGGAAAAGGCTAGAATTCGAGTGTGGTTTTATCTTAATGTGTTCAGAAAGAATGCTTATGTGCTTGATAGATACTTGAATGGCTCAGAATAGGAGTTTCAGTTGGCATATCAGTCAAGCCAGATAGCAGCTTGCAAATGTTATTGATTATTGCATAATATCAAACTTGGCATTTATTTAAAACAAACAAAAGAATTCTGTAAAAAAATATCCACAATAATATTCATGCGCGGTTGAGTAGGATACTATCATTGTATTAGTCATATTGGCTAACTTTAATTGTTGTATTTGAATTTGGAGAAGCAATTACTTAGAATGTTGATTTGTCCATGTTCTTGCACTGAAATTAAGGACCTGGTTTTATGTATCAAATGGTTTGTGACCAACCTGAAATTGGTTAGGATGGATGGGTGCACGTGGTTCTGGTGCATACATCTATCGACGTACAACCATGTCATGATATGCCTTTTATTCATTTTTAATGCCCTTGATCCATGTTCTGTAAGAACCCGTTTCATGGTTGCTTTCCCCATAGACAATAATGTCTTGCTCGCATCATCTTTTTCACTCACCATATATTTTCTTCACGAGTTCAGGAGCATATATTTGTTTCTTTTAATGCTCGTTTTTAAAGTATATAAACTTTCAAGTGTTCCCTTCTTGTAGAGGCCCCTTTTTTCCCTTTCCTACCTTTTCCAATTGAGTTTCAAGTACATGGGGATGTGGTGGCTATTTATTGGAGGACCTTAGAAGGTCATGCGGGTTGAATTTGATACTATCATTGTATTGGTCATATTGGATGAGACTCATTGACAAAAGAGAAAGGTGAGGACAGAAAACTAAACAAATGTTGGTCACAAAAGAAGTTGGATACTGCAAAGTAACCCAAAATGATAAGAGGGCATCACAAATGTACACAATCATACCAAGAAATTGTTTAGGCAAGAACTTCAATGCATGGGCACTACAGTAGCCAATACTGCCAGTGCAGTAGATGTAAATGCTAGAGATGGAGGCATGCGACCCTCGTCTTTCCTCAAAAAAAGGCCTTCATAGATGGGTAAATTGATCAAAACCCATAACCCACATTGAGCAAACTGCAACACAAATGATTCAACTCCAACTCCATCATCCATGACCACCCTCTTGATTGCACCACCCAAGCAAAGTAAATTAAGCATTGCAAGTGTGGCTAAAATGGTGAACATGGGTGAAGTGGTCCCAAACTCCATGATCTCTTGATCATACCTCTTCGAGAGCTCGTCATCGGCTATTTTCACGGTGATCGTGAATGCTGACTTGGTGATCCCTAGTAGGTTGAGGGCGCAATCAATGGTACCGAAGAGGTAGGCCGACGTCTTTCTGCACAGCCAGATTCTTTGGTCATTCCACCAAGCCTTAAGTGTCTCTCCATGCCAAAGGTGTTCTGCTAGGCTGCAAGTGTATTTGGCTATGATAACATAGCAGAAGGGTATGAACCATGGACTTGTTATCTGCAATATATGAAGTGATGGTTGCAGTATTAACAGCAAGGCCCAGTTATTTTAGATAGAATACATAGAACTGAATGCACAGGAATTCATAGTCAAAATGAATTACATTTAGATGGGACCTAACTATCCTAGGATTTGAATTACAGGGCCTGGGCCTAGATTATGAATCTCACATGAAATTTGGTAGCTTGTAGACCTTTTAACAAGGGCATCAGGCATGCAACTCATTAAACAATCAATGTATGCCCGCATCCCTCCTGCCGGAGTGATTTGATGACACTTAGATATCCAACCTTTGCCATTAAAGTGAAATCAATATATATTGCCTACCTATGTCATGCAAATCATGGGAGAGAGGACTTATTGGGCCTAACCAGGGCACAAGAGTCAACGGAGAGAGGAAGGGAAAGATCACAATAAGACCTATGTTTGTGCAAAATATCATCTCTATCAAATCATCTGAACTCCCAGATCCGTGACCCTTAATTTTGATAGGTTATAAATTGCATCACTGTTTTGGGTTTTAATTCAATTGGTCAGTAACGATGGCATGAGTTTTGAGTTTTGGCTATGTGGAAACTCGATTGGGCTGGGGTTCTACCTAAAAAAAACCAAAGAAAAAAGCAGGGGGGATCCATATAGGTGTGCTCAAAACATTAGCTCTTGTAGATAACTCCTACATCTATGTTCCTAAGTTTAATGCTTTTCAAAGGTAACATTGCTTTTAGTTTTAATCTAAGTAACAATTCGAAGAGCGTTGGAGGGTTATGTGATCAGAGGTGGTATACTAAAATTCGAAAAAAAACAATTGGCATTTCAAATTCAACGTCAGTACAGTTGGATTGGTGTCAATTTGGAATTTGAACTACTTCATGAAGCATCAATAAGTGTAGGGTGTGGGCTTGAACATAGTTTGGCCCACAAAAACTAGCTTCCGGAATTTATGCGGGAATAGTTCTAAGGAGATTTGATATATTAATCCCCTTTAAATCTTGCATTCCCAGTTTGATGACTGAAATTGAACTAATGTCACCAAAGGTCTACATTTTATTTTTCTGCCCTAGATCCCATGATATCATGGAATCCAAATGTAAAAAAGTTAAAAATCACTTACATTAAAAAAATCTTAAAATCGCTTACATTAAAAAAATCTAGACCGTCTTCTTATCTAAACTAGATCCCATGATATCATGGGTTTCTAAACTTTTTACATTGAAATCCTATGATGGGATCCATGGAAGGAAAGTACAAAAATAATTGTGGACTAGAGTCATACGACTCTGGTAAAATTAGTTGATTTTCAGTCATGAAATTGGAGAACAGGATTTAAAGGGAATTAATATATCAAATTCCCTAATTCAAATAATAAAAATCTCTTATAGAAAATATACGAAGAAATTTGGTAAAGACCATGCGGTAATTGAGACAACCTAACTCAACTCATATTAAAGTTGGGTGTGAATCTACAATTTGGGTCTGGCATGTGCCGGCCATATTCAGGTCTCATCTGGGGTCGGTTGAAAATCTTGGATTTCTTTAGCTAGTCATTCATACCAAAACCTCAAGGCATTAGTAGAGGCAGTGGAAATACTTTTCAATATTCCCTCGGGTGGAGCCTACTCTTCTATACTCCTCCTTAGGTTGAACCTGGCCGACACACTTTTAGCGATACACACTTTTTTTTCCGCTGAGTCGTTCCTGCTGGGATTCGAACTCACTACCGGTTGGCTCTGATACCATCTTAAGCCATTCATATTAAAACCACAAGGCGTTAATAGAGGCAACGAAAATACTTTTCAATATTCCCCTCGGGTAGAGCCCACTCCTCAGTAGAAAATTGAGTTTAGGCACAAGCAATTCACGTGGTGTTAAATATAGTGATCAATGAATATGAGAGAGAGAGAGAGAGAGTCATACCTCAGGAAACAAGGGAATGGCATGAAGAAGGCAGAGGGGAGAAATAACAACATAATATAGGGTGGGGATGGCATTGAGAGCCCAAAGGTTGTAGATACAATAAGCCATTTGAAGGGGCAACTTAATCTTCCCATGCCCTTGTATCAAGGAACAATGGCGTGAGAAAAAGATGTGAAGGTGGCCTTCTACCCATCTCTTGTGTTGTACAAGTGATTGTAGCAGTGTTGTAGGAGCCAAACCCAAAAAGGCATCTCTTGTTGGCTCAAAATAAATGGACTTCCATCCTCTAGAGTGAATTGCTAAGCCAGTTGTCACATCTTCTGCTAAACATCCATACTTCAAACCCATCTGCAAACCCAAGTATAAGACAGAGGTAAGGAGAGAGAGAGAGAGAGAGAGAGAGAGAGAGAGAGAGAGAGAGAGAGAGAGAGAGAGAGACCTCTTTTCCCCATTGAGTACCCAACTCATAGCTACAACTTGTCAAGACCTTTGCTCTCTCTTCCATTTCATCCAGTGTTTCACTTCCATCTCTCTGGGCCCTTTTATTCCAGTCTGTCTTGTAGCCTTTAATGTACTTTTTACCAGATAGACTCTCCCTCCTGAAAAAGCATCCGGTGCCAATGTACAGAGGCCCTCCATAACCATCCATTCCAGAGAGTTCCACCTTCATCAAAGAACAAGAGTCAAAATATAGTGACCTACCAAAGTGGGCCTGGTCTAGGCCGAGAGTATTTTTACCACGCTTTCGGCCATCTATCGAGTTGTGAATCCGGCGAGTTGGGTAGGTTTAGCCATAATACCAAGTAATCAGTAAAAAACTCACCCTTGGGCAAACTACGGTTGACTCGGTCAAAGTTCAGCCTTGCATCTTACAATTCCTCATGAAAAGATGAAACTATCATTTTTACGTTTAGAAAATATAGAAGCAGCTCACCTTAGTGATTACTCTGAAGGAGTTGGCATAAAAATCATTCTTGGTGATGTTCATGAATCTCTGTGGATATTGCACAAAACCAATCTCTGCACCCTTGTCTTCATCCATGAAAAAGCACAGTGTATCTCTCACTGTTTGGGCATTATTGGAGTACATATCACAGTCCACATTGAGAATGATGGGTCCATTGCTTATTTCTGATGACACCCTTATCTGCACACAAGGTCATGCTAAACATATATATTGTTTGGAGTTTATATTTTACGATCCTTTGTTAAGTTTCATTAAAAAAAGAAGTTTCAGGATATCAGTTTAGGGAACGTGTGTGATTTTCTTAAGAGCAATTACCGGGCTGCCACTATCAATATTTAGGCTAAGATGTCCCCTTATCCATATCAGTTCCTATATAATTTAGGCTAAGATGACATGGTTTTAAGCTTTCAGCCCATGTTTACTTTTGAAGGATGAAATTACCAATGCATTCAGAGCTCCAGCCTTGAAGTTGTGGTGGTGGTGGGGCCTCTTCTCACGGGACAAGTACACAAGAGTTGGCATCACAAATCCAGCATTATCCACAGCATTTGGGTCTCTCCCATCAATCAAAATCTGAATTTCGATTCACAAATGGAAACTAATGAGGAAGAAAAAAAGTGTAAAAAAGTTGAACGAGATGTGTATGAACTCAGATTGTGAAAGAAAAGCTTTTAAGCCAAACAAATGATTGACATTGATTTACTATTACTCTCCACAATTTTGGAATTCTTCTAATTTCTCCGCCAAGTAATAATCCCTCTTTCCTCATGTAAACCTCCAAATGCATGCTTGAAAAATATGTTTAACCCATGCACATGCATGTGCACAATTAGGGGCTCCAATTTAATTGATTGAATCATGGCCCAGAAAACACTTTTTTTCTTTTTTTGCTATTGTTGTGGATCAAAAATCCAATTTATTCAGCTATCCTAACCATTTGATCTTGCATGTTGCACGTTGAAGAATCATTTGATTGATTTTTCCAAAAAAATGGACGGGTGAGATCATAGCTAAGGATCATTTGATGATTTACGGTTAAAACTAACCCCATTCCTCATCTATGGGGGCCCCACAACTTCCTCTCTATAAATGTTAATAAAAAGCAATTAATACTTACCTGGAGGATAGCTTGATGGTTGCGCGAATTCTGCACCGAATTCCACTCAGAAAATCCTTTGTGCTCTGCTCCAATTTCTTCATTGACCCGTCCCAATTTAACTACACCTTGGATCCGATCCTCCATCTCTTGATACAATTTCTACAATCACATCTAGAAAGAGTCAATCAACATGAAGTAATTGTGAGGAAAATTTGGATTTATTTTAGATGCAGAGATATAGAAATTTGTAGAACTCGATCAAGTGAAATTGGTTGTTGAGTAATTTTCAAGTGGGACTGTTCACTGGCCAGTCAGGTCAGGCCTGTGACACTTCAAGATTAGCTCGGTTTGTTGTTTGGTGCCACACTATTGTTGCGAGGAAATGTGATTCAAAACAACTATTTTTTAACAATACTGTGGATAACTATTCCCTGAGAGGAGGTAAGAATTACTATTTTTCTTTCTTCCACAAAAATCTAAAAAATATGTTTTTATGTTGAGTTTGCATCCCCTATTTCGTAGAAACAGAGAGATATTGTTTCATCCAATCTAGAATCGTCAAACTTTCTCTATAAAAAAAAAAAAAAAAAATCCGTATCAGTGAATCTGTACCTACTCCAATATTTAAATGATAGACCCAAACCCAAACGTTGACCCACATAGAAGGCATACGGGCAATCGCTAAGGCATGTCCCATATTCAAACTTTTTATGTAAGAAACTTCTAATTTCATTTGGGTCGTTGCAAAATACGATCCAAATTAAAAGTGGACCCATACCTGATACCTTGGACTAGGTTTGGAAAACTCATGACTCGGACTCGACTCTTCCAATGCTAAAAAAATTGACTCGGATAGAGTCGACGCAGAAACTTGGGAGAGTCATGCTTATTTTAATTTTTTTCTAAAATATTTGAAAATAAATGTCACTTATGAAATATAAATTTACATTTACTTACATGCATTCATGATACTCAATTCAAATTAATAAATTTACATATGAAGGAAAAGTACTACAACAAGAAAAATAAAAGAAGAAATATTGCAAATTGCATAATTTGTTAGTTTAAATATCGAATGTAAAAGATCAAATGTAAGCTTCAAACTATATTTCAGTCATCATTTTCAAATTGTTTGCTCCCAGCCTTATGCATAATTACTTAAAAATAAGCAATAATTATTTTAAATTAGATCTACCAATGAAATGGCTAAGAATACAACAACTTATATAAGGAGATGACTTGACCGAGTCAAATATAGGGGAGACTCGTTCCTTCATCAAAATAAGATGACTTGGGAGAGTCAAGAGTCAATTCGGAGAGTTTTCCAACCATGCCTAGGACCCATAAAAAATTTATCTTCTATTTGAGTGTTTGGGCCATCTATAAAGCTGCTGATTTGGACCATGGTTTCAGCGCTGGCTAAATTAAAAGTCATCCCAGTGCCAATGTATGGGATGAAAATAACTTTTAAGCGGTTTAGATTTTAAAGTAAAATCCCACGAAAGGACCTACAGGCATGGAGGTTTAGGATTCTAAATAGATGGATTCCTGTGTGTATCATCATTGACACATTTTCTACAGATCAATAAGCTACCTTGATGGTGGACCATTCAGCTTTATAGTGGAAATCCAGTGGCTCAGATGCTTGGGCGAAATAGGCAGATGGAGACCGTGGGTCCACCTTGAAATTCTTGCAGAATGGAATCCAATCCTTTGCAAAGTGAGCTGCCTCCAAGAGTGCATAGAATGTGAGATCGGACCCTCCATCATCTGATAAGTAGATGGCCAACTTATTTGGTGGATAATCATATGCGATCAGGGACAGAACAGTGTTGACCACTAGCATAGGCGGTTCAATGGTGGGGTCTGCTGTGCACACGAAAATGTCCACTCCTGGCAAGTCATCTTTGTACCTTGTTTGCAAAGAAGAAAAAAGAAAAGGTGAAAAATGTCAAGACATTTTAGAGTACTTCTGTTTGTTTCATATTCTACAATGATGCCTTACCATAATTATATGTATGTTTCACTGCATTTATCTTTCATCTTTTTCTGAATATCTCTTACAGAGATTTGATTTTTCTTTTCCTTATTCTCATGTAGAGCTGACAGTTTACACGATGCACTCATGCACGATTTTTTATTTTTTATTTTTTTTTGTGAGAAGGCCATGTTTGTTTGGAAAAACCACTGTCACATGAGTATGTTGAATGGTTCAGGTTACATACAAAAAATTTTAATATAAATTTTGTTTGGAAACACCATTTTCACATGAAATTAAGTATTTTGATGTTTAACTGGCAATAAAAATTTTGGACGGTGGGATTAAAATCTAGGGGCTCAAAAAATTCTCAAAAATAAAAATTACTAAAGGAATTTGATATCACAACCTATCTCCAACATTAACCAAGGTGGTATATAATAGTTTTATGTTGTAAAAAGGGGAGACCAAGAGAAAGAAGATTAGAGGGAGAAGAGAGAGAGTTTTCTATTATCTCATTATATGTGTACAAATATAAAGGTAGATGGCCTCTTTATAGGCAAAGTAACCCTACAAGAGAGGAACCCTAATTCTAACTTTAATTCATCTCAAGTGGGCATCCACCCAAGATACATATCTTATAACACCCCCCTTGGATGATCACCATTCAAAACAGTTGCCTAATTAAAAACCTTACTAAGCAAAAACCCAATGGGAAAAAAAACCAAAGCGAAGGAAAAAAGAGTGCAACATTCTTTAAGATCATTGAACTGGTGTTGGACGTGGATAATGCTGTCTCGTTAAAACCTTAATTAGGAAAACCCAGTGGGATAAAACCTAGAAAAAGAGTATAGTGCATAGATGTCCTAGGTAGCATACTTTAGGATGCCCCCTCATAAATCACTTCCCTTGATTATAGTAACCATTCACATGATTTGATTATGAATTCTACGCATACCAATCTCATTTACAAACTTCCGGAATACTGATTTTGGCAAAGATTTGGTAAACAGGTCAGCCAGGTTGTTACTCGAACAAACTTGCTTGACTTCAACTGCATTGTTCTTCTGAAGTTCATGAATAAAGAAGAACTTTGGTGCTATATGCTTAGTCTTGTCTCCTTTAATGATACCTTTTCAGATTTGTCTTATGCACGTTTCATTATCTTCATAGATAATTTTTGGGATACCTGCAATAGATGGTAATTAACAAGAACTATGAACATGCTGAATCAAAGATCTTAGCTATACACATTCCCTACTGGCTTCATAAAGAGTCAAAATCTTATCATGGTTGGATGAAGTAGTGACCGAAGTCTGTTTAGTGGAATGCCAAGAAATGGCGGCATTACCATTAAGAAACACGTAACTTGTCTGTGATCGACCCTTATGAGGGTCAGAAAGATAACCCGAATTTGCATATCCTACAAAACTGGAATCTCTACGATCGTAAGAATAAAATATTCGTAAATCATTTGTTCCACGTAAATATCGTAGGATGTGTTTAATACCAATCCAGTGCCTTTGAGTTGGTGCGGAGCTATACTTGGCAAGTAGATTCACAAAAAATGCAATATCTGGTCTAGTGCATTGTGTCAAGTGCATCAATGCTCCAATAGCACTTTAGTAAGGTACTTTGGGACCCAATACGTTTTTATTTTCCTCGATGGGACAGTATTGATCTTTCTTTATCATGGGGTACTTAATGGATGTGCCTTGTCCATACCAAATCATTTTAAAACCTTCTCGGTATAATTAGATTGATGGAACAACATCCCATTAGAATTTCTCTCGATTTGCAATCCGAGACAAAATCTCGTTTTTTCAAGGTCTTTCATTTCAAATTCTTTCTTTACATAATCAGCAGTTTCTTCGAGCTCTTCTGGAGTCCCTATCAAATTTATATCATCCACATAAACTGCTAATATTGCAAATCCCTTCAAGAATTTCTTTATAAATAGACACGGGCGAATGGAATCGTTTTCATACCCCCTTTTAGACAAGTATTCACTAAGATGATTGTACCACATTTTTTCGGATTGCTTTAGGCCGTACCATGATCGCCTTAATTGGATTGAGTACGTACTCCTTGGCTTTGCTTTAGGCAAAGGAAGTCCTTCCGGGATTTTCATGTAAATTTCTGTGTCTAAGTCCTCATACAAATAAGCAGTTACAATATCCATGAATCTTATTTCTAGATTTTGAGAAATTGCTAAACTTATAAAATATCTGAATGTTGTCATATCCATAATAGGGGAGTATGTTTCCTTATAATCAATCACAGGCTTCTGCAGGAAACCTTGTGTCACTAATCGTGCCTTATATATGGTTATTTCATTCAGCTCATTCATTTTTCTTACAAACACCCACTTGTAACCTACATGGTTAACATCTTATGGGATTTGTACTATACGTCTGAACACACCACGTTTGTTGAGAAACTCTAACTCTACTTTGATGGCACTTTCCCATGATGGCCAATCTTTTCTATGTCGACATTCATTTATAGAACATGGTTCTGTGTCCCAATGATCATTACCATTTTCCTTTGATATTTGTGTTGCTACCGCATATACAAATGCGTCGTCGATGATAGTCTCATTTCTATTCCATCTCTCTCTTAAATAATTGTAAAGTATAGAGATCTCTTCATTTTCTGGTACCGGTGCCTCTTCAGGGGCTTCCAAAGTCTCACCAGGGACTTCCATTATTCTAAAGAGAACAAACTTTACCATAATCTCTTCAGAAGCATTATGTGCCTCTTCGGGAGGAATCTCTTCAGGAGCGCTCCATGCCTCTTTGAGAGGATATGATGATGATTGCTCATTTCTCCTTTTTCGCAGAACTAATTCCTTTGAACTTATAAGTATGCTACGCTTCTGGTGTATCGTAAATTCTTTTGTTGGTTATCTTCATCCTCAAAGAAGTCACGAGTCTCCAAGTTTGTAATGTCAATTGGAGGCCTTTCTGATGTCATTATATCCCAATTCTAGCCTTCTAGATCATTTGTCTCTGCTGAATGAACATACGCCTTGTATGTTTTCTCCAACATCTGCTCTTCCGAAACCTTTTCACTACATAATCTTAATCTGGAAACAATATTGAAGAGGGCAGAGTTGTATTCAGACACTATTTTATACTCTTGTAACCTCATGTTTAACCATTCATTCTATGCATCTGGCAGTTTGACCATCTTCTGGTGATCATACCTATCCTTCAGGGATTTCCATAGGCCTGCTAGGTCTTCCTGAATAAGGTATTCATTTTTGAGGTCGTAATGTATGTGGTGGCGCAGAAAGATGAAGGCTAACACCTTTTCCTTTAGGGACTCTTGTTACCTTCCTTTCTGGTCTCTTCCAATTTCTTGGATTAGAAGTGGATTTTAGCATCCAGTTGCTAAGATAAGTAATTGTCCCCATTTATGTTTAATGCTTTAAAGTCAAGTTTAGCCAAATTTGACATCATGCAAGAACTGTAATAAGAAATATACATTAATTTAACCGTGTGCAGATAATCAATAAAGTAATAATGAAATATTAACATCATAAGTAATTAAGGAAGGAATTTAAAAAAAATTGGCTAAAGAAAAGTTAGAACATTAGGTTAACAACTTTGAGAATCAGAATTGCTGGTTCTGTCAATATTTCAGGTTTGATTTAGAACTTCAGGTTCATAACTTTGAGAATCAGAACTGCTGGTTTTATCAAGACTTCAGGCTTAATATAGAACTTCATGTTCATAACTTTGAGAATGAGAATTGTAGGTTCTGTCAAATCTTCAGGTAGAACTTTTGGTTCTAACAAATGATCAGAACTTTTGACTCTTTTAAATTTTTTTTTCATATTTAATTTTATGGCCGTATAATTTATTTGGATTTAAACAAAAAAAAATTTAGGTTTTAATTTGTGGATATGAATCTACAGGTTCATATCAGTATTCCAACTTCTAGGACTGACGGTCCATAGATTGGTGAACTTCAAGTTCAGTTTTTTCTAGAACTTCTAGTTCCATTCATAGTATTAATAAATTTAAATGAAAAGAAAAAATTGTACAAGACAATGAACAGTAACCAAACAATATAATTATAGTAAATAAGTATTGTAAACTAATTTTATGCATTCTAATAGATTGGATTTGAACTATGGTTTATATACCACTTACCTTGATTGCAGTCGATAAAAATTTCTAACCATTGAGATGCTGATCTGTTGTGTTTATTGGGTAATGCTTGTTGCTACGAATCTACAGAACCAAACCGTTCAGCGATCGGAGTTCGGATGAAGAAGTTATGGACGGGCCCAACAATAAAATGGATTCTTCATGCTCGCGTTCCAAGATTAAAAGTACGGGAGGCAGAGAGGAATAAACAAGAGATGGATGGCTTCTGGTGCGTGATCCGAGGCAGCTGGGTGATGGATCGCCTGAAGCAAAGGTTTGAAACAAACCTTGTGTTGTAGGCAAGCCAAGAAAGTCTTTGAAGGAGGAAAAACAAAGATAGGAATGGAAGGTATTTATTTCTTTTCAATGCACACAAAACGTGGCAGAATGGTGGCTTATAAAGAAAGGGTAGAGCTTCGGTACATGCTGCAATGTCCCCTCTTATCCAATAAGCCCACCGTCTATCATGGAGTATGAAAAGGCAGTGTCTCATTTTCAAAATTTGACTTGAGCTAATCAACGTAACTTTTGTTTTTCAATTTTTCCCTTCAATGTTATATCCGTTTGGGATTGAAACATGAAAACGATTTTCCTATAAAACCATTACACTTAGAAGCCCAATCAAATGGCTAGCATCCAAGTGGGTCCCCAAGTAGGGGCATTTTCCTTTCGTTTTTTTTTTTTGTATTTTTTTGTTTTTCAAGAAGGGCTTTTTTGTTTAAAACCTCCAACGCTCACTGTTTTTAACAATCAGGTTAGCTATATCATTACAACAGTCAGATCCATCAGCCTTCATTCAGGGGACCTGAACCAATCCGTTGGGTCTAAACTTGGACCTAGGTGTTTTACATGTCATATCCAGTTGGCTCTATGTTTGACCTGACCCCATCTAAATGAGTTTGTTAAACAATATTATGAAAGAGCACTCATCCGTCGACGTGAAATTGAAAATGAAGAAGATTATAGAACAAATCACAGTGATCCAGTTTTTAAGATAAATTCTTCCTATGAAAAGCAAGCATCTAAAGAATATACAAGAATAATGTTTACGAAGTTTCAAAATGAAGTACAATGCAACAAGCTTGTTATAAATAAAATTGGAGAAGTGGGCTTTATTACAGAGTACGAGTTGAAGAGGTTCATCACAGGACCAAGCGAAAGGAAAAAATCAGAACCCAGGGTATATAATGTTACTTACAACTCTCCCGAAATAATAGCGAATTGTAGTTGTCAAATGTTTGAATTTCAAGGCATCTCATGTAGACACATGATAAGTGTCTTTAGGAAAAAGAACATCTTAATGCTCGCATCGTGCTACTTATTGAAGAGATGGACAAGACATGCGAAGACTATAGTTATTTTTAATGAAGAATGGACTACAATAGAGGTCGAGGGGTAGCAAACTAAAATGGTATAACAAAATATTCTTTATTATGAAGCCCAAGAGCTGCTAAAAAAAGCATCAAAATCTGATAGATCTTGTGTTGTTGCTTTCAATGGATTGAAACAAACCATCAAAGAATTGGATGCTCTGGACACACAGGATACATAGGAGAATGGTACAACAATTAATCGGTACTCTAATGTTGAAGTAGATCATTTAGAAGGAGAGACTTTATATGAACCTAAAGGTAGTAAAACAAAAGGGCGGTCATTTGTTAGATACAACTGTGGGTTGAAGATTAACCAAAAGAAGAAAAAGAGATGTAGCCGACGTAGAAAATGTGGCCACAACATTCGCAATTGTCCTAATTCTATAACCAATGGTGCAGGTAATAAATTAATTTAATGCATTTTGACGTATTTGTGAATATAAATGATAAGTACCTAATTGTTATGCAATTAGGGACTTAATTACCTTCCTAGCTATTACCTCCATTCGTGTTTAATTCTTTTTATTGCATATAATTTTTGCACGAGTATTGGTTTTTGGTCATTTGCAGGAATTCTGTGAAGAACGGAGTTTTTGGATGATGAATAGATCAAGTACAGAGTGGAAGAGCAAGAGAAATTGAAGTTTGGGTCAACAAGAAATAGGAAATTGAGCTTCATAAGTCAAACCGGAAGTCCTACCGGTAGAAGTGGCTAGAAATATGGCAGAGAGCTGAAGAAACTGATAACCCTCAGTCTAACCGCAGGTTCTACCGGTAGAACTGTTCAAACCGGAAGTTCTACCGGTAGAAATGAAGAAAAATCTGGCAGAGAGCTTGGAGAGGAGACCTGCACCTGTCAAACCGGAAGTTCTACCGGTAGAAATGTTTCAACCGCAATTTCTACCGGTAGAAAGAGCTAAAATCCTGGCAGAGAGTTGGAAAGGAGATCTTCACTATTTAAACCGGAATTTCTACCTGTAGAACTTCTCTAACCGCAAGTTCTACCGGTAGAACACTTGGATTTGAACTGGCTTTTGCTTTTTGGGGTATTTTTGTAATTAGATTGTGGGGGACCTATATAAAGCCCTCTAACTCGAAAATTAGGGTTATCTGGGAATTGTCTTAGTTTCCCAGCCCCCTTTTCTCTCTTTCTTCCATAGATGAATGTATAGTGAGTTTTAATTGAAGATTACTGTTCAATTTTAGTGAATTCTTGTGTAGAGACAGAATCTTTCATATTATTTCAAGTTTTAATAGAGGTAATCTTTCAATTATGTTCTTATTGATCTTTTGTGTTCCTAGAATCTGTTTGATGATTTCTCCATTAATGGAGGGGTAGAATTATAGATGGTTTAACCTAAGGGGAATTCACCCTAGGATTTACATGAGTTTTCTTCCGGATTAATGACTTGATGCTGAACAATAGTTTCCATTGATGTTCTGTTTTCAGAAATCGTAATTGAGATGTTAAGCTTTTGATTGATTGTGTTCATCTATGATGATACAACTAGTGCTTAGGTCGATGACTCTCAGATTACTAAATTGATTGTCGAAGAATCATCTTTGGAAATTATTAAATTAGATTGCTATTTGATTTCCACGAAGAAATTTTCCAGGGAGATTGGATTGATCCAAATCCTACCTGTGTAAGGAAAAGGAAGATGAAACCATGTAAATCCAGGTGAATTGAACCCAAGGGTTGAACCATCTCTTTAATACAACAGTTTTATTCAGTTCTCAGCAGTTTTAATCAGTTCTCAGCATAGATTTAATTCCATCAATTGAAAAAGTTGGTCACTCTCGACCAAAAGAAATTCTCCATAGCCCTAAGCCTCTAGATCGTTCCCTGTGGATTCGACCTCTTCATGAGCGAAGTGCTACTCAGCGATGAAATTGTCCTCCGCTTAGGACACACACCCAAAAACAGCTAAGCATTAAATTTAGTTTTAATAGTAATTACAATTTTTTATAATTATTATGTTTTTTTTTCTTTGTTAAATAGGGGCGTCAAATGAATGTAATGTCAGTGGACATGTGAGGATTCATGGAGCTCAACAACAAGAGTTTTTTAATGGATTTTTGTATGTTTTGTTCTATTTTTTTTTTGTGTGCGCGCACATGTGCTTATCATAATTTATATTTTCATATGTATTATGATTGTAAATTACATTTCTTTATATAGATGTTTTTCACAATCTCATGATACTCAATTATTGGACAATTTCAATGCTATCACAAGATATTGTGCAAATGATCAACCAATTGATGGAACTTTTACCGGTTAGTAAATCTTACTTTTTCATTTTCAATTGATATAAAAATATTTTTTTAATCTTGTAAACTTTGTCTATTGTAGGAGGAAAAGATCCAAGTGTCCATTATAATTTAGGCGTGCAACAAAAAGACTTCTCTTATGAACCATCGTAAGTGAGGTTTTAAATTAAATTTGTATACAATAGTGGTCAGTCTACTTCTATTCAATAATTATTATGTATATTTATTTTTTGAATTAGATGCAACGAGGAAAGTAATTTCTACAATCATAATTCTTTCATTGAAAATCGTATTCCAAGGCCTTTCTTGCTAACACAGGTATGGTCAATATTGAATAAGAAAAAAATAGTCTTCTTTATTTTTATAATTTAAAAGTTTATGGATTTTTATTATTTTTTATGATGTGCAGGAATCTACATTATTAGAAGAGAACAAGAGACCAGAATATAATTGATCTTATATTAAATGAGCAATTGCAATAGAAAATGAGGAAGTTGTTTTGAACACTATATTGAAATTTTTTTTTGGAGCTGATATTAGTAATTTATCAGGTTTTGATCTTTTTTCTAGCCAGGCTCACCTTTGTTTAGAAGATGATCTTGTTAAGAAGAGATTTTTTTTTTATTGAGGTTATCGCTTTATTTATAGAATTATCTATCTATGAAGAAGTGAAATGTTATTTTATTAGCTTAGAGGTGAATGACAATCAAAATAGGTAGACTGTTGCTTGATACTCTTGGATTCCTAGGCATTTTTTGGAATTTTAGATCTTGGATCGTGGATGCGTCACATATATATCAGGGTTCATCGCACAACTTGGTTGGTATGGCTCATATTGAATATAGTTGGGTTATGTTATGTTTTGGTTAGGTTAACAGATTGAAAATCAATAACATATGCATTGCAATCTATATACCAAAGTAAATGAGGTATCCACATATAATGATTTTAAAACATATTTAAGATAACATGTTGGCCAAAACCAAAGCTTTGCAAATAATCTCCTCTTTTTAGCAATGTCGCCAGACTTCACTATAATAGAAAATGGGCCAACATAAGATTGTTCACATAAAACACATGAATAATGATGACCATCTCACTAATTTGAATAGTAATTTACAACTTGATCGAGACAATGGGTGCTAGGGTCCCAATTTGAAGGTAGGTCTCACTCCAATTCAAGATCAATAGTCAAATAAGAAAAACCTTAATTTGAAAGCTCAGCTCCTACCAGGGAGGTGAGAAATGAGGTCCTTTTGTAAGCATTAGAAAGGTGGGACCATTTTTCTATTTATGTGAGAAAAATGTTGAGAAGAGACACGTTAGGGTGAGAGAGAGAATGAGGTGTTTTGGCCTTCCTTTTCTTACTTAGAAGATAAGAGCTCACATCCCAAACGGATATAACATTGAAGGGCAAAACTAGAAAAAAAGTTGCATTGATTAGCTCTAGTCAAATTTTAAAAATGAGACACTGCTCTTTCATATATACTACCATGACAGACGGTGGGCTTGTATTGAATAAGACCGTTATGCTGCAGCGCCCTGTACCGATGTTCCTCCCATAAGGGCCCGTTTGGCACTTTACTAATACAATTAAAGTCAAGTAAAGTCTTCATTTTTCCAGACAAGATGTCACATCAAATGCACTTTATTCAAAACTTCCTCTATCTTTTTCATCCAAAAAGTCAAAAAGTAACTACCTTTATACACTAAAATATAAAAAATAACTCCACTTTTCCATACAAAAAGTCAAAAAGATTCCATAACAAACAACTAAAAACAAAATACCATCATAACCCACTTATATTTTATTCTTTCTTCAAAATCAACTTTACTTGACTTGACTATATTAGTAGAGTTACCAAATTGACCCTAAAGGAAAACAGGCGTGGCAGAATGGCTTGTACAGGTCTTTGATGTTGCATGCCAACCGAGGCTACTGGTTGGCATGGTATAAAATATTGGCCGATACCGAGTCATATCCGATACCGAACCGATATCTCACTGAGATATCGGATTCGATTAAATATCCCCAAAAAATCCCAATATCTCGGCCGAGACGAGATGAACTCACTGTGAACCGATATCTCGGCCGATATTTTCAAAATATCGGCTGAGATGATATAAAATGGTTGAAAACCCTATTTTTTGCTACTTTTTTCCCATCTTCCTCTTCTTCTCTTCTCTTCTCCAACCATAGCAGCAGTCCAGCCAGCCCTACTCCCTTTTCAACATTTTCAAATCCCACATTAATTTTTTGAAGAAAATATTATCTAAGGTATGAAAAAATCAACCCAAAGCATTTTATCATGTGTTTTTTTTTTTTTTTTTAATTTTTTAGATGAAGTATAGAAATCATTAGGTTTGTCATTTATGTTGTGTTCTTCATTTAGAAGTTAGATCTACATACTTTCATGCTAGATCTACTCATACACATGATTTTGAATTTTTTTTTCCAATTTTTTTTATTTTCAGATTTTTTGATATTTGAATTATTATATATCATTTTTTGGGGATTTCATCATAACTATGTTCTTTTAATGATTCATGATCATTGTATAGTGTATAAATGATTTATTATGTTTCTGATTTTAATGTGTCATCTTCAGGGTCTTGAATTTCACAACTTATTTGATGATTGAGTTAGCATTAAATGAAGATTGATATGTTATCTTTATTTTCTTATATTTACACTAATAAATTGATCATGAGCATCAATAATGATTGCATTATATGAAATACTAAAAAAGATAGCGAACTGCGACACAGACATGACTCATAACTTAAGGTGACTGAGATTTTTATTTATTGTTGTTACTAATGGAAAAAAATATTGTATTCCAGCATTTTCTAATATTCTGGATATTTTGGATATTTTTGAAAATTTTTTTGGATAAAAAAAAAAAATTCACACCGCGATGACCGCGACGAACCGATATTCGCGACAGATACCGATATCATGTCGGTTTTTCGGCCCGGCCGATACCACGACCGAGACTGAGATTTTAAACCATGCTTGTTGGAAACAACGATGTAAAAAGGTCTTTGGGTTTTCTTCTGGGTGAAAGGTCTTTGGGTTATCTTCTGAACGTATGCAAAAAGGGTTTTGAAGGCTTGGTTTGTTTTTTAAGGCTTGGTTTTTTTTTTTTTTTTTTTCTTCTTATCGTGCTGATAACGTATTGTAAAAATGAGGAGACCAAGAGAAAGAAGATTAGAGGAAAAGAGAGAGAATTTTCTATTATCTTATTATATGTATATAAATACAAAAGTAGAGAGGCCTATTTATAGGCAAAGTAACCCCACAAAAGAGGAACCCTAATTCTAACCCTAATTCATCTCAAGTGGCTAAGAACCATATCTTATTGCAGTTTACACTTTTTTTTATGTGTGACCCAACTTTCCCATTCTTCTCTCACCAATGTGAAAAACATGCATAATTATCTTACCAGATTTGACGGAATCTAAACCTCAATCTTCCTTCAGTGTAAAGAACACAATTTGGACCCACAAGAACACATCTCATGAGTTCATAGTACAATTATCCCATGTCAAGTGGGGACTTAGATTTCCGAATTTTTATTATTATTTTGTTAACCACTACTGCAAACTGACTACAAGTTGCAATTACCCCACAATGGTTTTTTTTTTTTTTTTTTTTCTATTTTATCCTGTTTTTCGTTAATTAAAAAAAAAAACGGAGCTCTAGCATAGTTATTAATTTTGTTTCGTTTCGGTCAAGTGGCCGAAACTTTTCAAACTTTTCGGTTTGAATTTCGGTCAATTTGGGCTGAAATTCAAGATTTCGGCCGAAATTCGGGATTTCGGCCGAAATGTGACTTTTCGGCCGAAATGAAATTTTACATAAATAAATTTTTTTTTTTACTTTTTTTAACACATATTTTGTATTTTTTATATTTTCACAAAATATAATTCCAAAAAAATTACTATAATTGATTAAATCTATATTTATTACTTTTTTCTATTTTTTTACTTATATATGTATATATATTATATTATATTTTCTCCGAAATGTAATTCCGATAAGTTTCGCCGAAATTTTGAATCGGCCGAAACTTTTCATTTTGCAGGCCAGAGCGAAATGAGGTCCGAAATGATATTAACAACTATGCTACTATGACAAAAAAAGGGACTATTCTATAAACAAAAAACCAATTTGCAGAAACCACCAAAACTTCTCTCTCCTTACATCAATCACAACCGCTCCTTTATGGCCACATGGCCCACCTAACCCAATGCATGTTCATGCCGTCAGACCAAGTCCGAGCTTCACCTTACTCGTGTCAGCATTGCAGCCCACCTGATCTGGCATCAACACGTGCCGAGCAGCCTGACCGCGGCTTGCATGTAACACTACGGGCTCGAACCCGAGAGTCAGTTCGAGCCCAACTTTCCCAGTTACGTACGTATATGGGTGCAAATAAATGAAACTTTCCCAGTTACTTACGCATATGGGTGCAAATAAATGACTCTAACTTGGCAATAGATGAGAAATCCGTAAATTTAAAAAATGATCATCAGTCTCTAGAATAAGATTTTTCTCATTGAGGATTTGTATAGTTGACAATCTCTTAAATTATGTTTGGTAATGAGAGAGGAATTAAAAATTTTGAAGATTTTATACCCTCTCCTTTGAAGTTGAGGATCTTCACATTCGATGGGGTGTCTAGAAGAGAGAATCCTAAAAATTGATGATCTCAAACGGCCCAAATCTTTGACGATCCAAACATTGATTTTTTAGGGCTCAAAATTGGAATCAGATTGGCCCAAAACTCAACCTTATCAACAGGTCTGATAACTACACCAATGGGCTTGAAAATTCAGGTCAGATAATTATATGAGAGATAACAGGTTTCATGTTCCGCTCAGGTATATTTAAAAGTCGTAGTATAAACTAGGGGCACAACACATGCCAGCTTGGGCTAACCCAGGTCTCAGATGGCACTTCTGCAATTCATTTGGAGTACTTTCAGATTGGATCATACTGTGTTATTCTGGGTCCAAGTTCGATTTCATGTTAGGTCGGTTATCGTAGAATTTGTGTTGGGTTCAGATTACCCAATAACCAAACGTACACTACGCACCCAGGACCCCTACTTGCACCGTAAAGAATTTCAACGTAAATATCCAGGCCTAAATAATCACTTGAGTGTCAAGCTAACAATTACACTGATGGGCTGGATCAGGGCCAACTACCCAAGCCGAATTGTCCGTTATTAACTCGAGTTGGACAATCCCGAGCCTATTCGGCCGAGTCCAGAAGAGTGTAAAAATGTATACGTGATAACTCGCACATGAGAGAAAATAGGAACTCGCACATGAGAGAAGAATATCTCGCACATGTAGGTATGGAACATATGAAGTTTGGCTCTGCGGGTTGATGGCCCACAAAGGGAAAATGGTGGGCTGAAGAGCACGTAGATGGAATGAGTAAAATTAGGTCTGAAGTAGTATAACTTATAAGAAGGCTTGATTCACAATAGATTGGAATGGAAAAAAAAAACAAAATTCATGTAGCTGACTGCAACATAGTTGTGATAAGGCTTTGATGTGATGAATTTACTATGCAATGCAGCTCTTTTTTTGATATTCCACCGTAGGGCACTGGGACCTATGAGAGCACATACACGTGGGAAGAAAGTCCACATATGTGAAAAGGGAGCTCACACACATCGATAGAGAGCCTACATAAATGGGAAGAAAGAGGACATCAGACCCTGAAATTGAACCTTCGGCAGGCAACCAGCTGGCGAGAGGTCGAGTTGCTTAGCAGCATAAGCAAGCTCTGGTTCTCATTAATCAATGTAGTTGTTACGTAAAGGTTACACCTTTGCAAAAACAATTGCCGGTCCATGTTGCATGTCACTTCGTTTTCTGTAGAATACTTTAAGCAGCCGGCACACCTAATCAGCCCATGTCTGAAGGCCACCAATAGTGTCCAATAAAGTATGCAGTCTCTTTCTAAAGAATTATATTTTAGCAGTATTAAATCATATTTTAAATAATTTGGGATTTTTTTTAAACTTCTTTTTTTTTTGTTTTTTTCCTATCAAATGGTTTCCAACCCTTTAGGTTGGACTAGCTCCTCCGGGCGTAGAGGGAAGCTGAGTGAACACCCCTGTGGCCCCAAGGTGGTAGTACTAGTGGATTCAACCTTCGATTTCTGAAGAAGCGGAAACTGAGAGTCGATATTAAGACCTCTAGCTCCGAAAGAGGGAGAAACTGTGGTTTTGACCACTCGGCCAACCCCTTGAGGGCTTAAAATTGGGTTCTTGATGTAATATAGAATTGGAGAAACTTTAGTGTTACTTGTCTCTAGATTACTTTAACAGAGGATCTCATTTATAAAATCTAAATAAATGCCCACTTTGCATTCATTTTAAGCGGAATATTCTTTGCGTAAAAGTGGATAGCTAAATTAATCACACATAAGACATGATTTCACTATTTTTTCTTATTTCTTTTGAATATTTTATTTATGTGTTATGGACATAATCATAAGTCCATTTATTTTAGAGCTGTTTGTTTCACCAAAAGGCAAAACACAACTATATATTACATTAAAGCCATGAGTTTTGAAGATAGTTTGAAACATAACTTCTAATTTTGACTGAAAATTAAGTTATTTTTCTATAATTCACCACATTCTCCCCGTACTTCCAACCTGTAACCACTCAGGTCTTCTTCTCACTTTTCATTCTTCCGTAACAACTTCAAATATTCCATCCGAAATCTCATATTTCCTTTCTTTTATCTATTCGTCTTGTTTTTTTCTACCCCCACTTCTCTTAGTTCATTTCTATTCGTCTAGATAATAGGTGTTTGAGGATGATTTGTGTAAACTGAATTTCCTTTTAATAAATCGTAGAACATATTTTTTCAGTTATTGGTGAACAGTCTTGTGCTAAGCATGGGTTGTTGTGTTTGAGCGGTTTGGTTTTTACATCTCATAACCTCCTCCATTGATTTAGAGTTAGCAGTAAAATTCTCCAATTCCTCACCACATGTGATCAAGTATCTAGATCATCAATCTAAACAATGTTATTACAGAGTATATATCAAATTCCTCATCTCCCCCAAAATGAAAATCAATCCAATAAGGCGAAGAAATCGATCTAAACTCTCACAAGAGAGAAAAATAAAGAAAACAAAATGGATAAGTGTTCACAATCTCTTTATTTTTTTGCATGGCAGCCAATTCAAAATAGAGACGTACCATCTCTTTACAGCTCTTATGATCATCATCATCAGCAGTGGTGGAACTGGGGGTAACAGTGGATGCGCTACCCCAACCTAAAAGTCTTTCAAAATTTTATATTTATTTCACTTTAATGGCCCCCAATGCAAAATCTCCTCCTTCTACCTCAATCATCATCATCATCATCTTCAATGTTAAAAAGGACGCTTTTAGAGGCTAGGAAGTGAGTGTGGGGTACCTTTGCGATAGCCTTTCTTTGAAGGTGTAGCGATAGACCGGCCTCCAGCGAACTGTTTGAGTGAGAATCCAATAGAATCCAAACCAAAGTTCAGCACCAAGCATACCAAGCCATGCCCATCTTCCTATCCCTCCTCCAGGGACATGAGTAACTCTGTACACCCAAATCAAACAAATACCCACAAATATGGAGATTGAAAACAACCTATAAGCAATACGACCCTTCGCTTCCTTGGTTTCAAACAGAGGGTGACGCCCTTCTCCTCCCATCTCTCTCTCTCTCTCTCTCTCTCTCTCTCTGTGTGTGTGTGTGTGTTGAGGGGGGTGAGGAGTAGAAGAAAGCAGAAAAGTTGGAACTTCTAGAGTATATTACGTCATTGGAGGTGAGAAAGTCTGCATTCTTTAATCGATTTTTAAGAACTAAGGATTAGGAGCCTGAGTCCTTCTCCAGCTTTCAACATTTACTACGAAAGACCCTTGCCTGATTTTTTCTTTTGTATCCTTATATACAATGGAGCCACTTGGCTGTATATGCCGAACACGCAAACACAATAGCTTTGACAATGGAAAGGTTTAAACATAGATGAAGGAAATAAGAGATAGCTGCTCCATAAAGTTTTAAACTCAAGTTATTTTATTTGTCATGAAAGTCAGAAGTTTCTAATGTTCTAAACAAGGTAAAATTTGGGCTCATGCCAAAGCAAGCCCGACCTGTCTGGGGAGTGGCTGTGAAGGATAGGTTAATGGTGCGCCGCAGGCCATCCTAAAATAAAGTTGAACAAAGGCCGACCTTTGAAAGGTAGTAATCACTAGGAACAGAAAAACAAGTAGTGGTCTATAGAATTCCATTTTCTTAGCTAGAAGATACACGGACTGCATTTTAGGGCCCAGCTACCAAGCGCGTAAAAGGGGTAAGATTAGATAGAATGGAGGTTGCTAGGGACCCAAACACAGCCATTGCAGGTATCTCGAAATTGGAAGGCCTCTCTTTATATGTATTGACCATTCATTTGATAGAATTAGACCGAATGGCTGACACTGTCCAATCCATATCGTTTTCTTTCATATATCTAATCTAATCAAACAATCTTTTAAACTAGTTTGGCCAGTGAGAACCTGAACATGTCTCATTATCAACTTTCTAAAATGTGACTGAGGGTTTGGCTGAAGTTTACCAGTTTCTCTCGCCTCACTTTTCCACGTTTTGTAACTTCATCTATATGTCAATGGATGTAAATGGGTCCGTTCGGGTTCGGATCTAGGTTGACATAAAGGAGAAAGTGGACCTAGCCCCGGACCTGGAACCGTCTCGAGACCAGTTTCTTGGTTCCGGACCCGGAACCATTAAGGAGAAGGTCGAGCCGGATCTAGAACTAGAACCTTAAATGGGGCGGGTCCGGGTCTAGGTAGAGAATGGTATGGGAATAAAAATCTAATTTTAAGGAAATTTTCTCGAAAATTGAGGTAATGTGTCAGGCCACGGGTCCGAACCAGGGTGGAACCGGACCTGGATCCATTTAGGTCACGGGTCAAAAAAAGGACCCGGACCTATTTACTTAGCGGGGCCAAAATAAGGATTCAAATCCTGTTTTTAATGGGTCGGAACCTCCGGATAATCAGATAATCAAGGATCGATATATATGTCCTTATTAGGAAAGAGACAACGCATAGGTCTCTTTCTTTCTTTCTTTTTTTTTTTCTTGACATGCATAGGTCTCTTTCTAGCTTCACACGCCCCACTTTACCGGTTTCTTTCTTCTTCTTTTTTTTATAGGTTTTACTGGAAAAAATACTTTAGGTTGCCAATAGACCAAAAAAGTCACTTTAGCAAATATTACACCAAACCAGCCTTCCCGCCCAAAAAACCTCTTTTTGTACTTTTTTTTTTTCGAGGGTCGACGTCGACTCTCGCTATAACTAGAAACTACAGTGGTCTTGTATTGTTTTTCTTTATGGCATCAAGCCAAGTAATTATTGAAAGACTTTAGAACTAAAAAAAAAATCCATTTTCTAATTTCTATTTTATTTTATTTTATTTCTTTTTATGCATATTATTAATTACTGCAATTGGTTGGATTGATAAATCTTATGATGGATGAAGTAATTAGATTAAGTTTCTAGATTAGGATTTTTCTTTATCTTTGGTTGTAATTAATTTCTCAAACATGTGATTAATTTTTAATTAAAGTAGGATTTTTAATTTGTATCCGTTTTTTATAGGCTTGAAATTTTTCAATAGGACGTGTTTCGTGCAATTAATTGCTCTCCATGGATTGACCTGGTTTCATCGGTGATTACTACAATCGCGGCCTTGTGCTTGGGGCTTCGATTAAGTTTTTGGAGCTGTTGCCGGGGGAGAGCCATCGCGAAGGTAATTTTCTGGCCCCTACTTTTTAATCACTTTATGGCTGAGGCTTAATTCCAATCATCATATTAGATTAGGGGTAGCATGCATGGAATGCTTGGACCAACCCTTGGACATTAAAAAAGGGGAATTAAATTCTGATTTTTTGACTAAAATTGGCAACTTTCAGATCTGAAAAATAATTCTTGCTGATTTTTTTCAAAAATCTCACATTTTCATGAAAATTGCCTTGATTTCTTGTCCTTTCGAAAGCTAGTTTAGGTAGATTATTTTGGTTACTTTTTTGGCATTTCTAGGATTAATTTAGCTTCTTTTTTTCATCATTTTCAAGCCCCCTAAGTTGCTGGAAAAAGTTCTAGGATTTTAAGAAAAACAGTTGGGCCGTGAATCCTTCCAATTTCAACTTTTTGACAAGGAAATTCCTAAAAATTGGAAAACCCAGAATTCCTTTTGGGGCTTAGTTTCCAAGTTATTTTTTGATTACTCACTTTTTTAGGTCCTAAAAAAATCATAAACAATTTTTTTTTTTAAATTGACATCCCATCCCCCCCATCCCCAACCCCCCCCCCCCCCCCCCCCTCTTGATTCCTAAAATTGTATGAGTACAAAGCCCCTTTGGCAAAGGGACTCAACGCATAGATTAGAGAGAAAGGAATCACCAACCAAGCAATTAATTGAAATCTACGAACAAACAAGATCTCCTAATTCTAGATTTTCTAAAATAATGGCGGACAACCATAGTTAGCGTGGGAATAATGACAATGAAAATGAGGAGGTGGGACAACCCGTTAGATTGTGTTACGTGATTACCTCCAACCTACACGACAAAATACATCATCGTGTATGGTTATGCCTATTGGTGTAGGGCAATTTGAGATCAAGCTGGGGGTGATCCAACTTCTCCCGAAATTTCATGGCCTCGATTCTGAAAGTGCATACTTGCACTTAAAGGAATTTGAAGAAGTGTGTGCCACACTCCATTATAACAATGTGAGCGAAGATGTGGTGAAATTCCCTTGAAGAAAAGGCAAATGCATGGCTCCACTCCTTAAGACCAAATTTGATTGCTTTGTGGAATGATATGGTCAATGTATTTCTAAAAACAAATTTCCAGCCGCACAAAACCAACGCCTTAAGAAAGAATATGATGAACTTCAGACAAAAGGAAAGAGAGTCATATTATAGGTGTTGGGAACATTTTAATGAACTCCTCCTTGCATGTCCACATCATGGCTTTGAGCTAGATGTGGCGCATCATAGGGCTCTTTTACGACGGACTTAGTTCCGAGACACGCCATTTTGTACAAATGATGTGCAACAAGGAATTCCTTACAAAAGCTACCAAAGGCTCCCGATGGGGCATGGGATTACCTTCAGTTTTTAGCTAACAGCAAGCAAAACTGGGACACATATGAAGGAATTGAACAAAGAAAGCAATCCAACCAGTCTAGTGGGGAGGGGGGGGGTTATACTTACTGAAAGAGGACAAGGATATTCATGCTAAAGGTAGCTGCCCCCACACGAGTAATCGAGGCACTGAAAGTCGGAAAGAAAAAGGAAACCGTCACCGTTTGTGGAATATACGCTTGTGACACCCATACATCAAAGGATTGTCCAACAATCCCTGCTTTTCAAGAGGTGTTGCAAGATCAAGCTAATGCCACCAACGCGTACCAACGACCATTCAACAACAATGTGATAGGTAACACGTACAATTCTAGCTGGCGGAACCACACTAACTTCAATTGGAGAAATGGGCCAAATGCCACACTGGGCAATTTTCCCCCAAATACCTAACTAGTTTGGTGGCACTACGACACCGTTCCATCAAATTCACAACGAGTGCCACCATCTCAACAAAGGCCTTTGGAGGAACTTCTGGCCAACTTCATGTAGACCCAACACCACATAAATCAAACCAACATGCAGTCTTTTAACAAATTTTAAAGAGAGATGAGGACCCGCATTAGTAACATCTATCATGCCCTTAGGATACTGTAAAAGAGTACAATTTTTTCATTCTCTCCAAAGGGTTTCCATGATTCTAGTCTTGATGAAAATACACAGGTATCATAGACTATATACGTTTCTTAGTTTGTAAATGGGTAGATATTGGAGTACGAGGGTGATAATGGTTGGTACTAGAGGTGAAAATCTGGCAAGGCACGGCCCATTGAAGGAGGGCCCGGCCCACGTAATTACGCGGGCTGTGCCGTGCCTGGCCCAAGGGTTCAGGGGCCAGCCCAGCACGGCCCAGGGCACGACTCTGGTCGTGCCGTGCTGGGCCTGGGCCGTGCAGCCCGTGGGCGGCCCGCAATTTTTTTTTTTAAGGTTCTTTTTGTCTTTTTTTTACAATGGACTGGTTTAGGATAACACCCATAGCCTGTCATGACTGATGCATTCCATTTGGATAAAGATGTGATAAGTCTTCCACCTTTAAAATGTGCCTTTCTTTATCCTCTTTGAAGAGACCACTTTAGGATATTCTCTTTCTTTCTGTGGCAAAACACACAACTATTTACATAGTATTTAGGCATGGAATTTAGTGATACAGATCATTCATCATTGAATGGCCCACCATGGATTTGGAAAATTCCAGCCTAGGGGATTATCTGAACCCTAATCATTGTCAATATTGTTTTATAATCAAGACCAGAGAAGTAATGGAAAGGATATCAGATCCCTGTTTCTAAAATTGCAAGCTTATTTTATTTTGTCTTAGTAGATGTGGGGAAGATTGGAAAGCTGAAAAAGATAAAAATCTGATGTGGATGTGGGACCCACCCATGACCTGGTCACCATAAGGATGAGTGGCCACCACTTGCTAAAGTGGTGAGAAGGCCCACCTCTCCCACTGATCACCACTAACACCAAAGATCTTATTATACTTTAAAATGAAAGAATGAATAATGTAATCTTCATGGAGAATTCCCTTTTGTTTTCACATGTGCAAGACCCAACAAGCCCTACTTGCATTTAAAAAAGAGAAGTAAACGTCAATGTCCAGATGCATCTCACTGTCTACATGCACAAATTGATAGATTTGTGTCCTGAATACATACGAGACACACGCGACCAAGAGATCAGGCCTGCCTTCCAAATTAGTAAGAATTGCTCCAACTTGACTCACCATTTCTTCCTATCCTTTCTTCTCTTTTCTTTTCTTTTTTTAAAAAAAATAGCCGTTGGAGCCTTCTGTGGACCGTGCCTGGGCCGGGCCGGGCCGCCCACGGGCTCTGGGCACTGGCCCAGCACGGCACGGATTTTAGCCGTGCCGTGCCGGGCCGTGCCTCGGGCCTGGGGGACCTGGGCCCAGCACGGCCCAGTGGGGCTTCCGGGCCGGCCCGTTGACCTAGTCAACGGGCCCAGGCACGGCCCAGGCACTGTTTTTTCGTGCCGGGCCCGTGCTGGGCCTGGGCCGCCCGCCCAGATTTTCACCTCTAGTTGGTACCCCTTAGGAGGGTGAGATGGTGTAAATATTTTCTACCAAAAGTGAAAAAAGAAAATTTAAAAAAAAGAAAGATAAAGCTTATAGGCTCAACCTATAACGCAGCTAAAGTGATCTCCCACCCGTGAGTGGGGAGTATGGAACCGAGTGAGGCCCACCCAATAAAAATCCTTGCCGCTAAAAAAAATAAAAATGGTTGTCTTGTTTATGAGATGTCCTCAATTAATTTTTCTCTTGAACTAGATACCCCACATAAAGATTAAGTATATCATCAATACGTAATTAATACAATCTTATACATCATTAATCATCGTCATCAATGACGAATGTTCTGTACGCACCTATTTCTTGATAAGAGAGTAAAGTGCAACATCAAATCAAAGCTATAGAACCCATCTCACGATTTTTTGACTTTTTTGAAAGTAGCCCTCGTGAAAATAAAAGGAGGAAGTAATAGAATTTTGATGAAGCTCTAGTTGTAAGTTAAAATCTTGTGACTGTGAAGGAACCTCTACAACACCACAAAAGAAGAAAAAAAATCATTGGTGTGGGGTCCACATGATCCTGACTCACCTATTTCTTGAGAAGGGAGTTAAGTGAGAAATTACATCAAAGTAAAGCCGTGCAACACCATATCACAGTTTTCTTTGCCTTTTAAAAGTGGGATCTGATAAGTCCACAATATTACACTTTTAATTCATTATTTCATATAAATATGAGGACTTAATTACTACAAAATGGATTAAATTAATAGATTTTTCACAAAATCATGCAATTGGACTCTTTTGGTTGAATTTAAGTAAAAATCAGTAAAAATTTCATAAAAATGCATGTCTTGGTGAAATCATCAATTTTTGCATTATTGGGCCCCATGCATAACATCATTCTTTTTGATAAAAATTATTTAGACTAGATTAGGTTTAACTGATGTGCAGGAAAACTCAAAAAGTGGGGCCCACAAGAAGGAATAAATTAAGAAGAGCATAAAAGAAGAGAAGATTTGCAGAAAAGTCCACGTTGGGGGCCCACCACCTGGGCATGAATTCTAAGGGTGGATGGGATGGCCTAGATGGGACCCACTTCTTGGTGCAAATTTTAGAGAATGCTTTCTTTTGGTGTTTAAATAGTTTTGGATTTAGAAAATTCAAGTTCTAGAGAAAGAAAAGAAGAGAAGGAAGGAAACAAAGAAGAAAAAATTCCAAGACGAAGGTGGACATACATGGTGATTCCAAGATTGTGCATGCCTACATGGGGCACACCCCCATTCCAAGTTGCAACAACTCAAATTTTCAGATTTGGATATTTTTCTCTTGGGATCAAGTGGGGCCAGGTTAAGAAAGTTTCAAGCTACGAAGAATTCTAAAAGCAGAGTGTTGCCAACAAAACAACCCAATTTAAATTCAAGTTTCAAAGAGCCCAAGATCTACAATGGGATCCCAATCAAATAGGCTTTCCAAAATTTGAAAACATTCAAATCTTGGTTATCCAAGAAGTGGACATCCATACACACGTCCAATATTCTCCCCCATATCTAATGAGGACTCCTCCCCCTTCTCTGACGTCATTCCCTCTCTTCCTCCTCTTTTCTTTTACTTTTTTAAAGCAAATAATTGTAATTTTTGTGAAGAAGAAGAATATGGAGGAGTAAAAATTCTTTTGTAATCCAAGGATGAAGAAGTTGTAAATCTTTGACACAATTCTATACGTGGACATGATCAATAAAATGTGAGATTTTCGTTATTTGTTGATTTTATTTTCATTAATTGAGTTCTTCTAATTTTATTCATTATTTTCCTTGGATATTTCGAATGCTTAAGAAACTCTAAGTGGTGAAGATACGAATTTTGGAGCCTGGATGAGTGTGATACCTCTCACAAACATCAACAATTTTGAATTTTCATCTTGGCTCATCCTTATGGGAGGCATTAATCTAAGCCTTTCGTATTTTTAGTTCTTAGAAATGCAACTAATTCTCATCCTTGGATCCAAAATTTCTCATTAGTATTTTTAAAATTTTACTTTAAATAATTCTGATTTTTAATTCAACAAATTGGTTGGTTTGATTTGATCTTTTGTTTTTGCATATTCTAGTTAGTCTAGGATTGCTTTAGTCTAATTTTATTTTAATTGTTGGAAGAGTTGTAATTAATTTTTAGTTTCAGTTATTTGGTCATTCTTTTTGTAATTTAATTAGATTTTAATTAGGTGATGAGTGTTAAACATTATATATTTTACCCATCATTAATCCGAGTTTTATCGGCATCTCATATACATATCATTTGCCTTACACGGAGATTTTATCCTTCTATCACATTAACGAATTATCGGATTATCTTGTATAAATCTGATTATTTGTAGCGTATTTTTATGTAATTTCTCTTGTATAGGTGGATCCCGCGATTACCCCAACCTTCCGGCTAGTGTCCGAAGGCATCAAGAAGAGATTTCAATAAAAAAGTTACATGAAATCTTATTGAAGAAATCTTGGTGAAGTGTAAAAGAATTCCAAAATAAGTGGAGAAGACTTTAAGGATAAAAGAAGTCATTTTTTAACACAAAGGAGTGGTTGGTGTATTGGTTAGAGCTTGGGTTGGTATGAAATAGATTATGGGTTAAAATCTCTTTAATTGCATACTATTTTTTGTTTACATATAATTATAATATTTCATCCAACTCACATCTCCACCAATCAGAATGTTGCAACCTCCTTCAAACCCTACACATGATATTGTCTGCTTTGGCCCATGGGCCTCGTAGTTTTGTTTTATGTGGAGCGGCCTCACAGTTTTACCTCAACCCACCAAAAGGCCTCATGCAAGGTAAGGGTGTGATCCTCTCTATAGTCAATGTGGCCCACGGGCCTCACAGTTTTTGTTTTGGTGGGCCTCAACCCACCAAAAGGCCTCATGCAAGGTAAGTGTGTAATCCTCTATATAGTCGATGTGGGACTTCGTGGCGTCACATTCCACCTCCCCTTAAGGCTACACGTCCTTGTGTAGTAGCCCGCCAGCCCTCTTAGCCCTCACACATGGAGACCCGCCCACTTGCACCAGACCACGGCAGGGGACCCACACTTCAACTAGTCGAGAGTCGGCTCTGATAGCATTTGTTACGCCCCGCCTCATAACCATGCATGATATTGTCCGCTTTGGCCCATGGGCCTCACAGTTTTGCTTTTGATGGGCCTCATCCTATAAATTGGAATGTATTTGTAGAGTGAAGCGGAAGGAGAACTTTTGGCAAGTTAGTCTTTTTGTAATTTTATCTTTACTTTTAGATTGTAATTAGGAGCTTCTTTGTAACTAATCTAGAGAGAGTGTGTAATTGAAGATCATTAATGAAGATTTGGAGCTCTTTCTTGATGTTTAGTGGCCAAAGCTCTTGGATTAGGCTCTCCTTTTGAAGCTAAGTAATATGATTAGTTCAATTTCATACATATTTTAGTTTAAATTCCTTACTAGTGGTTTAATTGATTAGTAGATTTTAGATCTAATTGTGCTAATCTCTCTCATCTCTCATGCTCTATCTATACACTTGATGCTTGGATAATCTTAATTCATGTTTTGTAGTTGGATTAAGTTCTCTCACATAGCATGCTCTAGAGCTCTTATCTTTGATCGTTTGTAGCTTGACTTTGATTATTAATTGTTAGGATAGTGAAGTTATGATCTATGACCTTGGATTTTGATTTTCTTTACTTTATATTAATCTTCATTGCTATATCATCCAATCCGATTAGCCAAGAGATTGCTAATTTGATTCCAGATTTGGAGAGTTGAATTAAAACATGCATTGTTTGAATTAATTATATACTTGGTGGATTTTGGATTGCCTAATCTCTTATATTTATTATTGTTAATTTGAATCGTTGTTTTAGAATCATAAACATTTTGTACACAACTTGTTTTAAAATCCTACACATTTCACATATTTTCACATTAAATCTTCCATTTCCACCACCATTCATCCACTAGTTTAGTGTAGTTTGTTAGATTAACTTAGATCTTATTCATTTTATATTTTAAATTGTTAATTAGAGTAGTTTTAATTTTGTTTCACATTTCAATTGGTTTAATTCCATTTTTCACACATAGTTTAATAGTTTTTATTGTTTACTTCAATTGTCTTTATTAAGGATCAAAATAGCAGTTGCCGCATGCGTAGCGGTCAGTGACAAAAAACGCTACGTAGAGGGCGACACGTAGCGGTTGTAGTGATATGTAGCGGTGTAGCAGTGCAAATTTCTTAAATGGTCTAAGTTTTTTGAATCTTGTATAGCAAATAAGATTGTGTACTTTTAGAGATTTGAAATCATATAAGGGCAGATACAACTTTAAGAAAGGCTATTGAGGAGAAGAAATAGCAAAAATAGTATTCAAAACTAAAATTACTTGGCTCCACTGGGTTTTAGACCGTAACGCCGCTATTTTCAAAATAGCGTAGCGGTCTCAACCGCTACGACAGATAATATGGGTGCTACGCTATGTAGCGGCTGCTATTTTGAACCATGGTCTTTATTAGTTATATCTTACTTCAATTATACGTAATTGGATTCATTGCTTTTTCCATCCTCTCTCAGTGGGATCGATAATCTGGACTCTTTAGTCCTTTACTACTTGACGACATCGTAGTCTTGCGGTTACGCATTGCATATTTAAGTGTCGATCACTAGGCAAGAACTAAGATTTTTTTTTGACAAGTTAATTGGCTTTCTACTATCTCCCAGTGGATTCGACCTCGTACTCACCGGGTATAACTACATCGTGACGACCCTACACGTGGAAAAGCGATCAGGACCCCTCTTAAAATGAAATAGAAAAATAAAACAAAGCAATCAAGCTGACTTGGCATGCTCTTTACCTTTATATATTGCAAGGAAATTAAGGAGATACCTTGCTCTAGTTTTATGTCAAAAGTTCAGAGAATGCAAACAACCTACTGCCTAAGCTGTATGTATTTCAACCATCCACAAAAGAAAAGCCTATTTTTTAGATTCTCAAAGCCATATGACAGATTCATGCATTGAAACTAATCCATCTGCTTGCATGATGCAGACTTACTGTTGTAAATGATTTTGGTAAAAACCAACTGTTTTGATCATGACAATCAGAGAAGTGACCCTCAAGAGGGCGAGAGGGTGTAAATTTTACAAACCAAAACTAAAAAAAGTAAAGAAAAAAGAAAAAGAAAAATAAAGCTTATAGGCTCTACATTTAATATAGGAGTGATCTCCCACTCGTGAGTGGGGTATGGAAGTGAGTGAGGTCCAACCAATAAAAATCCTAGTCACTCAAAAAAAAAAATGGCATTTCTTGTTTATTGGATGTCCTTAATTAATTTTAATCTAAAACTAGTTGGCTCCACATGAAGATTAAGTATACCATCAATACTTAATTAATACAATCTTATACATCATAAATCATATTCATCAATGATGGATGTTCTGTAAACACCTATTTCTTTAGTAAAGTGCAATATCAAAGGAAAGCTATAGAACCCCATCTCAAGATTTTCTGACTTTTGTGAAAGTTGCACTTATGCCAAAGAAATAGAGGAAGTAATAGAATTTTGATAAGGCCGACCTTTATCTATTGCAAGGAATAGACATACCTAGATCTAGTAATAAGTCAAAGTTTGTGACTACAAAGGAACTTGTACAACCCCACAAAAGAAAAAAAACACATTGGGATGGGGACCAGATGATCAAGACTCACCAATTTCTTGAGAAGGGAGGGAAGTGCAAAATTACATCAAAGCGAAGCCGTACAATACCATATCACAATTTTATTTTTCCTTTTAAAAGTGGGATCCTCTTAAAATGAAATTGGAAAGTAAAGCAAAGCAATCAAGCCGACTTGGCACGCTCTTTACCTTTATATATTGCAAAGAAATTAAGGAGATACATTGCTCTAGTTTTATGTAAAAAATTCAGAGAATGTGAACAACTTACAACCGAAGCTGTATGTATTCCAACCATCCACGAAAGAAAAAACTACTTTTTAGATTCTCAAAGCCACACGACAGATTCATGCATTGAAATTAATCCATCTGCTTGCATGATGTAGACTAACTATTGTAAACGATTTTGGTAAAAACTAACTGTTTTGATCATGACAATAAGAGAAGTGACCCTCAGGAGGGCGAGAGGGTGTAAATATTTTAAACCAAAACTTAAAAAAAGTAATGGAAAAAAAAGAAAAATAAAGCTTATTAGCTCTTCATTTAATACATGAGTGATCTCCCACCAATGAGTGGGGTATGGAACCGAGTGAGGTCCAACCAATAAAACTCCCAATCGCTCAAAAATAAAAAAATAAAAAAAAATGGCATGCCTTGTTTATTGAATGTCCTCAATTAATTTTAATCTAAAACTAATTGGCCCCACATGAAGATTAAGTTTGTCATCAATACTGAATTAATAAAGTCTTATACATCATTAATCGTATTCATCAATGACGGATGTTCTGTACACACCTATTTCTTAATAAAGGAGTAAAGTGCAACATCAAAGCAAAGCTATAGAACCCATCTCACAAATTTTTTCACTTTTCTGAAAGTAGCACTTGTACAAAAGAAAACGAGGAAGTAATGGAATTTTGATGAGGCCGACTTTTATATGTTGGATTGAAGTGACATACCTAGATCTAGGAATAAGTCAAAATCTTGTGACTATGGACGAAGTTCTACAACCCCACAAAAGAAAAAAAAAAACCACTGGGAAGGGAGTAAAGTGCAAAATTAAATCAAAGCGAAGCCATACAATACCATATCACAGTTTTATTTTCTTTTTTAAAAGTAGGATACTCTAGTTTTATGTTAAAAATTTAGTGAATGCGAACAACATACTGCCCAAACTGTATGTGTTTTCAACCATCTAGAAAAGAAAAACACTACGTTTTAGATTCTCAGAAGCCACGCAAAAGATTCATGCATAGAAATTACTCCATTTGCCTGCACGATGCAGACTTACTATTGTAAATTGATTTTTGTGAAATCTAACTATGTTGATCATGACAATCGGAAAAGTATCCTTCAGGAAGGTGAAAGGGTGAAAATATTTCCTTCCAATAGGAAAAAAATAAAAAAAATAAGAAAAATAAAGCTTATAGGCTTTTTACCTTTAACACAGTGGGAGTGATCTCCCACCCCAAGAGTGGGGTGTGGAACCAAGTGAGGTCCACCCAATAAAATCCTAGCCACTCAAAAAAAAATAAAAAAATAAAAAAATGGCATGTCTTGTTTACGAGGTGTCCTCAATTAATTTTACTCTAAAACCAGTTGGCCCCACTAGAAGATTAAGTAAATCTTCAATACTTAATTAATACAATCTTATACATCATGAATCATATTCATCAATGACGGATGTTTCATACACACCTATTTTTTGATAGGGAGTAAAGTAAAACATCAAAGCAAAGTTATAGAACCCATCTCCCGATTTTCTGACTTTTTAGAAAGTGGCACTTGTGCAAAAGAAAATGAGGAAGTAATGGAATTTTGATGAGGCCGACCTTTATCTATTGGATTGAATAGACATACCTAGATCTAGTAATAAGTCAAAATTTCGTGATTATGAAGGAACTTCTACAACCCCACAAAAGAAAAAAAAATCACTGCGGTGGGTTCCAGATGATCTAGACTCACCTATTTCTTTTGATGGGAGGTGCAAAATGACATCAAAGCAAAGCCATACAAAATACCACTTCACAGTTTTATTTTCCTTACTTAAAGTCGGATACTCTAGTTTTATGTCAAAAATTAAGTAAATGCGAACAGCTTACAGCCCAAGCTGTATGTATTCCAACCATTTAAAAAGAAAAAACTACGTTTTAGATTCTCAAAGCCACGCGAAAGATTCATGCATAGAAATTAATCCATCCGCCTGCATGATGCAGACTTACTCTAGTAAACTTGTTTTTGTGAAATCCAATTGTTTTGATCATGACAATCGGAAAAGTACCCCTCAGGAAGGTGAGAGGGTGTAAATCTTTCCTTCCAAAAGTAAAAAAATACGAAAACATAATAAAAATAAAGCTTATAGGCTCTACCTTTAACACAACAAAGTGATCTCCAACCCGTGAGTGTGGTGTGGAACCGAGTGAGGTCCACCGAATAAAAATCTTAGCCACTCAAAAAAATAAAATAAAATATGGCGTGTCATGTTTATGAGATGTCCTCAATTAATTTTACTCTAAAACTAGTTGGCCCCACATGAAGATTAAGTAAATCTTCAATACTTAGTTAATACAATCTTTTACATCATTAATCATATTCATCAATGACAGATGTTCCCTACACACCTATTTCTTGGTAAGGGAGTAAAGTACAACATCAAAGCAAAGCTATGAAACCCATTTGAAGATTTTCTGACATTTCTGAAAGTTGCACATGTGCAAAAGAAACAGAGGAAGTAATGGAATTTTGACGAGGTTGACCTTTATCTTTTGCATGGAAGAGACATACCTAGATCTAGTAGTAAGTCAAAATTTTGTGACTATGAAGGAACTTCTACAACCCCACAATAGAAAAAAAAATCATTCGGGTGGGGTCTAGATGATCCAGACTCACCTATTTCGACCTTGAGAAGGAAGTAAAGTGCAAAATTACATTAAAGCGAATCTGTACAATACCATATCACAGTTTTATTTTCCTTTTTTTAATGTGGTATCCTCTTAAAATGAAATAGGAAAATAAAACAAAGCAATCAAACCGACTTGGCACTCTCATTACCTTTATACATTGCAAGGAAATTAAGGAGATACCTTGCTCTAGTTTTATGTAAAAAATTCAGTGAATGCGACCAACTTACAGCCAAAATGTATGTATTCCAACCATCCACAAAAGGAAAAACTACTTTTTAGATTCTCAAAGCAATGCGACAGATTCATTCATTTAAATTAATCCATCCACCTGCATGATGCAGACTTACTATTGTAAATTGATTTTGGTGAAATCCAACTATTTTGATCATGAGTACCCCCTTCAGGAAGGTGAGAGGATGTAAATATTTCCAACCAAAAGGGGAAAAAAGTACAATAAATCTTATGGGCTTTACTTTTAACACCGGAGTGATCTCCCACCCGTGAGTGGGGTATGGAATTGAGTGAGGCCCTACCAATAAAAATCCCAACCACTCCAAAAAAATAAAATGGAATGTCTTGTTTATAGAATGTCCTCAACCAATTTTACTCTAAAACTAGTTGGCCCCATATGAAGATTAATTTTATCATCAATACTTAATTGATACAATCTTATACATCATTAATCACATTCATCAATGACAGATGTTCCGTACACACCTATTTCTTGATAAGGGAGTAAAGTGCAACATGAAAGCAAAGCTATAGAACCCATCTCACAATCTTCTGACTTTTCTGAAAGTGGCACTTACGCAAAAGAAAACGAAAAAGTAATTTAATTTTGATGAGGCCTACCTTTATCTATTGCACGGAAGAGGCATACCTAGATCTAGGAATAAGTCAAAATTCTATGACTACGAAGGAACTTCTACAACCCCACAAAAGAAAAAAAAATATCATTAGTAGGGGTCCAGATGATCCAAACTCACCTATTTCTTGTGAAGGGAATAAAGTGTGAAATTACATCAAAGCAAAGCGATAGAATACCATATCACTTTTTTATTTTCCATTTTTAAAGTGGGATACTCTTGTTTTATGTCAAAAATTCAGTGAATGTGAACAACTTACAACCCACACTATATGTATTCCAACCATCTACAAAAGAAAAAACTACCTTTTAAATTCTCAGAGCCTAAGTTAGTGCTATTCGGTCTCGGGTGAAACCGACTATCTCCAAATTTTGTTGAACCATCTATTTGAGCTGGTGGTCAAGCCATTCTCTCAGCTTGCCATCGTCTTCTCGCCTCTGCTGCGACCTCTTTGGGTTGCGGTTGTCCTCCGGTGACTGGCGCGATTTTTTCAAATCTCCATTTAGATGGCTGCTGCTCGAGCCTTCGTCATAGGCTCGCTCGTGCCTTTTGCTGTTCAGGACGTGCCTTAAGTTCTGCTCGATCGAAGGAGCCCGGCTACGTCTAGGAGGCACGACTGGGACTTTGACAGGGTTTTTTGCCTTTTCGTGGAGCTGCCTCTTGAGTTGACAAATCAACTCATCTTGCTCTTGGATAATGAGGTTCTGGGCCCTTATATCTGCAAGGAGAGGGTCATCATCATCATCACCTTCCAGGTGAAGGGATTGGTGAGATTTATGTGCTACTAATCCAGTCACTGGCCCTTCTATGCTCACTGCTCCAGATTTTTCGCCGATCTTCTCTGGCGAGGGATTAGTGGCAACTGCTCTGGTAACACTGCATCATAGGTGGTGGAAGTACTGGCGGTGTCAACTCCGACGGCGGCAGGAATACTGGTGGTGGCGAAGGGGCCCTTCGGGACCTTGATGAGCCTTCGCCATTTCTGGTCTTTGGAGGCATGGTGTCTACAGATTTGACTTAATCCAATTCCCACAGACGGCACCAGTTGTGTGTGCCTAAATATTATAGACTTGGTTAGGCGATTATAAAACCCTTAATATTGCTGTTTAGCTTCTTTTGGGGAAGACTGAATGCCTGAAGACCTGAAAGGGAAGGAAGAAAACGAAGGTCAGAGGCCTTGGCTGCAGCCAGCCGAAGGCACTCCGATGCCTAAGTTAGTGATATCACTAAGCAAAGGAAGAGTGAATGGGGGAGAGTGGAGAGCAATGGGTGTTGGTTTGTGCGTGTGTGTACCTTACCATCGGTCTCACCCATGCATATATATAGGAGGAAGTCCCATTAGACCGTACCCTTAGTGGTACTAGGTGAAGAGAGAAGTCCTGTCAACCCATACCTTGTATCCTTAGTGGGGGTAGGTGGAGATGGAAGTCTTATCAGCCCATTCCTCGAATTCTTACATGGCTACGGATGTGACTGCCAGATAAGGTCAACCTCTTATCAGGCGCATACCCTATCTGTTAGTTCGCTCTGCAACGCCGCTGCAGTATCATACTAGCATATTTATGACTGATTGATACCTAGTACTGATACCGAGGTCAGTCATAGACGCGTTCTGGCACTATTGCAGAGGTGCGCAGGTCGTGACGAGCTTAGCCGGTACTCTTAACGAGGCTAGCTCGAGCTCGGTACAAGCTGCCCTGCTGCCGAGCTATACGAAGCCGAGATTAGTGCGAGTCTGGTTTGGTACCTTTACCTAAACCAGGGTTCATCTAGGTATTATGGAAAATCCCCCACATAACTACAAAAGGCCCTTGCCTGATTTTTTCTTTTGAATCCTTATAGTGGTCTTGGGAGTGGCTGTGAAGAGTAGGGGCGCTGCAGGCCATCCTAAAATAAAGTTGGACAAAGGCCAACCTTTTAAAATTAGTAATCAATAGGAACAAAAAATAAAATAAAATAAAATAAAATAGTGGTCTAAAGAATTCCATTTTCTTAGCTAGAAGATACAAGGACTGCATTTTAGGGCCCAGCTACCGAGCCCGTGCGTAAAAGGGAAAAGATTAGTTAGAATGGAGGTTGCTTGGTACCCAAACAGTCATTACAGGTATCTCGAAATTGGAAAGCCTCTCTTTATATGTGTTGACCATTCATTTGATAGAATTAGACCGAATGGCTGACAATATCCAATCCATGTGTTTTTCTTTCATATATCTAATCTAATCAAATAATCTTTTATACTAGTTTGGCTAGTGAGACCGCCGGATGCCAAGGAGAAGGTGGATCTGGCATCGGATCCGGAACCGTCTTCGGACCGGTTTCTTGGTTCTAGACCCAGAACCATTAATGAGAAGGTGAAACCGAACCCGGAACCAGAACCATATATGGGGCAAGGGACCCAGAAGCTTTTGCTTTGAATCTCATAATCTTCACTCCTCACCTCTTCATTATTGTTTTTATTTGAAATGGTTTGGGAGAAATATGTTTGAAGTGGTTTGGGCATATTAAACCTAGGCCGGCAACGGCCTAAGTAAGAAAAAATTTGGCTATATAGGTTGATAGCCCACCAAGGAAAAGGGATAGACTGAAGAGGATGTTGATAGAGGTAGAAGAAATAAATATGCGACTTATTTGAAAATTTGGCACATGATTGATGGGAGAGAAGAATCAAAATTTATGTAGTTAACCCAACATGATTGGGAGAAGGCTTTGATGATGATAATGATAATAATGAATTATATATATATCAATCACATTAAATGTCATATGATAAATTATGGCTTACTCTAGATGAAGCCCATGACTGAATGGATGGTTAGGAAATAAATGTTAGGCCATGGCCCACTCAGATGCAGCAATAAATGGTTAGGATACAAAGAGTTCCATGTTGTTAATTATACTTAAAAAAAAAAAAAAAAAAAAAGACCAACGGACCAAATCCCTAGTCTAGATCCAACGAGAAACAGTTAAATTTGTCCTTAAATTTCTCTCCTATATCCGTCAAACAAAACTCTTAATTTTCCTCTTCCATTTCTCATTCACCTCTCTTTCTTCTAACCTTCCTCTGCTTGGTACTTTTTTATTAAGACGCCCGCGAAATCATTGCCGTTCAAAAGCACGGGAAAGCCAATTAGCGGTTTGACGACCCATTCCTCTATCAACGTTTGAAAAAGCTCATTTGAGGTATAGACGGAAAATCGATTTCATTGCCTTGATCCATGTTCTGTAGAGCTTTGGTTTCTTGTCTTCTTGTGCCTGTTTAGTGCTTCCTCTTTGAGCCCCTGCTGCTGGTTTCTTGTTTCTGCTGGTCTGTTTTGGAAGAGTGCAGCTTTCTTGCCTTCATGTGGCCGTTTGGTGCTCCTTTTTTTTTTTGAGCTGCTGTTGCTGGAAAGCTCTGCCTTCTGCTGCTCTGCCTGGGTGTTGGTTGCTGTAGTGCTGTTTCGCCTTTGTCCAATTTGGATGAAGTGAAGCTTAGAGCTGCAGCTGCTGCCTGGTTTTTTTCCTTTCTCAGAGTCTCAAGTAGATTTTCAGAATTCTGTTCTTTCTTCTTTTGTTTTCTGGAATTTTGCCCTCCCTGTTTTGAGGCAGGCTTTTTTGTTCTGCTTTCCTTTGGTTGTATTTTTTCTGCTCTTGTTCCCGGGCTTTATCCTTTTCTTTCTTTCAATTGAAATTTACCATTTAGCAAAAAAAAAAAAAAGGTTGCATTCGCCATAGACAATAATCTCTTGCTTGCATCATCTTTTTCACTCATCATATATTTTCTTCGTGAGTTCAGGAACATATATTTGTTTCTTTTAATGCTTGTGTTTAAAGTATATAAACTTTCAAGTGTTCCCTTATTGCAAGGCACCCTTTTCCCCTTCCCTACCTTTTCCAATTGAGTTTCAAGTACATGGGGCTGTGGTGACTATTTATTGGAGGACCTTAGCAGGTCATGCGGGTTGAATTTGATACTGTCATTGTATTGGTCATATTGGATGAGACTCATTGACAAAGGAGAGAGGTTGGGACAGAAAACTAAACAAATGTCGGTCACAAAAGAAGTTGGATACTGCAAAGTAACCCAAAATGATAAGAGGGCATCACAAATGCACACAATCATACCAAGAAATTGTTTAGGCAAGAACTTTAATGCATGGGCATTACAGAAGCCAAAACTGCCAAAGCAGTAGATGTAAATGCTAGAGATGGGGGCATGTGACCCTCGTCTTTCCTCAAAAACAGGCCTTCATAGATTGGTAAATTGATCAAAACCCATAGCCCACATTGAGCAAACTGCAAGACAAATGATTCAACTCCAACTCCATCCATGACCACCCTCTTGATTGCCCCACCCAAGCAAAGTAAATTAAGCATTGCAAGTGTGGCTAAAATGGTGAACATGGGTGAAGTGGTCCCAAACTCCATGATCTCTTGATCATGCCTCTTCAAGAACTCGTCATCGGCTATTTTCACTGTGATCGTGAATGCTGACTTGGTGATCCCTAGTAGGTTGAGGGCGCAATCAATGGTACCGAAGAGGTAGGCTGACGTCTTTCTGTACAGCCAGATCCTTTGGTCATTCCACCAAGCCTTAAGTGTCTCTCCATGCCAAAGGTGTTCTGCTAGGCTGTAAGTGTATTTGGCTATGATAACATAGCAGAAGGGTATGAACCATGGACTTGTTATCTGCAATATATGAAGTGATGGTTGCAATATTAACAGCAAGGCGGAGTTATTTTAGATAGAATACATAGAACTGAATGCACAGGAATTCATAGTTAAATGAATTACATTTAGATGGGACCTAACTATCCTAGGATTTGAATTACAAGGCCTGGCCCTAGATTATGAATCTCACATGAAATTTGGTAGCTTCTAGACCTTTTAACAAGGGCATCAGGCATGCAACTCATTAAACAATCAATGTATGCACGCATCCCCCCTGCCGGAGTGATTTGATGACACTTAGATATCCAACCTTTCCTTTAAAATGAAATCAATATATATTGCTTACCTAGGTCATGCAAATCATGGGAGAGAGGACTTAGTGGGCCTAACCAGGGCACAGAAGTAAAGGGAGAGAGGAAGGGAAAGATCGCAATAAGACGTATGTTTGTGCAAAATATCATCTCTATTAGATCATCTTTAACTCCTAGATTTGTGACCCTTAATTTTAATAGGTTATAAATTGCATCACTGTTTTGGGTTTTAATTCAATTGGTCAGTAACGATGGCATGAGTTTTGAGTTTTGGCTATGTGGAAACTCGATTTTGGGTTGGAGGTTCTACCTAAAAAAAAATCAAAGAAAAAAGCAGGGGGGGGTTCTATATAGGTGTGCTCAAAACATCAGCTCTTGTAGATAACTCCTACATCTATGTCCCTAAGTTTAATGCTTTCCAAAGGTATCATTGCTTTTAGTTTTAATCTAAGTAACAATTCGAAGAGCGTTGGAGGGTTATGTGATCAGAGGTGGTATACAAAAATTCGAAAATAAATAATTGGCATTTCAAATTCAACGTCGTCAGTACAGTTGGATTGGTGTCAATTTGGAATTTGAACTATTTCACGAAGCATCAGTAACCGTAGGGTGTTGGCTTGATCATAGTTTGGCCCACAAAACCTAACTCCCGGAATTTATGTGGGGATAGTTTTAAGGAGATTTGACATATTAATCCCCCTTAAATCTTGCATTCCCAATTTCATGACTAAAATTGAACTAATGTCACCAAAGGTCTACATTTTTTTTTTTTTTTGCCCTAGATCCCATGATATCATGGAATCCAAATGTAAAAAAGTTAAAAATCACTTACATTAAAAAAATCTTAAAATCACTTACATTAGAAAAATCTAGACCGTCTTCTTATCTAAACTTAGATCCCATGATATCATGAGTTTTTAAACTTTTTACATTGAAATCCTATGATGGGATCCATGGCAAGAAAATACAAAAACAATTGTGGACCAGAGTCATACGACTCTGGTAAAATTAGTTGATTTTCAGTCATGAAATTGGGGAACATGATTTGAGGGGAATTAATATATCAAATTCCCTAATTCAAATACTGAAAATTTCTTATAGAAAATATACGAAGAAATGGTAAAGACCATGTGGTAATTGAGACAACCTAACTCAACTCATATTAAAGTTGGGTGTGAATCTACAATTTGGGTCTGGCATGTGCTGGCCATATTCAGGTCTCATCTGGGGTCGGTTGAAAATCTTGAATTTCTTTAGCTAGTCATTTATTCCAAAACCTCGAGGCATTAGTAGAGGCAGTGTAAATACTTTTCAATATTCCCTCGGGTGGAGCCCAGAGCCCACTCTTCAATACTCCCCCTCAGGTTGAACCTGGCCGACGCACTTTTAGCGATACACACTTTTTTTTTTCCACCGAGTCGTTCCTGCTGAGATTAAAACTCAAGACCGGTTGGCTTTGATACCATCTTGAGCCATTCATACCAAAACCTCAAGGTGTTAATAGAGGCAGCGGAAAAACTTTTCAATATTCCCCTCGGGTGGAGCCCACTCAATAGAAAATTGAGTTTAGGCACAAGCAATTCACGTGGTGTTAAATAAAGTGATCAATGAATGTGAGAGAGAGAGAGAGAGAGAGAGAGAGTCGTACCTCAGGAAACAAGGGAATGGCATGAAGAAGGCAGAGGGGTGAGATAACAACATAATATAGGGTGGGGAGGGCATTGAGAGCCCAAAGGTTGTAGATACAATAAGCCATTTGAAGGGGCAACTTAATCTTCCCATGCCCTTGTATCAAGGAACAATGGCGTGATAAAAAGATATGAAGCTGGCCCTCTGCCCATCTCTTGTGTTGTGCAAGTGATTGTAGCAGTGTTGTAGGAGCCAAACCCAAAAAGGCATCTCTTGTTGGCTCAAAATAAATGGACTTCCATCCTCTAGAGTGAATTGCTAAGCCAGTTGTCACATCTTCTACTAAACATCCATACTTCAAACCCATCTGCAAATCCAAGTATAAGACAGAGGTAAGGGGGGGGGGGGGGGGGGGGGGGGGGGGGGGAGAGAGAGAGAGAGAGAGAGAGAGAGAGAGAGAGAGAGAGAGAGAGAGAGAGAGAGAGAGAGAGACCTCTTTTCCCCATTGAGTACCCAACTCATAGCTACAACTTGCCAAGACCTTTGCTCTCTCTTCCAATTCATCCACTGTTTCACTTCCATCTTTCTGGGCCCTTTTATTCCAGTCTGTCTTGTAGCCTTTAATGTACTTTTTACCAGATAGACTCTCCCTCCTGAAAAAGCATCCGGTGCCAATGTACAGAGGCCCTCCATAACCATCCATTCCAGAGAGTTCCACCTTCATCAAAGAACAAGAGTCAAAATATAGTGACCTACCAAAGTGGGCCTGGTCTAGGCCCGAGAGTCTATTTTTACCACGCTTTCGGCCGTCTATCGAGTTGTGAATCCGGCGAGTTGGGTAGGTTTAGCCATAATACCAAGTAATCAGTAAAAAACTCACCCTTGGGCAAACTACGGTTGACTCGGTCAAAGTTCAGCCTTGCATCTTACAATTCCTCATGAAAAGATGAAACTATCATTTTTACGTTTAGAAAATATAGAAGCAGCTCACCTTAGTGATTACTCTGAAGGAGTTGGCATAAAAATCATTCTTGGTGATGTTCATGAATCTCTGTGGATATTGCACAAAACCAATCTCTGCACCCTTGTCTTCATCCATGAAAAAGCACAGTGTATCTCTCACTGTTTGGGCATTATTGGAGTACATATCACAGTCCACATTGAGAATGATGGGTCCATTGCTTATTTCTGATGACAACCTTATCTGCACACAAGGTCATGCTAAACATATATATTGTTTGGAGTTTATATTTTACGATCCTTTGTTAAGTTTCATTAAAAAAAGAAGTTTCAGGATATCAGTTTAGGGAACGTGTGTGATTTTCTTAAGAGCAATTACCGGGCTGCCACTATCAATATTTAGGCTAAGATGTCCCCTTATCCATATCAGTTCCTATATAATTTAGGCTAAGATGACACGGTTTTAAGCTTTCAGCCCATGTTTACTTTTGAAGGATGAAATTACCAATGCATTCAGAGCTCCAGCCTTGAAGTTGTGGTGGTGTTGGGGCCTCTTCTCACGGGACAAGTACACAAGAGTTGGCATCACAAATCCAGCATTATCCACAGCATTTGGGTCTCTCCCATCAATCAAAATCTGAATTTCGATTCACAAATGGAAACTAATGAGGAAGAAAAAAAGTGTAAAAAAGTTGAACGAGATGTGTATGAACTCAGATTGTGAAAGAAAAGCTTTTAAGCCAAACAAATGATTGACATTGATTTACTATTACTCTCCACAATTTTGGAATTCTTCTAATTTCTCCGCCAAGTAATAATCCCTCTTTCCTCATGTAAACCTGCAAATGCATGCTTGAAAAATATGTTTAACCCATGCACATGCATGTGCACAATTAGGGGCTCCAATTTAATTGATTGAATCATGGCCCAGAAAACACTTTTTTTCTTTTTTTGCTATTGTTGTGGATCAAAAATCCAATTTATTCAGCTATCCTAACCATTTGATCTTGCATGTTGCACGTTGAAGAATCATTTGATTGACTTTTCCAAAAAAATGGACGGGTGAGATCATAGCTAAGGATCATTTGATGATTTACGGTTAAAACTAACCTAATTCCTCATCTATGGGTAATAAATGCAATTAAGACTTTACCTGGAGGATAGTTTGATGATTGCGCGAATTCAGCACCGAATTCCACTCAGAAAATCCTTTGTGCTCTGCTTGGATTTCTTCATTGACCCCTCCCAATTTAACTACACTTTGGATCCGATCCTCCATCTCTTGATACAATTTCTACAATCACATCTTGAAAGAGTCAATCAACATCAAGTAATTGTGAGGAAAATTTGGATTTATTTTAGATGCAGAGATACAGAAATTTGTAAAACTCGATCAAGCGAAATTGGTCGTTGAGTCATTTTCAAGTGGGAAAGTTCACTAGCCGTCAGGTCAGGCCTGTGACACTTCAAGATTAGCTCGTTGTGTTGTTTGGTGCAACACTATTGTTAAGAGGAAATGTGATTAAAAACAACTAATTTTTAAGAAGATTGTGCATTACTATTCCTTGAGAGGAGGTAAGAATTACTTTTTTTTTTTCTTCCACAAAAATCTACAAAAAGTGTTTTTATGTTGAGTCCGTATCCCCTATTTCGTAAAAACAAGGGGATACTGTTTCATCCAATCCAGAATTGCAAAACGTGCCCTTTAAAAAAAAATCCGTCCCAACGAATCTGTACTTGCTTCTATATTTAAATGATCCTATATTTAAATGATAGGCCTAAACCCAAACCTTGATCCACATAGAAGGCATACGTGCAATGGCTAAGGCATGTCCCATATTCAAACTTTTTATTTAAGAAACCTTTAATTTCATTTGGGTTAGTGAAAAAAAGGATTCAAATTAAAAGTGGACCCATACCTTGGACCAAGGTTGGGAAACTCGTGACTCGGACTCGACTCGTCCAATGCTAAAAATTTGACTCGGAGAGAGTCGATGCAGAGACTCAGGAGTCATGCTTATTTTAATTTCTTTTCTAAAATATTTAAAAATAAATATGTCACTTATGAAATATAAATATACATTTACTTACATGCATTCATGATACTCAATTTAAATTAATAAAGTTACATATGAAAGAAAAGTACTACAACAAGAAAATTGAAAGAAGAAATTATTGCATATTGCATAATTTGTTAGTCCAAATATCAAATGTAAAAGATCAAATGTAAGCTTCAAATTATATTCCAATCATCATTTTTAAATTTTTTGCTATTAGCCTTATGCATATTTACTTAAAAATAACCAATAATTGTTTAAGATTAGATCTACCAATGAAATGGCTAAGAATGCAAACAACTTATTAAAAGAAGATGACTCGACTGAGTCAAATACAGGGGAGACTCGGTACTTCACTAAAACAAGATGACTCGGGAGAGTCAAGAGTCAACTCGAAGACTTTTCCAACCATGCCTTGGACTCATAAAAAATCTATTTGGGTGTTTGGGCCATCTATAATGCTGCTGTTTTGGACCATGGTTTCAGTGCTGGCTACATTAAAAGTCCTCCCAGTGCCAATATATGGGATGAAAATAACTTTTAAGCGGTTTAGATTTTAGAGTAAAATCCCACAAAAAGGCCTACAGGCATGGAGGTTTAGGATTCTAAATTGATGGTTTCCTGTGTATCACCATGGACACATTTTCTACAGATCAATAAGCTACCTTCATGGTGGACCATTCCTCTTTATAGTGAAAATCCAGTGGCTCAGATGCTTGGGCGAAATAGGCAGATGGGGACCGCGGATCCACCTTGAATTTCTTGCAGAATGGAATCCAATCCTTTGCAAAGTGAGATGCCTCCAAGAGTGCATAGAATGTGAGATCGGACCCTCCATCATCTGATAAATAGATGGCCAACTTATTTGGTGGATAATCATATGCGATCAGGGAGAGAACAGTGTTGACCACTAGCATAGGCGGTTCAATGGTGGGGTCTGCTGTGCACACGAAAATGTCCACTCCTGGCAAGTCATCTTTGTACCTTGTTTGCAAAGAAGAAAAAAGAAATGGTGAAAAATGTCAAGACATTTTAGAGTACTTCTGTTTGTTTCATATTCTACAATGATGCCTTACCATAATTATATGTATGTTTCACTGCATTTATCTTTCATCTTTTTCTGAATATCTCTTACAGAGATTTGATTTTTCTTTTCCTTATTCTCATGTAGAGCTGACAGTTTACACGATGCACTCATGCACGATTTTTTTTTTTTTTTTTTTTTGTGAGGAGGCCGTGTTTGTTTGGAAAAACCACTGTCACATGAGTATGTTGAATGGTTCAGGTTACATACAAAAAATTTTAATATAAATTTTGTTCGGAAACACCATTTTCACATGAAATTAAGTATTTTGACGTTTAACCAGCAATAAAAATTTTGGACGGTGGGATTAAAATCTAGGGGCTCAAAAAATTCTCAAAAATAAAAATTACTAAAGGAATTTGATATCACAACCTATCTCCAACATTAACCAAGGTGGTATATAATTGTTTTATGTTGTAAAAAGGGGAGACCAAGAGAAAGAAGATTAGAGGGAGAAGAGAGAGAGTATTCTATTATCTCATTATATGTGTACAAATATAAAGGTAGAGGGCCTCTTTATAGGCAAAGTAACCCTACAAGAGAGGAACCCTAATTCTAACTCTAATTCATCTCAAGTGGGCATCCACCCAAGATACATATCTTATAACACCCCCCTTGGATGATCACCATTTAAAACAGTTGTCTCATTAAAAACCTTACTAAGCAAAAACCCAATGGGAAAAAAAACCAAAGCGAAGGAAAAAAGAGTGCAACATTCTTTAAGATCATTGAACTGGTGTTAGACGTATATAATGCTGTCTCGTTAAAACCTTAACTAGGAAAACTTAGTGGGATAAAACTTAGAAAAAGAGTACAGCACATAGATGTCCTAGGTAGCATACTTCAGGATGCCCCCTCATAAATCACTTTCCTTGATTATAGCAACCATTCACATGATTTGATTATGAATTCTACACATACCAATCTCATTTACAAACTTCTGGAATACTGATTTTGGCAAAGATCTGGTAAACAGGTTAGCCAGGTTGTTACTCGAACGAACTTGCTTGACTTCAACTGCATTGTTCTTCTGAAGTTCATGAGTACAGAAGAACTTTGGTGCTATATGTTTAGTCTTGTCTCCTTTAATGAAACCTTTTCAAATTTGTCTCATGCATGTTTCATTATCTTCATAGATAATTTTTGGGTAAATGGTAATTGACAAGAACTACGAACATGCTGAATCAAAGATCTTAGCCATACACATTCCCTACTGGCTTCATATAGAGTCAAAATCTTATCATGGTTGGATGAAGTAGTGACCAAAGTCTGTTTAGTGGAATGCCAAGAAATGGCGGCATTACCATTAAGAAACACGTAACTTGTCTGTGATCGACTCTTATGAGGGTCAGAAAGATAACCCAAATCTGCATATCCTACAAAACTGGAATCTCTACGATCGTAAGAATAAAATATTCGTAAATCATTTGTTCCACGCAAATATCGTAGGATGTGTTTAATACCAATCCAGTGCCTTTGAGTTGGTGCGGAGCTATACTTGGCAAGTAGATTCACAAAAAATGCAATATCTGGTCTAGTGCATTGTGCCAAGTACATCAATGCTCCAATAGCACTTTAGTAAGGTACTTTGGGACCCAATACGTTTTTATTTTCCTCGATGGGACAGTATTGATCTTTCTTTATCATGGGGTACTTAATGGATGTGCCTTGTCCATACCAAATATTTTAAAACCTTCTCGGTATAATTAGATTGATGGAACAACATCCCATTAGAATTTCTCTCGATTTGCAATCCGAGACAAAATCTCGTTTTTTCAAGGTTTTTCATTTCAAATTCTTTCTTTACATAATCAGCAGTTTCTTCGAGCTCTTTTGGATTCCCTATCAAATTTATATCATCCACATAAACTGCTAATATTGAAAATCCCTTCAAGAATTTCTTTATAAATAGACACGGGCGAATGGAATCGTTTTCATACCCCCTTTTAGACAAGTATTCACTAAGATGATTGTACCACATTTTTTCGGATTGCTTCAGGCCGTACCATGATCGCCTTAATTGGATTGAGTACGTACTCCTTGGCTTTGCTTTAGGCAAAGGAAATCCTTCCGGGATTTTCATGTAAATTTCTGTGTCTAAGTCCTCATACAAATAAGCAGTTACAACATCCATGAATCTTATTTCTAGATTTTGAGAAATTGCTAAACTTATAAAATATCTGAATGTTGTCATATCCATAATAGGGGAGTATGTTTCCTTATAATCAATCACAGGCTTCTGCAGGAAACCTTGTGTCACTAATCGTGCCTTATATATGGTTATTTCATTCAGCTCATTCATTTTTCTTACAAACACCCACTTGTAACCTACATGGTTCAGCTCATTCATTTTTCTTACAAACACCCACTTGTAACCTACATGGTTAACATCTTATGGGATTTGTACTATACGTCTGAACACACCACGTTTGTTGAGAAACTCTAACTCTACTTTGATGGCACTTTCCCATGATGGCCAATCTTTTCTATGTCGACATTCATTTATAGAACATGGTTCTGTGTCCCAATGATCATCACCATTTTCCTTTGATATTTGTGTTGCTACCGCATATACAAATGCGTCGTCGATGATAGTCTCATTTCTATTCCATCTCTCTCTTAAATAATTGTAAAGTATAGAGATCTCTTCATTTTCTGGTACCGGTGCCTCTTCAGGGGCTTCCAAAGTCTCACCAGGGACTTCCATTATTCTAAAGAGAACAAACTTTACCATAATCTCTTCAGAAGCATTATGTGCCTCTTCGGGAGGAATCTCTTCAGGAGCGCTCCATGCCTCTTTGAGAGGATATGATGATGATTGCTCATTTCTCCTTTTTCGCAGAACTAATTCCTTTGAACTTATAAGTATGCTACGCTTCTGGTGTATCGTAAATTCTTTTGTTGCCGTATTTTGACTTCGTCCTATAGGGACATTAATCATGGCAGGTGCATTCATAGCTGGTGCATATGACTTCGTGACTTCTGTTTCATCGTTAAATGAATCAGATAATCTGTTTGCAATTTCTTGCAAGTGCACAATTCTCCGTACCTCATTCTCACATTGCGAAGTTTGTGGATCCAGATGATACAGAGTGAAAGTATTCCATGTTATCTGGCTTCAATTTCTAGTATTTGCTTCTGGTTTTCAATACTAGTTATCTGTTTGTAATTTATAGTATTTACTTTTGGCTTCCAATACTAGTAACGATGCATAAGTATTCCTTGTTATCTTCATTTATCGTCTCAATGTGGTACCTATTCATTCTTATGTCTTTGAAACTAATCGAGTTTCTTTGGGAACTTTTTGAGAACAAAGCATCTTTAATGAATACATAGGTATCATTAGGTAATATCATATGAGCTCTTCCGGAGCCTTTAATTATCTGCACAAGTCCAGCTATGGTAGATACCTTTCGTGGAATGAACATCAATTCTGAGAAAAATTTCTGATTTTTCAGAATGGTGTGTGTTGTGGCACTATCTACCAAACAAAGATTGTCCTCAGTTCCATGATCCATACTTTAAACAAAAATAATAAAACGTCATAACTATACAATCACATAATTAAAATAATTAAAAAAAACATTTACCATAAATTAGGACATTAATGAAGTTTTTATAAAAACAGAAAAGTCTAAGAAACATGCATCTCAAATGAACTAAAAAAATTTAAGTTTGTGATGTTCAAAGAATCATGGGTCTTCTAGACCTTGCCAGAGGGTGCCCCTAAAAGATTATTAAATGCCTTATTTCCAGATGTTGGTTATCTTCATCCTCAAAGAAGTCACGAGTCTCCAAGTTTGTAATGTCAATTGGAGGCCTTTCTGATGTCATTATATCCCAATTCCAGCCTTCTAGATCATTTGTCTCTGCTGAATGAACATAGGCCTTGTATGTTTTCTCCAACATCTGCTCTTCCGAAACCTTTTCACTACATAATCTTAATCTGGAAACAATATTGAAGAGGGCAGAGTTGTATTCAGACACTATTTTATACTCTTGTAACCTCATGTTTAACCATTCATTCTGTGCATCTGGCAGTTTGACCATCTTCTGGTGATCATACCTATCCTTCAGGGATTTCCATAGGCCTGCTAGGTCTTCCTGAATAAGGTATTCATTTTTGAGGTCGTAATGTATGTGGTGGCGCAGAAAGATGAAGGCTAACACCTTTTCCTTTAGGGACTCTTGTTACCTTCCTTTCTGGTCTCTTCCAATTTCTTGGATTAGAAGTGGATTTTAGCATCCAGTTGCTAAGATAAGTAATTGTCCCCATTTATGTTTAATGCTTTAAAGTCAAGTTTAGCCAAATTTGACATCATGCAAGAACTGTAATAAGAAATATACATTAATTTAACCGTGTGCAGATAATCAATAAAGTAATAATGAAATATTAACATCATAAGTAATTAAGGAAGGAATTTAAAAAAAATTGGCTAAAGAAAAGTTAGAACATTAGGTTAACAACTTTGAGAATCAGAATTGCTGGTTCTGTCAATATTTCAGGTTTGATTTAGAACTTCAGGTTCATAACTTTGAGAATCAGAACTGCTGGTTTTATCAAGACTTCAGGCTTAATATAGAACTTCATGTTCATAACTTTGAGAATGAGAATTGTAGGTTCTGTCAAATCTTCAGGTAGAACTTTTGGTTCTAACAAATGATCAGAACTTTTGACTCTTTTAAATTTTTTTTTCATATTTAATTTTATGGCCGTATAATTTATTTGGATTTAAACAAAAAAAAATTTAGGTTTTAATTTGTGGATATGAATCTACAGGTTCATATCAGTATTCCAACTTCCAGGACTGACGGTCCATAGATTGGTGAACTTCAAGTTCAGTTTTTTCTAGAACTTCTAGTTCCATTCATAGTATTAATAAATTTAAATGAAAAGAAAAAATTGTACAAGACAATGAACAGTAACCAAACAATATAATTATAGTAAATAAGTATTGTAAACTAATTTTATGCATTCTAATAGATTGGATTTGAACTATGGTTTATATACCACTTACCTTGATTGCAGTCGATAAAAATTTCTAACCATTGAGATGCTGATCTGTTGTGTTTATTGGGTAATGCTTGTTGCTACGAATCTACAGAACCAAACCGTTCAGCGATCGGAGTTCGGATGAAGAAGTTATGGACGGGCCCAACAATAAAATGGATTCCTCATGCTCGCGTTCCAAGATTAAAAGTACGGGAGGCAGAGAGGAATAAACAAGAGATGGATGGCTTCTGGTGCGTGATCCGAGGCAGCTGGGTGATGGATCGCCTGAAGCAAAGGTTTGAAACAAACCTTGTGTTGTAGGCAAGCCAAGAAAGTCTTTGAAGGAGGAAAAACAAAGATAGGAATGGAAGGTATTTATTTCTTTTCAATGCACACAAAACGTGGCAGAATGGTGGCTTATAAAGAAAGGGTAGAGCTTCGGTACATGCTGCAATGTCCCCTCTTATCCAATAAGCCCACCGTCTATCATGGAGTATGAAAAGGCAGTGTCTCATTTTCAAAATTTGACTTGAGCTAATCAACGTAACTTTTGTTTTTCAATTTTTCCCTTCAATGTTATATCCGTTTGGGATTGAAACATGAAAACGATTTTCCTATAAAACCAATACACTTAGAAGCCCAATCAAATGGCTAGCATCCAAGTGGGTCCCCAAGTAGGGGCATTTTCCTTTCTTTTTTTTTTTTTTTGTATTTTTTTGTTTTTCAAGAAGGGCTTTTTTGTTTAAAACCTCCAACGCTCACTGTTTTTAACAATCAGGTTAGCTACATCATTACAACAGTCAGATCCATCAGCCTTCATTCAGGGGACCTGAACCAATCCGTTGGGTCTAAACTTGGACCTAGGTGTTTTACATGTCATATCCAGTTGGCTCTATGTTTGACCTGACCCCATCTAAATGAGTTTGTTAAACAATATTATGAAAGAGCACTCATCCGTCGACGTGAAATTGAAAATGAAGAAGATTATAGAACAAATCACAGTGATCCAGTTTTTAGGATAAATTCTTCCTATGAAAAGCAAGCATCTAAAGAATATACAAGAATAATGTTTACGAAGTTTCAAAATGAAGTACAATGCAACAAGCTTGTTATAAATAAAATTGGAGAAGTGGGCTTTATTACAGAGTACGAGTTGAAGAGGTTCATCACAGGACCAAGCGAAAGGAAAAAATCAGAACCCAGGGTATATAATGTTACTTACAACTCTCCCGAAATAATAGCGAATTGTAGTTGTCAAATGTTTGAATTTCAAGGCATCCCATGTAGACACATGATAAGTGTCTTTAGGAAAAAGAACATCTTAATGCTCGCATCGTGCTACTTATTGAAGAGATGGACAAGACATGCGAAGACTATAGTTATTTTTAATGAAGAATGGACTACAATAGAGGTCGAGGGGTAGCAAACTAAAATGGTATAACAAAATATTCTTTATTATGAAGCCCAAGAGCTGCTAAAAAAAGCATCAAAATCTGATAGATCTTGTGTTGTTGCTTTAAATGGATTGAAACAAACCATCAAAGAATTGGATGCTCTGGACACACAGGATACATAGGAGAATGGTACAACAATTAATCGGTACTCTAATGTTGAAGTAGATCATTTAGAAGGTGAGACTTTATATGAACCTAAAGGTAGTAAAACAAAAGGGCGGTCATTTGTTAGATACAACTGTGGGTTGAAGATTAACCAAAAGAAGAAAAAGAGATGTAGCCGACGTAGAAAATGTGGCCACAACATTCGCAATTGTCCTTGTGCGTGCCTAATTATTACGGACTTGAGGTTAACTGATGATGAGGGTTTACAGAGAGGTTGTTTAGCTTGAACAAGTGTCTCTGCTGATCTGAAACCTGAAAGGGAAGAGAAAACAGCAGTCAGGGCCCGAGGCTGCTGTCAGCCAAAGGCACTCCGACGCCTGAGTTAGTGCAGTCACTGAACTAGGGTGAAGTGGAGAAGAAGAGATGTTTCAGCAGAGTAACAGTGTGGACTGTATTTTGCATGTACCTGTTCATGACTCTTCATGCAGGCATATATAGAGGAGAATGGAAGGTTCCATAGTGGAGGTAGGTAAGGATACTTGTCCTATCAGCCCACACCTGGGATCTTTAGTGGGGGTAGGTGAGGATACTTGTCCCATCAAACCTCCCCTCAAATCCCTCACATAAATGTGGATGTGATCTGTTGATAAGAACGAGCCCTTATCCTTGGCCGGTGGCCGCCCTACCTGACAGGGACTCCCTACAAAGTACCCGTCCCATCTCATAATGGGAACTGGAAGCCCGGTGTTCACCTCGGCGGAGGGGCCGAACTGGAGAAGAGGCCGGGGTCAGATATACCCGAGATCGGACTGGGATGCCAGCGTGAGACCGAGTTCGGTAGGACATGGTCGGTACTCCTACCGGGACCAATCCTACCTTGACAAAGGCTAAGACGCTGCTTATGTCGGAGAGAAGGGGGTTAAGACCCTGATTGGCGTTATTACCAGAGAATTACATACAACATCGGTTTCGGTCGAAGCAGCCCACACAATTGCCCCCTGCTCCTGACTTCGAGGGGTCAAGGAGACCACGGGGTTAGGAGTGATAGGATGGAACTTGCCGAAACCGATCCTGTAGTTTAGACAGGCGTGGGGTGCCGCTTCGCTTACCGAGGCGCTTTTAATAGCGCCAGGCTGTCTGGAGGCGGTTTTAATAGCCCCAACCATATCATCATGAGGGCGCTGTGACGCCGCCATGTGTCAGGTCCCTGATGGCCATTGCGTCGTATCGAGGAGACGGGTGGCGTGCTCGAGGCGGTGTCTGCACATGCCTTTCGGGATACGAAGAGATCTCCATCTGTGTATAAAAACCCCGGTCCTGGAAGGAGGACCACTTTCGCTGTCACTGTGCTTGGAGCTTTCGCCTGAGTTGCCTGGAGCCTCATCGTCCGAGAAGCCCTTTCGTTCGTCTCCTGAAGTTTAGAGTTCTCTGTTCTCTACATCCTTTCCGGCCCTGTGTCTTAGTGAGTTCCCTCCTGCCTCTGACATTTTTTCCTTCTCTGGGCTCTTTTTCTGTTTTTGGGGGTGTCTACTGTCTTTCTTCTCCGTCACCGTCACCAGTATTCCGGTCTAGGCTAGGGAAGATGGGGGTTTTTAGACATTGGATAGACACAGAGCTTGCCCTAGCCGAGCTCAGGAAACAATACCAGATACCAGAGAACGTCCAGATTAGGGCGGATGGGGACCGTGACCGAAGCCGACCTCGGGTGCTTGTAGAGGGATGGATGCCATTCCCTCTAGTAGCCATAATAGAGGGCGGAGTGAGATTCCCAGTCCATCCCCTCCTGAGAGCTTGCCTCAGGAGGTGGAACCTTACCCCGTGCCAACTAATGCCCAATGGTTTTAAGGTAATCATGGGTATAGCCGAACTGAATAGGATATTGGGAACCAACCTCGGCGTCGAAGACATTGAGGATGTATATAACCTGTGTCGATCTCCGAAGGACGACGCATACTATTTGCGAGTTCGACCGAAGGAGATTCCCATAATCAACGAGCTCGAGGACAACACAAAATACGCCGGGGAGGACTGCCTTTACGTCACCGGGAACTGGGAGTATGCCCCCGGAGAGCCCAGGGTGGACCACGTACCCGGTCGTCTCGGAGAACCACCGAGTAAATATCTCAATTTCTGAACTTCTGATGTAGTTTCACCCTGCCGAACTGATGCCTAATTGCTTGTCGTGCAGGTCACGCGGAGAGGAAACGGCAGAGGAGGAACTCTGGGTGGCGACGAAACGTCGGTTGGTTGAAAAGGATTTACAGCTACAAGGGTCACCGGACCCGATCTGCCTCAGCCCTTCTTGGGTACGAACCCGTGTACCGATCTTTCATAAGAAGACGGCACGAGAACCTCAGGGGGGAGCAGGTCCTAACTCTTGCCGAAGCCGAGGAGCAAACAGCTCCAGTAGCAGGGCCTGCGCAAGTACCTCCCGAGGCCACACCTTCTAGAGCTTCAGCCGAAGCCGGTCCGTCGCAGGTCCAGACCGCAACAGAGACCGACTCCGAGGAGGAAAGTGAGCCGGAGGGTGAATCCGAGGGGGTTCGGCAGGAGGAGCTTGTAATTCTCCCATCTTCTGAGTCGGACGAAGAGGCCGAGATGGGACGACGCCGCGCGACCCTTATTAGTCTCGACGAAGTCATCTTCGGAGACTCGCCCACCTCGGGGGCCGTTCTTGCTCCGAACCTGGAGGATACGGTCGTCTCTCCCCCAGTTCAATCTCCTCAGCCTCCAGCAGTGGCCGAGCGCTCCACCAAATCCCGTCGGGATTCAGTTCGGCTGGGAAAAAGGCCCAGGGTTGCGGACCCAGTGGGGGACGAGCCCAACCCTGCCTCTCAGCCCTCGCCGCTGCTCGGCCCTCCGATCTGGAACCCTAGCTTCCTGCTGGAGGATGGCCAGTCGCTGTCGTCGGACGGCCGGCTGAGTGATGGCACATCTGTTGTCAGTGCCCTTGCGCACGCATGCGCTCTGCCTGGAGACATGGCAGAGCATATGCAGAGGAGCGAGGTGGAGCTGGATGTGGCTCAGATGGCAGACGCCCTTAGGGTAATTCTCTCCTTTGAACTTTGCATTTCTTTGATTTCTGTAATTCTGGTATTGATGTCGGCTTAACACTTGTTTGTTTCTTCAGATCCTGCAAAGGGCGCTGGTGTCGGCGGACAAGGCCCAGCAGAGCACCGCTCGGGCGGAGAGGGCCGAGAAAAGGGAACTGGAGCTCGAGGCCGAGCTCAGTCTTATAAAGCAGAAGGCAGCCGAGCAGGAAAAGAGCGTCTTGGGCCTCAGTGATGAGCTGGATACGGTCAGAGCGGAGCTGGAAAACCAAGTTCAGGCAACGGCCGAACTTGAAAAGAGGTGGGGGGAGACAGAGGCTGAACTCCGAGCTGATGTCGACAAGCTACGGGCCGAGGTTGACAAAGCTTTTGACGAAGGGGTGGCGGAAGCCACCGAACAGTACATCGCGCAAGTCAAGAGCGTCAGCCTGAAGGCCTGGAGACTGGGATGGACAAGCTCGTTGAGGGCAGCAGGGGTCCCCGAGGACAGCCCTGTGTATACAGAGATTCCTCAGTTTCCTCCTCCTCAGCCCGCACCGAACCAAGCTCCTGAGGCCCCAGCCAGGGAGACCGAAGACAGTGCCCCCGGACACGACGCGGAGGTCGACGCCGGACAAGTGGCTGTCGAGGTCATGGAAGCTGCTGCTGCTGATGGCGCCGAGGGGGCTGTAGTCTGAAAAATATGATGTAATTTTGTTTTTATTTTTTCTGTACTGGGGGAAATTTCGTAATTCTTTTTGTTGGGAAATTTGTAACCTTTCTCATTTCATGAAATGAAATTGGCTTTGCTTCCAACTTTGAAGTTTTCTTCTCTTTTTTCCTTTCTTTATGCGTTTGGCTTAACAACCAGAATAAATAATAGGAAATAAGACAAAGTAAATGAGTTCGGTATAAGCCGAACTCGTAGTAGTTGTAACCCGAGGTGCTGTATTGATTTTGCAACCATAATGAGCATCAATCTCGGTAAAACTGAGGACGCTTGGTCCTGTGACCAAAGCTAAGTCCGGTTTATAATCAGAACTCGACCGGTCCATTGACCAGGCCAAAGTAGCTAACTAAGATAACCGAACAAAGAATTTGAGATTAGGTTCCGTAACCGAGCTGTAGATATATGCCGAGTTCCATAACTTGGACATTTTTTCGAGAATAGGGGACAGCTTGTAAACGTATTCTATAAAAAGAAACAGTTTATTAACTTCCCAACTCTGATTACATCAAAAATAGAATTTCTTGAGGTGGGTGGCATTCCATGGGCGTGGCAGCTCTCTGCCCTCCATGTCCTCAAGCCTATATGCAGACTGCCCAGCAACCGAAGTCACCTTAAACGGCCCATGCCAGTTCGGTGCAAACTTTCCTTCGCTGGGATTCCTGTCTGCTGGAAGAGTCTTTTTCAAGACCAATTCTCCGGGGGAGAACTTTCGCTCTCTGACCCTTTGATTATACCCTCTAGCCAACTGTCGCTGGTAGGAAGCGAGACGGATGGCTGCGGCATCCCTTCGCTCCTCCGCCAAGTCGAGCTCTGTGGCGAGGTTTGCATCATTTTGGCCTCGGTCGAACAGTTCCGACCTGAGGGTGGGGAGGCCGACCTCAAGTGGAATTACAGCTTCCATTCCGTAGGCTAGGGAGAAAGGAGTTTCCGAGGTCGAACGCCTCGGGGTAGTCCTATATGCCCATAGGACACTTGGAAGTTCCTCTACCCATCTCCCTTTGGCTCGATCTAGTCTCTTTTTGAGTCCGTCAAGCACCACCTTGTTCGAAATTTCAGCCTGCCCATTGCTCTGGGGGTAGGCCGGGGTAGAGTAGTAGTTCCTGATGCCAAGGTCTTGACAGAAGCTTCTGAAGAAGTTGGAGTCAAACTGGGTCCCGTTGTCCGTGACCAGGGTCCGAGGTACTCCGAATCTAGTTACAATGCTTCTCCACACGAAGTTTTTGGTGTCCTTCTCAGTGATGGAGGAGAGTGCTTCGGCTTCTATCCACTTGGTGAAGTAGTCAGTTGCTACGATCAACCATCTTTTGTTCCCTGGAGCTCGGTGGAGGGGTCCGACGAGGTCCAGTCCCCATTGGGCGAAGGGCCAGGGGCTGGAAAGGGGGCTCAGGTCATGTGCTGGCTGATGGAGAGAGTGCGAGAACTTCTGGCACTTCTCACATTTCCTGGCATAGACCTGTGCATCCTTCTGCATATAGGGCCACCAGTACCCCTGGCTGATAGCTCGGTAGGCGAGTGACCGACCTCCGATGTGGCTGCCGCAGATCCCTTCATGAATTTCATAAAGGAAGTCTTCGACTTTGCTCGGATGAACGCACCGGAGGTAAGGGCCATTGTAGGATTTCTTGTAGAGTTTATCGTCTGGAGAGAGCCAAAATCGGGCTGCCTTCAGCCTGATTTTGTGGGCTTGGCTCTTGTCCTCGGGTAGCTGGTCATTCTTGAGGTAGGAGATAAGTTCATCCATCCAGCTTGGACCGAGGTCAGTGCACAAAATCTGTCGAGGCGGTTGAAGTTGTATGCTCGGTTTGTCCAGTGCTTCCACTTCGACAGTTTTTTTTCTTCCTGCCTCGACAGCAGAGGCTAGATTTGCTAGAGCATCGGCGTGAGAGTTGGAGTCTCTGCCTATTTGCCTGACTTCAGCCTTTTGGAACTGAGATAGGCGTTGCTTAGTGTAGGCCAGGTAGGCTGCCATCCTGTCATCCCGGGCCTGGTAATCTCCATTCAGTTGGCTCGTGATCAGCTGTGAGTCGCTGAAAATCACCAGTTGTTGTGCCCCCAGGGTTTTTGCGCTGCCCAGCCCTGCAATTAATGCTTCATACTCGGCTTCATTGTTAGAAGCTTTGAAGTCAAGAGTCAGGGCTTGCTCAATGACAAGACCCTCCGGAGATTGAAGGACTATGCCAGCACCAGCCCGTTTGGAGGTGGAGGACCCATCGACGAAGACTTTCCAAGAAGAGTCGAGGAACTGTTTCCAAGACCGATCCTGCTCGGTCTCTGCCGAAGTCCTTGCCTCCTCGCCCCTCAGTTCGGTGTCGAGATGACTTGGTGCCGAACTAGGAGAAGTGAATTCCACAATAAAGTCTGCCAGGACTTGGGCTTTGATGGCCGTTCTGGGCTGATACTGGATATCGTATTGCCCGAGTTCGACAGCCCATTTAGACACTCGTCCTGAAAAGTCTGCTCTCCTGAAGAGGGACTTGAGTGGGTGTTCGGTCACAACCACGATAGAATATGTTAGGAAGTAGTGGGAGAGCTTCCGCGAAGCACTAACAAGTGCTAAAGCGAGCTTTTCCAATGGCAAGTATCTCGTTTCGGCATCGAGCAAGATTTTGCTTGTATAATAGATGGGCCTCTGCTGCCTGTCATCTTCTCTTACGAGCACAGAGCTCACCGCATGGTCCGAAACTGCCAGATATAAATATAAGAGCTCACCCCGCACTGGGGTGGAAAGCAGAGGAGGGGAGGAAAGATACACTTTGAGCTCCTGGAGAGCGCTTTCGCATTCCGAGGTCCACTTGAACCCGGAACTCTTTTTCAAGAGCTGAAAGAAGGGAAGGCATTTATCCGAAGCTCGGCTAATGAAGCGGTTGAGTGCTGCCGCCATCCCGGTAAGTCTCTGAACCTGTTTTATTGAGTTCGGACTCTGCAGGGCTCTGAGTGCCGAGATCTGATCGGGATTAGCCTCGATTCCTCGCCTCGTAACCAGGCTGCCAAGGAACTTGCCCGAGCCGACGCCAAATGCACATTTGGAGGCGTTCAACTTGAGCTGATATTTCTTGAGGATGGAGAAGGTTTGACGTAAGTCAGTCAAGTGGTCCTGTGACCGCTTAGACTTAACGACCATATCATCAATATAGACCTCGATCGTCCTGCCGAGCTGGTCCTGAAACATCTTGGTTACCAGCCTCTGGTAAGTGGCACCGGCGTTTTTTAACCCGAAGGGCATTACTTTGTAGCAGTAGGTGCCCCTAGGTGTTATGAACGCGGTTTTTTCTTGATCAGGCTCGTGCATTGGAATTTGATGGTAACCTCGGTAAGCATCGAGGAAACTCATCCTCTCGTGGCCGGCAGTGGCGTCGATCAGCTGGTCTATCTTCGGTAGAGGAAAGCTGTCTTTGGGACAGGCTTTGTTGAGGTCGGTGAAGTCTACACAGACCCTCCAGCTGCCATCCTTCTTTTTTACCACAACTGTGTTGGCCAACCACACAGGGTACTGGACTTCGCGGATAGCCTCAGCGTCCAGTAATTTGGCGACCTCCTTGGTCACAGCCTCTGCCTGTTGGGCGCCCGTCCTGCGAACCTTTTGGACAACAGGTTTATGTCGGGGATCCACATTCAGCTTATGGCTTATGACCTCGGGGCTAACGCCGGACATTTCATATGGGGTCCAGGCGAAGACGTCCCTATTTTGTAACAGGAAGTCGAGCATCCTGGCCCTCTCCTCGTCAGCGAGTTGGCTACCGAGCAGGAAGAACCTCTCTGGATCGCTGGTATCGATACCGACCTGGGTGAGGTCTTCGATGCTCTTCTGTTCGGGAGTTCGTCCCACAGCGTCGAGCTCAGCTTCCAACTCGGTCATGTGGACTTGCTGTGGCTGCGTATCTCCGGGGACCACGGCCAAGAGGCATTCTTTGGCCATGTCTTGGTCGCCGCGGACTGTGATAACTTCGAAACTCCCATCCTTGTTCTGTAAAGGAAACTTGAGCTTCTGGTGATGGGTCGAGGGAACGGCCTCAAGGTTATGGAGCCAGGTTCTCCCCATGATGGCATTGTATGGAGATTGTGCATCCACCACCAGGAAGTCTACCTTTGTGGAAGCTCCTCCGACCTCGGCCTTGAGGGAAATTTTCCCTTTGGGATACACCGTCTTGGAGCTGAAACCCACCAGGGGGGTGCGGGCTTCCTGCAGGTCCTCCTCTTTCAGGCCCATCCTCCTGAAGCAGTCCAAGTAGAGGATTTCCGAGGAGCTTCCAGGGTCCACTAGGATCCTTTTGACATCGAAGTTGTGTAACCTCATAGTCAGAAGAAGAGGATCATTGTGGGGTAGCTGGACCCCGGACAAGTCTTTATCAGAGAACCAAATTTTTGGCCTCTCCACACGTGCTTTCTTTGCTGAGGGACCGAACTCGGCCGTCATCACATGCTTGCTATGCTGGGCTTTCCTGGCATCGGCACGGGCTCGGTCACTTCCCCTGGGGGCAGGAGCCAAGTGAATGACGTCGATGGTCCCTGCAGGCTCACCGCGGCCTTGGTCTTCGGGGAGGCGTTGCTGCTGAGTGTTGTTCACTCTGCCTTCTTCCCTGACATGGTCTCTTAGATGCCCATCTTTCACGAGCTTTTCAAGGTGCGCCTTGAAGGCATAGCAGTCCTCGGTTCTGTGTCCTCTATCTTTGTGGTAGGCACAGAACTTGCTCTGATCTCGGGAGGAGACGTCACCCCTCATTGGCTGGGGCCATTTGAAGAAGGGCTGGGCCTGGATTTTGCCGAGGAGCTTGTAAATAGGCTCTTTGAAGATGGTATTGACGGCTCTATAAGAGGCGCCACTTGGTTTCGGCCTCGCGCTGCCTCCCGAGGTGGGGGCAGGGCGTGCTGCCGAGCTGGATGGCTCTTTACTCCGATCCACCTCTTTCTTAGCAAGCCTCCTTTCTCTTCTCGTGGGACGGCCCTCCGGTCGGCGTTCTGGCCAGAGATTATGGCTCTCCCGAGCTCGGATGTCGTCTTCTTCCTGCTCAACGTACTGGTTCACCCGGACCATCAGAGCCTTCACTGAAGGTGCAGGATGACGTACCAGTTTCTGCCGAAGCTCATTGCCCGGAAGCAAAGCTTGTTGGAAGGCAGTGATGGCTACGTCGTCATTGGAATTTTCAATCACGCTGTAGATGGTCCAGAATCGTTTGGCGAACTGAGTAAGAGTCTCGGTCGGCCTCATCTTGATTGAGATCAGGTCGGCGTCAGTCTTCGGAATGACCCGGTGGGCTTGAAATTTTTCGACAAAGGAGTTCCGGAGCTGTGGCCAGCTCGAAATCGATCCCTCGGGGAGTGCGCAGAACCACCGAAGTGGGACGTCGCCCAAGCTGGAGGAGAAAACCTTGCAGTCAAGGTCGCCGTCCCCGCTGAATACCGTCATCTTCTGGGTGAAGTGCCGAAGGTGGGCCTCGGGGTCCGACGTCCCGTCATAGAGATTGAAACGTGGGACGCTAAACTTGTCAGGGAGGGGATGATCCCTGATCTCCCGAGAAAAGGGAGAGGTACCATGGATGTCACCGTGTTTGGCAGTTAAACGACCTCGAGAGAGGCCGGCCTGCTCCAGGCTCTGCTGCACGGCCAGCTTAATCTGCTGGTCGATGTAGTCAGCCATCTCGGGGTCGGCCCTGGTCTCCCGCCTTTGTTTATGGTGCTGGTGCTGGTCAGCACTGGCATGAGTGTTACTCGAGCCCTCTTCTCGAGCTCGGGTACGCCTTTCATTCAGCTGATCCCTTAGGTCTGGTCGACCCCGAAGACCGAGACGAGCTCGTTGCTTAGGTGGAGGGGTGTGAGAGGCTTCGGGCTGGACTTGGCTCTTAGTTTCAAGCAGCCGCTGAAGCTGGAGGATCTGCCCTTTTTGCTCTTCGATGATGAGGTTTTGGGCCTTGATGGCCTCGGCTTGGGCCTCAACATCGTCCTCCAGGACCATGTCGTCGTCACCTTCATCGCCGAGGTGGACGTGATCCTCTTCCATATGGTCCCCATGAGAAGACCGAGGAGGAGGAGACTGCACAGGAGCCCCACTTCGTAAGGGCCGTTCCTGAGGAGGAACGTCCTTTCGAGGCGGCGCGTTGAGAACAACTTCAAGGCGCGGACGTTCCGCCCGGGAGGTATTCGTCCGAGCCCGCTCTAATACAGAATCGCGCCGAGAAGACGCTGCTGCTCCTCTTGTCGATGAGTGTGTCACCGTAACGGGTGAACCTACACTCCGCATACCAGGTTCTCCTCCCACTCCCCTCGGAGGAGGGTTGGATGGTGCTTGCCTGGTATCTCTTCGCGAACTTGTCACCAACGCTCCTGCCTGGTCTGTCACCAGTGGAGGTGGCATGAGAGGCAGGAATGTTTCTGGTTGCTTAGACCCAGACGGTCTAGCAACGCTCTTTCCCTTGTGAGCCTTGGGAGGCATAGCTGTTGGGATGAAAATGTGAAATTCTCAGATCGTTCCCCACAGACGGCGCCAAATTGTGCGTGCCTAATTATTACGGACTTGAGGTTAACTGATGATGAGGGTTTACAGAGAGGTTGTTTAGCTTGAACAAGTGTCTCTGCTGATCTGAAACCTGAAAGGGAAGAGAAAACAGCAGTCAGGGCCCGAGGCTGCTGTCAGCCAAAGGCACTCCGACGCCTGAGTTAGTGCAGTCACTGAACTAGGGTGAAGTGGAGAAGAAGAGATGTTTCAGCAGAGTAACAGTGTGGACTGTATTTTGCATGTACCTGTTCATGACTCTTCATGCAGGCATATATAGAGGAGAATGGAAGGTTCCATAGTGGAGGTAGGTAAGGATACTTGTCCTATCAGCCCACACCTGGGATCTTTAGTGGGGGTAGGTGAGGATACTTGTCCCATCAAACCTCCCCTCAAATCCCTCACATAAATGTGGATGTGATCTGTTGATAAGAACGAGCCCTTATCCTTGGCCGGTGGCCGCCCTACCTGACAGGGACTCCCTACAAAGTACCCGTCCCATCTCATAATGGGAACTGGAAGCCCGGTGTTCACCTCGGCGGAGGGGCCGAACTGGAGAAGAGGCCGGGGTCAGATATACCCGAGATCGGACTGGGATGCCAGCGTGAGACCGAGTTCGGTAGGACATGGTCGGTACTCCTACCGGGACCAATCCTACCTTGACAAAGGCTAAGACGCTGCTTATGTCGGAGAGAAGGGGGTTAAGACCCTGATTGGCGTTATTACCAGAGAATTACATACAACATCGGTTTCGGTCGAAGCAGCCCACACAGTCCTAATTCTATAACCAATGGTGCAGGTAATAAATTAATTTAATGCATTTTGACGTATTTGTGAATATAAATGATAAGTACCTAATTGTTATGCAATTAAGGACTTAATTACCTTCCTAGCTATTACCTCCATTCGTGTTTAATTCTTTTTATTGCATATAATTTTTGCACGAGTATTGGTTTTTGGTCATTTGCAGGAATTCTGTGAAGAACGGAGTTTTTGGATGATGAATAGATCAAGTACAGAGTGGAAGAGCAAGAGAAATTGAAGTTTGGGTCAACAAGAAATAGGAAATTGAGCTTCATAAGTCAAACCGGAAGTCCTACCGGTAGAAGTGGCTAGAAATATGGCAGAGAGCTGAAGAAACTGATAACCCTCAGTCTAACCGCAGGTTCTACCGGTAGAACTGTTCAAACCGGAAGTTCTACAGGTAGAAATGAAGAAAAATCTGGCAGAGAGCTTGGAGAGGAGACCTGCACCTGTCAAACCGGAAGTTCTACCGGTAGAAACGTTTCAACCGCAATTTCTACCGGTAGAAAGAGCTAAAATCCTGGCAGAGAGTTGGAAAGGAGATCTTCACTATTTAAACCGGAATTTCTACCTGTAGAACTTCTCTAACCGCAAGTTCTACCGGTAGAACACTTGGATTTGAACTGGCTTTTGCTTTTTGGGGTATTTTTGTAATTAGATTGTGGGGGACCTATATAAAGCCCTCTAACTCGAAAATTAGGGTTATCTGGGAATTGTCTTAGTTTCCCAGCCCCCTTTTCTCTCTTTCTTCCATAGATGAATGTATAGTGAGTTTTAATTGAAGATTACTGTTCAATTTTAGTGAATTCTTGTGTAGAGACAGAATCTTTCATATTATTTCAAGTTTTAATAGAGGTAATCTTTCAATTATGTTCTTATTGATCTTTTGTGTTCCTAGAATCTGTTTGATGATTTCTCCATTAATGGAGGGGTAGAATTATAGATGGTTTAACCTAAGGGGAATTCACCCTAGGATTTACATGAGTTTTCTTCCGGATTAATGACTTGATGCTGAACAATAGTTTCCATTGATGTTCTGTTTTCAGAAATCGTAATTGAGATGTTAAGCTTTTGATTGATTGTGTTCATCTATGATGATACAACTAGTGCTCAGGTCGATGACTCTCAGATTACTAAATTGATTGTCGAAGAATCATCTTTGGAAATTATTAAATTAGATTGCTATTTGATTTCCACGAAGAAATTTTCCAGGGAGATTGGATTGATCCAAATCCTACCTGTGTAAGGAAAAGGAAGATGAAACCATGTAAATCCAGGTGAATTGAACCCAAGGGTTGAACCATCTCTTTAATACAACAGTTTTATTCAGTTCTCAGCAGTTTTAATCAGTTCTCAGCATAGATTTAATTCCATCAATTGAAAAAGTTGGTCACTCTCGACCAAAAGAAATTCTCCATAGCCCTAAGCCTCTAGATCGTTCCCTGTGGATTCGACCTCTTCATGAGCGAAGTGCTACTCAGCGATGAAATTGTCCTCCGCTTAGGACACACACCCAAAAACAGCTAAGCATTAAATTTAGTTTTAATAGTAATTAAAATTTTTTATAATTATTATGTTTTTTTTCTTTGTTAAATAGGGGCGTCAAATGAATGTAATGTCAGTGGACATGTGAGGATTCATGGAGCTCAACAACAAGAGTTTTTTAATGGATTTTTGTATGTTTTGTTCTATTTTTTTTTGTGTGCGCGCACATGTGCTTATCATAATTTATATTTTCATCTGTATTATGATTGTAAATTACATTTCTTTATATAGATGTTTTTCACAATCTCATGATACTCAATTATTGGACAATTTCAATGCTTTCACAAGATATTGTGCAAATGATCAACCAATTGATGGAACTTTTACCGGTTAGTAAATCTTACTTTTTCATTTTCAATTGATATAAAAATATTTTTTTAATCTTGTAAACTTTGTCTATTGTAGGAGGAAAAGATCCAAGTGTCCATTATAATTTAGGCGTGCAACAAAAAGACTTCTCTTATGAACCATCGTAAGTGAGGTTTTAAATTAAATTTGTATACAATAGTGGTCAGTCTACTTCTATTCAATAATTATTATGTATATTTATTTTTTGAATTAGATGCAACGAGGAAAGTAATTTCTACAATCATAATTCTTTCATTGAAAATCGTATTCCAAGGCCTTTCTTGCTAACACAGGTATGGTCAATATTGAATAAGAAAAAAATAGTCTTCTTTATTTTTATAATTTAAAAGTTTATGGATTTTTATTATTTTTTATGATGTGCAGGAATCTACATTATTAGAAGAGAACAAGAGACCAGAATATAATTAATCTTATATTAAATGAGCAATTGCAATAGAAAATGAGGAAGTTGTTTTGAACACTATATTGAAAATTTTTTTTGGAGCTGATATTAGTAATTTATCAGGTTTTGATCTTTTTTCTAGCCAGGCTCACCTTTGTTTAGAAGATTATCTTGTTAAGAAGAGATTTTTTTTTTATTGAGGTTATCGCTTTATTTATAGAATTATCTATCTATGAAGAAGTGAAATGTTATTTTATTAGCTTAGAGGTGAATGACAATCAAAATAGGTAGACTGTTGCTTGATACTCTTGGATTCCTAGGCATTTTTTGGAATTTTAGATCTTGGATCGTGGATGCGTCACATATATATCAGGGTTCATCGCACAACTTGGTTGGTATGGCTCATAGTGAATATAGTTGGGTTATGTTGTGTTTTGGTTAGGTTAACAGATTGAAAATCAATAACATATGCATTGCAATCTATATACCAAAGTAAATGAGGTATCCACATATAATGATTTTAAAACATATTTAAGATAACATGTTGGCCAAAACCAAAGCTTTGCAAATAATCTCCTCTTTTTAGCAATGTCGCCAGACTTCACTATAATAGAAAATGGGCCAACATAAGATTGTTCACATAAAACACATGAATAATGATGACCATCTCACTAATTTGAATAGTAATTTACAACTTGATCGAGACAATGGGTGCTAGGGTCCCAATTTGAAGGTAGGTCTCACTCCAATTCAAGATCAATAGTCAAATAAGAAAAACCTTAATTTGAAAGCTCAGCTCCTACCAGGGAGGTGAGAAATGAGGTCCTTTTGTAAGCATTAGAAAGGTGGGACCATTTTTCTATTTATGTGAGAAAAATGTTGAGAAGAGACACGTTAGGGTGAGAGAGAGAATGAGGTGTTTTGGCCTTCCTTTTCTTACTTAGAAGATAAGAGCTCACATCCCAAACGGATATAACATTGAAGGGCAAAACTAGAAAAAAAGTTGCATTGATTAGCTCTAGTCAAATTTTAAAAATGAGACACTGCTCTTTCATAAATACTACCATGACAGACGGTGGGCTTGTATTGAATAAGACCGTTATGCTGCAGCGCCCTGTACCGATGTTCCTCCCATAAGGGCCCGTTTGGCACTTTACTAATACAATTAAAGTCAAGTAAAGTCTTCATTTTTCCAGACAAGATGTCACATCAAATGCACTTTATTCAAAACTTCCTCTATCTTTTTCATCCAAAAAGTCAAAAAGTAACTACCTTTATACACTAAAATATAAAAAAAAACTCCACTTTTCCATACAAAAAGTCAAAAAGATTCCATAACAAACAACTAAAAACAAAATACCATCATAACCCACTTATATTTTATTCTTTCTTCAAAATCAACTTTACTTGACTTGACTATATTAGTAGAGTTACCAAACTGACCCTAAAGGAAAACAGGCGTGGCAGAATGGCTTGTACAGGTCTTTGATGTTGCATGCCAACCGAGGCTACTGGTTGGCATGGTATAAAATATTGGCCGATACCGAGTTATATCCGATACCGAACTGATATCTCACTGAGATATCGGATTCGATTAAATATCCCCAAAAAATCCCAATATCTCGGCCGAGACGAGATGAACTCACTGTGAACCGATATCTCGGCCGATATTTTCAAAATATCGGCCGAGATGATATAAAATGGTTGAAAACCCTATTTTTTGCTACTTTTTTCCCATCTTCCTCTTCTTCTCTTCTCTTCTCCAACCATAGCAGCAGTCCAGCCAGCCCTACTGCCTTTTCAACATTTTCAAATCCCACATTAATTTTTTGAAGAAAATATTATCTAAAGTATGAAAAAATCAACCCAAAGCATTTTATCATGTGTTTTTTTTTTTTTTTTTTAATTTTTTAGATGAAGTATAGAAATCATTAGGTTTGTCATTTATGTTGTGTTCTTCATTTAGAAGTTAGATCTACATACTTTCATGCTAGATCTACTCATACACATGATTTTGAACTTTTTTTTCCAATTTTTTTTTATTTTCGGATTTTTTGATATTTGAATTATTATATATCATTTTTTGGGGATTTCATCATAACTATGTTCTTTTAATGATTCATGATCATTGTATAGTGTATAAATGATTTATTATGTTTCTGATTTTAATGTGTCATCTTCAGGGTCTTGAATTTCACAACTTATTTGATGATTGAGTTAGCATTAAATGATGATTGATATGTTATCTTTATTTTCTTATATTTACACTAATAAATTGATCATGAGCATCAATAATGATTGCATTATATGAAATACTAAAAAAGATAGCGAACTGCGACACAGACATGACTCATAACTTAAGGTGACTGAGATTTTGATTTATTGTTGTTACTAATGGAAAAAAATATTGTATTCCAGCATTTTCTAATATTCTGGATATTTTGGATATTTTTGAAAATTTTTTTGGATAAAAAAAAAAATTCACACCGCGATGACCGCGACGAACCGATATTCGCGATAGATACCGATATCATATCGGTTTTTCGGCCCGGCCGATACCACGACCGAGACTGAGATTTTAAACCATGCTTGTTGGAAACAACGATGTAAAAAGGTCTTTGGGTTTTCTTCTGGGTGAAAGGTCTTTGGGTTATCTTCTGAACGTATGCAAAAAGGGTTTTGAAGGCTTGGTTTGTTTTTTAAGGCTTGGTTTTTTTTTTTTTTTTTTTTCTTCTTATCGTGCTGATAACGTATTGTAAAAATGAGGAGACCAAGAGAAAGAAGATTAGAGGAAAAGAGAGAGAATTTTCTATTATCTTATTATATGTATATAAATACAAAAGTAGAGAGGCCTATTTATAGGCAAAGTAACCCCACAAAAGAGGAACCCTAATTCTAACCCTAATTCATCTCAAGTGGCTAAGAACCATATCTTATTGCAGTTTACACTTTTTTTTATGTGTGACCCAACTTTCCCATTCTTCTCTCACCAATGTGAAAAACATGCATAATTATCTTACCAGATTTGACGGAATCTAAACCTCAATCTTCCTTCAGTGTAAAGAACACAATTTGGACCCACAAGAACACATCTCATGAGTTCATAGTACAATTATCCCATGTCAAGTGGGGACTTAGATTTCCAAATTTTTATTATTATTTTGTTAACCACTACTGCAAACTGACTACAAGTTGCAATTACCCCACAATGGTTTTTTTTTTTTTTTTTTCTATTTTATCCTGTTTTTCGTTAATTAAAAAAAAAACGGAGCTCTAGCATAGTTATTAATTTTGTTTCGTTTCGGTCAAGTGGTCGAAACTTTTCAAACTTTTCGGTTTGAATTTCGGTCAATTTGGGCTGAAATTCAAGATTTCGGCCGAAATTCGGGATTTCGGCCGAAATGTGACTTTTCGGCCGAAATGAAATTTTACATAAATAATTTTTTTTTTTTACTTTTTTTAACACATATTTTGTATTTTTTATATTTTCACAAAATATAATTCCAAAAAAATTACTATAATTGATTAAATCTATATTTATTACTTTTTTCTATTTTTTTACTTATATATGTATATATATTATATTATATTTTCTCCGAAATGTAATTCCGATAAGTTTCGCCGAAATTTTGAATCGGCCGAAACTTTTCATTTTGCAGGCCAGAGCGAAATGAGGTCCGAAACGATATTAACAACTATGCTACTATGACAAAAAAAGGGACTATTCTATAAACAAAAAACCAATTTGCAGAAACCACCAAAACTTCACCTTACTCGTGTCAGCATTGCAGCCCACCTGATCTGGCATCAACACGTGCCGAGCAGCCTGACCGCGGCTTGCATGTAACACTACGGGCTCGAACCCGAGAGTCAGTTCGAGCCCAACTTTCCCAGTTACGTACGTATATGGGTGCAAATAAATGAAACTTTCCCAGTTACTTACGCATATGGGTGCAAATAAATGACTCTAACTTGGCAATAGATGAGAAATCCGTAAATTTAAAAAATGATCATCAGTCTCTGGAATAAGATTTTTCTCATTGAGGATTTGTATAGTTGACAATCTCTTAAATTATGTTTGGTAATAAGAGAGGAATTAAAAATTTTGAAGATTTTATACCCTCTCCTTTGAAGTTGAGGATCTTCACATTCGATGGGGTGTCTAGAAGAGAGAATCCTAAAAATTGATGATCTCAAACGGCCCAAATCTTTGACGATCCAAACATTGATTTTTTAGGGCTCAAAATTGGAATCAGATTGGCCCAAAACTCAACCTTATCAACAGGTCTGATAACTACACCAATGGGCTTGAAAATTCAGGTCAGATAATTATATGAGAGATAACAGGTTTCATGTTCCGCTCAGGTATATTTAAAAGTCGTAGTATAAACTAGGGGCACAACACATGCCAGCTTGGGCTAACCCAGGTCTCAGATGGCACTTCTGGAATTCATTTGGAGTACTTTCAGATTGGATCATACTGTGTTATTCTGGGTCCAAGTTCGATTTCATGTTAGGTCGGTTATCGTAGAATTTGTGTTGGGTTCAGATTACCCAATAACCAAACGTACACTACGCACCCAGGACCCCTACTTGCACCGTAAAGAATTTCAACGTAAATATCCAGGCCTAAATAATCACTTGAGTGTCAAGCTAACAATTACACTGATGGGCTGGATCAGGGCCAACTACCCAAGCCGAATTGTCCGTTATTAACTTGAGTTGGACAATCCCGAGCCTATTCGGCCGAGTCCAAAAGAGTGTAAAAATGTATACGTGATAACTCGCACATGAGAGAAAATAGGAACTCGCACATGAGAGAAGAATATCTCGCACATGTAGGTATGGAACATATGAAGTTTGGCTCTGCGGGTTGATGGCCCACAAAGGGAAAATGGTGGGTTGAAGAGCACGTAGATGGAATGAGTAAAATTAGGTCTGAAGAAGTATAACTTATAAGAAGGCTTGATTCACAATAGATTGGAATGGAAAAAAAAAACAAAATTCATGTAGCCGACTGCAACATAGTTGTGATAAGGCTTTGATGTGATGAATTTACTATGCAATGCAGCTCTTTTTTTGATATTCCACCGTAGGGCACTGGGACCTATGAGAGCGCATACACATGGAAAGAAAGTCCACATATGTGAGAAGGGAGCTGACACACATCAATAAAGAGCCTACATAAATGGGAAGAGGACATCATACCCTGGAATTGAACCTTCGGCAACCTGGCGAGAGGCCGAGTTGCTTAGCAGCATAAGCAAGCTCTGGTTCTCATTAATCAATGTAGTTGTTACGTAAAGGTTACACCTTTGCAAAAACAATTGCCGGTCCATGTTGCATGTCACTTCGTTTTCGGTAGAATACGTTAAGCAGCCGGCACACCTAATCAGCCCATGTCTGAAGGCCACCAATAGTGTCCAATAAAGTATGCAGTCTCTTTCTAAAGAATTATATTTTAGCAGTATTAAATCATATCTTAAATAATTTGGGATTTTTTTTAAGCTTCTTTTTTTTTTTTGTTTTTTTCCTATCAAAGGGTTTCCAACCCTTTAGGTTGGACTAACTCCTCCAGGCCTAGAGGGAAGCTGAGTGAACACCCCTGTGGTCCCAAGGTGGTAGTACTAGTGGACTCAACCTTCGATTCCTGAAGAAGCGGAAACTGGGAGTCGATATTAAGACCTCTAACTCCGGAAGAGGGAGAAATTGTGGTCTTGACCACTTGGCCAACCCCTTGAGGGTTTAAAATTGGGTTCTTGATGTAATATAGAATTGGAGAAACTTTAGTGTTACTTGTCTCTAGATTACTTTAACAGAGGATCTCATTTATAAAATCTAAATAAATGCCCACTTTGCATTCATTTTAAGCGGAATATTCTTTGCGTAAAAGTGGATAGCTAAATTAATCACACATAAGACATGATTTCACTATTTTTTCTTATTTCTTTTGAATATTTTATTTATGTGTTATGGACATAATCATAAGTCCATTTATTTTAGAGCTGTTTGTTTCACCAAAAGGCAAAACACAACTATATATTGCATTAAAGCCATGAGTTTTGAAGATAGTTTGAAACATAACTTCTAATTTTGACTGAAAATTAAGTCATTTTTCTATAATTCACCACATTCTCCCCGTACTTCCAACCTGTAACCACTCAGGTCTTCTTCTCACTTTTCATTCTTCCGTAACAACTTCAAATATTCCATCCGAAATCTCATATATCCTTTCTTTTATCTATTCGTCTTGTTTTTTTCTACCCCCACTTCTCTTAGCTCATTTCTACTGCACGGACTTCATAATTGGGAAAATAGATGTAGTCATAATCTTCTCTTCTTTTATTCTTTTTTTTTTCTTTAAATTTTATACTCTAATTGAACCGAATCATGCGGATAGGTGTTTGAGGATGATTTGTGTAAACTGAATTTCCTTTTAATAAATCGTAAAACATATTTTTGCAGTTATTTGTGAACAGTCTTGTGCTAAGCATGGGTTGTTGTGTTTGAGCGGTTTGATTTTTACATCTCATAACCTCCTCCATTGATTTAGAGTTAGCAGTAAAATTGTCCAATTCCTCACCACATGTGATCAAGTATCTAGATCATCAATCTAAACAAAGTTATTACAGAGTATATATAAAATTCCTCATCTCCCTCAAAATGAAAATCAATCCAATAAGGTGAAGAAATCGATCTAAACTCTCACAAGAGAGAAAAATAAAGAAAACAAAATGGATAAGTGTTCACAATCTCTTTATTTTTTTGCATGGCAGCCAATTCAAAATAGAGACGTAACATCTCTTTACAGCTCTTATGATCATCATCATCAGCAGTGGTGGAACTGGGGGCAACAGTGGATACGCTACCCCAACCTAAAAGTCTTTCAAAATTTTATATTTATTTCACTTTAATGGCCCCCAATGCAAAATCTCCTCCTTCTACCTCAATCATCATCATCATCATCTTCATAGTTAAAAAGGACGTTTTTAGAGGCTAGGAAGTGAGTGTGGGGTACCTTTGCGAGAGCCGTTCCTTGAAGATGTAGCGATAGACCGGCCTCCAGCGAACTGTTTGAGTGAGAATCCAATAGAATCCAAACCAAAGTTCAGCTCCAAGCATACCAAGCCATGCCCATCTTCCTATCCCTCCTCCAGGGACATGAGTAACTCTGTACACCCAAATCAAACAAATACCCACAAATATGGAGATTGAAAACAACCTATAAGCAATACGACCCTTCGCTTCCTTGGTTTCAAACAGAGGGTGACGCCCTTCTCCTCCCATCTCTCTCTCTCTCTATCTCTCTCTCTGTGTGTGTGTGTGTGTGTTGAGGGGGGTGAGGAGTAGAAGAAAGCAGAAAAGTTGGAACTTCTAGAGTATATTACGTCATTGGAGGTGAGAGAGTCTGCATTCTTTAATCGATTTTTAAGAACTAAGGATTAGGAGCCTGAGTCCTTCCCCAGCTTTTAACATTTACTACGAAAGACCCTTGCCTGATTTTTTCTTTTGTATCCTTATATACAATGGAGCCCACTTGGCTGTATATGCCAAACACGCAAACACAATAGCTTTGACAATGGAAAGGTTTAAGCATAGATGAAGGAAATAAGAGAGAGCTGCTCCATAAAGTTTTAAACTCAAGTTATTTTATTTCTCATGAAAGTCAGAAGTTTCTAATGTTCTACACAATGTAAAATTTTGGCTCATGCCAAAGCAAGCCCGACCTGTCTGGGGAGTGGCTGTGAAGGATAGGTTAATGGTGCGCCGCAGGCCATCCTAAAATAAAGTTGGACAAAGGCCGACCTTTGAAAGGTAGTAATCACTAGGAACAGAAAAACAAGTAGTGGTCTATAGAATTCCATTTTCTTAGCTAGAAGAAACACGGACTGCATTTTAGGGCCCAGCTACCAAGCCCGTAAAAGGGGTAAGATTAGATAGAATGGAGGTTGCTAGGGACCCAAACACAGCCATTGCAGGTATCTCGAAATTGGAAGGCCTCTCTTTATATGTATTGACCATTCATTTGATAGAATTAGACCGAATGGCTGACACTGTCCAATCCATATCGTTTTCTTTCATATATCTAATCTAATCAAACAATCTTTTAAACTAGTTTGGCCAGTGAGAACCCGAACATGTCTCATTATCAACTTTCTAAAATGTGACTGAGGGTTTGGCTGAAGTTTACCAGTTTCTCTCGCCTCACTTTTCCACGTTTTGTAACTTCATCTATATGTTAATGGATGTAAATGGGTCAGTTCGGGTTCGGATCTAGGTTGACATAAAGGAGAAAGTGGACCTAGCCCCGGACCTGGAACCGTCTCGGGACCAGTTTCTTGGTTCCGGACCCGGAACCATTAAGGAGAAGGTCGAGCCGGATCTAGAACTAGAACCTTAAATGGGGCAGGTCCGGGTCTAGGTAGAGAATGGTATATATGGGAATAAAAATCTAATTTTAAGGAGATTTTCTCGAAAATTGAGGTAATGTGTCAGGTCCCGAGACCACGGGTCCGAACCAGGGTGGAACCGGACCTGGATCCATTTAGGTCACGGGTCAAAAAAAAGGACCCGGACCTATTTACTTAGCGGGGCCAAAATAAGGATTCAAATCCTGTTTTTAATGGGTCGGAACCTCCGGATAATCAGATAATCAATGATCGATATATATGTCCTTATTAGGAAAGAGACAACGCATAGGTATCTTTCTTTCTTTCTTTTTTTTTTCTTGACATGCATAGGTCTCTTTCTAGCTTCACACGCCTCACTTTACTGGTTTCTTTCTTCTTCTTTTTTTTATAGGTTTTACTGGAAAAAATACTTTAGGTTACCAGTAGACCAAAAAAGTCACTTTAGCAAATATTACACCAAACCAGCCTTCCTGCCTAAAAAACCTCTTTTTGTACTTGTTTTTTCGAGGGTTGACGTCGACTCTTGCTATAACTAGAAACTACAGTGGTCTTGTATTGTTTTTCTTTATGGCATCAAGCCAAGTAATTATTGAAAGACTTTAGAACTAAAAAAAAAACCATTTTTTTATTTCTATTTTATTTTATTTTATTTCTTTTTATGCATATTATTAATTACTGCAATTGGTTGGAGTGATAAATCTTATGATGGATGAAGTAATTAGATTAAGTTTCTAGATTAGGATTTTTCTTTATCTTTGGTTGTAATTAATTTCTCAAACTTGTGATTAATTTTTAATTAAAGTAGGATATTTAATTTGTCTCCGTTTTTTTATAGGCTTGAAGTTTTTCAATCGGATGTGTTTTGTGCAATTAATCGCTCTCCATGGATTGACCCGGTTTCATTGGTGATTACTACAATTGCGGCCTTGTGCTTGGGGCTTCAATTAAGTTTTTGGCGCTGTTGCCGGGGGAGAGCCATCGCGAAGGTAATTTTCTGGCCCCTACTTTTTAATCGCTTTATGGCTGAGGTTTAATTCCAATCATATTAGATTAGGGGTAGCATGCATGGAATGCTTGGACCAGCCCTTGGACATTAAAAAGGGGAATTAAATTCTGATTTTTGACTAAAATTGGCAACTTTCAGATCTGAAAAATAATTCTTGCTGATTTTTTCAAAAATCTCACATTTTCATGAAAATTGCCTTGATTTCTTGTCCTTTTGAAAGCTAGTTTAGGTAGATTAATTTGGTTACAGTTTTGGCATTTCTAGGATTAATTTAGCTTGTTTTTTTCATCATTTTCAAGCCCCCTAAGTTGCTGGAACAAGTTCTAGGATTTTAAGAAAAAAAGTCGGGGCGTGAATCCTTCCAATTTCAACTTTTTGGCAAGGAAATTCCTAAAAATTGGAAAACCCAGAATTCTTTTTGGGACTTAGTTTTCCAAGTTATTTTTTGTTTACTCTCTTTTTTTAGGTTGTAAAAAAATCACAAACAAAATAAAAAAAAAAAAAAATTGACAACCCCCCCCCCCCTTGATTCCTAAATTGTATGAGTACAAAGCCCCTTTGGCAAAGGGACTCAATGCATAGATTAGAGAGAAAGGAATCACCAACCAAGCGATTAATTGAAATCTACAAACAAACAAGATCTCCTAATTCTAGATTTTCTAAAATAATGGCGGACAACCATAGTTAGCGTGGGAATAATGACAATGAAAATGAGGAGGTGGGACAACCCGTTAGATTGCGTTACGTGATTACCTCCAACCTACACGACGAAATACACCATCGTGTATGGTTATGCCTACTGGTGTAGGGCAATTTGAGATCAAGCCGGGGGTGATCCAACTTCTCCCGAAATTTCATGGCCTCGATTCTGAAAGTGCATACTTGCACTTAAAGGAATTCGAAGAAGTGTGTGCCACACTCCATTATAACAATGTGAGCGAAGATGTGTGGTGAAATTCCCTCGAAGAAAAGGGAAAAGCATGGCTCCACTCCTTAAGACCAAATTTGATTGCTTTGTGGAATGATATGGTCAATGTATTTGTAAAAACAAATTTCCAGCCGTACGAAACCAACGCCTTAAGAAAGAATATGATGAACTTCAAACAAAACGAAAGAGAGTCATATTATAGGTGTTGGGAACATTTTAATGAACTCCTCCTTGCATGTCCACATCATGGCTTTGAGATGTGGCGCGTCATAGGGCTCTTTTATGACGGACTTAGTTCCGAGACACGCCAATTTGTTCAAATGATGTGCAACAAGGAATTCCTTACAAAAGCTACCGAAGGCTCCCGATGCGGCATGGGATTACCTTCAGTTTTTAGCTAATAGCAAAACTGGGACACAAATGAAGGAATTGAACAAAGAAAGCAATCCAACCAGTCTAAGGGTGGGGGGTTACTCTTACTGAAAGAGGACCAGGATATTCATGCTAAAGGTAGCTGCCCCCACACGAGTAATCGAGGCACTGAAATTCGGAAAGAAAAAGAAAACCGTCACCGTTTGTGGCATATACGCTTGTGACACCCATACATCAGAGGATTGTCCAACAATCCCTGCTTTTCAAGAGGTGTTGCAAGATCAAGCTAATGCCACCAACGCGTACCAACGACCATTCAACAACAATGTGATAGGTAACACGTACAATTCTAGCTGGCGGAACCACACCAACTTCAATTGGAGAAATGGGCCAAATGCCGCACTCGGCAATTTTCCCCCAAAGACCTAACTAGTTTGGTGGCACTACGACACCGTTGCATCAAGATTCAAAACGAGTGCGACCATCTCAACAAAGGCCTATGGAGGAACTTCTGGCCAACTTCATGTAGACCCAACACAACATAAATCAAACCAACATGCAGTCCTTTAACGAATTTTAAAGAGAGATGGGGACCAGCATTAATAACATATATCATGCCCTTAGGACACTGTAAAAGAGAACAATTTTTTCATTCTCTCCAAAGGGTTTCCATGATTCTAGTCTTGATGAAAATACACAGGTATCATAGACTATATACTTTTCTTAGTTCGTAAATGGGTAGATATTGCAGTACGAGGGTGATAATGGTTGGTACCCCTTAGGAGGGTGAGATGGTGTAAATATTTTCTACCAAAAGTAAAATAAAATAAAATATAAAAAAAAGAAAGATAAAGCTTATAGGCTCTACCTAGAACTTGGCACTCTCATTACCTTTATACATTGCAAGGAAATTAAGGAGATACCTTGCTCTAGTTTTATGTAAAAATTTCCGTGAATGCGACCAACTTACAGCCAAAATGTATGTATTCCATCCATCCACAAAAGGAAAAACTACTTTTTAGATTCTCAAAGCAATGCGACAGATTCATTCATTTAAATTAATCCATCCGCCTGCATGATGCAGACTTACTATTGTAAATTGATTTTGGTGAAATCCAACTATTTTGATCATGAGTACCCCCCTCAGGAAGGTGAGAGGATGTAAATATTTCCTACCAAAAGGGAAAGAAAGTACAATAAATCTTATAGGCTTTACTTTTAACACCGGAGTGATCTCCCACCCGTGAGTGGGGTATGGAATTGAGTGAGGCCCTACCAATAAAAATCCCAGCCAAAAAAAAAAAAAAAAAATGGAATGTCTTGTTTATTGAATGTCCTCAACCAATTTTACTCTAAAACTAGTTGGCCCCACATGAAGATTAATTTTATCATCAATACTTAATTGATACAATCTTATACATCATTAATCACATTCATTAATGACGGATGTTCCGTACACACCTATTTCTTGATAAGGGAGTAAAGTGCAACGTGAAAGCAAAGCTATAGAACCCATCTCACAATTTTCTGACTTTTCTAAAAGTGGCACTTACGCAAAAGAAAACGAGAAAGTAATTGAATTTTGATGAGGCCGACCTTTATCTATTGCACGGAAGAGACATACCTAGATCTAGTAATAAGTCAAAGTTCTATGACTACGAAGGAACTTCTACAACCCCACAAAAGGAAAAAAATATCATCAGTAGGGGCCCAGATGATCCAAACTCACCTATTTCTTGTGAAGGGAATAAAGTGCGAAATTACATCAAAGCAAAGCCATACAATACCATATCACAATTGTATTTTCCATTTTTAAAGTGGGATACTCTTGTTTTATGTCAAAAATTCAGTGAATGTGAACAACTTACAACCCACACTGTATGTATTCCAACCATCTACAAAAGAAAAAACTACCTTTTAGATTCTCAGAGCCTAAGTGCTAGTCGGTCTCGGGTGAAACTGACTATCTCCAAATTTTGCTGAACCGTCTGTTTGACCTGGTGGTCAAGCCATTCTCTCAGTTTGCCATCGTCTTCTGGCCTCTGCTGCAGCCTCTTCGGGTCGCGGATGTCCTTCAGTGACTGGCGTGATTTTTTCGAATCTCCGTTTAGATGGCTGCTGCTCGAGCCTTCGTTGTAGGCTTGCTCGCGCCTTTTGCTGTTCAGGACATGCCTTAAGTTCTGCTCGACCGAAGGAGCCCGGTTACATCTAGGAGGCACGACTGGGGCTTTGACCAGGTTCTTCGAAGAATTTTCACTTTTACCGGCGTTTTTTGCCGGCGCAATAATTAAATGCCAGGAAAAGTATAGCTTTTGCCGGTACAAAAGCTTATTTCGCTGGGAAAAGATATAGTTTTCCCGGCAATAATGTTTCGCCGGCAAAGGTTTGATTTTTCCTGGTGATTTTTTTTTCCGCCAGCAAAGGAAATATGTTTGCCGGCCAATTTTTTTTTCGCCGGCAGAGGTAATAGTTTTGCCGGTGATTCTTTGTTTCGCTGGCAAAGGTAATATTTTTGGCTGGCAAATTTCACCCACCAACTCAAAGGCAAATCGCGCCTTTATTTGGGAAATATATTTTCCAATATATTTTCAAAATTATTTTTGCCATTGTTTTCACCGGCGCACTATTTGCGCTGGGATTTTATTACTAATACCCCACATGTATATAACTTCTCAATCGACCCATCTCCTTTGTACAAAAAAAATAAATAAAATCAACCCATCTAAAAAACCCTTCTGCATCTCCCTCAAATCGCTTTTGGGCATTACATCCCTCCCTCAAATCGCCCTTGCCCCCTCACATCCTTGCACATCTCTCTCTCAACGCACACAATGCCAGCCACCCGTCGCCATCTCCATCTCGTGTGCGTCTCTCACTCTAATATCCCCCTCACCTTAACATCCCTCTCTCGCTCTCTCATTCCCTCGCCCATCTCTCCCCTACGCAGCCCTCCCCATCTCTTCTCTCTCACTCTCTCACCATCTCTCCCCTGCAACCCTTCATCTCTCTGGACCTCCCCATTTCTTCTCTCTCCCCTGCGCAGCCCTCCCCATCTCTTCTCTCTCACTCTCTCACCATCTCTCCCCTACAACCCTTTATCTCTCTGGCCCTCTCCATCATCTCGCCGTCCTTTCCATCCCCTGCAACCCTTGCGCTGGCACATCATTCCCACTCTCTTAACCGATCTGACTGAAATTCCTCTCCATTCGAAAAGCCCCAAATCTCCAACCCTTACCCTCGTCTCTCTCGAACCATCGTCCATCCCATCATTGAAATCCCTCTCCATTCGAAAACCCCCAAATCAAAAGTGTTTCAGACCTTCTCCCACGACCTCTCTGGCGAGAAAGTGAACTCTCTCGACTCTCTCTCGGTTTCCAGGCAACATAAAATGAAGGTAGGGAACGAGGTATTTCCCCCTTCTCAGATTACATGTTTCTTGTAAAATGAGCATCAGTGGATGGCTTTATTTGTCACGGTCTTGATTGCGTGTTTTTTTTTTTTTTTAATGCCAGATTGGAGTGAGATGCATGCATTAAACTTGTTATTGTTTACCTTATTTACCTTGGATGTACTCAATTTGTTAGTTGGGCCTTTTGGTGTAGTTTGATTGAATTTTTAAAAGTTTTATGGCTACTCTTACCTCCTTCGTTGTCTTCCCCGCAATTGTGATGGCTGAGATTGGTTTTTTTTTTTTTGGGTTGTGTGGGTGTTGTCTGGTTTGAAGATTGAATGGCTTTCACCATCATTATAGCCTTATTCCATCACTCTGAAGGTGGCTCAACGAGTTCTACTAATAATGTAAACTATGAGTAGTGATAAACAATATCTAACTATGTATCTGTACATTATTGACTCTGTGGGTGTGCATGCATTTGCGCGTGCATCCCAGTGCAAAGCCAATTGGATGTTTGAGATAGCTTTTGGTCAAGAAAGCTGGGAATTTTGCAATTTGTACATATCACTACTTCCCAAATGCAAAGGGTAACTTTCTGTTGCCACTTTGGATGGGTTTCTGGTTTGGGATACATCTGAATGAATTTTTAGTGTTGTAGTCATTCCAATTAAAATCATATTTTGGGAACATGTGTATTAAATTAGTGAGTAGTTGTGGATCCATGAAAATGGAACCATATCTGTTGCCTGTACTTTGACATTCGGTTCTAAATAAAAGGATCTACTGAATTGTAATAGTAAGCAGAGGACTGCAGTTGAGGATGTGTATGAAAATGGGACCATATTTAGTACCTACTCTTATAAAGGTTATTAAAAGAACAACAAAATAAAATTTTATGCCCTGTGATGTTTTTTTTTTTTTTTTTGAAAGGCGCCCTGTGATAATAAAAAGATAGTTACACATGGGGGAAGTTCATTTCTAGGATGTCCTGAGTAATGATGAGACCACCACTCAGACCATTTCATGGGGGAAGTTCAATTATAGTCTTAACGTCGCCCATTCCCCTTAATGTTCGTTACCTCATAAACCGTTCCGCCACGTCTCTCGGTCGTTACGCCACGTCTCTATCGGGGATGATGGGTGATGCCCTTTGTCCGAGATAGGTGGCCGAGACCGAGGTGAGGACGTCCGAGGTTAGATACATCCGAACTGAGGTAGGACCGAGCTGAGGGAGGTGCGTGAGCAATGCAAGCAAGTCTACCGAGCTGCGTGGCAAGGACGAGCTTTCTGCCGAACTGTGAAGGGTCTTTTGGTGCTATAGCCGAGACCGAGACTATTAACAAGTTCGATTCCGAAGTGGCATGTGATTCTCCTTCATTACTGGCAGAGTGGGTCTAATCTCGGTGTTCGAGGAACGCCCCCACACAATTGCCCCTAGCTCTCGTCCTCCGGGAGTTAAAGAACTCTCCGAGGTCGGGAGCTATAAATAGAGAGATGTCCAAGGCCGAACGACTCGTCTTCTTTGGAGCGCGTCTCTCCATGACGCCGTGCTGACATCATCCTGCCCTTTCCCTATACCCTCGCGTCATCCTGAAATATCTTGATGACATTAAGTACCGTGGTACGATTGAGGAGGAAAACAAGACGATGATGCCACGTGTCACTGCTCGGATGGTGGCTCGTTAATAGAGAGATCCGTTCCCCATGTTTAGCGCGCAGAACGATCCTTCGTAAATGGAAGAACGCAGATTTCCTGTGCTTGGGAAAAGCAGCCCAGGCCTATAAATAGGGCCTTTCTTCTTCTGGGCGATTCAATCCTGAACGTAGAAGTTTGGAATTTTTAACTGAAGAAGATTGGGGCTTGGCCTCCATGGAGCTAATATTCGTTGGCAGGAAGAAAAACGTCCGCGTTTACAAACTAACTGAGCCTGAAGCTTTGTCCGGGGTAATAACGATGGCCGGTTCCTCTTCAGCGGGAGGAAATTGCCCCTGGTCGTCCTCCGCCTGTGCTATCTCTCCTGAGGCTTCTGGCCAACTGTGCTATCTCTCCTGAGATAGATCTTGATCTCTTGGTGACAGGAGATAAGACATCTATATCAAGAGATAGCGCAGGATTTATTCTGGGCAAGAGACCTAGAACTCCTCCAAATTGAATTCCGCTTGTCTCGTGGTGTCGCTCTTCTGTGAAGAACGCGCCTTTCAGGAGGAGGAAGAACACATCCTTTTCTGACAAATTTTGTAAGGAAAAAGAGAAATCGAGTGATCCATTGTAATAGACTTCATGTAATGAAAATGACTTAATATGAAATCAAATTTTCTCTGTCGTCCAATCTCTTTCTCTGTGTGTTTGCTTTGCTTGATCATTCCTGTAGCAACAATATCTTTTCTTCATGATGTGGAATGTGCCTTTGGAAGTAATCTTGATAAGGATTGGAATCTTGTCGAGCTGAACATCTGCCGAACTGAGCCGCTGAGCTGGGGTTCTTGCCGAACTGGAGCTTTCGCCGAGCTTGTGATCTCTTCGGGAAGCTCATCGTGAAAAATCTGCAAGGGCCCTGGTTCAGTACTGAGAGTCCCCAACTCTTTGAGGTCGGAAGCTGTACTGTCAAGGATTAAATCCGAACTGATGAGATTCCTTGGATACTAAGTTTTTGAATCTGACTTTGGATCGGATCGCTGTCACTTCATGTCCATCCGATGTCGCTTCGCTATCCGCGGTATTAAATGCCTCGCCTTGACCGCGCGCGGGAAATAGGCTGTTGGTGCCACATGTCGCTTCTCCACGAGATGCGTAGCCTTTTCAAAACGGCGCATGTGGCGGCCGATCAATAATAAACGCGGTCTTTTTCGAAATTCAAAACGACGCTGTGATGGGTTGTCATTATTGAATCTACCATTCTTCTTGCTATAAATAGGGGAGCGCCCCTTATCGTTTCTTCTTCTTTTTTACTCCATATTTTGCTGTGAAAGAGAAGAATTTCTTGCAAAGGGTTTCACAGGGAAGACTGTCGATCGACGAGAAGTGCTGTAGGAATTTTCTCCATCGAGTCTCATCCTTGCTTTCTGTCTTTGTAAGTCTTCTTTTCCCTATCTTGCTCATTTCTGCATCTAGGGTTCCATTCTCCCTTCTGATCTTCCCCTTTACCTCTTCTTTCTCTAGAAAAATGGGCATCTATAGTTACTGGTTAGAATCCGAGGGAGCGCTAAGAGACCTTAGGGCTAAGTATCAGATTCCTGAGGATGTCTTCCTTAAGGTTCCCGAGCCCAAAGCCTATATTGATGGTAGCCTCTCAGATGGCTGGATGCCATTCCCCTTAGTAGCCATAATAGAGGGCGGGGTCCGGTTTCCCCTTAATCCCTTGCTCAGGGAGTGTCTCCGAGCTTGGCACCTTTGTTCGTGTCAGTTGATGCCAAACAGCTTCAAAATCATAATGGGCACTGCCACGCTCAATAATATTTTAAAGATTGATCTAGGCGTTCATGATATTAAGGATGCTTATGAGCTGTGTAAGTCGAGAGGTAGCTTTTACCTCCGAGTTAAGTCGCGCCGAACGGCATTCGTTCGTGCCTTAGAAGATTCGAACAAATACGCCGGGGACGATCGCCTGCTCGTCTCAGGTAACTGGGAGTTCGGTGATGACGAGCCAATGTCGCAGAGGTTCAACCGGATCCCACGCCGTCTCGGCACACCACCAAGTAAATAGAGCTGTTTTTTAATTCGGTTTTGATTTCTGTAGTATCTTGTTTTCTGTGCAGCCGAACTGATGTCCTTCTGTTTTGCAGACGCTCTTGAAAGGAGAAGGGAGGCCAAGCGAGTGGGCTGGGTGAAGAACGAAGCCTGGTTTCGGTCTGTAGAGACTTACCGAGGCCACGAGGACAGGGCGGCTTTCGCCCTTTTAGATTACGCGCCGAAATACCGCTCTTACAAGAAGAGTCTCGCCCATCGCCAAGCTGCCGAAGCCGAGGTTGAGGAGACTGAAGTCAAGGTGACTGAAGTCGAGGAGGAAGAACAAGAGCAGGGAGCAGACGATACTGAGGGCCGAGCTGCATCAGGGGCTGAAACAACCACATTCGGTTCCGATCCCGAGGAGGACCAATCGGCTGAAGAAACCTCAAGCATTTCAACAAGCAGTTCGGGAGAAAAAGAACCGATGGATAAAAACAAGAACCGCACGAAACCACCTGTGAGGAACCTTCGGACTGCGGCCTTCGGGGGTGTGGCTCAAGGCGCTGCTGCTTCTTCTTCCAGGCCTCCTTCTGCCACGCCTGTTACTGTTGCTCCTCCGTCTTCCTCAGCGACTGCAGCCCGAACTCCCTCTGTTGCTACCGACGAGGCAGCGCTGGAAGAGGTCCGCCGGGGTAAGAGGGCCATAACCGAGGGTCAGTCATCCCCAACGCCTGTGCAGAGGGGAGCTGACCCAGCAATGACGGTCCAACGGTCTACAGCGACGCCCTGGATGCCGAGTCTTCTGCTTCAACCAGGGAGGCCGTTGACCGTAGAAGATAGCCTTGGTGGGAACCCATATGTGGTGGCTACGCTGGGTGATGCCTGCACTTTGCCTCGGGACATGGAGAAGCATGATGAGCTTGACGACGTCATGCTTCTAGTATCGCAGATGGAATCCGCCCTCAGCGTAAGTGTAACCTTTTTCGCCATACTTCTGTGCTGGACTTCGGTAGCAGCCATCTGAAACTTTGTTTTCTTTGCAGATTGTGCAAAAATGCCACATCTCAGTGCGAAGGATCCAGCGAGCCAAGAAAAACCTGGCTAACGGTTAGGCCAAAACTGAGGAGTATAAGAAGTCCTTGGAGGATAACAGAGATAGAATAAAAGAGTATGAAGAAACGTCTCGTATTATTTTCTCTGAGCTTGATAAAGCGAAAGTTGAGATCGAAGCAGGGAAGAAGAGGGAGGCCGAGCTTCAAAAGAAAAACGCCGAGCTTGAGAAGGAGAAGGCCGAGACCGAATCCGGAATCCGGTCTGATATCAATAATGCATATCTTGAAGGATTCCAGGAAGCTGAAGCCGAGTATGCGGCCCAAGTGGCCGGCATAAGGGATGATTCCTGGAAGATGGGCTGGATGGCAGCCCTAGTAAAGGCTGGAATCCCCAACGACCATCCGGCTTTCCTGAATCCTGACGAGTTTTCAAGCTCGGCACCTGTGTCGGATTTGCCCCTACTCCCGAGGTGCCACCCGTCGCGACTGGAGCTGCAGCGGTCAAGCCCCCTTCTCCTGAGATTGAGGTCATCCAGGTAGAAGGCGATGGATCTAGTGCCCCTGCTTCTTGACTATCTTCATATCTTTCTTTGTAGTTTCTTTTGTTGGGGAATGTCCCTTTTGTTTTCGAGCCATGCTAGTTCGATGTATCGAACACTTGAGTAATGAAAACCGGCTTTGGAATCAAATTGTCTCTGTTTCATTCTTGAACTTCAATGTCTTTAGTAACTTTTTGCAGAAATGAATATGTTTACCAAATATGCCCACGTAGTAGCTTTAGCTCATGAACCAAGAACCCAAGGGAGCAAGTTCGGTAAAGATCTTGTCCGAACTCCGTGCTGCTTTTGCTAGTCTCAGCACGAGTTTCGACCTAGTTAGAACATGACTAGCCGGTTCTTTACCAGTAGTGTAGTCCGTATCTGCCAGTAATCTGGTATAAGTATCGAGATCGTCTGTGGCCGAATTTTGGCTGACATGACCAGTTGGTTCTTCACCAATGGTGTAGTCATTACTTTGCCAGTGATCTGGTATATGTACCGAGATCTTCTGTGGCAGAGGTATGGAATCCTGCCAATGATCTGGTAGGCGTACCGAGATCTTCTATGGTGAATGTATGAAATCCTGCCAGTGATCTGGTAGGCGTACCGAGATCTTCTGTGGCAGAGGCGTGGCACATCCTGTTGGTGTATAAACCGAAACTAGGATACCACATTAGCACTTCAGCCGAACTGCAAGAGGATTTTGCCGAGCTCTATGACTTGTGAAAAATCGAAATGTCAAGGAACAAAAGAATAGCTTTATTGATGCTTGAAAAGTCGATTACAAGTCAGAAATAGAACTTTTTGAGGTGAGTGGCATTCCATGGTTGTGGCAACTGGTTACCATCCATGTCCTCCAGTCTATATGTTGATTGACCCGCAGCAGAGATCACTTTGAACGGTCCGAGCCAAGTCGGTGCAAGTTTGCCCTGGTTCGGATCTTTGTCTGCTGGCAATGCCTTTTTCAAGACTAGTTCCCCAATGGAGAACTTTCTTTCCCGGACTTTTTGATTGTAGCCTGTAGCCAACTGCTGCTGGTAGGCTGCTAAGCGAATGACAGCAGCTTCTCTGCGTTCTTCGGCGAAATCAAGTTCTCGTCCAAGATTGATTTCATTTTAGCCTTGGTCGAAGAATGCCGACCTCAGTGTCGGGAGTCCGACTTCGAGAGGTATCACTGCTTCAGTCCCATAGGCCAAGGAGAAAGGAGTTGCCGAAGTGGAACGCCTTGGAGTAGTCCGATATGCCCATAGGACACTCGGAAGTTCTTCCACCCATCTCCCTTTAGCTCGGTCGAGTCTTTTCTTAAGGCCATTGAGGATCACCTTGTTAGAAATTTCGGCTTGACCATTGCTCTGAGGGTAGGCTGGCGTGGAATAATGATTTCTGATGCCGAGCTCCTCGCAAAAGTTTTTGAAGAGGTTGGAGTCGAACTGGGTCCCGTTGTCCGAGATCAAAATTCGAGGAATGCTGAACCTGGTGATGATGCTCTTCCATACGAAATTTTTGGTATCTCGTTCAGTGATGGAAGAGAGTGGCTCTGCTTCTATCCACTTTGTAAAATAATCAGTAGCTACAATTAGCCACTTCTTATTTCCCGGAGCTCGATGGAGAGGTCCCACGATGTCCAATCCCCATTGAGCGAAGGGCCAAGGGCTGGAGAGCGGGCTCAAATCTTATGCTGGTTGATGAAGGCAATGTGAAAATTTCTGACACTTCTCGCATTTCCTTGCATATACCTGAGCATCTTTCTGCATGTATGGCCACCAGTAACCCTGGCTGATAGCCCGGTACGCTAGTGACCGACCTCCAATGTGGCTTCCGCAGATCCCCTCATGGATTTCGTAGAGAAAGTCCTTGACTTTGCTCTGATGAACGCATTGAAGGTAGGGTCCTGTAAACGACTTCCGGTAGAGCTTGCCTTCTGGAGATAGCCAAAACCTAGGAGATTTCAGCCTGATCTTGTGAGCTGCAATTCTGTCTTCCGGAAGCCGATCGTCTTTGAGGTATGAGATGATTGGATCCATCCAACTCGGGCTAAAATCAACACAGAATACTTGCCGAGGTGGATGAAGCTGAATGCTGGGTTTATCTAAAGATTCCACCTCAATGATTCTTTTTCTTCCAGCTTCGACGGCGGATGCCAGATTAGCCAAGGCGTCGGCATGAGAATTCAACTTCTGCCGACCTGCTTGACTTCTACCCTTTCAAACTGAGAGAGGTGTTGTCTTGCAAGAGCCAGGTAGGCCGCCATCCTATCGTCACGGGCTTGATATTCTCCGTTCAACTGGCTCGTCACCAGCTGTGAGTTGCAGAAGACAACCAGATGCCATGCCCCCAGGGTTTTAGCGCTACCAAGTCCTGCAATCAACGCCTCGTACTCTGCTTCATTATTGGTAGCCTTGAAATCAAGTGTCAGGGCCTGCTCGATGACCAATCCTTCTAGAGATTGGAGGACCAAGCCAGCGCCAGCCCTTTTAGAGGTCGAAGATCCATCGACAAAAACCTTCCATGCCGAATCGAGGAACTGCTTTCAAGATTGTTGTTTTTCAAGGTCGGTTTCGGTGATCTCTTCGATACTCTTACTGCCCCACAATTCAGTTTCGAGTTGGCTCGGCGCCGAACTGGGAGAAGTGAACTCCACAATGAAATCAGCTAGTACTTGGGCTTTGATTGCCGTTCTGGGCCGATATTGGATATCGTACTGCCCCAATTCGACAGCCCACTTGGACACCCTTCCAGAGAAGTCCGCCTTTGTGAAAAGTTGTCGGAGCGAATATTCTGTTATGACCATGATCGTATGAGCCTGGAAGTAGTGGGAGAGCTTGGGGGAAGCACTGACAAGAGCTAACACAAGTTTCTCCATTTGTAAATACCTGGTCTCGGCATCAATAAGGATTTTGCTGGTGTAGTAGATAGGCTTTTGCTGCGTGTTCTCTTCTCTAACCAGCACCGAACTGACCGCATGATCCGAGACCGCAAGGTATATGTAAAGCATTTCTCCCTGTTTCACAGTTGAAAGCAGGGGTGGTGAGGAGAGGTAGGTTTTGAGCTCCTGCAGAGCTCGGTCGCATTCCTCAGTCCATTGGAATGAGGCGTTCTTCTTGAGGAACCGAAAGAAAGGCCTGCATTTGTCCGAAGATTGGCTGATGAAGCGGTTGAGGGCGGCTGCTATACCGGTCAATCTTTGGACTTGCTTCGCAGTTGTAGGACTCTGCACTGCTTGGATAGCCGCGATCTGGTCTGGATTAGCTTCAATGCCTTGTCTGGTGACGAGACTCCCTAGAAACTTGCCGGAGCCGACCCTAAAAGGGCATTTGGTCGCATTCAGTTTGAGCCGATATTATTTCAGAATGTCAAATTTTGACGTAGGTCAGCCAGATGATCCTGCGACTGTTTGGATTTGACGACCATATCGTCGATGTAGACCTCCATAGTTTTGCCGAGAAGAGCTTGAAAAATCATGGTGACTAGCCTCTGATAAGTCGCACCTGCGTTCTTTAACCCAAAAGGCATTACTTTATAGCAGTAAATTCCTCTTGGTGTTATAAACGCTGTCTTCTCTTCATCGGGGCCGAACATCGGGATCTGGTGGTATCCTCGATAAGCATCGAGAAAACTCATCCTGTCGTGGCCCGCGGTGGCGTCGATCATCTGGTCGATCTTTGGCAGCGGGTAGCAGTCCTTCGGACAGGCCTTATTGAGGTCAGTGAAGTCTACACAGAATCGCCAGCTGCCATTTTTCTTCTTGACCACCACGGTGTTGGCAACCTACTTTGGATAGTGGACTGCTCTGATCGCCTTGGCTTTCAGTAATTTGTCGACCTCTTTGGCCACAGCTCCTGTCTGTGGGATCCCCGTCCTCCGAGCTTTCTGCACGACCGGCTTCTGATTGGGGTCCACATTCAAATGATGGCACATGACCTCGGGGTCGATGCCGGGCATTTCGTTCGGGGTCCAAGCAAAAACTTCTTTGTTTTCAATTAAGAAGTTCAAGAGTTCGGACTTCTCGGGCTCAACAAGCTGACTACCGAGCAAGAAGTATCTCTTAGGATCGCTGGGATCGATATTGACCGAGGTCAGATCCTCAACGCTTTTCAGCTCGGGAGCTCGGCCGACCTTTTCCAGCTCTTCTTCAAGTTCGGCCATGTTAACCTGCTGGGGCTCTGCTTCTCCCGGGACCACGGCCATCAAACATTGCTTGGCCATTTGCTGGTCACCTCTGATCGTCACCACCTCAATTTTGCTATCCTTATTTTCTAAGGGAAACTTTATTTTTTGGTGGTACGTAGAGGGTACAACCTCCATCTGATGCAGCCATGTCCTCCCTACGATGGCATTGTAAGGAGATAGTGCATCCACTACGATGAAGTCTGCCATGACGATGGCTCATTCGATTTGGATTTTCAGGGGAATCTTCCCCTTAGGGTATACTGGTTTTGCGCTGAAACCCACAAGGGGAGTTCGCGCTTCCAGTAGATCTTCTTCTTTGAGACCCATTCTTTTGAAGCAGTCGTAGTAGAGGATCTCGGATGAACTGCCCTGGTCGACGAGAATCCTCTGGACTCTGCAGTTCTTCAGCTTCAAGGTCACAATGAGAGGGTAATTTTGAGGGAGTTGGACGTCTTCCAAGTCCTTTTCTTCGAACCAGATCTTCGGCCTGTCCCTCCGAGCTCTTTTTGTAGCTAGCTCGAGCTCGGCTGACAGAACCTGCTTGCCATGGGAAGCCTTCCTCGCCTTAGCGCGGGCTTGGTCGTTCCCGTTCGGAGCGCTTCCCTTTGGAGTAGACGCTAAATGAATGACGTTGATTATTTTTTCCGACTCATCGCTATCCTGACCATCATTTCGGCGCGGAGCTCGTCTTCACGCTGAGTTCGGTTAACTCCTTGACCTTCTTTAACGTACTCCTGAAGGTGTCCGTCTTTAACGAGCTTCTCCAGATGTGACTTGAGGCTCAAACAATCTTCCGTCATATGCCCATTCTGCTTATGATAGGAGCAGAACTTGTTTTGATCGCGGGTGGACGGGTCACCCCTCATCGGTTGCGGCCACTGGAAGTATGGTCGCGTCATTATTTTACCAAGGATCCTATAGATTGGGTCCTTGAAAATTGTGTTGACAGCATTGAATGCCGAGATGGGCTGCTGTCCTTCTTTGGCTTGCGGAGCCTTCTTGAATTTCTTGCTACCTCCGGAGGGTGTATATGAAGGTGTCGCCGAACTTGATGGTTTTCGGTCGTGGCCGACATCCTCCCTTCGAGGCGATTTATTCTCCCTCCTGGAGAATTTTGGTTCTCGGGCAAAGCCAAAGCTCTCCCGAGCTCGGGCGTCGTCTTCTTCTTGCTCTATGAAGCGATTTACCCTCACCATGAGAGCTTTCATGGAAGTCACAGGGTTCCAGATCAGGTACTTACGAAGCTCATTGCCCGGAAGCAGAGCTTGTTGGAAAGATTTGACAGCTGCCTCTTCAGTGGCGTTCTCGACCTGACTGTAGATCGTCCAGAATCTCTTGGCAAATTGAGTAATAGACTCGTTCTGCCTCATCCGGAGCGCCATGATGTCGGCGTCGGTCTTGGGGATGATTCTGTGTGCTTGGAATTTCTTCAAGAAGGAGCTTTGGAGCTGTCGCCAACTTGTGATCGACTTTTCTGGGAGTGTACAGAATCATCTTAGGGGGAGGTCCCCAAGACTGGAAGAAAAAACTCTACAGTTGAGGTGACCGAGGTCACCCCAGATCGACATCCTCTAAATGAAATGTCGAAGATGCGCCCCTGGATCCGAGGTTCCCTCGTACAAGACGAACCGTGGGACGCTAAACTTCTCTGGGAGAGTAAACTCCCTTATCTCCTAAGAGAAAGGAGATGCACCAAGGTTCTCTGCGTCGCCGACATCCAACTGGTCGCGGACGAATCCGACCGCCTCCATGTTGCACCGAACCGTCTGTTTGACCTCCCGGGCAAGCCATTCCCTCATGTCATCCTTGTTGTCGAATGTGAGCTCTTACTTTTTCTAGGAACAGCTATCGCCTGACCTTCGAAGTGATCTCGGGAGCGCCTTTTGTGGTTCAGGTGTTGCCGTAGATCATTGTGGATGATTGGAGGTACGACGTTGTTAGTGGAAGCCTTTTCCATCTCCTGGAGCTGCTGCCGGAGCTGACGGATCAGCATATCTTTTTCTTGGATGATCAGGTTCTGGGTCCTGATATCCGTGAGTGAGGGGGTGTCGTCATCGTGCGCCTGGTGCACCACCTGGCCTTTGCCCTTCTGAAGCAGCCTTGGTGGAGGGTTGTTTACCGGAGGAGGCCTTGTCTCCTCAATTAGAGGTGAGACAGAGCTAGTATGGTAACTCTCCACCACTGCTGGACGCTCGCCAATATTCTCTTGTCGAGATACTGCCCGGGATGGCCCAGGAAGTTCCCTCACTTTTGCAGATTTCGTCTTGCCACCTCTCTTGTTCTTTGGAGGCATGGTGTAAGGAAGGATTTCTGAGTAATGAAAAGATTACTATATCGTTCCCCACAGACGGCGCCATTTGTAGGCGCACGAAATTTCACTGACCCGGAGGTGGTGATCTCGAGACCCACTAGAAGAGAAGATGTGATACCTTGAATAGAACCTGAAAGGGGGAAGAGGAAAAGAGCAGTCAAAGACCCTGGCTGTGGGCAGCACAAGGCTCTCCGATGCCTAAGTCAGTGTAGAACGTGACAGTAGGGTAGAGATTTTAGAGAGACCGAGACACGGCTCTGTAAGTAATGTGTTGTATATATGCGTACCTTTGGAGGAGACTAAGTCCTCTATTTTATACCATCGTGAGGATCCAATATCGTGGATAAGTATCACAGTGCGATCGATGCGATTCCCTTAATCAGGGCAACCGTTTTAGTCGATCTCGCTCATTTAATTTAGGTAATCGCTTAGTTAATGCCTATCCCTCAATTATAGTCGTAACGTCGCCCATTCCCCTTAATGTTCGCTACCTCATAAACTGTTCTGCCACGTCTCTATCGGGGATGATGGGTGATGCCCTTTGTCCGAGATAGGTGGCCGAGACCGAGGTGAGGACGTCCGAGGTTAGATACATCCGAACTGAGGTAGGACCGAGCTGAGGGAGGTGCGTGAGCAATGCAAGCAAGTCTACTGAGCTGTATGGCAAGGACGAGCTTTCTGCCGAATTGTGAAGGGTCTTTTGGTGCTATAGCCGAGACCGAGACTATTAACAAGTTCGGTTCTGAAGTGGCACGTGATTCTCCTTCATTACTGGCAGAGTGGGTCTAATCTCGGTGTTCGAGGAACGCCCCCACACAATTGCCCCCTAGCTCTCGTCCTCCGGGAGTTAAAGAACTGTCTGAGGTCGGGAGCTAAAAATAGAGAGATGTCCAAGGCCGAACGACTCGTCTTCTTTGGAGCTCGTCTCTCCATGACGCTGTGCTGACATCATCCTGCCCTTTCCCTATACCCTCACGTCATCCTGAAATATCTTAATGACATTAAGTACCGTGGTACGATTGAGGAGGAAAACAAGACGATGATGCCACGTGTCACTGCTTGAATGGTGGCACGTTAATAGAGAGATCCGTTCCCCGTGTTTAGCGCGCAGAACGATCCTTCGTAAATGGAAGAACGCAGATTTCCTGTGCTTGGGAAAAGCAGCCCAGGCCTATAAATAGGGCCTTCCTTCTTCTGGGCGATTCAATCCTGAACGTAGAAGTTTGGAATTTTTAACTGAAGAAGATTGGGGCTTGGCCTCCATGGAGCTAATATTCGTTGGCAGGAAGAAAAACGTCCACGTTTACAAACTAACTGAGCCTGAAGCTTCGTCCGGTGTAATAACAATGGCCGGTTCCTCTTCAGCGGGAGGAACTTGCCCCTGGTCATCCTCCGCCTGTGCTATCTCTCCTGAGGCTTCTGGCCAACTGTGCTATCTCTCCTGAGACAGATCTTGATCTCTTGGTGACAGGAGATAAGACATCTATATCAAGAGATAGCGCAGGATTTATTCTGGGCAAGAGACCTGGAACTCCTCCAAATTGAATTCTGCTTGTCTCGTAGTGTCGCTCTTCTGTGAAGAACGCGCCTTTCAGGAGGAGGAAGAACACATCCTTTTCTGACAAATTTTTTAAGGAAAAAGAGAAATCGAGTGATCTATTGTAATAGACTTCATGTAATGAAAATGACTTAATATGAAATCAAATTTTCTCTGTCGTCCAATCTCTTTCTCTGTGTGTTTGCTTCGCTTGATCATTCCTGTAGTAACAATATCTTTTCTTCATGATGTGGAATGTGCCTTTGGAAGTAATCTTGATAATGATTGGAAATTTGTCGAGCTGAACATCTGCCGAACTGAGCCGCTGAGCTGGGGCTCTTGCCGAACTGGAGCTTTCGCTGAGCTTGTGATCTCTTCGGGAAGCGCATCGTGAAAAATCTGGAATGGAAATGGATCTTGGGCATGTATAGTTGTAGATTTCGTCTTGGATAATGGAATTAGCAATTTTAATTTATTCATGTGACACAGGTTGGAAGTTGTAATGAATTGATGTATATACAGGAAAAGAAAATTAAAAACCAAATAAATAAAAAAATGATTCCAGGTGGGAGAAATGCCGGCAAAAAAATTTTGAATTTTTTTTTCGTAATTTGTAAATCTTTTCCCGGCGCAAAATAACGCCGGCAAAAGCCTTTCTAAAACGTAAACATCTTTTCTCGGCGCAGAAAAACGCCGGCAAAAGTTTTTTAAAATTTATCATTGAAAAAATTAACGTCTTTGCCCGATAAAATAAACCTCCTTTTCCAGCGAAATAGAGCGCCGGCAATGTATAGATTTTTCCCGGCGCTAACTCTTTTTCGCCGGCAAAGGGTATTAGTGGCGTACCTTTGCTTATTTAGCGCCGGCAAAAGTGCACATTGTTGTAGTGTTCGCCTTTTCTTGGAGCTGCCTCTTGAGTTGACAAATCAACTCATCTTGCTCTTGGATAATGAGGTTCTGGGCCCTTATATCTGCGAGGAGAGGGTCATCATCATCATCACCTTTCTGGTGAAGGGATTGGTGAGATTTATGTGCTACTAATCCAGTCACTGGCCCTTCTACGCTCATTGTTCCAGATTTTCAGCCAGATCTTTCCGGCGAGGGATTAGTGGCAACTGCTCTGGTAACACCTCCGGCGGCTGCATCACCGGTGGTGGAAGTATTGGTGGTGTCAACTCCGGCGGCGGCAGGAATACTGGTGTTGGCAACGCTATTGGTGGTGGCGAAGGGACCCTTCGGGACCTTGATGAGCTTTCGCCATTTCTGGTATTTTGGAGGCATGGTGTCTACAGATTTGACTTAATCCAATTCCCACAAACAACGCCAATTGTGTGTGCCTAAATATTATAGGCTTGGTTAGGCGAGTATAAAACCCTCAATATTGTTGTTTAGCTTCTTTTGGGGAAGACTGAATGCCTGAAGACCGTAAAGGGAAGGAAGAAAACGAAGGTGAGAGGCCCTGGCCGCAGCCAGCCGAAGGCACTCCGATGCCTAAGTTAGTGCTATCACCAAGCAAAGGAAGAGTGAATGGGGGAGAGTGGAAAGCAATGGGTGTTGGTTTGCGCGTGTGCGTACCTTACCATGGGCCTCACCCATACATATATATAGGAGGAAGTCCCATCAGACCGTACCCTTAGTGGTGGTAGGTGAAAAGAGAAGTCATGTCAACCCATACCTTGTATCCTTAGTAGGGGTAGGCGGAGATGAAAGTCTTATCAATCCATTCCTCGATTTTTTGCATGGTTGCGGATGTGACTGCCAGATAAGGTCAACCTCCTATTAGGCGCATACCCTATCTGTCAGTTCACTCTGCAACGCCGCTGCACTATCATGTAGCATATTATGATTGATTGACACCCAATACTGATACCGAGGTCAATCATAGACGCGTTCTAGCTAGCACTATTGTCGAGGTGCGTAGGTAGAGACGAGCTTAGCCGGTACTCTTACCGAGGCTAGCTCGAGCTCGGTACAAGCTGCCCTGCTGCCGAGCTATACGAAGCTGAGATTAGGGCGAGTCTGGCTTGGTACCTTTACCTAAACCAGGGTTCATTTGGTATTATGGAAAATCCCCCACACAACTACAAAAGGCCCTTGTCTAATTTTTTTCTTTTGAATCCTTATATTGGTCTTGGGAGTGGCTGTGAAGGATAGGGGCGCCGCAGGCCATCCTAAAATAAAGTTGGACAAAGGCCGACCTTTTAAAATTAGTAATCAATAGGAACCAAAAATAAATAAATAAATAAAATAAAATAGTGGTCTAAAGAATTCGATTTTCTTAGCTAGAAGATACAAGGCCTGCATTTTAGGGCCCAGCTACCGAGCCCGGGCGTAAAAGGGAAAAGATTAGTTAGAATGGAGGTTGCTTGGGATCCAAACAAAGTCATTATAGGTATCTCGAAATTGGAAAGCCTCTCTTTATATGTATTGACCATTCATTTGATAGAATTACACCGAATGGTTGACAATATCCAATCCATATGTTTTTCTTTCATATATCTAATCTAATCAAACAATCTTTTATACTACTTTGGCCAGTGAGACCGCCGGATATGTCTCATTACCAAGGAGAAGGTGGACCTGGCCTCGGACCCGGAACCGTCTTGGGACCAGTTTCTTGGTTCCAGACCCAGAACCATTAATGAGAAAGTGGTGCCGAACTTGGAACCAAAACCATATATGGGGCAGGTCCGGATCTAGGTAGAGAATGGTATGGGAATAAAAAAAACCAATTTTAATGATAGATTCTCGAAAATTGAGGCAATGTGTTCGGTTCTAGGTCCACGGGTTAGAACCAAGGTGGAACCAGAACCAGACCCATTTAGGTCATGGGTAAAAAAGAAAAAAAAAAGAAAAAAAAAGGGCCCGAACCCATTTACTTAGCAAGGCCTAAATAAGGATTCAAACCCGATTTTTAGCGAGTCAGAACCTCGGAGTAATCAAAGAATCGGGGATCCATATATATGTCCTTATTAGGAAAGAGATAACGCATAGGTATCGTTCTTCTTTTTTTTTTTTTACACGCATAGGTCTCTTTCTAGCTTCACACGCCTCATGTTACCAGTTTCTTTCTTTTTTAGGGTGTTTTACGCAAAAAAATACTTCAGGTGACTAGTAGACCCAAAAAGTCATTTTAGCAAACATCACACCAAGCTGGCCTTCCCGTCCACAAAACCTCTTTTTTGTACTTTTTTTTCGAGGGCCGACGTCGCAATAACTAGAAACTACAGTGGTCTTGTATTTGTTTTCTTTATGGCATCAAGCAAAGTAATTACTGTAAGATTTTAGAACTAAAAGAACCCCTTCTTCTAATTTCTGATTTCATGGGATCCGTGAGACAATCATTAATTTAAACTTTGTATGTGATTGTCGTAAACCCTAGTTCCGCTTTGGACTAATGCCTAAACAATACGAACAATTGGAAAAGAAATTTCACAATAATGTATAAATTTTCCATTTATGATGTTTCTAGGCCATATTGATATTTCTTTACCGATTATTATCTAATCAATTGCCCGCTTTCGAAGATCTTTGGTTATTTGCATGACACATTTATTCAATAAGGGTCTAATTCCAAGGAAAACTTCCACCTACATATGCAGTCTAGCTCATGGGACCACTTATATAGCATGTCTATCGATAAGTTCGGGATAAGGGTTATTTTAAAAAAAGAAAAATCAGTCAATCAGATTGTCAAGCCCTTGATTTAACAACCTTAAGTTTAATGGCGTTTTATCCATAGAACGACTGGGCCTTGAGCTCCCCAAGCTTTTGCTTTGAATCTCATATTCTTCACTCCTCACCTCTTCATTATTGTTTTTATTTGAAATGGTTTGGGCAAATTAAACCTAGGCCGGCAACTGCCTAAGTAAGAAAAAATTTGGCTATATAGGTTGATAGCCCACCAAAGAAAAGGGATAGACTGAAGAGGATGTGGATAGCGGTAGAAAAAATAAATATGCGACTTATTTGAAAATTTGGCACATGATAGATGGGAGAGAAGAATCAAAATTCATGTAGTTAACCGAACATGATTGGGAGAAGGCTTTGATGATGATAATGATAATGATGAATTATATTTATCAATCATATTAAATGTCATATATAAGATAAATTATGGCTTACTCTAGATGAAGCCCATGACTGAATGGATGGTTAGGAAATAAATGTTAGGCCATGGCCCACTTAGATGCAGCAATAGATGGTTAGGATACAAAGAGTTCCATGTTGTTAATTACACTTAAAAAAAAAAAAAAAAAAAAAGAACCAACGGACCAAATCCCTTGTCTAGATCCAACGAGAAACAGTTAAATTTGTCCTTAAATTTCTCTCTATCCATCAAACAAAACTCTTAATTTTCATCTTCATTTTCTCATTCACCTCTCTTTCTTCTAACCTTCCTCTAAAAGCGAGGGAAAACCAATTAGCGGTCTGATGACCCATTCCTCTATCAACGTTTGAAAAAGCTCATTTGAGGTATAGATGGAAAATCGATTTCATTGCCTTGATCTATGTTCTGTATGAACCCTTTCCATGGTTGCATTCGCCATAGACAATAATCTCTTGCTTGCATCATCTTTTTCACTCATCATATATTTTCTTCGTGAGTTCAGGAACATATATTTGTTTCTTTTAATGCTTGTGTTTAAAGTATATAAACTTTCAAGTGTTCCCTTATTGCAGAGGCCCCTTTTCCCCTTCCCTGCCTTTTCCAATTGAGTTTCAAGTACAAGGGGCTGTGGTGACTGTTTATTGGAGGACATTAGCAGGTCATGCGGGTTGAATTTGATACTGTCATTGTATTGGTCATATTGGATGAGACTCATTGACAAAAGAGAGAGGTTGGGACATAAAACTAAACAAATGTCGGTCACAAAAGAAGTTGGATACTGCAACGTAACCCAAAATGATAAGAGGGCATCACAAATGCACACAATCATACCAAGAAATTGTTTAGGCAAGAACTTTAATGCATGGGCATTACAGAAGCCAATACTGCCAAAGCAGTAGATGTAAATGCTAGAGATGGGGGCATGCGACCCTCGTTTTTCCTCAAAAACAGGCCTTCATAGATTGGTAAATTGATCAAAACCCATAGCCCACATTGAGCAAACTGCAAGACAAATGATTCAACTCCAACTCCATCATCCATGACCGCCCTCTTGATTGCCCCACCCAAGCAAAGTAAATTAATCATTGCAAGTGTGGCTAAAATGGTGAACATGGGTGAAGTGGTCCCAAACTCCATGATCTCTTGATCATACCTCTTCGAGAGCTCGTCATCGGCTATTTTCACTGTGATCGTGAATGCTGACTTGGTGATCCCTAGTAGGTTGAGGGCGCAATCAATGGTACCGAAGAGGTAGGCTGACGTCTTTCTGTACAGCCAGATCCTTTGGTCATTCCACCAAGCCTTAAGTGTCTCTCCATGCCAAAGGTGTTCTGCTAGGCTGTAAGTGTATTTGGCTATGATAACATAGCAGAAGGGTATGAACCATGGACTTGTTATCTGCAATATATGAAGTGATGGTTGCAATATTAACAGCAAGGCGGAGTTATTTTAGATAGAATACATAGAACTGAATGCACAGGAATTCATAGTCAAATGAATTACATTTAGATGGGACCTAACTATCCTAGGATTTGAATTACAGGGCCTGGGCCTAGATTATGAATCTCACATGAAATTTGGTAGCTTCTAGACCTTTTAACAAGGGCATCAGGCATGCAACTCATTAAACAATCAATGTATGCACGCATCCCTCCTGCCGGAGTGATTTGATGACACTTAGATATCCAACCTTTCCTTTAAAATGAAATCAATATATATTGCTTACCTAGGTCATGCAAATCATGGGAGAGAGGACTTAGTGGGCCTAACCAGGGCACAGAAGTCAAGGGAGAGAGGAAGGGAAAGATCGCAATAAGACGTATGTTTGTGCAAAATATCATCTCTATTAGATCATCTTTAACTCCTAGATTTGTGACCCTTAATTTTAATAGGTTATAAATTGCATCACTGTTTTGGGTTTTAATTCAATTGGTCAGTAACGATAGCATGAGTTTTGAGTTTTGGCTATGTGGAAACTCGATTTTGGGTTGGAGGTTCTACCTAAAAAAAAATCAAAGAAAAAAGCAGGGGGGGGGGGGGGGGGGGGTTCTATATAGGTGTGCTCAAAACATCAGCTCTTGTAGATAACTCCTACATCTATGTCCCTAAGTTTAATGCTTTCCAAAGGTATCATTGCTTTTAGTTTTAATCTAAGTAACAATTCGAAGAGCGTTGGAGGGTTATGTGATCAGAGGTGGTATACAAAAATTCGAAAATAAATAATTGGCATTTCAAATTCAACGTCGTCAGTACAGTTGGATTGGTGTCAATTTGGAATTTGAACTATTTCACGAAGCATCAGTAACCGTAGGGTGTTGGCTTGATCATAGTTTGGCCCACAAAACCTAACTCCCGGAATTTATGTGGGGATAGTTTTAAGGAGATTTGACATATTAATCCCCCTTAAATCCTGCATTCCCAATTTCATGACTGAAATTGAACTAATGTCACCGGAGGTCTACATTGTTTTTTTTTTTTTTTTTTTTGCCCTAGATCCCATGATATCATGGAATCCAAATGTAAAAAAAGTTAAAAATCACTTACATTAAAAAAATCTTAAAATCACTTACATTAGAAAAATCTAGACTGTCTTCTTATCTAAACTTAGATCCCATGATATCATGGGTTTTTAAACCTTTTACATTGAAATCCTATGATGGGATCCATGGCCAGAAAATACAAAAACAATTGTGGACCAGAGTCATACGATTCTGGTAAAATTAGTTGATTTTCAGTCATGAAATTGGGGAACAAGATTTAAGGGGAATTAATATATCAAATTCCCTAATTCAAATAGTGAAAATTTCTTATAGAAAATATACGAAGAAATTTGGTAAAGACCATGTGGTAATTGAGACAACCTAACTCAACTCATATTAAAGTTGGGTGTGAATCTACAATTTGGGTCTGGCATGTGCCGGCCATATTCAGGTCTTATCTGGGGTCGGTTGAAAATCTTGAATTTCTTTAACTAGTCATTTATACCAAAACCTTGAGGAATTAGTAGAGGCAGTGGAAATACTTTTCAATATTCCCTAGGGTGGAGCCCAGAGCCCACTCTTCAATACTCCCCCTCAGGTTGAACCTGGCCGACACACTTTTAGCGATACACACTTTTTTTTTCCGCCGAGTCGTTCCTGCTGAGATTAAAACTCAAGACCGGTTGACTTTGATACCATCTTGAGTCATTCATACCAAAACCTCAAGGCGTTAATATAGTTTTCAATATTCCCCTCGGGTGGAGCCCACTCAATAGAAAATTGAGTTTAGGCACAAGCAATTCACGTGGTGTTAAATATAGTGATCAATGAATGTGAGAGAGAGAGCGCGAGTCGTACCTCAGGAAACAAGGGAATGGCATGAAGAAGGCAGAGGGGTGAGATAACAACATAATATAGGGTGGGGAGGGCATTGAGAGCCCAAAGGTTGTAGATACAATAAGCCATTTGAAGGGGCAACTTAATCTTCCCATGCCCTTGTATCAAGGAACAATGGCGTGAGAAAAAGATATGAAGGTGGCCCTCTGCCCATCTCTTGTGTTGTGCAAGTGATTGTAGCAGTGTTGTAGGAGCCAAACCCAAAAAGGCATCTCTTGTTAGCTCAAAATAAATGGACTTCCATCCTCTAGAGTGAATTGCTAAGCCAGTTGTCACATCTTCTACTAAACATCCATACTTCAAACCCATCTGCAAATCCAAGTATAAGACAGAGGTGGGGGGGGAGAGAGAGAGAGTGAGAGAGAGAGAGACCTCTTTTCCCCATTGAGTACCCAACTCATAGCTACAACTTGCCAAGACCTTTGCTCTCTCTTCCAATTCATCCACTGTTTCACTTCCATCTCTCTGGGCCCTTTTATTCCAGTCTGTCTTGTAGCCTTTAATGTACTTTTTACCAGATAGACTCTCCCTCCTGAAAAAGCATCCGGTGCCAATGTACAGAGGCCCTCCATAACCATCCATTCCAGAGAGTTCCACCTTCATCAAAGAACAAGAGTCAAAATATATGACCTACCAAAGTGGGCCTGGTCTAGGCCCGAGAGTCTATTTTTACCACGCTTTCGGCCGTCTATCGAGTTGTGAATCCGGTGAGTTGGGTAGGTTTATCCATAATACCAAGTAATCAGTAAAAAACTCACCCTTGGGCAAACTACGGTTGACTCGGTCAAAGTTCAGCCTTGCATCTTACAATTCCTCATGAAAAGATGAAAATATCATTTTTACGTTTAGAAAATATAGTAGCTGCTCACCTTGGTGATTACTCTTAAGGAGTTGGCATAAAAATCATTCTTGGTGATGTTCATGAATCTCTGTGGATATTGCACAAAACCAATCTCTGCACCCTTGTCTTCATCCATGAAAAAGCAGAGTGTATCTCTCACTGTTTGGGCATTATTGGAGTACATATCACAGTCCACATTGAGAATGATGGGCCCATTGCTTATTTCTGATGACACCCTTATCTGCACACAAGGTCATGCTAAACATATATATTGTTTGGAGTTTCTATTTTACAATCCTTTGTTAAGTTTCATTAAAAAAAGAAGTTTCAGGATATCAGTTTAGGGAACGTGTGTGATTTTCCTATGAGCAATTACCGGGCTTCCACTATCAATATTTAGGCTAAGATGTCCCCTTATCCATATCAGTTCCTATTTAATTTAGGCTAAGATGACACGGTTTTAAGATTTCAGCCCATCTTTACATTTAAAGGATGAAATTACCAATGCATTCAGAGCTCCAGCCTTGAAGTTGTGGTGGTGTTGGGGCCTCTTCTCACGGGACAAGTACACAAGAGTTGGCATCACAAATCCAGCATTATCCACAGTATTTGGGTCTCTCCCATCAATCAAAATCTGAATTTCATTTCACAAATGGAAACTAATGAGGAAGAAAAAAAGTGTAAAAATGAAGAACGAGATGTGTATGAACTCAGATATTGAAAGAAAAGCTTTTAAGCCAAACAAATGTTGACATTGATTTACTATTACTCTCCACAATTTTGGAATTCTTCACCTTTGGATTTCTTCTAATTTCTCCGCCAAGTAATAATCCCTCTTTCCTCATGTAAACCTCCAAATGCATGCTTGAAAAATATGGTTAACCCATGCACATGCATGCGCACAATTAGGGGCTCCAATTTAATTGATTGAATCATGGCCCAGAAGACACTTTTTTTCTTTTTGTTTTTTGCTATTGTTGTGGATCAAAAATCCAATTTATTCAGCTATCCTAACCATTTGATCTTGCATGTTGAAGAATCATTGGATTGATTGTTCCAAAAAATGGAGGGGTGATATCATAGCTAAGGATCATTTGATGATTTACGGTTAAAACTAACCCCATTCCTCATCTATGGGGGCCCCACAACCTCCTCTCTATAAATGTTAATAAAAAGCAATTAAGACTTACCTGGAGGATAGTTTGATGGTTGCGCGAATTCTGCACCGAATTCCACTCAGAAAATCCTTTGTGCTCTGCTCCAATTTCTTCATTGACCCGTCCCAATTTAACTACACCTTGGATCCGATACTCCATCTCTTGATACAATTTCTACAATCACATCTAGAAAGAGTCAATCAACATCAAGTAAATGTGAGGAAAATTTGGATTTATTTTAGATGCAGAGATATAGAAATTTGTAGAACTCGATCAAGTGAAATTGGTTGTTGAGTAATTTTCAAGTGTGACTGTTCACTGGCCAGTCAGGTCAGGCCTGTGACACTTCAAGATTAGCTCGTTTTGTTGTTTGGTGCCACACTATTGTTGCGAGGAAATGTGATTCAAAACAACTATTTTTTAACAATACTTGGATAACTATTCCCTGAGAGGAGGTAAGAATTACTATTTTTTTTTCTTCCACAAAAATCTAAAAAATATGTTTCTATGTTGAGTCTGCATCCCCTATTTCGTAGAAACAGAGAGTTACTATTTCATCCAATCTAGAATCGCCAAACTTTCCCTAAAAGAAAAAAAAAAAAACATCCGTATCAATGAATCTGTACCTGCTCCTATATTTAAATGATAGACCCAAACCCCAACGTTGACTCACATAGAAGGCATACGGGCAATCGCTAAGGCATGTCCCATATTCAGACTTTTTATGTAAGAAACTTTTAATTTCATTTGGGTCGTTGCAAAATACGATCCAAATTAAAAGTGGACCCATACCTGATACCTTGGACTAGGTTTGGAAAACTCATGACTCGGACTCGACTCTTCCAATGCTAAAAAAATTGACTTGGATAGAGTCAACGCAGAAACTTAGGAGAGTTGTGCTTATTTTAATTTTTTTCTAAAATATTTAAAAATAAATGTCACTTATGAAATATAAATTTACATTTACTTACATGCATTCATGATACTCAATTCAAATTAATAAATTTACATATGAAGGAAAAGTACTACAACAAGAAAAATAAAAGAAGAAATATTGCAAATTGCATAATTTGTTAGTTTAAATATCGAATGTAAAAGATCAAATATTGTAAGCTTCAAATTATATTTCAGTCATCATTTTCAAATTGTTTGCTCCCAGCCTTATGCATAATTACTTAAAAATAAGCAATAATTATTTTAAGTTAGATCTACCAATGAAATGGCTAAGAATGCAAACAACTTATATAAGGAGATGACTTGACCGAGTCAAATACAGGGGAGACTCTTTCCTTCATCAAAATAAAATGACTTGGGAGAGTCAAGAGTCAATTCGGAGAGTTTTCCAACCATGCCTAGGACCCATAAAAAAATTATCTTCTATTTGAGTGTTTGGGCCATCTATAAAGCTGCTGATTTGGACCATGGTTTCAGCGCTGGCTAATTTAAAAGTCCTCCCACTGCCAATGTATGTGATGAAAATAACTTTTGAGCGGTTTAGATTTTAAAGTAAAATCCCACAAAAGGACCTACAGGCATGGAGGTTTAGGATTCTAAATAGATGGATTCCTGTGTGTATCATCATTGACACATTTTCTACAGATCAATAAGCTACCTTGATGGTGGACCATTCAGCTTTATAGTGGAAATCCAGTGGCTCAGATGCTTGGGCGAAATAGGCAGATGGGGACCGTGGATCCACCTTGAAATTTTTGCAGAATGGAATCCAATCCTTTGCAAAGTGAGCTGCATCCAAGAGTGCATAGAATGTGAGATCGGACCCTCCATCATCTGATAAGTAGATGGCCAACTTATTTGGTGGATAATCATATGCGATCAGGGACAGAACAGTGTTGACCACTAGCATAGGCGGTTCAATGGTGGGGTCTGCTGTGCACACGAAAATGTCCCCTAGTGGCAAGTCATCTTTGTACCTTGTTTGCAAAGAAGAAGAAAGAAATGTTGAAAAATATCAAGCCATTTTAGAGTACTTCTGTTGGTTTGCATCAAATGAAAAAAATGTGTGCAGTGGATGACTACGATCAATACATGTTCTTTTTTTTTTTTTTTTTTTTTTTTTGGTGAAAGTCTGCAAAAAAATCCACCTTCAATGTGTGAAATATCACAAAATCTAGTAGTAGCAAAATAGAAACGTACAACTTCTGGGCAAAATCTAGTATTCCATTTCATCAGGCGAGGCGGCGTCACTTTAACTAATGGGAGAGAAAACAACGGCAAGAGTATGAACTAATTCTTAACTAATAGGGTTAAATGGGTCATTTCAATTTTTCAGGGTAAAATAGTCACGATGAAAAGGGGGAGAGAAAGTAACGGCAAGTTGTTTTTTACTGCTTTTCGTTAAGGTTGACTGTCAATGGAGGGGTGCCTATGTAAAAACACAAATTACAGGGGTGTCTTTGAGGTTTTGTAAAAATATAGGGGGCTTTTTGTAAAAATCTCTAAATTTATTTATTTTTATAAATACGGGGCTCATTTCATTCAATCCACATTGATCATGACAACAGTAACACATGTGCTTAAAACTAGTTATGATTTTCCAATCCATAGATGACCTAGCTTTGGATTAATAAAAGTTTCAAAATACATGATTATGCTTCATGTGTAGGGGTGTAAAAGAAATATTGGGGTAATGGCCAAATGTAGAGAAAAATATTAAATTTTAGAATTTGTGAGGGGGCTGGTGTTTGGCTCTATGTAAAAGAAATATTGGGGGGAGGGGCAAATGTTAAAAAATATATATAAATTTTAAGAATGTGCGTAAGGAGGGGGAATCTCAAACTTTTCTCAAATATGGGTATGGGCTTAAGTCCCCAAGCCCTTGTACCTAGGTCCGCCCCCCTGTCACATGCATGAGAAGGTTATTATTGAGAGAAACCATTGGGACTTGAAATAAAATAATTGTATTTTTGCAAATAAAAGTATACTCATTTTTGTTTAATGGATTTAATGGCAAAGCTGTCATTTATATAAAAATTCAACACAAATTTCATGGTGGATGCCCTTTCTTGTAAGGAATATTGATTTTAGAGACATAAAAGGTATTAAAAAGAAAAGATAGGGGCCTATTTACAAATACTAAAACCTTAGGGGCCTATTTACAAATCCTACAAACCTTATGAGGGTCTATACAAAAAGCTCTTTAATTTAAGTGGTTGGGTGCAGAGAGAAGCACTGTGTGGAAAGAAAAACCATGTGTGCATTTAGCAGCTCTCCTATGTTTTTCTTTACCTATCTGTTAAACGACTTAATCCTTTAATCGGCTTTAAGCATAATTTTTTTGGGATTTCGAAATAACCGTTGTGGAAAATTAATAGACAATCCAAATTAAAATGTAAGGGTTGAGCATTTTTGGGTCTTGGTCACGCTTGGGTACAAACATCAAAATTTAATTTTGATTTAGATCAGTAGTAGGTTGGTTGGAATTGGTGGGTTGGTTGGGTATATTTAAAACTTGTAGTAAAAACCAAGGGTGTAGCGTGGGTCAAATTCCCAAGGGTTCATTTGGTCCTTCTTCAACTCAGGTCAAGTTCAGGTTCAGTCAAGCTGTGTTAAGGTTTAGTTTGAGTTCAGCTCCCTGTTGTCCTGAAGAACATCATATTGGATTCAGATTGGCCCAAAACTCAACCTTGTCAACAGGTCTGACAACTACACCAATGGGCTAGATCTGGGCTTGAAGATTCAGGTCAAACAATTATATGATTCCTCATCTAATAAACAAAGTTATTAGAGAGTATAAAATTCCTCATCTCTCCCAAAATGAAAATCAATCCAATAAGGTGAAGAAACCGATCTAAACTCTCACAAGAAAGAAAAATAAAGAAAACAAAATGGATAAGTGTTCACAATCTCTTTATTTTTTTAGAGTAATGCTACTTGTCCCGGGACTCATGCCCCGGGACTGGCCCGACTCCATAGGAGGAGGGCATTATGGTCATTTGGCAAATGACCATAATGCCCTCCTCCTATGGAGTCGGGCCAGTCCCGGGGCATGAGTCCCGGGACAAGTAAACTTTTTGATTTTTTTATCATGGCAGCCAATTCAAAATAGAGACGTACCATCTCTTTACAGCTCTTATGATCATCATCATCAGCAGTGGTGGAACTGGGGGCAACAGTGGATGCGCTACCCCAACCTAAAAGTCTTTCAAAATTTTATATTTATTTCACTTTAATGGCCCCCAATGCAAAATCTCCTCCTTCTACCTCAATCATCATCATCATCATCTTCAAAGTTAAAAAGGACGTTTTTAGAGGCTAGGAAGTGAGTGTGGGGTACCTTTGCGATAGCCTTTCTTTGAAGGTGTAGCGATAGACCGGCCTCCAGCGAACTGTTTGAGTGAGAATCCAATAGAATCCAAACCAAAGTTCAGCACCAAGCATACCAAGCCATGCCCATCTTCCTATCCCTCCGCCAGGGACATGAGTAACTCTGTACACCCAAATCAAACAAATACCCACAAATATGGAGATTGAAAACAACCTATAAGCAGTACGACCCTTCGCTTCCTTGGTTTCAAACAGAGGGAGACGCCCTTCTTCTCCCATCTCTCTCTCTCTCTCTCTCTCTCTCTCTCTCTCTCTCTCTCTCTGTGTGTGTGTGTGTGTTGAGGGGGGTGGGGAGTAGAAGAAAGCAGAAAAGTTGGAACTTCTAGATTGAAGTTGGAACTTCTAGAGTGTATTACGTGGTTGGAGGTGAGAATGTCTGCATTCTTCAATCGATTTTTAAGAACTAAGGATTAGGAGCCTGAGTACTTCTCCAGCTTTCCACATTTACTACGAAAGAACCTTGCCTGATTTTTTCTTTTGTATCTGTGTGGGGGTATTCCCCAAGGCGACCGACCTTAGGTCCCGGCCTCGGCAAAAGCATGAATACCGACCTCAGCCCTCGGCCAGGCGCTCCATTTCGGTAACGTGCCCCTTGGCTTCGGCCTCGGTACAAGCATGAGACCAGGAGTTCAGCCTCGGCCATACTCCATCTCAGTCAGACTGCTGATCGGGATGACCATGGACAGCTGTCATGCCACGGCAAAAGGATAAGGGCACCGCCCAAAATCCTTGACATAGCTGCACCGTCCATCCATCAGGGTATGGCCCGATGGGACAGAGTGAGCTACGATGGGACAGAGTGAGCTACGATGGGACAGCCTCTCAAGTGCTTACCCCAAAGTCCACTCTCCTTCTCTATAAATACAGAAGCCTTCAACAGGTAAAAAAAGAGGGCTATCCACATGCTGCTGGTATGCCGTCTCCTCCCACACTTCATCTGCTACCTCTGTTCTAGTCCTGCACTTGCAGCTAACAAAGGCATCGGAGAGCCCTGCGCTGCCCAAGCCAGGGTCCTCTGACCTTCTCCTTTTTTCCATTTCAGGCTCGAGGCATCGGTTTTTCTATCATCTACAAGGAGCTCCAGCCTCCGTCCTCTTCCAGTGGGCCGGAAAATCACCCCCCCCCGGATCTGTGATTTTTTGTGCACTTACAATTGGCGCCGTCTGTGGGAAATCAGATCAAAAAGCCATCTTCCCCAAACACCATGCCTCGAAGAGCCAGAGAGGGACGATTTCAGCAGCAGCTTCATCAGCCCCAGTTCGGTATCGTCTTCCACGACGCATGGGAGGTTGTCGACGATCCTGGAGATCCTGATCAAGCGGCTCATGGCGAAGCAGATGAAGAACGGAGACGCCCGGGGAGGCGCCCATCTTGGCGACGCCCGACGCCCGTCTCGGCAACGCCCAATGTCCGCGGTGCCCATCTCGGCGCGCGACGCTCGACGCCTTCCCAGGTGCGGCGGCGCCCGACGCCCGAAGTCGGCGACGCCCGTCTCGGCAACGCCCAATGTCCGCGGTGCCCATCTCGGCGCGCGACGCCCGACGCCTTCCCAGGCGCGGCGACGCCCATCTCGGCGCGCGACGCTCGACGCCTTCCCAGGTGCGGCGACGCCCGACGCCCAATGTCCGCGGCCCCCATCTCGGCGCCCGACGCCCGAAGTCGGCGACGCCCGTCTCGGCAACGCCCAATGTCCGCGGTGCCCATCTCGGCGCGCGACGCTCGACGCCTTCCCAGGTGCGGCGACGCCCGACGCCCAATGTCCGCGGCCCCCATCTCGGCGCCTGACGCCCGAAGTTGGCGACGCCCGTCTCGGCAACGCCCAATGTCCGCGATGCCCTCCCAGGCGCGGCGACGCCCATCTCGGCGCGCGACGATCGATGCCCTCCCAGGCGCGGCGACGCCCATCTCGGGGCGCGACGCCCGACGCCTTCCCAGGCGCGGCGACGCTCGACGCCTTCCCAGGTGCGGCGACGCCCGACGCCCAATGTCCGCGGCCCCCATCTCGGCGCCCGACGCCCGTCTCGGCAACGCCCAATGTCCGCGGTGCCCATCTCGGCGCGCGACGCCCGTCTTGGCAACGCCCAATGTCCGCGATGCCCTCCCAGGCGCGGCGACGCCCATCTCGGCGGGCGACGCCCGACGCCTTCCCAGGCGCGGCGACGTCCATCTCGGCGCGCGACGCTCGACGCCTTCCCAGGTGCGGCGACGCCCGACGCCCAATGTCCGCGGCCCCCATCTCGGCGCCCGACGCCCGAAGTCGACGACGCCCGTCTCGGCAACGCCCAATGTCCGCGGTGCCCATCTCGGCGCGCGAAGCCCATCTCGGCAACGCCTAATGTCGACGCCCGACGCCCGATGCCCTCCCAGGCGCGGCGACACCCATCTCGGAGCGCGACGCTCGACGCCTTCCCAGGTGCGGCGACGCCCGACGCCCAATGTCCGTGACCCCCATCTCGGCGCGCGACGCCCGACGCCTTCCCAGGCGCGGTGACGCCCATCTCGGCGCGCGACGCTCGACGCCTTCCCAGGTGCGGCGACGCCCGACGCCCAATGTCCGCGGCCCCCATCTCGGCGCCCGACGCCCGAAGTCGGCGACGCCCGTCTCGGCAACGCCCAATGTCCGCGGCGCCCATCTCGGCGCGCGACGTCCATCTCGGCAACGCCGTCAGCTTCGATCGCACGATCCTCTACCGGCATTGGCGGCACGGTCCTCTACTATCAGCTTTGATGGCATTATCCTTTGCCGCTGGGATACTTCATCACCAACCTCAGTTGCAATGCTACTCTCCAGTTCGGCAGAAGTAACTCTCCAGTTCGGCAGCAGTGCATCGAGGCCACCAGCTTCGGTGACAGTACCAGCTGGGCGAGCATGACTCGGTCCTCTCCAGCTCGGCAGCAGTGTCTTCTCCTGCTCGGCAGCAGTAACATTTGCCCCTTCAGATGAAATCGAAAAAAGCAGGCTCGGTGATGCCACCAGCCTCGAGAAATAAATTACACTGGCCCCAGTAAAAGTACCAGCCAGTTACGCCCCGATTCCGGAAAATATCAAGCTCGGTGATGGCACCAGCTTCAAAAAAAGCAGGCTCGGTGATGCCACCAGCCTCGAGAAAAAGATTACACTGGCCCCGGTAAGAGTACCAGCCAGTTAAGTCCCAATCTCGGCATACAGCATCTCGGTCCTGCACCAGATCGCTGCCCGAAAGATTACACTAGCCCCGGTAAGAGTACCAGCCAGTCTTCAGAATAATCAGGCTCGGTGACACCACTAGCCTTGAACAAAAACAACCGTCAAGCTCGGTGCTGGCACCAGCTTTAAAAAACCATTAGGCTATTCAGCTTTTAACCTCAAAGAGTTTGGAACTCTAAGAGGTCAAAAGCTGGGGGGCTTTGTGTGGGGGTATTCCCCAAGGCGACCGACCTTAGGTCCCGGCCTCGGCAAAAGCATGAATACCGACCTCAGCCCTCGGCCAGGCGCTCCATTTCGGTAACGTGCCCCTTGGCTTCGGCCTCGGTACAAGCATGAGACCAGGAGTTCAGCCTCGGCCATGCTCCATCTCGGTCAGACTGCTAATCGGGATGACCATGGACAGCTGTCATGCCACGGCAAAAGGATAAGGGCACCGCCCAAAATCCCTGACATAGCTGCACCGTCCATCCATCAGGGTATGGCCCGATGGGACAGAGTGAGCTACGATGGGACAGAGTGAGCTACGATGGGACAGCCTCCAAGTGCTTAGCCCAAAGTCCACTCTCCTTCTCTATAAATACAGAAGCCTTCAACAGGTAAAAAAAGAGGGCTATCCACATGCTGCTGGTACGCCGTCTCCTCCCACACTTCATCTCCTACCTCTGTTCTAGTCCTGCACTTGCAGCTAACAAAGGCATCGGAGAGCCCTGCGCTGCCCAAGCCAGGGTCCTCTGACCTTCTCCTTTTTTCCATTTCAGGCTCGAGGCATCGGTTTTTCTATCATCTACAAGGAGCTCCAGCCTCCGTCCTCTTCCAGTGGGCCGGAAAATCACCCCCCCCCCCCCCGGGTCTGTGATTTTTTGTGCACTTACAGTATCCTTATATACAATGGAGCCCACTTGGATGTATATGCCAAACACGCAAACACAAGCAAACACAAAAGCTTTGACAATGGAAAGGTTTAAACATAGATGAAGGAAATAAGGGATAGCTGCTCCATAAAGTTTAAAACTCAAGTTATTTTATTTGTCATGAAAGTCAAATGTTTCTAATGTTCTAAACACTGTAAAATTTTGCCCGACCTGTCTGGGGAGTGACTGTGAAGGATAGGTTAATGGTGCGGCGCAGGCTATCCTAAAATAAAGTTGGACAAAGATCGACCTTTGAAAAGTAATAATCACTAGGAACAGAAAAACAAGTAGTGGTCTATAGAATTCCATTTTCTTAGCCAGAAGATACACGGACTGCATTTTAGGGCCCAGCTACCAAGCCTGTAAAAGGGGTAACATTAGATAGAATGGAGGTTGCTAGGGACCCAAACAAAGCCATTGCAGGTATCTCGAAATTGGAAGGCCTCTCTTTATATGTATTGACCATTCATTTGATAGAATTAGACCGAATGGCTAACACTATCCAATCCATATCGTTTTCTTTCTTATATCTAATTTAATCAAACAATCTTTTAAACTAGTTTGGCCAGTAAGTACCCGACCATGTCTCATTATCAACTTTCTAAAATGTTACTGAGGGTTTGGCTGAGGTTTACCAGTTTCTCTCGCCTCACTTTTCCACGTTTTGTAACTTCATCTATATGTCAATGGATGTAAATGGGTCGGTTTGGGTCCAGGTTGACATAAAGGAGAAAGTGGACCTAGCCCTGAACCTGAAACCGTCTCGGGACCAGTTTCTTGGTTCCGGACCCGGAACCATTAAGGAGAAGGTGGAGCCGGATCTAGAACTAGAACCTTAAATGGGGCGGGTTTGGGTCTGGGTAGAGAATGGTATGGGAATAAGAAACTAATTTTAATGAGATATTCTCGAAAATTGAGGTAATGTGTCAGGTCCTGGGTCCACGGGTCCGAACCAGGGTGGAACCGGACCTGGACCCATTTAGATCACGGGTCAAAAAAGAGGACCCGGACCTATTTACTTAGCAGGGCCAAAATAAGGATTTAAATCCTGTTTTTAATGGGTCGGAACCTCCGAGTAATCAGATAATTAAGGATCGATATATATGTCCTTATTAGGAAAGAGACAACGCATAAGTCTCTTTCTTTCTTTCTTTCTTTCTTTGTTTTTTTTTTTTTGACACACATAGGTCTCTTTGTAGCTTCACACGCCTCACTTTACCAGATTCTTTCTTTTTTTTTTTTTTTATAGGTTTTACTGGAAAAAATAATTTAGGTTACCAGTAGACCAAAAAAGTCACTTTAGCAAATATTACACCAAACCAGCCTTCCCGCCCAAAAAACCTATTTCTGTACTCTTTTTTTTCAAGGGTCGACGTCGACTCTCGCTATAACTAGAAACTACAATGGTCTTGTATTGTTTTTCTTTATGGCATCAAGCCAAGTAATTATTGAAAGACTTTAGAACTAAAAAAAACCATTTTTATAATTTCTATTTTATTTCTTTTTATGCATATTATTAATTACTGCAATTGGTTGGATCGATAAATCTTATGATGGATGAAGTAATTAGATTAAGTTTCTAGATTAGGATTTTTCTTTATCTTTGGTTGTAATTAATTTCTCAAACTTGTAATTAATTTTTAATTAAAGTAGGATTTTTTATTTGTATCCGTTTTCTTATAGGCTTGAATTTTTTCAATAGGACATGTTTCGTGCAATTAATCGCTCTCCATGGATTGACCAGGTTTCATCGGTGATTACTACAATCGCGGCCCAGTGCTTGGGGCTTCGATCAAGTTTTTGGCACTGTTCCCGGGGGAGAGCCATCGTGAAGGTAATTTTCTAGCCCCTTCTTTTTAATCGCTTTATGGCTGAGGTTTAATTCCAATCATCATATTAGATTAGGGGTAGCATGCAAGGAATGCTTGGACCAGCCCTTGGACATTAAAAAAAGGGAATTAAATTCTAATTTTTGACTAAAATTGGCAACTTTCAGATCTGAAAAATATTTCTTGCTGATTTTTTCAAAAATCTCACACTTTCATTAAAATTGCCTTGATTTCTTGTCCTTTTGAAAGCTAGTTTAGGTAGATTCTTTTGGTTACTGTTTTGGCAATTCTAGGATTAATTTAGCTTCCTTTTTTCATCATTTTCAAGCCCCCTAAGTTGCTGGAAAAAGTTCTAGGATTTTAAGAAAAGAAGTTGGGGGGTGAATCCTTCCAATTTCAACTTTTTGGCAAGGAAATTCCTAAAAATTGGAAAGCCCAGAATTCCTTTTGGGACTTAGTTTTCCAAGTTATTTTTTGTTTACTCACTTTTTTAGGTCATAAAAAAATCACAAACAAAAACAAAATTTTAAAAAATTGACATCCACCCCCCCTCTTGATTCCTAAAATTGTATGAGTACAAAGCCCCCTTGGCAAATGGACTCAACGCATGGATTAGAGAGAAAGGAATCACCAACCAAGCGATTAATCGAAATCAACGAACAAACAAGATCTCCTAATTCTAGATTTTCTAAAATAATGGTGGACAACCATAGTGAGCGTGGGAATAATGACAATGAAAATGAGGAGGTGGGACAACCCGTTAGATTGCGTTACGTGATTACCTCCAACTTACACGACAAAATACACCATTGCGTATGGTCATGCCTGCTGGTGTAGGGAAATTTGAGATCAAGCCGGGGGTGATCCAACTTCTTCCGAAATTTCATGGCCTCGATTCTGAAAGTGCATACTTGCACTTAAAGGAATTCGAAGAAGTGTGTGCCACACTCCATTATAACAATGTGAGCGAAGATGTGGTGAAATTCCCTCGAAGAAAAGGCAAAAGCATGGCTCCACTCCTTAAGACCAAATTTTATTGCTTTGTGGAATGATATGGTCAATGTATTTCGAAAAACAAATTTCCAGCTGTACAAAACCAACGCCTTAAGAAAGATGCTTAGCTGAATAATGTGGTGTATTTGGATGTCCTAAGCGGAGGACGAAATTTATCGCTGTGTAGCAATTCGCTCATGAAGAGGTCGAATCCACAGAGAACAGACTAGGGTTTCAGCTCTAGAGGACTTCTTTTGGTCGAGAGTGACCAACTTTTGTTCAAAGGGTTGAATTAATTCTAATATGATGACTGATTAACACTGCAGAAGACTAATTGAAATTGTTAAGCTAAAGAGATGGTTCAACCTAGGGTTCAATTCACCCGGATTTACATGATTTCATCTTCCTTTCCATTACACAGGTTAGATTTGGAGCAATCCAATTCTTACCTGGAAAATTCCTTCGTGGAAATCAATTATCAATCTAAGTGAATAATTTCCAAAGAGATTCTAAGACATTCTATTCAATAACCTGAGAGTCATCGACCTAAGCACTAATTGTATCATCATAGATGAACACAATTAGTCAAAGGCTTAACATCTCAGTTATGATTTCTGAAAACAGAAAGTCAGTGGAAACTATTGATCATTATCAAAGCATAATCAGAAAGATCAAACCATGTAAAACCTGGGGTGAATTCCCCTTAGGTCAAACCATCTGAGATTCTAACCCTCCATTAATGGAGAAGTCTTCATACAGATTAAATGAAAGCAAGAGAACAGAAAGAACAATATTAAAAGATTACCTCTATTGAAAACTTGAATTAAAATGAAGGATTCTGTCTTAATACAAGAATTTAGCAAAATTGAACATTAATCTTCAATTGAAACTCCCTATACACTCATCTATCAAAGAAGGAAAGAAAATGGGGCTGGGAAACAAAGACAATTCCCAGATAACCCTAATTGTCGAGTTTCAATGCTTTATATAGGTCCCCACAACTTTAATTACAAAAGTACCCCAAAAAGCAAAAGTCATCCAAATCCGAGTGTTCTACCGGTAGAACTACCGGTAGAAGTAGTTCTACCGGTAGAAATTCCGGTTTAAGACAGAGAAGATATCCTTTCCAACTCTCTGCCATCTTTTTAGCCTTTTTTACTGGTAGAACTTGCGGTTGAAGCAGTTCTACCGGTAGAACTTCCGGTAGAACTGAGGATTTCCTGTTTCTTCAGCTCTCTGCTTGAATTTCAGCCATCTCTACCGGTAGAACTTGCGGTAGAAGCAGTTCTACCGATAGAACTTCCGGTAGAACTGTGGAAGCTCCATTTCTTCAGCTCTCTGTCCAATTTTTGAACATTTCTACCGGTAGATCTTCCGGTTAGAGTGTTGAAGTTCAATTTCTTGCTTTTTGTTGCTCCAATCTTCAAATTCACTTGCTCCTTTAATCTGCACTTGATCTATCCATCATCCCAAAAGCTTCATTCTTCACTAATTTCCTGCAAATGACCAAAGACCAATACTCATGAAAAATTATATGATATCAAAGGAATTAAACACGAATGAAGGTGATGGAAAGGAAATTAAGTCTCTAATTGCTTAACAATTAGGTACTTATCACACCCCCCAACTTGAACTTTGCTAGTCCCTAGCAAATTAAGAAGAAGCTATCTACCCTGTACAGATAATTCTCATTTCCACATAGAAATACATGACTTATGCCAAATTGATGCAAATGTCTAAGGCCATGAAAACATCAATATCTACATCTCATAGAATCAAACAGTCAATCAAGATGTTCAGATTAAAATGAGTTAGCCATCACATCAAATTTGATTCCAAAACTCACAGAAGCACATCACTCAAGTAAATTTCACACATTTGAACGAACATATCCCGTGAAAACTAATCTCACGATGCTTATTCTCACCTCACACACATACAGAACAACACAAGAGTAGCTTATAATTCAGACATGCATGCTAATGGAAGTAATGACACGAAAAGATTAATTAAGGACTTTAGGATTGCATTGAAAGGGTTATCAATGAAAGTTTTTAGACAAAATGGGGCATGACCTTACATGGCTTGGGTCAACTACCCCATGGCCATGCCCATTTACAAATCCATTAACACTTGAACAAAAACAATATAATCCACTAATCAAAACTAGGACTAATCACCAACTAGACAACTTATTCACTGACTAACTCCTCTGTGTCATCCTTCTCATCATCATCATCATCTGTTCCATCATCATCCTCTCCCTCAGTTTCTTCTTTTGCAGCATCACCAACTTCTGGTTGGCTTGGGCTTGCCTCTGTTTCCCTCTGAGGTGACATGTAGGGATCAGCTCCTTGAGACACAGCAAACTTCATCAGATATTCTTGCCTGGATCTCTACCTCTCCAGTTCTTTTTTAATCACCTTCTGCCCCTCTATGTAGTCATCAACTTTGCGGCCAATCCACTTCAATAAATCCTTCATATAGGTCTGAAATGATGAACCCTTCACTTCCTTTGGAAGAGAAGAAGAAGGCTGAGCTGCCTCTGGAGGGTCCCTCTTTTATGATCGGGCCTTTGCCATAGTTTTAACAGTGATTGCCCCTCTATCACTAGGCAAAAGCCAATCATCTGGACCTTTCTCCACTTTCTGATCCAAGCATATTTTGGTGATGAGACAAGGGTAGGGTAGGGCTGCCTTAGTTGTGGACTCTTCAGGGTATCTCCTCATCTGATTGTATATGAAAAGAGCTACATTCAGCCCTTCATTTGGGCTCTAGATCACCGATAGCAATTCTATCTCCTTCTTTCCTAACATTTTCTCATCACCTCGAGGGAAAATGTTGTAATGCATAATTTTGTTCAACATTCCTGCCTCCCCATTCAAATTCCCAACTGTGGTTGTCCCTTCCATCACTGCTTCCCCTCTCAACACCAATTGATCATAAGGAATCTCCAAGGGGACATTTTGAGGCCTAGGGTATGTGATTCTCTCCCTAGCCACTGGTGTATACACTAAGGCTTTTGCAATGATATATTGATCAACTCTAATTTTTGTTCCATTCACCATGGCAGTAATTTGCTCACCTCCTGCTATAACAAGCTCCATAGACTTGTAAAATTGACGAACCAGGTTAGGAACATACCCTGTGAAGGCAGTGTCCATATACTCCAGCTTGCTATTGATCACTGCTCCGAAGCACTCTCCATTCCCAAGTTTTCTGACATCAACTCTATGTTCGATTACAAAAGCCTTCTTGTCTACTTTCTTCTCCCATTTGATCTGACCCGCACTTTTCTGAGGAGGAGGAGAAGACTCCCTTGGTCTCTTTTCTGCTCTCCTCTCACTTCCCCCTGAAGTGCTACCCTTGGACTTCCTGCCCTTAGCAACTGCTCCCTTCTTTGGTGCACCCCCCACATTTGGATTCTTGGTCCTTGGCATGGTTTAGGGTTTTGGAGAATGTATGAAATGGGTTTAGAAAGATGTGGAAGTGAGTAGAAAATTTTGGGGAAGGTTATTGAATTTCGGAATGTGGGGTTTTTGACAATGGATTTAGGTTTTTTTTTTTTTGGTGAGATGGAATGATGGGAAAGGAGAAATGTGGAAAGGAGAATGGAGTTGTGGAGGAGATTTGATAGGTGTTGAGGAAAGTATGGCTAAAAGGGAAGCATGAATTTTTCGGCTAATGTAGGTTTTCTTGGGATTTTTGGAAGTTTGATCCGAAGGATGAGGGAAATATGGTGATGGGAAGAATGTGTTTGGGTGTTTTGGATGAAGATTGGGTGGATTAATGGAGGTTTTGGAAGTTTGGGTGGTAGGGTTTATGGAGGAGAAAATATTGGCTTGAGAGAAAGGAGAAATGGTTGTTTGAGAGAAAAGAAGGAAGATGTGAAATGAAAACAAAACGAGGGCAAAAAATATAAATAGACTACCTGGGCTCGCATGTTCTACCGGTAGAACTGCCGGTAGAGAATTTTCTACCAGTAGAACTACCGGTTCTGATTTAGTAGCCAAAAGTCCAAGCTCTCTGCCTCAATTTTCAATTTTTGAACCGGTGTTTCTACCGGTACCCGGTACTGCCATCCATTCAGTATGTTCTACCGGTAGAACTTTCGGTAGAACTTCCTTTTCCTGAAACCTCACTTCTCTGCTTCAGTTTTCCATCTTTAAACCTGTGTTTCTACCGGTACTGCCATTCATTCATCATCATTTTTCATTTTTTTTTTTGAATGAATGAATGAATACAAAGCCAATACCTTCTTCCTCTGATTTTCAACCATTTTATTCCACGAATATCTGCAGTCATGAGCCTCACTTATAGTCCATCGAAGCAAGTCATTCACGAATTTCGCAAACTATGCAACGGGCTACTGGAAAAGCAGAAGTCTCAATGAATCCATCTTCATAAAATGCCTTCATTTCAGCCACTCAAAAACTCCACTACAAAGGCATAGGAGCTCAACTCCACTGTAAAGTTATCCTTATACTCATCACAACCAAACCCAATTTTCAATAAGCAACCATTTTTCACCTGCAGAAATTCTCCAAACCCCCGATTCCTCCTTTACACCGGTCTCCTAGGGTTTGGCACAAGAATAAGAGGATAAAGAACATGGCTCAAAAAAGGATACAAGGGTGACTCTATTCTGGTTTCATAGACAACAAAATTTCCTTGTATTAACAGTTTGTGCCACCACTTCCAAAAGAGGTAAAATGAATGCAATTCAAAGCTACAAAAGTGTGAACTTGCAAGTGTGTGGAATCTAATCTATCACTCAAGCACTATCAAAAACAGGGGATATGGTATGAATTCAATTCAATGCGATGATTAACTCAACAATTATTCAAAGACACATAGTAATTAATCAAAGAAGGCATAAATCATGTATTTCACGAAAGTTGAATCTCCAAATGAGAATTTCGATGAAATGAAAGCAAGGCTTGGATTAACAAATTCTAAATAGTGAAAAATGAACTATATGCATGTATGAACAATTAACTATATGCATGAATGAATTTCATGCCTCTCCCCCCAACTTAAACGAAACATTGTCCTCAATGAATAAAAAAACTAAGAACAAAGGGAAAAGAGAGGAACGAAGTTACCAATTTACCAAGGTTGTTGTTGTAGAACGAATAACCTGGTAAGACTTAACAGCAACCATTGGTTAGAAACAAAAAATGGGGTAAGCACAGATGGTGCACCCAAAAAATTTTCCACTTTTCATTGGTCTTTTAAAGTCAGATTCTAAGACATCACACGAAAGAACGATGTGATACGGAGTAGCATCATCCGCTATTTATTTGAAGATGCAATTAGGCCAATCATGCACACAGACGAGAAAAAGACATAAAACAGAGGAAAGCAGAATGCATGCAAGCTGGCACAAACAAAGTCAAGAAAGATTAAGAACTAGTGGGTTCTGGATAAACCGGATCCACTAACTCTTCCACAATTTCCTCGTTTGCAAAATTCTCAAGAAATGGCTTAAGCCTTTGCCCATTAACTTTGAAAATCTTACCATCATTTTTATTAAAAACCTCAACAGCACCATGAGGGAAGATTTTGTGCACAAAGTAAGGTCCAGCCCATCTTGAACGCAACTTTCCCGGGTGGAGATGAAGTTTTGAATTATATAGAAAGACCTTTTGCCCCACCTCAAAGTTTTTCCTCACAATGTTTTTATCATGGAAAGCATTGACCTTGGATTTGTAGATGCTAGCGTTCTCATAGGCCTCTCTCCTCATCTCTTCTAACTCATTCAATTGGAACTTCTTAAGGACACCTGCCTTGGGTAAGGAGAAATTTAAAGTCTTGAGAGCCCAAAATGCTTTATGCTCAAATTTGACCGGAAGGTGACAAGTCTTGCCATACACAAGCCTATAAGGAGACATCCCTAAAACTGTCTTGTAGGCCGTTCGATAGGCCCATAAGGCATTAGTCAACCGAGTTGACCAATCCTTCCTATTAGGATTCACAGTTTTCTCTAAGATGTGCTTGACCTCCCTATTGGCTAACTCGGCTTGTCCATTGGATTGAGGATGATAGGCAGTTGTTTGACACCTTATGAGTGATCCCATACTTGGCCATCAAGGCCGCGAATGGACGATTGCAGAAGTGAGTGCCTTGATCACTAATCATGGCCTTGGGCATGCCAAACCGAGACAAGATATTCTCCTTCATGAATTTGACCACAACCTTGTGGTCATTGGTCTTAGTGGGAATAGCCTCTACCCACTTAGACACGTAATCTACAGCCAGAAGGATGTAGAGGAATCCATAAGAACTCGGGAAAGGACCCATAAAATCTAATCCCCAACAATCAAAGATCTCTATGATAAGCATGGGCTGAAGGAGCATGGCATTCCTCTTGGAAATAGCTCCTAATCGCTGACATTTAGGACAAGACCGACAAAACTCATGGGCATCTCTAAAAAGTGTGGGACAGAAGAAGCCACACTGCAAAATCTTTGCAGTGGTCTTTCTTGATGAGAAGTGACCCCCACACGCCTCAGTGTGGTAGAATGACAAGATACTCTGTTGCTCCGACTCCGGGACACACCTCCTAATAATCTGATAAGCACAATACTTATAAAGATAAGGATCATCGAAAGCGTACTTTCTCACCTCCACTAAGAACCTCCTTCTCACTTGAGAAGTCCAGTCAGTAGGAAGCTGCCCTGTCACGAGATAATTGACGATATCCGCATACCACGGACACGTCGACACTGAATACAACTGCTCATCGGGAAAAGAATCAAGGACTGGAAGATGGGATGACTTAACCTCAAAAACACGTCGCGAAAGATGATCCGCGACGACATTCTCAACCCCTTTCTTATCCTTGAAAGTGATATTAAACTCTTGGAGCAACAGAACCCACCGAATGAGACGTACTTTCGCGTCTTGCTTGCTCATCAGATACTTGAGCGCTGCGTGATCAGTAAAAACGACAATAGGAGAACCTATGATATAGGATCTAAACTTATCAAGAACAAAGACCATAGCAAGCAACTCTTTCTCTGTGGTGGTGTAATTAAGTTGAGCATCATTCAAGGTTTTGCTGGCATAAGTAATGGCATAAGGGACTTTCTCTCTTCTTTGACCCAAAACGGCACCAATGGCATAGTCACTAGCGTCGCACATCAACTCAAAAGGAAGAGTCCAATCTGGGGCTTGCATGATAGGTGGAGAAGTGAGGCACGCTTTCAAAGTGCTGAAGGCTTTTTCGCAAGCTTCTTTCCAAACAAATGGTGCATCTTTGGTCAAAAGATTGCACAAGGGGCGTGCTATAGCGCTAAAAGCACGAATGAAGGGCCTATAGAAACCACAGTGACCTAAGAAGGATCGGATATCCTTGACACACTTCGGTGAAGGTAATTGGGAGATCAATTCCACCTTAGCTTTGTCCACCTCGATACCTCTAGGAGACACTACATGGCCTAAGACAATCCCCTGTGTCACCATGAAGTGACACTTCTCCCAATTTAGCACTAACTTCTCTCTTCACACCTCTCTAGGACTTTCTCTAAATTTTCTAAACACCCCGCAAAGCTATATCCAAAAACAGAAAAATCATCCATGAATACCTCCAAGAAGTCCCCGACCATGTCGTCAAAAATACCCATCATGCACCTCTGAAAGGTGCCAGTGGCATTGCACAACCCAAAGGGTATGCGCCTATAAGCAAAGGTCCCAAAGGGACAAGTGAACACAGTCTTCTCTTGATCTTCTAAAGACACCTCAATCTAATTATTTCCTGAATAGCCATCCAAGAAGCAATAGAAAGTATGACTGGCCACTCTCTCAAGGACTTGATCAATGAAGGGAAGAGGGAAGTGGTCCTTCTTCGTACTGGCATTAAGCTTGCGGTAATCAATACAAACTCTCCACCCCGTGGCAACTCTAGTAGGGATCAATTTTCCTTCTTCATTAGCCACAACAGTTACCCCTGCCTTCTTAGGCACTACCTGAATAGGACTCACCCATTTACTATCAGCTACAGGATAGATAATCCCAGTATCTAGCAATTTCAGAACCTCCTTCCTAACCACATCTTTCAGAACAGGGTTTAATCTATCCTGGGGTTGGCGGGAAGGTTTGACATCATCCTGTAACTGAATCCTATGGGTGCAGATTAAGGGACTAATCCCTTGTATATCAGCTAAGGTCCACCCAATTGCTCTCTTGTGCCTACCTAAGACCTCTAACAGCTGGGTCTCTTGGTGTTCCTCGAGAGAAGAGGAAATCACCACAGGATATGACTCATCAACTCCAAGAAAAGCATATTTTACCGAAGAAGGTAAAGGCTTCAACTCAAGCGTAGGGCCTCCTCACTACTAGGCATAGAATTAGCTTCTGACTTCGGGAGCTCCTCAAATTTCGGTGCCCAAAACGCAGCACCCTTCACCTCCTCAACCTCATCTAATAGAGAATACAGATATTCCACCTCAGGGGATTCAAGAAACTCCCTCTCCTCTTGGGTCAAGAATGTCTTTAATGGATCTGAATATAAGTGTGTGTCCACATGTTCTTGAACCAAGCTCTCTACCAAACTTACCTCATATATCTCCTCATCATCTCCCAATTGGGAGGCGACATTGTAGATGTTCAGATCAAGGGTCATGTTTCCAAAGGTGATGGACATGTTCCCATTCCTAACCTTGATGACTGAATCTATAGTGCTAGGAAAGGACGACCTAGAATGATAGGGGCTTGATCACTAACCCCTAAATTTGGACATGTGTCCAACACAATGAAATCTGCGGGATACACGAAACTCCCTATCTGAACTAATACATCCTTCAAAATCCCCTTAGGGACTCTAACACTCCTATCTGCCAGCTGAAGTGTAATCGAGGTGGGCTAAAGTTCCTCCAACCCGAGTTGGAGGTAGACCGAATATGGTAAAAGATTGACACTTGCCCCTAGATCACACAAAGCTCTCTCTATCTTCTTTCCCCTTATCTCTACTGAAATGCACGGACAACCAGGATGCTTGAATTTTGGAGGAAGAGAACCAGAGATGGTGGTACTGACATTGGCTGTTAGGAGGACCTTGTTTTGATGCAAGAACTTGCGCTTGTAAGTGCACAAGTCTTTAAGATATTTCGCATAGACAGGAATGTGTTTGATGGCATCCAAGAGGGGAATGTTGAGCTTAAATTGAGAGAAAAGCTCCCTAAGAGACTATGCAAGATCAGGTTTGGACTTCCCTCTCAACCTCTGAGGGAAAGGAGCTGGGGGTTGGAAAGCTTGGACTCTAGGATCTTGAATGGTAGAAGTGGAAGACTCATCTTTAGACTCAGAATTCTTAGGCTCCTCCACTTCATGCGAAGTAGGAGGTGCCATGGAAGTAGAAAAATCTGGGTTAGATGGCTTGGGAGGGATGGTTTTATCAATGATCTTACGACTACTTAAAATGGTGACAGCTTTAAGATGCTCCACTTGAGCATTCGACCCACCGGAATCTTCCACAAAGTGCTGGCCTTGAACATTGGGAATAGCTTGGATAGGCAAGGCACCCCTTGTGGTTTGACTAGCACTCACCGCATTGGTAAGTGTAGTTAATTGAGATTGGATGTTCTCAAGAGTCCTGTTGTTCTGCTCATTGATGGAAGTCTGACTACTCAAAAAGGCTTGAAAGGTATCTTCTAGACTTCTCTTATGGGGAGGCTGATATGGAGCATGACTCTGTGGGGGTCCTTGTTGCTGAAATTGTTGATAAGACTGAGGTGGAAACTGTTGCTGAGATGGGAATCTCTGCTGCTGATACTGTGGGGCAGATTGGAAGAATTGCCCCTGGCCTTGATTAGACTGAGGAAATTGCCCTTGATTCTGATAGGGTTGAGGCTGAAAACCTGTAGAACCAAGGTTGTGGGATTGGGGAGGGTTGTCCCTCAAAGAAGGTTTCTTCTGAGGATTCACAGCATTGACATCAGATGGAGGGTTACCATGGAGCAACTCCTTAATGGAAGGAATGGTAGGACAATTGTCTGTACCATGATCATTCTGTGAACAAATTGCACACAATTGATTCACTTGGGCAACTGATGTAGGAGTAATCTCACTAACTCTCTTCAGCTCTAGACCTTCTATCGACGGGTAAGTTGAGCTATCCTAGCACTCAAATCCTCATTCTCACTCAAAGTAAACTTTCCTGCATTAGGAACACTAGGAAACACATTTGGAGTAGTTCTATCATTGGGATTGGTGGTGTCCCAAACCTAATACTGCTTTGCCAAACTCTCTAAATATGCATAAGCTTCATGAGGTTCCTTGGCACGGAAAGTACCATTGGACATCATATCAATGAACTGTTTGTTTGTTGAACTCAATCCCTCATAAAATATTGTAACTAACTCAGGAATAGTAAAACCATGATGAGGGACCAAGTTCAACGTCTCATGAAACCGATCCCAACATTGATGAAAAGACTCTCCCCCTTTTTCAGCAAAACTCTGAATATTTTTCTTTAAAGCAATTGTTTTCTGATGAGGAAAGTATTTTTTATAAAATTCTCTTTGCAATTGATCCCATGTGGTGATTCTTACAGATCTCAGATTGTTCAACTAATTTTTGGCATTCCCCTTCAAGGAGAAAGGAAACAGCCGAAGTTTGGCTGACTCTCTTTGAGTTGCAGGGCACATGGTTTCAATTATGGCATTGAACTCCTTGACATGCAAATAAGGCATTTTAGATGTCATTCCATGAAAATTGGGGATATAAGTCAAAACATTTGGTTTGACCTGATATGCATGTGCACCCTGAGCTTCATCTACAATACAAGATGGAGCATCAGTCCACCTAGGGGTCAAATAATCATCCATTGTCCTAGGTGGTACAGCTTAATTATGTTGATTACGGGGGTCATCATTATTCTGTCGATCTGCCATTCGTTCAAAAGTAGGATCGGGCAGGTGAAGATCAACAAAAATGTCGATTCCTGGCCAATCAAATATCGGAACTTCTGCAAGATCTACTCTAACCAATCTGTTGTGTATGTCCCTACGGTAATGAGAGGACATATACAACAACAACCCCAATTATCAAAATAATCAACTAATTCTAAAGGAAAACTAAAAAGAAAAAAACAAGAAGAAATACTCACAAAGCTGTTTTACCTCAATTGCCGTTCCCCGGCAACGGCGCCAGAAATGCTTAGCTGAATTATGTAGTGTATTTGGATGTCCTAAGCGGAGTACGGAATTTATCGCCGTATAGCACTTTGCTCATGAAGAGGTCGAATCCACAGAGAATAGACTAGGGTTTCAGCTCTAGAGGACTTCTTTTGGTCGAGAGTGACCGACTTTTGTTCAAAGGGTTGAATTAATTCTAATCTGATGACTGATTAACACTGCAGAAGACTAATTGAAATTGTTAAGCTAAAGAGATGGTTCAACCTAGGGTTCAATTCACCCGGATTTACATGATTTCATCTTCCTTTCCATTACACAGGTTAGATTTGGAGCAATCCAATTCTTACCTGGAAAATTCCTTCGTGGAAATCAATTATCAATCTAAGTGAATAATTTCCAAAGAGATTCTAAGACATTCTATTCAATAACCTGAGAGTCATCGACCTAAGCACTAATTGTATCATCATAGATGAACACAATTAGTCAAAGGCTTAACATCTCAGTTATGATTTCTGAAAACAGAAAGTCAGTGGAAACTATTGATCATTATCAAAGCATAATCAGAAAGAACAAACCATGTAAAACCTGGGGTGAATTCCCCTTAGGTCAAACCATCTGAGATTCTACCCCTCCATTAATGGAGAAGTCTTCATACAGATTAAATGAAAGCAAGAGAACAGAATGAGCAATATTAAAAGATTACCTCTATTGAAAACTTGAATTAAAATGAAGGATTCTGTCTTAATACAAGAATTTAGCAAAATTGAACATTAATCTTCAATTGAAACTCCCTATACACTCATCTATCAAAGAAGGAAAGAAAAGGGGGCTGGGAAACAAAGACAATTCACAGATAACCCTAATTGTCGAGTTTCAATGCTTTATATAGGTCCCCACAACTTTAATTACAAAAGTGCCCCAAAAAGCAAAAGTCATCCAAATCCGAGTGTTCTACCGGTAGAAGTAGTTCTACCGGTAGAAATTCCGGTTTAAGATAGAGAAGATATCCTTTCCAACTCTCTGCCATCTTTTCAGCCTTTTCTACTGGTAGAACTTGCGGTTGAAGCAGTTCTACCGGTAGAACTTCCGATAGAACTGAGGATTTCCTGTTTCTTCAGCTCTCTGCTTGAATTTCAGCCATCTCTACCGGTAGAACTTGCGGTAGAAGCAGTTCTACTGGTAGAACTTCCGGTAGAACTGTGGAAGCTCCATTTCTTCAGCTCTCTGTCCAATTTTTTGGACATTTCTACCGGTAGATCTTCCGGTTGGAGTGTTGAAGTTCAATTTCTTGCTTTTTGTTGCTCCAATCTTCAAATTCACTTGCTCCTTCAATCTGCACTGGATCTATCCATCATCCCAAAAGCTTTATTCTTCACTAATTTCCTGCAAATGACCAAAGACCAATACTCGTGAAAAATTATATGAAATCAAAGGAATTAAACACGAATGAAGGTGATGGAAAGGAAATTAAGTCTCTAATTGCTTAACAATTAGGTACTTATCAAAAGAATATGTTGAACTTCAGACAAAAGGAAAGAGGGTGATATTATAGGTGTTGGGAACATTTTAATGAACTCCTCCTTGCATGTCCACATCATGGCTTTTAGATGTGGCGCGTCATAGGGCTCTTTTATGATGGACTTAGTTCCGAGACACGCCAATTTGTACAAATGATGTGCAACAAGGAATTCCTTACAAAAGCTACCGAAAGCTCCCGATGCGGCATGGGATTACCTTCAGTTTTTAGCGAACAGCGCACAAAACTGGGACACATATGAAGGAACTGAACAAAGAAAGCAATCAAACCAGTCTAAGGGTAGGGGGGTTATACTTACTGAAAGAGGACCAGGATATTCATGCAAAAGGTAGTTGCCCCCACATGAGTAATCGAGGCACTGCAATTCGGAAAGAAAAAGGAAATTGTCACCGTTTGTGGCATATATGCTTGTGACACCCATACATCAAAGGATTGTCCAACAAACCCTTCTTTACAAGAGGGGTTGCAAGATCAAGCTAATGCCACCAACACGTACCAACGACCATTCAACAATAATGTGATAGGTAACATGTACAATTTTAGCTGGAGAAACGGGCCAAATGCCACACTGGGCAATTTCCCCCCAAAGACCTGACTAGTTTGGTGGCACTACGACACCATTCCATCAAAATTCGCAACGAGTGCCACCATCTCAACAAAGGCCTTTGGAGGAACTTCTAGCCAACTTCATGTAGACCCAACACAACATAAATCAAACCAACATGCAGTCTTTTAACGAATTTTAAAGAGAGATGAGGACTAGCAATAATAACATCAATCATGCCCTTAGGACAATGTAAAAGAGAACAATTTTTTCATTCTCTCCAAAGGGTTTCCATGACTCTAGTCTTGATGAAAATACACAAGTATCATAGACAATATACTTTTTTAAGTTCGTAAATGGGTAGATATTGGAGTACGAGGGTGATAATGGTTGGTACCCCTTAGGAGGGTGAGATGGTGTAAATATTTTCTACCAAAAGTAAAAAAAAAAAGAAAATATATATAAAAAAAAAAAGAAAGATAAAGCTTATAGGCTCTACCTATAATGCAGCTAGAGTGATCTCCCACCCATGAGTGGGGAGTATGGAACCGAGTGAGGCCCACCCAATAAAAATCCTTGCCGCTAAAAAAAATAAAAATGGTTGTCTTGTTTATGAGATGTCCTCAATTAATTTTACTCTTGAACTAGCTAGCCCCACTTAAAGATTAAGTATATCATCAATACGTAATTAATACAATCTTATCATCATTAATCATCGTCATTAATGATGAATGTTCTGTACGCACCTATTTCTTGATAAGAGAGTAAAGTGCAACATCAAATCAAAGCTATAGAACCCATCTCACGATTTTTTGACTTTTTTGAAAGTAACCCTCGTGAAAAGAAAAGGAGGAAGTAGTGGAATTTTGATGAAGCTGACCTTTATCTATTGCAAAGAAGGGACATACCTAGCTCTAGTTGTAAGTTAAAATCTTGTGACTGTGAAGGAACCTCTACAACCCCACAAAAGAAGAAAAAAAAATCATTGGTGTGGGGTCCACATGATCCCGACTCACCTATTTCTTGAGAATGAAGTAAAGTGAGAAATTACATCAAAGTGAAGCCGTGCAACACCATATCACAGTTTTCTTTGCCTTTTAAAAGTGGGATCTGATAAGTCCACAATATTACACTTTTAATTCATTATTTCATATAAATATGAGGACTTAATTACTACAAAATGGATTAAATTAATAGATTTTCACAAAATCATGCAATTGGACTCTTTTGGTTGAATTTAAGTACGAATCAGTAAAAATTTCAAAAAAAATGCATGTCTTGGTGAAATCATCAATTTTTGCATTATTGGGGCCCATGCATAACATCATTCTTTTTGATAAAAAATATTTAGACTAGATTAGGTTTAACTGGTGTGCATGAAAACTCAAAAATTGGGGCCCACAAGAAGGAATAAATTAAGAAGAGCATAAAAGAAGAGAAGATTTGAAGAGAGATCCACTTTGGGGGCCCACCACTTGGGCATGAATTCTAAGGGTGGATGGGACGGCCTAGATGGGACCCACTTCTTGGTGCGAATTTTAGAGATTGCTTTCTTTTGGTGTTTAAATAGTTTTGGAATTAGAAAATTCAAATTCTAGAGAAAGAAAAGAAGAGAAGGAAGGAAACAAAGAAGAAAAAATTCCAAGAGGAAGGTGGACAAACATGGTGATTCCAAGATTGTGCATGCCTACATGGGCACACCCCCATTCCAAGTTGCAACAACTCAAATTTTTAGATTTGGATATTTTTCTCTTGGGATCAATGGGCCAGGTTAAGAAAGTTTCAAGCTACGAAGAATTCTAAAAGCAGAGTGTTGCCAACAAAGCAACCCAATTTAAATTCAAGTTTGAAAGAGCCCAAGATCTTCTTTCAAGTTTTGAGAAATTATCTACAATGGGATCCCAATCCAATAGGCTTTCCAAAATTTGAAAACATTCAAATCTTCGTTATCCAAGAAGTGGACATCCATACACACGTCCGATATTCTCCCCCCCATATCTAATGAGGACTCCTCCCCCTTCTCTGACGTCATTCCCTCTCTTCCTCCTCTTTTCTTTTACTTTTTTAAAGCAAATAATTGTAATTTTTGTGAAGAAGAAGAATATGGAGGGGTGAAAATTCTTTTGTAATCCAAGGATGAAGAAGAAGTTGTAAATCTTAGACATAATTCTATACGTGAACATGATCAATAAAATGTGAGATTTTCGTTATTTGTTGATTTTATTTTCATTAATTGAGTTCTTATAATTTAATTCATTATTTTCCTTGGATATATTGAATTCTTAGGAAACTCTAAGTGGTGAAGATAAGAATTTTGGAGCCTGGATGAGTGTGATACCTCTCACAAACATCGGCAATTTTGAATTTTCATCTTGGCTCATCCTTATGGGAGGCATTAATCTAAGCCTTTCGTATTTTTAGTTCTTAGAAATGCAACTAATTCTCATCCTTGGATCCAAAATTTCTCATTAGTATATCTGAAATTTTACTTTAAATAATTCTGACTTTTAATTCAACAAATTGGTTGGTTTGATTTGATCTTTTGTTTTTGCATATTCTAGTTAGTCGAGGGTTGCTTTAGTCTGATTTTATTTTAGTTGTTGGAAGAGTTGTAATTAATTTTTAGTTTCAGTTATTTGGTCATTCTTTTTGTAATTTAATTAGATTTTAATTAGGTGATGAGTGTTAAATATTACTTATTTTACCCATCATTAATCCGAGTTTTATCGGCATCTCATATGTATATCATTTGCTTTACACAGAGATTTTATCATTCTATCACATTAACGAATTATCAGATTATCATATATAAATCCGATTATTTGTAGCGCATTTTTATGTAATTTCTCTTGTGTAGGTGGATCCCGCGACTACCCCAACCTTCCGGCTAGTGTCCCAAGGCATCAAGAAGAGATTTCAATAAAGAAGTTACATAAAAAAATCTTATTGAAGAAATCTTGGTGAAGTGTAAAAGAATTCCAAAATAAGAGGAGAATACTTTAAGGATAAAGGAAGTGATTTTCTAACACAAAGGAGTGGTTGGTGTATTGGTTAGAGCTTGGGTTGGTATGAAATAGATTATGGGTTCAAATCCCTTTAATCTTGGCCCGCACATGGAGACTCGCCCACTTGTACCAGACCACGGTAGGGGACCCACACTTGAACTAGTCGAGAGTCGGCTCTGTTACCATTTATAACGCCCCACCCTATCCCCATACATGATATTGTCCGCTTTAGCCAATGGGCCTCATAGTTTTGCTTCTGATGGGCCTCATCCTATAAATTGGAATGCATTTGTATAGTGAAGTGGAAGGAGATCTTTTGACAAGTTAGTCTTTTGCAATTTTATCTTTACTTTTAGATTGTAATTAGGAGCTTCTTTGTAACCAATCTAGAGAGAGTGTGTAATTGAAGATCATTAATGAAGATTTAGAGCTCTTTGTTGATGTTTAGTGGCTAAAGCTCTTGGATTAGGCTCTCCTTTTGAAGCTAAGTAATGTTTTTAGTACAATTTCATACATGTTTTAGTTTTAATTCCCTACTAGTTTTTTAATTGATTAGTAGATTTTAGATCTAATTGTGCTAACCTCTCTCATTTTCTCATGCTCTATCTCTACACTTAATGCTTGGATAATCTCAATTGATGCTTTGTAGTTGGATTAAGTTCTCTCACATAGCATGCTCTAGAGCCCTTATCTATGCTCTAGAGCCCTTATCTTTGATCTTTTGTAGCTTGACTTTGATGATTAATTGTTAGGGTAGTTAGGTTATGATCTATGATCTTAGATTTTGATTTTTTTTTACTTTAATCTTCATTGATATATGATCCAATCCAATTAGGCAGGAGATTGCTAATTGGATTGTAGATTTACGGAGTTGAAATAGAACATGCATTGTTTGAATTAATTATATACTTAGTGGATTTTGGATTGCCTAATCTCTTATATTTATTATTGTTAATTTGAATCGTTGTTTTAGAATCATAAACATTTTACACAACTTGTCTTGAAATCCTACACATTTCACATATCTTCACATTAAATCTTCCATTTCTACCACCATTCATCCACTAGTTTAGTATAGTTTGTTAGATTAGCTTAGATCTTATTCAATTTATATTTTAAATTGTTAATTAGAGTAGTTTTAATTTTGTTTCACATTTCAATTGGTTTAATTCCATTTTTCACACATAGTTTAATAGTTTTTAGTGTTCACTTCAATTGTCTTTATCAAGGATCAAAATAGCGGTTGCGGCAGGCATAGCGGTCAGTGGCAAAAATGCTACGTAGAGGGCGACACGTAGCGGTTGCGGTGATACGTAGTGGTGTGAATTTCTTAAATGATCTAAGTTTTTTGAATCTTGTATAGCAAATAAGTTTGTATACTTTTAATGATTTGAAACCATATAAGGGCAGAGACAACTTTAAGAAAGGCTATTGAGGAGAAGAAATAGCAAAAATAATATTTAAAACTAAAATTACTTGGCTCCACTAGGTTTTAAACCGTAATGCTGCTATTTTCAAAATAGCATAGCCGTCTCAACAGCTACGGCCGATAATGTGGGTGCAACGCTACGTAGCGGCCGCTATTTTGAACCATGGTTTTTATTCGCTATATCTTACTTCAATTCTACTTAAATTGGATTCATTCCTTCTTCCATCCTCTCTACGTGGGATCGATAATCCGGCCTCTTTAGTCCTTTATTACTTGACTACACCGTAGTCTTGTGGTTAAGCGTTGCACATTTAAGTGTCGATCACTAGGCAAGAACCGAGATTTTTTTTTTGACAAGTTAATTGGCTTTCTACTATTTCCCTATGGATTCGACCTCGCACTTACCAGGTATAACTACATCGTGACAACCCTACACGTGGAAAAGCGATCATGACCCCTCTTAAAATGAAATAGAAAATTAAAACAAAGAAATCAAGCTGACTTGGCACGCTATTTACCTTTATATATTGCAAGGAAATTAAGGAGATACCTTACTCTAGTTTTATGTCAAAAATTCAGAGAATGCAAACAACCTACAGCCTAAGCTGTATGTATTTCAACCATCCACAAAAGAAAAACCTATTTTTTAGATTCTCAAAGCCATACGACAGATTCATGCATTGAAACTAATCCATCTGCTTGCATGATGCAGACTTACTATTGTAAACGATTTTGATAAAAACCAATTGTTTTGATCATGACAATCAGAGAAGTGACCCTCAAGAGGGCGAGAGGGTGTAAATATTACAAACAAAAACTAAAAAAAGTAAAGAAAAAAAAATAAAGCTTATAGGGTCTACATTTAATACAGGAGTGATCTCCAACTCGTGAGTGAAGTATGGAACCGAGTGAGGTCCAACCAATAAAAATCCTAGCCACTCAAAAAAAAAAAATTGGCATTTCTTGTTTATTGGACATCCTCATTTAATTTTAATCTAAAACTAGTTGGCCCCACATGAAGAATAAGTGTACCATCAATACTTAATTAATACAATCTTATACATCATAAATCATATTCATCAATGATGGATGTTCTGTAAACACCTGTTTCTTAATAAGGGAGAAAAGTGCAACATCAAAGCAAAGCTATAGAACCCAGCTCGCTATTTTTTCACTTTTCTAAAAGTACCACTTGTACAAAAGGAAACAAGGAAGTAATGGAATTTTGATGAGGCCGACTTTTATTTGCTGGATTGAAGAGACATACCTAGATCTAGGAATAAGTCAAAATTTTGTGACTACGAAGGAACTTCTACATCCCCACAAAAGAAAAAAAAACCACTGGGGCGAGGTCCAAATGATCCAAACTCGCCTATTTCTTATCAAGGGAGTAAAGTGCAAAATTACATCAAAGTGAAGCCATACAATACCATATCACAGTTTTATTTTCTTTTTTAAAAGTATGATACTCTAGTCTTATGTCAAAAATTCAGTGAATGCGAACAACATACTGCCCAAACTGTATGTATTTTCAACCATATAGAAAAGAGAAAAATTAATTTTTAGATTCTCAAAGCCATGTGAAAGATTCATGCATAGAAATTACTCCATTCGCCTGGACAATGCATACTTACTATTGTAAATTGATTTTTGTGAAATCTAACTGTGTGGGGGTATTCCCCAAGGCGACCGACCTCAGGTCCCGGCCTCGGCAAAAGCATGAATACCGACCTCAGCCCTCGGCCAGGCGCTCCATTTCGGTAACATGCCCCTTGGCTTCGGCCTCGGTACAAGCATGAGACCAGGAGTTCAGCCTCGGCCATGCTCCATCTCGGTCTCGGTCAGACTGCTGATCGGGATGACCATGGACAGCTGTCGTGCCACGACAACAGGATAAGGGCACCGCCCAAAATCCCTGACACAGCTGCACCGCCCATCCATCAGGGTATGGCCCGATGGGACAGAGTGGGCTACGATGGGACAACCTCTCAAGTGCTTACCCCAAAGTCCACTCTCCTTCTCTATAAATACAGAAGCCTTCAACAGGTAAAAAGGAGGGCTATCCACATGCTGCTGGTACGCCGTCTCCTCCCACACTTCATCTCCTACCTCTGTTTAGTCCTGCACTTGCAACTAACAAAGGCATCGGAGAGCCCTGCGCTGCCCAAGCAAGGGTCCTCTGACCTTCTTCTTCCTCCTCTTTCAGGCACGAGGCATCGGTTTGTCTATCATCTACAAGGAGCTCCAGCCTCCGTCCTCTTCCAGTGGGCAGCAAATTCACCCCCCCGGGTCTGTGAATTTTTGTGCACTTACAATTGGCGCCGTCTGTGGGAATCAGATCAAAAAGCCATCTTTCCCAAACACCATGCCTCGAAGAGCCAGAGAGGGACGATTTCAGCAGCAGCTTCATCGACCCTAGCTCGGCATCGTCTTCCACGACACATGGAAGGTTGTCGACGATCCTAGGGATCCTGATCAAGCGGCTCATGGCGAAGCAGATGAAGAACGGGGAGGCACCCATCCCGACGACGCCCATCTCGGCGACGCCCGAAGTCCGCGACGCCCATCTTGGTGACGCCCGAAGTCGGCAACGCCCATCTCGGTGACGCCCAATGTCGGCGACGCCCATCTCGGCACGCCCAATGTCGACGACGCCGTTAGCTTCGATCGCACGATCCTCTACCGCCATTGGCGGCACGGTCCTCTACTATCAGCTTTGATGGCATTATCCTTTACCGCTGGGATACTTCATCATCAACCTCAGCTGCAATGCTACTCTCCAGCTCGGCAGAAGTAGACTCTCCAGTTCGGCAGCAGTGCATCGAAGCCACCAGCTTCGGTAACAGTACCAGCTGGGCGCGCATGACTCGGTCCTCTCCAGCTCGGCAGCAGTGCCTTATCCCGCTCGGCAGCAGTAACATTCGCCCTTTCAGATGAAATCGAAAAAAGCAGGCTCGGTGATGCCACCAGCCTCGAGAAACAAATTAAACTGGCCCCGGTAAAAGTACCAGCCAGTTACGTCCCGATTTCGGAAAAAAGAAAGCTCGGTGATGGCACCAGCTTCGAAAAAAGCAGGCTCGGTGATGCCACCAGCCTCGAGAAAAAGATTACACTGGCCCCGGTAAAGAGTACCAGCCAGTTAAGTCCCAATCTCAGAATACAGCATCTCGGTCCTGCAACAGATCGCTGCCCGACAGCTTACACTGGCTCCGGTATAAGTACCAGCCAGTCGAGTCCCGAATTAAGCATACAACATCTCGGTCCTGCACCAGATTGCTGCCCGACAACTTACACTGGCTCCGGTATAAGTACCAGCCAGTTAAGTCCCGCTCTCGGCATAAAGCATCTCGGTCCTGCACCAGATCGCTACCCGAAAGATACACTGGCCCCGGTAAGAGTACCAGCCAGTCTTCCGAATAATCAAGCTCGGTGCTGCCACCAGCTTTGACACACCATTAGGCTATTCAGCTTTTAACCTCAAAGAGTTTGGAACTCTAAGAGGCCAAAAGCTGGGGGGCTTTGTGTGGGGGTATTCCCCAAGGCGACCAACCTCAGGTCCCGGCCTCGGCAAAAGCATGAATACCGACCTCAGCCCTCGGCCAGGCGCTCCATTTCGGTAACATGCCCCTTGGCTTCGGCCTCGGTACAAGCATGAGACCAGGAGTTCAGCCTCGGCCATGCTCCATCTCGGTCTCGGTCAGACTGCTGATCGGGATGACCATGGACAGCTGTCGTGCCACGACAACAGGATAAGGGCACCGCCCAAAATCCCTGACACAGCTGCACCGCCCATCCATCAGGGTATGGCCCGATGGGACAGAGTGGGCTACGATGGGACAGCCTCTCAAGTGCTTACCCCAAAGTCCACTCTCCTTCTCTATAAATACAGAAGCCTTCAACAGGTAAAAAGGAGGGCTATCCACATGCTGCTGGTACGCCGTCTCCTCCCACACTTCATCTCCTACCTCTGTTTAGTCCTGCACTTGCAACTAACAAAGGCATCGGAGAGCCCTGCGCTGCCCAAGCCAGGGTCCTCTGACCTTCTTCTTCCTCCTCTTTCAGGCACGAGGCATCGGTTTGTCTATCATCTACAAGGAGCTCCAGCCTCCGTCCTCTTCCAGTGGGCAGCAAATTCACCCCCCCGGGTCTGTGAATTTTTGTGCACTTACACTAACCATTTTGATCGTGACAATCGGAAAAGTACCCTTCAGGAAGATGAGAGGGTGAAAATATTTCCTTCCAATAGTAAAAAAATAAAAAAAAAATAAGAAAAATAAAGCTTATAGGCTTTATCTTTAACACAGCGAGAGTGATCTCCCACCCTAAGAGTGGGGTGTGGAACCAAGTGAGGTCCACTCAATAAAATCCTAGCCTCTCAAATAAATAAATAAATAAATGGCATGTCTTGTTTAAGAGGTGTCCTCAATTAATTTTACTCTAAAACTAGTTGGCCCCACTTGAAGATTAAGTAAATCTTCAATACTTAATTAATACAATCTTATACATCATTAATCGTATTCATCAATGACAAATATTTCATACACACCCATTTTTTGATAGCGAGTAAAGTGAAACATCAAAGCAAAGCTATAGAACCCATCTCCCGATTTTCTGACTTTTCTGAAAATAGCACTTATGCAAAAGAAAACGAGGAAGTAATGGAATTTTGATGAGGCCGACCTTTATCTATTGGGTTGAATAGAGATACCTAGATCTAGAAATAAGTCAAAATTTCGTGACTATGATGGAACTTCTACAGCCCCACAAAAGAAAAAAAAATCACTACGGTGGGTTCCAGATGATCCAGACTCACCTATTTCTTTTGATGGGAGGTGCAAAATGACATCAAAGTGAAGCCATACAATACCACTTCGCAGTTTTATTTTCCTTTCTTAAAGTGGGATACTCTAGTTTTATGTCAAAAATATAGTAAATGCGAACAACTTACAACCCAAGCTATATGTATTCCAACCATTTAAAAAGAAAAAACTACGTTTTAGATTCTCAAAGCTACGCGAAAGATTCATGCATAGAAATTAATCCATCCGCCTGCATGATGCACACTTACTCTAGTAAACTCATCTTTTGTGAAATCTAACTGTTTTGATCATGACAATCGGAAAAGTACCCCTCAGGAAGGTGAGAGGGTGTAAATGTTTCCTTCCAACAGTAAAAAAAAATAAGAAAACATAATAAAAATAAAGTTGATAGGCTCTACCTTTAACATAGCGAAGTGATCTCCAACCCCGTGAGTGTGGTGTGGAACCAAGCGAGGTCCACCAAATAAAAATTTTAGCCACTCAAAAAAATAAAATAAATTATGGCATGTCATGTTTATGAGATGTCCTCAATTAATTTTACTCCAAAACTAGTTGGCCCCACATGAAGATTAAGTAAATCTTCAATACTTAGTTAATACAATCTTATACATCATTAATCATATTCGTCAATGACAGATGTTCCCTACACACCTATTTCTTGTTAAGGGAGTAAAGTACAACATCAAAGCAAAGTTATGAAACCCATCTGAAGATTTTCTGACATTTCTGAAAATTGCACTTGTGCAAAAGAAACAGAGGAAGTAATGGAATTTTGACGAGGCTGACCTTTATCTTTTGCATGGAAGAGACATACCTAGATCTAGTAATAAGTCAAAATTTTGTGACTACGAAGGAACTTCTACAACCCCACAATAGATAAAAAATCATTGGGGTGGGGTCAAGATGATCCAGACTCACCTATTTCTTGAGAAGTAAAGTGCAAAATCACATCAAAGTGAATCCGTACAATACCATATCACAGTTTTATTTTCCTTTTTTTTAATGTGGGCTCCTCTTAAAATGAAATAGGAAATTAAAACAAAGCAATCAAACCGACTTGGCACTCTCATTACCTTTATACATTACAAGGAAATTAAAGAGATACCTTGCTCTAGTTTTATGTAAAAAATTCAGTGAATGCGACCAACTTACAACCAAAATGTATGTATTCCAACCATCCACAAAAGGAAAAACTACTTTTTAGATTCTCAAAGCAATGCGACCGATTCATTCATTGAAATTAACCCATCCGCCTGCATGATGCAGACTTACTATTGTAAATTGATTTTGGTGAAATCCAACTATTTTGATCATGAGTACCCCCCTCAGGAAGGTGAGAGGATGTAAATATTTCCTACCAAAAGGAAAAAAAAGTACAATAAATCTTATAGGCATTACTTTTAACACCGGAGCGATCTCCCGCCCGCGAGTGGGGTATGGAATCGAGTGAGGCCCTACCAATAAAAATCTCAACCACTGAAAAAAAAATGGAATGTCTTGTTTATAGAATGTCCTCAACTAATTTTACTCTAAAAGTAGTTGGCCCCACATGAAGATTAATTTTATCATCAATACTTAATTGATACAATCTTATACATCATTAATCACATTCATCAATGACGGATGTTCTGTACACACCTATTTCTTGATAAGAGAGTAAAGTGCAACATGAAAGCAAAGCTATAGAACCCATCTCACAATTTTCTGACTTTTCTGAAAGTGGCACTTACGCAAAAGAAAACGAGAAAGTAATTGAATTTTGATGAGGCCGACCTGATAAGTACCAAATTGTTATGCAATTGGGGACTTAATTACCTTCCTATCACCATTATTCGTGTTTGATTCCTTTAATTTCATATAATTTTGTACATGTATTGGTTTTTGGTCTTTTGCAAGAATTTGATGAAGAATGAAGCTTTTGGATGATGAATGGATCAAGTAGAGAGCTAAGGAGCAAGTGGATTTGAAGTTCGGGTCAACAAAAAGAAGGAAATTGAACTTCACCACTATAACCGGAAGTTCTACCGGTAGAAATGGGCAAAATCTGGGCAGAGAGCTGAAGAAATTGAAGTCCATCAGTCTATCGGAAGTTCTACCGGTAGAGCTGTTCCAACCGCAAGTTCTACAAGTAGAAATGGGCAAAATCTGGGCAGAGAGCTGAAGAAACTGGACCACATCAATCTACCGGAAGTTCTACCGGTAGAACTACTTCAACCGGAAGTTCTACAGGTAGAAGTGGCTAAAAATATGGCAGAGAGCTTGGAGAGGGATCTTCACCTGTTTAAACCGGAAGTTTTATTGGTAGAACTATTCTAACCGGAAGTTCTACCGGTAGAACAGTCGGATTTGAAGTGATTTTTGCTTTTTGGGTATTTTTGTAATTAGATATGTGGGGGACCTATATAAAGCCCACTAACTCGAAAATTAGGGTTGTTCGGGAATTCTCTTAGCTATCTAGCCCCTTCTTCTCTCTTTCTTCCATAGATCAATACATAGTTAGATTTGAGTGAAGATTATTGTTCAATTTTGGTGAATTCTTGAATTGAGATTGAATCTTTCATATTATTTCAAGTTTCAATAGAGGTATTCATTCAACTATGTTCTTTTTGTTCGTTTGTGTTCATAGAATCTTTTTGATGACTTCTCCATTAATGGAAGGGTAGAGTTTATTGATGGTTTAACCTAAGGGGATATTCACCCTAGGATTTACATGGGTCATTTTTCCTGATTGATGCTTTGATGATGAATGATAGTTTCCATTGATTTTCCATTTTTCAGAAATCGTAATTGAGATGTTAAGCTTTTGACTAATTGTGTTCATCTATGATGATACAAATAGTGCTTAGGTCGATGACTCCCAATTTACTGAATTGAATGTCTAAGAATCTCTTTGGGAATTATTAAATTAGATTGCTATTTGATTTCCATGAAGAAATTTTCCAGGGAAGACTGGATTGATCCAAATCTTACCCGTGTAATGAAAAGGAAGATGAAACCATGTAAATCAAGGTGAATTGAACCCAAGGTTGAACCATCTCTTTAGTATAACAATTTTATTCAGTTCTCAGCAGTTTTAATCAGTTCTCAGCATAGATTTAATTCCATCAATTGAAAAAGTTGGTCACTCTCGACCAAAAGAAATTCTCAAGAGCTGAAACCTCTAGCTCGTTCTCTGTGGATTCGACCTCTTCAAGAGTGAAGTGCTACTCAGCGATAAGTTTTTTCCTCCGCTTAGGACACACACCTAAAAACCACTAAGCATTTCTGGCGCCGTTGCCGGGGAACGACAATTTGAGGTAAAACAGCTTTGAGATTTTTTCTTCTGTTTCTTTTGCTTTTAGTTTCCTCTGGAATTAGGTTATTATTTTGATAATTGGGGTTGTTGGTTGTATATGTCCTCTCATTACCGTAGGGACAGCTACAACAGATTAGTTAGAGTAGATCTTACAGAAGTTCCGATATTTGATTGGCCAGGGATCGACATTTTTGTTGATCTTCCTCTGCCCGATCCTACTTTTGAACCAATGGCGGATCAACAGAATAATGATGACCCCAATAATCAACATAATCAAGCTATACCACCTAGGACAATGGATGATTATTTGATCCCTAGGTGGACTGATGCTCCGTCTTGTATTGTTGATGAAGCCTAGGGTGCTAATGCATATCAGGTCAAACCGAATATTTTGACTCATATTCCCAATTTTCATAGAATGACCTCTGAAATGTCATATTTGCATGTTAAAGAATTCAATGCCATAATTGAAACCATGTGTCCTGCAGCTCAACGAGAGTCAGCCAAACTTAGGCTGTTTCCTTTCTCTTTGAAGGGGAATGCCAAAAATTGGTTGAACAATCTGCGATCTGTACGAATCACCACATGGGATCAATTGCAAAGGGAGTTTTATAAAAAGTACTTTCCTCATCAAAAAACAATTGCTTTAAAGAAAAATATTCAGAGTTTTGCTGAAAAAGGGGGAGAGTCTTTTCATCAATGTTGGGATCGGTTTCATGAGACTTTAAACTTGGTTCCTCATCATGGCTTTACTATTCCTGAGTTGGTTACAATATTTTATGAGGGATTGAGTTCGACTAACAAGCAGTTCATTGATATGATGTGCAATGGTACTTTCCATGCCAAGTAACCTCACGAGGCTTATGCATATTTAGAGAGTTTGGTAGAGCAGTATCAAGTTTGGGATACCACCAATCCCAATGATAGGTCTACTCCGATTGTGTTTCCTATTGTTCCCAGTGCAGGAAAGTTTACTCTGAGTGAGAAGGAGGATTTGAGTGCTAGGATAGCTCAGCTTACCTGAATGATAGAAGGTCTAGAGCTGAAGAGAGTCAGTGAGATTTCTCCTGCACCAGTTGCTGATAAGTACCCAATTGTTATGCAATTGGGGACTTAATTATCTTCCTATTTCCATCATTCGTGTTTAAATTCATTTGATTATATATAATTTTTGCACGGGTATTGGTTTTTGGTCATTTGCAGCAATTTGATGAAGAATGAAGCTTCTGGAGGATGAATGGATCAAATAGAGAGTGAAGAAACTAGTCCCCATCAGTCTACCTGAAGTTCTACCGGTAGAAGTTGCTAGAATTATGGCAGAAAGTTAAAGAAATGGAGTTCCCTGCTTCAACCGAAAGTTCTACCAGTAGAACTGTTTCAACCGCAAGTTCTACCGGTAGAGATGGCTGAAATTCAAGCAGAGGGCTGAAGAAATGGAGTTCCACCTGTCAAACCGGAAGTTCTACCGGTAGAAACAGTTCAACCGCAATTTCTACCCGTAGAAATGGCTGAAATTCAGGCAGAGAGCTTGGACATGAGATTTGCACCTGTTAAACCGGAATTTCTACCGGTAGAACTTCTTCAACTGCAAGTTCTACCGGTAGAACACTCGGATTTGGATAGAATTTTACTTTTTGGGGCAGTTTTGTAATTAAAGATGTGGGGACCTATATAAAGCCTGGTAACTCGAAAATTAGGGTTATCTGGGAATTGTCTTAGTTTCCCGGCCCTCTTTTCTTTCTTTCTTTGATAGATGAGTGCATAGTGAGTTTCAATTGAAGATTAATGTTCAATTTTGCCAAATTCTTGTATTGAGACAGAATCCTTCATATTATTTCAAGTTTTAATAGAGGTAACATTTCAATTATGTTATTTTTGATCTTTTGCATTCATAGAATCTGTTTGAAGACTTCTCCATTAATGGAGGGGTAGAATCATAGATGGTTTAACCTAAGGGGAATTCACCCTAGGATTTACATGAATTGTCTTCCGGATTAATGTTTTGATGATAAACAATAGTTTCCATTGATGTTCTGTTTTTAGAAATCGTAATTGAGATGTTAAGCTTTTGACTGATTGTGTTCATCCATGATGATACAATTAGTGCTTAGGTCGATGACTCCCAGATTACTGAATTGATTGTCTAAGAATCTCTTTGGGAATTATTAAATTAGATTTCTATGAAGAAATTTTCCAGAGAAGATTGGATTGATCCAAATCTTACATGTGTAATGAAAAGGAAGATGAAATCATGTAAATCCAGGTGAATTGAACCTAAGGTTGAACCATCTTTTTAGCATAACAGTTTCATTTTATTCTTAGCAGTTTTATTCAGTCTTTAGCATAGAATTAATTCCATCCTTGAACAAAAGTTGGTCACTCTCGACCAAAAGAAGTCCTCAGAGCTGAACCTCTAGTCCGTTCTCTGTGGATTCGACCTCTTCATTGAGTGAAGTGCTACACAGCGATAAATTTTGTCCTCCGCTTAGGACAAAAACACCCAAACTATAGCTAAGCAGTTGCTCAAGTGGATCGATTATGTGCGATTTGTTCGCAGAATGATCATGGTATGGACAATTGTCCTACCATTCCGTCCATTTAGGAGTTACTCCATGGTAACCCTCCATCTGTTGTCAATGCTATAAATCCGCAGCAGAAGTCTTCTTTCCAGTCTAACCAGTATCAGAATTTCAATCCTAGGTTCAATGATCATCCTAATTTCCGGTGGAGGGACAACCCTCCCCAAGCTCACAATCAGAATTATCAGGTTTTCAGTCTCAGCCCTATTAGAATCAAGGGCAATTTCCTCAGTCTAATCAGAGTCCGGGGCAATTCTTCCAGTCTGCCCCACAGTATCAGCAGCAGAGATTCCCATCTCAGCAGCAGTTTCCACCTCAGTCTTATCAGCAGTTTCAGCAACAAGGACCCCCGCAGGGTCATGCTCCATATCATCCTCCCCATAATAGAAGTCTAGACGATACCTTTCAAACCTTTTTGAGTAGTCAGACTTCCATCAATGAGCAGAACAATAGGACCCTTGAGAACATCAAATCTCAATTAACTACACTTACCAATGCGGTGAGTGCTAGTCAAACTACTAGGGGTGCCTTGCCTACCCAAGCTATTCCCAATGTTCAAGGCCAGCACTTTGTGGACGATTCCGATGGGTCGGATGCTCAAGTGGAGCATCTTAAGGCTGTCACCATTCTGAGGAGTGGTAAGATCATTGATAAAACCATCCCTCCTAAGCCATCTAAACCTGATGTTTCTACTTCCATGGCACCTCATGCTTCGCCTGAAGTGGAGGAGCCTAAGAGTTTTGAGTCTAAGAATGAGTCTTCAGAGAGGTTGAATGAGTCCAATGAACCTAAGAAAGATGAGTCTTCCACTTCTACTATTCAAGACCCTAGAGTCCAAGCTTTCCAACCCCCAGCTCCTTTCCCTCAGAGGTTGAGAGGGAAGTCCAAACCAGATCTTGCAGAATCTCTTAGGAAGCTTTTCTCTCAAGTTAAGCTCAACATTCCTCTCTTGGATGCTAACAAATTCCTGTATATGCGAAGTATCTTAAGGACTTGTGCACCTACAAGCGCAAGTTCTTGCATCAAAACAAGGTTCTCCTAGCAGCCAATGTCGATACCACCATCTCTGGCTCTCTTCCTCCCAAGTTCAAGGATCCTGGTTGTCCGCGCATTTCAGTAGAGATAGGGGGAAAGAAGATAGAGAGAGCTTTGTGCGATCTAGGGGCAAGCGTCAATCTTTTACCTTATTCGATCTACCTCCAACTCGGGTTGGAGGAACTTCAGCCCACCTCGGTTACACTTCAGCTTGCAGCTAGGAGTGTTAGAGTCCCTAAGGGGATTCTGAAGGAAGTGTTGGTTCAAATAGGGAGTTTTGTGTATCCTGCAGATTTCATCGTGTTGGACACATGTCCAAATCTAAGGGTAAGTGATCAAGCCCCTATCATTCTAGGTCGTCCTTTCCTAGCCACTATAAATTCAGTCATCAAGGTTAGGAATGGGAATATGTCTATCACTTTTGGAAACATGACCCTTGATTTGAACATCTAGAATGTCGCCTCCCAATTGGGAGATGATGAGGAAATACATGAGGTGAGTTTGATAGAGAGCTTGGTTCAGGAACATGTGGACACAAACTTGTGCTCAGATCCATTAGAGACATTCTTGACCCATGAGGAGAGGGAGTTTCTTGAATCCCCTGAGGTAGAGTATCTTTATTCTCTATTGGATGATGTTGAGGAGGTGAAGGGTGCTACGTTTTGGGCACCGAAGTTTGAAGAGCTTTCGAAGTCGGAGGCTAAGTTAATGCCTAGTAGTGAGGAGGCCCCTACGCTTGAGTCGAAGCCTTTGCCTTCTTCGGTAAAATATGCTTTTCTTGGAGTCGATGAGTCGTATCCTGTGGTGATTTCCTCTTCTCTTGAGGAACACCAAGAGACCCAGCTGTTAGAGGTCTTGGGTAGGCACATGAGAGCAATTGGGTGGACCTTGGCTGATATACAAGGGATCTGTCCCTTAATTTGCACCCATAGGATTTATTTGGAGGACGATGTCAAGCCTTCCGGCCAACCCCAGCGTAGATTAAACCCTGTTCTAAAAGATGTGGTTAGGAAGGAGGTTCTGAAGTTGCTAGATGCTGGGATTATCTATCATGTAGCTGATAGTAATGGGTGAGTACTATTCAGGTAGTGCCTAAGAAGGCAGGGGTGACCATTGTGGCTAATGAGGAAGGAGAGTTGATTCCTACTAGAGTTGCCACTAGGTGGAGAGTCTGTATTGATTATCGAAAGCTTAATGCCAGTACGAAGAAGGAACACTTCCCTCTTCCTTTCATTGATCAGGTCCTTGAGAGAATGGCCAGTCATACTTTCTATTGCTTCCTGGATGGGTATTCAGGATATAATCAGATTGAGGTTTCCTTGGAGGATCAGGAGAAGACCGTGTTCACTTGTCCCTTTGGGACCTTCGCTTATAGGCGCATGCCCTTTGGGTTGTGCAATGCCCCTGGCACCTTTAAGAGGTGAATGATGGGTATCTTTGATGACATGGTAGGGGACTTCTTAAAGGTGTTCATTGATGACTTTTCTGTGTTTGGAGATAGCTTTGCAGGGTGTCTAGAGAATTTAGAGAAAGTGCTAGAGAGGTGTGAGGAGAAGAAGTTGGTGCTAAATTAGGAAAAGTGTCACTTCATGGTGACACGAGGGATTGTCTTAGGCCATATAGTGTCTCCAAGAGGTATTGAGGTGGATAAGGCAAAGGCGGAATTGATCTCCCAATTACCTTCTCCCAAGTGTGTCAAGGATATTCGATCTTTCTTAGGTCACTGTGGTTTCTATAGGCGCTTCATTCGTGCTTTCAGCGCTATTGCACGCCCTTTGTGCAATCTTCTAGCCAAGGATGCACCATTTGTCTGGACCGAGGTTTGCGAGAAAGCCTTCAGTGCTTTGAAGGCGTGCCTCACTTCTCCACCTATTATGCAAGCCCCGGATCGGAGTCTTCCTTTCGAGTTGATGTGCAACGCCAGTGACTATGCCATTGGTGCCGTTTTGGGTCAGAGAAGGGGTAAAGTCCCTTATGCTATTGCTTATGCAAGCAAGACTTTGAATGATGCTCAGCTTAATTACACCACCATAGAGAAAGAGTTGCTTGCTGTGGTCTTCGCACTTGATAAGTTTAGATCCTATCTCATAGGTTCACCTATTGTTGTTTTTACTGACCATGCAGCGCTCAAGTATCTGATGAGCAAGCAAGACGCGAAGGCGCGTCTCATTAGGTGGGTTCTGTTACTCCAAGAGTTTGATATCACTATCAAGGATAAGAAGGGGGTTGAGAATGTCATCGCGGATCATCTTTCGCGACTTGAGTTTGAGGATAAGTCATCCCATCTTCCTGTCCTTGATTCTTTTCCTGATGAGCAGCTATATTCAGTGTCAACGTGTCCGTGGTATGCGGATATCGTCAATTATCTTGTGACAGGGCATCTTCCTAGTGACTGGACTTCTCAAGCGAGAAGGAGGTTCTTAGTTGAGGTGAGGAAGTATGCCTTCGATGATCCTTATCTCTACAAGTATTGTGCTGATTAGATCATTAGGAGGTGTGTCCCGGAGTCGGAGCAACAGAGTATCTTGTCTTTCTGCCACACTGAGGCGTGTGGGGGTCACTTTTCATCAAGAAAGACCACTGCAAAGATTTTGCAGTGTGGCTTCTTCTAGCCTAGACTCTTTAGAGATGCCCATGAGGTCTGTCGATCTTGTCCTCAATGTCAGCGATTAGGTGCTATTTCCAAGAGGAATGCCATGCCCCTTCAGCCCATGCTTATCATAGAGATCTTTAATTGTTGGGGTATAGATTTTATGGGTCCTTTCCCTAGTTCTCATGGGCTCCTCTACATTTTTCTGGCTGTCGATTATGTGTCCAAGTGGGTAGAGGCTATTCCCACTAGGACCAATGACCACAAGGTTGTGGTCAAATTCATGAAGGAGAATATCTTGTCTCGGTTTGGGATGCCAAAGGCCATTATTAGTGATCAAGGCACTCACTTCTGCAATCGTCCCTTCGCGGCCTTGATGGCCAAGTATGGGATCACTCATAAGGTGTCCACTGCCTATCATCCTCAAACCAATGGGCAAGCTGAGTTAGCCAATAGGGAGGTCAAGCATATTTTAGAGAAAACTGTGAATCCTAATAGGAAGGATTGGTCAACTCGGTTGACTAATGCCTTATGGGCCTATCGCACCGCCTACAAGACGGTCTTAGGGATGTCTCCTTATAGGCTTGTTTATGGCAAGACTTGCCATCTTCCTGTAGAGGTTGAACATAAGGCATTTTGGGCTCTTAAGACTCTAAATTTCTCTTTACCCAAGGCGGGTGTTCTTGGGAAGTTCCAGATGAATGAGTTAGAAGAGATGAGGAGAGAGGCTTATGAGAATGCTAGCATCTACAAGTCCAAAGTCAAGGCTTTTCATGATAAACATATTGTTAGGAAAGACTTTGAGGTGGGTCAAAAGGTGCTTTTATATAACTCAAAACTTCATCTCCATCCAGGTAAGTTGCGATCAAGATGGACTGGACCTTATTTTGTGCATAAAATCTATCCTCATGGTGCTATTGATGTTTTTAATCAAAATGATGGAAATATTTTCAAGGTTAATGGGCAAAGGCTTAAGCCATTTTTGGAGAATTTTGCAAAAGATGAAATTGTGGAAGAGTTAGTGGATCCGGTTTATCTGGAAGCCCCTAGTTCTTAATTTTTCTTGATTGTGTTTGTTGCCATCTTGCATGCATTTTGTTTTTTGTTTAATGTATATATCTCGTTTGTGTGCATGATTGGCCTAATTGCATCTTAAAATAAATAGCGGATGATGATACTCCGTATCACATCTTTCTTTGGTGTGATGTCTTAGAATCTGACTTTAAAAGACCAATGATTCAATCCTTCCCTTTCACCATTTGAAAAGTGGATGGTTTTTGGGGTGCACCATCTGTGCTTGCCCCGTTTTTGTTTCTAACCGATAGTTGGTGTCTAAGTCGTAGCAGGTTATTCGTGCTACCGTACCAACTTTGGTAGATTGGTAACTTCGTTCCTCTCTTTTCCCTCTGTTCTTGGTTGTTTTAATCATTGAGGACAATGTTTCATTCAAGTTGGGGGGAGAGGCATGCAATTCATTCATTCATATAGTTAATTTTTCATTCATGCATATAGTTAATTTTTCACTATTTACAATTTTGTTAATCCAATCCTTGCATTCCTTTTATCGCAATTCTCATTTGGAGATACAACTTTTGTGAAATACATGATTTATGCCTTCTTTGATTACTATGTGTCTTTGAATGATTGCGTGAGTTAATCATCACATTGGGTTGAATTCGTATCATATCCCCTGTTTTTGAGAGTGCTTTGAGTGATAGAGTAGATTCCACACACTTGCAAGTTCATACTTTTGTAGCCTTGAATTGCATTCATTTTGCCTCTTTTGGAAGTGGTGGCACAAATTGTTAATACAAGGCAATTTTGTTGTTTATGAAACCTGAAAAGAGTCACCCTTGTACCCTTGTTTGAGCCATGTTCTATATTCTCTTGTTCTTGTGCTAACTCTTAGGGAGCCGGTGTAAAGGAGGTAAGGAGGAATGGGGGGTTTTGGAGAATTTTCTGCAGGTAAAAGTGGTTGTGTAATGAAAATTGGATTCGGTTATGATGAATCTACAGATGGCTATAAAGTGGAGGTGATCTTCTATGTTTTGGTAGTGGGGTTTGTGAGTGATTGAGATGAAAGTTTATTCTATAAAGACTGATTCATTGAGACTTCTTCTTTATTAGGTTCCATTGCATAGTTTGAGAAATGCGCAAATGAGTCACTTCGTTGGCCTATAAGTGAAATTCATGACTCAAGTTACTCGTTGAATTAAGGTTTTAAAAAAATCAGAGGAAGAAGGTGTTGGAATTATGGCCAAGTCATTCATTCATTCAAAAAAAAATTTGAATTAATGATGAATGAATGACAGTACCGGTAGAAAAACCGGTTTAAAGAGTGAAAATTGAGGCAGAGAGGTGATGTTTCAGAAAAAAGGAGTCCTATCGGAAGTTCTATCGGTAGAGAATGCTGAATGAATGACAGTATCGGTAGAAACACCTGTTTAAAAAGTGAAATTGGAGGCAGAGGGTTGGATTTTCAGCTAATAAGTCAGAACCGGAAGTTCTACCGGTAGAAAATTCTTAACCGGTAGTTCTACCGGTAGAGTATGCGAACCCAGGCAGCCTACTTAAATTTTTGCCCTCGTCTTGTTTTAATTTCATCTTCTTCCTTCTCTTCTCTCAAACCAATATTCCCTCAAACCCTAGCACCAAACTTCTAAACCTCCATTAAAACCACCCAATCTTCATCTAAAACATCCAAACACCTTCTCCCCATCACCATATCTCTCTCATACTTCGGATTCAACTTCAAAAATCCCAAGAAAACCCACCTTGGCCGAAAATTTCATTTCTTCCCTTTTAGCCATACATTCCTCAAACCCAATCCAATCTCCTCCACAACTCCTTTCTTCATTCCACATATCACCTTCCCCATCATTCCAATTCACAAAAAACCTAACTCCATCAAAGATCCCCAATTGTCCCAAAACCCTACATTCCGAAAATCCCTATCTTTCCACAAAATTTCATACCCACTTCCATACCTTCCCTAACCCATTTCATACATCCTACACCCAACCCTAACCATGCCAAGAACCAAAAATCCAAATGTGGGGGCAATACCAAAGAAAGGTGCAGTTGCAAAGGGTGGAAAGTCCAAGGGTGGGACTTCAAGGGGTGGTGATTGAAGGGCTGAAAAGAGGCCAAGGGAACCTTCACCCCCTCCTCCACAGAAAAGTTATGGTCAGATCGAAGGGCATTCGTGATTGAACGCAGAGTCGATGTGGGCAAGCTTGGAAATGGAGAATGCTTTGGAGCTGTTATTAATAGCAAGCTCGAATACATGGATACGGCTTTCGCTGGGTATGTCCCTAACTTTGTTCGCCAATTTTACAAAATAATGAATCTTGTTACAGCGGGTGGTGAACAAATTGCTGCCACTGTAAATGGAACCAAAATTAAAGCTGACCCAAATATCATTGCTAAGGCCTTAGGATATACTCCAATGGTTAGGGAAAGAATTACCTACCCTAGGCCTCAAAATGCTGCAATTGAAATTCCTTATGCTCAGTTGGTTTTGAGAGAAGATGCTGTGGTGGAAGGGACAACATCAGTTGGAAATTTGAATGGAGAGGCAGGGATGCTGAATAAGATAATGCATTATAACATTTACCCTCGAGGTGACGAGAAAATATTGGGGAAGAAGGAGTTGGAGTTGTTATGGGTGATTTGGAGTCCAAATGAAGGGATGAATGTGGCCCAATTTATTTATAATCATATGAGGAGGTACCCGGAAGAATCTTCAGCTAAGGCAGCACTCCCTTACCCTTGTCTCATCACTAAACTATGTTTGGATCAGAAAGTTGAGAAGGGTCCCGATGATTGGCTTCTGCCTAGCGATAAAGGAGCAATTACTGTCAAAACAATGGTAAAGGCCCGATCTCAGAAAAGGGATCCTCCATCAGCAACTCAACCTTCTTCTCTTCCGAAACAAGTGAAAGGTTCCTCATTTCAGACATATATGAAGGAATTGTTGAAATGGATTGGTTGCAAGGTGGATGATTGCATTGAAGGACAGAAAGAGATCAAACAAGAACTGATGAGGCAGAGATCCCGACAAGATTATCTGATTAAATTTGCTGAGTCACAGGGAGCTAAGCCTTATGAGTCACCTCAGAGGGAAGCAGAGGCAGGTCCGAGTCAGCCAAGGGGTGATGTTGATGATGCTGCAGAAGAAGAGGCTGAGGGAGAAGATGATGATGATGATGATGAAGGAGATGATGAGATGGAGGATTTAGTTAGTGAATAAATTGTTTAGTTGTATTTTGTGATATGTTGATGGGCACGGCTTAGGGGTAGTTGACCCAAGCCATGTTAGGTCGTGCCCCATTTTGTCAAACTTTTCATTGTTCACCTTTTCAATTCAAGCCTAAAGTCCTTAATTGATCTTTTTGTGTCATTACTTCCATCAGCATGCATGTTTGAATTATATGCTACTTTAGTTTTGTTCTGTATGTGTGTGATGTTAGAATAGCATGGTGAGATTAGTTTTCATGGGATATGTTTGTTGGAATGTGCGACATTAAATTTGAGTGATACAATTTTTTGTGAGTTTTGGAATTGATTCTGTGTGATGGTTAACTCATTTAATCTGAGCATCTTGATTCCATGCTTGGTTCTAGTGAGATGTAGATATTGATATTTTTATGTTCTTAGACATTTGTTTCGATATGGCATAAGTCATGTATTTTCAGGGTTAGATGAGGATTGTCTGTACAGGGTAGATAGCTTCTTCTTATTTTGCTAGGGACTAGCAAAGTCCAAGTTAGGGGGTGTGATAAGTACCAAATTGTTATGCAATTGGGGACTTAATTACCTTCCTATCACCATTATTCGTGTTTGATTCCTTTAATTTCATATAATTTTGCACAGGTATTGGTTTTTGGTCTTTTGCAGGAATTTGATGAAGAATGAAGCTTTTGGATGATGAATGGATCAAATAGAGAGCTAAGGAGCAAGTGGATTTGAAGTTCGGGTCAACAAAAAGAAGGAAATTGAACTTCACCACTATAACCGGAAGTTCTACCGGTAGAAATGGGCAAAATCTGGGCAGAGAGCTGAATAAATTGAAGTCCATCAGTCTACCAGAAGTTCTACCGATAGAGCTGTTCCAACCGCAAGTTCTACCGGTAGAAATGGGTAAAATCTGGGCAGAGAGCTGAAGAAATTGAACCACATCAGTCAACCGGAAGTTCTACCGGTAGAACTGTTGGATTTGAAGTGATTTTTGCTTTTTGGGGTATTTTTGTAATTAGATATGTGGGGGACCTATATAAAGCCCACTAACTCGAAAATTAGGGTTGTCCGGGAATTCTCTTAGCTATCTAGCCCCTTCTTCTCTCTTTCTTCCATAGATCAATACATAGTTAGATTTGAGTGAAGATTATTGTTCAATTTTGGTGAATTCTTGAATTGAGATTGAATCTTTATATTATTTCAAGTTTCAATAGAGGTATTCATTCAACTATGTTCTTTTTGTTCTTTTGTGTTCATAGAATCTTTTTGATGACTTCTCCATTAATGGAGGGGTAGAGTTTATTGATGGTTTAACTTAAGGGGATATTCACCCTAGGATTTACATGGGTCATTTTTCCTGATTGATGCTTTGATGATGAATGATAGTTTCCATTGATTTTCCATTTTTCAGAAATCGTAATTGAGATGTTAAGCTTTTGACTAATTGCGTTCATCTATGATGATACAAATAGTGCTTAGGTCGACGACTCCCAATTTACTGAATTGAATGTCTAAGAATCTCTTTGGGAATTATTAAATTAGATTGCTATTTGATTTCCATGAAGAAACTTTCCAGGGAAGACTGGATTGATCCAAATCTTACCTGTGTAATGAAAAGGAAGATGAAACCATGTAAATCCAGGTGAATTGAACCCAAGGTTGAACCTTCTCTTTAGTATAACAGTTTTATTCAGTTCTCAGCAGTTTTAATCAGTTCTCAGCATAGATTTAATTCCATCAATTGAAAAAGTTGGTCACTCTCAACCAAAAGAAATTCTCAAGAGATGAGACCTCTAGCTCGTTCTCTATGGATTCGACCTCTTCAAGAGTGAAGTGCTACTCAGCGATAAGTTTTGTCCTCCGCTTAGGACACACACCCAAAAACCGCTAAGTACGACCTTTATCTTTTGCACGGAAGAGACATACCTAGATCTAGTAATAAGTTAAAATTCTATGACTACGAAGGAACTTCTACAACCCCACAAAAGAAAAAAAATATATCATTGGTAGGGGTCCAGATGATCCAGACTCACATATTTCTTGTGAAGGTAATAAAGTGCGAAATTACATCAAAGCAAAGCCATACAATACCATATCACGGTTTTATTTTCCATTTTCAAAGTGGGATACTCTTGTTTTATGTCAAAAATTCAGTGAATGCGAACAACTTACAACCCACATTGTATGTATTCCAACCATGTACAAAAGAAAAACTACTTTTTAGATTCTCAGAGCTATGCAAAAGATTCATGCATAAAAATTAATCCATCTGCCTGCATGAGGCAGACTTACTATAGTAAATTGATTTTTGTGAAATCCAAATGTTTTGATCATCACAATCGAAAAAGTACCCCTCAGGAAGGTGAGAGGGTGTAAATATTTCCTTCCAAAAGAAAAATAAATAAAATAATAAAAATAAAGCTTATAGGCTTTACCTTTAACACAGCGGGAGTGATCTCTCACCCATGAGTGGGGTGTCAAACCAAGTGTAGTCCACCTAATAAAATCCTAGCCAATAAAAAAAAAAGATGGCATGTCTTGTTTATGAGATGTCCTCAATTAATTTTACTCTAAAACTAGTTGGCCCTACATGAAGATTAAGTAAATCTTCAATACTTAATTAATACAATCTTATACATCATTAATCGTATTCATCAATAACGGAAGTTCCCTTGTCACGACCCGGGCCCGAGATCTGATTACTTCGGACAAACCCCGAGTCGCGATGATCATACTTACTCCCGTAAATCTTGAATTAACCGAAGTTAAGACAAGACTCACAAGGGATATCAAACATAACACCTGTCAATGTACACTGTGCGGAAAACATGTATACATACATTGACTACAAGTAACTTTACACCAAAAGTAAAGTTCATATACATAACATCACAATTCACAAAACCAACACTGCACATTTAAAATACAATGCAGTTGGTATCTATATACACCTCAAAACTAACTATTACAAAAGTATTTGTCCAAAAGAATTCATTTATATCGCCCTCCGAACTACGCCCACTCCGCTAAACCTCCTGGAGGTATCGGATGGGCCTCCTCCGCAGGCGGCGCGGCCGCGGCAGGACCGGCACGGGCATCTGGGCCTGTGACATCATCAATAACACGTGAACACGAAGGTTCAACAAGATACATCCATTTTCATGATTCTTCATGGTATTTAGTAATTCTATACAAGAATGTCATAATGTAAGAACTTAAACAGTTCTATAACCTAATTCAGTTCCATAACAATTATCTCTGTCAAGTCATATCTTTTCATTTCATTGATTCCGTATCTTCCAACGGAAGTAGTTTAAGCGCAAGGCGGAAGGGCAAACCATTCATGGCCTAGGCTTCAAGATTATTCAATTTAATTAAGCACAAGGCGGAAGGGCAAACCATTCATGGCCGAGGCTTCAAGATTATTCAATTTAATTAAGCACAAGGCGGAAGGGCAAACCATTCATGGCCGAGGCTTCAAGATTGTTTCACTTTTCATTACATGACTTATCACAAATGGTGGAAATTTTCCAGTGTCTTGATCAGAGAGCACTGGCATTCCACGAGGCTCCGGAACGCCCCTCACATCTACTGCAGTAGGAATCATTCATTTATTCACTTTACTGTCACCTTTAGTGACTATTCATTTCATTTCATTTCATTAATTCAATTCGTGCATTCTGTCATTTCGTGCATTATGTCAGTTCGTGCACTATACTAATGAAGTTCACCTCTGTGTCACTTCATGGATTCTATTCATTTCTAACTAATTCTATTCACACTTCTAAGTCAAACAAACGAGTGAAGCGTTAGTTATCCAATGTACGTGTTATTTTCGATGAATATCACTTTATGTATTTGATTTGTACATTGAGACGACCTTCGCTAACACCTATGTAGGCTTAGATATTAACATGGAATAGCCTGTGTCTCTTAGACTTCATTCCCATAATTTCTCTGAGTTTGACTCAGCTGTCGGTTGGCCTATCGGCTGACCGACAACACAACGTCGGTTGGTATGTCGGCTAACCGACACTTTGTCGGTTCAAATTCCAGAAGCTGGATTTTTAGTCCATTCTCTGATACATTTGTCGGTCAGGCCTCGGTCATGTGTCGGCTGACCGAAGATACCATGTCGGTTGACCGACATATTGTCCGTTCGAATTCTAGAGAGCTGGAATTCACTGAGACGGATTCCAGATCTGTCGGTTAGTCCGTCGGTTGACCTGTCGGTCGACCGACACTTCCATGTAGGCTGACCGACACAATGTCGGTCAGAATTCCAGAGAGCTGAAACTCTCCGAGACAACTCCCAGAGCTGTCGGTTAGTCTGTCGGTCAGGTGTCGGCTGACCGACACATGCCTAGAAGTTCAGTTCTGAACTTCGAATTTTCTGAAGCAAAAACTCAAGGATTTGAGTCAAATGAACTCCATCCTTTCTAAAACTCTATAAATCACAAGAATACATAAGTACTTGCCTCTTGTGAAGGTTGAATGGATAAAAACCTCTTTCTTGAGCTTGATTCCAAGAGAAAACCTTGATTCCAAGCTTCACACTTTCACAATTTGAAAACGAAGTTGGGGAAGATGAAGTGAAGGATGTAAGCTCCTTGAAAACACTTACAAACCCCTTGTTTGCTACTTGATACAGTGAGATTGGAAGGAAAGAAAAGGAAAAAGGAAGAAGAAAGGTGCCTAGGGTTTGGAATGACCTGAAAATGAGATGAATGATCTCATTAGGGCCACTTTAGCTTATATAAGCTTAGTTTTGCATTTAAGTCCACTAATCTCACTAAATTACAATTTAAGTCAAATGAAGGGTCATTTGACCGGATTCTCGTCAAACGACTTCGAGCCCATTATGAAAGTTGACGTACTCGTCGAGATACACGCGTTGGTATCAAGAGTTTCCGTATTCGACGAAATACGCGAAAATTCATATTTACATAAAAGTCCCTCATTTCAATGTTTGAGTCTAAAACTCCATTTAAACCATGCAATTCTGTTCTCTACTTCATTCATTTGAGGCTTATTCCATATCATTTGGTCATAAACCATTATTAGCTCAATTAACCGCAGTTAATTAGCCTTAAGCATAATCAATTCACTTAATCTTTTTATTATCCGATCATTACATTCATTTGGGACTAATCTCGTTGAGTTTAGTCATCAATTACCATTAAACTAGTTAAACACGATTAACTAGCATTACATTCAATTAACTAGAGTTAATCTTGATTAACTCGGGACGGAACTTCACAACTATCCCAACTTTTTGAACCATTCGGTCCTCCGAATGCAATTCAAATCAATGTAAACCAATTAAATCAATTCAATTCAAAATTACCTGAACGAATAGCTCGGGATACTTCTGAGCCATTTGCTCCTCAAGTTCCCATGTGGCTTCATCAAGTTCATGATGATTCCAAAGGACCTTTACCCACTTGATCGTTCTAGTACGCAGAACTGCCTCCTTTGTATCTATGATCTGAATTGGCTTCTCAACATATGTGGTGTTAGGCAACACTTCGATCTCTTAATGACAAATGACATGTGAAGGATCATGCACATACCTCCGAAGCATAGAAACATGAAATACATTGTGAATACCGGAGAGTTCTGATGGGAGGTCTAGGCGATAAGCCACATTTCCAATTCGACTCGTGACCTTGAAAGGCCCAATAAATCTCGGGGAAAGCTTCCCTTTCTGCCCGAATCGAACAGTGCCTTTCATTGGAGAAGTCTTCAAAAAGACTAAGTCATCAACTGAAAACTCTAGATCACGCCGACGATTGTCAGCATAGCTCTTCTGCCGTGATCTAGCAACTTTTAGCCTTTCCTGTATTCTCTGGACTTTCTCTGCTGTTTCAGCAATAATCGTAGGACCATGGAAACTCCGAGTTCCAACTTCTTCCCAGCTAACAGGGGTCCTACACTTCCGACCATACAATGCCTCAAATGGTGCCATCTCAATGCTGGAGTGATAGCTGTTGTTGTACGCAAATTCACACAAAGCTAAATGGTCATCCCAATCACTCTCGAAATCAATCACACTGGCACGGAGCAAATCTTCCAGAGTCTGTATAGTCCTTTCCGACTGCCCATCTGTCTGTGGATGGTAGGCAGTACTCAACTGAAGTTTAGTGCCAAAGGAATCTTGAAATGACTTCTAGAATGTGGACACAAACCTGCTATCCCGATCGGAGACAATCGAGACCGGTGTTCTATGCAATCGAGTCACTTCTTTGACAAACAGTTTAGACATCTCACTGAATCCTATATCCTTTCTGATTGGAATGAAGTGTGCAGACTTTGTAAGACGATCAACGATCACCCATACGGCATCGTGCTGCTTCCTCGTCCTCGGTAAACCCGATACAAAGTCCATTGTAATGTGTTCCCATTTCCATTTAGGGATTTTCAGTGGATGAAGCAATCCCGGTGGTTTCCGATGCTCAACTTTTACACGCTGGCAAGTCAAGCAGGAAGATACATAACCTGCTATCTCTCGCTTCATGTTATTCCACCAGAATCTATCCTTCAAATTCCTATACATCTTTGTACTTCCAGGATGCATAGAATATCTGGTGTGATGAGCTTCAAACATTATAGCTTGCTTAAGATCTTCTTGAGCTGGGACACATAATCTGTCTCTAAAATACAGAGCTCCTTCTACTAACACGAAATCTGGCTTAGTGGCAAGGTTATCTTTAATCCTTACCAAATCAAGGTCTTGAAATTGCCTAGCCTTGATCTCCGTGATAAGCATTGGTTCAAAGACAGACATTGCTGCAAGCATCACTTTACTGTCTATCATTTCAATAGCCAAATTCAGATCTCTGAATTCTTCGATCATGTCCCACTCACCAACTAACGATGCCAAGTCAGCTGATTTCCGACTCAAAGCATCAGCCACGACATTACCCTTTCCAGGTACATATTTGAATGGAAAGTCGTAGTCCTTGATTAGCTCTAACCAACGACGTTGCCTCGAATTAATATCTTTCTGAGTGAATAGATACTGAAGGCTTCTATGATCGCAATGGACTTCAAAAGTCTCTCCATACAGATAATGCCTCCATTGCTTCAATGCGAATACAACCGCCGCGAGCTCTAAATCATGTGTGGCATAATTCTTTTCATGTTCCTTCAACTGACGCGAACCGTAGGCAATCACCCTACCATTCTGCATCAATACACATCCCAAGCCAATACCCGAGGCATCTGAGTAAATCTCAAATCCTCCTTTTCCCTCGGATAAAGACAATATTGGGGCTGAAATCAACTTTTGCTTCAAGGTTCGAAAACTAGACCCACATGCATCATTCCATTCAAAGGAAGAGCTCTTACGAGTCAGTTTCGTTAATGGCGATGCTATCCTTACGAAGTCCTTGACGAACCTCCTATAATAGCCTGTCAATCCCAAGAAACTTCTTACTTCTGGCACATTCTTCGGGCTCTGCCAATTGGTAACTGCCTCAATCTTAGCTGGGTCGACGGCTAATCCATCTCCAGAAATGATATGACCCAGAAATGCAACCTGCTGCAACCAAAAGTCGCACTTCTCGAGTTTTGCATATAACTGATTCTCTCTTAGTATCTTCAAGGCTGTCCTCAAATGACGTGAATGCTCAACCTCTGACTCTGAATAGACCAGGATGTCATCAATGAAGATTACCACAAACTGGTCCAAGAAGGGAGCAAACACCCTATTCATTAAAGCCATAAACACTGCAGGTGCATTGGTTAGACCAAAAGGCATAACTAAAAACTCGTAGTGACCGTAACGAGTCCTGAATGCAGTCTTCTACACATCTCGATCCTTAACTCGAATCTGATGATAACCAGATCGGAGATCAATCTTGGAGAAATATGATGCACCCACGAGTTGATCAAACAACTCGTCAATCCTAGGCAGTGGATACTTGTTCTTGATTGTCATCTGATTTATCTGCCTATAATCGATACACATCCGCAGGGTACCATCTTTCTTCTTCACAAATAATACAGGCGCGCCCCATGGCGAGACACTAGGTCTGATAAAACCCTTGTCAAGTAAATCCTGTATCTGCTTCTTCAACTCATACAACTCTGATGGTGCCATCCGATAAGGTGCCTTCGATATTGGTGCAGTACCGGGCACAAGTTCAATGGTAAAGTCCACTTCCCTAGCTGGAGGTAGACCGGGCACTTCATCCGGGAACACGTCTGGAAATTCACAGACTACAGGAATGTTTCGCAATTCCTGTACAGGCTTCTTCTCTAAAACAAATGCGATGTAGCCTTCACAACCACTACGCATCATACGTTCAGCCTTAAGTGCTGAAACGAGCCTGGTGTCGTACTTCTTCTGAACTCCCTCAAAGAGTACACTGGCACTGGCCTCATCCACCCTAAAGGTGATGACTTTGCGGAAACAGTCTAAACAAGCCCTGTACTTCGCAAGCCAATCCATTCCGAAGATCACATCGAAATCATTCATAGGTAGTATCACCAGATCAGCTGGCATTGATACATCTCCAATTCTAATAGTACATTGTGGAACATATAATTCACACACTACTTTACTCCCTAAAGGAGTAGATACAGTAAAATCATAAGACAATTGCATGATCCGGTCTTGCATGCCACCAGCAAATGCGGGTGCTACAAATGAGTGTGTGGAACCGGGATCAAACAATGCAATTGCAGGTCTATTATCTACAAAAATTGTACCTTCAACCACATTCGTGGCAACATCAGCTTGTTCTCTGTTGACAACATAAGCCATCCCAGCCATCTGTGGCCTGTTTGGCTGCTGCTGCTGTCTCAGTTGCTGTCTCTACCACTGACGCTGCTGGCCCTGACGTTGTGGCTGTGGTTGCTGTTGCTGCTGTGGTCTAGGAGGAGGAGCTGGTAAGGCTAACCTCTGCGGGGGAGCAGGAAGTGCTGCTTGACCCTGCGCAGGATACTGGTACGGGGCTCTATCATCCCTCCTAGCTCTTGGACACTGTGCCATTCTGTGTTCCAACGAACCACAGACGAAGCAGGCTCCAGTATTCCTCCAACATAGCTCAGTCCTATGACCTTTGCCACAAGTCTCACAGACTGGCAGATTCTCTCTTCTCTCATTCTTAGGAATGAATTTCTGTTTTTGTATCTTATTTCTAGACTGTCCTCCTTTCTTAAACCAGGAGTCACCACTTCTCTTGGTGTTCACAGCCTCTCTATCTCTCTCTCTCTGAATTTCCTCAGCGGTGTATGCCCTGTCTACGGCATCATCAAACGTCGTAGGCTTCTGTCCAGCCATTACGATCGCTTTGTAATCGGGGTTCAACCCAATGAGGAATCTCTTAACCTTCTTCTCCTCGGTATCCACCAAGTCTGTAGCATACTTGGACAACTGCAAGAAGGTATGGACATAGGTAGCTATGGTCATTTGACCTTGCCTCAAGTGTAGGAACTCTGATTCCTTTTGTTGCTGCACATGCTCGGGGATAAACTTTCTTTGGAATTGTTTCTTGAACATCTCCCAAACGTCCGGTGTGGTCATGGCTTTGAATGTGTCCTTGACACTCTTCCACCACGTATTTGCTCCCCCTCTAAACATGGTAGAGGTGAGCAACACTCTTTGCTTACGAGTGCAGACAACTGTATCAAACATATCTTCAATGTGTTCCAGCCACTCATCAGCTTGCATGACATTCTCAGTACATGGAATTCTGTAGCTCCTCTCTTTCGGAATCTCTCATAAATAGCATGAGGATCAGAATCCTTATGCTGCAAGACTAACTGAGTCTCAACATGAGGTTGTTGGACCTGTGGAATAGGCGGGGCTTGCATGACTTGTAACACAGAAGCCATTTGGGTTTGCAAACCCAACTGAGCTTCATGACTTTTAGCAATCTGCTCGCTGCTTCTGGCTAACTGCTCCAAAATAGCAGCAAATCAAGCATCAGTATCCGATGCTGGGGGAGGAGGTGTAGTACCGTTATTGACAGTAACTTCTACGACGTCATCACTCCCAGATCCAGAAGCCATGCTGTAAACAATATGGAAGGTAAGATATACATCTTTACACTTCCATGACATTTATATCACATATAGTGAAAGCAATAAATACAAATCCAAGATTGGATTCGTCCTATCGATAACGTTCCTCACTTCGTTCTTAGTTGTACTAAGTCTTTTAAAAGTTCCTTAACCTAGTTCTCTAACTAGGCTCTGATACCATACAATAAGTATGTCACGACCCGGGCCCGAGATCTGATTACTTCGGACAGACCCCGAGTCGCGATGATCATACTTACTCCCGTAAATCCTGAATTAACCGAAGTTAAGACAAGACTCACAAGAGATATCAAACATAACACCTGTCAATGTACACTGTGCGGAAAACATGTATACATACATTGACTACAAGTAACTTTACACCAAAAGTAAAGTTCATATACATAACATCACAATTCACAAAACCAACACTGCACATTTAAAATACAATGCAGTTGGTATCTATATACACCTCAAAACTAACTATTACAAAAGTATTTGTCCAAAAGAATTCATTTATATCGCCCTCCGAACTACGCCCACTCCGCTAAACCTCCTGGAGGTATCGGATGGGCCTCCTCCGCAGGCGGCGCGGCCGCGGCAGGACCGGCACGGGCATCTGGGCCTGTGACATCATCAATAACACGTGAACACGAAGGTTCAACAAGATACATCCATTTTCATGATTCTTCATGGTATTTAGTAATTCTATACAAGAATGTCATAATGTAAGAACTTAAACAGTTCTATAACCTAATTCAGTTCCATAACAATTATCTCTGTCAAGTCATATCTTTTCATTTCATTGATTCCGTATCTTCCAACGGAAGTAGTTTAAGCGCAAGGCGGAAGGGCAAACCATTCATGGCCTAGGCTTCAAGATTATTCAATTTAATTAAGCACAAGGCGGAAGGGCAAACCATTCATGGCCGAGGCTTCAAGATTATTCAATTTAATTAAGCACAAGGCGGAAGGGCAAACCATTCATGGCCGAGGCTTCAAGATTGTTTCACTTTTCATTACATGACTTATCACAAATGGTGGAAATTTTCCAGTGTCTTGATCAGAGAGCACTGGCATTCCACGAGGCTCCGGAACGCCCCTCACATCTACTGCAGTAGGAATCATTCATTTATTCACTTTACTGTCACCTTTAGTGACTATTCATTTCATTTCATTTCATTAATTCAATTCGTGCATTCTGTCATTTCGTGCATTATGTCAGTTCGTGCACTATACTAATGAAGTTCACCTCTGTGTCACTTCATGGATTCTATTCATTTCTAATTAATTCTATTCGCACTTCTAAGTCAAACAAACGAGTGAAGCGTTAGTTATCCAAGGTACGTGTTATTTTCGATGAATATCACTTTATGTATTTGATTTGTACATTGAGACGACCTTCGCTAACACCTATGTAGGCTTAGATATTAACATGGAATAGCCTGTGTCTCTTAGACTTCATTCCCATAATTTCTCTGAGTTTGACTCAGCTGTCGGTTGGCCTATCGGCTGACCGACAACACAACGTCGGTTGGTATGTCGGCTAACCGACACTTTGTCGGTTCAAATTCCAGAAGCTGGATTTTTAGTCCATTCTCTGATACATTTGTCGGTCAGGCCTCGGTCATGTGTCGGCTGACCGAAGATACCATGTCGGTTGACCGACATATTGTCCGTTCGAATTCCAGAGAGCTGGAATTCACTGAGACAGATTCCAGATCTGTCGGTTAGTCCGTCGGTTGACCTGTCGGTCGACCGACACTTCCATGTAGGCTGACCGACACAATGTCGGTCAGAATTCCAGAGAGCTGAAACTCTCCGAGACAACTCCCAGAGCTGTCGGTTAGTCTGTCGGTCAGGTGTCGGCTGACCGACACATGCCCAGAAGTTCAGTTCTGAACTTCAAATTTTCTGAAGCAAAAACTCAAGGATTTGAGTCAAATGAACTCCATCCTTTCTAAAACTCTATAAATCACAAGAATACATAAGTACTTGCCTCTTGTGAAGGTTGAATGGATAAAAACCTCTTTCTTGAGCTTGATTCCAAGAGAAAACCTTGATTCCAAGCTTCACACTTTCACAATTTGAAAACGAAGTTGGGGAAGATGAAGTGAAGGATGTAAGCTCCTTGAAAACACTTACAAACCCCTTGTTTGCTACTTGATACAGTGAGATTGGAAGGAAAGAAAAGGAAAAAGGAAGAAGAAAGGTGCCTAGGGTTTGGAATGACCTGAAAATGAGATGAATGATCTCATTAGGGCCACTTTAGCTTATATAAGCTTAGTTTTGCATTTAAGTCCACTAATCTCACTAAATTACAATTTAAGTCAAATGAAGGGTCATTTGACCGGATTCTCGTCAAACGACTTCGAGCCCATTATGAAAGTTGACGTACTCGTCGAGATACACGCGTTGGTATCAAGAGTTTCCGTATTCGACGAAATACGCGAAAATTCATATTTACATAAAAGTCCCTCATTTCAATGTTTGAGTCTAAAACTCCATTTAAACCATGCAATTCTGTTCTCTACTTCATTCATTTGAGGCTTATTCCATATCATTTGGTCATAAACCATTATTAGCTCAATTAACCGCAGTTAATTAGCCTTAAGCATAATCAATTCACTTAATCTTTTCATTATCCGATCATTACATTCATTTGGGACTAATCTCGTTGAGTTTAGTCATCAATTACCATTAAACTAGTTAAACACGATTAACTAGCATTACATTCAATTAACTAGAGTTAATCTTGATTAACTCGGGACGGAACCTCACATCCCTACACACCTATTTCTTGATAAGGGAGTAAAGTGCAACATCACAGCAAGGCTATAGAACCCATCTCAAGATTTTCTGACTTTTCTGAAAGTAGCACTTGTGCAAAAGAAAACGAGGAAGTAATGGAATTTTGATGAGGCCGACCTTTATCTATTGGATTGAATAGACATACCTAGATCTAGGAATAAGTCAAAATTTCGTGACTATGAAGGAACTTCTACAACCCCACAAAATAAAAAAAAATCATTGGGGTGGGTTCCATGTGATCCAGACTCACCTATTTCTTGAGAAGGGAGTAAAGTGCATAATTACATCAAAGCGAAGCCGTACAATACCATATCACAGTTTTATTTTCCTCTTTTAAAGTGGGATCCTCTCAAAATGAAATAGGAAAATAAAAAAAAGCAATTAGGCCGACTTGGCACGCTCTTTACCTTTATATATTGTAAGGATATTAAGGAGATACCTTGCTCTAGTATTATGTAAAAAATTCAGTGAATGCTAACAACTTACAGCCCAAACTATATGTATTCGAACCATCCGCAAAAGAAGAAAGTACCTTTTAGATTCTCAAAGCAACGCGACATATTCATGCATTGAAATTAATCCATCTGCCTGCATGATGTAGACTCACTATTGTAAATTGATTTTGGTGAAATCCAACTGTTCTGATCATGAAAATCAAAGAAGTACCCCATCAGGAAGGTGAGAGGGTGTAAATATTTTCTACAAAAAGTAAAATTAATAAAAATAAAATAAATCTTATGAGCTCTACCTTTAACACGGCCGGAGTGATCTCCCACCTGAGAGTGGGGTATGGAACCAAGTGAGGTCCACCCAATAAAAGTCCTAGCCGCTCAAAAAAAAGAAGAAGAAAAAGGAAAAAAAAAAAAAAAAAAACGACATGTCTTGTTGAAAGGATGTGCTCAATTGATTTTACTCTAAAACTAGTTGGCCCCACTTGAAGATTAAATATATCATCAATACTTAATTAATACAATCTTATATCCTTAATCTTATTCATTAATGACGGATGCTCCCTCCACACCTATTTCTCGAGAAGGGAGTAAAGTGCAACATCAAAGCAAAGCTATAGAACCCATCTCCCGATTTTCTGACTTTTCTGAAAGTAGCACTTGTACAAAAGAAAGAGAGGAAATAATGGAATTTTGATGAGGCCGACCTTTATCTATTTGCATGGAAGAGACATACCTAGATCTAGCAATAAGTCAAAATTTTTTGACTACGAAGGAACTTCTACAACCCCACAAAAGAAGAAGAAAAAATCATTGGGTTGGGTTCCATGTGATCTAGACTCACCAGTTTCTTCAGAAGGGAGTAAAGTGCAAATTTACATCAAAGCGGAGCCGTACAATACCATATCACGGTTTTATTTTCCTTTTTTTTTAAAATGGGAACCTCTTAAAATGAAATAGGAAAAATAAAACAAAGCAATCAAGCTGACTTGGCACACTCTTTACCTTTATATATTGGAAGGAAATTAAGAAGATACATTGCTCTAGTTTTATGTCAAAAATTCAGTGAATGCGAACAACTTACAGCCTAAACTGTATGTATTCCAACAATAGACAAAAGAAGAAAAAAATATTTTTTAGATTCTCAAAGCCACGTGACAGATTCATGCATTGAAATTAATCCATCTGCATGCATGATGAAGACTTACTATTGTAAAACGATTCTGGTGAAAACCAACTATTTTTCTCATGAAACCATTGGGTTTTCTATGTGTCTTTTGGATTATTCATGTATCTTAGTTATTAAGTTGTTGCTTAGGGAAGTGTAAAGGATTAAATGATGTTTATTTCCGGATTAGAAATGCAGTCTATAAATCCAGCCATGTATCTCTTTGCAAATCAAGTTGTTTGAGTGAAAACTTGAGGTTTCTTGGTTGTATTATCCATTAGCCTTGCTTTCTTTTTGTCTAAGATCAAGAGAGCACGTTTCTTATCTCGAATCTCCACTCCATTCTCATTTGTGTTAAGAGTTACCCCCTTCAAAAGCATCTTGGCGAGCTCCTCTTATCCTAATCAATGTTTGAGGATATATTGGTAGAAGGTATATTGTTGAAGGATATAATAGCGTTTAGACAAAAGCCTCCCACCTTCCGCTGATTGGGAGATGAAGGGAGTGGTTTTGATACTGGCATTGGCACTTCCATGCTTAAGTTATAGCCCACAAGCTTGACCAACCATTTGTCATGTGTCTCAATAGTTTTCTGCTGCCGAAGAACTTGTTATTACAGAGTATAGAGCAATTGACTAAAAAATTAATAAAATTGAGAAATAGACTTGGTGACAAGCTACCAAAGTAAGAATTTGCACTATAGCGAGAAGCAAATCTTCTTTTCTTTCTTTTTTTAATTTCACAAATGGAAGCACTTAAACTCCTAACCTAAAAAATTAAAAATAAAAGTGAACTTGAAGCAAAACAAGTTGATTCATCCAGAATTCTGTCAATGAGAAAATTAAGATAAGTAATACAAGATCAAAAACCTGAATCGCTATCCTAGCAATTAGTATGAGTATGTGATGTCCATGGCGAAATGGAAGCTGCACTGATGCAATCGCAATGTAATAGGTAAGAGTCTCATGCTTAGCTAGTATCTCTAACTCTGGCATGGAAACAAGTGAATATCTGCATCTAAAAGAGCTACATTTTAGTGAAACTCTTCTCACAAGATGTCATTTTACTACAAAATATTGTCAAAGTTGTCGTTTTGATATCATTTTGATACATTATGGCTCTATGCATTTAGAAGGACTCAGGTTTAATAGGACAAAACATATTCATTTAAAAAATGACTACTTTCCTTCATAGATATAAGAACAATTGAGTAAGAGAATTACCATAAAATAAAATAAAAAAAAACAAGATAACAAAATGTCAAAAAAAAAAAAAAAAAAAAAGAGAACAAATTGTCAAAAAACTAAAACTATCTTCTATGTATTTTTTTTTAATATGGAAAACATACAACATGTTGTATGTTTTATCTTTTGAAGATAGAAACAATATAAAGAACATATGAGTTTATAAAATAAAAAAAAAACCTACTCCATCTCACATCGAATAAAAAATAAACTAATTTTATCCACTAATCCATGACGTACTTTCATCACCACCCATCCTTCAAATCTAAAATCTCCTCAACGAAGACCCACACAACAAAAACAAGAAAAGGGGAGTCGATCTTTTTTAACTTAACCAGAATTCATATTCTGTTAGCCCATCAAGAGGAGAATTTCATGAGAGATGAGTGTCCCCATAAATAATCTAGATTAGTTTATGGGACTATTGTCACGACCCGAGCCCAAGATTTGATTACATCTGGGTAAATATTGAGTCGCGTCCACACGTACTCACGTGAACTCCGAATTAACTGAAGTTAAAACGAAATCCACAAGGGATATATACTTCACGCAAGTGAGACATTTCAATTCACATCTGTTAAACATATTACATTGCGGAAGACATATACAATGATATCATCTATGGAAAAGTAAAAACTACTATTCCATAACACATAAATGTACACATTTATAAATTTACAAGCCTTTTACATAAAAGGAAAGTTCTTTATACACAAGTAAAATTCATGTGTCTCTAACCATGCCATCCATCTGCATATTTGCAATACAATGCATGATGAAAAACTTTAAATTCTCAAAAATTGTTTCCAAAATCCTTCAAAAAGATTTTAAAAGATTTTCATATCCTATTCGCTTTCAAATATCCACATCAAATGATATCTCGGTCATTCCACCCCACTAGTCCTCCTGGAGGAACCGGAGTGGCCTCCTCCACTGGGGATGCGAACTCTACAGGATTGGCATTGACAACTGTGCCTGTAATGCCATCAATAACACTAGTAAATATGACGATTCAGCAATATATAAACAGATCTATGATCATACATGCTATTATATATACTTAATTTGTGTAAGTCTAACATTAGATAATTCCTTCATTCAATAATAATCGTAAACAATTAGTACAATGACAACAATATATGCATTCTGAGTCAAATGAAGATCATACACTAATTGACAACTACTATAGCAACTCATTTCATTTCATTTCTTCCAATGGAAGTAATAATTCAATTTGCAAATACAAATATAATGGGATCTACCAGTGTCCGGGCCAAGGACAACTGGCATCACCACGGAGTTCCATAATGCCCCCAAATCCTTCTACTGCAATAGGACTAATCATTTAACCCATTTCAGCTCTATGATGAGCCTTAACATGATAGCTATGTAGTGCTAGACTCAAAGAGTCAATACAATCAAATATGTATCTTAAGTCAACATTTAATCCTTTTTGGAATTCAATTCAATTTCATAACATTGGAAGCAATCAAGACCAACGCAAATCATAATATAAACTTGAGATCAATAATATGAATGCAACTCAATTTTTAAGAGTTAAGACAATTTACAGTTTCATTCACTTCACTTTCTCATTTCAAGCCATCCATTTAGGTGTAACCCTTGGTTATCTAATGCACATGTTATTTTCGACGGAGATCACATTATATATTGTGTATATTAGAGTCTCCTTTATTAACACTGATGGAGGTTTGTATTAAACCAGCTCTAAGCACATATAAAATTCCTAGCATCCAAGATTATCATTTGTTCAATTTCATTGAACAAAGTTCTAAGTCAAGCGATCAATTCTATAGTAATAATTAGTCTTTATAGTCCTTAAGATTTAATAATTCTCAATTACCCTATAAACAGCCTCAAGACTAATTTATAGACCAATTGACATGCATAGAGAGAGTTTTTTATTCAAACAGAATCACCTCAGTCCAGACTAAACTCTGAGTTATCCAATCGATCGGAACCGTAGGTCCGATCGATCGAACAGTACGAATTTCAGTTTCAAAAATCTGAAATTGAACTTCTTCTTTCTTTCTCCATTTCATTCTTTCACAACCTGCACATCACACAGAACCTCCTGTTCCCTTCTAAACTACCATTCACACACATTTATAAGCTTCTTCTCATTCAATCAACCCACATATATGAATTAATTTTATGAATAGGGTTGGAAATTATACTTAAAACAAAATTAAAAGAAGATTGATATCAAACTAGCATCTAATCACAAGTAAACTGTTTATACTTGCGTTAAAGTTGAAATCCACACAAAACCCCTCTCTTGTTAGCTTAATTTGCAAACAATTCCACTAATTGAAATCCTTTCTCTAACCGTAACGTCATGAAACAACCAAGAATGAACTCAAAGTTTAATATGAAAAATGGTCTAAATCACTTGAAAGACACTAAGACTCCAATAAAGAACTTGAAATACTTACTTGAACTCAATGAAGAGAAAACTACAGCTTTCCCTTAACTCTTAACTCCAAGGAAAATTGAAGAAGAAGATGAAGTACCTAAATCTCCCTTACAAACCACTTGTAAATCTTCTAGCTTGGACAATCGATGAAGAAGAAATGAGGAAGAAAGAAAAAGAGCCTAGGGTTTGAGCTTTCAAATCTTTTGTGCTGTAACAATCGAATGAATGAGGTTTTGAGTTCTATTTACCTTATGAAAACAGAATTTTACACACGGCCCCCTACTCACAACTTTATTCACATTTCAAGTCAAATGAAGACTCATTTGAGATCAAATGCACTCGAGTATATTATGAAAGTTAACGTGCTCTTTGAGATACACGCAATTGTACCAAGAGTTACCGTATCCGACAAAATACATGAAAATCCGTATTTACAAGGAAATCCTTGCTCTCACTTATTTGAGTCTAAAACTAACTCAATTGACTTAATCTCATCCAACTCATTCCATTAAGCTTAATTCATCTATTTGAGTCCAATTCAACTTAATTTGATTATTAATCACAGTTAACTCAATTAAACACGATTAATTAGAACTAATCACTTTTAATTAGCTTTAATCTTGATTAATTCAGGATGGGGTGTAACATTCCCCTAAACTTTTAGAATCATTCGGTCCTCCGAATGAACATAAATCAAAGGAAGTAATAGACAAAAGTTACCTGAACAAATAGCTCTGGATATTTCTAGCCATTTGTTCTTCAAGTTCCCATGTAGCCTCAGTGGGTTCATGATGAGCCCAAAGGACTTTGACCCATTTGATTATCCTTGTACGTAGAACTCTTTCCTTGGTATTTATAATTCTGACTGGATTCTTAACATATGTAGTATTTGCTTGGATCTGAATCTCTTCATAATGGATGATATGTGAAGGATCCGCCACATACTTTCGAAGCATTGACAAATGAAACACATTATGGATACCAGAGAGTTCTGATGGAAGCTCCAGACGATAAGCCACATCTCCAATCATGCTCTTGATCTTCAAATGTGCAATGTATCTTGGGGAAAGTTTATCTTTCTGCCCAAATCTGATAGTACCTTTCATAGGAGAACTCTTCAAGAATACCCAATCATCAATGGCAAATTCCAAATCACGCCAACGATTGTCAGCATAGCTTTACTGCCTTGACCGGGCAACTTTTAACTTATCTCGCACTCTTTGGAACTTCTCTGTAGTTTCTGCAATTACAGTAGGACCATGGAAGTTTCTAGTTCTAACTTCCTCCCAGCTCACTGGAGTCCTACATCTCCAACCATAGAGTGCCTCAAATGGTGCCATCTTAATGCTAGAGTGATAGCTATTGTTGTACGCAAATTCGCACAACGCTAAATGTTCATCCCAATCACTACTAAAGTCCATAACACTAGCACGTAGTAAATCTTCCAAAGTATGGATAGTTCGCTCTGATTGCCCGTCTGTTTGTGGATGATATGTAGTACAAAACCGAAGTCTTGTACACATAGAATTTTGGAATGACTGCTAAAATGTAGTTTCAAACCGACTATCTCGATCTGAAACAATCGAGACTGGTGTTTCATGCAATTGAATCACTTCCCTCACAAATATTTTAGACATATCATTGAATCTCATATCTTTCCTACATGGAAGAAAATGTGCGGACTTCGTAAGACGATCAACAATTGCCCATACAGTGTCGACAATCCCCCAGCCATGAACTAGGTAATTCAACACCGAGGAAAGTCAAGGTCTCATCTACATCTCTAACTTTAATATTCTTCGGCCTTGACCTCATGTGTTTCATCCCCCTCACCTCTTAAATAATTTTAAAGATAAAACTCTTTTAACCAATAAATAGCCGTAAATGATTGTAAGGCATTGACAAGAAGAATACAAGACATTGAGAATAGGGACTAGTTGTGCCCTGCGAATTTTATTTGTTTGCTTGATCGAACACGAAATCTGAGTCATCCAACTAGTATATCTCCATCGAATTTTGATTTTCTCTGCTTCACGGAAACTAAAGTCCAAAGCAATTTCATTTTCAAATGAAAATTTTATTGACGATTTTTCTGAAAAAAAAAATAACAATCTTACAGTGCCAAAAATTATTGACAATTTTTTCTTCCTTCGTGGAATTCTTGCATGCCATTAAACTCTGCCTTGTTCTGATTCTATTCTATAGTTAATCAACTCGTCTAGTCTTCTCTGGCCTTCCCGGCTATTGGTCGTGGGGATTAAGCAATGCAAATCTTCCCACCCTCTGGGCTTCATGGATAAAGATTTCTAAGTCTTCTCTAGTAAAGGACAAAAACTTTTCAAGCCTCCTAAAATAAGGACGAACACTTCTCAAATCTTGCGAAATGGAAAGGAAAGTGATAGAGCAGTTGGCTATAGAGAAAGAGGTGCTTGTGATAAGATAAGAAGAATCCACTATCCCAACCATATAAAAGAAAATGATTTTTAGATTAGTTCTTAGGAAACAAATAAATAAATAAGAGGTTTCCACATGTTAGTTCTCCTAAAACTAAGCCTTTCCAATTTCATGACCATTTGGAGCTGATAATTAAGAAGGGCAGAACTTCAGTGGCACTGCATGGCATACCATTTGAACATTCAAACGGTAGGTAATTAAACAGTTCAGATTTTCAAAAGGTATGCCCGACTCGTGAGTTCAACGCCCATCTATACATTTTTTCCACTTGGGGCCCACTTACACGGGGCCACTTTAGACATTCAATGAGTCCCACTTTCACAAATATATGGGGCTTACTTTTATAAATTTGTGTGCATAAAGTCCACGTTTAAAAATTACAATGTGAGGCCAACTATTAAGATTATAGTATGGACACCTTTATATTTACAAGGTGGCCCACCTAAAGAATTTGTGGCAAGTGGGACCACCTTTAGAAATTGAGGACGATGTAGAGTTATCGGGAAGTCGTCGAAGTAATTCCTAAAATCTTAAATGGGTGTTAACATTTGAAAACTCATTATAATTTTCAACCCCTAAAACTTGTATTAAAGAAAAAGATAATTTCAAGCAGTCCTAGAAATTCACTAATTAAAAAATTTGAATGACTCAAAATAAATTTTTTTCTATGAGATTAATACTTTTAAAACACTTCTTTTTTTACCAATGAACCTATCATACAACAGAATGATTTTTAGATTAGTTCTCAAGAAATTAATAAAAAGACAAGGGCCTTGTTCAATTTACCAAAAATGTAGATAGAGGCAATAATTGAGAATTGTTACCGGCTTACGCTATCATCTTACAAGAAGTAATGTCCAAAAATGCGCAGAAGACTTCATAATTATAGAAAGATGATTGGGCCTTGCTAGCTGTGTCGATGGTGAGTTTATCCCACCATGAAAATGGCAGGGGCTCCACATCCACTGCTCCATCCGATTATCTTTCCTCCTACTTCCCCACCACCAACAGTGACTCGGAGACTTTTCAGAGATTCCATTACCAGTGTTGACGGGGAATATCAACATAACGACGAAACTGTTAACAATTGGGAACTGATTGACCGGTGTTTATAGAAACTTATTCCAATTGCCCGCTTGAAAGGAAAAATTCTACTAAAAGTGGGTCCCATGTCACAAATGATCAGCATTGTTCATTGGACAAGTCCAAAACTTCCTCTTTCATATGAAAATGTACAATGCAAACATCCAAAAAAAAAAAAAAAATCTTGTCGTGATGAAAATAAGGGACGTTTGTTTCTTCGTTCGTCGAATCCGCGCATGACATAAAACACTGCCTTGATGTGATGCTACTCTACAATTCAACTCTTCCTGTCTTCTCTGCCATTCTCTGGCATTTCGGCCCGGCCATTAGTCATGAGGACTGGGGAGTGGGAAATACAAAATCTTTCCATACTCCTGGTTTCATGGACAAAGAACTCTAAGCCTTCTTACACAAAGGACAGAGACTTATCAAGTCTTCTAAAGGACAGAGAGTTCCCGAGTCTTGCTAAATAGAAAGGAAAAGTGACATAGCAGTTGGCTGTGGAGCCGGATGTGCATTTGAGGTAAGATAAGAAGAATCCACTATCCCAACCAAATAAAAGAAAATGATTTTTAGATTAGTTCATAGGATATAAATAAATAAATAAGAGGTTTCCACATATTAGTTCTCCTAAAACTAAGCCTTTCCAATTTCATGACCAAAATTCAAGTAATTAATGTGACAAAAGTTGCTTGAGTATGGTCAACGCTTTTTCTTTTTTTTTTTGTTGTTTCCTTTTTTGTCCCAAATCCGATGATATCATGGGAACATTGTATGTCACAAATTGATAAATCTCATGATATCATGGGACAATCTATTGATGTCATGACTTTTACGTATCGTCCTAGGAAAAAAAATCTCCAAACGATAAGACCTTAGAAATGGTGGTTAAATGTATATTTACTTTTAGCAAAATGTCATCTTTTATGTTTTGTGAAAAAAATTCTCTTCCCAATTGCAAAAAGTGTATGTTACCAAAACCGATAAATCCTATTATATCATGGGACTATCCAATGATATCATGGGATATGCCGGAAAAAAGTCTTAAAAAGAAATATGGACCATGTCAAGCGACTCTAGTGACATTATTTGAATTTTGGTCATAAAATTGGAAAAATTGAATTTAAGGAGACCTAATGTGTCAAAACCCATTGAAAAAAAAAAAGGACTGTTACAAACATTGCCATCCCTCTAAATGGAGGTGATAATTAAGAAGGGCAGAACTTCAGTGGTACTGCATGGCATACCATTTGAACATTCAAACGGTAGGTAATTGAACAGTTCAGATTTTCAAAAAGTATGCCCCACTCGTGAGTTCAATGCCCATCTATACATTTTTTCCACTTGGGGCCCACCTACACGGGGCCACTTCAGACATTCAATGAGTCCCACTTTCACAAATATATGGGGCTTACTTCTATAAATTTGTGTGCATAAAGTCCACGTTTAAAAATTACAATGTGAGGCCAACTATTAAGATTATAGTATGGACACCTTTATATTTACAAGGTGGCCCACCTAAAGAATTTGTGGCAAGTGGGACCACCTTTAGAAATTGAGGACGATGTAGAGTCATCGGGAAGTCGTCGAAGTAATTCCTAAAATCTTAAATGGGTGTTAACATTTGAAAACTCATTATAATTTTCAACCCCTAAAACTTGTATTAAAGGAAAAGATAATTTCAAGCAGTCCTAGAAATTCACTAATTAAAAAATTTGAATGACTCAAAATAAATTTTTTTGTATGAGATTAATACTTTTAAAACACTTCTTGTTTTACCAATGAACCTATCATACAACAGAATGATTTTTAGATTAGTTCTCAAGAAATTAATAAAAAGACAAGGGCCTTGTTCAATTTACCAAAAATGTAGATAGAGGCAATAATTGAGGATTGTTACCTGCTTACGCTATCATCTTACAAGAAGTAATGTCCAAAAATCCTCAACAGACTTCATAATTACAGAAAGATGATTGGGCCTTGCTAGCTGTGTTGATGGTGAGTTTATCCCACCATGAAAATGGCAGGGGCTCCGCCTCCACATCCACTGCTCCATCTGATTATCTTTCCTCATACTTCCCCCCCACCAACAGTGACTCGGAGACTTTTCAGAGATTCCATTACCAATGTTGACGGGGAATATCAACATCAGCCCTGCTACTTGTCCCGGGACTCTTGTCCCGGGACTGGCCTGACTGCATGTAAAAGGGCATTTTGGTCATTTTTTCCAAATGACCAAAATGCCCTTTTACATGCAGTCAGGCCAGTCCCGGGACAAGAGTCCCGGGACAAGTAGACTTTTTATATCAACATAACGACGAAATTGTTAACAATTGGGAACTGATTGACCGGTGTTTATAGAAACTTATTCCAATTGCCTGCTTGAAAGGAAAAACTCTACCAAAAGTAGGGCCCATGTCACAAATGATCAGCAATGTTCATTGGACAAGTCCAAAACTTCCTCTTTCATATGAAAATGTACAATGCAAACATCCGAAAAAAAATAAAAAATCTTGTCGTGACAAAAATAAGGGACGATTTTTTCTTCGTTCGTGGAATACACGCATGACATAGAACAGTGCCTTGATGTGATGCTACTCTACAATTCAACTCTTCCTGTCTTCTCTGGCAAGGCCGGTTCAAGAAAATTCGAGGCCTAAAGCGACAATTCGAAATGAGGCATTTTCTATAGTTTAATATTATTATAAATATTTTATTTAAAATTTATTTTTCTTGCTTTTTTGTGATGCCAAATTACTAATTAAGATTTTATATTCAAGTTTTCCTAATCTATCTTAAGTCCACCTCCAAAACCCACATGAAAACTTTGGACCCTTTCCCGAAACTCACATGGAAATCTTGGGTCGCAAAATCCAATAACCAATTTGGCTCCAAACTCCCTGCCCCCAAACCAAAAAAAAAATCTTGAATCTGCCACTAGTGGGTCTCGAAGCATTTTCACCTGCGCATGGTGCGCGTACATACCATGAGTTAAGACCATCCAAGATGGACTTTAGAGTTGTGCTATTGGATGTTCCAGATGCATGGTGCTTGTATGCACTGTGAGCAAGTGAATAAATTCCGGCGAGGGCCCATTGTTTATCTTAAATTTTAATATCTACTATTAGGGTTGAAATCCCAAGCTATGGATCTATTACAACCACATCATGGATCAAATCTGAATGGGCCCCTATTAAAATAGGATACACAAAGATAATGAGAAAGGCTAGTAAAGCAAATTCGATACTAAATATATGATTGAGATTTGACACACATGGACGGCAAGAAATATAATGGTGTGCTAAAATCAATTGGACTCTTAGCAATAGTAATATAAGGGGCAGATTTGGAAATATAATAGGGCATAAATGACACTTTAAGGCCCCATAAAAATCTTAGTTGTATCTTCTTAAGAGAGAGTTATTATGGGGCCTTATACTTTGGGAGTAAAAAAAGGGATGGCACTTGACGAATTTTATTTTTTGAAATTTCAAAAGAGGGCAGCAGCAGCTATTATGGGGCCTTTTTTTCGGCCTTATTTTTTTAGCCCTAAAGCAAAGGCTTTATTGGCCTTATGCTAGAGCCGGCCCTGGATTCTCTGGCATTTCGGCCCGGCCATTAGTGATGAGGACTGGGGACTGGGAAATGCAAAATCTTTCCACACTCCTGGTTTCATGGACAAAGAACTCTAAGTCTTCTTACACAAAGGACGGAGACTTATCAAGTCTTCTAAAGGACAGAGAGTTCCCAAGTCTTGCTAAATAGAAAGGAAAGTGACAGAGCAGTTGGTTGTGGAGCCGGATGTGCTTTTGAGGTAAGATAAGAAGAATCCACTATCCCAACCATATAAAAGAAAATGATTTTTAAATTAGTTCTTAGGGAAAAAATAAATAAATAAATAAAAGGGTTTTTTTACATATTAGTTCTGGTACACCTGATTTTCTCAATTTTTAGACCACAATTCAAATAATGTCATAAAAGTTGCTTGACTATAGTTGACATTTTTTTTCCAACTTTCTTATCCCAGATTCGATGATATCATGGGAAAAATATATTTCATGAAAACTGATAAATCACATAATATCATGAGACTATCCCATGATGTCATGATTTTTATGTAGCATCTTAGGAAAAAAAAAATCGAATGATAGAGCTTGATAAATGGTGGTTACATGTGTATTTACTTTACACTGTATACAGTATTTTGTGTTATATAAAAAATAAATTATCGAGTTGGTTGCACAAAGTTTATGATACCTAAAATGATGAATCCCATTATATTATATTATATGATGGGACTATCCCATGATATCAAGGGACATGGGACAAAATTTCTTTGAAAAAAATTATTGACTAGAGTGACTATGGTGACATCATCTGAATTTTTGTCATGAAATGAAAAAAAATCAAATTTAAGAATGACTAATATATCAAGACCCATAAAAAAAGGCTTTCCAATGATTTGCCAGCCCTCTCCATGGAGGTGACAAGTAATGCATGGCGTGCTATTTGAACGTTCAAATGGATGGACCGTTTGGATTTTCAAAAGGTACGCCCCACTCATGAGTTCAATGCAATTTTTACATTTTTGCACTTGGGGCCCACTGCATGGGGCCACTTGAGGTATTCTATCAGTCCCACTTTTACAAATATAAGAGGCCTTCCTATAGAAGTTTTGTGTACATGGAATCCATATTTAGAAATTACAATGTGAGGGCGCTATTAAGATTACACTATGGCCCACTTTATATTTACAAGGTGGCCCACCTTAAAAATTTGTTGCAAGTGGGACCACCTTTAGAAATCGAGGGCATTGGAAAGTAATCAAGTAGTCGCTGTAAGTCCTAATTTCTTAAATGGGTGCTAACATTTAAAACTCATTATAATTTTGAACACCAAAACTTGTATTAAAGAAAAAGAGAATTCCACATAGAGTCCACTTGTTGAAACAGTGTTAGACCCTAAGTTGTGTTTGCAATTTGATGTCCAATATTTGCATCATATTCATCTCATATCATTCATGTCTCACAGTTTTATTTTGAAAATCACAGGATTTTAAATCAACTTGCTCAAACTCTATTTCAAATCTTTTGGTTGATTTTAGTCTCATTTTGAAAAGTATTTTCTTGATAGAGCCTTGTCTAAAAAACACCTTTACATTCTGTGTTTCAAAGTATTTCTAAAGTTAGATTTTTCTTGAAACCTCAGAATTTCATAAAACAGTCTGACCATACTGTCGGTCAGGTGTCGGCTAACCGACTTTGGACCGAAGCCAAACCGAACTTACTCGGTTAGCTTTTTTGAAGGGTGTTTCTGATGTCGGTTAGTGTGTCGGTTATGTGTCGGCTAACCGACCATGGAAAATGAACTAACCGAACACCATGTCGGTCAAGAAACCAGAGAGCTGCATTTTCATATAATTTACACGTCGGTCAGCCTGTCGGTTAGGTCTCGGTTAACCGACAATAGAAAGTAGCTAACCGAAAGCATGCTGTCCAGAAAAATAGAAAGTTAGAATTTTACAAGCATTTTTCTGTCGGTCAGCATGTCGGTCAGGGATTGGTTAACCGACCTTGCTTCTGAACCTGACCGAAGCTCTCTCGGTTAAAAAACCAGAGAGGTGTTTTCTGACCAAGTTTACATTGTCGGTTAAGGTGTCAGTCAGGCCTCGGTTAACCGAACATTTCGGCTAACCGAACCATGCTTTATGGTCAGCAAATTTTCGAAAATATGACCGTTGGCCTGTGACCGTTGGGGGTGTCGGTTAACCGACCCCTGGATGTTGACTAACCGACATGTAGCCGTTGGCCCAAAATTTCTATAAAAACAAAGTCTTTCCATGGCCAAATTTGATGATTCTTGATGATCTAAAAAGCCCTCTTTGACACACATTAAGATCAAAGAAAGGGAATCAATCCAAGGAAAGCTAAGGGCCATTAAGGAAAGCTAAAGCTTGGATCAATGAAGTTAAATCTCCGAGTAAGCTTTGCTTAATCTTAAACATATGTTTTATGCTTTGACTAAACTATTGGTAAATATTTTCTAGCATATAAACTATGTTGTGTTGAATTCTATACCATTTAAACTTTATTTTAAAACTTTGAATTCTTCACTTTGATTTCAAAACAAGTTTGCTTTAAAAACTTTAATACATGTTCTTGTCAAAATCTTGGATTTGTTTGATAACATGTTTTGTTGAACTTGTTTGAATCATCCATGTTGTTTTCACAATCATAAACCTTTGTTGCACTAGTTTTTGAAAACAACATTTAGCGTGCCCACTTGTCTAAACCCTAATTAGTTACAAGTGACTTGCTTTAAACTTCAATCAAATCTTTGTATGCATTAAACCCTTGAATGCTTCTTAGCATATATTGATTGATCTTAAACTTTTAATATTGATTGAAGTTTCCACACACTCACTTCATAAGCATACATCTTTGCATTCATAGTGTTTGTGTGAGTTTGATTTTCACCTTCATATTTGCCTATTCTAGAGGCATTTCAATTGAGCCTAATTGTATTCTCTTGAAGTGTTTTGAAGACACTAATCTTGAGAAGAAAACCCTTGTTTGTAAAGGTTATTGCTGAACCTAGAAAAGCATTGTGTAAAGGTTGTTGTTTAGCCTTGAAAAACAACATTGTAAGGTTATTGCTTATCCTTGGAAAGCATAGTGTAGAGGTTACTGCTTAGCCTATTGAAAAGCACAAATAGTGAAAATCCGGTGGGGTGTAGATTCACAAGCCGGTAGTGGATGTAGGCACGTTGGCCAAACCACTATAAATCTTGTGCTGTGGTGATTGCTTCTTGTGGTGATTGTTGTTTAGCTTCCGCATTTAGTTTGTTAATCATCATAAGTGGTTAATTGTTTTAAAGAAGTTTAAAATTGGCATAATTAGTCAATAACTTTTAGCTCACCCTATTCACCCCCACCCTCTAGGGTTAGGATCCCGGACTTTCAATTGGTATCAGAGCCTCGTGCTCTAATTTTAGGATCAAGTGTTTGGAACTCTTGATTAGGTGTAAAAACCTAGAGTTTAGACCCTAGTTGTACTAATCTTGAAAATCATTAAAATGGATTCCACTAAAATAGAGTGTGTAGATTACCTTGTAGATTCTTCTAGTCTCCTTCTTCCATCCATTGGAGATTCAAAGCTTGAACATAATGAATATCAACTTGAATCAAGTGAAGAAGAAAATGAAAATCAAGATGATCTTCAACAAGCATATGATGATTTGTATACCTTATACTTAAAGGTTGTTAAAAATCATAATAAGTTAAAACTAGAATCTAAAAGACTAAACAAAGAATTAGTCACTTCAAAAGATGAACTTAGAGAGAAAGATGAAGTCATACAATGCCTAAACTCTAAGTTTATGATCACTTTACACAACTTGTCTAATGCTCAAAATGAACAAAATAAAATTGAAACAAATAATGATGAGCTAAAGAAAGAAAATTTGAGTTTAAGAGATACTATAAAAAGACAAGATGAAAACATTATCCATCTAGAATCAAAATTAAAAATTTCTATGGATAACTTGTCAAAGGTACAAGAAGAATTAAATGTATCTAAGATAAGTTGTGATAATCTTTTCAAAGAAAACATAAATATAAGTGATCATGTGAAAAATCAAGTTGAAGACATTTCTAATTTAGAATCCAAGTTAATAATCACCAAAGAAAATTTATCAAAAACTTAAAGTGATTTAAAAACTTTACAACTTGGATCTAATGTGAATGAACTAAAACTTAAATTGAAACTTGCTTATGAAAAGGTAAACAAGTTTAATGGAATTGAATTTAAACTAATGAAAGTTATAAATGAAAATCCAATTCTTAAAAACCAAGTCACTCAACTTGAGACCCACAAGCAAAAGTTTGAGTGCAAATTTACCCAAAGTGAAGAGAAACTTGAAAATTTGTTTAAATTGGGTAAATCACATGGAGATAGGACGGGTCTTGGATTTAACAAACATACTTATCATGACCCTAAGTTCATCAACAAATTTGTAAAAGGTGAGTCCTCTCTCTTTAGCACTCCCACCAATTTGCCCAAAACAAAATGTCATTATTGTGGTAAAGAAGGGCATTTCAAATTTGAGTACAAACTAAGAAAAAATCATATGTCAAAACCCATCTATGAATCAAAGAAGGTAAAATCAAATTCTATGAAGGGTAAGACATTTTAAATCAAAGGAAGACTCTTTAAAGTTCAAACAAGTCAAATCAATTCAACAAGAGTCTCCTAAGATAGATTTTAAAAGGACCAAACAAGTCCAAAGTTATCAAATTAAATCTATCAACAAGAAACCTAACACCTTCCCTCCTTTAACCTTGGAAATGAAGGAAATATTGAAAAGGGTTGAAAAATTGAAATTAAAATTCAAAATGCAAAAAGAAGGAGGAAAGGTTAAAAGAAATAAGAACATAAAGAAAAATCATCACCAACCACCAAGGACTAATCATCATTATAAAATTGTCAAACCAAGAATTGATGACAAGTCTACTAAAATTGAAAAATTATCTCCCTTTGTTGGTGGAATCTCAAACATAGGCTTAAAGGTTCAAGACCTTAGATGGATACCTAAGGTTAGAATTTCAGACAAACATTAAGGCCTTTGGAAATAGAATAGACCAATCAATTCTCATAATTTACATCTTTATATTGATCCTAAGTCTCGTTGACTCTAATTCCCTTGGCATTCTCTACATGTTTAAGTTTTACTTGTTTGAGAATTAATTGTTGAAAATGCATTTTTAAAACTCAAATGGTATTTTATGTTAAAATGCATGTGTTTAATCAATCTAATTTGAAAAATATTTTATTTTTATTAGATTGTTCCTTATGATCATCTTAATTGTTCACTATAGTCAAATTATCTTAAATGTCCTCAAACTAGTGATCATAAGTCAAAAATGTAGATTTAGTGGATTATTCCACTTCTCTACAGGTGTCGGCTGACCGACACTTAAGTTGTCGGCTAACCGACAACTCACAGGGACGATTAAAACCCTGCGCGCAGAATGAAAACCCATTTCACTCTTTCATCTTATTTGCCCCTTTCGTGCCCTAGGCAAGTCTTCCCAGTCTCCAAACCTCGAAACTCCTCCCCATTGCTCGAAAAACAACTTCCAATCCGATCAAAATCATTTTTCGATCATCTTCCAAGCAAGGACATCGTCGTCTTCATCTCCCTCGTCACTGTTGGGGCTTCACGGCATTGACAGGCGACTGTGAAACCATGGATCAAGCATAGGCCATTTTCTCTGGACTCTTACAAGCCTTTCCTGATTTCTTCAAAGGATTCGCCGTCAACAAAAGAGTCATCTCTTCCAAGCTTGGAACAGTCTGTTTTCCTTAGGTTCAAGGTGACTGTTTTATCCAAAAAAAAAAAAAAAGAATCCCCAAATTTCCATTTTCGAATTTTCTTGGAATGTATGGATTATTTATGGTCATTATGGTGTATTTGCAAATATTGTAGGATTTGTGATCCATTTTTGGGGCATCCACAGCCAACAGTGCTCTCATTCTCTCTGTCTGCACAGTAAGTGCTTGACAATTTGATCCAACCAAAATTTGTATAATCTTCATTGACACTCTTACCCCTTGAGCATTGGGAAAAAGATTTCAACTAATTCACATTAAAAATTTCAATCTTGCCCAACCATCATGCCTACAAGGATGAAAAAAGTCACAACTAGGCCCTCTAAAAAGGGGAAGGCCACTGCCACATCTAGTAGGCCAATAGATGAGCACTCAGATTATAGTGCATCCCCTCCACCACCATCCATAGAACTGAGGGTTGATTCGAACACTCTGTAATTACTTAGGAATAGGTCTATAGCAATGGAACGGAGAGTGTTAGTGGACCAAATCAAGAACCATGACTTGATGGGAGTAGTCATAGAGTAGGTTGGGATGGAATTCTTCATTGGGGTGGAGATGCCTATCCCACATTGGTGAGATCTATGTACGCATCGATCTCTAGCACACACATTGGGGACAATACCTGTTCTTTTACTCTCTCCTTTGTAGATAGGAATGAAGTAATCACCCCTGAGAAGATAGGGAACATTATGGGGATACCTTGCACCCCGAATGGAATTACATTGGTATCCGATTCCCCTACTGAAGATGAGAGAACCCAGGCTACCAGGGACTTGTGGTTTCAATGCCCCTTGGGATAAACGAAAACATCATCTCACCATAAATTCTCTCTTTCCCATTAATAGGATTATCCATCATAGCTTCACATATAATGTTTACCCTAGGATGGGAAATAGGACTGAGCTTACAGCCTAATGGCTAATCTTTTGTCCAAGGTGGTTACGAGTACACCCATATGCTTGCCCTCCATTATCTGTCATACGATCATCAAATTTCATAACACCGTAGGCCAGAAAAATGCAATACCATTTGGTTATTTGATGACCCAATTGGCATTCTCGTTTGGGATACCCAAGCCTTATGGGCAGCAACCAATTTTCAAGGCTCCATTATCAGCAGCAAATGTGAATCAAATGAATCTAATTCCCAATGCTCAAATCCCTATAGCCGATGACCCTCCTTTGGCTTAAGAACCCCCTCCTCCTACTCATGGCTCAACATCTATGCCATCTCGTCCTTCCTCTTCCGTGGACCGCTTGGCAGCCCTTGAGAGAGATATGGCTTACATAAAGAAAGAGCAAAAGAAGAATAAGAAGACAATAAACAAATTGTTTCAGTATCTCTCCAGAATTTCAAAAAGCTGTAGTAGAGATGATGTTGCAGCTCCACCTTCTCCGTCTCCTCCACCTCCGGATTCTGAATAGGAGCCATTAAGGATGGAATGAAATGTTCTTCACCACATTTTGTCATGATTGGTGTATTTTTGGTGGTTTTTATTTTGTTGGGAAAAAGGATGAAACTTTTGTTTGAAAATATCATTTAATCTTTTATGGATGGTTTATAGTATTATGTCTGTGTTTATGTCATTATGTCAAGTGTAAAACTTTTTAATTTCCATTATATATGAATGACATCTTTCTGTCCAATGAGCCATCCAATTGATTGTTTTTTTTTTCTCTTTAATTTCTTGATATCAATATTATGCTGTGAGAAAGGTATATGTTTGCATGAGCTTTGTTTGCAGACTATCTAGCAATTTGATGTCAATGGGGGAGAAGACATAGAAAGGACTAAGTGTGATTTAAGACTATGGGGGAGTAAAAACAATGAAAATGAAGGAGCAAACACTATGGGGGAGTAAAGAAGAGTATAGAAGAAAAGAGCAAAGAAATTCCCTAGAACAATGGGGGAGAGCTAGAAGACTGGGGAAGCAACTAGAACAATGGGGGAGACCTAGAAGACTGGGGGAGCAAAGAAAGAAAGGAAGAACATGAAGAAGCCAAGCCTCAACTCAGGAGAAGTTGAAATTAAAATGAACGGAGATCAAGAGATGCAAAAATAAATGAATGATATGATGTGTTTTTTTTTTTTTTGTTTCTTTGTCTTTTTAGTGTGTTGCCATCAAATTGCAAAGGGGGAAATTGTTAGACCATAAGTTGTGTTTGCAATTTGATGTCCAACATTTGCATCATATTCATCTCGTATCATTCATGTCTCACAGTTTTATTTTGAAAATCACAGGATTTTAAATCAACTTGCTCAAACTCTATTTCAAATCTTTTGGTTGATTTTATTCTCATTTTGAAAAGCATTTTCTTGATAGAACCTTGTCTCAAAAACACCTTTACATTCTGTGTTTCAAATAATTTCTAAAGTTAGATTTTTCTTGAAACCTCAGAACTTCAGAAAACAGTCTGACCATACTGTCGGTCAGCCTGTCGGTCAGGTGTCGGCTAACCGACTTTGGACCGAAGCCTAACCGAACTTACTCGGTTAGCTTTTCTGAAGGGTGTTTCTGATGTCGGTTAGTGTGTCGGTTATGTGTCGGCTAACCGACCATAGAAAATGAACTAACTGAACACCATGTCGGTCAAGAAACCAAAGAGCTGCATTTTCATATAATTTACACGTCGGTCAGCCTGTCGGTTAGGTCTCGGTTAACCGACAATAGAAAGTAGCTAACCGAAAGCATGCTGTCCAGAAAAATAGAAAGTTAGAATTTTACAAGCATTTTTCTGTCGGTCAGCATATCGGTCAGGGATCGGTTAACCGACCTTGCTTCTGAACCTGACCGAAGCTCTCTCGGTTAAAAAACCAGAGAGGTGTTTTCTGACCAAGTTTACATTGTCGGTTAGGGTGTCGGTCAGGCCTCGGTTAACCGAACATTTCGGCTAACCGAACCATGCTTTATGGTCAGCAAATTTTCGAAAATATGACAGTTGGCCTGTGACCGTTGGGGGTGTCGGTTAACCGACCCCTGGATGTCGGCTAACCGACATGTAGCCGTTGGCCCAAAATTTCTATAAAAACAAAGTCTTTCCATGGCCAAATTTAATGATTCTTGATGATCTAAAAAGCCCTCTTTGACACACATTAAGATCAAAGAAAGGGAATCAAGCCAAGGAAAGCTAAGGGCCATTAAGGAAAGCTAAAGCTTGGATCAATGAAGTTAAATCTCCGAGTAAGCTTTGCTTAATCTTAAACATATGTTTTATGCTTTGACTAAACTATTGGTAAATATTTTCTAGCATATAAACTATGTTGTGTTGAATTCTATACCATTTAAACTTTGTTTTAAAACTTTGAATTCTTCACTTTGATTTCAAAACAAGTTTGCTTTAAAAACTTTAATACATGTTCTTATCAAAATCTTGGATTTGTTTGATAACATGTTTTGTTGAACTTATTTGAATCATCCATGTTGTTTTCACAATCCTAAACCTTTGTTGCACTAGTTTTTGAAAACAACATTTAGCGTGCTCACTTGTCTAAACCCTAATTAGTTACAAGTGACTTGCTTTAAACTTCAATCAAATCTTTGTATGCATTAAACCCTTGAATGCTTCTTAGCATATATTGATTGATCTTAAACTTTTAATATTGATTGAAGTTTCCACACACTCACTTCATAAGCATACATCTTTGCATTCATAGTGTTTGTGTGAGTTTGATTTTCACCTTCATATTTGCCTATTCTAGAGGCATTTCAATTGAGCCTAATTGTATTCTCTTGAAGTGTTTTGAAGACACTAATCTTGAGAAGAAAACCCTTGTTTGTAAAGGTTATTGCTTAACCTAGAAAAGCATTGTGTAAAGGTTGTTGTTTAGCCTTGAAAAACAACATCGTAAGGTTATTGCTTATCCTTGGAAAGCATAGTGTAGAGGTTACTGCTTAGCCTATTGAAAAGCACAAATAGTGGAAATCCGGTAGGGGTGTAGATTCACAAGCCGGTAGGGGATGTAGGCACGTTGGCCGAACCACTATAAATCTTGTGCTGTGGTGATTGCTTCTTGTGGTGATTGTTGTTTAGCTTCCGCATTTAGTTTGTTAATCATCATAAGTGATTAAATGTTTTAAAGAAGTTTAAAACTAGCATAATTAGTCAATAACTTGTAGCTCACCCTATTCACCCCCCTCCTCTAGGGTTAGGATCCCGGACTTTCAAACAGTCCTTCTCCTCCTTCATTTGAGGCTGACTTTTTTTTTGGGTAAATTAGCCTCAAGTCCCTAATCACGGTCTTCTAAGGCAGCCAATCCAACAACTTTTTCTTTAATGTCTAGAGTATACACAGCTGGAGATATTTTGGTGAGAGGTCCCTAATATGCCACATCATATATTTTCATGACTAATTTGCCCCTTTCAACAGTTTGAGCATAAAAGTTTGAAATTTTAAAAGTTCAAATCATCCATTCTCCCTCATTCCTAGGCCAAGTTCTCTCTCATTTTCTGTTGTCCTGGAGAACCCCTTCCGTCTTCTTCTCTAAGAACGAAGGACTTCACCAGAGAACTCTGCAGATCGAAGTTGGCCATCCCCGACTACACCAGCAACGATGGCGACGGTCCGGCGATAGAAACGCGACCAGTCCTAGCCTTCTCCTGCGATGGGTTCTGCATAACACAAAATCCGGTTGCTGTCTTTGCCTTTTCTTTCCTTTTTCCGTTTCTTGTAAGTCCAGCTCTTGCAATCATAGCAACAAAAAATGGGGACTCTTTTTTGCAAGAAAACTGTTGCTATTCATCTGAGTTTATTTGAGTTCTAGAACAAATTTATCTGAGTTCTGGACAAATATAGATGAGTTTTTATCAAATTTATCTAAGTTTTGAATTTTTTTCAAATTTATTTGTCTTTTATACTAATTTATCTGAGTTCTGGACAGATTTATTTGAGTTCTAGAACAAATTTATCTGAGTTCTGGACAAATCTAGCTGAGTTTTTGTCAAATTTATCTAAGTTTTGAGTTTTTGTCAAATTTATTTGTATTTTATACGAATTTATCTGAGTTTTGGACAGATTTAATTGAATTCCAAAACAAATTTATCTGAGTTCTGGACAAATCTACCTCTGTTTTTATCAAATTTATCTAAGTTTTGAGTTTTTGTCAAATTCATTTGTGTTTTATATGAATTTATCTGAGTTCTGGATAGATTTATTTGAGTTCTAGAACAAGTTTATATGAGTTCTGGACAAACCTAGCTCAGTTGTTATCAAATTTACCTGAGTTTTAAGTTTTTTTCAAATTCATTTGTGTTTTATATGAATTTATCTGAGTTCTGGACAGATTTATTTGAGTTCCAGAACAAGTTTATATGAGTTCTGGACAAACCTAGCTCAGTTGTTATCAAATTTACCTGAGTTTGGAGTTTTTGTCAAATTTAGTTGTGTTTTATACGAATTTATCTGAGTTTTGGACAGATTTATTTAAGTTTTTTGGACAGATTTATTTAAGTTCTAGAACAAATTTATCTGAGTTCTGGACAAATCTAGCTCATTTTTTTTTATCAAATTTACCTAAGTTTTGAGTTTTTGTCAAATTTATTTGTGTTTTATACAAATTTATCTAAGTTCTGGACAGATTTATTTGAGTTCTAAAACAAATTTATTCGACTTCTGGACAAATCTAGCTCAGTTTTTATCAAATTTATCTAAGTTTTGAGTTTTTGTCAAATTTATTTGTGTTTTATACGAATTTATCTGAGTTCTGGACATATTTATTTGAATTCCAGAACAAATTTATCTGAGTTTTAGACAAATCTAGCTCGGTTTTTATCAAATTTACCTAAGTTTTAAGTTTTTGCCAAATTTAGTTGTGTTTTATACTAATTTATCTGAGTTCTGGACAGATTTATTTGAGTTTTAGAACAAATTTATCTGAGTCCTGGACATATCTAGCTTAGTTTTTATCAAATTTACCCAAGTTGAGTTTTTGTCAAATTTATTTGTGTTTTATACGAATTTATCTGAGTTCTGGACATATTTATTTGACTTCTAGAACAAATTTATCTGAGTTCTGGACAAATCTATCTGAGTTTTTATCAAATTTATCTGAGTTTTGAGTTTTTATCAAATTTAGTTGTGTTTTATACGAATGTATCTGAGTTTTGGACAGATTTATTCAAAATTTTGAATTCTTGAATCTATATCTATTTTTGAATTTTATTTGTCTTTTGAAATGGTAGTTAACCATTATTAATGGCATATCTCACTAATAATGGGATATGATTTATATTTAAAGAAAGGGTAACTTAGACATTTTAAGTCTTCAAGTTGGAAAAAAGGACCTACCACATTATGAAAAGAGATGGTGGATCTAAGGCCATAAAATCAAATGTTGAGGGACCTGTCGCCAAATGCCCCTTTTTTTTTTCCTCAGAAAGTCCTGGTATGAGACCCTCTCCTGTCTTGGTCTTCTTTGATCTAAATTATTACCCCACAAATAAATTAAATCCTAAGAAATTGATGATCCCATCATCTTAACTTTTTCTCTGTTACCATGATTTCTTAAGATGGAGCCCAATGTCATAATATTTTCACTGATTATAACTCAGTTCAACGTCCACCACCATACGTATAAACAAAACAGGTCCAAGTATTTATGACTTCTTTTAAAGTAATAATCGACTTGTTAGCAAAACAACTCTAAGTTTATTTTACATAGCGGTCTCCTTTTTGGGTCCACCCTTTGTGGTATCGGCCAATACCAATGCAATGCATGAGGTCCCATGTGTGTCCACGCTTGGACAGTAATCCCCATTTAGCCCTTTGCAAGCCGGGAGCTAAGAGGGGCTAGGGTGCCCATTTGTCCTCCAAAATTTTTAGAAAACCACCAAAAATCCAAAATAAGGGAATTATAAAAAGAATTACCATCAAATTACTTCCCTTTTAATGGAAATCAAATAAGTTACGGGAGAGATGATTTGCCTTTTCTAGCTGTGTTGATGGTGAGTTTAACCCATGACCTTGAAAACGTAGCTCTTCTAATAATAGAACTACCTTAACATCCACTTGTTCCATCTCTTTCCTCTGACAAGTCGAAGCACGTGGTGAAACAAAAATCCAAAGTCTCTTTACTCATAGACCTTTCAGAGATACCATTACCAATGTGAAAGTCGATGGGGGAAGATTAACATAACGTCTGAGTGGAGACAAGACTAAACCCCCCCTGGCCTCTTCCATCTTTCATCATTATAAATAATGGGGCTCAGTTTAGACCACAACCCATTTCTGCAACAAGACAACCCGCAGTTATTACTTATTACACCACCAACCAACTGTTGGTCCACTGAATCCACATCAAGTGGATTCAGGGTCATGAGTATTATAGTAATTGTGTCTGGGTTTTTTTTTATTGGGATTATATATTCATGTAATGTGTAACCCATGATAGATACTGTCTTGCATGTCATACAGAGTGTAAATCTAAAAGAGAGTTGAGTTTCTTTTCTGTGGACATAGGCAAGTTTGCCAAACCACGTAATTCTCTTATGTGTGATTGCCTGTTCTTGCGTGGTTGATTGTTTGCTCGATCGCATTGATTCACGTTTCCGCATACAAGCGCATAACAAATGGACGGAATGGATCAATATTTTTGATCCGGACTTCTGCACGTGGTTCTTCTTTGTAAAAATAGGCAAGTGATCGTTTACCAAATCTCGAGTGGGCCACACCGATTGGATTTCGCAAGGAAATCCGAAGTTCCAGAAATAGGGGAGAGATCGGTTTTCCCAGAAGGAGAAAAGGGTACCGAGTTCTATTCACTAGAGAAAATAGAGGATCCAGGATCCCCAGCGCTACGCACAGGAGACCATTACCTGGGTTCTTGACTTGCAGTGCCTGCCGCCGCCAGAATTGGACCGGAGGAACGTCGCCAAATAGCCTCGCAGTCGCCACCGCCATCGCGCCATCTTACGCCGGTTCGCATGAGCCGGAGAGGAAGAGGGCTCTAGCACAAGAATGTGGGCGCAGGCACTGTTTCCATCTATTCTGGTTGCAGAAACCAGAACAAAACGAGGAAGAAGGAGGAAGTTAGGTATTAGTTCAGGTCGGTTCTGACTTGACCTGCTACGGAAGCCCAACCAAGACCCCAGACCAGGTCAGGGTTGGTTTGGTTTAGTTCCGCCTAACCCGTGAGCGAGAAGCCCATTCCAGCAGCCGCTGATGTCAGTACCACGTCAGCAAACAGTACGGTCAACAAAGGTTTGACTAGATTTACGGCTGAGAATTGTTCTCGCGATATCTTGATCATCCGAGGTCAGATCGGAGATCCATTTGTGCCTACAGATTAGTTGCGAGCAGATCTACGTAATTGTGGAAGAAGATTGGCAGTTTGACTAATCAGAGCGTAGAAAACAGTTTTTGCGATATCGGAGCCATCCAGAGTCGGATTTCAGATCCGTTCCTTCCAGCGTGCTCGTGGTGACGAGATCTACAAATTAACGTAGAAATTGAGGTTAGTGAAAGTTGTTTATTTTTCTAAATTATTTAATTGATATGGAGAATAACACTGTGAACACTACCATGATCAAACTCAACCATACCAATTGGTTGACTTGGAAACCTAAGATGGAGGATATACTGTATTGGAAAGACCTCTATGATCCCAATGATGGGGATGCTGCTTGACCAAAAGAGATGTCTGATCCAGATTGGAAAAAATGCATAGAAAGACCATTGGTCACATCAGATAGTGGGTGGATAACAATATATTTCATCATGTGTCTAATGAAACCAATGCGAAAACCCTTTGGAAGAAGTTAGAAGAAAGATATGAGAAGAAAACTGCAATGAACAAAACTTTTCTGATTAGAAAGCTTGTGAACATGAAATTCAATGAGGGTGGTAAAATTGAAGATCACATAAATGAATTTCAATGTGTTGTGAATGAATTAGCCACAATGAAGATGGTCATTGATGATGAGATGCAAGCTTTATTGGTTCTAAGTTCTTTACCAGATATATGGAAAACATTAGTTGTTTCTGTTAGCAACTCTACTCTAGATGGTGTGTTATCAATGAGACAGGTTAGTAGCAGCTTGTTGAATGAAGAAACAAAGAAAAAAACTGTAGGGACATATAATGCACAGGCCTTTGTTACAGAGAAAAGGGGGAGGAGTAAGAGTAAGGGACCAAAGGGGGATCGTTGCAAGTCTAGAGGTGGATCACAGACTAAGAAAAAGTCTGGAAAATGCTTTCATTGTGGCAAGGAGGGCCACATTTAGAAGAATTGCTTTGCCTTGAAGGAAAATAAAGAAGCCAACAATGAGCAGAAGAATGACACTAACACTACAACTACTTTGGATAATGAAGTAGTGGTATTAACCAGTGAAGATGAAAAGTGTTTGAGTGTTGCAGATGCTCAGGTTGAGTGGGTTGTTGACACAGCAGCATCCTACCATGCTACTCCTTCTAATGAGATGTTCACGGCGTACAAAGTAAGGGACTTTGGCATTGTGAAGATGGGCAACACAAGTCATTCGGATATTGTTAGGATCGGTGATGTCTGCATTCAAACCAATATTGATTACACAATGACGCTGAAAGATGTGCGACATATTCCCGATCTGCGGTCTAATATGATTTCTGGAACTTCATTGGACCGTGCATGTTATGAGATTTACTTCGGAAATGGCAGGTGGAAACTCACTAAAGGGTCTCTTATTGTTGCAAGAGGGAAGGCATGTAATACGCTGTACAAGACACATGTGAAGCTATGCAAAGGTGTGTTGAATGCTGTTGAAGACAGATCCTCTTCAAATCTGTGGCACAAGAGACTGGGACATATAAGTGAGAAATGATTGCAGATATTGGCAAAGAAATATCGAATTCTTTACTCCAAAGGTACATCCCTTGACCCTTGTGATTATTGCTTGTTTGGTAAATAACTCAGGGTATCTTTCTCTAAAACATCAACGATAAAATCTAATGTGTTGGATTGGTATATTCTGATGTTTGTGGTCCCATAGAGGTGGAGTCATTGGGTGGCAATAAGTTTTTTGTCACATTTATTGATGATGCATCCAGGAAAGCCTAGGTTTATGCGTTGAAATCGAAGGATCAGGCGTTCCAGGTATTTCAACAGTTTCATGTCATGGTTGAAAGAGAAACATGAAAACTCTTAAAATGTCTCCACACAGATAATGGTGGTGAGTACACATCCAACTAGTTAAAAGGTTATTACTTGAAGCATGGTATTCGACATGAAAAAATAGTTCCTGATACTCCACAGCACAAAGATCGAGAAATGGCTGAAAAACGGCGACTAAAAGGGGAAAAATCCCCAAGATCGCCGGCGGCGGCCTTGCCCATGGTCGCCGGCGACCATGGGTGCAGGGTCGCTGGATTTCTGCTGAAAGGGTCGTTTTCCGATCTTTTTCGCGTTTCGGGAATTTCTGCCCTTGTGGTTTTCCGAAAATCTGATTTTTGATGCTCGAAATCAATCGATCCTCATCAAAATCTCGGATTCGCCGTCAAAAGCATGAAATTATCATTGATCGCTCCAAGATTGCCAACCGGCTGACCAAGAAAGTACACTTTTTGCCCGATTGATCGAGAAATCGACAGGACAGATGTTACCGGCCCACTGGTATTAATCAATGACTGAAGTTGCATCACCATCTGACATCAAACAACATGTGGATCCATCGGCAATCATCGCAAGAAGAATTCCAAAAGATGTGGCATGGCCCGCGACTCTTCAAGCTCCCTAGCGACCATTTAATGCTGTTAATTGACCCGTTTTATGACAATTTAATGCGGTCTTTAACTCATTATTTTGGATGGCCCAATCAGAAGTAAGGAAACGGGAGTTACAAATCAAAGTAATCATGGCATTAAAACCATGAAACTCCTCCCATCATGGAGATCAAAGGCGATTAAATGCCCATTATTCTCCATCGACCAATCAAAAGCCAAGAAAAAGGAGTTACAAAACAAATGAATTAAATCTTGTAACTACTCTCCATCATGGAGCATCAATGCCATCAATGCTCATAAACCATCCCATGGTTACCAAAAGCCTATAAAAGGGGGTCATTCCAAGAAAAATAGGATCGATCCGGAAATCCAAGAGCAATTCACACACAGAGGGCTACACAAACACAGAGAGAGCCAGAAAATCCTGAAGAAACTCTGCTGCAACACCACAAGATGATTGAAGTCCCTTGGGGGCCACCGCCCAAGGTCTCTCTCCTTCTATCCAACATGGCCTAGACGTGGCTTTTCAGCCCGTCTACTCGGTTAATTATTGGATATAGGATCTCTCTTCGGTCTTTATCCTCTAAAAATCTGAAGTCCAAGCCAAGACAAGAAAACTCAGAGCATCATACGTTCTCATTTGAAGGACGATGGCGAAGTCCATACATGACTTACGACCGTCGATCTGAACGAATCCCTGCAATCTCCTGAGAAGTCAGAATTCATTTTCTTTCGTTTCTATTGTATTTTCCATTTTTTCAAAGAGATAAAAAAATCACAACTCTTCTCTTTCATTATTGATGAGATTTGTAAATTGCCTTCCATGGCCAAACACAGGCTTTCACGGCAAACAAAGAAAAATTGCCTTTCACAGCATTTAAAAACCTTGTCTCTTTCTTAAATATATGTGCAATGGAAAGTTAGAAAAAAGATTGATTTCCTTTCTACTTGTGAAGGTGGATCTCCGGATCACCATCTCTAAATTCCAAGTAGAATAGAAAATCTGGCATACCCGTACAAAAATGTTGATGACTGCTTTCCTTCCACTTTGCCGGCCTCTCGGTAGCCCCGGGATGGACGGAGGTGAGAGTGGAAACCAAAGCCAGGTCCATCAATACCCATCATATCCATGCATGACACTGGAAACTATAGATGATTTTCTATTTAAGAATGTGCCAGGCCATTTAACTCCTTTCAAATACATGAGTTGACAAGTTTTTTTTTTTTTTTCTCGGCAGAGCTTGCTTACACAATGAAAGTAACTGAAAAGTGAGCTATGGTGTGATTGCTCGAGAAGTGAGTATGGGAAAGCTGTAAGAAGTAAGCTAGATTCTATGAACTCTAGCATTCCATGAACCCAAGCAAATATTTATCATGGTATATTGTTTTATGTAGATGCATCGTTTCTTGTGGTGTCTTTTGAGTTTCTCATGAAACCCTTGGGTTTTCTTCATGTCGTTTGGATTATTCATGTATCTTAGTTATTAAGTTGTTGGTTAGTAAAGTGTAAAGGATTAAATGATGTTTAATTTGGATTAAAAAATGACTACTTTCCTTCATAGATATAAGAACAAATGAGTAAGTGAATTACCACTAAATTAAAACAAACAAGACAACAAATTGTCAAAAAACTAAAACTACCTTCTATGGGTTTTTTGCATAAGGAAAACATACAGCATGTTGCATGTTTTATCTTTTGAAGATAGAAACAATAAAAAGAACATATGAGTTTAGTAAAAAAAAAAACACCTACTCCATCTCACATCAAATAAAAATAAACTATTTTTATCCACCAATCCAAGACGTACTTTCATCACCACCCACCCTTCAAATCTAAAATCTCCTCCAACGAAGACACATACAACAAACACACGAAAAGGGGAGTCGATCTTTTTTAACTTAACTAGATTTCATATTCTGTTAGCCCATCATAAGCAGAATTTCATGAGAGATAAGTGTCCCCATAAATAGCCTAGATTAGTTTATGGGACTATTGTCACGACCCGAGCCCAAGATTTGATTACATCTAGGTAAATCCCGAGTCGCGACCGTACATACTCCCGTGAACTCCGAATCAACCGAAGTTAAAACGAAATCCATAAGGGATACATACTTCACGAAAGTGAGACATTTCAATTCACATATGTTAAACATATTACATTGTGGAAGACATATACAATGACATCAACTGTGGAAAAGTAAAAACTACTATTCCATAATACATGAATGTACACATTTAAAAATTTACAAGTCTTTTATATAAAAGTAAAGTTCTTTAAACATTAGACAATTCTCTCAATATTCAATAATAATTGTAAACAATTCGTACAATGACAACAATATATGCATTTTGAGTCAAATGAAGATCATATATTAATTGACAACTACTATAGCATTTCATTTCTTCCAATGGAAGTAATCATTCAATTTGCAACTACAAATTTTGTGTGATCTGCCAGTGACCGAGCCAGGGACAACCGGCATCACCACGAAGCTGCAGAACGTCCCCAAATCCATCTACTGCAATAGGATTAATCATTTAACCCATTTCAGTTCTATGATGAGCCTTAACATGAAAGCTATGAAGTACCAGACTCAAAGAGTCAATACAATCAAATATACATGTCAAGTCAACATTTAATCCATTTTGGATTTCAATTCAATTTCATAACATTGGAAGCAATCAAGACCAATGCAAATCATAATATAAACATGAGATCAACAATACGAATGCAATTAAATTTTTAAGAGTTAAGACAATTTACAATTTCATTCACTTCACTTTCTCATTTCAAACCATCCATTTAGGTGTAACCCTTGGTTATCTAATGCACGTGTTATTTTCGATGGATATCACATTATATATAATGTACATTAGAGTCTCCTTAATTAACACCTATGGAGGTTTGTATTAAACCAGCTCTAGGTACATAAAAAATTCCTAGCATCAAAGATGATCATTTGTTCAATTTCATTGAACAAAGTTCTAAGTCAAGCCATCAATTCTATAGTCATAATTAGTCTTTATAGTCCTTAAGATTTAATATTTCTCAATTACACTATAAACAACCTCAAGACTAATTTATAGACCAATTGACATGTATAGAGAGAGTTTTTTATTCAAACAAAATTGTAGGTCCGATCGATGGGACAGTACGAATTTCAGTTTTAAAAATCTGAAATTGAACTTCTTCTTTATCTTTGCCATTCCATTCTTTCACAACCTGCACATCACACGGAACCTCATGTTCCCTTCTAAACTACCATTCACACACGTTTATAAGCTTCTTTTCATTCAATCAACCCACACATATAAATTAATTCTATGAATAGGGTTGGAAATCATACTTACAACAAGATTAAAAGAAGATTTATATCAAACTAGCACCTAATCACAAGTAAACTATTTATACTTGCCTTAAATTTGAAATCCACACAAAACCCCTGTCTTGTTAGCTCAATTTGCGAACAATTCCACTAATTGAGACTTTTTCTCTAACCCTAACGAAAAGAATGAGCTCAATGAGTTGTTTGAGATGAAAAAGGGTCTAAATCACTTCAAAGACACTAAGACTCCAATAAAGAACTTGAAATACTTACTTGAACTCAATGAAGAGAAAACTACAGCTTTCCCTTAACTCTAACTCCAAGGAAAATTGAAGAAAAATATGAAGTAGCTCAATCTCCCTTACAAACCACTTGTAAATCTTCTAGCTTGGACAATCGATGAAGAAGAAATGAGGAAGAAAGAAAAAGAGCCTAGGGTTTGAGCTCTCAAATGTTTCATGTTGTAACAATCGAATGAATGAGGTTTTGAGTTCTATTTACCTTATGTAAACAGAATTTTACACACGTACAACCCCCTACTCACAACCTTATTCACATTTCAAGTCAAATGAAGACTCATTTGAGATCAAATGCAACTGAGTATATATGAAAGTTAACGTACTATTTGACATACACGTGATGGTATCAAGAGTACCGTATCCGAAAAAATACACGAAAATATGTATTTACAGGGAAGTCCTTGCTCTCACTTGTTTCAGTCTAAAACTAACTCAATTTGACTTAACCTCATCCAACTCATTCCATTAAGCTTAATTCATCTATTTGAGACCAATTCAACTTAATTTGATTATTAACCATAGTTAACTCAATTAAACATGATTAATAAGAACTAATCACTTTTATGTAGCATTAATCTTGATTAATTTGGGATGGGGTGTAACATTCCCCTAAACTTTTAGAATCATCCGGTCCTCCGAATGAACATTATAAATTAAAGGAAGGAAGAAACAAAAGTCAAATAAACGAATAGCTCTTGATATTTTTGAGCCATCTGTTCTTCAAGTTCCCATGTAGCCTCAGTCGGTTCATGATGAGCCCAAAGGACTTTAACCTATTTGATCGTCCTTATACGTAGAACTTGTTCCTTGGTATCTATAATTCTAACTGGCTTCTCAACATATGTGGTATTTGGTTGGACCTGAATCTCTTTATAATGGATGAAATGTGAAGGATCCGCCACATACTTTCGAAGCATTGACACATGAAACACATTATAGATACTAGAGATTTTTAATGGAAGTTCCAGACGATAAGCCACATTTCCAATCATGTTCTTAATATTGAAAGGTCCAATGTATCTGGGTGAAAGTTTACCTTTCTGCCCAAATCTGAAAGTACCTTTCATAGGAGAAGTCTTCAATCATCAATGGCAAATTCCAAATCACGCAGACGATTGTCAGCATAGCTTTTCTGCCTTGACCGAGCAACTTTCAACCTATCTTGCACTCTTTGAACCTTCTCTGCTGTTTCTACAATTACAGTAGGACTATGAAAGCTTCTAATTCCAACTTCCTCCTGGCTCACTGGAGTCCTACATCTTCAACTATATTGCGCCTCAAATGGTGCCATCTCAATGCTGGAGTGATAGCTATTGTTATACGCAAATTCGTACAATGCTAAATGGTTATCCCAATATCACTATCAAAGTTCATAACACTGGCACGTAGCAAATCCTCCAAAGTCTGGATAGTTCGCTCTGATTACCCGTCTGTTTGTGGATGATTTGCAGTACTAAACCGAAGTCCAGTACCCATAGAATTTTAGAATGATTGCCAAAATGTAGAAACAAATCGACTATCTTGATTTGAAACAATCGAGACCGGTGTTCCATACAATCAAGTCACTTTCCTCACATATATTATAAGACATATTACTGAATCCGATATCTTTCCTGAATGGAAGAAAATGTGCGGCTTCGTAAGACGATCAACAATTACCCATACAGTGTCATGTTGTTTTCTCGTCTTTGGTAGACCAGATACAAAGTCCATAGTAAGATGCTCCCATTTCCATCTAGGTATATTCAAAGGGTGTAGCAATCCAGGCGGTTTGTGATATTCAGACTTCACACACTGATAGGTCAAGTATGAAGATATGTATCCTTCTATCTCCCACTTCATATTATTCCACCAAGACTTGTCCATGAAATTTCTATACATTTTCGTACTTCATGGATGCATAGAATACCTAGTGTGAAGAGCTTTAAACATTATTGCCTGCTTCAGATTTTCTTGTGCTGGTACTCATAATCTGTCTTGAAAGTAGAAAATTCCTTCCACCAACACAAAATCTGGTCTTGCTGTAATGTTTTCCCTGATTCTTACCAATTCACGATCTTCAAATTGTCTATCCTTGATTTGCTGGATAAGAATCGGTTCAAACACGAACATGGACATTGCTGCAACAATCATCTTGTCATTCATAATTTCAATGGACACATCCAGATCCCTGAACTATTATATCAGATTATATTCACTCACCAACGATGCTAAGTCTGAAGATTTCCGACTTGGTGCATCAGCTACGACATTACCTGTTCCAGGTACATAAGTGAATGGAAAATCATAATCCTTAATGAGCTCTTACCAACGACGTTGCCTCAGATTAATATATTTCTAAGTAAACAAATACTAAAGGCTTATATAATCCCAATAGACTTTAAAAATTTTTCCATATAGATAATGCCTCCATTGCTTTAAAGCAAATACAAACTCCGTGATCTTTAAATCATATGTAGCATAATTCTTCTTATGTTCCTTCATTTTACACAAACTATAGGAAATTGCCCTACCATTCTGCATCAAAACACATCCCAATCCAATACCTGAAGTATCAGAATAAATTATAAATCCCCCTCTTCCTTCAGGTAATGCTAAGATTGGGCCTATAATTAATCTCTACTTCAAAATCTAAAAACTGGACTCACATTCATCATTCCATAGAAATGGAATATTCTTTCGAGTCAGTTTCATTAACGAAGCTGCAATCTTAGAGAAGTCTTTCACAAATCTTCTATAATAACCAGCCAACCCTAAGAAGCTTCAAGCTTCTGGTACATTCTTTGGACTCTGCCATTTGGTGATTGCTTCAATCTTTGTTGAATCAACTGACAATCCTTCTCTAGTAATTATATGACCCAGAAATGCCACCTGCTGAAGCCAAAAATCACACTTCTCTGACTTTGAATACATCAGAATGTCATCAATGAAGATTACAACAAACTAGCTGATGGACCCGAAAGAATCTTCCGTCCTCTCCTTCCGCACCCCGGGGGCTGACCTGGGTCTCGGCGGAGGAGGGAAGAACGCGGGTATCAACATTTTTGTATGGGTATGCCAGATTTACTTTCTACTTGGAATTTGGAATAATGATAATTCGGAGATTCACCTTCGCAAGTGGAAAAGAAATCAATCCTTTTTTCTAACTTTTCAAATTGCATAAATATTAAGAAAAGAGACAAGTTTGTTTTTTTTAGAATGCCGTAAGAGGCGATTTTGTTTGTTTGTCGTAAAAGGCGATTTTTCCGTGAAAGGCGATTTTACAAAACTCATCAAGTATGAAAGACAAGAATTGTGATTTCTTTTTGTCTCTTTAAGAAATACAAACTACAATAGAAAAGTAAGAAAATGGATTTAACTTCTCAGGAGATTGTGGGGACACGTTGAGATCGACGGTCGCAAGTCATGTATGGACTTCACCATCGTCCTTCAAATGAGAACGTTGATACTTTGATTCTTTGGCTTGGCTCCTAACCTCAGTTTTTTAAAGGACAAGGACCAAGAGAAGGTCCTATATCTGATGAAAAACCGAGTAAACGGGCTGAAAAGCCGCGTTTGGGCCATGTTGGAGAAGGAGGTGACCTTGGGGGGGTGGCCCCCCAAGGGATGTTGATCACCTTGTGGTGTTCCTTGCAACAAACCAGCAGGACTTCGTCTGGATTTCTTTGGGAGAAGTGCAGGATTTCAAGTCGATAGATGTCTATGATTCTCCTTTTTTTCTTGGAAATGGATCTCCTTTTATAGGCTTTTGATAGCCATGAGGTGATTATGGGCATTGATAGCCATGATGAAGGAATTGATGAGGAGTTACGAATTGATTTTGTAACTCCTTTTTCATGGCTTGTGATTGGCCGATGAAGGTAGTGGGCTTTTAATTCCCTTTATGCTTCATGATGATGGGAGTTTCATGGATTTAATGCCATGATTGCTTGGATTTGTAACTCCCAAATGCTTGAATCTGATTGGGCCGTCCAAAATAATGAGTTAATGACCATTTTAATTTGTCATAAACGGGTCAATTAACGACATTAAGTGGTCGCCAAGGCATGTGAAGAGTCGTGGGCCGCGCCGTGTGTTTTGAGGTTCCTCTTGCGATCATCACAGGTGGATCCACACATTGTTTGATGCCGGATTGCGATGCAATTTCAGACATTGACTGATGTTGGTGGGCTGGTGACATCTGTTTTGTCGATTTCACGATCGGTCGGACAGAAAGTGTACTTTCTTGGTAAGCCGGTTGGCGATCTTTGAGCGATCGGTGATGATTTCATGCTTTTGACGGCGGATCCGAGATGTCGACGAAGATCAGTCATTTTCAAGCATCAAACATTGGATTTTCAGAAAATCACAGAGGCAAGAACACCCGAAACGCGAAAAAGATCGAAAAACGGGCAATTTGGTGCAAAATCCGGCGACCCGGATTTGCAGGGTCGCCGGTGACCTTGGGCAAGGTTGCCGGCAACCTTAGGGTTTTGCCCTTTTCGGTCGCCGAGCTTCGTTTTCGGCCGTTTTTTCGTCTTTTTTGCTCCTTCTTTCTTCTGTATTTTTCTTGAAATTTTTCCTCAATTATTGACTTGATTTTCTTGGAGAAAACTTGATGAGAACCCGCGTGAAATCGGAGCACAAAGTTTCCCATTTTTCGGGAAAGTCGAAGACTTTGTAGCCGATTTTCCGTCAAGCGTCGAAACTAGGTCAAACGATGTCGGAATGACCTGAAAATTGAGGTGAAGCTTCTTGAGCAGTGGATAGGACCAACCATGAGCTTTTATTTGAGTTTTGAAGCCGTTTGGGGTCCCATCGATGCTTGACTTGATTTTGCTGCTGGGAAAATGCCGAGCTTTGATATGTGGTGAAACGATGTCCGATTGACCTGAAATTTGATGGGGAGCCTATTGGAGTCATTTTGAGACGTTCCATCAGCTCCGTTTTGGATGTCATGGTCCCGGGTTGCTCCGCCACCGGTAGGCTTGATTTTCTCTCGGAGCATCGAAACCTGGTCAAACGTTGTCGGAATGACCTGAAATTCGACGTGCAGCCTTTTGGAAGCATGTTGAAACCACTCATGTACTTGGTTTGATGAGTGATGGCTTCGGTTGTTCTCGCCGCCGGGAGGTTTGATTTAGCTGCTTGAGCGTTGATGGAGGGTCAAACGTTGTCGGTTTGACTTGAAATTTGGCATGGAGTCCTTTGGAGACATGCTGGAGTCATCCGTAGGCTCTGATCAAAGTTTTGGCATCTTTGATGATGTTGCCGCCAGGAGCGCTTGTTTAGCTGTCGGAGCAGTGAAGTTAGGCCAAACGATGTCGGAATGGCCCGAAACCTCAGGTGTACCCTTCTTTTGGCTGCCTTGAAGGATCTTTCAGTTTCTGTCTGATTCTGACAAGATCTGATGCTTGAAGTAGCTTTGCCTGTTTTGTAGCAGGATGCAGCTTTACAAGGCTTCTTGATGTTGAGGAGACATAGTGACTTTTTTGGTGTCAACAAATGCCCCCTCGAGGTACAGCGACGAGTAGATTTTTGGAGTCGATGTGCCTCGAAGAGAAACTTGGAGGAGAGAGTCCAACTTGACCAAGAGTCTTGAGCATTTTTTTTTTTTTGAATAGCCTTCTGAGTGTTCGGGGGAATTTTATGGTAGTTAGAGGGATCACGTACCATCTCAAGGCAAAGTTTTGAAAATGACATGGGGTATTTGGATTTTGTGTTTTGGATTTTGGTTTTTGACCTTATGACCTAACAAGCTGTATGTGGCAGGTTAGGGGGTCGGGGTTTGATTTTTGATTTTGACCTTGTGACCCAACAAGCTGTATGTGGCTGGTTGGGGGGTCAGATTTGGGTTTTTGGTTTTGGTTTGGTTTGGATTTTGATTTTGGTTTTGGTTCTGTGACCTAACAAGTTGTATGTGGCAAGTTAGGGGACCGGAATTTGGTTTTGTGAAATGTCAATTTCAAGATTTTGGCTTAATTTGGTTCATGAGGTTGGATGGTTTGGTTTTTGGAAACTCATGAGGCTTTCTTTTTCTTTTTCTTTTTTCTTCTTTTTTTTTGAATGGTCCCATCAACTCAAAAGAGGCAAGGGACTTTTTTTTTTCTCTTTTTCTTTTTTTTTTTTTTTTTGCTCTTGGTAAGAGGAATATTTTGACTGAAAGCCACTTTTAGTGCCTAGGTAGTCAAACCTGGCTCATATGGGCTAACCCACGGGACCTTAGGCTTTGGAGATGGCATAGATCTCATATGGTGTCATTTTTGTAAAGAACATCTAAAAATATCTCTTTGGTGTAGAGAATATCTAAAAATATCCTTTCTTGGAGAGAATTTCTCAAAATTTCTTCCTTTTGCGAAAAGGTTTTCTCAAAATATCTTTCTTTTTGGGAAAGTAGCTAAATTTTAGCACTTACCTCCTTTCTTTTCTCCTTGTTTCCTCTTTTGGCTTGCTCTCTTCTATAAAAGCAAGAGGGTTGGTTCTTTTGCTCCATTGCTTTCTTTTTGCAAGAAATCTTCAAGAGTGCTCTCTCCAAGATAAGAAGTGCTTTCTCTTCTTCAAGGATCTCCAAGCTTTTCTTCTTCTTCATCAATGGCCTCAAGTAAGTTTTCTTCGTCCACAAGAATATCCATTGTAGGAGTAGCTTCTTCATTTTTTTTTCTTTCTCTGTTTTTTTTCCAAGCACGTTTTCCTTTCTTTTTTTTTTTCGTGCTTCTTCTTTCTTCTTTTTTTTTGTTTTTTTTTCTTTTTCTCTTTATTTCACGGTTTTTCTTTTTTTTTTTTCACCGTGTACTAGTTTTTTTTTCACGTTGACCTTTTTTTTTTCAACGATTTTTTTTGGTTTTGTTTTTTGCACGCCGATTTCTGTTTTTTCAGCTTTTTTTCTGGTTTTTTTTTTATTTTTTTTGCACGCTGATTCCTTTTTTTTTTCAGCGTTTTTCTTCTTTTTTTTTTTGCTGTTTTGTTTTTTTTTTTTGGTTTTTCTTGGCTGTACGGACGGCGTGCCACGTGGCAGTGGGCCAGTAATTTTTTTTTTTCTTTTGCTGAGATTTTTTTTTCTTCTCTCTCTTTCTTTTTCTTTTTCTTGCCTCCTTTTTTTTGCTCACCATGATAATGAGGCTATGCAATTTCAATATGTATGCGTTCTTCTTTTTTTTTCTTTGGTGCATCCAGATAGAAGGCTAGGGTTTCTAAGTCAAGCCAACATGATTTTTGACTTGGAGAAAGTTTGATTGGTTTTGACCAAATTGGGTAGGAATTGGTCAAACTTTGGTCAATGTTTTCCTAGCATCTAATGCATGATGATATTCTTTGATGCATAATTTTGTAAATGGATTTGGAAGTATGGTGATGCATACCTGAAAATCTTTTGCAAGTATTTGGGATTTTGAGCTCGCAGCAATGTTGAGCTCTTTCTCGGTCTTGCTGGATTTTGAGGAAGTTTGCGATTTTTGGATTCTGAAGCTCGCAGTAATGTTGAGCTCTTTTCCAGATTTTGCGGAAATTCGATGAGATTGGCTCGTTCTCGCAGCGATGTTGAGTTCGAACCTTTTTTGAGGATTCTCCACCGACTATGAGCTCGCATCGATGTTTGAGCTCATCTTCAGGCTTCCTGTCTTTTTCGGAGTATTTTCCTTTTCTTCGGAATTGCCCCGGAACCATGTCAAAATTTTGCTAGAATTTGTAGCAAAACTCTGTCACTTTGATGTTAATTGATCTTTTCTCTTCCATCTTTTGCAGGTAGTTCTTCTAGAACGAACAAAGGTAAAGGTCCTATTACTGACGCACCTCGTCGGTTTGCCAGATCTTCCAATGCGGCCGTTCAGCAGGCCTGGGAGAAGGTCCAGTTTGTGGAGAAAAACTTGGAAGAGTGTGATTCCCTCAATCGTGATGAGATGAGACAGCGATTGATCGCTCTCAAAGATGAGGAGTTCTATAAGATCATGGGAAGCAGTCGTCCCTGGATTACGGACGATCAGAGCATTGTGCTCAAGCCTACCTTCTTCTTCGGTGATGCAGTCCCCGACGACTTGACATACCAAAGGAGATGTTTTCAGTTCTCTTACACAGCAGATGGTGAAGAGAGAACTATTTCTACCCGGTCGTCTTTTGATCGGACCATCTCGATCCTGAGCCTTTCTCCCACGTGCCCTAAAAGGGAAGATCCTCCGAGCTGGGTGAAGAGGACCAGTGTGATCAAGACCGGGATTTTTGTTGGCGGCCCTTCCGGTTTTGCAGAGAAGCCACCTGTCCGTATGGACATGTTGATGCCAGCCAGTGGCTACTAAGGTTCTGATCATCCATCGGTCGATTTGAGACTGGTGGGCCTTGGCGTTTTTCGGGGCGACGGCAGCAATTGGGTGAACCCTTTTCGACTTCGTGGCCGTTTCAGTGCTGACTCGAGCTGGGAGTCATGGACTGATCACACCCTAAGGATTGGCGAGGCCGTTCTGCGGGAGGCCGAGATTTTTGATGCGGTTCGCGCTTTTCGGCAAACCGTCGTTTTCTCCGATGAGGCTTTTATGGCCATGCTGGAGTCATTCCTTCCTCAAACCAATACCTTCATTTTGATGAATGGTGAGATTGGTTTTTCTTTGAAGGAGCTGAGCGCCATCACCGGATTGCCTATCCTCGGCAAACTCTATGAGGAGTTTATGCCTATTGACAGCGTCCTTGAGGAGCAGTCTGAGGAGTTCAGGCTTGTGTACTTTCAGCTCGTCGCCTTCTATGATTTTTTGAAGGAAAAGGAGGGCTCAAAAGTTAGATGCAGCAGTTGGAGAAGTTGCAGCTCCAACTTTTTTGACAGCGGGGATTCTTCTGATGGCATGGCCCAGGATGCTAGGGCTAAAGCATCAAGTTTGAAGAAGATCGCTGCTATGCGAGAAGATTTGAAGAAGTTCTTCGCAAGCACGGATGCCATTTGTCCTGACATTGCTTTGCGGAGAGATCTCGCTATTTACCTCACTTATTGTCTGGGTGAGGCTGTTTTTGCTGGAGGAGATGGAACGCACATCAGGCCGCACTGTATTTTTCTGGCTTGTCAGATGGCATTTGGAGAGCGGCTGGCTTTGGTACCTGCTCTTTACTCCTATTTGTGTACCGAACTGCAGGCTGCTGGTTTCCTAGTTCGGCTTGGGCTCCCCATGAACAGGGTATTTTCAGCCCATATCTTCTATTCGTGGTATGTATACCACTGTCCTAGCTTCCATCGTTTGGAAGTTGCAAAGGACGAAGATCCCTTTATGATTCGTTTGGCTAGAGGGACAGCCGTTCCCGAATCACTTTTGTCTGCCCGTTTGAGGATCCGACGATTTAGGGACGTCGAGATTGGGCAGTCTTCGGTGAACCTTTCTCCGGGTTTGCGGAAGAAGGCTTTTGACTTTGGTGTCTCCCGTGATTTGTCCAGGGCAAGGTCGGGAAGACACTATGCTTTGATAGACGCGGAGAAGAGATGGCTCTTCAACATACGGGTTGGTACGATGGTGTACTGCAAACATCTTTTCGTCGATATCCAACCGTATGTCCCTTCTCGTTTTGCATTGCAGCTTGGCTTCTCTCAAGGCGTTGTTGGAGGTCCTTCGAGCATGGTGAAGCATTTTGGATGTCTGCAGGATGGGAGAAATGCATGGGCTTTTTATAGCGCTGAGGACACTACTACCATGATTTCCTATCCTAAGCTGCCCACCTTCCGGACTGCTGGCTTCACGAAGTGGTTCGTGGAGAGCTTCTCAGTGCACCGGGGGTTTTCCAAGAAAGAGCTAGATGTCAAGCAGTCTCCTGGGAAGGGTTTTGGCAAATCAGATAGTGTCCGCCGGGAGGAATTTTTGGCCTTCCTTTCTGGTGAGAAGTATAAGATAGGCTTTCTCAACGGGCAGGACATCATCAGATTAGGAGCTGCACAAGAGATTCCTGGTGAGGTCTTGAGACAGCTGGAAGAGGAGGAGGTCGAGATCGATGCTATGATACATGCAGAGCATACGAAGGCTTCCATGGAGTCTACTGAGAAGAGTAGACCATCCAGTGAGGACTTTAGCGAGAGGCCTGATGTTGATGGTGGGGCAGGATCGTCGAGCAGATTGACCCGCCGTAGCAAGAGGAAGAGAGGACAGTGCCGTAATATGAAGCGGCATGATAGTCCTTCTGATATGGAAGTTCCTCTTACCATTGTTGAGGAGGTGTCTGAGGATGCTGACGAGCCTCCAGAGAAGAGGAGCAGAGAAGAGGATACAGCTGGTATGATCCCCTTTCCTTCTTTTGTTTCTTTTTTTTTTTGTAAGAGATTTTTGCTCTTTTGTTTTGATCCACCGCTGTCTTTTCTTTTGGCAGAGGATGATGATGTGGTGATGCCTGAGGTTCCTGCCGACGAGGCGATAACGGATCCAGTCGTGGCATCTGAGGAAGAGCCCAGGGATTCTGGAATAGTTCCAGAAACTTCACCTGGTATGATTGCTTTGGCTTCTTTTTTTTTTGGGCTGTCATTTGCTAACATGTAGCTTTTGTTTTCTTGTTAGCTGACTTGCCAGAGGATTCTGACGATTTCGAGCCATCCATGGATGCAACCTTTGACAATGCTTCGGATGAGCTCAAAAAGGCAGAGAGTACTCCGCCGGTCATCGAAGCAGGTATATTTGCAATAATAATCTTGATATATTTTGGACAAGATTATATTCAAACCTTTTTGTCTTTTCCTTGGCAGATTGTGAAGCAGCAGGAGAGGTTCCTCTGTCTTCCTCAGAGCCAGAACAGGGGATACCTGCGGCTGATGCAGAAGTAAGGGTTTGTTCCGCTTTCAATGAGTCAGCTTCTTCCTTTGGAAAGAGTTTATCGATTACTCTTCCAATGGAGCATGACATGGGCAGTTGAGCACCAGAACATGGCGAATCCTCATCTGCACCGCACCTTCAGTATGCAAGGAAGGTGTTGAAGATTGTCTTGAGCTCGTGGGTTGAGACTCTCTCTTCAGGTCATTTGGAAGCTGGTTTTGGCATGATCAAGCATGTGCAGGACATCATTGCTGATAGCAAAGAAGTCGGTCTGGACATCGCAAGCGCCAAAGATTTTGTTGAGGAAATCATCGCCTTGGGGAACAAATGGACTGAGACCAAGAGTTTCCCAGATGGTGACTTCTTTGATGAGATGTTCATAAAACCTTCCAGCAAAGTCAAGGCTGAGCTGACTGAGGTCACGAAGACTCGGAGGCAGATCGTTCGGGAGAAGAACGTTATCGAGTTATCCATCATGGGGCTGAAGCAAGACTTGGACCGCCTTGATAAGGAGGTTGTCGAGGTTAGGCAGCGTCTTGATCTTTTAAAGGAAGAAGCTGCTGTCAAATGGACCGCCATTGTGGAGGCTCGCGACAAGGAGGGAACTCCCATTCGCCAGGTTGAGGAAGTCGAAGGTAATGTCCGGAGGAAGACTTAGGAGCATGAGCAGTGGCAAGTCCTCTGGGAAGAACTTCCTCGTGCTGCAGATGGGTCGCGGTGTTCGGCCGCATTTTATGGAAATATTCTGAAAAAGCGTGGCCTAAAAACTTTGGAAGTTAAGGCCACGGGTCTTCTCGAGGAGTTGAACCATTGGTTGAAGACCATGCTAGATTGAGCTCCTGAGTTGTAACAAACTCTTTTTCTTCTTCTCTCTTTTTTTTTGTACCTCCATGTATAAACAATTTTGGTACTGTATTTTGTATCCCTTTCTTTTCACTTAAATCATTTTTTGATGAAATACATTTGAGTAAAAATTGATGGGACTGTTTGTTTTGATTTTGATCAAAAGGTTGTCATTTTGTGGGCATGAAAGCCAATTTTTGTGGCAAAAACCCCGATTTTTCGATGGCTTGAAAACCAAATTTTGGGTGGCATGGAAGCTTAATTTTGTTTGTGGCATGAGAGCCAAAATTTTTGGATGGCATGAGAGCCAAAGTTTGTGGCATGAGAGCCAAAATTTGTGATGGCATGAAAGCCGATTTTTTTTTTAATGGCGTGAAAGCCGAATTCTAAGATGGCATGAAAGCCGATTTTGGCGTTTATAGCCGATTTTTGGCGTTTATAGCCGACTTTTTTTGAAAACCAAGTTTTGTTTTATTGGCATGAAAGCCGATTTTGGCGTTTATAGCCGATTTTTGGCATTTATAGCCGAGTTTTGGCGTTTATAGCCGACTTTTGGCGTTTATAGCCGGATTTGGCGTTTATACCCAGATTTTTGGTTTTGGCATTTATAGCCAGGTTTTGGTTTTCAAAATGCAGGTATCGACTAAATGTCGCTTCCTCACTGAATGGTCTTGCAAGTATCGATGGAATGTCGCTTCCTTGCTTATTCGGTTTGCGAGTATTGATGGAATGTCACTTCCTCGCGGGCTGGGTTTTGCGAGTATCGATGGAATGTCGCTTCCTCGCGAATTGGGGTGCAAGTATCGACTAAGCGTCGCTTCTCTGCTTCTCCCAAATCTTTTGGTTTTGCGGGTACTGACTTGGTGTCGTTTCCCCGCGATTTTTCAAATTTAAGGTTTTCTTGAACCATTTGAAATTTGGGTTGTGGATAGCAACTGGAATATTGCGTCCCCACGATTTTTAAATTTTGGGGTTTTGCAAGTATCGAATGGGGTTCGCTTCCTTGCGGTTTTTTTTTTTTTTTGTTTTGGAAGTATCGAATGGGGTTTGCATCCTTCCGGTTTTTGGGTTTTGCGAGTATCGACTGAATGTCGCTTCCCCGCAGTTTCTAAAAAACCATTTTTCGTTTAGAGACACGAGGGTCATAAATTTTGACTTAAAACCGTTTTGGTTGTAAAAGCCGGGGCGGACTAGGATGAAAATTCCTGAGTCCTGGTTTTTGTTTCAAACCATGAATTTTGGGTTCAAGGATCGAAAATTTTGGTCAAGTCTGGGAAGAGGCTCCTAAACTTGGATTTTTGGATTTTGATTTTTTTTTTTTAACAATGAAACGATGAAAGTAAGCATTGTTTTGAAAGAGTTTTTCTTTTTTTTTTTTGGAAATTTCAACATTAAGATGAAAATTTCAAAAGGGGATGGGTTTGACGAGCAAGTACCTTGGAAATAGGCTTTGGCCGTGTAGATATCGCTCTGACCCGTTTGAGGAAGTCTTCAAGGTTAGTACCGCTTCAAGAACTTGCCGTTGATAGGCAACATACATCTGTCTCCTTCCATGTTTAGAAGAGCGTATGCGCCGTTGGAGAAGACTTTGTCGATGACGAAGGGTCCCTCCCATTTTGGTTCAAATTTGCCTTTGGAATTGTGGGCGAAGACTATGGGTCTTTTTACTGTAAGAACCAAGTCACCCTTTTTGTAGGCGCGTTGCCTGACCTTTTTGTCAAAAGATCCTGCCATGCGTGCTTGGTACAACTCAATGCTTTGTAGAGCTTCGAGTCGTCTTTCATCGAGATTATCCAGCTCTTGGAGTCTCAATTTGATATTGCTTTCTTGCGTCATGTCATTTTGCAGAGATACCCTTAAGGAAGGAATTTGTACTTCCAAAGGGACAACAGCTTCACATCCATAGACCAAAGAGAATGGTGTACTATGGGTTGGTCCTCGAACGGTGGTTCGATAGTTCCACAAGGCTTCTGGTAGTTTGTCGCCCCAGTGTCTTTTGTGACTAAAGACCATTTTCTTGAGAATTTTGCAGAGTGTCTCGTTGAAGGCTTCTGCTAGTCCGTTCGCTGCTGGATTATATGGAGTCGAAGGACAACTTTGAATTTTGTACTTGTCGCAGAACATGTAGAATCTGTGATCCCGGAATTGTGGTCCGTTATCATGGACGAATCTTTTAGGTATGCCGAAGCGACAAATAATGTTGGTTCGCAAGAATTGAAGGACTGATGAAGTCTTCATTTCACTGAGCGCAAATGCTTCTGACCACTTTGAGAAATAATCCGTAGCGGCGAAGATAAAGCGATGACCTTTGCTTGATGGGGGAGAGATAGGACCTACGATGTCCATACCCCAGGCTTCGAAAGGCCATGAGATTGCTGTTGGATGTAGCCATTCTGGAGGCATGTGGACATAATCTCCATGAATCTGGCATTTTTGGCAGTGCTTGGCAAAGTGCATTGCATCATCTACCATGGTAGGCCAATAATAACCTAGTATTTTTATCTGGTTGTAGAGCTTAGGGCCAGCCCGATGGGCTCCACAAAGGCCAGCATGTACTTCTTTGAGAGTTTCTGTAGCCTCTTGTTGTAACAAGCAGCGGAGAAGTACTCTGTTGAAGGATTTTCTGTAAAGTGCTTTTGAAGGTATATCCAAATGAAAGTTTGGGGCTCGTCTTTGGATGCTTACCCGCTCTTTTGGATCTTCCGGTAAGATTCCGAACATGATGTAATCAATGAACGGATCTCTCCAGTCGCCGATCGGAGGTTTAAGGATGGACATCCAACTTCCAACCACTTGGTGGCATTCAGCAACTGCTTGGTGTGTGTTGAGAGGAGGGAGAATCCTTCTTTGACACACTGTGATTTGCATGTTTTTTCCTTCTTGGATTGCCATGGATGCGGCGAGTCCAGCCAGGGCATCTGCACGGATGTTTTCACCTCTGAGGATGTGGGTCATGTGACAGATGTTAAATTTTTGTCGAAGCGACTGCGCCTTGTTGTAGTAAGGTATCAAATCAGGCTTCCTGACTTCAAATGTCTGATTCATCTGGTTGACGATCAGTTGAGAGTCTCCAAAAGCTTCCAGCACAGTGATGCCGGATTCGAGAGCGAGTTCAAATCCTACAATCAGGGCTTGGTACTCAGCTAGATTGTTTGAACATGGTTCCAGTAGCGAGAAGGCGTGTGGAATCATGTATTTGTCGGGACTGACAAAGAGGATGCCGATCCCCGATATTTTCTTTCCCTTTTCATTTGTCCTGGTTGCACCGTCAAAGTACATATCCCAGGAAGCGTTTGATAAGGAAGTTTCCACATTGTAGAAAAATTCGTCTGGGAGGTCGTCCTTGAGTGGAGAATCTTTAGGCAATGGATGCTCTGCGAGGAAGTCTGCCAGAGCTTGGCCTTTGATCGCTTTTTGTGGTACATACCTAATATCAAATTGTGACAGAAGGATGGACCATTTTGCCAGTCGGGCATTGAGAGAACCTGCTTTTATGACAAAGACCTTTAGGAGGTTGATCCTCGAAATCAGGTAGACTGTGTTCGACAGCAGATAGTGACACAGCTTTTGTACGGCAAACATCACTGCAAGGCATTCTTTTTCGACTGGGGAGTAGCAATGCTCTGCACCTACCAACATGCGGCTAAGGTAATATAGAGCAGCTTCTTTTCCGTCGTTGTTTTCTTGTGCGAGCAGAGCACCCAAAGAGTGGTCGAGAGCTCGTGTACAAGATGAATGGTTTTCCAGTTGTGGGGGCAGCCAGTACTGGAGGTGTTGTGAGGTATGCTTTGATGTCTTGAAATGCATTTTCACATTCAGCATCCCAGACAAAATCTATGCCTTTCTTCATCAGGCGAGAGAATGGACGGCACTTCCCTGACAGATTAGAGATGAACCGTCGAATGTAGGCCAACCTTCCTTGAAGCCCTTTTAATTCTCTTAGGGTTCTGGGAGATGGCATTTCCAGGATAGCCTTGACTTTGGTGGGGTCAAGTTCTATCCCAGCTTTCCGTACTATGAATCCGAGAACTTACCCGATGAGATACCGAAGAAGCATTTTAGTAGATTCATCCGCAATTTATGTTTGCGAAGTCGGAGGAAGACTTCTCGAAGATCGCCAGATGGTCTTCTTTTCTTCTGCTTTTGATGCAAGGTCGTCAACATAGCATTCGACCGTCTTGTGCTGCATATCTTGGAATATTTTCATCATAGCCCTTTAATATGTTGCACCTGCATTTTTCAGACCAAATGGCATGACAGTGTAGCAGTACACGCCAAATGGAGTCCGAAATGACGTATGCCTTTCGTCATCAGGATGCATCTTTATCTGGTTGTAGCCAGAAAATCCATCCATGAATGTCATTCGCTCGAACCCATAGGTGTTGTCAATCATCACCTCTGGTATGGGGAGCGGGAATTCATCTTTAGGGCATGCATTATTCAGGTCTCTGTAGTCGATACAGACCCTTATCTGCCCATTTTTCTTTGTCACGGGGACAATGTTGGCCAACCATTTAGGATGCTGTTCCTCGCGGATGAAGCCAACGTTTTTGAGTTTCTAAACTTCTTGTTCAATTTTGTCCATCACGTCGGGACGGAATCTTCTTCGGCCTTGTTTGACAGGCTTGATTTCTTTTTGCAAGTTGAGCTTGTGGACTGCTACTTTGGGATCCAAGCCAGACATTTCGGCATAAGACCATGCAAAGCAATCAACAAACTCACAAACAAAAGAGATATACTCGGGTAACTCATCATCCTTGATATTCTTACTTATGAATACAGGACGTGGGTTATTAGGTGTTCCCAAGTCTATCTTTTGAACAGGGTCTTCTGTTGGAAGGTTTGAAGGTGGCTCCTCCACAATATTTTCGGAGGCTTCTAACTCAACAAGTCCTTCTGGAGTGCCAAAGGCATTTTCAGACTGAGGCTCTGTTTCTGTCCATGGATCTTCTTGATCAGTATCCTTCTCAAGGCTTGCAATGAGATGGTCCCAATCATCTGCTGGAATTGGGTTGAAGTAGGGTACTTCTTTTAGAGATGATGGTTCTTCTGAGTCAGAAAACCGTGCGTCTGTATCATCGGGCAATTGCTCTTTATCATCAGAGAAATTATACCAATTGGAGGAGCTTTTTGGATTTTTGACGAGTGACTCCTCAAAGAGATATCCAGGGATATCAATGTCTTCATGAGATATTGAGGCTTGGTCGGTAAAGCGACTTTGCAGCCATGGTGTCAACTGTCTCATAGGAGCGGTAGGATCATACCCCAGCCCATATGAAGACTTGCCTTTATGAAGGTGGATTTTCCAATCTTCTGGTTGACTTTTGGTCAGGGTGGGTTCCAATGGTGTGAGAATACCACAGCCACCTTCCAAATCAGTCGGATTTTGAGCGTCGTAGCCCATTTTCTTCATGATAGCTTGTGCCATTGAACTATACAGGGATAGCTGAGGCATACCTTTGTTTTGGAAAGGTTCAAGCAGAGAGTTTAGTGGAGATGCTCCCGATCTATGGAAGAAGATTGCTTTTTTTTCTGGCGAAGTTGCCGGGATAACAAAGGAAGCAGACGTAGGATCTTCTATGTCCGCAAGTGTCTCCAATGGATTGAGAGCGAGCTGATCTTGCTGAGTATCAGCTTGGCTTGATGCTGAGTCATCTTTTGGCTCTGACTCCGAGTCTGTGTCATGTAAAATAGACACAAAGGAGACAATGAACTTGCCCCCAGCCTTTTGTTTTGTCTTCTTTGCCTTGGTAGTGATTACCAGAGGCTTTGGAGATTTGAAGGAGACGACGAAGGGAGCTTGACCGCTTACTTCGAGTTTGGTGGAGAGTTTGTTTACCTCCTGTGATTGCTGAAGAGCGTTGCCTTTATCTTTCTGGAGAATGTCGGCAAAGTGAATTGTTTTTTCCTCCTGTTCTTCTTTTCCATCTTTATACATTTGAACATCTGCAAAATGGACATCCTTTCCTTTGGAGGGCTTTTTGTCTGCAAATACTCGATGTATCAAGCCATCGTTGCCAACGAACTTGATGCACTGATGTAGAGTTGAAGGGACGACACCGTTCTCATGTATCCAGGGGCGTCCAAGGAGTATATTGTAGCATGAAGGGGTCCTTATCGCATATACGGTGACTTCAGAGATAAGATCATCAATTTGTAATTTGAACCTGATTTTGCTGATAGGCCTTTGAGCGCTCCCGTCATATCCGAAGATGGATACGGACGTGTGACTCAGCTTGCTAGGTGGGATGCCCAGCTCTTCGAGTGCCGAAGTAGAGATGAGGTTGAGTGCAGAACCTGGATCGATCTGAACTCTGTGTACTGGCATTTCTTTGACGTACCCTGTAAAGTACAAGGGTCGGTTGTGCTTTGTTTCCCCTAGCAGGAGGTCATCCTTGTCGAAGGCAATTGTTGCACTTGCTGCTTTTTGTACCAAGAGGAATTCATTGCTTGATCCCTCAGTTTCCTTCTTTTCTCCCTTTGAGGGAGTATTTGATTTTTTGGCCATATAGTCCATTTCAATTTGTAGGACTTGTGGGGCATGTTTGTCGACATTCGTATTCAGTCTTTGTAATTCTGAAATGAGACTATCACGAGTTTGTGGAGACATTCGTAATAAGTCAAGGATGTGCAGACGTGCAGGTATGTGTTTGAACTGCTCAATCAAGTCGGGATGTGCAGGCCTACATTTTCATTATTATTGCCACTTGGGGCGCTTACAATTTGCTTTCCCGAAGGATTTACATAAGAAGAAGAATGTTGATTGTAGTTTTTGTGGTAATCCAGGCCAGAGCGGGTACCTCTACCAACTTCAAGAGCCTCTAGAGAAGGGTCTTCTTTTGGAAGATCACTCTCAGGATCAAGAGGTCGGTCCTTATCATTTGCTGAAGACGTCTCTTTAGCAGCATTGGCGTCTTCAGTGATTGTGTTGCACGGAGCAATTTCCGGGAACAAGTCCTGAACAGCGTCCGGCAACTTTTCTTTGTTTGCCCAAACATTACCTACGAGATCAGGTATCTGGGACCAATTGACTGGGTTTTCATTGAAGAAGATTTCATTGGCAGAAGTTTCTTCAAGATGATCAATCGGGAGAGGCTTGAATTCTGATGTCACAGCTTCAAGAGACGAGGGCTGAGAGGATGATATCTCAGTGGAAGTCACCTGAGAGGATGTAGCTCCAGATGATACATTACCGGTTGGGGTGTACGTGTCTTCGGAAGCTTCAGAGGCACTATCGCCCTGAGCTATCACATTGCAGGTTATCCTGACAGGAGATGCCCCCAGTGTAGACTGTTGGGAATCAGACTCATCCTCAGATGTAAGAGGATCATCGATCCAACTGTTTTCTCCATTTTCAGGGGTTGAGGGAGAAAGTTCCCGTTGATTTTCAGGGACTTCCAGTTCTGGATCATGACGAAGATCATTGATGCGATCCTTCTCCTGCTCTATGGCAAGATGTTGCAAGATTCTTGCATATTCTTCAAGATCAGGGACGGGAGCCAAATCTTCTTCGTCATTTGCTCCTTGTGGTTCACCGATGTTGGGCCCCGCCGGAGCATTGGCTGGTGCTGGCTCAATAGCGTTTTCTTGAACAGGGTTCTGGTCTTCTTCATCATCAGACCAAGATCCTTGTGGCTGCAATGGGTTATACCAGATTACTGGCATAAGATGAGATTCGGGAATCCATTCTTCGTCGGAGAGGTATTCTCCTGTTTCAAGGGATTCTTCCCACTCATCAATGTCACTGGCAGTATCACTGGACTCGTATCCATCCATAGGGAATCCAACTACCGAATTGCAGGAGTATGATGCCCCCTGTGCAGTTTCATTTTTGTATTGAGGTGGCATGAAATCATCAAGAGTGAATTTTCTTACCGCCTTTGAAGTTTTGGGAAGAGATTCTTCCGTCGTCTCAAGTGAAGCAGTGGAAGAAGTTTCTTCTTTTTCAAGGACTTCTGTTTTGGTTGAGCTTGCGGAGTTGTCTCTTGGCTTGCCTTCGCTGCTGAGCCGTCGGTTTTGTTTTGACGATCTCCCAATTTTCATCTTCTAGGAGATCGAGATGCACCCATATAGGTTGCCCATCTGGTGTTGGATAGGGAACCAACTCTTGGGATGCTTGAGCCATTTTAATCACCTTGAATGAAGTAGTGATCTTCTTCTTTGGTGACTTTGAAACTTGCCCACATGACACCATGTTGACAGAGGTGGAGCCATAGTTTTTGTCAAAAGTTATGACACCGTTTTTCCACATCTCATTGATCTTCTCTCTCACAACGAAGCATTGATTGAGAGGATGTGAGATTATCTGATGGTATGGACAGTATCGGGGATCATTAGTTTTACCAACATCTCCCGGTCTTTTGGGCTCTGGCAGCATGAGTTTTCCATTTGCTAGGAGAGCCTCAAAGATTTCTTCAATATCTTCATCGAACGGATATTTCTTTTCTACACGTTCTTTGAAGGCATCAGAGAGTTCAGGTCTTTTAACTGTAGTTTTATTTTCAGCTTTCTTTGGCTGCCGAGGAGCTGACTTAGTCTGCACATTGAGAACCTCCTTTTTCTTTGGCTTTGAGGTTGTAACAGCAGTCGGCTCTTTATTTGATGATTTCTGACTGTTGAGGTCTTTGATCACCATTTCAGCTTCCATGGAAGCTTCAAGGAGTTCTCCCAGGTTCTTTGATTTGTTGCCGATGATCATGGAGCGAATTTTTGCTCTCATATTGTTACGGCAGATGTCGACTAACGACGCTTGTGGCAGTACATCTGAGCATTTGTACGCCATTGCTTTCCACTTGTGAATGAAGTCATAAGTTGACTCATTCTCTCCCTATTTTAGGCTGCAGAGCTGAGCCATAGTAACAGGATGATCCTCACCTTGGAAGTGGGTCAGGAAACGTGTCTCCAGCATAGCCCAGTTTTGGATGGAGTTCTCCGGCAGAGTGGAGTACCAATCAAAGGCTGTACCTTTTAGGGTACTTGCAAAGAGGCGAATCTTGAGGGGATCTTGATCCGCAATAGCTCCCATTAGGATCTTGAAATGGATGACGTGTTGTCTGGCTGAACCTTTCCCCGTATATGTTTGGAGAGTGGGTTGTTTGAATTTTGCTGGGAACGGAACCGAGTCCATCCATAGAGGGTAGGGTGGCTTGATCCCATGTTCCTTCAATGTATCCTCTTCTTTTGCTTTTGCGAGGATATCGTCCACGTCCTTTTTGGTAAGGGTGCGTGACTCATTGTTTTCTGCATTGCCCTCATCATCTTCATGATTCGGAGGGTCTCGGTTGTTAGGTGGTGGACGCTGTAAAGTGAGAATAAGGTTTTCCATTAAAGCCTCAATTCTCTGTTGTCCTTGTTCCAACTGCTGGATGCGCGCGGCTACATCATCAGGTGGTGGAGGCGGCTCAGAACTTGTAGCCAAGACGTTCATCCCTCGGGATTCGAACGAAGAAATCATCCTGGTGACTGAGCTGGGGCTCATTCTTCTGGATGAAGAATCTGAGGAGTGGTCACTCCGGTGTCCTTGGCTTGGAGGAGTGGAAGATTCTTCCAGATGTGTCCGTGTTTGAGAGACGTTGCGAGTCACTGGACGCCTAACACTGATTTTGGTTGCTGACTTCTGACGTTTTCTGGTTTTGCCAACCATATGGATAGCAACGAATTTGTCGGGTCTTTCTTTTTCGACCCATTTGTTTGAGACTTGGAGAGTAGAACTCTGGGTTCTTTGTTTTTCAAGTCTCTTTTGTCGATATGCCGCGCGGCGGCGCATACGACGAGCAATTTGAGCTTCAGTCAGCTCTGGCTGGGCTTTGGCGATGAAGGATGTAGTCCCCCGAGCGCAGCAGCCGAGTTTGTCTTCTTTGAAGCTGGGCAAGGACAGGATCTGGACGCGGTCCTTAGCCTGTCGCAGTGAAGACTTGAATTTTGCGAGCTCAGCCCCTGTTGAGATGAAGGGTCGACTCACGGGAGTGCAGGCTTTAGCATGTTTTTGCATAGGCCTGACAATGCAGTATTTCATTTTGGGCTTGTAGGAGCAAGCCGGCTCATGATGATTTTGTTTATTTTTTGGGTGGAGAGTAGGTTTCTCCTCTTTCATGTAAGAAAGAGGGTAGAACTGATTCTCCTTGAGAGGGGCCGGGTATGCTGGATTTGCAGTTGTTCGGGACCTCCGTTGCTTTGGTGAAGATCTCGGGGACCAGGTTTTGGAGTAAACCTGGTTTCTTGTGGGTTGAGGCTTCGTGGGAACGCCACGGGCTTCAAGCTTCCTGGTGTTCGCCCTTGGTGTCATTTTAGTGACACGTTGCAGGGCGGTTTTTTACTTCTTGGCAGGTACAGTGTCTTCTGCGGGGAGTGGGAATGGTCCCAGCGACCCAAAGACGATGGTCTGGAGAGTTGAAGTTGACCCGGTGTTTGGAGAGTTGTCGAGGGTGATGATGCTTCAGCAACTGTTAGGGCGCTTATGCTTGTTTTGCTTATCTTGAAGCATAAGCTGGTACGTACTTGTTCTCATCAAAAGTGATGGTCAATGAAGCTGCCATTGTTAGTTTTGAAAACTTTTGACACAAGACCAAATCCATTAGTAATCACAAGAATATGGTGATCATAAATGGAGAACAACTATGGTTTTGTCTTTTCAAATCACTTGAGGGGACATGGCCCAGCCCAAGGACGATGAAGAAGGCAAAAAGCCATAGAGGATGCAATTGTTCTAAAATGCAAGTATGGTAGGCTCAGAGTGAGCGTTCCAGTGACTGCTAGAAGCAATTGTAGACCTTAATTCAAATTACCGAGAAGCAAGGCTCACTCGAGGTAAAATGATATAAGGTTGGAGATACAAATGTGTCGGTCGCAAATACAGTAGACCCGAAAGGGCATACTAGCACCGCTAGGCACAAATGTTGCAACTCGCATCCTTGGAAAGGACACGAGATGGGATTTTTTGAAAGGTCAAATTTGGGTTCATAAAGGAGAGCAATTGGTATTCCAATCCGAACCACAACTCAACATTTCTGCGAGCGTTAAATCCGAAAGGAAAAGGAACCAGAATTTCTCGAATGCAAGCCCAAATGTGACGGAAGTTTTTTTTTAAAGGTCAAGATTGAATTCATCAAAGAGAGCAAATGGTATTCCAATCCGAACCACAACTCAACATTTCTGCGAGCGTTAAATCCGAAAGGGAAAGAACCAAGATTTCTCGATTCTAAATTCAAAAGTGACGGAATGTTCTTTGTTTTTTTTTTTTTTTTTTAAGATTGAATTCATCAAAGAGAGCAAATGGCGTTCCAATTCAAACCACAACTCAACATTTCTGCGAGCGTTAAATCCGAAAGGGAAAGAACCAGGATTTCTCAATTCTGAACTCAAAAAGTGAAGAATTTTATTTTTTTTGAAATACACATAGGTTTTCAATTCGATCTTATGAAACCTTAGTAGATAGATTAGCCCCAGGTAAGGGTAGGATTACTTAATGAACCCGTTTGAAGGACCCTTGCCTCGAACAGTCTAGATGTCTCCACACTCTGGACAAGGCTTTTCTTAAATCCACTTTAGTCAAAGAGCGCAATTGGTGCAACCTTAGTGTTTTTTTTTTTTTTTTTTTTGAAAGGTTTCGAATGAACTCATCAAAGAGAACAAGTGGTGTTCCAATCCGAACCACAACTCAACATTTCTGCGAGCGTTAAATCCGAAAGGGAAAAACCAAAGTTTCTTTGTGAATTTGAATTCAAAAGATAGAAAACTTTTTTTTTTTTTGAAATCTCAATTGGACTCATCAAAGAGAAAAGATGGCCCAATCCCCGATATGAACGATAGCTGCAAACATTTCTGTGAGCTATTATGTTCGAAGAGGGAAGGATCATAATTTCTCAAAGTTGAATCTAAGAAAAGAAATCAGATTTTTTTTTTTTTGAAATTATATGTTTTTTTTTTTTTTTTTTTGAAATCTCAATTGGACTCATCAAAGAGAAAAGATGGCCCAATCCCCATTATGAACGAAAGCTGCAAACATTTCTGTGAGCTATCAAGCTCGAAGAGGGAAGGATCATAATTTCTCAAAGTTGAATCTAAGAAAAGAAATCAGATTTGTTTTTTTTTTTTGAAGTGAGAAAGAACAATTGAAATCCCATCTCATGTTTTTTTTTAGATGCAAGATGCAACATAGGCCACCAACTAGAAAGGAGCCAAGGAATCAAAGCATCACGTTCTCAAGTCAACGGGTCCCACCGGGTATGCCAACTTGATGGACCTGAAAGAATCTTCCGTCCTTTCCTTCTGCACCCCGGAGGCTGACCTGGGTCTCGGCGGAGGTGGGAAGAACGCGGATATCAACATTTTTGTACGGGTATGCTAGATTTACTTTCTACTTGGAATTTGGAATAGTGATAATCCGGAGATTCACCTTCGCAAGTGGAAAGGAAATCAATCCTTTTTTCTAACTTTTCAAATTGCATAAATATTAAGAAAAGAGACAATTTTGTTTTTTTTTAGAATGCCGTAAGAGGCAATTTTGTTTGTTTGCCGTAAAAGGCGATTTTGCGGTGAAAAGCGATTTTACAAAACTCATCAAGTATGAAAGACAAGAATTGTGATTTCTTTTTCTCTTTTTAAGAAATACAAACTACAATAGAAAAGTAAGAAAATGGATCTAACTTCTCAGGAGATTGTGGGGACACGTTGAGATCGACGGTCGCAAGTCATGTATGGACTCCGCTGAAAGTTCAGTCTAGAGCCAATGACTAAGTCCTAGAGGGGGGGTGAATAGGACTGAGGCTAAACAATTGCCAATTTTAATTTTCTAAACCTGTTTTTAATCAAAACAGAACAAAGAACAGAACAAGCATAGCAAAAGTATAACTGAAACAGAACCTGTAGAACATTCAAAAGAGATATGGACACAGAGATTTATAGTGGTTCGGTCACACAGACCTACATCCACTCTCAAGGGTCACACAGACCCTTGGTTCCACTATCAAGAATCAAACTACACAAGTTCTGATTCTACCTCATATTTGATACAGAGGTTCAATCACACAGATCTACTCCTCCTTACAGCAATGTGGTGAGTTTAATCACACAGATCTACACACCTACCACATTATACACATATTGTTGAAATTTGAAGAAGGGTGAACACTTGCCTTGATGATTGTTGAAGTGTTCTGTGGAGCTCTGACCGCAGTCGAAGCTTGCACCTCTTGTTGACCTCTTGGTGTTGAGTAGAAAGCCTCCAATGTGTTGCACAACCAGGGTTAAGAGGATTTGGTTCCTAGGGTTACACAAATGAGTCTCTCATGGTGTAAACTAACCTAGAGGATGAACTTCCTATCAAGACACTCATCTAAGAGCTAATGGAGCTCTAGGATTTACCTAGGTCAAGCACATGAGTGTTTTTGGAAGTGATTTGGAAGCCTACAATGGATGGGAAGAAGGTAGCAAGCAAGGCTATACCCTAAGGTCCATGAAATGCACAGTGAAACAGGCTACAGCTTTATAGAAAACTCCCAACGGATACTTTTTACGGTTAGCCTCTAAAACTGGCGGCTAGCCCCTTTTGAAATGCACTGAAGCAACGGCTATAATTTTGAAAGCGGTCAGCTCACGGTTAGCCGCGAGTGTCCCTGGCGGTTAGCCGTGAGGTAACCGTAAAGGTAACCGTGAGAAAACAGCTCTCGGGAAAGCAGACCGCAAGACTTACGGTCACCTGGCGGTTAGCCGCAGAGGGACTCCGCGGTTAGCCGCAAGGTGACCGCGGGGCTGACCGAAGAGAAACAGCCTTCTGGAAAGGTGACCGTAGGATTTACGGTTACCTGGCGGTTAGCCGCAAAGGGCTTCTGCGGTTAGCCGCAAGGTGACCGTAAGGTCACCGAAACCCTGAAAAACAAGGATGGAATGAAGCAGAGGATTAACAGGGTTTGTCCAAAGGGTTTATAGGTTGGTCCTGGATTGAACTACCTGAAGGGAATGGTGTGCATACACAAGGAGTTCTTCCCGGATGAATCCAAGCCTTCCAAGACTTGATCTTCTGCCTTCAAACTTGATCTTCTGCCTTCAAACTTGATCTTCCTTGAGAACCTTCGAGAGGCAGGGACTTGGACTAATTGACACGGAATTGACAATACAACACAAGGGCACACTGAAATGTGGCACTAACAATCTCCCCCTTTGTCAATTTCGTGACAAAACACCTATTCTAGATTGAAATACATCCAATGGACTCAAATACATGATCTTTACACAAAATATACCAATTACAACTTAAAGACTCATGCTCATGATTGTAGAATCTCTTCGTAAAAATGTACCTGCACATATCATTGAAAGATACAATCTATGGTGGGATTGCTACTCCCCCTGAATTGTTAGTCGCAAAAATTCATAGAATGGAGTGTTCTCTACACTCTCCCCCTGAGGATAATCTTGTATTCTCCCCCTTTGTGTCAGGAATTGACAAAGGGAGCAAGCAGCAATCAAGAAAAAGGTACCAAATATCACCAATGACCACCAAGCATAGAACAAGAGAAAGAACCACAAAGCATCATGGAAATAAATAGCAAGATAGAGGACAAGTAGATGCAGGAAAAAAAACGGTGGCCATCCATATAATAATCATCCCATCCATATAAGAAGCAACAATATGAAAAAGGTAAGCTAAACAGCCAAAGTTAGTAGCGATCCAAAAGTAGATGAAAATAGCCATAACAAGAGAAGAGAGCCACAAAGACACCTCCAAAAATAATCAGTAACCAATAAAACACAAGTGGCCTCCATAATAAAGTGCAACGAAGCTAGTCAGAAGGAGGCGACGGAGAAGGTGGCATGGCAGCCATATCATTAGAGCGGCAGGCTTTAGAAATTCCGCTGAGATATCGGAGCGTCTTCTTCAGCAGCTTCGCGATCTTATTCTGATTATGCTCAAAAGCATCCATGCGCTCAGCAATGGATCGGGGAACAGGAGAGAGAGGAACCTGCTGAGAAGAAGAGGGTGGCGCTGAACCACGCTGCTGAGGATCTGAATGACTGGACGGCTGAGAAGGGTCGACCCCGGCAGGAGGTGGGGCTTGCCCGGCCTCTACATTAGGCGAAAGGTTCATCTGAATCAGATTGGCAGGACCAAACGGGGAATGGGAGAGAGGTGTCTCAGAGGGTCGAATGATACCGAGAGAGCGAGCTAATTCAGACATGAGAAACCCAAAGGGGATAGCAGTTTTTGAAGCAGCAGAGGAGTGAAAACGGACAATGGCTCGACAGATGAGAGAGGGGAGACAGATCCGTTCACCGGAGACCACCTTGGACAAGAGATTTACCATGAATGTGGTCAACTCAGTCCGATTGCCTTTGCGGGGGTAGACATTGAAGGTGAAAAGGTGGTGTAGAAGCCGATATTTGGGAATCAAGGAGTTCAAGGGAAGAAAATTTTTTCGATCCCAAATCACGGGATGCCCACAAAGGATGATGGTGGCATTTGCCTTCTCATCTTCTGTAAGAGTGTCAGCAACAGAAGTGAGGCCATTCTCAGTCAGGGGTATATTGATGACGGAAGAGATATATGCAGGGTCAATTGTAACAGAGTCTCTGTTCCTAAGAGCAATGGAGAATTTGCAGGAGTCAACAGAGGATGATGCTGAGGTGATGGAAGCAAACATCCCATAGACTAGGGATGGATAGGCCTTATCGCCCCAATCTAACAGATTTTCCCATCCTACTTGGGCGAGAATGGCAATAGTTTGATGAGGGCCAACGACCTTGCGCAGAGTGCGCCGTTCAACCATGATGGACCTGGCTTTGAGAGATGCCAACAGTTTGGCATTTGGCTTCAACTGGACAGGGGGCTGCTGTGGAGGAGGAGAAGGGGATGGAGATGAGGACGGAGAAAGGTCGGGAGAGGTGGACAGTGAGGGTGAGTGTGGAGGTGAAGGAGACCTAGGGCGAGAAGAGGAGGTGCCAGGAGCTGAGCGTCCCCGTTTTGAAGGACGATTCACAGCAGTCTTCATACGAGGAGGCATTTTGACAGATAGGTAGAATGCACAAGGGAAAATAAGGAACACAAGAGAGGAAGAATACTAACAGCCAAATGGAGAACAGAAAGGGAAAGAATGGGAAAGAGAATGGAGGATAGAATGTAGAGTAATAGAGGAAGGAACCAGAAAACCTAAAAAGGACCACACCAGACGAAAACACACAAACAACCACAAAGATAACATTAAAAAGAAAGCACAAAAAAAATACAAACAAAACGAAAATGAAAAAGAAAAAGGAAGGAGGTTACCTTGCAAACCAGAGAGGAAGAGAGAACCAGTCAGAGAGGAGAAGAGGTCGAGACAGGGGGAAGAAACGCAGAGCAAAAGAAAGAAAGAAAAACGAAGGGCTGCGAGACTTTAAGTTGCAGCCCGAGAAATACGGTTAGCCGTGAGGACGACTTATGGCTAGCCGCCACCCCCCCCTTTTTTTTTTTTTTTTTTTTTTTTTTTTTTTTTGTAACACCAAATCACACATACCAAGATGGATTGATTATCTAATGGTGCACACACCAAGAGATTTTCTCATATTCTCAAATTTAGAAACATCCAAAGGTTTTGTCAAAATGTCAGCAAGTTGATTTTCCGTAGGGATATGTTCTAAAATGATGATTGCCTCTTCAACTAATTCTCTAATGAAGTGATGTCTGATGTCTATGTGCTTGGTTCTAGAGTGTTGAACAGGATTTTTGGAGATATTGATAGCACTAGTGTTATCACAATATAAATTCATGCTGCTTTGATCAATACCATAGTCTTTAAGCATTTATTTCATCCAAAGCATTTGGGTACAACCACTGCCAGCTGCTATATATTCTGCCTCAGCTGTAGATAAAGAAATAGAAGATTGTTTTTTGCTGTGCCAAGCAACTAGACAGTTTCCTAAGTAGAAACACCCTCCACTAGTAGATTTTCTATCATCCACGTTTCCAGCCCAATCGGCATCAGAGTATCCAGCAATGCAGATAGGAGAATCATACGGATACCATAGCCCATAACATGAAGTCCCTGACACATACCTAATGATTCTCTTAACAGCTTTCAAATGAGCTTCTTTGGGATCAGATTGATATCTAGCACAAGCTCCTACGCTAAAAGCAATATCTGGTCTGCTAGCTGTAAGATATAATAGGCTGCCTATCATGCTTCTGTACATACTAGGATCAACACTCTTTCCACCAGATTCTTTAGATAATTTGAGTGTTGTACTCATGGGGGTGTTCATGTGTTTGGCTGACTCTAAACCAAACCTCTTGACCAATTCTTTAGCATACTTGGTTTGGGATATAAACATTCCATCAGACAATTGTCTAACCTGTAATCCTAGAAAGAAGTTAAGTTCACCAACCATGCTCATTTCAAATTCAGATTTCATGAGATCTGCAAACTTTTCGGTTAACACATCATGAGTAGAACCAAAAACAATATCATCAACATAGATTTGAGCAATCAATATGGTGTCATTTGTTCTTTGAATAAACAGAGTTTTATCAACACTACCCCTTTCAAAATTGTGGTTGATCAGAAATTGAGTGAGCCTTTCATACCAAGCTCTAGGGGCTTGTTTGAGACCATAGAGAGCCTTTTTAAGATAATACACATGGTTAGGCTGCTTGGGGTCTTCAAACCCTTTAGGTTGCTCAACATAAACTTCTTCTTCTAAAACTCCATTCAAAAAGGCACTTTTGACATCCATTTGATATAACTTAAATTTCAAGGAACAAGCAATGGCAAACAAGATTCTAATGGATTCAAGCCTAGCAACAGGAGCAAATGTTTCTTCAAAGTCTATTCCTTCAATTTGAGAGTAACCTTGGGCAACTAACCTAGCCTTGTTTCTAACTATAGTACCATTTTCATCATGTTTATTTTTGTAGATCCATTTGGTACCTATGATGTTTTTGTCATTAGGCCTAGGTACTAATTCCCAAACTTCATTCCTAACAAACTGATTTAGCTCTTCTTGCATAGCATTTATCCAACAATCATCAGAGAAGGCTTCATCAACAGATTTTGGTTCAATGATAGAGGTAAAGCAAAGAAAACTAACAATGTTTTCAAGTTGTCTCCTAGTCTTGACACCAAGCAAGGGATCTCCTAGAATTTGGTTCATAGGATGATTTTTCACATTAACCAAATCCTTAGAGGTTTGAGGCTTATCCAGGTTTGCAGTAGAAACATTTATCTCATCATCATCAGGGTCTTCTTGATTACAGGAATCCTTTAGTTTGTCATCAATGACAACATTTACAGATTCTTGTATGGTTCCTGTGTTGGTGTTTAAAACTCTATAAGCACGACTGTTTTGAGAATAGCCAATGAAGATGCCTTCATCACTTTTGGAATCAAACTTGCTCAAGTGTTCTCTATCCTTGAGAATATAACATTTGCTACCGAAAATTTTAAAGTAGCTAATGTTTGGCTTCTTCTCATGCCACAATTCATAAGGAGTTTTATCCAATCCAGTTCTCAAGTAAACCCTGTTAATGATGTAACAAGCTGTATTCACTGCTTCAGCCCATAGATCTCTAGGAACATTCTTTCCATGAAGCATAACTGTGGCCATCTCTTGTAGGACTCTATTCTTCCTTTCAGCAACTCCATTTTGTTGAGGAGTTTTAGGGGCAGAAAATTCATGGTGAATTCCATACTTATCACAATATTTTTCAAATCTGGAATTTTCAAATTCTCCACCATGATCACTTCTTATTCTAGCAATTGCTCTTCCTTTTTCAACTTGGATTCTTTTCACAATCTTTTTGAATTCAGCATATGCATCTGATTTTTCTCTCAAAAAGGCAACCCAAGTGAATCTAGAATAATCATCTACAATAACAAGAAAATATTTTCTGCCACCCCTACTTTCTTTCTTGGTTGGACCAACCAGATCCATGTGAAGAAGCTCTAAGGGTCTAGAGGTCTTCAGAGATTTGGACTTTTTGTGAGATGCTCTGATTTGTTTCCCTTTTTGGCATTCTCCACAAATAGTCTTTGACTTTCTGCTGATTTTTGGAAGACCCTTTACATAATTGTTCAGCTTGGACAGATCTCTATGGTTTACATGTCCAAGTCTTTGATGCCACAGTTGAGCTTCATCAAGATGAGCGATGTAACAAGATGAGCTGAAAGATTCTTTTTGGTCACCAACAACATAGCAGTTTTCTTGATTTCTAAAACCTCTTAGAATAACTTTTCCATTTTTAGAAATCTCACAACCATGACTAGTAAAGATGACAGCATGATTTTTATCACAAATTTGAGAGATGCTAAGAAGATTATGCTTCAAATCATCAACACATAAAACATCTTCTAAGTGAGACAAGTTAGGAACATTTAGAGTGCCTTTTCCAATTACTTTAGCTACATTGCCATCACCAAAAGTAACAATTCCACCATCATATTCACTTAATTTTGAGAAGAGTGTTTTATCTCCAGTCATGTGTCTGGAGCATCCACTATCCAAATACCATAAAGATTGATCTCCAGCTTTAAGGGCTGTGTAGACTAATAAGCTCTTAGGTACCCATTTGTACTTATGAGATTTTGACTTATCCGAAATATGATGATGAAAGGATTTCTTAGAATTTCTTTTAGCATGATTATTGAATTGAATTCTAAGTTGATCAATCTGTTTCATAAGTTCATTCAATTTTTGTGGAACAGTGAGATTCTTATGAAACCTATTTTTGCTTAGTTCATTCTTATAGGACTGTCTTTTGACTTGTTTCATTTTACACTCATATTTTACATGTCCTTTTCTCCCACAAGTATGACATATGACTTCGGAGATGTTTAGATTGCTTGAGGAGGCTTCTCCTTTTACAAACTTTGTAGAGACATTAGGATTATATTTGGCTTCTTTGTTGTAACCAAGCCCAGTTTTGTCTCTTTGATATTTGCCCATCCCAAACAATCTTTCGAACTTTTCTTCTCCATGAGTGAAGGAATACTCATACTTTTCTTTGTACCAGCTCAAATTGGTGACTTCATTCTTCAAACGAGAAATCAAATCCTTTAGAGTTTCAGTCTCATCTTTCTCTCTTGTAAGTTTTCTTATGTAGTCACTAGCAATTAGAAATTTGGAATTAATTTCATGAAGATCATTGGTCAAAATGTTATTTTCATTATTCAATGTTTCAACTTTGTCTTTTAACATTTTGATCTTAATTCCTTGTTTGCTCATAGTTCTAATTAGTTTACAGCTCTCCTCATAGAGTTGATCATAGGTTTCTTGAAGATCTTCCTCATCAATGTCATTATCTGGGCTGTCTTCTTCAGATTCAGTTTCATCCTCAGACTTATCAATCTCAGATCTTTTAGAATTTTCATTCATCTCAACTGAAGGATCACAAACACTTCTGGCCATCAAAACATTATAGTTTCCGGTCTCATCTTGGTGAGATTCATCTGATTCTGATTCAGATTCAGATGAGTCATCATCCCATGTTGCCACAAGTGTCTTTTTCTTTCTTTCCACTTGACACTCAGATGAGATATGACCATACTTTTGACAGTTATAACATTTTACCTTTCTATGTTGACTCTTAGAGGAGGAGCTAACTTTGTTTTTACCTTTATCAAAGGATTTGAAATTGGAATTCTTCTTCTTAAATTGTTTCAGAAACCTCTTAGCAAGTAAGGCAACATCTTCATTATCACTTTCTTTCTCATTATCAGATTCTTCTTTAGAGGGGGCTGGTTGAGATGTCTTTAATGCAATAGATTTCTTGTCTTTGGATTTAGTAGAAGAATTTATCAATTTCATTTCAAAGGTTCTAATATTGCCAGATAGTTCCTCTACTTTCATATTTTCAGGGTCATTGTATTCTTCTATAGAAGTCACTTTAGGATGAAATCTTTCAGGTAGAGACCTCAGGATTTTGCTACAAACTTTGCCTTCAGGAATTTTTTCACCCAGAGACCACATTTCATTTACAATGACCATTAACTTAGTTCGAAACTCATCGAACACTTCATCTTCCCTCATTCTTAACGATTCGAATTGGGAAGTCAACATTTGAAGCTTGGCTCTTTTAACAATAGTAGTTCCTTCATAGTTTGTTTCTAAAAGATCCCAAGCTTGTTTAGCTGTGACACATGTCATAATCTTTTTGTATTCTTCAGCTGTCATGGCACACGATATGGCATTCAAAGCCTTCGCATCACTATCTTTCAAAGCCTTTTGATCAGGTGACCATCTTGCCTTTGCAAGAGGCTGAACAGTGCCATCTTCAGCTGTGGTGGTGGGATGAGACCATCCATCTTCTACAGCATCCCAAACAGATGAGCCAAGGGATCTGATGAAGATGGTCATCCGGGCTTTCCAAAAAGCATAGTTTGTACCATCAAACAAAGGAGGTCTGTTTACTGCACTACCTTCTGGGTTAGACATCAGCACTAGACTAGGAGAACGATCTACTCCAGGTTGTTAAGCCTTTATGGGAGTAACCTTGCTCTGATACCAACTGAAAGTTCAGTCTAGAGCCAATGACTAAGTCCTAGAGGGGGGGTGAATAGGACTGAGGCTAAACAATTGCCAATTTTAATTTTCTAAACCTGTTTTTAATCAAAACAGAACAAAGAACAGAACAAGCATAGCAAAAGTATAACTGAAACAGAACCTGTAGAACATTCAAAAGAGATATGGACATAGAGATTTATAGTGGTTCGGTCACACAGACCTACATCCACTCTCAAGGGTCACACAGACCCTTGGTTCCACTATCAAGAATCAAACTACACAAGTTCTGATTCTACCTCATATTTGATACAGAGGTTCAATCACACAGATCTACTCCTCCTTACAGCAATGTGGTGAGTTTAATCACACAGATCTACACACCTACCACATTATACACATATTGTTGAAATTTGAAGAAGGGTGAACACTTGCCTTGATGATTGTTGAAGTGTTCTGTGGAGCTCTGACCGCAGTCGAAGCTTGCACCTCTTGTTGACCTCTTGGTGTTGAGTAGAAAGCCTCCAATGTGTTGCACAACCAGGGTTAAGAGGATTTGGTTCCTAGGGTTACACAAATGAGTCTCTCATGGTGTAAACTAACCTAGAGGATGAACTTCCTATCAAGACACTCATCTAAGAGCTAATGGAGCTCTAGGATTTACCTAGGTCAAGCACATGAGTGTTTTTGGAAGTGATTTGGAAGCCTACAATGGATGGGAAGAAGGTAGCAAGCAAGGCTATACCCTAAGGTCCATGAAATGCACAGTGAAACAGGCTACAGCTTTATAGAAAACTCCCAACGGATACTTTTTACGGTTAGCCTCTAAAACTGGCGGCTAGCCCCTTTTGAAATGCACTGAAGCAACGGCTATAATTTTGAAAGCGGTCAGCTCACGGTTAGCCGCGAGTGTCCCTGGCGGTTAGCCGTGAGGTAACCGTAAAGGTAACCGTGAGAAAACAGCTCTCGGGAAAGCAGACCGCAAGACTTACGGTCACCTGGCGGTTAGCCGCAGAGGGACTCCGCGGTTAGCCGCAAGGTGACCGCGGGGCTGACCGAAGAGAAACAGCCTTCTGGAAAGGTGACCGTAGGATTTACGGTTACCTGGCGGTTAGCCGCAAAGGGCTTCTGCGGTTAGCCGCAAGGTGACCGTAAGGTCACCGAAACCCTGAAAAACAAGGATGGAATGAAGCAGAGGATTAACAGGGTTTGTCCAAAGGGTTTATAGGTTGGTCCTGGATTGAACTACCTGAAGGGAATGGTGTGCATACACAAGGAGTTCTTCCCGGATGAATCCAAGCCTTCCAAGACTTGATCTTCTGCCTTCAAACTTGATCTTCTGCCTTCAAACTTGATCTTCCTTGAGAACCTTCGAGAGGCAGGCACTTGGACTAATTGACACGGAATTGACAATACAACACAAGGGCACACTGAAATGTGGCACTAACATCCGCCATCGTCCTTCAAATGAGAACGTTGATGCTTTGATTCTTTGGCTTGGCTCCTAACCCAGTTTTTTAAAGGACAAGGACCAAGAGAAGGTCCTATATCCGATGAAAAACCGAGTAAACGGGCTGAAAAGCCGCGTTTGGGCCATGTTGGAGAAGGAAGTGACTTTGGGGGGGTGGCCCCCCAAGGGACGTTGATCACCTTGTGGTGTTCCTTGCAGCAAAGCAGCAGGACTTCGTCTGGATTTCTTTGGGAGAAGTGCAGGATTTCAAGTCGATAGATGTCGATGATTCTCCTTTTTTTCTTGGAAATGGATCTCCTTTTATAGGCTTTTGATAGCCATGAGGTGATTATGGGCATTGATAGCCATGATGAAGGAATTGATGAGGAGTTACAAATTGATTTTGTAACTCCTTTTTCATGGCTTGTGATTGGCCGATGAAGGTAGTGGGCTTTTAATTCCCTTTATGCTTCATGATGATGGGAGTTTCATGGGTTTAATGCCATGATTGCTTGGATTTGTAACTCCCAAATGCTTGAATCTGATTGTGCCGTCCAAAATAATGAGTTAATGACCGCTTTAATTTGTCATAAACGGGTCAATTAACGACATTAAGTGGTCGCCAAGGCATGTGAAGAGTCGCGGGCCGCGCCGCGTCTTTTGAGATTCCTCTTGCGATCATCACAAGTGGATCCACACATTGTTTTATGCCGGATTGCGATGCAATTTCAGACATTGACTGATGTTGGTGGGCCGGTGACATCTGTCTTGTCGATTTCACGATCGGTCGGACAGAAAGTGTACTTTCTTGGTCAGTCGGTTGGCGATCTTGGAGCGATCGGTGATGATTTCATGCTTTTGACGGCGGATCCGAGATGTCGACGAAGATCAGTCGTTTTCAAGCATCAAACATTGGATTTTCAGAAAATCACAGAGGCAGGAACACCCGAAACGCGAAAAGGATCGAAAAACGGGCAATTTGGTCCAAAATCCGGCGACCCGGATTTGCAGGGTCACCGGCGACCTTAGGGTTTTGCCCTTTTCGGTCGCCGAGCTTCGTTTTCGGCCGTTTTTTCGTCTTTTTTGCTCCTTCTTTCTTCTGTATTTTTCTTAACATTTTTTCTCAATTATTGACTTGATTTTCTTGGAGAAAACCTGATGAGAACCCGCGTGAAATCGGAGCACAAAGTTTCCCATTTTTCGGGAAAGCCGAAGACTTTGTAGCCGATTTTCCGTCAAGCGTCGAAACTAGGTCAAACGATGTCGGAATGACCTGAAAATTGAGGTGAAGCTTCTTGAGCAGTGGATAGGACCAACCATGAGCTTTTATTTGAGTTTTGAATCCATTTGGGGTCCCATCGATGCTTGACTTGATTTTGCTGCGGGGAAAATGCCGAGCTTTGATATGTGGTCAAACGATGTCCGATTGACCTGAAATTTGACGAGGACCCTATTGGAGTCATTTTGAGACGTTCCATCAGCTCCGTTTTGGATGTCATGGTCCCGGGTTGCTCCGCCGCCGGTAGGCTTGATTTTCTCTCGGAGCATTGAAACCTGGTCAAACGTTGTCGGAATGACCTGAAATTCGACGTGCAGCCTTTTGGAAGCATGTTGAAGCCACTCATGTACTTGGTTTAATGAGTGATGGCTTCGGTTGTTCTCGCCGCCAGGAGGCTTGATTTAGCTGCTTGAGCGTTGATGGAGGGTCAAACGTTGTCGGTTTGACTTGAAATTTGGCATGGAGCCCTTTGGAGACATGCTGGAGTCATCCGTAGGCTCTGATCAAAGTTTTGACATCTTTGATGATGTTGCCGCCAGGAGCGCTTGTTTAGCTGTCGGAACAGTGAAGTTAGGCCAAACAATGTCGGAATGGCCCGAAACCTCAGGTGTACCCCTCTTTTGGCTGCCTTGAAGGATCTTTCAGTTTCTGTCTGATTTTGACAAGAACTGATGCTTAAAGTAGCTTTGCCTGTTTTGTAGCAGGATGCAGCTTTACAAGGCTTCTTGATGTTGAGGAGACATAGTGACTTTTTTGGTGTCAACACTAGCCTAAATAAGAAGCAAAGATTCTGTTCACCAAAGCCGTAAAGATTACAGGTGCATTTGTTAGACCAAAAGGCATAACTAAAAATTCATAATGACCATAACGAGTCCTAAAGGCAGTCTTCTGTACATCTTGATCTCGAATTCGAATCTGATGATATCCAAATCAAAGATCAATATTGAAAAAATAAGTGCACCCTGGAGTTGATCAAACAACTCATTAATTTTAGGCAGTGGATACTTGTCCTTGATCGTCATCTGATTTATCTGCCTATAATTAATACACGTACGAATGGTGCCATCCTTCTTCTTTGCAAACAATACAGAAGCTCCCCATGGTGAGACATTAGGTCTGGTAAAACCTTTGTCTAAAAAATGTTGTATTTGTTTCTTTGACTCATGTAACTCTGATGGTGCCTTAGATATCGGTGCTATACCCGACACAAACTCTATAGTAAAGTCTACGTCCCTTGCTGGAGGTAAACCTGACAGTTCATCTGGAAACACATTTGGAAATTCACATACTGCATGAATATTTCCTAACTCCTATACTGGCTTCTTTTCAGAAATAAATGCGATGTAGCCTTTACAACCAGTACGCATCATTCGTTCAGCCTTAAGTGCTGAAACAAGCCTTGTATTAAACTTTTTTTGAACTCCTTCAAATGACACGCTGGCATTGACTTCATCAATTTTAAAAGTAATGACTTTGCGGAAACAATCCAAACAAGCATTGTACTTCGCAAGCCAATCCATGCCTAAGATTACATCAAAGTCATTCATTGCTAACACTACTAGATCAGCTGACATTGACACCTCTCCAATTTTAACATTGCATTGGGGAATATATAGTTCACATATCATGCTCCTCCCGAACGGAGTAGTCACCATAAACTCATATGGCAATTGCATCATTTATTTTTACATTTCACAAGAAAATGGAGGTGCTACAAATGGATGTGTAGACCCTGGATCAAACAAAGCAATTACAGATTTATCCTCTACAAGAATTTTACTTTCAATAACAGTGGCTACAACTTCTGCTTGTTCTTGATTTATAGCATAGGCTCTTCCAGCTATCTACAGCCTATTCTGTCGTTGTTGCTGTCGTGGTTGTTCAATCTGTTGCTGCCACTGACGTAGTTAACCCTGACGTTGCTGCTGTTGCTGTTATTGCCTAACTCTAGGAGCTGGCAATGATAATTGTTGTGGAGGAGAAGGAAACGCTGCTTGGCCCTATGGAGACTGCTGCCATGGACCTCTGTTATCTCTCCTGGCTCTTGGGCCCTGAGACATTCTGTGTTCCATAAAACCACAGATCAAGCATTCTCCAGTATTTCTCCAACAGGCTTCAATCATGTGTGCCTTTCTACAAGTTTCACAGACTGGCTTATTATCACTAAGTGCAGTATTCTTCTGTTTCTTATTCTTAAACTTTCCTCCTTTCTTAAACCACGAACTACTACTGCTCTTTCTATTCATGGCTATCTCTTCTCTATGTACTTCTTCAAGAGTATATGCCTTATCCACTACATCATCAAAAGTAGTGGGCTTCTTGCACGCCACTACTATCTTCTTGTACATGAAGGAAACCGCGATTCAGATCTGAAACTTCTCATATAGAGACAACTATGGCTGATACAAAGCATAACAGATTTTAAAAAATCTGATTTCTGCACTATGCAGCGGAAATCAGCCATAAAGAATCGCGTAGAAACTCTATGAAATCATAATCAACATGTGTCTAATTAAAAGGAGATTATAGAAGACTATTACCTCAAAGATTTGCAAGCTTTAAACCTCTGAAAATCTGATGCAAAAGTGACAAGATCAGGTCTGCAATCAGCTACTATGCTGCAGGAATTTCTGCAGGAATTATTCTTCTAGTCTTCTCCTCTATCTCAAGATCCTAATCTGATTGGCTAAGGTGGTGGAACCTTAATATAGGTTTTGAGATGAATTTCTAGAATCATATGTGATGGAAATCTCCTCAAGAAAGAAGAGAAACAAGGGCTGGACGTTTTTTGGGGCTTCTTGTTGTTTCAAGGTGATTCACGCCCAAGGTGGGTCTCCCCTTATATAGATTTGCAACTAAGTTTCCTTGCACACTAAGTAGTCTCTTTTCTAATTCTCTTGGAATTACTAAAAAGAAATAGTAACCCTTAAGATTACAACTCCTTTCTAGATCCATTCCAAATTAGAAAAGGAAACTAACTATGAGCATCCCTTAAACTTAGCAATTAGTAATCCTAGTTGTACAACACTTACTAATCTCAAGTTTCTAATAAAAAGGAAACTTTATTATAGGAATACTTATCCAAGGAGGAATCCAACCTTCCAAGTAGAGAGACCTACTCAAAGTTGAAGACCCCACACTAGGACATTCCCATCTTGGACGTCCCACATGCTATGGCCCACACTGTGGCCCACATGTCCATAATTTGTCTAGAATTAAATTCATGTATGCCATCAAGGCCTATTTGAATTTAAATTCAAAATTATTTTTCCATAAAATAATTCAACCTCATCTCCTAATCATATTAGGAAACCATGCCAATATAGGAAAGTGACTAGAGAAGGGACCAAAAGACATATTTGCCCTTGGCTCCCAAAATGACCAAAATGTCCATGCTAAACCCATAGCAACATTAAGACCATTTTAACCTTAACTCATTCCACTAGAGAGTTATGGTTGCACTCCAGGGACAAATATTAAGTATGAAATAAGCAAGTCATAAATTGACTGTTGTCTCCGACCTACCAAGTGCAATGACCTAAATGCCCCTCTATGTAACATCCTCAATCGAGTTAGGTTATCCGATGTACTATCAACCTTCTCGATTAAATCTTAAACCTTAGAACTTCATATCCTTGACTTAATCATCATCCTGATATTATTCTCTTGATCCAGGGAGCGACCCACAAGTTCAATATCAATATGGAACATCCATATACTAAGATCTTAGATTTTGATGATCAATCGGATAATTCTAAGGGGACGATCAATCCATCAGTAGATGGCATAGATTCTATATTGCATTTGCATGTCCCAACTGATCAAGCCCGAGTACCTAACTCACAGAGCTGTTGACCCAAGAAAAGAATCTCACCCATAGTGAATTAAAGCACAAGAACTTGAATTCGTCAGTTCATCCTCAAATGCTCAAGATTAAGAGCACCGGTCACTTAGTAGCATGAGGTGATTTGATCTCTCTCTGTGATAGTACTATTTTAGAGATCACACCTACAATGGTCCTGTTCAATACATGACACATGCACTAATGAGATAGATCCGGGAAAGCCCTCCCGTGACTTAGGTATGTCACCCTATATAGGAGAGTATCTCATTATAACTTATACCAAGATGAAGTGCCCAACTCCATCTTTCAGTTATGAACTAATCTGTTGTTTCCAATATCCATGAATCAGACCTATCTGTGCGAAGCCACTTCACACCTGATTCAATTATTAGAAAACAATGGGCCTTACACACAACCATACATATACACATGTTTAAAGAGAAAGAATCATACCAATATATATAACCAATAAATATCCAGTAACAGAGAGAAAAATGCAGCTAGTGGGCTTTAGGGCATACACCAATCCCAACAAACTCCCACTTGCACTAAAGATCACTACTTCCTAACCTAACTCCCATAGACTCAACATGAGAAGTAAAGACTTTCTCAGTAAGAGTCTTAGTAAATGGGTCTGCTAAGTTATTAGCTGAGGCAATCTGCTCCACAACTATTTCTCCATTCTGAACGAATTCCCGGATCAAGTGGTACTTTCTCTGAATGTGCTTGCCTTTCTTGTGATTCCGGGGCTCTTTACACTGTGCTATCGCACCTGTGTTGTCGCAGTGCATGACAATCGGTTTTTCTGCTGCAGAAACAACTCCTAATTCCAAAAGGAATTTCCTGAGCCATACTGCTTCCTTTGCAGCTTCCGCTGCCGCCACATACTCTGCTTCCATGGTAGAGTCAGCAATACAATCTTGCTTAACACTTCTCCATGAAATAGCCCCTCCCGATAGAGTAAAAACATATCCTGAGGTTGACTTTCTGGCATCCGTATCTGATTGGAAATCTAAGTCTGTATACGCCAAAGGCGTTAAATCATCTGCTCGATAAGTCAACATATAATCTTTCGTTCTCCGAAGATACTTGAATATATGTTTCACAGCTGTCCAATGCATAGGTCCAGGGTTTGACTGATATCTGCTAACCATGCCGACGGCAAAGCAAATATCTGGTCTAGTACATAACATTGCATACATGAGACTTCCAACAGCTGATGCATATGGAACTCTCTTCATGTTCTCTATCTCATCAGGTGTCTTAGGACATTGATCTCGAGATAGTGGTAGTCCATGTCTAGAAGGTAGCAAGCCCTTCTTGGAGTCATGCATGTTAAACTTGACCAATATCTTCTCAATATATGAAGATTGGGATAAGGCTAACATCTTATTCTTGCGATCTCGCAGGAGCTTGATCCCTAAGATGTAGCATGCCTCACCCAAATCCTTCATCTGAAATTGAGATGATAACCAAACCTTTGTGGATGATAGTGCACCTACATCGTTTCCAATGAGCAATATGTCATCTACATATAGGACCAAAAATATGACTGCATTACCACTTCCTTTCTTATACACACATGGTTCATCAATGTTTTGATTAAAGCCAAAAGATTTGACTGCCTGATCAAACTTGATGTTCCATGCTCTAGATGCTTGCTTAAGTCCATAAATGGACTTCTTAAGTTTACAGACCATGTTCTCTTGGCTACTAGCAATGAAACCTTCTGGTTGCATCATATAGATGCATTCGTCAAGACTTCCATTAAGAAAAGCTGTCTTGACATTCATTTGCCATATCTCGTAGTCATAATGACATGTGATGGCTAAGAGAATCCTTTTGGACGTGAGCATAGCCACTGGTGAAAAGGTTTCCTCATAATCGATACCCTCTTTCTGAGTATATCCTTTCGCCACCAGTCTTGCTTTGAAGGTTTCCACCTTCCCATCCACTCCTCTCTTCCTCTTGTAAATCCACTTGCACCCTATGGGTTTGATCCCTTCAGGTGCATTTACAAGTTCCCAGACTTGATTGGAATACATGGAATCCAATTCAGATTTCATTGCTTGCTGCCACATGTCAGCATCTATATCCGTTACTGCTTCATCGTAACTAGTAGGATCCTCAACCATATCCTCAGAGTCTGTCTTTAAAGACACTCCTAGATATCTATCTGGTTGTCTAGGAATTCTCCCACTACGACGAGGCTCCGGAGTATTTAAAGGAATATCCGGTCCATCTACTGTTGCAGGATCTGGTACAGATGTTATAGGGGATTCAGGAAGAATCTCCTCAAGAGTTTCTGTACTACTAAGCTCTTGATGCATCATACAATCATCCTCTAAGTATCTAGCATGAGTGCTGATGAGCACTTTTTGCTCCTTTGGATGATAAAAGATGCCACCTCTTGTTCCCTTAGGATACCCAATGAAGTAGCACATTTCCGATCTGGGTTCTAGTTTAGTAGCTTTATCATTCAGTACATAAGCTGGACAACCCCAAATGTGGATATGTCTTAAACTAGGTTTTCGACCTGTCCACATTTCTTGCGGTGTCCTAGGTACTGACTTAGATGGTACCAGATTTAAAATGTATGCTGCTGCTTCTAAGGCATATCCCCAAAAAGATATAGGTAGGGTTGCATGACTCATCATGGACCTTACCATATCAAGAAGAGTACGGTCTCTTCTCTCTGCTACACCATTTTGCTGGGGTGTACCCGGTGCAGACAACTGAGACACAATCCCTTGTTGTGTGAGGTACTCCTTGAACTCACCTAGGAGGTATTCGCCACCTCGATCAGATCGAAGGGCTTTGATATGTTTCCCTAGTTGTAACTCCGCCTCAGCCTTGAATTGTTTGAACTTATCAAACGCCTCAGACTTGCGTCGCATCAAATAGACATATCCATACCTAGAGTAATCATCGGTGAAGGTGATGTAATACTCATATCCTCCTCTTGCTAGTTTGTTCATAGGATCACACACATCAGTGTGAACCAATTCTAACAACTCATTTGATCTTAGTCCCTTTCCAGAGAATGACCTTTTGGTCATCTTTCCCTTGAGACATGATTCGCACTGAGGAAAAGGTTCGAAATCTAATGAGCTCAAGGGCCCATCTTCTACCAACCTCTGAATCCGTTTTAGGTTAATGTGACCCAAACGTAAGTGCCAAAGATAGGTGTCATTGGTTGAAGATACCTTCCTCTTCAGGGAAGTAGAACTTTCTAGTTGTACATTATGCAGTGTGGGAGCAATAGGATTTATATAAAATAAGTTATCATGTATTCTACCGGAACATATAACATTTCCATCTCTACTGATATCAACACCAGAATGGAAAGAAACTGAATAATTAAATTCAATAAGTCTGGAAACAGAAATTAAATTCTTCCTCATGTCCGGAACATAGAAAACATTATTTAAAATCAAAATCCTATCATTAGAAAAATGTAGAGAAACATTTCCCACTGCAACCGCCCAAACTTTAGCTCCAGTTCCAACTCTAAAGGCAAACTCCCCTTTCTCAATTTTCTGCATTATCTGAAACCCCTGCAACGAATTGCAGATGTGATTAGTGGCTCCAGAGTCTACTATCCACGAGTCAGTAGAATCAACCACTAAACAAGTTTCAATGAAATAAGAAAAAGATGTACCTTTATTAACCGAGCCTTTGAGCTTGGGACAATCTTTCTTCCAATGACCTTTGAGGCCACATTTGAAGCATTTCCCTTTGGGCTTATCATCTGTACCCTTGTCCTTTCTATTACCAGCATTGCCCTTTTTCTGTCCCTTTCCCTTGATCTTCTTCTTCTTCATCTTCTTCCCTTTCGGGTTCAGATGAGAGGAAGACTGGAAAAAATGGGCTTGGGCCTTGGGCTTCATGATGGCCTCTGCCGCCTGGAGTTCCTTCATTAACTCCGCAAGGGTCATGTCCATCTTGCTCATATTGAAATTGAGCTTGAACTGATTGAAGGAATCCGGCAGAGTTTCTAGAATCATATCGGTTTGACTCTCTCCATCAATCTCAGCCCCTAGAATCTCAGCTACATTGAAACAATCCATCATCTTGAGCATATGATCTCTGACAGGTGTTCCTTCAGCCATTCTAGTATTCATGATGGTCCTTATAGCAGCTTGCCTAGCTGGCCTGCTCTTGTCTGCGAACATTTCTGACAAGGACATCATGATTTCGTAGGCTGTGTCCATATTCTCGTGCTGTGTTTGCAACACGTTGGACATGGAAGCGAGCATGTAGCATTTAGCCATGTTGTTCGCTTTCTTCCACTTCCTTTCAGCCTCTAACTGGTCTTCAGTAGAATTGGGATCAATTTCAGGACAATTTTCTACCAAGACATACTTGCACTCCTCAGCAGTGAGTACTATGTCAAGATTTCTCTTCCAATCTACGTAATTAGGGCCGGTCAACTTGTTCTCACGAAGAATACTCATCAACGGGCTAAAAGAATCTTTACCCATCTCTCTCTGGATATAAAATGGTTTATAATTAGACAGGCAGTATATATGTAACATGTATATGGTGCTTGTTATAAAAGGAAAAACATGCACAAAACTTTTTACATTATTTCAACCCTAAACATAATGTATCAGTGTTTCAACCTCCTCATAAACCCTCCATCGAAAGGATGGCCGAGCCTACAGTAACGTTGAATTAAGCTCTTCTTATTTGGATTATCACTATCTGGATACATATCCAGTGACAGTCCAATCAGTGATTGGTTTGACCTCATAAGACAAATAACTCTATCTCCTTGAAGAGATTATTACCGCCTTATGTCAAGTGTATTACCATCTCTTATGAAAAATTCCCAGAATGTCCAAATCTAGAAGTGAGCTTTGGTAAAGAACTCCACCGAAGGGATGGCCGCTCCCACCAACACTTCATTGACATTCTATAGAAGTGATCTTTAGTAAAGAACTCCACCGAAGGGATGGCCGCTCCTACTAACACCTCATTACGAATATTCACTTTAGTTCACCCACTAACCCATCGAAGTGGTCTTTAGTAAAGAACTCCACCGAAGGGATGGCCGCTCCCACTAACACTTCTAATGAGATTAATATGAACCGAGAATGGAAAGTCGTGGGGTTTTTCCTAAACCCCTCTCCCACTTGATAATTTATCACTAGGGTTTATAAACTTTCCTTTGATCTTTACTTCGTTTTCTCAAAAGCTCTTTTTAAAACTAGCAAACTTGGTTAATTAAATTCATGACTCAATGACTCAAGTCATCTTGAAAGTAAATAACCTTTGCATTAAAACATTTGAGAAAAACCCTTAATAGAGTCAAAAACCTAATTAGGGTTTTGGGGAACCCTTAGGTAGCATTTAATTAGATTTTGAGTTTAGTCTATTTTGGAAACAAAGGGTGCAAACCCTATCCAATTTTAAACCTTAGACAATTAGAAGGTGCTGGTCTAAGTTCCGTTTAAAACCAATTGACCAAACAAAAACATACTAATTTTAGAAAGATGCCATTTTTAGATCCTAATGGTGGCCATGTTTCTAGGTGACAATTATAGCAATTATATAAAGCATTCAACCATGCATTCCATATATAAAAGCAAATAAAAGTATGCAATCCTTGATGGCTCCCTGTCCTTAGGATTTCAAATCCTAATCGAATTAGGACTCCTCATGCTTCTAGAAGTCTTGACTCCTTCATCTCCAAGGATTCCAATTTCTTGCAACCTTCTTGTCTTGAAACTTTCCTTTTCATGCTTGTGTCCATAAATAAATTTATACAAGCAAACCCATGAAAAACAAAACAAAAATTACATTGGAGATTCCTATGCTTTTCAAAAAAGCTTACATCAAGACTAGTTGGAATAAAATTAATGAAAACTTTACAACTTCCTATGATTGCTAACCGCGCAATCGTACACTTTCCAACTAATAAAACAAACATCCAAATCCACATAACATACATGCGAACCATCAAGGATGCTAATTATGGCTGCAACCAAATAGGTTAGTGCATAATGTACAACATGATTCAGATCTGGAAAAATTAATTCCAGCCATCCAAACATAACCAGCATACAAAAATACAGCACTAATACAAATCTGAAATAAATTTCAGCAGGGTGCCACCATGCCCCTTCTAATCTAGGATTAATAAATCACATCATGGGATCATGATTTCGCATGGAGTGGCTCTGATACCACTGAAGGAAACCGCGATTCAGATCTGAAACTTCTCATATAGAGACAACTATGGCTGATACAAAGCATAACAGATTTTAAAAAATCTGATTTCTGCACTATGCAGCGGAAATCAGCCATAAAGAATCGCGTAGAAACTCCATGAAATCATAATCAACATGTGTCTAATTAAAAGGAGATTATAGAAGACTATTACCTCAAAGATTTGCAAGCTTTAAACCTCTGAAAATCTGATGCAAAAGTGACAAGATCAGGTCTGCAATCAGCTACTATGCTGCAGGAATTTCTGCAGGAATTATTCTTCTAGTCTTCTCCTCTATCTCAAGATCCTAATCTGATTGGCTAAGGTGGTGGAACCTTAATCTAGGTTTTGAGATGAATTTCTAGAATCATATGTGATGGAAATCTCCTCAAGAAAGAAGAGAAACAAGGGCTGGACGTTTTTTGGGGCTTCTTGTTGTTTCAAGGTGATTCACGCCCAAGGTGAGTCTCCCCTTATATAGATTTGCAACTAAGTTTCCTTGCACACTAAGTAGTCTCTTTTCTAATTCTCTTGGAATTACTAAAAAGAAATAGTAACCCTTAAGATTACAACTCCTTTCTAGATCCATTCCAAATTAGAAAAGGAAACTAACTATGAGCATCCCTTAAACTTAGCAATTAGTAATCCTAGTTGTACAACACTTACTAATCTCAAGTTTCTAATAAAAAGGAAACTTTATTATAGGAATACTTATCCAAGGAGGAATCCAACCTTCCAAGTAGAGAGACCTACTCAAAGTTGAAGACCCCACACTAGGACATTCCCATCTTGGACGTCCCACATGCTATGGCCCACACTGTGGCCCACATGTCCATAATTTGTCTAGAATTAAATTCATGTATGCCATCAAGGCCTATTTGAATTTAAATTCAAAATTATTTTTCCATAAAATAATTCAACCTCATCTCCTAATCATATTAGGAAACCATGCCAATATAGGAAAGTGACTAGAGAAGGGACCAAAAGACATATTTGCCCTTGGCTCCCAAAATGACCAAAATGTCCATGCTAAACCCATAGCAACATTAAGACCATTTTAACCTTAACTCATTCCACTAGAGAGTTATGGTTGCACTCCAGGGACAAATATTAAGTATGAAATAAGCAAGTCATAAATTGACTGTTGTCTCCGACCTACCAAGTGCAATGACCTAAATGCCCCTCTATGTAACATCCTCAATCGAGTTAGGTTATCCGATGTACTATCAACCTTCTCGATTAAATCTTAAACCTTAGAACTTCATATCCTTGACTTAATCATCATCCTGATATTATTCTCTTGATCCAGGGAGCGACCCACAAGTTCAATATCAATATGGAACATCCATATACTAAGATCTTAGATTTTGATGATCAATCGGATAATTCTAAGGGGACGATCAATCCATCAATAGATGGCATAGATTCTATATTGCATTTGCATGTCCCAACTGATCAAGCCCGAGTACCTAACTCACAGAGCTGTTGACCCAAGAAAAGAATCTCACCCATAGTGAATTAAAGCACAAGAACTTGAATTCGTCAGTTCATCCTCAAATGCTCAAGATTAAGAGCACCGGTCACTTAGTAGCATGAGGTGATTTGATCTCTCTCTGTGATAGTACTATTTTAGAGATCACACCTACAATGGTCCTGTTCAATGCATGACACATGCACTAATGAGATAGATCCGGGAAAGCCCTCCCGTGACTTAGGTATGTCACCCTATATAGGAGAGTATCTCATTATAACTTATACCAAGATGAAGTGCCCAACTCCAGCTTTCAGTTATGAACTAATCTGTTGTTTCCAATATCCATGAATCAGACCTATCTGTACGAAGCCACTTCACACCTGATTCAATTATTAGAAAACAATGGGCCTTACACACAACCATACATATACACATGTTTAAAGAGAAAGAATCATACCAATATATATAACCAATAAATATCCAGTAACAGAGAGAAAAATGCAGCTAGTGGGCTTTAGGGCATACACCAATCCCAACAGTACACCGTGTTCAATCCACTGATGAACCTTTTCACCTTCTTTGCTTCTGTATCTACTAAGTCAGTAGCATACTTGGATATCTGCAACAAAGTTTGTACATATACTGCTGCGGTCATCTAACCATGCTTCAAATTTAAAAACTCTGATTTCTTCCGCTGCTGAACATGTCCTGGCACAAACTTTCTTTCAAATTGTTTATTGAAAGTTTCCTAGATGTTGGCTATTGGCATTTCCTTAAATGCACATCTGACACTCTTCCACCATACATTGGTTACCCCTCTTAGCACTAAGGACGTAAGCATAAGTTGCTGCTTTTGAGTTCAGACCATCGTAGCAACCACTCATTCGCTTGTATCACATCTTACGTGATGTTGAATTTAGCAGCTCCTCTCTTCCTAAGCTGTTCAAACAGAATGTTAGGATCTTTCTCTTGAGATTGTATCACTACTTGAGTTTCAACAATTTGCTGTAGTGGGACTGGTGGTACTGGTGGAGCTTGCTTCTGAGCTTGTATGGTAACTGACTCTGCACTTGTAAAATAGAAGCAATTTGTGCTTGCATATTTAACTGTGCTTCATGACTCCTGGCGGATGGATTATTCATGAACCCCTCGGGATGGTGAGAGGGTGTAAATATTTCCTACCAAAAGTTATAAAAGAAAAAAAAAAAAAAAAAGGCTAATTGGCTCTACTTATTTGTCGTAAAAGGGGATATTATGAGAAAACAACGTAATGGAGACTAACAAACAACGCCTATTCAAAGTGGTTGTAGAATCACTTACGCAGTTACGCTTCCATCTCAATGGAAGCTTCTACCGTCCATCTAGAATAGGGCCACCATCTCCCATCATCCATATGCAATGAAAGTGGTTCCTTTTACTTTCAACAAATAACATTCTGCCTGCCTGCCATTCAACTTAGTTTAATATGCTGCCATTACTTTTAATTAGGATGAGACTAACAACCAAAAAACTTCATCTATATCTATGGCCGGATGAAAGATGGACATATGCCACATGAAACCACTGCCAAATGGGTTGAATCCAAATACAAATTGGCCAGTAGGCATCTGAGAGAAGCGGGCTACATCCATCATAAGATCTTACGCGGGCCACGGATTTGCAGAGAAAATCTAAATTGAAGAGGTCTGTTGCTGCCCTTGTTGATTCGGTGATGGGACTTTGGAGCTGAGGTCTATGATCATTAATGGGCCACCCTAATCGTTGCAAGAGGGATGGATTTCTGTAGGCTGTGGTGGGCCACAGTTCTGTTTGAATTGGGCAGTCCGGATCTGCCTGTTGCAGACCTCGTTCTGTTTGATTGATCTCTTTCCTGTCTGTGGTCGATGAAGAAGAAGAATCCGAGGTAGTGGGTTGCCGTCCATAACACAGAGAAGGAGAAGAAGGTCGGAACCAGAGAAGGAGACACAGAACGACTGGGAATCACTGCCGGAGAAAGAGGAGACATAGAACGATTGGATTTAGTTCTTTCAGCGCAAGGTCGACGTTGACCCTCAACACTGAAAATGAGGGTCGACGTAGACCCTCAAAAAAAAAAAAAAAAAGTAGAAATAAAAAGAGGGATTTTGGAAGGGAAGGCTGGTTTAGTGTGGGATTGGGTAAAGTAAGATTTTTAGTATAGTGGTTAGTTAAATTGTTTTTTCTAGTAAAATCCTCTATTTTTTTTAAGTAAAAATTTATACCTACTCTAGTCATGAAAACGACACTTATTTTTTAATAAATTATATGATAAAGATACAAATATGAGATCGTTAGATGTCATTTAATCTCTATCATGTCATAAAAGTTTTTTTTTTTTAGAGGACCCACCTTTAGAAATACAATATGGAACTCACCAAATTAGAACATGGCCCACCTTTAGTCATAAACGATCATGAAAAAAGATATAATAGAATCTGATTTTGTCCCAGGAAATGGTCAAAATCTGACTCTCATTTGGCCGGAACCACACCCAGAAAAATGATCTAGAGTATCCCATTTTATGTTTATCAGTTTGCTAGGACCATGGCTCGGGAATCGAGGTTGTGGTTTCGAACACGCGCTCTCTCCTTGGGACCACTTGCTTAGGTAAAAGCCTGACTTAATTACCCAATGCGTGGGATAGATAGGGAATTCATGTGTCTAGGGGAATACTCGGTTCTTAAAGAGGGCAGATTCCCTTGTCATAAAAAATTTAAAAAAAAAAAAAAGGGTCGGGGGGATCACAAAATGCAGGCATAGGTGCCGGTCTAAGCTGTTCACCAATTCTGCAGGCATAGGTGCCGGTCTAAGCTGTTCACCAATTCTTGTTAGGGCCCATTTTAGGCCACTTAAAAATCATCACCAATCTCTAAGTCAATAAGCCTGATTCATCATACCCTAGTCTAATACTATAAAATGATGGGCCAGGAGTGGTATATCGTATGTACGGTGCATCTAGTATACACTAATTGTCACACCCCCGCTGATGGGCACAAGAATTATGCGTGAGATTAGGGGCCAATTAAAAATTTCATTGATAAACAACACAACGTGGCCCCAATCGTGGTCCCACATATTGAAGTCCGCGGTGAGAATGAACATTTCCATATCCAACACATTATCACAGAGGGTACGATAGACATTTCAGAGTAATCTAGATGTTTGACAAAAGTAAAACACAATAACTTTCAGTACAATGGCCACTAACAAAAGCCTAAGCCAAACAAAATAAATACAAAATAAACCAAAACGTGTGAAGGCACTTGTGTGCTGGTCTGAGTAGCTCAGACTATGTGGTTCGCACACCACTCGTGATCACCCCCTACTGTACTAAATGGACTCTGATCTTAATTTAACTTCGCGAACACACACATACGATCCTAGCAACAAACCAGACCTGTTATCTAAACGAGCTTAATTAGCTAAAAATATAATTAACTAAGCTAAGTACATCCTCAGGAAATGAGACCTACACTAATTCAACAGGAACTGGATCTGACTAGAAAACTGAAATGATATGAACCTGGACCAGCAATGTCCAAGTTCGGATTCATCAAAGGATGAGCAGATGAGCACAATCAAAGCCCGAAACATGAATAAAACCCCAATTAAATGACATGTATGGCAGAAAACATTGTTGATCATAAAAGGTTACCATTGGAAAATTTTCTTCCCAATATTAGCAGAGCATTAGTACTGTTTTTTTTTTCCTAGGATCCTATTTAAGGGTGGCTAGGACCATGAGAGTACTTGCACACATGAGTAGATAGAACCCCCACATACACACACGCAGGGAGTAAGAACCACGTGTGAGAGGAGTGGAGGAGACCAGGGATCCCTCGTCATCAAAGTGAGAGACTCGCTTGCGAACTAATTGAGCAACCCCTCGTTCTCACTTGAAATGGAGAAAACTAAAACTCACTTTTATCTTTTTTGGGTAAAATCCAAGTTCCTAACAAACTCATTCGAACCCATTTGACAAAGTTTTCTTTGAATGGGAGTGGACTTGCCCATTTCTAGTTTTACATCATATAAAGACTAGCTGCCTGGTCAGTCAACAGGCCAATTTTCTGTCGCACCTACATGGGCCTAAAGTCTGGGCAGATGTGGAATTGAAGAGCTTGAGTTCAATCTAGGTCTGCAGCGGCAGAACCAGAAATTGGGGTTAGGGGAGTGGGGGAGTAGTAAGCTTCCTCCCAAGTTTTTTGCACGACTCTGTTTTTAATTGATCGAAATGATGTTCCTCACATAAAATAAACATCTTTTAACTATGTATGCAGGATAGAATGGAAAGCAGGTAATCAATTAAATGGAGGCAGAATGCTTTCGTTGCACAAATGTAAGGATTCAATGGGCTGAATCTAGCCCCAATTCATCTACTTCTAGGTGGCCTTAGACATGTTTTTTACGTGGGACTGGCTGAACCCACATCTTCCTTTTGGATCCAAGACTATTAAAGAACGAGTCTGGATCCTCTATAGCAAGCTATTACACAGAACCATATAACACTTTTTCTTGAACTCCATCGTGGGGCCGTCATAGAGATAACTCGGACTGTATAAGATGAATTCTATCCCCACCACCCTCAAGTTTCAACTCAAAAAACCTGAGGATATATGATCAGAGAGGATGACATTCATCTCGAATGGTCTGAATTATCTCTACATGGGTCCCACGATGCAGATTCAAAAAAAGTGTTACATGCTTGTATTAAAAGTGAGATATAATATTCTATGTCAAATAAAAATAATTTTAAAATGATTTTATAAATGCCGTCTCTATCGTTTTGATTTCAAGTCCAAGTCCGAATATACAAAGAATAGTTTAAAGTTCGCTGAGTCATTCCCCATTAATTTAGTTTAGGTTCAGGCTATTTGTATATTATCATATCACTTGTCTGTAGTATGATTACTGGAGAAGTCACAGTCTGCGCTCACAATAAGTAGACAAATGTTTGCTGTGCGGGGTATTTCCGTGATCCAGAAAGTACTCCCAGTTCGGTAAGATTACCAATTGGGCTTGCTTTGGGCCCGTCCTCGGACAGTTCGGCGACAATGCCAGCTGGCACCGAGCCGCACAGGTCCACCTTGGTAAAGAGTACCGAGCACAGTTCCTTGGGTTCGGCATCTCGTATCTCAGCAGTAGCTCCCGAGCTTGCACTCTTGGCCTCGGTGATTTCTCCAGTTCGGCCGAGCGCCGAGGTGAACACTTAGCGTCTAATCTCCATTATGGGACGGGACAGCTGCATTACAGAGCGCCCTGACAGATAGGGTGGCCGCCGAATACTGATGAGGGACCTTCCCTATCACGTCTACATTTATGTGAGGGATTTGAGTAGAGATCCGATGGGACAGTTTCCTCACTTACCCCCACTAAGGATCCTAGATGTGGGTTGATGGGACAAGTATCATCACCTACCTCCACTATGGAACCTTCCACCCTCCTCTATATATGCTTGCATGGTATGCCATGAACAGGTACGCAAGATACCGCATACACCCTGCTATTTTGCTCAAACCCTCTCCTCTACTTCGCCCTAGTTTAGTGACTGCACTAACTCAGGCGTCGGAGTGCCTTTGGCTGACAGCAGCACGGGGCCCTGACCTCTGTTTTCTTCTCCCTGTCAGGTTCCAGGCCGTCAGCAACGTTCCCGATCAGTCAAACTGCTTCTCCATAATCCTCATTACCTCCTAAACCAAGTCCGTAATTTTTAGGCACGCACAATTGGCGCCGTCTGTGGGGAACGATTTGAAAAATCCATATTTTTATCTTAACAACCATGCCTCCAAAGGCTAGGAAGGGAAAGAGCATTGCTGGACCATCCAGGTCCAAGCAACCAGAGACGTTCCTGCCTCTCCTGCCGCCTCCACTGGTGACAAACCAGCAGGAGCGCTGGTGACGAACCAAGAAGGAGCTACCAGGCAGACACCGCGCAACCCTCAGCAGAGGAGAGTTGGCGGAGAACCTGGCATTCGAAGTGTAGGAACACCTGTCACTGTGACACACTCGTCATCAAGGGATGCAGCAGCATCCCCCCGCCACGGTCCCGCACTAGGGCGGGTCAGGCCAACTACCTCTCAGGTAGAGCGTCCACGTCTGGAGGTTGTTTTCACCGAGCTGCCCCTTAAGGATGTTCCTCCTCAAGAACAGTCCCAACGGGGCAAGGCTCCAGTACAGTCCGATCCTCGCCAGTCTCATCACCTAGACCACATGGAAGAGGACCACGTGCACCTCGACGACGAAGGTGACGACGACATGGCCCTGGAGGAGGACGACGAAGCCCATGCAGAACCAATCAAGGCTCAAAACCAAATCATTGAAGAGCAAAGAGCTCAGATCCTCCAGCTCCAGCAGCAGCTCGAGGGGAAGAAGGCCCCAGCTGGGGCTCCGCTCGTGCCTCGTGCACAGCAGCAAGCTCGGAGAGCTCCTAAAGCTCGGCTGGACTTGAGGCAAATCATAAACAAAAGGCGTGACCGAGCTCGCGAAGAGGGCTCGAGTAGTACCCACGCCAGCGCTGACCAGCAACAGCGCCAGATACCAAGCCAGGGTGCCGACCCCGACATGGCTGATTGGATCAATCAGCAGATTAAGTTGGTCGTGCAGTAGAATATGGAGTTCGCTGGCCTCACTCGAGGTCGGTTAGCTACCAGAGACAACGACAACCACAGCACGTCTCCATTCACTCGGGAAATCAGGGATTATCCCCTCCCCGACAAGTTCAGCATCTCGAGGTTCAATCTTTATGACGGGACCTCAGACCCCGAGGCGCATCGCCGTCACTTCACTCAGAGGATGACGGTGTGGGGGAGGGGGGGGGGGGGGGGGGGGGGGGGGGCGACGGCATCCTGGATTGCAAAGTCTTTTCCTCCAGTCTAGGAGACCTCCCACTTCGGTGGTTCTGCGCGCTCTCCGAGGGATCGATCTCGAGCTGGCGACAGCTCCGAGATTCCTTCGTCGAGAAGTTTCAAGCACACCGGGTTATCCCGAAGACAGATGCTGACTTGATAGCCATCAAAATGAGGCCATCTGAGAACATCACTCGGTTCGCTAAAAGATTCTGGACTATTTGCAGCCAGATCGAGGACGCCAACGATGAGGTAGCCATCAAGTCCTTCCAACAAGCTCTGTTGCCAGCCAACGAGCTCCGGAGGGACCTGGTGCGATTCCCCGTGGTCTCGGTGAAAGCACTGATGGCCCAGGTGAATCAGTTCGTTGAGCAGGAGGAAAACGAAGTCCGAGCTTGGGAGAGCCACAGCCACTGGCACGAGGATCGACCTTCTAAGAAGGAGAAGAAGCTAGCTAAGAGGGAGGCGGACCGAAACAGAGAGCCACCCAGCTCGGCAAGACGCTTCACTCCCACCTCGGGGGGGAGCGTGAAGCCAAAGCCTAGTGGCGCCTCTTACAAGGCCGTCAACACCATCTTCAAGGAGCCCATTTACAAGCTCCTCAGCAAGATCCAAGCCCAACCCTTCTTCAAATGGCCCCAGCCTATGAAGAGCGATCCCTCCACCCGAGACCAGAGCAAGTTTCGTGGCTATCACAAAGATAAAGGACACAGAACCGAGGATTGCCATGCCTTTAAGGCGCATCTCGAGAGGCTCGTGAAAGACGGGCATCTGAAGGACCTCGTCAAGGAGGAGGGCAGAGTAAACCATGCTCAACAACTCCAGCCCGACGACCGGGATAGCGATGAGCTTGTAGGGACCATCGACGTCATCCACCTGGCCTCCGCTCCTAGGGGCAGTGACCAGGCCCGCACTGAGGCCAGGAGGGCCCAGCACGGCAAACAAGTAATGACGGCCGAGCTCGGTCCCTCGGCAAAGAAGGCACGCGTAGAGCGACCAAAGATTTGGTTCTCTGACAAAGACTTGGCCGGGGTCCAGCTTCCCCACAATGATCCTCTTCTCCTGACTATGAGGTTACAAAACTTCAATGTCAAGAGGATCCTAGTGGACCCCGGGAGCTCCTCGAAAATCCTCTATTTTTACTGCTTCAAGAAAATTGGTCTAAAAGAGGAGGACCTGCAGGAAGCTCGCACCCCGTTGGTGGGATTCAGCTCCAAGACTGTGTATCTCAAAGGGAAAATCTCCCTCAAGGTCGAAGTAGGTGGAGCCTCCATGATAGCAGACTTCCTGATGGTAGATGCACAATTGACCTGGCTTCATAACATGGAAGTTGTCCCCTCCACCCATCACCAGAAGCTCAAGTTCCCGTTGTAGAGCGAGGACGGGGACTTCGAAGTAATCATAGTCCGCGGTGACCAACAAATGGCCAAGGAATGTCTCATTGCTGTGGTCCCAGGAGAAGCAGAGCCACAACGAGTTCATATGACCGAGCTCGAGGCTGAGCTCGAAGCTGTTGGCCGAACTCCCGAGCAGAAGAGCGTTGAAGACCTCACCGAAGTCAGGATCGATCCCAACTATCCGGAGAGGTTCTTCGTGCTCGGTAGTCAGCTTGCTGACAAAGAAAGGGCCGAGATGCTTGACTTCCTGTTACAGAAGAGGGAGGTCTTCGCTTGGACCCCATACGAAATGCCCGACATCGACCCCGAGGTCATATGTCACAAGCTAAATGTGGATCCCGAGCACAAGCCTGTAGTCCAAAAGACTCGCAGGACGGGAATCCAGCAAGCAGAGGCTGTGACCGAGGAGGTCAAGAAATTGTTAGAAGCTGAAGCTATCAGGGAAGTCCACTACCCTGTATGGTTAGCCAACACAGTAGTGGTCAAGAAGAAGAATGGAAGTTGGAGGGTCTGCGTAGACTTCACCGATCTCAACAAAGCCTGTCCCAAAGACAGCTTTCCCCTTCCGAAGATAGACCAGTTGATCGATGCCACTGCCGGGCACGATAGGATGAGTTTCCTCGATGCTTACCGAGGTTACCATTAGATTCCGATGCATGGGCCTGATGAAGAGAATACCACATTCATAACACCCAGAGGCATCTACTGCTACAGAGTGATGCCCTTTGGGTTAAAAAACGCTGGTGCCACTTACCAGAGGCTGGTAACAAAAATGTTTCAGGCCTAGTTCGGCAAGACGCTCGAGGTCTACATTGATGACATGGTCGTTAAGTCTAAAAGGTCACAGGACCACTTGACTGACCTGCATCAAACCTTAGCCATCCTCAAACAATATAAGCTCAAGCTAAACGCCTCCAAATGCGCATTTGGCGTCGGCTCGGGCAAGTTCCTGGGCAGCCTGGTCATTAGACGTGGAATAGAGGCCAATCTCGAGCAGATCTCGGCAATCCAGGCCCTCCAAAGTCCGACCACGGCCAAGTAAGTCCAGAGACTTACATGGATGGCAGCGGCACTGAACCGCTTTATTAGCAAAACCTCAGATAAATACCGTCCCTTCTTCCAACTCCTGAAAAAGAGCTCAAGGTTCCAATGGACTCCGGAATACGAAAATGCCATCCAGGAGCTCAAAGGATACCTTTCTTCACCTCCCCTGCTGTCTACCCCAACACAAGGCGAGGTCTTATACTTGTACTTAGCAGTTTCAGACCATGCAGTGAGCTCGGTACTCGTCAGAGAAGAAGATAAGCAGCAAAGGCCTATCTATTACGCGAGCAAAATTCTGCTAGATGCCGAGACGAGATATCTGCCTTTGGAAAAGCTCGCATTTGCACTCGTTTGTGCCTCCCGCAAACTATCCCACCACTTCCAGACATACTCCATAGTGGTTGTGACTGAACATCCGCTCAAGTCTCTCTTCAGAAAAGCAGACTTCTCTGGAAGAGTGTCCAAGTAGGCTGTCAAACTGGGACAGTATGATATTCAATATCAGCCCTGAACGGCAATCAAAGCCCAGGTACTGGCAGACTTTATTGTGGAATTCACCTCTCCTAGTTCGGCACCAAGCCACCTCGGCACCGAACTGGGGGGCAAGGAAGTGGGGGCAACCGCCGAGACTGAGACAGAGCAGGAGCGGTCCTGGAAACAATTCCTCAACTCATCTTGGAAGGTCTTCGTCGATGGGTCCTCAACCTCCAAAACGGCTGGCGCTGGCATCGTCCTCCAGTCTCCGGAGGGCCTCGTCATCGAGGAAGCCCTGACTCTGGACTTCAAAGCATCAAATAACAAAGCTGAGTACGAAGCATTGATCGCAGGGCTGGGCAGCGCAAAAATTCTGGGGGCACGGCAACTGGTGGTCTTCGGTGATTCACAGCTGGTGACGAGCCAGCTGAATGGAGACTACCAGGCCCGTGACGATAGGATGGCAGCCTACCTAACCCACGCCAGGCAACTCCTATCTCAATTCCAAAAAGCCCAAGTCAGGCAGATCGGCAGAGATTCCAACTCTCATGCCGACGCACTTGCAAACTTGGCCTCTGCTGTCGAGGCAGGGAAGAAAAGGACTGTCGAAGTAAAGGCACTGGACAGAGCAAGTATAGAACTCCACCCACCTCGGCAGGTTCTGTGTGCCGAGCTCAGTCCGAGCTGGATGGACGAGTTCATTTCCTACCTCAAGGATGACCAGCTTCCCGAGGACAAGAACCAGGCTCACAAAATCAGGCTGAAAGCACCTCAGTTCTGGTTCTCTCAAGATGGCAAGCTTTATAAAAAGTCCTACAATGGCCCTTACCTCCAGTGCGTTCACCCGAGCAAAGTCGAAGACTTCCTTTATGAAATCCATGAAGGAATCTGCGGCAGTCACATTGGAGGTCGGTCACTGGCTTACCGAGCTATCAGTCAAGGTTACTGGTGGCCCTACATGCAGAAGGACGCACAGGTCTATGCCAGGAAATGTGAGAAGTGTCAAAAGTTCTCTCACTCACTCCATCAGCCAGCACATGATCTAAGTCCTCTTTCCAGTCCTTGGCCTTTTGCCTAATGGGGACTAGACCTGGTTGGACCTCTCCACCGAGCTCCAGGGAATAAGAGATGGTTAATAGTAGCCACTGACTATTTTACCAAATGGATAGAAGCTGAAACGTTGTCCTCCATCACTGAGAAGGATACTAAAAACTACGTATGGAGGAACTTCGTAACAGGATTTGGAGTGCCTCAAGCCTTGGTCTCGGACAACGGGACTCAGTTCGACTCCAACTTCTTCAAAATCTTCTATCAAGAACTTGGCATCAGGAACTACTACTCTACTCCAGCATACCCCCAGAGCAATGGATAGGCTGAAATCTCTACTAAAATCGTGCTTGACGGACTCAAGAGGAGACTGGACCGAGCCAAAGGGAGATGGGTAGAGGAGCTCCCGAGTGTCCTTTGGGCGTACCGAACTACCCTAAGGCGCTCAACCTCGGCTACACCCTTCTCCTTGGCCTACGGGATGGAGGCTGTAATTCCACTTGAGGTCGGTCTCCCGACCCTCAGGTCGGAACTGTTCGACCAAGGCCGAAACGATGTAAACCTCGCCACAGAGCTCGACCTGGCCGAGGAACGAAGGGATGCAGCAGCCATCCGCCTCGCAACCTACCGCGACAGTTAGCCAAAGGATACAATCAAAGGGTTAAGGAAAGAAAATTCTCCCCTGGAGAACTGGTCTTGAAAAAAACACTTCCAGCAGACAAAAGTCCCAGCGAAGGAAAGCTTGCACCGAACTGGCATGGGCCATTCAAAGTGACTTTGGTAGCTAGGCAGTCTGCATACAAGCTTGAGGACATGGAGGGTAGAGAGCTACCACGTCCATGGAATGCCATGCACCTCAAGAAGTACTACTTTTAACATGTACTCAGATTTCGAAAGTCAATAAAATTTATTCTTTTTAAAGAGTGTTTTCTTTACTTTCAAATCTGGCCAAGTTATGGAACTCGGCATATGCATACAGCTCGGTCACAGGACCAGCTTGCATTTCGGCACGGTCACAGGACTAGCCGTCTACAGCTCGGCCACAAGACCAGCTTACATTACAACTTGGTCACAGGACCAGCTTACATTACAACTTGGTCACAGGACCAAATACACCCAGTTCTACCGAGATTGATGCTTTGTTATGGTTACGAAACCTAACTAAAACATTCACCTCAGGTCACGAACTTGGTATTTTGAGTTCGGCTATAGAGCCGAGCTGAACTACTTGTCTCATTTCCTATCAGTTATTCTTGCTTACAAAGCCAAATGCAAAAAGAACAGGGGAAAGAGATAGACATTCATCAAACAGAAAATGGAATAAAAATGACACAGAGAGTGAAGAAAGTTTTTGTTCATTAATCTCAGATGTGTTTACATGTATAAAGAAAAAATACAGATTCTCCCCAAGTACAGAAAAATAAAAGATACATCATCATCAGTCCTTTTTCCGCCCCTCACCGGCCTTGGCATTAAGTTCCACAAAGGTTGAAGCAGGAGGGGCATCCGAGGAAGAAGGCGGGGCGTTGGAACTGGGAGGATCCTCAAGGGGAGGGACTGGAGCAGTCGCGGGACGAACGAACTTGGGCGGATCACGATATATGGGGTGATCTTCCGAGATCCCCGCTTCTTTCAACGCAGCTTTGCACCCAAGTTCGAAAGCCCGCTTATATACGCCATCAAGCTTATCCTCATAGGTCTCTGTCGCGACCCTCACTCCGTCTACATATGCTTCGTCCACCTCGGCCTGCAGAGACTCCTTGAGTTCGGCCATCTCTTTTTGCATGGTCTCTCTCTCGGCCTTCTCTCTTTGCAGGCTGGTTTCAGCCTCGGTCTTTGACTTGGCTAAGGCTGCCAGCTCGGCCTGGTGTTTTCGCACTTCAAACTCCAGCTCGGCAGCCCTCTTCGCCTTGACATCGACTGCCCCCTTCAGATCTCTCGTCTCGGTCCTCAGCCTGATGAGTTTGGCACCCGCCAACTCCATCTCCGAGGCGAGCTTCTTGTTCTTCTCCTCTAGCTCCTGCACCCGTTCCGTGCTCGCTTCAAGAGCAGCCGCGATCTTCCTCTTCTCCCCCTCTAGTTGAGAGGCTTTGGAGGAGCCCTTCAGGGCCCTCTCCAGCACCACCTCGAGCTTCTGAACATTCTGCACAAGAGAAACTAGTCAGAGAGTTTTTCGAGATAAAAGAACTACGATATCGGAAGAAACAAGGAAACTGGACTTACAGCTATTGACGCCTGCATCGCCAACATCACCAGAGCTGCATCCTCGAGCTTCTCGAACTTCTCCATATCGAGGGGAAGGGAGCAGGCTCTTGTAATCACGGCGAGAACGGAAGAACTGTCACATAGCCGGTCGCCGATCGTCAGGGGTCTTCCCGGCTCCAACATCAAGCTGGGCTTAAAAGGAGGGGCGCAGATGACCCTCTTCGTAGGCTCGAGCTCGGCGGCCTTCTTCTGAGAAGCCTCATCCAGCTTCTCAAACTTCTCTGGAGGAACAACTCCCTCCTTCGCCGGTGGGGCACCCCTTTTTGTCGGAGGAACGACTCCCTTCCCCAGTGTGGCGCTCTTCTCCACAAGGGCACCCCCTTTCCCGAGCTCCTTCCCCGTTGCCCCCTCCTGCCGAGGCCTCTTCTCGATTGGTCCTCCCTTTTTGCTGGTCTCGGCAGGGCGCTTCTAGGGGCCCTCCACTGGCCGCTTCACAAGCCCCCCCCCCCCGTAGGAGCGATGGGCACAGATGAGGGCCCCTTTCCGCCGGAGGCCGGGGGGATCGACGCTAGCGGGGCCGGATCCCCAAATGCCTAGGATTCTAGATCCACAAACTGAACAGGGGGGCGGCATTTCTGCAGCGGCATCTCCTCCTCCTCTTCCTCTGAGCTCGAAGGGAAGGCGTCCACCGCCTGTTGAGGGTCAACGGGCTGCTGCACAAACACCGAAGTGGAAGCCTCGACTCCAAGGTCGGGCTCTGGCTTCACCTCGATGAACGGGTTGAAGGGTGCCGAGGTAGAGGCACCGACTCCTGAGCCGAGATCGGGCTTTACGTCCGGCTTCTCCTCAAAGTCTTCACCAGGAGGAGGGTGTCTAGAGCTCCCCTCAAGCTCTTCACCAGGAGGAAGGTGTCCAGACCTTCGAGGAATGAAGGAGTTGTAGACGGGCTTGTAGCCGAGAAGGTCCCAGGCCGCACGACCGTGGTGGCCTTGGTATTTCTTCACTGCCTTCAGCCACTCAACGTTCCGCTTCCACCCGACCCTGCGCGCTTCCTTCTTCCTCTCACTGTTACCTGCTCGGCAAAAACGAAACATGAGCTCGACAGAACAAATAATTGTAAAGAGAATTACATTTGAGCTTGGCGTTTACTTGGGGGTTTTCCGAGACGGCGGGGAATCTTGTAGAATCTGACTGAAGTGGGGTCGGATGCCTCGAACTCCCAATCCCCAGTGACAAATAGGCCGTCGTCCCCGGCATACCGACTCGAATCCTCTAAGTCGTGCACAAAAGGCTCTGTTCTGGGCTTCACGTGGAGGTAATAGTGGATGTCAGTCCCCGTGGACTTGCACAAATCATATACATCCTCGATGTCATGGACACCGAGGTTAATCCCTAAAATCCTATTGAGTTCGGCTGCGCCCATTATTATTTTGAAACTGTTGGGCATCAGCTGGCAAGGGCAAAGTCTCCACGTCCGAAGACACTCCCTCAGGAGTGGGTGGACTGGGAATCGAACCCCTCCTTCTATAATGGACACTAGTGGGAACGGCATCCAGCCATTCAGACAGGACAGGCCATCGAAGTCATCCTCCGGGTCATCTATCCTAGCGGGGACCTCTTCTAGTATGTTATATATCCTCTTGAACTTCTCCAGAGCCTGAGGAGTATCTGCCCAGTGTCTGTAGGCTCCTATCTTTGGCTTCGAAGCCCGAGGCATGACTAAAGAAACCCTAATGGAAGCCCTAACGGAGACGGGAAAAGAGCAGAGAAAGTAGAAAGGGAAGCAAGGAGGGACTCACAAAAGTCAGGAAACGCAGAAGGTTACAGAAAGCATCCTCTATTCGCAAGACGCTCTCGCAGCAAAAATATCCTCTTCTCAAAATGCTGATCTCTAGGATGCCAAAGTGAGGGGATGAAGAAGACGCCCTGTTTTTATAGAACGGGAAGAGCGTCCGTTCGAATCCCTAGGGCACGCTGTCTTAACATCGCTTCGGAAGATGCACGCGTCGCTTGGGTTTAGCCGTATAGCCTACTGAATTATGACACGTAGCGAGACGGTACACCTTCTGCCTCTGTACAGCCTTTGCAATCAATTACCTTGGGCAGACGAAGCGACATTGGCGCCTTCGGCCAACAGAGCAACGCAGTAAAGATCAGACGTCAGCAAACCACCAAAGCTACGAGCTCGGCACACGGAAATCCCCCATCACTCAGCCCCCAACCTCGGAAGTTAACAAGCACTACCGAAGTCAGGGGCTGGGGGGCAATTGTGCGAGGTATTTCCGTGATCTAGAAAGTACTCCCAGTTCGGTAAGATTACCAATTGGGCTTGCTTTGGGCCCGGCCTCGGACAGTTCGGCGACAGCGCCAGCTGGCACCGAGCCCAGGTCCACCTCGGTAAAGAGTACCGAGCACACTTCCTTGGGTTCGGCATCTCGTATCTCAGCAGTAGCTCCCGAGCTTGCACTCTTGGCCTCGGTGACTTCTCCAGTTCGGTCGAGCGCCGAGGTGAACACTGAGCGTTTAATCTCCATTATGGGATGGGACAGCTGCATTACAAAGCGCCCTGACAGATAGGGTGGCCGCCGAATACTGATAAGGGACCTTCCCTATCACGTCCACATTTATGTGAGGGATTTGAGGAGAGATCCGATGGGACAGTTTCCTCACCTACCCCCACTAAGGATCCTAGATGTGGGCTGATGGGATAAGTATCCTCACCTACCTCCACTATGGAACCTTCCACCCTTCTCTATATATGCTTGCATGGTATGCCATGAACAGGTACGCAAGATATTGCATAAACCCTGCTATTTTGCTCAAACCCTCTCCTCCACTTCACCCTAGTTCAGTGACTGCACTAACTCAGGCGTCGGAGTGCCTTTGGCTGACAGCAGCCCAGGGCCCTGACCTCTGTTTTCTTCTCCCTTTCAGGTTCCAGGCCGTCAGCAACGTTCCCGATCAGTCAAACTGCTTCTCCATAATCCTCATTACCTCCTAAACCAAGTCTGTAATTTTTAGGCACGCACATTTTCATTGTTTGGATATCTGGTTCCATACATTCCAAAGATAAGCTTCACCGAAGAGCTGATTGAAGAGTTTGTGCTTATCTGATTAAGCATGTTCTAAGACTTGCATGTATGTGAGCAAATAAGGAAACAAAGGTGAATTTCCAAAATGACCATCAAATATCATTTGCTTTAATGAATAAGGGAATATGAGAATGAATATTACTTTAACAATACCCTAATAATTTTCAAATGCAGAGGAAAGTTAAGGTCTGATATGTATTATATCCTTCACGCCTAGTTAACCTCTTTAATAATCATGCGGTGGAGCTCATTTGACGATTGAATTTTTGTATATTCAATTTTATGTTTCCTATTTCTGTGCAAACAAACAGACACTTAATACAAAATACAACTATGCAAAAAACAGACCCTTAATACAAAACCACAAAAGCCACACAATATTGTATTTTCAAAATGGCCAATGGTCCCACTGAGAAGGCAACAAATATTGAGATCGCAGTCTACCCGGGGTAGGTAATGTATTTAAAACCATATATTCAACATTGATTTGAACTATGCGGATAGAACTGATTCAATGTATTATATTAAAGGTGGTTTAAATAAATGATGAATTAAACTCTGGCATTGATGATTTTCAAGCTCATTACATGTCATGTAGATAGAATGACATCCAAATGTTTGTCCTGACTAAAAGTGGGTCCATATGCTTGGATTAGAATTACCATACAATTTGCTTCGGCATATGGTTGCAATGGGTTGGGGCCTCCATTAATTAAGTGTAAGTGCCTAAATAATACGGACTTGGTTTAAGTAATGGAAGGGATTAGGAAAACTCTGTCTGATCGGAGAAGTTACCGACGACCTGGATCCTGAAAACAGGGAAGAAAGAGCAGTCAGAGCCCGAGGCTGCTGTCAGCCAAAGGCACTCCGACGCCTGAGTTAGTGCAGTTACTGAACTAGGGTGAAGTGAGGGAGAAGATGTAGGTGAAATAAACAGGATGTAGACTGTATATTGCTTACCTTCTATGGGGCTCCCATGCAGGTATATGTAGGAGAGAATAGAAGTTTCCATAGTGGAGGTAGGTGAGGATACTTGTCCCATCAGCCCACTCCTAAGATGGTAGGTGAGGATACTTGTCCCATCGGACGTCCCCTCAGCCCCCTTACATAAATGTGGAAGTGATAGGGAAGGTCCCTTATCAGCACTTGGCCACCTTCTGTCAGGGGAGCTTTGTCATGTAGCCGTTTCATCTCATAAATGAAGATTGAGACGGACATCCACCTCAGTCAAGTGGACCGAGATGGAAATTACCGAGATCAGGGGATACAGGAGGTCGGTCATGGGTACCGAGTCGCTCAGGGCAGGGCCCGTAATGAACGAGGTCGGTAGGTAGACCGAATCGAACTCCAACTCGGCGACAGTGGCACTTTTGCCGAACTGGAATAAATCAGGCCAGAGTAACCCCTAATTGGCAGTTTAGCGTCGAAGTAGGAGATTACCTCGGTGTTATGTAAGCACTCCACACAATTGCCCCTCAGCTGCCGAGCTCGTCAGCTCGGGGCTGGAACGAGGTCGGGAGCTGGAGACGTGGAAGCTTACATGAATACCGAACTAGCATACTGCTTTTTATACTGGCTGCGGTTGTCACGGTCTTCATAATGACTTCATTTATGGGCTCCATCAATCAATCGCCAGCCTGTCCGCTGGGGAGCGCCAAAATCGCTGCGCCTGCCCGAGAAAATTAATTGTTCTGACGGCGTTTACTGCAGAAGCCGCCCTGATCTTGACACGTGGCGCCATCTGGTTTATGGTACCGTAAACCGAAGCGACGTGTGCGTCTTTTGAGGCGGTGTAATGAGGGCGTGCTTTTGGTTTCTCGAGGAGGCGCCCTGCTGCCCTATAAAAACAGTGCCTCCTTCTTCCTCCTCTACCTTTCTGCTCAAAATCTGGGGGAGACTCTGCCCGTGTGATTCTCAGATTATCTCTGTGCAGATCATCTCTGTATCTTCTCAATCTTTCTGTCCTTCTGCGTCTAGTTTACTGTAAGTCTTTTTCTCCCCGATCTTTCCTTTGAGCACCTCTTCTCCAGTTTCTTTCTTTAGCTAGGGCTTTTCGTTCACCCATCTTAGTTCTCAGAAACATGGGAAAAGGGGTTTACCGTTGCCTGGCCGATACCCCTGAGGCTCTGTTTAGGTTCAGGGCGACCTACGATATTCCGGACGACGTCCGGGTTAGGCTGGATGATCCAGAAAATCCCTGGGATGGTGATGCCTACCGAGATGGGGCGATGCCCTTTCCGTTAGTCTCGGTGGTGGAAGGGGGAGTGAGGTTTCCCGTCCACCCGTTGCTCAGGCGGTGTCTGGCAGCGTGGCATCTTGCCCCTTGCCAATTGATGCCGAATAGCTATAAGATTATCATGGGTACAGTAGCACTGAATAGGATTTTAGGCATCCAGCTCGGTGTCCATGATATTGAAGAGGCATATGATATTAGCAAGTCCACCGGGGTGATTGACGACCGCTATTACCTCCGGAGCAAACCGAAGATGGTCTCGTTTGTAAATGCCCTGGAGGACTCGATGCGCCATGCCGGGACCGATCGGTTGTTCGTTAGCGGCAACTGGGAGATTGGTGCGGACGAGACCGAGGCAGAGAAGAGGTACCGGGTACCTCGTCACTCTGGGCGCCTCCCAAGTAAAGCACCGAGCTCAAAAATAGCTTAATTTTTTAACCTGCTGTCTTTCTGCCGGACTGACACACGCTAATCTGTTCTTTTATACAGGCGCTGCTGATAGGAGACAGGCGGCCATTCTCGACGGCTGGAGAAAGAACGGAGGCTGGTTCGACAAAGTCCAGCGATACCAGGGGCATAAAGGCCGGGCTGCCTGGTGTCTTATAGGCTACTTGCCGAGATACAGGCATTACAACAAAAGGCAGGGGTCGGAATTTCTTGAGGTCGGTCCTAGCAACGCACCAGAGGCGTTTGGGCAAGAGCGGCCGATCTCACCCCTTACCGACCCGGAAGAGGCTTCTGAGGAGAATCGGCCCGGTGCCGAGATGGGGCAAGATCCTCCTGTCACCAACCTCCGGGAGAAGCTTCTTGGAAAACGGCCATCCTCGTCGTCGAGGTCGGCTCGTTCTTCTTCTTCTTCTATGGACGCCCCTCCGGCTCCCCCATCTGGCTCCTCCCGGGATGATTCGACTGTAGTCAGGGAGGAGAGGCAGACGAAGAGGGCGAAGGGCGAAGAGCCGCGCCAAACCAGGGCCCGGAAGGAGAAGGCCAGCCGGAGAGGTCTGACGGAGGAGGCCGAGGAAGAGCCGCGGGTTGAAGAACGACCTTTGGTTCGCCGAGGGAGACAGGAGGAGAGGGTGTCGGGGGCACCTGAAAAAGAGGGCCCAACCCGGCAAAACCCTGTCCTGCCCTCGGCGTCTCGCGCCCCTCTGGATGAGCCCTGGAGGCCGTCCTTTCTTCTAGCCCCAGGGATGCCGCTGACCTCAGGACACCATTTACAAGGCTGTCCGGCAGTGGCGGCCGTGCTGGCTGGGGCATGCTCACTTCCCCTGGACGTTGAACGTTTTAGGAGAATGGAAGAGCCTACGCTGCTTCAGGCCAACCTGTCGTCGGCCCTGATGGTGAGCATTTACCCTGCGTATAGATTTTGACACATGCTGTCTGTCGCTTCTAACTTGTTTCTGCTGTTCAGGTAGTGCAGAGGTCTGTGGTGGCTCTGGAAAAATGCCAACAGAGCCGTGCCGAGATCCAATCTTTGCAGGCTGACAGGCAGAAACTTGCTGCAGCCCTGGAAAAGGGCTCGGAGGAGCTGAGGAGGGCCGAGGAAGCATGCGCCAAGCTGAACGCGGAGAACGAGGCTGCTATGGAGGCGATTACCAAGAAGAGTGCTGAAAACTTTGAGCTCCAAGCAGCCGCGCATAAGATGGAGAAGGCGGCCAAAGAGAGGGAGGCCGAGATGGAGGTCTTGAAGAAAGGGAGGAAGGCCGAAGTGGAGATCCTGAAGAAGGAGAAAGCCGAGGCCGAAGCTCTGCTGAGGGCCGAGCAGGAAGCTTCAGCCAAACAGAAGGCTGACTTCGAGGCCTCTCGAGAAGCAGAGCTCGAGGCCTCCTTTCAGAAGGGGGTGGCACAGGCGACAAAGCTTTATGAAGAGCAACTCGTTCCGCTGGGGGAGGAGCTCTTCGAAATGGGATGCCTGGCCGTGCTGAGAGAAATGGGGGTCCCCGAGGATCACCCCATTCGTCAAGGCTTGCCCAAGCTTCCTCGTGCCGAACCTGAGTCACCAGCCCCTCCGCTCTCCGAGGCACCCCTGGACCACGTAGATGAAGAGCCTCAGGCCTCAGAAATTCTCCAAGTTCCAGCCACCGAAGCTGTTGCTGATCTCGGGCCTGTTGCTACAGAGGCCCCTCTTGCTCCTGCTGGCGATGGTGGAGTCGAAGATGTGTCTATTATTGACATAGATCGGCTGCCATGATTCTTCTGCCTTCTTTTCTTGTGCCTATTTGGGGAGATTTACATGTAAATTTTTGTTTTGGTGTTTAGTGAAACCTCTCTTTTGTACATGTTTTTCTCGAAATGAATGGAATCCCCTGTTTTTTGTGCTCAAATTTATTTTGTACATGATATCCTTGTCTTGTTTTTCTCTTTTTATGCGTTTGGCTGGGCTGAACAACCAGAATAAAGTAAGAAATAAGACAAGTCTATGAGCTCGGTCCATAGCCGTGCTTAAATGTATTTTTTAACCCGAGACGCGGTGTTTGATCCTGCAATCATAACCAGTGTTGACCTCGGTAATAGGTGCCCTGGTCCTGTGACCCAAGCTGAGTCCGGTTTTTACACAGAAAAAAACTTGACTGGCCCAAAGGCCGTATCGAAGTGGTTGATTCTGGTAACCGGGCTGTATGTATATGCCGGGCTCAATGACTCGGTCATAAGAAATAATTTTGGAGAATATAAACATATTCTATAAAGAGAACCTGTTTATTACCTTCCGAATTTAGATTACATCTTAAAAATAGAATTTCTTGAGGTGGGTGGCATTCCACGGACGTGGTAGCTCTTTGCCTTCCATGTCCTCAAGCCTGTAAGCAGATTGCCCCGCTACCGAAGTCACCTTGAATGGCCCATGCCAGTTCGGTGCAAGTTTTCCTTCGCTAGGGCTTTTATCTGTTGGAAGGGTCTTTTTCAAGACCAACTCTCCAGGGGAGAACTTTCGCTCTTTGACCCTCTGATTATACCCTCTAGCCAACTGTCGTTGGTAGGAAGCGAGGTGGATGGCCGCAGCATCCCTTCGTTCCTCAGCCAAGTCGAGCTCGGTGGCGAGGTTTGTATCATTTTGGCCTTGGTCGAACAGTTCCGACCTGAGAGTCGGTAGGCCGACCTCAAGTGGAATTACAGCTTCCATTCCATAAGCTAGGGAGAAGGGGGTCGCCGAGGTCGAGCGCCTTGGGGTAGTCCTGTACGCCCAGAGGACACTCGGAAGTTCCTCTACCCATCTGCCTTTGGCTCGATCTAGTCTCTTTTTGAGTCCGTCAAGCACCACTTTATTCGAAATTTCAGCCTGTCCATTACTCTGGGGGTATGCTGGGGTAGAATAGTAGTTCCTGATGCCAAGATCTTGACAAAAGCTTCTGAAGAAGTTGGAGTCGAACTGGGTCCCGTTATCGGTGACCAAGGCTCGAGGAACTCCGAATCTAGTGACGATGTTTCTCCATACGAAGTTTTTGGTATCCTTCTCAGTGATGGAGGACAAAGCTTCAGCTTCTATCCATTTGGTAAAATAATCAGTAGCTACCAACAACCATCTTTTGTTTCCTGGAGCTCGGTGGAGTGGTCCCACGAGGTCCAGCCCCCATTGGGCAAAGGGCCAGGGGCTAGAAAGAGGACTTAGGTCATGTGCTGGCTGATGGAGAGAGTGGGAGAACTTCTGACACTTCTCACATTTCCTGGCGTAGACCTGCGCGTCCTTCTGCATATAAGGCCACCAGTATCCCTGACTGATAGCTCGGTAAGCCAGTGACCGACCTCCAATGTGGCTGCCGCAGATCCCTTCGTGAATTTCATAGAGGAAGTCCTCGACTTTGCTCGGGTGTACGCACTGGAGGTAAGGGCCATTGTAGGACTTTTTGTAGAGTTTGCCATCCGGAGAGAGCCAGAATCGGGCTGCTTTTAGCCTGATTTTGTGGGCCTGGTTCTTGTCCTCGGGCAGCTGGTCATTTTTGAGATAGGAGATGAGTTCATCCATCCAGCTCGGGCCGAGATCAATACACATGAGCTGCCGAGGTGTTTGAAATTGTATACTTGGTCTGTCTAGTGCTTCTACTTCGACAGTTCTTCTTTTCCCTGCCTCGACAGCAGAGGCCAAGTTTGCAAGGGCGTCGGCGTGAGAGTTGGAGTCCCTGCCTATCTGCCTGACTTCAGCTTTTTGGAACTGAGATAGGAGTTGCTTGGTGTGGGCCAGGTAGGCTGTCATCCTGTCATCACGGGCCTGGTAATCCCCATTGAGTTGGTTTGTCACCAGCTGTGAGTCGCTGAAGATCACCAGTCGTTGTGCCCCCAGGATTTTTGCGCTGCCCAGCCCTGCAATTAGTGCTTCATACTCAGCTTCATTGTTAGACGCTTTGAAGTTAAGGGTCAGGGCCTGCTCAATGACGAGGCCCTCTGGAGATTGAAGGACTATGCCGGCGCCAGCCCTTTTGGAGGTGGAAGACCCATCGACGAAGACTTTCCAGGAAGAGGAGAGGAAATGTTTCCAGGATTGCTCCTGTTCGGTCTCTGCCGAAGTGCTCGCCTCCTTGCCCCCCAGTTCGGTGTCGAGAGGGCTCGGTGCCGAACTAGGAGAAGTGAATTCCACAACGAAGTCTGCCAATATTTGGGCTTTAATGGCCGTCCGGGGCTGATAATTGATGTCATATTGCCCGAGTTCGACAGCCCATTTAGAAACTCTTCCTGAGAAGTCGGCTCTCCGAAAGAGGGACTTGAGCGGGTGTTCTGTCACAACCGTTATGGAGTATGTCAGGAAGTAGTGGGAGAGCTTGCGGGATGCACTGACGAGTGCAAATGCGAGCTTCTCTAGTGGCAGGTATCTCGTTTCGGAGTCTAGCAGAATTTTGCTTGTGTAGTAGATGGGCTTCTGCTGCCTGTCATCTTCCCGCACGAGTACAGAGCTCACTGCGTGGTCCGATACTGCCAGATATAGGTATAAAACCTCACCCCGAACAGGGGTTGAAAGCAGAGGAGGTGAAGAAAGGTACGCCTTTAGTTCCTGGAGAGCGACTTCGCATTCCGGGGTCCATTGGAACCCGGAGCTCTTTTTCAAAAGCTGGAAGAAGGGATGGCATTGATCTGAGGCTCGACTGATGAAGCGGTTCAGTGCTGCTGCCATCCCGGTAAGTCGCTGAACTTGTTTGGTCGAGGTCGGACTCTGTAGGGCTCTGATGGCCGAAATCTGATCGGGATTGGCCTCGATTCCGCGCCTAGTGACCAGGCTGCCAAGGAACTTGCCCGAGCCGACGCCAAATGCACACTTGGAAGCATTCAGCTTGAGCCCGTATTGCTTGAGGATGAAGAAGGTCTGATGGAGGTCTGTCAAGTGGTCCTGCGACCGTTTCGACTTGACGACCATGTCATCAATATATACCTCGACCGTGCTGCCGAGCTGGTCCTGAAACATCTTGGTTACCAGCCTCTGGTAAGTGGCACCAGCGTTCTTTAACCCGAAGGGCATTACTTTGTAACAGTAGGTGCCCCTAGGTGTTATAAACGCGGTTTTCTCTTGGTCGGGCTCATGCATTGGAATTTGATGGTAACCTCGGTAGGCGTCGAGGAAGCTCATCCTTTCATGCCCGGCAGTGGCGTCGATCAGCTGGTCTATCTTTGGGAGAGGGAAGCTGTCTTTGGGGCAGGCTTTATTCAGGTCGGTGAAGTCTACACAGACCCTCCAGCTTCCATCCTTCTTTTTGACCACAACTGTGTTGGCTAACCACACAGGGTAGTGGACTTCTCTAATGGCGTCAGCTTCCAGTAACTTGCTGACCTCCTTGGTCACAGCCTCTGCCTGTTGGGAACCCGATCTTCGAATCTTTTGGGCAACAGGTTTATGCTGAGGGTCCACATTCAGTGTATGGCTTATGACCTCCGGGCTGATGCCAGGCATTTCATATGGGGTCCAGGCGAAGACCTCTCTGTTTTGCAACAAGAAGTCGAGCATCCTGGCCCTTTCCTCATCAGCAAGTTGACTACCGAGCAAGAAGAACCTTTCCGGATCGCTGGGGTCGATTTCGACCTGAGTAAGGTCCTCGATGCTCTTCTGCTCGGGAGTTCGGCCCACAGCATCGAGCTCAGCCTCGAGCTCGGTCATGTGGACTTGCTGAGGCTGTCTCTCTCCGGGGACCACGGCCAAGAGGCATTCTTTGGCCATGTCTTGGTTGCCGGGGACTATGACGACTTCGAAGCTCCCGTCTTTATTCTGTAAAGGGAACTTGAGCTTCTGGTGATGGGTCGAGGGAACAGCCTCCATGCCATGAAGCCAGGTTCTCCCCATGATGGCATTGTATGGAGATTGTGCATCCACCACCAGGAAGTCTGCCGTTATGGAAGCTCCTCCGACCTCGACCTTGAGGGAGATCTTCCCTTTGGGATACACCGTCTTGGAGCTGAATCCCACTAAAGGGATGCGAGCTTCGAGCAGATCCTCTTCCTTCAGACCCATTCGTTTGAAGCAGTCGAAGTAAAGGATTTCTGAGGAGCTCCCAGGGTCCACTAGGATCCTCTTGACGTCGAAGTTGTGCAACCTCATAGTCAGAAGAAGAGGATCGTTGTGGGGTAGCTGAACCCCGGCTAAGTCTTTGTCTGAGAACCAAATCTTTGGTCTCTCTATGCGGGCCTTCTTTACAGAGGAACCGAGCTCGGCCGCCATCACATGTTTACCGTGCTGGGCCCTCCTGGCCTCGGCACGTGCTTGATCACTTCCTTTGGGAGCGGGAGCCAGGTGGATGACGTCGATGGTCCCTATAGGCCCATCGGTGTCCTTGTCGTTGAGGTGGTGCTGCTGGGCCTGGTTTACCCTTCCCTCCTCTTTGATATGATCTCTGAGGTGCCCATCTTTCACAAGCCTTTTAAGGTGATTCTTGAAGGAGAAGCAGTCCTCGGTTCTGTGTCCTCTATCCTTGTGGTAGGCACAGAACTTGCTCTGATCCCTTGAGGCGGCGTCACCTTTCATAGGCTGAGGCCATTTGAAGAAGGGCTGGGCTTGGATTTTGCCCAGGAGTTTGTAAATGGGCTCTTTGAAGATGGTGTTTACGGCTTTGTGAGGGGCGCCACTTGGCCTCGGCTTTGCACTGCCTCCCGAAGTGGGCGCAGAATGTGGTGCCGAGCTGGATGGCTCTCGACTTCGGTCAACCTCCCTCTTAGCGAGCCTCTTTTCCCTCCTTGTAGGTCGGCCGTCCGAAGGTCGGCCCTCGGAAGGCTGGCCCTCCTGGAGTGGGGGCCATAGATTATGGCTCTCCCGAGCCCGGAGCTCGTCCTCTTCTTGTTCTACATACTGGTTCACCCGGGCCATGAGTGCCTTCACTGAATCCGCTGGGCGACGTGCCAACTTCTTCCGAAGCTCATTTCCGGGTAGCAAACCCTGTTGAAAAGCTGTGACGGCTACCTCATCATTCGAATTCTCGATTACGCTATAGATGGTCCAGAACCTCTTGGCGAATCGAGTGATATTCTCTGTCGGCCTCATCTTGATAGAGATTAGGTCGGCGTCAGTCTTTGGGATGACCCGATGTGCTTGAAACTTCTCTACGAAGGAGTTTCGGAGCTGTCGCCAGCTCGAAACCGATCCCTCGGGGAGTGCACAGAACCACCGAAGTGGGAGATCACCTAAGCTGGAGGAGAAAACCTTGCAGTCGAGGTTGCCGTCGCCGCTGAATACCGACATCTTCTGGGTGAAGTGTCGGAGGTGAGCTTCGGGGTCTGACGTCCCGTCATAAAGATTGAAGCGTGGGACGCTGAATTTATCAGGAAGAGGATGGTCCGTGATGTCCCGAGTAAATGGGGAGGTGCCATGGATGTCGGCGTATCTGGTAACCAACCGACCTCGAGCGAGGCCGGCATGCTCCAGGTTCTGCTGCACGGCCAGCTTAATCTGCTGATCGATATAAGCGGCCATGTCGGGGTCTGCACCGACCTCCCGCTTTTGCCTCTGGTACTGACGCTGGTCGGCGCTGGCGTGAGTGTTACTCGAGCCTTCCTCCCGAGCTCGGGCACGTCTCTTATTTAACTGCTCCCTTAGGTCTGGCTGACCTTCAGGGACTCGCCGAGCTTCCCGCTGAGGTGGGGGCGTGTGAGAGGCTTCAGGCAGGGGTCCGCCCTTGACTTCCAACTGTCGCTGGAGCTGGAGGATCTGTGCCTTCTGTTCCTCAATGACGAGGTTCTGGGCCTTGATTGCTTCAGCTTGGGCTTCAGCATCGTCCTCCAGGGCCATGTCATCGTCACCTTCGTCACCGAGATGGAAATGGTCCTCTTCCATGCGGTCTTCAGACTGAGACCGCGGAGGCTGAGATTGCTCAGGAGCTCTACCCCGCAGGGGGTGTTCCTGAGGAGGAACGTCCTTGCGGGGTGCCTGGGTGAAAACGACCTCCAGGCGTGGACGCTCCGCTTGGGAGGACGTCGTTCGGGCCCGTACTGCTACGGGACCGCTTCGAGGGGATGCTGGTACACCTCTCGATGATGAGTGTGTCACCGTGACAGGTGACCCTGTGCTTCGGACAGGAGGATCCCCTTCCGCTCCTTTTGACTGAGGGTTGGGTGGTGTTCGCCTGACATCTCTTTGCTGTCTTGTCCCTGATGCCCCTGCCTGGCTCGTCACCAGTGGAGGCGGCATGAGAGGCAAGAATATCTCGGGTTGGCCGGACATGGACGGTCCGACAACGCTCTTTCCCTTCTTAGCCTTAGGAGGCATGGCTATTGGGATGAAGGTATTGGTTTTGCAGGTCGTGGGTTCGAAGGTTTTTCCCACAGACGGCGCCAATTGTAAGTGCCTAAATAATACGGACTTGGTTTAAGTAATGGAAGGGATTAGGAAAACTCTGTCTGATCGGAGAAGTTACCGACGACCTGGATCCTGAAAACAGGGAAGAAAGAGCAGTCAGAGCCCGAGGCTGCTGTCAGCCAAAGGCACTCCGACGCCTGAGTTAGTGCAGTTACTGAACTAGGGTGAAGTGAGGGAGAAGATGTAGGTGAAATAAACAGGATGTAGACTGTATATTGCTTACCTTCTATGGGGCTCCCATGCAGGTATATGTAGGAGAGAATAGAAGTTTCCATAGTGGAGGTAGGTGAGGATACTTGTCCCATCAGCCCACTCCTAAGATGGTAGGTGAGGATACTTGTCCCATCGGACGTCCCCTCAGCCCCCTTACATAAATGTGGAAGTGATAGGGAAGGTCCCTTATCAGCACTTGGCCACCTTCTGTCAGGGGAGCTTTGTCATGTAGCCGTTTCATCTCATAAATGAAGATTGAGACGGACATCCACCTCAGTCAAGTGGACCGAGATGGAAATTACCGAGATCAGGGGATACAGGAGGTCGGTCATGGGTACCGAGTAGCTCAGGGCAGGGCCCGTAATGAACGAGGTCGGTAGGTAGACCGAATCGAACTCCAACTCGGCGACAGTGGCACTTTTGCCGAACTGGAATAAATCAGGCCAGAGTAACCCCTAATTGGCAGTTTAGCGTCGAAGTAGGAGATTACCTCGGTGTTATGTAAGCACTCCACACATTAAGTATGCGGCTTATGGAGTTTTCTACAGGCTGAGGGAGTTATGAATTTCAATTTAGAATTTCAAGTTAGCTGCTAGTGTCTTTAATTAAAAGAGGGAACCATTATAGATGCAGCTTGAGTGGGGCTGTGGTCCGAGTCTTGAGCTGGTTCAACTTGAATTGTAGACTGGCTAACTTGAATCTAAACAAAATCGTGGACAACCCAAATATTAAGTAAATCAGACGAACATTCCTATTTGTATGCTTCTTATGTGTGGTCCATCCTATTTTTTGGTCCCTTGATCCACACCTATGGTCAACTTACCCTCTTCACAGAGACTACCCCTCTCAATTGCTATAAGCCACACTCATCAAACCATTTCTCACTGTTGTATTGAAATTCCAAAAATGACCTTTAAAACCATTAAACATGAGGTCCATAGATCTCAAGTGTTGGAATAATATAATGAGGTTGATATTTTGCATACCCTTGACATATTGTATCTCTCCTCACTCCCATAATATGCATGGCCTTACTGGACCCTACAAGCAAATTTACATGGAACTACATGAGATAATATCATATAATATTTGAGAAACGTAAGACCACTGGTGGCAAGGTATCTCACTCTCACCTCAAGTGTTGAATTGATCCTAACGGTGGCAGATCACGGACACAAGAAGGTTTGGTGGCAGATCACGGGCACAAGAAGGTTTTGTGGCAGGGCACACCAGGGATCGTCTGATGAATAGATGAATCGATCCAAAGACCCGAAAGGATCTAACAACAAGCGACCAGATTTAGAGATTTGATCTTAAGATAAGATGGTCAGTTCTCCTTTAACCCAAATACAAATGATCAAAGCAAAGACTAATTATTTTATAACTAAATGAAGTTTCTAGAGCACTAAAAAAGACATGCATGGTGGTATTTCAAAATTTCAAAATCGATCCCCTATGCCGTTAAGGAACAATTCTGTTGTGGACACATGAGTGACATGAAAACGAATGTGTGCACTAATTGAATTGTCTCCAAATGGGAAACAGTCATGAACTGTTATAGTGCACCAGAAAGGTGGTTCATAGAGTCCAACTAGAGGTGGTAATGGGCGGAGTCCAATGCTGTTGTGTTAGGATGAGCAATTTGTGTAACTTGTATATGCTTCTAAGGATGTTTGATCTTTTATTAATTAGGTTGAAAATGTTGAAATGAACCTTTAATTAACAATTGAGTTGAAGTTCATTAGTCGAATTGGTCAACTTCAAGTTGGGTTGATGAAGTGAACAACAACAATACACTCAAAACCTACCCATTCAGTACACTCAAGACCTACCCATTTTTCATTTGAATAAGAAAAATCAACCTGAAACCAGCTTAAAAGTTCAAAACCTAAATCACTGGACCGAGTTAAGGTTAGGTTGGCCATTTCGGTAGATTATTGTCTCATTCTTATATTCAAGTATGAGCATTAGAACATATGGGAATTTCTCCTATGAGCAGACTGTCAAGATTTAGTGCATCTTGCACAAGCACAACTGAAGATGTTATCGCACTTTATGAAGGCTGGTGTTAGTGTTATTTATGAGTGTTTATTTATGTGAAATTGTTTAGTGTAGTGGTTAAGTGTCTTTACCACTGCTATTCAAAAAGTTGAAGTTCCTTCTTTAAGAGTCTATAAATGACATGTAAGTTCTGAAATGAAGGAAAAGAAAGAGTTGCAGTCTTTCTCCATTGTTTTATCTATGCAACTGAGTTAGAACTTGTATGAAGTCTTATTGGTTCGATTCTTGGTGTATTTGAGTCAAGTACTACCTTTCATATTTTGAGTCATGGTATCAAAGCTTCGATGAGAAGTGGTGATTCTTCTTGATTATCAAGTTGAGGTGCAACTTGTTAGAGAAGATCATATATTATGTAGGTTCTCGCTTGGTTGCTGTTGTGTTGATTTTTCACTACTATGGATCCTAGTGGGGTTGGAAATGGGTCAACGTAATTTGGTATGGAGAAGCTTGCAAACTCCAATTACAAGTATTGGCATTTGTGAATGGATGCTTTTCATCAAAGACAAGACCTATGAGATCTCGTCTCTGGTGTTGATTTGATGGAACCAGATGTTCCGGAAAATGCAGAAGTATGCCAAGAATGGAAGATCAAGTGTGGGAGAGCATTATTTTTCTTGAGAGCATCGATTAGTGTGGATTTAATCGATCATATCCAAGGCATTACCTCTCCAAAAGAAGTCTGAGAAACTCTTGAAAGGTGGTTCACAAAAAAGAATATAACAAGATGCAATTTCTTGAAAATGAACTTGCATTGCTAATTCAAGAAAGTATGCCAATTTCACAATACTTCTTGAAGATGAAAAGCATTTGTGCAGAAATCTCGGAGTTGGACGCGGACGACCGGTGAGCGAGGCAAGATTGGAGCGGTGTCTCATTCGAGGTCTGAGAAAGGAGTGCACGCCATTCATCACTTCTTTGCAAGGGTGGAAAAATCAACCAACCATCATCGAATTGGAGAATTTGCTTGCAAACAAGCACTAGCTAGGCAAATTTCAAGCATGTCTATCTCGGAAGGTAATGATGTTCTATTTTCAAAAGAAAAAATGAAGAAAAATTAAAAGCTTCAATAGATGATGTGAAAAATTCTACAGCAAGCTCTAGTGGTGAGAGGAATTCTAATAAGCACTCTAATGAAAACAAGAATTCTAGTGATAGGTGTAAACCTATTACATGTCATAGACATGGCAAGCTTGATCATATCAAGAAAAATTGTCGTGTGAAGTTAATTGATATGAATGCGAGCACTGTCTATGAATATTTGGTGATCGGCAAAGTGATTAGGAGAAGTTATTTTCTTCCCTAATCATAGAAAAGGAAGTTGATGCTAATGCTTCCATTGACTATGAGAAGGAGTGGATCATTGCACTGGTTGTTCACATCATTTGACCGGAACTGATGTTTTGGAGTTCCGTCAGCATGATGGAAATCGAGCAATTGTCACAGTGGATGACTCAATTTATCCCGTTGAAAAAGAAGGGAGTGTGAATGTCAATATAGATTCTTCAAGTGATAGAGAAATTGTCTTTAAGCATATTTGTCATGTGTCGGGTCTAAAGAAAAATCTAGTTTTGGTTTCTCAAATCACCAATTTTGGAAAGTATGTTCTGTTTGGGCTGTCGGATGTGAATGTTCTCGACAATGTGAGTATGCTGATGGTAATAATGTTCTTCTTACAGGAAAGAAAAACAAGTCATTGTCTGTAATGTCAATGTGGAGAAAACAAGGCGAAATGATAGTGCATCGATTAAGCATGCTAGACTTGGGCATGTTGGCTATCAAATGTTGAAAATGATTTCATCAGGAAGATTGATTGATGGTGTCCCACTTATGAAAGACATACGTCAAGATGTGGTTTGCCAAGGTTATCAATCTGGTAAATCTCATCATCTTCCATTTATGTGGTCATTGAATCAAAGAAATAAACCATTCGTGTTAGGTCATTTAGATGTGGGCCAAGTAGAACAGCAAGTTATAGTAGTTTTTACTACATGTTGGTGATAGTGGATGACTTTTCAAGGTGTGCATGGGTTTACTTTATGAAAAAGAAATGTGAAGCTCTTACTAAGTTCATTGAATTTAGAAATATAATTGAGAGGGAATTTCGTGCGAAAATCAAGTGCTTAAGAATTGACAATGGAGGGGAGTATATGTCAAATGACTTTTTCAAGTTTTGTGAGAAATGTGATATTTGCAGGCAAATGACATGCATGCCCTAACACTCCGCAGTAAAATGGGATGGCTGAACGGAAGTTGGCACATATTGCAGAGATGAATTTGTCTTGGCTGCATGATAAGAATCTTCCTCGGGAGCTTTGGGCAGAGGCGATGCGTTGCACATGTCATATCATCAATCGACTACCTCCATGGCCAGGTAAAATAAATTCTCCTCTTGAAAACTTGTGTAAAATGAGTCCGGATGCAAGTTACTTAGAGGTATTTGGTTCTACTTGGTATGTTCATGTTCCCAAAAGCAAAAGAACTGAATTGGACCCCAAGGCAAAGAAATGTGTTTGTATTGGCTATGACCCACATCGAAAAGGATGGAAGTGCATGTATCCGGAAACAAAGAATTTTTTGACTTCTAGGGATGTGGTATTTGATGAGGCTTCATCATACCACATCACTAAAAAATTTAGCATCAAAACTATGGAAGAAGATGATTGTTTGTTGTTAAACAAAGAAGATTTGACAAATACACAACCGGTTCCTCCAAATGGTGCATCTTCTTCTAGTTACGATGAGTTTAGAGGAAGGGGGTGCGATGACACATCAAGAGACAGGTTGCAGTCCACAAATTCAGGAGATGATAAACAAGAAGGTTCTGTAGTGTGAAAGTCTACAAGAATGAAGAAACAACCTGCTCTTACTGAAGATTATGAAGTTAGTTGAACAACTGGACATTGTGAAAATATTTATAGGGTCCAGGATCTATAGATTGGTTTGCTCAAACAATAATCAACCAATAAGTGTGTAGAAACAAATATAATGCAGCGGAAATAAATCAACAGGCACATACCACAAGGACACCAAATTTAAGGTGTAAATCCTAACCGGGTGAAAAACCACCGATCCTAACTGGATCAAATCAAGCACTATGAATCTCGCAATTACAAGAAACTCAGATCTCTTCCCTAGATATCTCATACCCAATCACTGAAGTTACCTTGTGTCGCCTCACGCTTCAACGACTTCACACCGTTGATGGCAACAGATTCAAACCAGCACTTGACTCCTCAGATCTTCTCACGGGAAGATAATCTTCTACAAAGGATGCAGAAGAACTGACTCTAGAGAACTTGGCAGCACAACTTTATAAAAACTCTAGAGAAGAATTCTCTCAAAAATAATCTCTAACTCAGAACTTTGAGAGGTGAGGTAATCTCTTTGGAATAGCCCTTGAGTCCTTTAAATAGCCCTTGGTCCGTGCTTAAGATTGCCTAAGGTAATTAGGACTAAAACAGGCAGTTTGAGCACAATTAGAAGAGCAGTTACTAATTTCATAGGACTCTCTGCGCCTTGTCCGCTCGAGCGAACCCACCATCCGCTTGAGCGGATGAGGTTCTGTTTCAGCACTGGCTATTCAGATTCTGTTCGCTCGAGCAAATGAATTGGTCGCTCGAGCGGACCCCATTATGGTTGATCCGGAATTTCAGCACTCTATCTCCAGCTTTCTTCTTCTAAGTCATTTTCAAAATAAAAAACACAACTCAAAAGACCCAGAGTTTTGTCCAACCCATGAATTTAGCCAATACCAAAAACCTAACACATTGACTTCATGTTTCTTTACTGGGCCACTAGAAGAGAATGAACCTTCATGTTATGATGAAGCATATATAGGAAAGTCCTGAATGGAATTTGGCTATGAAAGAAGAGATAATGGCTCTAATGAGGAATGAAACATGGGAGCTAGTACCGAAGCCAAGTGATGTTGTACCAGTTACTTGTCACTACAACATTTTTTACTTTTAGCGGCGGTCAAGAACCGCCGCTAAAAGTCCAAATTCCGCCGCTAAAAGTCTTGGCAACGGACGTTAGTCCGTCTCAATTTCCGCCGCTAAAAGTCAGCGTCGCGTAAACTTTTAGCGGCGGAAAATACAATGTGTCGCTGAACCAATAGCGGCGGTTTTTTTATCCGCCGCTAAATCCCTTTTCAAAAAAAAAATCATTTATATTATTTATATCAATGTGCTGGAAGCTTTTGATTGTAAACCTACAGAAGATTGTCATATATATAACTTTTCCCCATTTGACCAACAGCTTAGTTGGCCCTCCCCCCAGCTCTAGAGAGTAGAGATATTGACATGGTTTTGAGCTACCTTTGAATATCTATCTGATTGGAATGGCCGTAGTCATGTGGAAAAAAAGGACTCCCCAGTAGAAATCTGGGGAATGGAGGATGGTTAGCTAGCTCATGCCACAATCTCCACTCAGTTTTATAGGTGAAGTAAATTGTCTAATGTTCTAGATTTTCCTAAGCTCTACCCATTCTGGACCCTTGCGCATGAGTCTGGCTCAGATGAGGATTTCTCTCATGATAGGCTTCACTCTGATTTTTTATTTATTTAAAGCAAGTTGGAACTCCAGTGATAAATCCACCATCCTCAGAGTCATTACCTTTGATCAATCCAACCTCTTTACGGTCATTACCTCCCATGATTTGGCATGAGCCCAAATTTGACATTCATTTACTTATTATTCACAATTGAATAAACAAGTGGTTAGGATGATTTACCAGAGTTCAAATTGGATGGGGTTTTCTCTCGATTTTAAAAATAAAGCTTTAATTATTCGCGCAAATAAGCAGTCTGGATTTCATTTTCACGTGGGCAAAGGTTATATGGTCCGCTTGAACGTGTTGGCTTGTACATTGTATGCCAACTTTTTTTACAAAACATTTTCAGAAGATTCCTTTTTAGAAGGGCAGAATCAAAGTATAGTGTTGAACAAGTGGGTGTAATTGTCGTGAGTTCTGTGGTGGCAAACTCACTGGAGTCGCTGTAGTGATCCTGTGTAGTGAAAAAGTATGCTAGACGTGCTCAATTGGGTGAAAATTCTGAATTAGGACGGGCTACTTTGAAGTCAATGGTGCTTTCCAGAGCAGTCCAAGAGGTGGTTGGTTCACTTTTGGACATCCTACGTTTGCCAACAATGAAGGGAAGGGAAGGGAAGGGAAGGAAGATTGAGACCTTGAAGGGAGCTAGATGTGTGAAAAACATAAAATAAAAAAAAATAATAATAAAAAAAAAAAAAAAAAAACCCATCTAATCATCCTAACTCCTTCATGTTAACAGTCCATATTTCAACGGCTCCTCATCTAATCATCCTATCTCCTTTGGCTGTTTGAGCTCTTTCACCTATCAAATGATAATGAAGTACAAGTTTTTGCACTTCCAAGTTGTTCTTACCTGTGTCAAAGTTGAACAGTTATGTGCGCTATGTAGACCTGCAATATACTATACTAGCTGATGTTCCGGTGTTGGCTTATGCCCAACCAGGTTAGCAGCTTTGTGCATCTATCCTGTTGTGTTATATTTTAAAAGACCACAAAAGAACATCAGGTCGAGTTGCATGATTTGTAAGGCTATCTGTTACAAAAAAAAAATAATAATAATAATAATAATATACTGAGAGGGATATGAACAACCTCAGCCAACTTGCAAAGGAAATCACCTTGGCTTGATTGGGCTCCAGCTCAAGGTTCACTTGCAGTCACATAAGCCAAGCTTATGTCTAGATTCAGCTTCACCTAGCTGGGATCGAGCATAGTTTGTTAACGCCCAAGAGTGGGCTATAAACTCAAGCTAAGCTTGTAAAGGAGCTCATAATTATGTATCTTTAAAACATAGCAAGGAGATTGCTATGGAAAATATTCTACACTACTTTAATTGAGAACTTCCTTCTGGAATGAACAAAGAAAACATGGGCATAGGTGAAGCACCTGGCACCACAACTCTTGCAAATTTTAGTTCAATTGATGTGCAAAGATAGCAATAAAATCCCTCACTTGTCTAGTATGTCACCTGTCTACCATACAAGATGATGAAAAAGTCAATTCCTGAATACATGATTTTAAATTCTTCATATCAAGGCCACAACCTGACAGACAAAATCAATTTCTTTGACAGCTGCCTCCCAATCACTCCTGCATTGTGAAAGTTGCATATCAGTTTTTGTCCAAAAACCATAGCGATGAAATTTTCACAGTACCATTTTTTGAATGACATAGAGGAATACATTCTAAAAAAGATGGGAAGGAAACAAATCTATACATGGAAATGAGAAGATTACAACAAAGTAGTTTTACCCTGATGTTTTCAGGAATACAGAACCCACTGAATAAACCACAAAACAATCTGACATTCCAGTACATTTGTCCAAAAATCAGTATCTGAAGATGATTTGGAGAAGCAAAATATCACAACCCATTGCTTTACTGGCAATACATATTACATACCAGTATGTGGGCCATTTCTGCCTAATCACAGTCACGTACAGTTATCAGGCTGCTGTAAACTTCGTGTGATCAATATAAGAGTTTTTCATTGATTAAAAAATCTGCAAGGTAATTATATAGTTGGTGTATAAATTAATGCAACTGTGCAGCCTTAAACAAGACAAACAAAGGATACAATTATGATTGACTTTTTATTGTATCCAATTGATGTTAGTACTCTTCTTTAAATCTTTGCATCTGTTTGAAATTTATGGATGAGGTGTTCATTTTCTATGTTTTTATCCGTAAAAGTTTTGTTGATTGAAGTTTACATCTGTAGCAGCAAGTCATTCATCCACATCTGCATGTGCCAAAGAATTATCTAACTGTACAATTATACAAAGTTCCAGCAGAGAGCAGAAAAATAAGTATATCTGTTAAGAGCAACAGTTGAAAAAGATATAAAGGGATGTTACCTCACCTGTGAATTGCACGGTTGTATATTTGTTGTCAATGCCTGATGTTCCTTCAAAAACCTGGCAAAACTCAGCATTATATAAACAATGAACTCGAGGTGCAAAAGGTATTATGATGATTTTAAAACCAAAAGATTAAAAGGCAAAAACTGAAAAAGTTCAGTTCCAACTCTATTTACAAGACAAAGTAGAAAATTAGCCCTTTGCATATAAGAGGACAAACTAAACTATTGTGAATAAGATTACCATATCAGAAAAGCTGGAAAGATAAAGGAGAATTAACTCAAAGCAATTTCAATGCAAATGTCTATTGTAGGTAATGCACATTTATCAATACAGCATATTTCTGATAAGATCATCTTAAAGAAAATGACAGAATGTTAAACAAGAGAGGTGCTTTTGGCAAATCCACAAGTGGAAAATCTCTTGACTCCGAATCTTTGAGTAGCGACATATTATTTAAGGAACAATTCTTCTTCTGCCTAGAACAAATGGAAATAGATGGCGAAGACAGCATTTTGAGGACTTTAATAAAAGATTGATAAAGAGAAAAGAAAGAAACAACCAATAGTAGTCTTGTAGAAAGAATACATCAGTCCGAATGAGAAAGAACGGTCATATATACATGAGACCATGGAAGAATATCCAGTATGATGGAACTACTGTTGTATGAGTAAATAATTGAAAATGCATAAATTTAAAAAAGGAAGTCCAGCTTGGCAACTTAAACTGATAGGTTTAGACAAAATCAAGGGATAGAATGTGAACCTGCACGACAGCTTTCTCCCCATCAACTTCGAAGACTTGACCACGCCGGGTTGTGCCATCTCCCAGGCGTATATTGACAATTTCCTGATATTTAGGACCCTGAAACAACTTGCCAGCAATGATGGGTAATTGTACAATGGTCACTGAATGCAACGCAAGACCCATAGGCCCCCCCAGGAGGTGATTCTTTGCATTGTGATAATCAGTATATATTAAGAAAATACAGAAGAATAAACTAAGCATGCATACCTTAACTTTTTCCAAAATAACAAGTGGTCCTGCAACTCCAGAAACTGTCCTATACTCTGTAATGAGAACCAGAACAATACACTCAGAAGAATATTTCGAGATTATCAATCACAGGCAACTTTTGGGTTTCATGATGCACAGGATGCAATATAACGTCGAATAAAATCAGGCTGACTAGCAAGCACTCGGTCGAATGAAGCATAAGCATGCAATTTAGTCGTGAAAAGAAATCCCAGCCAAGTCACATGCAACCTGATCAAATTGCACCATTCCAATGGTGTCTGGGCCGGACACAGACAAGCTTTGTAGAAAAAGATGGCTTTTGAGGAGAGACAAAAGCATTAGGAAAGAAGTTCTTCTCCTTCGCTGCCTTGACTTTTATTGTATTTGGCTTTTTGCAAGCAATATAGTAGTCCACATGAAACTGTGGAGTTATATGCATGCCCAAATCACGTATTCCTACTGTAAATGCATTATTCTCAACACTTATAAGTGGAAAAGAATCCAAAAGGCTAACCACCAAATGATCAAAATAAATTCAAAATCCATGAAAAAAATATTCAATTATAAACTTGGATCAACATATTGACACTGATATACCACCAAGAACAAGAAGGCAGCCTGAAACCCAAATTCAAAAAAAAAAAAAAAAAAAGAACATACCCATTCCTATCTCCAGCGTCCCCTCTTCCATCTTTAAACTAACACCCTAAATGAAAATTTCACACATTGACATGAGAAGAGAAGACATATTAAAAACATGATACATAACTAATAACAACAAATCAAGCAACAAATATCCCACACACCTGCCCCAGTGTTAATATCAATAATACACATAAATAATGATCTATGATGGAAAAGGCAGAATAACACCACACACCTCATGTGGAGTCCAACTTTCATGCTGCCCCACTGAATAGTGGGATGGATATCCAATGAACAAAATATTCAAACTTCTAAGTCAATGCAATTTGGGTATAGTCAAATTCATCTTTAGACATCTCACTGAACTTGAAAATAGTAAATACGCTATATTGGCATCAATCAACTCTTAATATAGTAATTGGATTAAATCTATAATTAAATTTATAAATTGAAACAAGAATCTGAAAATGTGCATCACCATGGGCCATCTACTCATAAGATACAACTGATTTGGACTCAAATACATCTGATCTCTCTCTTTGCAACATAAACTGAAGAAAGTTGTACTGTATTCATGATCTAATCAAATGATTGTAGTGAGTAGGGTGTTAACGAGAGAACATCCAGACTAACAACAATACTCACATACACAATAGCCTTAAATCTATGAGACTTCAGCAGTGCATACAAAGAAGAGAATAAAATAAAATAAAATAAAACATGTTAGAGTATCTCCCATCAAAAGCAGAGCTATCTTATTAATGGTTTGAACGCAGCAACTTCCTTTGCACCCGCTCCAACTGCTGCAGCATAACCCTGAAGCACATGAAATAAAATCATTATTTGCTTCAGATCAATTTGCCAAGGTCTATAGTTTTAGATAAAGTTTCATACAAGCTTGCTTACTTTAAGATTGGGCGTTAACACTGGAAACCTTACACCCTCAACATTTCGAATTGATTCCATTACATTCTTCGCATCTGCAAGCTGTAATACATTATGGCAATAAAAGGGTTCAGAAATTGGCTGTATAGAGAGATCAGTGTGACAAACAAATAATTACATATGCCAAGCAAAAGCAGGTATAACCATTAAAAAAAAACAGATAAAACACTAATCAAAATTCATTACAAGTTAATCATGGAGAAAATACTCCTAAAAAAATTTAAGTACCATTTCTATTACTAAGAACTATGCAGAGTCTTAATCCTCAAGTATTTCTTATTACAATAGCAATGGCTTTGAAGATCTGAAGCAGTGGTGCCACAAAAAGGCAATCAAATAGAGCATCTGATGACACCATCTCGACCAACATCCCACACAGAGAGAAAGAGAGAGCTCAGGTAAGAAGATTGTGGTACAGGCGAGCAAAGTCTTAAACTTCGATACAGATGAACGAAATCTTATGTATGGGAACGAATTCTCATCAAGGTAAACTTTATATCAAAAATACCCCAAGCAAATATGAACCAGATCAAAGTGATATTCATCATTAGCTTGAAGAGGTCTGCTTCTCCCTACGATAAAATGCGAGCTCACCATGGAAGAAAATAATTTCAATATCACACTAACGAAAACCTGAGTTGACTCGGCAAGGGAAACTTCCATAGCTGGCAAGCCATGTGTCAAGTTACTGAATGGAAGAATGATGGATAGATTCTGACCTATTCAATCCCAATGAACTGAAATAGGATGTAGCCAGAGATCAAATATAACCCAAATCACACACAGGCAGATGTCTCTGCAGAAAGGATAGCACCTTCCTTTGTGTGTTCGGGAGAGTTGAAGAAATCAGGAACCACCTACTTCAGAATCCCAAATTTTCTGCCTTTTCTGCATCAAATTGATATCCTTATAAATAAATAACATATTGATTTCAGCAAAAAAATCATCCAACCCTCCACTTATCTTTGAAGACAATAGGAAAAAATAAAACATCCTCCAAAATCAAAGCACATAACTCCTAGATAGTCAGAGTCTACCAGCAGCAATCAACAATAAGGAAAATCTAGGATGTGCCCTAACAATTGATATAAATATTCTAGCAGAATGGATGGCACATGCATTTGATAGCGCCTTTGGGCAGTGCCAAAACTGGAAAAAAAAACGTTAGGAGGAGTACTCATTAAACAGCATATGAAACCCAATCACAGATTTAACTCACAAAACCAACCAAAAACCCAGTACATGCAAATCAAGAGCCTAGACACCAAACACCCCAACAATCATCAAAGCACAAGAAGGGAGACAAAAATACAGATTCAACACAACAGTTTTCTTAATCACAATAGAAACCAAAAACCCAAACAATAGAAACAATCACATCACAACAAAATGACACAAAAAAGATCTACAGCAACTCAAATCGTAATTTCCAGTTCCAATCCAGCTTACTGTAACCCTAACTCAAAAAATCACATAGATTACAAAAGATCGAATGATCAAAGAAAATCAGCTAGCAACAAAGTAAGAAACAATGGGAATTCCATCAAAATCTGCTAAAAACACCAAAAGTTCATTCACTGCATTTAAATAGTATCGATTTAAACCCTAACTTTGCAATCGATCCATCAACAGCTCAATTAACTTCAAATAATACCGATTTAAACCCTAACTTTGCAATTAATACACTGCATCTGCGAATGAAAGACAGAGAAGGAAAAAAGAAGAAAGGAGAAATGAGAGAATCGATTGATTAGAAAGCATACCCTTCTTTCAATGCTAACTGCTAAGGATCTAAATCTGCCGAGGAGGAGAAGACGATGAGATCTTGAGGAAGAGGAACTTCTTCGAAGAGGAGCTTGAGATTTGAGCTTATCAGATTCGAGATGAATCTAAGATGAATCTGATAGGGTTTAGCAAACGGGAATCTTCCATTCGTATGGTGTGGAGGGGTAAACAGCCAAATGAGTTTTAAGCGAACTTTGATCGACTTCATAAAAAGGAGCGAAATTTTTTAACCTTAGCAGCGAATAATATTATCCGTCGCTGATAATACTAAAAAATTTTATCACTTGCGACGGACCCCAATGAACGCCGTTGATAACTCTCTTTAGCAGCTGAAAATAAAATCCGTCGTTGCATGAGTGTAAGTGAAGGTCACTTTTCTTGTAGTGTGTAAATGGGTTTACAAGTTGAAGAAGAAACAAGATGCTCAATTGATTGGTACAAAGCTCATCTGGAAGCTCGTAGATTTTCACAGTAGTATGTACTGGATTATGAGAAAACGTTCAATCCAGTTGCAAAGATGGTGATGGTTAGAACCATTATCTCTTTGGCCGCTAGAAAGGGCTGGACGTTGTGATAACTTGATATGAAAAATTATTTCCTTTATGGAGAGTTGGATCTAGAACTGCTCATGGAGCAGCCTTAAGTTTTCATTTCAAAGGAATTTCCTCATCATGTATGCCAACTCAAGAAGGCCTTATACGGTCTTAAAAAGGCTCCACATGCATGGTATGGTAATATTTCTGAGTATCTTATTTTTTGTGGGTTAAAAGTTTCAAATTCAGATTCTAGCATGTTTGTAAAAATGGATTTGGGAATGCATGTGGTGGTTCTTTTGTATGTGGATGACATGATCATCACCGGAGATAATGTGGCTGAAATAACTCGTTTGCAAGATGAATTGTCAGTCCAGTTTGAAATGCGTATTTTGGGTGAAGTTGGATGCTTTCTTGGACTTCAAGTTGAGAAGGCAAAAGATATTTTTTTCTTATCTCAAAAAATGTATGCTAGATGTTTGTTGGAGCATTTTGGTATGGGGGAGGCTAAGCCGATGGCTACTCCTAGGGTACCATCCTATGGAGCCTTGACTTAAGTTGAAGGGAGATGAAGGAAAGCCATTGAAGGATGCAAAAGGATTTTGACAACTTATGGATAGCTTAATTTACTTGACTATCACTAAACCAGATATTGCATATTCGGTAGGTGTTGTATCCCAATTTATGCAAAGTCTACGGGTTCCTCATTTGGATGCAACAAAAGGAATTCTTCGTTATGTGAAGAGTACTGTTGAGTTTGGGCTGCTTTATAAAATGGGTGAAAAGTTCTTCCTAACTGGATTTACAGATGCAAATTGGGCAGGAGATATCAATGATAGGCAGTCTACCTCACTTTATTGTTTTATGGTGTAGTAAAAAGCAATCAAGTGTTGCTCTTTCTAGTACAGATGAAGAATATAACAAGAATGCATTTGGTTGAAATGGATGATCGGTGACATACAACAAGGTTGATTATGCAATTCCTATCTGATGCGACACTAAAAGTGCAATCAGGTTGGCAGCAAATCCGGTGTTCAATGCTCGTACTAAGCACATTCAGGTTCAACATCATTTCACTCGTGAGAAGGTGCTTGAACAGGAAATTGAGTTAAATGATGTTCGAAGGGGAGAAAAAGTTACGGATATTTTTACCAGGCACTTGCAAAACCCAAGTTCGAGTTTTTCAGAGATGCGCTTGGTATGGTTGATTGCAAGCATGCACTAAGGTGGAGTGTCAAGATTTAGTGCATCCTGCACATGCACAATTGAAGAAGTTATCGCACTTTATGAAGGCTGGTATTAGTGTTGTTTACAAGTGTTTATTAATTATGTGTCAGTTTGTGTTATTTATAAGTTTATTTATGTAAAGTTGTTTAGCGTATTGGTTAAGTATCTTTACCACTGCTATTCAATAAGTTGAAGTTACTTCTTTAAGAGTCTAGAAATCACATGTAATTCTGAAATGAAGAAAAAGAAAGATTTGCAGTCTTTCTCCATTCTTTTGTATATGCAACCGACTTAGAACTTGTATGGAGTCTTATTGGTTCGATTCTTGGTGTATTTGGGTCAAGTACCACCTTTTATGTTTTGTGTCACTGCATGTAATTGTCCAAGAATATGTAAGTCATTGTAATTTTTATCAAATTATATATTTTAATTATTGTATCCAACTGTCAAATTTGAACTTCAAATTAATCAAATTGTATAATGAACTAAATGAATCTATCCCATTGAATCTCTGAATCGAAGTAGGTGTTGAACTATGAATTGTGAATTCAAATGGGAGCCGATACATCTTCCACCAAACACCCATACTTCAAACGCATCTTCAAATTCAAGGGCCTGTAAGTTGTAGCACACGGCAGGATTGTTGTGAGTTCACGGTGGAGGCATGGGGTCTGCCTTGAGTGTTGAGTGAATGCTCCATTGTAAGCACGGCGGAGGCATTGGATTGTGAATGTCGTAACTTGTAAGTGTTGTGAGATCTCCCTTCAGTGGTACGGTGGAGGCATGGGGTTGAGTGTTGTGAGTTCTGCGTTTAGTGTTGAATGACTGCTCTATTGTAGAGTAAAGTAGCAAGATTAGTGCAGTTTATCTTTTCTATACTTTTCTTCTCTGAAAATTTTTGTCTTTGGAGTAAAACCACTGCCTCTCTTTTCTGTGTTAATGGCCATTTGTAAAAAAGTCTTTCTTTTTCATCATTTTCTTACTGTGTTTGGCTTGTAGTTTCCTTTTAATGACACAGCTATCACTAACCGCCTGGCTAACTCAGTACAACTCATGTCTGAGTTAAAGAGACACTTGTAACTAACTGAGTCCAAGAGAGGACATCTATATATATATATATATATATATATATATATATATAGGGAAACATTCATATGCATCTATCCCTCACCATTTTTGGTGAGGGACACCCCTTTTGGGGGTGTTTCAAGTACAAGAGGGAGGTACAAAGTACCCCTCTTGTACTTCTCTTGTACTTGAAACACCCCCAAAATGGGTGTCCCTCACCAAAAATGGTGAGGGATAGATGCACATGAAGACCCCCCATATATATATATATATATATATATATATATATATATATATATATGTTGTCAACACTCAGTGTAAGATTTATTAAAACTAATGAAGAAAGTCCGGTCCCAGATAATTTAGTTTTCTCCTCTGTTCTCTTCTTGTTTTCCATGTCTCATGGCATCAGAGCAGAAGACTTGTGTCAAACGATCCTGCATCGTCTTCGTGACTTCCTATCCAAGTTACCTGAGCAAATCTTCTACTTCTTGAAGAAGTTGTCTTTCCTTCTTCAAATTTGCAATCGCCTTCAAGCACGAGTGATTTTCAGATCTCAAGATCGTTTCAGATCTGTGCTCTCGTGTTCTTCTTCTCACCATTCTCGGTCACAGATTGAGAGTAGCCACACCATATCAGAGGTTCTTCCTCTTGTTTTCCTTGTTGAAGCCATAGCTCTTGTCCTGTTGCAGTAGCTGCAAGCGGTTCTTGAAGCGATTTCTTGCTGCTATTGAGCGATTTCTTGGTGTTCTTGAAGCGATTTCTTGATGTTCTTAAGCAATCCCTTAGTGTTCTTGAGCGGATTCATCCCGTTCTTGATTCTTGATCGTTTGCCCCTTCGCAAGCGGATTCTACTGTTCTTGATCATCTCTTTCGATTCTTGAACTGCTGCCTGTGATTCTTGTGATTCTTATGATTCTTGAGTGATTTCTTGGCATTCTTGTGCAGATCTTGCTGTTCTTGAACGGATTCACGTGGTTCTTGAACATTTGCTGATCTTTTCTTGGCACATTTTGGGTGAATTTCTACCGGCGTTCAGTTTTTCCTCAAATATCATCATATCACTTCTCTGATGCTCGCTCTTCTCCTGCCTTCTTGTTCTCCAACATTGGAAATCTCATTTCCATCAAGCTGGACAGCAACAATTACCTACTGGGGAAATCTCAATTCCTACCTGTTCTACGTGCACATGGTCTGATCGGTTTTGTTGATGGCTCTCATCCATGTCCACCAGAATTCTTGCTTGACTCCGCTGGAAATCCTACGACTGACATCAATTCAGAGTTTCAGACATGGACTCAACAAGACCAGAATGTCCTCTGTTGGATCAACACCACACTCTCTCCCGCTGTTCTTGCACATGTCGTCGGCCTCAAATCTACTAGAGATGTTTGGATTGCTCTTGAGAAGAGGTTCGCCTCTCTATCTCGTTCTCATATCATCCAGCTGAAGACTCAATTACAATCTATCAAGAAAGGCTCTTCGTCGATTTTAAACTACATCCAACGCATCAAGCACCTTGCAGACAGTCTTGCTTCTGCTCTTTGTCCCGTTGATGATGAAGATCTCATCATTCATACACTGAATGGCCTACCTGTAGATTATGGTCCCTTCAAGACTTCTATTCGTCCACGGTCTTCTCCAATTACTCTGGAAGAGCTTCATGTCCTTCTCTGTGAAGAAATGAGCGTAGAATCCTCTCAGGCTGCAGTCCCTGACTACTCCACTACTGCCTTTCTCTCTTCCAAGAACTCTTCATCTACACACCCTCCTTCCAGCCCAGATAATCGAGGCTCTGGTCACTCGTCACACCATGGCAGAGGTCGCTGGGGCAGAGGCAACAAAGGCCGTGGCTCATCTTCTCCAAATCAGACCACTTCTTCATCTTCTACATCAAAACCATGTTGTCAAATTTGCAACAGGACTGGTCACTCTACTCTTGATTATTATCACAGAATGGATTTCTCTTATCAAGGTCGTCAAACTCCTTCACAATTGGCTGCAATGGCTGCTTTCTTCTCACCAGAAGGTAAACAAAACTGGTTTGCAGACTCGGGAGCTACTACACATGTTACTAATGATCTACAGAATCTGTCTATCCACTCTGATTACAAAGGCAAGGACAAACTTGATGTGGGTAATGGTCAAGCCTTACACATTGCCAATATTGGCTCCTCCACTGCACACACCCTTTCCAAATCTTTTCATCTTGGGAATGTGCTTCATGTTCCCCAAATCTCCACCAGTTTGCTGTATGTACATCAGTTTTCTAAGGATAACAATTGTATCTTTATCTTTGATGCTTCTAGTTTTACAATACAGGACCGTCACTTGAAGCAGATCCTTTTCCAGGGTCGAAGTAAAAATGGACTATATCCCTTTACATCATGCTCCACTCCTCCATCTCATACTGTCCTCATTGGTGAATGCTCTTCTGCTAATATCTAGCACCAGCGTCTTGGCCATCCCTCTAAAGCTTCAATGCAACATCATATGTCCAAGCTTCCAATAAATGACACTAATTCTTTGTCATTCTATGAACATTGTCAATTTGGTAAAAGTCATAAACTTCCTTTTTTTTCCTTCTGCTAATGTTTCTTCTAAGCCACTTGAACTTGTGCATAGTGATGTATGGGGGCCTTCCCCTGTCATCTCTGTTTGTGGTTTTCGATATTACTTAGTCTTTGTTGATGATTTTTCAAAATACACATGGTTGTTTCCTATGGTTTCAAAGTTTGATGCTTTTCATATATTTCTGCAATTTAAACTTCTAGTTGAGAATTTGCTTGATTGCCATATCAAATGTCTTCACACAGATGGTGGAGGTTAGTTTATAAATGGTTATTTCCATAGTTTTCTTGCAGCTCATGGCATTTCCCACTAGATTTCTTGCCCTTACATCCCAGAACAAAATGGATGTGCTGAGCGGAAACACAGACACATTGTTGAGACTGGTCTCACTCTCATGTTTCAGGCTTCTGTGCCTCCCAAGTACTGGACAGACGCCTTCTCCACTACCACATTTCTTATCAACAGGATGCCCATGAGGAAGTTAAACTTTCTTTCTTTCTTTCTCCCTGGGAGAAACTTCATCACACAGAACCACACTATGCTAACTTGAAAGTTTTTGGTTGTGCTTGCTATCCATGGTTAAGACCCTACAACAGCAACAAGCTAGAACGTCAATCCAAGAAGTGCGTCTTTCTGGGCTATAGCACTACTTAGAGAGGGTACAGATGTCTTGATTATGCCACTGGTTGTCTCTATATCTCACGCCATGTAGTATTTGATGAATCCTCTTTTCCTTTTCACACCCTTTTTACCTCTTCCTCCTTAAGCAATCCAGCTAGAACCGCAGTCTTATCCCATTGGCTTCCTTCTTCGACAGCATCTTCCCCTACTTCTCAGCGCACTCTTCCCTTCCCTTCCCCATCGCCCCCTCCTAATACCCTAGTCTCCCTCCCTCTTTGGACACCTCTTGCTGTCATAGCTCCATCTCATCCAGCTTCCTCTGTTGAATCCTCTAACTTGCCTACTCACCCATCCTCATTGGCAACAACTAATTCCACTGTTAACACTTCTATACAATCAGTCACCACAGTAACCCCTACAGCCACTTCCTCTGTCATTCATATTCCTCATCAACCTCCTTCTACAGTTCTCAGCACTAATGTGCATTCCATGGTCACACGTTCCAAGGCTGGGATCTTCAAAAAGAAGGCATTCCTTTTTACAAAACATCCTCCTCTTCTTCCTCCACATAGCTACTATAATGTGACTACACCCACCAATTTTACAGAAGCTTCCAAGTCTACTGAATGGCGCCAAGCTATGGCTGAAGAATTCTCTGCTCTTCAACGACAAGGCACTTGGTCTCTAGTTCCTCCTTCCCCAGATAAACATGTGATTGGCTGCTGATGGGATTACAAGGTTAAACATCATCAAGACGGTTCAGTTGCTAGTTACAAAGCCAGACTTGTTGCTAAAAGGCTTCCATCAAGAGTTTGCCATTGACTACACTGAAACCTTCAGTCCAGTTGTGAAGCAAGCCACAATCCGTGTAGTTCTAACTCTTGCTATCCATTTTCGTTGGCCTCTTCGTCAACTTGATGTCACAAATGCCTTTCTACATGGCATTCTTCATGAGAATATATACATGTCACAACCTCAGGGCTTTGGTGATCAATCTTGTCCTACTCATATATGCAAGCTTCACAAGTCCCTGTATGGCCTCAAGCAGGCACCCCGCGCATGGTACGAGTGGTTCTCCAATTTTTTAATTGGTCTTGGCTTTCAAACCACTTATGCTGATCCCTCCTTATTCATTCATCACTTTCGCCAGTCTGTCACACTTATTTTACTCTATGTTGATGATCTCATTATCACTGGGAGTGACAGCCATTACATTCAGTGCCTCATTGGTCAGTTGCATCACCCCTTTGAAATGAAGGATCTTGGTAAGATTCATCTGTTTCTCAGCATCGAAGTTAGCTACACCTCCGACGGACTATTCCTCTCTTAGACCAAATACGCCAAGGATCTGTTGACTCGGACGTCTATGCTGGACTGTAAACCAATTGGATCTCCCTGTTCTTACAAAGACTCCTCCTCCACCAGTCTATCTCCTTCACTATAGGATCCAAGTTTATATCGCAGCATTGCTAGTGCCCTTCAATACCTTACGCTGACTCGTCCAAATTTATCATTTGCTATCAATCTAGTTTGCCAGTACATACATCGTCCAACTGAGGATCACTTCACAGCCTTAAAACGAATACTTCGTTACATCAAAGGCACTCTGTCTTTTGGACTACACATTAAGGACGGTCAACTTCGTCATCATGCTTTTTCCGATGCGGACTGGGCTGGTGACTCCTCTGATAGGCGCTCCACCACTGGCTTCTGTGTCTTTTTCGGTGCTTCCCTTGTTTCTTGGTGCACAAAGAAGCAACATACAGTTGCTCGCTCTTCCACTGAATCTGAATACAGATCCTTAGCTCACACTGCTGCAGAGATCTCCTAGCTTCGTATTCTGTTCAAAGATCTAGGCCTCTTTCTTACCTCTCGCCCTCTCATTTGGTGTGATAATGTGTCTGCCATCTCTCTAGCATCTAATCATGTCTTCCATGCCAGAACCAAGCACGTCGAGGTTGACTACCACTTTATTCGCAAACGAGTTCTTCGTAAGGATCTTGCTGTCCAATTCGTTTCAACCACAGATCAGGTGGCTAACATCTTCACCAAAGGGCTGCATCCTCGCCGTCTTCAATTCCTCCGGTCCAAGCTCCTAGTCACCGATAGACCTCTGAGCTTGAGGGGGCCTAATGACACAACTATCACTAACCGCCTAGCTAACTCAGTACAACTCATGTCTGAGTCAAAGACACACTTGTAACTAACTGAGTCCAAGAGAGAAGGACATCTATATATATATATATATATATGTTGTCAGCACTCAGTGTAAGATTTATTAAAACTAATGAAAAAAGTCTAGTCTCAGAGAATTTAGTTTTCTCCTCTATTCTCTTCTTGTTTTCCATGTCCTCACCTTTAAATCCCAACATCTCTTCCAATTCCTCCACAGTTTCCTTTCCATTTGTTTGGAATTCCTTCTTCCAGACTGCCTTGTAGTCTTTATTGTGTCTCTTCCCACAGAGTATTTCTAGGAAAAACCATCTGGTGCCAATGTAGGTGGGCCGTCCATGACCATAGTAGCCAGAAAGTTCCACCTTCAGGACTAATAAAAAGACAGTGTGAATATTTAAGGTAGGACTGGGCTGGGCCCAATGGCCTGTAATCTTTTGGCATAGTGGAAATTTTGATTGATGATCAGTTGCATCAATGTAGATTAAGCACTGGTGGTGGAGATCAATCACTATTTACTCATCTATGTTTCACGCACTTCATGATCCGAGGGCTTGATGGACTCCCTAGACCTAAAAGATGGTGATGGACTGACTGGATCTAATGGATTTCCTCAAATAATGGAACAACTGGAAGGATTTGGTTCTCAACTCAAATCAAAGGTTAGATATCTTTACGGATGAGATGTTTGGTTGAAAGAAGATCTTATCCTTATCACCATGTAAAGTCTTGGCAATGTCCAGCATGTGGTTGCTTTTTTGTTTTTTTCCTTTTTATAACAGAGGGTGTCCCAGTCTTCTAGGCAAAATAATTTCTATGGGCCAGGGGGAGCTGGTTAAATCCCCTGTGGCCCTAATGTGGTAGAGCAGTTTCAAACCCTCAATCTCCGAATTCAAACCGTGGTCGTAGGCCAATTGAGCTACCCCTTGGAATTATCTCCAGCATGGTTTAGGATGCCTATTTCATGGTTTCAGACTTCGTCAGACTCGAAAACTAGCCGAGTCGATCCGTATTTCCATAAAACCCGGTGGAATAGGGTTGACTCAGCCGAGACTTGGACGTGATTTCTGTTCATTTCGTCGTAGTATATAAAAAATTGTAGTTTGACTTTTGACTCAGTCAAATTTAGGTTGAGTCAGGAGACACGACCTAACAGCTGTCTTAGCTGAGACAAGTTTGAGAGAGTTTTGAGCAATGGTCCATTGATGGATGGCTAGCCTGGCTCGCATTTTAGGGTCCGGTTACTAGAAATGGTCTGGGCTTGTTTTAATGCTCATTATAGGCCAAGTAGGCCTGCCGAGCATGACTAAACTTACTAATATGAAGCTAGGCACTGTAAATGAAACTTAGCAAAATTTTAAAGGAATCTATACAATGTTGATTTCAGGCACATCTATTTCATGGGCCATTTGAAGAGATTCTTCCAATTACTAGCCATTTGTTAAAAATCCCATTCCAGAATAGGCGCTGTGTGGGGATATTTCTTCCCTCTTATCCTCCCTTGCAAAGTGCATGGCTCAAAATGGCCTGATGGGACTGGGCCCAGACGCCAGGCCCGATGGGACTGCAGAGTGGGTTGTGATGGGATCAGACTCTGATAGAGCCTCCCTCTTGTCCCCTCTCTTCCTCTATGTATACACAGCAACAGCTCCAGAAGCTGGATGGCCAACGAACACCACACTCACTGGTATGCCATTTCTTCTCCCACTACATCTCCTACCTCTGTTCTAATCCTGCACCTGCAGCTAACAAAGGCATCGGAGAGCCCTGCGCTGCCCAAGCCAGGGTCCTCTGACCTTCTCATTTTTCCCATTTCAGGCTCGAGGCATCGGTTCTCCTATCATCATCGAGGAGCTGCACTCTCCATCCTCCTCCAGTGGGCCACAAATTCACCCCCTGGGTCTGTGAGTTTCTGTGCGCTTACAATTGGCGCCGTCTGTGGGGAAGGGTCAAAAAGCCATCTTTCCCAAACACCATGCCTCCCAAAGCCTGAGGTCACCATCCGAGTTGCTACCGAACTCGCAAGGGAAAAAGCTCTGTACCCGTTCGACTGGTTCCTGCAAGAGAAGTGGTCTTCTTCATGTTGTCACAACCTTTGACTGGTCAACGAGGAGTATGAGCTGGAGTTGCTGTGAGAATGAGACAAGGAGAGAAGGGCTTGAGGGGGTCTCTGCTTCGGCATGGCTTCGGCATGAGTGCAGCAGCCATAAGAAGACAAGCAAGCTCGAGAAGCTCTCCCAGCTCGCCAGGCCACCAGTTCGAAAGCACAACTAGATCGGCAGGGCCATTTAGGCCATGCCTCCAGCTCGGATATTTCGTCTAGGCAGCAACGTCAGCTCGGCAGACTTCCCAGGCACAACGATCACGTCAGCAACTCTCAGCTCGGCAGACCGGCCGGGCACGATGATCTCGGCAGTGGTCCCAGGCTGGCCGACGTCACCGGCAGGTCCACCTTCTTCGGCAGAAAATTGCTTGCAGACGTCTCAAGTTCGGCAGGCCAACCTTCCCAGCTCGGTCGAGACTGCCTCCCAGCTGGCCGAGGCTGCATCTCAGCTCGGTCGAGACTGCCTCCCAGCTGAACGCGACTGCATCTCAGCTCGGCAGAGGACGTATCCCATCTCGGCCCGCAGTCGCTGATCTGCAGACGCCTCCCATCTCTGCAAGTCTGTCCTTTCAGCACATCAATTCGGCGGTCACAGCCAGCTCGGCAGAGGCTCTAGGTTCGGCGGTCACAGCCCGCTCGGCAGATGCTCCGAGTTCGGCAGCTCCCGCCAGCTCGGCCAGCTTTGCCTCCTGCGACAGTCGTCCACGTGGCAAACGCGCCCTCCCGCGAGCATGTGGCTCTCAGACTTGGGACACTTGCCGCGGCCAGCCCGTAGCCGTCCGATGCGCCACCGACGGCCTCCTCCTCTGCCGGGATTGCAACTCCAGCTCGGTAGGTCACCGGAGATAGGCCTCTCCCAGGAATCTTCTTGCTCTTGTGTGACAACAGAAACAGAGCACATAAGCTCAGTGCATCCCATGTTATGTGACTTTTCTCTGATTTGCCCTGATTCCGTTGAAGTATTAGCTTTCTCACATATAAACACTGGCCGCAGCTTCACCAACCACAGCTTTCTCCTTCATTGCATCTCAACGATGGAGGGTAGAAGACGAGGGCAGCCCAAGAGAGAAAATCTTCAAAATGATGTGAACGTCCCAATCTTCCCAGAGGGTCTTTCAAAGCTATCACATCTCCCAGAGGGTCTTTCAAAGCTATCACATCATGGGTTTGGTAGGTAATCCTACTTACCACCTAAATTGGTGATCCTACTATCCACTCCCCTGACAGTATTGAGTTCCAATTTTTTACTCCACTTGCAACACATGCACCTAAAAAAGTCAACATGGGCCACCACCTTATACCACATGTATATGTAACGTGTCATGGGTATATGAGAGATGTCATGCACATATATCGAAAGAAAAAATCAAGCTCGGTGATGCCACCACCCTCGATAAAAATATTACACTGGCCTCGGTAAAAGTACCAACCAGTTACGTCCCTATTTCGGAAAATCAGGCTCGGTGATGCCACCAGCCTCAATAAAAATATTACACTGGCCTCGGTAAAAGTACCAGCCAGTTACGTCCCGATTTCGGAAAATCAGGCTCGGTGATGCCACCAGCCTCGATAAAAATATTACACTGGCCTCGGTAAAAGTACCAGCCAGTTACGTCCCGATTTCGGAAAATCAGGCTCGGTGATGCCACCAGCCTCGATAAAAATATTACACTGGCCTCGGTAAAAGTACCAGCCAGTTACGTCCCGATTTCGGAAAATCAGGCTCGGTGATGCCACCAGCCTCGATAAAAATATTACACTGGCCTCGGTAAAAGTACCAGCCAGTTACGTCCCGATTTCGGAAAATCAGGCTCGGTGATGCCACCAGCCTCGATAAAAATATTACACTGGCCTCGGTAACAGTACCAGCCAGTTACGTCCCTTATCTCGGCTACGCGCCAGATTTCGCCTACGCGGCGACAGACTACACTGGCTCCGGTAACAGTACCAGCCAGTTACGTCCCTTATCTCGGCTACGCGCCAGATTCCGCCTACGCGGCGACAGACTACACTGGCTCCGGTAACAGTACCAGCCAGTTACGTCCCTCATCTCGGCTACGCGCCAGTTTCAGCCTACACGGCGAAGGACTGCACCTCTGGTGACGAGCCAGCAGGTCGTGTTGCTCAAACTCGGATAAACCATCAGGCTATTTAGCTTTCAAACTTCCAAGGGGTTGAAGCACCCTAAAGAAGTTAAAAGCTGGGGGGCTTTGTGTGGGGATATTTCTTCCCTCTTATCCTCCCTTGCAAAGTGCATGTCTCAAAATGGCCTGATGGGACTGGGCCCAGACGCCAGGCCCGATGGGACTGCAGAGTGGGTTGTGATGGGATCAGACTCTGATAGAGCCTCCCTCTTGTCCCCTCTCTTCCTCTATGTATACACAGCAACAGCTCCAGAAGCTGGATGGCCAACGAACACCACACTCACTGGTATGCCATTTCTTCTCCCACTACATCTCCTACCTCTGTTCTAGTCCTGCACCTGCAGCTAACAAAGGCATCGGAGAGCCCTGCGCTGCCCAAGCCAGGGTCCTCTGACCTTCTCCTTTTTCCCATTCCAGGCTCGAGGCATCGGTTCTCCTATCATCATCGAGGAGCTGCACTCTCCATCCTCCTCCAGTGGGCCACAAATTCACCCCCCGGGTCAGTGAGTTTCTGTGCGCTTACAGGCGCATATTCAGAACTTCTGGAATACACAAGCTATTCTTAACCCCTTGACATCAGATCAAACAATAGGCCCTGGCCTAGCCCATGACACTAATGCACAGTGCAAATCCAGCCCAATATGACTCAAGCTTGGCCTCGGACCAGTCTGACAAAGAACATATCCAACCCAAAGGACAACTTAAATATAATGATGTCCTATTTTAGGTATGGACATATGACTATGACCAGATCTCAATTGGCCTGACCCATTTCTCAACCCATCGGGGCTCACTAAGTTATGGCAATACCTTCTGCCACATGTCATGTTCTAGTCGAAAATTAAAAAATTTAGAAAAAACTTAAAAGAAAAAAAAGAAAAAAAAACCTACAACATCAAGAAGGTTGATATCAACAAGTAACCAGTGTAAAAGCTGGCTGAACAAAACTCTGATCGTAATTTTGTAGTTAAATAACACTTGACCTGCACTGTATTCCCTGTAAAATTATATAGTTGATGATATGGAGGACCATCCAATCAATAGGTGGTGCAAAATACAATTCCTAGGGAAAATCCCAATTTTAAATAGGTGGACTGATCTCTAAGCTAAAGCCTCCAAGATGACGAAGGCAAGCAGTTATCATTGCTCAAACCCTAGGCAAACAAGTTAGAATTGACACCTCTTACCACTGAGGTAACAGAACAGGCCGTTTTTAATATATTGCTAGTTCTAGACAATATATGATTGGACGATCTTATCCTATGTACAGTGTACTGTGCATGGTGTTGTTCGTCACGTGGGACTCGTGGGCCCGGTGAAATTCAGGGGATCCCACCTTTGATGATGGTTTGGAAAGAGATGAACAAGTCCAAATCATTAGAAAATATAGTTCCTTTGAATTAATTAGATGGGTTGCATGACGAAGATAAGAAGGCTTAAAAGTTGGGTTGTTAGACCCTCCTACATCCAATATTTTTTGCAAATTTACAAATTCAAGGTAATCAAATAATTAATGCTAGAAAAATGTTCCTGTACATGGCACGAGCAACATAATTCATGATACAGTATCTTTATAAAAAAGATAAAAACTTATAATTTTAAATAATCAAATTTTCCGTATGAGTTTTATGGATATGGGAAGACGAAAGGAAATGACATTCAATTTCAAGAAAAAATTAAACCAACCTTCATGTTGAGACAACCATGTTAAGCCAATGCCTGAGTTTTATAGATATACATATAGGTGGATGAAGTCATTTACGGAGCCCATTTAAAATATTTTTAGTATCCTTCTAATATCCACTACTTTATAATTATTAGGGTGTTAAAACAAGGGTAAAATAGCTAAAAGACCTTTAGATTGGTCTTGTAAGGCCTCCAGTACACAACATTACTGTTTAAGGCCTAAAGTCCCTTACGCATAGGATCAATTCGGGCGGCTGTCCCTTAGCATGCCACATCAGATTTTTTTTATAACTTATTTACCCTTCTAACCATTTAAATAGGTGTCATGGAATCTAATCCTGGTTTTTAACTCCAACTCATCGTCTTTCCCTGATTACTGTCGAATTTAAATGCAGTCAAATGAGATTTCAACAGAACCATATACAACTCAGTTAAAATGATATCAAACTCATCCTAGTCCAAAAGCGAAGTTAGATAAAGCTATAACAAAGTCAGATAAAACCATAAACAAATTCATTTAAATTCACTTCAGACACAGATAATTTTATATCATATTCAGATAAATTCAAACCAAACCTAATATACTCAAATAATTTTATATCAAATACAAATAAATGTATATTGATGAGACATAACTTTTTTGTGAACTGGTTGTGATTTCGAACACAGCTAAATTCATAGAAACTCACATCAAATTAATATAAATGCACAACAAACTTAGATAAATTAATTTCAAATTCAAATAAATTCATCTCAATCCAGTTTAATTCATATCACACTCAGATTAATTCACAGCAAACATAGATAAATTCATATCAAACTTATATAAATTCATAGAAAACAGAAATGAGTTTAATTTGAAGTCAGATAAGTTCATGCTAAAGTCTGATAACTTATACAAAACTCAGATAAATTCACAAAAAAGCTCATTCAAAACAAAGTTGAATACATTTCGAAGTGAAATAAAATCATGGGAAATCCATTTAATTCCATACCAAACTCATAGATATTTTATATAGAATCTCAGATACATTCAAAAGAAAATCAGATAAAATCGTGTCACAATTAGATAATTTTTCTTGGAACCCTGTTTAATTGATAACAAACGTAGTTAATTACAAATCAAACTCAAATCAAACCAGGTAATATACAGATAAACCCATTTAAAGTCCTTTTTAATTAGATCAGACTAAGACAACTTAAGAACAAGCTTAGATAAATTCACGGCGAGCTTAGATAAATACACAGCAAACTTAGATAATTGCTTATATTGCGGATCGCACGACGGTCTGAAATGTTTTTAGGTGGAGCATGTTTGCTGACGTATAGAGAGGGCATTTTTGTCTTTTTAATTATGTCAGTTTTAAAAGAGGATTGCCGCCTCTACAAGAAACTATCTTGGACCCTAAGCTATAAAACACAATGATGAGGGACCTTCCACCGGACGCCCCTTAAAACAATCTTCATATAAGTGGATGCTAGAGACAAACCCTTCTTCTAGAAACTCATAAAAGCCTACTGACTTCCCCCACTTCCAAAAAAACTACCAAGTAAATAAACACCTAAAAACAAAAAAGTCATACACATGAAATCCAAATACCTACAAATGCAAACATCTCTGTAGAACCCAAATTTGTCGGAGTGATAAACAAAATACCATATTAAAAAAACATTAAAATAAAATTAAAAAACAATTAATGCCAAAAAAAAGGAACAAAGACAACATACAAAGCAGTGATGGTCGATCATATAGATACACTTCTTTTTGGAGGCTACGAATTAAAAAGCATCGGCTACCAAATACAAATTTAAAAAACTCTTTGAACTCCAAGTCAAAAGCATCGGATTTGTGCTTTGTTTACTCTTCTAGGTAAGATGTTAATGCAAACCTCAAGTGTAGGGTTATTACGAAGTAATAACTATTGGTAAGTCCGAGGTCAATCCACAGAGATGGAAGTTAGATTTGCGCTTGACCTAGCCTAATTAAAATCTAATTTTAGCCTAGTTAAAGTCTATACAATCCATTGGGTTCTTAAATAAAATTAAGCACAATAATTACATCCCAATTAAGAAAAAATTCTAATATAAAAATCCTAACAATCAATATATATATATATACCTATTGCTTCAAAACAAACAACCTAATCAAACAAACCAATTTAAAGATAAAATCAGAGTTAAAAAGAAATAAAATAATAATGATAATGGATTTCTGAGGATCCAAAATTCACTTTTCTTCCAAATGATTGAAGATATGGGTTGATCCAAATCGTCCTTTCTAGAATAGATTGTCACTCTACTTTAGAAAATGATTTAAAGAATATGTATTTTAGACAAATAATTTCAGAAATAATTAATTATCTTAAGCCTCAATAATCTCTTTTGCACATAGCCAAAGTGACTGTAAGCATGCAACAATTCTTCCGAAAATAAGGAATTAAGGGGTCTAGACAAGCATGCATTCCACATAGGCGCATGACGTTTATTATAAATTATTTCTCTACGTTAAATTGCCAAATATTCAACTATTAATTGTGTCTACACACAAAACCAATAAATTTTCAAAAAAGATTCACTCGTCACCATAGAGAAATACCCTTAGGGTGTGTTTGGATGTGTGGTGAAGTGAGGTGAGGTGACGTAAAGCCTCCATTATCCAGACAAGAAAAGACAATGGGTCATATCAAAAGTACATAATTTCAAAATTCCCTCCAACTTTTTCAAAAGAAGTCAAAAAAGCACCATCATTTCTCCACTAAAAGACAAAAAAGCTCCACTTTTTTATACAAAAAGTCAAAAAGATTTCATACCAACCAGCTAAAAACAAAACACCATCATAACACTTTATATTTTATTCTGTGTTGATTTGATGCTTCACCTCACCATACTTCAATTCACCATACATCCAAACAGGCCCTTAGCCTTTTATGGTCTTGATTTTCACAATCTCTATATCGAACGTGTCACTGACATACATAAAGTGCAAAAAATAAAAGAAGCCAAGGAAGGAGAGGGGGGTGCGGCGTGTGAAAAAGAGTGGAAAGCGGGAGCAAGTGTCGTGACTTGTTATGGGATGGGATAGGTTGGAGGTCCACTCCCCATAATTTTCTGGGTTTTTTTTTTTTTTTTTTTTTTTTTTTTTTTTTTAGCTTTTGGGACTTGGGGAGAAAGAATAGGAAAGGAAGGGAGAGAAAATAGAAAAAAAAGGAGAGAAATATAGAGGAAAGAAGAAAAGATAGGGCTTTTTGAAAATCTTTCCATCTTCATTTACTTGCTGCATAAGGATTTCCTACCCTTGCTCCTTTTTGCGAAAATAGTCTTTTCTCCTTTCTTGCAAATTGCCACCAAGGGAACCTTCAAATTTGAAAAGTCTTTAAAAAGAGAAGATTTCTTTGTGAATTCTTCAACAATTCGGCCCCCCACGGGGTGTGCAAGGCTGGTGGACCCCACTCCTTATATGTCCCACATTTGATTTTTCTTCTTTCTTTTTTCTCCTCATTGCTGCTGCACTCTTCATGGGCCCCGCCTTATTTGACTTCAAAGTCTTAACTTTGTTGCTTGGCTTGGTCTCCCCATTTAGATTTCAAGTCTCCTAAAAGTAGGAGAGTTTTTGTGTAAGGATGGTGGGTCCCACATAATGGAGTTTTCTCTCTTTGATTTTCATGTTGGATTTCTTTCTTTGTTGGATTCCTTGATTTAACTCCACATTTGGGTCCCGTCTTGTTGCTCATAATTTCATGTACATTATGAATATGCAAAGAACTAGAGAAATACTAAGCCAGATAACAAGAGAAATCTTGAGTTGAAGCAACTTAACTCTATAGCGGAGCCCACCTATTGAAATTCAAACCTTTTGATAGATTAACCATTTCGTAATTATGTTAATAATGTTTTTTATCATGTAGTTAGTCTAATGGTAAGGAAATCAATGTAAAATTTGAAGATAGCACATATATCTGAAAGGAATTTATTTTAAACGGTTAAAATTTCAGAAAGTAAATATGACTATGGAGTTCCAATCCTTTCATTTAGGATTTCTCCAGGGTAAAGCATAGAGGATTTGGATATGTGGATTGGCAGGCCACTTGGAAACTTGATGCATGCAATTTATTATGAATTAAATCAAACCTTAGTACCATATGGTAGAAAGTAACACAGGGACTAAGCCTGACAATTTGGCCCTTAGACAAGGGGGTCTAGCCCTTAAAATGAGGGCTTTTGTTTCTGAGAAAACGCCCTAGCGAGCTTGGACAATCTTCTGCAGGCCTTGGAATTCGGGGGCTAGGTTTGGACAATACTAGCTTCGCCCGTCCCTTGCCCTGGCCCTCCTGCTTTTCTTTATCTTATATAGTATATATTTATATTTTCAAATATATACTAAAATTTCCATATAAGAGTCACTTAGCAATAATAAATTAGGGATATAAAGGTAATTTCATAGCCCCATCCATACCCATTACAACAAACTGCACTTTTAGCGACGAAATTTTTCGTTGCCAAAAGTCAATGAAACGTCGGTAAAGATATTTACCAACGAAAATCTATTTGTCGCCCAGACATCGGTAAGAAGACATCAACAAAAATCTTTAACGAGAAAATATTTTTTTGTCGGCAAAAATGTGCCCTTTACCGACCATTATTTGAATTTTACCAACGTTTTAAAAACGTTGGTAATATTATTTTAATTTTCTAAAAATTTAATAAATACTTTTACCGACGTTTATTTTCGTCAACAAATTAAAAAATAAAAAAATGTGGCACTTTTACCGACGAAAATAAAACGTCGGTTAAAAAAAGAAAAAATAAACAAAAATAAAAATGACTTTTACCGACGTTTATTTTCGCCGGTAAAATGAAAAGGAGAAATAAAAAGAATTAAAAAACTTTTAACGACGTTTTATTTTCATCAGTAAAATAAAAAGGAAAATAAAAACGACTTTTACCGACGTTTTATTGTCGTCGGTAAAATAAAAATGAAAAATTAAAAATTAAAAAACTTTTACCGACGTTTTATTTTCGTCGGTAAAATAGAAATTAAAAAACAAAACCACTTTTACCGACGAAAATAAAACGTCGGTAAAAGTGAATTTTTTTTTTTTTTTAAATACCATATTCGTTTTTTTAATATTATTTTCCTGTAAAACTGATTATACACCTGTATCAGAAGTAAACATGTTCATCTACCTATATTCAATATAAAAAATGCATTAAAACAAAAGGTGCTAAATTAACAAACAATCATCGCCATTTTTCGTCTAATCATTCATTTCATTAACCAAATATTATAATCAACAATGATACAGTCCAAAATAAATATTCAATATACATATACAAATAAACAAACAAAAATAAAACACCCCCAAAAGTCTGCAACCGACTGCAAAGCGTTAATCAATCTACAATGAAAAAAAACAATAACATTAGAATCTTTTCAACGAATGAAATTATAAATGAAAGATAAACATGTATATATATAAATATCTTTTCCTAAGTTTTTCGACGGCCTATTTTCCAGCCTAAGTATTAAGAATCGGGCGGTTTTGTGTCTAATTCGATAACCAGAAGTCCGATTTACTAACCGTAAATTCCAACAAGTTACTTTGGCCTTGAACAAGGTACCCGTGCCGGTTTCTGGGTTGTCCGATTGCCGATTCCTGTTTTCAACCTCCAACGGCCTATTTTCAAGACTAAGTGTTAAGTATCCAACATTTTTAGGTCTAATTCGTTAACCGGGAGTCCGATTTACAAGCCATCAGTTCCTGCAAGTTAATTTCAACTCGAGCGAGGTGCTCATGCCGGTTTCCGATTTTTCCAGGGGTCGTTTCCCGTTCTGGAACCCCTGCGGGCCGTTTCGAGCCTAAGTGTTAGGAAAATCCGATGTTTTCGCCTCTAAATCTCTAACTGGGAGTCCTATCTGTGAACCGTCAGTTCCTACAAGTCACTCTACCCTCGAGCGAGGTGTTCGTGCCGGTTTCCGATTTTTTCGGAGGACGGTTCCCGTTCCAGACCCCCGGCGGGCCGTTTTCGAGCCTAAGTATTGGAAAATTGTCGATTTTCGCTTCTAATTCTTTAACCGGGGGAATGTCTACAATTGATCTTTTACCGACGTTTTATAAAAAAAACATCGGTAAAAGTAGATTTAACCGAGGTTTTTAATTCGCCGGTAAAAGACCTCATTTTCAAGTTCTAAAGTGTCATCCTTTACCGACGTTTCACAAGGAAACGTCGGTAAAATTAGATTTTGCAATGTAGTCTCTTTTGTCGACGTTTCCAAAGAGAACGTCGGTAAAAGGCCCACTTTTAGCGACGTTTATTATAAAACGTCGGTAAAAGTTGAACTTTTAACAACGAATTTACAGAAGCGTCGCTCAAAAACATCGCTAAAAGTGCAAATTGTTGTAGTATATGCTTAATGTATAAGTGATAAGTGTTGCACAGCTGTTTTCTATCCCTTTCTTCTAGTTTTATTATTTATTATTTAGATTTTTTTATTATTTTTATATATTGTTGATAGTGCAAGAGAGGTTGTACTCCCGTTAATAAGGACATACCTTTTCCTCTATAGAGTGACTTGCGATGCCAACCAGTTTATAAATATAGCTTTTATGTGCATGAAACTTCAAGGATATGGGGTGATCCAAATATCATTTTAATTAGATAGCTTTAGCTCCCAAATTTTTAATACCTAAAATAATTAGGGCTTTTTAAGAGAATTTATTATTTTGATTGAAATCCAAGAACACCTAATAGTCATATCGGTGTTAAATTAAAGGTAATGCCAATTCATAAAAGCTAACAGAATGTAAATAGTTAAAAGTTTTCAAAGATAAGACGCTATTGAGATGTTTTTGAACATGGAGAATTTTGTAAAAGGTGTGAGATGGAACAAACTCTTTAACCATTGCCCTTATTTCACAAAAAAAAAAAAAAAAAAGTATGTCTAGAACCAAGGGCGGACTGACGTTTTATTACCTGGGTGCACCTGCACCTGGTAGATTTTTAGAAACCTTTAGAGGGATATGGGTCATGTAGCCCATGCCCCAGTTAAAAGTCCATCTAGCACCCCTTATTTAATCCCTGTAGCTAAAATGGTCCCACCCGTCTCAACAATCGCGGAATCCTTCTCTGTTTCCCCAAATAGAAAAACCCTTGTCCCTCTCATATGTCCATCGAAGCAGCAAATCAATAGCATTCCTCTCCCCCCTCTCTCTCCTGCTCACGGTTTAATCTCGAAGACTCGGTGATGTAGAGTTGATTGCAATTGCAAAGATAGAAAATAGTAGAAGATAGCACCAAAAGGGTACCAACCCCACCCTGTGTATCCTTCACATATTTGTTCTCTCTCTCTCTCTCTCTCTTCAACACCGGCAAAAATTCCACAACTAAGCCAGCAAAAAAATATATGATAATGCTTATCAGTCACCTTTTAGGTAAGGACTGGTCTCTTTTATGATCTCCCCTAATTCTTTATAATCTTCTATGTATATAGTCTCTAATTGATCTAAATATTGCACGAGAAGAGATTTTTTTTATTTTTCTTACAATTTAAGATATTAATTTTTATCAACTTTTGAATGGATCCGTTTGGCACTTCTCTTTCAAATAGAGATTTGCAACTTCAGTAATCTGCTAAGCCATAGTATGTTAATATTTTGTAGTGCATTTTCTCCGACATCACTCTATTTTATAAATTATAATATATGCCATTTCCTCACAGTCCTCAATATAAAGCTTTATTAAGCTCTTTGCGTCACCCATTCAATGAGAAATATATTTTACATTTGCACATTCCAAAATCAAACCTTCTCTGTGTCACAATCACCTTAACTCCATGGTGCCTGTTTGGATAGGTAAAAATTAGAGTAGAGTAAAGTTAAATGAGCCCTAACGAACTAAAATTTCAACTCTACCTATTTGGATGAGTGCGACCCAACAAATAAAGTAGTGTTCTCAGCCACGTTTACTTCATTTTATTTCAACCCTAAATACTTCAATTTCCTTGAGTAAAAGTGGATTTAAATCCAAACCTTTAACTTCACACCAAGTATCCAAACTGAGTGAAGTGAAGTACTCTACCTTAATTTCAACCCACTTCACTCCTCATGTGAAATTAACATGACTTTTCTCAACTCCTCATTTATCCAAACAAACCTGAGGGATTGAGGATAATTGTAGCAACGATATATGTTTAGTGGCTTCATGCAATCCAAATTCGTCAATCGAGTAGATAGGCCAACTGAGATTTTGATTCTTTTCTATTTTGAAGGCAATTGTAATAACTTTGTTGTAGATTTGTTGTAGAGTGAAGATATGACTTTTCATGCGAGAATGTTAGCTGATACACTTAAATATTTTGTAATTATTTAAATGCAATACATTTTCTCTTTTGCCATTATTAATGTGAAGAAAGCATAACAAAATAATAATTTTGATATTTTCAATTAACCATCATCCGCACCCCTCAAACGAAAATCCTACGTCCACCATTGTCTAGAACCGAAGTCACCAAACATTTTGGAGCCTGGATGAAGTGTGATACCTCTCACAAACATCAACAATTTTGATTTTCATCTTGGCTCATCCATATGAGAGGCATTGATCTAAGCCATTTGTATTTTTAGTGCTCAGAAAAGCAACTAATTCTCATCGTTAGGCTGTAAATTTCTCTTTAGTATTTCTCAAATTTTCATTTAATTAATTCTGATTTTTAATTCCAAAAATTGGTTGTTTTGTTTTGATAATTTGTATTTACAGATTCTAGTTACGTTTGCTCTAGTCTGATATTATTTTAATTGTTGGAAAAGTTGTAATTAATTTTTAATTTCAGTTATTTGGTCATTCTTTTATAATATAATTAGATTTTAATTAAACTAGAAATAGGATTTATTTTGGATAACTTAAATGGTTTTTTACTATCCCTCTCTTACCAATATAAATGCATAGTGAGAATCCTACACTTAAGTAAGCAATCAATTTCACAGTGCAATCTTTCTCATTATTCTTTTTCCACGCGGAAAGACAACCAATTTATGTTGAAAAGGAGCCCCTAGTCGTACGCGGGTTTGACTGAATGAATCCTGTCACGCGCGGGATGTTGACAACTCCACCGACTGGCCAACATATCATTATTGGGGTCGGTTTTAAATTCAATCGAGATTTTCTTGCTCGCAAATCATATTCTGCGTAGATGTGGATCGGAGGCCACCCAAAGCAACACGGCGAAGTCATATTCTGCGTAAATGTGGCCTGGTAGGTAGGATCATTTATTAACAATCAAATCAAACCCCATTCTGAATAATACTGAAGCCCTACTAGCCAGCCAGGTATGGAAAATGGACACAGCACACAGCACACAGCACACATTCACACACACTAATCTTTAGAGAATAAAAAATCAAGCCTTAAATCACGGAAAGGACACAAAACACATTGACACCTTTTCTTAACAAATAAGTAATAAAAGGATTTAAAAAAAAATCATGGAAACCATTGAATTACATGGAGTTTTTTTATTTTTTTTGAATATTTCATTAAAAAAAAATACATTACCACACAACCAACAAAGCTCAATAAAACAACTAGCTAACAGAGCAAAGACCCCGTCAGGTAAGGTATTAAACCAAAATATAGTTTCTACACAAACACACTTTCTAAAGTACACAGATTCACTCCCTTTTTCTTTTCTTTTTTACTTTTGCTCATTTCACATATTGCAGACCCACCTTCAATCATAGAAGCTACAACAAAGAAATTTTTATAGCTAAAACAACGGGTAATGCCACCTTATCTTGAAAACATCTACAAATTGGAATATATTACAAAAAAGTGCTAAATAATTTTCTTCCATCAGTTTTATCGGCTTCCATCTAGTGCGGAGTAGCTACTGAATGCAAGGATTATTTATTTATTTATTTATTTATTTTTGTGGAGGCTGCATCTTCAAGTGGTCCATCCAGCTGAGCAAGAAAAATGGATCCAATGGATATCTTCGGTTTTAGATTTGGATTTGGTAAACCAACTGTATTGAAGAAATAATACATAATAATACTGGGGCCATCTATTTTTTCAACTTTCACCATTGAATTGAATAGCCTTACTATTTATTGGACATCCTTACATTTTGCTCCACTAAAAATTAGACCCATCATAAGATTGACCAAATGATAAATAACGTGATTATTATATCTCTTAATCACTTTATTCATTTGATGTTCAATTTATCAGGGCGGCCAACTCTTATTTTAAATAAATTTTAATGACATCCCTTACCCAATGCTCAATCCTCGGGTTAGGATGAGTCCAGGTTTGAGTTTGATATTTTAAACTCTAGCCGCTATTCTTACAAAATAAGTGGAGGTCTTTTCATATACAATCCCCATTAGTTATGAAAATCCATGCTTCGTGGCAAGTTGTGAAAATTCCCTGAATGTTTTAATACTATTTTCTCTTTACAATATTGCAAAATTCTAATTGAATTATGTGATAGCTCAGAAAACTATCCTTTTAAAAAGACAATAGAGCACTTTTTTCTATATCTGGTTTGATATCGTATAACTTAATTAAAAATTTTCAATATCACAAAAAATGTATTTTGATATTGCAGAAAAGTATCCCCGTCTCGGTAATTTTCTCAACTTAATTTCATGTCACCATAGGTAAATTTCTACTCACAAGATTCTTGTAAAAGTAACGGTGCCTTGTTAGTCATTATAAATTATTTCATTAATTGTCTTTCCTTTTAATATTTCTTCTTTGTTCTTTTTTGGAGTGCAAATGCAGTCCCCTCCCACCTGCAGTTTCAATAAAAGCATGACAGCTCTAGACCGTCCATCAAATCTTGTTTTTGGTAAATAAAATGCTTGGGATTTTATGCAACAAGATAAGATGAGAGTGAGACTACCAAGGAAGCAAAAGCCTACTCACATTTCAATCTAACGAGAAACAAACATGGCCGAGAGTGCTGTGGCTTTCTTGCTTCAAACCCTTGGTTCACTTCTTCAGCAAGAACCATCTCTTGTGCAAGGATTCCGCAGTAGCCTTGATGAAATCCAACTAGAGCTACAGAGCATGCGCTCCTTCTTGAAAGATGCAGATAGAAAAATGTATAGTGATGATGGAGTGAAGACATGGGTGGGACAAGTAAGAGATGCCACGTACAAGGTTGAGGACATCATCGACGAGTACAAGTATAACATTGTAGCAAATGAAGATAGAGGTGCGGCTGCAAGACTTGTAATGAATCACTATTACACGCGCCAGACTACCTCTAAGCTGCAAGAAATCAAATCTGAGATTTGTGAAATTTCAGAGAGAAGGAAACGATATGACTTTCAAATTGAACAAGGATCAACCTCATCTCAGACCAAGGATGATCATGAAGATGGTGAAAACTGGCAACGTTCAGCAAAACGTCCACGCTTCATCCCAGACGAGGACATTGTGGGGATCGAGAAAAACAAAGATTTCCTCATTAGACGGTTGATAGATGAAAACCCAAAACGTGTGGTAATCTCTGCAGTGGGTATGGCTGGCGTGGGTAAGACCACACTCGTCACTAAAGCTTATGACAGTCCACAAGTGAAGAACCACTTCAATTGCCATGCATTGATCACCGTCTCCCAGTCTTACAAATTTGACGAGCTCTTACGAAGCCTGATAAAGGAGTTGTACAAGTCTTGCAACGAGCTCATTCCGTATGCTGCTCTTGGCAAAATGAACACCAGCGATCTTGCTGAGATGGCCTTTGACTACTTGTAGAAGAAGGAAAGGTACGTGATTATTTTAGATGATGTGTGGGAATCTACTGTTTGGGAGGACATACTAGTTGCATTCCCAAACAATAGATGTGGAGGCAGGATAATGATCACAACACGAAATGAAAATGTCACATCATCATCGTTTGGAGTTGAAAATGTTCTCCGCATTGGGCCTCTACACAATGGAGATGCTTTCATTCTCTTTTGTAAGAAGGCATTTGGAACTAATGACTGCCCTTGGGAGCTGAAACCATATGCAAAAAGGTTAGTACAAAAATGTGAAGGCCTGCCTCTGGCGCTTGTAGCCATGGTTTAAAATCTCGGTCTCGGTCGCAGTATTGGCCGAGCCGAAAAACCGATATGATATCCGTATCGGTCGCGGATATCGGTCCGTCGCGATGTGAATTTTTATTTTAATCCAAAAAAATTTACAAAAATATCCAAAAAATTCAAAATATTAGAAAATGCTGGAATACAATATTTTTTTCCATTAGTAACAACAATAAATCAAAATCTCGGTCACCTTAAGTTATAAGTCCTGTCTGTGTCGCAGTTCGCTGTCTTCTTTAGTATTTCATATAATGCAACCATTATTTATGCTTATGATCAATTTATTAGTGTAAAATATAAGAAAATAAAGATAACATATCAATCATTATTTAATACTAACTCAATCATCAAATAAGTTGTGAAATTCAAGACCCTGAAGATGACACATTAAAATAAAAAACATATTAGTGAGATAGATAAATCATAAAGCACTTAAGCATCAAAAGGTTCATAGTTCACCTGAAATTAGAGTGGACTAGTAGAGAGTAGAGATTAGAGAGAAATTGATGAGTATGAGTGTATGACAGATTGACAGCTTAATTCCAAGTGGAGTGTCACCCTGAACCGATATCATCATCATCATCATTTCTTCGATATTGGCTAAAAAGATATGCTCCATAAAAGTATGTAGATTAATCATTTACACACCATACAATGATTATGAATCATTAAAAGAACATATTTATGATGAAAGCCCCAAAAAAATGATATATTATAATTCAAATATTAAAAATCCGAAAATAAAATAATTAAAATAAAAATCTAAATCATGTTTATGATTATAAGTAGATGTAGATCTATCATCTACACACTATTAATAAGCATTTGGTATCACAAATATTCTAACAAGTAACAACAATTATTTTTAAGAAATTTTTTTTTAATAAAATCATTTCCAAAATCCTAAATATATAGATCTAGCATAAAAATATGCAGATCAATCATTTATACACTATACAATGTCCATGAATCATTAAAAGAACATAGTTATGATGAAATCCCCAAAAAATGATATATAATAATTCAAATATTAAAAAATCCAAAAATAAAAAAAAAATTGGAAAAAAAAAGTTCAAAATCATGTGTATGAGTAGATCTAGCATGAAATGATGAACGTACGTAGATCTAACTTCTAAATGAAGAACACAACACAAATGACAAACCTAATGATTTCTATACTTTATCTAAAAAATAAAAAAAAACACATAATAAAATGCTTTAGGTTGATTTTCTCTTACTTAGATAATATTTTCTTCAAAAGATTAATGTGGGATTTGAAAATATGCAAAAGGGAGTAGGGCTGCTGCTATGGGTAGTAAGGAAATGAGAAGAAAGGAAAAGAAGATGAAGATGGGGAAAAAGTTGCAAAAATTAGGATTTTTACCCTTTTTATATCATCTCGGCCGATATTTTAAAAATATCGGCCTAGATATCGGTTCACAACGATATCATCTCATCTCGGCCGAGATATCGGGTTTTTTTGGGGATATTTAACCGAATCCGATATCTCAGTGAGATATCGGTTCGGTATCGGCCGATATTAAATTCCATGCTTGTAGCTATTGGGAGGCTCATGTCAAGGAAAGAGAAGTCGAGTCTGGAATGGAAGAAGGTAGAAGCTAATCTCAGTTGGCAGCTTCGCAATAATAAAGAACTAGAAAGGTTGAAGAACATTCTATTGCTTAGCTTTAACGATTTGCCACACAACCTCAAATGTTGTTTCTTATATTGTAGTCTCTTCCCTGAAGATTACACAATTCCGCAGAAAAGGCTGATTAGGTTATGGGTTGTAGAAGGTTTTATAGAAGAGCATGGAAGACTAACTCTAGAGGAGGTGGCTGCGGAATATATCAAGGAGCTCACATGTAGAAGCCTGCTTCAAATTGAGGCGGATCATCAAAGAATAAGAATATGTTTGCGAATGCATGATGTATTTCGAGAGTTAGCTCTAGAAATCGCCCGTGAAGAGAAATTTTGCGATGCATATGTTGCTAAAGAGGAGATTCAGAGCAATGAAGCCAGGTGGTTGTCATTCCACTATTTCATTGGAAGCATTCAGTCAAGTAGTTGTCATCTTCGTTCATTGATGTTGTTCTCAACAGAAATCCCTTCACTTTCTTTGAATAGCATTGCGCCAAGCATTAAACTGTTGAGAGTGCTTGATCTACGGGATTCTTCCATTTGCTCTGTGCCAGATGAATTAGTTGAATTATTCAATTTACGATACTTGAGTTTGAGGAATACAAATGTGGAAAAGCTTCCAGAATCATTAGGTAGGCTTCAGAACTTGCAAACTTTGGACATTAGGGATTCTAAAATAAAGACTCTACCTAAAGGAGTAGAAAAGTTAAAGAAACTGCGGCATTTGTATACATATCATTACACTAATGTAGACTATTTTGACTATTATGATTTCGCACAAGCTCCAACCGGAATATGCCATTTGAAGTGCTTGCAAACTTGACAGTGCATTGGAGCAAACAATGAGATCGTTAAAGAAGTTGGAAACTTGACTCAACTAAGAAAATTGACAGTTAAGGACGTGAAAAGTTTTCATGGGGAAGAGCTATGTGCCTCCTTACAGGAATTGGAATCCCTTCTAATGTTGCAAGTAAAGGCTACAAGAGAAGAATAAATGCTTCATTTGGACAACTTGTTTCATTCTCCAATCCATCTTGAAAATCTCATGTTATCTGGGCGTCTACAGAAGCTGCCTCCCTGGATTACATCCCTTCACTTTTCTCCAAGCATTACCCAATCTCGTGAACATTCGTCTTGTACATGCATATGTTGGGAAAGAATTATGCATCTGTCGTGGAAGCTTCTTGAAACTCAAGTCGTTGATGTTTGCTAAACTCCCTCGATTGGAAAGGATACTCATAGAAGAGGAATCATTGGGTTGCATTAGAAACATACAATTGCTCAGTTGCCTTGAGTTGAAGAACATACCTGAGGGTATTCAATATCTTACTAGTCTTCAACAACTCTCGCTACAGGACGGGTCGGGAGAACTCTTAAGGAGGATTCGGCAAGATAGAGGCGTAAATCTCCGACATATTCCCCAGATCACTCATTTTACCTCTACTTCAGGCTTACTTCAATGGTTTTGAAGAAGGAAGATTAGGTAACTAAATATTATATATTTTTTGCACTATCTAGCATTACTAAAAAAGAAGAATGTCAAAAAGGAGCCCCACTTTCTATCTCAAAAAAATAAAGTGGATCAATCAATAGTGCTCCCCATTGTGATTTATTAGAAATTTCGTCTGAAATTCAGAACAATCATAATAAACTCTCACTCACTATATGTTGACTTTAGCCCAAATTTCGAATCACCTTGTGTTGACTTCGATTGAATTTTGACTCATCTCTACATTAAGGCCCACCATGGATTGATCAAAAAAACTGCATGATATTAACTCCACTCACCCCTTTTCTTGTAGAAAATCTAAGGAAGTTCATCGTGCAGGAAACATATGATCAATGATCCCCACTGCTATTGAGCTAAAAAGATAAGGGCTAAAGTTAATAGAAGATGAGTGAGTCGATGAGCGGTTTGAATTTAATGGAGGGTGGGCTCAACTCAATTAGGTGGAAAATAGAATTTATCTTAATGTCGTAGCGCCAATTTATTTTAATCTCATCACAATTTATTTTAATTTATTTACAGCAAATGGATAATTATTCTAATAAAGCTTTTGAGAGTTCAAATTGGTATTAATGGAAATTTCTTTTCATCATTTCTGAATAGTATGCCGCATTTGCTCGAGTACAATTTCTCCTTAGTTAAAATGAAGGTTTTGTAAAGTAGCCACCTGCCAAAAAAAAAAAAAAAAACTCAGTTGATTTGATTATGCGTTGTTAGGTAACTGCGTATTCAAAGGCAATAAATCAGCCGGGCAGCGAGTTATTAAGGAAAGGAAGGAGTTCTTATTGTAGCTACTCATATGGCCTACCTTCAATTGAAAGAAAGCAATCTTCAATCTTCTTGCTTTTGGTAGGTGGCTAAAATAACAACCTTCATTTTATTTAGTGGGTAAGAGAACCCCTGCAAAAAATAAAGAGGAAATTAGCGAAAGGTCCCTATAAGTCAATGTTTCCAGCCTCCAGTCCAAGGAAAAACTTTTTAAGGTCTATGGTCCACTCAGCTAGACTTTTTCCAGCCCCAGGTCCCTGCATCCACATGATCTAATTTTTCAAGACTAAATTGCTCTTCCAACCGTTTTAGGCATAAAATTTTGAAATTTCAAATTTCAAATCTTCCCTCCTTCCTCCTTCCTAAATCCTCTCAATCGTCCTCCTCCCTAAATCCTCTCAATCTTCCTCCTCCCTCCTTCCTAAACAAACTGATATCAGAGAAAAATTCTGAGTTTTTTTTTTCCCCACCTCAAAGACAAGCAGCGATTTGGGTTGGTTTTCTTGTTTTCTGATCAGAGCGAGGTTGGATTTTGCTAGGGCCAGGGTCGTGTCACGCCTGATCAACGGTGAAGACTGTCGCGGGTTGCAGAGGAGAGAACAGAAGGTTCTCTATTTGAAATCGGTCTTGGTGCACGTTACAAAGAAAAAGTGATTTCGTGTTTAACTTCCTGGGTACAAAACAAAAATTGTTTTTTGTTGTCTTCTGTGGGACTTAGTTTTAAAGAACCCATAAGTGGTTTTTCGTTTCGTTCTGGTTCCAAAAGTGCAGGGAACGCAAGGCGGGTTTGGGTTCGTCAGTGACGAGATTCCTCCACCGTCTTCGTCGGCCACGCACCAGTCCCATTTTTCTGCAGCAGTCGAACGTGGATTATTGGATCTGCCTTTCGATTGGACAGTGGGCCACACAGATCGGTGATGATGATGATTATTGGATCTGCCGGATTTTATGCGTCGCCGAGAAAGAAAAGTCCTGCCGTCGCCATCTGAAGATTCCGGAGAAGCTTCGTCCGCTTCTGTCGCGCCTTGCCTGCCGTGGCCGAAGGAGGAAGCACTGGTTCTGGTTTTGATTCCAGAACCAGAACGTGAAGAAGAAGACCTGGTTTTGGTTCTCTGGGTCTTTTGGTCCAGGTCTAGGTCGGGTCAGGTCGGGCTGACCCAGCCCACGCAAATTTATCTATTTAGTCAAATTTATTTCAGTTTTTATCAAATTTATCTTAGTTTTTGTCAAATTTATCTGAGTTTTTTTCAAATTCATCTGAGTTGTTGTCAAATTTATCTGTGTTTTGTTCAAATTTATCCGAGTTTTTTTCAAATTTATCTGAGTGTTGTTCAAATTTATCTGTCTTCTGTCATATTTCTTTGTGTTTTAGGTAAATTTATCTGAGTTTTCTTCAAAATTTATCTGAGTTTTTTAGCAAATTTATTTGCGTTTTTTGAAATCTAAATGCGTTTTTTAAATTTATTTGCATCTTTTGAAATTTATTTGTGTCTTTTCAAATTTATTGAGTTTTTTGAAATTATTGTATTTTTTAAAATTTATTTTCATTATTATAAATTTATTTGTATTTTTTAAATTTTATTTGGATCTGTTGAGATTTATTTTAGTCTTTTGAAATTTATTTACATTTTCTGAAATTTATTTGGATATTTGGAAACTTATTTGCATCTTTTTAAATTTATCTGTGTTATTTGATTATATATTGCTTTTTTTAAAAAAATTTATTCCGTTTTTTGAAATTATTGCATTTTTTAAAAATTTATTTTCGTTATTTTGAAATTTATTTGTGTGTTTTTAGAATTTATTTGAAAATCTGGGGATTCCATTAATCGTGGGCAATTAAATGTTAGTTGGCCATTATTAATGGGATATCCCACCAATCATGGGATAAGATTTAAAGAAAGGGTAAACTAGACATTTCAGGTATGAAAAAGTCTGAGAGGGACCTTTGGCTTGATGACTTTTTTTTGTGGACTGTTTGCAACAAAGTCATGAGTTGAGAGACTCCCGGCCGAAGCCCCCAAAAATAAACTACATGTCCTCTATTTGAATATGACACAGAGAAAAAAAAAAAGAATAAATAGAAGAGGATGAGAACTCTTTAGGTAAAGGTGGAGAGACAAGCTGAAGTTAAAAATTAAAGACAAAACTTAGCCGAATGACTGAATCTTGAAAGATTGGGTCAGGTTATACGGGACCCAATCTTTCAAAAATTTAGTTTTATATGGTGTTTGGGTATATCTCTCCTTTACCTAGGTGTGCTTTCTTCTTTTTCTTTCTTCATTGGTGTAAGTTTTTTTCCTAATCTTAATATATCTTTTCAGTTACCGTTAAAAAAAAAAAAAAAAGTCATAGGGGATACAACCAGAGGCGGATGCATATAACATTCACTGGGGGGCTGGGCCCCCAGTGAATTTTTGGAAAAAAAAATGATATATACTAAGTTAGACCCAATGTAACCAGGCCCCCAATGACATGTAACCAGGCCCCCAGTAAAAAATATTAGGCCCATTCAGGAATGAACAGTCAAGACAGATTTGCGCAATCAAATGAGTGATCAATTTATGAATGATTGTCTTGTATGTTTTATAGAAAAAGAGTTGCTTGGAACTATTACTGATGATATTGTAATAGAACTTTTTCAGAATATGAAAACTTGTAGGGAACAATTGTGATAAATAAAGATTTCTTTGTTTTATTGCTTGAAACTGTTACATTATATTCGTCCCATATAAATAACCCAAAAAAAAAAATCCGGGGCCGTTGCCCCCGGACCCCCACTACTTAATCGTGCCTGAATATTATGGACTTGGTTTAGACGATGATGAAGCTTTTAATGATACTGCTTATCAAGTCTGAGAGCTGCTGGAGGTGTCAATGAATATCCTGAACCTGAAATGTGAACAAAGGTCAGGGCCCCGGGCTGCTATCAGCCAAAGGTACTCCGACGCCTAAGTTAGTGCTATCACTGAACTAAGGTGAAGTGGAGAAGAAGAAGGAGGTTCAACCAAGATAGCACAGTGTATAGTGTGTATTCCGTACCTATTCATGGTTCTTACCATGCATAGATATAGGCGAGTGTGGAAGGTTTCATAGTGGAGGTAGGTGAGAGACTTTTTCCCATCAGCCCATACTTAGGACCCTTAGTGGGGGTAGGTGAGGCCACTGTCCCATCGGATCTCTCCTTAATTTCACACATAAATGCGGACGTGATAGGGGCAACCCCTTATCAGAATTCGGCGGCCACCCTATCTGTTAGTGCATCCTGCAACGTAACTGTCCCGTCACATAATGGGGATTCGACGTTCAGTGTTCACCTCGGTTAGTGGACCGAATTGGAGGAGTCACCGAAGTAGCGGCTGCAAGCTCGGGAACTATTGCCGAGACGTGAGATGCCGAACTCAAAGGAATGAGCTCGGTGTCCTTACCGAGGTGGACCTAGTCTTGGTGCCAGTTGGCGCTGTCGCCGAGCTGGGCGATGCCGGGCCCAAAGCAAGCCCAGTTGGTACTCTTACCGAACTGGGAGTAATTTCGGGATCACGGAAATGCCCCGCATAATTACCCCCCAGCCCCTGACTTCGGGAGTTTCGTAACTCTCCGAGGTTGGGGGCTAAGAGATGGGGAATTTCCTTGTACCGAGCTCGTAGCTTTGGTAGTTGCTGACGTCTGATCTTCATCGCGCTGCCCTACTGGCCGAAGGTGCCAACGTCGCTTCATCCGCCCAAGGTAATTGATTGCAAAGGCTGCACGGAAGCGGAAGGCTTACCGTCCTGCTACGTGTCACCTCTTGATAGGTTGTACGGCTAAACGAAGCGACGCGTACGGCTCCCGAAGCGACGTTCTGACAGCGTGCCCTAGGAAGTCGAACGGACGCCTCCACTGTTTTATAAAAACAGGGCGTCTTCTCCATCCTTCTACTTTGGCACCCTGAGATCTTGCATTCTAAGAAAGGAGACGATCTTTGCTGCGAGAGTTTTCTACGGATAGAGACTGTCTCTGCAACCTTCTGTTCTCTCAGACTTTTGTGAGTCCTCTCTCGCCTTCCTCTCTTTGTGCTCGTCTTGTTCCTGCTAGGACCTTTGCTAGGGTTTCTGTCTGCCTTTGTCTAGTTTTTATGCCTCGGACCTCGGGGATGGGAGCGTACAGGCATTGGGTTGATACCCCACAGGCCTTGGCAAACTTTAGGAGGGCGTATAACATCCCAGAAGAGGTCCCAGCCAGGATAGATGAACCGGATGACGGTTTCAATGGCATGATCTGTCGGAACGGGTGGATGCCATTCCCCTTGGTATCCATTGTGGAAGGTGGGGCCCGGTTCCCCATTCATCCTCTCCTGAGGGAGTGCCTCCGGGCCTGGAGGCTCTGCCCCTACCAGCTGATGCCCAACAGCTTCAAAATAGTAATGGGCACAGCCGAGCTGAATAGGATTCTAGGGATCAACCTCGGTGTCCATGACATTGAGGATGTGTACAATCTATGTAAGGTCGCGGGATCCGAGAACCACTATTACCTCCGCGAGAGGCCAAAAACATAGCTTTTCTTCAACTATTTAGAAGATTCGAGCCGGCATGCTGGGGACGATCGCTTGTTCGTCTCCGGAGAATGGGAGTTCGCGGCGTCCGAGCCTGCGGCGGCTAGATTCTCCAAGATTCCTCGCCGTCTCGGGAAGCCCCCAAGTAATTGCCGAGCTTGCTGATCTATTCTTTTTGTTCTGTTTTTTTACCGAGCTCATGGATTTTTCGTACCGAGCAGGTCACTGCGAGAGGAAAAAGGAGGCGTGCAGGGTTGGCTGGAGGAGAAACGTCGAGTGGCTCAAGGCTGTGTATCGCTACCAAGGCCACAACAGTCGGGCCGCTTGGGATCTCCTCGGATACCAGCCCATCTACTGCTCTTTCATTCCTCCAAGGCCCGGGAACCCTCCTCCTGGTGAAGAGCCAGAGGATGAGAAGCCGGACGTAAAGCCCAACCTCGGCCTAGGAGTCGGCGCCTCCACCTCGGCACCCTTCTACCCATTCGTCAAGGTGAAGCCAGAGCCCGACCTTGGAGCCGGTGCTTCCACTTCGGCGTCCGCGCAGCAGCCCGTTGACCCTCAACAGGCGGTGGACGCCTTCCCTTCGAGCTCAGAGGAAGAGGAGACGCCGCTGCAGAAACGCCGTCCCGCCGTCCAGTTTGTGGACTTGGAGTCCCAGGCGTTTGGGGACCCGGCTCCGCTGGCGTCTATGCCCCCAGCCTCCGGCGGAAAGGGGCCTTCCTCCGGGCCTATCGCTCCCGCGGGGGGGCCTATGAAGCGCCTAGCAGAGGGACCTCAAAAGCGCCCCGTCGAGGGCAGCAAGAAGGGAGGCCCGGTCGAGAAGAAGCCTCGGCAGGAGGGGCCGACGGAGAAGGAGCTCAGGAAGGGGGGCGCCCTTATGGAGAAGAGCGCCACACTGGAGAAGGGGGTCGTCCTTCCGACAAAAGGTGGTGTCCCGCCGGTGAAGGAGGTTGTTCCTCCAGAGAAGTTTGAGAAGCTTGAGGGGGCCCCGAGCTCGACCCGACAAAAAGGGTCATCCCCGCGCCCCCCCCCCCCCCCGCCCCCCCCCCCTCCCTTTCGAGCCAAACTTGATGTTGGAGCCAGGGAGGCCCCTGACAATCAATGACCGGCTATGTGACGGTTCTGCTGTCTTGGCCGCGATTACTAAAGCCTGCTGCCTCCCTCGTGACATGGAGAAATTTAAGAAGCTTGAGGACGCGGCTCTAGTGATGGCAACGTCGCAGGCGCTGATATCAGTGAGTCCGGTCTTCTTCTATCTTTTTGATTTTGAAGCTTTCAATCTTGGTAATATTCTAACCGGCCGTTTCTGTGCAGGGTGTTCAGAAGCTTGAGGTGGTGCTGACGAGGGCCCTGCATGGCTCCTCTAAGGCCTCTCAATTAGAGGGTGAGAAGAGGAAGATTGCAGCTTCCCTGGAGGCGAGCACAGAGCGGGTGCAGGAGTTGGAGGAGAAAAATAAGAAGCTCACCTCGGAGATGGACTTGGCGGCAGCCGAGCTCATCAGGCTGAGGACCGAGACGAGCGATCGGAAGGGGGCGGTCGACGTGAAGGCGAAGAGGGCTGCTGAGCTGGAGGTCGAAGTACGAAAGCTACAGACCGAGCTGGCAACCTTAGCCAAATCGAAGGCCGAAGTTGAAGCCTGCCTGCAGAAAGAGCGGGCCGAGAAGGAGGCCATGCGAAAGGAGATGGCCGAACTCGAGGAGTCTCTGCAGGCCGAGGTGGACGCTGCATACCTGGATGGGTTACGGGACGCGAACGAGGACCTATGAGGATCAGCTCGATGGTCTATGCAAGAGGACATACGAGCTTGGGTGCAGGGTTGCACTAAAAGAGGCGGGGATCCCTGAAGATCATCCGATGTTTCGTGACCCGCCCAAGTTCGTTCGTCGTGCGCCCGCTCCAGTCCCTCCCCCTGAGGATCCTCCTAGCTCAAGCATTCTGTCTTCCTCCTCGGATGTCCCTCCTGCTTCGACGTTTGAAGGTGAACTCAACGCCAAGGCTGGGGCGGAGCAGAAAAAATGTTGATGATGTATCTTCTTTTTTATTTCATTGTGTTTTGGGGGGAATATTGTATTTTTTTTCTTTTTCTTCATACATGTAAGCACTTCTGAGATGAATGAAAATCTTTCTTCAATTCCTGTGTATCTGGGTCTTTGAATGTTACTTTCATTCCATTCTCTGTACAATGCGTGATGAATGTCTTCTTCTTTTCCTGTCTTTTTTTCTGTGTTTGGTTTTGTAACCAAGATAAAATAAGTAACAGGAAATAAGACAAAGTAGTTGAGCTCGGCTCTATAGCCGAAGTCAATAATAAGATAGGTCCTTTACCAAGTTCAAGTGACTAAGCTAGGTTCTGCAACCGTCACGAGTCAATGAGTTGGGTAAGACGAAAGGAGCTCGGTCCTATGACCAGAGCTAGAGGGCTAACCGTAGCGAAGTTTGGTTCTGTAATCAGTGGCTGGTTCTTGACCGAGCCGAAGTAGCTGATTTTGTAACCGAACTGATGTGGCTAGTCCTGTCAAGATAGCTGGTTCCGTAACCGAGCTAAGGGGTGGCCGGTCCTATGACCGTGCCGAATGCAATTTGGTTTTTTTAACCGAGCTGTGCGCATATGCCGAGTTCCGTAACTTGGCGAAATTTTGAAAGTAACAAAACACGTTCTTCCATAAGAACTGATTTTATTGACTTTCATAATTAAGTACAACCTAAAAGTAGTACTTCTTGAGGTGCGTGGCTTTCTATAGGCGCGGTAGCTCTCTACCCTCCATGTCCTCAAGTTTATATGCAGACTGCCCAGCTGTCGAAGTCACCTTGAACGGCCCATGCCAGTTCGGTACAAGCTTTCCTTCGCTGGGATTTTTGTCTGCTAGAAGTGTCTTCTTTAAGACCAGTTCTCCAGGTGAGAACTTCCTCTCCTTGACCCTTTGATTGTATCCTCTGTCCAACTGTTGCTGATAAGAAGCGAGGCGAATGGCTGCTGCATCCATTCGTTCTTCAGCTAGGTAGAACTCTGTGGCGAGGTTTACATCGTTCTAGCCTTGATCGAACAGTTCCGACCTGAGGGTTGGGAGACCGACCTCAAGTGGAATTACAGCTTTCATCTCGTAGGCCAGGGAGAAGGGGGTCGAGCGCCTTGGGGTAGTTCTGTACGCCTAAAGGACAGTCGGAAGTTCCTCTACCCATCTCCCTTTGGCTCGGTCCAGTCTCTTCTTGAGTCCGTCGAGCACCACTTTATTAGGGATTTCGGCCTGACCATTGCTCTGGGAGTATGCTGGAGTAGAATAGTAGTTCCTGATGCCAAATTCTTAACAGAAATTCTTGAAGAAGTTGGAGTTGAACTGAGTCCCGTTGTCCGAGACCAAGGCTCAAGGCACTCCAAATCTTGTCACGATGTTTCTCCATACAAAGTTTTTAGTATCATTGTCGGTGATGGAGGACAACGATTCAGCTTCTATCCACTTGGTGAAATAGTCAGTGGCCACTATTAACCACTTCTTATTCCCTAGAGCTCGGTGGAGAGGTCCCACCAGGTCCAGTCCCCATTGGGCGAAAAGGCCAAGGACTGGAAAGAGGACTCAGGTCATGTGCTGGTTGATGGAGAGAGTGAGAGAACTTCTGGCACTTCTCACATTTCCTGGCATAGACCTGGGCGTCCTTCTACATGTAGGGCCATCAGTAGCCTTGGCTGATAGCTCGGTAAGCCAGTGACCGACCTCCAATGTGACTGTCGCAGATCCCTTCATGGATTTCATAAAGGAAGTCTTCGACTTTGCTCGGGTGAACGCACTGGAGGTAGGGGCCATTGTAGGACTTTATCTGGAGAGAGTCAAAACCGAGCTGCTTTCAGCCTGATTTTGTGGGCCTGATTTTTGTCCTCGGGGAGCTGGTCGTCCTTGAGGTAGGAAATGAATTCGTCCATCCAGCTCGGACCGAGGTCGGCACACATGATCTGCCGAGGTGGATGGAGCTCTATGCTAGGTTTGTCTAGTGCTTCCACTTCGACTGTCCTTTTTCTTCCTGCCTCTACAGAAGAGGCCAGGTTGGCAAGCGCATTGCGTGAGAGTTGGAGTCTCTGCCTATTTGCCTGATTTCAACTCTTTGGATCTGAGACAGGAGTTGCTTGGCGTGGAACTGAATATTATGGACTTGGTTTAGACGATGATGAAGCTTTTAATGATGCTGCTTATCAAGTCTGAGAGCTGCTGGAGGTGTCAATGAATATCCTGAACCTGAAATGTGAACAAAGGTCAGGGCCCCGAGCTGCTATCAGCCAAAGGCACTCCGACGCCTAAGTTAGTGCTATCACTGAACTAGGGTGAAGTGGGGAAGAAGAAGGAGGCTCAACCAAGATAGCGCAGTGTATAGTGTGTATTGCGTACCTGTTCATGGTTCTTACCATGCATAGATATAGGCGAGTGTGGAAGGTTTCATAGTGGAGGTAGGTGAGAGACTTTGTCCCATCAGCCCATACCTAGGACCCTTAGTGGGGGGTAGGTGAGGGTACTGTCCCATCGGATCTCTCCTCAATCTCACACATAAATGCGGACGTGATAGGGGCGACCCCTTATCAGAATTCGGCGGCCACCCTATCTATCAGTGCATCCTGCAACGTAGCTGTCCCGCACATAATGGGGATTCAACGTCCAGTGTTCACCTCGGTCAGTGGACCGAACTGGAGGAGTCACCGAAGTCGCGGCTGCAAGCTCGGGAACTACTGTCGAGACGTGAGATGTCGAACTCAAAGGAATGAGCTCGGTGTCCTTACCGAGGTGGACCTGGTCTCGGTGCCAGTTGGCGCTGTCGCCGAGCTGGGCGATGCCGGGCCCAAATCAAGCCCAGTTGGTACTCTTACCGAACTGGGAGTAATTTCGGGATCACGAAAATACCCCGCACATACACTATCTTGGATTTTATTATATGGATTATCCTTGTGATCTGCATTTAGCTAGATAAAAATTCTTGTTTAGAACCGATCAATACAAATCCGAGGCAATACTGTTACTCCTTTTGAGTTTAAATTTATAAGCTATCTTTACTTAATGCTTCACATATACAGAAAGGGCCAATCCTAAAATAGAGTTCGAAAATGGGCCTTCTAAAAGTTGTAATCAATCTAAAGAAGAATAGTTGCCTATAGAATTCCATTTCTTAACTAGTAGACAGACGGACAGCATTTATAGGGCCTAGCAACCGAGCCCTATAAAAGGGGAAGATTAGGTCAAGTGGAGGTTGCTACAGACCCAAACAAAGCCATTACTGTGGGATGTCTCTCTTTATATGTATTGACCATTCATTTGATAGAATTAGACCCAATACTTGCCAATATCCAATCCATATCGTTTTCTTTCATGTCTCTAATCTAATCAAAGCATTTTTTTTAACTTGTTTGGCCAGTGAGACCCCGGACATGTCTGATCATCAACTTTCTAAAATGTTATTGAGGTATTGGGGCATATGTTGTGTACTAGTTTCACACGCCACGCTTTTCCACGTTTTATAACTTCATTTGCAGATGTCCCACTTTTTTTTTTTTTTTCTGTTAAACAGATGTCCCAATTGATCTACAGCTATATTTCTTTCTTTTTTTATTTTTTAGTTAAAAAAATTTACCTCTTATTTCTATTTTTTAAGTACAAATTTTATAATTATTCTGTTCGATAAAATTAAAAAAAGCACTTATTTCTTGACAAAGTATATGATAAAGATACAAATAAGAGATCATTAGACGTCATTTAATCTCTGTCATTTTATAAAAGTCTTATTTTTTTATTTTTTTTCCAGAGGACGACCTTTACAAACACAAAATGGAATGCACCAAATTAGAACATTGCTCCCCTTTAGTCGCGAATAGACAATGGACGATCGTGCGAGACCAATAACAGAATCTGATTTTGGTCTCGGGAAATGGTCAAAATCTTACTCTCATTTGGCCTGAAGCAGGCCCCAGAACAAAAAACATGATCTATAGCATTGTAGATTTTATGTTTATCAGTCGGCTACAACCACGGCTCAGGGACCAAGGAGACAAAATGCAGGATTGGGTCTGACTAGAGAACTGAAATACTATGAACCTGGACCAGCCATGTCCACGTTCGGATTCATAAAAGGATAAGCAGATGAGCCCAATCAATCCCGAAACATGAATAAAACCTGAATTAAAGGACATATATTGAAGAAAACATTGTTGTTCATGAAAGGTATTTTTTTTCCTGATAATAGCATAGGATTATTAGGATCAGTAGTTTTTTTTTTTTTTTTGGAGCCTAGCTCAGGTGTAGCTGGGACCATGAGAGTACCCGCAGACACCACCAATAGAGAGAACCCACACATGCAGAGTGTAAGAACCACACATGCGAGGAGTGGAGGGGACCAGGATCAATCTCTGGTCATCAAAGTGAGAGACAGGGCTCACTAGAAATGGAGACAACTAAAACTCACTTTTATCTTTTTTGTGTGAAAGATTAATACTCACTTAATGACTTGAAACGGGAAGGAGAATAAATTACCAAGTTCCTAATAAACTCATTCGACCTAGTTCCAAGATTTTTACATGACTTAGTTCTTTTTTTGTTCAAAATGATGATTTTCCTCACATAAATACAATTGAAGGATAGAGTAGAAAGCAGTTAACCAGTTGGAGGCAGAACGCTTTCGTTGCACAAATGTAAGGCTTCAATGAGCTAAATCTGGCCAAAATTCAATTCCTACGTAGACATTGTATTGAACCGAAATAAGTATTTATATGCCCACGGACGTTGACCCACTAGCTAGCTAGCTAACATGTAAAATTGAAACTGGCTTTCCTATAAGCCCTGCTTTTATTGATAGACATGTATCAAAGAAGCCCTGCTTTTATTGATAGACATGTATCAAAGTGGCCTAAATTGGGCGTCTCCAATCAATCAATATCTTAAACACCCTCAAACACAGTTGAAAAACATAAGGTTTGAAAATATTATTAGGAATACATGATGCAGAGCATAGTTTTCCAACTACTAAGAAACTGTCCAAGTCCAACTCAACCTTGTCAGAGATACTATTTGACTACATTGGGTTAAAATCGTTTTGGTTTAATTTTAGATGAAAGCAAATTAACCTGACCCACCTGATTGACTCATAACCTGGCACGACCACTATGGGTTTGGCCAAGTTGACTTGGCCATCTTAAGTAAAATTAATATATCATTCGTGATAGAAAGAATGCTTAAGAATCAGATGTCAGCCTTACAAATTTTATGGATGACACACTACAAGAAAAAAGGGCTTTTTCGGCGATTTAATAAGCGCCGGAAAAAAAATCGCTGCTAAAGGTATTTTTTTGCGGCGAAATATATACTGTTGCAAAGTTATGAGATTTATGTGACCATTCCATTTTTTACGGCGATTTTAGTTACTATTGCGGCGATTTAATTCGACGCAAAACCTATTTAAATGTTCCAGAGTTTTGTTTCGCCGCGGTAGCCAAATGCCATCAAATTAAATAATACAAAACGTCGGGTGAAAATATTTTCCCCTCACCCGCCTCCAAAAGTCCTATTTTCCTAATCTCGCGTCACTCATTTCTTTCTGGCGAAGTTCTCCTCATTTCCCTCCAAAACCCTATTTTCCCCTCACGGTTCCCACCTTCTTCATCGCTCCCACCTCTCCAAAAGCCATTTCTCTCCCATCGCTCCCACCCTATTTTTCCTGGGACGGCCGCGGGGTCTCTTGTTCGTCTCTGAGCAAAGAGGGTTTTTTCAGGGACGGCCGCGAGGTCTTTTCTCCTCTTGAGGTTTGTCTCCCATCATCTGTCGAAGAAGAAGAAGAAGAAGAAGGGGAATTGTCTTTGTTGCTTTTCTAGGTTTGATTTGAGATTGTGAAGATGTTTTCAAGAGGTTTTGAAGCGTAGGTTTAACCTTGTGAACAGGAACAGTTTTTGGGTAATGGCTGCTGTCCTGCTTGGAATGTGAGTTTTGGAAGAGTTGCAAGCAGGCCTAGATGGGTTCCGGGTCGAGATGAAGACGGTGGTATTTCTGGGTGGTTGCAGGGTAAGAGGAGACTGAGAGTTGTTTGGAAAAGATGAGTAGTTTAGTGGCTGGGTGTTGTTTGGTTGGAAGGATAGTATGAGAGAAGATGTAGGAGATGGAGTTTGGGTTTGAGCATTGCGAGGTGCTTGGTTTTGATAGGCTGTGAGATGGGTTTTTTTTTTAATGGAGCAAAGATCATGAAACAGAGAGGGACGAGATAGTCGTTGGTACGAGACGAGAAAGAATGGAGAATGCCCAAACCTACATTTCGATGATCACATTAGATGAATAATGCCCAAACAATTTGCAGCGTTGAAGTTTGTTATTTCATCAATTTGTTTACATTATCGGTACTGATTTACTGTAGATGAATGTTTTTTCTCCCCAAAAATCTTGCAGGTCCAGTGACAATTGCTGATCGAGCTGCGGAAGAATCAATGGTTTCAATCATATTGGAGAATTTCCCTTCTCATGCAATGTAAGTGGTTTTTCATTGGACAAAATATAGATAGTTTATGCACTGTGTGCATGGCGTTGTGTGAGCATGTACATGTCAAACTTGTTAATGAACCTTAGAAATTATGTTAGATTTACTGAAATTCTAGAGAATTGTGTTGCAGTTATGGAGAGGAGAATGGTTGGAGGTGTAAAGAGAAAACTGGTAGTGTCATGCTTGGAAGGGATCTGCAAGATGCTAACGGTATGTTCTGGAATACCTTATCTAGCTAGTTTACAGGTAATAAGTTTGACATAGGATATCACTGTTATAATATTGCTTTGACTTCGACCCTTGAAAAAGAATGAACTTACAACTTTGTTGCTCATATACTTGAACAATTGGCAGGGAGATCCTTCTCTCAGACTTTAACACTAGGTTTACTTAGCTATTGGAGTATTTCTACTGTATACCTATTAGTTACTCAAATTTTATGTGAATAGAAACAATTGGGCTACAATCTCAGGTTTTAATCCTTTTTATGCAAAATTAGGGGTCATCTGCCTGCATAGAGAAACTTGTTTTTACCACTACTGTTGTTAGCCCAGGCTAGACTAGAATGGAGAAATATAATTCATGTAGCTAACCTCAACATAGTTGAAACGGGGCTTTGACGTGAATAGAAACAATTGAGCTACAATCTCAGGTTTTAATCCTTTTTATGCAAAATTAGGGGTCATCAGCCTACATAGAGGAACTTTTTTTTTTACCATTGCTGTTGTTAGCCCAGGCTAGACTAAAATGGAGAAATATAATTCATGTAGCTGACCTCAACATAGTTGAAACGGGGCTTTGACGATGATGATGAACCATGCATTGCTATACTTGTCCATACCCAAAAGTTGATTAATGTTGCCTTTGGAATGCCATAAGCAAACAAACCAATTGAGGTACCTGGGACCAGTTTTTTATGTTGGTAATGATGATTCATTTTAAGGGCAATGTTTAAAGACAACCTGATGTTTATCATTTTTGTTCCTCATCTCATAATTCTTTACCTTAATCACCAACAATTTTATCTTCAAATTTCCAATGGAAAGAGCATTTTAAATGATACGATGTATATAAATAACCTTTTCACTCATTTTCCTTTACTTGATATAAGGTTTTAACTTCTTTCCTCAAACTTTATTTATTAAACACTTAATGGTAAATGATCAGGACTTTCAAAAGAAATGGGTAAAATATTTTGTCCAACCATGAAAATCATAGGCATTAGCCACCATACCAATTGTACAAACTTTGGCTGAATTTTGTGTTCTGTTTCATCTCATCTAAACCACCTTGTTGCCATTTAGGATGATTGATGCCTTGGAATACTGTTTTTCTTATGCGTTGAAAAAAGAACTATTTGGTCTTATTACTTGCATGCTCTTTTAACTTCTACACGGATTTGCATTTATAGGAAACTTTCAGGAAAAAACCCCGCCAGGCACTGTTCAGATTTTAACACCAAACATTCAAGCAACCCCTCCTCAATCAGCAGAACAGCTGGACCAATCCAATTATGAGATTAGTGAAACAAAAGAAAATGCTGTAAGTGGATCCAAAGAAGTTCAGAATGATGACGATGTCACAGTCTCAACTGAAATGGCAAACGAAAATGTTGATCCATTGGAGAAATTTCTGCCTACACCACCGAAAACCAAGTGTCCAGAGGAGCTGCAAGTAGGTTCTTTTTATATGTTTTATTTATTTTTATAGATTGGACTTTTAGTAAGGGCTGATTGATTTTTGGACCTGATATGGGAAGCTTTTGTGTTATTTTAACATATGCAGATAGATTGCTATAAGTTTGTAGTGCTTTGAGAACCCATTTCCACATTAATCTGGACTCTCATCTTTCAGATTTTGAAAATTTTCCATCTGGACCTAACCCATTTCTGACATTAATCTGGACTCGTATCTTTTAGCTTTTGAAAATTTTCCATCTGGACCAACAAGAGAATATTTAAGACCACCTTGCTTGACTCTCTCTTTCTCTCCACACACTAACACTAGAGAGATCTACTCAGGCCAGACAGCATTACAAGTTATCCAGTTTAGGAAGTCATGTGGGATTCTGAGTCCACCCACAGCAAAAGTGTGCATTTTTTCCCTCTTCTTTGATCTCTGCAACTGCATTAGGAATCTCCTAGGACAAGTGCATTTTTCACTTGCGTAAGCACAATAGAACAGCACAAATGCATTAGAATTTTATTTTGTTGCTTTTGCCCTTGGGTTTTAGTGTAATGGGTGGTCGGATACCTTCTTGCACATCATCTATACAGCATGAAAAGCGTGCTACACTGCTACTCGAGAAAAGTTTGTTGTAGTCGATGGTTACAAAAGAAAAAAAAAAAACCAGTTCTGGTTGTTATCTTGTAATACAAAGGTTGGATATGGTTTTTTGAAAGAGATCTAGCAACCCAACAACAACATTCTGCTCAAACATTGCAATACAGGTCAGCTCCAGGCCCGAGAATAACGTGCTTTTTGACAGACCAGAATTTAGCAGCTTCATTATCTAAAGAAGATTCATATTTAAACTATGATTTTATATCATTCCATGGTTTTCAGGTTTGCAACAACTGGGTTTATTATAGTGCTTTCCAGATTATACTCTTATGCTGGGCATGATTCCATTGCCTTAGTGGGGGCGGCTAGACTCTGATTTTAGTCTACCACAAGGAAAAGCTTTTGTGGGGACCCATCTACCACACCACACACATGGCATGTAAGTATTGGAATAGTCATCACCAACCTAGCATGAGAAGTCCAATTAAATTAGTACTATCAAAGTTATGATAGGATTTTAATTTATCAACTTAAGTTAGGATAAGCTTTGTGAAAAGATGATTTTTTTTTTTTTTTTTTTTTTTTATGAAAGGTAAGAAATGATTGTTTTGTTAATGGATAGTTAGGTTTTCTTTGCTATAAACAGAGCACTCATTTGGAAGCTCATGCAATTGAAACAAATTACTTAATAATGTTGCAAGAGAAGATTTCTCCTGGTGGTTTGATTTGTGAGTGTTTGTTGAGCATGGGTTTTAAATCCACTAAGTGGTAACCTCTACAAGTATGTCAATCCATATCATCCAACTTGTAGGTTTTATGTTAATTGGACTATAATCACCATCAAAGAAATGGTTAGAAGGCAACTGTCTCTTATGGTTTTTTTTTCTTTTGTTAAGACTTACATGTGTATTATATATGATATTGAAATTCCTAGGTTAGCTTGTTCTTTTTTTACTTTTGTTAAGACTTTTATGTGTCTTATGTATGTTATTGAAATTCCTAGCTAGGTTATCTTGTTGATCTACTCAAATTTTTTATTTTTTTCACATAGGTTCTTGGTCCTGACACTCGAGGACGTGTTAGGGGACTGGGTTTGGGTGTTTTAAGGACTTCCATGCAGCATACGCATCCATACAGGATTGCCTTGCAAGAGGAGCAAGCATCGAGAGCAACCATGCAGACCCAAATGGACAAGTTGAAGGAAATGCTAGAAATGCAATTAGCGGAGGAAGCTAGGCAACGCAAGGAGGACATGGAACGTTTCTTTACTTTTTCTCAAGGTGGGTCACAGGTTCAAACCCCTAACGATCGTGGGAGTTCCTCTCAGGTATAAAGCAGTTTTATATAATAATACATGCCTATATTTGAAATAATGTGTGAGATTGATAAACTATATGGTGACATCAATTACTATTTTCTGGTTAACAAATATATGGTGAAATGGAAGGTGAGACATTTTATCTTTAGGTTGGATTGGCTAGAATTTATGCAGACATTTGTTGTTTATGGCATCTATTGGCTAAAGCCAATTACTATTTTCTGGTTAACAAATTATCTGATTGAAGGCCTTTGTAAATTAATTCCATTTCAGTTGTTGTTCCAGTTTGCCCTTGAAATGAAACATGTTCTATTCCATAAAAGTTGTGATGGAAAAAGAGTTTTCTTTTGTACAGCAAAAGGTAATAATTGAAGACCTTCGTTGAAAAAAATTTCATTTCAGTTGCCATTCCAATTTGGCCTTGAAATGAAATATGTTCTATTCCATCAAAGATGTGATGGAAAAAGAATTTTCTTTTAAATAGAAAAAGGTGAAAATAGTGGAGAACTAAACAACACTTAAAGTATATTATATTGTTTATAAAGTAAATTGCACTGCAAATAACTACTTCTACATGTTAAATATATCACTGCCATGCATCTAAGTAGAAAATTAAATCAGATCTATTAACAAGTAATTGAGCAAATAAATGAATGACTAAAGCACGTTTATATATACATTATCCTTTTGGAGTCTTCCCTTTCTATTTGGAGGGTTAAGAGACTCTAGTGCTTCTTATTTCATCTTATTTCTGTCTCAAAAGGAGGGATAAAAATATGAAGAATAAAAGAACTGCGCTACTCAGTTGAAACAGAGCAGAATTACTGTAATGGGTTTATATTTTTTTATGTGTCGGTATGTATCCTGGAATTGAAAGCAATTGACAACTAAGGTTTTCATGCGTCTTCTCTAATATATTCTTAATGCAGAACAAGGCACTTGAAGTTGTCTATGAATTGAAAGGAACTTCCATATTTCTTGCTGGTAAGCATTATTGATATTGTCACTTCTTCTTTTGATCACTGGGAAAAATATGCGCAATTTTCACTGTTGCAAATCCTTTATTGACTGGGATGAACAGCACCATGAAAACAAACCTGGGGAAGCTTTTATCCGAAGTGTTGAGATATTACTACTTTGATAGGTGGATAGGAATCAGCAAGTTTCATATGTTTACTTACAATGAGATAATCTTCCTTAACCTTGCATCCCTTGTGTAACTTTGTTTCATCTGTTGCTGATGCAGTGATAGTTTAGTTGAGTAAGCTGCAGCTAGTGAGTCTGCTGCTAAATTTTTTATAGAGAAAGATGAAGAGGGATTCCGAGAATCTAAGGTGAATATTGTCTAGTGTTCACCCCAGAGTTCACCATGTGAAATCATATAATGCTTTTCTCATTTAGTTTCTGCCATTAGACACCTATGATATGTGGATACTTGTATATGCCAAATATACAGGTATTTCAATGATACTATGTAGAGATGTGGGGAATTGTTCATTGATATATTGACAAATAAATAGAGAGCTAAACATCCATGCTCATGGGACACTATTTCTCTATATTCTATTGTTCTAGGTAAAAAAAAATTAATTTTCATAATTTTTTTCTAAAATAAAGTATCTATAAGGATTGTCACAGTCCATAATTTGCACGTTTATATAAGATGTTCTAATTTCAAGTATTGGTAATCTCAGGGTTTGTTGGTAACTGGTAACTTGTATGCATTGGGTACATTTGTAATTTTTTTTTTTTCATATAGGTGTAGTACAGTTGGCTTATTTGAGTTATGTTGCTCACGTAGACATTTTTTGTTTCATTCTTATGTCAGGCATCTCAAGCATGGATGTAGTGGGTGATGCAGAAGAGAAAAGCTTTTGATCAGTGGGATGATGTGACCATGCATTCAATATTGGGCTGAGTAGCAGCAACATGAGTTGTACACCAAATTGTACCGCCTTCATTTTAGTGATAATAGACTCCTTAAATCTTTTTATGGCCACAATAGTGATGTGTGGCTTATTTAATAGTAGCCCGGTTTGTACTTGATATGAATATAATGCACCGCCACATTATATAAATACATGAGTTTGGATGAATTGATGTTTGAACAGATTAATGAATTTTTGTGTGTTAATATATAGAAACAGAGATTAATTATATGGTGTTTAATTATATATGTGTCGTGAGGGGAAAAAAAAACACACTGAAAACATCAATTACGGTGATTTAATTTGGGCGAAACAGTGGGAATTAGCGGCAAAAACAAGTCGTTGCAACTGAGTTTTGGACTGGAGCGACGATTTCTAGAAACGCCGGAAAAACATCAATTTCGGCGATAAAGTAACGCCGCTATTGAATTTTTGAAATAAAAAAATCAATGATCACATAGTCAGAAACGAGTAATTCCGTCGAGTTGAAATTGACGCAATTGAGTTTTACCCGCGAAATCTACCTGGCGGCGAAGTGCACAAACGCTTCGAATGATTTTTTCCGGCGATAAATAGTCGATACAATTGATTTATTGAAACCCAAAAATAACAAAGCCAGAAACGAGCATTTGCGTCGATTTGAGATCGACGCAATTGAGTTTTAGCTACGACATCTAACTAGCGGAGATGTTTAAAAACGCTGCAAAAATATTTTTTCGGCGACAATTAGTCGCTGCAAATGACTTTTTAAAACCCAAAAAATAATAGTAGAAACCAGCAATTGCGTCGATTTGAGATCGATGCAATTGTGTTTTACCCGCGAAATTCTTTTTGCAGCGAATTTTAAAAACGCTGGGAAAGTTTAATTGCGGCGATATATAGTCGCTGCAACTAGACATTGCCAACCACTTATAACTCAAAGTTGAAGTCTATTTGCAGCGTCTGTTGGCACAAATAGCGATGGAAAAAAACGCCGCAAAAAAAACAAGTTTTCGCGACGATTTTCCGTTTGCGCCGCAAAAGATCAGAAGTGAAGGATTTTATGCGGCGATTTTGCGACGAAGTACTAATCGCCGGGAAAAAGATTTCGCAGCGATTTTGTTTATTTTTAGCGGCGAAAATGTGCGCCGGGAAAACATTTTTCTGTTGTAGTGACAGAAGTTAAATATGCACATAAAATTTGGAAATTAAGATTTTACATGAATTATGTAATTTTGCAGAACGAATATTAATTAGTTTGTTACTACACATTTATTCGATTCAACTATGAATGGAAAGCATGAACAGTCCATTCTTTTTGCTTATGAGAGTTTCCTTGTTCTTGCATGTGTGAGTTAATCTTTCGAGTTCTTTCCCTGTAATTGCGGGTTTTTCTCTTCATAGGTGCGAGTCTTTGGGACCCAACCCCCTACACGGGATAAAAAAAATCATTGAAAAATTGAAAAGCACGGTACAATAATTGAAGGAAGAGAATAAAAGTGTTCAATAATTATTCGAGGAAGCAAGCGTCTTACCCAGATTTCAACCAAATCAAATCTTTTGCAAGACTTTTGACAAGATAAGTCATCTTGACGTGCTCTTCATCTTTTTCTAAAGGCAAAGAGTGGATTGACTGACGGATGGTCATGCTAGGCAACTTGGTCGGTATCATTTATTATTGGTGGAATCAAACCCTATTAGCCATATATAACTGGTCCCACCAAGGATACCAACTATCTAAGATACCAAAAAACACTGGATAGTAGTAGTGCAACTGTACTAGCTAGGCCATCCATCTCTCTACCCTAAATGGGACGGTTAGATTCAAGAATTGAAACTAAGCTAGTCGAAGTAGATGAGGACGACAAACTAGAGTTTTTTTTTTTTTTTTTTTGGTAGAAGACAAACTAGACTTAAGGACTCAGCAGGATAAGGCTAGGGAGGCAAAAGCCTTTTTACATTTCCATCGAATCAAAAAATTTATAGTGAGAGAGAAGCTAGAGCTAAACAAACATGGCGGAAAGGGCTGTGTGTTTCTTGCTTGAATCTCTGGGTTCTCTTGTGCAACAAGAAGCATCTCTTCTTTATGGACTGCGCAGTAGGCTTTATGAAATCGAACATGAGCTACAGAGCATGCGCTCCTTCTTGAAAGATGCAGATAGAAGAAAATATAGTGACGATGGAGTGAAGGCATGGGTGGAGCAAGTAAGAGAAGTTGCCAATGAGGTGGAGGACATCATGGACGAGTACATGTATCACATCGCGAGTGAAGATAGAGGTGGAGGGCTCATGAGAAGAGCTCTCTATAAAACCATTCTACTCCCAAAGCATTACTATTACAAGCGCCAAATTGCCTATAATTTGCAAGCAATCAAATCTAAGATTCGAGACATTTCAGAAAGAAGCAAAAGATATGGCTTTCAAATTGAGGAAGGATCGACATCCAAGACAAAGGATGATGGTCAAGACTGGCAACGCTCGGGAGAATATCTACGCTTCATCTCAGATGACGACATTGTAGGGATCCAGAAAAACAAGGATTTCTTAATTAAACAGTTGATAGGAGAAAGACCAGAGCGTGTAGTGGTCTGTGTGGTTGGAATGGGCGGCCTTGGCAAAACCACTCTCGTTGCAAAAGCTTATAATAGCCCACAAGTGAAGAACTACTTTGAATGCCATGCATGGATCACCGTCACCGAGTCCTACAAAGTCGAAGAGCTAATACGGAGCACAATAAAAGAGCTGCACAAGTCTAACAAGGAGGCCATTCCGGATGCCGTTAACGAAATGAATACAGGCGATCTTGTTGATATGGTGATCAACTATTTGCAGAATAAAAGGTATGTGATTGTTTTAGATGATGTGTGGGAATCTACTGTTTGGAAAGACATACAAGTGGCGTTCCCAAACAATCAATGTGGAGGTAGAGTCATAATCACAACACGAAAAGAGAATGTCTCATCATCTTTCATTGATGAAAATGTTCTCCACCTTGAGCCTCTAGGCAATGTTGACGCTTTGGCCCTCTTTTGTAAAAAAGCATTTCCTAACAAAAGCTGTCCTTCGGATCTGAAGCCATATGTTGAAAGCTTAGTACAAAAATGTGAGGGCTTGCCTCTAGCGATTGTTGCTATTGGGGGGCTCATGTCGACGAAAAGAAGGTCCCGTTTGGAATGGAAGAAGGTAGAAGATAATCTTAGTTGGCAGCTAAGCAGCAATAAAGAATTGGAAAGGATGAAGAACATACTTTTGCTTAGCTATAACGATTTGCCATATAACCTCAAATACTGCTTCTTATTATTTAGTCTCTTCCCTGAAGATTACTTGATTCCGCAAGATAAATTGATAAGGTTATTGTCACGACCCGGGCCCGAGATCTGATTACTTCGGACGGACCCCCGAGTCGCGGAACCATACTTACTCCCGTAAATCCTGAATTAACCGAAGTTAAGACAAGACTCACAAGGGATATCAAATCACAATACCTGTCAATGTACAATGTGCGGAAAACATGTATATATACATTGACTACGATTAACTTTACACGAAAGTAAAGTTCCCTTATACAAATTTACAGCCCACTAAAACCAACACTGCACACTTAGAATACAATGCAGTTGGTATCTAATCACAATCCAACATTCTCTATTACAAAAATATTCATTTACAATCGCCCTCCGACTACGCCCACTCCGCTAAACCTCCTGGAGGTAACGGACGGGCTTCCTCCGCAGGCGGCGCGGCCTCGGCAGGACCGGCACGGGCATCTGGGCCTGTGACATCATCAATAACACGTGAACACGAAGGTTCAACAAGATACATGCATTTTCATGATTCTTCATGTTATTTAACAATTCTTTAACAATTCTATACAAGAATTCAATAAGGTAAGAACTTAAACAGTTCTACAATAAATAACTATGTCAATCATATCCTTTCATTTCATTTATTTCGTTCATTTCGTTCATTTCGTTCATTTCGTTCTTCCAACGGAAGCAGTGTAAGCACAAGGCGGAAGGGCAAACCATTCATGGCCTAGGCTTCAAGATTATTCAATTTTCATTTAGTCACATTAATTAAGCACAAGGCGGAAGGGCAAACCATTCATGGCCGAGGCTTCAAGATTGTTTCACTTTTCATTACATGACTTTTCACAATGGTGGAAATTTTCCAGTGTCTTGATCAGAGAGCACTGGCATTCCACGAGGCTCCGGAACGCCCCTCACATCTACTGCAGCAGGAATTATTCATTCATTCAAGTTACTGTCACCTTTAGTGACTATTCATTTCATTTCATTTCATTAATTCAATTCATGTATTCTGTCATTTCGTGCATTATGTCAATGACGTTCACTATGTCAATGAAGTTCACCTCTGTGTCACTTCATGGATTCTATTCATTTCTTATCAATTCTATTCATACTTCTAAGCCAGACAAACGAGTGAAGCGTTAGTTATCCAATGTACATGTTATTTTTGATGAATATCACTTTATGTATTTGATTTGTACATTGAGACGACCTTCGCTAACACCTATGTAGACTTAGACATCAGCATGGAATAGCCTGTACAAATTAGGCTTCATTTCCATAATCTTTTCTGAGTTCATCTCAGCTGTCGGTTGGCCTGTCGGCTGACCGACCATACAACGTCGGTTGACCTATCGGTTAACCGACACTTTGTCGGTTCAAGTTCCAGAAGCTGGATTCTTCAGTCCACTTCCTGATACACATTCGTCGGTTAGGCTTCGGTCATGTGTCGGCTGACCGAAGATACCATGTCGGTTGACCGACCTATTGTCGGTTCGAATTCCAGAGAGCTGGAATTCACTGAGACAGATTTCAGATCTGTCGGTTAGTCCGTCGGTTGACCTGTCGGTCGACCGACACTACCATGTAGGCTGACCGACACAATGTCGGTCAGAATTCCAGAGAGCTGAAACTCTCCGAGACAACTCCCAGAGCTGTCGGTTAGCTTGTCGGTCAGGTGTCGGCTAACCGACACATGCTCAGAAGTTCAGTTCTGAACTTCGGATTTTTCTGAAGCAAAACTTCCCGAAATTGAGTCAAATAGACTCCAACATCTCTAAAACACTATAAATCATAAGAATGCATAAGTACTTGCCTTTTGCGAAGGTTGAATGGATAAAAACCTCCTTCTAGAGCTTGATTCCAAGAGAAAACCTTGACTCCAAGCTTGACACTTTCACAATTTGAAAACAAAGTTGGGGAAGATGAAGTGAAGGATGAAAACTCCTTGAAAACACTTACAAATCCCTTGTTTGCCTCTTGATTGAGTAAGATTGGAAGGAAAGAAGAGAAAAGCAAGAGAAAATAGTTGCCTAGGGTTTGGAAGAAGATGGAAATGAGATGAATGATCTCATTTAGGTTGTTTTAGCTTATATAAGCTATGAAAGTGCACTTAAGTCCATCCATTCCACTAAATTACAATTTAAGTCAAATGAAGGGTCATTTGACCGGATTGTCGTCAAACGACTTCGAACCTATGATGAAAGTTGACGTACTCGTCGAGATACACGCGTTGGTATCAAGAGTTTCCGTATTCGACGAAATACGCGAAATTTCGTATTTACATAAAAGTCCTTCATTTCTACGTTTGAGTCTAAAACTCCATTTAAACCATGCAAATCCATTCTTTACCATTCCATTAAGCCCAATTCATTCATTTGAGGCTTATTTCATATTATTTGGTCATTGACCATCATTAGCTCAATTAACCGCAGTTAATTAGCCTTAAGCATAACCAATCCACTTAATCTTTTCATTATCCGTTCATTCTATTCATTTGGGACTAACTCATCGAGCTTAGTCATTAATTACCATTAAACTAGTTAAACATGGTTAACTAGCACTAATTTCAATTAACTAGAGTTAATCTTGATTAACTCGGGACGAGACCTGACAACTATCACAACTTTTTGAACCATTCGGTCCTCCGAATGCAATTCAAATCAATGCAATCCAATTACAAGGAAAATAAACAATTCAATTCAAAATTACCTGAACAAATAGCTCGGGATACTTCTGAGCCATTTGCTCCTCAAGTTCCCATGTAGCTTCATTAGGTTCATGATGATCCCAAAGGACCTTGACCCACTTGATCGTTCTAGTACGCAGAACTGCCTCCTTTGTATCTATGATCTGAACTGGCTTCTCAACATATGTGGTGTTTGGTAACACTTCGATCTCTTCATGACGAATGACATGTGAAGGATCATGCACATACTTCCGAAGCATAGAAACATGAAATACATTATGAATACCGGAGAGTTCTGATGGGAGGTCTAGGCGATAAGCCACATTTCCAATTCGACTCGTGACCTTGAAAGGTCCAATAAATCTCGGGGAAAGCTTCCCTTTCTGTCCGAATCGAACAGTACCTTTCATTGGAGAAGTCTTCAAAAAGACTAAATCATTAACTGCAAACTCTAGATCACGCCGACGATTGTCAGCATAGCTCTTTTGCCGTGACCTAGCAACTTTTAGCCTTTCCTGTATCCTCTGGACTTTCTCTGCTGTTTCTGCAATAATCGTAGGACCATAGAAACTCCGAGTTCCAACTTCTTCCCAGCTAACTGGGGTCCTACACTTCCGACCATACAATGCCTCAAATGGTGCCATCTCAATGCTGGAGTGATAGCTATTGTTGTACGCAAATTCGCACAAAGCTAAATGGTCATCCCAATCACTCCCGAAATCAATCACACTAGCACGGAGCAAATCTTCCAGAGTTTGTATAGTCCTCTCTGACTGCCCATCTGTCTGTGGATGGTAAGCAGTACTAAACTGAAGTCTAGTGCCAAACGAACTCTGAAATGACTTCCAGAATGTGGACACAAACCTGCTATCCCGATCGGAGACAATCGAGACCGGTGTTCCATGCAATCGAGTCACTTCTTTGACAAACAGTTTAGACATCTCACTGAATCCTATATCCTTTCTGATGGGAATGAAGTGTGCAGACTTTGTAAGACGATCAACGATCACCCATACGGCATCGTGCTGCTTCCTCGTCCTCGGTAAACCCGATACAAAGTCCATCGTAATGTTCTCCCACTTCCATTTAGGAATTTTCAGTGGATGAAGCAATCCCGGTGGTTTCCGGTGCTCAACTTTTACACGCTGGCAAGTTAAGCAGGATGATACATAACCTGCTATCTCTCGCTTCATGTTATTCCACCAGAATCTATCCTTCAGATTTCTGTACATCTTCGTACTTCCAGGATGCATAGAATACCTGGTGTGATGAGCTTCAAACATGATAGCTTGTTTAAGATATTCTTGAGCTGGGACACATAATCTGTCTCTAAAATACAGAACTCCTTCTACTAACACGAAATCTGGCTTCGTGGCAAGGTTATCTCTAATCCTTACCAAATCAAGGTCTTGAAATTGCCTAGCCTTGATCTCCGTGATAAGCATTGGTTCAAAGACAGACATTGCTGCAAGCATTACTTTACTGTCTATCATTTCAATAGCCACATCCAGATCTCTGAATTCTTCGATCATGTCCCACTCACCAACCAATGATGCTAAGTCAGCTGATTTCCGACTCAAAGCATCAGCCACCACATTACCCTTTCCAGGTACATATTTGAATGGAAAGTCGTAGTCCTTGATTAGCTCTAACCAACGACGTTGCCTTGAATTAATATCTTTCTGAGTGAATAGATACTGAAGGCTCCTGTGATCGCAATGAACTTCAAAAGTCTCTCCATACAGATAATGTCTCCATTGCTTCAATGCAAACACAACCGCCGCGAGCTCTAAATCATGTGTGGCATAATTCTTTTCATGTTCCTTTAACTGACGCGAACCGTAGGCAATCACCCTACCATTCTGCATCAATACACATCCCAAGCCAATACCCGAGGCATCTGAGTATATCTCAAATCCTCCTCTTCCGTCGGGTAAAGACAAGATTGGGGCTGAAATCAACTTTTGCTTCAAGGTTCGAAAACTAGACTCACATGCATCATTCCATTCAAAGGAAGAGCTCTTGCGAGTCAGTTTCGTTAATGGCGATGCTATCCTTGCGAAGTCCTTGACGAACCTCCTATAATAGCCTGCCAATCCCAAGAAACTTCTTACTTCTGGCACATTCTTCGGGCTCTGCCAATTGGTAACTGCTTCAATCTTAGCTGGGTCAACTGCTAATCCATCTCCGGAAATGATATGACCCAGAAATGCAACCTGCTGCAACCAAAAGTCGCACTTTTCGAGTTTTGCATACAACTGATTCTCTCTCAGTATCTGCAAGGCTGTCCTCAAATGACGTGAATGCTCGACCTCTGACTCTGAATAGACCAGGATGTCATCAATGAAGATTACCACAAACTGGTCTAGGAAGGGAGCAAACACCCTATTCATTAAAGCCATAAACACTGCAGGTGCATTGGTTAGACCAAAAGGTATAACTAAAAACTCGTAGTGACCGTAACGAGTCCTGAATGCAGTCTTCTGCACATCTTGATCCTTAACCCGAATCTGATGATAACCAGATCGGAGATCAATCTTAGAGAAATATGATGCACCCACGAGTTGATCAAACAACTCGTCAATTCTAGGCAGAGGATACTTGTTCTTGATTGTCATCTGATTTATCTGCCTATAATCGATACACATTCGCAGGGTACCATCTTTCTTCTTCACAAACAATACAGGTGCTCCCCACGGTGAGACACTAGGTCTGATAAAACCTTTGTCCAGCAAATCCTGTATCTGCTTCTTCAACTCACACAACTCTGATGGTGCCATTCGATATGGTGCCTTCGATATTGGTGCAGTACCGGGCACAAGTTCAATTGTAAAGTCCACTTCCCTAGCTGGAGGTAGACCTGGCACTTCATCCGGAAACACGTCTGGAAATTCACAGACTACAGGAATGTTTCGCAATTCCTGTACAGGCTTCTTCTCTGAAACGAATGCGATGTAGCCTTCACTACCACTACGCATCATACGTTCAGCCTTAAGTGCTGAAACGAGCCTGGTGTCATACTTCTTCTGCACTCCTTCAAACAATACACTGGCATTGGCTTCATTAACCCTGAAGGTAATGACTTTGCGAAAACAGTCTAGACAAGCCCTGTACTTCGCAAGCCAATCCATGCCGAAGATCACATCGAAATCATTCATAGGTAGTATCACCAGATCAGCTGGCATTGATACATCTCCAATTCTAATAGTGCATTGTGGAATATATAATTCACACACTACTTTACTCCCTAAAGGAGTAGATACAGTAAAATCATAAGACAATTGCATGATCCGGTCTTGCATGCCACCAGCAAATGCGGGTGCTACAAATGAGTGTGTGGAACCGGGATCAAACAATGCAATTGCAAGTCTATTATCTACAAAAATTGTACCTTCAACCACATTTGTGGCAACATCAGCTTGTTCCCTGTTGACAGCATAAGCCATCCCAGCCATCTGTGGCCTGTTTGGCTGCTGCTGCTGTCTCGGTTGTTGTCTCTGCCACTGACGCTGCTGGCCCTGACGTTGTGGCTGTGGTTGCTGTTGTTGCTGTGGTCTAGGAGGAGGAGCTGGTAAAGCTAATCTCTGCGGGGGAGCAGGAAGTGCTGCTTGACCCTGCGCAGGATACTGGTACGGAGCTCTATCATCTCTCCTAGCTCTTGGACACTGTGCCATTCTGTGTTCCAAAGAACCACAGACGAAGCAGGCTCCAGTATTCCTCCAACATAGCTCAGTCCGGTGACTCTTGCCACAAGTCTCACAGACTGGCAGATTCTCTCTTCTCTCATTCCTAGGAATGAATCTCTGCTTTTGTTTCTTATTTCTAGACTGTCCTCCTTTCTTAAACCAGGAGTCACCACTTCTCTTGATGTTCACAGTCTCTCTATCTCTCTCTCTCTGAATTTCCTCAGCGGTATATGCCCTGTCTACGGCATCATCAAACGTCGTAGGCTTCTGTCCAGCCATTACGATCGCTTTGTAATCGGGGTTCAACCCAATGAGGAATCTCTTAACCTTCTTCTCCTCAGTATCCACCAAGTCTATAGCATACTTGGACAACTGTAAGAAGGTATGAACATAGGCAGCTACGGTCATTTGACCTTGCTTCAAGTGTAGGAATTCCGATTCCTTTTGCTGCTGCACATGCTCGGGGATAAACTTTCTTTGGAACTGTTTCTTGAAAGTCTCCCAAACGTCCGGTGCGGTCATGACTTTAAATGTGTCCTTGACACTCTTCCACCAAGTATTTGCTCCCCCTCTAAACATCGTAGAGGTGAGCAACACTCTCTGCCTGCGAGTGCAGACGACCGTTTCTAACACATCTTCAATGTGTTCCATCCACTCATCAGCTTGTATGACATTCTCAGTACCATGGAACTCTGTAGCTCCTCTTTTACGAAACCGCTCATAAACAGCATGAGGGTCCGTCTCCTTGTGCTGTAATACTAGCTGAGTCTCAACATGAGGCTGTAGTGGAACAGACGGGGCTTGCATGACTTGCAACATCGAAGTCATTTGGGTTTGCAAACCTAACTGAGCTTCATGACTTTTCGCAATCTGCTCGTTAGTTCTGGCTAACTGTTCCAGAATAGCAGTAAACCGAGCATCATTATCCGATGCTGGGGGAGGTGGTGTAGTACCGTCATTGACAGTAACTTCTACGAAGTTATCACTCCCTGATCCTGAAGCCATACTGTAAACAATATGGAAGGTAAGATAAACATCTATACACTTCCATGACCTTTATATCACATATAGTGAAAGCAATAAATACAAATCCAAGATTGGATTCGTCCTATCGATATCGTTCCTCACTTCGTTCTTAGTTGTACTAAGGCTTTTAAAAGCTCCTTAACCTAGTTCTCAACCTAGTCTCTGATACCATACAATAAGTATGTCACGACCCGGGCCCGAGATCTGATTACTTCGGACGGACCCCCGAGTCGCGGAACCATACTTACTCCCGTAAATCCTGAATTAACCGAAGTTAAGACAAGACTCACAAGGGATATCAAATCACAATACCTGTCAATGTACAATGTGCGGAAAACATGTATATATACATTGACTACGATTAACTTTACACGAAAGTAAAGTTCCCTTATACAAATTTACAGCCCACTAAAACCAACACTGCACACTTAGAATACAATGCAGTTGGTATCTAATCACAATCCAACATTCTCTATTACAAAAATATTCATTTACAATCGCCCTCCGACTACGCCCACTCCGCTAAACCTCCTGGAGGTAACGGACGGGCTTCCTCCGCAGGCGGCGCGGCCTCGGCAGGACCGGCACGGGCATCTGGGCCTGTGACATCATCAATAACACGTGAACACGAAGGTTCAACAAGATACATGCATTTTCATGATTCTTCATGTTATTTAACAATTCTTTAACAATTCTATACAAGAATTCAATAAGGTAAGAACTTAAACAGTTCTACAATAAATAACTATGTCAATCATATCCTTTCATTTCATTTATTTCGTTCATTTCGTTCATTTCGTTCATTTCGTGTCTTCCAACGGAAGCAGTGTAAGCACAAGGCGGAAGGGCAAACCATTCATGGCCTAGGCTTCAAGATTATTCAATTTTCATTTAGTCACATTAATTAAGCACAAGGCGGAAGGGCAAACCATTCATGGCCGAGGCTTCAAGATTGTTTCACTTTTCATTACATGACTTTTCACAATGGTGGAAATTTTCCAGTGTCTTGATCAGAGAGCACTGGCATTCCACGAGGCTCCGGAACGCCCCTCACATCTACTGCAGCAGGAATTATTCATTCATTCAAGTTACTGTCACCTTTAGTGACTATTCATTTCATTTCATTTCATTAATTCAATTCATGTATTCTGTCATTTCGTGCATTATGTCAATGACGTTCACTATGTCAATGAAGTTCACCTCTGTGTCACTTCATGGATTCTATTCATTTCTTATCAATTCTATTCATACTTCTAAGCCAGACAAACGAGTGAAGCGTTAGTTATCCAATGTACATGTTATTTTTGATGAATATCACTTTATGTATTTGATTTGTACATTGAGACGACCTTCGCTAACACCTATGTAGACTTAGACATCAGCATGGAATAGCCTGTACAAATTAGGCTTCATTTCCATAATCTTTTCTGAGTTCATCTCAGCTGTCGGTTGGCCTGTCGGCTGACCGACCATACAACGTCGGTTGACCTATCGGTTAACCGACACTTTGTCGGTTCAAGTTCCAGAAGCTGGATTCTTCAGTCCACTTCCTGATACACATTCGTCGGTTAGGCTTCGGTCATGTGTCGGCTGACCGAAGATACCATGTCGGTTGACCGACCTATTGTCGGTTCGAATTCCAGAGAGCTGGAATTCACTGAGACAGATTTCAGATCTGTCGGTTAGTCCGTCGGTTGACCTGTCGGTCGACCGACACTACCATGTAGGCTGACCGACACAATGTCGGTCAGAATTCCAGAGAGCTGAAACTCTCCGAGACAACTCCCAGAGCTGTCGGTTAGCTTGTCGGTCAGGTGTCGGCTAACCGACACATGCTCAGAAGTTCAGTTCTGAACTTCGGATTTTTCTGAAGCAAAACTTCCCGAAATTGAGTCAAATAGACTCCAACATCTCTAAAACACTATAAATCATAAGAATGCATAAGTACTTGCCTTTTGCGAAGGTTGAATGGATAAAAACCTCCTTCTAGAGCTTGATTCCAAGAGAAAACCTTGACTCCAAGCTTGACACTTTCACAATTTGAAAACAAAGTTGGGGAAGATGAAGTGAAGGATGAAAACTCCTTGAAAACACTTACAAATCCCTTGTTTGCCTCTTGATTGAGTAAGATTGGAAGGAAAGAAGAGAAAAGCAAGAGAAAATAGTTGCCTAGGGTTTGGAAGAAGATGGAAATGAGATGAATGATCTCATTTAGGTTGTTTTAGCTTATATAAGCTATGAAAGTGCACTTAAGTCCATCCATTCCACTAAATTACAATTTAAGTCAAATGAAGGGTCATTTGACCGGATTGTCGTCAAACGACTTCGAACCTATGATGAAAGTTGACGTACTCGTCGAGATACACGCGTTGGTATCAAGAGTTTCCGTATTCGACGAAATACGCGAAATTTCGTATTTACATAAAAGTCCTTCATTTCTACGTTTGAGTCTAAAACTCCATTTAAACCATGCAAATCCATTCTTTACCATTCCATTAAGCCCAATTCATTCATTTGAGGCTTATTCCATATTATTTGGTCATTGACCATCATTAGCTCAATTAACCGCAGTTAATTAGCCTTAAGCATAACCAATCCACTTAATCTTTTCATTATCCGTTCATTCTATTCATTTGGGACTAACTCATCGAGCTTAGTCATTAATTACCATTAAACTAGTTAAACATGGTTAACTAGCACTAATTTCAATTAACTAGAGTTAATCTTGATTAACTCGGGACGAGACCTGACAGTTATGGATTGCAGAAGGGTTTATAAAAGAGCGTAGAGGACACACACTAGAGGATGTGGCTGCAGAATATGTCCAAGACCTCATATGTAGAAGCATGCTTCAAGCTGTGGAGGATGGTAAAAAAATAAGAAAATTGCTCCGAATGCATGATGTATTGCGAGAGTTGGCTCTATCAATCAGCCATGAAGAGAACTTTTGTAATGTACACGATGGTAAAGTAGATACTCAGAAGAATAAAGCCCGTCACTTGTCATTGTACAATAGCATTGTAAACATTCGGTCAAGTTCTTGTCATCTTCGCTCCTTGATGTTGTTCTCAATACAAATTCCTTCACTTTCTTTGAATAGCATTGCATCAAGCATTAAATTATTGAGAGTGTTAGATCTACAGGCTTCTTCCATTAAGAGTGTGCCAGATGAATTAGTTGAATTATTCAATTTATGCTACTTGAATTTAAGAAATACACAAGTTGAGGAGCTTCCAAAATCTATAGATAGGCTTTGGAACTTGCAAACGTTGGACATTAGGAATTCCGGAATAAAGACTCTACCAAAAGGAGTAGAGAAGTTAAAGAAATTGAGGCACTTGTATACATATAGTTATCCTTTCAAAGGAGTAGAGAATCGGTATGATCTGGTAGCAGTTTTTAATCCTTATGATTCCCCACCAGCTCCCACCGGAATATGCAACTTAGAGTGCTTGCAAACTTTAAAACTCATTGGAGCAGATGATGAGGTAGTTAGAAAAGTCGGAAACTTGACTCAACTACGAGAATTGATTATTGGACGTGTAAAAAGATACCATGGAGTAGAGCTATGTGCCTCCTTACGGAAATTGGAATCCCTTCTATTCTTGGCAGTTATTGCTATAACAGAGGAAGAAATACTTGATTTGGATTCATTATCTAATCACCCTCCTACCCATCTTGAAACCCTTGCATTAATAGGGCGTTTGGAGAGGTTTCCTCCCTGGATTGGATCCCTTCAGGAGCTCACAAAAGTGTATTTACATTGGTCTCAACTGAATGATGATCCATTGTCTTCACTCCAAGCTTTGCCTAATATTGTTTACCTTTATCTTAATAAGGCATATGTTGGGAAGGAACTATGCATTCGTTGTGGATGCTTCTTGAAACTCAAGAAGTTCGAGTTTATTCATCTCCCTCTATTGGAAAAGATATACATAGAAGAGGAATCAAAGAGTTGCATTGAAGAAATAGTTTTGGTCAACTGCCCTGAGTTGAAGAGCGTGCCTGAGGGCATTCAGTACCTTACATGTCTCCAGTCTCTATTCCTAAAAGACATGTCAGGGGAATTGGTACTGAAGATTCAGGGAGATGAAGGTGTAAATCTCCAGCATATTCCCCAAATCACTCATTTTAATTCTACAAAATGTGTCCGTGGAAGGCTTATTCCCTCAGAAACAAAGAAGACCACTGAAGAAGGACAACGAAAATGAGGTAACTAATTTTAATTTATAGCTTTTTTCTTACCAATTTCTAATAGTATTTCTGAAAAAAAAAAAAAAAAGGAATGTAAAAAAGGTGAGCCCCACTTTTCTCTCCAGCCGTTTTAAAGAAAAAAAGAAAGTGAATCAATTTAATAGTGAGCCCTACTATGATTAGCTAGAAATTTGGTCTGAAATTTAAAACAATCATAATAAACTCTCACTTACTTTGCATTGAGGCCTACATTAAATTAATCATATTCATTTTCACTCTTAACTCACCTTGAATTGACACCGGTTGTAATTCCAATCATATCCACATTAAGGCCCAGCATGGGTTGATCAAAAGTTCTACATGATATTAACTCCACTCCTTTTCTTTTCTTAAACTCAAAGGGAGTTCTTCATGAGAAAAATACATGGTCTTTATCCCCACTGCTAATGAGTTCAAAATATGGGCTAAAGTTAAGTTGGAATGGGTGAGCAGTTTGAGTTTAATAGAGGGTAGGCTCAACAATTGGATTTAGGTAGAAAGTCGCACTTTATTTTAATGTGGCAGCACCACATTAAGGGCCCACCGTAGATTGATCAAACACTTTGCATGGTATTAACTCCACTCACTCCTTCTCTTGTAGAAAATCAAAGCAAGGTCATCATGTGAAAAAAGACATGATCTATGATCCCCACTGCTTTTGAACAAAAAGATTTAGGTGCCTTAAAGTTAATACAAGATGAGTTAGAATCGATGAGCAGTTTGAAGAATTTTGCTCAGCTTATTGATTTAGATGGAAAGTGAAATTTATTTTAGTGTCATTGCACCAATGCATATGGTTTTTTCTTATGTGATGCAGCACCAAGTTGTTTAATGTTGTAGCGATTTATTTTAATTTATTTCCAACAAATGGATGATTATGCTAATAAAGCTTTGGAGAGTTCGGATTAGCATTAGTGGAAATTTATTTCTGTCATTTATGCACAGTATGCTGCATTTGTGGAGTTCACTTTCTTACTAGTTAAAATGAAGGTTTTTACCAAAACAAAAAGAGTTAAAATAAAGGCTTTGAAGAGTAGCCACCTGCCAAAAAAAAAAAAAATTTCGGTGGATTATGCATTGTTAACTGTAAATTAACAATTGATAAAGGTTTTGTAGAGGCCATAAATTAGGTAGCTAATTGATAAGGAAGGACTTCTCATTGTATCAATTTCTGTGGTCCAGCTTGATGGGAAAGAACACAATGCTCAACCTACTTCTTGTTGGCCGGTGGCTAAAATAACAAGCTTAGTTTTTTTTATTGGGAAGACAGCCCCTGAAAAAATAATAAACTCCATGTCTTCTATTTGGATATGACACAGAGAGAGAGAGAGAGAGAGAGAGAGAGAGAGAGAGAGAAAGTAGTAGGGGAGTCTTTAACTAAAGGTGGAGACAATCTGAAGTCAACATTTTAAAGAAAAACCTTAGCCCAATGGCTGAAACTTGAAAGACTAGGTCAAGTTATTGGGGACCCAGCGCCATTCACAACTTGTAGAGCCATTTCAAAACAAGTTAGTGCTGGAAGCTACAGAGCATCTAGGTTCTTTTCTAACTAGCCTTTGCCCAAGCTATATAGGTTTGCAATAAGTTCCTGTCAAAGAAAAAAAAAAAAAAACCACACACACACACAAAGATGCAGTGTTTTACTAGTGATAAACTTGATGGTCTTCCTGACTCTTATTTAAGTGAAATTTTCATGTGAGCGACTACAAAGTTAGCGTTCATTTTCTGTGGATTGTATTTACAGGTTAAGGCCTGACGGATGGATTTGCAGGCCCCACTATCAGATTTCTAATTTAGAGTCGTCTTCTTCCTTATTGGCATGTGCACTCCCAATACATTGCATACAAGCTCGCCACTATTCGCCCGCTTCATCTGAAGGTTTGCACTCTGTTTCATGCTTTAGGATTGAATCTGTGTAAAATTCATCTGCTCTGCACGTCTATTTTGAAGCTTTTGGCAATACTTTCTCAATGTTTCTGGATCTCAGCCCATGCTTCTGCTCCAGCTTCTTCAGATCACCTACTTTACATTTGGCCATGGCCCATGCAGTTATATCTTGCTTACTATAAGCATAGCCCTTTCTCGATTTGTTGTAGTTTCTTGCTTCAGTTAATTTCTGTTTACCCTATGATGTATTGTATTTTGACTGTTTGTTTCTGTTCTTTGAACTTGATCTTGTGCTTCTTTATTTACAATTTGTCTTAGAACTTGTTCTACCAAGGATTATTGATTTCCAGGCTTTTGAACTTTTCTATTTGAGTTGGTATTGCTAGATGACAGATGTAGAACTAGTGGCATATATATATATATATATATATATATATATGTTTGGATTCCATTTTGTGCCATCATTGACCTGGTTCTTGGCATGGGTCATATGTTATTACATGTTGTGATTCTTGTGATAGTATTTTGGGCCAATGGCCTAGAGCTGTACATAGATCTGGACCTTGCCTAGACCAGGTAAGGGGAAGCCTACATCAACTCCTTGGTAAAACCATTGGCGGCACCATTTGGAGACAATGTATTTCTTGATTTTGCCCATTCTAGCTGGCTATTTTGTGGCCTTTTGAGGTTTTATATTACACTATCGTGGATTTTATTGCATGGATTGTCCTTCGGATCTGCATTTAGCAATAGAAAACTTCTTTTTTTGGAACCGATCAATAAAGATCCTAGGCAATACCGTTATTGTTGACTACCTTTGCTTAAAGCACTACCATAAACATAAAGGGCAATACTGTTATTGTTGCTAGGGACCCAAACAAAGACTTTACAGGGATCTCCAAATTGGAAAGCCTCTCTTTATATGTAACCATTCAGTTCATAGAATCGCTGACAATATCCAATCCACTTTGTTCTCTTTCATGTATATAAAATGTTGACACATGTTTGGCCAGTGAGACCCGGGACATTGTCTAATTATCATTTTACTAATATTGTTATTGAGTTATGGGCCTGGCCATGGCTGAGGTCTACCCGTTTCAAACACCGCGCTTTTCCCACGTTTTATAACTTCATTCATTTGCAGATGTCCACTTGGTCTACGGCAATATGTGCTTAACAGAGGCAAGGTCTCTTTCTTTCTCTTTTTTTTTTTTTTTTTTTTTTTTTAAGTTAAAAAATTTACCTCTTATTTCTAATTTTTTTGTTCAAATTTATAATTATTCTATTCGGTAAAATTAAAAAAGGCACTTATTCTTGCCTAGGTAAAAGTCTAACTTATCCGGTGCGCGTAGGAGGAAGGGACTTCACATGCCCGGGATATAGTCGGTTCTCGAAGAGGCAAAACACCCTCGTCATATAAAAAACCAAAAAAAAAAAAAAAAAAAAGAGGTATCACAAAATGTCACAAAATGCAAGCTTAGGTGCCAGTCTAAGCTGTTAACTAATACCTGTTAGGGCTCATTTTAGGCAACTTATAAGGGCTCACTTTAAGTCTTCTACCAAAAAAAAACAAGCTTTAAGTCAATGGATCTGAAGAACGGCTCCGTACCGGAGTGGTAAGGAGTGTCAATTCTTACCTGAGTGCCCGAGGTTCGAACCCCGTGTAGGCTTTTTTCTCACTTATGTGGGCATGCTTCTCGCATGTGCAGGCTTCCTTCCCACTTGATTGGGCTGCTTACCACTTTGTCACGACCCAAATTTCGGGGCTCTATCGGATATCCGGATCGTAACTAGTTAGCAATATTCACCATGCATTCATCAAATAAGTTTCACAAGGAATTAGGCATTTAGATCAAAATATAATTCCAATTATAAATATCAGTAATCTCTGAGTAATCAAACTTATTATGCCCTGACTCAAATCAATAATGTGTTTAAAACATTAAATAACCTTTTTTAAACAAGGACTAATGATTCCATCAACTATTTAAGCTTTTCTCGTTCTCTCCCTTCAACCACACATGCCGAAATCTACGAAAAACTGAAATGCTATGAACCTGGACCAGCCATGCATGCACAAGTTCAGATTCATCAAGGGATGAGCAGTTGAGCCCAATCAATCCGTAAACATGAATAAAACCTCAATTAAATGACATATATGGAAGAAAACATTGTCGTTCATGAATGGTGGCCATTGGAAATTCTTATTCCTGATAATAGCATAGGATTATTTGGATCAGTACTTTTTCATTTTTTTTTTTTTTTTTGGAGCCTAGCTAAGACGTAGCTGGGACCATGAGAGTACCTGCACACACAAGTAGAGATATCCCACACATGCGGGGAGTAAGAACCACACATCCGAGGAGTGGGGGAGACCATGATCAATCTCTGGTAATCGAAGTGAGAGACAGGGTTGCCAACTAATTCAGCCACCCCTCATTCTCACTTGAAATGGAGGTAACTAAAACACCCTTTTATCTTTTTTGGGTGAAAGATTAATACTCATTCAACCTCATTTGACAAAATTTTCTTTGAATGGGAGTGGACTTGCCCATGTCTAGCTTCACATCATGGAAAGACAGTGCCTGGTCAGTTAACAGGAGAGTTTTCTGTTGGACCTAGATGGGTCCAAGTCTAGGCAGCTATGGAATTGAAGAGTTTGAGTTCAATCTAGGTCCGCAGGGGCAGAACCAGAAAATTGAGGTCATTGGGCAGGGGAGTAGTAAGCTTCCAATAAATTGCTTCGAGTTTTTTGCACGACTTTGTTCTTTTATTGTTCGAAATAATGATTTTCCTCAAATAAATTAGACATCTTTAACTACTATATTGCAGGATAGAGTGGAAAGCTGGTAACCAGTTGAAGGGCCTTCGTTGCACAAATGTAAGGCTTCAATGGGCTAAATCCGGCCAAAATTCAATTCCTACGTAGACATTTTATTGGGCTGAAATAAGTATTTATATGCCCACGGACGTTGACCCACTAGCTAGCTAACATGTAAAATTGTAGCATGGCCTTTCTATAAGCCCTGCTTTTATTGATAGACATGTATCAAAGTGGCCCAAATTGGGTCTCTCCAATCAACCAATATCTAAAACACCCTCAAACACAGTTGAAAAACATAAGGTTTGAAGAAACTATTAGGAATGCATGATGCAGAGCATAGTTTTCCAACCACTAGGAAACTGTCCAACTCAACCTTGTCAAAGATACTAGTCGACTACATTGGGTTAAAATCGTTTTGGTTTAATTTTAGATGGAACCCCTATTGACCTGACCCACCTGATTGACTCATAATCTGGCATGACCCCTTTGGGTTTGGCCAAGTTGACTTGGTCATCTTAAGTAAAGTAAATATATCCTAGTCCTACATGATAGAAAGAATGCATAAGAATCAGATGTCAGCCTTACATTTTTATAGATGACAGAAGTAAAATATGCAAATAAGAATTTAGAAATTAAAATTTTACATGAATTATGTAGTTTTGCATAACGAATATTAATTATTTTGTTACTACACATTTCTTCGATTCAACCTATGAATGGAAAGCATGAACAGTCAATACCTCATACGCAGCCCTTCCTCTACTGTTGTTTCTTGCTGCTTTTTTTTTTTGGAAACACCCTTCGGGTGGATGCTCACAGTAGCCCGCAAACTATGTGCACCGGTTAAGCCAGGGAGACCCTGACGGGCTTGGTCCTAAAGATGGGGAACCCGGTATACCCCCGTCCATCCTCTAAGTGAATCATCCGGTTGTTTCTTGCTTTAGTTTATCTATATTTACAACTGTGACGTATTGGCGTATGAAAGTTTGTTTCTGTTCTTTGAAGTTGATCCTGCATTTCTATATTTGCAAGTTGTCTTGGAACTTGTTGATTCCTTGTCTTTTGATCTTTTGTATTTGAGAATTGAGACGGATCTTGCAAGATTACAAACGTACAGGCATGTTTGGATTCCCTTTTAGGGCTGTCACATACCTACTTTCCGGCCTTGGCCATATTGTTATTAAATGTATGGTTGGAAAATTCTCCGAGTTGACTGCTGACTCTCCCGAGTCATCTCGTTTTGTTGAAGAACCAAGTTGCCTCACTTTAATAAGTTATTTGCATTTGACCCAATTGATAGGTAGATCTAATTTTATATGGTTAATATTTATTTTTAAGTAAGTATGAATGAGTCAACAATTTAAATATGATAATTGAAATGCAATTGAAAACTTATATTTGATATTTGAACTAAAAAATCACGTAATATTCAATCTTTTTCATTTATTTTCATATTATAATATTCTCTATATATAAAAATTTATTAATTTGAGTTTATTATCATGAATGCAAGTAAATATATATATTATAAGCATTTAATATATTTTTAAATAATTTTAGTTTTTTTTTTAAAGACACGACTCTCGAGTCATCGTGTTGACTCTACCCTAGTCCTTTTTTTTTACAATTGTACGAGTCAAATCTGAGTCTCAAGTTTTTCGATGTTGATTAAATGTTGTATTGCCTTGTTATAGTATTTTGGGCCATTCGGCCTAGAGCTATGTATAGATTTGGACCTTGGCTAGACCAGATGGAAGTAAAGCCTATATCAACTCCCTAGTAAAACTCATAGGTGGCGCCATTTAGAGACAACGTGGCTTTTTATTTGGGCCAGTCCTTGGCTGGGTATTTTATGGCCATTTGCGGTCTTATATTACACCATCTTGGATTATATCATCAGCCGTGCTACATGTCCCGGGATTGGGATTGAATCCCGGGACAAGTAGACTTTTTCTTATATCATATACATTGTCTTTCTGATCCACATTTTGCCAGATAAAACTCTCATTTAGAACCGATTGATACAAATTTTAGGTTGTACTGTTGCTCTTTTTTTTTTTAGTTAAAATTTATTAACTATCTTGACCACCTTTGCTAAAGCACGATATCATACACATATTTAGGGCCTCCTCTCCTGTGCTCATCCGCTTATCTACTCACATGGGAAAATGCTAAGATGAAATTGAACATCAAGGTTCCTCAACCCAATTCAAAAGATCAATACTTTCCAATTAACCAAATGCACATGAAAAGGGGAAAAACATTTGGCCTTACTATCTGGCCAAGATGCGAAGGGTGCTGGTGGTTGCCAAATGAATATGATTCCTTCAATTAATAATAAAATAAGGAATTTTTCTATAAAAAAAAACCCTTCAATTTTAAAATAAATGGAGGGTCCAAACACTTCATAATGATAATGGAGGGCCTTACACTACTTTTTTTTTTCTTTTTTCTTTTTAAAAAAATCCCCCCCTTTCTACAGTATCATGGACTGTCAATTCTTTCATGATATGTTAGAATATGTTTTCCCAATTTAAAATCAAAAACCCTTTTTCTTTCTCTTCTTCCTCTTGGAGCCGCTAAGTATCATTTGTTTCACCCATTGTGATCAAAATCATGCGCTTGCTTCTCATGATCGGCATTGATTTGACCAATTGTATCATAGATAGCTTCCTCTCAATGATAGAAATTCCATTTTGAGCGGTAGTGGAAGACGTTGCCGTGTATCCATTGCGCAAGGTCAATCGCCTTATAGTGTTCTTTGTGGCTTGGGCAAATTGCTTTGCCTAACTTAAACTGCATAAAAAAAATGGTCTCTAGCTAGATATCTTGAAATCGGATTCACAGGAGATATCAATCCCATGTCCGTCACTCATACAAGATTTTCCTTACCAATCCCTAGATCTATAACCAGTGGAATGGGCAAAAATTTGTTAAATAAAAGAAAATGGGAAAATTAGCCAGAGGTTCCTTAATATTGATGTTTAAGGCCTCTAATTCACATGATTTTCGGTTAAGGCCTCTTGTCCATGCGCCTAGGCTTATTTCAAGCGGAGGTCCTTAAGTATGCCAGATCATACATTAATAATACTAATTTCCCCTTCTAACCATCTGAAGTTATGTCACGAATTTAATCCCTAGTTTTAAGCTCCTTAACATTATATTTAATGACTGATTTGCCCCTATAAACGAATCAAGCTGTCTAACAGATTTTCTTTCCTAGTTTTGGATCAAGTTTCGAAATTCGAATGGGAGGGAATAAATCAAGTCTCAAAATTCAAATGGGAGAGAACGATGTTGCTATGTCTTCTGCTACACACTCAATGCTTCCAAGCAAGACTTCCTCATGTAGTAACTCGAAGCTCGCTACTGATTGAGAAGAAAGAAATATCATCGCTTGCGCTATTGCAGAGAACAAAGATAAGATAGTCTTTGTTATAGAACCTGTTCAGGAAGTTTGGCAGGATATCAAATGATCAAAGGCATTAGCACATGGGGTGATGTAGCACAAGGTGTCATCAAGACATTATTGGCCACACTAAATCTAGACCATTCAACCCACGATTGGGTGGTGTAGCACATGGTTCCATCAGAAGTGGTAGTGGGTTTGGATTTCCCAATCTCTTATCCGAGATGTGTGGTGATGTGCCCACCATGTGCCTACCCAGACACTTCAATTCAATCAGGTTTTTTTCTTTTATTTATTTAAATGGATTGCATTGTATTTTCAGTGAAAATTACTAGAATAACCTATCTTTATCAATTGTCACCAGCAAAGGATTTAGTGTACTAATAGCAAGGTGTTGTTCCAAACTCGGATAAATTTGTTGGAAACTCAGATAAATTTATTCGAAACTCCTGCATGATAGAAAGAATGCATAAGAATTAGATGTCAGCCTTACATTTTTATAGGTGACAGTAGTTAATTATGCAAATAAGAAATTGGAAATTAAAATTTTACAAGAATTATGTAATTCTACAGAAGGAATATTTATTATTTTGTTACTACCATGGTTTAAAATCTCGACCGATATGATTCATATCGGCCGATATGAATCGGTATCGGCCCATACCGTGACGTTATTTTGCCGCGATACCGAGTCAGGTAAAATATCCCCAAAATATCGGCCAATCTCGACTGATATGATCAAAATATCGATTTAACCGATATCTCGGCCGTTATTACTGATATCTCGGCGAGTATTTTGAAAATATCGGCCGAGATAGAGTAATGGTCAAAAACCCTAATTTTTTGTGACTTTTTCCCTACTTTTCCATTTTCTTCTCATCTACCCTCATCTCCTTAAAGCAACCATCTCTCCATAGCTCATTCTCTTACATATTTCCAAATTCCAACACTATTTCTTGAAGAAACCATTTTATTTAGTAAGAGAAAATCAACTTAACTCCCTTATTTTTACTATTATGTGTTTTTTATTTTTTAATTTTAGATAAAGCATAGAAATGAATGAAAAGATCATTGGCATGTCATTTTTGGGTTTGTGTTGTATTCTTCACTTAGATCTACACACTTTCATGCTAGTTCTACTTATAAACATGATTTTGGATGTAGAAAAATGTTTTTTTTTTAAACCTTCTACTTTTTTAAATAAAATTGTTGGAGTATTTATGATACTAAATAGTAAATACTAATAGCTTATTAATAGTGTATAGATAATTTTTAAGTTATCTTTATTTTCTTATATTTTCCACTAATAAATTGACCATGAGCCAAAATAATAGTTGCAGTATATGAAATACTGGAAAAGACAGCGAACTGCGACAGAGACAAACTCATAATTTAAGGTGACCGATGTTTTGATTTATTGTTGTTACTAATGAAAAAAAAAAAACGTCATTTTCTAGTTATTTTCTAATATTTTGGATTTTTTGGATTTTTTTTTAAATTTTTTTGGATTAAAAAAAATTCACACCGCGACGGACCGATAACCGTAACCGATACAGATATCATATCGGTTTTTATCCCAGCCAATACCACGACCGATACCGTCATTTTAAACCATGATTACTACACATTTCTTGCATTCAACGTATGAATGGCAAGCATGAACAGTCAATTCTTCAAATTTTCATCTTGTCACATGTTTGAGTTAATCTTTCCTCACATGCAAAAGTTCTTTCCCTGTAATTGCGGGGTTTTCTCTTCATAGGTGCGAGTCTACGAAGGACCCAACCCCTTACATAGGTTAAGAAAAAAAATTTTGAAAAGCACGAACACACGGTACAATAATTAAAGGAAGAGGATAGAAGTGTTCAATAATTTCTACAGCCAAGTAGCCTCATTGTGGACAATTGGCTCAAATTATCATAGGAAGCCATGGGCTTAGCCAGATTTCAACCCGATCAAGTCTTTTGCAAGATTTTTGACAAGATAAAGTCATCTTGATGTGCCCTTCATCTTTTTCCAAAGTAAAAGAGTGGATTGGCTGACAAATGGTCATGCTAGGCAACTTAGTAGGTATCATTTCTTCACTAGCAAAGCACCCAGTGCAAAGCATACAGTAAAAGTTATATAAAATATCCCATTTAATCTTATGATTTAAATAAAAAATTTGATTTTGATAAATTTAAAATTGAATTATTTCTAACAAACAAAAAGATTAAAGGCTTTCTTAAAATCACACAATTGGAAACTTAACTAAATAATGAATTAAAAAATTAAAATTTTAGTAGAAACATGTAATATCATATTTACACACCAACTGCTGGAGGTGATGCATTAGGTGATACATCGTTGGGCCTAATCATTCTCCTTTGCATCACCTTCACACTCGAGTCATTTAAAACTCATATCATGACAATAAAGATTTGGGGTTGGATACTGTTGCTAATAGATCAAATTGGTTTTCTGGTGGAAACAAACCTGGATTTTTCAGATCTGAACAGAGCGTCCAAACTTGCTATGTCCTATAAACCCAAGAGATTTGGGGATTTGAAAATCAGGGATAGCATCATCACATCAGTGATCCAGATCATGAAACCATGGTTAACAAACATAAGGAATAGAGAAATGGAAGGAGCAGCAAGCGGGACATACAATTCCTCTTTCTATCCTAACATGGTAGGGGTCTGTGGCCCACCTGATTGAAGATAAGGCCCACACATCTGAGTGTGGATCCTTTGGCAACCATGATGTTCCAACCCTTTTTTGGAATGGGACATGTGGAGTCCACCATCCATCTAACTGAAGGAGAAGAGGCGTGAGACTCAACCCATGGTTAATGTTAGAGAAGAACAGAGGATGCTTTAGTATTTTTTTGTTTGACTCGGTTTTTAAATTTGTAAAAAGGGAAAACTACAGGAAAAGTCCTCATAGTATATACCACGGGTAAGTGGATGACCCACTAGTAGTTTAGAGGATGTTTATTGGGATGGTCAATATCGACCATAAATGCGGTTATACAAGAAGCCAATAAACCCTTTTCTTCCCTCATTCTGTCTTCCTCATCTTTCCCTTATCCTCTTCCACATTCCTTGTTGACACCTCTCCTTTTCGTTGGTCCAAGGCAGTGGTTCGAAGCATCATTTGGCGCCTTCTTTCAAGGCTAATTTGTTATGTTTTTGTTTATTAGCTAATTCATGGATTGGATAAAACTCTAGGGGTCCATTCAGTTATATTTTTTATTTAGAAAATGACTCTAAAAATAGAAGACTAGAAGGACTCAAAAGAAGAAAGCTGAATGAAATAGAAGTACTAAAATTCCGGATCTAGTCCAGAATGGGGTCCGCTCAAGCGAACAAGTCAGAAAGCCCCAGATGCCTGACAGAAGCTTTTTGTGTTGAAATAGAACCTCATCTGCTCGAGCGGATAAGGTGGCAGAGTCCTACAAAAATTAGAAACTGCTTTCTAATTGTGCCCAAATAGCTTGTTTTAATCCTAATTAAGTTAGGCAACCTTAAGCATGTCCCAATGGCTATTCAAAGGACTCAAGGGCTATTCTAAAGACATACCTCACCTCTCAAAGTTCTGAGTTAAATATTTAATTGAGAGCTTTTTTTTCTCTAGAGATTTATTAAGAAGTTGTGCTGCCAAGTTCTCTAAAGCCAATCTCTTTTGCATCCTTTTTAGAAGATCATCTTCTTGCATAGAAGATTTAAGGAGTCAAACACAAGATTGAGTCTATTGCAATCATCGGTGTGAAGTTGTTGAAGTGTGAATCGACACAAGTTAACTTCAGTCCTTAGGTAGGAGATAAATATGAGTTTCTTGTAATTGCGAGATTCATAGTGCTTGAATGTTGATCTAGTTCGGATCCATGGTTTTTCACCCGGTTAGGTTTTTCCACGCAAAATCTAGTATCCTTGTGGTGTGTGCTTGTGATTTTATTTCCACTGCATAGTTAATATTTTTGCACACTTTTGGCCTGATTTATGTAGTAGACCAATCTAACGATCTTGAACCCTAAACTTTCAATTGGTATCAAAGCGAGTTGCACTAAGTTGTTGTGTTTGATCCTTAGAGATTTCTAAAATGGTACTCAATCGAGAAAGGACATCAACATCTAAACCCCCTTTGCTAGATGGTTATAATTATGCATATTGGAAGTAAAGAATGATTGGGTTCCTTAAGTCCATTGATGATGATATTTGGGATATTGTTGAGGAGGGCTACTCCAAACCAACAATTTTGGCTGATGAAAAAATTGTTCCTAAACCTAAAGCCTAATGGACTAAGGATGAGAAGTATGCCTCCAATTGTAATAACAATGCAATGAATGGAATATACAATGGAGTGTCTGCTGAAGAGTTCCGTAGGATTTCCATTTGCAAAACTGCAAAAGAAGCATGGGAAGTCTTATAGACAGTGTATGAGGGTACAGACAAAGTGAAGCAATGTAAATTGCAAAGGCTGACTATATTTTTTGAAACCATCGTGATGGAAGAAGATGAGACCTTTGATCAATTTTATGTAAAGCTGAATGATATTATCAATTCTGTTTTCAATCTGGGTGAGGAAATTCAAGAAAACAAGATTGTCAAAAAAATTATGAGGTCTTTAAGTTCGAGGTTCGATTCCAAAGTCGATGCTATATAAGAAAATAAGAATCTTGATACCCTCAAAGTCAACCAGGTGGTTGGAAATCTTCAGACCTTTGAAAAAAACCGTTTAAATAAAAGAAAATCAAAAGAAAAAGGTATTGCTTTGAAAGCCATCTCAGAATCAAGAAAGAAACCTGAAAAGAAAATTGAATCTGATTCTGAATCTGAGGCTGAAGATAATATGGTTGAGTTTATGAAATGGTTTAAGAAATACATGAAGACAAAACAAGCCAATTGGAAGAATTCCAAATCTGAGAAGAAGGATCATGCAAAAGGGACAAAGTGTTTTGAGTGCTAGGGCTATGGTTATTATACTAATGAGTATGCCAATAAGAAAAAAAATACAAAGCAAAAGGTTCTCAATACAACTTGGGATAAAGAATCTTCTGAAAAAGAAAAGGAAGAAGAAAAGATCATGAGGATGATCCTTCATATAATGTGAATGGCAAGTTTGTGGCGTTCATGGATGAGTCTGTGTCTGACAATGATACTGATGAAGATAATGATGATGAAATGATAGATCAAGAGAAATATTGAGAAGAGTTATACCATACTATCTATGCTAATTGTGTTAAGATGACTAAGTATGGCAACAAGATCACTATCAAGTTTAAAGCTATTCAGGTAGAAAATTCTGCCATAAAGATTGAATTAGACCAAGCGCTTAAACAGATTCATCTCTTGAAAAGTCAGAAAAATTGCATAGCTGGAAATTTGACTAGTGATGGTCAAAATTTTGAGGAAGTTGAACAAGAAATAGCAATATATGAAGAAAAAGATAGTGATTGTGAAAGCTGAAAATAAATTTTTGCAAGAAATATTGAAGATCACTATGTTTGAGCTAGAAGTAAAATAGGCTTTTCTAAACAAGATAACCATTGGTTCGAAGATGTTGACACCAAAAATGTCACTTTGCCTCTTCAACATCAAGAAAGCTGCATGAAGTCGCAACCTGCCATAAATAGGCAATGCAATTTCTCCAAAAAATCAAATCTTGTCAGAATCAAACAAAAAACTGCAAGATCCTTCAAGATAGCCAAGAGAAGAGTACACATGAAGTTTCGGGCCATTTCGACAACATTTGGCCTAACTTCACTCCTCCGACAGCTAAAATGGCGCTCCCGGCGGCGACATCATCGGAGACGTCAAAACTTCGATCAGAGCCTACGGATGACTCCAGCATGTCTCAAAAGGGTTCCATGCCAAATTTCAAGTCAAACCGACAACGTTTGACCCTCCATCAGTGCTCGAGCAGCAAAATCAAGCCTCCCGGCGGCAGGAACCGCCGAAGCCTTCGCTCATCAAACCAAGTGCATGAGTGGCTTCAACATGCTTCTAAAAGGCTGCACGTCAAATTTCAGGTCATTCTGACAACGTTTGACCAGGTTTCGATGCTCCGAGAGAAAATCAAGCCTACCGGCGGCGGAGCAACCCGGGACCATGACATCCAAAACGGAGCCCATGGAACGTCTCAAAATGACTCCAATAGGCTCCCCGTCAAATTTCAGGTCAATCGGACATCGTTTGACCGCACATCAAAGCTCGGCATTTTCCCCGCAGCAAAATCAAGTGAAGCATCGACGGGACCCCAAACGGCTTCAAAACTCAAACAAAAGCCTATGGTTGGTCTTATTTATTGCTCAGGAGGCTTCACCTCAAATTTCAGGTCATTCCGACATCGTTTGACCAAGTTTCGACTTCTGGCGGAAAATCAGCAGCTCTACGCGACAAAGTCTTCGGCTTTCCCGGAAAATTAGAAACTTTGCACTCTAAAAATGCAAGGATTCTCATCAAGTTTTCTACAGGGAAATCAAGCCAATAAATGAGAAGAAATGTCAAGAAAAATACAGAAGAAAACGGCGACGAAAAAGACCTCAAAACGACCGCAAAACGGGCTCCGAAGGGGAAAAAATCCCCCAGGGTCGCAGACCCCTGCGACCATGGCCCATGGTCGCCGGCGACCATGGAGGTCCGGGTCACCGGATTTTCCGCCGGTGACCCGTTTTTCCGTCTTTTTTCGCGTTTCGCGCACTTTGGCCCCTGTGGTTTCCTGAAAATGTGATTTTTAGTGCTTGAAATTGACTCATATCCGACGACATCCGTCAAAATCACGGGTCAACCTCCAAAAGCATAAAATCATCAGTGATCGCTCCAAGATCGCCAACCGGCTGACCAAGAAAGTGCACTTTCTGTCCGACCGATCGTGAAATCGACAAGACAGATGTCACCGGCCCGCTCTTAGCTACCAATGTCTGAAGCTACATGTTCATCCGATGTCGATCAGCATGTAGATCCATCGATGATCGTCGCCAGAAGAATTCCAGAAGACACGGCATGGCCCGCGACTCTTCAACTGCTCGGCGACCAATTAATGTGGTTAATTGACTAGCTTTATTGCAGTCATTAATTCATTTCTTTGGACGGCCCAATCAGAAGCAAGCATTTGGGAGTTACAAATCAATTAAGTCATGGCATTTAACCCATGAAACTCCTCCCATTATGGTAATTAAGGTGATTAAAAGCCCTTAATCTCCATCGGCCAATCAGATTCAAGGAAAAAGGAGTTACAAAATCAAGAAATAAATCTTGTAACTCCTCCCATTAAAGCCATTAAGGCTCATAAACCCTCCTAAATGGCTACCAAAAGCCTATAAATAGGAGAGCATTCCATTGAAATTGGAGATCGGAAGAAAACCGGAAAAGATCGAGAAAAAAGAGGAGAAAATCAGAAGATCAGAAAAAAAAGGATCAGAAAGAGATCTGAGAGAAAGAAAAAGAGAGAAAAACTCTGCTGAAGTTCTGCACCGGCCACCACTACAAGGTGACAAAAGTCCCTTGGGGGGTACCCCCCCCCCCCCCAAGGTCCTTGCCTTCTCCTGCTGCCTCCAATGGCTTAGACGTGGCTTTTCAGCCCGTCTACTTAGCTTTTTATTGGACATAGGACCTTCTCTTGGTCTTTGTCCTCTAAAAATCTGAGGTTATAGCCAAGCCAAGCGAATCAAGAGCATCTTCTGTTCTCATCTGCATGGATGATGGCGAAGCCCATACATGGCTTGCGACCGTCAATCTGAACGAGTCCCCCACAATCTCCTGAAAAGTTAGATCTTCCTTTTCTTGCTTTTCATTGTAGTTTGTATTTTTCTAAAAGAGACAAAAATCACAAATCTTGTCTTTCATTATTGATAAGAATTGTAAATCGGCTATAAACGCCAAAATCGGCTATAAATGCCAAACAAAATCGCCTTTCACGGCAAACCAAGAAAATGTCTCTTTTCTTAAATATTTGTGCAATGGAAAACTTGAAAGAAGTTGATTTCCTTTTTACTTGCGAAGGTTGATCTCCGGATTACCACTTGCAATTCCAAGTAAAATAGAAAATCTGGCACACCCACACAAAAGAAATGTTGATGCACGCTTCAGGGCCCGCCAGGGCGCGAAAGGGCCGGACCCGACGGACTCCCACGTTCCGCCGACCCCGGTAGCCGCCCCAGCAGGCGCCTCGGAGCGCGTTCCATCAAGCTGGCACACCCGGTGGGACTCGTTCATTTGAGAACACGGTGCTTGGAAATGAAATATTTGCATATCATACTTTTTGCTCTATGCTTATACTTCTTTTCCGGATTCCTTGGCTACTTTCTAGCTGGTGGCCTATGTTGGATTTTGCACCCAAAAAAAAATGAGATGGGATTTTTTGGAAATTTCTATTTCTTTGAGTTTGTTTCCATTCTTTCTCTTTTAAAAAAAAAAAAATCAGTTTTCTTAGTTTGAATTCAAAATTGAGAAACTTTGATCCTATCCTATCGTTCTTTGGTGCTTGCAGAAATGTTGAGCCCGTTCGACTAAGGTTTTGGGCCATCGTTTCTCTTCGATGAGTTCATTAGAGATTTCAAAAAAAAAAATAAAAAAAAATAAAAAAAAAATCAGTTTCCTTAGTTTGGATTCAAAATTGAGAAACTTTGATCCTATCCTATCGTTCTTTGGTGCTTGCAGAAATGTTGAGCCCGTTCGACTAAGGTTTTGGGCCATCGTTTCTCTTCGATGAGTTCATTAGAGATTTCAAAAAAAAAAAAAAATCAGTTTTCTTAGTTTGAATTCAAAATTGAGAAACTTTGATCCTATCCTATCGTTCTTTGGTGCTTGCAGAAATGTTGAGCCCGTTCGACTAAGGTTTTGGGCCATCGTTTCTCTTCGATGAGTTCATTAGAGATTTCAAAAAAAATATATATTAAAAAAAAAAAAAAAAAAATCAGTTTTCTTAGTTTGGATTCAAAATTGAGAAACTTTGATCCTATCCTATCGTTCTTTGGTGCTTGCAGAAATGTTGAGCCCGTTCGACTAAGGTTTTGGGCCATCGTTTCTCTTCGATGAGTTCATTAGAGATTTCAAAGAAAAAAAATCAAAAAATCAGTTTTCTCAGTTCTGATTCAAAATTGAGAAGCTTTGATCCTATCCTATCGTTCTTTGGTGCTTGCAGAAATGTTGAGCCCGTTCGACTAAGGTTTTGGGCCATCGTTTCTCTTCGATGAGTCTATTTGGGATTTGAAAAAAAAGACATAGACCACTAAGGTTAAACCAATTGCGTTCTTTGATCACGATTGATTCAAGAAAAGCCTTGTCCAGAGTGTGGAGACAGCTTGACTGTTCTAGGCAAGGGTCCTCCAAACGGGTTCATTAAGTAATCCTACCCTTACCTGGGGGCAATTCTATCAATTGAGGTTTCATAAGACCTGGTTAGGAGGCCTATGTGTACTCTCTCGTCTTTAAATCTTAAAAATTTTAAAAAATAAAAAATAAAAAAAAAGATTTTCAAAAAAAAAAATCTTAAAAAAATAAAAAAATCAAAATAAAAAATAAATAAAATATATAAAAAAATAAAAAATAAAAAATAAAAGATTTTCAAAAAAAAAAATCTTAAACAAAAAAAAAAGATTTTTTAAAAAAAAAAATGAAAATCTAAAAAAAAAATCTTCAAAAAAAAAAAAACTCTCGTCATTTTAGATTCAGATCCGAGAAATTGTGGTTCCTTCCCTTCTGGGTACTGGCGCTCGCGGAAATCGTTGAGCCCGTATTCGGATCGGAATATCATCTGCTCTCTTTGATGAATCCAATCTTGACATTTAAAAAAAAAACAAAGAATCCCATCTCATGGATGCGATCTCCAACATTTGTGCATAGCAATACTGGTACGCCCTTTCAGGGTCTACTGTATCTGTGACCGGCACATTTGTAACTCCTACCTTATATTCTTCTTATCTCGAGCAAGCTCCGCTTCTCGATAAGTCGAATTTAGGTATACAATTACTTCTAGCAGTCATTGGAACGCTCATTTCGAGCCTACCATGTTCGCTGTCAGAACAATTGTACCATCTATGGCTTTTTGCCTTCTTCATGTCGCTTGGGACATGTCCCTTGAGCGATTTGAAAAGACAACCATAGAAATTCCCATTTATGATCATTATTCTTGTGATTACTAATGGATGTGGTCGTGTTTCAGAACCTTTTCGAAACTAACAATGGCAGCCTTAACCATTATCTTCGATGAGAACAAGCACCAACTCATGCTTCAACAGAAGCAAAGCACGCGCACTCATAAGCGCCCTGTCAGCTGCCGAAGCGTCAACTCCCTCGGCAACTCTCTGAACTCCGGGTCGACCTCGACTCCCCGGACCATCGTCTTCGGGACACTGGGACCATTCCCACTTCCCGAAGAACAAACTGCGCCTGCCAAAAGGCAGAAAATCGCCTCTCAACGTGTCACTCCCGTGACACCAAAGGCGAGCGCCCAAAAGCCCGAAGCCCGCGGCACCCCCGCGAAGCCTCGACCAACAACCAACCAGGTCTACCCTAAGACTTGGTCTCCAAGACCTTCCCCAAAACAAAGAAGGTCTCAAACATCCACCAAGCCAGCATACCTGGCCCCACTCAAAGAGAACCAGTTCTACCCTCTTGCCTACATGAAAGAGGAGAGACCCATCTCCAACTTGACTCCCAAGTCGACCCAGCATGAATCGGCTTGCTCCCACAAGCCCAAAATCAGATCATGCATCACTAGGCCTCTCCAAGCACCTGCTAAGGCCTACACTCCTTCAGTTCGACCCTTCATCTCTACAGGGGCCGAACTCGAAAGGTTTAAAGCTTCGCTGCAACAGGCAAAGGACCGGGTCCGCATCCTGTCCTTGCCCAACCACAAAGAAGACAAGCTCGGCTGCTACGCCCGAGGGAGCACATCCTTCATCGTCAGAGCCCAGCCAGAGCTGACTGAAGCTCAAATCGCTCGTCGAGCACGCCGCCGTGCGTCATATCGACAAAAGAGACTAGAGAAGCAACGGACCCAGCCTCCTACACTTCAAGTCTCCCACAAATGGGTCGAAAAAGAAAGACCCGACCAAGTTGCTGCCGTCCATATGGTTGGAAAAAACCAGAAGACGCCAAAAGTCAGCATCAAAAATCCATGTCCGACGTCCGGTGACCCGTAGCGTCACCGGGACACGAAGACATCCTGAAGAATCTCCTGCCCCTTCAAGCCAAGGACGGGAGAGTAATCCTTCATCAAGCTCTTCATCAAAAAGAATGAGCCCCAGCTCGGTCACCAGGACGATTTCTTCGTTCGAATCCCGAGGGATGAACGTCTTGGCTACAAGTTCTGAGCCACCACCTCAGAATCCACCTCGAGATGATGCGCTCACACGCATCCAGCAGTTGGAACAAGGCCAGCAGAGGATTGAAACTCTGATGGAAAACCTTCTCCTCGTTGTCCAAAATCAGGTGAACAATGAGCCTCCTCCGAATCATGGCAATAACGAGGAAAATGGAGAAGAAAATGAGTCACGCGCCCTTACCAAAAAGGACGTAGACAGTATCCTCGCCAAAGCTAAAGAAGAGGATATACTCAAAGAGCATGGGATCAAGCCACCATATCCTTTATGGATGGACTCGGTCCCGTTCCCCACAAAATTCAAGCATCCTACTCTCCAAACATATACGGGGAAAGGATCGGCCAGACAACACGTCATCCACTTCAAGATCTTGACGGGAGCTATCGCGGATCAAGATGCACTCAAGATTCGCCTCTTTGCAAGTACCCTAAAAGGTACGGCCTTCGATTGGTACTCCACTCTGCCGGAGAACTCCATTCAGAACTGGGCTATGCTGGAGACACGCTTCCTGACCCACTTCCAAGGTGAGGATCATCCTGTTACTATGGCTCAGCTCTGCAGCCTAAAACAGGGAGAGAATGAGTCAACTTATGACTTCATTCACAAGTGGAAAGCAATGGCGTACAAATGCTCAGATGTACTGCCACAAGCGTCGCTAGTCGACATCTGCCGAAACAACATGAGAGCTAAAATCCGCTCCATGATCATCGGCAACAAATCAAAAAACCTGGGAGAACTCCTGGAAGCTTCCATGGAAGCTGAAACGGTGATCAAAGACCTCAACAGTCAGAAATCATCAAAGAAAGAGCCGACTGCTGTTGCAACCTCTAAACCAAAGAAGAAGGAGGTTCTCAATGTGCAGACTAAGTCAGCTCCTCAGCAGCCAAAGAAAGCTGAAAACAAAACTGCAGGTAAAAGGCCTGAACTCTCTGATGCCTTCAAAGAACGTGTAGAAAAGAAATATCCGTTCGATGAAGACGTTGAAGAAATCTTTGAGGCTCTCCTAGCAAATGGCAAACTCATTTTGCCAGAGCCCAAAAGACCGGGAGACGTTGGCAAAACCAACGATCCTCGGTACTGTCCATACCACCAGATGGTCTCGCATCCTCTCAATCAATGCTTTGTTGTGAGAGAGAAGATAAACGAGATGTGGAAAAACGGAGTCATCACCTTTGACAAAAATTATGGCCCCGCCTCCGTCAACATGGTGTCACGTGGACAAACACCAAAATCACCGAAGAAGAAGATCACTACTTCCTTCAAGGTGATAAAAAGAATTCAAACGTCCGAAGTGTTGGTTCCTTTCCCGACACCAGACGGACAACCTATATGGGTACATCCCGATCTCCTGGAAGATGAAAATTGGGAGATCGTCAAAACAAAGCCGACAGCTCAACAGCGAAGGCAGGCTAGGAAACATCTCCTCAGGCTCAAACGGCAAGAGAAGACCCAGCCAAAACAAGAAGTCCATGAAAAGGCAGAGGCCTCCTCTACCACTTCACTCGGGGCAATAGAAACGTCCCTTCCAGAGACTTCAAAGGGGGTAAGAAAACTCACTCTCAGTGATTTCATGCCACCTCAATTCAGAGAAGAAGCTATGCAGGGGGCATCATACTCTTGCAACTCGGTAGTTGGATTCTCCATTGATGGATACGAGTCCAGCGACACCGATGATGGATTCGAGTCCGGCTACACCGATGAGTGGGAAGAATCCCTTGAAACAGGAGAATATCTCTCCGATGAAGAATGGGTTCCTGAAACTCACCTTATGCCAGTAATCTGGTATAACCCCTTGCAACCACAAGGATCCTGGTCTGATGATGAAGAAGACCAAGAGGCTGCACAAGAAGATGCTGTTAACCCAGCACCTGTCATTGCTCCAGTGGAAATCAACTATGTTGAGCCACACGGAGAAGACGAAGAAGAGGATCTGGCTCCCATGCCTGATCTTGAAGAATATGCAAGGATCTTGCAGCGTCTCGCTCTAGAACAAGAGCAAGATCGTGTTAACGAGCCTCCTCGCAACCCAGAGCCTGAGGTCCCTGAAGATAATCAGGTACATCCACCCTTAACTCCTGAAAATGGAGAATATTGCTGGATAGATGATCCTCTTACATCCGAGGATGAGTCTGACTCCGAGCAGGCAACATCTCCTATCAGAGCTTCCTGTAATGTAATATATCAGGACTATAGCTCTTCTGAAGCGTCGTCTGATGAGATTACCTACACTCCGACGACGCCTAGCAATGTATCATCTGGAGGTACCTTGTCTCACGTGACTTTCACAGAGATGACACCCTCTCAGGTTTCTTCTCCTGAGACTGTGACTTCAGAATACACATTCTTCCCGACTCATCATCATGAAGAAAACCCAACTTGGGGTGATGGATGGGTCAACGAAGAAGAAAAGCTGCTGGATGCTGTTCAGGACTTGCTCCCGGAAAATGCTCCGTGCAACACAATCACTGAGGATGGCAACTCTGCTGCAGATACATCCCCAGTAGATGAAAAACGACAGCCTCTTGATCCTGAAGACAATCTTTCAAATGAAGATCCTTCTCAAGAAGCTCTCGAAGTTGGTAGAGGCACCCGTTCGGGCCGGGACTACCACAAGAATTACAACCAATCTTCCTTTACTTATGTAAATCCTTCGGGAAAAGATGTTGTAAGCGCCCCCAGTGGCAAAAACAATGAACATGCAGGCCCTAAGGAGGCTTTCAAGTATGACTTGGTTGAGCACTTCAAACACATACCTGCACGTCTTCACATCCTGGATTTATTACGAATGTCTCCACGCACTCGTGATAATCTCATCTCAGAATTACAAAAACTGAATGAGGATGTCGACAAACATGCCCCACAAGTCCTCCAAATTGAAATGGACTACCGGGTCAAAAACTCTGAAACTTCCCTAAAAGAAGAAAAAAAGAAAACTGAGGGATCATGCATCCAATGCCTCTCGGTTCAAAAGGCAGCCAGTGCAACCATCGCCTTCACTAAGGAAGACCTCCTACTTGGCGAAGCAAGGCACAACCGACCCCTGTACTTCACAGGGTACATCAAAGAAATGCCGATACATAAAGTTCAGATCGACCCAGGTTCTGCACTCAACCTTATCTCCACTTCGGCTCTTGAAGAGTTGGGCATCCCACCCAGCAAGCTAAGCCACACATCTGTATCTATCTTTGGATACGATGGGAGCACTCAAAGGCCTATCGGCAAAATCAGGTTCAAATTGCAAATCGGTGATCTTATCTCTGAGGTCACTGTGTATGCAATAAAAACCCCCTCATGCTACAACATCCTTCTCCGACGTCCTTGGATACACGAGAACGGTGTTGTCCCTTCAACTCTACATCAATGCATCAAGTTCGTCGGCGACGACGGCATTGTACATCGTGTCTTTGCGGACAGAAAACCTTTCAAAGGTAAAGAAGTCCACTTCGCAGACTCCCAAATGTATGAAGGAGAAAAAGAAGAAGAGGAAACAGCACCCCCTGCTGAAAATCTCCAGAAAGATAAAGGCAAGGCTCCTCAAAAATCACCGGAAGAAAACAAACCCTCCGGCAAATTAGAAGAGAGTAGTCAACCTCCCTTCGTCATCTCCCTCAAATCTTCAAAACCTTTGGTCATCACGACTAAAGTGAAGAAGGCGAAACAAAAGCCTGGGGGCAAATTTGTTGTCTCTCTCGTGTCTATCATGCAAGACACAGACTCGGACTCAGAGCCAGAAGATGATGCATCGTCAAGCCAAGCTGACACTCAGCAAGTTCAGCCTGCTCTCACTCCGATGGAGACACCTGCTGATGTAGAAGATCCTACGTCTGCTACCTTTGTTGTTCCGGCAACATCACCAAAGCAAAGACCGATCTTCTTTCATAGATCGGACGCTTCTTCATCAAGTTCTCTGCTTGAACCTTTCCAAAATGAAGGTATGCCTCAACTATCTCTATATAGTCCTGTGGCACAAGCTATCATGAAGAAAATGGGCTTTGACGCTCAGAACCCAGTCGGTTTGGGAGAAGGCCGCGGTATTCTCACGCCATTGGAGTCCGCCTTGACCAAAAGCCAGCTGGAAGATTGGAGACTCTACGGTCATGTAGAAAAGTCTTCATATGGGTTAGGGTATGATCCCGACACTCCTCTGAGACAGTTGACACAAAAGCTTAAAAGTCGTTTTACCGACCAAGCCTCAACATCTCAAGTCCACGAAGACATCGATCTCCCTGGAAATCTCTTTAAAGAGTTACCTGACAAAGATCCAGGAAGCTCATCCAATTTGTACGATTTCTCTGATGATGAAGAGGAATCGCCCGATAATACAGACTTGTGCTATTCTGACCCAGAAGAACCCTCGTCTCCAAAAGAAATACCAGACTCAACAGGCGATTGGGACTATCTCATAGCAAGCCTTGAGGAGATCACCAATCAAGAAAATCCATGGAAAGGAACAGAGCCTTGGTCTGGTAATGCAGTTGAAACTCCAGAAGGTTTCGTTGAGTTGGAAGCCTCCGAAAATATTGTGGAGGAACCACCTTCGAACCTTCCGACAGAAGATCCTGTTGAAAAGATAGACTTGGGAACACCAGATAACCCACGTCCTGTATTCATAAGCAAGAATATAAAGGATGATGAGTTACCCGAGTATATCACTTTTCTTCGTGAGTTCGTTGATTGCTTTGCATGGTCCTACGCTGAAATGCCTGGTTTAGACCCCAAAGTAGCAGTCCACAAACTCAATCTTCAAGAAGACGTCAAGCCTGTCAAACAAGGCCAAAGAAGATTCCGTCCAGATGTGATGGATAAAATTGAACAAGAAGTTCAAAAGCTCAAAAGCGTCGGCTTCATCCGTGAGGAACAACATCCAGAATGGTTGGCCAACATTGTCCCCGTGACAAAGAAAACTGGGCAGATCAGAGTCTGTATTGACTATAGAGACTTGAATGGCGCTTGCCCTAAAGATGAATTCCCGCTCCCCATACCGGAGGTGATGATTGACAATACCTGCGGATTCGAGCGAATGACATTCATGGATGGCTTCTCTGGTTACAATCAGATAAAGATGCATCCCGAGGATGAAAAACACACTTCATTTCGGACTCCATTTGGCGTGTATTGCTACACTGTCATGCCATTTGGTCTGAAAAATGCTGGTGCCACATATCAGAGGGCTATGATGAAAATATTCCAAGATATGCAGCACAAAACGGTCGAATGTTACGTTGATGACCTCACCGTCAAAAGCAGAAGAAAAGAAGACCATCTCGAAGATCTTCGGGAAGTCTTCCTCCGACTCCGCAAACACAAACTGCGGATGAATCCTCTAAAATGCTTCTTCGGCGTCTCGTCGGGTAAGTTTCTCGGATTCCTTGTTCGGAAAGCTGGAATAGAACTTGACCCCATAAAAGTCAAGGCTATTCTAGAAATGCCCTCTCCAAGAACCCTAAGGGAACTAAAAGGGCTTCAAGGGAGATTGGCCTACATCAGACGGTTCATCTCCAATCTTTCGGGGAAATGCCGTCCATTCTCTCGATTGATGAAAAAAGGTGTAGACTTTGTCTGGGATGCCGACTGTGAAAGCCGCATTTCAAGATATCAAGTCATACCTGACCAAACCTCCAGTGTTAGCTGCCCCTGCCACTGGAAAACCATTCATCTTGTACACAAGAGCTCTTGATCATTCTGTAGGCGCTTTGCTTGCACAAGAGAATGGTGAGGGAAAAGAAGCTGCTCTATACTACCTCAGCCGCATGCTAGTAGGTGCAGAGCATCGCTACTCTCCAGTCGAAAAAGAATGCCTTGCAGTAATGTTCGCCGTACAAAAGCTACGTCACTACTTGCTTTCCAACACAGTCTACCTGGTCTCGAGGATCAACCTCTTGAAGGTCCTTGTCACAAAGGCAGGTTCTCTCAATGCCCGACTGGCAAAATGGTCCATCCTTCTATCACAATTTGATATTAGGTATGTGCCACAAAAAGCAATCAAAGGCCAAGCTCTAGCAGACTTCCTCGCAGAGCATCCATTGCCTAAAGATTCACCACTCAGAGATGATCTCCCAGACGAACCTGTCTACAACGTGGAGACTTCCTCACCAAATGCCTCCTGGGACATGTACTTTGACGGTGCAACCAGGACAAATGAAAACAGAAAGCTGATCTCGGGAGTTGGCATCCTCTTTGTTAGCCCCGACAAATGCATGATTCCACACGCTTTCTCGCTACTGGAACCATGCACAAACAATGCAGCTGAATACCAAGCTCTGATCCTAGGATTGGAACTCGCCATCGAATCTGGTATCACCACGCTGGAAGTCTTTGGAGACTCTCAACTGATCGTCAACCAGATGAATCAGAAATATGAAGTCAGGAAGCCTGATCTGCTGCCTTATTACAACAAGGCACAATCGCTTCTGCAAAAGTTTGACATCTGTCACATCACCCACATTCGTAGAGGTGAAAACATCCGTGCAGATGCCCTGGCTGGACTTGCCGCATCAATGGCGATCCAGGAAGGAAAAAACATGCAAATTACAGTGAGCGAGAGAAGGATCCTCCCTCCTCTTAACACACACCAAGCAGTTGCTGAATGCCACCGAGTGGTTGGAAGTCGGATCTCTATCCTTCAAACTTCAATCGGCGACTGGAGGGATCCGTTCATTGATTACACTATGTTCGGAATCCTACCTGAAGATCCAAAAGAACGGGTAAGCATCCAAAGGCGAGCCCCAAACTTTCATTTGGATATCCCTTCAAAAATCCTTTACAGGAAATCCTTCAATGGAGTACTCCTACGCTGCTTGTCACAACAAGAAGCTGAAGAAACACTCAAAGAAGTTCACGCTGGTCTTTGTGGAGCTCATCAGGCTGGTCCCAAGCTCTACGACCAAATCAAAAGGTTAGGTTACTACTGGCCTACCATGGTACCCGACGCAATGCAATTTGCTAAGCGCTGCCAACAATGCCAAGTTCATGGAGACTACATTCACATGCCTCCGGAATGGCTACATCCTACAGCAATCTCATGGCCTTTCGAAGCATGGGGCATGGACATCATAGGTCCTATCTCCCCCCCTTCAAGCAAAGGTCATCGCTTCATCTTCGCTGCTACGGATTATTTCTCCAAGTGGTCAGAAGCATTTGCGTTCAACGAAATGAAGACCTCATCAGTTTTTCAGTTCCTGCGCACCAACATCATTTGTCGTTTCGGCATACCCAAGAGATTCGTCCATGATAACGGACCACAATTCCGGGATCATCGATTCTACAGGTTTTGCGACAAATACAAAATTCAAAGCTGTCCTTCGACTCCATACAATCCGGCAGCAAACGGATTAGCAGAAGCCTTCAACAAGACACTCTGCAAAATCCTCAAGAAAATGGTCTCTAGTCACAAAAGAGACTGGAGCGATAAACTGTCTGAAGCTTTGTGGGCCTATCGAACCACCGTTCGAGGACCAACCCATAGCACACCATTCTCCTTGGTCTATGGATGCGAAGCTGTCGTGCCCCTAGAGGTACAAATTCCTTCTCTGAGGGTATCTCTACAAAATGACATGACTCAAGAAAGCAATGCGAAATTACGACTTCATGAGCTGGACAATCTCGATGAGAAACGGCTCGAAGCTCGACAAAGCATTGAACTTTACCAAGCACGCATGGCAGGATCTTTTGACAAAAAGGTCAGGCAACGCGCCTACAAGAAGGGTGACTTGGTTCTTGCGGTAAAAAGACCAATGGTCTTCGCTCATAAGTCCAAAGGCAAGTTTGAACCAAAATGGGAGGGACCCTACGTCATCGACAAGGTCTTCTCCAATGGCGCATATGCCCTCCTAAACATGGAAGGCGACAGATGTATGCTGCCTATCAACGGCAAGTTCTTGAAGCGATACTACCCTTGAAGACTTACCCAACTGGGTAAGAGCAATGCCTGTATGGCCAAAACCTGTTCTCAGGTACTCGCTCGTCAAACCCACTCTCTTTAGAATTTTCATATCAAATGTCAAAATTTCTAGAGATTCAAAGACAATGCTTACTTTCATTGTTTCATTGTTCAAAAAAAAAAAACAAAAAATCCAAGTTTAGGAGCCTCTCCCTGACTTGACCAAAACTTTCGATCCTTGAACCAAAATTCATGGTTTGAAACAAAAATCCGGATTCAGGGATTTCCACCCTAGTCCACCTTACCTTTTACCGCCAAATGGTTTTAGGTCAAAATTTACGACCCTCGTGTCTTTAAACAAAAAAATGGTTTTTCAAAAACCGCGGGGAAGTGACACTTAGTCGATACTCGCAAAACTCAAAAATCGGAAGGATGCGAACCCCATTCGATACTTCCAAAACCTCTAAAATCGTGGAGACGCAACATTTCAGTTGATATCCACAACCCAAATTTCAAAGGTTCGAGAAAACCTCAAATTTCAAAAATCACGGGGAAACGACATCAAGTCAGTACCCACAAAAACAAAAGTTTTGGGAAAAGCAGGGAAGCGACGCTTAGTCGATATTTGCACCCCAATTCGCGAGGAAGCGACATTCCATCGATACTTGCAAAACCTAACCCGCGAGGGAGTGACATTCCATCAATACTCGCAAAACCGAATGAGCAAGGAAGCGACATTCCATCGATACTTGCAAGACCATTCAGCGGGGAGGCGACATTTAGTCGATACCTGCATTTTGAAAGCCAAAAAATCTGGCTATAAATGCCAAAACCTAGCTCTTTTGCCAAAAACCGGCTATCAATGCCACCAAATCGGCTATAAATGCCACACAAAAAAATGACTCTCATGTCAAAAACCGGCTATAAATGCCACAAACCGGCTATCAATGCCACAAAAATTGGCTTTTACGCCGACAAACCAAAACTTGGCTTTAAAAAAAAATGGCTATCAATGCCACCAAACCGGCTATAAATGCCACAAATTGGCTATCAATGCCACCAAACCGGCTATAAATGCCACAAATTGGCTATCAATGCCACCAAACTGGCTATAGATGCCACAAAACAAACACCGGCTTCCATGCCAACCCAAATTTTGGCTTTTACGCCATAAAATTTCGGCTTTCATGCCAACCCAAATTTTGGCTTTTACGCCATAAAATTTCGGCTTCCATGCCATCTCAAAATTGGCTCCCATGCCACGAACAAAATTTTTGGCTCTTATGCCATCTCAAAAATCGGCTATGAATGCCACACAAAAAAAAAAAACCTGACTCTCATGTCAAAACTGGCTGCAAATGCCACAAAAATCCGGCTTTCATGCCGAATTCGTTTCCCCTACCAAAACAATCATTTGACAAAAGATTTTCACAAAATGACAAAACTTTTGATCAAATCCCATTTAGCAATTGCTTTCATCACAAAAAGATTTGAGTGAGCGTAGGGAAAACAAAAAAAGAAAAGTACCAAAAAAATACATGTGGTACAAAAAAAAAAAAAAAAGTGTTCACAAGCACTGCAAAAGAAAAAAAAAGTACCAAAAAAATACATGTGGTACCAAAAAAAAGAAGAATAGTTTCTGCTACAAAAATCAGGAGCTTAGCCGAAAATGGTCTCCAGCCAAAGCTTCAGCTCCTCAAGCAAACTTTTGGCATCAGCCGTCAGAGTTTCCAAGGCACGCTTCTTCAGGAACTTGCCATGAGATGCTGGCGAATGCCGTAACCCTTCTTTTACACCGGGAAGCTCTTCCCCAGCAGTTTGCCATTATTCGTTTTCTAGAGTCCTCCTCTCGAGAACTTGACCGGCATCTGCAACCCTGCGAATCAGAGTACTCTCCCTGTCACGAGCCTCTGTTATAGCAGCCCACTTAGCATCGACTTGTGCCTTCAAATGCTCAAGACGTTTCCTGGCCTCCTCAACTTCCCTATCAAGGACGTTAAGGTCATGCCTCAATCCGATGATGGCTAGCTCTTCCTTGTTCCTCTCCCGAACTAGCTGCTTCTTGCTTTGTGTAGCCTCATTCAGGTCAGACTTAGCCTTATCAGCAGGGTCCAAGAACATCTCCTTGAAGAATTGGTCGTCAGGGAAACCCATGGTCTCAAACCACTTGTCACCCAGTGCAATGATCCTATCAACGATCGCCCTGGCACCTGTGACATCCAGACCAACCTCTTCGGTGTCGGTCAGAATCTCCTGTACATGTGGGATCATGCCAAATCCTGCCTCCAAGTGTCCAGAAAGGAGAGTCTTGACCCAAGAACTCAAAACCCGAGCCAGCACCTTCTTCGCAAATTGAAGAGACGAACTGGATGAAGATTCACCCTTCTCCGCTGATCGGCTGCTCATGTCATGTCCCATTGGAAGAGTAACAAAAGAACTCTTTTCACTTGGAGCCACTGGAGAGGGAATCTCAACACGAGGCATCTCCTCAATCATGTCTGAACTGGTCTCTACCTCCGGATCGACCTCTGGCATCCCTTGCTCTGGTTCTGAAGAAAGCGATGGACTCTCTTCTGTCACTTCAAAACCTGCAAATGAAACACAAAAAGGTATGAATATGATCCTGTTCAAAAAAAAAAAAAAAAAAATCATCAGGGTCATCACTACAAAGTACCTTCTTCGACGACTGGCGGAACACTCTCTTCCTCCATGAACTCATCAGAAGCATCATCGACATTTGCGTCCATTGATGGTTCAAAGTCATCGGAATCCTGTGGCAAGTCAGCTGACAAGAAAAAATGTTAGCAAATCAAGTCGCAGGCAAAAAAAAAAAAAAGAGAAAGCGAAAGAAGTTATACCAATTGGAGATTCTGGAATCATTCCAGAGTCCCTCGGTTCTTCTTCAGATGCCATAACCGGCTCCATCACCGCCTCATCGGTCGGAACCTCAGGCATCGCCAAGTCTTCATCCTCGGCTAAAAAAAAAAGCAGCAGCAGGGTGAGAAAACAAATCAGAACATGGAAAGCCCCATGAAAGAAGCAGAAAAAGAAAAAGGAAGAATCATACCTTCTCCCAGGCCTGCTGAACGGCCACATTAGAAGATCTGGCGGATCGACGAGGTACGCTTGTAACAGGCTCTTTACCCTTGTTCGCTCTGGAGGAACCACCTGCAAAGGTTGGAAAAGAAAAAGATCGTCATCAAAATGACAGGATTTCGCTAAAAAAAAAAGGGGTCACTTTGTCCCACCAAAAATCTGGCGAAATTTTGGCATGACCCCGGGGCAATTCCAAAGAAAAAAAGAAATACCCCGACGGAAATAGAAAGTTTGAAGATGGGCTCAACATCGCTGCGAGCTCCGAGACTCCAAACTTTCGAAACCTCAAAATCTCCGCAAAATCAAGAAGGGCTCAACATCACTGCAAGCTCCAAATTCCCAAATTTGCAAAAATTTTCAGGTATGCTATCATGCTCAATCTACAAATAGTACATGCATGAACATCTAGATTTGCACAAAAAACGCATTATCATGATGAGCAAAAAAAAAAAAAAAAAAAAAAAAAAAAAAAAAAAAAGAAACTTTCTCGAAAAAAGGGGAGAAAGAAAAGAAAAAAAAAGAAACTTTCTCAAACAAAAAAAAAAGAGAAGAAAGAAAACAGCAAAAAAAAAAAAAAAAAAATAGGCCACGTGGCCGTACGGACCAGATCCGTACGGATCTGTCCGTACGGCCCACAAAAAAAAAAAAGAAGAAAAAAAAACGTGTGAAAAAAAAAACAAAAGAAGAAATCACGTGGAAAAGAAAAAAAAAAGAAGAAAAAAAAAAGAAGAAGAATAGAAAGAAAAGAAAGAAAGAAAAAAAAAAGAAGAAAAAAAAGAAGAGAAACTTTTTTTTACCATCCTATTCTCTACATAAAGTTTTCTTCAAAGAAAAAGAGAGAAAACTTACTTGAAGCCATTGATGGAGAAGAAGAAGGAAAAAGCTTGAAGATCCTTGAAGAAGAAAAACTCTTGGCCTTGGAGCTCTCTTGAGATTGTTGCAAAAGAAAGCAATAAGAGCAAGAGATCCTACCTTCCTTTGCTTTTATAGGAGAGAGCAAATCAAAGAAGGAAACAAAGAAGAAAGTTAAGTGGTACTAATTAGTAACCTTACCAAAAGAGAAGGAATTAGAAAGATTCTTTTCCAAAAAAGAAAGATGTCTTTGAGAGATTTCCTCCCAAAATCAATCAATGAGAGATTCTCTCCAACAAAATAGGAGATTGGAGATTCTTTCCCAAAAAGAAAGATACCTTGAGATATTCTCTCCCAAATTAAGGGAATATGAGAGATTCTCTCCCATAAAGATATTTTTAGATATTCTCTATCCAAATGAGATATCTTTAGATATTCTTTACAAAAATGACCCCACATGAGATCTAAGCCATCCTAAAAAGCTTAAGGTCCCATGGGCTAGCCCATATGAGCCAGGTTTGACCACCTAGGCACTAAAAAAAAATGGGCTTTTAGTCAGGAAAAAAAAAATTCCTATTACCCAAGAGCATACAAAAATGGTTCCATGCCTCTTTTGAGTTGATTGAACCATACAAAAAATTCCAAGCCCCGTGAGCTTCCCAAAATCAAACCATCCAGCCTCATATACCAAATTGAGCCAAAATCTTGAAATTGACATTTCACAAAAATCCAAACCACTCCAATGGACCCACACAGTCCCGAAGAGTGACCAAAAACCAAATCCTGGTCCCCTAACTTGCCACATACAGCTTGTTAGGTCACAAGACCAAAACAAAAAACCAAACCCTGATCCCCCAACTTGTCACATACAGCTTGTTGGGTCACAAGGTCAAAACCAAAACCCGATCCCCTAACCTGCCATATATAGCTGGTTAGGTCACAAGATCAAAAACAGAAACCCAAATCCACATCCCTGATGTCATCTTCAAAACTTTGCCTCGAGATGGTGTGTGATTCCTTTCACTACCATAAAATTCCCCTGGAAGCTCAAAGGCTACTCTACCAAAGGAAAGATTGCTCAAAGACTCTTGGTCAAGACACAAGCTCTCCTTCAAAAATCTCTTCGAGGCACATCGACTACAAAAGTCAAGCAACTCGTCGCTGTACCTCGAGGGGGCATTTGTTGACACCAAAAATGTCACTTTGCCTCTTCAACATCAAGAAAGCTGCATGAAGTCGCAACCTGCCATAAATAGGCAATGCAATTTCTCCAAAAAATCAAATCTTGTCAGAATCAAACAAAAAACTGCAAGATCCTTCAAGATAGCCAAGAGAAGAGTACACATGAAGTTTCGGGCCATTTCGACAACATTTGGCCTAACTTCACTTCTCCGACAGCTAAAATGGCGCTCCTGGCGGCGACATCATCGGAGACGTCAAAACTTCGATCAGAGCCTACGGATGACTCCAGCATGTCTCAAAAGGGTTCCATGCCAAATTTCAAGTCAAACCGACAACGTTTGACCCTCCATCAGTGCTCGAGCAGCAAAATCAAGCCTCCCGGTGGCGGGAACCGCCGAAGCCTTCGCTCATCAAACCAAGTGCATGAGTGGCTTCAACATGCTTCTAAAAGGCTGCACGTCAAATTTCAGGTCATTCTGACAACGTTTGACCAGGTTTCGATGCTCCGAGAGAAAATCAAGCCTACCGGCGGCGGAGCAACCCGGGACCATGACATCCAAAACGGAGCCCATGGAACGTCTCAAAATGACTCCAATAGGCTCCCCGTCAAATTTCAGGTCAATCGGACATCGTTTGACCGCACATCAAAGCTCGGCATTTTCCCCGCAGCAAAATCAAGTGAAGCATCGACGGGACCCCAAACGGCTTCAAAACTCAAACAAAAGCCTATGGTTGGTCTTATTTATTGCTCAGGAGGCTTCACCTCAAATTTCAGGTCATTCCGACATCGTTTGACCAAGTTTCGACTTCTGGCGGAAAATCAGCAGCTCTACGCGACAAAGTCTTCGGCTTTCCCGGAAAATTAGAAACTTTGCACTCTAAAAATGCAAGGATTCTCATCAAGTTTTCTACAGGGAAATCAAGCCAATAAATGAGAAGAAATGTCAAGAAAAATACAGAAGAAAACGGCGACGAAAAAGACCTCAAAACGACCGCAAAACGGGCTCCGAAGGGGAAAAAATCCCCCAGGGTCGCAGACCCCTGCGACCATGGCCCATGGTCGCAGGCCCCTGCGACCATGGCCCATGGTCGCCGGTCCATGGTCGCCGGCGACCATGGCCCATGGTCGCCGGCGACCATGGAGGTCCGGGTCACCGGATTTTCCGCCGGTGACCCGTTTTTCCGTCTTTTTTCGCGTTTCGCGCACTTTGGCCCCTGTGGTTTCCTGAAAATGTGATTTTTAGTGCTTGAAATTGACTCATATCCGACGACATCCGTCAAAATCACGGGTCAACCTCCAAAAGCATAAAATCATCAGTGATCGCTCCAAGATCGCCAACCGGCTGACCAAGAAAGTGCACTTTCTGTCCGACCGATCGTGAAATCGACAAGACAGATGTCACCGGCCCGCTCTTAGCTACCAATGTCTGAAGCTACATGTTCATCCGATGTCGATCAGCATGTAGATCCATCGATGATCGTCGCCAGAAGAATTCCAGAAGACACGGCATGGCCCGCGACTCTTCAACTGCTCGGCGACCAATTAATGTGGTTAATTGACTAGCTTTATTGCAGTCATTAATTCATTTCTTTGGACGGCCCAATCAGAAGCAAGCATTTGGGAGTTACAAATCAATTAAGTCATGGCATTTAACCCATGAAACTCCTCCCATTATGGTAATTAAGGTGATTAAAAGCCCTTAATCTCCATCGGCCAATCAGATTCAAGGAAAAAGGAGTTACAAAATCAAGAAATAAATCTTGTAACTCCTCCCATTAAAGCTATTAAGGCTCATAAACCCTCCTAAATGGCTACCAAAAGCCTATAAATAGGAGAGCATTCCATTGAAATTGGAGATCGGAAGAAAACCGGAAAAGATCGAGAAAAAAGAGGAGAAAATCAGAAGATCAGAAAAAAAAGGATCAGAAAGAGATCTGAGAGAAAGAAAAAGAGAGAAAAACTCTGCTGAAGTTCTGCACCGGCCACCACTACAAGGTGACAAAAGTCCCTTGGGGGTTACCCCCCCCCCCCAAGGTCCTTGCCTTCTCCTGCTGCCTCCAATGGCTTAGACGTGGCTTTTCAGCCCGTCTACTTAGCTTTTTATTGGACATAGGACCTTCTCTTGGTCTTTGTCCTCTAAAAATCTGAGGTTATAGCCAAGCCAAGCGAATCAAGAGCATCTTCTGTTCTCATCTGCATGGATGATGGCGAAGCCCATACATGGCTTGCGACCGTCAATCTGAACGAGTCCCCCACAATCTCCTGAAAAGTTAGATCTTCCTTTTCTTGCTTTTCATTGTAGTTTGTATTTTTCTAAAAGAGACAAAAATCACAAATCTTGTCTTTCATTATTGATAAGAATTGTAAATCGGCTATAAACGCCAAAATCGGCTATAAATGCCAAACAAAATCGCCTTTCACGGCAAACCAAGAAAATGTCTCTTTTCTTAAATATTTGTGCAATGGAAAACTTGAAAGAAGTTGATTTCCTTTTTACTTGCGAAGGTTGATCTCCGGATTACCACTTGCAATTCCAAGTAAAATAGAAAATCTGGCACACCCACACAAAAGAAATGTTGATGCACGCTTCAGGGCCCGCCAGGGCGCGAAAGGGCCGGACCCGACGGACTCCCACGTTCCGCCGACCCCGGTAGCCGCCCCAGCAGGCGCCTCGGAGCGCGTTCCATCAGAAGATTCTTACAAACATCTTATGCAGTCAGAATTCTGTTTTTGACATAAGAGGTCTCGGTTATGATAATGGTGCATCCACATCGGGTACTAAAGATAAAACAATACTTGTTTCGAGTGTTGCACATACATCTCCACATGCTGCACATAAAAACATCTCTGTAGAACCCAAATCTAGAGAAATAATGGATTTCTAAGGATCCAAAATCCACTTTTCTTCCTAATGATTAATGTGTGGGGGTATTCCCCAAGGCGACCGACCTCAGGTCCCGGCCTCGGCAAAGGCATGAATGCCGACCTCAGCCCTCGGCCAGGTTCTCCATCTCGGCCAGGTGCTCCATTTCGGTAACATGCCCCCTTGGCTTCGGTCTCGGTACAAGTATGAGTCCTGACCTGCAGCCTCCGCCATGCTCCATCTCGGTCTCGGTCAGACTGCTGATCGGGATGACCATGGACAGCTGTCATGCCACGGCAACAGGATAAGGGCACCGCCCAAATCCCTGACACAGCTGCACCGCCAATCCATCAGGGTATGGCCCGATGGGACAGAGTGGGCTACGATGGGACAGCCTCTCAAGTGCTTAGCCCAAAGTCCACTCTCCTCCTCTATAAATACAGAAGCCTTCAACAGGTAAAAAAAGGGGGGCTATCCACATGATGCTGGTACACTGTCTCCTCCCACACTTCATCTCCTACCTCTGTTTAGTCCTGCACTTGCAACTAACAAAGGCATCGGAGAGCCCTGCGCTGCCCAAGCCAGGGTCCTCTGACCTTCTTCTTCCTCCCCTTTCAGGCTCGAGGCACCGGTTCTTCTATCACAACCACCTACAAGGAGCTCTAGCCTCCGTCCTCTCCTAGTGGGCCTCAAAATCACTCCCCCTTAGGTATGTGAGTTTTTGTGCGCTTACAATTGGCGCCGTCTGTGGGGAGAGATCAAAGAGCCATCTTTCCCAAACACCATGCCTCAAAGAGCCAGAGAGGGACGATTTCAGCAGCAGCTTCATCGACCCCAGCTCGGCATCGTCTTCCACGACGAGTGGAAGGTTGTCGACGCCTTGGAGATCCTGATAAAGCGGCTCTTGGCGAAGCAAATGAAGAACGGTGGCGCGCATCGCGGCGACGCCCGATGCCCTCCTAGCCTTGTGGCGCCCATCTCGCGACGCCCATCTCGCGGCGACGCCAGATGCGCGACGCCCGACGCCCGGCGCCCGATGCTCTCCAAGATCGGCGACGCCCTCCCAGGCTCGGCGACGCCCGATGCGTGACGCCCGACGCCCTCCCAGGCTCGGCGATGCCCAATGAGTGACGCCCGACGCCCTCCCAGCTCAGCGACGCCCATCGCGGCGACGCCCGAGGGCACTCCCAGCTCAGAGGCGCCCATCTCTTGGCGACGCCCGAAGGATCCCATCTCTCAGCGACACCCGAGGACCCTCCCAGGCTCGGCGACGCCCGACGTCCTCCCATCTCGGCGACCACGGAGGCGCCCATCTCGGCGACGCCCATCTTGGCGACGCCCGACTTGGAGACACCCGAAGTCTAACGAGTTCTGCAGATGCCTCCCAGCTCGGCAGGTCCCCAGCTGGCAGACGTCTCCAAGTCAAGCAGGTCGACCAGCTCGGCAGGTCCATCTCGGCCAACTAGTGAACTCTGCATCTCAGCAGATATCCCAGCTGGGCCGATGTTTCTAGTTCGGCTTCCTTCCCCCCGCAGATATCCCCAGCTCGGCTGCAATGCTACGTTCCAGCTCGGCAAAAGTAAACTCTCCAGTTCGGCAGCAGTGCATCGAGGCCACCAGCTTCGGTAACAGTACCAGCTGGGCGAGCATAACTCGATCCTCTCCAGCTCGGCAACAATGCCTTCTCCTGCTCGGCAGCAGTAACATTCGCCCTTTCAGATGAAATCCCAAAAGCAGGCTCGGTGATGCCACCGGCCTCGAGAAACAAAATTACACTGGCCCCGGTAAAAGTACCAGCCAGTTACGTCCCGATTTCGGAAAAAATCAAGCTCGGTGATGGCACCAGCTTCGAAAAAAACAGGCTTGGTGATGCCACCAGCCTCGAGAAAAAGATTACACTGGCCCCGGTAAAAGTACCAGCCAGTCAAGTCCCGAATTAAGCATAAAGCATCTGGGTCCTGTACCAGATCGCTGTCAAAAAATTACACTGGCCCCGGTAAGAGTACCAGTCAGTTACGTCCCGATCTCGGCATAAAGCCTCTGGGTCCTGCACCAGATCGCTGTCAAAAGATTACACTGGCTTCGGTAAGAGTACCAGCCAGTAATGTCCCGATTTAGGCCATATGCGCATCTCGGTAATAGTGCCAGATCGCTAGCGTATACTGGTTCCGGTAAGAGTGCCAACCAGTCAAAATATCAAGCTCGGTGATGGCACCAGCTTCGAAACAATCACGCTCGGTGATGGTACCAGCGTCGCAAGCTCGGATAAACCATCCGGTTATTTAGCTTTCAACTTCCAAGAGGCAAGAGCACTCTAAAAAGTTAAAAGCTTGGGGGCTTTGTGTGGGGGTATTCCCCAAGGCGACAGACCTCAGGTCCCGGCCTCGGCAAAGGCATGAATGCCGACCTCAGCCCTCGGCCAGGTTCTCCATCTCGGCCAGGTGCTTCATTTCGGTAACATGCCCCCTTGGCTTCGGTCTCGGTACAAGTATGAGTCCTGACCTGCAGCCTCCGCCATGCTCCATCTCGGTCTCGGTCAGACTGCTGATCGGGATGACCATGGACAGCTGTCATGCCACGGCAACAGGATAAGGGCACCGCCCAAATCCCTGACACAGCTACACCGCCAATCCATCAGGGTATGGCCCGATGGGACAGAGTGGGCTACGATGGGACAGCCTCTCAAGTACTTAGCCCAAAGTCCACTCTCCTCCTCTATAAATACAGAAGCCTTCAACAGGTAAAAAAAGGGGGGCTATCCACATGCTGCTGGTACGCCGTCTCCTCCCACACTTCATCTCCTACCTCTATTTAGTCCTGCACTTGCAACTAACAAAGGCATCGGAGAGCCCTGCGCTGCCCAAGCCAGGGTCCTCTGACCTTCTTCTTCCTCCCCTTTCAGGCTCGAGGCACCGGTTCTTCTATCACAACTACCTACAAGGAGCTCCAGCCTCCGTCCTCTTCCAGTAGGCCTCAAAATCACTCCCCCTTGGGTATGTGAGTTTTTGTGCGCTTACAATTGAAGATACGGGTTGATCCAAATCGTCCTTTTTAGAATAGAATGTCACTCTACTTCAGAAAATGATTTAAAGAATATGTCTTTTAGGCAAATAATCTCAAAAATAATTAATTATGTTAAAGCCTCAATAATCTCTTTTGCATATAGCCAAAGTGACTGTAAGCATGCAACAATTCTTACAAAAATAAGGAATTAAGGGATCTAGACGCAAGCATTCCATGCATATATATAATTAATGAAAGTAAAGCATCAAAGAAGATGCAGCGGCGCATAACGTTTATTATAAATTATTTCTCTACGTTAAATTGCCAGATACTCAACTATTAATTGTGTCTACACACAAAACCAATAAAATTTCAAAAAAGATTCACTCGTCACCTTAGAGAAATACCCTTAGCCTTTTATGTTCTTGATCTTCACAATCTCCATCTCGAATGTGTCACTGATATACATAAAGTGCAAAAAATCAAAGAACCCAAGGATGGACAGGGGCGTGTGGCATGTGAAAAGAGTGGAAAGCAGGAGCAAGTGTCGTGACTTGTGTTGTGGGATAAGATAGGTTGGAGGTCCACTCCCCCTAATTTTCAGATTTTTACTTTTATTTATTTTGAGCTTTTGGGACTTGGGGAGAAAGAATAGGAAAGGAAAAGGAAAGAAAAGGAGAGAATTATGGATGAAAGAAGAAAAGATAGAGCTTTTTGAAAATCTTTCCATCTTCATTTACTTACTGCATAAGGATTTCCTACTCTTGCTCCTTTTTACGAAAATAGTCTTCTTTCCTTTCTTGCAACTTGCCACCATGGGAACCTTCAAATTTGAAAAGTCCTTAAAAAGAGAAGATTTGTTTGTGAATTCTTCCACAATTGGGCCCCCCATGGGGTGTGCAAGGCTGGTGGACCCCACTCCTTATACGTCCAACCTTTGATTTTTCTTCTTTCTTTTCTCGCTTCATTGCTGCTGCACTCTGCATGGGCCCCACCCTATTTGACTTCAAAGTCTTAACTTTGTTGCTTGGCTTGGTCTCTGCATTTAGATTTCAAGTCTCCTAAAAGTAGGAGAGTTTTTGTGTAAGGATGGTGGGTCCCACATAATGGAGTTTTCTCTCTTTGATTTTTCATCTTGGATTTCTTTCTTTGTTGGATTCCTTGATTTAACTCCACATTTTAATTGTTGTATTATCTACAAAAGCAAATGAATAATTCAGCGATAATAATTTGATGTAAAAACTATCAGGCCACACATGGGACCCATTTTACACGTAAGAACTATGAACGCAAGTGAATATACTATGTTGCTCAGAATTTCATGTACATTATGAATATGCAAAGAACTAGAGAAATCCTAACCCCGATAACAAGAGAAATCTTGAGTTGAAGCAACCGAACTCTATAGTGGAGCCCACCTGTTGAAATTCAAACCTTTTGATGGATTAACCATTTCATAATTATGTTAATAATGTTTTTTACCAAGCAGTTAATCTAATGGTGAGGAAATCAATGTAAATTTTGAAGATAGCACATATATCTGAAGGGAATTTATTTTAAACGGTTCAAATTTCAGAAAGTGAATATCACTACGGAGTTCCAATCCTTTCATTTAGGATTTCTCCAGGTTAAAGAGTAGAGGATTTGGATTTGTGCATTGGCACGCCACTTGGCAACTTGATGCATGTAATTTATTATTAATTAAATCAAACCTTGGCACCATATGGTAGAAAGCAACACAGGGACTAAGCCTGACAATTTGGCCCTAAGACAACGTGGTCCAGTCCTTAAAATGCCCTTAAAATGAAGGCTTTTGTTTCTAAGGAAACCCCCTAGCAAGCTTGGACAATCTTTTGCAGGCTAGCTCTGAAATTCGGGGGCCAGGTTTGGACGATACTAGCTGCGCCCATCCCCTGCCCTGGCCCTCATGGTTTTCTTTATCTTATATAGTATATATTTATATTTGCATATATATACTAAAATTTCCTTATAAGAGTCACTTAGAAATAATAAATTAGGGCAATAATAAATTAGGGATATAAAGGTAATTTCATAGCCCATAGCCATTACAAAATGCCCTAAAAATCAATACACATACTTGGTTCATTTTTTTCTCTATTTAATTATTAAAGGTATGTATTATACTTAATGTATAAGTGATAAGTATTGCACGGTTGTTCTCTATCCCTTTCTTCTAGTTTTATTGTTTATTATTTAGGTTTTTTATATTAATTTTATATATTCTTGATAGTGCAAAAGAGGTTGTACTCCCGTTAATAAGGACATACGTACCTTTTCCTCTATAGAGTGACTTGCGATGCCAACCAGTTTATAAATGTAGTTTGCATATGCATGAAACTTCAAGGATATGGGGTGATCCAAATATCCTTTTAATTAGATAATTTTATCTCCCAAATTTTTAATGCCTAAAATAATTGGGGCTTTTTAAGTGCATTTATAATTTTGATTGAAATCCAAGAACACCTAATAGTCACATCGGTGTTAAATTAAAGGCAATGCCAATTCATAAAAGCTAGCTGAATGTAAATAATTAAAATTTTTCATAGATAAGACACTATTAGGATTTTTTGGAACATGTAGAATTTTGTAGAAGGTGTGAGATGGAATAAACTCTTTAACTATTGCCCTTATTTCATATTTTAAAAAAAGTACGTCTAGAACCATAGTCACTAATGCATTTGGAGCCTGGATGAAGTCATGTGATACCTCTCACAAACACCAACAATTTCGATTTTTATCTTGGTTCATCCTTATAGGAGGCTTTGGTTTAAGCCATTCGTATTTTTAGTGCTTAGAAAAGAAACTAATTCTCATCCTTAGGCTATAAATTTATCTTTAGTATTTCACAAATTTTAATTTAACTAATTCTGATTTTTAATTCCACAAATTAGTTGGTTTGATTTGATATTTTGTTTTTACAGATTCTAATTAGGTTTGCTTTAGTCTTATCTTATTTTAATTGTTGGAAGAGTTGTAATTAATTTTTAATTTCAGTTATTTGGTATTTTTTATAATTTAATTAGATTTTATTTAGGCTAGAAATAGGATTTATTTTGGAAAAGTTAAGTGGTTTTTTTACTGGCTCTTTATAGATTTCACCCCGCATAGTGACGATCATAATCTGTCTCCATTATTCGTTTTCCGCGCGCGGAAAGACAACTGTTGAAAAGGAGCCGTATTCGTACGCGGGTTTGATTGAATGAATCTCGGTCACGCGGGGGATGTTGACAACTCCACCGAATGGCCGACAGCGGTCAGTTTTAATTTCAATCAAATCTTTTGGGAGATTTTCTTGTTCGCAGGTCAGATTCTGCGTAAATGTAGATCACAGGCCCCAAGGCAACACGGCGAAGTCATATTCTGCGTAAATGTGGCCCTGGTGGTCGGTAGGAACATCGTACGAATCATTTATTAATAATCAAATCAAACCCATTCTTAAAAATACGGAACAGGGGATCCCATTCTTAAAAATACGGAAGAGGACCCCTTTTTGGTCCAAACGGGGTTGAAGGGGTGCCACATGGGAAGTAAATAATTTTTTTTTTTTTTTTCTAGCGGGGGAGATGAGATGTCATTCATACGATATCTTCCACATGTGACACCCCCGAGTGGTCCAAACAAGATTCTTGAAAATACTGAAGCGCTACTGGCCAGCCAGTTATGGAAAATGGACAAAACACGCTCCTTTTTTATTTTTTTTGGTTGACTTTTGCCCATTCCACATATTGCAAACCCAACTTCAATCATAGTAGATACAACAAAGATATTTTTATGGCTAAAACAACGGGTATTTTGTGGAGGCTGCATCTCCAAGTGGTCCATCCAGCTGAGCAAGAAAAATGGATCCAATGGACATCTTCGCTTTTAGATTTGGATTTGGTAGACCCACTGTATTGAAGAAATAATACAAAATAGTGGGGCCATCTATTTCGCAACTTTCGTCATTGAAATTGAATAGGCATACTATTTATTGGACATCTTACATTTTGCTCCAAAAATTGGACCCATCATAAGATTGATCAAATGATGAATAATGTAATTATTATATCTATTAATCACTTCATTAATTTGATGTTCAATTCATCAGGGCGGCCAACTCTTACTTCAAATAAATTTTAATGACATCGCTTACACAACGCTCAATCCTCGACTTAGGATGAGTCCAGGTCTGAGTTTGAAATATTAAATTCTAGCTGCTATTCTTACAAAATAAGTGGGGTTTTTTTTTTTATACAATCACCATTAGTCTAGTGCAATAGGCCTGCGTTGGAATTAAAAAATCATTAAAATTTCTAATTAGAAATATTTCTAAATGTTTAAATAAATTATAAATAAATATTAATATATAATTCATAATTAATATGAGAACTCATTGGAGAAATTTTAGGTAGCTGGAAATATTTAGGGAAATATCAAGTAAATAGTAAAGATTTTAGAACCTTGATTTGATTATGTTTGTGCTTAGCCATAAATTGAGTGTCATTTCAAAATTAAATGTGGATTTTGAAATTAATTAACTTCCACAATGGGCCCCACAAATTAATTAATCATACCAAATATCTAAAGAAAAATAAGGAGAAAAATGTCCATAATGGGCCCCTCAGATTAATCTTACTGAATATTGATAGGACAATAAGGAGAAAAAGTAGCAGTATACAGTCTATGAAAGTGGCACCCACTCTGATATCAAAAAAGCTCTTCGTGTGTTGGTATTAAAAAAAAAAAAAAAAAAAGTGGCCCCCATAAATTGTGAGTTTGGAAATAAAGAAGACTTGGATTTCATAATGGGACTCATAGATTTATTTGGTTAAATTAATAAATATAAATGATAATAAAAAATCATGATTAAGATGGAGACTCATGAGAGAAAATTTATTTGGTTATATTAGTAAATATAAATGATTATACATTAAGTCTGGATTTTAAAATTAACTGGCTTCCACAATGGTCCCCACTGATTAACCATACCAAATATTAAATAAAAAAAAATATTAAAAAACAATGGCTTCCAAAGAGCCTTTATTCTTTTTCTTTTTTCTTTTTTTTAGTTTAATAATACGTGGGGCCTTTGAAGGTAACTATAGAGAAGTTATTATTGATGCTATATTTTAAGGAGGTATTTACCTCCCTCTTGTACTTGAAACACCCCCAAAAGAGGTGTCCCTCACCAAAAATGGTGAGGGATGGATGCATATGAAGACCCCCCTTTAAAAAATATCTTAGATTTGCATTGAGATATTTTAGGTTATGAGATTAGATCAGAAGGGCAATTCCGGAATTGCAAAAAGCTTGAGGTTACGCCACGTGTCGCTCCCCCGTGAAAAGGGCATTGCTTTACTATATATAATTGGACATCTTACATTTTGCTCTACCAAAAATTGGACCCATCATAAGATCGACCAAATTATGAATAACGTGATTATTATATCTATTAATCACTTTATTCATTTGATGTTCAATTTATCAGGGCGGCCAACTCTTACTTCAAATAAAATTTAATGACATCCCTTACACAATGCTCAATCCTCAACTTAGGATGAGTCCAGGTCTGAGTTTGATATTTTAAACTCTAGCTGCTATTCTTACAAAATAAGTGGGGTTTTTTTATATACAATCACTATTAGTCATGGAAATTCATGCCTTGTGACGAAAGTTGAGAAAGTTACTAGATGTTCTCATACTATTTTTATTTTTTTTGAGATATTGCAAAATTCTAATTGAATTTCGTGTAGCTCAAAAAACTATCTTTTTAAAAAGACAATAGAGCATTTTTCTCTATATCTAGTTTGAATATATCGTGTAAGTTAATTAAAAATTTTCAATATCACCAAAAATGTATTTTGATATTGCAAACAAGTAGCACCGTCTCGATAATTTTCTCAACTTAATTTCAGATCACTATAGGTAGATTTCCACTCACAGGATTCTTGTAAAAGTAATGGTGCCATGTTGGTCGTTGTAAATTATTTCAATGTCTTTCCTTTTAATATTTCTTCTTTGTTCTTTTTTGGAGTGCAAATGCAGTCCCCTCCCACCAGTTTCAATCAAAGCAGATTTTCGTGGTTGCTTATTGCTACTATTATCTATCTTCTAGATAGAGTTTTTACTTATCTTGTTTTATGAGAGAGATTTTGGATCCTTGATTGGGTTTATGGCCTTATAGATACTTGATCCCTGCATCAAGTGGATCAAAAGTTTTGAAAACCTATCCACGAGACCCACCAACTTCCTACAATTGGTATAAGAGTCATACCTCATCTCTTTTCAAATTAGATTAGATTACGAGATCTAATCTTTGCATGTGATGTGAAGATGATAGACCTAGGGCTATACTACGATCAGATTTTAATGGATTTGCTTACTTTTGGAGTAGATCTATGTTTGAAATGTCACAAAATCTATGTTTGGAATGTCACAAAAGGGTTATATTGTGATGAAATGATGGTAGGAAGCCGTTAGAGGTTGTTTGGCAAAGAATGGACATGAATCTGGAAAAACCCAAAATTTCTAGCTCGTCAGTCCGGTCAACCCGACCCCATGTCCGATCGACCAGGTCCATGTAGTCTGGTCTACCGAACCTTCTCGGATGTCGTCCGGAGACTCATAGACATCAAGGTTCAGATCTGGTTTTTGCAGATCCAGGATTCTTTTGGTAGCCTATTTTTCCACTATGGTTTGGTAGCTTGGTTTTGTAATTTATATAGTTGTATGAGATACTAACTATGTAGGTTTTCTTGTCCTCTCCATATGGCCCACAAGTCTTTTACTTTCTTTTTGGTTATTGGTTTATTTGAGGCTATATGTAAATGGCATCATTGTTTCCTTAGTTTTCCGTGAAAGGGCAAGGCATCATGAATTTTCCTAAAGCTCTTTTACTTCCATTAATAAATTGTAATGTAAGTCTCATCGTTGAGACATAGGAATTTTTGAAATTTTAGTTTTTATCATGTTTGTAAATTCTGGCGGTAACTAAGACAAAGAAGGAAAGTGATGTTGGACTCTTAATTAAAGAGTTTGAAAATTGCCAAAAGAGTTTTGGAGATACCTAAAGAGTTTGAGGAATCCAAAAATATTGGAAGTCTAAAAAGTCCAAGAAGTATATTCCGCTTGAGCCATGTGAAGGAAATGACTAGTTTCTATTTTTATTACTTCCTATGCATGTGCGATTGCTTTTATGGAATGTTTTCTTTTAATTCCAAATCTGATCCAAACATAGCAATTACCAACACTACCTCAAAATTCGTGAACACCGACGGCCATTGGTTGTCGTTTTTCACAAATGCGGTGTAGGGAATTTCAGAGTCATTTTTTTTTTTACATGGCGGCCTGGAGCCGTCGGTAAATAGTAGAAACGACGGTCCAAGGCCGTCGTTCTAATTATTTCCTAAAAATGATATTTTTTTATTTTTTAAAAAATACTTTTTTTACCAACCGATGGTTTTGGACCCTCATTGAGTACTATTTACCAACGGCTTCAAGCCATCGTTTTTTTTAATCTTTAATTTTTTTTATTTTTTTATTAAAGAACTCTAAAATTCCGGACTCCTATTATAAGCCGGTTTTGTGAGCGATTTTTAAGGTAGTGAAAATTTGGTAAAATCAAGTTAATATTTTGGAAAGAGTTCTAATAATAGAATTAGTATTGGTGGACCCATGAGATGGACCTATCGGTAATGCTAAGCCTAGTAACTAGACTTTCCTTAATTTTAATTTTGACTTGGAACCCATCATTGGTCATATCATGAGATGATTTGATATTCTATATATATAGGCTCTTAGAACTAAAAGGAAATCCTCAATACTAAAATATTAAGTGGGAGCGGGGCATTTCAATTGATAAATTCCCATGGTTTTCCATCGTAGGTCCATTGTAAGATAGGCAGGTGCCTTGCGCCGTAAGAGAATGACCGTTCCCCACGGAGGGCATTTGTTTTCTTGGCTACTTGATATGGATCTCCTCATGATAGCATTGATAAGACAGGGTGAGGGTGCACTCCTCCAGGAAGCGCTGCTTGTAACGAGTGTCAAGCAATGCTAATCAGTGGGTTATATTTAACTAAAATAATAACGTAGTATCACTAATGATTTGCCTCATTTATTTTAGAAACCAAACTTTAATCGGAAGTCACACATTATTTGGTATGAGATACCTAGATGATAATGAATGATAGGGGATCATGAAATATTAGTCTTAGACACATAGTAGACTGATATTGATTCGCACCAATCTAAGAGGCATTTGCATTGCCTAACGAGGTATGTCCTAAGCGATTGAGATTCCGATGCATTCTAAATTTAAGTCGTTAGAGGATTCCACAAATTTGGTAAAATGCTAAATCCTTTTGTCATTTAAATTTATTAATTGTAGTATGGCTGTGTGCAACAATCTTTAAGCATGAATTCATCTACATCCAATCCCCTTGCGACCATCCTGAACTAAAATAAACTGGTGGGATCCAACTATGTAGACTGGAAGAGAAACCTGAATATTGTCTTGACTACTTCATGATATAAGCATGTCCTTAACACAGAATGCCCTCAGGAGCGTAAGCCGGATACACCCCATGATGAAAAGGACCTTTACACCAAGTGGTTGCAAGATGACAAGAAGGCCAAATGCTATAGGAAGTCATCTATGTCAAATGTTTTACAACATCAATATGAATGCTATGTTTCTTTCACCGGAATCTTAAATTCCAACCACGTAAAAGGTCTCAAATGACCTTTTGGAATTCCTGAAATTCCACTCTCTATGCATTTTGTTGAAATTCCAAATGATCCATAAAAAGGAGTGATTTGAAATTCCACTTAAGAAGATAACTTTTGGAGAATTTGAAATCCCCCTATACATAAATTCTTCAGATTCTTGTAAAGAAACGAGCTCCAAATTTCACTGTACTTCATCATGGGTAGTTCCCAGAGTCAGCTGAGCATGAAAATGGATCCAATGGACATCTTGGGTTTTTGATTTGGAATTGGTAAAACAATATATCACCAATGCTACTAAATTTTCCCACAAAATCAGTGTCAGTCCATGTTATACCAGCAACATTGACCGTAAAGCAACACAAAAGTAGGAATCAGTCGATAGTTCTTGCCTTCCCTCTTTTTTATATTTCTAGGTTCTTTTTAATTATACGTTTATGAGACTCTCTTGAGTGCGAAATGACTCCTCCCCTGCAGGTTTCAACAAACTCGACAGCTCACAACATTGTGTACATCGTATCCCCCTAAAACGGACGGTCCCACTAAGGGCCTGTGACATCTTGTCACAGGGCATTTAAGGGTAATTCTAAACGCACCCACCTAAAGTGCTGAACACACCCACCCTCCTCTATGAATAGTGATTTTAAAATCACTGTTCATAGAGGAGGGTGGGGTATTCAGAAAAAATGGTGGGTGCATTTAGAATCACCCAGCATTTAAAAAGATAGTAGCTCTTTTAGTAGATTTCTAAAGGGAGCTGCTATTGGCACACAGGGTTTTCTCCCTATTGGCACACTGGGTTTTCTCCCTTCCCACACATACAATTTAAAAAAAAAATCATATGAAATTACCTTTTTACCCACCCTCTCCCTTTCTCTCTACTCACCTCCTCCTTCACCTCCGGCCTGCGGCAGATCGGACAGACAGGTGGTCGCCGTGATCCCCAAGCTGCCTTATCTGCCGCCGGCTAGGGAAAGGAAGGGATAGGGAGAAACGGAGAGAAGGAAGGAGAGAGAGAGATGAGGAGGGAGAGACAGGGAGAAGAGAAGGGGGAGAGAACAGTGGGGGAGGGAGGAAGAATGGGAGAGAAAATAGTGGGAGAGGAAGGGAGAGGGAGGGAGGAGGGGAGGAGAGGGATCGGCCATCGCCGTCGCCATCGGTGAAGGGAGAGGTTGGGGGAGAGAAAGGGAGGACGAGAGAGAGAAACAGTGGGGAGGGAGGAAGAATGGGAGAGAAAACAGTGGGAGAAGGGAGGAAGAAAGGGAGGGAGAGAGAGAGAGAGAGAGAGAGAGAGAGAACAGTGGGGAGGGAGGGGGGAGGGAGAGGGGGAGGAGAGGGATCGGCCGCCGCCGTCGGTAAAGGGGTAGGTGGGGAAGAGAAAGGGAGGAGGAGAGAGAGAAATACAGGGGAGGGAGGAAGAATGGGATAGAAAACAGTGGGAGGAGGGAAGAAGAGAAGGACAGAGAGGGAGAGAAAATAGTGGGGAGGGAGGGAGTGAGGTCGGTCGTCGCTCTCGTCGGCGGTGAAGGGGGAGGTGGGGGGACAGAAAGGGAGGAGGAGAGAGAGAAACAGTGGGGAGGGAGAGAGGGAGGAGGGAGAGAAACAATGGAGAGGGAGGAAGAGGGTGGCGAGGGAGGGAGAAGGGAGAGGAGGAGAGAGAGAAACAGTGGGGAGGGAGGGAGGGAGGGAGAGAAATAGTGGAGAGGGAGGAAGAGGGAGGGAGAGGAGGAGAGAGAGAAACAGTGGGGAGGGAGGGAGGGAGGGAGGGAGGGAGAAGGGGAGGAGAGGGGACGACGGCGGAACTGCCGCCGGCCGGAGGTGAAGGGGGTGGGGGGAGAGAGAAAGAGGGTGGGCAAAAAAGTAATTTTATAAGTTTTTTTTTTAAATGTGTGTGTGGGAACGGAGAAGTTCTGTGTGCCAATAGCAGCTCCCTTTCTAAATTTAAATCACATAATTAAAAGGTCTTAAATGACCTTTTGGAAATTCTGGAATTTCGTTGTCAATGCCTTTGGTTGAAATTTCAAATGGTTCATCAAGAATATGGATTTGGAATTTCACCTTGGCCCGTTTTATAATTTTACTTGTCAAGTAAAGTCAAGTCAATTAAAATTAAGCATCAAATAAAAAACACTTTAATTCAAAACTCCTTCCAACTTTTTCAAAAAAAGTCAAAAAGCAACTACCTTTATTCAATAAAAGACAAAAAAAAAAAACTCCATTTCCCCATATAAAAAGTCAAAAATATTCCATTTCAAACAACTAAAAATAAAACAAAAAGTCTACTTGTCCCGGGATTTAATCCCGGGACTTGTCCCGACTACACATGGGGAGGGCAAAATGGTCATTTTTAAAATGGTCATTTGGAAAAATGACCATTTTGCCCTCCCATGTGTAGTCGGGAAAAGTCTCGGGATTAAATCCCGGGACAAGTAGTAGGCTTCAAAATAAAATACCATTATAACTCACTTATATTTTATTCCCTCTTTTTATTTCACTTCACTCTTCTTGAACTGCAAAGAGGTAGCTCAGTTGGCCTAAGACCACAGTTTGCATCCGGAAGTTATAGGTTCGAAATTGCACTACCACACTGGGGCTACATGGGAGTTTACTTGGCTTCCCTCTGGGCTCGGAGGGATTAGTCCTGCCCAAAGGGTTGGGAACCCTGCGATATCAGAAAAAAAAAAGAAAAAAAAATTCACTTCACTACACTTTATTTTAAAAGTAAAATGTCAAACGGTAAGGAAATAACTTTTGGGCTTCTCTTGAGCCTTTTGAGTGCAAAATGCCGTCTTTTGAAATTACTAGTTTATTGTCATGCCTCAAAATGAAAAAAAGCTAAGAAGGTCATGAATTTTGAAATCACTTCTTGTTTTTATCTAACCTCTAATATGAAGATTTACTTCAAGTCTTCAACTTACTTTACAAGTGAATTACCCAAATTACCAGGATCAACTCTAGGTAACCAAGTAATACGTGGCTTACCAAGCTACTTAGCAATATCACGTTGTCGTCATCTTTCTTCAATTATTGTACCAACCAATGTGAATTACCCAAATTATCAGGATCAACTCTAGGTAACCAATTAATACGTGGCTTACCAACCTACTTAGCAATATCACGTTGCCGTCATCTTTCTTCAATTATTGTACCAACCAATGTCCTCCTGCCCTCATTCGATGTAAGAGAAAAGTGACAGAAGTCTAGTCATTTGTCCAAGATGCAATAAAACCAACAGTTGTAATTTGACTGATTTAAGCAGAGGCACCTACAAACTGCATCTAATCCTGGGGTTGCTGTACTCATCGAGCTTGCGGTAAATGCGAGTTCTATCATCATCTTTCAAATACTTGGGGCCTAATATCATCGTCATTTCATCAATAAGGAGTTCTAATTTTCATGGATGGGCCTATTCTGGAGTTCCAGTCTAATAACTAAAAAGAACGAAAGAACGTTTTGAAGAATAAGAATAAGAGTAAAAAAACAGTAGAAAAGAACTACAATGCAGGGCCACTACATTGTAATATGGTGTATTGCCCTTGTTATATAAATGGGTAGACCTACCTTTGAAAAATCTAAACCATTCTCCAACCCTAAGACCCATTGTATTCTCTGCATCTAAATAATCTAATTTGATTTCAGTAGACAAATTTTGCACATGAGAGAGACTCTTCTGTTTTTGCCCATAAAAAAGAGGAAAGTAAAGAATGTAAATAAATTGTTCCAGCTTTAGTTAATCTAGGAGTGGCCATCTCACTAATTTAAAAGAAAAAAAATAATATTTAATAACTACAATGGGAGCTAACGTAGTTTAGAGGTTTGGATTTTCCAAAAGTTGGCCCCAACCATGCATTTAACATTTACGCTGCACCATCCGCACTAAAAAAGTGAAATACAGATTTTCATTGGCAATTTTTCTCTCCTTTATAGGAAATAGCTTACTCGGGGCATTTATTGTGGAAAAGAGTGTTCCTTTTGATAAATTCGTTTTTTTTTTTTTTCCTTTTTTTCAAAATACCTAGGTAAAATGACATCCGTTGGTATAGACCGTATAGTACATCTTTATTAAATGATCAAAATTCCTGCAATTTTGAGGAAGCATAAGCACAATGCTGCAATAATTGGAAAAAGAAATGAGGATTTAGCAGAGCCCAATAGTTCATGCTACCAATTCTCCTTCTATCAGTAACATTACTGGGGCTGCTGTTCCCTCTTGAAGTCATACCTGTCAAATCCAAAAGGGCACCTGTGAACAGAAGCATATGGGATTGACATTGGCAAAATTTCAATCCAATCAAATTCCTCTGTGAGATTCTCTTGTTGATAAGATAACTCTTCTTTCCAGCCCTTCATTTCCCCTGCGACATTCTCTTATTGATAAGATAACTTTTCTTTCCAGCCCTTCATTTTCCAACCGACGGTAGGAAACGTCTCATTTATTATTGGATCAATAACCCTTTTAGCTGACCGTGGTGGATTCCACCAACTGATGATTACAATTGGATGTTACACCATCTAAACGGCATACCTTCGCATTGGTTTTATTCATGTCCTGTTTGAATAGGCAAAAAAATAGAATATGGTAAAATTAAATGGCCTAATAGTCTAAAATTTTAATTATATCTTATTTGGATGAGTCTGGCTCGATAGATGAAGTAATGTTGTAAGCCACGTAGACTTCATTTCACTTCAACTCTAAATGCTTTCATTTTCTTGAATAAAAGTGGATTTTACTCCAAACTTTAACTTCAACCTACTTCTCTTCACTCCACTCCACATGTGAAATCAACTTCATTTTACTTCACTACTCATTTATCCAAACAGGCCCAAAGGATTTGATCTCACCATATAATTGAATACATGATTGATAAAATAAATAATGCATGAAAATAATCATTCATAATGTTGTTCTAATCACGTTATGTCGTTATCTCATGTGTTCAATCATACTGCGAGGCCAAACATATCAAAGTAAGATTTGAGGATGTGCTGCTAGGTAACTAGGGGCCGGGGATGAAATTTAATCTTAACGGTTCATATTATTGGTAGGTGGGGCCATGGTGCGTAACATCCCATTCATGGGAAGATTGTAATAGACCACTCAAGGGATCATATTCAACACAAACACACACACTTTTGATTCCTTATCCTGGTTTTTTCTTCTTCTCCTTTCTTTGTTTTTTTTTTTTTTATGTTTTTTTTTTTTTTTTTGTTTGAGGTCCCCGGTATATCGAATGGTTTAGATCCATTCAGTGGGACATCTAAAATACGCAGCTACACTTTCGTTTTTCCTTTCATCGTACCTCTAGTTTAAAGTTCCACCCTAAATCATGAATCCTACGACTTTGAAAATTCTATGGCTAACTATTATGACAGTTATATATGGCATTTTCAGATCCCAACATGTTATTGTCCACAAATAATTAAGTGCCAAAGTAGCATGCAAGCTTGAAAATATATACATCATCATCGCCGTCATCATCATCATCAAAGTTTTGTCTCAATTATATTGAGGTTGGCCAAATGAATTATATTTTTCCATTCCGATCTATTTTAACCCAAATTTTCAAATAAGGTACACTTCTTTATATCCATTTTTACTACCTCCATTCATTTCTGCTTTGGCCTATCCCTTTCCTTTGGTGGGGTAATAACCTTTATGACCAAATTATTCCTTACCCACACCATTATTGGCTTACATTAGACATGTACAAACCATCTGAGTTTTTTTTTTTTTTTAATTTTATCCACCATTGTTGCTACCTCTAAATGTTCTCGAAAGCATTTATTTCTAATTTTTTGGTTAACTTCGTCAGTTTTTCTTACTGCTGGTCCTAAGGTAAAAGAGGAAGGTTGCATTAAGTAGGTTGACAGCCGGCGTAAAAATTTATAACAATCCAAATAAAATTGAAAATATCTACAATTTTACAAAATATTATGAAAATTACTATAGATCGTTTTAGGTTCTACTACCAATACGGGCTACAAATACAATACAACACAAAATAGGAATCAGTCAACGGAGAGATGCACTCACAAGTTATATTGAAGTAATAGCAAAGGTAGCTGGCCTGTGCAAACTTTTTCAAGTAATAACGAATGTCGATGGCCTTTGTAACTTTTTCATTATTTAAATGTTTCTGCTAGAGAGGGAAACGTAGTCCTCCCCCCCTGTTGCAATGAATACACGACAGCTCAAGAGCGTCCATCCCATCTACCATAAAATGGACGGCGACGTTCAAGCGTTGAAATGCCGATAGAATTCATAGCCAGTGCAAGTCGACGAGTACGACAAACCAGGCTTGAGGACTCGACGAGATTAGACTAGCTGGAAGCCAAATCCTTCTCACATTTCAATCTAATAAAAAACTCTACTGTGAGCGAGAAAAAAACAGGGCAAAACAAACATGGCGGAGAGTGCTGTGGATTTCTTGCTTCAAAACCTAGCTTCACTTCTGCAGCAAGAAGCATCTCTACTTCAAGGATTGCGCAGCAGCCTTCGTGAAATCCAACATGAGCTACAAAGCATGCGCTCCTTCTTGAAAGATGCGGATAGAAAAAAATATAGTGATGATGGAGTGAAAACATGGGTAGGGCAAGTAAGAGAAGCGGTCTACGAAGTCGAGGACATCATCGACGAGTATATGTATCACGTCGCAAATGAAGAGAGAGGTGGAGGACTCCCGAGAAGGGTCTATAAAATAATTCTCCTCCCCAGGCGTTACTATTACAAGCGCCAGATTGCCTCTAAGCTGCAAGAAATCAGATCAAAGATTACCGAAATTTCAAACAGAAGCAAACGATATGGCTTGCTTGAAGAAGGATCGACATCCAAGATGCAAGATGATGGTGAAAACTGGCAACGCTCCGGAGAATATCTAAGCCGCATGCCAGATGACGGGATTGTGGGGATCGAAAAAAACCAAGGATTTCCTCATTCAACGCTTGACGGATGAAAATGAAAGGCCAGAAAGCGTGGTGCTCTGCGTGGTGGGAATGGGCGGCCTTGGTAAGACCACACTTGTTACAAAGGCTTATCACAGCCCACATGTGAAGAGCCACTTCAACTGTCATGCGTGGATCACCGTCTCCCAGTCTTACAAATTTGAAGAGCTGTTGCGAAGCCTGGTAAAGGAGTTGCACAAGTCGAACAAGAGGTCCGTTCCGGATGCCATTACAGAAATGAACACCGGCGATCTTGTTGAGCGGGTAAGCGACTATTTAAAGGATAAAAGGTATATGATTGTTTTAGATGATGTGTGGGAATCTAATGTCTGGCGAGACATACATGTTGCATTTCAAAACAATGAATGCGGAGGCAGAGTCATAATCACAACACGGAAAGAAAATGTTTCATCATCTTTCGGAGATGAAAATGTTCTCCATCTGAAGCCTTTAGGCATTGATGATGCTTTGGTCCTCTTTTGTAACAAAGCATTTTTGAACAAGAGTTGCCCTCCTGAGCTGAAGCAATATGCAGAAAGCTTAGTACAAAAATGTGAGGGCCTGCCTCTAGCGATTGTAGCAATTGGGGGGCTCATGTCAACGAAAGGAAAGTCGAGTTTGGAATGGAAGAAAATAGAAGAAAATCTTAGTTGGCAGCTAAGCAGTAATCAAGAATTGGGGTGGATGAAGAACATACTGTTGCTTAGCTATAATGATTTGCCATACACCCTCAAACACTGTTTCTTATATTGTAGTCTCTTCCCTGAAGATTATGCAATTCAGCAAAATAGATTGATTAGGTTATGGGTTGCAGACGGCTTTGTAGAAAAGCGTGGAGAGCAAACACTAGAGGAGGTGGCTGCAGAATATATCGAGGACCTCATATGTAGAAGCATGCTTCAAGCTGTGGAGAATTTTAAAAAAACAAAAAAATTGGTTCGAATGCACGATGTGTTGCGAGAATTAGCTTTATCAATAGGCCATGAAGAGAATTTTTGCATTGTACATGATGGTAAAAAAGAGACTCAGAAAATTGAAGCCCGTCACTTGTCAATGTACAATAGCATTGTAAACATTCAGTCAAGTACTTGTCATGTTCGCTCCTTGAGGTTGTTCTCAACAAAGATTCCTGCACTTTATTTGAATAGCATCGCATCAAGCATCAAACTATTGAGAGTGCTTGATCTACAAGGTTCTTTCATTATCTCTGTGCCAGATGAGGTAGTTGAATTATTCAATTTGTGCTACTTGAGTTTGAGGGGTACAAATGTCGAAGTGCTTCCAAAATCTATTGGTAGGCTTCAAAACTTGCAGACTTTGGACATTAGGAGTTCTAAAATTAAGTCTTTACCCAAAGGAGTAGCTAAGTTAAGGAAACTGCGGCACTTGAAGACATATAGTTATTATCCTACTGATTCAACAGTGGGCTTTGATTTATTTGATTTCCCAGAAGCTCCGGCAGAAATATGCAATTTAAAGTGCTTGCAAACTTTAAGATGCATTGGAGCAGATGATGAGATAGTTAGAAAAGTTGGAAACTTGGCTCAACTAAGAAGATTAGATATTGGACAGGTGAAAAGATACCATGGAGTAAAGCTATGTGCCTCCTTGCAAAAATTGAAATCCCTTCTAATGTTGGCAGTTATGGCTATAATAGAGGAAGAAATTCTTGAATTGGATGCGTTTTCTCATCCTCCCATCCATCTTGAATCTCTAGTGTTATCGGGGCGTCTGGAGAGGCTTCCTCCTTGGATTAGATCCCTTCGGGATCTCACATACTTGTATTTACACTGGTCTCATCTAAATGACGATCCATTGTCTTCACTCCAAGCACTGCCTAATCTCGTGTTCCTTTATCTTGCAAGCGCATATGTTGGAAAGGAATTATGCATCCGTCGGGAATGGTTCTTGAAACTCAAGTGTTTGACGTTTGATAGTCTCCCTCAATTGAATAGGATATACATAGAAAAGGGATCGATGATTTGCATTGAAACAATAGGTTTGTTCAGTTGCCCTGAGTTGAAGAACATACCTCAGGGTATTCAATATCTTACTAGTCTTCAAAAACTCACGCTAAGGGACATGTCGAGGGAACTCTTACAGAGGATTCGGCAAGATAGCGGTGTAAATCTCCGGCATATTCCCAGGATAAAGGTTCATCCTATGTTTTGAAGAAGGAAGATGAGGTAACTAAATATTATATTTCTTGCAATTTCTTCTTGCATTACTGAAAAATAAGAATGTGAAAAAAAGGGCCCCACCTCTCTGAAAAAAAAAAAAAGAGAAAAGTGGATCAATCTATAGTGCGCCCCATTTTGATTTACTAGAAATTTGGTCTGAAATTCAAAACAATCATAATAAACTCTCACTCACTATATGTTAACTTTAGCCCAAATTTCGGCTCGCCTGGTGTTGAAATCGATTGCAATTTGACTCATTTCTACATTGAGGCCCACCATGGATTGATCGAACAAATTGCATGCTATTAACTCCACTCACCCCTTTTCTTGTAGAAAGTGTATGATCTATGATCCCCACCGCTATTGAGCTAAAAAGATAAGGGCTAAAGTCAATAGAAGATGAGTGAGTCGATGGGCGGTTTCAATTTAATGAAGGGTGGGCTCAACTTAATTGGGTGGAAAATAAAATTTATCTTAATGTCATAGCTCCAATTTATTTTAATCTCGTCACAATTTATTTTAATTTATTTACAGCGAATGGTTAATTATTCTAAAAAAGCTTTTGAGAGTTCAGATTGGTATTAATGGAAATTTCTTTTCGTCATTTCTGAATAGTATGCTGCATTTGCTGTGGTACATTTTCTCCCTAGTTAAAATGAAGGTTTTGTGAGGTAGCCACCTGCCAAAAAAAATTTCGGTTGATTTGATTATGCGACGTTAGGCAGCTGCATATTCAAAGGCAATAAATCGGCCGGGCAGCTAGTTATTAAGGAAAGGAAGGAGTTCTTATCGTAACTGCTCATATGGCCAACCGCCGACCTTCAATTGAAAGAAAGCAATCTTCAATCTTCTTACTTTTGGTAGGTGGCTAAAATAACGACCTTCATTTTATTTAGTGGGGAAGAGAACCCCAGAAAAAAAAATAAACTACATGTCCTCTATTTGAATGACACAGAGAAAAAAAGAATAAAATAGAAGAGGAGGAGAACTCTTTAGCTAAAGGTGGAGACAAGCTGAAGTTAAAAATTAAAGGCAAAACTTAGCCCAGTGATTGAAACTTGAAAGATTGGGTCAGGTTATAGGGGACCCAATCTTTCAAAAATTTAGTTGTATATGGTGTTTGGATATATCTCATATGTACCTAAGCGTGCTTTCTTCTTTTTTTTTTCTTCATTGGTGTAAATTTTTTATAATCTTAATATATCTTTTCAGTTACCGTAAAAAAAAAAAAAAAAAAAAAAAAAGTCACAGGGGACCCAACGCCGTTTAGAACCTGTAGGGCCATTTCAAAACAAGTTGCTGCTGGAAGCTACAGAGGATCTAGATTCTTTTCTAACTAGTTTTTGCTCTAACTAGTTTTTGCTCATGCTGTAAAGGTTTATGATCTAAAGTAAAGATACTGTGTTTACTAGTGATAAATTTGATGGTCTTCCTGACTCTTATTTAAATGAAATTTGCATGTGAGCCACTACAAGGGGAGCGTTTATTTTTCATGGTTTGTATTTACAGGTTAAGGCCTGATCACAGATCGATTTGTAGGCGCCAGTATCAGATTTCTAATTTAGAGCCTTCTTCTTCCACATTGGCATGTGCACTCCCAATACACTGGAATAGAAGCTCTCCAATATTCGCCCGCTTCATCTGAAGTTTTGGACTCTGTTTCATGCTTTAGGGTTGAATTTGTGTGAAACTCATCTTCTCTGCAGGTCTACTTTGATGCTTTTGGCTATATTTTCACAATGTTTCTGCATCTCAGCCCATGCTTCTGCTCCAGCTTCTTCAGATTCACCTACTTTACATTTCGCGATGCAGTTATATCTTGCTTACTATAAGCATAGCCCATCCTCTGCTGTCGTTTCTTGCTTCAGTTAATTTCTGTTTACCCTATGATACATGGTATTATGACTGTTTCTGTTCTTTGAACTTGATCTTGTGCTTCTTTATTTACAATTTGTCTTAGAACTTGTTCTACCAAGGATTATTGATTTCCAGGATTTTGAACTTTTCTATTTGAGTTGGTATTGCTAGATGACAGATGTAGTACTAGTGGCATATATATGTTTGGATTCCATTTTGGGCCATCATTGACCTGGTTCTTGGCATGGGTCATATGTTATTACATGTTGTGATTCTTGTGATAGTATTTTGGGCCTATGGTCTAGAGCTGTACATAGATCTGGCCCTTGCCTAGACCAGGTAAAGGGGAAGCCTACATCAACTCCTTGGTAAAACCATCGGCGGCACCATTTGGAGAAAATGTATTTCTTGATTTTGCTCATTCTAGCTGGCTATTTTGTGGCCTTTTGAGGTTTTATATTACACTATCGTGGATTTTATTATATGGATTGTCCTTCTGTTCTGCATTTAGCAATAGAAAACTTCTTTTTTTTAGAACCGATCAATAAAGATCCTAGGCAATACTGTTATTGTTGACCACCTTTGCTTAAAGCACTACCATAAACATAAAGGGCAATACTGTTATTGTTGCTAGGGACCCAAACAAAGCCTTTACAGGGATCTCCAAATTGGAAAGCCTCTCTTTATATGTAACCATTCAGTTCATAGAATAGCTGACAATATCCAATCCATTTTGTTCTCTTTCATGTATCTAAAATTTTGACACATGTTTGGCCAGTGAGACCCGGGACATTGTCTAATTATCATTTTACTAATATTGTTATTGAGTTATGGGCATAGCCATGGCTGAGGTCTACCCGTTTCAAATGCCGCGCTTTTCCACGTTTTATAACTTCATTCATTTGCAGATGTCCACTTGGTCTACTGCAATATGTGCTTACTAGGACAGAGGCAAGGTCTCTTTCTTTCTTTCTTTTTTTTTTTTTTTTAAGTTAAAAAATTTACCTCTTATTTCTAATTTTTTTTGTTCAAATTTATAATTATTCTATTCGGTAAAATTAAAAAAGGCACTTATTCTTGCCCAAGTAAAAGTCTAACTTATCTGGTGCGTGGGGGAGGAAGGGACTTCACATGCCCGGGATATAGTCGGTTCTCGAAGAGGCAAGACACCCTCATCATATAAAAAACCAAAAAAAGAAAAAGAGGCATCACAAAATGTCACAAAATGCAAGCTTAGGTGCCAGTCTAAGCTGTTAACTAATACCTGTTAGAGCTCATTTTAGGCAACTTATTAGGGCTCACTTTAAGTCTTCTACCAAAAAAAAAAAAAAAGAAAAAAAAAACAAGCTTTAAGTCAATGGATTTGAAGAACGGCTTCGTACCCGAGTGGTAAGGAGCGTCAATTCTTACTTGATTGCCTGAGGTTCGAACCCCGTGTATGTCACCTCTTCCTGCCCGCTTGTGCAGGCTTTTTTCTCACTTACGTGGGCATTCTTCCCACGTGTGCGGGCTTTCTTCCCACTTGAGTGGGTTGCTTACTCCTTTGTCACGACCCAAATTCCGGGGCCTAGTCGGATATCCGAATCATAACTAATTAGCAATATTTACCATGCATTCATCAAATAAGTTTCACAAGGAATCAGGCATTTAGGTCAAAATATAATTCTAATTATAAATATCAATAATTTCCGAGCAATCAAACTTATTATGTCCTGACTCAAATCAATAATGTGTTTAAAACATTAAATAACTTTTTCTAAACAAGGACTAATGATTCTATCAACTATTTAAGCTTTTCTCGTTCTCTCCCTTTAGCCACACATGCCGAAATCTACGGAAAACTGAAATGCTATGAACCTAGACCAGCCATGCATGCACAAGTTCAGATTCATCAAAGGATGAGCAATTGAGCCCAATCAAGCTGTAAACATGAATAAAAACCTCAATTAAATGCCATATATGGAAGAAAACATTGTCGTTCATGAAAGGTGGCCATTGGAAATTCTTATTCCTGATAATAGCATAGGATTATTAGGATCAGTACTTTTTCATTTTTTTCATTTTTTTTTTTTTTTTTTGGAGCCTAGCTAAGACGTAGCTGGGACCATGAGAGTACCCACACACACAAGTAGAGATATCACACACAAGCGGGGAGTAAGAACCACACATCCGAGGAGTGGGGGAGACCATGATCAATTTCCAGTAATCAAAGTGAGAGACAGGGTTCCCAACTAATTCGGCCACCCCTCATTCTCACTTGAAATGGAGGTAACTAAAACACCCTTTTATCTTTTTTGGGTGAAAGATTAATACTCATTCAACCTCATTTGACAAAATTTTCTTTGAATGGGAGTGGACTTGCCCATGTCGAGCTTCACATCATGGAAAGACAGTGGCTGGTCAGTTAACAGGAGAGTTTTCTGTTGGACCTAGATGGACCCAAGTCTGGGCAGCTATGGAATCGAAGAGCTTGAGTTCAATCTAGATCAGCAGGGGCAGAACCAGATAATTGAGGTCATTGGGCACGGGAGTAGTAAGCTTCCAATAAATTGCTCCGAGTTTTTTGCACGACTTTGTTCTTTTATTGTTCGAAATGATGATTTTCCTCAAATAAATTAGACATCTTTAATTACTCTTGCAGGATAGAGTGGAAAGCTGGTAACCAGTTGAAGGGCTTTCGTTGCACAAATGTAAGGCTTCAATGGGCTAAATCCGGCCAAAATTCAATTCCTACGTAGACATTTTATTGGGCTAAAATAAGTATTTATATGCCCACGGACGTTGACCCACTAGCTAGATAACATGTAAAATTGAAGCTGGCCTTTCTATAAGCCCTGCTTTTATCGATAGACATGTATCAAAGTGGCCCAAATTGGGTCTCTCCAATCAATCAATATCTGAAACACCCTCAAACACAGTTGAAAAACATAGGTTTGAAGAAACTATTAGGAATGCATGATGCAGAGCATAGTTTCCAACCACTAGGAAACTCTCCAACTCAACCTTGTCAAAGATACTAGTCGATTACATTGGGTTAAAATCGTTTTGGTTTAATTTTAGATGGAACCCAATTGACCCGACCCACCTGATTGACTCATAATCTGGCATGACCCCTTTGGGTTTGGCCAAGTTGACTTGGTCATCTTAAGTAAAGTAAATATATCCTACTCCTACATGATAGAAAGAATGCATAAGAATCAGATGTCAGCCTTACATTTTTATAGATGAAAATAAGAATTTAAAAATTAAAATTTTACATGAATTATGTACTTTTGCATAAAGAATATTAATTATTTTGTTACTACACATTTCTTCGAATCAACCTATGAATGGAAAGCATGAACAGTCAATACCTCATACGCAACCCTTCCTCTACTGTTGTTTCTTGCTGCTTTTTTTTTTTTTTTTTTGGAAACACTCTTCGGGTGGATGCTCACAGTAGCCTGCAAACTATGTGCACCGGTTAAGCCAGGGAGACCCTGACGGGCTTGGTCCTAAAGATGGGGAACCCGGGAACCCGGTATAGCCCCGTCCATGCTCTAAGTGAATCTCATCCGGTTGTTTCTTGCTTTAGTTTATCTATATTTACACTGTGATGTATTGGCGTATGAAAGTTTGTTTCCATTCTTTGAAGTTGATCTTGCTTTTCTATATTTTCAAGTTGTCTTGGAACTTGTTGATTCCTTGTCTTTTGATCTTTTGTATGTGAGACGGATCTTGCAAGATTACAAACGTACAGGCATGTTTGGATTCCATTTTAGGGCTGTCAAAGACCTACTTTCCGGCCTCGGCCATATTGTTATTAAATGTATGGTTGAAAAATTCTCCTAGTTGACTGTTGACTCTCCCGAGTCATCTCGTTTTGATGGAGGACCAAGTTGTCTCACTTTAGTAAGTTATTTACATTTGACCCAATTTATAGGTAGATCTAATTTTATAAGTTAATATTTATTTTCAAGTAAGTATGCATGAGTCAACAATATAAATATGATAAGTGAAATGCAATTGGAAACTTATATTTGATATTTGAACTAAAAAATCATGTAATATTCAATCTTTTTCATTTATTTTCATATTATAATATTTTCTATATATAAAAATTTATTAATTTGAGTTTGTTATCATGAATGCAAGTAAATATATATATTATAAGCATTTAATATATTTTAAATAATTTTAGTTTTTTTTTAAAAAGACATGACTATCGAGTCATCATGTTGACTCTACCCTAGTCCTTTTTTTTTTTTTCAATTGTACGAGTCAAATCTGAGTCTCAAGTTTTTCGACGTTGATTAAATGTTTTATTGCCTTGTGATAGTATTTTGGGCCCTCAGCCTAGAGCTATGTATAGATTTGGACCTTGGCTAGACCAGCTGTAAGTAAAGCCTATATCAACTCACTAGTAAAACTCATATGTGGCACCATATAGAGACAACGTGGCTTTTTATTTGGGCCAGTCCTTGGCTGGCTATTTTATGGCCTTTTTGCGGTCTTGTAATACACCATCTTGGATTATAGAGGATTTTATCCAAAAAATCCCTTAAGACTTGTTAATTGCTAAAAGCATCATCAATATCTTAAAAGGACCACAGAAGTCTCAAAGGCCCTGTTTAGTTTTTTTTTTTTATTTTTTCTCTCAGCGGGATATTCCTGTTCCTTTATCCTAAATAAACCCCAAAACCGTTCTCCCCTTTTCCCCTTTTCCCCTATTCGACATCTTCACTCTCCCTCCATCTTTCTCCCCTATTCGACATCTTCACCTCCAAGATCCTGGGCATATTTGGGCATTCTCGACACCCAGGCGCCCTTTCACCTTTCCCTCTCCCCCGCCACTTACCCTATCGATTTTCCCCCTTTCTCCCTCTCTCCCCCTACAAACAAATTTGATCGGCAGCGGCAACCCAACTTCAATCTGCAGTGGCACCTCTCCATCTCTCCCACTCGGTCTCTCTCCCTCTCCTCAACACTTGCTGCTACGAAGGTATTTACGTCTCCTCATCTTTGTGCAAAACACATATCGTAAAAATGATTTGGTTGCTTCACATATTCGCATCACATGCAAACATCGAGCGTGACAGTCATTAATGAAGAAATAGAACCATGTAGTTTGTAGTAAATGCCATTGCAAGATTCTTAAGAGATTTGTCTTTAAATGTGATGTGGCACTTTGGAATCTTTCTTCCACAAATGTGTCCGATGAACCCTTAAAAAGGGAATGACAGAATTTGTGAATGAAATTATAAGAGACTTGTGTGAATATGGGTTATGCATATCTCCTCTACATTTGGACTATATCAACAAAGCAGAGATGCTGGTGATGTTATTGGGGGGGGGGGGGGGGGGGGGGGGGGGGGTGAAAACCAAGTCTGTCTTTTAGTTGTGTTCTTTAAATGATGAATGTAGGTAAGAAAAACAGTTCTACTTGACAACACTATGAAATAGAGACGAATTCGTCATCGTTTCTTGAAAGTTACCTTTTTCATAATCGTCTTCCTCTTCGACATCTGCATCTTGGCATTATCTCATTGGCCCGTGGTCTGCTCAATGTGTTCTTGTCAAGAGATGAGAAAACAGAGACCCATGTTTCTAATATATAGTTGGACAAAAGGTAAAGAGAACAACACCATGACCATCAACATGCATGGCCTATCTCAACTATTTTACAATGCCTTTGTGAGTTTTGATATTCCTCTTGACCCTCTTCGAGGTCACGTGCACAGTAATTATATAGTCTAACATGTTAACAAAAGATCATTTCAAAAAGAAGTGTTAGATTGAAATGTGTTCGAGTTTTGGGCTGCATGCTGAGATTGTTGTTCTTTTATCTAAGCACTCAAAATCTCAAATAGTAAAATCTGGTTGCAGTATTTACACTGTAAATTGTATTGTTATACATATCACCTAGTTCAGAACATATGAGTACTTGCTTGCAGTGAGTTTTACCCATGGCTTATAATTTGATCAATTGAAATTTGCTACCGTATGTTTGCATGATCTATTTTGAGATGTCTAACACGGGGGGTGTTTCCTTTATGTATCTTATTCTTTAGTGTGGATCTTTAAAGGGAATATATGTTCACATGAACTTCATTCTTGATAACATATGTGGTGGTGTTTGCATGAATGTTGTATCAACGGTTAATCTGGACTGCAAGGTGGATTTGAAGGCTATAGCTTTGCATGCCCGTAATGCAGAGTATAATCCTAGGGTATGGAATGTTTGGTGGAACATAACCCTTCAATTTATAAAAATTTTTAATAAAAAAAATACAATCAGTTCACACTGATGATCGGCTGCATAGATCCTCTGTTAGTAGCTTATGTAACGTATTTCGCCTCTTTCCCTCCTTTTTATATGTGAAAACCCAATGCTGCTCTTGTAAAAACCCTAATTTCAATCTTACTAGTTCTTACTCTAAAAAAAGACCCTAATTTCAACCCTTTCATTTAATGCCATTTTCTTGTTCATATAGTTCTTGAAAGAATGTGATTAGGATTTCTTTCATTGTATAACGGCTTTGGTTTTTTTTTTTTTTTTTTTTTTTTTTTTTTTTTTTTTTTTTTTTTTGAATTTTGATTGCTCAGATCATCACATCACGCTGGAAAAGATTAGGGAAAAAAATAATGGTATCAGAATCTGTTTATGGTCATGTGAGAGGAGGAAGAGAAGTAGTGAATGACCCAATCAGCGATCTTCCAAATCCCATCCTTACAACTATCATTTCTCTATTACCTTTAGTGGAAGCAGTGAGAACCTCAATTGTTTCCAAGAGATGGAGATATCTATGGACCTCAATCCCTTATCTAGACTTATATGACTTCTTAGCAACATCCTCCAAATCCCATCCTTACAACTATCATATCTCTATTACCTTTAGTGGAAGCAGTGAGAACCTCAATTCTTTCCAAGAGATGGAGATATCTATGGACCTCAATCCCTCATCTAGACTTATATGACTTCTTAGCAACATCCCACAACCCAGACACTCCCCATTATGAACAAGTTGATAAATATATATCAATCTTCTACCTAATCTTCATTGTACATAATCAGCTAAGTGCCCCTTCTATCATTTTGATATAATTGATCATGATATTGCATACTTGGGGACTTTTTGCATCCTATTGATACCCTAAAAAGAAGAAAAACTTATGTTTTTATAAAAAAAGAAAAGAAGATTTATTGCCAAAAACTTGTGCAAATTATATGTAAATCACTCTATGACCACCACAACAAACTTCAAACCGTGTTTTTGGTGGGAAATGATACCAACCACTACCAATGTAGTATTTGTTTTCCAGTCTTTGATCTTCACAATGCCAAGTATTATAAAATAATTACCCATATGTTAATTTTGCAATAGGAACAAGAAAATGGAATGTTTATCACATATTTCTCTCATTTATCCTTCAGAACTGGCTGTCAACAAGTCATATTATATCTCTCCTTGGATTTTGAAGTCAGGTCAAAGTCCTCCACAACCACGGTTTTAATCCAAAAAACCAATCCAACTATTTATTCGTTTGTACAATAAGTTTTGTGATTCCGTTTTGTCATTATGCTCAACTTTGTCATTATGCTCAACTTATTGACAAATGCATTTGACCAATGCTCTTTTCCAATTGCCTTGATGTAGTTGTATGCTGAAACATCAACATCCCAGATATCATTTAAAAATGCCTCGTACTCACAGGGTCTGTAGGCCTTTGCAGCACACCAGAATTTTCGAACAATAGCACCGTCTTTGAAGTTGCTTTTGACATTTTCGGCTATATGACGACAACAATAGCACCTAGCGCTCGGAATGATATTCATCAGTGCAGGAATGAGACCTTTCATTCGGTCAGAGGCAACGGTCAAATTCTTTGGCTCGCCCAAGGGAAAGCTTAGATTTGCAAAAAACCACTCCCAACTCTCACGACGCTCAGCTACTACAAAGACAAAGGCAATGGGGAACAATTTTTTATCCGCATCATACGTCACAGCCACTAATAATACACCAGGATATTTGCCACGTAAATGTGAACCATCAACTGCAATCACTGGCCTCAATGAAGTCTGAAAGGATCGAATGCACGGGCCGAAAGACCAAAAGAACCTCTTAAAAATATCATCATCATTTATTTCAATATTTGTAATCGTACCTGGATTCATCCTCTGTAGTTCATTACAATAAAGAGGAAGATTTCGGAACGGCTCCTCATATGATCCACGGATCAATCGAAGGACAATGTCTTTCGCTTTATGAGCCTTTCTGTAAGTAATACGACAACCAAACTCCATTTGAAAATCATTAATAATCTCCTTCGGTGTCAAATCATTATTGGATCGGACTCTATCCATTATGTACTCTGCAATTAGATCTGAAGAAGCTTGTCGATGTGCCATTGCCATCATCGGTTTAGAGCAACAATGGTTAGAGTTATACGTGCGGACTTGGAACTGTGGCCCAGATTCAATAATAAAAGCATGGATACGCCAAGGGCAACTCTAACCACTGCAACGTGCTGTAACTTTGGTGCGATTGGTCTTCAAGTGCTTCAAACTGAAATTGTTGTAAATTGCAAACTTCGCCAACGTTCTTCTGAATGTGTCACGATCTGAAAACTTCCGACCTATCCACATCTCCCGTGCAAAGTTTTGATATGTTTCAATCAAGTACTCTTCATGAACCATGGTGTCCTCAATGTTAACATCCACGGCATTGTATGAAGGCTCCAGATTTTCATTTTGGGTAGCTTGATTTTGTTCTTTATTGGAAACGGTTGTTGTATTTCTACCCACTTGTACATGTTCACATTCATCAGATGCTATCTCATCTTCAACAGTTGGATCGTATATTATCTCATCAACAACATAATAAGCTCCTATACTTTGATCAATGACAACATGATTGGGTGCTCCTGAGAACTCGATATCATTATCTTCATGGAGGTTGACCGTCGGAAATTCTCGGACAGGAGTTGCAATACTATCTCTTTCTCTTTGTGTTTCTCCCTCGACGCACAAGAATTGTCTTGGCTTGGACCATGCAAAGTCATACGTTGCAACCTTTCAAATCATAACAAATTAAATTGTAAGAAACTGTATTAGAAACTCAACTTATGTTAAAAAAAGAAGAAGAAGAAACTCACTTACATAGGTTTTTCTTGTCCATTGCCAGTTGCTGGATTTGTTCCTTTACTAACATATAAATACAAACCATTTGTATTGTTTACCGATGCTCTGAACATTACCTTAATATCCTCATCCTCTTCTAGGGTAATCAATGAGAATGAAAATCCATCATGATAAAGGTACTGTAAAGCAGCAAACTCACTGAGTGCTTCCCACGTAGATACTTCGAGTGCAACGTCTCACAAATAACTGTAAATTATGTCGGTGGGTAAATACCTCATCTTTTGCTTTCCACCTTTGTACGTCGGACTGTTAATATCAAAAGGAAACTCTCCATCATAATGGAAGATGACCAAAACTTCATCGTATGACATCCTAACATTCAATAAAAAAATGTTTGAAATGAGTTTAACACCAATAACAAATATAAACAATGACATGAATTCTGATGACAAAAATGTTATATTATGGACTCCATCCATTATTATCAAAGAATATTAAATGAATTGTATTAATATATCAACAAATAGACAAAGAGACATGACTACCTAATTTTTTATTGCTTTGGAAGCAAATCTTCAGCACTCCATGGCGTGGTTGGTCAAAGTGGCACTGGTAATGGCCATTGAGAATTATATTTAACCAATATAACATACACATGTGAGCCCTTATCCATTTGTATCTCTCATTTGAGGAATTATGACCAAATGTCCATTCCTTATTAAACTAATCCCATGTGTATGTAACTAAAAGAATCACAAAACTATTTTCAAAGCTTCATCATTTCTATGTTAGCCAATGCACATGCCCGTCCCCATATCCAACCATTTCTATGTAAGCAAAAGTTGATGATGCCCAATTCTACCATCTTCTATTACATTCAAAGCCAATGCCCATTTGTATTACTGAAATATGGTCATTTTATCTTAAGAAAGTTAATGTGGACTACCTATGGAGTAAATATTAATTATCCATCAAGGAGATGGAAGCTTTAATGAATACTTCCAAACATCAACTTTTTGGGTAAAAGAAAAGCACGTGTGGAGATTGTGCTTCTAGGTTTAATCAAATGTAAAAAAAGGTAAATCTAGACTACTAACCTCTTTAATGGAGCCCAAACCTTTCTACTCAAAAGATTCAAGAATAGGATTCTCCCACAAAGCAAGGAATGTGAAAGAAGGGTTGCAGAGAGATTCGTCCGGATACAAGAAAAGGCATAGGGAAAAAGGGAGTTCGACACGCTTTAAGTGGTAATGAACGACGAACGGGGATATCCCCGCTCATTTAGTTAGAATGAACTGCGATATCCCCGCTCAGCACTAAAAGCAAAAAAAAAATACCAAACAAGGCCTTTGAGACTACTGTGGTCTTTATAAGATGTTGATGGTGCTTTTGGCTATTGACAAGTCTTAAGGGATTTTTTGGGTAAAATCCTCTGGATTATATCATATACATTGTCTTTTTTATCCACATTTTACCCGATAAAACTCTCATTTAGAACCTCTTGATACAAATTTTAGGTTGTACTGTTACTTTTTTTTTTTTAGTTAAAATTTATTAACTATCTTGACCACCTTTGCTAAAGCACGATATCATACACATATTTTGGGCCTCCTCTCCTGTGCTCATCCGCTTATCTACTCGCATGGGAAAACGCTAAGATGAAATTGAACATCAAGGTTCCTCAACCCAATTCAAAAGATCAATACTTTCCAATTAACCAAATGCACATGAAAAGGGGAAAAACATTTGGCCTTACTATGTGGCAAAGATGCGAAGGGTGCTGGTGGTTGCCAAATGAATATGATTCCTTCAATTAATAATAAAATAAGGAATTTTTCTATAATAAAAAAAAACCCTTCAATTTTAAAATAAATGGAGGGTCCAAACACTTCATAATGATAATGGAGGGCCTTACACTACTTTTTTTTCTTTTTTCTTTTTAAAAAAATTCCCCCCTTTCTACAGTATCATGGAATGTCAATTCTTTCATGATATGTTAGAGTATGTTTTCCCAATTTAAAATCAAAAACCCTTTTTCTTTCTCTTCTTCCTCTTGGAGCTGCTAAGTATCATTTGTTTCACCCATTGTGATCAAAATCATGCACTTGCTTCTCATGGTCAGCATTGATTTGACCAATTGTATTATAGATGGCTTCCTCTCAATGATAGACATTCCATTTTGAGCGGTAGTGGAAGACGTTGCCGTGTATCCATTGCGCAAGGTCAATCGCCTTATAGGGTTCGTTGTGGCTTGGGCAAATTGCTTCGCCTAACTTAACTGCATAAAAAAAAATGGTCCCTAGCTAGATATCTTGAAATCGGATTCACAGGAGATATCAATCCCATGTCCGTCACTCATACAAGATTTTCCTTACCAATCCCTAGATCTATAACCAGTGGAATGGGCATAAATTTGTTAAATAAAAGAAAATGGGAAAATTAGCCAGAGGTTCCTTAATATTGATGTTTGAGGCCTCTAATTCACATGATTTTCGGTTAAGGCCTCTTGTCCATGCGCCTAGGCTTATTTCAGGCGGAGGTCCTGAAGTATGCCAAATCATACACTAATAATACTAATTTCTCCTTCTAACCATCTGAAGTTATGTCACGAATTTAATCCCTAGTTTTAAGCTCCTTAACATTATATTTAATGACTGATTTGCCCCTATAAACGAATCAAGCTGTCTAACAAATTTTCTTTCCTAGTTTTGGATCAAGTTTCGAAATTCGAATGGGAGGGAATAAATCAAGTCTCAAGATTCAAATGGGAGAAAACGATGTTGCTATGTCTTCTGCTACACACTCAATGCTTCCAAGCAAGACTTCCTCATGTAGTAACTCGAAGCTTGCTACTGATTGAGAAGAAAAAAATATCATCGCTTGCGCTATTGCAGAGACCAAAGATAAGATAGTCTTTGTTACAGAACCTGTTGAGGAAGTTTGGCAGAATATCAAATGATCAAAGGTATTAGCACATGGGGTGATGTAGCACAAGGTGTCATCAAAACATTATTGGCCACACTAAATCTAGACCATTCAACCCACGATTGGGTGGTGTAGCACATGGTTCCATCATAAGTGGTAGTGGGTTTGGATTTCCCAATCTCTTATCCGAGATGTGTGGTGATGTGCCCACCATGTGCCTACCCAGACACTTCAATTCAATCAGGTTTTTTCTTTTATTTATTTAAATGGATTGCATTGTATTTTCAGTGAAAATTACTAGAATAACCTATCTTTATCAACTGTCACCAGCAAAGGATTTAGTGTACTAATAGCAAGGTGTTGTTCCAAACTCAGATAAATTTGTTGGAAACTCAGATAAATTTATTCGAAACTCCTGCATGATAGAAAGAATGCATAAGAATTAGATGTCAGCCTTACATTTTTATCGATGACAGTAGTTAATTATGCAAATAAGAATTTGGAAATAAAAATTTTACAAGAATTATGTAATTCGACAGAATGAATATTTATTATTTTGTTACTACCATGGTTTAAAATCTCGACCGATATGATTCATATCGGCCGATATGAATCGGTATCGGCCCATACCGTGACGTTATTTTGCCACGATACCGAGTCAGGTAAAATGTCCCCAAAATATTGACCAATCTCGACTGATATGATCAAAATATCGATTTAACCAATTTCTCGGCCGTTATTACCGATATCTACCCTCATCTTGAAAATATCGGCCGAGATGGAGTAATGGTCAAAAACCTTAATTTTTTGTGACTTTTTCCCTATTTTTCCATTTTCTTCTCGTTTACCCGCATCTCCTTAGAGCAACCATCTCTCCATAGCTCATTCTCTTACATATTTCCAAATTCCAACACTATTTCTTGAAGAAACCATTTTATTTAGTGAGAGAAAATCAACTTAACTCCCTTATTTTTACTATTATGTGTTTTTTATTTTTTAATTTTAGATAAAGCATAGAAATGAATGAAAAGATCATTGGCATGTCGTTTTTGGGTTTGTGATGTATTCTTCACTTAGATCTACACACTTTCATGCTAGTTCTACTTATAAACATGATTTTGGATGTAGAAAAATGTTTTTTTTTTAAATCTTCTACTTTTTTAAATAAAATTGTTGGAGCATTTATGATATTAAATAGTAAATACTAATAGCTTATTAATAGTGTATAGATAATTGTTAAGTTATCTTTATTTTCTTATATTTTCCACTAATAAATTGACCATGAGCCAAAAAAATAGTTGCATTATATGAAATACTGGAAAAGACAGCGAACTGCAACAGAGACAGACTCATAACTTAAGGTGACCAATATTTTGATTTATTGTTGTTACTAATGAAAAAAAAACATTATTTTCCAGTTATTTTCTAATATTTTGGATTTTTTGGATTTTTTTGAAAATTTTTTTGGATTAAAAAAAATTCACACCGCGACAGACCGATGACCGTAACCGATACCGATATCATATCGGTTTTTATCCCGGCCAATACCACGACCGATACCGTCATTTTAAACCATGATTACTACACATTTCTTGCATTCAACGTATGAATGGAAAGCATGAACAATCAATTCTTCAAATTTTCATCTCGTCACATGTTTGAGTTAATCTTTCCTCACATGCAAAAGTTCTTTACCTGTAATTGCGGGGTTTTCTCTTCATAGGTGCGAGTCTACGAAGGACCCAACCCCTTACATAGGTTAAGAAAAAAAAATTTTGAAAAGCACTAACACACGGTACAATAATTAAAGGAAGAGGATAGAAGTGTTCAATAATTTCTACAGCCAAGTTGCCTCATTGTGGACAATTGGCTCAAATTATCGTAGGAAGCCATGGCCTTAGCCAGATTTCAACCCAATCAAGTCTTTTGCAAGAGTTTTGACAAGATAAAGTCATCTTGATGTGCCCTTCATCTTTTTCCAAAGTAAAAGAGTGGATTGGCTGACGAATGGTCATGCTAGGCAACTTAGTAGGCATCATTTCTTCACTAGCAAAGCACCCAGTGCAAAGCATACAGTAAAAGTCATATAAAATATCCCATTTAATCTTATGATTTAAATAAAAAGTTTGATTTTGATAAATTTAAAATTGAATTATTTCTAACAAACAAAAAGATTAAAGGCTTTCTTAAAATCACACAATTGGAAACTTAACTAAATAATGAATTAAAAAATTAAAATTTTAGTAGAAACATGTAATATCATATTTACACACACCAACTGCTGGAGGTGATGCATTAGGTGATATATCTTTGGGCCTAATCATTCTCCTTTGCATCACCTTCACACTCGAGTCATTTAAAACTCATATCATGACAATAAAGATTTGGGGTTGGATACTGCTGCTAATAGATCAAATTGGTTTTCTGGTGGAAACAAACCTGGATTTTTCATATCTGAGCAGAGCATCCAAATTTGCTGTGTCCTATAAACCCAAGAGATTTGGGGATTTGAAAATCGGGGATGGCATCATCACATCAGTGATCCAGATCATGAAACCAAGGTTAACAAACATAAGGAATAGAGAAATGGAAGGAGCAGCAAGCGGGACATACAATTCCTCTTTCTATTCTAACATGGTAGGGGTCTGTCGCCCACCTGATCGAAGATAAGGCCCACACATCTGAGTGTGGATCCTTTGGCAACCATGATGTTCCAACCCTTTTTTGGAATGGGACATGTGGAGTCCACCATCCATCTAACCGAAGGAGAAGAGGCGTGAGACTCAACCCATGGTTAATGTTGGAGGAGAATAGAGGATGCTTTACTATTTTTTTTTACTCGGTTTTTAAATTTGTAAAAAGGGAAAACTACAGGAAAAGTCCTCATAGTATATACCACGGGTAAGTGGACGACCCACTAATAGTTTAGAGGATGTTTATTGGGATGGTCGATATCGACCATAAATGCTGTGATACAAGAAGCCAAGAAACCCTTTTCTTCCCTCATTCCGTCTTCCTCATCTTTCCCTTATCCTCTTCCACAGTCCTTGTTGACACCTCTCCTTTTCGTTGGTCCAAGGCAGTGGTCCGAAGCATCATTTGGCGCCTTCTTTCAAGGCTTATTTGTTATGTTTTTATTTATTAGCTAATTCATGGGTTGGATAAAACTCTAGGGGTCCATTCAGTTATATTTTTTATTTAGAAAATGACTCTAAAAATAGAAGACTAAAAGGACTCAGAAGAAGAAAGTTGAATGAAATATAAGTACTAAAATCTCGGATCTAGTCCAGAATGGGGTCCACTCAAGTGAACAAGTCAGAAAGCCCCAGACGCCTGACAGAAGCTTTTTGTGTTGAAACAGAACCTCATCTGCTCGAGCGGATAAGGTGGCAGGGTCCTACAAAAATTAGAAAATTCTTTCTAATTGTGCCCAAACAGCTTGTTTTAATCCTAATTAAGTTAGGCAACGTTAAGCATGTCCCAATGGCTATTCAAAGGACTCAAGGGCTATTCTAAAGACACACCTCACCTCTCAAAGTTCTGAGTTAAAGATTTAATTGAGAGATTTTTGCTCTAGAGATTTATTAAGAAGTTGTGTTGCCAAGTTCTCTAAAGCCAATCTCTTTTGCATCCTTTGTAGAAGATCATCTTCTTGCGTAGAAGATTTAAGTAGTCAAGCGCAAGATTGAGTCTATTGCAATCAACGGTGTGAAGTTGTTGAAGCCTGAATCGACACAAGTTAACTTTAGTCCTTAGGTAGGAGATATTTTGAGAGGGAATATGAGTTTCTTGTAATTGCAAGATTCATAGTGCTTAAATGTTGATCTAGTTCGGATCCATGGTTTTTCACCCGGTTAGGTATCCTTGTGGTGTGTGCTTGTGATTTTATTTCCACTGCATAGTTAATATTTTTGCACACTTTTGGCTTGATTTATGGAGTAGACCAATCTAACGATCTTGAACCCTAAACTTTCAATTGGTATCAAAGCGAGTTGCACTAAGTTGTTGTGTTTGATCCTAAGAGATTTCTAAAATGGTAATCAATCGAGAATGGACATCAACATCTAAACCCCCTTTGCTAGATGGTTATAATTATGCATATTGGAAGTAAAGGATGATTGGGTTCCCTAAGTCCATTGATGATGATATTTGGGATATTGTTGAGGAGGGCTACTCCAAACCAACAATTGTGGCTGATGGAAAAACTATTCCTAAACCTAAAGCCTAATGGACTAAGGATGAGAAGTATGCCTCCAATTGTAATAACAATGCAATGAATAGAATATACAATGGAGTGTCTGCTGAAGAGTTCCGTAGGATTTCCATTTGCAAAACTGCAAAAGAAGCATAGGAATTCTTATAGACAGTGTATGAGGGTACGGCAAGGTGAAGCAATGTAAATTGCAAAGGCTGACTATATTTTTTGAAACCATCGTGATGGAAGAAGATGAGACCTTTGATCAATTTTATGTAAAGCTGAATGATATTGTCAATTCTGTTTTCAATCTGGGTGAGGAAATTCAAGAAAACAAGATAGTCAAAATAATTATGAGGTCTCTACCTTCGAGGTTCGATTCCAAAGTTGATGCTATATAAGAAAATAAGAATCTTGATACCCTCAAGGTCAACCAGGTGGTTGGAAATCTTCAGACCTTTGAAACAAACCGTTTAAATAAAAGAAAATCAAAAGAAAAAGGCATTGCTTTGAAAGCCATCTCAGAATCAAGAAAAAAACCTGAAAAGAAAATTGAGTCTGATTCTGAATCTGAGGCTGAAGATAATATGGTTGAGTTTATGAAATGGTTTAAGAAATACATGAAGACAAAACAAGCCAATTGGAAGAATTCCAAATCTGAGAAGAAGGATCATGCAAAAGGGACAAAGTGTTTTGAGTGCTAGGGCTATGGTTATTATACTAATGAGTATGCCAATAAGAAAAAAAATACAAAGCAAAAGGCTCTCAATACAACTTGGGATAAAGAATCTTCTGAAAAAGAAAAGGAAGAAGAAAAGATCATGAGGATGATCCTTCATATAATGTGAATGGCAAGTTTGTGGCGTTCATGGCTGAGTCTGTGTCTGACAATGATACTGATGAAGATAATGATGATGAAATGATAGATCAAGAGAAATATTGAGAAGAGTTATACCATACTATCTATGCTAATTGTGTTAAGATGACTAAGTATGGCAACAAGATCACTATCAAGTTTAAAGCTATTCAGGTAGAAAATTCTGCCCTAAAGATTGAATTAGACCAAGCGCTTAAACAGATTCATCTCTTGAAAGTCAGAAAAATTGCATAGCTGGAAATTTGATTAGTAATGGTCAAAATTTTGAGGAAGTTGAACAAGAAATAGCAAATATGAAGTAAAAGATAGTGATTGTGAAAGCTGAAAATAAATTTTTGCAAGAAATATTGAAGATCACTATGTTTGAGCTAGAAGTAAAACAGGCTTCTCTAAACAAGATAACCATTGGTTCAAAGATTCTTACAAACATCTTATGCAGTCAGAATTCTGTATTTGACATAAGAGGTCTCGGTTATGATAATGGTGCATCCACATCGGGTACTAAAGATAAAACAATACTTGTTTCGAGTGTTGCACATACATCTCCACATGCTGCACATAAAAACATCTCTGTAGAACCCAAATCTAGAGAAATAATGGATTTCTAAGGATCCAAAATCCACTTTTCTTCCTAATGATTGAAGATACGGGTTGATCCAAATCGTCCTTTTTAGAATAGAATGTCACTCTACTTCAGAAAATGATTTAAAGAATATGTCTTTTAGACAAATAATCTCAGAAATAATTAATTATGTTAAAGCCTCAATAATCTCTTTTGCATATAGCCAAAGTGACTGTAAGCATGCAACAATTCTTCCAAAAATAAGGAATTAAGGGATCTAGACGCAAGCATTCCATGCATATATATAATTAATGAAAGTAAAGCATCAAAGAAGATGCATCAGCGCATAACGTTTATTATAAATTATTTCTCTACGTTAAATTGCCAGATACTCAACTATTAATTGTGTCTACACACAAAACCAATAAAATTTCAAAAAAGATTCACTCGTCACCTTAGAGAAATACCCTTAGCCTTTTATGTTCTTGATCTTCACAATCTCCATCTCGAATGTGTCACTGATATACATAAAGTGCAAAAAATCAAAGAAGCCAAGGATGGACAGGGGCGTGTGGCATGTGAAAAGAGTGGAAAGCGGGAGCAAGTGTCGTGACTTGTGTTATGGGATAAGATAGGTTGGAGGTCCACTCCCCCTAATTTTCAGATTTTTACTTTTATTTATTTTGAGCTTTTGGGACTTGGGGAGAAAGAATAGGAAAGGAAAAGGAAAGAAAAGGAGAGAATTATGGATGAAAGAAGAAAAGATAGAGCTTTTTGAAAATCTTTCCATCTTCATTTACTTACTGCATAAGTGTGTGGAGTGATTACATAATACCGAGGTAATCTCCTGCCTCGGCACTGAAATACCAATTAGGGGTTACTCCGGCCTGATTTATTCCAGTTCGGCAAAAGTGCCACCTGTCACCAAGTTGGAGTTGGATTCGGTCTTCTTACCGGCCTCGTTCATTACGGGCTCTGCCCCGAGCGCCTCGGTACCGATGCCCGACCTCCTGCATCCCCTGATCTCGGTAATTTCCATCTCGGTCTACTTGACCGAGATGGGTGTTGTCCGTCCAGATCTCCATTATGAGATGGGACGGCTACATGGCAGAGCCTCCCTGACAGAAGGTGGCCACCAAATACTGATAAGGGACCTTCCTTATCACGTCCACATTTATGTGAGGGGTTTGAGGAGACGTCCGATGGGACAAGTATCCTCACCTACCATCCTAGGAGTAGGGCTGATGGGACAAGTATCATCACCTACCTCCACTATGGAACTTTCTACTCTCTCCTACATATACCTGCATGAGAGCCCCATAAGAGGTACGCGATATACAGTTTACATCCTGTTTATTTCACCCACATCTTCTTCCTCACTTCACCCTAGTTCAGTGACTGCACTAACTCAGGCGTCGGAGTGCCTTTGGCTGACAGCAGCCTCGGGCCCTGACCGTTGTTTTCTCTTCCCTTTCAGATTTCAGATCATCAGAGACGTTCTTATTCAGCAAAACAACCTCTCTGTAGACCCCCATCATCACTCAACCCAAGTCCGTAATTTTTAGGTACGCACAATTTGGCGCCCTCTGTGGGGAACGATCTAAAAATTCCATATTTTCATCTACACAGCCATGCCTCCTAAGGCTAAGAAGGGAAAGAGCGTTATTGGACCGTCCAGGTCCAGGCAGCCAGAGACAGTCTTGCCTCTCATGCCGCCTCCACTGGTGACGAACCAGGCAGGGGCATTAGTGACAAGCCAGCAAAGAGATACCAGGCAAACGCCACCCAACCCTCAGTCGAGAAGAGCGGAGGGAGAACCTGGTATTCGAAGTGTCGGGTCACCCGTCACGGTGACACACTCATTGTCGAGAGGTGCACCGGCGTCTCCTCGGCACGGTCATACAGCAGAGCGAGTTCGGCCAACAACCTCTCAGGCAGAGCGTCCACGTCTGGAGGTTGTTTTCACTGCGCCACCTCGTAAGGACTTTCCTCCTCAGGAGCAGTCCCAACGAGGTAGGGCTCCTGTGCGGTCTCATCCTCATCAGTCTCAAAACGAGGACCATATGGAAGAGGACCACGTCCACCTCGGTGATGAGGGTGACGATGACACGGCCCTAGAGGAAGATGACGATGTTGAGGCCCAAGCTGAAGCCATCAAGGCTCAAAACCTTGTCATCGAAGAACAAAAGGAGCAGATCCTCCAGCTTCAGCGGCAGCTGGAGGCAAAGGACGGAACCCTGCCCGAGGCCTCTCACACGTCTCCACCTCGGCAGCAGACTCGGCGGGGTCCCAAGAGTCAGCCAGATCTAAGGGAGCAGCTGAACAAAAGGCATGCCCGAGCACGCGAAGAAGGCTCAAGTAACACCCACGCCAGCGCTGACCTGCAGTAGCGCCAGAGACCAAGGCGGGAGCCCGGGGCCGACACCGACATGGCTGCCTATATCGATAAGCAAATTAAGCTGGCCGTGCAGCAGAGCCTGGAGCACGTCGGCCTCGCTCGAGGTCGGTTGGCTACTAAGCACAGTGACATCCACGGCGCATCTCCATTTACTCAGGAAATCAGAGATCATCCTCTTCCTGATAAATTCAACGTCCCACGCTTCAATCTCTATGACGGAACGTCGGATCCCGAAGCTCATCTCCGACACTTCACCCAGAAGATGTCGGTATTCAGCGGCGACGGCAACCTCAATTGCAAGGTTTTCTCCTCCAGCTTGGGCGACCTCCCGCTTCGGTGGTTCTGTGCACTCTCCGAGGGATCGATTTCGAGTTGGCGACAGCTCCGAAACTCCTTCGTCGAGAAGTTTCAAGCACACCGGGTCATCCCGAAGACTGACGCCGACTTAATCTCTATCAAGATGAGGCCGACCGAGAATATCACTCAATTCGCCAAAAGGTTCTGGACCATCTACAGCGTAATCGAGAATTCCAATGACGAGGTAGCCGTCACGGCCTTCCAACAAGCTTTGCTACCAGGCAATGAGCTTCGGAAGAAATTGGTGCGCCGCCCCGCGGTTTCAGTGAAGGCACTCATGGCCCGGGTGAACCAGTACGTTGAGCAAGAAGAAGATGAGGTCCGGGCTCGGGAGAGCCATAACCTTTGGCCTCCGCGCCCAGAGGGCCAACCTTCGGAAGGCCGACCATCAAGGAGGGAGAAAAGGCTTGCTAAGAGGGAGGCGGACAGAAGTAGAGAACCATCCAGCTCGGCAACGCTTTTTGCTCCCAGCTCGGGAGGCAGCGCAAAGCCGAAGTCGAGTGGCGCCCCTCACAAAGCCGTCAACACCATCTTCAAGGAGCCCATTTACAAACTCCTCGGAAAGATCTAAGCTCAGCCTTTTTTCAAATGGCCCCAGCCTATGAAAAGTGACACTGCCTCACGAGATCAGAGCAAGTTCTGCGCCTATCACAAAGATAGAGGACACAGAACCGAGGATTGCTATGCCTTCAAGGCACACCTTGAAAAGCTCGTGAAAGATGGGCACCTCAGAGATCATATCAAAGAGGAGGGTAGAGTAAACCAGGCCCAGCAGCACCACCTCGACGACAGGGATAGCGATGGCCCTATAGGGACCATCGATGTCATTCACCTGGCCTCCGCTCCCAGAGGCAGTGATCAAGCGCGTGCCGAGGCCAGGAGGGCCCAGCACGGCAAACATGTGATGAGGGCCGAGCTCGGTCCCTCCGCAAAGAAGGCACGTGTCGAGAGACCAAAAATTTGGTTCTCTGACGAAGATTTGGCCGGGATCCAGGTACCCCACAATGATCCTTTTCTCCTGACTATGAGGTTACAGAACTTCAATGTCAAAAGGATCCTAGTGGACCCCGGGAGCTCCTCGGAAATCCTCTATTTTGACTGCTTCAAAAGGATGGGCCTGAAAGAGGAGGACCTGCAGGAAGCTCGCACCCCGTTGGTGGGTTTCAGCTCCAAGACAGTATATCCAAAAGGGAAGATCTCCCTCAAGGTCGAGGTCGGAGGAGCCCCCATGACGGCAGACTTCCTGGTGGTGGATGCACAATCTCCATACAATGCCATCATGGGAAGGACCTGGCTTCATAACATGGAGGCTGTACCCTCGACCCATCACCAGAAGCTAAAGTTCCCGTTACAGAACAAGAACGGGAGCTTCGAAGTTATCATAGTCCGCGGCGACCAAGATGTGGCCAAGGAATGTCTCATGGCCGTGGTCCCCGGGAGATACAGAGCCACAGCGAGTCCACATGACCGAGCTCGAAGCTGAGCTCGACGCTGTGGGCCGAACTCCCGAGCAGAAGAGCGTTGAGGACCTCACCCAGGTCGGGATCGACCCCAGCGATCCAGAGAGGTTCTTCCTGCTCGGTAGTCAACTTGCTGACGAGGAAAGGGCCAGGATGTTCGACTTCCTGTTGCAAAATAGAGAAGTCTTCGCTTGGACCCCATATGAAATGTCTGGCATCAGCCAGGAGGTCATAAGCCACAAGCTGAATGTAGATCCCCAGCATAAACCTGTTGCCCAAAAGATTCGAAGGTCGGGTACCCAACAGGCAGAGGCTGTGACCAAGGAGGTCAACAAATTATTGGATGCTGAAGCTATCAGAGAAGTCCACTACCCTGTGTGGCTAGCCAACACGGTTGTGGTGAAAAAGAAGGATGGGAGCTGGAGGGTCTGTGTAGACTTCACCGACCTTAACAAAGTCTGTCCCAAAGACAGCTTTCCTCTACCAAAGATAGACCAGCTGATCGACGCCACTGCCGGGCATGAGAGGATGAGTTTCCTCGATGCCTACCGAGGTTACCATCAAATTCCAATGCATGAGCCTGATCAAGAAAAAACCACGTTCATAACACCCAGGGGCACCTACTGTTACAAAGTAATGCCCTTCGGGTTAAAAAACGCAGGTGCAACTTACCAGAGGCTGGTGACCAAGATGTTTCAGGACCAGCTCGGCAGGACGGTCTAGGTATATATCGATGACATGGTCGTTAAGTCTAAACGGTCGCAGGACCACTTGACGGACTCGCATCAAACCTTCTCCATCCTCAAACAGTACAAGCTCAAACTGAACGCCTCCAAATGCGCATTTGGCGTCGGCTCGGGCAAGTTCCTGGGCAGCCTGGTTACAAGGCGAGAAATCGAGGCCAATCTAGATCAGATCTCGGCAATCAGAGCCCTACAGAGTCCGATCTCGACAAAACAGGTCCAGAGACTTACCGGGATGGCGGCAGCACTGAACCGCTTCATCAGTCGAGCCTCAGATAAATGTCATCCCTTCTTCCAGCTCTTGAAAAAGAGCTCCGGGTTCCAATGGACCCCGGAATGCGAAAGTGCTCTCCAAAAGCTCAAAGTATACCTTTCTTCCCCTCCCCTGCTTTCCACCCCGGTACGAGGTGAGATCTTATATCTATACCTGGCAGTATCGGACCATGCAGTAAGCTCTGTACTCGTAAGAGAAGATGACAGGCAGCAAAAGCCCATCTATTACACAAGCAAAATCCTGCTGGACGCCGAAACGAGGTACCTGCCATTGGAGAAGCTCGCATTTGCACTCGTCAGTGCGTCCCGCAAGCTCTCCCACTACTTCCTGACATATTCCATAGTGGTTGTTACAGAACACCCGCTCAAGTCCCTCTTTAGGAGAGCAGACTTCTCAGGCAGAGTGTCTAAATGGGCTGTAGAACTCGGGCAATATGATATCAATTATCAGCCCAGGACGGCCATTAAAGCCCAAGTACTGGCAGACTTCATTGTGGAATTTACCTCTCCTAGTTCGGCACCGAGCCATCTCGACACCGAACTGGGGGCCAAGGAGGCGAGGACTTCGGCCGAGACCGAACAGGAGCGGTCCTGGGAACAGTTCCTCGACTCATCTTGGAAAGTCTTCGTCGATGGGTCCTCCACCTCCAAAAGGGCTGGCTCTGGCGTAGTCCTTCAATCTCCGGAGGGCCTCGTCATTGAGCAAGCCCTGACTCTTGACTTCAAAGCATCTAACAATGAAGCTGAGTATGAAGCACTAATTGCAGGGCTGGGCAGCGCAAAAATCCTGGGGGCACAACAACTGGTGATCTTCAGCGACTCACAGCTGGTCACAAGCCAACTCAATGGGGATTACCAGGCCCGTGATGACAGGATGGCAGCCTACCTAGCCCACACCAAGCAACTCCTATCTCAGTTCCAAAAGGCTGAAGTCAGACAGATAGGCAGAGACTCCAACTCTCACGCCGATGCCCTTGCAAGTCTGGCCTCTGTTGTCGAGGCAGGAAGAAAAAGAACTGTCGAAGTGGAAGCACTAGACAGACTGAGTATACAACTTCAACCGCCTCGGCAACTCATGTGTATTGATCTCGGCCCGAGCTGGATGGATGAACTTATCTCCTATCTCAAAAGTGACCAGCTGCCCGAGGACAAGAACCAGGCCCACAAAATCAGGCTAAAGGCAGCCCGATTTTGGCTCTCTCCGGATGGCAAACTCTACAAAAAATCTTACAATGGCCCTTACCTCCAGTGCGTACACCCGGGCAAAGTCGAGGACTTCCTTTATGAAATCTACGAAGGGATCTGCGGCAGCCACATCGGAGGTCGGTCACTGGCTTACCGAGCCATCAGCCAGGGGTACTGGTGGCCCTATATGCAGAAGGACGCGCAGGTCTACGCCAGGAAATGTGAGAAGTGCCAGAGGTTCTCTCACTCTCTCCATCAGCCAGCACATGACCTAAGTCCTCTTTCCATCCCCTGTCCTTTTGCCCAATGGGGACTGGACCTCGTGGGACCACTCCACCGAGCTCCAGGGAACAAAAGATGGTTGGTGGTAGCTACTGACTATTTTACCAAATGGATAGAAGCTGAAGCATTGTCCTCCATCACTGAGAAGGATACCAAAAACTTCGTGTGGAGAAACATCGTAACCAGATTCGGAGTGCCTCGAGCCTTGGTCACGGATAACGGGACCCAGTTCGACTCCAACTTCTTCAAAAGCTTCTGTCAAGACCTTGGCATCAGGAACTACTATTCTACCCCAGCATACCCCCAGAGCAATGGGCAGGCTGAAATTTCAAACAAAGTGGTGCTTGACGGACTCAAAAAGAGACTCGATCGAGCCAAAGGCAGACGGGTAGAGGAACTTCCAAGTGTCCTCTGGGCGTACAGGACTACCCTGAGGCGCTCGACCTCGGTAACTCCCTTCTCCCTAGCCTACGGGATGGAAGCTGTAATTCCACTTGAGGTCGGTCTCCCCACCCTCAGGTCGGAACTGTTCGACCAAGGCCAAAATGATGCAAACCTCGCCACAGAGCTCGACTTGGCTGAGGAACGAAGGGATGCCGCAGCCATCCGCCTCGCTTCCTACCAACGACAGTTGGCTAGAGGGTACAATCAAAGGGTCAAAGAGCGAAAGTTCTCCCCTGGAGAATTGGTCTTGAAAAAGACACTTCCAGCAGATAAAAACCCTAGCGAAGGAAAACTTGCACCGAACTGGCATGGGCCATTCAAGGTGACTTCGGTAGCTGGGCGGTCTGCATACAGGCTTGAGGACATGGACGGTAGAGAATTGCCACGTCCATGGAATGCTATCCACCTCAAGAAATTTTATTTTTAAGATGTAATCTGGTTATGGAAGTCAATAAACTGGTTCTTTTTATAAAATGTGTTTTTACTTCCTGATACCATGTCCCACTTGAAAATAGCCAAGTTATGGAACTCGGCACTAGCCCGCAGCTCGGTTACTGAACCAGCTTGCAATTTGGGCACCAAGGTCAGCTGCTTCGGCCCGGTCTATGGATCAACCGAATTCTGACTACAAAGCCGGACTCCGCTTCGGTGGTAGAACCGAGCAGCTTTAAATTGCGATTACAGTCTAGACGACTACAAACTTAAAACGTCAAGTCCGGAAGAAGGGCCGAGCTCATTTACCGGTCTTACTCTCTCTCGCGTCCTGTTATTTACTTTGATTACGGAGACAACCGCATAAACAGAGCAGAAAAAGGGGAGAAGAAGGAACATTCATCACATTGAATAGAGATTGGAGCATAAACAGAATTCCATTTCACTAAAATATCATGTACAAACGAAGGTCTCATTATCTTCAAAAGAATTACATCTATCTCCCCAAACGGGCACAAGAAAAGAAAGAAATATCAAGGCAGCTGATCCATGTCAATGATGGACACATCTTCGACTTCACCATCACCAGTCGGAGCGAGAGGGGCTTCGGTGACAACAGGCCTGATATCGGCAGTGGTGGTCTCGGTGGCTGGAGCTTGGAGAGTTTCTGAGGCCTGTGGCTCATCAGCTAGGTGGTCTGGAGGGGCCTCGGAGAACGAAGGGGCTGGTGACTCGGGTTCGGCACGAGGGAGCTTGGGCAGGTCTTGACGGATGGGGTCATCCTCAGGGACCCCCATTTGTTTCAACACGGCCAAGCATCCCATCTCAAAGAGCTCCTCTCCCAGTGGAACGAGTTGCTCTTCATAAATCCTTGTCGCCTGTGCCACCCCCTTCTGGAAGGAGGCCTCGAGCTCTGCTTTCCGAAAAGTCTCGAGGTCAGCCCTCAATTTGGCTGAGGCTTCCTGTTCGGCATTCAGCAGAGCTTCGATTTTGGCTTTCTCCTTCTTCAGGGCCTCCATTTCGGTCTCCGCCTGTTTGGCCCTCTTCTCCATCTCATACGCGGCTGCCTGGAGCTCATAGTTTTCGGCGCTTTTCTTGGTAATCACTTCCATGGCAGCCTCGTTTTCCGCGTTCAATTTGGCACGCATCTCCTCAGACCTCCTCAGCTCCTCCGAACTCCCCTCCAGAGCTGCAGCGAGCTTCTCTTTGTCAGCCTGCAGAGATTGGATCTCGGCGCGGCTCTGGCGGCACTTTTCCAGAGCCACTACAGACCTCTGCACAACCTGGACAGCAAAAACAAAAGTTAGCAACACAACACGTCTCCGAATCTATATATATAAAAGGTAATACTCACCATCAGGGCCGATGAAAGGTTGGCTTGATGCAGCGTAGCCTCCTCCATCCTCCTAAAGCGTTCGACATCCAAGGGAAGCGCGCACGCCCCAGCCAGCACGGCCGCCACTGCCGGACAACCTTGTAAATGGTGTCCCGAGGTCAGCGGCGTCCCTGGCGCCAGAAGGAAGGATGGCCTCCAAGGCTCATCCAAAGGGGCGCGAGGCGCCAAGGGCTGGACAGGGTCTTGCCGGGATGAGCCCTCTCCTCCGGGCATCACCGGCATCCTCTCCTCCTGCCTCCCTCGGCGAACCAGAGGTTGTTCCTCCGCTCGCGGCTCTTCCTCCACCTCTTCCGTCGAATTTCTCCGACTAGCCCTCTCCTTCCGGGGCCGGGTTTGGCGCGGCTCCTCGCCCTTCGCCCTCTTCGTCTGCCTCTCCTCCCTTGCCGCAGTTGAATCATTTCGGGAGGGGCCGGATGGGGGAGCCGGATGGGCGTCCCTGGAAGAAGAATCAGCAGACCTCAACGACGAAGAATGCCGCTTTCCCAGGAGCTTCTCCCGGAGGTTGGTGATAGGAGGATCTTGACCACTCCCCATCTCGGTGCCGGGCCGATTCTCCTCAGACACTTCCTCCGGGTCGGTAAGGGGTGAGATCGGCCGCTCTTGCCCAACCGCCTCTGGCGCGTAGCTAGGCCCGACCTCAAGGAGCTCTGACCCCTGCCTTTTGTTGTAATGTTTGTATCTCGGCAGGTAGCCTATGAGACACCAGGCAGCCCTGCCTTTATGCCCCTGGTAGTGCTGGACCTTGTCGAACCAACCCCCGTTCTTCTTCCAGCCGTCACGAATCGCCGCTTGTTTTCTCTCAGCAAGGCCTGCACAAAGAGCAGATCAGCGTGTGTCAGTTCGGCAGGAAGATAACAGGATTAAAAGTCAAGCTATTTGAGCTCGGTGCTTTACTTGGGAGGCGCCCAGAGTGACGGGGCACTAGATACCTCTTCTCTGCCTCGGTTTCGTTCGCACCGATCTCCCAGTTGCCGCTAACGAACAACCTATCAGTCCCGGCATGGCGCATTGAATCCTCCAGGGCAGTGACGAACGAGACCATCTTCGGCTTACTCCGGAGGTAATAACGATCGTTGACCTCCCCGGTGGACTTGCTAATGTCATATGCTTCCTCGATGTCGTGGACACCGAGCTGGATGCCTAAAATCCTATTCAATGCTACCGTCCCCATTATGATCTTGTAGCTGTTCGGCATTAATTGGCAGGGGGCAAGATGCCACACTGCCAGGCATCGCCTCAGCAATGGGTGGACGGGGAACCTCACTCCCCCTTCCACTACCGAGACCAATGGGAAGGGCATTGCCCCCTCTCGGTAGACGTCACCGTCCCAGAGGTCCTTTGGATCGTCCAGCCTAATCCGGACGTCGTCCGGAATGTCATATGTCTCCCTAAACCTAAATGAAGCCTCAGGGGTATCGGCTAGACAACGGTAAACCCCTTTTCCCATGTTTTGAAGACTAAAGAAAGAAACTGGAAGAGAGGTGCTCAAAGGGAAAGATCAGGGAGAAGATGACTTACAGGAAACTAGACGCAGAAGGACAGAAAGGTGGGGAAGATACAGAGATGGTCTGAAAATCACGCAAGCAGAGTCTCCCCCAGATTCAGAGCAGAAAGGTGGACGAAGGAAGAAGGAATGCTGCTTTTATAGGGCAGCAAGACGACTCCTCGAAACACCCAGGCACGCCCTCATTACACCGCCTCAAAAGGCGCACACGTCGCTGTAGACACCTCATTTGGCCCCCTATGATAGACTTAAACACCTGTCTTATATAATGGTGCCCTCATTTCACCCATGATTGAATGGTTAGTGGCATAATTAAGATTAATTAATGACGATGAAGATGCTTGTTGAAATTTTTATGCTTAGTTCGACAATATTTAGAAATTCGTGAGAGAAAAGGGCGAATCGCGTTGAGACTTCAAGTCCGACCCACTACTCATGCAAGACTTAGGCTACAACACTATCCCAAGTCCCTTCCAGACTATATAGGACACACTCAAGTTGATCCCAAAGATATTACACTTAGTTTACCTAAGTACGATGCAATTAGTATGATTTAAACAGTTAGAATCTTTGATCCAGATATCCCTACTATTTTCTGAACTCTAATCGCTAGAACGTATGGACCAAAAGATTCTACGTTCCGAGAGCTTTCCGTTGATATATAGAACGTCCAAATCCGATAAACGAATCAAAAGATATGGTTGTCGAAAGATTACAATGCGAACACCCCACCAGGCACATAGCTGGGCGCCCATGTAGGTGCGCCCATGTCCCAGACTTGTACTTGGGCGCCCACACAGGTGCACCCAGGTCCCTAGTTACCCTAGGGAAGCACTTAGGTGCACATTTAATCACATCCCACTTTACCTTTCATAGTTTTGACCCGATCTCAATCTAAGAAATGAACTGGAACCAAACCTCGAGCCCGTTTGACCAAGACATGACATGAGGTGCGCCCAAGTCCTGGAACCAACTTGGGCGCCACCCCATGTGCGCCCAAGTCCCAAGATGCCTTAAAAATACACTTTGATGCATACTTAGGTACGATTGACTCTACTCTTCGCAGTTTCGACTTGGTTTAGACCCAAAGACAATCCGGAACCGGACCCTAGACCCATTAGGCATCAAAATGAGACATGGGCGCCACTATTGATGGAACGCGCTCCGAGGCGCCGTGGGGCGGCTACCGGGGTCGGCGGAACGTGGGAGTCCGTCGGGTCCGGCCCTTTCGCGCCCTGGCGGGCCTGAAGCGTGCATCAACATTTTTTTGTGTGGGTGTGCCAGATTTTCTATTTTACTTGGAATTGCAAGTGGTAATCCGGAGATCAACCTTCGCAAGTAAAAAGGAAATCAACTTCTTTCAAGTTTTCCATTGCGCATATATTTAAGAAAAGAGACATTTTCTTAGTTTGCCGTGAAAGGCGATTTTGTTTGGCATTTATAGCCGATTTTGGCGTTTATAGCCGATTTACAATTCTCATCAATAATGAAAAAGACAAGAGTTGTGATTTTTGTCTCTTTTAGAAAAATACAAACTACAATGAAAAGCAAGAAAAGGAAGATCTAATTTTTCAGGAGATTGTGGGGGACTCGTTCAGATTGACGGTCGCAAGCCATGTGTGGGCTTCGCCGTCATCCATGCAGATGAGAACAGAAGATGCTCTTGATTCGCTTGGCTTGGCTATAACCTCAGATTTTTAGAGGACAAAGACCAAGAGAAGGTCCTATGTCCAATAAAAAGCTAAGTAGACGGGCTGAAAAGCCACGTCTAAGCCATTGGAGGCAGCAGGAGAAGGCAAGGACCTTGGGGGGGTGCCCCCCAAGGGGCTTTTGTCACCTTGTAGTGGTGGCCGGTGCAGAACTTCAGCAGAGTTTTTTCTCTCTTTTTTCTTTCTCTGGATACGAGCTCTGGATTCTTTCCGATCGATCGATCTCGATTTTCTGATCCTTTTTTCAATGGAATGCTCTCCTATTTATAGGCTTTTGGTAGCCATTTAGGAGGGTTTATGAGCCTTAATGGCTTTAATGGGAGGAGTTACAAGATTTATTTCTTGATTTTGTAACTCCTTTTTCCTTGAATCTGATTGGCCGATGGAGATTAAGGGCTTTTAATCACCTTAATTACCATAATGGGAGGAGTTTCATGGTTTAAATGCCATGAATCAATTGACTTGTAACTCCCAAATGCTTGCTTCTGATTGGGCCGTCCAAAGAAATGAATTAATGACTGTAATAAAGCTAGTCAATTAACCACATTAATTGGTCGCCGAGCAGTCGAAGAGTCGCGGGCCGTGCCGTGTCTTCTGGAATTCTTCTGGCGATGATCATCGATGGATCTTCATGCTGATCGACATCGGATGAACATGTAACTTCAGACATTGATAGCTAAGAGCGGGCCGGTGACATCTGTCTTGTCGATTTCTCGATCGGTCGGACAGAAAGAGCACTTTTTTTTTGGTCGACCGGTTGGCGATCTTGGAGCGATCAATGATGATTTTATGCTTTTGGAGGTTGACCCGTGATTTTGACGGATGTCGGAGGATATGAGTCAATTTCAAGCACTAAAAATCACATTTTCAGGAAACCACAGGGGCCAAAGTGCGCGAAACGCGAAAAAAGACGGAAAAACGGGTCACCGGCGGAAAATCCGGTGACCCGGACCTCCATGGTCGCCGGCGACCATGGGCCGGCGACCATGGGCCATGGTCGCAGGGGCCTGCGACCCTGGGGGAATTTTCCCCTTCGGAGCCCGTTTTGCGGTCGTTTTGAGGTCTTTTTCGTCGCCGTTTTCTTCTGTATTTTTCCTGACATTTCTTCTCATTTATTGGGTTGATTTCCCTATAGAAAACCTGATGAGAATCCTTGCATTTTTAGAGTGCAAAGTTTCCAATTTTCCGGGAAAGCCGAAGACTTTGTCGCGTAAAGCTGCTGATTTTCCGCCAGAAGCTGAAACTTGGTCAAACGATGTCGGAATGACCTGAAATTTGAAGTGAAGTCTCCTGAGCAATAAATAAGACCAACCATAGGCTTTTGTTTGAGTTTTGAAGCCGTTTGGGGTCCCGTCGATGCTTCACTTGATTTTGCTGTGGGGAAAATGCCGAGCTTTGATATGTGGTCAAACGATGTCCGATTGACCTGAAATTTGACGGGGAGCCTATTGGAGTCATTTTGAGACGTTCCATGGGCTCCGTTTTGGATGTCATGGTCCCGGGTTGCTCCGCCGCCGGTAGGCTTGATTTTCTCTCGGAGCATCGAAACCTGGTCAAACGTTGTCAGAATGACCTGAAATTTGACGTGCAGCCTTTTGGAAGCATGTTGAAGCCACTCATGCACTTGGTTTGATGAGCGAAGGCTTCGGTGGTTCCCGCCGCCGAGAGGCTTGATTTTGCTGCTCGAGCATTGATGGAGGGTCAAACGTCGTCGGTTTGACTTGAAATTTGGCATGGAGCCCTTTTGAGACATGCTGGAGTCATCCGTAGGCTCTGATCGAAGTTTTGACGTCTCCGATGATGTCGCCGCCGGGAGCGCCATTTTAGCTGTCGGAGAAGCGAAGTTAGGCCAAATGATTCTGAAATGGCCCGAAACTTCATGTGTACTCTTCTCTTGGCTATCTTGAAGGATCTTGCAGTTTTTGTTTGATTCTGACAAGATTTGATTTTTTGGAGAAGTTGCATTGCCTATTTATGGCAGGTTGCGACTTCATGTAGCTTTCTTGATGTTGAAGAGGCAAAGTGACATTTTTGGTGTCAACAAATGCCCCCTCGAGGTACAGCGACGAGTTGCTTGACTTTTGTAGTCGATGTGCCTCGAAGAGATTTTTGAAGGAGAGCTTGTGTCTTGACCAAGAGTCTTTGAGCAATCCTTCCTTTGGTAGAGTAGCCTTTGAGCTTCCAGGGGAATTTTATGGTAATGAAAGGAATCAAATACCATCTCGAGGCAAAGTTTTGAAGATGACATCATGGATGTGGATTTGGGCTTTTGTTTTTGACCTTGTGACCTAACAAGCTGTATGTGGCAAGTTGGGGGATCATGATTTGGTTTTTGGTTTTGGTCTTGTGACCTAACAAGCTGTATGTGGCAAGTTAGGGGACCAGGATTTGGTTTTTGGTCACTCTTTGGGACTGTGTGGGTCCATTGGAGTGGTTTGGATTTTTGTGAAATGTCAATTTTAAGATTTTGGCTCAATTTGGTTTATGAGGCTGGATGGTTTGATTTTTGGAAGCTCATGGGGCTTGGAATTTTTTGTATGGTTCAATCAACTCAAAAGAGGCATGGAACCATTTTTGTATGCTCTTGGTAAGAGGGATTTTTTCCTGACTAAAAGCCCTTTTTTTTTTTTTTTTTTTTTTTTTTTTTTTATAGTGCCTAGGTGGTCAAACCTGGCTCATATGGGCTAGCCCATGGGACCTTAAGCTTTTTAGGATGGCTTAGATCACATGTGGGGCCATTTTTGTAAAGAATATCTAAAGATATCTCATTTGGATAGAGAATATCTAAAAATAGCTTTATGGGAGAGAATCTCTCATATTCCCTTAATTTGGGAGAGAATATCTCAAGGTATCTTTCTTTTTGGGAAAGAATCTTCAATATCCTATTTTGTTGGAGAGAATCTCTCATTGATTGATTTTGGGAGAAAATCTCTCAAAGACATCTTTCTTTTTGGGAAAGAATCTTTCTAATTCCTTCTCTTTTGGTAAGGTTACTAATTAGTAACACTTACCTTTCTTCTTTGTTTCCTTCTTTGATTTGCTCTCTCCTATAAAAGCAAAGGAAGGTAGGATCTCTTGCTCTTATTGCTTTCTTTTGCAACAATCTCAAGAGAGCTCCAAGACCAAGAGTTTTTCTTCTTCAAGGATCTTCAAGCTTTTTCCTTCTTCTTCTCCATCAATGGCTTCAAGTAAGTTTTCTTTCTTTTTCTTTCAAGAAAACTCTATGTAGAGAATAGGATGGTAAAAAAAGAAAGTTTCTCTTCTCTTTTCTTTTTCTTTCTTCTTCTTTTTTTTTTCTTTCTTTCTATTCTTCTTCTCTTTTTTTTTTTTTCTTTTTTTTTTCCACGTGATTTCTGTTTTTTTTTTTTTTCACGTGTGTCTCTTCTCTGTTTTTTTTTTTTTTTTTTTTTTTTTTTTTTTTTTTTTTTTGCTCATCATGATAATGCGTTTTTATGCAAATCTAGATGTTCATGCATGTACTTTTTGTAAATTGAATTTGAGAGCATGATAACATACCTGAAAATCTTTGCAAATTTGGGAATTTGGAGCTTGCAGTGATGTTGAGCCCTTCTTGATTTTGCGGAGATTTTGAGGTTTCGAAAGTTTGGAGTTTCGGAGCCCGCAGCAATGTTGAGCCCATCTTCAAACTTTCTATTTCCGTCGGGGTATTTCCTTTTTCTTTGGAATTGCCCCGGAGTCATGCCAAAATTTCGCCAGATTTTTGGTGGGACAAAGTGACCCCCTTTTTTTTTTTTTTTTTAGCGAAATCCTGTCATTTTGATGACGATCTTTTTCTTTTCCAACCTTTGCAGGTGGTTCCTCCAGAGCGAACAAGGGTAAAGAGCCTGCTACAAGCGTACCTCGTCGATCTGCTAGATCTTCCAATGTGGCCGTTCAGCAAGCCTGGGAGAAGGTCCAGTTTGTTGAGAAGAACTTGGAAGAGTGCGATTCCCTCAATCGCGATGAGATGAGACAGCGATTGATCGCTCTCAAGGATGAGGAGTTCTATAAGATCATGGTAAGCAACCGTCCTTGGGTTATGGACGATCTGAGGGTTTTACCCAAGCCTACCTTCTTCTTTGGAGATGCAGTCCCTGACGACTTGACATACCAAAGGAGATGTTTTCAGTTCTCTTACACAGCAAATGGTGAGGAGAGAACTATTTCTACCCGGTCGTCTTTTGATCGGACAATCTCGATCCTGAGCCTTTCTCCCACGTGCCCTAAGAGGGAAGATCCTCCGAACTGGGTGAAGAGGACCAGTGTGATCAAGACCGGGGTTTTCGTTGGTGGACCCTCCGGATATGCGGAGAAGCCACCTGTCCGTATGGACATGTTGATGCCAGCCAGCGGCTACCAGGGCTCTGATTATCCGTCGGTCGATTTGAGACCGGTGGGCCTTGGCGTTTTCAGCGGTGACGGCAGTACTTGGGTGAAGCCTTTTCGACTTCGTGGCTGTTTCAATGTTGACTCCGATTGGAAGTCATGGACTGACCACACCTTGCTAATTGGGGGCGCCGTTTTGAAGGAAGCCGGGATTTTTGACGCGGTCCGCGCTTTTAGGGAGACCGTGACTTTTTCCGATGATGCCTTCATGGCTATGTTGGAGTCTTTCCTCCCTCAGACCAATACCTTCGTTGTCACGAATGGTGAGATTGGTTTTTCTCTGAAGGAGTTAAGTGCTATTACTGGATTGCCCATCCTTGGCAAACTCTACGAGGAGTTTATGCCGATTGACAGCGTCCTCGAGGAGCAGTCAGAGGAGTTCAGGCTCCTATACTTTCAGCTCGTCGCCTTCTATGATTTTTTGAAGGAGGGCTCGAAAGTAAGATCCAGCAGTTGGAAGAGTTGTGGCTCTTCGTTCCCTAACTTCTTCGACGGTGGAGAACCTTCTGATAGCATGACCCTGGAAGACAGGAAGAAGACTTCGGCCATGCAGGAAGAGTTGAAGGGTTTCTTCGCGAGCACAGATGCCATTTGTTCTGACATTACACTGCGGAGAGATCTTGCTGTTTACCTCACTTTTTGGCTGGGTGAGGCTATTTTTGCTGGTGGAGATGGGACGCACATCAAGCCGCATTGTATTTTTCCGCCTTGTCAGATGGCGTTTGGAGAGCGGCTTGCTTTGGTGCCCGCTCTTTACTCCTACCTGTGTACCGAACTGCAGGCTGCTGCTTTCTTGGTTCGGCTTGGGCTCCCTATGAATAGGGTATTTTCAGCCCATATCTTTTATTCGTGGTTTGTATACCACTGTCCTGGCTTCCACCAGCTGGGTGCTACACAGGATGATGATCCTCTGATGATTCGATTGGCTAAGGGAAAAGCCGTATCCGAATCACTTTTGTTTGCCCGCATGAGGATCCGACGATTCAGGGACGTCGAGATGGGGCAGTCTTCAGTTAAGCTTTCTCCGGAGTTGTGGAAGAAGGCTTTTGATTTTGGTGCCTCCCGAGACTCTACCAGAGTAGGGTCGGGAAGGCATTACTCTTTGACCAATGCAGAGAAGGAGTGGCTTTTCAGCATACGAGTCGGCATGATGGTGTACCGCAGACATCTTTTCGTCGACATCCAGCCGTATGTACCTTCTCGCTTTGCGCTTCAGTTGGGCTTCTCTCAAGGCGTTGTTGGAGCGCCTTCGAGTATGGTGAAGCGTTTTGGGGGTTTGCAGGATGGCAGAAATGCATGGGCTTTCTATAGTGCTGAAGACACTACTGCCACGATTTCTTATCCTGAGCTGTCGACTTTCCGAACTGCCGGCTTCACGAAGTGGTTCGCGGAGAGCTTTTTGGCATATCGGGGGCTTTCCAAGAAGGAGCTTGATGTAAAGCTGTCTTCTGGAAAAGGCATTGGGAAGTCGGATGGCGTCCGGCGAGAGGAAGTTTGGGCCTTCCTTTCTGGAGAGAAGCACAAGATAGGCTTTCTCGGTGTCCAGGGCGTCATTGGTTCTGAAGCTGTTCGGGAAGTACCTGATGAGGCTTTGGAGCAGCTAGAACAGGAAGAAGCTGAGCTCGACGCTTGGATGCAAGCGGCACAGAGACGAGCTTCCGTGGAGTCTACTGGCAAGAGCAGACCATCCAGTGAGGAGTCAAGTGAGAAACCTGACTCTGATAGTGGGGCGGGTTCTTCTAGGAAGCGAACCCGTAGAGGTAGGAAGAGGAGGAGGAGTCAACGTCACACGGGGCGGGACGAAGACTCTCCTAATGTGGAAGTCCCTCTCACTGTCAATGAGGAGGTGCCAGGGGAAGCCGACGACCCTCCGGAGAAGAGGATTCGGGAAGAAGAGACCATCGGTGAAGGTATGATTCCTCCTTTTCCTTTTTCTGCTTCTTTCATGGGGCTTTCCATGTTCTGATTTGTTTTCTCACCCTGCTGCTGCTTTTTTTTTAGCAGAGGATGAAGACTTGCCGATGCCTGAGGTTCCGACCGATGAGGCGGTGATGGAGCCGGTTATGGCATCTGAAGAAGAACCGAGGGACTCTGGAATGATTCCAGAATCTCCAATTGGTATAACTTCTTTCGCTTTCTCTTTTTTTTTTTTTTTTTTGCCTGCGACTTGATTTGCTAACATTTTTCTTGTCAGCTGACTTGCCACAGGATTCCGATGACTTTGAACCATCAATGGACGCAAATGTTGATGATGCTTCTGATGAGTTCATGGAGGAAGAGAGTGTTCCGCCAGTCGTCGAAGAAGGTACTTTGTAGTGATGACCCTGATGATTTTTTTTGAACAGGATCATATTCATACCTTTTTGTGTTTCATTTGCAGGTTTTGAAGTGACAGAAGAGAGTCCATCGCTTTCTTCAGAACCAGAGCAAGGGATGCCAGAGGTCGATCCGGAGGTAGAGACCAGTTCTGACATGATTGAGGAGATGCCTCGTGTTGGGATTCCCTCTCCAGTGGCTCCAAGTGAAAAGAGTTCTTTTGTTACTCTTCCAATGGGACATGACATGAGCAGCCGATCAGCGGAGAAGGGTGAGTCTTCATCCAGTTCGTCTCTTCAATTTGCGAGGAAGGTGCTGGCTCGGGTTTTGAGTTCTTGGGTCAAGACTCTCCTTTCTGGACACTTGGAGGCAGGATTTGGCATGATCCCACATGTACAGGAGATTCTGACCGACACCGAAGAGGTTGGTCTGGATGTCACAGGTGCCAGGGCGATCGTTGATAGGATCATTGCACTGGGTGACAAGTGGTTTGAGACCATGGGTTTCCCTGACGACCAATTCTTCAAGGAGATGTTCTTGGACCCTGCTGATAAGGCTAAGTCTGACCTGAATGAGGCTACACAAAGCAAGAAGCAGCTAGTTCGGGAGAAGAACAAGGAAGAGCTAGCCATCATCGGATTGAGGCATGACCTTAACGTCCTTGATAGGGAAGTTGAGGAGGCCAGGAAACGTCTTGAGCATTTGAAGGCACAAGTCGATGCGAAGTGGGCTGCTATAACAGAGGCTCGTGACAGGGAGAGTACTCTGATTCGCAGGGTTGCAGATGCTGGTCAAGTTCTCGAGAGGAGGACTCTAGAAAACGAACGTTGGCAAACTGCTGGGGAAGAGCTTCCCGGTGTAAAAGAAGGGTTACGGCATTCGCCAGCATCTCATGGCAAGTTCCTGAAGAAGCGTGCCTTGGAAACTCTGACGGTTGAGGCCAAAAGTTTGCTTGAGGAGCTGAAGCTTTGGCTGGAGACCATTTTTGGCTGAGCTCCTGATTTTTTATAGCAGAAACCATTCTTCTTTTTTTTGGTACCACATGTATTTTTTGGTACTCTTTTTTTTTTTAGTGCTTGTGAACACTTTCTTTTTTTTTTTTTTTTTTTTTTTGCTTTGGTACCACATGTATTTTTTTTTGGTACCCTTTTTTTTTTTGTGTTCCCTACGCTCACTCAAATCTTTTTGTGATGAAAGCAATTGCTAAATGGGATTTGATCAAAAGCTTTGTCATTTTGTGAAAATCTTTTGTCAAATGGTTGTTTTGGTAGGGGAAACGAATTTGGCATGAAAGCCGGATTTTTGTGGCATTTACAGCCAGTTTGGTGGCATTGATAGCCAAATGGTGGCATTTATAGCCGGTTTGGTGGCATTGATAGCCAATTTGTGGCATTTATAGCCGAGTTTTTTGACATGAGAGTCAGGTTTTTTTTTTTTTTTTGTGTGGCATTTGTAGCCGAGTTTTTTGAAAACCAAGTTTTGTTTTATTGGCATGAAAGCCGATTTTGGCGTTTTTAGCCGGGAATTTTTGTTTTGGCATTTATAGCCGGATTTTGGCATTTATAGCCGAGTTTTGGTTTTCAAAATGCAGGTATCGACTAAATGTCGCCTCCCCGCTGAATGGTCTTGCAAGTATCGATGGAATGTCGCTTCCTTGCTCATTCGGTTTTGCGAGTATTGATGGAATGTCACTTCCTCGCGGGTTAGGTTTTGCAAGTATCGATGGAATGTCGCTTCCTCGCGAATTGGGGTACAAATATCGACTAAGCGTCGCTTCCCTGCTTTTCCCAAAACTTTTGGTTTTGCGGGTACTGACTTGATGTCGTTTCTCCGCGATTTTTGAAATTTGAGGTTTTTTCGAACCATTTGTAATTTTGGGTTGTGGATAGCAACTGGTATGTTACATCTCCACGATTTTTGAAATTGGGTTGTGGATATCAACTGGTTTGTTGCTTCTCCACGATTTTAGGTTTTCTCGAACCTTTGAAATTTGGGTTGTGGATATCAACTAAAATGTTGTGTCTCCACGATTTTTGAAATTGGGTTGTGGATACCAACTGGTTTGTTGCTTCTCCACGGTTTTTGGATTTTGCAAGTATCGACGAAATGTCGCTTCCCTGCGATTTTGGGTGCAAGTATCGATGGAATGTCGCATCCTTGCTTTTTTTTCAAAATTTTTGTTTTGCGGGTACTGACTTTGATGTCGTTTCCCCACGATTTTTGAAAAACCATTTTTTTTTTGTTTAAAGACACGAGGGTCGTAAATTTTGACCTAGAACCATTTGGCGGTAAAAGGTAAGGTGGACTAGGGTGGAAATTCCTGAATCCGGATTTTTGTTTCAAACCATGAATTTTGGTTCAAGGATCGAAAGTTTTGGTCAAGTCAGGGAGAGGCTCCTAAACTTGGACTTTTTTGTTTTTGAACAATGAAACGATGAAAGTAAGCATTGTTTTTGAATCTCTAGAAATTTTGACATTTGATATGAAAATTCTAAAGAGAGTGGGTTTGACGAGCGAGTACCTGAGAACAGGTTTTGGCCATACAGGCATTGCTCTTACCCAGTTGGGTAAGTCTTCAAGGGTAGTACCGCTTCAAGAACTTGCCGTTGATAGGCAGCATACATCTGTCGCCTTCCATGTTTAGGAGGGCATATGCGCCGTTGGAGAAGACCTTGTCGATGACGTAGGGTCCCTCCCATTTTGGTTCAAATTTGCCTTTGGATTTGTGTGCGAAGACCATTGGTCTTTTTACCGCAAGAACCAAGTCACCCTTTTTGTAGGCGCGTTGCCGGACCCTTTTGTCAAAAGATCCTGCCATGCGTGCTTGGTAAAGTTCAATGCTTTGTCGAGCTTCGAGCCGTCTCTCATCGAGATTGTCCAGCTCATGAAGTCGTAATTTCGCATTGCTTTCTTGAGTCATGTCATTTTGTAGAGATACCCTCCGAGAAGGAATTTGTACCTCTAGGGGCACGACAGCTTCGCATCCATAGACCAGCGAGAATGGTGTGCTATGGGTTGGTCCTCGAACGGTGGTTCGATAGGCCCACAAAGCTTCAGACAGTTTGTCGCTCCAGTCTCTTTTGTGACTAGAGACCATTTTCTTGAGAATTTTGCAGAGTGTCTTGTTGAAGGCTTCTGCTAATCCGTTTGCTGCCGGATTATATGGAGTCGAAGGACAGCTTTGGATTTTGTATTTGTCGCAAAACCTGTAGAATCGATGATCCCGGAATTGTGGTCCGTTATCATGGACGAATCTCTTGGGTATGCCGAAACGACAAATGATGTTGGTGCGTAGGAACTGAAGAACTGATGAGGTCTTCATTTCGTTGAACGCAAATGCTTCTGACCACTTGGAGAAATAATCCGTAGCGGCGAAGATGAAGCGATGACCTTTGCTTGAAGGGGGAGAGATAGGACCTATGATGTCCATGCCCCATGCTTCAAAAGGCCACGAGATTGCTGTAGGATGCAGCCATTCCGGAGGCATGTGAATGTAATCTCCGTGAACTTGGCATAGATGGCAGCGTTTGGCAAATTACATTGGATCAGCAACCATGGTAGGCCAATAGTAACCTAACCTTTTTATCTGATCATAGAGCTTAGGACCTGCCTGATGGGCTCCACAAAGACCAGCATGAACTTCTTTGAGTGTTTCTTCGGCCTCTTGTTGTGACAAGCAGCGTAGAAGTACTCCGTTGAAGGATTTCCTATAGAGGATTTTTGAAGGAATATCCAAATGAAAGTTTGGGGCTCGCCTTTGGATGCTTACCCGTTCTTTTGGATCTTCAGGTAGGATTCCGAACATGGTGTAATCAATGAACGGATCCCTCCAGTCGCCGATTGAAGGTTGAAGGATAGAGATCCGACTTCCAACCACTCGGTGGCATTCAGCAACTGCTTGGTGTGTGTTAAGAGGAGGGAGGATCCTTCTCTCGCACACTGTAATTTGCATGTTTTCCCCTTCCTGGATCGCCATTGATGCGGCAAGTCCGGCCAGGGCATCTGCACGGATGTTTTCACCTCTACGAATGTGGGTGATGTTGCAGATGTCAAACTTTTGCAGAAGCGATTGTGCCTTGTTGTAATAAGGCAGCAGATCGGGCTTCCTGACTTCATATTTCTGATTCATCTGGTTGACGATCAGTTGAGAGTCTCCAAAGACTTCCAGCATAGTGATACCGGATTCGATGGCGAGTTCCAATCCTAGGATCAGAGCTTGGTATTCAGCTGCATTGTTTGTGCATGGTTCCAGTAGCGAGAAAGCGTGTGGAATCATGTATTTGTCAGGGCTAACAAAGAGGATGCCAACTCCTGAGATCAGCTTTCTTTTTTCATTTGTCCTGGTTGCACCGTCAAAGTACATGTCCCAGGAGGCATTTGGCGAGAAAGTCTCCACGTTGTAGATAGGTTCGTCTGGGAGATCATCTCTGAGTGGTGAATCTTTAGGCAATGGATGCTCTGCGAGAAAATCTGCTAGAGCTTGGCCTTTGATTGCTTTTTGTGGTACATACCTAATATCAAATTGTGACAAGAGGATGGACCATTTTGCCAGTCGGGCATTGAGAGAACCGGCCTTCGTGACAAGGACCTTCAAGAGGTTGATCCTTGAGACGAGGTAGACTGTGTTGGAAAGCAAGTAGTGACGTAGCTTTTGTACGGCAAACATCACTGCAAGGCATTCCTTTTCGACTGGGGAGTAGCGATGCTCTGCACCTACTAGCATGCGGCTGAGGTAATATAGAGCAGCTTCTTTTCTTTCATCATTTTCTTGTGCAAGCAGAGCACCCAGAGAGTGATCAAGGGCTCTTGTGTACAAGATGAATGGTTTTCCAGTGGCAGGGGCAGCTAACACTGGAGGTTTGGTCAGGTATGACTTGATATCTTGAAATGCGGCTTCACAGTCGGCATCCCAGACAAAGTCTACACCCTTTTTCATCAATCGAGAGAATGGACGGCATTTCCCCGAAAGATTGGAAATGAACCGTCTGATGTAGGCCAATCTCCCTTGAAGCCCTTTTAATTCTCTCAAGGTTCTTGGAGAGGGCATTTCTAGAATAGCCTTGACTTTTATGGGGTCAAGTTCTATTCCAGCTTTCCGAACAAGGAATCCGAGAAACTTACCCGACGAGACGCCGAAGAAGCATTTTAGAGGATTCATCCGCAGTTTGTGTTTGCGAAGTCGGAGGAAGACTTCCCGAAGATCTTTGAGATGGTCTTCTTTTCTTCTGCTTTTGACGGCGAGGTCATCAACGTAACATTCGACCGTCTTGTGCTGCATATCTTGGAATATTTTCATCATAGCCCTCTGATATGTGGCACCGGCATTTTTCAGACCAAATGGCATGACAGTGTAGCAATACACGCCAAATGGAGTCCGAAATGAAGTGTGTTTTTCATCGTTGGGATGCATCTTTATCTGATTGTAACCAGAGAAGCCATCCATAAATGTCATTCGCTCGAATCCGCAGGTATTGTCAATCATCACCTCCGGTATGGGGAGCGGGAATTCATCTTTAGGGCAAGCGCCATTCAGGTCTCTATAGTCAATACAGACCCTGATCTGCCCATTTTTCTTTGTCACGGGGACAATGTTGGCCAACCATTCTGGATGTTTTTCCTCACGGATGAAGCCGACACTTTTGAGCTTTTGAACTTCTTGTTCAATTTTATCCATCACATCTGGACGGAATCTTCTTTGGCCTTGTTTGACAGGCTTGACTTCTTCTTGAAGATTGAGTTTGTGGACTGCTACTTTGGGGTCTAAACCAGGCATTTCAGCATAGGACCATGCAAAGCAATCAACGAACTCACGAAGAAAAGCGATATACTCGGGTAACTCATCATCCTTTATATTCTTGCTTATGAATACAGGACGTGGGTTATCAGGTGTTCCCAAGTTTATCTTTTCAACAGGATCTTCAGTCGGAAGGTTCGAAGGTGGTTCCTCCACAATATTTTCGGAGGCTTCCAACTCAACGAAACCTTCTGGAGTTTCAACTGCATTACCAGACCAAGGCTCTGTTCCTTTCCATGGATTTTCTTGATTGGTGATGTCCTCAAGACTTGCTATGAGATAGTCCCAATCGCCTGTTGAGTCTGGTATTTCTTTTGGAGACGAGGGTTCTTCTGGGTCAGGATGCCACAAGTCTGTATTATCGGACGATTCCTCTTTATCATCAGAGAAATCATACCAATTGGATGAGCTTCCTGGATCTTTGTCAGGTAACTCTTTAAAGAGATATCCAGGGAGATCGATGTCTTCGTGGACTTGAGATGTTGAGGCTTGGTCGGTAAAACGACTTTTAAGCTTTTGTGTCAACTGTCTCAGAGGAGTATCCGGATCATATCCTAACCCATATGAAGACTTTTCTACATGACCGTAGAGTCTCCAATCTTCCAGCTGGCTTTTGGTCAAGGCGGGCCCCAATGGCGTGAGAATACCGCGGCCTTCTCCCAAACCGACTGGGTTCTGAGCGTCAAAGCCCATTTTCTTCATGATAGCTTGTGCCACAGGACTATATAGAGATAGCTGAGGCATACCTTCATTTTGGAAAGGTTCCAGGATGGAGTTTGATGAAGAAGCGTCCGATCTATGGAAGAAGATCGGCCTTTGCTTTGGTGATGTTGTCGGAACAACAAAGGTAGCAGACGTAGGATCTTCTACATCAGCAGGTGTCTCCATCGGAGTGAGAGCAGGCTGAACTTGCTGAGTGTCAGCTTGGCTTGACGATGTATCGTCTTCTGGCTCTGAGTCCGAGTCTGTGTCTTGCATGATAGACACGAGAGAAACAACAAATTTGCCCCTAGACTTTTGTTTCGCCTTCTTCACTTTAGTCGTGATGACCAAAGGTTTTGAAGATTTGAGGGAGATGACGAAGGGAGATTGACTACTCTCTTCTAATTTGCCGGAGGGGTTGTTTTCTTCCGGTGATTTTTGAGGAGCCTTGCCTTTATCTTTCTGGAGATTTTCAGCAGGGGGTGCTATTTCCTCTTCTTCTTTTTCTCCTTCATACATCTGGGAGTCTGCGAAGTGGACTTCTTTACCTTTGAAGGGTTTTCTGTCCGCAAAGACACGATGTACCATGCCGTCGTCGCCGACGAACTTGATGCATTGATGTAGAGTTGAAGGAACAACACCATTCTCGTGTATCCAAGGACGTCCGAGAAGGATGTTGTAGCATGAAGGGGTTTTTATTGCATACACAGTGACCTCAGAGATAAGATCACCGATTTGCAATTTGAACCTGATTTTGCCGATAGGCCTTTGAGTGCTCCCATCGTATCCAAAGATAGATACAGATGTGTGGCTTAGCTTGCTGGGTGGGATGCCCAACTCTTCGAGAGCCGAAGTGGAGATGAGGTTAAGTGCAGAACCTGGGTCGACCTGAACTCTGTGTATAGGCATTTCCTTGATGTACCCTGTGAAGTACAGGGGTCGGTTGTGCCTTGCTTCGCCAAGTAGGAGGTCTTCCTTAGTGAAGGCGATGGTTGCATTGGCTGCCTTTTGAACCGAGAGGCATTGGATGCATGATCCCTCAGTTTTCTTTTCTCCCTTTGAGGAAGTTTCAGAGTTTTTGACCCGGTAGTCCATTTCAATTTGGAGGACTTGCGGGGCATGTTTGTCGACATCCTCATTCAGTTTTTGTAATTCTGAGATGAGATTATCACGAGTGAGTGGAGACATTCGTAATAAATCCAGGATGTGAAGACGTGCAGGTATGTGTTTGAAGTGCTCAACCAAGTCATACTTGAAAGCCTCCTTGGGGCCTGCATGTTCATCATTGTTGCCACTGGGGGCGCTTACAACATCTTTCCCGAAGGATTTACATAAGTAAAGGAAGATTGGTTGTAATTTTTGTGGTAGTCCCGGCCCGAACGGGTGCCTCTACCAACTTCGAGAGCTTCTTGAGAAGGATCTTCGTTTGGAAGATTGTCTTCAGGATCAAGAGGCTGTCGTTTTTCATCTACTGGGGATGTATCTGCAGCAGAGTTGCCATCCTTAGTGATTGTGTTGCACGGAGCATTTTCCGGGAGCAAGTCCTGAACAGCATCCAGCAGCTTTTCTTCTTCGTTGACCCATCCATCACCCCAAGTTGGGTTTTCTTCATGATGATGAGTCGGGAAGAATGTGTATCCTGAAGTCACAGTCTCAGGAGAAGAAACCTGAGAGGGTGTCATCTCTGTGAAAGTCACGTGAGACGAGGTAGCCCCAGAGGATACATTGCTAGGCGTCGTCGGAGTGTAGGTAATCTCATCAGACGATGCTTCAGAAGAGCTATAGTCCTGATATATTACATTACAGGAAGCTCTGATAGGAGATGTTGCCTGCTCAGAGTCAGACTCATCCTCGGATGTAAGAGGATCGTCAATCCAACAATGTTCTCCATTTTCAGGAGTTAAGGGTGGATGTACCTGATTATCTTCAGGGACTTCAGGCTCTGGGTTGCGAGGAGGCTCGTTAACACGATCTTGCTCTTGTTCTAGAGCGAGACGCTGCAAGATCCTTGCATATTCTTCAAGATCAGGCATGGGAGCCAGATCCTCTTCTTCGTCTTCTCCGTGTGGCTCAACATAGTTGATTTCCACTGGAGCAATGACAGGTGCTGGGTTAACAGCATCTTCTTGTGCAGCCTCTTGGTCTTCTTCATCATCAGACCAGGATCCTTGTGGTTGCAAGGGGTTATACCAGATTACTGGCATAAGGTGAGTTTCAGGAACCCATTCTTCGTCGGAGAGATACTCTCATGTTTCAAGAGATTCCTCCCACTCATCGGTGTAGTTGGGCTCGAATCCATCGTCGGTGTCGCTAGACTCGTATCCATCAATGGAGAATCCAACTACCGAGTTGCAAGAGTATAATGCCCCCTGCATGGCTTCTTTTTTTAATTGAGGTGGCATGAAATCACTGAGAGTGAAGTTTCTTACCGCCTTTGAAGTCTCTGGAAGGGACGTTTTTGTTGCCCCGAGTGAAGTGGTAGAGGAGGCCTCTGCCTTTTCATGGACTTCTTGTTTTGGCTGGGTCTTCTCTTGTCGTTTGAGCCTGAGGAGATGTTTCCTAGCCTGCCTTCGCTGTTGAGCTGTCGGCTTTGTTTTTACGATCTCTCAGTTTTCATCTTCCAAGAGATCAGGATGTACCCATATGGGTTGTCCGTCTGGTGTCGGGTAAGGAACCAACACTTCGGACGTTTGAATTCTTTTTATCACCTTGAAGGAAGTAGTGATCTTCTTCTTCGGTGATTTTGGTGTTTGTCCACATGACACCATGTTGACGGAGGCAGTCCCATAGTTTTTGTCAAAGGTGATGACTCCGTTTTTCCACATCTCGTTCATCTTCTCTCTCACAACAAAGCATTGATTGAGAGGATGCGAGACCATCTGGTGGTATGGACAGTACCGAGGATCATTGGTTTTGCCAACGTCTCCAGGTCTTTTGGGCTCTGGCAAAATGAGTTTGCCATTTGCTAGGAGAGCCTCAAAGATTTCTTCGACGTCTTCATCGAACGGATATTTCTTTTCTACTCGCTCTTTGAAGGCATCAGAGAGTTCAGGTCTCTTACCTGCAGCTCTATTTTCAGCTTTCTTTGGTTGCTGAGGAGCTGACTTGGTTTGTACATTAAGGACCTCTTTCTTCTTTGGTTTAGAGGTTGCAATGGCGGTTGGCTCTTTTCTTGATGACTTCTGACTGTTGAGGTCTTTGATCACCATTTCAGCTTCCATAGAAGCTTCCAGGAGTTCTCCCAGGTTTTTTGATTTGTTGCCGATGATCATGGAGCGGATTTTAGCTCTCATGTTGTTTCGGCAGATGTCGACTAGCGACGCTTGTGGCAGTACATCTGAGCATTTGTACGCCATTGCTTTCCACTTGTGAATGAAGTCATAAGTTGACTCATTCTCTCCCTGTTTTAGGCTGCAGAGCTGAGCCATAGTAACAGGATGATCCTCACCTTGGAAGTGGGTCAGGAAGCGTGTCTCTAGCATAGCCCAGTTCTGAATGGAGTTCTCCGGAAGAGTGGAGTACCAATCGAAGGCCGTACCTTTTAGGGTACTTGCAAAGAGGCGAATTTTGAGTGCATCTTGATCCGCGATAGCTCCCGTCAAGATCTTGAAGTGGATTACGTGCTGTCTGGCTGATCCTTTCCCCGTATATGTTTGGAGAGTAGGATGTTTGAATTTTGTGGGGAATGGGACCGAGTCCATCCATAAAGGATATGGTGGCTTGATCCCATGCTCTTTGAGTATATCCTCTTCTTTAGCTTTGGCGAGGATACTGTCTACGTCCTTTTTGGTGAGGGCGCGTACTCATTTTCTTCTCCATTTCCCTCGTTATTGCTATGATTCGGAGGAGGCTCATTGTTCACCTGATTTTGGACGACAAGGAGAAGGTTTTCCATCAGAGTTTCAATCCTCTGCTGGCCTTGTTCCAACTGCTGGATGCGTGTGAGCGCATCATCTCGAGGTGGGTTCTGAGGTGGCGGCTCAGAACTTGTAGCCAAGACGTTCATCCCTCGGGATTCGAACGAAGAAATCGTCCTAGTGACCGAGCTGGGGCTCATTCTTTTTGATGAAGAGCTTGATGAAGGATTACTCTCCCGTCCTTGGCTGGAAGGGGCAGGAGATTCTTTGGGATGTCTTTGTGTCCTGGTGACGCTACGGGTCACCGGACGTCGGACATGGATTTTTGATGCTGACTTTTGGCGTCTTCTGGTTTTTCCAACCATATGGACGGCAGCAACTTGGTCGGGTCTTTCTTTTTCGACCCATTTGTGGGAGACTTGAAGTGTAGGAGGCTGGGTCCGTTGCTTCTCTAGTCTCTTTGTCGATATGACGCACGGCGGCGTGCTCGACGAGCGATTTGAGCTTTGGTCAGCTCTGGCTGGGCTCTGACGATGAAGGATGTGCTCCCTCGGGCGCAGCAGCCGAGCCTGTCTTCTTTGTAGCTAGGCAAGGACAGGATCCGGACCCGGTCCTTTGCCTGTTGCAGCGAAGCTTTGAATTTTTCAAGTTCGGCCCCTGTAGAGATGAAGGGTCGAACTGAAGGAGTGTAGGCCTTAGCAGGTGCTTGTAGAGGCCTGGTGATGCGTGATCTGATTCTGGGCTTGTGGGAGCAAGCCGGTTCATGCTGGGTCGACTTGGGAGTCAGGTTGGAGATGGGTCTCTCCTCTTTCATGTAGGCAAGAGGGTAGAACTGGTTCTCCTTGAGTGGGGCCAGGTATGCTGGCTTGGTGGAGGTTTGAGACCTCCTTTGTTTTGGGGAAGGTCTTGGAGACCAAGTCTTAGGGTAGACCTGGTTGGTTGTTGGTCGAGGCTTCGCGGGGGTGCCGCGGGCTTCGGGCTTTTGGGCTTTCGCCTTTGGTGTCACGAGAGTGACACGTTGAGAGGCGATCTTCTGCTTTTTGGCAGGAGCAGCTTGTTCTTCGGGAAGTGGGAATGGTCCCAGTGTCCCGAAGACGATGGTCCGGGGAGTCGAGGTCGACCCGGAGTTCAGAGAGTTGCCGAGGGAGTTGACGCTTCGGCAGCTGGCAGGGCGCTTGTAAGTGCGCTCGGTTTGCTTCTGTTGAAGCATGAGTTGGTGCTTGTTCTCATCGAAGATAATGGTGAAGGCTGCCATTGTTAGTTTCGAAAAAGTTCTGAAACAAGACCACATCCATTAGTAATCACAAGAATATAATGATCATAAATGGGAATTTCTATGGTTGTCTTTTCAAATCGCTCAAGGGACATGACCCAAGCGACATGAAGAAGGTAAAAAGCCATAGATGGTACAATTGTTCTGACAGCAAGTATGGTGAGCTCAGAATGAGCGTTCCAGTGACTGCTAGAAGCAATTGTAAACCTAAATTCGACTTATTGAGAAGCAGGGCTTGCTCGAGATAAGAAGAATATAAGGTAGGAGTTACAAATGTGCCGGTCACAGATACAGTAGACCCTGAAAGGGCGTACCAGTATTGCTAGGCACAAATGTTGGAGATCGCATCCATGAGATGGGATTCTTTGTTCTGAAATGTCAGAAATGGATTCGTCAAAGAGAGCAGGTGGCATTCCGATTCAAATACGGGCTCAACGATTTCCGCGAGCGCCAGTACTCAGAAGGGAAGAGACCACAATTTCTCGAATCTGAATCCAAAAGTGACGAGTTTTTTTTTTTTTTTTGAAATGACAAGATTGGTTCCATCAAGGAGAGCAAATGGTATTCTGATCTGAACACGGTCTCGGCGATTTCCGCGAGCGCCAGTGCTCAGAAAAGAAGAAACCAAAATTTCTCAGATCTGAAATCAAAAGTGACGAGTTTTTGGAGATTTTTTTTTAAATGATTTTTTTTATTTTTTTTTTTTATTTTTTTTTTTTGAAAAAATATTTTTCTATTTAATTTTTTTATTTTATTTTTTTTTGAAAATTTTTGTTTTTATTATTTTTTTTTTTTAAGATTTTTTTTTTGAAAATCTTTTTTTTTATTATTTTTTTTTATTTTGATTTTAATTTTTTTTTAGATTTAAAGACGAGAGAGCACACATAGGCCTCCTAACCCGGTCTTATGAAACCTCAATTGATAGAATTGCCCCCAGGTAAGGGTAGGATTACTTAATGAACCCGTTTGGAGGACCCTTGCCTAGAACAGTCAAGCTGTCTCCACACTCTGGACAAGGCTTTTCTTGAATCAATCGTGATCAAAGAACGCAATTGGTTTAACCTTAGTGGTCTATGTCCTTCTTTATAAAAAATCCCAAATAGACTCATCGAAGAGAAACGATGGCCCAAAACCTTAGTCGAACGGGCTTAACATTTCTCCAAGCACCAAAGAACGATAGGATAGGATCAAAGCTTCTCAATTTTGAATCAAAACTAAGAAAACTGATTTTTTTTATTTTTTTTGAAATCTCTAATGAACTCATCGAAGAGAAACGATGGTCCAAAACCTTAGTCGAACGGGCTCAACATTTCTGCAAGCACCAAAGAACGATAGGATAGGATCAAAGTTTCTCAATTTTGAATTCAAACTAAGAAAACTGATTTTTTTTTTTTTTTTTTTGAAATCTCTAATGAACTCATCGAAGAGAAACGATGGTCCAAAACCTTAGTCGAACGGGCTCAACATTTCTGCAAGCACCAAAGAACGATAGGATAGGATCAAAGTTTCTCAATTTTGAATTCAAACTAAGAAAACCAATTTTTTTTTTTAAAAGAGAAAGAATGGAAACAAACTTAAAGAAGTAGAAATTTCCAAAAAATCCCATCTCATTTTTTTTGGGTGCAAAATCCAACATAGGCCACCAGCTAGAAAGTAGCCAAGGAATCTGGAGAAGAAGTATAAGCATAGAGCAAAAATATGGTATGCAAATATTTCATTTCCAAGCACCGTGTTCTCAAATGAACGAGTCCCACCGGGTGTGCCAGCTTGATGGAACGCGCTCCGAGGCGCCGTGGGGCGGCTACCGGGGTCGGCGGAACGTGGGAGTCCGTCGGGTCCGGCCCTTTCACGCCCTGGCGGGCCTGAAGCGTGCATCAACATTTTTTTGTGTGGGTGTGCCAGATTTTCTATTTTACTTGGAATTGCAAGTGGTAATCCGGAGATCAACCTTCGCAAGTAAAAAGGAAATCAACTTCTTTCAAGTTTTCCATTGCGCATATATTTAAGAAAAGAGACATTTTCTTAGTTTGCCGTGAAAGGCGATTTTGTTTGGCATTTATAGCCGATTTTGGCGTTTATAGCCGATTTACAATTCTCATCAATAATGAAAAAGACAAGAGTTGTGATTTTTGTCTCTTTTAGAAAAATACAAACTACAATGAAAAGCAAGAAAAGGAAGATCTAACTTTTCAGGAGATTGTGGGGGACTCGTTCAGATTGACGGTCGCAAGCCATGTGTGGGCTTCGCCGTCATCCATGCAGATGAGAACAGAGGATGCTCTTGATTCGCTTGGCTTGGCTATAACCTCAGATTTTTAGAGGACAAAGACCAAGAGAAGGTCCTATGTCCAATAAAAAGCTAAGTAGACGGGCTGAAAAGCCACGTCTAAGCCATTGGAGGCAGCAGGAGAAGGCAAGGACCTTGGGGGGGTGCCCCCCAAGGGGCTTTTGTCACCTTGTAGTGGTGGCCGGTGCAGAACTTCAGCAGAGTTTTTTCTCTCTTTTTTCTTTCTCTGGATACGAGCTCTGGATTCTTTCCGATCGATCGATCTCGATTTTCTGATCCTTTTTTCAATGGAATGCTCTCCTATTTATAGGCTTTTGGTAGCCATTTAGGAGGGTTTATGAGCCTTAATGGCTTTAATGGGAGGAGTTACAAGATTTATTTCTTGATTTTGTAACTCCTTTTTCCTTGAATCTGATTGGCCGATGGAGATTAAGGGCTTTTAATCACCTTAATTACCATAATGGGAGGAGTTTCATGGTTTAAATGCCATGAATCAATTGACTTGTAACTCCCAAATGCTTGCTTCTGATTGGGCCGTCCAAAGAAATGAATTAATGACTGCAATAAAGCTAGTCAATTAACCACATTAATTGGTCGCCGAGCAGTCGAAGAGTCGCGGGCCGTGCCGTGTCTTCTGGAATTCTTCTGGCGATGATCATCGATGGATCTTCATGCTGATCGACATCGGATGAACATGTAACTTCAGACATTGATAGCTAAGAGCGGGCCGGTGACATCTGTCTTGTCGATTTCTCGATCGGTCGGACAGAAAGAGCACTTTTTTTTTGGTCGACCGGTTGGCGATCTTGGAGCGATCAATGATGATTTTATGCTTTTGGAGGTTGACCCGTGATTTTGACGGATGTCGGAGGATATGAGTCAATTTCAAGCACAAAAAATCACATTTTCAGGAAACCACAGGGGCCAAAGTGCGCGAAACGCGAAAAAAGACGGAAAAACGGGTCACCGGCGGAAAATCCGGTGACCCGGACCTCCATGGTCGCCGGCGACCATGGGCCATGGTCGCAGGGGCCTGCGACCCTGGGGGAATTTTCCCCTTCGGAGCCCGTTTTGCGGTCGTTTTGAGGTCTTTTTCGTCGCCGTTTTCTTCTGTATTTTTCCTGACATTTCTTCTCATTTATTGGCTTGATTTCCCTGTAGAAAACCTGATGAGAATCCTTGCATTTTTAGAGTGCAAAGTTTCCAATTTTCCGGGAAAGCCGAAGACTTTGTCGCGTAAAGCTGCTGATTTTCCGCCAGAAGCTGAAACTTGGTCAAACGATGTCGGAATGACCTGAAATTTGAAGTGAAGCCTCCTGAGCAATAAATAAGACCAACCATAGGCTTTAGTTTGAGTTTTGAAGCCGTTTAGGGTCCCGTCGATGCTTCACTTGATTTTGCTGCGGGGAAAATGCCGAGCTTTGATATGTGGTCAAACGATGTCCGATTGACCTGAAATTTGACGGGGAGCCTATTGGAGTCATTTTGTGACGTTCCATGGGCTCCGTTTTGGATGTCATGGTCCCGGGTTGCTCCGCCGCCGGTAGGCTTGATTTTATCTCGGAGCATCGAAACCTGGTCAAACGTTGTCAGAATGACCTGAAATTTGACGTGCAGCCTTTTGGAAGCATGTTGAAGCCACTCATGCACTTGGTTTGATGAGCGAAGGCTTCGGTGGTTCCCGCCGCCGAGAGGCTTGATTTTGCTGCTCGAGCATTGATGGAGGGTCAAACGTCGTCGGTTTGACTTGAAATTTGGCATGGAGCCCTTTTGAGACATGCTGGAGTCATCCGTAGGCTCTGATCGAAGTTTTGACATCTCCGATGATGTCGCCGCCGGGAGCGCCATTTTAGCTGTCGGAGAAGCGAAGTTAGGCCAAATGATTCTGAAATGGCCCGAAACTTCATGTGTACTCTTCTCTTGGCTATCTTGAAGGATCTTGCAGTTTTTGTTTGATTCTGACAAGATTTGATTTTTTGGAGAAGTTGCATTGCCTATTTATGGCAGGTTGCGACTTCATGTAGCTTTCTTGATGTTGAAGAGGCAAAGTGACATTTTTGGTGTCAACAACCATGTGGGCGCCCAAGTCATGGGACCCACTTGGGCACACCTCCATGTGCGCCCAAGTCTCCGAGAGCCCTAATCTCACCTTGGTTTGCATGAAACCCTTGGAAACTCGTGCAAGAAGTAGCCCTAACTCTTCCTCCACGTCAAAATCACTATAAAGAGACCTCACATACTACTTTTGCAAGAGAGGCTACCAAAAAGAGAGAAAAAGTAGAGTAAAAAAAAAGAGAGAAAAAGAGAGAGGTCACAAAGGAGATCTCTAGATCTAGAAGAAAGGAGGAAGGAGATTGCTTTGGTTCTCCAAGATCAGTAATGGAGAAAGCCTCCCAAAGCCATGGACTTGCGCAAGAACTTCAACATAGGACTTAAGAGCACGATTCGAACCGGTATTTCTAGATTTCTTTTGTTTATTTGCATTCCACCATCATTTTTGTTTAGAAACATGCTTAGGATCATGCATACATTGTAGATCTGCATTGATAGTACTATGTTACAGTAGATCTAATATTCAGTATTCTTTCCTCATTAGGAACATGCTTAGGATCATCCATAGCTTGTAGATCTGCATTATTTTCATCATTCTGAACTCGTGATTAGAATAGATCTTGCATCCATATCGTTTTCACTAGAAAAATCCGAATCTGAAAGGAAAAGTGTTAAAAAACAAGAGAATAGTACTTGGGCGCCACTGTGTGTGCGCCCAAGTCCCAAGAGTGGGATTTTGACCCTAGTCTCATCCCGCTTGCAATTTCTCTCTCAAATCCGGATTTCTATTCATATAAGTTAGTATTAGTACCTTCGGACTTGTGACTTTGTATTCAAAATCGCGCGAAAAGCACTGAAAAAAGAAACAAAAGAGGAAGAAAGCACAGAAAAGCACTTGGGCGCCCATACAGGTGCGCCCAAGTCCAAAATTGGAGATTTGACTCCGTTTTCCATTTCGCGCGCATTTTGCTTCGGAAATCCTAGTCCATCTTCGTATAAGTTGATATCAAAGCATTCGGACTTGTTAAAAGTATTGAAAGAATCGAAAAGGGACCAAACATATCATTGAAAAGAAGAAAAAGTACAGGAAGGCACTTGGGAGCAACCGTAGGTGCGCCCAAGTCCAAAAGTAGGCTTTTGGTCCCTATTTGTTTGATTCATGTGCATTTTGCTTCTTGAATTCGAGTCAATCCTCATATAAGTTGATATCAAGGCATTTGGATTTATTAAGAGTATTGAAAGAATCGAAAAGGGACCAAAAATATCATTGAAAAGAAGAAAAAAGTACAGGAAGGTACTTGGGAGCAACCGTAGGTACGCCCAAGTCCCTGCAAAGGGATTCACCCTCGAATCCTTGTGCTTGCATTATTATTTTCAAGTCCAGAAGCTTTGACATTGATAATTCATAGTATTACCTTATACTTAGTCTCGAATTGTTAGAAATCATATCGGGACATCGACAGAGGTCTGAAATACATCACAACCCGCAGGGGGGACACTTAGGCGCCACTGTCTGTGCGCCCAAGTCCCACAGAGACACTTGGGCGCCCCTGTAGGTGCGCCCAAGTCCTCGGCTTATTTTCCGGCCCGCATTTGCTGCATTTTGCGTCTCGTTTAACATGCCATTCCACAATTGTGATGGTTTCCATTGATTGCTGAACTTCTAGACTTCGAATCTTCAAATTATCATACTTAGGTTGCATCGTTTGCATAAAATACTAAAAAAATCATAAAGTCATAAAACTCTTCCCCTCTCATCTTGCTCTTTAGTAATTAGAGAAGAGAACAAAAAAATTAAAAGAAATAGAAAAATACATAAAAAGAAAAAAAAAGTAGACATTAATTAAGTAGAAAAACCCTAGATTGTTCTTTAGGATAGCTCACGTAGTTTTTGCATAAAAAACCAAACACCAAAAAAAAAGGGTCATAAAACACTTCTCCTCTCATCTTGCTCACTAGTAATTAGAGAAGAGAACAAAAAGAAGTAGTAGAATTATAGAGTTAGACATTAACTAGGTAATCCTAGGTTAGTCCATTAATGCTTGAGTAAATCAATAAACTTAATCAACCCTTATCAATTAATTCGAAGCAATTAATTAAAACACTCAATTAAAATCCACATACTTAATTAATTAATTAAATCCCTAAAACTTATTAACAACTCCTAATGAAACCCCTAATTAAATAAAACTTTAATCAACAAGCCCCAATTAAAATCCCGATTAACAAACCTAATCCATAAGCTTTAATTTATTAAAAGAAATTAACTTAAAGATACCCTAGAAGATAACAAACTACTAGACCGACACTTGGGAGCAACCACAAGTGCGCCCAAGTCACCCTTGACACTTAGGAACAACCACAAGTGCGCCCAAGTCACCCTTGACACTTAGGAGCAACTACAAGTGCTCCCAAGTCACCCTCGACACTTAGGAGCAACCAGAAGTGCGCCCAAGTCACCCCAGACACTTAGGAGCAACCATAGGTGCGCCCAAGTCACATTTAGTTTGGGAATCACCGAATCCTTATTAATTTCAAACTTTGACCCAAATCAACACACTAGAACACCCTTACGATTTGAAACAACTATAGCCAGTAGCCTAGATTAACCTAAGAGATTAAACCGACTTAAGCCACAAAAACATCCACGTAGGTACCAATCTCTTGACACTTAGCCCCTCATAATCATTAAGAAATCTAATTAATTGAAATCTAATTTAATTTTAATCAATCCAACACAACAAAAACACATTTAATTCAAAGAATATCAAACGATAAACACTCAACCTCAAATTAACCCAAAAACAAGAGAAACACGAAAACCGGACACTTGGGAGCAACCACAGTTGCGCCCAAGTCACCTTGGAAACATAGGCGCCCCCACAGGTGCGCCCAAGTCCATTTCCGTTCCCTAGGACCACCGAATCCTCATTCACTTCGAGTCTCGATCTAGATCATTATCTCAGGACTATTACAAAACCAATAACAATCTTTAAATCAAAATCTTGATCAACTCGGACCCGTCCGGAACTTCAAATCAAGCCAGAGTGACCAAAAGATTTCAAATTCCAACTTGGGCGCCACTGCTGGTGCGTCCAAGTGCACATAAACACCTAGGCGCACATACAGGTGCGCCCAAATCCTCTGTCAAATCCAAATCGAGAACCTTAGTTATGTTTCGAGTTCCAGGACTTAAGACTATTAAAATTAATTGACCCAAAGTTAAAGACAACATCATAACAGAAGCCTACATTGATTCGAACCCCACGAAATTCCAAAATCAAGCCAACCCCATCGCAAACAACCGAATCACAAAGAGCAGCCACTTGGGCGCCACTACAGGTGCGCCCAAGTCACTAAGAGGACCTAGGCGCCACCACAGGTGCGCCCAAGTCCTCCCGTCCATCACTTCACTAGTTTCAACTTCCTTTCATCATTTAAAGTAAAACCCAAGGCTCCAGAACCTTTAGCATATTAAAACAGAACCTTAAAACACTCTTAACTCATCCCTAAATAACTCTTAATCAAACCAGAACTTAAAACAAACCAAATCAAATTAATAAGGTGTTTAGGTATAGAAGCTATCAAATTTAGACAATTTACACCCTAGCATTAGATCGGGTTTCCTCATTAGATAAATTAGAGCATTAGGCTTCGTCCCATCACTTTTCCTGTTCCGTTAGGGGACCGGGAGAGCTAATGTGGGCGGTCTAGGACCTTAGGTTAGGGTTAATCCGATGATCAGTAATAAAGCATTAATCATTTAAATCCAAGTAGAAATCCCTTAGTTAGGCCCTTCTAGCCCCAATATCAAAAATCCGTAAAAACTATAAAACCAATAAAATAAACCCAAAAATATTTTTCCTTTAGTTCCTCCTCCACCTCAGGTGCCAGATATTTAATTGAACTTAATGATAAAAGGGAAAGAAGAACTGATTTCTAAAATTGAATAAATGAGAATGACGAGATGAGGTGAATGATTTCGCACACACTTTTAAAACAATCACGGCCCATCGGCCACTCTAAAACAAATATCGGCCCATCGGCCACCTTTAGTCAATTACGGCCCATCGGCCTTTCACCTTTATCACTCGTGTATCGCACACGAAAAACACAAAAATCACAAGTCAAAGTCTCATTTGCATCATTGTTTTGGTTTGCAAAGTCAGCCTTTAAACCCTATTTTGCCAAGGGATTTGAAGGGGGTACCCGGGAACGGGGCCGATCCTCTTCTTAAATATTTGGCACCTCCCCCCTTTTTATTTTCTTTATCTTAATTGTTTTACTTTACTTGGATATACTATGATTTTGCTATGTGAGGATTAACCTTTATTTGGACTTTAACTTGTAACCCTGAATTGACCCTATATTAAAGAGACCCAAAAAGACCCAAATTAATGTGACAAGACAACCGTCGTGTGTTGCCGGCAGCACATTAGACGAGAGGAAGGACCCAAATATTTATTTTCTCCCATTTTTCTTCAGCTTTCGTCGAAGGACGGTGTTACGGCCGTTACCGTAGCTGGCGATCGTGATCCATCGATTTTGAGGGTAGTCGGAATCCTCATTTTCGATGTAAAATTTAAATAGCACATGTATAGATGAATGGAGATCTTCCCAAGCCCATTGGTTGGCGCGAGGGGGTCGAAAATTCACATCCGACAGCCTGGCGATCGTGATGGGACCTCTTTTGTTGTCTTGTCACGAATTTGGGTCTTTCTGCAGTTCTATTGTAGGACACGAACATCCAATCAATGATCAGATGTCCGTGTCCCATTCAGTTTAGGGTTATTATAAGTTCAGTCCCAAATTAAACCTAAGGTTCGAATGAACCGTCCACTAAGCTTTCCCCCATTACATCATAAGAAACAAACCTACACCAACACTCACTACCAAAGGACATAAAACGTGCTTTTCTCATCCCCTCCTTCTCTCTACTCTCATCTAAATATTTCTTCACAAATGGAGGGTTACACATTCGGAATGTCCGATCTACAACCCCTCTCTCCCCCACTGTTGACTCGCACTACCGGCGGATCACAACAAACACCACAAAATATAGAATCATCAAGGATACTAGATGGGTCCTTAGCGTATTCAAGTCATGACCCACAACAGATAAGACAGTCCCTTTTTGAAGGAGGCCCCATCCCGGTCAATACCATTACAATGGGTAGGAATCATTCTAACATATCTACCCCATCTCATTCGTCAGGGGAGAACCAATTCTCCGCACATTCAGGAGTAACTTACACGGACCTAGTCAGCCCCACCGGCCAAGTTATAAGATATAGGGTCCACGACAATGTCTCGTCAAGAGATCACTCTCTCCGCGCGGACAACCCTGTTGTCTCACAGGTTATACCCTACTCTTCCCTAATCAGTCAGACCGAGCCAATCACGTCTTCTATCCCACAATATGGGATGCCTACTGATGCACCTATCACTACCCGGGCTAGAGCTATCGCACCATCCCAGACTCTCACGATAAACGAGAATCTATATCGACAGCCGAGTCATGGCTTAGTAAACCCGGGTTTGTTGGTGACATCCAACACCTCGCACCAAAACCCTTTGGCCCATATGGGAACGCCAGATGTCTACCAACAACGTGAGGCAGCTCGACCTAAATCTCAAGTAATGACTCCTCCACCAATCAATCAAATGAATTACAACCCTGTGACGGCTAGCAACGATATATTATATCCCCAGCCGATTCAATATGAGAGGACCTCTCATGTTTATCAAAATCAGACCCCCTTAACCTACCAAGTGCCTAATTCAAATCAGGGTCCCCCAATCCAAAACAGTCAGGTTATCAATCCATCAGGCGTTAGAAATTCTTATCAAACATACCCAGGAAACGAGCCACACTATCAACAGGCATATCAACCGTTCGCATTAAGTCCGATGATTGATCAACACAGAGGACAATCAGTTGGTTATGGAGGAACTCAGTTGAACCAAAACTATCATCTTATTCAACAACCATATCCCCGAGAGCAATTCCAAGAGCCGGCCTATGCCCCGACCCCACTAGGACCTCAAGGAGGATACCAACCACAGACAATCCAATACCTAAATCCTTTAGCATTTAAAGAATTGCAGAAAAACGTAAAAGAACTTAAAAATGAAATTAAGAAGAAGTCCTCAAGCTCGACTGGAAGAAAGCTAGGTTTCTACGATTTTACCAAAAAAGAAGAAAAGGAGAGATCACCCTTCCCTGTCAGAGCGCCTAAATTCGTACCCTATGATGGGACAACCGACCCTCAACACCATTTGGTTTCGTTCTGCAATAAGTGTCGTGCCATCGCTGACAATGACTCTATGCTCATAAACTATTTTCAAGAATCTCTAACGGGGGATGCACTAACTTGGTATACGTCTGTACCTTCTCACGAAATTAATACATTCGAGGATGTAATAGAGAAGTTCCTAGCGCGATACCAGCACTTGACTAAGAACAAACCCCTTTGGCATGACTTAGCGAACCTCAAACAAAAGAATAACGAGGATTACGAGGAATTCGCAGTGAGATGGCAAAATCAATTTGCGCGATCAGATTGCAATATGCAAGAGGAGGAACAAGTGAGAATGGCCATATCAAACATGAAGGATCCAATGAGGGCTTTGATGACGATCGGGGAAGTAGTTAGCTGGAGTGGCTTGTACCGTAGATTGTCTAGGATGAAACAAAACTTGGACGAAGGAGTGTTAAACACCATTATTGACCATAAGAAAAACACGCGTAGGATAGGCACAACCACCCAACCAGAAAGCCGTGCAACCCCTGAGGTAAGCTCAAATCAAGAAGAGGTTTACCGACCATACCAAGAACATAATAGTGTCAGCTTTAACCAACACCAAAATCAAGGGCAAAATGGCAATCCTAATTTCCAGGGTGGTAACCCGAATTTTCAAAGGAACAACCAGAATTATCAGCGGAACAATCAAAACTTCCGAAACCCTCCTAGAAACAATCAAGGCTATGACCCACCGCCAAGGAACCAAGGACCCCCGGTGAATCAAAGTCAGAACCCCGACCACGCGCAATCGGTTCCGAATTCAACTGTTCTGCCACCAAACCAGAACGCGAATCCTCAACCCAACTACGGTACGGTTCCCTTCAATTACAATAGAGACAACAATGGCAACCAAAATAATGCAAACAATGGAAATAGAAGGAGATTCGGACCCAAGAGGACAAGCTACCCATCCCTGCCACAACCTTGGACTGCTGTCTTCTGGTCTCTTCTAAATCAGAACGCCCTCCGACTCCCACCAGAACGACCGCAGGCGTGGTCAGAACACCTGGATAAGACCAAGTTTTGTGCCTACCATAGGATACCGGGGCATGACCTCACCCAATGCTATACAGTTAGAGATCTGATTTACGACCTTAATGATGAAGGTAGGATTGATTGGAATAATATTAGGCCGATAGGCACAAGCGACCCACGGAATACCCCTCCTAATCAAAATGCTACCGCTAATCCAACACAGAATATTCCAAACATGCAGATTTATACAAACCAGCTACCTCAACATGGGCCATCAACCTCTGGACAAGCCTCGCAAACTCAATTGATAAACATCGCCATGATAGAACACCAATACATTGATATCGCGACCCAAGGGAGCATAAATCATAATCAACCATGCCATGATGATTTCTTTGAAGAAGAAGACTATAGAAAATACATCACGCCATGGGACGGAAAGACGAAGTTCAAAATCTATAACTCCGGAATGGACGCGATTGTCGATTCTCCTGACCTTTACAAAGTAAATTTTGATGAACCAAATGACCAAGGACCATCGATCCTCGCGAACTCTGGATTAGATCCTCATTCGGATGCAAATGCATCTCAAGCCCATCTCCGATCCGGGCGAATTCGTCCTTCCCGATTACCCCCTCATCCGGTCACTCGAGATCCAGAATCGCAGAACCCCAACACTCAAGTTGAGGAAATAGTCGATGAAAGAGCCCATATTTCGATAGAAACGGGAATAGAATATGATCTCTTAGGACACCTCACGAAGATCCCAGCTAAGGTATCCGTCCTCGACTTAATTAAAACCTCACCCAAACATCAGCAACAGTTACTTGAGGCTATTACGCGGTTGCAAGTCCCGGTAAACATAACTCCCGAAGAGTTGAGAACTACCATCGCAACCTTAGCCCCGGGAACCCCTTTTCCTGCCCTTACGTTTACCGAAGAAGAACTAAAAGAGATACCGCCTGAAACGAGGACATCTCCCCTACATCTAACGATCAAGATAGCAGGAAAGGAAATATCAGGAGCTTTGGTCGACACTGGCGCATCATTAAACATATGCCCATTGAAAACCTACAAAGCTTTAGGGCTTACAACAAAAGACTTAACTCCGGCCCCCATGGTGGTGACCGGTTATGATGGGAATAAGAAAACAGTATGTGGAAAAGTTATGTTATTAGTACAAGCGGGTCCGATTTCGATGCCAGAAGAATTTTATATCATGGACATCCCCGCCACTTTCAATTTAATTTTAGGACGCCGATGGTTGAATCATATGAACGCCGTCATGTCAAGCAGGCATCAATGTGTCAAATTCCCCCATTTAGGCAAGATCATAAAAATTATGGGGGACCCACCTGTGATCGAACCGGAAGAACTCCAAATACTCCCGACCTTACAACCCGCTCCCATAACGCCAGAGGTCAAGATTCATGGATACAGAGTTGACCCCCTCATCTCCTTAATGGATATGGACCCCATGCAAAATGTGTTTCATGAATTTTCTCCCCTTCAAAATCCAACAACAAACGATCGGAATCAAGCGCCAGGATGGACTCTGATGAGGAAGATGGGATATCAACCCGGATTTGGACTAGGAAAAGACGGGGAAGGTGCTATCAACCCCTACATACCAGATCCTAGAGTAAAAGCAGAAGGATTAGGATACGATGCACATAGTAATATGAGAGGTAAGCAAGAGGACTGGACTTTAGATGAACACTTTATAAAGCACGATAAAACTCTAGATCCCAATGCATCACCAACTAGAGAGGGACGTGACAATTTGGATCCGAACGATAAAGGTAAGACCGTTCTAGTAGAAGATTGGGAAGACTCTACGTCGTCTGAAAGTGAGATGTACGAGCAAATCTTTGGCACTTGGAGAGAGTTCCATTCACCAGAAGAAGTGGATGATGCAGATTGCACTGTCAATCTAAGGTTCCAGACCCTATTGTGCAACATGTTGACTATAAACAAATCAACTCGTTTACCCAAAAAAAAAACGCCGATTGCCAAACTCAGAGAAAGTCGCGAAACATGGGAAATTGAAGACCCTACCCGCGAGGAAGTGGTATATTGGCCCGTTGCCTGGCACAATTGGCGAAAAGACCCCTCTCAAGAAGACCATGAAGTTTGGGAAGCAGATGACCAAAACGACCATGAAGTGGTATACCGCCCCACTACCTGGCTACGCCAGCGGGGAGGAACCTCCTTGGTAGATAGCCCATCTTCAAACTCACCTGTGCCATATCATTTCGAAAATCCAAAAAAATTAGAAAACCCGAAAAACCCCAAAAAATTAGAAAATAGAAAACCCAAAAACATAGGAACCGTAGGAGTAGAAGACTTTAGTCCTCATCAAAACATGGGCAATCCAAGGAGATGGAAGTTACCTCCGGTAGAGCGGTCCCGACTAGAGGAGATCATGACCAACATCGATAAGTTAGGCTGTGAGTCTCTACCGATCATTCCAGAGCCCGAACCCTTAGTGCAACCTACAAACACCAATGATGGAATGGGTGTTTACGAACTAGTGGACGCCGAAGAAGGGGATGACGAAATTTCTGAAGAATTCGGGAGAATAATCAAGAAATTTGATGAAGAGACGCAAGCGGCTGCCGAAAAGACAAAAGAAATAAACCTAGGGACGGATGAGAGACCCAAACAAGTCCAAATCAGTGCATGCCTAGAACCTGACGAAGAAAGTAAAATCCTTGAGATCCTAAGAGAGTATCAGGACGTGTTCGCGTCAGATTATAATGATATGCCCGGTCTTGCACCCGATCTGGTGGAGCACCGAATTCCGCTAGAGGAATATGCTAAACCCGTCAAACAAAAGTTGAGAAAGATGCTTCCCGACGCTGCCCTGAAAGTGAGGGAGGAGGTTGACAAGCTCCACCAAGCTAAATTCATCAGGGTCGTATTATTCCCTCAATGGGTCGCCAACATAGTTCCGGTAAAGAAGAAAGACGGACGTGTCCGAATTTGTATCGACTTTCGAAATTTGAACAAGGCATCTCCCAAAGACGATTTCCCTTTGCCTCACATTGACTTGCTTGTTGATAATACTGCAGGGCACGCCATGCTATCATTTATGGATGGTTACTCAGGGTACAATCAAATCAAGCTGTCACCAGAAGATCAAGAGAAGACATCATTTACTACACCCTGGGGGACCTACTGCTACGTTGTGATGCCTTTTGGCTTGAAAAATGCCGGTGCCACTTATCAGAGAGCCATGATGGCGATATTCCACGACATGATACACGATTGTGTAGAGGTTTACGTAGATGACATTCTAATCAAATCCGAAACCCGTGAGGATCACATCGTAGCCCTTAGGAGAGTCCTTCAACGATCTAGGGACACCCAACTGAAGATGAATCCGAAGAAATGTGTTTTTGGAGTATCCTCTGGCAAACTCCTGGGCTTCATGGTAAGTAACCGGGGAATCGAAGTTGATCCTTCTAAGATAAAAGCCATCCTTGAAATGCCGCCCCCGAAGAATCTCAAAGAATTGAGGGGCCTCATAGGACGACTACAGTTCATCAGGAGATTCATTTCACAGCACTCCCAAAAATGCGAGCCCTTTTACAAATTGCTAAAAGGAGGTGTAAGGTACCACTGGGATGACGACTGCCAGAAGGCATTTGAAGATCTGAAGAAATATCTGTTGAGTCCTCCCGTCCTGAAGCCCCCTATAAAAAACAAGCCTCTCATTTTATATGTGTCAGCGACAGAATCTGCGATAGGTGTCGTCCTGGGGCAACATGATGAAACCGGTCGAAAGGAGAACGCTATTTATTACTTGAGCAAATCTCTATTACCCTACGAAAGGAAATACTCCCTAATGGAAAGGACTTGCTTAGCCGTAGTTTGGGCGGCTCAAAAATTGAGACATTAGTTTCTGGCCCATCAGATCAAACTCCTAGCAAGGATGGATCCTTTAAAGTATATTTTCGAGAAGCCAGTAACTTCGGGAAGAGTTGCGCGATGGCAAATGCTCCTAGTCGAATTTGACATAACCTACGTTACACAAAAATCCATAAAAGGACAGGCGATCGCTGACCATCTAGCACACCTCCCCCTGCCTCAGTATGAGCCAGTTAGAACTGACTTCCCTGACGAGAGCATTTTGTTTACATATGTTGAAGAGGTTAAAGATGATGATTCATGGACTATGTACTTTGATGGAGCTTTGAACCAAAATGGAAAAGGAGTCGGGATAGTGCTATTATCCCCGGAAGGGGTTGTCATACCAAAGGCCTACAAGATCGGATTTCCAGCAACCAACAATGCGATGGAATATGAAGCTTTGCTAGCGGGGCTAAGAGAGGCCCAGGCTCTAGGTGTCATGAAGTTGAGAGTCTTCGGTGATTCCAAAGTTGTTATTTCCCAAATAGCCGGAGAATGGAAGGTCAATGCCCCCAAGCTTGCACATTACCACGCAAAGGCAAAAGAATTGATGTCTGGTTTCAAGGAAGTTTCCTTCCTCTACATTCCTCGAGCCTTGAACCGCTTGGCCGATTCATTAGCAATTTTAGCTTCCATTATAGAAATCCCCGACAACAAAGATTCCGAAGAATTCTTGATTAGAAGGCTAGCTTCACCGTCCGTTAAATCGATAGATCTAACCAAAGGGAACCTTGCTGAAGCTCTGCAGAAAATTTCGAAGGAAAAGGGTAAAAAAGTCAAGGCCAAAGAGTCCGATCAAGAAGAGAACGCCAAGGCAGTAGAAGGAGTCCTAGCTCGCATACAACATGATGATGACCTAGTAGACGATCACCCGTGGTACTATGATATCTGGAATTACTTACATGATGGCTACATCCCTGAATACGCCAGTCGATCGGATAAAAAAGCATTGAAAGAAATGGTTCAAAGATATGTCATAGTCGCGGGACTACTGTACTGCAGATCTTTCAGTGGAATTCTCCTACGATGTGTGACTACAGAAGAAGGGCAAGAAATAATCGAAGAGGCACATTCAGGAGAGTGTGGAGGACACATCAATGGCCAAATGTTAGCTAAGAAGATCATCCGTTTAGGTTATTATTGGCCATCCTTAGAGTCGGATTCAGTCCATTACGTTAGGAGATGCAAAGAGTGTCAGTTACATGCCGACCTAATTCATGCCCCTGCATCATCCCTTCACCCCACCACAGCTCCATGGCCTTTCTCGACCTGGGCTTTTGATATCATAGGACCCTTGGCCCCTACTTTAAAAAACACACAAAATAAAGCATTCATATTGACAGCCACAGAATATTACACTAAATGGGCAGAAGCAGAAGCATATGTTAATATTAAGGCTACTTCTGTGGTCAAATTCATTAAAACGAATATAATAGCCAGGTTTGGCATCCCTAAAGTATTCATAACAGACAATGGACCCCAGTTTATATCCCAACAAATGAATGAGTTGTGCACAAAATATGACATTGAATTGCATCATTCCACCCCATATTACCCCCAAGCAAATGGTCAAGCCGAAGCAACCAACAAGACTTTACTGAAGATAATCAAAAAGACTGTGCAAACCACCAAAGGTAGTGATTGGCCAGACCGTTTGGTTGAAGCGTTGTGGGCGTACCGGACTTCCATAAGGACTCCTACAGGAGAAACCCCATACTCTTTGACCTACGGAATGGAAGCAGTCCTTCCCCTCGAAGTCCTTCACCCGTCACTACGCATCCAGCTAGATGAAGATATGACAGAAGACCAGAGGAGAGAAGCATTGCTACTTCAGCTAGACCTACTCGACGAGAAAAGAATGAAGGCAGCAGAACATGCACAAGTATATCGGAAAAGAATCGCCAGAGCCTACGACAAACAGGTCAAAGAGCGGAAATTCAAAGTTGGTGATTTCGTCTTGAAGCGCATCGCTCCATCACAGCTTCCGCATCCTAAAGGTAAGTTACGACCCAATTGGGAAGGCCGTTATGTAGTTAAAGAAGCATATTCTGGTAATGCATATAGACTAGTAAATGCAGAAGGGGAAGAGCTCCCCGATCCATGGAACGCTATGTACCTGAAAAGGTACATAGTATGACCCTCCCTTACTTCTCACGGAGTATGGCCCTCCTTGCCCCTTAGCGTAGTTGTAGAAATCCCGTAGGAAGACAGAAGAGATGCACTCTAATCAAACTTGGAACTCGAACACACACCGGCACTTAAAAATACACAAAATGGCGAGTCTACCCCACACGGATTCAGCACGGTTAAGGCCACCCAATGTGAAGGTTTATAGGTGAGATTGCCCATGTCATGAAAGCTTCTTCACCGTTTGCCAAAAAAAAAAAAAAAAAAAAAAGGGGAATAAAGCTTTGTGACTAGTCCGAGTCCGTAGCCTTTTTAACTCGAGCCAGTAAGCCCGTAGGGGTATGTAAATACCTAGTGCCCTAAAGCCACCTGGTTTGGGAGTCACTGGCCGAATGCTCGTTACATGGGTTAATTAGAAAGCTTAAGGGATCCAGACATTACACAGTCATATGGTTAAAAAAAAAATATCTAGTTAGGGGTCTTGGAAACAATGAAGGTTTTGTGACTAGCTCGGGTTCGTAGCCTTTTTAGCTCGAGCCAGTAAGCCCGCAGGGGTATTTACATATCTAGTGCCCTAAAGCCACCTGGTTTGGGAGTCATTGGCCGAATGCTCGTTACATGAGTTAATTAGAAAGCTTAAGGGACCCGAGCATTGCACAGTCACATATCAAAAAAAAAAAAAAAATCTTAGGCTTGCTAGACTGACATGGGCACTCATCAGGTGAACTAAGCAGAAGGTAGTTGAAAACCACAACACTAAGGTAGCACGGTGACTCACCACCCCACACACAAACATTACTCACAAATGAGCCCCGGATGCGGTCAGGTGCTCTCCGAAGTTCGGCCGAAAAGACTAAGCAGCTACAAAAGGGGCCCGCGAGGGCTCGACCTCCAAAGGACGGTTAGGGAAGACCACGTTGCCACTTAGGTGACAATCATGGATCGAGAAGCTAATCTCCTTTCACACTCTCACCCACGGCCAGAATAGAAACTACTCTTATGCTGGGGCATTTTTTTTTGGTTTGTATATACACATGAATAAATGTCTACACGGCTTCCCAACTTGGGTCCTCATCGCATACACAGTTGCCACGAGCACTCACTAGGTTGCACACACACTCACCTCATACATGTTTTTACTACTAATGACTTTTAGTTGGATGCAGAAAAAAAAAAATATCCCCTAAGGTATGAATTCAATCTTGTTATTCTCAAAGCTTGAGTGCCAAAATGGCCCCCTGACATTTTTACCGAGAAAGAAAATGCCACCTTAGCCAAACTATGCAGGGGGCCTAAAAATATTAAACTGACAAGTTTGTTTTGAGACCTTGCAGGGAAACCAACCCCGATCACATTCATAACATCCCACAAGCTGGGGCATTTATTTATTATATACGGGTACTATTTTGTGCACAATTCCTCATGACTTGAAAAGATCAAAGTTACGAAAACCAAACTGGGAAAATATGAGTTATGTCTGTTATGTTATCCAATGATGAATTTGATTATAGATGTATGCTGTACACACCCTTTATAACATCACATATGATTGTAGTATTGAAAGTGCAATTATCTTGAACCTCTGCCTTTATACTTATAGCTAACAATGTGAATGCTTGAAAACATAGAATTGTTTAGGTCACAAATGTCACGCACTCAGGCACCCCCTATTGTTTGAGAACCTCATTCTGTGTTTCTTACTAAGTTTAGATTGATGAGAGATTGTGCTTATTCTTCTTTTTTTGTTGTATGAAATCTCACTTCATTAACTGCTAGTGATTCTTCCTACGAGATCCGTGCTCAAAGCACAAATTTCGAGATATTTTAGAAAATTTCGGCAGCACTTCCCCTTGTTTTTTTGACCCCGGAAAATTTCGAGATACGTAAGGATCTATTACCTGTGAGAAGAACACTTCGTATATTCCCCCAGCACCCCACAGTGACTCCTCGTCAATCAACCACATTCCCATAGCACTTCTAAGACACCAAACACACTATCTCGACTATACATACATGGTATACATACGCACAACATACACATACATATCAGCTCCCACCATGAACCGAAGATAGGGAGTAACAGCATAAATACAGGACTAGGACATATGAATACAATATAGAACAGGGATACACAAGGAATACGTCCCTAGGAGATCAATCAGAGAACAATAGCCCTATGAAGCAGCCCCATCATGACGAGCCGATGAAGCAAATGAAGACGGACCAGGGGCACGCTGAGAAGGAGCTCGGGTCGAGTCCGAAAAAGCATAACCTCTCTCTTCCGCCCTCCGGCGATATCGATCGAGGCGCCTCCGTAAATCAGCAACCACCTCCTCATGACCTCGCGCCATACGATCCATGCGCTCAATATACTGATCATGAATAAGGGCTCTCTCCTCGCCCACGCTGAGAGGCGGAGGAACAAAGGCGACAACGGCACCACTCTACAAGACGACATTTTAAGAACACCTTATATTCAACAAACCTTACAGCAGTGAACGCAGAACTTAAAAGAGGAGGAAAGACCTTCACCTGCGTAGAGGCCTCGTAGCTCCTGAGCTTGGCACGCAACTCGCGAACCTGCATATCACCAGATTACAAATCACATCAACAACGGATCTGAGGAATCAAGTTTGAAATGTCACATGGGAAAACCTCATACCTGTGCCTCTGAAGCATCTCTCTCGACAAGCGCCTTGTCACGCTCACTATGAGCCTCCGCCTAGAATATCACAAAAGCAAACAACCAGGGATCGGTCATTATACAAAAAAAGAACGCGATAAAAGTCTAAACCTCACCAACCTGCAACTGGTCCATCTCAGCTCGCAGTGTCTTGAGCTCGCCCTCCAATTTGATTCTTGTGGCTTCGGATGCTGCCAAGTCCCTGTCTCTCTGCACAACGACCAGAGGCCATAAACATCAACTCAAAATGAACAACCAAGTTAGTGACCTTATACCTCAGAGGTGTCCACTGGCGCATCAATAACAGCATCACGTCGTTTTAGCTCCTCCTGCAGGATCTCATCGGGTAAGATAAAAGAAATTGTTAGGCTTAAAAGGCTACTTCTACAATGGATGGGGAATAGTGATCTCCATGCCTCTTTAGCTGTCAATGATGCCTGTAACCTCACTGTCATAGCTTCCTGAAATAAATAGGATAATAATATGACACGGTGAGTGGATGCCTTAATGCATGACATCAAGAGTCAAGACTCCCCAAATCCCTAGGCTACGACCTCAACAAATATTACCTTATCTCTCACCAGCTCTGTCAACCGAGATACCTCCTCACGAAGGGCTGCCTCAACATCGGAAGCCGCTCTCCTAGAGGTCCCCTACCACAGAGCATAACAAGTACAATTAGAAAAGAAGGATAAGACAATACGGTTAATAAATTCGGTGAGATTTACCTCGCCTAGATCATTGCCTAACGAGCGTGTCCCGCGACTTTCCGTTTCTACAGAGGAAACCATCTGAAATAGAAGAACAACATATTGGATCAGATCGAGAATAGGGGATCACATCTAGGCAGGTGAAGATTAATTGATTACCCGAAGTGACAACAACGTCTCCATCGCCTCAGCACAATTTCGGATAGAATGGGAAGACCCGCCGGAATATGACTCGGGGAATATGTACCGGTGCGTGATATCCCTCCAACGCCGTTCATAATCGCCCGTTGCTTCTTCATCTGTACCAAAGGCAGGTGCTTTCCCCCCTCCATCCCAATCATCAATCTCGGGCTGATGCGGGTGAGAATGACCAAATACTGCTTCGCCCCATCCCCTATATGAATGACTCATGTTAGGTTCGGGAGGTAGGACAACCTGATGACCACTGAACTGGCGAGCAACCCGACTCACGATGAGCCTAGAAACGATCTGGGGAGCATGTAGCCATATATCTCTTGCAAATAAATGTGCCCCATCTCGCACTACCACTAGCTCATCTTCAGGGCCGCCTTGGTAAGGACACCAAATGATCTGAAAAATAGGAGAAAGCATAACCCCGAAGGATATCAACTGTTAGCAACTCGAAGTAGGAGAGTGACCGATTCCGGCTTAATTCCAAAGCGAGTTAATAACTTAAAAGGAAAAGGAGGAAAGAACGACTCACTTCTCGGTCCATTAACTCATTCAAGATAAAGCGATAGCCCTGCTCATCAGGCCTCATCCTCAAATCCTTGGTTCTTTTTGCCAGCTCTGTAGGGAGGACGTCCGCGAAGCCCCGTACAGTAGCATTCGGATACCACTGCGCCGCCCGGGGAGCAAGGCTCAACCACACTGGCAAACGCTCGGGGCGACACTGCAGGACATGCTCCCACATCCACACCTATCTCGAAACGATTGAATCACTAGTGAGGCGAAATGTTCAAAGCAGAAGATTGACAAATATGGGAAGTTGACTCACCTGAAGGATCGGAACAAAACCCCGGAGACTCCTGTGGCCCCTCTGCACCCGACATCTATCATCCAGGCTATGGAAGAGAAAGGCGAGGGCTGCCGCACCCCAGGCATAATCACCTACTCGGTTCAAATCGTCCACAAACCTGAGCAAGGTGCCAGACGCTCTGTTGCCCGTCGCATTGGCAAATAAACATTTCCCGAAGAAATAAAGAAGGAATGCGCGTAGACTCTCGTCCTCGCCTTGCCTAGCCGACGATAGCCGAGGACGTCTCAATGCGACATCAGGTCGGGTCCCCTGTTTCCCTGCCAAAGTGACAAAGATGTTCAATCAATAATATTCATCAATTTACGGAAAGTAATGCCGGAATCATGGCTTGCTACTCACCAGTCACATAGAAGGTCTCGCAAGGAATCCCCACCCTCTTTCGACGATAGTACCCATCAACGGGTACCTCTCTACACTCGTGCTCTGCAAATGAGAAGGGATTATAAATGTTGGCCACCCAAACAACGAGGGTAAGAATAAACTTGAGAATTTACCAGTGGGGGAGACGACGTCATCACCACCCCTCTCATCCTCACTACCCCTCTCGTCCATTGGATCATCACTATCATCGGACGCAAATAACTCATCCAGGGGTGCTATATACTCCTCATCATTGGAGCCGCTAGCCGCATCCTCACCTCCATCCATCCCGGCATCCGGACAAATAACATCGGCCGTGCCTGTCCTCGCCCGCTCGCTGGTAGTCGAGGCAGGCCCGTTGTCCCCACCCCTGACTGATGAACCTCCAACAGCTGCCATCTGCGCCTCGTGACCTGCTAAAAACTCCGCCTGATCACGAGACCAACCTGGAATGCATAAGAGACGATAGTGAGTAAGAGAACAAACGAATCGAAATTACAAGGACAAGGCTAGAATGCTCACGATCTAGGCTCCTCGCCCTCGCCGGACCATAGGCTTCCCATAGCCACTCAATATCAATCTGGCTGGAGCCAAGATAAGGCCGGGCACCAAACAATCGCTGGAGCAAGGGCCGAACGAGCTCAGGATTAGCATCTGTCGCACCAGTCGAGGCCGGCAGACCGCTCACCCTCAAACCCCAGCATCTCGCTATATCCTCAAGGGTGATGGTCATCTCGCCAGTCGGGAAATGAAAAGAATGAGTCTCATCCCTCCATCTCTCCGAGAGTGCACTAATAAGAGCGCGATCAGGGCGGAAAGCGACGATTGACATAAAATCCCCGAAACCCATGGCCCGGACACGATCTTTCAGAGTGTCAGGCAGCACCGTCCACCACTCTTTCACCTTTAGCCATCCCACCCGCATTCGAGCAAGGGGGACATGCTAAAGTTGAGGGAAGCATCACAATTATTAGCCCAATAATTGAAGATGAATGATGACTAGAGGCAATACAAGAAAAGAAGATACAGCTACCTTGCCCGCCTTTATCTTGTCAACAAGGTGGGGGTCCTTCGTGGCTCGTGGTTTCTTACGCCTTTTTCCGGGGCGGGCCGCTGTCGGATCCATATCCGTCCCCTTGGCAAGCCCAACGCCAGGATCCTCCATGGGTCTATCTAAGGGAACACTCCTCGGGTCTCCCGATGGACCCTCTGCCGACTCACCCGTCATCGGGGCCCTCTTGCAAGCCAACCTCGTCTTCATCCTACACATTTGGAGAGAAAAGAAAGCACATATGAGAAATGGCAAGTAAGAAACGCACAAGTGGCGAGGTAAAATTTGAAAGGCCTCACATTGCATACTATGCAGAGCAACCAAGCTGAACCCAAGAGAGATATTAAAATAGGGAAGCTTTGACCAAACAATCCCAAGGTGAACCAATCCAAGAACAAAAGTGAAACCGATGGCCAAGACTAATAACAATAATGATAATAATAAATATAATATGACAAGTGAAGCAAATCCCCACTCAAACCAAGACACCACCACCATGACCCTTGTCCCATCACGATCAAAACCACCACACTATTCATCACCATCGCATCACCCCTACGCATGCATCAGTCGCTAAAACCACTCACTTCGTCTCGATTAACCGAGACAACCAATGGGTTCAGCCCCACCAACGGATCTTTTCGGACCTCACCGAATCACATAAAACCCCCAAACCTTGCTCACACTACCCAAAATCATTGCCCAGGTTGGTTACTAAACGACCACCTGTGGGGGGGACTAAGAATCAGGATTTTCCTTCCACAGCTAAGATGAGCTCCATCTACCATTTCAAATTTAAAACTCCACTGAACTCCACATATCCTACTTCTACAGAACACACATGGCCATAACCAAGCCCAAAACTTCATTCTGCAGCCAGTAAAAAAAAAAAAACACACCGAAAAGAAAAAAAAAAAAAAAAAAAAAAACAGCCAAGAAGATGAGACCCACATACCTGGTCTTCTTTCCCTGTGGTTCTCTCTTTCACTTCACCATTGCTGCCAGCTCCCTCACTCGTCCCCAGTGAAGTCGCCTAAAAAAAAAAAAAAAAAAAAACAGAGAGAAAAGAGAAAAGAAACAAAGTAAAAAAAAAAAAGAAAAAAAGACATACCTGGGCCAGGGGCTGGGCCCCCCTTCCTCTTCTCCCTTCTCTCCCTTCGTTCTCTCTTCCTCTCCTCACTCAACCTGCCCCTTCACTCACGGTTTTCACCTGCATACAGCAGCAGCAGGCGTTTCAAAAATAAATTAAAAAAAAAAAAAGAAGAAAGAAGAAGAAGAAGATGAAGTCCACATACCTGGCCAGGGGCGAGCTTCCCCTTTCTCTCCTCCCTATTCTTCCTCCTCGCCTATGCTGCACCCCTCTTTTATTCGTTTCTCACCTGCAACAATGGCAGCAGCAACACATTAAAAAAAAAAAAAACAGAGAGAAAAAGGGAAAAGAAACAAAGTAAAAAAAAAAAAAAAAAAAGACATACCTGGGCCAGGGGCTGGGCCCCCCTTCCTCTTCTCCCTTCTCTCCCTTCGTTCTCTCTTCCTCTCCTCACTCAACCTGCCCCTTCACTCACGGTTTTCACCTACATACAGCAGCAGCAGGCGTTTCAAAAACGGAAAAAGAAAAAAAGAAGAAAGAAGAAGAAGGAGATGGGGCCCACGTACCTGGGCCGCTCAAGGGCGAACTCCCCCTCTTTTCCCTTTTCCCTGTTCTTCCGCAGCCCACTCGGCCTTCACCTGCAAATGGCACCAGCAGGCGCACGAAAAAAAAAACAAAAGTGAAAAAAAAAAAAAGAAGAAAAGAAGAAAGAAGAAGAAGAAGATGAAGTCCACATACCTGGTCAGGGACGAGCTTCCCCTTTCTTTCCACGCCTCTGCTGCTTCTCTTTTTTTTTATTATTCGTTTCTCACCTGCAACAATGGCAGCCACAGCGGAGTTCAAAACAAAAAAATAGAAAATGAAGAAAGAAGAGAGAATAAAAGAAAGGAAAAGAAAGAACTACATACCTTGAACTCTTTTTCCTCCTCCCCTCAATCTCCTTGCTGCATCAAAGATCTCCACCTGCAACAATGGCAGGAAGTAAAAAAAAAAAAAGAAAAGAGAAGAAGAGAAGAAGGAAAATAGAAAATGGAAAGAGATGTCGAGACCCACTTACCTGAACACCGGCGAACCTGCGCGCTGCTGCTGCCTCCCCCTATTTCACCAACTCGTCCTTGCCTCACCTGAAACAGCAAAAGCAAGAAAGAAAGGAACGAAGGAAAGGAAGAGAGGGAAAGAGCGAATGAAAAAGGAAAGAAAAGAGGGGGAAAGCCCCTAACACGTGTAGCCAGCAGCGCCGAAGGCTGGGCGCTGAATGGCCCAGCCTCCTTATCAGATGGGGGGGCCTCTCTAAGGGCGACCCACCTCAAAATGGCCCATTCCTTCGCCCAATAATAATAATAAAAAAAAAATGAACTGAAATCTAAAAAAAAAAAAAAAAGAAACTAAAAAGAAAAATAAAAAAAAAAGAAAAAGGGATTAGAGATCAAACCTAACATTAAATTAAGCCTCAAGAGGGATGAAAATTAAAACATGATTCACCCACTGATTAAGTTCAAGTCAATCTTTATTAATAATAACTACAATACAACCTTGGCAAAATCTGACTTAGCTTGAGTACCAACCTCAACTCTAGAGAAGTTCAGGATTATCGGCGGAACATCAATGGCCCATCTCTACCTACGAAGAACAACGGTGCAAACAACATGCAAAGGTCGGTTGATTCGAAATACATTATGGATTCACCATAGGTATCATACATTAATAGTTCATGCATCCAAATCCCTGCATTCATCCACATATTCCACATCATCATACATCAACTAAAATACACACACGCATAAAACAAAAAAAAAAAAAATAAATAAATAAATAAATAAATAAATCTAAATCAACTTTTATTGAACTCCAATAAGAGTCATTAAATAATAACTATAGCAATGAACTACATCAATTGAATCCTAAACATTGACTAAAATAGAGGTCACGACCTGTGCTCCTAATACCCTAGATGGGGTCTATCACTAACTAAGATGGTCCTATTGACCTGACCTCTCGTATAAAAAAAAAAAAAAAAAAGAAAAAAACCCTAGACTAGGGTAATGATTTCCATCTTCTATAGGGGGTGAACCATGCCGTTAAAAATAGGAAAATGAGCCAACCGCGCCTCCATTCCTAAGATGTGGGTCTCAAGCCGCCCCTTCACTTCCTCGAAAGTGGTTAAAGGATCCCGAAGAGCATCACCAATCTCCCGAAGCAGCCTAAAATCGTCCAGATGAGCGGTGTACACTGGATGGATAAGCGCTGAAAGAGTGGTGTTTTGCATTTCGAAATACTTTCTATAGCGCCTCGGGACAGCAGATTCAGCTTCATGTGGGCAGGACATTGTCATGAGCTCTAACTGATCCATCCGCCTATGTATTGCTTTAAATTCCTCGATAGGAGCTCTTTCACTGGTAGTCTTCATACCCTCCCAGACTTCAAGCATCGCCTGAAGGTCCATCATGCTCCACAAAAGGGGCTGGAGTACGTCATTAATGAAAGCTGGCAAGTCTCCCAGAAGTCCATCGTAGCCGCACAACCTGTTAAGAGCGGTCCTCCCTACAACGCACAAATCTCTGTACAATCCGCATATCTTCCTGTATTTCATCACCAGCAAATCGTACTTCCCACGCTTGGCTTCGACGAGTTGTTGATCCATCACCTCCTCAAACTGGAACACGCAATCGTAGGTGGCAGGCATGGATGACCCGTGCTGGAGGTAGAACTCAATTCGTTCCTCGGAGTCATAGTAACCTATCCTTCCATCCCCCGAGGACCAATACTCATCCCCTGGTGAGTAGGGCTTGCAGGCAGGAGTACCTCGAGCACCATCAATCACGAACGAGAACATTGGAGCGCCAGCCATTGGAATAGAATGAGACCTATAAACACATACACAAGGCATTAAAGAACTTTCGCTGAATCAAAAATAACCCAAAGAGGCTTAGATTGAAGGAACCCAAAAAAAAAAAAAACCCACTTGGGCGCACCAAAGGTGGCGCCCAAGTCTGTCCCAAGGAACTTCTCCCGAAGGGTCGGGGTTCAGTAATGGAAATTATATCAAGCTTTCCCAAATCCGTGCTAAATACTCTTAGAAGTACTGTGGGATTATTCTAACCCGTTTTAAGAGCCAAGAGTCCAAATTGCATACAACATCTAAACACAAATGAAAAAGAAAGGGGGTGACACAATGGTAACAAAGGAAACATCATAAGATCAAAATAAGAATAATGAAAGAGTGATGAACTAAAACAGAGGATGAGGACTAAACAAGTATAAATAAATTATAAAGTAAAAAAAAAAAAAAAACAGCACACCCACTTGGGCGCACCTAGGGTGGCGCCCAAGTCCACTTCAGGGACTTCATCGTAATGGGGCCCGGTTCAACCTAAAATTATCCATCACAACCCCTGAAATCCGTGGGGTAAATCACCAATGGTACTGTTCGGTCACTTTCAACCATTAGAAAAAAAAAAAACAAAAAAAAAAAAAAAAAACATGCCTCCTTGTCAAAGTAACTCTAAATTAAACACTCATGCAAAGCAACATCTTTGTTTCTTTTGAAAAAAAAAAGAGAGAGAGAAGAAGAGAAGGAAAATTAAAGATGATACAACCCAAACAAAAATATATATATATATATATATATATAAACAAATCTGAATTTTAAGTTTGCATCATGCCAAAAGAGAGAACAAAATAAACTAGAACATATATTGCATGAACGAGAACCAACAAAGATGAAAGAGTGCTTACTTGGGAGCAAGAGAGAGATCAAAGACCCTTGAATTCGGAATTTGGAAGAGTAGGAAGTGTGATAAAACCCAAAGGCAGCCATTCCTTATATAGATTAGTGTCTTAATTTGAAAAGAAGACGGACTGGCACTTGGGCGCACTCCTAGTGGCGCCCAAGTCCTTCTACCTCCCAAACTTTGTGAGAATGCCACTTGGGCGCACTCCTAGTGGCGCCCAAGTCCCTTCACTTCCCAATTTCACTACACAACCAATATCTCGCGTAACCGCATCATAGAATCCTAAACCAAGTAGGAGAGACCACTTGGGCGCACATAGAGGTGCGCCCAAGTACCCAGAAACACATGGGCGCCCCTCCATGTGCGCCCAACTATTTTTTTTTAACCCGGGAAGCCGCGCGATGCACAAGTCTAGACCATAATGACTCTATGATGATTGATGACTAAAACAAACAAAAAACAACATCAAACAATGATTAAAAGAGTGTAATAAAAGGAACTAAGCGGCGAAAATCCGCGCACCGGACATCACCCCTTCGCAGGGAAAATCATCATACACTTTAGTCCCATCATGCATACATTATGCATTGCATCCCATGTCATCTCCATCAATGAAACTAGAAGTGTTACCTTTACAAGTTATGAAACTGAGCACTAACAAAAAATGCAGAATCTTTTAGTGTTTGTTCAATGCAGGTTTCCAAAGCAAAAATGAGAGCACCAAAGGTGATTTAAGCAGACTATTGGAGATGAATGGCATGAACTTTCAGCAAATGAACACTGAAAGAAAGCAGTAATGACCTCTATCAACGGATTTACAAAAAAAAAAAAAAAAAAAAAACTCTTGAGGTAAGTATCCCTAACCATGATTTTCATGATTTTACCTCATGTCTGGAAAATTGAGTCGCCGTAGGCCTCCCTTAAGCGCTTATGATCGGTATGGCGACCATAATACTGTGTTATCACGAATTGTGGTGTTTGCTGACTCAAGTCTTGACGTTGGAGGATGGAATCCGTGTAACTTGAAACTCTCCATGATAAGCATGAAATGATGATTGAATCTATCCCGGGTTCTCATCTAAGCTGGGTGAAGACCAAGATCCCTAGAGAGTGACAGTTATTCCGGTGAACATCTTCGATTGATTTAGCTTTTTCTATGCATACCTGAGTTTCGAAAATAAAATCTCTTTGTAAAAACAAAAAAAGAATATGCATCTCACTCTCACATACACTCCACACCGTTGCTTGAACTATGTTTATGATTGCTTTCAAGATCCCCATTATTACTAATCAATTTTAACTATGCCTTGAGTATTCAACTGTGAATGAAAGTTAAAAGACATTATGTATGACAAAATTGAATTGAACTCTATTACAAGAACAAATGAAACTCTAATAGTGACTTAGCCAATCGAAAGACCAACTTCTGATTCAGACCACTGGGGCACAGTTCCCACCATCACTTTAAATTAAGCAACCGGGGCACAGTTCCCAACACGCCACGTGGCAATACCACGGGCACCGAGGCACAGATCTCGGATTTCCAATCAAATCAGTAGGCACGTAACTTCTTGTTTTTTCCTTTTTCCCCTGAATCAGAATTGATCCTAGAAAAGTGAACCTCACCCTTAGAACGAGTTTGCAATTGCATACATCCGTAGGTGGCCACTCCCGTGAGCTCAAAGGCTCCCGTGAGTCATGAGTGTCGTGTCTACTTTCTTTGGAGTACAACTCTCCACGTGTTGTTCTCCAAAGAGGGGCATACTGTAGACACCTCATTTGGCCCCCTATGATAGACTTAAACACCTGTCTTATATAATGGTGCCCCCATTTCACCCATGATTGAATGGTTAGTGGCATAATTAAGATTAATTAATGACGATGAAGATGCTTGTTGAAATTTTTATGCTTAGTTCGACAATATTTAGAAATTCGTGAGAGAAAAGGGCGAATCGCGTTGAGACTTCAAGTCCGACCCACTACTCATGCAAGACTTAGGCTACAACACTATCCCAAGTCCCTTCCAGACTATATAGGACACACTCAAGTTGATCCCAAAGATATTACACTTAGTTTACCTAAGTACGATGCAATTAGTATGATTTAAACAGTTAGAATCTTTGATCCAGATATCCCTACTATTTTCTGAACTCTAATCGCTAGAACGTATGGACCAAAAGATTCTACGTTCCGAGAGCTTTCCGTTGATATATAGAACGTCCAAATCCGATAAACGAATCAAAAGATATGGTTGTCGAAAGATTACAATGCGAACACCCCACCAGGCACATACCTGGGCGCCCATATAGGTGCGCCCATGTCCCAGACTTGTACTTGGGCGCCCACACAGGTGCACCCAGGTCCCTAGTTACCCTAGGGAAGCACTTAGGTGCACATTTAATCACATCCCACTTTACCTTTCATAGTTTTGACCCGATCTCAATCTAAGAAATGAACTGGAACCAAACCTCGAGCCCGTTTGACCAAGACATGACATGGGCGCACCTGTGCGTGCGCCCAAGTCCTGGAACCAACTTGGGCGCCACCCCATGTGCGCCCAAGTCCCAAGATGCCTTAAAAATACACTTTGATGCATACTTAGGTACGATTGACTCTACTCTTCGCAGTTTCGACTTGGTTTAGACCCAAAGACAATCCGGAACCGGACCCTAGACCCATTAGGCATCAAAATGAGACATGGGCGCCACCATGTGGGCGCCCAAGTCATGGGACCCACTTGGGCGCACCTCCATGTGCGCCCAAGTCTCCGAGAGCCCTAATCTCACCTTGGTTTGCATGAAACCCTTGGAAACTCGTGCAAGAAGTAGCCCTAACTCTTCCTCCATGTCAAAATCACTATAAAGAGACCTCACATACTACTTTTGCAAGAGAGGCTACCAAAAAGAGAGAAAAAGTAGAGTAAAAAAAAAGAGAGAAAAAGAGAGAGGTCACAAAGGAGATCTCTAGATCTAGAAGAAAGGAGGAAGGAGATTGCTTTGGTTCTCCAAGATCAGTAATGGAGAAAGCCTCCCAAAGCCATGGACTTGCGCAAGAACTTCAACATAGGACTTAAGAGCACGATTCGAACCGGTATTTCTAGATTTCTTTTGTTTATTTGCATTCCACCATCATTTTTGTTTAGAAACATGCTTAGGATCATGCATACATTGTAGATCTGCATTGATAGTACTATGTTACAGTAGATCTAATATTCAGTATTCTTTCCTCATTAGGAACATGCTTAGGATCATCCATAGCTTGTAGATCTGCATTATTTTCATCATTCTGAACTCGTGATTAGAATAGATCTTGCATCCATATCGTTTTCACTAGAAAAATCCGAATCTGAAAGGAAAAGTGTTAAAAAACAAGAGAATAGTACTTGGGCGCCACTGTGTGTGCGCCCAAGTCCCAAGAGTGGGATTTTGACCCTAGTCTCATCCCGCTTGCAATTTCTCTCTCAAATCCGGATTTCTATTCATATAAGTTAGTATTAGTACCTTCGGACTTGTGACTTTGTATTCAAAATCGCGCGAAAAGCACTGAAAAAAGAAACAAAAGAGGAAGAAAGCACAGAAAAGCACTTGGGCGCCCATACAGGTGCGCCCAAGTCCAAAATTGGAGATTTGACTCCGTTTTCCATTTCGCGCGCATTTTGCTTCGGAAATCCTAGTCCATCTTCGTATAAGTTGATATCAAAGCATTCGGACTTGTTAAAAGTATTGAAAGAATCGAAAAGGGACCAAACATATCATTGAAAAGAAGAAAAAGTACAGGAAGGCACTTGGGAGCAACCGTAGGTGCGCCCAAGTCCAAAAGTAGGCTTTTGGTCCCTATTTGTTTGATTCATGTGCATTTTGCTTCTTGAATTCGAGTCAATCCTCATATAAGTTGATATCAAGGCATTTGGATTTATTAAGAGTATTGAAAGAATCGAAAAGGGACCAAAAATATCATTGAAAAGAAGAAAAAAGTACAGGAAGGTACTTGGGAGCAACCGTAGGTGCGCCCAAGTCCCTGCAAAGGGATTCACCCTCGAATCCTTGTGCTTGCATTATTATTTTCAAGTCCAGAAGCTTTGACATTGATAATTCATAGTATTACCTTATACTTAGTCTCGAATTGTTAGAAATCATATCGGGACATCGACAGAGGTCTGAAATACATCACAACCCGCAGGGGGGACACTTGGGCGCCACTGTCTGTGCGCCCAAGTCCCACAGAGACACTTGGGCGCCCCTGTAGGTGCGCCCAAGTCCTCGGCTTATTTTCCGGCCCGCATTTGCTGCATTTTGCGTCTCGTTTAACATGCCATTCCACAATTGTGATGGTTTCCATTGATTGCTGAACTTCTAGACTTCGAATCTTCAAATTATCATACTTAGGTTGCATCGTTTGCATAAAATACTAAAAAAATCATAAAGTCATAAAACTCTTCCCCTCTCATCTTGCTCTTTAGTAATTAGAGAAGAGAACAAAAAAATTAAAAGAAATAGAAAAATACATAAAAAGAAAAAAAAAGTAGACATTAATTAAGTAGAAAAACCCTAGATTGTTCTTTAGGATAGCTCACGTAGTTTTTGCATAAAAAACCAAACACCAAAAAAAAAGGGTCATAAAACACTTCTCCTCTCATCTTGCTCACTAGTAATTAGAGAAGAGAACAAAAAGAAGTAGTAGAATTATAGAGTTAGACATTAACTAGGTAATCCTAGGTTAGTCCATTAATGCTTGAGTAAATCAATAAACTTAATCAACCCTTATCAATTAATTCGAAGCAATTAATTAAAACACTCAATTAAAATCCACATACTTAATTAATTAATTAAATCCCTAAAACTTATTAACAACTCCTAATGAAACCCCTAATTAAATAAAACTTTAATCAACAAGCCCCAATTAAAATCCCGATTAACAAACCTAATCCATAAGCTTTAATTTATTAAAAGAAATTAACTTAAAGATACCCTAGAAGATAACAAACTACTAGACCGACACTTGGGAGCAACCACAAGTGCGCCCAAGTCACCCTTGACACTTAGGAGCAACCACAAGTGCGCCCAAGTCACCCTTGACACTTAGGAGCAACTACAAGTGCTCCCAAGTCACCCTCGACACTTAGGAGCAACCAGAAGTGCGCCCAAGTCACCCCAGACACTTAGGAGCAACCATAGGTGCGCCCAAGTCACATTTAGTTTGGGAATCACCGAATCCTTATTAATTTCAAACTTTGACCCAAATCAACACACTAGAACACCCTTACGATTTGAAACAACTATAGCCAGTAGCCTAGATTAACCTAAGAGATTAAACCGACTTAAGCCACAAAAACATCCACGTAGGTACCAATCTCTTGACACTTAGCCCCTCATAATCATTAAGAAATCTAATTAATTGAAATCTAATTTAATTTTAATCAATCCAACACAACAAAAACACATTTAATTCAAAGAACATCAAACGATAAACACTCAACCTCAAATTAACCCAAAAACAAGAGAAACACGAAAACCGGACACTTGGGAGCAACCACAGTTGCGCCCAAGTCACCTTGGAAACATAGGCGCCCCCACAGGTGCGCCCAAGTCCATTTCCGTTCCCTAGGACCACCGAATCCTCATTCACTTCGAGTCTCGATCTAGATCATTATCTCAGGACTATTACAAAACCAATAACAATCTTTAAATCAAAATCTTGATCAACTCGGACCCGTCCGGAACTTCAAATCAAGCCAGAGTGACCAAAAGATTTCAAATTCCAACTTGGGCGCCACTGCTGGTGCGTCCAAGTGCACATAAACACCTAGGCGCACATACAGGTGCGCCCAAGTCCTTTGTCAAATCCAAATCGAGAACCTTAGTTATGTTTCGAGTTCCAGGACTTAAGACTATTAAAATTAATTGACCCAAAGTTAAAGACAACATCATAACAGAAGCCTACATTGATTCGAACCCCACGAAATTCCAAAATCAAGCCAACCCCATCGCAAACAACCGAATCACAAAGAGCAGCCACTTGGGCGCCACTACAGGTGCGCCCAAGTCACTAAGAGGACCTAGGCGCCACCACAGGTGCGCCCAAGTCCTCCCGTCCATCACTTCACTAGTTTCAACTTCCTTTCATCATTTAAAGTAAAACCCAAGGCTCCAGAACCTTTAGCATATTAAAACAGAACCTTAAAACACTCTTAACTCATCCCTAAATAACTCTTAATCAAACCAGAACTTAAAACAAACCAAATCAAATTAATAAGGTGTTTAGGTATAGAAGCTATCAAATTTAGACAATTTACACCCTAGCATTAGATCGGGTTTCCTCATTAGATAAATTAGAGCATTAGGCTTCGTCCCATCACTTTTCCTGTTCCGTTAGGGGACCGGGAGAGCTAATGTGGGCGGTCTAGGACCTTAGGTTAGGGTTAATCCGATGATCAGTAATAAAGCATTAATCATTTAAATCCAAGTAGAAATCCCTTAGTTAGGCCCTTCTAGCCCCAATATCAAAAATCCGTAAAAACTATAAAACCAATAAAATAAACCCAAAAATATTTTTCCTTTAGTTCCTCCTCCACCTCAGGTGCCAGATATTTAATTGAACTTAATGATAAAAGGGAAAGAAGAACTGATTTCTAAAATTGAATAAATGAGAATGACGAGATGAGGTGAATGATTTCGCACACACTTTTAAAACAATCACGGCCCATCGGCCACTCTAAAACAAATATCGGCCCATCGGCCACCTTTAGTCAATTACGGCCCATCGGCCTTTCACCTTTATCACTCGTGTATCGCACACGAAAAACACAAAAATCACAAGTCAAAGTCTCATTTGCATCATTGTTTTGGTTTGCAAAGTCAGCCTTTAAACCCTATTTTGCCAAGGGATTTGAAGGGGGTACCCGGGAACGGGGCCGATCCTCTTCTTAAATATTTGGCACCTCCCCCCTTTTTATTTTCTTTATCTTAATTGTTTTACTTTACTTGGATATACTATGATTTTGCTATGTGAGGATTAACCTTTATTTGGACTTTAACTTGTAACCCTGAATTGACCCTATATTAAAGAGACCCAAAAAGACCCAAATTAATGTGACAAGACAACCGTCGTGTGTTGCCGGCAGCACATTAGACGAGAGGAAGGACCCAAATATTTATTTTCTCCCATTTTTCTTCAGCTTTCGTCGAAGGACGGTGTTACGGCCGTTACCGTAGCTGGCGATCGTGATCCATCGATTTTGAGGGTAGTCGGAATCCTCATTTTCGATGTAAAATTTAAATAGCACATGTATAGATGAATGGAGATCTTCCCAAGCCCATTGGTTGGCGCGGGGGGGTCGAAAATTCACATCCGACAGTTGCTTCGGTGTACGGTACTATAAACCAGATAGCGCCACGTGTCAAGATCAGAGCGGCTTCCGCAGTAAACGCCGTCAGAATAATTAATTGTCTCGGGCAGGCACAACGATTTTGGCGCTTCCCAGCAGACAGGCTGGCGACGGATTGATGGAACTCTTAAATGAAGTCATAATGAAGACCGCGAATTCCGCGGCCGGTTATAAAAAGTATGCTAGCTCGGTATTCATATAAGCCTCCACGTCTCCAGCTCCCGACCCCGTCCAGCCCCGAGCTGACGAGTTCGACAGCTGGGGGGTAATTGTGTGGAGTGATTACATAATACCGAGGTAATCTCCTGCCTCGGCACTGAAATACCAATTAGGGGTTACTCCGGCCTGATTTATTCCAGTTCGGCAAAAGTGCCACCTGTCACCAAGTTGGAGTAGGATTCGATCTTCTTACCGGCCTCGTTCATTACGGGCTCTGCCCCCGAGCGCCTCGGTACCGATGCCCGACCTCCTGCATCCCCTGATCTCGGTAATTTCCATCTCGGTCTACTTGACCGAGATGGGTGTTGTCCGTCCAGATCTCCATTATGAGATGGGACGGCTACATGGCAGAGCCTCCCTGACAGAAGGTGGCCACCAAATACTGATAAGGGACCTTCCTTATCACGTCCACATTTATGTGAGGGGTTTGAGGAGACGTCCGATGGGATAAGTATCCTCACCTACCATCCTAGGAGTAGGGCTGATGGGACAAGTATCATCACCTACCTCCACTATGGAACTTTCTACTCTCTCCTACATATACCTGCATGAGAGCCCCATAAGAGGTACGCGATATACAGTTTACATCCTGTTTATTTCACCCACATCTTCTTCCTCACTTCACCCTAGTTCAATGACTGCACTAACTCAGGCGTCGGAGTGCCTTTGGCTGACAGCAGCCTCGGGCCCTGACCGCTGTTTTCTCTTCCCTTTCAGATTTCAGATCATCAGAGACGTTCTTATTCAGCAAAACTGCCTCTCTGTAGACCCCCATCATCACTCAACCCAAGTCCGTAATTTTTAGGCACGCACAATAAGGATTTCCTACTCTTGCTCCTTTTTGCGAAAATATTCTTCTTTCCTTTCTTGCAACTTGCCACCATGGGAACCTTCAAATTTGAAAAGTCCTTAAAAAGAGAAGATTTGTTTGTGAATTCTTCCACAATTAGGCCCCCCATGGGGTGTGCAAGGCTGGTGGACCCCACTCCTTATACGTCCAACCTTTGATTTTTCTTCTTTCTTTTCTCGCTTCATTGCTGCTGCACTCTTCATGGGCCCCGCCCTATTTGACTTCAAAGTCTTAACTTTGTTGCTTGGCTTGGTCTCTCCATTTAGATTTCAAGTCTCCTAAAAGTAGGAGAGTTTTTGTGTAAGGATGGTGGGTCCCACATAATGGAGTTTTCTCTCTTTGATTTTTCATCTTGGATTTCTTTCTTTGTTGGATTCCTTGATTTAACTTCACATTTTAATTGTTGTATTATCTACAAAAGCAAATGAATAATTCAGTGATAATAATTTTATGTAAAAACTATCAGGCCACACATGGGACCCATTTTACACGTATGAACGCAAGTGAATATACTATGTTGCTCAGAATTTCGTGTACATTATGAATATGCAAAGAACTAGAGAAATCCTAACCCCGATAACAAGAGAAATCTTTAGTTGAAGCAACCGAGCTCTCTAATGGAGCCCACCTGTTGAAATTCAAATCTTTTGATGGATTAACCATTTCGTAATTATGTTAATAATGTTTTTTACCAAGCAGTTAATCTAATGGTGAGGAAATCAATGTAAATTTTGAAGATAGCACATATATCTGAAGGGAATTTATTTTAAACGGTTCAAATTTCAGAAAGTGAATATCACTACGGAGTTCCAATCCTTTCATTTATGATTTCTCCAGGTTAAAGAGTAGAGGATTTGGATTTGTGGATTGGCACGCCACTTGGCAATTTGATGCATGTAATTTATTATTAATTAAATCAAACCTTGGCACCATATGGTAGAAAGCAACACAGGGACTAAGCCTGACAATTTGGCCCTAAGACAAGGTGGTCCAGCCCTTAAAATACCCTTAAAATGAGGGCTTTTGTTTCTAAAGAAACCCCCTAGCAAGCTTGGACAATCTTTTGCAGGCTAGCTTTGAAATTCGGGCGCCAGGTTTGGACGATACTAGCTGCGCCCATCCCTTGCCCTGGCCCTCCTGGTTTTCTTTATCTTATATAGTATATATTTATATTTGCAAATATATACTAAAATTTCCTTATAAGAGTCACTTAGAAATAATAAATTAGGGCAATAATAAATTAGGGATATAAAGGTAATTTCATTGCCCCATAGCCATTACAAAATGCCCTAAAAATCAATACACACATACTTGGTTCATTTTCTTCTCTATTTAATTATTAAAGGTATGTATTATACTTAATGTATAAGTGATAAGTGTTGCACGGTTGTTCTCTATCCCTTTCTTCTAGTTTTATTGTTTATTATTTAGGTTTTTTATATTAATTTTACATATTCTTGATAGTGCAAAAGAGGTTGTACTCCCGTTAATAAGGACATACGTACCTTTTCCTCTATAGAGTGACTTGCGATGCCAACCAGTTTATAAATGTAGTTTGCATGTGCATGAAACTTCAAGGATATGGGGTGATCCAAATATCCTTTTAATTAGATAATTTTATCTCCCAAATTTTTAATGCCTAAAATAATTGGGGCTTTTTAAGTGCATTTATAATTTTGATTGAAATCCAAGAACACCTAATAGTCACATCGGTGTTAAATTAAAGGTAATGCCAATTCATAAAAGCTAGCTAAATGTAAATAATTAAAATTTTTCATAGATAAGACACTATTAGATTTTTTGGAACATGGAGAATTTTGTAGAAGGTGTGAGATGGAACAAACTCTTTAACTATTGCCCTCATTTCATATTTTAAAAAAAAGTACGTCTAGAACCGAAGTCACTAATGCATTTGGAGCCTGGATGAAGTCATGTGATACCTCTCACAAACATCAACAATTTCGACTTTTATCTTGGTTCATCCTTATGGGAGGCATTGATCTAAGCCATTCGTATTTTTAGTGCTTAGAAAAGCAACTAATTCTCATCCTTAGGCTATAAATTTCTCTTTAGTATTTCTTAAATTTTAATTTAATTAATTCTGATTTTTAATTCCACAAATTGGTTGGTTTGATTTGATATTTTTTTTTTACAGATTCTAATTAGGTTTGCTTTAGTCTTATCTTATTTTAATTGTTGGAAGAGTTGTAATTAATTTTTAATTTCAGTTATTTGGTCATTCTTTTTATAATTTAATTAGATTTTAATTAGGCTAGAAATAGAATTTATTTTGAAAAAGTTAAGTAGTTTTTTACTGGCTCTTTATAGATTTCACCCCGCACTTACCGGTATTACTGCATAGTGACGATCCTTAAGTACCCGATCAATTTCACGGTATAATCTGTCTCCATTATTCGCTTGCCACGCGCGGAAAGACAACCGTTGAAAAGGAGCCCGTATTCGTACGGGTTTGATTGAATGAATCTCGGTCACGCGCTGGGATGTTGACAACTCCACCGAATGGACGACAGCGGTCAGTTTTAAATTCAATCAATTCTTTTGGGAGATTTTCTTGTTCGCAGGTCAGATTCTGCGTAAATGTGGATCGCAGCCCCAAGCAACACGGCCAAGTTGGAAACGGATCCCAAATTTGGTAGGGAATCACTTTTTGGACCAACCAAGGGATGCCACAAGGATTGAAATGTCACATCCCATCTCTTAAAACAAAAATTACATCTTTTTAAAAAAATTCTCTTCCCATGTGGGCATGTGGCACCTCTTGAGCGGATCTGGATCCAAGTCATATTCCGCGTAAATGTGGCCCTGCTAGTTAGCAAGATCGTACGAATCATTTATTAATAATCAAATCAAACCCATTCTTAAAAATACTAAAGCGCTACTAGCCAGCCAGGTATGGAAAATGGACACAGCACCTCCCTTTTTCTTTTCTTTTTTTTTTTTTTTTTTTTTTTAACTTTTGCCCATTTTACATATTCCAAACCCAACTTCAATCACAGAAGCTACAACAAAGATATTTTTATGGCTAAAACAACGGGTATTTTTGTGGAGGCTGCATCTTCAAGTGGTCCATCCAGCTGAGCAAGAAAAATGGATCCAATGGACATCTTCGCTTTTAGATTTGGATTTGGTAAACCAACTGAATTGAAGAAATAATACATAATAGTGGGGCCATCTATATCGCAACTTTCATCATTGAAATTGAATAGGTTTACTATTTATTGGACATCTTACATTTTGCTCCAAAAATTGGACCCATCATAAGATTGATCAAATGATGAAGAACATGATTATTATATCTATTAATCACTTTATTAATTTGATGTTCAATTCATCAGGGCGGCCAACTCTTACTTCAAATAAATTTTAATGTCATCCCTTACACAATGCTCGATCCTCGGCTTAGGATGAGATTGTTCAATTCATTAGGGCGGCCAACTCTTACTTCAAATAAATTTTAATGACATCCCTTACACCATGCTCAATCCTCGGCTTAGGATGAGTCCATGTCTGAGTTTGAAATTTTAAACTCTAGCCGCTATTCTTACAAAATAAGTGGGTTTTTTTTTTTTTTTTTATACAATCACCATTAGTCTAGTGCAATAGGCCTGCGTTGGAATTAAAAAATCATTAAAATTTTTAATTAGAAATATTTCTAAATATTTAAATAAATTATAAATAAATATTAATATATAATTCATAATAAATATGAAAACTCATTGGAGAAATTTTAGGTAGATGGAAATATTTAGGGAAAGATCAAGTAAATAGTAAAGATTTTAGGACCTTGATTTGATTATGTTTGCACTTAGCTATAAATTGAGTGCCATTTCAGAATTAAATGTGAATTTTGAAATTAATTAACTTCCACAATGGGCCCCACAAATTAATTAATCCTACCAAATATCTAAAGAAAAATAAGGAGAAAAATGTCCATAATGAGCCCCTCAGATTAATCTTACTGAATATTGAAAGGAAAATAAGGAGAAAAAAGTAGCAGTATACAGTCTATGAAAGTGGCACCCACTCTGATATCAAAAAAGCTCTTCGTGTGTTAGTATAAAAAAAAAAAAAAAAAAGTGGCCCCCATAAATTGTGAGTTTGGAAATAAAGAAGACTTGGATTTCATAATGGGACTAATAGATTTATTTTAGTTAAATTAATAAATATAAATGATAATAAAAAATCGTGAATAAGATGGAGACTCATGAGAGAAAATTTATTTGGTTATATTAGTAAATATAAATGATTATACATTAAGTGTGGATTTTAAAATTAACTGGCTTCTACAATGGTCCCCACGAATTAACCATACCAAATATTGAATAAAAAAATATTAAAACACAATGGCTTCCAAAGAGCCTTTATTCTTTTTATTTTTTTAGCTTAATAATACGTGGGGCCCTTTGAAGGTAACTATAGAGAAGTTATTATCGATGCTATATTTTAGGGAATGGATAAGTATCCTATTTAAAAAATATCTTAGATTTGCATTGAAATATTTTAGGTGATAAGATTAGATCAGAAGGACAATTCCGGAATTGCAAAAAGCTTGAGGTTACACCACGTGTCGTTCCCCCGTGAAAAGGACATTGCTTTACTATATATAATTGGACATCTTACATTTTGCTCTACCAAAAATTGGACCCATCATAAGATCGACCAAATTATGAATAACGTGATTATTATATCTATTAATCACTTTATTCATTTGATGTTCAATTTATCAGGGCGGCCAACTCTTACTTCAAATAAAATTTAATGACATGCCTTACACAATGCTCAATCCTCAGCTTAGGATGAGTCCAGGTCTGAGTTTGATATTTTAAACTCTAGCCGCTATTCTTACAAAATAAGTGGGGTATTTTTTTATATACAATCACCATTAGTCATGGAAATCCATGCCTTGTGACGAAAGTTGAGAAAGTTACTAGATGTTCTCATACTATTTTTATTTTTTCTGAGATATTGCAAAATTCTAATTGAATTTCGTGTAGCTCAGAAAACTATCTTTTTAAATATACAACAAAGCATTTTTCTCTATATCTAGTTTGATATCGTATAAGTTAATTAAAAAATTTCAATATCACCAAAAATGTATTTTGATATTGCAAAAAAGTAGCACGTCTCGATAATTTTCTCAACTTAATTTCAGATCACTGTAGGTAGATTTCCACTCACAGGATTCTTGTAAAAGAAACGGTGCCTTGTTGGTCGTTGTAAATTATTTCAACGTCTTTCCTTTTTAATATTTCTTCTTTGTTCTTTTTTGGAGTGCAAATGCTGTCCCCTCCCACCAGTTTCAATCAGAGCAGATTTTCGTGGTTGCTTATTGCTGCTATTATCTATCTTCTAGATAGAGTTTTTACTTATCTTGTTTTATGAGAAAGAGGTTTTGGATCCTGGATTGGGTTTATGGCCTTATGGATACTTGATCCCTGCATCAAGTGGATCAAAAGTTTTGAAAACCTATCAACGAGACCCACCTACTTCCTACAATTGGTATAAGAGTTATACCTCATCTCTTTTCAAATTAGATCAAATTACTAGATCTAATATTTGCATGTGATGCGAAGAGGATAGACCTAGGGCAATACCAGGATCAGATTTTAATGGATTTGCTTACTTTTGGAGTAGATCTATGTTTGAAATGTCACAAAATTTATGTTTGGAATGTCACAAAAGGGTTATACTGTGATGAAATGATGACAAGAAGCCATAAGAGGTTGTTTGGCAATGAATGGACATGAATCTAGAAAAACCCAAATTTTCTGGCTCGTCAATCCGGTTGACCCGACCCTGTGTCCGGTTGACCCGGTCCATGTAATTTGGTTGACCGAACCTTCTCGGATGTCGACCGGAGACTCATAGACATCAAGGTTCAGATATGGTTTTTGCAAATCCGGGATTCTTTTGGCAGCCTGTTTTTCCACTATGATTTGGCAGCCTGGTTTTGTGATTTATATAGTTGTATGAGATACTAACTATGTAGGTTTTTATGTCCTCTCCATATGACCCACAAGTCTTTTACGTTCTTTTTGGTTATTGGTTTATTTGAGGCTATATGTAAATGGCATCATTGTTTCCTTGGTTTTCCGTGAAAGGGCAATGTATGATGAATTTTCCTAAAGACCATTTATTTCCATTAATAAATTGTAATGTAAGTCTCATCCTTGAGACATAGGAATTTTTTAAATTTTAGTTTTTATCATGTTTGTAAATTCTGGCGGTGTCTAAGACAAAGAAGGAAAGTGGTGTTGGACTCTTAATTAAAGAGTTTGAAAATTACCAAAAGAGTTTTGGAGATACCTAAAGAGTTTGAGGAATCCCAAAGTTTTGGAAGTCTAAAAAGTCCAAGAAGTATATTCCGCTTGGGCCATGTGGAGGAAATGACTAGTTTCTATTTTTATTTCTTCCTATGCATGTGCGATTGCTTTTATGAATTGTTTTCTTTTAATTCCAAATTTGATCCAAACATAGCAATTACCAACACTACCTCAAAATTCGTGAACATCGACGGCCATTGGTCGTCGTTTTTCACAAACGCGGCGGTGTAGGGAATTTCAGAGTCGTTTTTTTTTTTTACATGGCGGCCTGGAGCCGTCACTAAATAGTGAAAACGACGGTCCAAGGCCGTCGTTCTAATTATTTCCTGAAAATGATTTTTTTTTTTTTAAAAAATACGTTTTTACCAACCGATGGTTTTGGACCCTCGTTGTTACTATTTACCAACGGTTTCAAGCCGTCTTTTTCTTTTTTTTTAAGAACTCTAAAATTCCAGACTCCTATTATAAGCTGGTTTTGTGAGCGATTTTTAAGGTAGTGTAAAATTGGTAAAATCAAATTAATATTTTGGAAAGAGTTCTAATAATAGAATTAGTATTAGTGGACCCATGAGATGGACCTATCGGTAATGCTAAGCCTAGTAACTAGACTTTCCTTAATTTTAATTTTGACTTGGAACCAATTATTGGTCATATCATGAGATGATTTAATATTTTATATATATATATATATATAGGCATTTAGAACTAAAAGGAAATCCTCAATTCTAAAATATTAAGTGAGAGCAGGGCATTTCAATTGATAAATTCCCATGGTTTTCTATCGTAGGTCCATTGTTAGATAGGCAGGTGCCTCGCGCCATAAGAGAATGACCGTTCCCCACGGAGGGCATTTGTTTTCTTGGCTACTAGATATGGATCTCCTCATGATAGCATTGATAAGACGGGGTGAGGGTGCAAGCCCCAAGGAGGCGCTGCTCGTAACGGGTGTCATGCAATGCTAATCGGTGGGTTACATTTAACTAAAATAATGACGTAGTATCACTAATGATTTGCTTCATTTATTTTAGAAACCAAAGTTTAATCGGGAGTCACACATTATTTGGTACGAGATACCTAGATGATAATGAATGATAAGGGATCATGGAATATTAGTCTTAGACACATAGTAGACTAATATTGATTCGCACCAATCTAAGGGGCATTTACATTGCCTAACGAGGTATGTCCTAAGAGATTGAGATTCCGATGCATTCTAAAATTAAGTCATTAGAGGATTCTACAAATTTGGTAAAATGCTAAATCCTTTTGTCATTTAAATTTATTAATTGTAGTATGGTTGTGTGCAACAATCTTTTAAGCATGAATTCATCTACATCCAATCCTCTTGCGACCATCCTGAACCAAAATAAACTGGTGGGATCCAACTATGTAGACTGGAAGAGAAACCTGAATATTGTCTTGACTGCTTCATGATATAAGCATGTCCTTAACACAAAATGCCCTCAGGAGCCTAAGCCGAATACACCCCATGATCAAAAGGACCTTTACACCAAGTGGCTGCAAGATGACGAGATGGCCAAATGCTATAGGAAGGCATCTATGTCAAATGTTTTACAACATTAATATGAATGCTATGTTTCTTTCACCAAAATCTAAATCCAACCACCTAAAAGGTCTCAAATGACCTTTTGGAATTCTTGAAATTCCACTCTCTATGCATTTTGTTGAAGTTTCAAATGATCCATAGAAAGGAGTGATTTGAAATTCTACTTAAGAAGACAACTTTTAGAGAATTTGAAATCGCCCCATACATAAATTATTCGGATTCTTCTAAAGAAACCAGCTCCAAATTTCACTTTACTTCATCATGGGTAGTTCCCAGAGTCAGCTGAGCCTGAAAATGGATCCAATGGACATCTTGGGTTTTTGATTTGGAATTGGTAAAACAATATATCACCGATGCAACTAAATTTTCCCACAAAATCGATGTCACTCCATGTTATACCAGCAACATTGACCGTAGAGCAACACAAAAGTAGGAATCAGTCAAATAGTTCTTGTCTTCCCTCTTTTTTTTTTTTATTTCTAGGTTCTTTTTAATTATACGTTTATGAGACTCTCTTGTGTGCGAAATGACTCCTCCCCTGCAGGTTTCAACAAACTCGACGGCTCACAACACTGTGCCCATCGTATCCCCCTAAAACGGACGGTCCCACTAAGGGCCCGTGACATCTTATCACAGGGCATTTAAAAAGATAGTATCTCTTTTAGTAGATTTCTAAATTCAAATCACCTAATTAAATGACCTTTTGGAAATTCTGGAATTTCGTTCTCAATGCCTTTGGTTGAAATTTCAAATGGTCCAACAAGAATATGGATTTGGAATTCCACCTTGGGCCCGTTTTATAATTTTACTTGTCAAGTAAAGTCAAGTCAAGTCAAGTAAAATTAAGCATCAAATAAAAAACACTTTAACTCAAAACTCCTTCCAACTTAAAAAAAAAAAAAAAAAGTCAAAAAGCAACTACCTTTATTCAATAAAAGACAAAAAATAAAAAAAAAATCCATTTCCCCATATAAAAAGTAAAAAATATTCCATTTCAAACAACTAAAAATAAAATACCATTATAACTCACTTATATTTTATTCCCTCTTTTTATTTCACTTCACTCTTCTTGAGCTACAAAGAGGTAGCTCAGTTGGTCTAGGACCACGGTTTGCATCCGGAAGTTGTAGGTTCGAAACTGCACTACTACACTAGGGCTACATAGAAGTTTACTTGGCTTCCCTTTGGGCCCGGAGGGATTAGTCCAGCGCAAAGGGTTGGGAACCTGTGATAGCAAAAAAAAAAAAAAAAAAAAAAATTCACTTCACTACACTTTATTTTAAAAGTAAAATGCTAAACGGTAAGGAAATAACTTTTGGGCCTCTCTTGAGGCTTTTGAGTGCAAAATGCAGTCTTTTGAAATTACTAGTTTATTGTCATGCCCCAAAATGATAAAAAGTTACGAATGTCATGAATTTTGAAATCACTTCTTGTTTTTATCTAACCTTTAATTTGAAGATTTACTTCAAGTCTTGAACTTACTTTACAAGTGAATTACCCAAATTATTAGTATCAACTCTAGGTAACCAGGTAATACGTGGCTTACCAATCTGCTTAGCAATATCACGTTGTCGTCATCTTTCTTCAATAATGGTACCAACCAACGTGAATTACCCAAATTACCAGGATTAACTCTAGGTAACCAATTAATACGTGGCTTACCAAACAACTTAGCAATATCACGTTGTCGTCATCTTTCTTCAATTATTGTACCAACCAATGTCCTCCTGTTCTCTACTCTTCATTCGATGTAATTGCATATTATTCCCAACAATTGCATATTATTATTATTAAGGTTCACTTTTTTAATGGGTTCACTTTTTTAATACTCTTCAAAAAAAAAAAAAAAAAAAAGTTGACAGAAGTCTAGTCATTTGTTCAAGATGCAATAAAACCAACAGTTGTAATTTGACTGATTTAAGCTGAGGCACCTACAAACTGCAACTAATCCTGGGTTTTCTGTACTCATCGAGCTTGCGGTAAATGTGAGTTCTATCATCATCTTTCAAATACTTGGGGCCTATTTCTATCATCATCATTTCGTCAATAAGGAGTTCTAATTTTCATGGATGGGCCTACTCTGGAGTTCCAGTGTAATAACTAAAAAGAATGAAAGAACGTTTTGAAGAAGAAGAATAAAAGTAAAAAAACAGTAGAAAAGAACTACAATGCAGGGGCACTACATTGTAATATGGTGTATTGCCCTTGTTATATAAATGGGTAGACCCACCTTTAGAAAATCTAAACCATTCTCGAACCCTAAGACCCATTGTATTCTCTTCATCTAAATAATCTAATTTGATTTCAGTAGATAGATTTTGCACATGAGAGAGACTCTTCTGTTTTTGCCCATAAAAAAGAGGAAAGTAGCAAAAGTAAATAAATTGTTCCAGCTTTAGTTAATCCAGGAGTGGCCATCTCACTAATTTAAAAGAAAAAAAATATTATTTAATAACTACAGTGGGAGTTAACGCAGTTTAGAGGTTTGGATTTTCCAAAAGTGGGCCCCAACCATGCATTTAACATTTGCGCTGCACCATCCACACTAAAAAAATGAAATACAGATTTTCATTGGCAATTTTTCTCTCCTTTATAGGAAATAGCTTACTCGGGGCATTTATTGTGGAAAAGAGTGTTACTTTTGATAAATTCGTTTTTTTTTTTTTTTCCTTCTTTTCAAAATACCTAGGTAAAATGACATCCGTTGGTATAGTACATCTTGATTAAATGATCAAAATTCCTGCAATTTTTCCTTCCTCCGAACCGACGAATGGGAAGCATAAGCACAATGCTACAATAATTGGAAAAAGAAATGAGGATTTAGCAGAGCCCAATAGTTCATGCTACCAATTCTCCTTCTATCAGTAACATGACTGGGGCAGCTGTTCCCTCTTGAAGTCATACCTGTCAAATCCAAAAGGGAACAATGTGAACAGAAGCAAATGGGAGTGACATTAGCAGAATTTCAATCCAATCAAATTCCCCTGTGAGATTCTCTTGTTGATAAGATAACTCTTCTTTCCAGCCCTTCATTTCCTCTGTGAGATTCTCTTGTTGATAAGATAACTCTTCTTTCCAGCCTTTCATTTTCTAGTTTTCGATAAAAGCATGGATTCCATGATGTGCAACCGCAACGCAACCGACGGTAGGAAACTTTGTACGTATCATTTACAATAAGATCAGACCCTTTTAGCTGACCGTGGTGGATTCCACCAACTGATCATTAAAATTGAATGTTACACCATCCGACGGCATATCTTCAAATTGCTTTTACTCAAAAGGATTTGATCTCACCGTAAAATGGAATACATGATTGATAAAAATATTAATGCATGAAAATAATCATTCATAATGTGGTTCTAATCACGTTATTTCATGTGTTCAATCATACAGCGATACCAAACACATCAAAGTAAAATTTGAGGATGTGCCGCTAGGTAACTAGGGGGATGAAATTTAATCTTAACGGTTCATATTATTGGTAGGTGGGGCCATGGTGCGTGACATCCCATTCATGGGAAGAATGTAATAGACCACTCAAGGGATTATATTCAACACAAACACAAACACTTTTGATTCCTAATCCTTGTTTTTTTTTTGTTTTTTTTTTTTTTTTTCATTTCTTTTTTTTTTTTGTTGTTTTGAGGTCCCCGGTATATTGAACGGTTTAGATCCATTCAGTGGAAAAACTAAATTACACAGCTACACTTTCGTTTTTCCTTTTATCGTACCTCTATAGTTTAAAGTTCCACCCTAAATCATATAACCTAGAACTTTGAAAATTCTATGGCTAACTATTATCACAGTTATAGATGGCATTTTCAGATCCCAATATGTTATTGTCCACAAATAATTAAGTGCCAGAGAAGCACGCAAGCTTGAAAATATCTACATCATCGTCAAAGCCTTGTTGCAACTATATTGGGGTTCGCTAAATGAATTCTATTTCTCCGTTCTGATCTATCTTGACCCAAATTTTTAGATAAGTTATACTTCTTCATATGCATTCTTACTACCTCCATCCACCTCTTCTTTGGCCTACCCATTTCTCTTGGTGGGGCAATAACCTTCGTAGCCAAATTATTTTTTACCCGTACCATTACCGACCTATATTAAATATGCCCAAACCATCTCAAATGGTTTTTTTTTTTTTTTTTAATTTATCCACCTTTGTTCCCACCTCTAAATGTTTTCAAAAGTAATTTTATCGTTAACTCCGTCAGTTTTTTTTATTGCCGGTCCCAAGCCCAGGTAAATGAGGAGGGTTGTATTAGGTAGGTTGACGGCCAACATAAAAATTTGTGACAACCCAAACAAATTTAAAAATATCTATAATTTTACATAATATTATGAAAAATGCTATAGATCATTTTAGGTTCTACTACCAACATGGGCTACAAATACAGTACAACACAAAATAGGAATCAGTCAACGGAGAGATACACTCAAAAGTTTTATTGAAGTAATAGCAAAGGTAGCTAGCCTTTGCAAACTTTTTCATGTAATTTGTTTTATAATTTTTCTTTAGTTAAATGTTTCTGCTGGAGTGGGACACGCAGTCCTCTCCCCGTCTTGCAATAAATACACGATAGCTCAAGACCGTCCATCCCATCTACCATAAAATGGACGGTGACATTCAAGCGTTGAAATGCCGATTGAATTCATAGCCAGTGCAAGTTGATGAGTACGACAAACCAGGCTTAAGGACTCGACAAGATTAGACTAGCTGGAGCTGGAAGCCAAAAGCCTTCTTACATTTCAATCTAATAAAAAACTCTATTGTGAGCGAGAAATAAACAGGGCAAAACAAACATGGCGGAGAGTGCTGTGGCTTTCTTGCTTCAAACCCTTGGTTCACTTCTTCAGCAGGAACCATCTCTTGTTCAAGGATTCCGCAGCAGCCTTGATGAAATCCAACTGGAACTACAGAGCATGCGCTCCTTCTTGAAAGATGCGGATAGAAAAATGTATAGTGATGATGGAGTGAAGACATGGGTGGGACAAGTAAGAGAAGCCGCATACAAGGTTGAGGACATCATCGACGAGTACAGGTATAACATTGTAGCAAATGAAGATAGAGGTAGGGCTGCAAGACTTGTAATGCATCACTATTACACGCGCCAGACTGCCTCTAAGCTGCAAGAAATCAAATTTGAGATTTGTGAAATTTCAGAGAGAAGGAAACGATATGACTTTCAAATTGAACAAGGATCAGCCTCATCTCAGACCAAGGATGATCATGAAGATGGTGAAAACTGGCAACGTTCAGCAAAACGTCCACGCTTCATCCCAGACGAGGACATTGTGGGGATCGAGAAAAACAAAGATTTCCTCATTAGACGGTTGATAGATGAAAACCTAGAACGTGTGGTAATCTCTGTAGTGGGTATGGCTGGCGTGGGTAAGACCACACTCGTCACTAAAGCTTATGACAGTCCACAAGTGAAGAACCACTTCAATTGCCATGCATTGATCACTGTCTCCCAGTCTTACAAATTTGACGAGCTCTTACGAAGCCTATTAAATGAGTTGTACAAGTCTTGTAGGGAGCTCATTCCGTATGCTGCTCTTCGCAAAATGAACACAGTGATCTTGTTGAGATGGTCTTTGACTACTTGCAGAAGAAGGAAAGGTATGTGATTATTTTAGATGATGTGTGGGAATCTACTGTTTGTGAGGACATACTAGTTGCATTCCCAAACAATAGATGTGGAGGCAGGATAATGATCACAACACGAAATGAAAATGTAATATCATCATCATTCGGAGTTACAAATGTTCTCCGCATTGGGCCTCTACATAATGAAGATGCTTTTGTTCTCTTTTGTAAGAAGGCATTTGGAAACAATGACTGCCCTTGGGAGCTGAAACCATGTGCAAAAGGGTTAGTACAAAAATGTGAAGGCCTGCCTCTAGCGCTTGTAGCTATTGGGAGGCTCATGTCAAGGAAGGAAAAGTCGAGTCTGGAATGGAAGAAGGTAGAAGCTAATCTCAGTTGGCAGCTACGCAATAATAAAGAACTAGAAAGGTTGAAGAACATTCTATTGCTTAGCTTTAACGATTTGCCACACAACCTCAAATGTTGTTTCTTATATTGTAGTCTCTTCCCTGAAGATTACATAATTCCACAGAAAAGGTTGATTAGGTTATGGGTTGCAGAAGGCTTCGTAGAAAAGCATGGAAGACTAACTCTAGAGGAGGTGGCTGCAGAATATATCAAGGAGCTCACATGTAGAAGCCTGCTTCAAATTGAGGCGGATCATGAAAGAATACGAATATGTTTGCGAATGCATGATGTATTTCGAGAGTTAGCTCTAGAAATCGCCCGTGAAGAGAAATTTTGCGATGCACATGTTGCTAAAGAGCATATTCAGAGCAATGAAGCCCGGCGGTTGTCATTCCACTATTTCATTGGAAGCATTCAGTCAAGTGGTTGTCATCTTCGCTCCTTGATGTTGTTCTCAACAGAAATCCCTTCACTTTCTTTGAATAGCATTGCACCAAGCATTAAACTGTTGAGAGTGGTTGATCTACGGGATTCTTCCATTTGCTCTGTGCCAGATGAATTAGTTGAATTATTTAATTTACGATACTTGAGTTTAAGGAATACAAGTGTGGAAATGCTCCCAGAATCAATAGGTAGGCTTCAGAACTTGCAGACTTTGGACATTAGGGATTCTAAAATAAAGACTCTACCTAAAGGAGTAGAAAAGTTAAAGAAACTGCGGCATTTGTATACATGTCATTACACTAGTGTAGACTATTTTGACTTTTATGATTTTGCACAAGCTCCAACCGGAATATGCGATTTGAAGTCCTTGCAAACTTTACATTGTATTGGAGCAAACAATGAGATCGTTAAAGAAGTTGGAAACTTGACTCAACTAAGAAAATTGACAATTAGGGACCTGAAAAGTTTTCATGGGGAAGAGCTATGTGCCTCCTTACAGAAATTGGAATCCCTTCTAATGTTGCAAGTAAAGGCTACAAGAGAAGAAGAAATGCTTCATTTGGACAACTTGTTTCATCCTCCAATCCATCTTGAAAATCTCATGTTATCTGGGCGTCTAGAGAAGCTGCCTCCCTGGATTAGATCCCTTCAGGATCTCACAAGAGTGACTTTACACTGGTCTCGATTGAATGAAGATCCATTCACTTTTCTCCAAGCATTACCCAATCTCGCGAACATTCGTCTTGTATATGCATATGCTGGGAAAGAATTATTCATCCGTCGTGGAACCTTCTTGAAACTCAAGTCATTGATGTTTGCTAAACTCCCTCGATTGGAAAGGATACTCATAGAAAAGGAATCATTGAGTTGCATTAGAAGCATAAATTTGTGCGATTGCCCTGAGTTGAAGAACATACCTGAGGGCATTCAATATCTTACAAGTCTTCAAGAACTCTGGCTAGGGGAGATGTCGGGGGAATTCTTAAGGAGGATTTGGCAAGATAGAGGCGTAAATCTTCAGCATATTCCCGAGACTTCAAGGTCCATCTGTGGTCGAGACTTCCATGTCCGTATGTGGTCGAGACTTGAAGGTCCTTTCAATGGTTTTGAAAAAGGGAGATGAGGTAACTAAATATTATTTATATATATATATATATATATATATATTTTATTTTATTTTTTTGCAATATCTTCCAGCATTCTGAAAACAAGAATGTGAAAAAGAACAGCCCCACTTTCTATCTCAAAAAAGAAACGTGGATCAATCAATAGTTCTCCCCAATGTGATTTACTAGAAATTTTGTCAGAAATTCAAAACAATCATAATAAACTCTCACTCATGTTGATTTTAGGCCAAAATTCGAATCACCTTGTGTTGACTTCGATTGCAATTTGACTCATTTCTACATTAAGGCCCACCATGGATTGATCAAACAAATTGCATGATATTAACTCCACTCACCCCTTTTCTTGTAGAATATCTTAGGAAGTTCATCATGCAGAAAACACATGATCTATGATCCCCACTGCTATTGAGCTAAAAAGATAAGGGCTAAAGTTAATAGAAGAAGAGTGAGTCAATGAGCGGTTTGAATTTAATGGAGGGTGGGTCAACTCAATTAGGTGGAAAATAAAATTTATCTTAATTTCATAGCTCCAATTTATTTTAATCTCGTCACAATTTATTTTAATTTATTTTCAGCAAATGGAATATTATTCTAATAAAGCTTTTGAGAGTTCAGATTGGTATTAATGGAAATTTATTTTCATCATTTCTGAATAGTATGCTGCATTTGCGGGGTTACATTTTCTCCCTAGTTAAAATGAAGGTTTTGTAAAGTAGCCACCTGCCAAAAAAATGTAGTAGATTTGATTATGCGTTGTTTGGTAACTGCATATTCAAAGGCAATAAATCGGCCCGGCAGCTAGTTATTAAGGAAAGGAAGGAGTTCTTATTGTAACTACTCATATGGCCTACCTTCAATTGAAAGAATGCAATCTTCAATCTTCTTGCTTTTGGTAGGTGGCTAAAATAACAACCATCATTTTATTTAGTGGGGATTGGGGAAGAGAACCCCTGAAAAAATAAACTACATGTCCTCTATTTGAATATGACACAGAGAAAAAAAAAAAAGAATAAATAGAAGAGGAGGAGAACTCTTTAGCTAAAGGTGGGGAGACAAGCTGAAGTTAAAAATTAAAGACAAAACTTAGCCCAATGACTGAAACTTGAAAGATTGGGTCAGGTTATAGGGGACCCAATCTTTCAAAAATTTAGTTGTATATGGTGTTCGGGTATATCTATCCTTTACCATAGTGTGCTTTCTTCTTTTTCTTTCTTCATTTGTGTAAGTTTTTTTTCTAATCTTAATATATCTTTTCAGTTACCGTTAAAAAAGAAAAAAAGGTCATAGGGGACGCAACGCCGTTTACAACTTGTAAAACCATTTGAAAACAAGTTAGTGCTGGAAGCTACAGAGGATCTAGGTTCTTTTCTAACTAGCTTTTTGCCCATGCTGTAAAGGTTTATGATCAGTTTCTGTAAAAAAAGAAAAACACACAACATAAACAACAACAAAGATACAGTGTTTTACTAGTGATAAATTTGATGGTCTTCCTGACTCTTATGTAAGTGGAATTTGCATGTGAGCCACTACAAGGTGAGCGTTTATTTTTCATGGTTTGTATTTACAGGTTAAGGCCTGACAGATGGATTTGTGGGCGCCAGTATCAGATTTCTAATTTAGAGTCTTCTTCTTCCACATTGGCATGTGCACGCCCATTACAGTGGAATAGAAGCTCCCCAATATTCACCCTCTTCATCTGAAGGTTTGGACCCTGTTTCATGCTTTAGGATTGAATTTTTGTAAAATTCATCTTTTCTGCAGGTCTACTTTGATGCTTTTGGCAATGTTTTCACAATGGTTTTGCATCTCGACCCATGCTTCTGCTCCAACTTCTTCAGATCACCTATTGTACATTTGTCCATACAATTATATCTTGCTTACTATAAGCATAGACCTTCCTCTGCTGTCGTTTCTTGCTTCAGTTAATTTCTGTCTACCCTATGATATATGGTATTATGCGTCTGTTTCCGTTGTCTGAACTTGATCTTGTGCTTCTTTATTCACAATTTGTCTTAGAACTTGCTTCACCGAGGATTATTGATTTCCTGGCTTTTGATCTTTTCGATTTGAGTTGGATCTTGATAAATGACAGATGCAGTGGCATATATGTTTGGATTCCATTTTGGGCCATCATTGACCTTATTCGTGGCATGGGTCATATGTTATTACATGTTGACGTTGTGCTTCTTGTGATAGTATTTGGGCCTATGGCCTAGAGCTCTACTTAGATCTCGACCTTGGCTAGACCAGGTAAAAGTGAAGCCTACATCAACTCCTTGGTAAAACCATTGGTGGCACCATTTTGGAAAGAATGTAGTACTTTCTTGATTTTTGCAATTCTAGCTGGCTATTTTGTGGCCTTATGAGGTCTTATATTACACTATCTTGGGTTTTATTATAAGGATTGTCCTTCTGATCTGCATTTAGCTAGATAAAAATTCTTTCTTAGAACCGATCAATACAAATCTGAGGCAATTCTGCTACTGTTTTTTAGTTTAAATTTATAAGCTATCTTGACCACCTTTACTTAAAGCACCACCATATAAAGAAATGGCCAATCCTAAAATAGAGTTCGAAAATGGACCTTCTAAAGGTAGTAATCAATCTAAAAAAGAAAAGTAGCTGTCTATAGAATTTCCATTTCTTAAGTGTTATGTGTGGAGCCTGATTACACCCAGATAGACTGTTAACTCAGGTCCACTGCTACGTATCCAACAAAATCATGTAAGGGTATTTTCGTAATATATTACTTTGCGCCTTTATGTAACTCTAGTATAGCCGCCAGAGATCTTGTATCTTGTATTCTCATCTTCTGCCTTTAAGCGTAGTGAAATCGGTGTGATCCGTGGACGTACCTCAAAATTGAGGGAACCGCGTAAATCTGTGTGTCTTCTTTGTGTGGTTGATTGCATCTTTTGTTTTTTATTTCCTAACATTAACTAGTACACAGACGGACAGCATTTATAGGGCCCAGCAGCTAAGCCCTTAAAAGGGGAAGATTAGGTAAAATGGAGGTTGCTACGGACCCAAACAAAGCCATTACAAGGATGCCTCTCTCTATATGTATTCACCATTCATTTGATAGAATTAGACCAAATGCCTGCCAATATCCAATCCATATCGTTTTCTTTCACGTAACTAATCTAATCAAAGCATTTTTTTTTTAACTTGTTTGGCCAGTGAGACCCCGGACACGTCTAATTATCAACTTTCTAAAATGTTATTGAGGTATTGGGGCATACGTTGTTTACTAGAGTTTCACACGCCACGCTTTTCCATGTTTTATAACTTCATTTGCAGATGTCCCACTTGATCTGCAGCTATATTTCTTTCTTTCTTTTATTTTTTTGGTAAAAAAACTTTACCTCTTATTTCTATTTTTAAAGTACAAATTTATAATTATTCTGTTCGATAAAATTTTAAAAATGAAAAAAAAAGCATCATAGATTTTATGTTTATCAGTCGGCTACGACCATGGCTCGGGACCAAGGAGACAAAATGCAGGAATTGGGTCTGACTAGAGAACTGAAATACTATGAACCTGGACCAGCCATGTCCAAGTTCGGATTCATAAAAGGATAGGCAGATGAGCCCAATCAACCCCAAAACGTGAATAAAACCCCAATTAAATGACATATATTGAAGAAAACATTGTCGTTCATGAAAGGTATTTTTTCCTGATAATAGCATAGGATTATTAGGATCAGTATTTTTTTTTTTTTTTTTTTTTTTTTGGAGCCTAGCTAAGGTGTAGCTGGGACCATGAGAGTATCTGTAGACACAAGCAGAGAGAACCACACATGCGAGGAGTGGAGGGGATCAGGATCAATCAGTGATCATCAAAGTGAGAGACGGGGCTCACTAGAAATGGAGACAACTAAAACTCACTGTTATCTTTTTTGTGTGAAAGATTAATACTCACTTAATGACTTGAAACGGGAAGGAGAATAAATTACCAAGTTCCTAATAAACTCATTCGACCTAGTTCCAAGATTTTTGCATGACTTGGTTCTTTTTTTGTTCGAAATGATGATTTTCCTCACATAACTACAATTGCAGGATAGAGTGAAAAGCAGGTAACCAATTGGAGGCAGAACGCTTTCGTTGCACAAATGTAAGGCTTCAATGAGCTAAATCTGGCCAAAATTCAATTCCTACGTAGACATTGTATTGGGCTGAAATAAGTATTTAAATGCCCACGGACGTTGACCCACTAGCTAGCTAACATGTAAAATTGAAACTGGCTTTCCTATAAGCCCTGTTTTTATTGATAGACATGTATCAAAGTGGCCCAAATTGGGCCTCTCCAATCAATCAATATCTTAAATGCCCTCAAACACAGTTGAAAAACATAAGGTTTCAAAAAACTATTAGGAATACATGATGCAGAGCATAGTTTTTCAACTACTAAGAAACTATCCAAGTCCAACTCAACCTTGTCAGAGATACTAGTTGACTACATTGGGTTAAATCGTTTTGGTTTAATTTTAGATGAAAGCCAATTGACCAGACCCACCTGATTGACTCATAATCTGGCATGATCCCTTTGGGTTTGGCCAAGTTGACTTGGTCATCTACACTACACATAAATAGCAAATAGGAACGGTCGTTTACCGCTTCAAATACCCATGTTCCTAAGACATTGAAACAGGCCAAAACCGTTCCAAATGAAATGTTTTGGAAGTGTTGACAACCGTTCCAATATTTTTAAAACCGTTCCAAATTATGAGTTTTGAAACGGTTCTAGACACTGCCAAATTTTTCTCAACCGTTCCCAATTCAAATATTTGGAACGCTTCGTAGTCCTTTTTGGAACGGTTCTAAACACTTATATTTTCTAAAACTGTTCCAAATTTATAATTTTGATACGGTTATAAAAACTACCTGATTTTCTAGAACCGTTCCAATTTTAAGCGTCCTTATAATTAGTAGTCTGTTTTGGAATGGTTTTAAACACTTTCAAATTTTTTAAAACCGTTCCAAATTCTAATTTTTAGAACAATTACAGGAAGGATTAAAACCGTTCCATATTTTGATATTAAAACGCTTTTTACAGTGTTAAATGACGATTTTGAACCATCCCTAATTTTATTATTATATATATATTTTTTAAATTTTGCTATAATTTTTTAATTTTCCATTAAATTCATTTTTTCTTAAAATCACAAAAAAAAAAAAAATTAAAACCCATAAATTGTAGCATTCTCATCTACACATTAATATCACACATCATCCATTTATTTAAAAAGTCAATATAATAGCTTGAATTTAAATGTATAATTTACAATATTTAGAAATACATAATGGGAAATCGCTGAGGAGAGGATCCGCTCACCACGTGGGAAAGCCATTCGCTGGATACACTTAAGTCCCTGATGCGTGGAGCCCGCCCATGAGATATTTCATTTCCCGCTCTCCATCTGAGGCCAAAATCAAAACATCAGCAACGATTTGGCCTGGCTCTCCACTCTCTCTCTCTCTCTCCAGTCCCCCATTCGCTGGCGCTCTCCCCACTCTCTCCATTCTGCCTCGCCCGATCGTCATCCTCGCCCGATCGGTCTTCTCCGGCGAGACGCTCCTCTCTCCAGCGACTTTGCCCTTCCCCCCATCTCCTCTCTCTCCATTTCTGGAACCCATTTTCGTCTTCGACGATCTCTCTGCAGTGACGATCTCTCTCCAGTGACGACGTGGCGATCTCGATCCAGCTACGATCTCTCTGCAGCGACACCTCCCGTACCCAGCCTCCAGCCAGCGACCATCTCTTTAAGGTATGCCTTTTCTTCCTTCTTTTTTTTTTTTTTTTTTTTTGTTTTTTGTTCCTCTGTTTTCTCTTCTTCTGGTACCCATTCAGTTATGTGATTTGTGGGGCTTTGCATGCTAATGATTCTGCTTCGTGGTATTATTGGATTGGATTGATTGCTTTCATTATTTCATTAATCTTTGGGAGCTCCAAGAAATTTGTGGGTTTCGGCAAGTTTAGGAGGGTAAAAAAAAAAAAACCTATTTTGCTCTTGCCCTACACTGGAGAGTGGAGAGAAGGAAGGGATTGATTGGATCAATGGACGAGGTTGGATTGGATTCAGCCGGTTCTGCTGTCCCATTATTTGCAAGTGTGGCCCCCAATTTTTTTTAATCCAAGGCATTGATCCGATGGGGGTTAGATCAAAGATATGTCTTAAAAAAATCCTGCTACCTCACGATTATGATTTTCCGATGGAAGAGATTTTTGGGCATGTTCTATTCATGATAAAGCCCATCAGATGAGTGTCACGATCACCATGGGTGAGGACTATTCTATGGAAAGGTTGATGAAACAATTCATGGTAGAGACTATTCTCTTGTCAATATCAACACAGTTCCATCCTTCCAAGTTTTTTAGTTTGTCATGGCAAATATGAATATTCCAACAGTGCAATCAGTTTTTGTTTGAAGTGGTTTGAATTGATATTAAGCATTAGAGGAAGCTGCTTCAAACCCAAAATTTCTGACTCCTGGGGATTGCATATCTTGAGATAATAAGAGGAGCAGCCAAGTAACAGTTAAGCTCTGCTGCTGATTAGAAATTGTTTTTTTGAAAGATCTTGTGTTGTGATTTCTTTCAAAACTATGGGTGATGGGTGCATTGATTCTTTAATGGGATGAAATCAGAATGGTATTATTGTTGGAATATTTTGGCTGAATGATTCTGAAAACATTCTGCTCCTTCCTGGCATTATTGTTGGAATATTTTGGCGTCTATGGTGAGGGGCAATTTAACTGGCATTATGGGTATGCATTATTTACACATATCATGACTAGTTATATGATCATCAATACAAGGGATGAGTTGTGCATGGCCTGTGATTTGGTGATGTAGATTGTTGGTTGTGTCAGGCCGTTCATAGATACATCATCCTTCAAAAGTATATAAATTGCTTGATATCACCCATCAGATATACCATATATCATGTGTAACAGTCAATTATGCTAACTTGGTTTCTTCAGCTGTCTATTTTAAGGCTCAGATTGAGTGAATAACATTGTTTTCTTTGGAAAATTTTGGGGCATGGTCTATCTTGATGGCCCCACCATATCAATTGTCTGGATCACTAACGCATGTGTCTCAAATGCACACTTTTGGCCCAATTTCTGATTTATTTGTTGAAGTTAGCTCAGAGAAATTTTCTCTTGCAGATACCCATACATTGCTGGGGTTATCAACTTCAGTCAGATGTGGGCTTTATATTAGTTTGGTGCAATTTTACAATGTAACTCATCATAGGTTATAGTCTATAAGACCACTGGCAAAGTTCATTAGCTTTAAGGCTATAGTGTTTGCAACTTGGTGGCAAGGTGTTGGCATTGCGATATTATGTTCACTTGATGTTTTACCAAAGCAGGGGAAGTTCCAAAATGGACTCCAGGATTTTCTCATAAGCTTAGTCTTGTGATTCCACTGTGTATTAATTTCATTGCTGCTTAAATAAGATCTCTTCTCTGCCTCTCTTTCCACTTCATCTATTTTCTAAGCTTATTCCTTATCCATATTGTCTGGTTATATCACCCCATCTTTTTGAAACATTGTGACAATTAGCTGAATGGAAACAAAATAAAATGGTGTATCAAAAATACAGATTGACTCTTATGACACAACATCCATTCTACTCAAAAGGGTGTAGAAGACAACACCCTTTCCTTCCATTGGTAAGATACTTTAGCTCAAAACCTTTGGTTTGGGGCTATAAAAGTTATCTTTGGTTTGAATTTGTATGAGCTTTTTAATGGCAAATTTAGAAGTAAGACTCCTTTTTTTTTTGTGGTTTCCTTGACTTAAATTTGATTTTGCAGAGTATGTGACCTGAGGCGTGGACAGAAGGATGGGCGTGCCTATTTGTCTTATGCAATGTAGACATTGTTCTATTTTGGGAAGCCCGAGCTAATTGGGTCTTTTTTTCACTTCGGATAATAGCCTTTTTGTAGTTACTTAACTGTCCCAGACAATGATTTTCCACTTCATTGAAGATGTCCATGTGAGACCTGCTTGTAGAATGATCCTCTTTTAATTGATTTCTACTGTGATTAGTATGGTAATCGGGCTCAGCTCATGAAGAATGTGGATACAGTTGCATGTAAAACAACAAATTCATTGGACAGGGGCATTTTTCATATATGCAGATTCTTTAGGTTACTGAATTCAACCCTTTTCATTCTGGAGATGCTATTGCACATTGTGCTTAGAAATGGCATATTTAGTGAATTATAAACATCAGCCTGTGACAATGTGTGTATGAAAAAAGCTGCATATAAAACAACCCATATGTTGGATCATGGAATTTCTTATTTACTGAACTATCTTGGATGGTCAATTCACAACTTCTAGTAGACACTGTTCTGTACTCAAGTTGGAGACCCTTTTACCCCTTTTTAAATCCTTCAAGCCTGTTCCAAAAATAAGGGAGCCACCTCCAGGGTTGTCACAACTGCCCTTTTCAGGTTCTCGAAATTCACATCTAAGTTCCCAATTAAAATCGTGGAAGTCCAACAGAAGCTTTCTAAAATTTGTAGTAGAAATAAATCAGAAGTGGACAGATAGAAACAGAAGAAAGTGACTTAAGTAGTTTGTTTAGGAAAAATCTTCTCGTGCACGCGGTTCTTATAACTGTGCATCTGCATCCCCAGAGGGTGATTTTCCAAGTAGCATCCCACCTCTGCAACAGTTCGGATGCGTGGTTCTCATGAGAACCATGCACTGGAGATCAACATCAGTGAATTTAAACTTCATGTTAATTGCATCCACAATCTGTATATTTGCAACATTAAACTGTGATACTTTAATGCTGTCTATGGGCATTTTTGTCTGATGCAGTTTTCTCAAGTCCTAATTCTATAATATATTTTACTTTTAACTCTAGTCTACCAAATTTCTATTTCATACACATCCATGGTCAACTAATTTCACCTTATTGGCTTAAAAGCCTTTCCCTGAGGTTCTAGTTTATAATATACATGCTTTTTTAGCTGACAAATAAGTACCACTTCTGATTGCACAAAGTTTTCCACAAGTTGCTAATAAGGTCTCGGATTGATGTGATTTTACGATCGAACAAGCGAGACCTTGGTTTCATATCAAGATACTCAGTCTTATGATTTAAAATAAATCTAATTTTATGTGAACAACCACATGACTTGCTAATCAGATTTTGGAAAATCCTGTTTTTTCAAAACATTTGCAAAAACCAGGTCTGCCAATTATCCAAAGGCATCCTGAAAAACTCATCCAAACACAATAAATTCTGCCTTTTTCATCCTTCTTTACCTTTCTCGCACTTCCAATCTCCCCATAAAAGAAGAAAAAAAGAACCAAAATTCAGATATTCTCCCATTCCTGAATTCTGCTTGTACAGAAGAAAACAAGAAAGAGGGAAGCAAATGGGAAACAAGTATCTGAAAATTGAAATCCATTTCCTAATGCAGTGATTCATGAAACAATCTCGCTATTAGATGTCATTCAGATAAAATTGAGGTCAAGAAACCACATTTGAAATAGTAAAAACTCAAAAACAAAATATATTAAAAGGAAAGCTAATAGATTCCTCCAACAGAATCCAAATCCACACTTCCCATAAGCTGCTCTTTCCACCTTCTCAAGCTTTCATCATCCTACATTCTCCAACATCAGAGAAAAAAAATGACATAATATAGGTACTCAAAGCCCATGCGCAATTCTCAGATGAAGAACTGTGAACTGTGACTAATGAAGAACTATCATGTTCACAGATGAGAATTTAACAATTGCATCAACACAATCCAACATTAAAATGAAACTTCTAAACAGCTGAGCTACCATTAATCATAACCATTAAATTGCATCCATCATCAACATTATAAAAAAAATTATTTGACACTCACCGTCGATAAGAGTCAACCAAACCCAACATTAACACTATAAGATCCCAATGAAAACAAAAATCCATTTTTTCTGAAGTGCAAAGTTCCAACATGAAACATAAAGAAAATCTCCTCGTTCACCCTCGAACCCTCAAAGAAAATCTCCAAAATGGTCGCATTCCATGGAATCTGCAGGTTTATGATCATCAAAGATATTAAATAATCAGTTTAAAACAATAGCAAAGAAATTCTCAACACTAGCAAAGGCAACACTCCCATAAACACACATATAAAAGAAAAAAGGAACAGGTTTAATATAAACCAAAGGAAAAGGAAGAGTAGAAGTGTAATTATGATGTAAAACAAAAGAGAGATGTGTCTAATTCAAGTCCAACAGAGTTGGTCTAGATGAAAATAAGATCTAGTCTGGGTTCTCATGCAAACAAATCTGATTTAAGCCCAGACATCAATAACCACTTGAAATACTTGAATCAATATATAAGCAAGCAATGAAAATATACAAACAACTCAATGCTAGATGCCTAAGATGACATTCCCAGGTGCATGTAGTTTGCAAACAACTGATGAATTGTGAATAAGAAAGAGACAAACGACCATAAAAAGGACACTTGTTTCTCCTGGTGCATGCCTAAGGTGATTATTGAAGTATCTCCTTATGTCAGTTTGTAAGGCACATCGAAATGAGCCTTGTTTCTTATAGATGGTAGTATATTCTTACTTTTTCAGCTTTGATACATACGGTCACTGTATCAAGATGCTTTAGAGTTGGGATTGTCTTGTGTCAGTCCAGTTTGGTGGTTGCTTAGTACTGGCTGGTGTTCGGCTTTGAGATAGGCATTTTGGTTGCAGCTTATGTGTCGTCACTTTTTGTGTAGAACCCTTTCAAGACTAATCAATTAGGCTTGCATTGGACACTCCTTTTTTTTTTTTTTTTTTTCAATAAAAAACGAACACTAAAATCATAACATAATTTCATTTCAAATCCACAAGCCCTGAGGAAAACCCCAAACTTCATACCCAAGTATGTAAGAAATTGTGTGCTGAGAAATAGAGAAGCCATTGTTTGTAATCAGTGGGAAGCTTTAGGTAGTGTATGGGTATGGAATTTTTCTTTTTTTTAATTTACAACATTCAGATCATTCTTAAACAGAATGAGGTAATTCAGTTTTGATCAATTTCATTGGCATCAAGCATAATTTCACTGGAATTGATTATCAATTATTGTGGTTTTGCAGATGGAAAACTTGATTAGAATAGTACATCCACATGAACGGTTGCAGAATGAATTATCATCGCATGACTTTTATGTTCACAGTTCATGAAGTTTTAGGAAGTTTATATGCAATAACATGGTTCGATCATACACATTCATTTTCTCCTACAACACTGTTCAGTTAAGTGCCAAACCAGAGAATGGTTAGGATAATAAAACCCTTCCTCCTTTTATTTAGAAAAACCTTTTATCCACTAACCAAAAAATGCAGAGGGAGGGAGGGAGGGAGGGAAGGAGGGAGGGAGAACAAGAGAAGGAAGGAGAGGCAGCTCACAAACACATCCAACAATAACATAGGTCATGCATTCTACTCATCTCCTTTCCAATTTAGAGACAATTCCTCCCATGGCGTTAAAGAGCCCCTCTTTCTCTTTCTCCACTTGCTTTGTTGTAGCAGTGGTTCCTCCAGAGGTTGGTTTGAGTGGTCATGGCCTTGCATTTATGATCTCACCGTCCATGGAGTTCCCTAAAGCAATGTGTCAAATAAAATCCCTACCCCCAAACCCTCAAATCCCTACCACAAACCATAAAATCTCAAACTGAATCTGTCAAATCTAACAAAACCCAGACCTTGCACATAAAAGAAATAAAAAATAAAAATAAAAAAAACCACATTCCATTTCTACTAGTTGCAGTGCCTTTTTTTTTTTTTTTTGAAAACCCTCCGAACCCCGTCGGAAAACACAAACATCCCTAATTCCAAGCCATCCAAACCCATATCAAACTTAGACTGCAGGGAGAGAGCGGGCAGAGAGAAAATAGAGGGAAAAAAAAGGAGTAAGAAGGAAGAAAAGGCATACCTCCTGCGTCGCCGAACAGAGGACTGCGTCGCCGGAGAAAATCGATCGCGGGAGGGAGAGACGCTCGCTTTGGGGGAGGATCCGTGCCTGGCAGAAGGAATGGAGAAAGAGGAGAGCCAGCGATTGAAATGGGAAAACGGCGACTTCGCTTGAGAGAAGAGCTCGGGTCCGAGGAGAGGAGCGTCACCGCTGGAGAGGAATCGGTGCCTCGCAGATCACCGGAGACGCTCGATCGTGCCTGCAGAGGGAGGAGAGAGAGACGAATGGAAAGGGGAATGGAGAGAGAGGAGAGACCGTCTCTGATGTGTTTTTTTTATTTTCGCCCAGATGGAGAGCAGGGAAATGAAACTCATTTGGGCGGGGTCCAGCACTTCACATCTCATCTCAACATGTTGATGGACTGCGCACATGTGATGAGCGGATCCTCTCCTCAGCATTAGCTGAGGAGAGGCTGTCCCATACATAAATATATAACACAAAAATCAAAAGCAAACACAAATGGGGGTTGTTTTGCATGTTAAACCTACGTTACATATATGTGACCTTCATGACTAATAAAAAATATTCACCCGCACTCTGACGCTTTGAACTCCTGTTAATCTGGACTGTATACATGAAGTTTAGAGGGTAGGTCCCGCTTTTGGGACTGGATTAGGAGGTTCATGTTTGCCAAGCTGGCTGAAATTCCCCTTTGCCTTGAAGAGCTAAGAGTGATGGTGCTTGCAATACAGACTTCCTTCATGTGCAACATGATTTGATGGGCTGATCACACAGCCTCCATGAGAACATTTGAAACAAGGCCAGTGGAATGAGGTGCCCGTCAACTGCCACCTGAAATTCAAAATTTATACAGAATCAAAATGTCTCTTAGTTGTTGCCAAAGGAAAATATTCATATATTAACTCCTGTTGACATGATTTGAGTAATATCAGAAAAGAGGTGAGTATTCTAAAGAAGAAAAACATCATCCTTGACCATGCAAACTGAACATGAGATGCTTAAGTGTTCAAGACTGTTGCCAGAGAATGGTGCAGCAAGCTAATATTGCTAAAGCCCTATCTGCAAGTTATGGCGCTCCCAATCATCTTATCTGCAAGCTATTTTTAAGTTGTCTTTCTTTCTTTCTTTCTTCTTTTTTCCTGAATGGTATACTTTTAGGATGCCTTGAAAAAGAAAATATTTTCAAAGTGAAGAAGATTAATTGACCAACCATTGAGTGGGGAAGTATGTGGAAGTCTTCAAACAAGAGTAGGGCTGTCAATGGATAGATCAGGGCCAGACTCAATGGGCCTGTGCATGGACTCAGAAATGATTTCAAGGTCTGAATGAATGGATCCCAGTGCAGGTGGGGTCCAAAACAGACACTGGAATCTGGATCTAAGCCTGCCCAATAAGGGGCATGGTTATGAGAAGGCAAAATGCAGTCAATAAAGGCTCCATCCTCACAAGCGCCCGAGAATATTAAAAGGGTTGGATGCCAAAAACCAGGTCTAGCATTATAAGGGCTTCAAGTTTTTTGCAAGTTTTTTCAATTCTGTAACCTTAAAACATAACTCAAAAAAAGGGTTGGATGCCAAAAACTAGGTCTAGCATAATTCAATTCTCAATAATGCTCAACTTACCATAAAGTACTTTTGCCCTTCAGTCTAATTCTTTTTATGTGTCTTGTAATCAACCATCTATAAAAGAATACTGGCATTAAATTTAAGTACATGCAAAATTTGGAGCATGAGGAGAGAGCATACTGACATATTGTTACAAAGTGTGGAAAATGAAAAACAGCAAGTAAACTAAACATTTTAGTATTGCACAAAAGTCCCAAACCAAGTCTAGAAAAAACACTCACGAATTATATTATGGCTGGAATAGCAGAAATGTAAACAATATTGTTCCTTTTATCTACTAGAATACTGTTAAGTAATAGGCTTCCAACTTATCATAATTACAAAGAATCGGCTGACACACCTTGCACTTGGCAGAAAGTAATACGTGTTCTTCTGAAAGTGCTCCCCTTGCAGTAATGCCATAGTAATAAACTAGAAGCTGCAAAGCATAGTGAAAAGGTAAAAAGTGAAAGAGTTTATAGCAACTGAGCCATTAAATAGACACCATAAGGGTTCTAAAAAAATTCCTCCTCTTCCACCACCTGCACACACCCACCAGCTGCACCACCCTGCACACCCACTGCCTCCACCTCTTCTTTATTTCTTTCCCCCTTCTCTTCTCTCCTTCTTCTCCTCCCCTGCACCCATGCCTGTGCACGTCCCTCTCCCTTTCCTTTTCTTTTCTTCCTTCCCCCACTTCTCTCCTTCCTTTCTTCCTCCCCCTGCCACCTTTACCCACTGCACCTCCACCGCCGACAACATTACCATCTCCTTCTCCATTCTTTTCCTTCCCTTCTCTTTCTCGTCCTTTCTTCCACTCCCTCACAACCACCCACTGCATTGCCATCACCACCCATCTTGCATAGCCACTGTCCCAGCCCCCTGAACCCCACCTGCGCTTCATCTCCCTACCAAATCCCCTTGCACACCTTCCCTGCATGCACCCACCTGCACAGCCCACCTGCTGCACCACCCTGCACACACCCACCTACACAGCCCACCTGCTGCACTACCCTGCACACACCACCTGCTGCACCACCCAGCACACACACCTTTACAGCCCACCTGCTGCACCACCCTGCACACACCCACCTGCATAGCCCACATAAATCACATAAATCTTTATCACAACATATCAAATAATCTAATAAAGTTGTTCGTAAAACTCTTTTTGAGTTATGGACAGGTGGGAAACATTGTGTGTAGGACATTTATACATTTAGGCCTATCCATATCAAATCATACTTTATGACCAACAAGAAAAGAAATTGGATCCTAAAAATGTTAGTGAATATTTTATTAGAACATACTTAGAAATGCAAAACCATATATTGTTTCACTTCTACTTTCAAATTACTAGGGTGGTGGCTGATATTAATTTTTCATTTTTGTGTCTTTTTTTTTCTAAAAGTAAAGCTGTAATGTATTATAAATTGGAATATCAGCTTTCCATGAACTACTCAAATGGAAGTGTGGAGCAGAGTAAATATTTGCTTTCAGTGAATTATCAACTAAGATTATTATGTGTTTTTGGGTGGAAAAAGCAACTGTGTACTGATACCTGAAAACGTGAGATCACTGCATCATATATCAATGCAATACTGACAGGATTCAGCAGGCCCAATTGGTATGCTGTAGTAGTTAACAAACTGAGGGACCCATAGGCTTTGCTCACAGGAGGAAGTGAATTGTAGAATCTGTAAAAATGGAGACAGAGAAAAAAAAATTATCATTGTTATTAATATTATAGTAAAAGAAGAGACAGTTCCTCTCTGTTTTTTAAGGAAAAGAAAAGCTAAACATGTACACCCACTTTTCATGAGTTGAACAGAAATGCATGTTTGAGGCTAGAATTAGGAGGACAGTACCCATACCAGTCATACAATGTTAATCTGCTGAATGAGAAGAAACTCAAGACTGTAACAGAGATGAATTTACAAGACTCACAAGTACTTGTGGAATATCGAATCAATGGACATCAAAACAAATTAATTAGTTAAATCCTAGATCTCTCCATAGAATATTGAATAACAAATTACAGCAAAAAGGAGTTAATTAAGCTGATAGCATCTCCATCACTCCATGTGCTTCAGAAACATAATTTTAACAAATAAGAGTTACTTTCTTCACACAACCCTGTCCATTAGAAGGCACACTCAGTTATGACATGTTAATACTCAGTTGTATTTGTATCATATCACAGGTGCATTGCATTGAATTCATTCAAACATGGTAGTTTGATTGACTGCAATCTTTGAGACAATGACACATTAGTCTTTGGTTGGAACTCATTATATTAGTGTGATTCAATTTGTTTGTGGAAGATTTGAAATATGATTCATAGGAACCTATAAGACATATACATGTGTATGAGATTTTTTAATGGTAGCTATTAGAGATATGAATGTTGTTAATGTGAAGATATTGATGTTCAGGGTTATGATTAGGAAAAAAAGAATGCCTATATAAATAGATGCGGGGTCCATTCTAGTGGAGCTTTTAAGTCCATCTTCTTGTCTCTTGGTGAAGAATGCTATCCTTTTCATAGATGACAATGATTAGGACTAGGACAAAACCATCACTCTCCAAAGGCCAACACATGCATATGGTGGACACATTTAAACTTCACTATTTTATTGATATTTTTATTTTTTGAAGTGGTGTCAATGGACCCATTGTTGATGAATGCAAGCCTCTCACACTACATGCACCCCATTGAGTTTTACACCATGAATATGCTCTGCTTTATTAGAATCTGTGCCTTAGAGCCCATCATTGATGTACCCAAGCCGCTGATACGGTGATACCCTTCAAAACAAAGTTGGGAGAAAAGTGGACCTTTTGTGAGCTGCATACATATATGAGAACAATACCCTACAAGCAACTTGCATGTGCTGTGTGTGGCTTACCTACAGTCAATACAAAACATGGCTCAAGCATATGGTTTTTATATATACTATTAGGTGTTGATTGTTGGTACTATGCCTATGTGTTTTTATATGTGCATCATCATGGTACCATTGATATTGGAACTATTATGTTAATGGCAAAATTGTCACAAAGTGGCTGTTATTTTTAAACATGGATCCAATACACCCACCACCACGCCCCCTGCATTTGAAGATGCCTAAATTCTATCCAGATTTGAAGGATGCTCTTCATTGAATTGAGTTATATTCATGTCACTAGTTGTTTTTGCCCCTTGATCGATGATTATCTCCTATGCTTATTTTTGGCCAGCCTAATCCATCCTGTGGACCACTGCTGGCCTAGGCCATGGGCAACTACATTTCCTTTTTGTATTTTGGTATGGGTTGGAGTCGAGGCGTGCTCATGATCATCATTTTGTTTGGCATGTTCCTGAATTTTGGCTATACTGATCAATCAAGTAGGCCTGTATTAAGGTCCTGGGGCCCATTTATGTGCATATCCATCAAGGTTTATCTATGATTCTATCCTGCTTGTTGCCGCCCCTAGTTGAAACAATTTCCCCATAATTGAATCTTTGTATCAGCAAGCTCACACCTTGCTGGAGTTGTTGAATCAGTGATACTTTTTTCCAGGGTGTTGAAAATTGAAAGAGCTCAGCCTTTCAACTTTTGTGCTTCGAGGTCATCACTCAGTAGGTGCATTTTGTTGTAGAAGGTTCCAACTAGCTATCACTGTCATCATCATCATTAAAAATCTTTTGAAGATGTGTTTCTTAAAGAACTTGACTGTGGCAATCCTTGCTTGTTTCATTCCATATGATTTTATATGTTTGCTTATTTGTTATGGAGGACCGCATACACTTTTAGAGGCGAATACACATCACTTTCAAATGTGATATACGCAGTACCTGGCTTTTGCATGTCTTTGAAATTATGGTTACATAGCAAAAATTCTAAGCAAGTATTTTTTTTTTCTTGTATTAATGTCGGATTTATTGATTAAATGGGTGGCTTTTTTTATTTTTGTAGCAGCGAAATGGATACTCAAGCTAAGATTGCAATGGTGGTGAAGGTGATGGGGAGAACAGGCTCAAGAGGACAGGTGACTCAGGCCAGAGAGAGAGAGAGAGTGGGGAGGGGAAAGGTTGAATTTATCCACACTAATGAAGAAAGAAGACCAACTATATTCTCCACTTTTGCTTGATCGCTGTAATAATTGGAAATGAAGAAAGGTTTTTCCCTTAGACTTATTGGGATTTGGGATTTTAAAAAAGTTGGAGAAATAAGATAAACAGATCAGGGATTTCAAGAAAATTGGTGAAATCCCTGCCATTGAAGAGTTCGTTTTCCTCAAGCTGTAATAACAACATTGAGCACAATTTTGAAGTCATTACAAGACTTTTAATTCTTACTTCTGTATAAAGCTAAGTTGCATGTGATTTGCATAAATGAAGTTTTCCATTTTAGCCATATTTGTTTGATGTTTTGGCTCCACTGTTCTATTGGCTTCTGAAGGATTATGAAATCTACAACTTGTTTTTTCTTCTTAATTTTTCCCCTCTAGTGGTGTGGTTAAGAACATAAATTTGTCATGTTCGGCTATTGTATTATATATATATATATATATATATATATATCTGTGTGTGTGTAAGGGATGGCATGGCCACAAGGGTATCTTTTATTAAAGTTGTCTATGTAATGGGTGTGGTAGTTTACCTCTTTAATTCTAGAGGTCTCAACTCTGGGTTTCATGTCAAGCTTAGTATATAAAAAAGTTTCACTCAAGGGATTGGTTGATTAAGCGTGATATGACTTCCTTTCTTCATAATAGTATATAACCCTGTTTTTTCTAACTAGTTTGTTTTCCTTCAACTGAGGCATCCGAGGACTGAGCTGTACGCATGGCGCCAAATGTGTTTACTGATTCTCCCCTTCATTTTTTCCGAATGGTTAAGACGTCATGTTTTACGATGTCTAGGGCTGTCTATCAGCCTCTCAAATGACTACAAGGTTATCCGGACCAGCCCAGCCCCTCAAAATGCCTACAAAATGTGGATCGTCTAATTGGAAAAAAAAACTGTTAGTGGATCGTCTAATTGGAAAATCTCTGATCTCCAGATCGGAGGAAAACACAGTCCCTTCACAGTAAGTGAGGTGGTGTTTGGAAAATGCATATCCCCAAGATTTCTGCATATCCTACACATTGCCAAGAGTTGACTATCCCAACTGACTAGTGAGCCCTTGAGTTACGAGGGGTGAGATTTTGTTAAAGTGCGCTCAAGCTAACTCATGACCAATCCCAACCTAGACACTCTGAAAAGTGATTTCTACCTTAACACAGGCAGAGGTCCAGATTACTAAATCTCGATTGGATATCCAACTACTGTGATTAAACTAATGATTAACCCTAATTCCAATTTAATAAAGCAATCAAACCACAAATAGAGAAAGACACGAGAGTTATACGTGGAAAACCCTAAAAGGGAGAAAAACCACAGGCCTTATTATCTAGGCCAACAGACAACCAAGCACTATGTAAACTTAGAAGATTACAAGACACTTACAAATCTTTTCCCAGTTGTTGACTCAACCTAAGGACTGCCTCAAATCTTGCTGACATCACGTCATGAATCTTCACCGTGCTTGCGCAGAACTACCTTTGGAAAGGGGATGGAAACTAGACCCAAAACTCTAACTCATCAGCACAGCAACAGCTTGAAGTCTTGGGGGGAAAAGATGATGGATCTCTCAACCTCTCTTATCTCAGGAATTTGTCTTAATCAGTATCTCCATAGGTTGAGAGATGAAGCCTTTAAATGGTCTTCAATTCGTGCTTGAGTGGCTCTATGATTAGCAATTAGCATCTTGATTGAAATAGAAATCCTCAGTGCAACAGGAAAGGAAATTCTTCTGTTTGCTCAAGCGACAGGGGGAGTTCGCTCGAGCGGACTGCTCTCTGGAATTTTCAAAACGCAACTGTCATTTGTTCGCTTGAGCGATCTTCAGGTTCGCTCGAGCGACCCAGTCTCTGTCTTCAAAAACTCCAAGACAGAACGTTCATGGGTCGAGCGCACATAAGTTGGGTCGAGCGATCTAACCTCTGTGATGGGTTCGCTCGAGCGACCCATAGAATCCCATCAGAACTAGAAATCTTCAGTAAACTTGGAAACTTCGGTCTTTTAGAAGTAGATCTTTGACAGTCCGAACTCTAAACGAAATACAAGTTTAGAAACCCCAATTTGTCCAAACTCTATGAATTAGCCAACAACTAAAATCCTAACACACTCCAACATGACACTAATATGACTGTTATTCATCAATGGATTCAGACAAAAACATCTGTGCTCATAAGACCATGGAAAAAGCCACCATCAATGGGGATGAATTTAGCCCACCCTAATCCAAACTCCCCCTCTGGCCTCTACATATTCACTATTACAAGAAAAAACCCAATACAATAAAAGTTCCCTACCGTCCAAAATGTGACATTTTCAATGTTGAACGCCAACAATCTATATCAGGGTAAGAAGGCAATTGGAATACGACCAACCCAAGGTTGGGTCCATCAGACCAACCATCTGAATGGAAGAAAGTAAGCCCCAAATGAGCATACAAAACACCCAATGAAAGCTCATGAAGTTTGGGAGATCATAAATCATTCCTCTTTGCAATTTTCAATATGCAACAAACCCACAAAATTAAAAACCAAATACATCGAAGGGGTAAATCAATCAATCAAAAACAGAGTACTCCAGCTTACAAACTAATTAAATCATGTTTGACCATAACAGAGGATAGAGATCAAAAGCATATATACATGTAACATACCATAATAAGAAGCAACCTCCTCAACTGAAGCCTCTTTATTCCTAAAAGCTTCTGTGATACCGAATGGGAGACCAAGCCTTCACTTTGAAGTTGAAAATATTGCTCATATTGTGATCAAATCTATCCATTATGTATTCAGGAAGCTTATTGACAATCCGTACATCATTTTTCAAGGTACTGATGAAATAATCCTCATCGTAGATGTCCTTAAATTTGCTGAGGAAGTAAGCACCAGAGTAACCAAGTTGATGTCCTTAAATTTGCTGAGGAAGTAAGCACCAGAGTAACCAAGTTAGCTAAATAAAATGACAAGCATAACAACAACCAAATGAACACTCTAAGCCTGCTAATTCATGCAAAACACCGTACATTTCAACTACAGAGAATGTCATACAATCAGAATAAATTTAACAAATTCAAAAGGTATGCCTAAATCGGAACCAAGATGTTTAGAGGATCCTCACTTAAGGTAGATATAGAAGCCCAAAACCCAGATGAGCACTTTAAAAAACAAACACCCTATCAAGTTTTGAATAGGACTTCATTTTTTTTTCTTAAAAATAGTCAACAACCACCTCATTTCGGACATCATCGGATCCAGTGTTCTCCAAATTAAAGCGATAGAGAAATAACTTTGGATCTGAGCAATCTACAGTCAGATGAGAAGTCAATAAGCGGTAAAGTAATCATTTGTGTCTTATGCGATAAAGTCTTTTGGGGGGCTGGTAAAGTAATAGTATAATTTTTTTGTTGACTGGAACTTTACTTTCAAACTTCTTGTGAACAACAAAATATGTTATAATAAAATCTTTGCTGAAAGACTAGTGCTGGAAAAACAAACATGTCCAACTACACAAAACTTCTTGGACCTTCTGCAATACTTTCTTTTCTCTTCTTGTAGAGTGTGGTCTCACTTATTTGTGCACTTCTCTGCATAGTACCAGCTCAACTTCTCAAGATCCAAGTAAACAGGATAAGAAATCATCAAAGGTTTATTAGACCCATGTACAAAATAAATTATGAAAGGCTCGTTAGACCTTAAAACAAAACCCATAGCTGCACTGATTAATTTGTCAAAACAGTAATTATAAACTCTAACTAAAGAAGCCTAAATGAAAGTTTTCAGCTCCACTAAGGCTTTAGCCATAACCAAACTCCCAAAGAAGAGATCGGTCTAACTAAGTGTACTCAAATTGCCTCTGAGCAATGATTAGACTCCAATGGTAGTCAAGATAATCATAGATCCACCACCTCTATATATTAAATGTATCTAAAGAAATGTGGGATGACATGGAAAGACTTATGAAATGCTCACATCATTTCCTTGTTTTGATTCTCTATCAAATAACAACTAAACTTCATACATTTCTTTTGTCATACATTTTTCTTTATTAGTAAATGATATCCTTATCCTGATATTCAAGTTCCATTTAACAACAGAAGGCATATTCTAGACAAATCAAAAGAAACAAATAAAACAGATTCAAGTAATAAGCACTACCTTTTTAACATGGCAGGTAAAGTACTTCCTACCAGCTTCTTTCCCATCCTTTTCAGTAAGACGATTGCACTTGCCAGCCCCACAAGAGTAGGTTGGGTATGAAGACTCAACAACATTAGGAACCCCATTACAAGTAACTGTGTCACACCACTTGAAGTTTGCAACTGCTGGTACCCTATAGACATTTTACAAATTATTAACATAAAACTAGGACTCAATCAATATGTATGAACACAGTTATTACATATAGATCAACTCCTCTTCCTCACTCTCCTACAATAGATACATGCATAAAACTGTTATTTTTTTTTTTTTTTTTGGGATGATAAGTCATTTTTTACTGAAATCAATGTGTAGAACAACTTCTACTCTTCTTTTTTTTTTTTTTTTCCCTTCTTCGTCTTCAATTAATGAAAACCTATGAAATTTGTGATTGCAAGTTGGAAGATATGAAAGGTTTCTTCGGTCAGGTCTACCATGTCTAAGTTATAGGACCCTCATACTCAAAAGCCCAGATAAAGGCCTTGCACTTGGACTAAAATCGACGCTGGACATGTAAATGTTTTACATATAATTTACAGTGGCAGCATGGATGTTTGGATCCTTCGGTTTGAAAACAGAGTACAGGATTCCCGCACGCACAATAGTTGACATGTCTTAATTATGCCGAAAGATCTTAGGACCTTCCTACCTCTGTGTTCCTCCATATGGTTCAATAATATTTCTGCTATGTCCAAGTTGGATTTGACTCGAGCTACACAAACTAACCTCTTAACTTGTGAGTTGGGTTAGTGGTCGCCACCCACATCATTATAAAAAAATAAAAATAAATAAGAGTTGGGTTTGAGTTGAAATTTTTAGTTTTGTATTAAATGGGCACTATAGATGTTATTAGCCTAATTTTAACCTGATCGATCCATTACCAATCCTGTTATACTCTGACCTATTTGTAAAAACAAAATGAAGAGATTTTAAAGAACATCAACATGAAGCACAGCAAAAACATGAACCAAATTAAGATCAGATAACAAACAATGATCACACACAACACTTTAAAAACAAAAGGGAAACACAAAATTCATATACAACTTCTTAAAATGTATACATCACTCTAAATCAAAATGCAATGCCTTCCATATTTTGCTCAATGCAATGCACCATATGATTTGCTACAAAGATTCAATGTAAACCATTTGAAAAGAAGGGGGAAAGATTCTAAACCTGTAAATTATAAGAAAGACTTCAGGTACAGTTCCTACCAGAGAACCAAATATGTAAGGACCATAGTTCACATCTGTGGCAACAACAGCATAATTAAAAATAATGTATGGAAACGAAGAAATCCTGAATAAAGCAACTTGATTCATTTTAAAAAACGCAAAGTAGAAATGCTGAGTAATGCTGCAATAAGGACCACAAGAAGCTGATGTCACCAATATCAGTTAAAAAACGCAAAGTCAAAAGTTAAGGCAATGGAAAGGAAGAGAAATTATTGACAGTCACTGAAACAAAGTACAAAGATCAAGAAGCTACATAATGCCCTTTGGAAGTTAAAGATAAATACCTGTAATTTATTGAGAAGAACACGATATGATGCCAATAAAACATGGCAATCTGGCATATGAAGAGCTAAATGCAATAAAATGAAAAGTTGAGCTTATGGGCCACCCCAAGTGCATAGGAAAATGGGTGCCCATCTGTCTCGTGTGGGTATCTAGTTTTAGCCCATAACTTGGATTCTGGACAACATTAGCAAGCAATCCCAATGTTCTACTAGAAGTTCATCCATGATAAAAACTAACGAGACAAAAACTCATTTTCCACAAAGCTTGCTCCATCCAAACTAGCATCCACATTGAGCATGCAGAAACACATATAAACACTTCTCATCATAAAAATCAGAAAGGAAACTGTGCAAATAATAGCCAAGTCCATATCTCCACTTCTAATTCTATATTTTAGTAGCATTTGTACAATTTATATAGATCACAGCTCTATTAATATTTAATTTTTTTATTAGAACAACTATAATTATCATTGTCTACTAACTCTTTAAGATAAATTCATATACATTTATGGGGCTGTTGGTATAGTTTTTTAGTATCTGTTTATAACAACAACATCCATGCTGTGTCAAAGTAACACTTGAAAGTTGTAATGACATATCTAAACAAGTCTAACTTCGGTCATCACCACAAAAGGACCATAAACAAAAGAACTGAATAAAATCTAAAAACAGTCTGCTCAATCCCATCATACTCTTTGACTATAAACACACCAACCCTGGTAGAAACCCATTCATCAAAAAAAGTGAATAAATTTTTTTAATCAGTATAAATAAAAACTGCTTCTGATTTCTTATTGAAACCCAATTACATTTAAAGTTCTGCAAATGATTCCACTCTAAATACAAGAGGAAAAACAAACAAACAAATAATCAAGAAAGCAAATTGACATTAGAACCAACAAAATATCTCAACACACATCTCAATTGAAGTTTCTAAATAAAGCACTGGAAATTCATTAAAAACATACACAATGCCTGAGAAAAAGTAGAGAGCATACCCCGAGTGCTTCGATCGAGCAGTGTGCAAAGTTTTTCAAGGGGTGGAACCTGGGCTGCTGCTGCCTAAAAACATTATAAAAAAAATCAAAATCAAGAAGCCAAATACAGTAATCTGAGAAAATTAAATAGAGGAACATGTACTTGGTGAGCCTGAACTAATTGGTGGAAATTGGCGCTGCTATCAACATCTCCAGGTGCCATGCTCTGAATTGGGGAAGAAAAGAAAATACCCATTTCAATTCATGTGATGAAATTGAGAAATCAAGGGTCACATGCAATTATTAATCATATAGGGTGTAACCCTTTTGCTAAGAACCCTCCCTCTCCAATTATGCTATCTCAAAAGTCAAAAGTAATCCCAAACTCTCCTCTCCAAAACATGTTGTTTGCATCAATGGGTTCTCTTCAAAATAAGAAATGAAATAGAAAAGAAAACAATACAAATCAATACACATACACATCTGGGTGTTCATTAGAACAATCAAACGATAAATAAAACCCCAAATGAAAATGTTTTTCTACGAACTCTGGGCATGAAATAATCAAAGAACAGTAAAAGAACAAAATTCAACTATTAAATCTATCGGGGTCATCAAGTACCAGTCAAGAATCAATAGAAAAACAACTGAAATCAAATACACTAACAATTCAAACATAATCTCACCACCTCCTATCAAAACAGGAAGAAGCAGAGAGAGAAAAAATCACAACAATTACCTGAAATGACCCTACCCATCAATGGTGGTTACCGCAAAACACAAGATCAGGATCACTGAGTCCATGAATAACCAACAACGAGTGCTAGACCAGATGAGAATCAAATCTGACAAACATACAGTACATGATTCTGGCCTAAAAACCATTTCTTCTTCTCTTTTTCTAATCTACTCATGAAGATACCCAAATCACAGATTTCAGTATCCACCCAACCCTTTCCAACAGATTGAATAAGAAAACATAAATACCCAAAAGCATGACAACCTCACAATGAAACCCAACAAATCAAAACAAAACGAAAGTTACATAATAATCAGACAACAACATCGAATTATTGTATGAAAACAAAGAGATTTCAAAGTAGATGGAAGAACATAGGGAAATGCATTCAACTAGAAGAGAAAAGTGAATCTTACAGAAGGAAGAGTTTTAGAGTCTGTCAATCTGCTGCTCCTCAAAGAGATTGGCGCAAACAAACGACAGCCCTGCTGCTTGCTGTTGTTGGCCTTCTGCACAAGGGTCAGGTCAGAACCGACCAAGAGCTGAACAGAACCTCATCTAGCCCAGGCTCAATCTTCTTCCTTCTTCATTTTCTATTCTGACTACAACCTAAGCCCTCCTTCCTCTCCGGCCACGGCCCAGCGGCTACAAAGACCACCGATGGAAGGCTTGTCGGGAGCGGAAAGCACTGGATCCTTGGTGAATCTAGGTTCTCTGCAACTTGGGAAAAAAAAGGGGAAAACCCTTCTTCTTCCTCACATCCTCTCTGCAATAGAAACCTGAAAGAAGTTGTTCTGCAATAGAAAAATGGGTTCTCTGCAGCCTTCTTCTCCGATCGTTGTTGTTCTGCACGCAGCGCTGCTCCTCAAAGAGATTCGAAGAAGACGCAGCAGTCCAGAACGTCTGTTTAGAAGAAGATACGCGCAAACGGAATAACGAGGTCAAAAGTGCACGCTTTAGAAGAATGGAGCGAAGGGAACAGAGGAGAGCGGGAATGAAGCCTAATACTAAAAGAAGGGGTTTTTTTTTTCAATTGAAACGGCCTTTTACATTTTGAGCGCTGTGAGACCGCCTCAAATTAGAAACGGCTAAACGGCCAACCTCCGTTTCTGATTCCAAGTTTTGGTGTATTGATAGTAAAGTAAATATATCCTACATGATAGAAAGAATGCTTAAGAATCAGATGTCAGCCTAACATTTTTTATGGATGACAGAAGTTAAATATGCACATAAGAATTTGGAAATTAAAACCTTACATGAATTATGTAATTTTGTAGAACGAATATTAATTATTTTGTTAAAACGGCTAAACGGCCAACCTCCGTTTCTGATTCCAAGTTTTGGTGTATTGATAGTAAAGTAAATATATCCTACGTGATAGAAAGAATGCTTAAGAATCAGATGTCAGCCTAACATTTTTTATGGATGACAGAAGTTAAATATGCACATAAGAATTTAGAAATTAAAACCTTACATGAATTATGTAATTTTGTAGAACGAATATTAATTATTTTGTTACTACACATTTCATTGATTCAACCTATGAATGGAAAGCATCAACAGTCAATTCTTTTTTAGCATGAGAGTTTACTTATTCTTGCATGTGTGAGTTAATCTTTCCAATTCTTAATTACGGGTTTTTCTCTTCACAGGTGCGAGTCTATGGGGACCCCACCCCTTACATGGGATAAAAAAATCATTGAAAAATTGAAAAGCAAGGTACAATAATAGAAGAAAGAGGATAGAAGTGTCCAATAATTCCTACAGCCAATTGTCTCATTGTGGACAATTAGCTCATATTATTCGAGGAAGTAGTGGCCAATAGCCAGATTTCAACCCAATCTAATCTTTTAAAAAGAGTTTTGACAAGATAAGTCATCTTGACGTGCTCTTCGTCTTTTTCCAAAGTAAAAGAGTGGATTGGCTGACAGATGGTCTTGCTAGGCAACTTGGTAGGTATCATTTATTATTGGTGGAATCAAACCCTATTAGCCATATGGTCTTGCTGGTCCTACCATGGATACCAAGTTACCAATAAACACTGGATTAATAGTACAACTGTACAAGACCATCCATCTCTCTACCCAAAAATGGACGGTTACATTCAAGCATTGAATGGTAGGTAGAATTCACAGCTAGTGCAAGTAGATGAGTACGACAAACTAGACTTAAGGACTGGGCAGGTTAAGACTACCGAAGCAAAAGCCTCCTCACATTTCAATCAATCTATTCAAAAAAATTTGTGAGAGAGAAGCGAGAGCAAAACAAACATGGCGGAATGTGCTGTGTGTTTCTTGCTTGAATCTCTAGGTTCTCTTGTGCAACAAGAAGCATCTCTCCTTGATGGACTGCGCAGCAGACTTGATGGAATCGAACAGGAGCTACAGAGCATGCGCTCCTTCTTGAAAGATGCGGATAGAAGAAAATATAGTGATGATGGAGTGAAGACATGGGTGGAGCAAGTAAGAGAAGTCGCCAACGAGGTGGAGGACATCATGGACAAATACATGTATCACATGGCAAGCCAAGATAGAGGTGGAGGACGCGTGAGAAGAGCTCTCTATAAAATCATTCGACTCCCGAAGCATTATTATTACAAGCGCCAAATTGCCTATAATTTGCAAGCAATCAGATCTAAGATTCCAGAAATTTCAGAAAGAAGCAAACGATATGGCTTTCAAATTGAAGAAGGATCGACATCCAAGACAAAGGATGATGGTCAAGATTGGCAACGCTCGGGAGAATATCTACGCTTCATCTCAGATGACGACATTGTGGGGATCCAGAAAAACAAGGGTTTCTTAATTAAACAGTTGACAGAAGAAAGACCAGAGCGTGTAGTGGTCTGTGTGGTGGGAATGGGCGGCCTTGGCAAGACTACTCTCGTTACAAAAGCTTATAATAGCCCACAAGTGAAGAACTACTTCGAATGCCATGCATGGATCACCGTCTCCAAGTCATACAAAGTCGAAGAGCTAATACGGAGCACGATAAAAGAGCTGCACAAGTCTAACAAGGAGGCCATTCCGGATGCCGTTAACGAAATGAATACAGGCGATCTTGTTGATATGGTGATCAACTATTTGCATAATAAAAGGTATGTGATTGTTTTAGATGATGTGTGGGAATCTATTGTTTGGGAAGACATACAAGTGGCATTCCCAAACAATCGATGTGGAGGTAGAGTCATAATCACAACACGGAATGAGAATGTCTCATCATCTTTCATTGATGAAAATGTTCTCCACCTTGAGCCTCTAGGCAATGTTGATGCTTTGGTCCTCTTTTCTAAGAAAGCATTTCCCAACAAAAGCTGTCCTTCGGAGCTGAAGCCATATGTAGAAAGCTTAGTACAAAAATGTGAGGGCTTGCCTCTGGCGATTGTTGCTATTGCGGGGCTCATGTCAACTAAAAGGAAGTCCGGTTTGGAATGGAAGAAGGTAGAAGATAATCTTAGTTGGCAGCTAAGTAGTAATAAAGAATTGGAAAGGATGAAGAACATACTTTTGCTTAGCTATAACGATTTGCCATATAACCTCAAATACTGCTTCTTATATTTTAGTCTCTTCCCTGAAGATTACTTGATTCCGCAAAATAAATTGATAAGGTTATGGGTTGCAGAAGGGTTCATAAAAGAGCGTAAAGGACACACACTAGAGGATGTGGCTGCAGAATATGTCCAAGACCTCATATGTAGAAGCATGCTTCAAGCTGTGGAGGATGATAAAAAAATAAGAAAATTGCTCCGAATGCATGATGTACTGCGAGAGTTGGCCCTATCAATTAGCCGTGAAGAGAACTTTTGTAATGTACATGATGGTAAAGAAGATACTCAGAAGAATAAAGCCCGTCACTTGTCAATGTACAATAGCATTGCAAACATTCGGTCAAGTACTTGTCATCTTCGCTCCTTGATGTTGTTCTCAATACAAATTCCTTCACTTTCTTTGAATAGCATTGCATCAAGCATTAAATTATTGAGAGTGTTAGATCTACATGCTTCTTCCATTAAGAGTGTGCCAGATCAATTAGTTGAATTATTCAATTTATGCTACTTGAATTTGAGACATACACAAGTTGAGGAGCTTCCAAAATCTATAGATAGGCTTCGGAACTTGCAAACATTGGACATTAGGAATTCGAGAATAAAGACCCTACCAAAAGGAGTAGAGAAGTTAAAGAAATTGAGGCACTTGTATACATATAGTTATCCTTTGAAAGGAGTAGAGGATCAGTATGATCTGGTAGCAGTTTTTAATCCTTATGATTCCCCACCAGCTCCCACCGGAATATGCAACTTAGAGTGCTTGCAAACTTTAAAACTCATTGGAGCAGATGATGAGATAGTTAGAAAAGTCGGAAACTTGACTCAACTACGAAAATTGATGATTGGACGGGTAAAAAGATACCATGGAGTAGAGCTATGTGCCTCCTTACAGAAATTGGAATCCCTTCTATATTTGGCAGTAATTGCTATAACAGAGGAAGAAATACTTGATTTGGATTCATTATCTGATCACCCTCCTACCCATCTTGAAACCCTTGCATTAATAGGGCGTTTGGAGAGGCTTCCTCCTTGGATTGGATCCCTTCAGGATCTCACGAAAGTGTTTTTACATTGGTCTCAATTGAATGATGATCCATTGTCTACACTCCAAGCTTTGCCTAATCTTGTTTACCTTTATCTTAATAAGGCATATGTTGGGAAGGAACTATGCATTCGTTGTGGATGCTTCTTGAAACTCAAGAAGTTCGAGTTTATTCATCTCCCTCTATTGGATAAGATATACATAGAAGAGGAATCAAAGAGTTGCATTGAAGAAATAGTTTTGGTCAGCTGCCCTGAGTTGAAGAGCGTGCCTGAGGGCATTCAGTACCTTACATGTCTCCAGTCTCTATTCCTAAAAGACATGTCAGAGGAATTGGTAATGAAGATTCAGGGAGATGAAGGTGTAAATCTCCAGCATATTCCTCAAATAATTCATTTTAATTCTACAAAATGCGTCCGTGAAGGTTTATTCCCTCTATAACGAAGAAGACTACTGAAGAAGGACAACGAAAATGAGGTAACTAATTTTAATTTATAGCTTTTTTTTTTCCAATTTCTAATAGTATTTATGAAAAAAATAGGAATGTGAAAAAGGTGAGCCCCACTTTTCTCTCCCACTTTAAAAAAAAAAAAAAAAAAAAAAGTGGATCAATTTAATAGTGAACCCTACTATGATTAACTAGAAATTTGGTCTAAAATTCAAAACAATCATAATAAACTCTCACTTACTTTGCATTGAGGCCTACATTAAATTAATCATATTCATTTTCACTCTTAACTCACTTGAATTGACACCGGTTGTAATTCCAATCATATCTACATTGAGGCCTACATTAAACTAATCATATTCATTTTCACTCTTAACTCACTTGAATTGACACCGGTTGTAATTCCAATCATATCTACATTAAGGCCCATCATGGGTTGATCAAAAGTTCTACATGATATTAACTCCACTCCTTTTCTTTTCTTTATAAACTCAAAGGGAGTTCTTCATGAGAAAAATACATGGTCTTTATCCCCACTGCCATTGAGTTCAAAATATGGGAGAAAGTTAAGTTGGAATGGGTGAGCAGTTTGAGTTTAATAGAGGGTAGGCTCAACAATTGGATTTAGGTAGAAAGTCGCACTTTATTTTAATGTGGCAGCATCACATCATGGGCCCACCGAGGATTGATCAAACACTTTGCATGGTATTAACTCCACTCACTCCTTTTATTGTAGAAAATCAAAGCAAGTTCATCATGTGAAAAACACATGATCTATGATCCCCACTGCTATTAAGCAAAAAGATTTAGGTGCCTTAAAGTTAATACAAGATGAGTTAGAATCGATGAGCAGTTTGAAGAATTTTGCTCAGCTCATTGATTTAGATGGAAAGTGAAATTTATTGTAGTGTCATTGCACCAATGCGTATGGTTTTTTCTTCTGTGATGCAGCACCAATTTGTTTAATGTTGTAGCGATTTATTTTAATTTATTTCCAACAAATGTATGATTATGCTAATAAAGCTTTTGAGAGTTCGGATTGGCATTAATGGAAATTTATTTTCGTCATTTATGCATAGTATGCTGTATTTGTGGAGTTCACTTTCTTACTGGTTAAAATTAACGTTTTACCCAAAAAAAGAGTTAAAATAAAGGCTTTGAAGAGTAGCCACCTGCCAAAAACAAAATTCGGTCAATTATGCATTGTTAACTGTAAATTAACAATTGATAAAGGCTTTGTAGAGGCCATAAATTTGGTAGCTAATTGATAAGGGAGGACTTCTTATTGTATCTATTTCTGTGGTCGAGCTTGATGGGAAAGAACACAATGCTCAACCTACTTGTTGTTGGCCGGTGGCTAAAATAACAAGCTTAGTTTTATTTATTGGGAAGACAACCCCTGAAAAAATAATAAACTCAATGTCTTCTATCAGAGAAACAAAAAAAAAAGGTAGTAGGAGAGTCTTTAGCTAAAGGTGGAGACAATCTGAAGTCAAAATTTAAAGAAAAAACTTAGCCCAATGGCTGAAACTTGAAAGACTGGGTCAAGTTAAAGGGGAACCAGCGCCATTCACAACTTGAAGAGCCATTTCAAAACAAGTTAGTGCTGGAAGCTACAGAGGATCTAGGTTCTTTTCTAACTAGCCTTTGCCCAAGCTATATAGGTTTGCAATAAGTTTCTGTCAAAAAAAAAAAAAAAAAAAAAAACACACACACACACAAAGATGCAGTGTATTACTAGTGATAAACTTGATAGTCTTCCTGACTCCTATTTAAGTGAAATTTGCATGTGAGCCACTACAGGGTTAGTGTTCATTTTCCGTGGTTTCTATTTACAGGTTAAGGCGTGACGGATGTATTTGCAGGCCCCACTATCAGATTTCTAATTTAGAGTCGTCCTCTTCCTTATTGGCATGTGCACTCCCAATACAGTGCATACAAGCTCTCCAATATTCGCCCGCTTCATCTGAAGGTTTGGACTCTGTTTCATGCTTTAGGATTAAATTTGTGTAAAATTCATCTTCTCTGCAGGTGTATTTTGATGCTTTTGGCAATACTTTCTCAATGTTTCTGGATCTCAGCCCATGCTTCTGCTCCAGCTTCTTCAGATCACCTACTTTACATTTGGCCATGGCCCATGCAGTTATATCTTGCTTACTATAAGCATAGCCCTTTCTCGATCTGCTGTCGTTTCTTGCTTCAGTTAATTTCTGTTTACCCTATGATGTATTGTATTATGACTGTTTGTTTCTGTTATTTGAACTTGATCTTGTGCTTTATTTACTGTCTTACAACTTGTTCTACCAAGGATTATTGATTTCCAGGCTTTTGAACTTTTCTATTTGAGTTGGTATTGCTAGATGACAGATGTAATACTAGTGGCATATATATGTTTGGATTCCATTTTGGGCCATCATTGACCTGGTTCCTAGCATGGGTCATATGTTATTACATGTTGTGATTCTTGTGATAGTATTTTGGGCCTATGGCCTAGAGCTGTACATAGATCTGGACCTTGCCTAGACCAGGTAAAGGGGAAGCCTACATCAACTCCTTGGTAAAACCATTGGCGGCACCATTTGGAGACAATGTATTTCTTGATTTTGCCCATTCTAGCTGGCTATTTTGTGGCCTTTTGAGGTTTAATATTACACTATCGTGGATTTTATTATATGGATTGTCCTTCTGATCTGCATTTAGCAATAGAAAACTTCTTTTTTTAGAACCGATCAATAAAGATCCTAGGCAATACTGTTATTGTTGACCACTTTTGCTTAAAGCACTACCATAAACAAGAAGGGCAATACTGTTATTGTTGCTAGGGACCCAAACAAAGCCTTTACAGGGATCTCCAAATTGGAAAGCCTCTCTTTATATGTAACCATTCAGTTCATAGAATCGCTGACAATATCCAATCCACTTTGTTCTCTTTCATGTATCTAAAATGTTGACACATGTTTGGCCAGTGAGACCCGGGACATTGTCTAATTATCATTTTACTAATATTGTTATTGAGTTATGGGCATGGCCATGGCTGAGGTATGCCCGTTTCAAACGCCGCGCTTTTCCACGTTTTATAACTTCATTCATTTGCAGATGTCCACTTGGTCTACTGCAATATGTGCTTACTAGGACAGGCAAGGTCTCTTTCTTTCTTTCTTTTTTTAAAGTTAAAAAATTTACCTCTTATTTCTAATTTTTTTGTTCAAATTTATAATTATTCTACTCGGTAAAATTAAGAAGGCACTTATTCTTGCCCAGGTAAAAGTCTAACTTATCCGGTGCGTGGGGGAGGAAGGGACTTCACATGCCCGGGATATAGGTTCTCGAAGAGGCAAAACACCCTCGTCATATAAAAAACCAAAAAAAGAAAAAAGAGGCATCACAAAATGTCACAAAATGCAAGCTTAGGTGCCAGTCTAAGCTGTTAACTAATACCTGTTAGAGCTCATTTTAGGCAACTTGTTAGGGCTCACTTTAAGTCCTCTACCAAAAAATAAAAAAAAAAAGAAAAAAAAAAGCTTTAAGTCAATGGATATGAAGAATGGCTCCATACCTGAGTGGTAAGGAGTGTCAATTCTTACCTAATTGCCTGAGGTTCGAACCCCGTGTACGTCACCTCTTCCTGCCCGCATGTGCAGGCTTTTTTCTCACTTATGTGGGCATTCTTCCCGCATGTGCGGGCTTTCTTCCCACTTGAGTGGGTTGCTTACCCCTTTGTCACGACCCAAATTCCAGGACCCTGTCGGATATCCAAATCGTAACTAGTTAGCAATATTCATCATGCGTTCATCAAATAAGTTTCACAAGGAATCAGGCATTTAGATCAAAATATAATTCCAATTATAAATATCAGTAATCTCCGAGTAATCAAACTTATTATATCCTGACTCAAATCAATAATGTGTTTAAAATATTAAATAAGTTTTTCTAAACAAGGACTAATGATTCCATCAACTTTTAAGCTTTTCTCGTTCTCTCCCTTCAGCCACATATGCCGAAATCTACGGAAAACTGAAATGCTATGAACCTAGACCAGCCATGCATGCACAAGTTCGGATTCATCAAAGGATAAGCATGTGAGCCCAATCAAGCTGTAAACATGAATAAAAACCTCAATTAAATGACATATATGGAAGAAAACATTGTCGTTCATGAAAGGTGGCCATTGGAAATTCTTATTCCTGATAATAGCATAGGATTATTAGGATCAGTACTTTTTCTTTTTTTTTTCTTTTTGTTTTTTTTTTTTTTTTTTTTTTTTTTTTGAGCCTAGCTAAGATGTAGTTGGGACCATGAGAGTACCCACACACACAAGTAGAGATATCACACACACGCGGGGAGTAAGAACCACACACCCGAGGAGTGGGGGAGACCATGATCAATCTCTGGTAATCAAAGTGAGAGACAGGGTTGCCAACTAATTCGGCCACCCCTCATTCTCACTTGAAATGGAGGTAACTAAAACACCCTTTTATCATTTTTGGGTGAAAGATTAATACTCATTCAACCTCATTTGACAAAATTTTCTTTGAATGGGAGTGGACTTGCCCATGTCGAGCTTCACATCATGGAAAGACAGTGCTTGGTCAGTTAATAGGAGAGTTTTCTGTTGGACCTAGATGGGCCCAAGTCTGGGCAGATATGGAAGTGAAGAGCTTGAGTTCAATCTAGGTCCGCAGGGGCAAAACCAGAAAATTGAGGTCATTGGCAGGGGAGTAGTAAGCTTCCAATAAATTGCTCCGAGTTTTTTGCACGACTTAGTTCTTTTATTGTTCGAAATGATGATTTTCCTCAAATAAATTTTTTCTTTTTTGTTTAAAGGGTAAGTTTATTGAGAAAGAGGGAAGGAGAACAAATACAAGCCCTAATTGGGCAAAAAGAAAATAGAGAAACAGAGAGAGAGGAAAGAAGGAGAGAACAAGGAAGAAGGAAGAGATTGCCACAGAGAGGCTTTGAAGAGAAAAAAAGCAGAGAAGAGGGGGGCTTCAAGAGAGATCAGTAGAGAAGAGAGCTTCTGCTGGCCGAACCTGAAGATCCTGAACGAGATCGCCGATCAGCTGGACCTACCATGGAGAGACTGATGATCGCTGCAAAGAGAAATACCCTAAGCAAAGGCCACGAAGAGACGAGATCTTGAACGAGATCGCCGAACAGCTGGACCATCCACGAGGAGACTGGACCCCCAAGCAAAGGCCAACCTGAATTGAAATGCCTAAATTGGAGATCCTTGAGGAGATCGATGTCCTACCAGGGTCGCCATTGTCTGATGGCCACTTTGACCAGATGTACTGCGGAAATCTGCTGGGATTGCTACAACCAGGTGCTGGTGGAAGTTGATGATGCTAGGAGCTGGTTCTGGACCTTCAATCTGGAGTCGACTGGGATCAGCAAGATTCATCAAGATAATGATCGAGCTTAACTGAGGACTACAGAAAGGCCTGGAGATCTTCTTGAGTGAGAAGCAGATCTCCTCGAGAATCTGAGCAGTGATATGGTTGTAGGTGAGTATATGATTTTCAAAAATAGTTGTATTCCTAGCTTTCCAAATTGAGTAGATCACAGAGAGGAAAATGGATGCCATGATCTTCTGGCCTTTCTTGTCATTCCCATAAGAAAGAGAGGTCCATAGGGTAGCACCAGAGATGGTGTTGGGCTGCTGAGCATTGGAAGCTTGAAGGATCCAAGTTCAGATGGAGTGAGCAAAAGGGCATGAGAAGAAGATGTGAAAGGAGGTGTCTTTATCTTCTCTGCAAAGGCGACATCTGGAAGCCAGGGAGAACCCAATTCGTTGCAGGTGAGACTCTGTAGGAGTACGATTGAGCATCAGACACCAACCGAAACAGCTAATTCTGGGGAGGGAAAATCCATTCCATATTAGAGGAGGCCAAAGAAAGGAGATGCCCCTTGGTCTGATGACATTCCAGACACTGTACATGGTAATCTGGCTAGTTGGGGTCTCCTTCCAGAAGAGCTGGTCACTGGTGGAGGGGTTTGGGAGAAGGAGAGAGGTGGGAGATGAGATGTAGGCTTGCACTGCAGGTGGCTGAGAAGAAGGAGTGTACCAGGAGCCAAAGTGGAAGAAGGAGGCCAGTCTTTGGTCTAAAGGGAAATGGAGGTTGGGGAAGACTGAAGAGATGGGTCTGTCCCCACTCCAGGTATCATGCCAAATGTCTATGAATTTGCCATTCCCAAAAACCCAGGAGCTACCATGATGGATGTGGTGAGCTAGCTGACAGATTCTTCTCCAGATGCAAGAGCCAAATCTGGAAGTAGCTGTGCTCCAGATGTTGGAATTTTTGAAGTATCTATTTTTGAACCAGGATGACCAAATGGTAGTCATAGTGCAAGCCTGCCAGCCCAACTTGATCAGAGAAGCGTCATTCATGCCCGAGATCCTTCTAATGCCAAGGCCTCCTTCTAGTTTTGGAAGGGAGACTTGGGACCACTTGACATGGTGAAGTTTTGGAGAGGAGGAGTTGCCTGACCATAAGAAATTCCTCATGAGGCGCTCTATATCTTTATAAATGGAGATTGGGATGGAAAGGATGGCAGCTGTGTAAGTATGGATGCAAGAAAGAACATGCTTGATGAGAATCAGACGACCTGCAAAAGAGAGAAACCTTGCTTTCCAAGCAGTTAGTCTAGAATTAATTGAGTCCAGCAGAGGGAGGAAGTGGAGTTTCTTTGGGGTTCCGAAGACAATAGGAAAGCCAAGATATTTGAGCTGGTCCTGGCTCTCTTGCAATCCAAAGATAGAGCTAATCCTAGCTTTCCTTCTGCTGCCACATTTACCAATGAATAACTGACTCTTTTGAAGGTTAATGTGCAGGCCAGAAGAGGATTGGTAAAGGTCTAGGAGGTCTTGGACAGTTAGGACTCCAAAGGTATTTCCTTCATGAGAATGATGATATCATCAGCATATAAGAGGTGGCAAGGGATGTTGGGAACAGTGGAGAGGAGAAGGATGATGCCTTGGGATTGAAGATTGTGAAAATGGAGGCTAAGGATTTCCTCTGCAATAACAAATAAGTAAGGGGATAGAGGGTCTCAAAAGGGGATAGAGGGTCTCCTTGTCTTAGCCCGCAAGAAGGATTGAAGAAGCCTTGAGGAGATCTATTAATCAAGACAGAGTAAGTAGAAGTGCAGACACACTCCTGATTAATGGAGATCCAATCTTCAGAGAAGTTGAAGAATCTTAGGGCTAAAAAGAGGAAGAGCCAGCTGAGCATATAAAAGGCTTTGGATATGTCAAGTTTGAGACAGAGAGAGCCCTTACTGAGCTTAGAATTTAGTTTTTGAAAAAGTTTAAAAGTCAAAGCAGAGTGGTGGTGGATAGGTCTCCCGGAAATGAAAGCAGCTTGGTGAGAGGAGATCAGCTTAGGGAGGAGGGAGGAAAGTCTGGAGGAGAGGATTTTAGAGATGATTTTGTATGAGAAGTTCAAAAGACTAATTGGTCTGAAATCTGCAAAGGTGGTTTGGGAGTTTGATTTAAGAATAAGGGCAAGGAAGAATGCATTGGAAGCTTTATGGAGTTTCCTAGAGAAGAAAAAGTGCTGCACCGCTTTGGTAACTGTTTGGCCAATGATTTCCCAGGTTGAGGTGAAGAAGGCAACATTGAAGCCATCAGGGCCAGGAGAACTGTTCTTCTTAAGGGCAAAGACTGCAGATTTGATCTCAGAAGCTGAGGGGGTTAAGACTAGGAAGGAGTTTTCTGAGTCTGATATCTTAGGACTGTTGGTCTGGAAGAGGGTGTGGTGAGGCTGGCCAGTGTGAGGAGTGTAAAGGTTGGAGAAGAAATTCACAACTTGGTCTTTGATGATTAGAGGGTCATCAGTGAGGCTGCCATTGACAGAGATTTGCTTGATGCTATTGAAAGAACTTCTGGCTTTGGCGGATTGGTGGAAGAATTTGATGTTTTTGTCACCTTCCTTAAGCTAAGAGATCCTGGATCTTTGTTTCCAGTGAATCTCCTGAGCTTTGAGAGCTTCGTGGAAGTGGAGCTTGGCTACCAGGAGATCTTTCCTAAGGGGTTCTGAGGGGGAGGCATCAAAGTTTTCTTGGCAATTCAAAACAGTAGCTTCAGCAGCTTGGATGTTATTAGACATCTTTAACTACTATTGCAGGATAGAGTGGAAAGCTGGTAACCAGTTGAAGGGCTTTTGTTGCACAAATGTAAGGCTTCAATGGGCTAAATCTGGCCAAAATTCAATTCCTACGTAGACATTTTATTGGGCCGAAATAAGCATTTATATGCCCACGGACGTTGACCCACTAGCTAGCTAACATGTAAAATTGAAGCTGGCGTTTCTATAATAAGCCCTGCTTTTATTGATAGACATGTATCAAAGTGGGCCAAATTGGGTCTCTCCAATCAATTAATATCTGAAAGACCCTCAAACACAGTTGAAAAACATAAGGTTTGAAGAAACTATTAGGAATGCATGATGTAGAGCATAGTTTTCCAACCACTAGGAAACTGTCCAACTCCACCTTGTCAAAGATACTAGTCGACTACTTTGGGTTAAAATTGTTTTGGTGTAATTTTATATGGAACCCAATTGACCCGACCCACCTGATTGACTCATAATCTGGCATGACCCCTTTGGGTTTGGCCAAGTTGACTTGGTCATCTTAAGTAAAGTAAATATATCCTACTCCTACATGATAGAAAGAATGCATGAGAATCAGATGTCAGCCTTACATTTTTATAGATGACAGAAGTTAAATATGCAAATAAGAATTTGGAAATTAAACTTTTACATGAATTATGTACTTTTGCAGAACGAATATTAATTATTTTGTTACTACACATTTCTACGATTCAACCTATGAATGGAAAGCATGAACACTCAATACCTCGCTTACTACAAGCGTACGCAGCCCTTCCTCTACTGTTGTTTCCTGCTGCTTCCTTTTTTTTTTTTTTTCTTTGGAAACATCCTTCGGGTGGATGCTCACAGTAGCCCGCAAACTATGTGTACCGGTTAAGCCAGGGAGACCCTGGCGGGCTCGATCCTAAAGACGGGGAACCCAGGAACCCGGTATACCCCCGTCCATCTTCCAAGTGAATCCGGTTGTTTCTTGCTTTAGTTTATTTATATTTACACTGTGACGAATGGGCGTATGAAAGTTTGTTTCCGTTCTTTGAAGTTGATCTTCCGTTTCTATATTTGCTAGTTGTCTTGGAACTTGTTGATGTTAAGGACACATCAGCTAATGTCTCAGCTGTCTTGACTGAGTCTCGTTTATCCTAATCTCCCATCTCATACAATTTTGTATTCTATCTTATCTTTAGCAACTGCATTTTCTTATTGTTTATAAATAATTGTAATAGCCTTTGGATTAGTGTGTGATTGAAAATACATCTATTCATCAGTTTCAACTTGGTATCAGAGCCCCCAGACTATTGTCATTCTTTCTTTGGCTGCCCCATCTTCTTCAAATACCCATTCTACCTTTTCCACCCTTGCACCAAATATCTCTCATATGCTGCCTGTTAAGCTTGACAGAAGTAACTATCTTCTCTAGAGGTCTCAATTCCTACCTATTTTGCGTCTCCACAATGCCATGGGCTATGTTGACGGTACTTGTCCCTGCCCTCCTCGATTTCGTGTTGATGCCAACGGTAATCCCACCACTATTGAAAACCCACTATATCAAAAATGGCAAACCCAAGATCAAACCCTTCTTAGCTGGTTCATTTCTTCTTTGACTGCACCTATAATTGCCCAGATCGTTGGCTTTTCTACTGCCAAAGACGTATGGCAAGCTCTAGAAAGAACGTATGCCACTCAGTCTCGTGTACGTATCATGACGCTGAAGTATCAACTTCATACTCTCAAGAAGGGATCACTTTCCATGGCTGATTATATTCAGAAAAAGAGTCTATTGCGAACAACCTTGCCGCAGTTGCTGAACCCATTTCGGACTCAGATCTGGCCTTCAGTTTGCTTAGTGGACTTGGATCTAATTATGAGGCTTTCATTACGTCCATGACTACACGGCTGGACCCATTATCCATTGAGGATTTGGCTGGCTATCTTCTCTCTCAAGAAGACCGGCTTGAAGATGCTGTGTTTACAGAGGCTATACCCTCTGCCCATAATACATCCAAAATTACTGATTAGCCTTCCAACAACTCTTATCATCCCTCTAATAATGGGCGTGCTCATGGAAATGCTCCTCGTGGATGTGGTGGAAATCGGGGTCGTGGTTGTGGCTATGCCCATTACAATAAGTCTGGGCGTCCTAATCGCTCTCGTGTTCATTGTCAAATTTGTAGTAAGCCTGGTCATGCTACTGTTACTTGCTACTACAGGTATGACTCCGATAATTCAAATGATGGTATTGTTGAGGTCAACGTCCACTCTCGCTCCTGAGCGGTCATAATTGTGATCGAGCCCTCGCCCTCACCATAAAACTATTGTTGTGTCATTTCCTATCACCAATTGGTTTTGGGATAAGTGGTAGTTCAATGGGGTGTAAGATCCTACAAGTGGTATCAGAGCGTGGTAGGTCAGGTGTTCAAGTCACGGGATACGCGTTTTGCCAGTTGCGCAGCAGGAGTCGCGGCGGGTGTGCCGTTGAGGGAGGAATTGTTAAGGTCAACGTCCACTCTCGCTCCTGAGCGGTCATAATTGTGGTCTAGCCCTCGCCATTACCATAAAACTATTGTTGTGCCGTTTCCTATCACCAATTGGTTTTGGGATAAGTGGTAGTTCAATGGGGTGTAAGATCTTATAGGTATTCCTCCGGCCGTATTCATGACAGGTTCCTCTGCTGGTTCCATGACAATGCCTGGTACCTAGATTCAGATGCCACTCATCACCTCACTGCTGATATGGCCAATCTATCTACTCTTTCTGAATATCATGGACAAGATTAGGTCCATGTTGGTAATGGTAACACTCTCCTTATCAAACATGTTGGTTCTTTTATTTTTCGCACTCCATGTGCTTCATTCCAATTACGTAAAATGCTTCATGTTCCTCAGATTACTAAAAGTCTCTTATCTGTTAGACAGTTTACCAGAGACAATGGAGTTTTCTTTGAATTTCATCCATCTTTTTGCTTTGTTAAGGAACAGGGGAGCGCCGGCTTCTTCTCCAAGGCAGAATTAAAAATGGCCTTTATACATTGAACTCTTTGAATCCCTGTTAACCAACGCCGCCCAAAATACTATCACAAGGCAATACAACATTTTAATCAACGTCGAAAAACTTGAGATTCAGGCTTGACTCGTACAATGCAAAAAAAAAAAAAAAAGGCTTGAATAGAGTCAACACGATGACTCAAGAGTTGTGTCTTTTTTTAAAAAAAATAAAATTATTTAATAATATATCAAATGCTTATAATATATACATGCATTCATGATAATGAACTCAAATTAATAAATTTTTATATATGGAAAAAATTATACTATGAAAATAAATGAAAAAGATTGAATATTACGGATTTTTTAGTTCAAATATCAAATATAAGTTTCTAATTGCATTTCAGTTATCATATTTAAATTATTGACTCATGCATACTTACTAAAAAATAAATATTAACTGTATAAAATTAGATCTATCTATCAATTGGGTCAAATGCAAATAACTTACTAAAGTGAGGCAACTTGGTCCTTCATCAAAACGAGTTGACTCGGGAGAGTCAACAGTCAACTTAGAGAATTTTCCAACCATACATTTAATAACAATATGGCGGAAGCCAGAAAGTAGGTCTAGGAGAGCCCTAAAAGGGAATCCAAACATGCCTTTGCGTTTGTAATCTTGCAAGATCCGTCTCAAATACAAAAGATCAAAAGACAAGGAATCAACAAGTTCCAGTATAGATTTGGACCTTGGCTAGACCAGCTGCAAGTAAAGCCTATATCAGCTCCCTAGTAAAACTCATCGGTGGCACCATTTAGAGACAACGTGGCTTTTTATTTGGGCCAGTCCTTGGCTGCCTTTTTTATGGCTTTTCGCGGTCTTATATTACACCATCTTGGATTATATCATATACATTGTCTTTCTGATCTACATTTAGCCAGATAAAACTCTCATTTAGAACCGATTGATACAAATTTTAGGTTGTAATGTTACTTTTTTTTAGTTAAAATTTATTAACTATCTTGACCACCTTTGCTAAAGCACGATATCGTACACATACATGGGGCCTCCTCTACTGTGCTCATCCGCTCATCTACTCACATGGGAAAAGGATGAAATTGAACATCAAGGTTGCTCAACCCAATTCAAAAGATCAATACTTTCCAATTAACCAAATGCACATGAAAAGGGAAAAAACATTTGGCCTTACTATATGGCTAAGATGCGGAGGGTGCTGGTGGTTGCCATATGAATATGATTCCTTCAATTAATAATAAAATAAGGATTTTTTCTATAAAAAAAACCTTCAATTTAAAAAAAAAAGTGGAGGGTCCGAACACTTTAGAATGATAACGGAGGGCCTTACACTACTGTTTTTTCTTTTTGACAAAATTACCCCCTTTCTACAGTATCATGGAATGTCAATTCTTTCATGATATGTTAGAATATGTTTTCCCAATTTAAATTCTAAAACCCTTTTCCTTTCTCTTCTTCCTCTTCGAGCCCCTAAGTTTCATTTGTTTCACCCATTGTGATCAAAATCATGCATTTGCTTCTCATGATCAGCATTGATTTGACCAATTTTATCATAGATAGCTTCCTCTTAATGACAGGCATTCCATTTTGAGCGGTAGTGGAAGACGCCGCCGTGTATCCATTGTGCAAGGTCAATCGCCTTATAGGGTTCGTTGCGGCTTGGGCAAATTGCTTAGCCTAACTTAACTGCATAAAAAAAAAAAAAAATTGTATCTAGATATCTTGAAATCGGATTCACAGGAAAAGATATCGATCCCATGTCCATCACTCATACAAGATTTTCCTTACCAATCCCCAGATTTGTAACCAGTGGAATATATGGGCGTAAATTTGTTAAACAAAAGAAAATGGGAAAATTAGCCAGAGGTCCCTTAATATTGATGTTTGAGGCCTCTAATTCATATCGGTTAAGGCCTCTTTTCCATGCGCCTAGACTTATTTCAAGCAAAGGTCCTTAAGTATGCCAGATCATACATTAGTAATACTAATTTCTCATTCTAACGGTATGAAGTTATGCCATAGTTTTAAGCTCCTTAACATGATATTTAATGACTGATTTGCCCCTATAAACAAATCAAGCCGTCTAACGGATTTTATTTCCTAGTTTTAGATCAAGTTTCGAAATTCAAATGGGATGGAATAAATCAAGTCTCAAAATTCAAATGAGAGAGAAAGATGTTGCTACGTCTTTTGCTACACACTCAATGCTTCCAAGCAAGACTCCCTTATGTAGTAACTTGAAGCTTGCTATTGCTTGAGAAGAAAAAATCTCATCGCCTGCGCTATTGCAGAGAATCGAGATAAGACGGTCTTTGTTACAGAACCTTTTGAGGAAGTTTGACAGAATATCAGATGATCAAAGGCATTAGCACATGAGGTGATGTAGCATAAGGTGTCATCAGAACGTTATTAGGCCACACCAAATTCAGACCATTCAACCCACAATTGGGTGGTGTAGCACATGGTGCTATTAGAACGCGGTAGTGGGTTTGGATTTCCCAATCTCTTATCCTAGATGTGTGGTGATGTGCCCACCATGTGCCTAGCCAGACACTTCAATTCAATCAGGTTTTTTTCTTTTATTTTTTTAATTGGATTGCATAGTATTTTAAGTGAAAATTACTAGAATAACCTATCTTTATCAATTGTCACCAGAAAAGGATTTAGGTAGCGTTTGGTTCGCTGGAATGGTTGTAGGCAGGAATGGAATGGAGACCGGAATAACAATGGAATGGAATGACGCAGGAATAGTCAATTCCATTCCAACATTTGGTACGCTGAGGAATCAACCCAGTAATGGAATTCTGATTCCTATTCCTGCGTTCGGTACGTTGGAATGGTGCCTGGAATGGAATCAAATTTACATAAGATTGACCAAAATATCCTTGTTAGATTCTACTGTCACATTTGCATTATTTGTGGTGGATGATTTGGGGGTGGGCCTCTTAAAGGTGTAGTGAAAAAGTTTGTAATTTCTCATAATAATATATTATTATATTATATTATATTATTTGGGGGTGGGCCTCACAATGTGTGGCCCCACAAAGGTATAGTGAAAAATTTTACAATTTTTCAAAATTATATATTCTTATATTATATTATATTAATATTTGGGGTGGGCCCCTCAATGGTTGGTTGAAAAAACCATGCAACATAGCCTCTTTTATAATAATAGATAGATAGATAGATAGATATAATATTTTGGGTGGGCTCCACAATAGCTGGGTGAAAAAGATATTATATTATTATTATTATATAATAATAATATTACAAGCAAGGGTATTTTGGCCTCAACAAAAAGTTAGAAAGGAATGGAATGGTGATTCATTTTGTTCTTGAATGGAATGGCGATTCTCTCACATAAAGGAATAGGATTCCGGAGGTAATGGCCATTTCACATCTTTTTGGCGAACCAAACGCTGGAATGGTCATTCCATTGGAATGACCATTCCATTCCGCCTCCATTCACGCGAACCAAACTCTACCTTAGTGTACCAATAGCAGGGTGTTGTTCCAAACTTAGATAAATTTGTTTGAAACTTAGATAAATTTATTCGAAACTCCTGTATTGCAGAAAGAATGCACAAGAATCGGATGTCAGCCTTACATTTTTATAGACGACAAAAGTTATATATGCAAATATAGACGACAGAAGTTATATATGCAAATAAGAATTTGGAAATTAAAATTTTACATGAATTATGTAATTCTACATAAGGAATATTTATTATTTTGTTACTATACAAATCTTCCATTCAACGTATGAATGGAAAGCATGAACAGTCAATTCTTCAAGTCTTCATCTCGTCACATGTGCAAGTTAATCTTTCCTCACATTCAGAAGTTCTTTCCCTATACTCTCGCGTTTTTCTCTTCATAGGTGAGAGTCTCGGAAGTACCCAACCCCTTCGTCCCTTACATAGGTTAAGAAAAATAATAAAATATTGAAAAGCATGAACATACGGTACAATAATTGAAGAAAAAGAATAGAAGTGTTAAATAATTCCTACAGCCAAGTTGTCTCATTGTGGACAATTGGCTCAAATTATTGGAGGGAGAAATGGCCTTAGCCAGATTTCAACCGAATCAAATCTTTTGCAAGATTTTTGACAAGATAAGTCATCTTGACGTGCACTTTATCTTTTTCCAAAGTAAATGAGTGGATTGGCTGAGGAATGGTCATGCTTGGCAACTTTAGGACAAGATATAAGTCATCTTGACGTGCTGCTCATCTTTTTCCAAAGTGAATGAGTGGATTGGCTGAGGGATGGTCATGCTAGGCAACTTTAGGACAAGAAAAGTCATCTTGACGTGCTCTTCATCTTTTTCCAAAGTAAATGAGTGGATTGGCTGAGGGACGGTCATGCTAGGCAACTTTAGGTATCATTTTTTTTTTTTTCTCTAGTAAAAACTTTAGGTATCATTTTTCACTAGCGAAACGCCCCCGGTAAAGCAAAAGAAGCCGTATAAAATAGGAGAATCTTTAAGTGCATCTATCCATCATCAATTTTTATGAGAAACACTTATTTTGGAAAGGTTTTAAGTACAAAAGGTGTATTTTGTACCAACCTTTTGTACTTGAAACTTCTCTAAAATGGATGTCCCTTATCAAAAATAGTGAGGGATGGATGCACTTGAATATTATCCTATAAAATATACTATTTAATCTTATGATTTAAATAAAAATTTTGATTTTGATAAATTTAAAATAAAAGCATTTCTAACAAACAAAAAAAATTATAGGCTTTCTTAAAATCACACAATTGGAAACTTAACTAAATAATAAATATAAAAAATTAAAATTTTAGTAGAAACTTGTAATATCATATTAATTTACACTCACCAACTGCTGGAGGTGATGTATTAGGTAATACATCTTTGGGCCCAATCACTCTCATTTGCATCACCTTCACACTAGAGTCATTTAAAACTTATCTCATGACAATAAAGATTTGGGGTTGGATACTGCTGCTAACAGATTAAATTGGTTTTACCGGCAAACCTGGATTTTTCAGATCTGAACAGAGCAGAGCATCCAAACTTGCTCTGGCCTGTAAACCCAATAGATTTGGGGATTTGAAAATCGGGGATAACATCATCACATCAGTTATCCAAATCATGAAACCATGGTTAACACACATAAGGAATATTAAAATGGAAGGCGCAGCAAGCTGTGCATACAATTCCTCTTTCTATTCTAACATGGTAGGAGTCTATGGCCCACCTGTTCGAAGATCAGGCCCACACATCTGAGTGTGGACCCTGGGGCGACCATGATGATCCAACCCTTTTGTGGAATAGGACAAGTGGGGTCCACCATCCATCTAATTGAAGGAGAAAAGGAGTGAAACTCAACCCATGGTTAATGTTGGAGAAGACGAAAGGATGCTTTAGTGTTTTTTGTTTGACTCGGTTTTTTTACTTGTTAAAAGGACCATCTATTTTTTCTTTTTTCATTCTCAAGAAAGAAATAGTCGAGAGGACGAACTTGGGTGGGGGAGCAACTAAAGGTTTGTCTTACCACTAGACCAAACTTCATTTCTTGTAATGTTTTACCTTATTTAAAATATATTAATATATTCAAGATTGTTACACACATATACATACTTCACTTACTTACTATATATATTATGACTTATATATTATTTATCATTTATTTAAAAGGGAAATGTTAAATGTAGACAACTAAGGAATCTGATTGGAAACCTTAAAGCTACATTGAGCTCGTTTCCATCTCTTGGATTTTGAAATCTTTTGGTTTTGTGAAATGAATGGAACTTTATTTTAAAAATAATAATTTCGCTGATCAAACATTTTATTTGGATATCTATTGGACTCATGGCTTGGAAATTCTAGAATCCTTTGAAATTCTGAAATATTTTTTTGGACATCAATTGGGATTGTGCCTAATTATTTCTTCTTGTGTTTCTCAATAAAAGCTCCAAAATCTTTATCACATGAATTAGGGGTGCAATCATAATATGCCCTGCCTGTTTAAGATGAAAACATGATAAGCACCCATCAAAAGGAAAATTACACAATTTGCAATTCAAATTTATAAAAGTCTTGAAATGTAGAAAAAATTCTAAAAACATATACCAGTAATTTTGTTTAAAAAAAAATAGAATTTATATATGAACTTCAAGTATTGTCATATGAATATTAAATCATTATTTATTGTATAGCTCTGTATAAAAGTCTTTATAGATTTTTAACAACTTTAATTTCATTAAATTTGAATTAGAGGGAATGGGATCATATTAGATGCTTTTATAATGTCTAGGGTTCAATCAATTACATGTTTAACTTTAAAAAAAGTCTTCAATCAATCTACTTAACCCTTAATAACAACGTAAAATCAATATATACATTTACATATAAATATGTTTATTTATTATAAAAGAAATCTAAAATATATATATTTTTTAGAGGATTATTAATTTCGGAGCGAGTTACGGGGCGGGGCATGGGGCGGGTCAACGGGGCGGGGCATGGGGCGGGGTAACGGGGCGGGGCAAGGGGCAGACCCATCCCCGCCCCGCCCCGCCCCGGCTTCGGGGTATGTTTTTTTGCCCCGTCCCCGCCCCATCTAAGATTCGGGGAGGGGAAAATCCGTATGGGGCGGGGCGGGCACTCCGAGTTGGGGCGGGGCGAGTTAAAAATGCCATCCCTAGGAAAAACCCCACGATGACCTTGAGTGGATCATTCACGATCTGCCATGTCACTGCGGCCAGCCTGTCATGCATCCTGGCAGGGGTTGCTTGCGGTGATGTGGCGGACCTTGAGTGGTCTGCTCACCGTCACCATGCTTATGGCCACTCAGAGGATCTCGATTCTAGGTAGCCTAGCATTTTTATCACATGGAGCTTGGGTATTTCCCCAAACAGCATTCCCCTACATTGAAACACAGGACTTCCACACTTGGGTCCCTCATCATTTTTGTTGTTTTGAAGTTCTTCATCCATTAAATTTAGATAATAGCAACAAAAAGTAAAATAATAATAATAATAATAATAATAAGATCATGGAAACCACTGAATTACATTGTTTTTTTTTTTATGAATATTGAAAAAGAAAATACACCACCACATAACCAACAAAGTTCGAAAAAAAAAAAAAAAGACTAGGCAAGCAGAGTCACTGCCTTCTTTTATACTTTTGTTCATTTCTCAAATTGCAAACCCACCAGAGCCCAATCCCGGCCCAGGTAGGACATTTATCAGATTGCATTATTTATCAGAATAATAGAAGCTAGGACAAAGAAAATGGATCCAATGGACATCTTGGGTAGAATTGTTCATGGGCTGGGCCAGCCTGAGCCCAATCCCAGCCTAGCTTGTATATGTGACTTGGGGTAGGCTTGTATTAAGTGAAAGAAAGCCCGAGCCCGGCCCGTTTAAGGAGTGGATGTAATTTAGTTTAATTACGCCAAAGATTTGCTAGAAAGCCCATGAAACTGATGAAAAGCCCAGTTCAGACCGGCCTAGTTGACTACATCGGCAGGCTCGGGGCTGTTTTTTATGGCCCGTTTCAGACCTGGGCCTGTGTTCCTAAACTTGGGCCTCACTTGGATATGCGTCGGCCTGACCCAGCGCGGGCCATGAACACCCCTAATCTTGGTTTTATATTTGGAATTGGTAAAGCAATATATCACCAAATACAACTTATCATTTTTCCCACAAAATCGGGGTCATTCCATGTTATACCAGCAACAAGGACCGTCCATCCCATCTACCATAAAATGGACGGTGACATTCAAGCGTTGAAATGCAGCAAAATTCATAGCCAGTGCAAGTTGATGAGTACCACAAACCAGGCTTAAGGACTCGACAAGCTTAGACTAGCTGGAATCCAAAAGCCTTCTCACATGTCAAGATAATAAAAAACTTGTGTGGGGGTATTCCCCAAGGGCGACCGACCTCAGGTCCCGGCCTCAACAAAGGCATGAATGCCGACCTCAGCCCTTAGCCAGGTTCTCCATCTCGGCCAGGTGCTCCATTTCGGTTCGGTAAAATGCCCCCTTGGCTTCAGTCTCGGTACAAGCATGAGACCAGGAGTTCGGCCTCGGCCATGCTCCATCTCGGTCTCGGTCAGACTGTTCATCGGGATGACCATGGACAGCTGTCGTGCCACGGCAACAGGATAAGGGCACCGCCCAAATCCCTGACACAGCTGCACCGCCCATCCATCAGGGTATGGCCCGATGGGACAGAGTGGGCTACGATGGGACAGCCTCTCAAGTACTTATCCCAAAGTCCACTCTCCTCTATAAAAGCAGAAGCCTTCAACAGGTAAAATAATGGCAGATGGCTATCCACACGCTGGTACGCCATCTCCTCCCCAACTCCATCTCCTACCTCTGCTTAGTTCTGCAACTGCAACTAACTTAGGCATCGGAGAGCCCTGCGCTGCCCAGGCCAGGGTCCTCTGACCTTCTTCTTCCTCCCCTTTCAGGCTCGAGGCAACGGTTCTTCTATCACAACCAAGGAGCTGCAATCTCCATCCTCCTCCAGAGTGGGCCGCAAAATCACCCCCCCAGGTCTGTGAGTTTTTGTGCGCTTACAATTGGCGCCGTCTGTGAGAAAGATCAAAAAGCCATCTTCCCAAACACCATGCCTCGAAGAGCCAGAGAGGGACGATTTCAGCATCAGCTTCATCAACCCCAGCTCGGCATCGTCTTCCATGACGCATGGAAGGTTGTCGACGATCCTGGAGATCCTGATCAAGCGGCTTATGGCGAAGTAGATGAAGAATGGCGACGCCCGGGGAGATGCCCATCTCTCGGCGACGCCTATCTCTCGAAGGCGCCCATCTTGGTGACGCCCGGAGGCGCCCATCTTGGCGACGCCCATCTCAAGGCCACCCCAAGCTCGGCGACGCCCGAAGGCACTCCCACCGCGGCGACGCCCGACGTCCCTCCCATCGCGGCGACGCCCGACGCCCCTCCCAGGCTCGGCGACGCCCGACGTCCCTCCCAACTCGGCGACGCCCGAGGTCACTCCCAAGCTCGGCGACGCCCGACTCGGCGATGCTCGAGGGCACTCCCACCGCGGCGACGCCCGGAGGCCCGACTCGGCGACGCTCTCGGCGACGCCCATCTCGGCATGCGCCCGACTCGGCGACGCCCGAAGTCTGACGAGTTCTGCAGATGCCTCCCAGCTCGGTAGGTCCCCAGCTGGCAGACGTCTCCAAGTCCAGCAGGTCGACCAGCTCGGCAGGTCCATCTCGGCCAACTGGCTGAACTCTGCATCTCAGCAGACATCCCAGCTTGGCCGATGTTTCCAGTTCGGCTGCCTTCCCCCCGCAGATATCCCTAGTGCGGCGACGCCCGAGGCCAAGTACTCCACTTCGGCCAAGTACTTCACCTCGACCAGGTTCTCCACCTCGGCTAAGTACTTCCCCTCAGCCAGGTTCTCCACCTCGGCCAAGTACTTCATCAACGTCATCAGCAATGCTACTCTCCAGCTCGGCAGAAGTAAACTCTCCAGCTCGGCAGCAGTGCACCGAGGCCACCAGCTTCGGTAACAGTACCAGCTGGGCGAGCACGACTCGGTCCTCTCCAGCTCGGCGGCAATGACTTCCCCCCGCTTGGCGGCAGTGACATTTGCCCTTTCAGATAGTCCCAAAAGCAGGCTCGGTGATGCCACCAGCCTCGAGAAACAAAATTACACTGGCCCCGGTAAAAGTACCAGCCAATTTCGTCTCGATTTCAGAAAAAATTAAGCTCGGTGATGGCACTAGCTTCGAAAAAAGCAGGCTCGGTGATGCCACCAGCCTCGAGAAACAAAATTACACTGGCCTGGGTAAAAGTACCAGCCAGTTACGTCCCGATCTCGGCATAAAGCATCTGGGTCCTGCACCAGATCGCTGTCAAAAGATTACACTGGCTCCGGTAAGAGTACCAGCCAGTAATGTCCTGATTTAGGCCATATGCGCATCTCGGTAATAGTGCTAGATCGCTAGCGTATACTGGTTCCGGTAAGAGTGCCAACCAGTCAAAATATCAAGTTCGGTGATGGCACTAGCTTTGAAACAATCACGCTCGGTGATGGCACCAGCGTCGCAAGCTCGGATAAACCATCCGGTTATTTAGCTTTCAACTTCCAAGAGGCAAGAACGCTCTAAAAAGTTAAAAGCTGGGGGGCTTTGTGTGGGGGTATTCCCCAACGGCGACCGACCTCAGGTCCCGGCCTTGATAAAAGCATGAATGTCGACCTCAGCCCTCGGCCAGGTTCTCCATCTCGGCCTGGTGCTCCATTTCGGTTCGGTAAAATGCCCCCTTGGCTTCAGTCTCGGTACAAGCATGAGACCAGGAGTTCAGCCTCGGCATGCTCCATCTCAGTCTTGGTCAGACTGCTGATCGGAATGACTATGGACAGCTGTCGTGCCACGGCAACAGGATAAGGGCACCGCCCAAATCCCTGACACAGCTGTACCGCCCATCCATCAGGGTATGGCTCGATGGGACAGAGTGGGCTACGATGGGACAGCCTCTCAAGTACTTACCCCAAAGTCCACTCTCCTCTATAAAAACAGAAGCCTTCAACAGGTAAAAAAATGGCAGATGGCTATCCACACGCTGGTACGCCATCTCCTCCCCAACTCCATCTCCTACCTCTGCTTAGTCCTGCAACTGCAACTAACTTAGGCATCGGAGAGCCCTGCGCTGCCCAGGCCAGGGTCCTCTGATCTTTTTCTTCCTCCCCTTTCAGGCTCGAGGCAACGGTTCTTCTATCACAACCAAGGAGCTGCAATCTCCATTCTCCTCCAGAGTGGGCCGCAAAATCACCCCCCCGGGTCTATGAGTTTTTGTGCGCTTACAAAACTCTACTCTGAGCGAGAAAAAAAAACAGGGCAAAACAAACATGGCGGAGAGTGCTGTGGATTTCTTGCTTCAAACCCTAGCTCCACTTCTGCAGCAAGAAGCATCTCTTCTTCAAGGATTGCGCAGCAGCCTTCGTGAAATCCAACTGGAGCTACAAAGCATGCGCTCCTTCTTGAAAGAAGCGGATAGAAAAAACTATAGTAATGATGGAGTGAAAACATGGGTAGGGCAAGTAAGAGAAGCGGTCTACGAAGTCGAGGACATCATCGACGAGTGTATGTATCACGTCGCAAATGAAGAGAGAGGTGGAGGACTCCCGAGAAGGGTCTATAAAATAATTCTCCTCCCCAGGCGTTACTATTACAAGCGCCAAATTGCCTCTAAGCTGCAAGAAATCAGATCAAAGATTATCGAAATTTCAAACAGAAGCAAACGATATGGCTTGCTTGAAGAAGGATCGACATCCAAGATGCAAGATGATGGTGAAAACTGGCAACGCTCCGGAGAATATCTAGACCGCATGCCAGATGATGGCATTGTGGGGATCGAAAAAAACAAGGATTTCCTCATTCAACGCTTGACAGACGAAAATGAAAGGTCAGAAAGCGTGGTGCTCTGCGTGGTGGTTACAAAGGCTTATAACAGCTCACATGTGAAGAACCACTTCAACTGTCATGCGTGGATCACCGTCTCCCAGTCTTACAAATTTGAAGAGCTGTTGCGAAGCCTGGTAAAGGAGTTGTACAAGTCGAACAAGAGGTCCGTTCCGGATGCCATTAGAGAAATGAACACCGGCGATCTTGTTGAGACGGTAAGCGACTATTTAAAGGATAAAAGGTATGTGATTGTTTTAGATGATGTGTGGGAATCTAATGTCTGGCGAGACATACATGTTGCATTTCAAAACAATGAATGCGGAGGCAGAGTCATAATCACAACACGGAAAGAAATTGTTTCATCATCTTTCGGAGATGAAAATGTTCTCCGGCTGAAGCCTTTAGGCAATGATGATGCTTTGGTCCTCTTTTGTAACAAAGCATTTTTGAACGAGAGTTGCCCTCCTGAGCTGAAGCAATATGCAGAAAGCTTAGTACAAAAATGTGAGGGCTTGCCTCCAGCGATTGTAGTAATTGGGGGGCTCATGTCAACCAAAGGAAAGTCAAGTTTGGAATGGAAGAAAATAGAAGATAATCTTAATTGGCAGCTAAGCAGTAATAAAGAATTGGAAAGGATGAAGAACATACTGCTGCTTAGCTATAACGATTTACCATACACCCTCAAACACTGTTTCTTATATTGTAGTCTCTTCCCGGAAGATTATGCAATTCAGCAAAATAGATTGATTAGGTTATGGGTTGCAGAAGGCTTTGTAAAAGAGCATGGAGGACAAACATTAGAGGAGGTGGCTGCAGAATATATCAAGGACCTCATATGTAGAAGCATGCTTCAAGCTGTTGAGGGTCAAAGAAAAATAAGAAAATAGATGAAAAAGATACTTTCATTCATATCATTTACAATACAATATACAGGGCTTTATATAGGGACTCATCAATCCCATTCCTACAATTATGCCTATAATTTAAGCTATACAATCATGCCTGTAATTAAGCTATTCCATGTACAACAAGAATAATCTAAGAAAGGAAAGAGTATCACAAACAAATCTCAACACTCCCCCTCAAGTTGGTGCATATATGTCACACATGCCCAACTTGCCCAAAAAATTCGAGTACACTCGACTTGACACTGCTTTGGTGAGGATATCGGCCAACTGATCTTCTGATTTGATCTTTGGCAACTCCACAATTTTCTCATCCAACTTCTCCTTAATGAAGAATCTATCTACCTCCACATGCTTTGTACGATCATGTTGAACTGGATTATGAGCAATATCACATGCGGCTTTATTGTCACAATAAAGTCGAATTGGTTGCTGAAGAGGATAACCCAAATCCCTCAAGAGATTTCTTATCCATAATGTTTCACATATTCCAAGTGCCATACCTCTGAATTCAGCCTCTGCGCTTGAACGTGCAACAACATTTTGTTTTTTGCTTCTCCATGTAACAAGATTGCCACCAACAAATGTGAAATATCCTGAAGTAGATCGTCTGTCATCTACTGCTCCAGCCCAATCAGCATCAGTATATGCATCCACACTTCGACAATTTTCATTTTTAGTGAATAAAATTCCTTTTCCAGGAGCAGACTTCAGATACCTCATTATGCGCATCACTGCATTCATATGTTTCTCTCCAGGATTATGCATATATTGGCTGACAATACTCAATGCATAGGCAAGGTCTGGCCTTGTGTGGGCTAAGTACATCAATCTTCCTACGAGTCTCTGATATCTCCTTTTATCAACAGGCACCTGATTAGCCTCAATGCATAACTTCATTCCTTCTTCTACTGGTGTGTCAGCTGGTTGACATGCTGACATACCAGTTTCCTGCAACAAGTCTAAGGCATATTTCCTTTGAGACAAGAAAATTCCTTTATTGGATCGAGACACTTCAATCCCAAGGAAATATCTCAAGTGCCCAAGATCTTTCATTTCGAACTCTTTGGATAAGTAACTTTGGAGAGCCTTTCTTTCTTCATGATCATTTCCAGTAACTACCATATCGTCAACATACACAATAAGGGTAGTGATCTTACCCTTCCTCCTTTTTAAGAATAAAGTGTGGTCTGAATTACTCTGACGGTAGCCAAAGGCTCTCATGGATTTTGTGAACCGTCCGAACCATGCTCTCGGAGACTGTTTCAACCCATATAGAGATTTCTTTAATTTGCACACCTTTCGATAATGCACTTCTGGAATCACACATCCTGGTGGCAAATCCATGTAGACTTCTTCAGACAACTCGCCATGTAGAAAGGCGTTCTTAACATCAAATTGTTGCAATGGCCAATCCATGTTTGCAGCTAGAGACAACAAGACTCGAACTGTGTTGATTTTAGCTACAGGTGCAAACGTGTCTGTATAATCAATCCCATAGGTTTGGGTATACCCTTTTGCCACAAGTCTCGCTTTAAGGCGTTCAATCGTACCATCTGCTTTGTGCTTCACAGTATAAACCCATCGACATCCAACTGGTTTCTTCCCTGGTGGACGATCAATAAGTTCCCAAGTTTCATTTTTCTGTAAGGATTTCATCTCTTCATTCATAGCGGCTGTCCACCTTGGGTCAGCTAAGGCTTCCTGCACACTGTTAGGAATAGATACAGCAGACAATTGATTTACAAATGACTTATTTGATTCTGACAAGCGATGATTAGACACATAATGACTCATGGGGTATTTGACTTTACTAGAAATTTCAGGTTCATATGTGGATTTAGGGATACCTCTGGTTTGACGCGGTGGTAACTGTTTTCGAAATGGTTCAGACACTAGGTCAGGAGCATCCTCAGCAAGCGATTGGTTTGGTGTATCAGTTTCCTGTGGTGCAAGGGATTCAGATAGAGGTGGAGCCACACCTCCATCTTCATCTTCTGGGTGTTCATCAACACTTTGGTCCAAAGTTATACCACTCAAATCCAATTCATCCGCATCCTTGTTACCTGGTTCAGAGACTTCTTTCCCATTACCAGGTTCATTTTGAACACCAGTACCAGGTTCAGAGAGTTCCCCTCTTGTAGAGAACAGAAAATCATAGTCTAGAGCTTGAACTTCTTCTTCCCGGTACTCCCCTTGAAGTTCAGACTCAGAGGAAAAATACAGTGTGTCTTCATGTTGGTGTTGAGGAGACCAATTCTGATTAGATCGATTTCGAGTCACCATGGCAGAAGCTTCAGAATTTCCAGGTTCAACACTCATTGTTTCCCGCCGAAAAGATTCTCGGCGGACTAGTGCAAAACATTCTTCTAGCTCTGGAATAGGATCCTTTCTCAAAATTTCACCACGAATTTGTTCAAATTCACCATCTAATCCAGCGAGAAAAATATGCACCCTTTGTCGTTGAACTGTTTTTTGATAGGATGCAACATCTTTCTCACTCTCCATGATCACCTTATCACGGTGATCCAATTCACAGAAAATTTCAGTTAACTCTCCATAATACACAGAGAGTGCTCTGCCATTCTGTTTGGCAGAGAAAGCCCTTTGGTTCAAGGAAAAAACCTGCAATTCGTCCGCTCCATCATAAAAAGCTTTAGAAAGAGCTTTCCAAATATCTCGAGCAATGGGAAGGCGAATATATCGCTTCATAATTTCTGGGGACATAGAGATCAACAGCCATCTTTTGACTTTTTGATTGTCGGCATACCACTTCTCATATCCGTCATCCTTCTCTGTCGGCGGCTGTGAATTGCCACGAATGAAAGAGAGTTTCTCCTTCTCAGCAATATGCATCTCCAGGATTTGAGACCACAAATCATAGTTGGTCTCAGTGAGTACAATCCCTGCATTGAACGATGAACTTTCAGATTGAATGATAATGGGAGCGGATTTGGTGCCAGAAGTTTCAGATTCTGACATGGTTATGGTTTCAGATTCTGGAGATGAGTGATGCGATTCCAGAAGATGATTCAAGGGAGGACGGCTACAAGAACCCTAGCTAGGAAGAATAGGGTTTAAGAAAAAAAAGATCAATGAGTCAAAAACGCTCTGATACCAAGATGAAAAAGATACTTTCATTCATATCATTTACAATACAATATACAGGGCTTTATATAGGGACTCATCAATCCCATTCCTACAATTATGCCTATAATTTAAGCTATACAATCATGCCTGTAATTAAGCTATTCCATGTACAACAAGAATAATCTAAGAAAGGAAAGAGTATCACAAACAAATCTCAACAAAAATTGGTTCGAATGCATGATGTGGTGCGAGAATTAGCTTTATCAATCGGTGCCGTGAAGCGAAATTTTGCAATGTACATGTTCCTACAAAGGAGATTCAAAGCAATGAAGCCCGTCGGTTATCATTGTACAATTGCATTGGAAGCATTCAGTCAAGTACTTGTCATCTTCGCTCCCTGATCCTGTTCTCAACGGAAATCCCTTCACTTTCTTTCAAAAGCATTGCATCAAGCATTAAACTGTTGAGAGTGCTTGATCTACAGGGTTCTTCCATTGACTCTGTGCCAGATGAGTTAGTTGAATTATTCAATCTGTGCTACTTGAGTTTGAGGGGTACAAATGTGGAAGTGCTTCCAAAATCTATTGGTAGGCTTCAAAACTTGCAGACTTTGGACATTAGGGGTTGTAAAATAAAGTCTTTACCCGAAGGAGTAGCGAAGTTACGGAAACTGCGACACTTGAATACATATCGTTATTATATTTATAGTTCAACTGATTTATATAATTTCCCAGAGGCTCCGGCAGAAATATGCAATTTAAAGTGCTTGCAGACTTTAAGATGCATTGGAGCAGATGATGAGATAGTTAGAAAAGTTGGAAACTTGACTCAGATAAGAAGATTGGTCATTGGACAGGTGAAAAAATCCCATGGAATAGAGCTACGTGCCTCATTGCAAAAATTGAAATCTCTTCTAATGTTGGTAGTGATGACTATAACAGAGGAAGAAATTCTTGATTTGGATGCGTTATCTCATCCTCCCATCCATCTTAAAACTCTACTGTTATCAGGGCGTCTGGAGAGGCTTCCTCCTTGGATTAGATCCCTTCGGGGTCTCACATACGTGCATTTACACAGGTCTCAGCTAAATGATGATCCTTTGTCTTCACTCCAAGCACTCCCGAATCTCGTGGAGCTTGTTCTTGCAAAGGCATATGTTGGGAAGGAATTATGCATCGGTCGTGAATGGTTCTTGAAACTCAAGAGTTTGGAGATTTTTAGTCTTCCTCAATTGAATATGATATGCGTGGAAAAGGGATCGTTGATTTGCATTGAAACAATAAAGTTTTTCAGTTGCCCTGAGTTGGAGAACTTACCTGAGGGTATTCAATATCTTACTAGTCTTCAAAAACTCTTAGGGCCAGTTTGGTAACTCTACTAATATAGTCAATTCAAGTCAAGTTGATTTTGAAGAATGAATAAAATATAAGTGGGTTACGATGGTATTTTATTTTTAGTTGTTTGTTAAGGAATCTTTTGACTTTTTTGTATGGAAAAGTGGAGTTTTTTTTGTATTTTAGTGGATAAAAGTAGTTGCTTTTTGATTTTTTGTATGAAAAAGATGGGAGGAGTTTTGAATAAAGTGCATTTGATGTGACATCTTGTCTGGAAAATGAAGGCTTTACTTGACTTGTATTCTATTAGTAAAGTGCCAAACGGGCCCTTAAGGATGAGTTGTCAAGGCATTAGTCTCCGGCATATTCCTGCGTTCACTCATTTCTATGGTTTTGAAGATGGAAGATGAGGTAACTAAATATTATATATTTTTTGCACTATCAAGAGGTAACTAAATATTATATATTTTTTGCACTATTTAGCATTACTAAAAAGTAAGAATGTGAAAAAGAAGAGCCCCACTTTCTATCTCAGAAAAGAAAAGTGGATCAATCAATAGTGCTCCCCATTGTGATTTACTAGAAATTTCGTCTGAAATTCAAAACAATCATAATAAACTCTCACTCACTATATGTTGACTTTAGCCCAAATTTCGAATCACCTCGTGTTGACTTCGATTGCAATTTGACTCATTTCTACATTAAGGCCCACCATGGATTGATCAAACAAATTGCATGATATTAACTCCACTCACCCCGTTTCTTGTAGAAAATCTTAGGAAGTTCATCATGCAGGAAACACATGATCTATGATCCCCACTGCTATTGAGCTAAAAAGATAAGGGCTAACGTTGATAGAAGATGAGTGAGTCGATGAGCGGTTTGAATTTAATGGAGGGTGGGCTCAACTCAATTAGGTGGAAAATGAAACTTATCTTAATGTCAGCTCCAGTTTATTTTAATCTCGTCACAATTTATTTTGATTTATTTGCAACAAATGGATAATTATTCTAATAAATCTTTTGAGAGTTCAGATTGGTATTAATGGAAATTTATTTTTGTCATTTCTGAATAGTATGCTGCATTTGCTGGGGTACATTTTCTCCCTAGTTAAAATGAAGGTTTTGTAAAGTAGCCAGCTGCCTAAGAAATTCAGTTGATTTGATTAGGCGTTGTTAGGTAACTGCATAGTCAAAGGCAATAAATCGGGCAGCTAGTTATTAAGGAAAGGAAGGAGTTCTTATTGAAACTACTCATATGGCCGACCTTCAATTGAAAGTAAGCAATCTTCAATCTTCTTGTTTTTGGTAGGTGGCTAAAATAACAACCTTCATATTATTTAGTGGGGAAGAGAACCCCTGAAAAAAATAAACTACATGTCCTCTATTTGAAAATGACACAGAGAAAAAAAGAATAAATAGAAGAGGAGGAGAACACTTTAGCTAAGGTGGAGACAAGCTGGAGTTAAAAATTAAAGGCAAAACTTAGCCCAATGATTGGAACTTGAAAGATTGGGTCAGGTTATTGGGGACCCAATCCTTTAAAAATTTAGTTGTATATGGTGTTTGGATATTTCTCATATGTACCTAAGCCTGCTTTCTTCTTTTTCTTTTTTCACTGGTGCAAGTTTTTTCTGATCTTAATATATCTTTTCAGTTACCGTTGAAAAAAAAAAAAAGTCATAGGGGACCCAACGCCGTTTAGAACTTGTAGAACCATTTGAAAACAAGTTGGTGCTGGAAGCTACAGAGGATCTAGGTTCTTTTCTAACTAGTTTTTGCTCATGCTGTAAAGGTTTATGATCAGTTTCTGTTAAAAAAAAAAAAGAAAGAAAAAAAAAAAAAAGAAAAGAGGCAAAGATACAGTGTTTACTAGTGATAAATTTGATGGTCTTCCTGACTCTTATTTAAATGAAATTTGCATGTGAGCCACTATAAGGTGAGCGTTTATTTTTCATAGTTTGTATTTACAGGTTAAGGCCTGATCACAGATGGATTTGTAGGCGCCAGTATCAGATTTCTAATTTATAGCCTTCTTCTTCCACATTGGCATGTGCACTCCCAATACACTGGAATAGAAGCTCTCCAATATTCGCCGGCTTCATCTGAAGGTTTGGACTCTGTTTCATGCTTTAGGGTTGAATTTGTGTCAAACTCATCTTCTCTGCAGGTCTACTTTGATGCTTTTGGCTATATTTTCTCAATGTTTCTGCATCTCAGCCCACGCTTCTGCTCCAGCTTCTTCAGATCACCTACTTTACATTTGGCCATGCAGTTATATCTTGCTTACTATAAGCATAGCCCATCCTCTGCTGTCGTTTCTTGCTTCAGTTAATTTCTGTTTACCCTATGATACATGGAATTATGACTGTTTGTTTCTGTTATTTGAACTTGATCTTGTGCTTCTTTATTTACAATTTGTCTTAGAACTTGCTCCACCAAGGATTATTGATCTCCTGGCTTTTGATATTTTCTATTTGAGTTGGATCTTGATAGATGACAGATGTAGTGGCATATATGTTTGGATTCCATTTTGGGCCGTCATTGACCTGGTTCCTGGCATGGGTCATATGTTATTACATGTTGTGCTTCTTGTGATAGTATTTGGGCCTATGGCCTAGAGCTCTACATAGATCTGGAGCCTGGACCTTGCCTAGACCAGGTAAAAGTGAAGCCTACATCAACACCTTGGTAAAACCTTTGGTGGCACCATTTAGAGACAATGTAGTTCTTGATTTTGCCATTTCTAGCTGGCTAGTTTGTGGCCTTTTGAGGTCTTATATTACACTATCTTAGATTTATATTATATGGATTGTCCTTCTGATCTGCATTTAGCTAGATACAAATTCTTTTTTAGAACCGACCAATACAAATCCAAGGCAATACTGTTACTGTTTTTTAGTTTAAATTTATAAGCTATCTTGACCACCTTTACTTAAAGCACCACCATATACAGAAAGGGGCAATCCTAAAATAGAGTTCGAAAATGGGCCTTCTAAAAGTAGTAATAAATCTAAAAGAGAAAAGTAGTTGTCTCTATAGAATTCCATTTCTTAACTAGTAGACAGACGGACAGCATTTATAGGGCCTAGCAACCGAGCCCTTAAATGGGGAAGATTAGGTCAGATGGGGTTAATTGCCAGGGACTTAAACAAAAGCCATCACAGGGATGCCTCTCTTTATATGTATTCACCATTCATTTGATAGAATTAGACCCAATGGCTGACTATATCCAATCCATATCGTTTTCTTTCATGTATCTAATCTAATCAAAGAATTCTTTAACTTTGTTTGGCCAGTGAGACACCGGACATGTCTAATTATCAACTTTCTAAAATGTTATTGAGGGTAGTGGCATATGTTGTTTTCCAGTTTCACTCACCACGCTTTTCCTCGTTTTATAACTTCATTTGCAGATGTCCCACTTTTTTTTTGGTAAACAGATGTCCCACTTGATCTACAGCTATATATGTCATCATTAGGACGGGCAACGCATAGGTCTCTTTCTTTCTTTCTTTTTAGCTTTTAGCTAAAGAACTTTACCTCGTATTTCTAATTTTTAAGTACAAATTTATAATTATTCTGTTCGATAAAACTAAAAAAGCACTTATTTTTTCGACGAAGTATATGATAAAGATACAGATAAGAGATTATTTGACGTCATTTAATCTCTGATTTTATGAAAGTTCTTTTTTTTTTTTTTTCAAATACAACATGGGAACACACCAGATTAGAACATTGCTCACCTTTAGTTGCGAATGGACAGTAGACGATCCTGCGAAACCCATAACAGAATCTGATTTTGGTCCCGGGAAATGGTCAAAATCTTACTCTCATTTTTACTCTGAAGCAGGCCCAGAAAAAATGATCTATAGCATTGTAGATTTTTATGTTTATCAGTTGGCTACAACCATGGCTCAAGTATCAAAGGTTGCGGTTTCGAACTCAATCTCTCCCTAGGGCCACTTGTGCAGACAAAAGTCTAACTTATATACGATGTGCTGGGGAGGCAAGGACATTTCGGTTCTTTAAGAGGTGAAACACCCTCGTAAAAGAGAAAAAGAAGGCTTAGGTTCCGGTCTAAGCTGTTCACCAATACCTGTTGGGCTCATTTTAGGCGAATTAAAAATCATCAGCAAGCTTTAAGTCAATGGGTGTGATTCATCATATAAAATGACGTGCCCAGAGTGGCATATCGTACTGATCCTATAGTATGTATAATTGAACAGGAATTGGGTTTGACTAGAAAACTGAAATACTATGAACCTGGACCAGCCATGTCCAAGTTGGATTCAAGCCCGGAACATAATAAAACCCCAATTAAATGACATATATATTGAAGAAAACATTGTCGTTCATGAAAGATGACATTGGAAAATTTTCTTCCTGATATTAGGATAGGATTATTAGGATCAGTATTTTTTTTCTGGAGCCTACCTAAGGTGTAGCTGGAACCATGAGAGTAATACAAGTAGAATTATTAGGATCAGTATTTTTTTTCTGGAGCCTACCTAAGGTGTAGCTGGAACCATGAGAGTAATACAAGTAGAGAGAACCCACGCACGCGGGGAGTAAGAACCACACATGCGAGGAGTGGAGGTGACCAGGATCAATCTCTGGTCATCAAAGTGAGAGACAGGGTTGCCAACTAATTGGGCAAACCCTAGCTCATTCTCACTTGAAATGGAGACAACTAAAACTCACTTTTATCTTTTTTGTGAGAGAGATTAATACTCACTTAATGACTTGAAACGGCATGGAGAATAAATTACCAAGTTCCCTAATAAACTCATTCGACCTCATTTGACAAAATTTTCTTTGACTGGAATGGACTTGCCCATGTTGACATTTTACATCATGGAAAGACAGTGCCCGGTCAGTCAACCGGCCAGTTTTCTGTTGGGCCTAGATGGGGCCCAAGTCTGGGCAGCTATGGAATTGAAGAGCTTGAGTTCAAGCTAGGTCCGCAGGGGCAGAACCAGAAAATTGAGGTTAGGGGGCAGTGGGGAAGTAAGCTTCCAATTAATTGCTCCGAGTTTTTTGCATGACATATGTATGGGTTTTACAATCTAGGTCCGCATGGGACAAAAACCCCAAATAAATTTCAGCATTGGAGAGAGAAAGAAAGAAAGAAATAAGGAACGAATAACCCATACATATCAACACCAAAACTCTATCTAAAGTAAACTTCAAGGATTCATCAGCGATTTTTAGTGGTCATTGCGATTTTAGTGATCAGCTTAGGGGAATTTTCTTACTCTGTTTTCTGTGGAAGAGTCGTTAACGAAAGTGCTGGACCGTTGTAGACGAGACAGAGAGAGGCTTGACGTCATGAAGGAGACTGCAGTGGGAGAGACGACGCCCAGCAGATAGAGCTGCAGCGAGAGAGACGTCCGGGAGAGGGCGATGGCCCGTCCTTCTTGTCAAAGGTGCCCCTTTTATGGATCAGGGCGGAGATTGGAAAGCAGAGACGTCGTCACGCAGAGCAGCAGTGACGAGAGGGGGAGAGATGAGGAGAGGCGTAGCTTGACGCTCGATGCAAGAGGGAGAGCAGTAGAGAGAGAGAGAGACAGAGCGCGCGCGCTCAACGAGAGAGGGAGAGCAGCAAGGAGACAAGAGAGGGAGAGATGAGAAGGAACATCGATTAGGTTTGCCGAAGATGAAAGCGGGGAAATGAAAGGGAGAATGGGAAAGTGCGGGGCCTAGTAAAGTTTCAATTGCATTTCTTGTTCCGCCCACACGTGCGTTCCGCACAATACCGCTGATGGTCCTCTCAATTGCAGATTAGGAGAGCCACTCCCTATATATATAAATTTGATTTTAAATGCGAGATGTCATTCTCCTTAATTCGCCAAAATAATAAATTTCACTGACTAATCCTAAGCATATGATGTATCTTTCACAAAAACAACATATCAAAGAACTTAAAACAATGAAAAATCAAGTACCAGTTTGAAGAGGTTGATTGCACGCAGAATTAATCAAAATACTTCGTTTTATTCCTCGCACTCAAAATTACATGAAATTAAGAGCACTTCTCCTTCATCATCCTCCACATACAAAGTTGAACAACTTGTGTAGAAAAGAACTATAAAGGGAAATGTAGAAGGGGACTAGAGTGGGAAAAAAAGGGAATGGATGGAGTGGTGGAAGTCCTCTAGAGTGTACAATGAGGCTTGGAGTTCCATGAAAGGGGTTGGTCCTTACATAGTTTTTGAAACATCTCCTTTGCAATTCTTTCTTTCCTCTTTAGCCTTGATTCTTTGCTTAATTCCCAAGCTATGCTTCTAAGTAGGAAAGATTTTTGAATTGTAGAGAATTTCATGCCAAATTAAGTGTCTCAGAGAACAAGACTTTTCTTGAAGCTTCTTAGAATTTCTCTCAAAGATTGCTTGATGACATGGAGAGGAAACTTGCCAAAAATTTTGTGGACTTATCAATGGGCTTCCAAAATTCGACAAACAGATTAAAAGTTACGGTGGTTCAAAGTAGTCACATTCCAAAACGGAACACCATCCGTTCAATCGGATGTGAGGACCAATTGATCGGGCAAGGGTCATCCGATCGATCAAATATAGGTCTGGTCAATCAGACCTGGGACGACATCCAGCTAACAGTGATTGTCCTCTTGTCCGATTGATCGGATGTGAGGTCCTATCGATCGGATCTCGGATAGTAGCACTCGAAATGGGTTTTGATCCTCTTCCTTCCTAGGCCACTCCGAGGTCTATTACTGCAAAATAGAGCCTCCATACTCTCCTAAAACATCATTCCATCACTCAAACATATTAATTTAACCAACTCTCCAATTTAGGGCCAATCCATACCAAACCCTAATCTAACATGTTAATTCAAACTAATACCAATAACAAGCTTGGAATTTGGGTAAACTAGCACATTACCATCAACAATCAAGAATCATACATGCATAATTAAGTATACATTGCATATCTACTTCCCTCAACTAAGAAGAAGCAAGAGATTTGGGGAAAAATGAAGGAAATGGATCCCTCTATGCACTATCACCACCAATCCACTTCAAGAGTTCTCGATTTACTCCTAGAGTGCAAAAGAGAAAAAGGAAGAAGAGGATGATCATATACCTGAAAATACCTTAACAAAGGAAGGAGATTAGGGAAGATGAGATAGGGAAAAACTTACCAAACGATGTCTAGAAAAAGGAGAAGACAAGAGTAGAAGGGATTGTCTTGAAGTTGGCTCCTTTGGCTGAATCTGAGCTTGGAGATGAAGAGGGAAGAAGAAGAAAGGATTCTTTGTAGCCCCCTCTCATAAAAGAGACGAAATAAGAGCTGGTTAGGGCTTTATTAAAAGAGTGAAGTGTGAAATGACCAAATTGCTCCTGTTTAATGGAATGAAGGAATTCTAATTATTTGTGGGACTTCGGTGCGTCGGATCGCAACGAGTCAAGTGAGAAAAACGAAGAGAGAAAAATGAGACCTTCCAAATGAGGTTAAATTCGACGAAAATTGAGTTTTTCAGAAAAGCACCTAATTTTCCATAAATTGCAACTATGCGCTTGTTAAAACTAAATGCACTCAAAATTGTGCAACTTCGCAGGCACTCTTCTAATAAAAAAAGAAGTTCATTCAACCACGAGACCCACCTAATTAACTAACACTGCAATTAATTAAATTAATTCACAAAATTAAGAAAACTAATATACTATTAAGGTCGGGGACCTTACACTTACCTTAACCCAAATCGACCACATGCCTATCTCCAGACCATCTGCATCTCTATCTCAGATTTGGTTTTTTTTTTTTTTTTTTTCTCTGGAGTTTGGGTTGCCCAAGGTTGGTTGGGAGAGTGATGTACCCAGCAACCACTCAACGTCATTCCTAGCCGTTGCCAGCAACCACTCAACATCATTCCTAACCGTAGCCAGCAACCACTCGACATCGTTCCTAGGCGTAGTCATGAGCATTGACCAAGGTCTCCATCTCCATCGTTCCTCTTGGATTGTAGTGTCTCTTTCTTTACAGAAAAATCAAATGTTGTATGGATCATGTTGAATTTTGTTTTTCTGCTATTTTTTTTTGTGTTCTGTTGTCCTGGTTGTTGATCATGTGGGGTTTGATTATTCTGCTCTTGTTGGATTTGATTGGGTTCTAATGTTCTATTAATTTATTGATTGTTATGTTGAATTTGATTTTTCTGCCATTGTTGATAATTTTTCTCTGTTATATTAATTGGGCTGTATAGGTGAGGAATCCATAGCTACACCAAACATGAAAATCACCATTTCAATATATAAAGAAAATAATTTTGCACCAAATACAGATTTTTGACAGGGACAAAAACTTTTTCCGTGGCATTCATTTCCATAGATTTTTCTGATGTGGCAATTTCCGCTTTCCGCGGATAGCACACAAACATGCCTGCATGTTTCTCGAAGGTGGGACTCTCTTGAGTCTTTTGAGTGCAAAATGCAGTCTTATGATCCATTCCCACCAGTCTTAACAAACTCGAGACAAACCAAGACCATCCATTTTAGGGCGGAAAAGATCGACGGTCACACCCCAACTGTCAAAAAGGTGATAGAAGGTATAGCTACTGCAAGTTGATCAATACAGCAAACTCTTTTTTTGTAGGTGTCTATTTTTTTGGGCTTTTTTCGTACGGTCACCTGTACAAATCAATAACCCCTCTTGTTACCAAACTCCACATATTTACATGTACGTTTTCTATATTGTTCGTACGTTGAAAGATTAAAAAATATTTGAGACAATTCAAAATAGCAACATTACCTTTTGTAATTGCGCAACATGGTGCGAAATAGCAATATTCATATTTTTATGATTGCTTAACAAATTGCAAATCGTAAACCCCTGTTATCGCTTCCAGCATCGCCTTTTTCTCATTTTTATCATCCATAACTCTCTCCCCCATCTGTTTTCGCTCCCCTCCTCTCTCGCCAACCTATTTGCTAATACACAAGGGTCCCGGCCTTAGTGGAGCATCTATAAAGAATCTTCGGCGTGGTTGCCTCCGTTGATGCGGTTTCACGGAACCATAAGTCGTTAAAGCCCCAATATAGGCCATCTTTTTCATTCTCTTTCCAAAAGGTAATCGGGTTGTTTAACTCTATTTCCTCCATCGACACCAGGAATTTCGGGTATTGCCTCCTCTTCCATCTACTCTATGACAGAGTCATCTCTTTTATTAGAAAATTGAACATTGCATCCTCCGCAAGACTAATGGAGTGGTAAAGATCTTCAAGCATGACCTCCACAAAGGGGTTATCATAACTTGCAGCAGGTGAGTTCAGGTCAAGTTGTCTTGGAAACATGCTTGACGCATCACGCATGCATGGTAAATAGTCAATCATGGATAAATTACATTGTATACTACAATTTAGATGTATAGGGAAGCAAACCTATAAATATCCTCTCTTGTGGAAGGGCCACCTTCATCCTCGGCACTAGTGGGGAAGTTTGTGGTATTTGGATACGTCATCATATTTTTCCCATGTGTGAATCACTGTCATAATTCAATTAGATGATATGATCAAAACAAGCTATTGAAAAAATTAGTAGCGCTACATCTATCATGATGGGTATGTAGACACTTAAACAGGACCGAGAAATGAATGGAATACAGGCCTCCAAAAGACAGAAACCAGAGATTGACAATGACTGGTCGGCGCTCTACAGCAACGCAATGGCCGATATTTACACTTTAACCAGCCCACGTTGGAGAATATTGACCACTGAAAGCCACCAAATGCTAAAAGATTATTAGCTGGCAGAATGTCTTTATGATAGCCCAGTAGGTGGTATTCATTCTTCCAGCAGGTATCTACCTCCTAGTTGGTGCGCATGCCTTCGCTCAGTGATTATGTCTTCAGCTGGTACTTCTACCTTCAGGCAATGTTGGTTCTTCCAGGTGGTGTTTATGCTTTCAGCCGGTGTTTATGCTTCTAGCCAGTATTTACTCCTTCAGCCGCCATCTATCTCAAGGAATACAATGGTTGGCAATGTACATCTATAATGGGTGGTGGGCGTTGAACATAATTAGCCGCTGAACGGCTTCTGTTATGCACTCCGATAGTTGGTGGACGCTACTTAGCCGTTTTATAATTGGTGAATGGTTTTCGGTAGTTAATGCCATGAAATCCCACGATCTCTGATTAACTAAGTCAACTAGATATCTGATTAACTAAGTCAACTACCTACTGGACATACAGAGAAAACAGCTACACCCCATTTACTCCACTTCCTGAAACTGCTCCCCACTCCTCCACGATTTACAATAGTTACGGCCCTCGTAATGACTATAGAAAGGAAAGCATTGAAGGCATGAATGACTACAAGGACCAAGGAACAAAGACATTCACATAAAAATGCACTTTGAAACTCTGCTGCAAGATAATGGCCAGTCAGCAGTAATCCTAAGCCCCTTCGAAGATCTCCGGAGTCTTTCTTTATTTCTTCACATAAGAAAGGAATAATGATGATGTTTCTTCAATTCTAATGAAAATGTTATCTAATAAATTTCTTTCACTAAATGGTGATGAATTACAAAGATTAAAAAAAGAGATCAAATTCAAAGAGTGACGACGGTGTTCAACTATCATCTTTCAACCAGGCCTAACATGACTTCCAAAGACGGCAACTCTACTCTATCCTTCTTTTCTTTTTTAAATCCTATATTTCTTTTACATTCTCCATTGTGTTTGATTTCCTAAGCCTGATGGAGGCGTTGTGCAAAATTTATAGAAAACCTCCATGTAGAAGGTGAGACAAATAGAACCCTTGTAAAAAATAAAAGTAATAGTGACTTTTCAAATGCACCATCAAACACACGTGCAAGTCACTTTTGTGTCTTCTTGTAAATTGTTGAAAATGAATAAAATTGGTATTCCATGCTCTCTCTTCCAATTTTCATCAAAACAGGGTTCGGGTGGCACCTATTCAAATTGAATGACGGTATATTCCCCCAGTGCTTGCTACCCCTAGCTTATGTAGACCTTAGATATGATAGTTGTTGACTTCTTCACTATTTCTATGTAAATACAAAATTATAGCTTCACATCCATTTTCAAATAATCCAAACATTCGATGAAGATCATCATCACCTCTTATGGTTGTGAATGTGAAACTTCGGCTATAATTATATTGATATTGCATGTTTATATGCTCATTATGAAGCTCCCAACCAGTTTCTTCATTAATCTTTTCAAGTAGTTGATTGAAACTTCTATTGACATCGACTCGTATCAACTTCTGCTCACCGCCATTGTAGACTGGAAGTGGATTGCTTACATCTAATATGGCATATTATATATACCTCAATATTCGTCATCCTGTCAAGTAGAACACAAATCCCAAAAAATAAAATTTATGTCGATTTGTTTTTGACATTACTCACAAACATTCACAAAATCCATGAAGATTTAACATGTGAAACTGAATATCGGAAAAAGTACTTTTTTAGTAAATAAGATGAATGTTTCGGAACATAATTTTGGGATCCATTGAAATTAAGAAAAATGAAGGTTGTTAAATATAAAAGAAAAAACTATTCCATGCGTACGTGCAAAATTAAAAAGTTTAAATCCAAAGCGTTGACATTTAGAATAGCATAAAGCTACACATTTCTATAACATTAACAACCAAATAACAATGCATTTTCTAATCAATTCAACACCTATATATTCTTACAATATTTGTTTTACATCTCATGGGTACTAATTCCCTATATTTGGAAAAAAAATATATATACCATAAAACACCCCTTCAAATAAAAAATAGTGACAATGGTTGCTCAGTTGGTTGGTAACAACAGTTGTCACTTGCTTGCCCATAGATCAATCCTTGTGTGCCTCTCTTCCAACATTTGTGGGCTACTTCCCACATGTGTGGGTTACCTTTTCTCCGAATCACCTTCAGTAAACACAAAAGAAGTAAAAAAAATAAATACAAATAATAAGAGTGAGAAATATACCTTAATGGAGAAGGAAGCTAGAGATGGGCAGTGAAATAAGGGAATGGTTGCTGCAAAAAGGAAGGAAGATTTCCACAAATTGGGTGATAACAAAGAATGAAAAGCTATATAACGGGATGGAAATATAAACAAAAATGCACCCGCTGACTTTATGCAGAACACTTTATGCAATAATGCAAAAAAGTTTTTGCGATATCGCAAGAGGTAGTTGTGATATCACATATTGTAATTGCAATATCACAAAAATGTTGTGATTTTGCAAAAAATAGTAATTTTTTTACTCTTTCAATGTACATATAATACGGAGAACGTGTAAGTAAAATGTGTGGAGTTTGGTAGTAGGGGGTTATTGACATGTACAGGTGACCGTACGGAAAACATCCCTTTTTAAAAGGTGCCTCTGCTTAAATCATTAAAATGACGTTTACTTTATCTTTACCAACCTTCCTTCACTTTCCTTTCCATCATACAATAATTGAAGACAGAGCCGATTTTGCGGAGCTCAACAATTAATTCAAGGGATATTGATTGTATGGTAGTTCTTACATCTGACAGTTGCCCCCACAACAATCGAAGTTTATATAGTTTTCGCAGAACTGTTCATACAATAACGGTGCGATATCGCATGGCCCTAGGATATCACGTGTGCAATATCGCACTACCTAGGATATCGTACAAAATGATGTGTGTGATAATTGTACAACCTTAGGATATCGCACAGAATGATGTGTGTGATATTGCATGGCCCTAGGATATCGCACAATATGATGTGTGCAATATCGCACAGCCCTAGGATATCGCACGGTTAAAATACTTAAACTTGGACCTCTAAGGGGCGAATCTCAGGTCACAGGGCAGTCTGTGGGCAATATCCCTTAATTCTATCAGAATTGTATTTGTTCCCCCTTTAAAATATTAACTCCTCATATGGTCCTACCTATACCTTGTGTATTCAAAGAGAAATCATGAAAGCACACTGGCCTTCATTAAGATAGATGTCCACATCTCTACCGTGGGGGACACCTTAAAATGATAATCCATCCTCTGAGATAATTTCATCCTCTCCCATAATCTCAAGGGCCTGTTTCTTTATCAAAATTTATGACAATAATTTTGGATGTTGGGTTTTTTCTTATATGATGTGACATTTTGTCCCCTGTCATTTGAAATGCTATGTTTCTTTCTCCAGAATCTTAAATTTCAACCACCTAAAAGGTCTCAAATGATCTTTTGGGATTCCTGGAGTTCCATTCTCTATGTATTTTGTTGGAATTTCAAATGATCCATCAACAGGAGGGATTTGGAATTCCACTTAAGAAGACAACTTTTGGAGAATTTGAAATTTCCCCAGACATAAATTCTTTTTTTATTTCTAGGTTCTTTTTAATTATATGTTTATGAGACTATCTTGAGTGCGAAATGACTCCTCCCCTATAGGTTTCAACAAACTCGACAGCTCAACATGGTGTCCATCATATCCCCATAAAACGAACGGTCCCACTAAGGTCCTGTGACATCTTGTCACTTGGCAATTAAAATGACAGTATCTCTTTTAATAGAATTCTAAACTCAAGTCACCTAAAAGGTCTTAAATGACATTTTGAAATTCCTGGAACTCCCTGCATTTGGTTGGAATTTCAAATGGTCCATCAAGAAGAGGGATTTGGAATTCTACCTTAAAGGAAACAACTTTTGGGACTCTCTTGAGCCTTTTGAGTGCAAAATGTAGTCTTTTGAAATTACTACTTTATTGTCGTGCCCAAAATGATAAAAACTTAAAAAGGTTATGAATTTTGAAATTACTTCTTTTTTTTTTTATCTAACCTTACAACTGAATTACTCAAACTGTTCGGATGGACTCTAGGTAACCACGTAATACGTGGGTTACCAACCAACTTAGCAATATCACGTTGTCGTCATTTTTCTTCAATTATTTTACCAACCAATTTGCTCTTGTTCTTTATTCCTTATTCGATGTAAGAGAAAATTGACAGAAGTCTAGTCATTTGTTCAAGATGCAATAAAACCAACAGTTGTAATTTGACTGATTTAAGCAGAGGCACGTCTACAAACTGCAACTAATACTGGGGTAGCTGCACTCATCGACCTTGCTGTAGATGTGAGTTCTATCACCATCTTTCAGAAAATGTAACTTATTATTTGGTATCAGTGGAACAAGAATTGATTTATATCCAATCGGTTAAACTATCTGAATATGATTTTAATGCATCAATAAATACAATTGCTCTAATTCATGAAACTAATGCCGAAGCAAATGATTTCATAATTGATAAACAATTCATTCAGCAAGATTTATTAAAGCATCCAAAGACAAAATGATTTTTTACCAAATTTTCTAAATTTGAAAGATCTCAAGTAAAAGAATTATGGTATGAACAAATGAATCAAGAACGCAGAAATATCCCTTTCTTTGATAGGCATTCGTCAAAAATAAATAAAAAGGAACCATGATGATGACAATAAATAAATCTACACAAACATGGGAAACCGACAAAGGTAAAATTGAATCTATGCATCCTCCTTTAGAAACAATAAAACATAAAGATATAACTGCTACTCCCTTTAAAAATGTTCAATCAGCTTCAATTCCAAAGTAATAACTGTTGATCACTTATCCCATATAATTGAATAAAATAATTTCACAAATTTATATTTACAAACCATAGGATCCCAAACACAAAGAATTGAAAATACATTATCTCAATATGAATCTACTTCTTTCGTTCTGTACCAGATATCAAGAGATGTTCCAGCATTATGCTCAGAATTTATTACAAAATTAACCTTAGATAAAAAACCATTAAAACTTTCTGCTAACTTTCAAAATGACATTTCTTTAAGAATCAATCCTTTTGATAAAGGTAAATTAATAAATGCAGTCATTGAAGGACCACCAATTCTACTATCTACTGATACCACTACAGACACTTCCACTGATGAATCTGAAGATCAATTCATTCCTCAAATTAATCTAATTTTCAATCCCATTACACATACATCAAAAACAAAAAAATATTACAGCAGACCCACTCCAATGAATCTCCAATTTGAAGAAATCCCTGATATAGCAAATTGTAAATATGATGGTAGTTCATTAGTTGAATAGAATATTGATGGACTAACTGAATATGGCATTCTTAACATTCTGCGAAATATGATCATCTATACTAATGCTAGTTTGATTTATGGCAATACAAAAGCCCAAATCATAAAAACAATTATAGTTGGATTTACTGGCCAACTTTATGGCTGGTGGGAATATTATTTTACACCAATTCAAAAAACAAGTATACTTAATTCATTTAAATTAAATGAAGAAGGTAAACCTCTTCTCAATGCTCAAGGTTAGCCAATTTCTAATGCAGTTGAAACATTAATTCATAATATTTTAATCAATTTTTTTGGAAATGTTAGTGATCAAATTGAAAAATATAGAGAACAATTAATTAATCTCCGATGCAGAACTTTATCTAACTTCAGATGGTATAAAGATGTCTTTCTCTCTCTTGTATTCCAATTATTCAATTCTAATGAAGATTTTTGGAAAGAAAAATTTATTTTTGGCCTCCCAACTCATTTTGCAGAAAAAGTGAAAAATGTTCTCAGAGAACAAAATAATGGAAGATTAAATTATGCTAACTATACATATGGTGATTTAATTCAAAAAATTTCTCGAGTTGGTATGTCCATATGCACTGATATGAAAATCAAAGCTGATTTGCACAAACAAAAGAAAATAGGTAAACAAGAATTAGAGGATATTTGCTATCAATTTGGTTATGAACCCCTACAAAATCCATCTCGACAACCTTGAAGACACCCTCACAAGAAAAGCTATTTTAATAAAGGCAAACCATATAAAAACTATAATAAGAAAAGAAAAAGTGAAAGAAATACATCTAAGAAAAGAAAATCAAAATCAAAGAAAAAATCCAATAAATCTGATTACACATGTTATAAATGTGGCAAAGAAGGACATTTTGCAAATAACTGTTTTAGTAAAGACTCAAAAAAGAAAATTAATGAATTAGACTATCATTCTCATAATTCAGAAGATGATCAAGATATCTGTCTATGTTGCGAAAGTGACGAAAGTTCTTATCACTCCTCCACATCCTCATTTTTTTTCAATAAATGTATTAAGTGCTCAAGATGAATTACTTTTGGAATTAATTAAAAATATTTCCTCGGAAGAAGAAAAACGAAAATATTACAGAAAAATGATTGAAGACAAATCCTCTGAAAAATCATCTAAGCAAACTAAAGATTTTCAACCAATTTCAATGAAGGATATTCTCTCTACAAATCCAAGCTGTTCAAAATCATTAACCATTCAAGATCTTCATAATAAATTAAATGAAACAAAACGCGAAATTGCAAAATTAAAGGAAGAAGCAACTAATGAAATTGCTAAATTAAAAACAAGAATTGAAATCCTTGAATTGGGAAAAGAATTCAGCTCAAACAATCATGATGAATCCAATCTAGAAAAAGACTTTGATGAAGAAATTCATGACTTCGTAAATTCTATTACTAAATATCACTATCATAAATGGTATACAACTGTAACGCTTAAAATTAAAGAATTCAATTTATCCATTGATTGTTTAATTGACAATGGCGCATATGTAAATTGTATTAGAGAAGGGCTAATTCCTACACGATATTATGAAAAAATAAAAAATTATACAATAGGCACCGCTAATGGAAAAAATATAATTGTCAATTACAAAATTCCAAATGCTCATATTTGTAAAAATGGAAAATGCATTCAAACTTCTTTTGCTATCACAAAGGTTTTAACAAATGATGTCATTTTAGGTACTCCCTTTTTATTAAAAATCCAGCCCTTTTCAGTAAATACTGATCGAATTCATACATTAATTGATGATAAACCTATAAAGTTTGAATTTATCGAAAGTCCAAGGCTTGGAAGAATTAATGGATTTAATAATTAATAATTAATTGCATATTCATCTTTCAAAACATTTGTTTTCCTGCATTAATAAAGCTTTTTAATATTTATTTTCTTCCTTCTTCACATAAGAAATCAATCATGTCACAAGACAAAGGCAAACAACCAATAGAGTCCAATTCTAAATCTACACCTGCTAATGAAGATATTCCTTTTCAAATTCCTTTTCCATCCTTCTATCCTGCCCCATCTGCTGCTTCTCAAACCCTTATTGATAATATTTGGAGTGCATACCTCACTGGCCAATGCAACTTTCTAATACGAAAGCATCTCTCTAATCTTTCTAATCACATCAAATACTTAGAATAAAAAATTCAAATGCTTGAACAACAATGTGCATCGTCATCTATTCCTCCAATTGCATACAGACAATAAATCCTGGAAAAGGTTGATACCCTTCTTTCAGATGATATTGCTGCAAGAATTAGAGATGAAACTCTATCTTGTCAAATAATGGAGCGATTAATCAATCAAACAGCTTATCTCAGCTGGGCTACTGGTTTTCCAAAAATGTTTCTACCAGCTGAAGAATTCAATATTTCTTATATTGGACAAGGCCTGGTTCATCGTTTTATTCTCGACAGAGGAAATTTAGCAATTCATTGACAGTTGCCTGCACTTGTCAAATATGCTCTCAGCTGCCTTGGTATTACCAAGCGCCATCTGCTCATCACAATCTCTTCTACTCTTGGCGAACAAGATGAATTCAGATTTTATCAACCATATCAGTTATGGACAATCATGAATTATGAAGATGGAGATTTCTTTTGTCAAAAATATAGCATTCCTACCAATGACTATGAACACCTCCCAGATCGAAATTGGAATCAAGCTGAAAGATTTGATTCTTCAGACGCTGCAGATCTCAGCTATAGCCTGGAGCGTCTACAATTCTATAATATTCAGGCAGATCAAAATCAACGATTCCTTAATCTCAAAGAGACATTTCGAATTCGCTCGCACTTTTAAAGGAATTTGGAGCGATGGTCGTCGAGTTATATGCATTGATGAAGACCTTGCTGAAGAAACATGCATTTATTATGATCCATTTAGAGCCGGCCATACAGTTCTTAACGAAATTCTCGAATCCTTTCAAGATGCATCTTCTCTTCAAATTACTAAAAGAACTAAGCAACAACTAATCAAGATATTTCAAAAAGAACTTGAATATGGAATATGGACTCCTAGTCCTCAACCTCCTAGTTACTACTCATCAATGACTAATGCAGCAATTATTTGTCTACATACAACATTATCAAATGCATCTCATGAAAATTTCAATGCGGACTACGTCACCCAATGCAGCTATCGCTACTTCCCATATAACTTCAATACAGCAAGACAATTGTCTTCTCTAATGTAGATATTACAACTTCTCCTACGGCACCACCGTCAGTACAGTTATCCCCATGCAGCCATGTGTCCTGCAAGCAATAAAGTTCTTCTCATGTAGCTATCATAAAGAAATCAACATTCATTACTACATCTACTTCTTCATAAATGAGATCTCTTTCACCGTAGCTAATGTCACTTTCATGCCTTTATAAGGCTCCATCCATTTCTAATCCAAAATGCATAAACAATTGTGGTAGAATGAAGAAAGTCAACAATTGTGGCTCATATTATGGTGGTCCTCTACAAAACCTCAATCAAGGTATTATGGTGCTCCACTACATCACTTCAATCAAGATTGATTTCAAAACATCCATTATTCATGTAGTCACAAGCAACAATGCAGTTGCCAGCACCGACCAGTTAGAAACTACAGTACGATGCTGTCACTAATACAGTCAGAATTGCATGCAGCAGCTACAATTATTATATACAGTGACACAGTGTTAATGGCGTATACATCTTATCCCATTGCGGATTTCAAATATGTATTCAATGTAATTCAGAATGTAGCTTACAAATAGGGATTGTGAGCCCTTGTCTCACAACATCAAAACATCAAATAACTATCTTTTGTAAAATTCTTCTTTTTTTTTTTTTTTTTCATTTCTTTCCCTTCTTTTAATATAGTCTTATAGAAAGTTGTCTGGTCGATCCCGGTCGCGTCCAATTGGTATCAGAGCCATACCAATCTTCTCTTCTTGTAAGAAAATTCTGTTCAATGAAGTATCAATTTCTTTATCAATTTCAATAACTTTTGAGCTTTCTATTTTTTTATTTATTTGCAAAAATTGCATGCATCATGTTAGTTTCTTTTTATGTTTATGTGTTTGTTGATTGCATAGTTGAAGTGGATCTATGTTAGTTAGATGCATTTCTGATTTTTTATCTAAATTGTCTAGATAGAGTTAATTGATTGTTGTTACTAAAATGAGTGATTTGGGTCCGAGGCCCCCTTGTCACATAGCCTTTGTTGCCCGTTAGCCAGGAGAGCGTTTATGGCTTTGTCGCGTAAACTGTTGACAGGCCACCAATAATTCTTCTTAGTGATAGTAATTAATTAATGACGTCTGGAGTTTTTAGATCATTAAAAAGAAATACATCTTCTAACACAGGTTCTACTTCTTCTTCTGCATCATCATCCACCATGCCCATTATAAATAAAATTTCAATTAAAAATCTCGAAGAAGTAAGTTTTGATGACATAGAAAAATCAATTCAAGATTGGACAATACCTAAAGTTTCTTTAAAAGAAATCTATAAAAAAGGATCTTTCATACAGAAATCAAATTATGTAATAAAGACAGTAGAAGAAACTCTTTCAATTCAGCAAAATGAAGAAAATTTATATGTAATTCCTACAGAAAAAATTGAAATGCATAAAATAAAATATAAATACATGCATATAGCACTTGTTCAAGTTGCAATCAAGCCATTAACCAGACTTGGTTTAAATACATCTTTTCTCGCTTACGTTTGAGATAGAAGACATGTTTCATTCAGAGATTTCCTTATAGGGATTGTTGAAGCCAGTCTTCATGACGGCCCTGTTTTTTTCAATTGTTTTCCTAATTTCACCGTACACTTGGTGATCCAGGTGCCCATAAAGCCATTATTCTAGGAATACATATGTTTGTCAATTCCCGCAAGTATACGGTTGTCTCAAGTAATATAGATTATGGAAGTCCGATTATCGTTCCCACGAGAATCGTTACAAAGAAAATAACAATGATCAATGAAAAGGATTATCAATTCAAATATAGCTAACAAATGCAAATGAGATAACAAAAACAATGGAAATACAAATCAAAATAATAACAATGGAAATAAAAGAATGCAAACTAAAAGAAAACAAGAAACTAAATAACAAAGAGATGTTAATAGAAAAACTCAAGTAAGAACAAACCAAGAACAAGATTAGTAACAAGAATAACAAAGTTAATAACAAAAACAAAATGACAAGGTTAATACAAGAACAATGAAGAAATGCTATATAGATCAAGTGAATAAGTGTGTGAAAATAAGTGTAAGATCAAGATAAAAAGAAACTAAAAGCATCCATGAAAACTAACTAATAAGGAGAACAAGATAGAAAATGAGTGGATAGACATAAAAAGAAATGTGCTAATAGTGTAAAATCAAAGGTGAAATTGATGGTGTGAATAGATAAATGGAGTGTGAGAATTAACATAAGTGAATAAATGTGTGAGAATGTGAATAGAATCTAACTAAAGTGAGTAAAATAAGCAAGAAACAATACTAATTGATAGATTGAATCATCTAGAATCCACTAAGTAACACTAATCCAATACTAATGCTCTTATCTTTTCCCAAACAAAGACTCAAATCTAATGACAAATCAATGCTTAGATTTGAAAAATATAACTTTAAAACTCAAAGATAGAAATTAACAATCTAATAGCTAAGATTTTCTTCCCTTCATAAAAGAAAAGATTCCTAATGACTATCTATCAAAAGTAAGCATAAACCATCAAAAGATATTAACTCCTAAGCATGATTTATCAAACCTAAGCATAGATAGTAAAAAGAATGCTAAGAAATAAAATAAGCATGGAAGGTAGCACATTGCAATAAAGAAAAATCTATTCTAGCATGTTAAGCACATAAACAAAGGAAATTAAGAGCATAAGCAAAAGGAATAGTATTAACTTAGCTTCATCCAGAAGATCCAATCAAGTGATTCGCCACCCATTGAAGAAGATAAAGCTTTCATTACAAATCTTCAAATTTTACAAGGCTTTCCTCACTTTTTCTCTACAATTTGCTCTCAATTGCATGAAAAGCTTAAGTAAAGAGGAGGAGGCTCTCCTTGCTTATGTCTCTAATGCTTAGAGCTCCCCTCCTTATATAGATACATTTGCCTTGCTCTATTTTGGTTTCTTTCCAATGTGGGACTTCACAAGTATGAAAATATGAACATATGAATGTGATCCCATGCTAGAAAACAGGTCCCAGATTGATGTGTGATTTTGACCCCCGAAACGTCCGAATTGGGAAAAATATTGTGAAATATGATTTGTAGATCTTAGAACAAGCTTTCCAATACTTTTGAGATCACCTCAATCGGACACCCGAGTAAAAAGATATGGTCAAAAGACCAACCCAGGTCTTTCATTTTTCTTCTTATTATTAGCCTAACTTTGTCATTTCTTCATCCAATTGTCTTCCAAACTTATCCTTACTCTCTTTAACTCTTAAATCTCAACTTTAATCTTCAAATTAATCTTCAATTAACACCTACAAAAAGAAGTTAACATAATTGAGAGTATTTTTGAACATATTTTGTATGGAAGCCATTAGAAGTTATATAAATGCATACAAATGGCCATCTATAATGGAAAGATATGAGCAAAGCATGATGGGGAAGAAATTTATTGTTTTTCTACTAAAAATAGTGTTTTGAGTTCTTTTATCTTGAAAAACTCATAAAATAATGCTATGAAAATGTATTTTTTGTGAACCCATCACACCCCCAAACCTACATTTTGCTAGTCCCAAGCAAAATAAAAGAAAACTAACTATATGCAGAAAACGATAAAAAAACCTAACCCACTTTCACAGGAATCGCGGTTGCATTTAGCTCGTGCAACAAGCCATTTAAACCCCTAAGTTTCCCCTAGTGGACGATTTTTGTCTCGTGAGGGTTTTCAGTGAATAAATCCCACAAAATTCTTTTTATTTATATCCTCGGGTTTTTAGCAAGCTAATAAAAATGAGAGCAAGTTTAGAACACTATCCAATTGTCAAAAATCTTTCCATGATGCTCAAGTCCCGGAGTGTATTTGAGTGAGTTTAGCCAACACTTGTGCGGTTTTGGGTTTTGAGAAAACACAGCTTTGATCACCTGCTAAATCCATTCGTTTTGACTTTAGCATCACAGTCATACTCTCGGAAATAAAATCGCGAAGATTTTCTGTCTAATCACTCTATATGTGAGTATTGGCAAAGCAAAAGGACTCACATATTTTTTGAAAATGTGGAATTTTTGGAGAATTTATCTCATGGAAAGAACAACCATTTAACTGAGGGTGAACTTCTCACTTGTTGAACATCCTAACTTTTCCTGAAATCCAATAGGTCTTTTATTGGTTGTAATGGGGTTAGGGGAAAGGGTTTGGTAAAAGATGGAAAATGAGGTTTTGGAGTTTCTAAGAATGTAAATTCTTGAGTTTTCTTTGAGGGATTTTTCTTCGAATCGACTTTACTTTTTTTTTCTTTCTTTTTTTTTCTTTTCCTTTTTTTTCAACTTTTTTCTTTTTCTTTTTCTTTTTTTTTCTTTCTTTTTTTTTTTTCGAGAAGACTTTTTCCTTGGATAGATCATGTGAAGTATCAACAATGCACACTTCCTTCTTTCCTCATCTTTTTCTTACACTTCTCAAAAACAATAGGTCGAAGGCTTTTTATTTGGGTAGAGAAGCTTTGAGAATTTTTAAGGAAAAATGTATAAAGGATAATGGCTCAAAAAGGGTTACTATGGAAATGTTTTTATGGGTAGGTTTTTAATGGCTATGGGGTTTTAATTTTAGATTGCCTATCATCACCTTGCCAGGTCTAGAAAGGTGCTCACAAGCTACAAGTCAAGGTTAGTTCGCAATTTTGGTAATACCCTCAATGGTTGGAAAGAAATAGGCACTAATGAGATAAAAGAAATGTGCCGAAAACTACGAGTTTGAGTAGCTCTTCATTCTACTCGGAATTAGCGCAGAAGAGTCTTTACCATGGAGGAATAGAAAGGCTCTACACTCAATTGGTTAAGTCTCCACTAGTGATTTGTCAGGGTCACTCAGATGTGCCCACTCTTCACTTGGACTACACTCATGTGGCTAAATGTGCAAGAATTTTTTCCAAGACTTGATTTTGTGACACTTTTTTTTTTGTTTGAATTTGGAAAGTATGGTAAACTAAGATTTCGAAATTTATTAACAAGCTAAAATCCTATGGAATTTTTTTTTCTTTTTTTTTATTTCTTTTTTAAAAATTAAAAAAAAATTTAATTAATTTTTTTGTTTTTTCTAAAATTAAAAATAAAGTTTTTTTAAAAATATTTACAGGCAAATACATGTGTGCAATGTAGAACCACACCCCCAAACCTAAATCAAACGTTGTCCTCAATGATATGCAATGTGAAATGACAAATGGACAAGTAAGAAAGAAAATAATAATAATAAATAAATAAAAAAATAAAATGGAACGCCTTACCATGGGTTGATGCAAAAAATGAATATTGGGCTACCTACCAACCAACGCTAAGTTTCACTTTGTCAGCCCGACATGACCATGAAAATTACTTATGCAACATACACAGGGTCCTGAACAAGAGTCTCTTCAACATCCTTGTCCTTAAGCTCTAGAAAAGGTTTCAACCTCTGACCATTGACTTTAAAAACATCCACATTCTTGGGGTTCTCAATCTTAACTGCCCCATGAAAATAGACAGTACGCAAAATGAAGGGTCCAGTCCAACGTGATCTTAGTTTTCCTGGAAAAAGATGCAGGCGAGAATTATACAGAAGAACTTTCATGCCCGGTTCAAAGGATTTCCTCAAGATAGATTGATCGTGGTTTCTCTTCATCCGATCCTTATAAATCTTGGCATTCTCATAGGCGTCATTTCTAAGTTCCTCCAACTCATTGAGATGCAGCTTGCGTAGGTTACTGGCTTTAGCTAAATCAAAATTGAACATTTTGATGGCCCAGTAAGCACTATGCTCCAATTCTACCGGCAGGTGACATGCTTTCCCAAAGACCAATCGATATGTAGACATTCCGATCGGGGTCTTATAAGCAGTTCGATAAGCCCATAAAGCGTCTGTCAATCTTAAAGACCAATCTTTCCGGGTAGGATTGATTGTCTTTTCCAAAATTTGCTTTATTTGCCTATTAGACACTTCCACCTGTCCGCTAGTCTGTGGGTGATATGGAGTAGCAACCTTATAAGTGATAGAATATTTTTTTATCAGATTCTCGAAGGTGCTATTACAAAAATGACTCCCACCATCACTGATAATCGCCCTGGGAGTACCAAATCTAGAAAAGATGTTTTCTTTAATAAATTTAATAACCACGTGACGATCATTCGTTTTGGTTGGAATCGCCTCTATCCATTTGGAGACATAATCTACAACAAGCATAATGTATAACTTGCCGAAGGAACTCGGAAATGGACCCATGAAGTCTATGCCCCAGACATCAAGAATTTCCACAATAAGCATCGGATTTAAGGGCATCATGTTCCTCCGCGTAATTCTGCCTAATTTCTGGCAATGCTCACAGTGCAAACAAAACGTGTGACAATCCTTGAAAATGGTGGGCCAGTAAAATCCGCACTGCAACACCTTTGCAACAGTCTTCTTAGAACTAAAATGCCCACCACAAGCATGGTCATGGCAGAAGGATATCACACTTAAATAGTCATTTTCCGAAATGCATCTCCTAATGATCTGATCTGGACAGTACTTGAACAGGTATGGGTCATCAAAGAAGAAATGCTTAACCTCAGACAAAAACTTGGACCTATCCTGTTTGGACTAGTGATCTGGCATCTGTCCAGTGACCAGGTAGTTAACGATATTCGCAAACCAAGGGAAATGGGAGACACTCAGCAACTGTTCATCGGGGAAACTTTCACTCAAAGGGATGCTCTCATGCTCGATTTCCGTAGGTAATCGGGAGAGATGGTCAGCTACAACATTTTCAGAACCTTTCTTGTCCCGAATCTCAAGGTCAAACTCTTGTAACAAGAGAATCCACCTAATCAGACGGGCTTTCGCATCTTTTTTCATCAACAGGTACCTAAGGGCCGAATGATCGGTGTAAACTATGACCTTAGACCCAATCAGGTAGGGTCTAAACTTCTCCAGGGCAAAGACGACAGCTAACAGCTCTTTCTCTGTGGTTGTGTAATTCAGCTGAGCGTCATTCAAGGTCCGACTGGCATAATAAATGACATGGGGCGATTGGTTCACTCTCTGTCCTAGCACGGCCCCAAGAGCATGGTCAGAAGCGTCACACATGAGTTCGAAGGGAATTGTCCAATTAGGTGACTTTATTATCGGGGTAGAGGTCAACTCCTGTTTCAATTGCTCAAATGCTTGTAGGCAAGGTTCATTGAAGACAAAAGACACATCCTTACATAACAGATTGCTCAAGGGTGCAGCTATCTTGCTAAAATTCTTAATGAACCGTCTATAAAAACCTGCATGGCCCAAGAAAGATCTGATATCCTTCACCGTTTTTGGCGGTGGCAGGTTGGAAATGAGATCAATTTTGGCTTTGTCAACCTCGATACCATTCTCAGAAATAACATGGCCCAGGACAATTCCTCTTTTTACCATGAAATGACACTTTTCCCAATTCAAAACAAGATTCTTCTCTTGACATCTCACTAAAACAAGGTTCAGGTGATGCAAACATTCTTGGAAACTACTCCCATGGACCGAAAAATCGTCCATAAACACCTTTAAGAATCGCTCGACCATGTCCGAAAATATGCTCATCATACACCTTTGAAATGTCGCAGGTGCATTGCACAACCCAAAAGGCATGCGCCGGTAGGCAAATGTACCGAAAGGACATGTAAAAGTTGTCTTGTCCTGGTCCTTGGGTGCTATGGGTATCTGATTATAGCCGGAGTATCCATCAAGGAAACAATAAAAGGCATGACCAGCTAGTCTCTCAAGCATCTGGTCCATAAATGGGAGGGGAAAATGGTCTTTACGGGTGGCTGAGTTCAACTTTCTGTGGTCAATGCACACTCGCCAGCTCGTCTCTATGGTCAATGCACACTCGCCAGCTCGTCTGGGTCCTTGTGGGCACTAACTCGTTCCCCTCATTCTTTACAACAGTTATCCCAGACTTTTTTGGCACAACATGGACTGGCCTCACCCATGAGCTGTCCGAAATAGGGTAAATGATACATGAATCCAACAGTTTCAGAACCTCCACTCTTACGACATCCTTCATTGATGGATTAAGGCGCCTCTATGATTCTCTTGAAGTTTTTGCATTTTCTTCTAAATGGATCTGATGTTGAACCACAGATGGGCTTATTCCTTTTATATCTGCAATCGTCCAACCTATAGCCTTTTTATGATCCTTCAGGATCTCAATTAATTGTTGTTCCTGGACTTCTTCCAGGTCTGAGGCTATAATGACAGGGAGGGTCTCAGCTGGGCCCAAAAACACATACTTGAGGGTGTCAGGTAGTGGTTTTAGGTCGAGCTTGGGTGGTTCTTTAATTGATGGAACAGGTGGGGCAGCCGATGGAATCAAGATCTCTGGCTTAGGTTGCCATTGACTCCTCTCAAAAGTAGGGGCAGAATCCAGTAACGCATTTATTTCTTTAGTGCTTTTCTCAACATCAATGTTACCTCCAAAATATGCAAGACAAGCCTCTAGTGGGTCCTCACAAACTAACTGTGATCCTACACTCTCAATAAGCTCCTCTAGGTAACTCACCTCACAAATTTCAGAATCACTCTCATCTCTGGGTTGCTTGCCAACGTTGAAAATGTTTATTTGGACTGTCATATTCCCAAACGATAGGTGCATCACACGATTTCGACAATTAATCAGGGCATTGGAAGTGGCAAGGAATGGTCTCCCTAAAATTACCGGGATTTTCACGATATTTCCAATTAGTGGTCGGGTATCAAGGACTACAAAGTCCACCGGGAAAACAAACTCACCTACCTTGATCAAAACATCTTCAACAACACCTTTGGGGTACCTAACTGAAGCATCAACTAGTTGTAAGGTCACCTTTGTCGGTTTCAGATCCCCCAAACCTAACTCCTCGTATATCGAATACGGGAGCAGATTGACACTCCACCCAAGTCCAACAAAGCTTGTTCTATGTGATGATCCCCTATTTGACAAGAAATTGTAGGACACCCAGGGTCCTTGTATTTGATTGGGGTCGAAGTGGTAATGATGGAACTGCATTGCTGGGCTAAAAAGGCCTTTTTGGGTACATTGGTTGTTCTCTTGAATGTGCATAAATCTTTAAGGACTTTGGCATAAGTCGGGATCTGTTGGATGGCTTCTAACAGTGGAATGTTAATTCTCACTTGCTTGAACACTTCAAGGATTTTATCCAACTGGACATTATTTTTCATTTTACCTAGCCTCTGAGGGTATGGGGCCTTGGGAACAAAGGTTTTAGGAGGGGGCTCATTCTCACTCGGTGAGGCAGTTCCTATTGGTTTTTCAGGTTCCTTAGTAGGCTCTGGGTCCTTCTTTGGTTCCTCGGGTTCTTTTTCCAAAACTACATGCTCCCTCCTCACTTGGGTCCGTTCAGATTGCCTAGGGCCCTCTTCTGGTGTGTCAACCTCCCTTGCAGCCATTTTACGTGTGGTAACTGCATGCACTACATTGATTTGCTCATGGACTTTGGCCTTGTCATCATGGACAACAAACTGGCCTGTTGAAGTTTGGCCTTTGGGATTGGCTTCGGGCTGACTTGGAAAGGTACCCTTGTCTTTTTGAGCTATTGACCTGGCCAACTGGCTGACAGTGTATTCCAGCTTGGCAATGGACTGGGTATAAGCATTCAAATTCTGAGTAGTGCTTTGCTGGAATTGGAGGGTATTTTGGGCCAACATTTTCATTGTGTCCTCTAGAGAAGTTATCTGCTGATTCTGAGAATTAAGATTCTGATAACCTTGGACCATTGGTGGTCCCTGTGACACTTGGGGTACTTGGGGCTTTTGGTATCCCGGAGGTGGCATATGCTGGGCCATTGGCTGAGAAAGGTTTCCTTGGTGTTGTCCTTTGGTCCATGAAAAATTAGGATTATCCTTCCAACCAGGATTGTATGTATTAGAATATGGATCATACCTCGGCCGCTCATATCTAGTATTCTGGTAAAGTGCACTCACCTCCTCCATACTCTCACTTTGACTTTGACCAAATAATGCTCTACATTGGGATCCAGGATGGGTAAAATCTCCACAATTGGTGCAGGGTGGGGCAATAGGATCACTAACTGCTTGGCTCATCTTTAATGATTCCAGGGTCTTTGGGGTGGTCTGCTGACAGGTTTGGTTCATTTCAAGGGCTTCTAATCTCCTAGTCAACGTGGCCAACTTGGTTTCGGCCTCGAATTTGGGTTCCACTCTATGCATGCCCCTTCTTTCTGCAATAATGGGTCTTTTGGGATCCTCTCTGATAGGTTCCCATTGGAGAGTGTTCTCAGCTACCTCCTCAAGGTATGTCCAAGCTTGGTCAGCTGTCTTTTGGGTGAATACTCCGTTGCAAAAGACTCCACCATGGTCTTAGTGGGATAGTCTAGTCCTTCATAAAGGATTTGGACTAGCCGGATCTTTTCGAATTCGTGATGTGGGCATTGCAACAATAAGTCTTTGAACCTTTCCTTGTACTCATACATGGTTTCTCCCTCCAGTTGGTGGAAGCTGTTCAGGGTATGTCTAATGAAGGCCGTTTTCTGTTTCGAATAAAACTTTTTATAAAAGGCCTCGACTAGTCCCTCCCATATGTTTATGGAATTAGCCTGTAAGGCATAAAGCCATGCTTTTGCCTTCTCCTTCAGCGAGAACGGGAACAACCTAAGCTTAAGGGCCTCTTCAGACATATGGTTATACTTCATGGTTCCACAGATTTCCTCAAACTCTCTCACATGCTGATATGGGTTCTCATTTTCCACCCCTCGGAAAATTGGTAACATCTGGATTAAGCCGGATTTCAGCTCAAATGAGGCATTTGTGGCAGGTATGATGATGCATGAGGGCTAGGTAGATTGGGTTGGGTACATGTACTCCCTAAGAGTCATGGGTTGGGTTTGTGGGTTTCCGTCAGCCATTTCCTCAATGGCAATGGGGTCCATAAAATTCTCCACAGGGATATCAAATAAATCGAAGCTCTCTAAACGACCCTGCACACGTAACCAATTGTGCATAAACTACCTCTCAACTCCAAAAATGATGGTCCGCTCAGATGAAGGAGGATTAATGCTTAAACACAAACAAGCAAAACAAAGTGATTAAAAAAAAAAAAAAACCAAACTATGCTTAATTAAGGCTACCTAAGATTAAGCTAGACAGCTCCTAACTGTGAAGAGTACACCTAGGCCTCCAATCCGGTCCTATGAAACGTAGTCGGCCAGGCAAGCCCCCAGGGGATTGGTGGGATCACGATGCACGTGGCAAAAGTTCCGCTTAAATACCAAACTCCTAGAACAGATGAACTGTCTCCCTTAAGGGACAAGGCTATTCTAGGCACCGATTTCCGTCAAGGAGCGCAAATGGTACAACTTTTGATGGTCTTCTCCTAATGAGCTCGTGTCCTATGGTCACATTTCTACTCAAATTTTATTAAAGGCTAAGAATTCCTAAGTAGTGAGGAAAATGAGTTCCTATGGGCAAGGAAATGGTGACGAAATCCAATCCTTATCTTGTTGGGGGTTATGATTGCCCTTACTAAGTGTGTGCTTTCCAAATTACTTTGTGTATTTTAAAATGATTAAGCACTACAAAGCAATTAAACAATCAAACAACCAACAAAATTGACCCACTAACGGGGGATGCATGGGTGTATCAAAATATGCACCTCCCAAACCAAATTGGGGGAAGATCGGTTGAAGTCGACCCAAGCCACCGACACCAATTTCGGTGTATGAACTTGGGGGGCTGCGACGGTATCGTCCAACCGTCCTCCTTCTTAATTATTACAATACTTTGAATACTTAAATGAACTTTAAAAAAAAAAATTATTACAAACTTGAAATGAATCCTAATACAAGAGTTTCTAAGAAAGCAATTTAAATTCCTAAGTTAGAATTCTTTGGTTGCTCTTTTCTTCTTTCCTTGCTCCAATCGTGGAATCTCTGAAAATACAAACAAAGAAAATGTATAGAATCCGCAATGAAAACTAAAAGAAAGAATAAAAATGCAACTAAGCTATATGAAAGTTGAAAATCCTTAAAATCAAGTATTTCTATGTACGCCGATCCCCGGCAACGGCGCCAAAAACTTGTTTGTCAATTCCCGCAAGTATACGGTTGTCTCAAGTAATATAGACTATGGAAATCCGATTATCGTTCCCACGAGGATCGTTACAAAGAAAATAACAATGATCAATGAAAATGATTATCAATTCAAATATAGCTAACAAATGCAAATGAGATAACAAAAACAATGGAAATACAAATCAAAATAACAACAATGGAAATAAAAGAATGCAAACTAAAAGAAAACAAGAAACTAAATAACAAAGAGATGTTAATAGAAAAACTCAAGTAAGAACAAACTAAGAACAAGATTAGTAACAAGAATAACAAAGTTAATAACAAAAACAAAATGACAAAGTTAATACAAGAACAATGAAGAAATGCTAGATAGATTAAGTGAATAAGTGTGTGAAAATAAGTGCAAGATCAAGATAAAAAGAAACTAAAAGCATCCATGAAAACTAACTAATAAGGAGAACAAGATAGAAAATGAGTGGATAGACATAAAAAGAAATGTACTAATAGTGTAAAATCAAAGGTGAAATTGATGGTGTGAATAGATAAATGGAGTGTGAGAATTAACATAAGTGAATAAATGTGTGAGAATGTGAATAGAATCTAACTAAAGTGAGTAAAATAAGCAAGAAACAATACTAATTGATAGATTGAATAATCTAGAATCCACTAAGTAACACTAATCCAATACTAATGCTCTTATCTTTTCCCAAACAAAGACTCAAATCTAATGACAAATCAATGCTTAGATTTGGAAAATATAACTTTAAAACTCAAAGATAGAAATTAACAATCTAATAGCTAAGATTTTCTTCCCTTCATAAAAGAAAAGATTCCTAATGACTATCTATCAAAAGTAAGCATAAACCATCAAAAGATATTAACTCCTAAGCATGATTTATCAAACCTAAGCATAGATAGTAAAAAGAATGCTAAGAAATAAAATAAGCATGGATGGTAGCACATTGCAATAAAGAAAAATTTATTCTAGCATGTTAAGCACATAAACAAAGGAAATTAAGAGCATAAGCAAAAGGAATAGTATTAACTTAGCTTCATCCAGAAGATCCAATCAAGTGATTCGCCACCCATTGAAGAAGATAAAGCTTTCATTACAAATCTTCAAATTTTACAAGGCTTTCCTCACTTTCTCTCTACAATTTGCTCTCAATTACATGAAAAGCTTAAGTAAAGAGGAGGAGGCTCTCCTTGCTTGTGTCTCTAATGCTTAGAGCTCCCCTCCTTATATAGATACATTTGCCTTGCTTTATTTTGGTTTCTTTCCAATGTGGGACTTCACAAGTATGGAAATATGAACATATGAATGTGATCCCATGTTAGAAAACAGGTCCCAGATTGATGTGTGATTTTGACCCCCGAAACGTCCGAATTGGGAAAAATGTTGTGAAATATGATTTGTAGATTTTAGAACAAGCTTTCCAATACTTTTGAGATCACCTCAATCGGACACCCGAGTAAAACGATATGGTCAAAATACCAACCTAGGTCTTTCATTTTTCTTCTTATTATTGGCCTAACTTTGTCATTTCTTCATCCAATTGTCTTCCAAACTTATCCTTACTCTCTTTAACTCTTGAATCTCAACTTTAATCTTCAAATTAATCTTCAATTAACACCTGTAAAAAGAAGTTAACATAATTGAGAGTATTTTTTAACATAATTTGTATGGAAGCCATTAGAAGTTATATAAATGCATACAAATGGCCATCTATAATGGAAAGATATGAGCAAAGCATGATGGGGAAGAAATTTATTGTTTTTCTACTAAAAATAGTGTTTTGAGTTCTTTTATCTTGAAAAACTCATAAAATAATGCTATGAAAATGTATTTTTTGTGAACTCATCACACCCCCAAACCTACATTTTGCTAGTCCCAAGCAAAATAAAAGAAAACTAACTATATGCAGAAAACGATAAAAAATCCTAACTCACTTTCACAGGAATCGCGGTTGCATTTAGCTCGTGAGTCGATGAGCGGTTTGAATTTAATGGAGGGTAGGCTCAACTCAGTTAAGTGGAAAATAAAACTTATCTTAATTTTATAGCTCCAATTTATTTTAATCTCGTCACAATTTATTTTAATTTATTTACAGCAAATGGAATATTATTCTAATAAAGCTTTTGAGAGTTCAGATTGGTATTAATGGAAATTTATTTTCATCATTTCTAAATAGTATGCTGCATTTTCTGGGGTACATTTTCTCCCTAGTTAAAATGAAGGTTTTCTAAAAGTAGCCACTTGCCAAAAAAATTTAGTTGATTTGATTATGCGCTGTTTGGCAACTGCACATTCAAAGGCAATAAATTGGCCCAGCAGCTAGTTATTAAGGAAAGGAAGGAGTTCTTATTGTAACTACTCATATGGCCTACCTTCAATTGAAGGAAAGCAATCTTCAATCTTCAATCTTTGTCACGACTCGAGCCCAAGATCAGAGTAATCGGGGAATAACTCAGGTCGCGATGCCATCATACTTACTCCCGTGAATCCCAATTAGCTCGAGACTCAGAAGGGATCTATTTTGCAACCCTGTCAAATGTACACTTTCGCGGAAATATATATACATTGACAATAATTACTTTACATTAAAAGTAAAGTCCACATATACAAAATTTCAGTCTAATAAAGTCCACCACTTCATATTCAAAATTCAATTCAGGTGACATCTATTTACATCTCAAAATGATTTACGACAAAAGTATTTATCAAAATATTCAAATCCATTTGCCCTTCGATTTATGTCCATTCTATTAATCCTCCTGGAGGAATCGAATTGGTTTCCTCCTCTAGCGGCGAGGCCTCTGCAAGGCCGGGACGGGCAACTGGGCCTGTAATGCCATCAATAACACTATGAACACGATGGTTCAGCAATGTATAAACAAATCTACGATAATCCACACTAAATCTGTCCATTTCTCAATGCAATAACTCTAGACAATTAAATCTAGAACAACACAAAATCCTGTACAGTATAACCAATTAATAATCAATGACTAAATTAATAATCAATTACTAAATTGCAACTAAATAGTATTATTCTCATTCAATTCAGTTTCATCCTAAGGGTGGTAGCAAGTCAGTTCATTTCACTCATTCATTGATTACATTGAGTATTTATTAGATGGTTTATGGGACTCTTTAGTCGAATTTTATTAGGTGGCTTATCAATTCAGTGACTTTTCAGTCTAATATCACTTTTCGTTCAATAAGTATTTTCATTATATGGCTTTTCGGTGACTTTTCAATCTATGTGTGGGATCTACCAGCGTCTTGATCAGAGATCATTGGCATCATCACGGAGCTCCGGAACACCTCATCCATCTACTGCAGTAGGATTAATCATTATATTGTTACCTTTAGTGACTGTTCATTAGTTCATTGTATTTAGTCAATATTGTTCCATACGAGTTAGACTAGTTCCAGACGGGTTAGAAAACTTCCCACTCATTTCCGTTTCTACTCAACTCTCTTTCACATCTAAACAACTATTTAGCTGAAAACATCGGTTACCAAATGCACGTGTTATTCTCCATGAACATCACATTTATATATTGAATGTGTGCATTTGGTTTCCAAAATTTTCACCCACAATTTCAAAACCCACTGGACTCAACCTGAGTGGGAAGATTTCAAAATTTTTACTCACAGATAATGTTTGGCCAGTATCAGATTTGCTCTGCGGTCACCTAGCGATTAGCAGAAACTTGGCGGGCGGCTAGCCGAAATTTGGTCGGCGGCTAGCAGAAATTTGGCTGGTGGCTAGCCGAAATCTCAAATGCGGTTAACCGCCATACAGCGGTCCGCTCACGATTAGTTTTCCAGAAGCTGACATTTTTGGCAGGGATTCTGACTTAATTTGGCCAGCTTACGGTTACCTCGCGGCTAGCCGAAATTCCAATTTCGACTAACCGAAATCTGACTTTTAGCTTTCCAGAAGCTCACCCATTTTACATATTTCAGCGGTTGGCTTCACGGTTAGCCTTGCGGCCAGCCGAAATTCGCCCAGAATTCCATTTTCGAGCTTCAGAACTTCTAAAGCAAATCTTTGAAGTTGAGTTTCAGGAACTCAAATCTCTACAATAATCTATAGAATCCAAGAAAACTCATACATTTGGAATAACCATTAATCATTTCCATTCAATCCATAACAATCTCCATTCTACAACAAGGAAAAGGGTTTGAGAACCCAACTCTCACAATTCAAGAAAACTTGAAAACTAGCATTTCAATCATAGATGTGCATTTATACTTGCCTCTTGAAGTCAAATAGCAAGAACTCCTTTGTTTAGCTTGATTTGACACAACAACCCCCAATTGAAAACCTTCTTCAAGCCTATTTCCATAGAAACACCAAAAGTACAAATCCTATGAGCTAATTGAGCTAGAAATCACTCCTAAGCACCTAATAGAACTTGAGAATCCTATAAGACACTCAAAACACTTACTTGTAGTGTAATTAGGGAATTCTTGAACTCTTCTTCCAAGCTTCAACACTCCAAGGAAAAAGACAAGTTGAAGAAGAAGATGAAGATGATGAAAATTCTTCAAAAGTCCCTCTAATCAATCCAAGACTCCATCTTGATAAAGGAAAGCGGAAAAGGAAATGAAGAAAGAGTGTCTAGGGTTTCTCTTCAATGAGGATGAGTTGAATGAACTCAAAGGAGTTCATCTTAAGCCTCATAAAGGTCTTTTTGCAACTAAGCCCTCTCTTTCTTTCCTATTTTCAATTCAAGTCAATTGAAGGATCACTTGACGAAATCCTCGACAAACGGCTTCGAGTCTATTACGAAAGTTAATGTACTCGTTGAGATACGTGCGTTGGTATCAAGAGTTTCCGTATTCGATAAAATACGCGTAAATCCGTATTTACGAAAAAGTCCTTGTTTCCTTTGTTTAAGTCTAACTCTCATTCAATTCGTTTAATCTCCTCATTATCACTTCATTACGTTCATTTGGGACTAATCTCCTTGATCTTAGTCATTAACCATCATTAGTCTCCTTAAACGTGATTAATTAGCACTAATATCAATTAATTAGAGTTAATCTTGATTAACTCGGGACGGGGCCTTACAATCTTCTTGCTTTTGGTAGGTGGCTAAAATAACAACCTTCATTTTATTTAGTGGGGAAGAGAACCCCTGAAGAAATAAACTACATGTCCTCTATTTGAATATGACACAAAGAAAAAAAAAAGAATAAATAGAAGAGGAGGAGAACTCTTTAGCGAAAGGTGGGGAGACAAGCTGAAGTTAAAAATTAAAGACAAAACTTAGCCCAATGACTGAAACTTGAAAGATTGGGTCAGGTTATAAGGGACCCAATCTTTCAAAAATTTAGTTGTATATGGTGTTTGGGTTTATCTATCCTTTACCTAAGTCTGCTTTCTTCTTTTTCTTTCTTCATTGGTGTAAGTTTTTTTTTCTAATCTTAATATATCTTTTCAGTTACCGTTAAAAAAAAAAGTCATAGGGGACGCAACGCCGTTTACAACTTGTAGAACCACTAGTTAGTGCTGGAAGCTACAGAGGATCTAGGTTCTTTTCTAACTAGCTTTTTGCCCATGCTGTAAAGGTTTATGATCAGTTTCTGTAAAAAAAGAAAAACACAAAACACAAATAACAACAAAGATACAGTGTTTTACTAGTGATAAATTTGATGGTCTTCCTGACTCTTATGTAAGTGGAATTTGCATGTGAGCCACTACAATGTGAGCGTTTATTTTTCATGGTTTGTATTTACAGGTTAAGGCCTGACAGATGGATTTATGGCGACAGTGTCAGATTTCTAATTTAGAGTCTTCTTCTTCCACAGTGGCATGTGCACGCCCATTACACTAGAATAGAAGCTCTCCAATATTCACCCTCCTCATCTGAAGGTTTGGACTCTGTTTCATGCTTTAGGATTGAATTTTTGTAAAATTCATCTTTTCTGCAGGTCTATTTTGATGCTTTTGGCAATGTTATCACAATGTTTTTGAATCTCGGCCCATGCTTCTGCTCCAACTTCTTCAGATCACCTACTGTACATTTGTCCATACAGTTATATCTTGCTTCAGTTAATTTCTGTTTACCCTATGATATATGGTATTATGACTGTCTGTTTCTGTTGTCTGAACTTGATCTTGTGCTTCTTTACTTACAATTTGTCTTAGAACTTGCTTCACCGAGGATTATTGATGATGGACCCGAAAAGGGAATCTTCCGTCCTCTCCCTCCGCACCCCGGGGGCTGACCTGGGTCTCGGCGGAGGAGGGAAGATCTCGGGCATCAACATTTTTTTACGGGTATGCCAGATTTACTTTCTACTTGGAATTTGGAATGGTGATAATCCGGAGATTCACCTTCACAAGTGGAAAGGAAATCAATCATTTTTTCTAACTTTTTAAATTGCATTAATATTAAGAAAAGAGACAAGTTTGTTTTTTTTAGAATGTCGTAGGAGGCGTTTTTGTTTGTTTGCCGTGAAAGGCGATTTTACAAAACTCATCAAATATGAAAGACAAGAATTGTGATTTCTTTTTGTCTCTTTAAGAAATACAAACTATAATAGAAAAGTAAGAAAAGGGATCTAACTTCTCAAGAGATTGTGGGGACACGTTGAGATCGACGGTCGCAAGTCATGTATGGGCTTCGCCATCGTCCTTCAAATGAGAACATGTGATGCTTTGATTCTTTGGCTTGGCTCCTAACCTCAGTTTTTTAAAGGACAAGGACCAAGAGGAGGTCCTATATCCAATGAAAAACCGAGTAAACGGGCTGAAAAACCACGTTTAGGCCATGTTGGAGAAGGAGGTGACCTTGGGGGGGTGGCCCCCCAAGGGACGTTGATCACCTTGTGGTGTTCTTTGCAGCAGAGCAGCAAGAATTCGTCTGGATTTCTTTGGGAGAAGTGTAGAACTTCAAGTCGATAGATGTCGATCTGATCCTTCGATGATCCCCTCTCTCTTGGAAATGGATCTCCTTTTATAGGCTTTTGGTAGCCATGGGATGGTTATGGGCATTGATAGCCATGATGAGAGCATTGATGAGGAGTTACAAGTTGATTTTGTAACTCCTTTTTCAAGGCTTGTGATTGGCCAATGAAGGTAGTGGGCATTTAATCACCTTTATGCTTCATGATGATGGGAGTTTCATGGGTTTAATGCCATGATTACTTGAATTTGTAACTCCCAAATGCTTGAATCTGATTGGGCCGTCCAAAATAATGAGTTAATGACCGCTTTAAGTTGTCATAAACGGGTCAATTAACGCCATTAAGTGGTCGCCAAGGCATGTGAGGGGTCGCGGGCCGTGCTGCGCCTTTTGAGATTCTTCTTGCGATCATCACAGGTGGATCCACGCATTGTTTGATGTCGGATTGCGATGCAATTTCAGACATTGATTGATGTTGGCGGGCCGGTGACATCTGTCTTGTCGATTTCACGATCGGTCGGACAGAAAGTGCACTTTCTTGGTCAGCCGGTTGGCGATCGGTGATGATTTCATGCTTTTGACGGCGGATCCGAGATGTCAACGAAGATCAGTCGTTTTCAAGCATCAAACATTGCATTTTCCGAAAATCACAAAGGCCGGAACACCCGAAACGCGAAAAGAATCGGAAAACGGACGTTTTGGTGCAAAATCTAGCGACCCGGATTTGCAGGGTCGCCGGCGACCCTAGGGTTTTCTGCCCTTTGGTCGCCGAGCTTCGTTTTCGGCCGATTTTTCGTCTTTTTCGTTCCTTTTTTCTTCTGTATTTTTCTTGACAATTTTCCTCAATTATTGACTTCATTTTCTTGGAGAAAACTTGATGAGAACCCGCACAAAATCGGAGCACAAAGTTTCCCATTTTTCGGGAAAGCGGAAGACTTTGTAGCCGATTTTCCGTCAAGCGTCGAAACTAGGTCAAACGATGTCGGAATGACCTAAAAAAATTGAGGTGAAGCTTCTTGAGCAGTGGATAGGACCAACCATGGACTTTTATTTGAGTTTTGAAGCCATTTGGGGTCCCATCGATGCTTCACTTGGTTTTGCTGCGGGGAAAATGTCGAGCTTTGATATGGGGTCAAACGATGTCTGATTGACCTGAAATTTGACGAGGAGCCTATTGGAGTCATTTTGAGACGTTCCATGGGCTTCGTTTTGGATGTCATGGTCCCGGGTTGCTCCGCCACTGGTAGGCTTGATTTTCTCTCGGAGCATCGAAACCTGGTCAAACGTTGTCGGAATGACCTGAAATTCGACGTGCAGCCTTTTGGAAGCATGTTGAAGCTACTCATGTGTTTTGTTTGGTGAGTGATGGCTTCGGTGGTTCTCGCCGCCGGGAGGCTTGATTTTACTATTCGAGCATTGATGGAGGGCCAAACGTTGTCGGTTTGACTTGAAATTTGGCATGGAGCCCTTTGGAGACATTCTGGAGTCATCCGTAGGCTCTGATAAAAGTCTTGGTGTCTTTGATGATGTCGCCGCCGGGAGCGCTTGTTTAGCTGTCGGAGCAGTGAAGTTAGGCCAAGCGCTGTCGGAATGGCCCGAAACCTCAGGTGTACCCCTCTTTTAGCTGTTTTGAAGGATCTCTCAGTTTCTGTCTGATTCTGACAAAATCTGATGCTTGAAGTAGCCTTGCCTGTTTTGTAGCAGGATGCAGCTTCATGAGGCTTCTTGATGTTGAGGAGATATAGTGACTTTTTTGGTGTCAACAATTGATTTCTTGGGTTTTGATCTTTTCTATTTGAGTTGGATCTTGATAGATGACAGATGTAGTGGCATATATGTTTGGATTCCATTTTGGGCCATCATTGACCTTATTCGTGGCATGGGTCATATGTTATTACATGTTGACGTTGTGCTTCTTGTGATAGTATTTGGGCCTATGGCCTAGAGCTCTACTTAGATCTCGACCTTGCCTAGACCAGGTAAAAGTGAAGCCTACATCAACTCCTTGGTAAAACCATTGGTGGCACCATTTTGGAAAGAATGCAGTTCTTGATTTTGGCAATTCTAGCTGGCAATTTTGTGGCCTTATGAGGTCTTATATTACACTATCTTGGATTTTATTATAAGGATTATCCTTCTGATCTGCATTTAGCTAGATAAAAATTCTTTCTTAGAACCGATCAATACAAATATGAGAATCTGAGGCAATACTGCTACTGTTTTTTAGTTTAAATTTATAAGCTATCTTGACAAACTTTACTTAAAGCACCACCATATAAAGAAAGGGCCAATCCTATAATAGAGTTCGAAAATGGACCTTCTAAAAGTAGTAATCAAACTAAAAAAGAAAAGTAGTTGTCTATAGAATTTCCATTTCTTAACTATTATGTGTGGAGCCTGATTACACCCGGGTAGATTGTTAACTCAGGTCCACTACTACGGATCCAACTAAATCATGTAAGGGTATTTTCGTAATATATTACTCTACGCCTTTATGTAACCCTAGTATAGCCGCTAGAGATCTTATATCTTATATTCTTATCTTCTGCCTTTAAGCATATTGAAATCGGTGTGATCCGTGGGCGTACCTCAAAATCGAGGGAACCGTGTAAATCTATGTGTCTTCTTTGTGTGGTTGATTGCATCTTTTGTTTTTTATTTCCTAACATTAACTAATACACAGACGGACAGCATTTATAGGGCCCAGCAGCTAAGCCCTTAAAGGGGGAAGATAAGGTAAAATGGAGGCTGCTACGGACCCAAACAAAGCCATCACAAGGATGCCTCTCTTTATATGTATCCACCATTCATATGTCTGCCAATATCCAATCCATATCGTTTTCTTTCACGTAACTAATCTAGTCAAAGCATTTTTTAACTTGTTTGGCCAGTGAGACCACGGACATGTCTAATTATCAACTTTCTAAAATGTTATTGAGGTATTGGGGCATATGTTGTTTACTAGTTTCACACGCCACGCTTTTTCCACGTTTTATAACTTCATTTGCAGATGTCCCACCGTTTTTTTTTTTTTTTTGTCCCACTTGATCTACAGCTATATTTCTTTCTTTCTTTTCTTTTTTTGTTAAAAAAACTTTACCTCTTATTTCTATTTTTTAAGTACAAATTTATAATTATTCTGTTCTATAAAATTAAAAAAAGCATCGTAGATTTTATGTTTATCAGTCGGCTACGACCATGGCTCAAGGGCCAAGGAGACAAAATGCAGGAATTGGGTCTGACTAGAGAACTGAAATACTATGAACCTGGACCAGCCATGTCCAAGTTCGGATTCATAAAAGGATAGGCAGATGAGCCCAATCAACCCCGAAAAGTGAATAAAACCCCAATTAAATGACATATATTGAAGAAAACATTGTCGTTCATGAAAGGTATTTTTTCCTGACAATAGCATAGGATTATTAGGATCAGTATTTTTTAATTTTTTTTTTTGGATCCTAGCTAAGGTGTAGCTGGGACCATGAGAGTACCTTTAGACACAAGTAGAGAGAACCCACACATACAGGGTATAAGAACCACATGCAAGGAGTGGAGGGGACCAGGATCAGTCTCTCGTCATCAAAGTGAGAGACAGGGCTCACTAGAAATTGAGACAACTAAAACTCACTTTTATCTTTTTGTGTGAAAGATTAATACTCAATGACTTGAAACGGGAAGGAGAATAACAGTTTGTCTATATGGACAAACTTATGGACAGAATTTGGGACAAGCTATCCACGTGGCACAACGTGATTGGGAGACAATGCATTTCAACTTTGAGAGCCCAATCACGTTGCGCCACGTGGACAGTTTGTCCCAAATTCTGTCCATAGAGTTTGTCCAAATAGACTTTTTGGGAGAATAAATTACCAAGTTCCTAAAAAACCCATTCGACCTAGTTCCAAGATTTTTGCATGACTTAGTTCTTTTTTTGTTCGAAATGATGATTTTCCTCACATAACTACAATTGCAGGGTAGAGTGGAAAGCAGGTAACCAGTTGGAGGCAGAACGCTTTCGTTGCACAAATGTAAGGCTTCAATGAGCTAAATCTGGCCAAAATTCAATTCCTACGTAGACATTGTATTGGGCCAAAATAAGTATTTAAATGCCCACGGACGTTGACCCACTAGCTAGCTAACATGTAAAATTGAAACTGGCTTTCCTATAAGCCCTGTTTTTATTGATAGACCTGTATCAAAGTGGCCCAAATTGGGCCTCTTCAATCAATCAATATCTTAAACACCCTCAACACCCTCAAACACAGTTGAAAAACATAAGGTTTTAAAAAACTATTAGGAATACATGATGCAGAGCATAGTTTTTCAACTACTAAGAAACTATCCAAGTCCAACTCAACCTTGTCAGAGATACTAGTTGACTACATTGGGTTAAATCGTTTTGGTTTAATTTTAGATGAAAGCCAGTTGACCGGACCCACCTGATTGACTCATAATCTGGCATGACCCCTTTGGGTTTGGCCAAGTTGACTTGGTCATCTATAGTAAAGTAAATATATCCTACATGATAGAAAGAATGCTTAAGAATCAGATGTCAGCCTAATATTTTTTATGGCTGACAGAAGTTAAATATGCACATAAGAATTTGGAAATTAAAATTTTACATGAATTATGTAATTTTGCAGAACAATTTTTAATTATTTTGTTACTACACATTTCTTCGCTTCAACCAATGAATGGAAAGCATGAACAGTCAATTCCTTTTGCATATGATAGTTTCCTTATTCTTACATGTGCGAGTTAATTTTCGAATTCTTTTCCTGTAATTGTTGGTTTTTCTCTTCATACGTGCGAGTCTATGGGGACCCAACCCCTTACATGGGATAAAAAAATCATTGAAAAATTGAATAGCAGGGTACAATAATTGAAGAAAGAGGATAGTAGTGTTCAATAATTCCTACAGCCAATTGTCTCATTGTGGACAATTAGCTCAAATTATTCAAGGAAGTAGTGGCCTTGGCCAGATTTCAACCCAATCTAATCTTTTCAAAAGATTTTTGACAAGATTAGTCATCTTGACGTGCTCTTCGTCTTTTTCCAAAGTAAAAGAGTGGATTGGCTGACGGATGGTCTTGCTAGGCAACTTGGTAGGTATCATTTATTATTGGTGTAATCAAACCCTATTAGTCATATATGGCTGGTCCTACCATGGATACCAAGTTACCAATAAACACTGGATTAATAGTACAACTGCACAAGACCATCCATCTCTCTACCCAAAAATGGACGGTTACATTCAAGCATTGAATGGTAGGTAGAATTCATAGCTAGTGCAAGTAGATGAGTACGAAAAACTAGTGCACAGCAGACTTGATGAAATCGAACACGAGCTACAGAGCATGTGCTCCTTCTTGAAAGATGCGGATAGAAGAAAATATAGTGATGATGGAGCGAAGACATAGGTGGAGCAAGTAAGAGAAGTCACCAATGAGGTGGAGGACATCATGGACAAATACATGTATCACATAGCAAGCCAAGATAGAGGTGGAGGACTCGTGAGAAGAGCTCTCTATAAAATCATTCGACTCCCAAAGCATTATTATTACAAGCGCCAAATTGCCTATAATTTGCAAGCAATCAGATTTAAGATTCCAGAAATTTCAGAAAGAAGCAAACGATATGGCTTTCAAATTGAAGAAGGATCGACATCCAAGACAAAGGATGATGGTCAAGATTGGCAACGCTCGGGAGAATATCTACGCTTCATCTCAGATGACGACATTGTGGGGATCCAGAAAAACAAGGATTTCTTAATTAAACAGTTGACAGAAGAAAGACCAGAGCGTGTAGTGGTCTGTGTGGTGGGAATGGGCGGCCTTGGCAAGACTACTCTCGTTACAAAAGCTTATAATAGCCCACAAGTGAAGAACTACTTCGAATGCCATGCATGGATCACCGTCTCCAAGTCATACAAAGTCGAAGAGCTAATTCGGAGCACGATAAAAGAGATGCACAAGTCTAACAAGGAGGCCATTCCGGATGCCGTTAACGAAATGAATACAGGCGATCTTGTTGATATGGTGATCAACTATTTGCATAATAAAAGGTATCTGATTGTTTTAGATGATGTGTGGGAATCTACTGTTTGGGAAGACATACAAGTAGCATTCCCAAACAATCGATGTGGAGGTAGAGTCATAATCACAACATGGAATGAGAATGTCTCATCATCTTTCATTGATGAAAATGTTCTCCACCTTGAGCCTCTGGGCAATGTTGATGCTTTGGTCCTCTTTTCTAAGAAAGCATTTCCCAACAAAAGCTGTCCTTCGAAGCTGAAGCCATATGTAGAAAGCTTAGTAAAAAAATGTGAGGGCTTGCCTCTAGCGATTGTTGCTATTGGGGGGCTCATGTCAACTAAAAGGAAGTCCGGTTTGGAATGGAAGAAGGTAGAAGATAATCTTAGTTGGCAGCTAAGTAGTAATAAAGAATTGGAAAGGATGAAGAGCATACTTTTGCTTAGCTATAACGATTTGCCATATAACCTCAAATACTGCTTCTTATATTTTAGTCTCTTCCCTGAAGATTACTTGATTCCGCAAAATAAATTGATAAGGTTATGGGTTGCAGAAGGGTTCATAAAAGAGCGTAAAGGACACACACTAGAGGATGTGGCTGCAGAATATGTCCAAGACCTCATATGTAGAAGCATGCTTCAAGCTGTGGAGGATGATAGAAAAATAAGAAAATTGCTCCGAATGCATGATGTACTGCGAGAGTTGGCTCTATCAATTAGCCGTGAAGAGAACTTTTGCAATGTACATGATGGTAAAGAAGATACTCAGAAGAATAAAGCCCGTCGCTTGTTGTCACGACCCGGGCCCGAGATCCGGTAACCCCGAGCCGTGAGCCCATACTTACTCCCGTAAATCTCGAATTAACCGAAGTTAAAACGAAATCCACAAGGGATAACATTCACAATAACCTGTCAATTACACAATTCTGCGGAAACAATTTCACTTAACAATATCAATCAAGATGTACATGTATACAAAATAACGTCCCTTATACATGTATCAAATCCGTCATTTACTTTTCCAATAATGCATGTCCAAAATATTGTGCAGTGACCATAATTACATTCCAAAATGATTATACAAAAAGAATAGCTTCACAAAATGTTTCTCAAAACAAATGTTCCTTCTCGCACTCGGATGCCCGTATCAAACGGTATCCCGGCCATTCCACTCAATCAATCCTCCTGGAGGAACCGGAGCGGTCTCCTCCGCTCCCGCCGGGGGCGCTGCTGCACCGGCATGGGCAATCTGGCCTGTAATGCCATCAATAACACGAGTGAACACGACGGTTCAACAATGTATAAACAATTCTCACAATATTATGTTAGTACATAAGTCAAACTTAATCAATCTATTAGTGACAGTTCCAATTCTAGATAAGTCTAGAAAGTTCCTACAATACAATATACAACTATAAAAGTCAATCTTGTGGACACGTTTATGGATGGTCACTACCATAGCATTCATTGTCATTTCATTCATTTCATTTACCATCTTCCCTCAAAGGAAGGATTATCATTACCATCGTCCCTCAAAGGAAGGATTCATCTCCCAATTGGAAGGCATCGATCAATACCCATAGATACGATCGGAATTTAGTGGGACTTACTAGTGTCCGGGCCAGGGACAGCTAGCATCACCACGGAGCTCCGGAACGCCCCAAATACCATCTACTGCAGTAGGATTAGTCACTTCTTTCATTTATTAATTCATTGAACTCATTTAGAGTTCTAGTACAATTGCTAGGTAGTGCCAGACTTCAGGGTCAATGTTCTTCAGTGAGCAATCAAATCCTGGATTTAATTCCATTCAACGATTCCCATCATGACGAGGGAAGGGAATAATATTGATACCAATCTCACTAGATTGGGACACAAGGTTACAATGAGGGACTTACTAGTCAACCCTGTTTCTATTTAACTCTATCTCAAATCTAAACAACCAATACGGTATAACCATTGGTCCTCGAATGCACGTGTTATTCTTGATGAACATCACATTTGTAATATTAGTGTGTGCATTCAATTCCCCATAATTATCACCCATGGAAGTTTAGTCCATAATAAATTATCTATGAAATCCCTTCTTTATTATTCATAATCCTTATCGGTCTCAACTTACCCCACGATTAGTCTTAAAACTAATATAAGGGAGCATCGATACTCACGAGGAGTGCTCCAAGTTTGCGCAAAAATTCAAAACCTACTGGACTCAAACTGAGTCCCCCGATCGATCGGACCGTTAGGTCCGATCGATTGGAAAATTTTTCGCTTATAACTTCATGTTTGGGCCAGTATCCGGTTCGCTCGAGCGGATCCAAGTTCGCTCGAGCGGACCCAAACAGAACCTACATCGCACGAGCGCACCTAAAGTTCGCTCGAGCGGACACTTTTTCGCGTCAGGCAGTAACTGGTTCGCTCGAGCGAACTGTCCAGAACTCCATTTCTGGAATCCGAACATTCACTCCTTCATTCACTCATTTCAACTACCATTTGCAACACATTTAAAGATCTTCTATCCCTTCCTCATCCATCATTTAATACACAAATAACACCTCTATTCTATCATTAAAGCATCAAAATCCATAGAACCAAACCAAGTTCACAAATCTCCATTTCTACAATAGGGTTTGAGAACCCATCTTTATAACTCAAAGAACAACTTGGATACTAGCATATTCAATCATAAGAAGCATTTATACTTGCCTTTGAAGTCTATTAGCAAGAAACCCCTCTTTACTAGCTTGCCTTGATGTTAAAATCCCCAATTTCAAACCCTATTTCCATAAAACATGAAAAACACATTCCTATAAGTCATTTACACTAGAATCCATGCCCAATCACCTATTACAACTTGGAAACTCACTAAATGATCAACTACTTACTTGTAGTTCCAAGAGAAGGGATTCTTGAGCTTTCTTCCAAGCTCCAACACACCAAGGATGGAAACAAGGTGAGGAAGAAGGTGAAGAAGATGAGGCTTCTCCAAAACCCACTTGAAATACTCCCAATCTCTCTCTATTTGATAAAGAAGAGTGGAAGGAGGAAGAAGGGAAAGGGGTGCCTAGGGTTTCTCTCTTCAATGGAATGAAGTAAAATGAACTCAAAGGGTTTCATTCCTTTTATATAAACCTCCTTTTGCATTTAAGTCCATTCCACTAATGCTATTTACATCTTGAGTCAAATGAAGGGTCATTTGACCAAATTCTCGTCAAACGACTTCGGGTCTATTATGAAAGTTAACGTACTCATCGAGATACACGCGTTGGTATCAAGAGTTTCCGTATTTGACAAAATACGTATAAATCCGTATTTACGAAAAAGGTCTTGTTTTCTTAGTTTGAGTCTAAAATCATTCAATTCACTTAATACTCATCATTATCATTTCATTAGGCTTAATTCAATCATTCGAGACTAATCTCCTCGGGTTGGGTCATTAACCATCATTAGCCTAATTAGACTTGATTATTTAGCATTAATTGCAATTAATTAGAGTTAATCTTGATTAACTCGGGACGGGGTCTTACACTTGTCAATGTACAATAGCATTGTAAACATTCGGTCAAGTACTTGTCATCTTCGCTCCTTGATGTTGTTCTCAATACAAATTCCTTCACTTTCTTCGAATAGCATTGCATCAAGCATTAAATTATTGAGAGTGTTAGATCTACAGGCTTCTTCCATTAAGAGTGTGCCAGATGAATTAGTTGAATTATTCAATTTATGCAACTTGAATTTGAGAAATACACAAGTTGAGGAGCTTCCAAAATCTATAGATAGGCTTCAGAACTTGCAAACAGTGGACATTAGGAATTCGGGAATAAAGACCCTACCAAAAGGAGTAGAGAAGTTAAAGAAATTGAGGCACTTGTATACATATAGTTATCCTTTGAAAGAAGTAGAGGATCAGTATGATGCGGTAGCAGTTTTTAATCCTTATGATTCCCCACCAGCTCCCACCGGAATTTGCAACTTAGAGTGCTTGCAAACTTTAAATTGTTGGCAGTAGGTGGGCCTCGTGGATAGATTTTCAAAAACTTTTGACCCACTTGACTCAGGGATCAAGTATCCATAAGGCTAGAAACCCAATCCAGGATGCAAACCTTCAATCTCACATATCAAGATCAGTAAAACATCTATCTAGAAGATAGAATCAGCAACATAAAAGCTTCAAATAAATCTACAACACGCAAGGAAGTAGATTATACCTTCGGAGCTCGGTTGTGCTCTAATGGAGAAGTTGTTACTTTCTTTAATGTCAAACTCTTTCGCAAATCAAATCAAGATCTCCAAGACCCAATTGTCTTTCACACTATGTCCCTTATCAGATTTCTTTTCTCAAGGAGATGGGTGGGATCTCCTAAAGAAAACTACTAGAGAACAACTAGGGAAGGAACTAGAAGAGATGTGCAACAACTTGCACAAGAGAGGAGAAGAGAGAGAGAGATTGCCTTGCACAACTTTTGCACAAATATGCATTGGACGTCCAAAGGGGGGTGCTTCCCTTTTTTATAGCCTCTTGCAACTCCTCTCTTTCTAATTAAAATAGAAGTCCTACTTCCATTAATTAGTAACCTTCTCTTTCTAATTAAAATAGAAGTCCTACTTCCATTAATTAGTAACATTCTCTTTCTAATTAAAATAGAAGTCCTACTTCCATTAATAATTAGTAGCTTACTATTACCACTATTAGAAGTCTCACTTCAAATAGAAATAGTAATTCTCTAATTCATTTCCATCTAGAGTTCTACTAGAATTAGTATCTATCCAATACTTGGGCCAGTGTGGGGACCACTAGGGATTCCTTATAAAGCTGGCTCCAACTGGGACACGCGACCCCACATCTCATGTGCAATCCGGGCCCACAGTTAATTGCAAACAACTCCACTATATAAATGCAATTGAATTCCAGTCTTAAGAATAAATTACATAGAAGACCCTAAACTTCCCTATGACCACAAGTAGGCCCCTCCATCTATATCCATGGATCAATTGGATCTGTCCACCAAATTAGATCCATATCTTATTATCCTTGAGCCCCGATTAATTATAATGATCGATTGGTACCTATCCAATTAACTCTTAATCGGAATGGGTGCGCACTTACCAATGATAAATCCATTAATTGGCACAAGGGGATAATCAGGATAGATTCCATCTTGACCATTAAATGTTCTCACAGCTCTACTACCACTCACCTAAATCACCGAGGTGTTGACCTACAATTGGCCTCACTCATTGGTGACTCAAAGCAAATGAATAGGTAGAAACTTGAGTTCATTAATGTCTCAGGATTGAGAGCCTATTGCTAGAGAATTATGAGAGCAGACCTTAAAGTAAAGACAGTATTCTTAAGGTGCTTCTCATGATCCTTCAATACATCCAATGTACCAGCACATTAATCCAGAATCTTCCATTCTGATGATCGAGACAAATCACATTATCTCATAGTGATCAAAGTGTTGCAACCTTATCAGATGAGATGCCCAGTCTCATCATTGGTTGTGAAGAACTTTTAAGTAAAAGATTTGTGACATATATCTCCCGTGTGTGGATCTCATTCATACACATATATCACATCTAATATACTAATGGGACCCGATTCAACTCATGAACCATTATGTCATTCGTATTAGTTATGACAAACAAGTAATAAATCACCATTCATCTTATGAAAGGAAAGCAAGAATATAATGATAAATAAAGAAAGAAATTAATCAATATATTCATCATCTAATGGATTGAGACCATAAAACTAACAATGCTCATTGGAGCAGATGATGAGATAGTTAGAAAAGTCGGAAACTTGACTCAACTACGAAGATTGATGATTGGACGGGTAAAAAGATACCATGGAGTAGAGCTATGTGCCTCCTTACAGAAATTGGAATCCCTTCTATATTTGGCAGTAATTGCTATAACAGAGGAAGAAATACTTGATTTGGATTCATTATCTGATCACCCTCCTACCCATCTTGAAACCCTTCTATTAATCAGGCGGTTGGAGAGGCTTCCTCCTTGGATTGGATCCCTTCAGGAGCTCACACAAGTGTTTTTACATTGGTCTCAACTGAATGATGATCCATTGTCTACACTCCAAGCCTTGCCTAATCTTGTTTACCTTTATCTTAATAAGGCATATGTTGGGAAGGAACTACACATTCGTTGTGGATGCTTCTTGAAACTCAAGAAGTTCGAGTTTATTCATCTCCCTCTATTGGATAAGATATACATAGAAGAGGAATCAAAGAGTTGCATTGAAGAAATAGTTTTGGTCAGCTGCCCTGAGTTGAAGAGCATGCCTGAGGGCATTCAGTACCTTACATGTCTCCAGTCTCTATTCCTAAAAGACATGTCAGAGGAATTGGTAATGAAGATTCAGGGAGATGAAGGTGTAAATCTCCAGCATATTCCCCAAATCATTCATTTTAATTCTACAAAATGCGTTCGTGAAGGCTTATTCCCTCTAAAACGAAGAAGACTACTGAAGAAGGACAACAAAAATGAGGTAACTAATTTTAATTTATAGCTTTTTTTTTTCCAATTTCTAATAGTATTTATGAAAAAAATAGGAATGTGAAAAAGGTGAGCCCCACTTTTCTCTCCCACTTTAAAAAAAGAAAAGAAAAGAAAGTGGATCAATTTAATAGTGAACCCTAGTATGATTAACTAGAAATTTGGTCTGAAATTCAAAACAATCATAATAAACTCTTACTTACTTTGCATTGAGGCCTACATTAAATTAGTCATATTCATTTTCACTCTTAACTCACCTTGAATTGAGACCGGTTGTAATTCCAATCATATCTACATTAAGGCCCATCATGGGTTGATCAAAAGTTCTACATGATATTAACTCCACTCCTTTTCATTTCTTTATAAACTCGAAGGGAGTTCTTCATGAGAAAAATACATGGTCTTTATCCCCACTGCCATTGAGTTCAAAATATGGGCTAAAGTTAAGTTGGAATGGGTGAGCAATTGGAATGGCTCAACAATTCGATTTAGGTAGAAATTCGCACTTTATTTTAATGTGGCATCACCACATTATAGTTTCTGCCCCATGGATATTTATACTAATGCCGATTTTGAGAGTTCGATTACTTTAATTAAGACCAAACGCACAAGTGAGGATTTGGTAAATTAGCCACCTGCCAAAAAAATTAATTGACTATGCGTTGTTTACTTGATAATTGAAGGCCATGAAAGGGGTAGCTTGTCACGACCCTGGCCCGAGATCCAGTAACCTCGAGCCGTGAGCCCATACTTACTCCCGTAAATCCCGAATTAACCAAAGTTAAAACGAAATCCACAAGGGATAACATTCTCAATAACCTGTCAAATACACAAAATTTGCGAAAACATTTATATTTGACAATATCAAATTACGATTTACATGTATACAAAAGAATGTCTTTATACATGTATCATTTCCATCGTTTACTTGTCAATCAGTGCATATCCAAAACATTATGCGATGACAATTATTTACATACCAAAATGATTATACAAAAAGAATAACTTCTCAAAACATTTTCCAAAACATTCCCTCAAAATGTTCCAACTCCGTTTCACACTCGGATATCCATATCAGATGGTATCCCGTCCGTTCTATTCATTTAATCCTCCTGCAGGAACCTGAGCGGTCTCCTCCGCTGCCGCCGGGGGCGCTGCTGTGCTAGCATGGGCAAACGGGCCTGTAATGCCATCAGCAAAACTAGTGAACACGACGGTTCAACAAAGTATAAACAGATCTTGTAATAACATGTTAATCCATAAACTAAACTCATTCAATCTATGAGTAACCGTTCCAATTCTAGATGAGTTTAGAAAGTTCCTACAATAACAATATGCGAACATAAAAGTCAATCATGTGGTCATGTATAGGGTGGTCACTACCATAGCATTCATTTTCATTCCATTCCATTTCATTTACCATATTCCCTCAAATGAAGGATTTATCATTTCCATCTTCCCTCAAAGGAAGTATTCTTCTCCCAAATGGAAGGCATCAATCAATATTCATAGATACGATCGGAAATTGTGGGACTTACTAGTGTCCGGGCCAGGGACAACTAGCATCACCACGGAGTTCCGGAACGCCCCCAAATCCATCTACTACAGTAGGATTAATCATTTATTTCATTTATTAATTCATTGAACTCATTTATAGTTCTAATACAATAGCTAGGTTGTGCCAGACTCAAAAGTCAATGCTTCTCAGTAAGCAATCCAATCCTAGATTCGATTTAATTCAATGATTTCCTTCATAACAAAGGAAGGGAATAATAGTAATACCAATCTCATTAGATTGGAACACAATGTTACAATAAGGGAATTACAAAATCAATTATGATTCTATTTAATTCTATCTCAAATCTAAACAACCATTTAGGTGTAACCATCGGTTACCAAATGCACGTGTTATTCTTGATGGACATCACAATTATGTGTTTTATGTACGCATTATGGTCCCCGCAATTAACATCCATGGAAGTTTAGTCCACGATTAATCAATCATGAGATTCTTCCTCCGTTATCCATAATTCTTTATCAATCACACTTTACCTCATGATTAGTCTTAAAACTGATTTTAGGGAGCATTTATACCCACAAGGAGTGCTCCAAGTCCATGCAAAAATACGAATTCCCAGTCCGATCGATTGGCCAATTTTTCACTCACAGTTAACGTATCGGCCAGTATCAGGTTCGCTCGAGAGGACTTCAGGTTCGCTTGAGCGGACTTCATGTTCGCTCGAGCGGACCAAATAAAGAGTGGTTCGCTTGAGCAGATTTATTGCTCGCTCGAGCAGACCAAATAGAGAGTTGTTCGCTCCAGCGGACTTACTGTTCGCTCGAGCGAACCCATCAGAACATCCCAGACAGAACAGTGTTCGCTCGAGTGGACTTACTGTTCGCTCGAGCGAACCCATCAGAAATCCATTCTGAAATTCTGATTTTCTTTCCTCTTCTACTCCCATTTCTCCATTTAATTCTCACAACCTGCAATGAAAGTTGGAACCTCCTGTTCCCTCCTCATACATCATCCATTCACATCTAATAACACTTCTAATCATCCATTAAGCATCTAATCAATCTATAACAACTCAAAAACTCAATGGAAAATATACAAACCCATGGAAACTCTATACATTTCTACAATAATTAACACTAATCATTAGTAGTGTTTATACTTGCCTCTTTTGAAGTCAATGAACTCAAAGCCCTCTTCTACGTAGCTTGGCTTGAAATCAAAATGCCCAAATGAAACCCTAACTCCATGAAAACATGAAAATACACAACCTTTAAGCTATTTGTGTTAGAAACATTTCCTCACTACTCAATAGAAGTTGGAAATCCTAAGAGAAGGCCAACTACTTACTTGTAGCTCCAAGCAAAGAGGTTTTGAGTCATCTTTCAAGCTCTACACTTCAAAAAATGGAGGAATGGCTTGAGGAAGAAGATGAAGATGGATGAAGTAGTCCAACTTCACTCCAATCACTTGACAAAACTTCCAATCTTCACACTAGATGGGAAGAAAACGAAATGGGAAGAAGGAAAGGGGTGTCTAGGGTTTGGATGGAAGTGAAATGAATGAATGAGATCCATCTCATTCTAATATAAAGCCCTTTTCACACCAAAACCCCCTTCTCTTATTCTTATTACACTTTGAGTCAAATGAAGCCTCATTTGGTCCATTTGAGGTCAAATGGAATCGTGCCTATTATGAAAGTTAACGTACTATTCAAGATACGCACGTTGGTATCAAAAATTTCCGTATTAGACAAAATACGTGAAAACCTGTATTTACGAAAAAGTCCTTAGTCTACCTTGTTTGAGTCTAAACTCATTTTAACCAACTCAATTCCATTCAAATTCATTCCATTATGCTTAATGCATCATTTGAGACTAATTTGTCTCTCCTTGGTCTTTAACCTTCATTAACCCATTTATTCGTGCTTTATTAGCACTAATTCCAATTAATTAGCCTTAATCATGATTAGTTCGGGTCGGGGGTAACATAGCTAGTTGAAGAGGGGAGGACTTCTTATTGTAACCATTCATATGGAAAACTTTATCATCTACCTTGTTTGTGGCAAGTGGCTAAATTAAGAACCTTCATTTTATTCATTGCGACAAGGGAACCCCTAAAAAACCAATAACTACATGTCCTTTTTTTGAAAACAGGAAAACGGACTCTTTAGCTAAAAGGTGGAGACAATCTGAAGTAAAAAATTAAACACAAGCTAGCCCAATGATTGAAACTTGAAAGATTGGATCAAGTAATAGAGGATTGACCGCCATTTACAACTTTGCTGAGCCCGTTGGAGTCAGTTGGGGATCTAGTTTCTTCTGTAACTAGCAATTGGCCATTCTAGGTCAATATACAAGAAGTTTCCGTAAAAAAAGAGAATTAATGTTTTACAAGTGATCAATTTGATGGTCTTCCTGACTCTTATTTAAGTGATATTTGCATGCGAGCCACTACAAGTTGGGCATTTATTTTGAATGGTTTCAATTTACATGTTAACATGCATGGTGGATGTGTTTGTAGGCCGCACTATTGGATTTCTAATTCAGAGTCGTCTTCTTTCACAATGGAAAGTGCACTCCCAGCACAATGGCATGCAATCTCTCCAATATTCTCCCGTTTTATCAAAAGGTTTGGATTTTTCTTCATTCTTTAGGATTGAATTTGTGTTAAACTCATCTTTTCTGTAGCTCTACACTTCTGATCCACTTCATTTGATTGCCTTGCTATGCCTACTCTCCACCAGCATTTGAAATTTCGAACAACTACGGTCTTGTTCATTTAATTCAGGTGCAAGCTCTCGTTCAACCATATATTAGGCGATTTGTCTACTTTGACTGGTGGGAGAGCATATTTCTTAACCAATCATGAAGTTATCACAACTTTTCTGCATCTCAACCCATGCTTCTGCACTAGCAACTAACCCACTATCTTCTTCTCTTTCTTCTTTAGATCACCTACTCTATAACCGGCCATGCAGTCTTACCTCGCTTACCAGAAGCGTAGCCCTTCCTCTACTGTTGTTTCTTGCTTTAATTTATTTATATTTACCCATTGATGTATTGGCTCATGAAAGTTTGTTTCTGTTCTTTGAAGTTGATCTTGCGTTTCTACATTTGCAATTTATCTTGGAACTTGTTGATTCCTTGTCTTTTGATCTTTTGTATTTGAGACGGATCTTATTACAAGTGTACAGGCATGTTTGGATTCCCTTTTGGGGCCATCATATACCTACTTTCGGCCTTGGCCATTCTGTTGTTTAATGCATGGTTGGAAAACTCTCTGAGTTGAATGTTGACTCTCACGAGTCATCTCGTTTTGATGAAGGACCAATGCCTCACTTTAGTAAGTTATTTGCATTTGACCCAATTGATAGGTAGTTCTAATTATATACCGTTAATATTTACTTTTAAGTAAGTATGCATGAGTCAACAATTTAAAGATGATAACTGAAATGCAATTGGAAGCTTAGATTTGATATTTGAACTAAAAAACCACATAAGTAAAGCCTATATTAACTTAAATGTTGTATTCCCTTGTGATAGTATTTTGGGCCCTTCGGCCTAGAGCTATGTATAGATTTGGACCTTGGCTAGACCAGCTGCAAGTAAAGCCTATATCAACTCCCTAGTAAAACTCATCGGTGGCACCATTTAGGGACAACGTGGCTTTTTATTTGGGCCAGTCCTTGGTTGGCTATTTTGTGCCCTTTCGTGGTCTTATATTACATCATCTTGGTTGTCTTTCATCGATACAAATTTTAGGTTGTACTGTTACTTATTTTTAGTTAAATTTTTTTTAACTATCTTGACCACCTTTGCTAAAGCACAATATCATACACATATATGGGGCCTCCACTCCCATGCTCATCCACTCATCAAACCACATGGGAAAACGCTATGATGAAATTGAACATCAAGGTTCCTCAACCCAATTCAGAAGGTCATCAACACTTTCCAATCAACCAAATGCACATGAAAAGGGGAAAAACATTTGGCCTTCCTATGTGGCTAAGATGCGGAGGGTGCTGGTGGTTGCCAAATGAATATGATTCCTTCAATTAATAATAAAATAAGGAATTTTTCTATAAAAAAAAACCTTCAATTTAAAAAAAAATGGAGGGTCTGAACACTTCATAATGTTAACGGAGGGCCTTATACTACTTTTTTTTTCTTTTTTCTTTTTGACAAAATTCTCCCCTTTCTACGGTATCATGGAATATTGTCAATTCTTTCATGATATGTTAGAATATGTTTTCCCAATTTAAAATCTAAAACCCTTTTTCTTTCTCTTTTCCCTCTTCAAGCCCCTAAGTTTCATTTGTTTCACCCATTGTGATCAAAATCATGCATTTGCTTCTCATTATCAGTATTTTGAGCGGTAGTGGAAGACGCCGCCGTTTATCCATTGCGCAAGGTCAATCGCCTTATCGGGTTCGTTGCGGCTTGGGAAAATTGCTTCGCCTAACTTAACTACATAAAAAAAAAAAAATAGTCCCTAGATATCTTGAAATCGGATTCATAGGAGAAGATATCGATCCCATGTCCATCATTCATACAAGATTTTCCTTACCAATCCCCAGATTTGTAACCAGTGGAATGGGCGTAAATTTGTTAAACAAAAGAAAATGGTAAAATTAGCCAGATGTCCCTTATTATTGATCTTTAATGCCTCTAATTCACATGATTTTCGGTTAAGGCCTCTTATTCATGCGCCTAAACTTATTTCAGGCAGAGGTCCTTAATTATGCCAAATCATACATTAATAATACTAATTTCCCCTTCTAACCGTTTGAAGTTATATCATGAATTTAATCCCTACTTTTAAGCTCCTTAACATGATGTTTAATGACTGATTTGCCCCTATAAACTAATCAAGCTGTCTAACTGATTTTATTTCCTAGTTTTAAATCAAGTTTCGAAATTCAAATGGAGGGAATAAATTAAGTCTCAAAATTCAAATGGGAGAGAACGATGTTGCTACGTCTTCTGCTACACACTCAATGCTTCCAAGCAAGACTTCCTCATGTAGTAACTCAAAGCTTGCTACTGCTTGAGAAGAAAAAATCTCATTGCCTGCGTTACTGCAGAGAACAGAGATAAGACGGTCTTTGTTACATATCCTATTGAGGAAGTTTGGCAGATGATCAAAGGTATTAGCACATGGGGTGATGGAGCACAAGGTGTTATCAGAACGTTATTAGCCACACCAAATCCAGACCATTCAACCCACGATTGGGCGGTGTAGTACATGGTGCGATCAGAACGTGGTAGTGGGTTTGGATTTCCCAATCTCTTATATGAGATGTGTGGCGATGTGCCAACCATGTGCCTACCCAGACACTTCAATTCAATCATGTTTTTTGTTTTATTCTTTTTAATTGGATTGCATAGTATTTTAAGTGAAAATTACTAGAATAACCTATCTTTATCAATTGTCACTAGCAAAGGATTTAGTGTACCAATAGGGTGTTGTTCCAAACTCAAATAAATTTATTCAAAACTCCTACCTGATAGAAAGAATGCATAAGAATCAGATGTCAGTCTTACATTTTTATAGATAACAAAAGTTAAATATGCAAATAAGAATTTGAAAATTAAAATTTTACATGAATTATGTAATTCTGCAGAATGAATATTTATTATTTTGTTACTACACATTTCTTCCCTTCAACGTATGAATGGAAAGCATGAACAGTCAATTCTTCAAGTTTTCATCTTGTCGCATGTGTGAGTTAATCTTTCCACACATGCAGAAGTTCTTTCCCTGTAATTGCGGGGTTTTCTCTTCATAGCTGCGAGTCTATGAAGGACCCAACCCCTTACATAGGTTAAGAAAAACAAAGAATAAAATTGAAAAGCATGAACACGTACGGCACAATAAGTGAAGAAAGAGAATAGAAGTGTTCAATAATTCCTACAGCCAAGTTGTCTCATTGGGGACAGTTGGCTCAAATTATTGGAGGAAGCAATAGCTTAGCCAGATTTCAACCCAGTCAAATCTTTTGCAAGATTTTTGACAAGATAACTCATCTTAACGTGCCCTTCATCTTTTTCCAAAGTAAAAGAGTGGATTGGCTGAAGGATCGTCATGCTAGGCAACTTGGTAGGGATCATTTCTTTACTAGCACAACACTCCGTGCAAAGCATGCAGTAGAAGTCATAGAAAATATCCCATTTAATCTTATAATTTAACTTAAAATTTTGATTTTGATAAATTTAAAATTAAAGTATTTCTAACAAACAAAAAAATTATAGGCTTTCTTAAAATCACACAATTGGAAACTTAACTAAATAATGAATTAAAAAATTAAAATTTCAGTAGAAACTTGTAATATCATATTTACACTCACCAACTGTTGGAGGTGATGCATTAGGATTTTTGGGCCTAATTAGGGGTGTGCACGGATTGGATTGGTGCGGATTGGGTTGAATCCGTCACCAATCCCTTACCTACGAATTGACGAATTCCAAATCCATCACCAATCCGTGGCCATTAAAATCCAATCCAATCCTATCCGTGGAGGACTGGATCAGATCGGATTAATCCGTTCAATCTGATGTTAAAAGAAAAATATCAAAAATGTTGTAAAAAAATACATTTTGACCCCTTAAATTTTTTTTTCTTATTTTAAATTTAGACATCTTAATTTATATTTAAACCCTTTATGTTTTTTTATTTATATTTAATGTCAACGGATCGGATCGGATTAAATCCACGGATTGAGGGTAAAATCCGCCACCAATTTGTTGCTAACGGATTACAAAATTTTCATTCTGTCACTAATCCGTTTACCTTCGAATTAGATAAAAATCCGCGTATCGAATAGGATTTACGGATCAACGGATTTTTTGTGCACCCCTAGGCCTAATCATTCTCCTATGCATCACCTTCGCACTCGAGTCATTTAAAACTTATATCATGACAATAAAGATTTGGGGTTAGATACTGCTGCTAACAAATCAAATTGGTTTTCTGGTGGAAACAAACCTCGATTTTTCAGATCTGAACAGAGCATCCAAACTTGTTGTGTCCTATAAACCCAAGAGATTTGGGGATTTGAAAATCAAGGATAGCATCTTCACATCAGTGATCCAGATCATGAAACCATAGTTAACACACATAAGGAATAGAGAAATGGAAGGAGCAGCAAGCTGGGCATACAATTCCTCTTTCTATTCTAACATGGTAGGGGTCTATGGCCCATCGATCATCTGAGTGTGGACCCTTCGACAACCATGATGCTCCAACCCTTTTTGTGGAATGAGACATGTGGAGTCCACCATCCATCTAACTGAAGGAGAAGAGGCGTGAGACTCAACCCATGGTTAATGTTTGAGAAGACGAAAGGATGCTTTAGAATTTTTTGTTTGACTCGATTTTTATATTTGCAAAAAGGGGAAACTACAGGGAAAAGTCCCATAGTATACCACGGGTAAGTGGACAACCCACTACTAGTTTAGAGACGGGAGGGGCCCAGACATTTTTTTAGATGTTTATTTGGATGGTCAGTATTGACCATAAATGCGGTTATACAAAAAGCCAAGAAACTCTTTTCTTTCCTCAGTCCGTCGTCCTCCTCTTTCCCTTATCCTCTTCCACAGTCCCCGCTGACACCTCTCATTTACGTTGGTCCCAGGCAGTGGTCCGAAGCTTCATTTAGAACCTTCTTTCAAGGCTTATTGGTTAGGTTTTTGTTTATTGGCTAATTCATGGATTGGACAAAACTCTGGGGTCCCTTGAGTTGTATTCTTTATTTAGAAAAGGACTCTAAAGATAGAAGACTAGAAGGACTCATAAGAAGAAAATTGAATGAAATTAGAGGTGGCAAAATATGACCCGATCCGCCAACCCGACCCGACCCGACCCGCGTATTACCCACTTAACCCGACCCGTTTGATAGGCGGGTCGGTCACGGGTCAAGTATTCATGACCCGCAATTAAGCGGGTCAGGTTAGGGTTGACCTGCAGAACCCGCATTAATTCTTGTATTTAAATCTGTTTAAAATTACCAATACTTAATTTAAGGATGGTGCATGACAGAATTTTTTAATATGACAGTAATTTTATATTTCATATTTGTTATAGTAGGACTAAGTAACATTATGCTTACCATAAGTCACACAATTTAGAATTATTCATCTTATATGGATGTTTTTTTTTTTTTTTTAATGATTTGTGAACCACGATGTGCCTGTCTTGTATGAGCCGTACTTGTATTGTTATTATTTTCTTTTTTCTTATAAAGAAACTTATCACTCAATTCTATAATATCTTTTTATTTTGATATAATATTTTTTTATTTTTATGAAAAAACTGTTTTATTTCTAACATTTTTTTCTTGTAAAGAAACTTATCACTCACTTACTCAAGTATACGGGTCGACCTGATCTGTATAACCCCCAATGGTTATGCGGGTTTAAGTGGGTCGGGTCGGGTTGACCCGTGGTGGGTGCGGGTTAGGGGTTTTCGACCCATTTAATAAACGGGTCGGATGCGGGTTAGGCTTGTCCAACCCTTTTAATAAACGGGTCCGACCCGCTTAGCACAACCCGACCCGATTGCCATCTCTAAATGAAATAGAAGTGCTGAAATTCCGGATCTAGTCCAGAATGGGGTCCACTCGAGCGCCCATAACTTCGCTCGAGCGGATGCAAGTCAGAAAGCCCCAGACGCCTAACAGAAGCTTTTTGTGCTGAAACAGAACCTCATCCACTCGAGCGGATGGAAGGTCCGCTCGAATAGACAAGGTGGCAGAGTCCTATGAAAATTAGAAATTCCTTTCTGATTGTGCCCAAACTACTTGTTTTAATACTAACCAAGTTAGGCAACCTTAAGCACATCCCAATGGCTATTTAAAGGACTCAAGGGCTATTCTAAAGACACATGTCACCTCTCAAAGTTCTGAGTTAGATATTTAATTAAGAGAATTTTTCTCTAGAAATTTATTAAGAAGTTATGCTGCCAAGTTCTCTAGAGCCAGTCTCTTCTGCATCCTTTGTAGAAGATCATCTTCTTGTGTAGAAGATTTGAGAAGTCAAGCACAGGAATAAGTCTGTTGCAATCAACAGTGTGAAGTCGTTGAAGCGTGAAGCGACATAAGGTAATTTTAGTCTTTAGGTAGGGGATATCTAGGGAAGAAATCCAAGTTTCTTGTAATTACGAGATTCATCGTACTTGACTATTGATCTAGTTCGGATTCGTGGTTTTTTACCTGGTTAGGGTTTTCCACGCAAAATTTGGTGTCCTTGTGGTGTGTGCTTGTGATTTTATTTCCGCTGCATAGTTATTATTTTTGCACACTTTTGAGCTGATTTATTGAGTAGACCAATCTAGAGGTCTCGAACCCTAAACTTGCAATTCGTATCAAAGCTGGTCAAACTAAGTTGTTGTGTTTTATCCTAAGAGATTTCTAGAATGGTACTCAATCGAGAAGGGACATCAACATCTAAACCCCCTTTTGTTAGATACTGATGAAGATAATGATGATGAAATGCTAAATCAGGAGAAAGATTGGGAAGAGTTGTACCATACTACCTATGTTGATTGTGTTAAGTTGACCAAGTATGGTAACAAAATCACTATCAAGTTTAAGGCTACTCATGAAGAAAATCATGTCCTGAAGATTGAATTAGAGCAAGCGCTTAAACATGTTCATCTCTTGGAAAGTTAGAAAAATTGCATAGCTGGAAATTTGACTACTAATGGTAAAAAAATTGAAAAGGCTGAACAAGAAATAGCGAATCTAAAGAAAAAAAATAGTGATTGTGAAAGTTGTTTGCAAGGAAGATTGAAGATTACTCTGTTCGAGCTAGAAGTAAAACAGGCTTCTCTAAACAAGATAAACACTGGTTCGAAGATTCTTACAAACATCTTGTGCAATCAGAAGTCTCTTTTTTACACAAGTAGTCTCTGTTATGATCATGGTGCATCCACTTCGGATACTAATTAAACGTAAAACAATACTTGTTTCTAGTGCAGCACATAGTACGCCACATGCTGCACATACAAACATCTTCGTAGAACCCAAATCTGTCGAAGTGATAAACAAAATACCATATTAAAAAAATTAAAATAAAATTAAAAAATAATTAATAACAAAAAAGAAACAAAGACAACATACATAGCAGTGATAGTCGGATCATATAGATACACTTCTTTTTGTAGCCTACGAATTAAAAAGCATCGGCCACCAAATACAAATTTAAAAAACTCTTTGAACTCAAAAATCAAAAGCATCAGATTTGTGTTTTGGTTCCTCTTCTGGGTAGGATGTTGATGCAAACCTCAAGTGTAGGATTATTACGAAGTAATAAATATTGGTGAGTCTGAGGTCAATCCTCAGAGATGGAAGTCAGATCTGTGCTTGACCTAGCCTAATTAAAATCTAATTTTTGCCTAGTTACAGTCTACACAATCAATTGGGTTCTTAAATAAAATTAATTGCAATAATTACATCCCAATTAAAGAAAATCTAATCTAAAAATCCTAACAATCAATATATATATATATAACAATTGCTTCAAAACAAACAACCTAATCAAACAAACCAAACGTAAAGATAAAATCAGAGTTAAAAGGAAATAAAATAATAAAGATAATGGATTTCTATGGATCCAAAATCCACTTTTCTTCCTAATGATTGAAGATATGGGTTGATCCAAATCGTCCTTTCTAGAATAGATTGTCACTCTACTTTAGAAAATGATTTAAAGAATATGTATTTTAGACAAATAATTTCAGAAATAACTAATTATCTTAAGCCTCAATAATCTCTTTTGCACATAGCCAAAGTGACTGTAAACATGCAACAATTCTTCCAAAAATAAGGAATTAAGGGATCTAGACAAGCATTCCTCATAGGCACATGACGTTTATTATAAATTATTTCTTTACGTTAAATTGCCGGGTACTCAACTATTAATTGTGTCTACACACAAAACCAATAAATTTTCAAAAAGATTCACTCGTCACCATAGAGAAATACCCTTACCCTTTTATGGTCGAAAAATCTCAGGGACAGACGCCAGAGACAAACGGCGGACATGACGCCTGTGTTTTTGGTGCCTCGAGAAGCGTGCGTGCTTAAGACGTTTGTCCGCCGCTTGTCTTGGGACGTCTGTCCCTAGCATTGCTCTTTATGGTCTTGATCTTCACAATCTCCATCTCAAACGTGTCACTCATATACATAAAGTGCAAAAAATAAAAGAAGCCAGGGATGGAAAGGGGCGTGTGGCGTGTGAAAAAGAGTGGAAAGCAAGAGCAAGTGTCGTGACATGTGTTATGGGATAGGATAGGTTGGAGGTCCACTCCCCCTAATTTTCTACTTCTTTATTTTTTATTTTTATTTTTATTTTTTATTTTTTTATTTTTTTTATTTTTTGGAGCTTTTGGGACTTGGGGAGAAAAATTAGGAAAGGAAAAGGAAAGAAAGGGAGAGAAAATAGAAAAAAAGGAGAGAAATATGGAGGAAAGAAGAAAAGATAGGGTTTTTTGAAAATCTTTCCATCTTCATTTACTTGCTGCATAAGGATTTCCTACTGTTGCTCCTTTTTGCGAAAATAGTCTTCTTTCCTTTCTTGCAAATTGCCACCATGGGAACCTTCAAATTTGAAAAGTATTTAAAAAGAGAAGATTTCTTTCTGAATTCTTCAACAATTGGGCTCCCCACGGGATGTGCAAGGCTGGTGGACCCCACTCCTTATACGTCCCACCTATGGTTTTTCTTCTTTCTTTTCTCTCTTCATTGCTGCTGCACTCTTCCTGGGCCCCGCCTTATTTGACTTCAAAGTCTTAACTTTGTTGCTTGGCTTGGTCTCTCCATTTAGATTGCAAGTCTCCTTGATTTAACTTCAAAGTAGGAAAGTTTTTGTGTAAGGATGGTGGGTCCCACATAATGGAGTTTTCTCTCTTTGATTTTCATCTTGGATTTCTTTCTTTGTTGGAGTCCTTGATTTAACTTCACATTTGGGTTCCATCTTGTTGTATTATCTATAAAAGCAAATGAATAATTCAGCGATAATAATTGTATGTAAAAACTATCAGGCCACGCAATGGACCCATTTTGCACGTATGAAGTCAAGTGAATATACTAGGCCGCTCAGAATTTCATGTACATTATGAATATGCAAAGAACTAGAGAAATCCTAACCCCGATAACAAGAGAAACCCTGAGTTGAAGCAACCGAACTCTATAGTGGAGCCCACCTATTGAAATTCAAACCTTTTGATAGATTAACCATTTCGTAATTATGTTAATAATGTTTTTTACCAAGCAATTAATCTAATGGTGAGGAAATCGAAGTAAAATTTGAAGATAGCACATATATCTTAAGGGAATTTATTTTAAACGGTTCAAATTTCAGAAAGTGAATATCACTATGGAGTTCCAATCCTTTCATCCAATCCTTTCATTTAGGAGTTCTCCAGGTTAAAGCATAGAGGATTTGGATTTGTGGATTGGCAGGCCACTTGGCAACTTGATGCATGTAATTTATTATTAATTAAATCAAATCTTGGCACCATATGGTAGAAAGCAATACGGGGACTAAGCCTAACAATTTGGCCCTAAGACAAGGGGGTCCAACCCTTAAAATGCCCTTAAAATGAGGGCTTTTATTTATAAGGAAACGCCCTAGCAAGCTTGGACAATCTTCTACAGGCCCTGAAATTCGGGGGCTAGGTTTGGACAATACTAGCTTCGCCTGTCCCTTGCCTTGGCCGTCCTGCTTTTCTTTATCTTATATAGTATAAATTTATATTTGCAAATATATACTAAGATTTCTTTATAAGAGTCACTTAGCAATAATAAATTAGGGATATAAAGGTAATTTCACAGCCCCATCCATACCCATTACAAAATTCCCTAAAAATCAATACACATATACTTGGTTCTTTTTTTTCTCTATTCAATTATTAAAGGTATGTATTATGCTTAATGTATAAGTGATAACTATGGCACGGTTGTTTTCTATCCCTTTCTTCTAGTTTTGTTGTTTATTATTTTGGTTTTTTATATTATTTTTATATATTCTTGATAGTGCAAAAGAGGTTGTACTCCCGTTCATAAGAATATTCCTTTTCCTCTATAGAGTGACTTGCAATGCCAACCGATTTATAAATGTAGTTTGTAGGGGTGTACATGGATCGGATTGGATCGGATTTGGCCAAATCCGTCACCAATCCGTTACCTACGGATTGACGGATTTGAAATCCGTCACCGATCCGTAGGTATTAAAATCCGATCCGATCCGATCCGTGGATAAACGGATCGGATCGGATTAATCCGTTCAATCCGTCACTGTACATTATATGGAAAAATAGTGAGTAGGGAAAGTATTATATGGAAAAATGGGTAGGGTTTTCCGGTTTTGGCCTTTTGGGGATAAAAGTGATAGGGAATAGTTACATTTGAGCCCCTATAATTTTTCTTTTTTTTATATTTAGACATCTTAATTTATATCTAGACCCCTTATTTTTATTTTTTTATATATATTTAATGTCAACGGATCGGATCGGATTAAATCTGCGGATTGAGGATGAAATCCGCCACCGATCCGTTGCTAACGGATTACAGGATTTTCAATCCGTCACCAATCCGTTTACCTTCGGATCGGATTAAAATCCGCGGATCGGATCGGATCGGACCGGATTGACGGATTGACGGATTTTTTGTACACCCCTAGTAGTTTGTATGTGCATGAAACATAAAGGATATGGGGTGATCCAAATATCCTTTTAATTAGATAATTTTAGCTCCCAAAAATTTAACACGTAAAATAATTGGGGCATTTTAAGTGCATTTATTATTTTGATTGAAATCCAAGAACACCTAATAGTCATATCAGTGCTAAATTAAAGGCAATGCCAATTCATAAAAGCTAGCAGAATGGAATGTAAATAGTTAAAATTTTTCAAAGATAAGACGCTATTGAGATGTTTTGAAATGTGGAGAATTTTGTAAAAGGTGTGAGATGGAACAAACTCTTTAACCATTGCCCTTATTTCACACACACAAAAAAAAAAAAAAAAAAAAAAAAAAAAAAAAAAAAAAAAAGCACGTCTAGAACCGAAGTCACCGAAGCATTTTGGAGCCTGGATGAAGTGTGATACCTCTCACAAACATCAACAATTTAGATTTTCATCTTGGTTCATCCTTATGAGAGGCAATGATCTATGCCATCCGTATTTTTAGTACTCAGAAAAGCGATTAATTCTCATCGTTAGGTTGTAAATTTCTCTTTAGTGTTGCTCAAATTTTAATTTAATTAATTCTGATTTTTAATTCCAAAAATTGGTAGTTTTGATTTGATTTGATATTTTATTTTTACAAATTCTAGTTACGTTTGCTTTAGTCTGATCTTATTTTAATTGTTGGAAGAGTTGTAATTGATTTTTAATTTCAGATTATTTGGTCATTTTTTTATAATTTAATTAGATTTTAGTTAAACTAGAAATAGGATTTATTTTGGATAACTTTTAAGTGGGTTTTCACTATCTCTTTATAGATTTGACCATGCACTCACGGATATAACTGCATAGTGAGGATCTTGCACTTAAGTACTGGATCAATTTCACAGTACAATCTGTCTCATTATTCTTTTTCCACGCCGAAAGACAACCTATTTATGTTGAAAAGGAGGCCCTAGTCGTACGCGGGTTTGACTGAATGAATCCCAGTCGCGCGCGCCTGGTAGGGATGAAAGTGGGTCGGGCCGAACCGGGTTTTGAGAGGCCTTAGGTTAGGCCATAATATTTTTCAGTAAGCCTTAGCTCGGCCCGAGCTTGAGAGGGCCTCAAAAATCCTGGTTCGGGCTCGACTCTTATTAAGTTATGAGGCTCTAGGGCCGGCCCTTTGAGCCCGACTCGATTGAGGCCTTAAGCACTGCTCGTGAGCCCGGCCCGTTTTATAATGATATAACACTAGCTGAAAGAAAATATTTTTAGGAAAAAATTCCTGTTGGAATTCAAAGAAATCTGCATATGCAAACCAGAACAAAAAATAGTCAAATGCATGCATTCATCCCATATTCCCATTCCCATAATTTGGATTGCAGCAATAAAATTAACTAAAATAAGAAGGACTTCATAAAAGCAAAGGGAGCCCAGTTCCAACACTCCATAATAGTTCAATGCTAATGTAGATGAGCATTATCAAACTCCAACAATAATACAAATCAAATTAAATTCCAATAGCATTATAGAATAAAATAAAGTATTCGGCTAGCATCATAAAATATAGGTTTAGGGTTTAGGGTTTATGGATTATTTAGTGCTTAGATTTAGGGTTTAGGGTTCATGAATTATTTAGTGCTTAGGGCTTAAGGATTATTTATATTGGATTAAAATTAGGGTTTAAGGTTTAGTGCTTAGGTTTAGGATTTATGGATTATTTAGTGCTTAAGGTTTAGTGTTTAAGGTTTAAGGATTATTTATATTGGATTAAAACTAAGGTTTAGGATTTATGAATTATGGTATATCATATATGTATTATATACTGTATAGTGTACATATATATAATATGTATTAATATATGTAGGCCCTAGGGCTTACGAGCCGGGCTTCATCAAGCCCGAGCTCGGCCCTTTTAAGCAAACAGGCCTCCTATTAGGCTCTAGCTCGACTCTTTTATCTTTAGAGCTGAGCTCGGGCCAAGCCTATAACGGGTCGTCCGCGGACGGCTTGGCCCACTTTCACCCCTACTGGCCAACATAACATTATTGCGGTTGGTTTTAAATTCAATCGATATTTTCTTGCTCGTAAAATCATATTCTGCATAGATGTGGATCGGAGGCCACCCAAAGCAACATGGGGAAGTCATATTCTGCGTAACATGGCTGCACATGGCCGATTGGGATTGGTTTAACACTAAAATTTATAATCAAACCGACCCTATTGATTTTTTAATTAACCGATCCAATCCGACCGATGGAAAGGGCTTAAATCAAACTGAACCAAACCAAACGGTTTAAGTCAGTTCAGTCGGTTAAATCGTAATTTTTTATTTTTATTTTTTGAAAATCAGATATTGAAAATTTCAAAATGATAATACCCCATCCTTTTCATTTATTCCAATATGTAGTGCAAACATAAAAATCTAACATTCCAGACTGAGCTAAACGCATATAAAAAACAATTCTACTCCAAAAAGAGAGTTTGAACTAAATGCAAGTGCGCAAAATAAATAAATAAATAATAACCAGCTTGCAATGAAACATTCATTCCACATGATACCATTTGGAATCACAATAGAATAATAGTTCATGTCAAGAAAAGTCACACACAAACCGATCTGTATCAAAACCCACTGTATTTTTCAGAAATGAAGGTTTCTTAACACATTGATTAGGTGAGACCAAAACCAACAATCAAAATACTAGACTCTACTGACTTTTTAAGCATTCTCAAGAGTACTGCAACCTTCTGATAAAAACTTTATTGAAATGAGGAAGGAATTATGATGGAAGAAAAACACCCCGTACAGTAATCCATCCATCTGCAATAAAGTATCAAAAAGCATTTAAGAGATTAGAGGAGATGTATCGAGGCAGTGTCGACGGTTGAGTTTATGTAAGAATGGAGTTGTGGAATGTAGTAGTAAAAAACGAAACCCTAATGCTAAAATAGTAAAAAAAGCACTATTAAGTTACTGCATATGGTCGGTTCGGTTTAAGCGATTAACCGTGGGCTGAAACCGATAACAAACCAATATAAGCGGTTTTTATGATTTTCAAACCGTTAACCGAACCGATCTATTATAAACCGATCTGAACTGCCCGGTTCGGTCGGTTTGGTTCGGTTTTATGGTGATACTGGATTTTTTGTACAGCCCTACTGTGTAAATGTGGCCCCAGTAGGTAGGATCATTTATTAATAATCAAATCAAACCCTGTGTGGAGTATTTCTACCGAAACCGATGTTATCCCTAACCTCGGTAATGGTACCGATCAGGAAGGGCCTCGACCTCGATTTTTCCTAGCACAGCAGAGCCTTAGCTGTTTTTTCAAGATAGGACTGGTCCCGGTAGAAGTACCGACCACATCCTTCCGAACTCAGCCTCATGTGTCGACATCCTTGCCCGACCTCAGGCACAACCGACCTCGGTGTCTTCTCCAGTTCGGCTCCTTAGCCGAGGTGAACACTGGGAGCCTAATCCCCATTATGAGATGAGACGGTTACTTTATAGGGAGTCCCTGACAGGTAGGGTGGCCACCGGCCATAGATAAGGGCTCGTTCCTATCAACAGATCACATCCACATTTATGTGAGGGATTTGAGGGGAGGTCTGATGGGACAAGTATCCTCACCTACCCCCACTAAGGATCCCAAATGTGGGCTGATGGGACAAGTATCCTCACCTACCTCCACTGTGGAATCTTCCTCTCCCCTTTATATATGCCTGCATGAAGAGCCATGAACAGGTACATGCAATATACAGCCTGCACTGTTATTCTGCTAACACCTTCTTCTCCACTTCACCCTAGTTCAGTGACTGCACTAACTCAGGCGTCGAAGTGCCTTTGGCTGACAGCAGCCTCGGGCCCTGACCGTTCTTTCTTCCCTTTTTCAGGACTTAGGCCGTCGGTGACTTCTCCGATCAGCTGAACAGGATTTTCCTAATCCCCTTCATCACCTAAACTAAGTCCGTAATAATTTAGGCACGCACAATTGGCGCCGTCTGTGGGAACTCGATCTGAAAATCCTATATTTTCATCCTAACAGCCATGCCTCCTAAGGCTAAGAAGGGAAAGAGCGTTGCTGGACCGCCCAGGTCCCAGCAACCAGAGACATTTCTACCTCTGCTACCGCCTCCACTGGTGATGAACCAGGCAGGAGCGCCGGTTACAAGCCAGAGGGAAGCAACCAGGCAGACACCGCCTAACCCCCAGTCAAGGAGGATTGGCGGAGAACCTGGCATTCAAAGCGTAGGATCACCCGTTACGGTGACACACTTGTCGTCAAGGGACGTAGCAGCATCTCCTCGCCACGGTCCAGTCCACGACTGGATCAGGCCGACTGCCTCTTAGGCAGAGCGTCCACGGCTGGAGGTTGTCTTCACCAAACCACCCCGTAGGGATGTTCCTTCTCAGAAACAGCCCCAACGGGGCAAGGGTCCTATGCAGTCCGATCCTCGTCAGTCTTACCACGAGGATCGCATGGAGCAGGACCACGTCCACCTCAATGACGAGGGCGATGACGACATGGCCCTGGAAGAGGATGTCGAGGCTCAAGCCGAAGCAATTAAGGCTCAAAATATCGTCATTGAAGAGCAAAAGGCGTAGATCCTCCAGCTCCAGCGACAGCTCGGGGCATAGGATGTAGCCCCGCCCGGAATCTCACACACACCTCCACCTCGGCAGAGGGCTCGGAGGGGTTCCGGGACTCAGCCGGACCTGAGGCAGCAGCTAAACGAAAGGCGTGCCCGAGCTTGTGAAGAGGGCTCGAGTAACACCCATGCCAGCGCTGGTCAGCCGCACCGACAGAAACAAAGGCGGGTGACCGAGGCCGATCCAGACATGGCTAACTATATTGATCAGCAAATCAAGCTAGCGGTGCACCAGAATATGGCGTACGCCGGCCTCTCTCGAGGTCGGTTGGCTACCCAACACAGCAAGAACCATGGCACGTCTCCGTTCACTCGGGAAATCAGGGAATATCCCCTCCCTGATAAATTTAACGTCCCGCGTTTTAATCTCTATGATGGGACTTCGGATCCCGAGGCACACCTCCGACACTTCACCCAGAAGATGTCAGTGTCTAGCGGTGACGGCAGCCTCGATTGCAAAGTTTTTTCCTCCATCCTGGGTGACCTCTCCCTTCGGTGGTTCTGTGCACTTTCCGAGGGATCGATTTCGAGGTGGCGACAGCTCCGAAACTCCTTCGTCGAAAAATTCCAAGCACACCAGGTCATCCCAAAGACTGATGCCGACTTGATTTCAATTAAAATGAGGCCAACCGAGAATATCACTCAGTTCGCCAAGAGGTTCTGGACCTTCTACAGCGTGATTGAGAATTCCAACGATGAAGTGGCCACCACGGCCTTCCAACAAGCTTTGCTGCCAGGCAACGAACTTCGGAAGGAATTGGTGCGTTTCCCCGTGGCCTCGGTGAAAGCACTTATGATCCGGGTGAACCAGTACGTTGAACAAGAAGAAGATGAGGTCCGGGCTCGGGAGAGCCATAACCTTTGGCCGGAGGGCCGACCTTCAAGGAGGGAAAAGAGGCTTGCTAAAAGGGAGGCGGACCGAAACAGAGAACCATCCAGCTCGGCAGTGCGTTATGTTCCCACCTCGGGAGGCAGCGCAAAGCCGAAGCCAAGTGGCGCCCCTCACAAGGCCGTCAACACCATCTTCAAGGAGCCTATTTACAAACTCCTCGACAAAATCCAAGCTCAGCCCTTCTTCAAATGGCCCCAGCCTATGAAAAGTGACGCTGCCTCACGAAATCAGAGCAAGTTCTGTGCCTACCACAAAGATAGAGGACACATAACCGAGGATTGCCATGCCTTCAAGGCGCACCTCGAAAGGCTCGTGAAAGATGGGCACCTCAGAGATCATATCAAAGAAGAGGGCAGAGTAAACCAAGCTCAGCAGCATTACCCCGACGACAGGGATAGCGATGGCCCTATTGGGACCATCGATGTCATTCACCTGGCCCCCGCTCCCAAAGGCAGTGATCAGGCCCGTGCCGAGGCTAGGAGGGCCCAGCACGGTAAACAAGCGATGGCGGCCGAGCTCGGTCCCTCTGCAAAGAAGGCGCGTGTAGAGAGACCAAATATTTGGTTCTCTGACAAAGACTTGGCCGGGGTTCAACTACCTCACAACGATCCTCTTCTTCTGACTATGAGGTTACAAAATTTCAACGTCAAAAGGATCCTAGTGGACCCCGGGAGCTCCTAAGAAATCCTCTATTTCGACTGCTTCAAAAGAATGGGTCTGAAAGAGGAGGACCTGCTGGAAGCTCGCACCCCTTTGGTGGGATTCAGCTCCAAGACAGTATATCCCAAAGGGAAGATCTCCCTCAAGGTCGAGATAGGAGGGGCCCCCATGACAGCAGACTTCCTGGTGCTAGATGCTAAATCTCCATACAATGCCATCATGGGAAGAACCTAGCTTCATAACATGGAGGCTGTCCCTTCCACCCATCACCAAAAGCTCAAGTTCCCGTTACAGAACACAGACGGGGGCTTCGAAGTTGTCATAGTCCGCGGTAACCAGCAAATGGCCAAAGAATGTCTTATGGTCGTTGTCCCCGGAGAAGCCGAGCCACAGCGAGTTCATATGACCGAGCTCGATCTCGAGCTCGACGCTGTCGGCCGAACTCCCGAGCAGAAGAGCGTTGAAGAGCTCACTGAAGTCAGGATCGATCCCAACGATCCAGAGAAGTTCTTCGTGCTCGGTAGCCAGCTCACTGATGAAGAGAGGACCGAGATGCTTGACTTCCTGTTACAGAACAGAGAGGTCTTCGCTTGGACCCCATATGAAATGCCCGGCATTGACCCCGAGGTCGTAAGCCACAAGCTGAATGTGAGCCCCAAGCACAAGCCTGTAGTCCAAAAGACTCGCAGGATGGGCATCCAGCAAGCAGAAGCTGTGACCGAAGAGGTCAAAAAACTGTTAGAAGCGGAGGCTATCAGAGAAGTCCACTACCCCGAGTGGTTAGCAAACACGGTGGTGGTCAGAAAAAAGAACGGAAGCTGGAGGGTCTGCGTAGACTTCACCGACCTCAACAAAGCCTGTCCCAAAGACAGCTTTCCCCTCCCCAAGATAGACCAGCTGATTGATGCCACCGCCGGGCATGATAGAATGAGTTTCCTCGATGCCTACCGAGGTTACCATCAGATCCCGATGAACGGGCCTGATCAAGAGAAAACCGCGTTCATAACACCCAGAGGCATTTACTGCTACAAAGTGAAGCCCTTCGGGTTAAAAAACGCTGGCGCCACTTACCAAAGGCTGGTAACCAAAATGTTTCAAGCCCAGCTTGGGAAAACGGTCGAGGTCTACATTGATGACATGGTCGTTAAGTCTAAACGGTCGCAGGACCACTTGACTGACTTACATCAGACCTTCGCCGTCCTCAAACAATACAAGCTCAAACTGAACGCCTCCAAATGTGCATTTGGCGTCGGCTCGGGCAAATTCCTGGGCAGCTTGGTCACCAGAAGAGGAATCGAGGCCAATCCATACCGAATCTCGGCGATAAGGGTCCTACAAAGTCCAACCTCGACAAAGCAAGTCCAGAGACTTACGGGAATGGTAGCAGCGCTGAACCGCTTCGTTAGCCGAGCTTCAGACAAATGCCGTCCCTTCTTCCAACTACTAAGAAAGAGCTCGGGGTTCCAATTGACGCCTGAGTGTGAAAAAGCCCTTCAAGAGCTCAAAAGATACCTCTCTTCGCCTCCCCTGCTTTCCACTCCGGCACAAGGTGAGGTCCTGTACTTATATCTAGCGGTTTCGGAACATGCAGTGAGCTCGGTACTCATAAGAGAAGATGACGGGCAGCAAAAGCCCATCTACTACACAAGTAAAATTCTGCTAGATGCCGAGACGAGATATCTGCCATTGGAGAAGCTCGCATTTGAACTCATCAGTGCCTCCCGCAAGCTCTCCCACTACTTCCAGACATATTCCATAGTGGTTGTGACAGAACACCCACTCAAGTCTCTCTTCAGAAAAGCAGACTTCTCTGGGAGAGTGTCCAAATGGGCTGTTGAACTAGGACAATATGATATCCAATATCAACCTAGAACAGCTATTAAAGCCCAGGTACTGGCAGACTTTATTGTGTAATTCACTTCTCCTAGTTCGGCACCGAGTCTCCTCGAACCCGAATTGGGGGGCAATGAGGTGGAGACGACCACCGAGACAAAACAGAGCAGGAGCGGTCCTGGACAAAATTCCTCGACTCATCTTGGAAGGTCTTCGTCGATGGGTCCTCAACCTCCAGAAGGGCTGGCGTTGGCATCGTCCTCCAGTCTCCAGAGGGCCTCGTCACTGAACAAGCCTTGACCCTTGACTTCAAAGCATCTAACAACGAGGCTGAGTATGAAGCACTAATAGCAAGGCTGAGCAGTGCAAAAATTCTGGGGGCACGACAACTGGTGGTCTTCAGCGATTCACAGCTGGTGACGAACCAACTATATGGGGACTACCAGGCCCGTGACGGCAGGATGGCAGCCTACTTAGCCCACACCAAGCAACTCCTATCTCAGTTCCAAAGGGCTGAAGTCAGGCAGGTCGGTCGAGATTCCAATTCTCACGCCGACGCACTTGCAAACCTGGCCTCTGCTGTCGAGGCGGGAAGAAAAAGGACTGTCGAAGTAGAAGCACTGGACAGACCGAGTATAGAGTTCCACCCACCTCAGCAGCAGCAAATCATGTGTACCAACGTCGGTCCTAGTTGGATGGACGAGTTGATTTCCTACCTCAAAGACGACCAGCTTCCCGAAGACAAGAACCAGGCCCATAAAACCAGGCTGAAAGCAGCTCGGTTCTGGCTCTCTCCAGATGGCAAGCTTTACAAAAAGTCCTACAATGGCCCTTACCTCCAGTGTGTTCACCCAAGCAAAGTCAACGATTTCCTTTATGAAATCCATGAAGGAATCTGCGGCAGCCACATCGGAGGTCGGTCATTAGCTTACCGAGCTATCAGCCAAGGCTATTGGTGGCCGTACATGCAGAAGGAAGCCCAGATCTATGCAAGGAAATGTGAGAAGTGTCAGAAATTCTCTCACTCTCTCCATCAGCCAGCTCATGACCTAAGTCCTCTTTCTAGTCCCTGGGCTTTCACCCAATGGGGACTGGACCTAGTGGGACCTCTCCACCGAGCTCCAGGAAATAAGAGATGGTTGATCGTAGCAACTGACTACTTCACCAAGTGGATAGAAGCTGAAGCGCTCTCCTCCATCACCGAGAAGGACACCAAAAACTTCGTATGGAGGAACATCGTGACAAGATTTGGAGTGCCTCGAGCCTTGGTCTCGGACAACGGGACTCAGTTCGACTCCAACTCCTTCAAGAGTTTCTGTAAAGATCTTGGGATCAGGAATTACTATTCCACTCCAGCTTACCCCCAGAGCAATGGACAGCCTGAAATCTCTAATAAGGTGGTGCTCGATGGACTCAAAAAGAGACTAGACCGAGCCAAAGGGAGATGGGTAGGGGAGCTTCCGAGTATCCTTTGGGCATACAGGACTACCCCGAGGCGCTCGACCTCGGCTACTCCCTTCTCCCTAGCCTACGGGATGGAAGCTGTAATTCCACTTGAGGTCGGTCTCCCGACCGTCAGGTCGGAACTGCTCGACCAAGGCCAAAATGATGTGAACCTCGCCACAGAGCTCGACTTAGCTGAGGAACGAAGGGATGCCGCAGCCATCCGCCTCGCTTCCTACCAACAACAGTTGGCTAGAGGGTACAATCAAAGGGTCAAAGAGCGGAAGTTTTCCCCTGGAGACTTGGTCTTGAAAAAGACTCCTCCAGCAGACAGAAGTCCTAGCGAAGGAAAGTTTGCACCGAACTGGCACGGGCCATTCAAGGTAACTTCGATTGCTGGGCAGTCCGCATATAGACTTGAGGACATGGAGGGTAGAGAGCTACCACGCCTGTGGAATGCCACCCACCTCAAGAAATTCTTTTTTTGAGATGTAATCGGATTTCGGAAGTTAATAAACTGGTTCTTTTTATAGAATACGTTTTTACTTTCCAAAATTATCTCCTATTCTCAAAGAAAATGGCCGAGTTATGAAACTCGGCATATACATACAGCTCGGTCACAGAATCAGCTTGTATTCTTTGTTCGGTTACCAGGGTCAGCTACTTCGGCCCGGCCAATGGACCAATCGAGTTCTGATTATAAAGCCGGACTCAGCTTTGGTCATAGGACCGAGCGCCTTTAGTTTTACCGAGATCAATGCTTGTTATGGTTGCAGGATCAATACGGCCAGGATCAATACGGCACCTCGGGTTACAAAATTAAATACATTAAGCACGGTTGCGGGCCAAGCTCATTTACTTTGTCTTATTTCCTATTATTTATTCTGGTTGTCAAGCCAAACACATAAAGAGAGGAAGAAAAAGAAAAGAAACATTCACCACAGATGTTCAAAATTGGAAACAAAGCCAATTTCATTTAAAACTGAAGAATGTTTACAATCTCTCCCAAAAACAAAGATATAAATCTTCCCCCCCAGTGCAGAAAATCAAAAAGGAAATTACATCATATCTTTTTCAAGCCATGGCCCCCTCGGTGCCCCCAACAGCAGCGTCCTCCACGACTTTAGCAATCACTTGTCCGGCGTCGGCATGAATTCCAGGTGCAGTGTCTTCGGCTTCCCCGACAGGGACCTCAGGAGCTTGGCTCGGTGTGGGCCGAGGAGGAGGAAACTGGGGGATCTCTGTATACACAGGGCTGTCCTCGGGGACCCCTGCCGCTCTCAACGAGCTCGTCCAACCCAGTCTCCAAGCTTTCAGGCTGACCTTCCGGACCTCTGCGACATAATGATCGGTGGCTTCTGCCACCCCTTCATCGAAGGCCTTGTCAACTTCAATCCGCAGTTTATTAGCCTTGGCACGAAGTTCAGCCTCCACCTCCTCCCACCTCTGCTCGAGCTCGGCCGTTGCCTTAGCTTGGTTCTCCAATTCTGTTCTGGCCTTCTCGAGCTCCGTTTTGAGGCCCGTGGCGTATGTTTCCTGCTCGGCCGCCTTTTTTTTTATTTCCCCGAGCTCCGCCTCGAGTTCCATTTCCCTCTTCTCCGCCCTCTCTGCCCGAGCAGCGCTCTGTTGGGCTTTCTCCGCTGACACCAGACCCCTTTGCAGGATCTATGAAAACAAGTGTTACAAGGGGGTCAATATTGGAAGTACAGAAGTCAAAAGAGAAACGCAAGCTCAGAAGAAGGAATTACCCTGAGGGCATCGCCCATCTGGGCCACATCTAGCTCCACCTTGCTCAGCTTCCAGTGTTCTGCCATGTCTCCAGGCAGAGCGCAGGCGTGCGCGAGGGTACTGACAACAGAAGTGCCGTCAGTCAACCGGCCGTCCGACGACAATGACTGGCCATCCTCCAGCAGGAAACTAGGGTTCCAGAGCGGAGGGCCGAGCAGCGGCGAATGCCGAGGGACGGGGTTGGGCTCATCCTCGACTGGATCTACAATCCTAGGCCTTTTTCCCAATCGAACCGAGTCCCGACGGGATTTGGTGGGACGCTCAGTCGCTGTGGAAGGTTGAAGAGGAGACTGAGTCGGGGGAGAGACGACTGTGTCTTCCAAGTTCGGAGGGAGAGCGGTTCCCGAGGGGGTGGGCGAGTCTCCGAAGATGACATCCTCGAGGCTTGCAATTGCCGCACGGTGTCGCCCCATCTCGACCTCTTCGTCTGATCCGGAAGACTGAAGGTTCACAAGCTCCTGTTGCCGAGCCTCCTTGGATTCGTCCTCTGACTGGCGCTCCTCTTCGGATTCGGTCTCTGCAGCGGCCTCAGCCTATGAAGGCCCGGCTTCGGCAGAAGCTCAAGAGGGTATGATCTCGGGGGGCACTCGTGCAGACCCTTCAGCTAGAGCTGTTTGCTCTTCGGCTTCGGCAAGAGTTAGAACTTGCTCCCCCCTAAGGTTCTCGTGTCGTCTTCTTATAAAGGATCGGTACACGGGCTCATACCCAAGAAGGGCTGAGGCTGATCGGGTCCGGTGACCCTTGTAACTATAGATTCTTTTTAACCAGGCGACGTTTCGCCGCCACCTGGAGTTCTTCTTTTGCTGCTTCCTCTCCTTGTGACCTACACACCAAGCAATCGAGCATCAGTTCGGCAAAGCAGAAGTACATCAAAAGACTAGAAATTAAGATATTTACTCAGTGGAACTCCGAGACGACGGGGTATGTGATCCACCCTGGGCTCTCCAGGGGCATACTCCCAGCTCCCGGTGACATAAAGGCAGTCATCCCCGGCGTATTTCGTGTTGTCCTCGAGCTCGTTGATTATGGGATTCCCCTTCAACCGAACTCGGAGGTAGTATGCGTCGTCCTTTGGAGATCGACAGAGGTCGTAGACATCCTCAATATCCTCGACGCCAAGGTCGGTTCCCAATATCCTATTGAGTTTGGCTATACCCATGATTATCTTGTAACCATTGGGCATTAGTTGGCAGAGGGGGTAAGGTTCCACCTCCTGAGACAGGCCCTCAGGAGGGGATGGACTGGGAATCTCACCCCGCCTTCGATTATGGCCACTAGTGGGAAGGGCATCCACCCCTCTACAAGAACCCGAGGTCGGATTCGGTCACCAGGCTCATCCACCCTAATCCGGACGTTCTCTGGTATCTGATATTTTTTCCTAAGCTCTGTTAGGGTAAGCTCTGTGTCTATCCAGTGTCTATATACCCCCATCTTCCCCAGCAAAGACCGGAATATAGGTGACAGCGACGGAGAAGAAGGACAGAGAGCACAAACCCCCAAAAGAAAGACCCCAGAGAAGGAAAAATGGCAGAAGGGCAGAGAGGAACTCACTAGGACACGAGGCCGGAAGGGATGTAAGGACAATGGAAACCCAAGCTTCGAAGCAGCGGAGGGACTTCTCGGACGACGAGGTCTCTCGGACAGATCTCAAGCAGGTCTAAGGGAGAAGCTCCAAACGCAGTGACAGTAAAAGTGGTCCTCCTTCGAGGACGAGAGCTTTTATACAGAGATGAAAATCTCTTCGTATCCCGAAAGGCGCGCGTGCAGACACCGCCTCGAGCACGCCACCCGTCTCTTCGATAGGACTTCCCAGCCATCGGGGGCAAGACACGTGGCAGTACCGCGTCGCCTTCATGATGATGTGGGCAGGCTATTAAACCGCCTCCGGACAGCTGGGCGTTATTAAATGCGCCTCGGAAAGCAAAACGACACCACGCTTCTTTATAGGCTACGGGATCGGTTTCGATAGCTCCCATCCTATCACTCCCAACCTCGAGGCGTTGCAAAATCCCCGAGGTCAGGAGCTAGGGGCAATTGTGTGGAGTATTTCTACCGAAACCGATGTTATCCCTAACCTCGGTAATGGTACCGATCAGGAAGGGCCTCGACCTCGGTTTTTCCTGGCACGGCAGAGCCTTAGCTGTTTTTTCAAGATAGGACTGGTCCCGGTAGAAGTACCGACCACATCCTTCCGAACTCAGCCTCATGTGTCGACATCCTTGCCCGACCTCAGGCACAACCGACCTCGGTGTCTTCTCCAGTTCGGCTCCTTAGCCGAGGTGAACACTGGGAGCCTAATCCCCAGTATGAGATGGGACGGTTACTTTATAGGGAGTCCCTGACAGGTAGGGTAGCTACCGGCCATAGATAAGGGCTCGTTCCTATCAATAGATCACATCCACATTTATGTGAGGGATTTGAGGGGAGGTCTGATGGGACAAGTATCCTCACCTACCCCCACTAAGGATCCCAAATGTGGGCTGATGGGACAAGTATCCTCACCTACCTCCACTGTGAAATCTTCCTCTCCCCTCTATATATGCCTGCATGAAGAGCCATGAACAGGTACATGCAATATACAGCCTGCACTGTTATTCTGCTAACAGCTTCTTCTCCACTTCACCCTAGTTCAGTGACTGCACTAAATCAGGCGTCGGAGTGCCTTTGGCTGACAGCAGCCTCGGGCCCTGACCGTTCTTTCTTCCCTTTTTCAGGACTCAGGCCGTCGGTGACTTCTCCGATCAGCTGAACAGGATTTTCCTAATCCCCTTCATCACCTAAACTAAGTCCGTAATAATTTAGGCACGCACAAGTGTGTATGAATGTGTGCTGTGTCCATTTTCCATACCTGGCTAGTAGTAGGGCTTCAGTATTATTAAGAATGGGGTTTGAGTTGATTGTGAATAAATGATCCTACTTGCCGTTGCCACATTTACGCAGAATATGTCTTTGCCGTGTTGCCGTGGGTGGCCTCAGATCCACATCTACGCAGAATATGATTTGCGAGCAAGAAAATCTCGATTGAATTTAAAACCGACCGCCACAAATGTTATGTTGGCCATTCGGTGGAGCTGTCCACATCCCGCGCGTGACCGGGATTCATTCAGTCAAACACTGCGTACGACTAGGGGCTCCTTTTCAACATCAATAGGTTGTCTTTCCGCGTGGAAAAAGAAAAACATACTCTTCCAAAAAAAAAAAAACTCTCCAAAAAAAAAAAAATATCTATGTAGCCCAACTTGAAATTTAAAATAGGGAAAATTTCAAAAAAGTCCTTAAGTTTCGGCTTTATTTCAAAAAAGGACACAATTGTCAAAACTTTTTGAATTATTCCTTAAGTTTTTCAGAAAGTTTTCAATTAAGGACATCCATCTATTTAAAATTATTTTTCGACAACTTTTTTTCTGTTTTTTTAAATACCCAAATTACCCTTCATTGTAATAAAACTCTCCTTCACTTCCTCTACATTTCCTCATTTCCTTCGCTAGTATCCTCACGGTGTTCAAGGACACCCAGTATTTTTATAGCGTTTGGCTACATGTAGCGGTTGCCGAAACCATGTCATTGTTTTAAATGAAGGGTATTTTTGTTATATTTAAAATATTGAAGGAAAAAGTCACCAGAAAATACCCTTAAATGGTGGGATGTCCTTAATTGAAAATTTACTGGAAAGCTTAAGGACTCATTTGAAAAGTTTTAAAACTTGTGTCCTTTTTTTAAATAAGGCAAAAACTTAAGGCCATATTTGAAGATTTTCCTTTAAAATACATATGCAAGTAAGAGTGCACATGGGCGATTCGGATCAGTTTAGAGGGGAAACCATCAACCAAACTGAATCCATCGGCTTTCTATTTTTCCAAACCGAACTGCCTATGTGCTCAAACCGAATCGAACAATTTTTATTTTATTTTATATTTTGCACCAAAAAATTACAATTCAAACTTGGTCCATCAAATAGAATGAAGAAAAGTTGTAATGAACACTAAAATATATTTCATAATTCGTTTCAGTCAAGAAAGCATACATCAAACGATGGATGAATTCTTTCCATCCATCATCCGGTCGCATGATTGATTGGACAAGGCAAGGTTTGGCCAACTTTCCAGGCCAATGAGCTGAAGTAGTTCAAATCTTTTGGTAAATACACCAACAAAATGATCCAGCATGTACCTATTTCTCTGCATAAAACTTGGACTAGATTACATTGCTTGATCCAGACCAATGAATTCAACACAAAAGGATCTAGTGTTTTTTTTTTTTTTTTTTTGCCAACAAGATAGGTTCAAGTGGAATATAGCCCCAATTCTGAACTAATTAAAATGAGTTTCTTCATAGTTCACTTTCGTTTAGGTCAGTCAAAACCCTGGGCAGTGCTACTAAAAACCCAATAATGTATACTTCTTGTAGAACTTTCATCAAACATGTAACATGTAAGTTAAACATATAAGTTAAACATACAAGCGCTTTCTCTAAGGCTAAAATAGTCAAAACTCAATATTCAAGTTAATACATACGGTCGGTTCTGTTTAAGTGATTAACCATGGGTTCAAACCGATAACCGACCGATATAAGGCAATTTCTATGAATTTCAAACCATTGACCGAACCGATCTACATAAAACCGATCCGAACTGCCCGATTCAGTCTGGTTTTGCGGTGATACTGGATTCTTTGTGTAACCCTATGTACAAGTATTCTCATGTATTAGTGAGGGATCGTTGGATGAACTTCAAAGCATGCATATTTTTCTTATGTATTTTTGTAAAATGAGAGCTCTTACTTGCTGACATGGCGCCCCATGCGTCCTCCTTTTATATTACTTTAATTCTGCGGGACATGTGGCGACAGGGGACTTCCTGGATGGATAACACGTGGCGCATCCTGAGACTTCTTGCAATGCTACATTCCGGAATTACTCTTCTAATCTAGTCTCATTACCTAAAATATTTCAATGCAAATCTAAGATATTCTTGAAAGAAAATCCTTATCATTTCCCTAAAACATAGCATACAATAATAACTTTTCTTTAGTTACTTTCAAAGGGCCCCACATATTATTAAACTAAGAAAAAAAAAAAGAATAAAGCTCTTTGGCTATGATTTTAGTGATCGGTGAACACGTATGCATTAAATGTTATTGCATATCAATTTGTGGGCCCTCATGTCAGATCTAAGTTGTAGAAATTTGGGGCACTTTCGTAGATAGTATTTTCCTACTTTTTTTTTCTTATTTTTTCTTTCAGCATTTGGTGTGGTTAATTCGTGGGGATTATTGTGGAAACTAGTTAATTTCAAAATCCATAGTTAATATATAATCATTTATATTTACTAATTTAACTAAATAAGTTTTCAAATTTTCTTTATTTCCAAACTCACAATTTATGGGGGCCACTTATTTTTTTATACCAACACACGAAGAGCTTTTCAATATCAGAGAGGGTGCCACTTTCATAGGCTGTATTATGATACTTTTTTTCTCCTTATTTTCCTTTCAATATTCAGTAAGATTAATTTGAGGGGCTCATTATGGACATTTTTCTCCTTATTTTTCTTTAGATATTTAGTAGGATTAATGAATCAATGGGGCTCATTGTGGAAGCCAATTGATTCCAAAATCCATATTTAATTCTGAAATGACACTCAATTTATGGTTAAGCACAAATATAATCAAATTAAGGTCATCAAATCTTTACTATTTACTTGATTGTACCTTAAATATTTCTAGCTACCTAAAATTTCTCTAATGAGTTTTTATATTTATAATTAATTATATATTAATATTTTTTAAATATTTAAAAATATTTTTAATTAGAAATTTTAATGATTTTCCAGCGCATGCTAATCTATTGCACTAGTTATATATATTATAGCAAAGGGGGAGGTGGGCTGTGAGGGTGCCACCTCAACCCTTAGAAATCTCTCATTTCAAAGAAATACAAAAGAAAAAAACATACAGCGCAACAAAATTCCTTAAATCTCCTCCATTGAAATCTCAACCCATACAGATTTCCTTAAATCTCCTCCCTTAATCCTAGGTTTAGTTTAATATACTTTCTAATCCCTTTCCATCTTATGTCATTGTTGTTCTAATCTAAAACTCATTGTTGTTCTAATCTAAATCTGTCAAATTCAAATTCAAATTCTCTTCTATACTTAGGGGCAATTGGTTAAACAGAACCTAAGATAACTTTTTTGAAATTTGAATTCTTCGTAAGATGACAGGAAACTTCAACCCACTCCTATCCTTATCAGGGCCGACTTCATCCTTAGGAGATGTCTGAACCCAGTTTCTTCAAAACAACTCAACTTTTTCTGCTTGCAGTGACTAGCAACATGTGTCCATACTGAGTACGCAGATCTCTCAACCCAATTTCTTCAAAACAACAACTCAACTTTTTCTACTTGCAGTTAGTAGCAACATGTGACCATAGGCGACATATTTATGCTTGGTAATTTGCTCGTAGGCATAGGGACTACAGTGTCATTATATTAGACATTAATGGATGAGTCATGGGAGAGAGTCTACAATCATAATGTATCAAGCGTATTAACAATCCCTTTTAGGGGTGCAAAGGGTGGTTCGGATCGATTTAGCGGAAAAACCATCAACCAAATCAAATCCATCGGTTTTCTATTTTTCCAAACCAAACCGAACCGCCCATGTGCTCAAACTGAACCGAAAGGAACTGGTTTGGTTCGGTTCGGTTAGGATTTTTTTGTTTTTATTTTACTTTATTTTTTTCACAGCAGTTCAATTGGTGAGAGACGTTGGACTCCAAGGTAGCGTTTGGTTCGCGTGAATGGAGGTCGGAATGGAATGATCATTCCAACGGAATGACCATTCCAGCGTTTGGTTCGCCAAAAAGGAGCGGAATGGCCATTACCTCTGGAATCCCATTAATTTATGTGAGGGAATCACCATTCCATCCAAGAACGGAAGGAATCACTATTCCATTCCTTTCTAACTTTTTGTTGAGACCAAAATACCCTCGCTTGTAATATTATTATTATTATTATTATATAATAATATAATATCTTTTTCACCCAACCATTGTGGGGCCCACCCAAAATATTATAATAAAATATAATAATATATTATTATATCATAATAATAATAATAATATAATATCTTTTTCACCCAACAATTGTGGGGCCCACCCAAAATATTATAATAAAATATAATAATATATTATTATATCATAATAATAATATAATATCTTTTTCACCCAACCATTGTGGGGCCCACCCAAAATATTATAATAAAATATAATAATATATTATTATATCATAATAATAATATAATATCTTTTTCACCCAACCATTGTGGGGCCCACCCCCAAATATTATAATATAATATAAGAATACATTATATTGAGAAATTGTAAAATTCTTCACTACACCTTTGTGGGGCCCACCCCAAAATATTATAATGCAAACTTTTTCACTACACATTGTGGGGCCCACCCCCAAATAGTATAATATAATATAATAATATATTATTATGAGAAATTACAAACTTTTTCACTACACCTTTATGAGGCCCACCCCCAAATTATCCACCACAAACAATGCATATGTGACAGTAGAATCTAACAAGGGTATTTTGGTTAATGTTATGTAAATTTGATTCCATTTCAGGCAGCATTCCAGCGTACCAAACGCAGGAATAGGAATCGGAATTCCATTACTGGGTTGATTCCTCAGCGTACCAAACGCTGGAATGGAGTTGACTATTCCTACCTCATTCCATTCCATTGTCATTCCGGTCTCCATTCCATTCCTGCCTACAACCATTCCAGCGAACCAAACGCTACCTAAGTAATTAAGTGGGGGTTCAAGTCTTCTTCAAGTAATTTTTCATATTCCTTTATATATTTTATAAAAAATATATTTATATAATTAGTTCGGTTTGAGCAGTTTAACCGCACATTCAAACCGAAAATCAAACCGAATGGTTTGAAGGAAATTCGAACCATGATCGAACCAATCTACTACAAAACCGATCAGGTTAGGATCAGTCTGGATCAGTTTAGCGGTTTTTTTTTTTTTTTTTGCACCCCTAATCCTTTTACCAAAAAAAAAAAAAAATCATATTGTAGTTTTTACCAAAAAAAAAAAAAAAACAATAATAGCTAGTGATTGGACTTACCTATTAATTTCTGCCCATTCAGACCGTATCATTTCTTATCTATATTGTGAATGAAGTGCAGTGTCTTTAAGTCTGATAAGTCACTTTTTATTGGACTCGACTTTAATGACACAAATTTTCTACCCGTGAAAAACTCCTGCTACTAATTTGCGACACATTTTTTACTGGTAGCATCATTTTATTTGTTTCCTTTTCTGGTACATTCTATTTGTAGAAAATGAATCAACCATATTTACTATTGACCTTATCCTACAACTTGAGACTCGTCGAGCTGTAAGTCAAGGTAGCAAAAATACCATTTACTGGCTTGGAGTGCACCTATATATATATATATATATATATATCCCTATGAGCAATCAACCAGCATCACACTAAACGCTTTTGAGGTAATGAACATTTGCTTTGGACAACTAATGAAATTAATTGGTACAGAATTCTTAGCCCTGAGATTACCGTAGTAGCGATTATGTTGTTTCGTTGAAGTTTGAAAATCCTTCTGTTACAGTCTTATAGTATTAGTATTCTCTATTTAACTTATATTTTAATGCAGAAGCATATATAGCCGAACTATCAAAATAGATTTTAGGGACATTTACTTCAAAAATCTCCTTAAATAATTTAATAACAGCTGAGGACCTTAAATTTTAATAATAACACCCAAGGACCTCCAGCCCAAAATCCAACTTTTTCAATCCATTTTTGCCCTTGTTAAGTTGATGTCAACATAACCCTAAAAAAAACATAACGTCCTTCATCCCTATTCTACAGTGAAGAGAAGAAAGAGAGGAAGGAGAAGAAGGAGAGGAAGGAGAAGAAGGAGAAGAAGGAGATAGATGCCAAGGAGATCAAAGCCCTACACATTTGTTCTCAATCTCAGTGAAAGGAGAGGAAAGAGAAGAAAGAGAAAGATTGGAGTGCTCAGCAGCAGCAGCAGAAGCTGGTTGTGTGAAACGCTTTGACTTCGAAGAAGACAAAGAGCTTCTTGCAGCCCAAGCTCCAAGGACTCACTAGGTACAGTACACTCGCTCGTTGATTTTGCTGCATAATAAGAAGTGTAGTTGCAAAATGGTTGGACTTTGAAGACATGAAGAGTGTCAGGATGAGCTGATTAGTATGATGTTTGGTCAACCCCCTTTCTTGACCTCCCTATCTCTGTGATTGGCATGCATCTAGTGTGCTCCCCACAAATAAAGGCACAGTTTTGAGGATTTTTTTAAAAAAAGCATTCCTTTAGCAAATGAAGGGGTTTCATATAGGTTTTTATGATTTTGACCCTCCTGCCATAGATGTGGTGCATATTCCAGATTTCCTTGTGTAGTTCTTGGATTATTAATTTGTATCTTTATAAAAATCATTTACCATTCAAGTGTATACACAGTGTATATGTATGTGTGTAAAAGTCGTGACTCGTTTCATTGGAGTTAATCACGTCTTCCTGTGAGATCCATCCATTGGTGGTCCTCGTCCAGTTGAAGTGGATATTTTGGATTTAATTAAATGTTCTTATTGAAAAAAGTAACATGTTCCCTCTCGAAAACTCTTCATATATTTATCTCATTTGCTCTAGTGCATCTGTCTCGCACAACCTTAGAGTGGAGGCGGCATGTGGACCTAGTGATTAATCCAAATAAACCATATAACATCTCCATATATTTATCTCATTTGCTCTAGTGCATCTGTCTCGCACATCCTTAGAGTGGAGGCAGCATGTGGGCCCACCTAGTGATCAATCTAGATGAACCATATCCCCACCACCAACACCACCACAAAAAAAAAAAAAAAAAAAAAAAAATCCCTTGCTACAAACCAATATGTCACGGACTCCCCCCCACCCCCCAACTTGGTAGACATTAGCATGGTAGAGAAATCCGCACTAGTTTCAGCATATTTAGCATGGTTTTGTAACAAAAGTAGCATGGTTCAAGATAAGTCAAAACATGTTATTTTCCTTTTAAATTTTTGGGGAACTAAACGTTGATAGTTTTACTTTGAAACCTCGGAATTTTGGCTAAGAACAATTTCGGGAAGCTGGGTTTCCAGTAGCCTAAACATGGCTAATCAGTAACGCTATGCAGAATTTCTGCAGCAAAACATCATCAGGCAGGCATTTCTAGACATGCATATCTTTTTCATTAGCATAGATTTTTCGCTTCTTTTTTCTTTTTTGTGTTCATTCATCATCGAAGTTTCAAATCCAGCCATGGGATTTAGACTTAAGTCATATTAGGTCAGTCGTTTAGGTTCGAAAAGTTGGGCCTGCAACACAGTTTTGCAGACTTCAAAATTCCTGCATTAATTCTAAGAGTTTGATATTTTTAGGATTGCATAATTCATTCATTCTTGCATCAATAAACAACTTCAATTTTGTGAATCTTGCTAAAATAAAGCACAAGTCATAGTTAAAGGAACTTGCAGAAAGCTCAGATAACTAGTTTAATGGATCATTGGAACTAATTGATTGAAATATACATATGAATCATTGCAGAAAGCTCAGATAACTAGTTTATGTGAATTTTCTGTTTTCTCCATTTTTCCTTTATCTCTAAAAGTTTTTTCAAGTGGAAATGAAACTTCAATGTTATTATTATTTCATTTGTTTTCTTAATCCTTGTGAAAGCTGAATGAAACTTGAATATGGGACGAAAGATTTTTTTCTTCCTTTTACAACTCTTTTATAGAACTTATGCAAGTTTTTAAAAATGTAATGAATGCTGAGAAACTTATGCAAGTTTCTAAAAATATGATGAATGTTGAAAAATTCTAAGTACGGAATTGTTGCGTTGGCCCACTTTGTTCACTTCTTATTTGTCATTTTGATGGTTTTGATAAAATGAATTACATCATATAAAATTTGGGGTCTCTAGGTTTAGTTACCATGTCTAGTGGGGTTTATTCACTAAATGCCACTTGTTCTTATCTCATGTTAATTTATTTTCGGTTTCTTTAGGATGTCAGAGGATGAGACGTTTGTTGTATTCCACTTTAATGGAGAGTTTGATTGGAATACGACCAATCCGGTGTACATTGGAGGTGAACAAAAAGTGATGTATCTAAGCAATTTCACAAACTACTCTACATTGTTCCATAGTGCATTACGAGCAACGAAGTGGATAGAAAACGATGAAGCCATTGAAATTCAGTACCTTCACAACAACCGCCAAGCCTTCACATTGATTAAAGTAGCTAACGATGGTGATGTAAATGCAATGTTGAAAGTGTCTCGGGATAATGTAAATGGGATTTATTTATTTGTGAGCAAAAACACCAAGTGTTCAAGAGGTGTACGTGAAGGACATTCAAGGTATTGCACCATGTCCTAATCACTTTGTGCACTATTTATTTATCTATGGAACTCTAACTTATTTTTCCTTATATACATGCAAGGTTGACAGCTCTGAATGTGTTTGAAGACAATCAAAATGCTCTCGGTCGAAGAACCAATAATTTGAATGGAAAAGGTGTTGGACATCCTAGAGGTCATCCAGTTTGCACAACACCGTACGTTATTATCTTGTTCACTAGATTGAATTTTGATTTCTTCCTTGAAAGATGAAGATGGACTAATCGTTATTATTTGGATGCAGAGATTCTCACAAAAGCTCTTCAAAAGCACTTGGAGGTGACATTTATAATTTTGAAGCAAATCCCGATATTGGAGTTAACAGTCTCCATTCTTGTGATACCATTTATCCCCCTGTTGATCTTGAGGAAGACATTGAAGCCATCTTCTCCTTTTCACCTGATCACTTTACATTAATAGACTCTCAGCCATGGGCAAATGATGATCCTGCAATAGGGGATAAAATGCAAGAAGATGTGGGAATCCGTGCCAAAACGTCAGCCGTTGGTGAAGATCCTAACATTAAAGATACGCTAGTGCCAGTTGACGATTTCAAACATGAGTTGCTAGAGAGTACTGCGCAAGAGTTGTGGAAAGGGAGAGTGTTTCCAGATCGTGATACATTTAGGAGAACCCTCGCGAAATTTGCAATGTACAAGAATTTTGTGTTGAAGCATCTGAAGACCAACGGTTATAAAGTTACTGCACGGTGTGACGATGCAACATGTCCATGGCGTATACATGCTTCTATTGTGGATTCAGGTCCACAATTTCAGTCCGGACATATAACCCAATTCATTCATGCTCAAAACCAATGATGGGGATGGCACATAAACAAGCGAAAGCGTCCTTGATTGCAGACTTTGTCAAAGATAGGCTTCGATTTAATAATATGTACACACCAAAGGAAATTATGTTTGACTTTCAAATGGAGTTTGGGGTGATGATAAGTTATAGAAAGGCATATCTAGGAAGAGAGATTGCAATGAATGACATACGGGGTTCATTCGAGGAGTCTTTTCAAATCCTTCCTCGATATTGCATGGAATTACAAATGATGAATTCTGGAACAAGAATCGAGTTGTTGAAGCATGAAGATAACTCCTTTACAAGATTATTTTGGGCAATTGGATCATGCATCGAAGCCTTCCGTTCTTCCTTAAGGCCTGTGATAGCTGTAGATGGGGCACATCTTCGAGGTAAGTATCCAGGTGTTATACTGACAGCTGCTACTTATGATGGTAATCATCAGCTTTTCCCACTTGCCTTTGCCATAGTTGAGGCCGAACGACGAGATAGCTGGTCATGGTTTTTTGCAAATCTTCAAATAGCTCTTGGTGAGCTTCGATATCTAACAATTGTGTCTGATCGTCAGAAAGGCCTTGTTCCTGCGGTGGAAGAAGTATTTCCAAATGCTCAACATTGTTATTGCTGTCGTCATATCGCGGAAAATATACGTTCGAGATTCAAAGATGATGGCATTGTTAAGAAATTTTGGCTTGCTGCAAAATCTTACAGGCCATGTGAATATGAAGCTCATATGAATGATATAAAGGCCGTAAACCTGGATGCTTATAACTACATTCATGCAATCGGAAGACAACATTGGTCCAATGCTTTTGTGGAGGGTAGGCGGTACGACATGTTAACTCAAAACATTGCATAATGCTTAAACAGTCTAATGAAGCACAATAGAGAGCTTCCGATATCAAAACAAGTCGATGGGATTCGTGGAAAGTTAATATTGGATTTTTTCCATCTTCGGAGGACTACGTCAATGCAACTGAAGACACGCCTAACTCCTTGGGCAGAAACCATTCTAAGCAAATCTACAGAAGGATCCCGACGTTTGAATTGTCGACAAGCAGGTCCCAATGAATTTCAGATACAGTCTTGGGAGTTCATTGATGTTGTTCACCTAGATAGAAACAGTTGTACGTGTCAGATGTGGGCAACGATTAGAATTCCGTGCGAGCATGCCTTGTCAGTCATGAAAACCAGAGGCTTGGATCCATATGATTTTTGTGAGGATTGGTACACATGTGATACATATAGAAGGACTTATAGTCATGTAATACATCCAACCCGCGATATACGCCAGTGGGAGCACATTAGTAACGAGGTGGTCAAACCTCCACTTGCTACCAGGCAGCCTGGACGTCCAAAAAAGAATAGAATTCGCACAGAAGAAGTTAATCGGCAAAGAAGACAAGTAACGTGCTCTATTTGTAAAAATAGGGGTCACAACAGACAAAAATGCCGAAATCCACCAAAGGGAAGTTGATCCATGATGGCGGAACCATGGAGCCATGTCTTTTGAAGTGGTCTAAGCAAGTACCCTTTTTTTTCTTTTTGTAAAGGTGGAACCATGTAATTTAATGTAAAATGTGGCTACATGTGGTTTTGGCAGCTGTAGCACTTTTTTTTAATCTTATTTTGTAAAGATGGAACCATGTCTTTTGAAGTGGTCTAGCCATCTATTTGCTGCACTTTTGTATTGAATGTCTACATTTGTAACAGGAGGATCGATGTCCTATAATTTTTTGTATTGTGCATGGAGATCTCTGAAAGTTCCATCTATATAATCTAAGTGACAGGGCCCAAGATCTTGTTGATAAGATGAGGATCATTGCTTTGGTGACATCTACTGGTAAATTCTTGTGTTTAAGAAACCATTTTTTAGCTTCTTTCTTCTTCTTTTTTATCATTGTCCTGCTTCCATTTAGGGAGGAATCCCTGTTCCGGGGCCAATGAGAAATCCTCAGGTTTGCAGATTCCTCACCTTTTACCTAACATGCCCTTAATTTACAAGTGATTCCTTCAATGAAAGTAATATAAAATACTAGAAATAAAAACATCCACAAAGTTACCTGAATCCACTTTCTAATGGACTCCAAAACAGGGCTTCTATAATCATCACCGGCCAAATCATGCACTTTGGTCTGCTCAGAAAGAACATGAGCTCAACAACTATAAATGTTTAAGGAAATGAGAATCTACAAAAGAAATATTCAGAAAGCAATAAAAAAAGAAATGTCCATTGAGTACCACTTGCCTTCAAAAGAAAACAGATTGCAGAAGCATAGGCATAGGCATCTTCAGTCATAGATGTAAAGCCAAGACTTCTAAGATCGGGAACAACCTTACCAATGTTTCTCACTAATTTCGTATTCCTCACTATACTCATCTCATAATACCTTTTATCAACATCCACTTCAAGTTTATGTAATGACTCTCCTTCATCTAAATCAAAATTGCCTTCACCTTGAATTTCATTCCCACCTTCATATTCTTCAGCCATCATTGTACTTAACTCTGTTACTGTCAAGCATAACAGAAGCATATCAGTTAAAACTACCAGATGCATGTTCTTTCTCTTTACCTCATTGTTACAAAAATATCTCAGTTTAACAGAGTTTATGCGAACAAATGGATTGGCCTAAATCATGTGTCACCCGCATGAATGATGGATGACCTAAAATAATACATAAATAGACCTTGTTACTAGCGAAATCTTGAACCACCAAAATTTATGTCTGCACAAGGTTCTGAACATGCATGACTTGGGAAAAATCATCATCTCATTATGAAACAATGAATCTCAAAGCTGCCTAATGAAAGTGGCATCAATATCATCATTGGTGGATCTATAGTTTTTTGTAAAGGGTGTTGGTGGATCTACCTCTTTCAATTAATAGCAGACCAATGTTTATTTTTTATAATGGGGTGGATAGAATGGTTGGATAATGTTCTTTCATGAACACATACTGATAGCAAATATATAGTTCAGAAATAAAACAGAGTATTCGTTGATGTCAACTAAAAGTATGTTGACATCAACAAATAATTATGTTGATATCAATGAAAGCGTACTGATAGCACATATCTATGATAGGAAAAAAAACATAGTATTCGTTGATGTCAACTAAAAGTATGTTGACATCAACAAATAAATATGTTGATATCAATGAAAGCTTACTGATAGCACATATTTCTGATAGAAAAAAAACACAGTATTCGTTGATGTCAACTAAAAGTATGTTGACATCAACAAATAAATATGTTGATATCAATGAAACCATGTGAAAACCATACTTGCTTTGATCCGCCTTTGATTAGTCTATGGGCCCACTTGGATCCGCCTTTGATTAGCAAATCCTTTACGACTCTTATTGGATCACATCTTCATCCACATATGCATCACATTGGGTCTGCTAGTTGGTGAAAATTCTCCCATATTTTCCTATGGTTGTTCAACCATCATGAAACCCATGTTAATCAGGTTAACACCAATTCAGATGGACAACCTGTTACACCAATTTAGATTGGATATCATCCTCCTCATTATAGACAACCTCTTTGGCAACATTTCCAGCAGTCATTGTCAAGTTTCAAGATGAACTAACTATACCACTACAGAGTCACAAATAACACATCACCATTCACATTAGATTAGAAGCCTTTCAACATACAAGACCAAAATGAAACCAACAACAGTTGCAACTTGAGTTTTAACATTTCAACCATCCAAAATACATAGGCCAATAGTAACCAAAAATGTTCAGATTACAAATGTTATAAAATTTAAACACCCTAATGGGAGAACAGTCAGCTCAGATGTTACAACACAAGTCTTTTCAGATTGATCATATAGTGAATATCCATCATCCCCCGTCATGTTGATTGTTGATCCCTTTTCTTGTACATTTCTAATTGTCTGTTGTACTGGTTAATCACTAGTTTGCATCGATAATACATCATGTCACGCTGAGTGAAATCAAACTTTAGATTGAGCAGGACATTTTCTACAGATGCCATTACAAAAAATCCGCAGTCATGTGAGTTCTCTTGTAAAGGGACGTTCTCAACAATTCGCCTTCTCCATCCCATTGGCTCTTCCCAGTTATAAGCAGTAAAAGACTCATTCAACCAATTAATCTATAGAAATAATGTGTATCAAAATAATTAATCCGTACTAACAATTAATCTGAATAGAAACAATTAATCTGTATACATGTCAGTACTCAATACTCACAAATTCTACAGCCATTTCCCAATGTCGCGAGTCCCCAGGCATACTATTGTAGTAGTCCCATCTTTTTGCATTTGGATATCCCACGATGACTGTGAAGTGCTCCAAATAACACATCGGAACAATGATAATCTCATGTTTCTGCATTTCACCCACCCTCCATCCATATTCACCAAAGATGTGTATATAATTGTGCTTGTCTTCTCTTCGCCATATATCCTTCAAAATGTACCCTCAAAGTGTCAATATTTGTGTTAAGATTCATATTGAGTATAGTTGGACAATTAATTTTTTCAAAGTATATGTTGAATGTATATGGAGTATATGATGAAAGTCATACCGAAGCATTCGCGTCAATGAAGTATGCATGTGGTGCCTTGGGCTTCAAATAAATATCAAACCAATTCTGCATTATACCCGTGTCTAACCATTCTCTTGATAGGAGTCCCTTCAATCTTACAGGATTAGGGCTAATGCATACCTTGGCAAGGTAATCAAACCTGAGGGAAGAAGATAAATCATATTGATATCTCAAGAATATCATATCAATATCTTAAAAAAAAAAAAAAAGCAACTCCATCTAGTTGGTTTATAAACTATAAGTTCATTGTTCTGGCTAAGAAATCACGAAGAGGATGCCACTTCTCACGTTCTAGTTCTACTGCTTGCAGGATAATGTTATATCAACTCCATCTACACAGGGAACAATTCTGGCTGGAATTACAAGAAAAAGCATCATTGAAATTGCTCTTAAGTATGACTATCAGGTGACTACTCTTCAATGTCTTTCATATATGAGAATTGTTTATTTGTTTATGATTTTCTTCTACTGAAATAATATAATTCTTATTTTTCTTGGGCTAGATAGGTACAAAGGGGAAAAAACCCTCTGTTCATGAAGGGAATGAATTGGAAATCAAAAGATACATCAAGATGGAAAGTCTTCAAATAAATAACAGTTCACCATGTTGTTTGCTTCCTCTTTTGCCGACTTGCTTGCCTAATGGAAGGAAACATGAAACAAACCCAATAATACCTTAGTTTCAATTACACTAACCTGGAATCTTCAATGTTTTTTTGATGCTTCCCTTGGCCCAAGCTGACGCATTCTTTGGGTGGCCTTGTTATTAGTTTAAATTGATGTCAATAGCCTTTTTAGTTAATTTGAAACCAAAAAGAAGTATAGGAACAAAAATGTTTTTGCTTCAGCCATAGCAAACTGGATTATTAGATGACATAAAAATGTAAAATTAAGAAATGTTTTCCTTCAGCTGTAGGAAACTAGGGATTCTCGCATCTCACATCCACCACCAATCTTTTTTAGTTTACTCTCTCATCTTCTTTCCAAACCTCAATGTCGCCTGAGCTTAAAAGAACCACTTCCAAGACTAGTAGGAAGATTGTAAGGTCATTTACATAGATCAGTAGTTGCACCCACATCCTCTCCTGCAAAGTCCCCTCAATCACTCATCCCAAAACAAGTCACCACCGCCCCATTCCCAAAACAAAGAAAAGCCAGTAAAAAATATCATGTTAATATCTTAAGTTCAAAACTGCATACCTTTCGTAGTAGTCCTCCCAGAACTTGTCTAGCACCTCAGTTTCCTCCTTCGTCAGTTTGTACATAGAATTCGTAGGCCAATTTAGGGAGGTACTAAATCCCTCATATTTTGATGGCACTTTTTTCACCCTGGTCGCATTTTTTACACGAATAACCATTGAGGCGACCTTTTTGGTGGGAGACTCCATGGGAATGGCTTCTTGTTGGATGTTTGGGGGAGCACTATCAAGAACAAATTCAATGGGGGATGTTTTCAATCTAGGAGACCTTCAAGGAGAGGCCATGGGACTGAGACTTTTGATACTTGTGTTTTTGGAAGACTCAGGTGGAGTATTTAACTTTGAATTGGGTGATTTAGTGGCAAACTCTAGCTTCTTCTTCAAAACTATCTGCTGTCTCTCACTCATTTTGCCTTGACCAAGAGATTCACTTGGACTCACTTTGCCATACCCAAATTCCACAAAATCATTTTCAAATGCTTCATTAAAGTGTTCCACTTTGGTACGCAGTACACGTATCATATCCTCCGAATTCATTGCCTCTGATGTTCTTTTGTTACCGGCCAAAGTAGAGATCAGGTCATCTAGGAAGAAACGAACCTGCATGAACAAATTCAAATGAGTCATAAATATTGAAAATGATTAAATAACTTGAAATTTACAGCTATGTTGCCATGTCACTTATAGGTCTTCTATGGATGAAGTCATTATCTTTTTTGGAGGTTGGTTGTGTTGGAGGCTTCATTTGGTCTTTACCACCTTCTTTCTTTGGAGGCCTTGAGATTCTCAATCTTGTCACCGCCGAATACCATTTCATATAAAATTCATTATGGATGGGTGAATCATCAAGTTCTTCACTCACTAGTAACAGCTTATGCCTCGCATCCCAAATGGCAATTAGTTCTTTCAGCGATCTGCTGTAATCATAAATAGCTTTCCTCACCCTATCAACTCTTTCAAATGGCAAGTGGAGAATAACGGGGAGCAACTGTCTAAAGCCAAACTGTTTCATTACCCGTTCGGAGTTGTGTCTTTCGATGATCCAATAGAAGATTAGAGCTGTATTAGATGTGAATAACTGTCTATCTTTTTTGGGAACTACCTCAGCTAGTTTATCAATCACATCTTCATACGGCATCCATATAAACTACACCATAGATTTTCATTACATATTTAATACTCACAAATCAGATATCAATCATAAAGATTCATATTAAAAATAAAATAAAATTACACTCACTTCTTCTATTTTCATATTGTCAATTTGCTCCCGACGATCCTTGGTGTTCAATGGAGACCTATGCTTTTTTATGCTTTTCTGCCACGGCTTATATAGTGGAAAGTCAAAATCCAATAATACATCTATATAGTCATCGCTAGGCCGCAAAAATTCCATTCTGGAATATGCCCAAATCTGCCAAGGAAACATTATATGAATATCAAGTTAATAGAAAATAGTTCATATTCAATGTAACCAAGTAAACAAATATGCATGTTACCTGCAACAATTGCAGTGGCCCAGTCAAGGTATCTGATGGATCCGTTGCTTTCTGGTTTTTTATTTTTTTCCCCTCTCCATCTTTCCTTTCTTCATCAAACTTCGAAAGCATTGATGCCTTACCTAACATCCTATACAAGTTCGCAAGGCATGCAGGGCCCCATGCATACCTCTTAAATTCTCTAAATAAACCAAGCAACCAAGCCGGCGCGGAAGTACCGCATGAATTGCCAATTATTTGACCTGCCACTAGGCAAAATAAATAGGCTCTCGTGTTGCACTTCTCTTCAACTTTATGATTTTTTTTCTTCTTTTTGTTTCCTTTGAAGTTTTTTTTCATCCAAGAAAAGTTTAACCTCGTGCCAATGCTATCTCGTTTTGGCACCGGCTCCATGCCTAGAAGATCCATGCATATCTCCGCTGTTTGCTCGGTACTATACAGTGTTTTTCCTGTCACTGGTGGACCATCTATGGGGAGGCCATATATGTATGACACATCCTCTAAGGTCACGGTGGCCTCCCCACATGGAAGATGGAAGGTATTTGTTTCCGGCCTCCATCTTTCTACCAATGCTTTTATCAACGCATGATCTATTGTCATTTGTCCAATGCTTGACAAGTGCTCCAAGCCACACATGCGCACATAGTCTTCTTGTCGGCGTGTTAGATGCCAACTATTTTTGTCGTGTGTGGTTCGAACTATTTTCAAGTTTGGTGGTTCCTATAGATGTTAGTTACAAAATAAATTTACTATTACAAACTCATGTAGTATGAAGTGGTTCAAGAGATAAAAAATAAATATAACGTTACATTTAAATATAAAGTAAATAATTGGATGTACCTCTCCTCGCCAAATTGCTTCAGAAACATGAACATCTTGATAGTATAATAACTTCTCCTCGGTAAAAGAAGTATCACTGTCCATCTATACATAATGGTATAAAAAGTGATCATTGCTCTTGACTACTTGTCAAGTTAATAACTGGTATTCTCTAACATTTTGTTTCATTTGGTAGATTTCAGTGAGGTAAAAGAACAAACCTACCATAAATTATATTGGAGGCCTTATATTCTTTTTTCCTCGAATTGTAGCAATTTCAAGTTACTTTCCACTTTCTAAGCCCTGTATCAATTTGGTAGAGTGAGCCCTTTGAACTTTTAGAGGCCTATATCAATTTGGTATCAAAGTGGGCCTTTCAACTTTATAGGGCGTACATCATTTCTCCTCTCCTACTATGAACAACACAAAAACATATGACCTTCAATGCTAAGTGTTAACAAACTAATGGGTGTTGCTATTGAAGTAAAACTTGCAACAAATATAACAAACAAAATTGCATCTTTTTGAAGTAGTTTTGTCAAGCGGCTGTAAACCGCTTGTAAACTAAATTTCTAGGAATTCGATTACAAGAAACAAATCGGCACTAAATAAATAATTCTTATATCTACTTATGCTTATCACTCCAACAAAAGATTTGTTCAATTAACATCAAGTTAAATTTGCCACAGCACACCCATGGTTGAGTGATGTTGGCACCTGGGTCTCATACATATGCCTATTGACCAATCCTCGGTCCTCGAGTTCAATTAATACTCCTTGACCAATATTAGCCCAACTTAGCCCCAAAAAAGCAAAAAGAAACATCAAGTTAACAATCATTCACCAAAAAAAAATCAAGGTAAGAATTAACTTTAATCTAAACTAAAAATAAACAAATAAATAAACTTCTAAATTTCCCAACAGCATTTATTCTCAATATAGCCCTGATCTACTCAAGCTGCCGACCAACCCCGAAGTGGACTGTTTGATGGGCTCAACAGTTTGGACTCAGACTCAAGTTTATGTCTCAAAACCCTTTTTCATCAGTTGGAATTGGATGTTAGCTTTGACCCTTATCATACTATGAAGTCTGAACCTTATCAAGCTTGAGCCTCTTATCAATTTAATGGGCCATCTTATAGCCCTTACTGGGCTTGTTAGGATTCAAGTCAAAGGGTCTACTCAAATTTGGAATTTGATTCAATCCTTCACTTACTTATTTGTCCTACAATGAGGCCCATGTAGTCTGACACAATACGGTCTGTTTACAGCTTATTGGTAATGTTCAGAAGTGTTTCATGATGAGCTGATCCCATAACTATTTCTCTGACTGTTTTGGTCCATTGACCCTTTCATATTTATTTACTCTGACAGGGTTCAATTTATGCTTGTCCATATTCCAAATGCACCAGGTTTAAATAGTTTGGTACTGCAGCATACAGGGCTCAGTAATTAGGGCCAGGCGGCCTGGACTCTGTCTAGTAAACATAAGGACCATTTGGGTCACTCATGTGTCAAGCCGGTTGACCAAATTCTTGGGCTTTCTGGAATCCATTGTTTTGGGCCTAGAACTCAGCCCAAATGTGTATGGGCATATGTTAATGTGGAATTACTGGCCCAGGGTAAAGGAATTATGCTATAATCTCTCATCTATAGAAATCCAGGTTAAGCATGAAATTGAAGAATGTTATTAACCATCCAATCAATTGTCAAGAGGACTTGTTTTTGTGAGGGTGGTCAGGAAAGCCCATGTACAAGTATGTTTGCTTGGGAGAAATGTACTAAGGCTGGTGATTTTCAGCAATTCTGATATATCCAAACTGTTTCTTCTTATATTTTCACTGCCATATAGTCTCCATCATGGAAACATGTTGGGTTTCGAGAACAACATGTTGCAAGTTTATAAATGCAGAAAAACTGAAGTGCAACTATTTCGAGAACATCTAAACATCACTTTATGGACAATTCTTTGAACCGCTTTTACAAAGATTACTCTAAGCATTCAAATAAAGTCACAAGAAGGAAGAATAGGGACCACGTCACGTGCTTGCAGACATCAAACCTCTTCTGCATATATAGTTGATTGCAATGCTGCCTCAACCAAAAAATAAAAAAAGTGACAGATCATTACAATTTCATATATTCATACAGGCCCGGTGGTTCTATGAGCCAAACTACTGCCATAAAACCATGAAGCAATATCAGACCAAATTTGTTCAAGAGAGAATTAAACTCAAGAATCTAAGTTTGGGTTGTACAATCCAAATGCACCTAACAATGGTTACACATCATCTGTTATTTCAAGAAAATCATCTGTTATTTCAAGAAAATCACACGACAAAAAATCACACGACATGCAAGTCCAAGAAAAACCCAAACTAACAATGGTTACAGATCAGAAAATCATCTTTTATATTTGCACAAAAAAAACATGACGACATATACAAACAACCAATAAAAGCTAAAAATTTCAATAATAACATCTCAGCACCTATGCCCATATTTCTTAAACCCTCCTCTGACGGCATGAATATGATCAATAGCAGGTTCTTTGTCCTTGTATCATCTTAAAGGGCTCTCTATTTTTACAAGAGAATGAAAGAGTTTAATGTGTGGAAATTTATTACCTTGAAAACAAGGTTCTGAGATTAGAGGCTTCCTCTCGGGCTTACATTTTGATGCAGAGAGAAAGAGGAGTGACAGAGTGACATGGAGTAGTTCTTCTGTGACCGGAGATGGACGTGAGATGGAGACCGGACGGCGACAAGAAGGCTCTGCCGTTTCTTCTTCCGTTTCTTCGTTGGGTTTTTTCTTTCATCCTGTTTACAAGTAGGGCTTCGTTGGCATCAACTAAGAAAGGTTAAAATTGGAAAAAAAAAAATGTAGTTTGGGCGGGAGGTCCTTGCCTGATAATAAAAAAATGTGGGGTCCCAACAATGGTTATGCTATTTAGGAGAATTTCTTTAGTAAATGTCCCTAGATTTTAAGTGAATAAAATGGAGTTCTTAGCCCTGAGATAAATATTAGAATGGCCATGGTTGCATTCAGTTTTTCTTAATTCTTTTTTTTATTGACATGATACGTTAGGAATAATTTATGCTTCATCATCCCAAATTGTGTTCTTTGTTTTCTTGGGATTTGAAACTCACTAGAATAATTCCTTATTTTATTAATGGTCATTTCTCTATTGTTTATCATGTTTACCATAACCTGTTGGAACTGTTTTCTATGTTATTTGTTCCTCTGGTTTTTAATTATGGTATGATAGCTATGAGCAGCTATAATTGTTCCCTTGTGTATATATAATACTCTACATTTTTATATTTATTCTCATTTTAGCCCGGGCCTTTGTTGATAGTTATATATATTAAAGCAATAGGGGCGGTGGGCTGTGAGGGATGCCACGTCAGCAGCAATGAGTTCTCCTTTTAAAGAAATATGCACAGAAAACCCATATTGTTTTGAAGTGCTACTTCACTTTGGGCTAATCTTTCTCTCCTAAAACCTCTCTCATACGATCAGATTTTTACAAACGTTTGAATTTGAGTCATATTTTTTGTCATTATCCAAATTATAAGAAAATCTTTATAGTTGGTTTCATTTCTTTTATTTAGATTTTCAATCATCAATGGGTCCCATGTTAAATATGTTTTGTGGGCCTGCCGATGAATGAAATCCAAACTATTTCTCATTTACTCTTCTTTCAGTTTTTTTTTTCCCTAAATGTATAGATCCAGTAGTGGCACCAGTTCGTATTAAATATATTTCAAAATTAGACTCCAGTATTGGATGAAATCCCTATGGCCTTCTCTTAACCCTGTTTTTTAAGAGTGGGCCCCGCTGATTGAGGAAGGCAAGCCTGTTGGCCATTATTTGGTTTATTAATGGATGCAAATCAATTAGTAGGCCCCACACGTTTAACTTATTTTTACTGTGGGACCTACTCATGGATTATGCATAGATATTAGTTTTCTAGGTCAATATGTCTCCATAGTGGGCAATCTGGGTTGGTATCGTACACAAGCTTAATTTCTTTAATAATTGTTAGGATGTGATTTGTGTGTGCATGAGTTACTATTAGAAACATATTATGATGACTCATATCTATATCCAAGTACACTCATCCCATTCAATGTACATTTTTTATGTTTTTTTTCCCCTTCTCTTACACCTGTTTGCCCCCCTCTATTTCAATTTTTTTTTCCTTACACTATCAATCATATGTGGGGGCCAACTGTTCCATCCCATTGAGGATGAAATCAATTGATTTTCATGTCCTTTATTCTAATCTTCCCTTTTTTCTTCTTTGGTTGCAGAGCCATTAGTGGCTTCCACACGTTAAAAACATTTGAAGTGTGGCCCCCACTGATGGATCAAAACATGTTAATTTTTTTATCCCTTTCTTTTGGTTCCTTTTAGTATATGTAGATCCATCCGGTTTGTTTTCTTTTCCTTATATTTTCAATCATCAATGGGTCCCATGTTAAATATGTTTTATGGGCCCTACTATTACTATCCTGGACCCACCCACTGGGAGCTGGAGAGATCTTGATTGTAGGTTCATTGTGGCCACATTTTTTTAATTTATTTCAGATAGAGTTAGATGAAAATCACAATCTCATGTACAAATCCTTTCCTCGCTTTGAAATCTCAAACAGTTCAATATGGAATGTGTATTTGAAATATAGTCATATCCAACCGTATTTCAAATGTATCTCATGGTATTATATATCCAACCCTATCTCACGGCATTGCACATCGAGATGTAGCTCCCTACTTCCCTTATCTTCTTCCCCTCGCTTGATCCATCCTTTCTCTCCTCATCATAGGCAACAAAGGTCTCCATCTCTCCTTCTCATGCCTCTTTTTATAGACTCATTAGTTTCTAAAGCTAGCATTTTTATTATAAAAAAATACTTACATTTTTCTTTATTGTTTCCCTGCAATTAGATCACCATGGAGATAGGCTATCCTTTCTTGCATTTTTTTTTTCTTTTCTTGCAATATACACATTTCTTGTATTTTTTGTAGTCGTGCTAGGGAGATGATTTGTCATCTTATTGATGACTGCAACTTTCCAGTTGACTTTCATTTGATTTGATCATAATGGTGAGGTTTTAGTTTTTATTCCTCAAGTCGGTTAATCTTTTATTCATGACTGCAACTTTCCAGCTGTTGACTTTCATTTGATTTGATCATAATGGTGAGGTTTTAGTTTTCATTTCTCAAGTGGGTCAATCTTTTAAAAAAAATTATATTTGATTCTGTACGTGTCCGATCTAGACCTTCCTACTGCTTTATGTATTTTAATTTTTAATCCGAAATTTTGTAGTTAATGGATGCTTACCATAAGTTTACATACTTTATAGTTGCAGTGCAAGAGTATATTATTTTTAATTAATTATTATGTTATTCTTCCCCTCACATGATCCTTAAATGGTGGGACATTTTATTTTATTTTATTTGAAAATAGTAGGACTTATGTTATAGATAGATGATCTGGACATATATATATATATATATATGTATATATAAAATATCCTTAAATGAGATGGTTGTAATGGTCAATGCCTTTAAAATCAAGAGATTGTCATGTTATGTGAATTTACTTCATTTTATATTTATTTTCATACATAGAAATTTTTTTAATATTCAAAGATAATAAAAAAAAACTTATTTTATATTTATTTTTTCTTAACAATATTTCAACAAAGTTATTAAATTTTAACATATTTTTATTTTTTTCCAAGGCTTAGCGCGGGCTTTATTGCTAGTATATAATAATAATAATGGAAGGCATGGCCACGTTGCTACAATAATTGAAGAAAGAGGAATCGTACAGCCCCATAGTTATCGTAAGATTGCAAACCAATCATATTCTTTTTTGAAAGTTGATAAGATAAGCCCTGTTTCCACATGTCACCTGTCCGTCTTTATGCCACTTTTCGCTTGGGTCCCAATCACCTTAACTAGGCCTTTGGGATGAAAAAACACGAGACAAAAAGCTCGCTTTCTACCTCTTCATTTTTTTTTTTTTTTTTTTTTTTTTAATTTTACAATAAAAGCATTCCATTAATTTGGTTGGTGAGTCCGAACCCTCCCAAGCTTAAATAGAGAAGAAAATCTTTGAGTTAAAAGGTAGCGAAAGTGTTCCTGCAGGTAGTTCGAAATTCAAACGCTCAAAATAAATATCATTTTAATAGGCTTTAGTCAAATTTTATATTAAACTAAGTTTGCCCTACCCTATAATTAACCTTTTCATAGTAATCAAATTCAATGGGGCTGGCAGGGATTTTCAAATTTTTAATTAAATGTCATTTGGGATGTTTTAAGTGACACAAATTTTGAAATGCTTGCGAAGAAACATATCATTTATAATTGTGAGGAGACAAGATGTCACGTCATATTTAATAAATTCCAACATGATAAATTCTTATCAGAAATTTTAGTAAAAAGCAGGCTCCAAATGACTATTTAGAATCCCACTCTCTTTGCATTTTATTGGAATCTCAAATACTCTATTAAGAGTAGGAATCTGAAATCCCACCTCAAGCGAATACCTTTTGGAAAATTTCTGGTATAGAAATAGGCTCTAAGTATTCGAAAGTTGATGATAAAGAATACATGTACTGCAAGTCGATGAGTACAGTAACCCCAGGCTTAGTTGCTGTTTGTAGGTGCCTATGCTTAAATCAGTAAAATTGCGAGCCGTTGGTTTATTGCATCTTGAATAAATGACTAAACTTTTTCACTTTTCTCATACATGGAATGAGGAATAGAGAACAAGAGCACATTGGCTGGTACAGTAATTGAAGAAAGATGATGACAACGCTAATTGCTCAGTTGGTTAGTAACCCCACAAATTACTTGATTATCCACATCTAATCCCTGGCCTCTTTGGGTAATTTATTTGTAAAGTGTATTGAAGTAAATGTTGAGATTAAGAGTCAAATCAAAAGCTACAAATTTCAAATTTCTACTTCTAAACTTTTTATCAAAGCATGTGAGGGTATCCTTGTTTTTTTTTTTTTTTTTTGACTTTTTTTATATTAAAACTGAGGGTTTTTTGTCATTTAAAGTAGTGAGAGAAGGAATTTTGGCAAGAGGTGATTTAGAAGTTCAGTACATTTTAACGTGATTAGGATTGGTAATTTTACATGTAAAATAAAGTGTAGTAAATCATCAAATTAAGAGAGAATAAAATATAATAAGATTACAATGGTATTTTATTTTTAGTTATAAGGTGTGAAATTTTTTGACTTTTTATATAAAAAAGTGGAGCTTTTTTTTTTTTCTTTTAACAGAGAAAGGGGGTTGTTTTGGATTTTTTTTTTAAAATGAAGGAAATTTTAAATTAAAGTGCTACTCATGTGACTCCTTATTTGAAAAATGAAAACTTGTCTTGACTTTTACTAATATAGTAAAATACCAAATGGGCCTAAAGTAGCCCTCCACTTCAATTCTCTTTACAACTAATAGAGAAGGATTTTAACCCCAAGGGGTTGGCGGTCAGGACCACGGCTCCTCTCTCTTCTGGAGCTAGAGGCTTTGGTATCGACTGCCCGTCTCTATTTGAGTCCACTTGTGCTACCACCTAGGAGCCACATGGATTTTACCAAGCTTCTCTTTAGGTCCGGAGGAAATAGTCCAGTCTAAAAAATTGAGAACCCTCAGTTACAGAAAAAAAAAAAAGTAAAATCGAGAAGGGTTTCAATTTTAAAAATGTAGTTTCTTGTACCAGTTTAAAAAAGTGGAGCCTTTTTTTCTTTTAACAGAGAAAAGGTGGTTGTTTTGGACTTTTTTTTTTAAATAAAATAAAATTTAAATTAAAATGCTATTTATGTTACTCCTTGTATGAAAAATGAAAACTTTGCTTTATTTTTACTAATATAGTAAAATACCAAATGGACCTAAAGTAGTCCTCCACTTCAATTCTCTTTTACAACCAATAGCGAAGGATTTTAATTTTAAAAATGCCGTTTCTTGTACCAGTTTGCAAAAAACACAGGACAGCTATAAAGGGGACCATCTCATGCATCTATTCTAAAACAACCCTTCTATTTGGACAAACTTTTTGGCCAGAATTTGGGACAAACTCCCATGTGGCATGATCCTAGAGGTGCCTTTTCCCTCTCTCTCAAAAGTTGCACCTCTAGGATTGTGCCAGATGGGAGTTTGTCACAAATTCTGGCCAAAAAGTTTGTCCATTTGGACTTTTTGATTCTAAAATGGACGGTCACATTCAAAAGCATTGAAAAGTTAATAAATTCTCAGCTGCACTGCTGTCGTTACCTTACTAGACGGGTGGGACCGTGGGTGGATGATGAAAGTAGCCAAGTGGAAGTTCTTTTCAATCTAATCAGAAAATGTAGTTTCAATAAAGACAGGACAGGTCTAGACCGTCCATCTCATCTACCCAAAATGGATGGTCATATTCGACTCAAACACTGATGAGCAGGACAAATCAAGCAAGGCTTGGGCCGCTTGGTTGTGAGAAAGGCGGACTCGGCAGGATAAGATCTAAAGACTATTTTTTGGGAAGCAAAAGCCCTTCCATGTGTAAGAAAACTGCTGTATCTTGAGTTGGAAGAGAAGTGAGAGAACAGACATGGCCGAGAGTGGTGTGGATTTCTTGCTTCAAACCCTCGGTTCAGCTGTGCAGCAGGAAGCATCTCTTCTTCAAGAATTGAGCAGCATTGATGAAATCCAACAGGAGCTACAGAGCATGCGCTCCTTCTTGAAAGATGCAGATAGAAGAAAAAATTGTGATGATGGAGTGAAATTATGGGTAGGGCAAGTAAGACAAGTGGCCTTCGAGGTCGAGGACATCATCGACGAGTACATGTGTCTTTCGTGTGCATGTATTGACGAGGCCAATGAAGATGGAGGCGGAGGACTGCTGTGGAGATCTCTCTATAAAATATTTCACCTCCTGAAGCGTTACTATTGCAAGCGCCAGATTGCCTCTAAGCTGCAAGCAGTCAGATGTAAGATCAGCCAAGTTTCAGAGCGAAGCAAACGATATAACTTTCAAATTGAACAAGGATCGACATCCAAGACGACCAAGAATGAATATCGTGAAAACTGGCAACGTTCAGGAGAATATCTAAGCTCCATCCCAGACGAGCACTTTGTTGGGATCGAGAAAAACAAGGATTTCCTAATCAGAAAGCTTACAGACCATGAAGAAAGCCCAGAACTCGTGGTGCTCTCCGTGGTGGGAATGGGCGGCCTTGGCAAAACGAGTCTCGTTATAAAAACTTATAACAGCCCAAAAGTGAAGGAACACTTCCACTGCCATGCCTGGATCACCGTCTCCCAGTCTTACATATTTGACGAGGTTTTGCGAAGCCTGATAAAGGAGTTGTACAAGTCTAGCGACGAGCAGGTCCCGGATGCCACCCTTAACAACATGGACACCGGCGGTCTTGTTAAGATGGTCACCGATTATTTGCTGGAGAAAAGGTATGTGATTGTTTTAGATGATGTGTGGGAATCTAATTTTTGGAAAGACATAAATGTTGCATTCCCAAACAATGGACATGGAGGCAGAGTCTTGATCACAACACGGAAAGATGATGTCTCATCATCGTTCCGAATTGAAAATGTTCTCCGCTTGGAGCCTCTAGGCTATGACGATGCTTTTGTCCTCTTCTGTAACAATGCATTTCATAACAAGAGCTGCCCTCCTGAGATGATGCCATTTGCAGAAAGCTTAGTACAAAAATGCGAGGGCCTACCTCTAGCCATTATAGCAATTGGGCGGCTCATGCTGGGGAAAGGAGACTCGTGTTTGGAATGGAATACGGTCGAGCAGAGCCTTAGTTCGCAACTAAGCAGTAATTCGGAATTTGCACCGATGAAGAAAATACTGTTGCTTAGCTATGACGATTTGCCGTACTACATCCAACGTTGTTTCTTGTATTGTACTCTTTTCCCGGAAGATTACAGTATTCCACAGAAAAGATTGATTAGGTTATGGATTGCAGAAGGTTTGGTAGAAGAGCATAGAAGACTAACTCTAGAGGAGGTTGCTGTGGGATATATCAAGGAGCTCACATGTAGAAGCCTGCTTCAAGTTGAGGCGGATCATTTTAGAGTAAGAAAACGTGTCCGAATGCATGATGTATTTCGAGAGTTAGCTCTAGAAATCGCCCGTGAAGAGAAATTTTGCGATGCGCTTGTTGCTAAAGAGGAGATTCAGAATAATGAAGCCCGGCGGTTGTCATTGTCCAATTTCATTGGAAGCATTCAGTCAAGTAGTTGTCATCTCCGCTCCCTGATGTTCTTCTCAACAGAAATCCCTTCGCTTTCTTTGAATAACATAGCGTCAAGCATTAAACTGTTGAGAGTGCTTGATCTAGAGGGTTCTTCCATTGACTCTATGCCAGATGAATTAATTGAATTATTTAATTTACGCTACTTGAGTTTAAGGAAAACAAATGTGGACAAGCTTCCAGAATCAATAGGCAGGTTTCAGAACTTGCAAACTTTGGACATTAGGGATTCTAAAATAAAGACTCTACCTAAAGGGGTAGAAAAGTTAAAGAAACTGCGACATTTGTATACATATTGTTATAATGGTTCATGGGGCTTTGACTTTTATGATTTTGCACAAGCTCCAAACGGAATATGCGATTTGAATTGCCTGCAAACTTTACAATGCATTGGAGCAAACTATGAAGTTATTAGAAAAGTTGGAAACTTGACTCAACTAAGAAAACTGACAATTAGGGACGTACAAAGTTTTCATGGGGAAGAGCTATGTGTCTCCTTAGGGAAATTGAAATCCCTTCTAATGCTGCAAGTAAAGGCTACAAGAGGAGAAGAAATGCTTCGTTTGGATACCTTGTTTCATTTTCATCGACCCACGTATCTGTTTCTTGAAGATCTCACGTTATCTGGGCGTCTAGAGATGCTGCCTCCTGGGATTGGATCCGTTCAGTCCCTCACCAAAGTGGGCTTAGACTGGTCTCAATTGAATGAAGATCCATTGACTTTACTCCAAGAATTGCCTAATCTTCAGCGCCTTATTCTGAGAAATGCATATGTTGGGAAAGAGTTATGCATCCGTTGTAGAAGATTCTTGAAACTCAAGTTGCTGACATTTGCTGAACTCCCTCGATTGGATAGGATACTCATAGAAGAGGAATCATTGAGTTGCATTAGAAACATAAATTTGTCCAATTGCCCTGAGTTGAAGAACATACCAAAGGGCATTCAACATCTTACTAGTCTTCAAAGACTTCAGCTACAGGACATGTCCGGGAAACTTTTGCAGAGGATTCGGCAAGATAGAGGCGTAAATCTCCAGCATATTCCCCAGATCATTCATTATACCTCTACTTCAAGGTCCGTTGAATCGTTTTGAAGAAGGAAGATGAGGTAACTAATTATTATATATATATTTTTTTACAATTTCTTCTTGCATTACTGAAAAGAAAAAGGAACGTGAAAAAGAAGGGCCCCACCTCTCTCTCTCAAAAAAGAAAAGTGGATCAATCGATAGTGCGCCCCCTAGTAATTACTAAAAATTTCGTCTGAAATTCAAAACAATCATAATAAACTCTTGCTCACTATATGTTGACTTTAGCCCAAATTTTGAATCACCTTGTGTTGACTTGATTGCAATTTGACTCATTTCTACATTAAGGCCCACCATGGATTGATCAAACAAATTGCATGATATTTACTCCACTCCCTTTCTGGTAGAAAATCAAGGAAGTTCGTCATGCAGGAAACACATGATCCATGATCCCCACTGCTGTTGAGCTAAAAATGATAAGGCCTAAAGTTAATAGAAGATGAATGAGTCGATGAGCGGTTTGAAATTAATGGAGAGTCTGCTCAACTCATTTAGGTGGAAAATACAATTTGTCTTAGCGTCATAGATCCAATTTATTTTAATGTCGTCACAATTTATTTACGGCAAATGGATAATTATTCTAATAAAGCTTTTGAGAGTTCAGATTGGTATTAATGGAAATTTCTTTTCGTCATTTCTGAGCAGTATGCTGCATTTGCTGGGGTACATTTTCTCCCTAGTTAAAATGAAGGTTTTGTAAAGTAGCCACCTCACCTTGCAAAAAAAAAAAAAAAATTCACTTGATTTGATTAGGTAACTGCATAATCCAAGGCAATAAATTGGACAGCTAGTTTACAATTAGGAAAGGAAGTAGTTCTTATTGTAACTCATATGGCCGACCTTTGATTGGAAGAAAGCAATGCTCAATCTTCTTGGCTTTGGTAGGTGGCTAAAATAGCAACCTTCATTTTATTTAGTGGGGAAGAGAGAACCCCTAAAAAAATAAACTACATGTCCTCTATTTGAATATGACGCAATGAAAAAAAAAAAAAAAGAAGAGGAGGAAGAGAACTCTTTGGCTATAGGTGGAGACAAGCTGAAGTAAAAAATTAAAGACAAAACTTAGCCCAATGGCTGAAACTTGAAAGATTGGGTCAAGTTATAAGGGACCAAGCGCCATTTGAAAACAAGTTAGAGCTGGAAGCTACAGAGGATCTAGGTTCTTTTCTAACTAGCTTTTTCCCATGCTATAAAGGTTTACAATAAGTTTCTGGAAAAAAAAAAAAGAAAAAAAGATGGTGTGTTTTACAAGTGATAAATTTGGTCTTCCTGACTCTTAAAGTGAAATTTACATGTCACATGTGAGCCGCTACATGGTGAGCGATTATTTTCTGTGGTTTGGATTTACAGGTTTAGGCAGGGCTGATGGATTTGTAGGCCTCATTATCAGATTTCTAATTTAGAGCCTTCTTCTTCCACATTGGCAAGTGCACTCCCAATACGCTGTAGTGGCATACAAGCTCTCCAATAGTGGCCCGCTTCATCTGAAGGTTTGGACTTTGTTTCGTGCTTTAGGATTGAATTTGTGTAAAATTCATCTTCTCTGCAGGTATATTTTGATGCTTTTGGCAATACTTTCTCAATGTTTCTGGATCTCAGCCCATGCTTCTGCTCCAGCTTCTTCAGATCACCTACTTTACATTTGGCCATGGCCCATGCAGTTGTATCTTGCTTACTATAAGCATAGCCCTTCCTCTGCTGTCGTTTCTTGCTTCAGTTAATTTCTGTTTACCCTATGATCGATATACTGTATTATGACTGTTTGTTTCTGTTCTTTGAACTTGATCTTGTGCTTCTTTATTTACAATTTGTCTTAGAACTTGTTCTACCCAAGGATTGTTGATTTCCTGGCTTTTGAACTTTTCTATTTGAGTTGGATCTTGCTATATGATATATGTAGTGGCATATATGCTTGGATTACATTTTGGGCCATGATTGACCTGGCTCCTGGCATGGGTCATATGTTAATACATGTTGTGATTCTTGTGATAGTATTTTGGGCCTTTGGCCTGGAGCTGTACATAGATCTGGACTTTGCCTACACCAGGTAAAAGTGAAGCCTACATCAACTCCATGGTAAAACCATTGGTGGCACATTTAGAGAAAATGTAGTTACTGATTTTGCCAATTCTAGCTGGCTATTTTGTGGCGTTTTATGGTCTTATGTAGTTACTGATTGTCCTTATGATTCCCATTTAGCTAGATAAAATTCTTTTTCTTTAGAGCCGATCAATACAAATCCTAGGCAATACTGCCTTTGTTTTTGAGTTTTAATTTACAAGCTATCTTGCCTGCCTTCGCCTAAAGCGCTACCATGTACATAAAAAAGGAATAAAAAATTAGTCATAGTAGAACCGATAGGGTCAGAATTTTGAAAAAAAAAAACATATATAAGAAATAATAAAATAATAAAAATATTTATACAAAATAAAAAATTAATAAAAAATAATCATAGTGATGGCTTCCCAGAATATATAGGAGTAGAAGACAAAATAAGGAAAAAAAAAAAAAAAGATACCATAAGATGTCTACCCTTACTGACATATGCTTAAAGCCTTAAACCTAGAGTAAGGGCACATTTTGTGTCAGTGGAAAATCGTCGAGAAAAAATATACCTTAATTTCCTTTTGGGTCCATAATTTTAAGTTGATTTCTTATAGAACACTAGGAAGTTGAAATAATAAATATTAAAAATCTAAATATAATAAAACTAAAGAAAAATTAAAGTCGAATGGATGAATTTAAAGCCAACTCCAACAAATCAGAAAGTACTTTCAAAATAAAATCAAGTCACTGATCAATTTTTCTTTTTGTACTATAAATCATTTGAACCCTTGATATATGAAAGATTAAAAAATGGGGCTCTAAGACTTTTTCTAAACATGACAACATAAAAGTTGCATTTTAAAATGGGCCTTAAATTTTCTAATTTTCTTTCTAAACAAGACATCTTGCCAGAAATCCCCACTTTTGGCCACTTTTCCCGGTTTTCGAATCTTTTTAAAAATGACCCTTTCGGGTTTTTTGCTGCAAGGAATGGAGTAGGATTGAACCATAGGCGAAGGGTATGACCGTATGAACCATGTCACATGAAACAGTTATTGTTTGGGTCCCTAACAACCTCTATTCCATCACCAGCCCCTCTAAACTCGATTACCCACATCCCCGATTCTAACGAAGTCATTCTTGTTGCTAACAAACCTCCCGATCCCCCACCTACATCTCTAGTCTTTTCAGCAACAACCCTTCTATTTGGATAAATTTTTTGGTCAGAATTTGGGACAAACTCCCATGTGGCACAATCCTAGAGGTGCTTTTTCCCCTATCTCAAAAGTTGCACCTCTAGGATTGTGCCACATGTGAGTTTGTCCCAAATTCTGCCAAAAAAGTTTGTCCATTTAGACTTTTTGTTTCGGCAGAGCAACCCGAAGACATTCTCAAAATGTTGAGCTCTAAAGTCGGCCAAAAGAGCCCAACCCTTCCTCCCTCCAAATTCTAGCTGGATCTCTTCCCAGACTCAAAGCCTCTCTCTTCCCTTGCAGAATATCCTCCTTCCTCCTTGAAAGAGGTAAACTAACCATGAAGACCCCTTCCATAATGATCGAGCCTAGTAAAAACTATTTCTCAAATGCTGCCATCGGAAGATTTTTGGAAAAAGACCCTCAATAGAATGGCTATCCCAATATGCTAACACCCATTGGAACCTATCTAAGCCTTGCCTCATTTTTCTATCCGATATGGGTCATTTTCTTCATATTTAGCTCTAGAGAGGACAAGCTCCTTTGCCTTTCTCAGTCACTAATTACTATGCAAAACAAAAAACTGCAACTCCTACCTTGGTCTCCCGGCCAAGGTCCCTTTGAGTGGCCATCTCTTCACCCAGTATGGATCAGGATGCGGGGAATCCCTTACCATTGTTGGAGTAGTAATATCCTCCTCTCCATTGCTAGCTCAGTTGGTTACCCCCTCAAGCTAGACGATATCACTGCATCCCCAAAAATCCTAACCTATGTCAGAATTCTGGTTAACTTAAGACATCTCCAAACCAAAGCCTCAACAGATCTGGGTGGACTTAGAAGGGGAATAAGAGGTCCTCCTGTCAATCTCATATGAAAACTTGCCCTGCTCAAAATGCCTCTCCTTTAGCCACCTAGATGATAAATGCAAATCTGCCTCCCCAGTTCTTAGCCATTCAATTTCTCCAGAAGTCCAGAGTAGCAAAGGCATCCTCGGCAAGTTTCCAAATTTGTAACCATCCCCTGCTTCCTCTGGTTAAGTCCACACTCCCTCCAACTCGACCAGTTTAGCTAAGGTCTCACATTCTACTGAGGATACTCCCACAGCTCAGGCAATCGCAGAAACTTCAGAGGAAGCCACAGCAGCAGCAACAACTGCTCCTAATGCTCCTTCCTTGGATCAGTGGATGACCCTTCCTCAGCCACAACCAGCCAGGTAAACAACATTTCTACCTTCCACCCTCAAGCTTAGGGAACTGTCCCATGCACTAGCCTGAATGGTTTACCCCAGGACATCATGTTAGAAATCTTAGACAAAATCCCACCCCTAGTCCCTGACACATCCAACCACTTCTGAATTCTGGAGGACTGCACCTTCTTAGATCCAGTGTATGCCACTCCTTTCTCCACTTGTCCCAACTCAATCATTGGTCTCAGCTAGTGAGGGAACACCTTCTTCCCAAGAACCCCATCAGATCCCGGTTAGCACCCCCACTGCTGGTATCTCTCTGGAAATTGATCTCTCTTCCTACTTTAAGAAAACAAAACACAAAAAAAGATAAACTATGATCCCTGCTGCTGTTGAGCTAAAAAAGATAAGGGCTAAAGTTAATAGAAGATGAGTGAGTCGATGAGTGGTTTGAATTTAATGGAGGGTGGACTCAACTCAATTAGGTGGAAAATAAAATTTATCAATAAAATTTATCTTAACGTCATAGCTCCCATTTATCTTACTGTTGTTGTTTTCTAGTTTAAATTTATAAGCTATCTTGACCACCTTTGCTTAAAGCACCATCCTAAAATAGAGTTGGAAAAAGGAACTTCTAAAAGTAGTAATCAATAGAAAAAGAAAAGTAGTTGTCTATAGAATTTCATTTCTTTCCATATGGATTATTCTAGGGAACCTGCAAAAAAAAAAAAAAAAAAAAAAAACTAGTAGACAGACAGACTGACAGCATTTATAAGGCCCAAAAACCGACCCCTAAGAGGGGAAGATTAGACACAATGGAGGTTGTTGGGGACCCAAACAAAGACATTGCAGGGATGTGTCTCTTTATATGTATTGACCATTCATTTGATAGAATTAGACCGAATTGCTCACAATATCCAATCCATATCGTTTTCTTTCATGGATTTGTTCTAATCAAACCATCTTTTAACTAGTTCATAGAGTGAGACCCGAACATGTCTAATTGTCGATTTTCTAAAATGTTATTGAGATATGGGCATGGCTGAGGTTTCTCAGTTTCACATGTTTAATCTTTTGTTGGGCCATGATTCTTGCTATAGAATAGATGATTGAAGAGAACATCATTATTGATAGACCATTGACTACTATTATAAATTAGTGAACAAGGTAGGTAGATCCATGCTCTTCCCTTAAGTGGTGTCCTTAAATCTTACTCTAATAGGAGTTAGTTCTACCATAAGATTAAGCATTTTTTTATTTTTTTTATTTTTTGTACTCAATATGGTGGGACCAACTCCTAATATTAAGTAACATTGTAGGCAACCAAGCAAAGGAGAGTGGCTTCATTTTTAATGACCTAAATTTTTTTAGATCATCCTAGCCCTTGATTTAATAGCTATAATATTTAGTGATCTTTTAGCTATAGATTTCTTTGAGATGCAATTCAATAGTGGATAAATACTTCAAAATCAATCTAAAGAAAAAGCTAACATGACCAAATCTAGTTGTAGAGAGGCTTCTTTCAAATTGCCGTAAAGATGAATATTTTGGAGATAAAGAGGGAAGGAATTGATTGCAAGTTGCAATCTCTGTAAAATTTGGAGAATCATTTTCTTATTTCTCTGGAAATAACTAAAAGACAAAAATACCCTTGAATCTTTTTAAATCCTCTAGTTTTTTTGTGTATGAAAAGTAGTGAGTGGGACAAAATTGTAAGGACAAACATGCCATAAAACTCTTTGCAACCTCTTTCATATATGCAAACAGATCTCAAAAGTTGAGAGGGGTCAAGTGACCCCACGACCCCCCGTCCCTCCGTCCCTAGCTTCATTTGCAGATGTCCCACTTGCTACAGCTATATGTCCTTGTTGGGATGGGCAACGCATAGGTCTCTTTCTTTCTTTCTTTTTTTAGTTAAAAAATTACCTCTTATTTCTAATTCTTAAGTACAAATTCATAATTATTCTATTCTGTAAATTAAAAAAAAAAAAAAGCACTTATTTCTCGACAAAGTATATGATAAAGATACAAATAAGAGATCATTGGACGTCATTTAATCTTTGTCATCTTATGAAAGTTTTTTCCCCAGAGGACCCACGTTTATAAACACAAAATGTCTATTTGGACAAACTCTATGGACAGAATTTGGGACAAACTGTCCACGTGGCGCAACGTGATTGGGCATTCTTAAAAGTTGAAATGCATTGTCCCAATCACATTGCGCCACATGGACAGTTTGTCCCAAATTCTGTCCATGAGTTTGTCCATGTAGACAAACTGTTATAAACACAACATGGAACACACCAAATTAGAACCTAGCCCACCTTTAGTCACGAATAGAGAATAAACGATCCTGCCAAACCCAAAACCGAATCTGGATTTGCCCTGGGAAATGGTCAAAATGTTACCCTGATTTCACTAGAATCAGGCCCAGAAAATTGATCTACAGCACCGTCGATTTTATATTTATCATTTGGCTAGGACCGGTTAGATTGTATGTTCTTAATTGTCATTTGTTGTGTTAGTTCATTGGTTGTATTGAAAGTCCATGAGTAGCATCTTATACATAACACTGCCTTTAATTCTCAATTATGCCGATTAATGGAATTTATCGTCTGTAAGGGCACACCCGTTCTGATTTGGAGTTAAGAGGGGGATCCAATTCGGTTAGACAGTTTAATTCTAATGGGTCCATCGATATAATTGATGGAGGGGCCTATTTGCAGTAATTGAAAAGATTAGTCTTCTTTTTAAATTTCTAGGAATAGAGTTCAATTACATTTATATAGTAGAGTTATTTACAATTAACTGTCGGTTCGAAAGTTACAAGAGGTGTAGGGACGAGATGCTTCAATCGGAGCTAGATTCGAGGAATTCCTAGGTGTCCCCATGTTAGCCCTAAGAAGCAGAGTTATAATCAAACAATACTCATAAGAGGAGGAGTGTGATAAATAAGAAAATTAGAAGTAAGACTTATAAGAGCATCTCCAAGAGATACTTTAAATTTGTATACACCTTTTAAAAAATGAAGGGTGATGTGGCATATGCAATATGGCATATGTAACTTGGCAACTCCAAGAGAGATGTCAAATGCAAATGCAAGTGGGCCCATGATCATTATTTTATTCAAAATAAACATTTGCACCCAAAAATTCAAATGCAAGTGGGTCCTCACCATTATTTTATTCAAAATAAAAATTTGAAATATGTTTTATGGTATGCCAAATATGGCATACCATCGCATACTTCAAATGTCATGTAGGATATGAAGTATCTGTTGACAATCTCATATGTCAATTAGAGCTGTTTGGAGGATGACATGGCCATTTTGAAGTATTTGTTGGAGTTGCTCTAAGTATATTTGGAGCGGTTATTCCAAAAAGCATAAAAGGAGACCCAAGGCTGGATGTCCCATATGCTTGGCACGCCGAATAGCTCAGGACGCTCTAGGGTTTCTCCTCTCCTCTCTCCTTTGGTCTCTCTGCTGGAGTGCTTCGGGTTTTCTTTTAATTAAGATCTCACCATTCTCTTTGAGAAGTTCTCTACGGTTGGGTCATAGCGTGTAAGATTGCAAGGCCTAGGAGATCGTATCCGCGATAAGGTTTTTTTACAGAATCAAGAATCAAGGATCAAAAATCACGATTTGAGCACAATCGAGCTTTTCAGGTATAGATCTGCACTTGCTATATTCGTAGATCTTTACGCTTGTTTGTGCATGTTCAGATCTGTCTCCTTGTTGGTAGATCTTCGAACTTAATACACACTACAAGAAAAATTACATTTAGCGGCGGGCAAAATATTGCACAAGCGCAGAAATGAGAACACGAAGTTACAGACAAGATCCTAATTTAAGGAAAACACTTAACTAAGATCAATACATGGATAGTTACTCCCAACAGTTTCATCGCACCAAATTTCGTCACTGTAAGAGTATTATACAGTTTTTAACACCAAAACTACAAAAAAATAAAAAATAAGAAAAAAAATTATAAAGGTGAAAATTGTAACTTTAGGTTTGTACTTAGAATGACGATCATGAAGAACTCCCCCCATTAAGACCGGTCACTTTTACACATCATGAAGCACTATTAGATCCACGTCTCAGATGACATGGTCCTGTGTGGGGATATTACCCAAAGATAGATGACCGACCACAGCCTTCGGCCTCTGCAAAAAGGTCACTTCGGCAAACGTGCCAATTGGTCTCGACCAGTACTTGGAAAGAGCCAGAGTCTCCATCTCGGCTCTCAGCCATGTGCCCCATTTCGGTAAAATGCCCATGACTTCGGTCTCGGTACATCGGTACAAGCATTAGACCAGAGCTGCAGTCTCATCATGCTCCATCTCGGTCCCATGCTCCACCTCGGTCTCGGTCTCGGTCAGATTGCTGATCGGGATGACCATGGACAGCTGTCATGCCACGGCAACAGGATAAGGGCACCGCCCAAATCCCTGACACAGCTGCACCGTCCAGACGTTGGGGCATGGCCCGATAGGACAGAGTGGGCTACGATGGGACTACTATTAAAGAGAGTAGGGTATGATGGGACAGCCTCTCAAGTGCTTGCCCCAAAGTCCACTCTCCTCCTCTATAAATACAGAAGCCTTCAACAGGTAAAAAGGGGAGGGCTATCCACATGCTGTTGGCACGTCGTCTCCTCCCACACTTCATCTCCTACCTCTGTTTAGTCCTGCACTTGCAACTAACAAAGGCATCGGAGAGCCCTGCACTGCCCAAGCCAGGGTCCTCTGACCTTCTTCTTCCTCCCCTTTCAGGCTCGGGGCAACGGTTCTTCCATCACTACCAAGGAGCTGCAACCTCCATCCTTCTCAAGTGGGCCGCAAATTCACCCCCCCGGGTCTGTGAGTTTTTGTGCGCACACAGGTCCAATCATAGTTATTGACCATCCACCTAGACAGACGCCATTGGATTGCTAGGGTTCCACTCATAGTATCTAACAATCAGATTGGTGGTTTACGTTTCTCAATTTTGACCACTGCCTATATTTTCTTGAGTATCCTCTCATAGGTTACTATTCATGGGATGTTTAGGAACTTCAGTCTCACCTGCTCAGAAAAATTCTTGGTCTATTGGCAACCCCATACTGGCTCCACCAAACACTTAATGCCCATCAAAATCTTGAATTTTCGGGGACTGTTTGGCATTGTTTTCGTGTTATTCCTAGTTTTGTGCTCGGATTAGGTAGTACTAAGATCTGGTTGTGTAGAGACTATACTCTTCAAAGCTTGTTCGGAAACATTATATTAAATTACTCTACAAAGAATATGATGTACAGAAGTTGGTTGGTAACATTATAAAAGTTTTTGTCTAAGGAGTAAATATAAGATTTACAATGTGGGACCCACCTTTTATTGTTTGCGGCACTCTATTACTATCGTACATGGGTCCCATTTGTAGAAATTACAATGTTTTACCCACCTTTAAAAATTAGAACATAAAACCCATATTCATAAGATTTACAATATGGGCCCAACTTTATAAGAATTATAATGTGGAGCTACCTTTTTGTAAATGTAAGTATGGGACCCACCTTTAGAAATTAGAATATGCACCACCTATAGAAATTAGAATATGGGGCTCACAATCATAGCATTTACTATGTGGGTCCACCCTTTATGATGGTGACCATATGACCCACATTTATGAACTACATAGTAGATCCACATTTTGTGTGATTGTGGACATAGGGCCCACCTTTAAAAACTACAATGTGGTGCCCCACCTTTAAAAATTAGAACGTGAGTGCAGTGCATTCATAGATTTACAATGTGGGTCAATAATTAAAATGTTGGGCCATCTTTTTTTTGTTAATTGTGAACACGAGACCCACATTTAAAAAATAACAATGTGGTACCCACCTTTAGAAATTCGAACATGGGGTCATATTTATAGGATTCACAATGTGGGCCCACATTCATAGGATTTACAATGTGGCTCCACCTTTTGTGATTGTGACCATATGACCTACTTTTAAGAATTATAAAGTGGATCCACCTTTTCTGTGATTGTGGTACATGGAACTCGCCTTTAGAAATTACAACGTCGTCTCACCTTTATAAATTAGAAGACAGGCCCACATTTATGGGATTTATAATGTGGTCCCACCATTATGATCGATTTTATAATATGGGCCCACCTTTTGTGATTGTGACCATGTGACCTACCTTTATAAATTACAACGTGATGCCCACCTTTAGAAATTGAAACATAGGGCCTACATCCATAGACTTTATAATATGGTCCCACCATTTTAGGAATTATAATATGGGCCCCACTTTTTGTGATTATGACCATATGACCCACCTTTAGGAATTACTAGGTGGGGCCACTTTAATTGAGATAAGGGAGAGGAATTGAAATCTTTAGGGGGTGTTTGGAAATCAAATATTTCTAAAGATTTTGCTAGATTATCTTCTACTTTAGAATGTAATCTACACATTTAAAAACTAGGTGTTTGAATAACTTAGAAATTATCCTATAATATCTCACTTTCTTATAAAAACCTTCATATTGTAATATTTAAGTATATTCTGTATAAAACAATCTTTCGTTAATAAAACTAACCAAAACAAGGATCAAGAATATTTGCAAACAAGAGTGGGAATTTATGAGAAACTCCTGCCATGGTGGCCCACTACTGCTATGACTCTCAATCTTAGATGGGTCCTTTAGTGTTTATAAATTTTATGTGTGTCCCATAGACCTATCATAATCACATAGTTTCTTTATTGATTACTAATATTAGATGGGTCCGACAAATATCATATTAGGCAATTGCTACAATGATTACCAACATTAACGCTCCCTAGTGATTACTATAATTAGTTTTAGCTTGGTTAATATGACTGTTAACATCAAATGGGCCCCACATTTTTTTCATAAATAGATTCTTCAATGATGTTTAACACACTATAGGGCTCTCTGCTATAATCACCATTGGATGTATTATATTATGGTTATTAACATTTGGTGGACCCACATTGATTAAGATATATTACTCGTGGGTTTTTACATTTAGTCTAATGATTTTCTAATCAGATGGGCCCTACCATGATTACCAATATTAAATCACTCTAGTATGACTACTAGTTAGTGGGTTCGTGGGTTCCCATTGGGTCAATCATCCTGGTTTTGTCTAATCACTTCTTATTTCGGTGCATCATCTAGTGAGAATTTTATACATCGCCAAACACTTCAAGGTATATTGAGATTTGTAGAAATTTCCAAAAACCATAAGTGACACAATATTATAATATGATACTATTTTATTATGTGATAATGAAATCTTACAATATTTAAATTTGGTAATATTATGTTCTTCTTTTATCCAAACACCCCCTTTAAATGCCATTCTTTAAAAGGCAAGATATAAGTATGAAACAATTGTGCCAGTGGGTTGTTTTTTAAAAATATAGTTTTTTCGTTCAAACTTTCTTCCATCAGTTTTATCTACTTCCATCTAGTGCGGAATAGTGATTGCAGGGATTATTTATTTATTTATTTTTGTGAAGGCTACATCTTCAAGTGGTCCATCTAGCCGGGCAAGAAAAATGGATCCAATGGACATCTTCGGTTTTAGATTTGGATTTGGTAAACCAACTGTATTGAAGAAATAATACATAATAGTGGGGCCATCTATTCACAACTCTCACCATTGAACTTGAATAGCCTTACTATTTATTGGACATCCTTAATTCCATTTTGCTCCACTAAAAGTTGGATCCATCATTAGATTGACCAAATGATGAATAACGTGATTATTATATCTATTAATCACTTTATTAATTTTATGTTCAATTTATAAGTGCGGCCAACTCTTACTTTAAATAAATTTAATGACATCCCATGCACAATGCTCAATCCTCGGCTTAGGATGAGTCCAGGTTTGAGTTTGATATTTTAAACTTTAGCCACTATTCTTACAAAATAAGTGGAGGTTTTTTTTTATATACAATCATCATTAGTCATGGAAATCCATGCCTCGTGACGAAAGTTGAGAAAATTTCCTATATGTTTTCATACTATTTTTTCTTTACGATATTGCAAAATTCTAATTGAATTATGTGATAGCTGAAAAAACTTTTTTAAAAAGAAAGTAGAGCGCTTTTTCCTATACTAGTTTGATATAGTATAACTTAATTAAAAATTTTCAATATCACAAAAAAATTATTTTGATATTGTAAAAAAATAGCACTGTCTCGATAATTTTCTCAACTTAATTTCAGATAACCATAGGTAGATTTCCACTCACAGGATTCTTGTAAAAGTAATGGTGCTTGTTGGTCGTTGTAAATTATTTCAATGTCTTTCGTTTTAATATTTTTTCTTGAGCCTTTTGTATATACCCCCCTAAGGTTTATAGGATTTGTAAATAGGCTCTTGAGGTATAGTATTTGCAAATATGCCCCTGCAACTTCATTTTAATACCTTATGTGTCCCTAAAATCAATAGTCTTTCAACTACCATAGGTTTTTAGAGCGAAATGACACTTTTGCCCATCTCTTTTATCCTTATATACATAATTTCAAAAGCTTGGACTCAATTTTGTTTATAAAGCATGTAACGTTAACAATTGTAGTTAGTGGGAGAGAATAACTCTACATAAATTCACTTTTTCTTATCAATACAAGGCACATTTCATTAAATCCAGATTGATCATGATGACAATTAACACCTATACTTATAACCGGCTATGATTTATACATGGCCCACCATTGGATTGATGAAAGTTTCAAAATATATGATCATACTTCATTTGTAGGGGGTGTAAAAGAAATATTGGGGAACGGGAAAATGTAAAAAAATATATTAGTTTTTAGAGTTTGGATGGGGGAGGGGGGGTTTTGTAAAAGAAATATTGGGGGAATGGGCAAATGTAAAAAAAATATATTACTTTTTAGAACTTGCCTGGGGGAGTGGTTATTGAAAGAGTTATTAGGTGGGTCCACTCCTGGTCATGTGCATGAGAGAGTTATTGAGAGAAACCATTGGTACTTGAGATAAAATTTTGGTATTTTGTAAATAATAATATACTCATTTTTATTTTATGGATGTAAGGACAAAGATGTCATTTCTATAAAAGTCCAACACAGATCTCATGGTGGCTGCTCATTTTAGTTAGGAATATTGGTTTTGGGGACATAAAAGATATTAAAAAGGAAAAGGAGGGTCCGATTTACAAATACTAAAACCTCAGGGGTTTATTTACAAATCTTACAAACCTAAAGGGGGGTATATACAAAAAGCTCTTTTTTCTTTGTTCTTTTTTGAAGTGCAAATGCAGTCCCCTCCCACAAATTTCAATAAAAGCATGACAGCACAAAACCTTCCATCTCCTTACTTACCCAAATTAATGTATGGTCATGTTCAAAAATCTTGTTTTTGGTAAATAAAATGGCTTGGGGGTTTTTGGTAGCAAGATAAGATGAGAGTGAGAGATTCCGCAGTAGCCTTGATGAAATCCAACTAGAGCTACAGAGCATGTGCTCCTTCTTGAAAGATATGGATAGAAAAATGTATATAGTGATTATGGAGTGAAAACATGCGTGGGACAAGTAAGAGTGTAAGGCCAGAATTGCGTCAAAGGCAGAGACCATTCTCGCACACTCTCGCTAGAGTGAGTGTTGCTCGCTATAGCGAGCGTGGAGAATGGCGTGGGAGGCCCAGTTTAATCTAGATTCTAAGTCAAAGTTTGAGATGAACTGATATTCTAATTGTATTATTATTAGGAGTCTCTTGCACGGATTTAGGGCTATATAATGGGTGTTTCTCACAACCCAAAGAGACACAGATCACCTCTCAAGTTCTGAATTAGAGATCTAATTGAGAGAAATTTTCTCTAGCGATTTTTTGAAGAGTTGTGTTGCAAAATTCTCTAGAAAGCTAGTTTCTTCTGCATCCGTTGTAGAAGATCATCTTCTTGCATAGAAGATTTCAGGAGTCAAGCGCATGATTGAGTCTGTTGCAATCAAAGGTGTAAAGTCGTTGAAGCGTAAAGCGACGTAAGGTAACTTCAGTCCTTCGGTAGGGGATATCTGGGGAGGAAATTTGAGTTTCTTGTAAATGCGGGATTTATAATGCTTGATTGTTGATCCAGTTCAGATCCATGGTTTCTCACCTGGTTAGGGTTTACCATACTAAATCTGGATTCCTTGTGGTGTGTGCTTGTTGAGTTTATTTTCCGCTGCTTAGTTAGGGCTAATTTATTGAGTGAACTAATCTAGAGATCTCGTACCCTAAACTTTCAATTGGTTTCAGAGCGAGTTGCACTAAGTATCTGTATTTGATCCTAAGAGATTTCTAGAATGGTATTCAATCAATTCTTGGTTAGACCTTCTCTGTCTGATAATGATAATGAAAATGAGGTGTCAGATCAAGAACATGATTGGGAAGAAAAATATTACTCCACATTTAATGATTGTGTGAGGATGTCCAAGTATGGTAAGAAGGTCACAATCAAGTTAAAAACTGCCCAAGCATAAAATTATGCATTAAAGAATGATTTAGAGTAAGCACTTGAAAAGATTCGTCTCTTGGAAAGTTAGAAACACTTTATGGCTGAAAATTTGACTACTGAAAGTCAAAAAATTGAAAAGGTTGAACAAGAGATTGAGAATATGAAGACGGAGTTGCAGGCTGTTAAATCTGAAAAAGAAGATTTATAAGGAAGAATGAAGATCACTTTGTCTGAGCTAGAAGTGAAATAAGCTTTACTAAACAAGATGACCACTGGTTCGAGGACTCTTGTAAACATCTTGTGCAGTCAGAAGTCTCCTTTTGACAGAAGCGGTCTCGATTATGATCATGGTACATCCACTTCAAATGCTAAAGGTAAAATAGTTTTTGTTTCAAGTGTTACATATACTACTCCACATATTGCACTTTCAAATAATGTGTCGAGTAGTACAAAGAAAAAGAATATGTCGCGCGCTGTACGCACATCCACTTGTCACCATTATAGAAAGAAATGACACATTTATCCCCATTGCAAGGTGCTGAATAGTCTATCAAAGACCAAGCAATGGCGGAAGATTATGCACCCAAGATGACTCAATTTTGGGTTAGACAATCTTATTTGCCTAAGGAGTTTGCTCACACTGTGCTGAAAGCTCAAAGTACACAAGTGTGGGTGACTAATTATAAAAAGTCGTGATCAAAGAGGTCAAGCCCCCACCCCAGTGTTGATATGAAGATTATGGGAGTCAAAATTCAAGGGGAGCTACTGCTGGATCCGGATTGACAGAAGCTGCATGATTTTTGTTTGTCAATTATGGACAAATACAGGAGGAGAGGAATGAAGCCAGGGGGAGTTCTACATGCTAAGGCAATTCAAGATCTATAGTGATGATTTTTTTTTTTTGTTTTAAATTCAACTTATTTTGGGTTTTGCTTTTGGGTAGGTCATATTGTATTATTCTAGGGAGGTTTGTCCAAGAAGTGCCAAACGGGTGAGATTGTAAGGCCAGAATTGCATCAAAGGAAGAGAGCTCGCTATAACGAGTGTGGAGAATGGCGCGAGAGACCCAGTTTGATCCGAAAACTGAGTCAAAGTTTGAGATGAACTGATATTCTAATTGTATTATTATTAGGAATCTCTTACATGGATTTGGGGCTATATATTGGGTGTTTCTCACAGCCCAAAGAGACACAGATCATCTCTCAAGTTCTGAGTTAGAGATAAAATTAAGGTAAATTTTCTCTAGAGATTTTTTGAAGAGTTGTGCTGTTAAATTCTCTAGAGAGTCAGTTTCTTCTGCATTCCTTGTAAAAGATCATCTTCTTGCGTAGAAGATTTGAGGAGTCAAGCGCAAGATTGAGTCTGTTGCAATCAACGGTGTGAAGTCATTGAAGCGTGAAGCGACACAAGGTAACTTGTGATTACGACATTTATAATGCCTGATTGTTGATTCAATTCGGATCCATGGTTTCTCACCCGGTTAGGGTTTTCAACTCTAAATTTGGTGGCCTTGTGGTGTATGCTTGTTGAGTTTATTTTCCACTGCTTAGTTATTTGTTTTTGGACACTATTGGGCTGATTTATTGAGTGGACCAATCTAGAGATCTCGTACCCTAAACTTTCAAAGAGAAGTTGCCTACAAGGTTGAGGACATCATCGACGAGTACAAGTATAACATTGTAGCAAATGAAGATAGAGGTGGGGATGTAAGACTTATGATGCATCACTATTACACGCTCCAGACTGCCTCTAAGCTACAAGCAGTTAAATCTGAGATTTGTGAAATTTTAGAGAGAAGGAAACGATATGACTTTCAAATTGAACAAGGATCGATCTCATCTCGGACCAAGGATGATCATGAAGACAGTGAAAACTAGCAACGTTCCACAAAATGTGCACGCTTCATCCCAGACGAGGACATTGTCGGAATTGAGAAAAACAAGGATTTTCTCATTAGACGGTTGATAGATGAAAGCCCAGAACGTGTGGTGCTCTCTGTAGTTGGTATGGCTAGGTTGGTAAGACCACACTCGTCACTAATGCTTATGCCAGTCCACAAGTGAAGAGCCACTTCCATAGCCATGCTGATCACTGTCTCCCAGTCTTACAAGTTTGATGAGCTCTTATGAAGCCTGATAAAGGAGTTGTACAAGTCTTGCAGTGTGCTCATTCCGTATGCTGTTTTTGGAAAAATGTGATAGCTTAAGATCTCTCAATCCACAGGAGGATCTCCTTGGGTTTAATCCAAATGACACAATGAAGTAAACATAAATAATCTGAAAATGGGGAGGAGCTTACCTGACTCCATAGCTTTTTCTTTGAAGCGACAGAAGCTCCTTGAAACGATAGAGGCTCGGAACTTGATCACGTGGGGTTTACAACTCCTTTGCCTTTGCTATTCTTTCTTCCTTAGTGATGGAGGCCAAGAAACTATTAACCAAAGGAGTTACTCAAGGGGTCCTTTTATAGGAGATTCCTACCTATCAAGGAACCATTAACCCCCAACTATCACCTAACCCTTTAATCTCAGCCCATTATTAGTTTGTTGGCAAGAGCTCAAAATAATCAGGTCTCTTAAATTGCAGACAAGTGGGTATGATTAAAGATCCTTAATGGGCTTGTGGTCATGTAGGCCACACCTATTTAATCCAACATTCTCCCACTTGGCCCATATGACCATGAAAAAGAATCCAAAATTTTAGTTTAAGGAAATTCATTTTCAAATAGTACTTTGAAAAACGATAAAATGACTTTGACAGATGTGCATCGACTTTAAAATAATTGCCAAGGTATATCTTATGCTAAGCCTTAACATTGTGACTAAATTGGTTTTCCAATGTGAACCATAGCGGTTACATGCCTTTAATGACATGCTCCCTTTCATAATTACTCCACTAGCACCCCAACCTAACCAAGTCCTTGATAAGGGTAAAATAGGACATTTTCAATGGCCGTCCTATTTAATTGGGTACGATAATGCCATTCCCTTTAATATTCTTATTTTATTCACCTTAATACATGTAAATATTTGACAAAATATGTATTATGAAATCATTACTGTAATGATGTCCTCTATAATAAGGCAAATCAATAAGGCACATATTTCTAATATGCTATCTATAAGCCTTTGGCGCCAATGCCTTCGTTAATGGATCCGCTATCATTTGGCTCGTTGGAGCCCCAACAAGAGACATCAATCGATCTCGTACCTTTTCCTTTAATATAAAGTACTTAACTTCCAAAAACTTTGATTTACTAGAAACTTTGTCATTATGAGCAAATATTTTTGCTGCATCATTATCGTAAAAGATTTTAAGAGGTTTAGAAATTGTATCCATAATTCGTAAACCTGTGATAAAATCTCGCATCTATAAGGCATAACTTGTTGCTTCGAAACATGCCACATATTCGGCATCAAATGAGGATGGAGTCACTAGGGTTTGTTTCACACTTCTCCATGATACTGCCCCACCAGCTAACAAGAAAATATATCCTGAACTGACTTTCATGTATCGAGGCATTCAGCGAAATCTAAGTTTGAACAACCGATCAATTCTAATTGATCGGACTTTTTGTATGAGAGCTTATAATTCCTAGTGCCACTAAGATATCGCAAGACTTTCTTACTGTCGGATCCTCTTTCTCCGGCGAAGAACGCAAAAAATCAGTGAGGTCAGCCTGACCTGCAAACAAAGATGGGATGGTCTCTTCTCCTCCGACCTTCTACGATAAAAAATCTGGTAGCAATTACCGTCGGGAGCTGCTTCCTTCCTGTCCTCTTCTCGTTCTGCAACAAGAAACATGGAAGACTGCCTTCTCTTCTTCCGATCTTCTTCTTCCTTGCCGATGTGCGGTCCAGCCAAAAAAACAATAACCCAAATTACGCCTCTGTTTCGCTGCGATCTACCGCAGTGGCTGGCGAGGGTCTGCAGCCTCCTCTTCCCAGCGACGATGAGAGGGATCCGACCCGGGAGAAGTCCAAGATAGTGGAGAAACCCAGCCTAAAGGAGTAAAAGGTGGATACCTGCGCATAGGGGCTGTCCAATGAGGGGGGTGTTTCCGATGAGGACTAGATCGATGCTTCGCTCGCAAGTGAAGGAGAGCTCCTGGGCATGGATTTTGGAGAAGATGTTTCCATAGACGGAGAAGAAGGCCCTAGAAGGAGTTGGAGAAGCCGAAGAAGGAGGAATCAGAGAAAGGGGGAGGAGATCGGAGATGTCGAGAGAGGATCTGGTAGGCGTTGAACAAATTCTGAAGCAGAACCCAAACCGAAAAAAGAACACCCAGTTGGGTCTGCTCCAAGGTCAGGTTCAGTTTGGGCTAGGTTTGGCCCAGCCCAGCGCAGCGCAGTGTGGTCCTATTTCTGTAACGTGCTTTGGGGGTTTATCTCAATTTTTGTCAAGTTTATCTGAGTTTTTATCAAATTTATTTGAGTTTCTGTCAAATTTATCTTAGTTTGTGGCAAATTTACCTAAGTTCTTGGCAAGTTTATCTCCATTTTGAAAATTTTAACCTAGTTTTTGAACAAATCTTTCGATGTTTTTGGAGAATTTATCTAACTTTTTCTAAAAATTTATCTGGTTTTTTTTTTAAATCTACCTGAGTTTTTTGGAAAATCTATTTGCGTTTCTTGAAATTTATTTGTGTTTTTTAATTTTATTTGTGTTCTTTGAAATTTATTTGTGTCTTTTCAAATTTATTTGAATTTTTGAAATAAATTTAACTAAGTATTGGAAAAAATACTTGAGTTTTGGAAAAAATATATTAGTTTTTAGCAAATTTTTTTGAAATTTAGAAAATTGTTTTATCTTAGTTTTGGCAAATGCATTTGGGTTTTTTGAAATTTATTTATATTTTTTGAAATTTATTTAGATCTGTTGAAATTTATTTGCATCTTTTTAAATTTCTCTACGTTCTTTTGAGATTTATTGCTTTTTTAAAATTATTGCATTTTTTGAGATTTATTTGCGTTCTTTTAAAATTTATTTGAATTTTTTGAAATTCATTTGTGTTTTTTTAGAAGTTATTTGAAAATCTCATTAATAATCGTGGGCTTATCCCACTAATCATGGGATATTATTTAAAGAAAGGGTATATTATAGACATTATATCTTCTAATTTGGAAAAATGACTCATCACACTATGAATAAAGATTGTGGATCTAAGGCCATAAAGTGAAATGTTTAGTGACATCTCATCCAATGTCCAAAAAAAAAAAAGGGGTGGCAGCAAGCCAGCAACACTTGCAGGAGGAAACTAAGACTTCTGTCTCTCAGGGCATGGACGTGCAAGAGGATGCCTTTCCTGCCTAGCACACGAACCGAAGAAACATGTCTTCTTCCTCCTAGCTTCTGTTGCAGAGAATAGAATGGAAATCGGGAGAAAAAAACTCATGATGAAGGTGTCTTAGATCCCGACGATCCACAGACTTATCGTGCAGTAACCATGTTAAATACAAGGGTGGGCCCACCTTTGAAAAATTTAAACCCCTTATTAGCCCTAGCACCCATTTTAGTGATCAAACAATAAACGATCACTCAAATTAATGGGATGACCACCATTGGATCAACAAAATTTGAAGTATGTGATTATTTTTCTGAATTTACTACTTTTCTAATAGACAGAAATGGAAGAAATCCCTCGTGTATGAAATCTAGTAATTAGCCCATTAGCTAGTCCACTGAAATCAACATTTTAATATTTATATATGGAGTCTGTAATAGATCTTAGGGCTGCAGGACGAATTGATTTTTTTTTTTAAAGATGGGCCTCACCCATGTTCCTAACATGGACGCTGCACCATACAACCATGCAGCGACGCTGCACGTGGGAGTTCGCCGCCCCTCGTACGATTGGAGTGCTTTAGCCAGATTTCAACCAATCAAAGCTTTCGCTAGATATTTAAGTTGACAAGATAAGCATCTTTCCATGCTCTCCCTTGCTTTCCAAAGTAGAAGCGTGGATGCCACGATAGAATCTCTACTTTGGAAGCCACGGTATAATCTTTCCGTGCTCTCCATCGTTTTTCAAAGTAGAAGAGTGGATGCCACGGTAGAATCTTTCCTTTCTCTCCATCGTTTTCCGTGCTCTCCATTGTTATTATTTTTGGTAAAATTCACTGGGCTGGTCTTATATTGCCCAGTCCTTCATGACTGATTTGTTTACTGGTTCTCAAGATTTGTTTCAATCCAATCAGAAACTCTATCTTTGAGAGAGAAGTGAGAGCACAACAAATATGGCGGAGACTGCTGTGGGTTTCTTGCTTAATACCTTGGGCTCTCTTGTGCAACAAGAAGCATCTCTTCTTCGAGGATTGCCCAACAATCTTAATGAAATCAAACTCGACCTGGAAAGCATGCGCTCCTTCTTAAAGGACGCGGACAGAAGAAGCAGCAGCGAAGATGGAGTGAGGACATGGGTGGGGCAAGTCAGAGAAGTTACCTACAAGGTGGAGGATATCATTGACATGTACATGTATTATGTTGACAAGCAACACAGTGGGGAAGGATTCATAAGAAGAGCTCTATGTAAAATTGTTCTCTGCCCAAACCGTTACTGGTACAAGCACGAGATTGCCTCTGAGCTACTAGCAATTAAATCTGAGATTCACAATATTTCAGAGCGAAGCAAACAGTATAAATTCATAGAAGAAGGATCCACATCCAAGATGACGGTTGATGGTGAAAACTGGCAACGTTCCAGAGATTATCTACGCTTCATCTCGGATGAAGACATTGTGGGGATCACGAAAAGCATGAATTTCTTAATTAACCGGTTGACTGAGGAAAGGCCAGAACGTGTGGTGCTTTCTGTGGTGGGAATGGGCGGCCTTGGCAAAACAACTCTTGTTACAAAAGTTTATAACAGCTCACAAGTGAAGAACCACTTCGACTGCTCTGCATGGATCACCGTCTCCCAGACTTACAAAGTCGACGAGCTCCTGCGAAGCATGATAAAGGAGTTGCACAAGTCTAACAAGGAGGTCGTTCCGGATGGCATTGGCAATATGAGTATCGGCGATCTTATTGAGAGCGTCATCAAATGTTTGGAGAATAAGAGGTATGTGGTTGTTTTAGATGATGTGTGGGATGTTATTGTTTGGAAAGACATACAAGTTGCCTTTCCAAACAATGGATGTGGAGGCAGAGTCATAATCACAACACGGAAAGATGATGTCTCATCATTTTTTGGAGATAAAAATGTTCGTCGCCTTGAGCCTCTTGGAAATGTTGATGCTTTGGTCCTCTTTTGTAAGAAAGCATTTTCTAACGAAAGTTGTCCTCCGGAGTTGAAGCCATATGCAGAAAGATTAGTACAAAAATGTGAGGGCCTGCCTCTAGCGATTGCAGCTATTGGGGGGCTCATGTCAAAGAAAGGAAAGTCGAGTTTGGAATGGAAGAAGGTAGAAGATAATCTTAGTTGGCAGCTAAGCAGTAAAGAATCCGAGTTGGAAAGGATGAAGAACATACTTTTGCTTAGCTATGGCGATATGCCGTACAATCGCAAATGTTGTTTCTTATATTGTAGTCTCTTCCCGGAAGATTATGCAATTCCGCGGAAAAGATTGATTAGGTTATGGGTGGCAGAAGGTTTCATAGAAGAGTGTGGAGAATCCACACTAGAGGAGGTGGCTGCAGAATACATCAACGACCTCATCTGCAGAAGCATGCTTCAAGTTGTGGAGGACACTCAAAGAGCAAGAAAATTGCTCCGAATGCATGACATATTGCGGGAGTTAGCTCTATCAATCGGCCGTGAAGAGAAATTTTGCATTGTACATGTTGCTAAAGAGGAGATTCAAAGCAATGAAGCCCGTCGGTTGTCATTGTATAATTGCACTGGAAGCATTCAGGCAAGTACTTATCATCTTCGTTCCCTGATGTTGTTCTCATCGGAAATCCCTTCACTTTTTTTCAAAAGCATTGCATCAAGCATTAAACTGTTGAGAGTGCTTGATCTACAGGGTTCTTCCATTGACTCTGTGCCTGATGTAATAGTTGAATTATTCAATATACGCTACTTGAGTTTGAGGAATACAAATGTGGAAAAGCTTCCAAAATCTATAGGTAGGCTTTGGAACTTGCAGACTTTGGACATTAGGGATTCCAAAATAAAGACTCTACCTAAAGGAGTAAAGAAGTTGAAGAAATTGCGACATTTGTATTCATACCGTCGTACTTATTCAGATGACTTCGACTATTATGATTTCGCACAAGCTCCGACCGGAATATGCAATTTGATGTGCTTGCAAACTTTACTATGCATCGGAGCAAACGATGAGGTTGTTGAAAAGGTTGGAAAATTGACACAACTAAGAAAATTGACAATTAGGGATGTGCAAAGTTTTCATGGGGGAAAGCTTAGTGCCTCCTTACAGAAATTGAAATCCCTTCTAATGTTGCAAGTAAAGGCTACAAGTGGAGAAGAAATGCTTCGTTTGGATACCTTGCTTCATCCTCCCACCCATCTTGAAAGTCTCCACTTATCTGGGCGTCTAGAGAGGCTCCCTCCCTGGATTAGATCCCTTAAGGATCTCACAAAAGTGGCCTTACACTGGTCCCAGTTGAATGAAGATCCATTCACTTTACTCCAAGCCTTACCCAATCTCCTGCGCATTCATCTAACTTATGCATATGTTGGGAATGAATTATGCATCCGTCGTGGAAGCTTCTTGAAGCTGAAGTCATTAACATTTGCTAGACTCCCTCGATTGGATAGAATATGCATAGAAGAGGAATCGATGAGTTGCATTGAAGAAATCCATTTTATCAATTGCCCTGAGTTGAAGAGCGTACCTGAGGGCATTGAATACCTTACTAGCCTCCAGCTTCTCCAGCTTCGAGACATGTCGGGGGAATTTGTAACGAGGATTCGGCAAGATAGAGGTGTAAATCTCCGGCATATTCCCAACATCATTCATTTTAACTCCATCGAATTGGCCAATGAAAGCTTATGAAGAAGGAAGATGAGGTAACTAAATATCATATTTTTTGCAGTTTCTTACCGTATGCGCTATTACTGAAAAGGAGAATGTGAAAAAGGAAAGCCCCACATCTCTCACTCTCTCCCTCACTTTTAAAAAAGAAAAGTGGATCAATCTATAGTGAGCAACTTTGATTTACTAGAAATTTTGTCTAAAATTAAAAACAACCATAGTAAACTCTCGCTCACTATATATCATCGACTTTAGCCCAAACTTCAACTCACCTTGTGTTGATGTCGATTGCAAATTCACTCATTTCTACATTAAGGGCCCACCATGGATTGATCAAACACTTTGCATGGTATTAACTTCACTCACTCCTTTTCTTGCAGAAAATCAAAGCAAGTTCATCATGTGAAAAACACATGATCTATGATCCCCACTGCTATTGAGCAAAAAGATTTAGGTGTCTTAAAGTTAATACAAGATAAGTTATAATCGATGAGCAGTTTGAAGAATTTTGCTCAGCTCATTGATTTAGATGGAAAGTGAAATTTATTTTAGTGTCATTGCACACCAATGCATATATTTTTTCTTCTGTGACGCAGCACCAATTTGTTTAATGTTGTAGCGATTTATTTTAATTTATTCCCAACAAATGGATAATTATGCTAATAAAGCTTTTGAGAGTTCGGATTGGCATTAATGGAAACTTGTTTTCGTCATTTATGAATAGTTTGCTGCATTTGTGGAGTTCACTTTCTCACTAGTTAAAATGAAGGTTTTTACCAAAAAAAAAAAAAAAGTTAAAATAAAGGCTCTGAAGAGTAGCCACCTGCCAAAAACAAAATTCGGTTAATTGTGAATTGTTAACTGTAAATTAACAATTGATAAGGCTTTGTAGAGGCCTTAAATTAAGTAGCTAATTGATAAGGGAGGACTTCTTATTGTATCTATTTCTGTGGTCGAGCTTGATGGGAAAGAACACAATGCTCAATCTACTTCTTGTTGGCCGGTGGCTAAAATAACAAGCTTGGTTTTATTTATTGGAAGACTGCCCCTGAAAAAATAATCAACTCCATGTTTTCTATTTGAATATGACACAGAGAGAAAAAAATAGTAGGGGAGTCTTTAGCTAAAGGAAATAGTAGGGAAGCTTTAGCTAAAGGAAATAGTAGGGGAGTCTTTAGCTAAAGGTGGAGACAATCTGAAGTCAAAATTTAAAGAAAAAACTTAGCCCAGTGGCTGAAACTTGAAAGATTGGGTCAAATTATTGGGGACTTATAGAGCCATTTGAAAACAAGCTAGTGCTGGAAGCTACAGAAAATCTAGGTTATTTTCTAACTAGCCTTTGCCCATGCTATAAATATAAAGGTTTACTGTAAGTTTCTGTCAACAAAAACACACACACACACACACACACACACACACACACACACACACACAAAAGATGCAGTGTTTTACAAGTGATAAACTTGATATTGGTCTTCTTGACTCTTATTTAAGTGAAATTTGCATGTGAGCCACTACAAGGTTAGTGTTCATTTTCCGTGGTTTGTATTTACAGGTTAAGGCCTGACTGATGGATTTTTAGGCGCCAGTATCAGATTTCTAATTTAGAGTCTTCTACTTCCACATTGGCATGTGCACTCCCAATACACTGGCATAGAAGCTCTCCAAGATTCGCCCGTTTCATCTGAAGGTTTGGACCCTGTTTCATTTCTTTAGGATTGAATTTGTGTAAAATTCATCTTCTCTGAAGGTCTACTTTGATGCTCTTGGCAATATTTTCACAATGTTTTTGCATCTCGGCCCATGCTTCTGCTCCAGCTTCTTCAGATCACCTACTCCACATTTGGCCATACAGTTATATCTTGCTTACTATAAAGCATAGACCTTCCTCTGCTGTCGTTTCTTGCTTCAGTTAATCTCTGTTTACCCTATGATGTATGGTATTATGACTGTTTGTTTCTATTGTGTGAACTTGATCTTGTGCTTCTTTATTTACAATTTGTCTTAGAACTTGCTCCACCAAGGAATATTGATTTCCCGGCTTTTGATCTTTTCTATTTGAGTTGGATCTTGATAGATGACAGATGTAGTGGCATATATGTTTGGATTGCATTTTGGGCCATCATTGACCTGGTTCCTGGCATGGGTCATATGTTATTACATGTTGTGCTTCTTGTGACAGTATTTGGGCCTATGGCCTGGAGCCCTACATAGATCTGGACCTTGCCTAGACCAGGTAAAAGTGAAGCCTACGTCAACTCCTTGGTAAAACCTTTGGTGGCACCATTTAGAGACAATGTAGTTCTTGATTTTGCCAATTCTAGCGGGCAATTTTGTGTGAGGTCTTATATTACACTGGTTAGATGTATGTGGTCCCCATGACCACATGTCTAATAATTAAAGGGCCCCGCTCTAAGTCAATTTACCAGCTTTGCCCTTTTTAGTTTTGATTTTAATAAAGAGTGTTTTTTGGATATACTCCCCCATGGTTTCAAAGATTTGGAAATAGGCCCCTATCGTTTTAAGTTTTGTAAATACGTTTGATATCCCCAAATAAGTTGATTTGAAGGTGAAAAGAAGGTTTTTCCTTATTTTTACCATTTTGCCTAGCTAATTATTTATCATTAAGAAAACCATTCTCCTTCTTACGATCCTTTTCTTAATTCAACCCACCTTCTTAATCATTCTCCTTACATAATCTGGTCATCACATGTACATCCATGACATTCTTCATAGTCAGCGGCAGACAAGATCCTCTCTTCTAACTTCGTGGTTTTTTTTTTTTTTTTCCTTTTTTCACTTGATGGTTTTTCTTTCATGAAATCTTAGGTCTCTTTTTCATGGGTCTTTTTTAGAACAAGGAAGACTATAAATAACGTTTACAAAAAAATTGAATTTTGATGTTGTGTCATGTCGTTCCAGTAATGATTTGATGAACTCTCCCTCCCTCTCTCTCTCTCATAAAAAAAAAAATTCATTGAATAAAATACACCTAAATATAAATCAGTAGGTTTTTTTATATTTTATAATAGGCATTCAAATTGCATTTACCTGTGAATCGATCCCCATAATATAATGTGCTCATAAATATAATGAATGATTCTTTCCACTCATCCAACCAAGAAGAACCTGAAATACATTTTAAAAAAAATGGTTGCAAGGGCAAAAGTGTCATTTTATAGAAATTGAGCAAAAACCTTAAGACCATTTCTCTTTACCTTCGGATCTAGTAATTTGGGGATATGAAAGGTATTAAAATGCATAGGCAGAGGCCTATTTACAAATTCTGAAACCATAAGGGTCTATTTGCAAACTTTAAAACCATAGGGGGTATAAGAAAAAATATTTGATAAATCTTTCTTTGATTCAGTTTAAGAAAGACTTATCAATGAGGATTTGTGTTTGACTAATCTTTGAGGGAATTAAGGAAACTTAATTCTAATAAATTTCTTTGATGAGAAGAAATCTCTCCATGGTTATTATAACAAGGTTTTTAAGTCCCCTCTCTTGACTCACAGTTTTTGCAGAGTACCCTTGTTACGTATCACTTTTTTTTGCCTCTATTTCTCAAAATCTCTAAATCGGGTAAAATTTTTGAGAATAGAGGCGTTTGGTAGACTGTAAATGGTGTAGAGAAGTTGAAGCAATTCCTCTATTTCCCATAGCCCACCATTGGATGCATGTAGAAAGTAGAGGGAAAGTAGAGGCAGGAGAACAATTTTTCTGCCCATTCATGCCCTAGTACCTTTTCTTATATATTTTCTTTTAAAACCAAGAGTGTAAATCAAGATCCAAACCATTCGAAATGTTCACAAGATCAAATATGTCCATGAGACCAAATTTCTACCGTTGGAACATCACCAATCTCGAAATAAGTGCAAAAAAAGTGAGCCATTGGATGCAATTTATTGGGATTTATGGGCCCCAAATGCAAGACCCAAACCGTTAGATCTCTTTGGAAGGCTGAAAATAGCTATGTGATCAACTTCAAGGCTTGATACCTTGTGGATCTTGAGATATTTACAAGACAATATTAGCCATTCATGTATAATGCCCAATATTGGATTTGTCCATGAGTAGTAACTTTTGCTTTCTTTTTTTTTTTTTTTATTATTATTTCTAGGTTTAAATCAAGATCCAAAACGTTGGAAATGTTCACAAGATTAAACACGACCATGAGACTAATTTCAGCCGTTGGATCATCGCCAATCTTGAGATGTGTAAAAACGTGAGCCATTGTGTGCAATTTTTCGGATTATGTGGGCAACAAGCACAAGATCCAAACCGTTAGTTCTTTTTTGGAAGGCTGAACACAACCATAGGGTCATTTCTTAAGGCTTGATACATTGAGGATCTCAAGAAATTTGTAAAAAACTTTAACATAGATCCTTGCATTAGCAAGCACTTCTTTTTATTCTAGCTTCTTTTTTTATAACTCTTTTTTTAATGGCTCAATTTTGATGGGTGTATCTAAAAAAAGAGTAGAGGTACCAAACAAGGCCTAACTCTCATGCATTTTAGAGTGAGTTACAATGGAGATAGGAGAATACCCAACCGCTCATCATTAAGGTCATGGCTCAATATATGCTTTTAGTTATTCAATTTATCCATTGTTAATGCATAAAATCAAGACCCTTAGGTTTATTTGTGTTGCAAACCATATAAGATTTTACAACGCTATCTTGGATTTTATTGTATTGATTAATTGTCCTTGTGATATGCATTTAGCTAGATAAAAATTCTTTTTTAGAGCCGATCAATACAACTCCTAGGCCATACTGTTAATTTTTTTTTTTTAGTTTAAATTTATAAGCTGTCTTGACCACCTTTGCTTACAGCACTATCCTAAAATAGAGTTCGAAATAGGGCCTTCTAAAAGTAGTTGTCAATAGAGGGAAAAAAAAAACAGAAAAGTAGTTGTCTATAGAATTCCATTTCTTAACTAGTAGACAGACTGACAGCATTTATAAGGCCTATTAACCGAGCCCTAAAAGGGGAAGACTAGATACAATGGAGGTTGTTAGGGACCCGTTCTGATAGGCCATTCTTAATTTTTCCGATCAATGGAATTTATTGTCTGTAAGGGCGCACCCATTTTGATTAGGAGTTAATTAGATGGTATCGATGATGGGTGTGATTAATTGGGTCACAAGGATAATAAGAGATGGATCCAATTCGGTTAGACATTTTAATTCCAATGGATCCATGGATATAATTGATGGAGGGGCCTATTTGTAGTAATTGAAAAGATTATGGTCTTCTTTTAAAATTCCTAGGAGTGGAGTTCAATTGCATTTATATAGTAGAGTTATTTACAATTAACTGTGGGTCCGGAAGTTACATGAGATGTGGGGTCGATATGCTTCAATCGGAGTCAGATTCAAGGAATCCCTAGTTGTCCCCATATTAGCCCTAAGAAGCAGAGTTATAACCAAACGGTACTCATAAGAGAAGGAGTGTGATACATAGGAGAATTAGAAGTAATACTTCTAAGAGCATCTCCAAGAAATACTTTAAATTTGGATACACCTTTTAAAAAATGAAGGTTGATGTGGCATATGCAATTTGGCATATGTAACTTGGTAACTCCAAGAGAGATGTCAAATGCAAATGAAAGTGGGCCCATGATCATTATTATATTCAAAATAAAGATTTGCGCCCAAAAATTCATATGCAAGTGGGTCCTCACCATTATTTTATTCAAATTTTTTTTTGAAGTATGCTTTATGGCATGCCAAATTTGGCATAGCATCGCATACTTCAAATGCCATGTAGGATATGAAGTATCTGTTGGAGACAATCTCATATGTCAATTAGAGCTGTTGGAGGTTGACATGGCCATTTGAAGTGTTTGTTGGAGTTGCTCTAAGTGCGTTTGGAGCGGTTGTTCCAAAAGGCATAAAAGGAGACCCAAGGCTGGACGACCCATATGCTTGGCATGCCGAATAGCCCAGGACGCTCTAGGGTTTCTCCTCTCCTCTCTCCTTTGGTTTCTCTACAGGAGTGCCAAGGGTTTTCTTTTCAATTGAGATCTCACCATGCTTTTTGAGAAGTTTCTTTACAATTGGGTCATAGCGTGGAAGATCCTAAGGCCTAGGAGATCATGTTCGGGATGAGGTTTTTTTACAGAATCAAGAATCAAGGATCAAAAGTCACGATTTGAGCACAACCGAACTTCTTAGGTATAGATCTGCACTAATTATATTTGTAGATCTTTATGCTTGCTTGTTCATGTTCAGATCTGTCTCCTTGTTGATCGATCTTTGAACTTAAAACACGCTACAATATAAATTACAAAAACCGCCACTAAATGATAGAAAACCGCCGCTAATTCCTTTTGCGGTGGAAAAATGTCCGCCGCGACTTTTGTTGTTAGAAGGTGTTGTCGCTGATTATATTTACAGCATAAAGGTGGCCTCCGCAAAAAAAATATTAATAGTGGTTGTTTAAAACCGCCACTAATGTGAATTATAAATCCGCCGCTGAACATGTAGTCCTAGCTTTTTTGTTTTGTCACTATTTTTAGTTTTGTTGGCTACTATAGGTTCGTTTTGTAGCGGCTGTTTATGTTGTCCGCTAAAAACCTCAGGACGCACCCGTTTCGCCCCCATTAATTGTGCGTGTACGAAAATCACAAGTTGCTGTTTTTATTATTCGGCTGACTTATTCCAACTCCAGATCTTTCTAATTGCTTTCAATAATGTGGATGTGGCGAGGAAAAAAAAAAATTCACTTTTCTTGACATTGCCGGTGGCCCTCTGATTATTGATTGATGGGCTTCAAATAAACGGCTACAAGAAATTGACAACGAAAGGCAACTAATGAGATAAAATGAAATAAATATAAACAGTAAATCCCATACAAGAAACCTTCTGATGATATTCAATCCAAAATATTGCACAAGCGTAGAAATGAGAAGACAATGTTACAGACAATATCCTAATTTAAGGAAAACACTTAACTAAGATCAATACAGGGATAGTTACTCTCAACAGTTTCAGTGCACCAAATTTCATCACTGTAAGAGTATTATACGGTTTTTAACACCAAAACTACAAAAAAATAAAAAGAAAAAAAGAAAAATTATAAAGGTGAAAATTGTAACTTTAGGTATGTACTAGAATGACGACCATGAAGAACTCCCCACGTTAAGACTGGTCACTTTTACACATCATGAAGGACTATTAGATCCATGCTTCAGACGACATGGTCCAATCATGGATTGCTAGGGTTCCGCTCATAGTGTCTAACAATCAGATTGGTGATTTATGTTTCTCAATTTTGACCACTGCCTATATTTTCTTGAGTATCCATTCATAGGTTATTATTCTCGGGATGTTTAGGAACTTCGGACTCATATGCTCAGAAAAATTCTTGGTCTATTGGCAACCTGATACAGGCTCCACCAAACACTTAATACCCATCAAAACCCTGAATTTTAGGGTCAGTTTGGCATCGTTTTCGTGTTGTTCCCAATTTTGTGTTTGGTTCAAGTTGTGCTGAGACTATACTCTTCAGAGCTTGTTTGGAAACATTATATTAAATTACTCTACAGAGAATATGCTGTACGGAGCTTGTTTGGTAACATTATAAAATTAGTTTTGGACTAAGGAGTAAACATAGGATTTACAATGTGGGACCCACCTTTTATTGTTTGCGGCACTATTATTATCGTACATGCATGGGCCCAATTGTAGAAATTACAATGTGTTACCACCCACCTTTAAAAATTAAAACATGGAACCCATATTCATAGGATTTACAATATGGGCCCACTTTTATAAAAATTATGATATGGGGCTACCTTTTTGTAAATGTATATGGGACCCACCTTTAGAAATGAGAATATGACACCACCTACAGAAATTAGAATATGGGGCTCACATTCATAGGATTTACAATGTGGGTCCACCCTTTGTGATGGTGACCATATGACTCAGATTTATGAATTATACAAAGTGGATCCACATTTTTTGTGATTGTTGACATAGGGCCCACTTTTAAAAACTACAATGTGGTGCCCCACCTTTAAAAATTAGAACATGAGTGCAGTGCATTCATAGGATTTACAATGTGGGTCAGGAATTATAATGTTGGGCCATCTTTTTTGTTAATTGTAAACACAGGACCCACCTTTAAAAAATAACAATGTGGTACCCACCTTTAGAAATTCGAACATGGGGTCATATTCATAGGATTCACAATGTGGGCCCACATTCATAGCATTTACAATGTGGCTCCACCTTTTGTGCTTGTGACCATATTACCCACTTTTAAGAATTATAAAGTGGAGCCACCTTTTCTGTTGTGGACATGGAACCCACCTTTATAAATTAGATGACAGGCCCACATTCATGGGATTTACAATGTGGTCCCACTATTATAATTTTACAATATGGGCCCACCTTTTGTGATTTTGACCATGTGACCCACATTTAGAAATTACAACGTGATGCCTGCCTTTAGAAATTGAAACATGGGGCCCACAACCGTAGCATTTATAATGTGGTCCCACCATTTTAAGAATTATAATATGGGCCCCACCTTTTGTGATTGTGACCATATGACCCACCTTTAGGAAGTACCATGTGGGGCCACTTTATTTGAGATAAGTGAGAGGATTTGAAATCTTTAAAAGGCAAGAGATAAGTATAAAATAATTGTGCCATTGGATTGTTTCTTAAAAAAAATAAAGTGTTTTCGTTCTAACTTTCATATGCCAGTGGGTTAAGATTTTGAAATTCCTTCCGTTGAGACCAAATTTTGGAATGGTGATTTACACATACCAAACATGTTTTTTACAACCTTATCTTGTGGGAACATGGGAACATCCGAATGGAATGATGCCAAACGCACCCATAGAGGGTGTTTGGGAAGGGGGCAGGGAAAGTGGGGGTAAATTTTTCAAAATTTTACCCCCAAAATTTTCCTTTAAAAATGGGGGGAAAGGTGGAAAAAAAGAGGGGATTTTCCTTTCCCCAAACTTTTCTACTATAAAACAAACAAGAGGAGGGATTTTCCTCCCCTCCCCTCTTCCCTTCCCAAACAAGGGGTTAAATTCCAAACCCCACCCCCACTACCCCATTACCAAAAGTAACACAACTCACTTAAAAACCAGAGACACAGCACATAACCCATTATAGAGAAACTTCTTAACCTACCAGCTTGAAGGAACAATAAATTCAAAAGGCATGGGCAATGAAACATAGTCAAAGAAACCAAGACAACAAAAGTTCAAACGATTTAGCCTAAATTTACTAGGTTATCAGAATTGAGGATGCACACTCCAACATTAGGCATATAACCCTTTGGCAGGTCCTCCATCCTTAGGAACTCCAAACAATTCTGAGACCAACTATTGTTGTGATTTTTTCAGAGGCAATGGCACAAAGAAAAAGAAAACAAAGGGAAGGTGAAGATATCCAAGAAAAGTGGTGGGTGTGTGTATCTTAAGCTCCTTAATCTGCACATCAAGCAACCTCACTCACCTCAGCAGATGTGAGGTAAAAACTTTTCCAGTTACATGTTTCCCCACCCAAAACTACATCTTGTGCTGCTACCAGTCTGTTCATAGCCCCGTTTGCCCCCCTTCACTACTCTGCTACCTCAAAGTAACTTCACTTGTGAATGGAAAGCTGAACATTATCAATTACAGAACTTACGCCAACACCACTTCAATGGATGAAATTGATTTGGCAGATCTGTTAGAGTTGGACACAGCGGATCCCTCTCTTTCTGAAGAATACAATATCTAGGCCTTCACAACATTACAAAATCTCCTTCTGTTGATAGTGTAAGACCCCTGTTGAATGTGAGATTTGATCCCCCAAAAAGACATGGCTTGAGAAATCTCAATTCATCTATAAAAGCTAATTAAATTTTACATCGATAATGAGGATTCTGAATACCCTCAAAATTGACGGATCAAGATCGCCAGTTATGGTAACTGTTGTAACACCGTTCTTTGACGAAAGTCAAAGAAAAAATGGGAGAAAAAAGATAATGGGTAGGTTCTTCTTCTCGCCTAATGTGCTGCCGGCAACACACGACAGTTATCCTGTCATATTGATTTGGGTCTCTTTGATGTTGGGTCAATTCAGGGTCATGAGTTAAGGTCTAAATAAGGGTTAATCCTCACATAGCATAATCACCGTGTATCCAAGTAAAGTAAGATAATATCTAAAGTAAGGAAAATAAAAGGGGATATGCCAAATATTTTAGAAGAGGATCGGCCCCGTTCCTGGGTCCCCCCTTCAAATCCCACAACGAAATAGGGTTTAAAGGCTGATTTTCCAAACTAAAATTATGATGTAGGTGAGATTTTAATTTTTGATTTCTGTGAGTTTCGTGTGCGATACACGCGCACTAAATGTGAAAGGCCAATGGGCCGACATTGATTGATAAGGGTGGCCGATGTGCCGACGTTTGTTTGAAAATGGCCAATGGGCCGAAATAAAAATATGCAAAGTGTGTAAAATCACTCATCTCACCCCATCTCATCATTATCATTAGTTCAATTTTAGAAATCAGTTCTTCATTTCCTTTTCATTAAGTTTGATTAAATATTTGGCACCAGAGGTGGAGGAAGAAATAAAAGGAAAAATTTTTTGCTTTGATATTGTTGGTTTTTATGGATTTTTTATTTGGGGCTAGAAGGGCCTAACTAGGGGATTTTTACTTGGATTTGTGCAATCAGTGCTTTATTACTAATCATCGGATTAACCATGACCTAAGGTCCTAGACTGCCCACATCAGCTTTCCCAGTCCCCTAACGAAAAAGGAAAAGTGATGAGTTGAAAACTACTGCTCTAAGCTACCAAATGGGAGAGTCCGATTTACTCCTAGGGTGCAAACATCCTAAGTTTGATAGTTTCAGCGCCTAAGTAGCTTGTTATATGTACTTTTGATTGGTTCAGTCTATTTTAAATTATGTGTTTCGTTAAGGGTGATTTAGGGATGCTTTAGGGTTTTGTTTAGCATGTTTTTAAGTATTTTAAGGTTCTGTTATTTTTTATTTGAATCAAAATTTCGAAAAATAGTCGAAAATCACACTTCAGGGTCAAAACAAGGTAGGCGTCACCATGGTGGAGCCTATCCTGACTGCTACAGTGTTTCAATACTATCAATAATTCAACTATGATTCAGAGTTCCAATTGGCTTTTGTTTGATTATGTTACTGTTTTAGGTTCATTTTGTATTATGGAGAATTCTAATTCTAGTGAATTCGATCTGAAATTTGAAGAGAGGTCGAGATCCTCAAATTGGGACTAAAAGCAAGGTAGGCGCCCAAGGGGTGGAGCCTACATTAACAGTTCTCCGTTTTCTAGATTTTTTGTCTTTATTCAGAATTCTAGGGGTTTAAGTGCTATAGGGTTTGGATTTCAATGTCATGTTGTTTTCTGAGAGGTTCTGTCTAAGTTAATCTTGGATCGGAATTCGAGATGTGATCGAAAATCACTATTTGATGGTTAAAGTAGGGGTAGGCGCCCATGTCCGCCTATCCTGACAGTTTGTTTTTTTCAATGATTTCTAAGATAATTCATTTATATTCAGGATTCCAGTGGGCTTTAATTAGTGAATTTTAATATTTCAGATTGTTTTAAGTCTCTGTTGTTCAAATGTCAAAGTGATTCAGGTCCGGGTTTTGAGAAAAAGTCCAGAATTCGCGTTTTAGGATAAGTGAAGGGATAGCCGCCAAGGGGGTGGCGCCTAGGTAGATTATCTACGATTTTCAGGGGCTTCATCCATGTTTCGATATTTCAGATGGGACTTAGTCCCTGGTCTTTGGGTTCAGGATTTGTTTTAGGTTATGGTTTTAAACAATTTAAGTTTCAAGGTGTTTTAAAAATGTCATGGGGTTGCTTTAGCATTCAAGCTTTAAGAATAACAAGATGGAGATGGGACCTTAGGGACATATGTTTCCTGCATCCAACCAAAGGTCATTAGTAATAAAAGTATGCATGAGGTGAGTGTCTGTAAGTTGGTGAGTGCTCGTGGCAACCGTGTATGTGATGGGGACCCGAATTAGGAAGCCTATGAGATAAACAAATATCCGTACACATAAAAATGCCCCAGCTTAATATTGTTGTATATTTTGGCCGGGGGTAAAAGTAGGGAGGTTGGTTAACTCGTCGATCCATGATTGACGCCCTGGTGGCGACGTGACCCTTCCTCACTATCTTTTGGAGGTCAAGCCCTCATAGTTCCTTTTGTAGCCATTTAGTCCCTTTGGTTGAACTTCGGAGAGCACCTGACTACCCCAGGGGCTCATGTGTGAGTAGTGGTTGCCTGTGTGGGAGGCAGTGAGCCACCGTGCTTCCTTAGTGTTGTGGTTATCGACCACTCTCCTCTTGATTCGCTAAATGAGAACCTATGCCACTCCAGCGAATCTAATTCTAGTGAACACTCCTTTTTTTTTATATTCTTCCCTATTTCTCTCTTCTTTTGTTTTTTTTTTTTTTTTGGACTTTTAGGCATAGAGCGGAGGGAGCATGCCCACGCTTTGTGTGACTATGTTGATTTTCTGGGGACCGAAATGGAAAAGGGGGAACCTAGGGTAAGGCTTTTGAAGCATTAGCCATGGGGAGCATATCCGTACCTCATGCGACTCCACCATGGCTTCTCATTCTTTCTCTTGTTTTTCCCTTTTTTTTTTCTTATTTTTTCTTTCGTTTTCTTCTCTCCTTTATGTTTTTCTCTCCCCTTTTTTTCTTTTTTTTGTTTTTTTTTTTTTTTGGGGGGGGGGGGGGGGGGGGGGGGAGGATCGAGAAGCTTTCATGACATGGGTAAACTCACCTACAAACCTTCACATTGAATGGCTTTAACTATGCAAAAATTGTGTGGGGGCAGGCTCATTGTTTTGTATTTTTAAGTGTCGGTGTGTGCTTGGGTTTCGGGTTTGGTCATAATACATCTCCTCGGTCCTCCTATGGGATTTCTGCAGTTATGCCGAAGGGGCAAGCAGGGTCATACTCTGCAAGAAGTAGAAAAGGGTCATACTGTGTTCTTTTTCAAGTACATAGTGTTCTATGGATCGGGGAGCTCTTCCCTTTCCGCATTTACTAGTCTATATGTATTGCCAGAATATACTTTTTTTATTACATAAGGGCCTTCCAAATTAGGTCTTAACTTACCTTTGGGGTGCGGAAGCTGAGATGGAGTGATGTGTTTCAACATGAGGTCGACAACTTTGAATCTTCTTTCTATAACGTTCTTGTCGTAGGCTCTTGTAATATGCTTCCGATAGACTTGTGCTTGCTCGATTGCCTCAATTCCTTTCTCATCAAGTAGGTTTAGCTGAAGTAGTAGTGCTTCTCTTCTTCACCCCTCTGTCATATCTTCATTTAGTTGGATGTGTATATTATACTATTATTAACATGAACCCTAAGATCGTGAAAGCATGATAATCACGTGTAGGATTTAATCTTAAATAAATTAAAGAGTACCTCCAGACATCCTGATGCAGAGAGCTTTCTGATCCTGCAGTCTGGTGCTGTTGCTGATTGATGTTGTGATCCGTCGAGAAAGAGACTATGTGAATGGTTTCGGTTTCTCTTTCCTTGCCTATAAAACCTTACTGTGTTGATTTTCGTGAATGCCTTTGTGATGGACATAAGGCTTTATTTTATAGGTGAAAAGAGGACCGAATTTCCAATCAGGGTTTCCATAGACTTAATCTCAACCATCCATCAAGGTAGAGTTTGTTATGGAATACATCTCATTAAGAAACCTTTTTGTGTAAGGAATAGCATGTATCCTAAGAAAACAGATTTCCTATAATGACCACAATTCGGGAAAGGAAATGACTTGTGGTCCAAGCAATGGACTTAAAGATAATTTCCTTACAGTCTCCCACTTGGTCGATAGGAAGATCCTTTAGTGTTTTTCATATTAGGAATCATAAGGCGCGCATTATATGCTAAACATTTCTTGAGTCGGTTATCATAAGTGTCTTGGCTAATTCGGTGGTCAATGGGAGTCATGGCGTGCACACATTATTTTGCAACATGCTTACTTCCATGTACTACAGCAGTGACAACCTGCATAACTAGACCGTAATAGGAGATATACGTAATGGTCTCATCATGTCTATGTTGAAAGACTGTTTCTGTTTATCATTCATCCACACATAAAATGTACACAATGGAAAAACAAAAATAGCAGATGTAGAGTTGCATTAAGAGCTCAATAAATGTCAAATATAACTACAGAAATAAAAGGCAGAAAATGATAATTAAGAACTATCTTCAAGACCCATGCTTTCAGTATGTCCTTGAAAGGTCTTTGGAGGTAGTCCTTTCGTGAATATGTCTGCGACCATGAAATCTGTACGTATAGACTCAATGACAAATTTCTGTAATCTAACATCTTGTTTCAGTGAGAGATATTTAAGGTCCATGTGTTTGGATCCCTTAGATATCCTGTCATGCTTGGAGAAGAAGGTTGCAGCTTCATTGTCAGAGTAAAGGGTTAATGGCTTAGAGATGAAATTCAAAACTCCAAACTGAGAGATAAAATTATGCAACCATGTTCCCTAAATTGCAGCCTCATAACATGCTACATACTCAGCCATCATGGTGGATGAATAAAGTAACTCGGATTTCTGGCTTTTCCATGATATTGCACCTCCACATAAGAGATACACATAGCCAAGAGTGCAAAGTCTGGTGTCAGGACATCCAGCAAAATCTGAATCTGAATAACCAGTCACCTGTAGGTGACTTGATTTTCTGTATGTGAGCATGTAATTCCTTGTTCCCTTGAGGTATCTCAGTACTTTCTTTGTAGCTTTCCAATGAGCGATTCCTGGTTTACTCTGAAATGTTCCGAGCATGCCAACAGCATGACTAATGTCAGGTCTTATACAGACCTGTGCATACATCAAACTCCCGACAAGAGAAGCATAAGGATATTTTGTCATTTCTTTAAGTTCCAATTCGTTCTGTGGACACTGCGAAAGATCAAGCTTGTCTCCTTTATGCAGTGGAACAGGACTAGAGGAACAGGTCATCATGCCAAACCTCTCTAGAACTTTATCAATATATGCTTTCTGAGACAATCCCAAAATACCAAGTGACCTGTCACGGAATATTTCTATTCCTATCACATAGGAAGCCTCAACTATATCTTTCATTTCAAAATGCTTAGAGAGATAGTCCTTTGTTTGATGTAATAAACCAAGGTCGCTGCTGGCCAGTAATATGTCATCAACGTACAGAACCAGAAATATGAACTTACTCCCACTGATCTTGAGGTATATGCAAGGGTCAACGATGTTTTCTATGAAATCGAAGTTAGTAATGATTTCATGAAACTTTAGGTACCATTGCCTCGAAGCTTGTTTCAGTCCATATATTGATTTCTTAAGTTTGCAGACCATGTCTTCCCGACCTTCAATGATGAAGCCTTCAGGTTGACACATGTAGACTTCTTCTTTCAAGTCTCCATTAAGAAAGGCAGTTTTCACATCCATTTGATGTAACTCGAGGTCATAGTGAGCTACTAATGCCATGATAATTCTAAGAGAATCCTTCCGTGACACAGGGGAAAAAGTCTCAGTATAGTCAATACATTCTTTCTGATTGAAACCTTTGGCAACAAGTTTGGCTTTATGGCGTTCAATATTGCCTTTGCAGTCGCGTTTAGTCTTGAAGACCCATTTATAGCCAACTGGTTTGTGTCCTGGAGGCAATTGAACAACTTCCCAAACTTGATTTTCATTCATAGATTTCAATTCATCCTTCATGGCATCAATCCATTTACTAGAATTAACATCCTTAATGGCTTGTGAATAAGAAACCGGGTCATTAATTGTCCCTTCTCCAGATTCTACTTGGTAAAGCATGTAATCATCGGAAATAGCTGATCTCCTTTGTCTTTGAGACCTTCTTAATGCTGGTTCCTCTGGTGCATTATCCATATGTTCATTGGCGACAATCTCATTATGGAGTTGTTGATCATTTATTGAATTTTCCTCATTGTTAAATGGTTCAACAACGGGAGGATTGCCAACATCTTTCGGAATAGAGGGTAAAGGGATAGGTACCCTGATTTCCTGAATAATCACATCTTGAGGTTTATTACTCCCACTGATTTCGCCATTCTCAAAGAATCTAGCATTACTGGTTTCAACAATTCTTGTACTATGGTTAGGGCAGTAAAACCTAAATCCTTTGGACTTTTCTGGGTAACCTATAAAGTAACCACTGATCGTTTTAAGGTCCAATTTCTTTTCATATGGATTGTAGACTCTAGCCTCAACTGGGCAACCCCAAATTTGGAGATGTCGTAAAATAGGTTTCCATCCTTTCCACGGTTCAAAAGGTGTCTTTGGAACTGCTTTACTGGGAACTCTGTTCAAGATATAAACAGCTGTGCGTAGAGCATCCATCCACAATGATATAGGTAAGTTAGCATAACTCATCATTGATCTAACCATTTCCATGTATGTACGATTTCGCCTTTCAGCTACACCATTCTACCATGCAGAACCAGGCGTTGTGTATTGGGCAACAATTCCAAGTTTTTGGAGAAGTTTTGCAAAAGGTTCAGGATGTTGTCCTGTTTCGTCATACCTTCCATAAAACTCACTACCTCTATTTGACCTTATGATTTTCACTTTTCTATCTAATTGCCTTTCGACTTCAGTAATGAACACTTGTACAGCATTCACTGACTGAGATTTGTAACAGTAACGTGAGTAATCATCAATAAAGGTAATGAAATACTTTTCTCCTCCAAAGGTTGGAACATCAAAGGGTCCGCAAATGTCTGTATGTATTATTGCAAAAAGCTCAGTACTTCTTGTGGCTCCTTTCTTTGTGTGTTTTGTTGTTTTGCTTTTAATATAATCCACACATACTTTAATATTAGTAAAATCTAGATCCGGAAGGACACCATCTTTTACTAATCTTTTGATTTATTTACTGGATATGTGACCCAGTCTTTTATGCCATAAGAAATAAGAGTCGAGTTTGGATGACTTTCGTTTTGTTTCCTTAGAATGCAGGGTAAGTTGGGTTTCAGCAAGTTGACTATCAAGATGAAACTTGTATAGCCCATCAATCAAAATTCAAAAACCAATATGACTAGAATTTTTAAATAAACTGAAATTACCATTTCCTACTTCAAATGAGTAACCAACTTTATCAAGTGCGCTTACAGAAACCAAATTATGGGAAAGAGACGGAACATAAAGAGTTTGACATAAGTCTAACTGATAACCGCTATCTAAAACAAGACGAAAAGTTCCAATAGCTTCAACTGGAGCTTTGTCTTTGTTTCCCATGAAAAGGAAGTTCTCACTTGGGTTTATGGTTTGGACCGTAAGGAATCCCTGCATTGAATTGGAAACATGAACATTAGCACCAGTGTCAATCCACCAAGCATCAGAAGAAACATAAGTAAGATTTGATTCGAAATAACTTACGAAACCCATAGGGTTACCTTTCTTTTCGAACCATTCTTTACATTTAATGCAGTCTGCCTGAAAATGTCCAGGTTTCTTGCAAAATTTGCATAAGTTTTCCTTCTTTTTCTTCTTGGGGTTCTGACCAGCCTCATTAGATCTGGGTGGTGCCCTTTTCTGGCCTGAATTATGCTTTTTCCCAGCTTTGTGTCCAGCTCCTTGAATGAGATGAGCTACTTTAATTCCTTGTTGGTTCAGCCTGGCCTCCTCTTGAACCAGTTTGTTAGCCAATTCATTCATTGTCCACTTTTCCGTAATAGTGTTGTAGTGAATTTGGAAAGGCCCGTACTGAGGAGGTAAACTGTTTAGGATAAATTGGACGAAAAACGCCTCATCCACTGATAATCCTAAATTTTTTTAGTTTAGCTGCAAGGTTGTTCATCTCAATGACATGTTCATGCATTGATCTGGTGCCATCAAACTTCATGGTTGTAAGATCTGCCATTAGTTTCCCAGCAAGGGATTTGTCTGCAGTCTTAAACCTAGCTTCAATGGCCTTCATATAGTCCTTAGCATTCTCAGGTATAGGAAGGGATGTTTTTATGTTGGTGGCAATAGTCATTCGCAAAAACATAGTGCTCAGTCTGTCAGACCTTTCCCAGGCATTAAAGAAGGTTGTTTCATCAGGGGTACTTTTATCAGTGAGTGAAGCTGGCTTATCTTTACGAAGAGCGATATCCAGTTCAAGTACCCCCAATATAAACTCAACTTGCTCTTTGCATTATGAGAAGTTGGTTCCATTGAGCTTAGTGACAGAGGTAGCATGCGAAGTGAGATTAGTGGTTACAAGAACTGCAATAGAGATACAACAATAAGGCTTTAATAAAAATAAGACAACACAGGCATAATATATGAATATAAACGATAAAAAATTAGGTGCTCCTGTGGGTAGTCACCATAATTTCTACACATTATACCATCTAAGGTCGTCATATTCAAGGTGATGTAAATGAGTGATGTTAATCTTAATTAGGAACAAACACTCCTTAATTATTGTTCAATCGTATGAGTATAATCCGCCTGTGGGCGACTAAATGCTTCATACCTTCTTGAATAATATGTAATGTAAACATCATGATGGTATTTTTAGGGCCAAATTTCAGTATTTAATTGTTAGGGTCACTGTGGTGAGACCTAACCCTAAGCATACAACTTTGGTGATAAAAAAGGCTTAATATGAATATAAACATTATATATATTGCATGCATTCATGATAGATCATTCATTGTATGAAAAGTACTGATAAAAACGCCAAGCCCCGAGGGCTATCCTCCGGCTCTTTGGGGCTGAAAGCCCTATGCTAATGATAATCAACATAATACGGAATAATTATGAAAATATGATCCAACTTTATGGCCTATTTTCAGTCCTTCTTTTCGATTATCTGTCTTTATCTTCGACTGCTTCAAAACGCCATCTTCAGCCTCGAAACAACATCCTTTTCAATCATGACGTACCAGTTACAGATCTCCTCCATTATTACATCTAATTTTTACTCACGCAGGAGTTTATACATAATTGGAAATTCAAAACTTAAATAAATCACGATCAAACAGTCGTGCCCAAATTAAAAAAAAAATTACGGAATAACATAAATATAAACCATTCATGTAGGCCATAATAGTTGGATCGATAAATTGCTGCAAAACAGAGTCAGAACGGATCTATATTTGCCGATTATGGCGATGCATAGTTATCCTAATTAATGGACGATCTTGTGTTCTAAAACCATGCTCTGATACCACATGTTATACTATTATTAACATGAACCCTAAGATCGTGAACAGCATGATAATCACGTGTAGGATTTAATCTTAAATAAATTAAAGAGTACCTCCAGACATCCTGATGCAGAGAGCTTTCTGATCCTGCAGTCTAGTGCTGTTGCTGATTGATGCTGTGATCCGTCGAGAAAGAGACTATGTGAATGGTTTCGGTTTCTCTTTCCTTGCCTATAAAACCTTAATGTGTTGATTTTCGTGAATGCCTTTGTGATGGACGAAAGGCTTTGTTTTATAGGTGAAAAGAGGACCGAATTTCCAATCAGGGTTTCCATAGACTTAATCTCAACCATCCATCAAGGTAGAGTTTGTTATGGAATACATCTCATTAAGAAACCTTTTTGTATAAGGAATAGCATGTATCCTAAGAAAACAGATTTCCTATAATGACCACAATTTGGGAAAGGAAAGGACTTGTGGTCCAACCAATGGACTTAAAGATAATTTCCTTACAGTGTAGTGACAGGTGAAGAACTTCGAAGGGAATGACCGCTGCCATCCCGTAGGTCAAAGATATGGGGTTACACCTGTAAGAGTTCTTATAGAAGTCCAGTACGTCCACAATGCTTCGACCAAACGGTGTGGCCAATTGGTACCCTTTGTGGTCTCTACAGTCTTTTCGATGATCTTTAATAGGGTCTTACTAGTTGATTTGGCTTGACCATTTTCTTAGGGATAATATGGTGTTGAATGATGCAATTTTATGTCATATTTTGTGCACAACTCGTTTATTGATTGGGATATGCATTATGAACCATTATTTGTTATGAACACCTTGGGGATGCCAAGTCGAGCTATCATGTTCTTCTTAATGAATTTAACTATCCTGCTAGCTTTGATGTTGACATATGCCTCGGTTGTTAATAATAATATGAATGCCTTATAAACCTTCTAATGTCGTCAAACGAATCACCCTCTTTAGTGTCTAGTAATTCTTAGACACCCATCCATCATCAAGAATTGTGGTTCCTAAGGCAATCTCAGTTCTGAAGCAATGGGCAAAGTTCGCAACCTATCTTATTAATCCCACTCATGATCTCTTTTAGTTACGATTGTTCTAGTAGAGAAATTTTGCACTACTCTGGCTCACCTATGCCTTTTGTGATGATCTGACAATTGTTTATATATATACATTCTTTTTGGGTTTATTATTTTTTGGTTTTTTTATTTTTTATTTTTAGATGATGTGTGGCATGCTATTGTTTGGAAAGACATACAAGTTGCATTCACAAACAATGGGCGTGGAGGCAGAGTCATAATCACAACACGGAAGGAGAATGTCTCATCATCTTTTGGAGATAAAAATGTTCTCCGCCTTGAGCCTCTTGGAAATGTTGATGCTTTGGTTCTCTTTTGTAAGAAAGCATTTTCCAACAAAATTAAAGCTGCCCTGCGGAGTTAAAGCCATATGTAGAAAGATTAGTACAAAAATCTAAGGGCCTGCCCCTAGCGATTGTAGCTATTGGGGGGATGATGTCAATGAAACGAAAATCGAGTTTGGAGTGGAAGAAGGTAGAATATAATATTAGCTGGCAGCTAAACAATAAAGAAGAATTGGAAAGGATGAAGAACATGCTTTTGCTTAGCTATAGCGATTTGTCGTACAATCTCAAATACTGTTTCTTATAATGTAATCTCTTCCAAGAAGATTACGCAATCCACAAAAAAGATTGATTAGGTTATGGGTGGCAGAAGGTTTCATAGAAGAGTGTGGAGAGTACAAAATAGAGGAGGCGGCTGCAAAATACATCAACGATCTCATCTATAGAAGCATGCTTCAAGTTGTGGAGGATAATAGAAAAGTAAGAAAACTTGCCCGAATGCATGATGTGTTGTGAGAGTTAGCTCTATCAATTGGCCGTGAAGAGAAATTTTGCAATGTACATGTTGCTAAAGAAGCTTCAAAGTAATGAAGCCCGGCGGTTGTCATTCTACAATTGCGCTGGAAGCATTCCGTCAAGTATTTGTCATCTTCGCTCCTTGAAGTTATTCTCAACGAAAATTCCTTCAACTTTTTTTAATAGCTGTTAGGATTTTAGTTGGCTAATTCATAGAGTCCAGACAAAACTGGGGTTTTCTAAACATGTATTTCTATTAGTTGTCGGACTGTCAAAGATCTCCTTCCAAAAGACTGTGGTTTCCAAGATTGCTACAGTTTTCAAATTCTAAAAGGATTCTATGGGTCGCTCGAGCGAACCCACATTCGCTCGAGCGAACCCATCACAAAGTTTACATCGCTCGACCCAACTTTAGTGCGCTCGACCCATGATCGTTCTGTCTTGGAGTTCCTAAAGACAGAGACTGGTTCGCTCGAGCGAACCTGAAGATAGCTCGAGCGACCAGAAGGCAGTCTGTATTTTGAATTTCCAGAATGCAGTCCGCTCGAGCGAACACACTTGGTTGCTCGAGCGAACCTTGGAGTTTCTATTCTTGAGGAACTGTTGTTTCCTATTTCTATCAAGATGCAACTTGATACTCCTAGAGCCTCTCAAGCACGAATTAAAGACTATTTAAAGGCTTCATCTCTCAACCTAAAGTAGAGACTGATTAAGACAAATTTCCTGAGATAGAGAGGTTGAGAGATCCATCTTTTCCCCCTAAGACTACAAAGCTGTTGCTGTACCGAAGATTTAGAGTTTTGGGTCTAGTTTTCCATCCCCTTCCCGAAGGCGGTTTTGCGCAAGCACGGTGAAGATTTGTGATGTGATGTCAGCAGGATCTGAGGCAGTCCTTAGGTTGAGTCAACAACTGGGAAAGGGTTGTAAGTGTCTTGTATTCTTCTAAGTTTACATAGTGCTTGGTTGTCTGTTGGCCTAGACGATAAGGCCCGTGGTTTTTCTCCCTTTTAGGGTTTTCCACGTATAATTCTCATGTCATTCTCTACTTGTGGTTTGAGTGTTTTATTAAATTGGAATTAGGGTTAAATACTAGTTTAATCACAGTAGTTGGATATCCAATCGAGATCTAGTAGTCGGGACCTCTGCATATGTTAAGGTAGAAATCACTTTCAATTGGTATCAGAGCCGGTTGCACTAATTTTTTGTGTGATCTCTTTACTGATCTCCAATGGATATCAACAGAGAAGGCACATCTACCAGTAAGCCCCCTCTTCTGGATGGATCTAATTACTCTTATTGGAAGTCTAGGATGATTGCTTATATGAAGGCAATAGATGACCAGGTCTGGGATGTCGTGGCAGAGGGTTATACTGAACCTACCATGACTGTTGAAAGAGAGACCAAACCCAAACCCGAAGCCCAATGGACTCCTGATGAGAGGACTAGATCTAATTGCAACAATAAGGCCATTAATGCTATCTATAATGGAATTACTGCATCTGAGTTCCATAGAGTGTCTGCTTGCCTTACTGCAAAGGCTGCTTGGGATCTCCTTCAGACTGTTTATGAGGGAACATAAATTGTCAAGCAAACAAAACTCCAGAATTTGACAACTACCTTTGAGACGATACGCATGAAAGAGTATGAGTCTTTTGATGAGTTTTATACAAAACTGTGCAAGATTGTCAATTCATGCTATAATCTGGGAGAAACCGTTCCTCAAAACAAAGTTGTTAAGAAAATCATGAGATCTCTCCCAGAACGATTTCGTCCAAAAGTAGTTGCCATTGAGGAGCACCAGGATCTGAATTCACTAACAGTTGAAGAACTTGTTGGTAATCTGCAAACCTTTGAGTCCAATCACTATCAGCCGAAAAAGGTAAAGGGCATTGCTCTAGTGTCCTCAAATTCACTGGATGTCCCTGAATTTAGTGAACCTGGCAGTGACACTAATGATGAGAAGTTTGAGGCATATCTTGCAAGAAGACTTAACAAGATTTGGAAAAATAGGAAGTCTTTTAGAAAGGACTCCTCAAACACGAAAGCTCCTCCTAAAGGGAAAGGTAGGTTTGTACCAAAGACTACGCAAAACCCATCTTCAATTCAATCAAAGGGTGCAACTAAGCCTATCAAATGCTTTGAGTGTCAAGGGTATGGACACATTGCCTCCAGGTGTGCAAATCGCAGAGATAAAAATAAAGGCAAGGCCTTTAATGTTGCATAGGAAGAGGAAACTGAAGAGGAAATTTCTAAACCGGATTCACCATCAAGTGAGTCTGGAAAATATGTTGCTTTCATGGCTCTATCTAACATCTCACCTGTGCAGGAATCCAAATCTGAAGACGATATAGACATTAACGAATTTTCTGATGAAGAACAGGAAGGTGATGAAGATTATCAACAATTGCTTCAGGAATCTATTCGAATGTCCAAAATCAGTGAGAAAAGAGCTTTGAAATTGAAAACAATGGAAGAAAAGAACATATCTTTGCAAGCTACATTGCTAGATTCTCAATCTAAGGTAAAACAGTTGGAAACAAATTGATTCTTGCAGGTCAAGAGAATGATTACCTGCAGCAACAGTTTCAAAAGGCTGAATCTCAACTGTTGACCATTTGAAACGAGTTGAACTCTTGCAAATCTGAAAAAGACAATCTTGCTGGAAAGTTAAAGATGGCTCTTGCAGAATTAGATTCAGCAAAAGCTTCTATCAATCGGATGAACACTGGTTCAATGAAGCTGAATGAAATTTTGGAAAGTCAATTGCCTCCTTCTTCAAAATTTGGGCTTGGATTTGTAGGTTCGTCTTCATCAAAAGACAAAGGTAAAACTGTGTTTGTTTAAGGAACTACAATGAAATCTATGCCTCATGTCTATCCAAATGCTAAATATTCTCAGAGTTATTATCCTTCCTATGTGTCTAAACCTAAATTCGTTCGTGTATGTCACTTTTGTGGAATCACGGGACACATAAGACCACACTGTAATAAACTGAGAAATTGCAACAGAAATCAGCATAGAAGGCCTAAAAATTCTACACATCAGATTAAGACCAAACCAGTTTGGGTCTGAAAATCTGATCTACGCTGTAATGTGGTCCTTACAGCACTTAGTGCTACAAACTCTAATGTTTGGTACTTGGATAGTGGCTGCTCACGACACATGACAGGAAACAAAGCCTTGTTTACATCTCTAGAAGATTATAATGGTGGAAGTGTTCGATTCGGAGATGGAGGTAAGGCAAAAGTTGTTGGAAAAGGAGTTGTGGAAATCCCAGGTATGTCTAACATTAAAAATGTTTATTTGGTTGATGGTCTCAAAACAAACCTCTTGAGTATCAGTCAGTTGTGTGATAACAAACATGAGGTACATTTTTCTTCTAAAGAATGCATTATTGTGGACAAAAAGGGAAAAACTGTTCTTCATGGGATAAGAAATTCTGATAACTATTATGTGGTTTCATCTGAGAAAGATATGTCTTATAATTCAGCAGTGTTTAGCGATTTCGATTTATGGCATCAACGTTTGGGCCATGTGAATTACAAAATTCTGGAAAAACTATCAAATCTTGAGCTTGTTCGAGGGCTTCCAAAACTCAAAAGAGCCCCGAATATTGTGTGTGGTCCCTGTCAAGTTGGAAAACAAATAAAAGCTCCTCACAAAAAGGTTGACTCTCTTGTCACTAAGAGACCTTTAGAGCTACTGCATCTGGATCTTTTGGGACCAAAAAATTTGAAAGCATTGGTGGTAAAAAGTATATATTTCTGACAATTGATGATTTTTCCAGATTGACATGGGTAAGATTTTTACATAATAAATCTGAAACGTTTGTTGTCTTTAATGACTTGTGGACTTTGCTTGTTGCAGATAAAGGACAACAATTTGGCAGTGTTTCGAGGATTCGATCCGATCATGGAACCGAATTTCAAAATTCTGAGTTTTCCACTTTTTGCACCAAACATGGGATTAAGCATGAGTACTCACCCCTAAAACACCTCAACAGAATGGGGTAGTGGAAAGAAAGAATAGAGTCGTTCAAGATATGGCACGAGTGATGTTACACAACAAAAAATTACCTCAAAGGTTTTGGGCTGAAGCTGTTAACACAACTGTGTATGTCATCAACCGTGTATATCTTCGTCCGGGAACGAAAACCACTCCTTATGAGATTTGGACTGGAGTTAAGCCAAACATTAAATACTTTTGAACCTTTGGCAGCAAATGTTACATCCTGCGTGATAGAGAACATTTGTCAAAATTTGACTCCAGGAGTGATGAAGGCATCTTTCTCGGATACTCACTGTCCAGCAAAGCATATTGTGTTTTTCATCTTAAAATTCTATTGTGATGGAATCCATTAATGTGGTAGTGGATGATGTTAAAAATCAAAAGGAAAGCAAATCCAAACCTGATTCGGAATCAACACAGGAAACAAACGTAGATGATGATCCAGTTAAATCCATGGCACCTTCCTCTGAATCTACTGTTCCTAAGAGAATTCGACAATTTGAAGAGCAAAGTGCAACTCCAAAATTTGCTCATCCTCGATCTCAAAAGGGCCAAGTCATCAAAGATCATCCCTTGGATAAAGTCATCGGTGAGATTTCTGCTCCTATAAAAACAAGGAAACAGGTACGTGATGAGGTAAGTCATGTCTGCTATGTTTCCTCGTTAGAACCAAAAAATATCAAAGATGCTCTTGTAGATGATTCTTGGATAAATGCTATGCATGATGAACTAGCTCAGTTTGAAAGGAAATGTGTTTGGGAGCTTGTTCCTAGACCGTCAAATACAAATGTCATCGGGACCAAATGGATCTTTAAAAACAAAACCGATGAGATTGGTCAAGTCATTAGGAACAAAGCTCGATTGGTAGCTCAGGGGTATACCCAAGTTGAGGGTATTGACTTTGATGAAACTTTTATCCCTGTAGCTAGACTTGAATCTGTGCGCTTGCTGCTTGCTATTGCTTGTTTCTTAAATATCAAATTGTTTTAAATGGATGTCAAAAGTGCATTTTTGAATGGGTTTTTAAATGAGGAAGTGTTTGTGGAACAACTGAAAGGATTTAAAGATCCCCATCATCCAGATTATGTTTACAAATTGCAAAAAGCCCTATACTGTTTAAAGCAAGCACCGAGAGCCTGGTATGAGAGACTGACTGTATTTCTGATAGAGCATGGTTTTACAAGAGGAAGTGTGGATGAAACTTTGTTCATCAAACAAGATAAGAACAACATTGTCATTGCCCAAGTCTATGTTGATGACATCATTTTTTGCTTTACATCTGATCTTTTGTCTGATAAATTTGTTGATAAAATGTCAAGTGAATTTGAAATGAGTATGGTTGGTGAGCTGTCCTTCTTCCTGGGTTTATAGATAAAACAAACCTCCTCTGGTATTTTTATTTCTCAACCAAAATATGCTAGGGAGTTGCTGAAAAAGTTTGGAATGCAATCTTCAAAACATGCTAGAACACCTATGAGCACCACTGTGAAAATTAGTCTTGATGCTGATGGACTGGATACTGATGAGAAAAGTTACAGAAGTATGATTGGCAGTCTGCTCTACCTCACTGCTAGTCGTCCCGACATTTCCTATAGTGTCGGTGTTTGCGCGAGATACCAGTCAAACCCTAAGATGTCTCATGTTCAAGCTGTGAAAAGAATCTTAAAATATGTCTGTGGTACTGTGGAATATGGGATTTGGATGTCCAAAGATACCAACACGATCATTGTTGGTTATTCTGATGCTGATTGGGCTGGAGGTGTTGATGATCGAAAAAGTAATTCTAGTGGCTGTTTCTTTGTTGGAAATAATCTCGTTGCCTGGCATAGTAAAAAGCAGACGTCGACTTCTCTGTCGACTGCTGAAGCTGAATACATTGCTGCAGGAAGTTGCTGTACACAGCTTCTTTGGATGAAACAGATGTTTCAGGATTATGGGATTAAGCAAGACACTATGACTGTCTTTTGTGATAATCAAAGTGCCATTGATATTTCCAGAAATCCTATCCAACACTCTCGCACAAAGCATATAGACATTAGGCATCATTTCATACGTGACCTTGTGGAAGAGGGAACAATTTCGTTGCTCCATATTCCAACTGAAACTCAACTTGCGGATATCTTTACCAAACCATTGGATGCAACACGCTTTGAATCCCTGCGAAAATCATTAAGGATTTCTCTTATTCCCTACACTCCATAAGTTTCTGTTTATTTAGGTGCACACTCACTTGTACACATGACCATTGTTTTTCTTTTTCTCACCACACGGGTCGATTTTCGATTCTCTCACTGCTATCTCTTTCTTTATCCTTGAGATATGTTGTGCTAATAAGGTTAACCCTGAGGAAGATGACTACCTACGGTTGTGTGTGAAAGCTTCCAATTGATTGGTAATTTTCTCTTGGAGAAGGCTACCACGATCTTTAGTGTGAAAGTCACCAATGATGGCTTAACCCGTCCTCATTTTATTTAAAACAAGAGCAAAAGCAAAAGAGGTGAGGACTCGAATGAGTTTAAAAACAAAAAAAAAATATGGAAAATGCTACTCAAGTGAGTTGACAAAAAAAAAAAAGAAGAAGAAAAAAAAAATTGGAGGAAACTACTTTACTCTACTTTGTGTTGATGGGTGTGCTCCCCATGTGACATTTTGTTCATCTCAAAGAGGTTTAGGGGGAGTAGATCACACTGATCATGATTTCCATTTTTTTTTTTTTTGTTTTTTTTTTTTTTTTTTTTTTGTCATAATATTCACTTTTTGCATTGTGTGCTTAAATTTACGGAAATATGAATAAGTGCTCCTGTTTACATTGTTCAATGGAGGGATTTGACTGAACCGTGACCGTTAGGGATTTTTCGCGCGGTGCACCCTAGGGTTTCAAAACCCTGACAGTTCGCTCGAGCAACCTGCGTGTTCGCTTGAGCGAACCTGGCGATTCAAATTCCCGAGGCCCCTTTTCTTCTTCCATTCTCTTTTCTCTCTTCTTCCATTCGCTACCTCGCCTGCAACGACCCATTTCTCGCCCATTTCTCTGCTCCAGGTTCTGTTCCTCTCTTCCTCCAAAGGTATTTTTTTTCGTTTTATCTTCTTCTTTATCTAGTACAGTGCATTTACCTCCTTTTTAGTTTCGTTCTGTTGCTTTGCTAATCACCCATCGCCGATTCTTTTTCCCTTTTCTCCATTTGATTTTTGCATTCTTTTCTCACATTCATATCTTGGTTTTCGTTTTTCATTGTTTTAGTCCTAGATAGTCATGCATCATTTCCCATTCTGCATACATTGGATTCCAATGGCACTCTCCATAAACTGTTATGCTCTTTTTGGGACATGAGTGTTTTGTCAAATTCCATATCTCTTGTAGATTTTCTCTGTGATTTTGAAATATTTGATGGAATTTTTGGAATCTTGTTCATGTGGAATGTGTGTGGACATCTGTGATGGATATTGTTTCATGTTTGGGATGGATATTAGTGGCTTGTGAAATATAGAAGTTTGAGGAATGCTGTAATTGTGGAGATTGGCTTTTGGAGTTTGTGAATGGTGGTTGGCAAATGGAGGCCAAATTGTTTTTTTTTTTTTTTTTTTTTGCAGGGCTGTAGGGTTTGTGACGGTTTGGAAGTACTCTTGTGGAATTCGATGTTATGGGTGGCAGTTGTGTGGTTTGACATTGGCCAGTGGAGGCCAATTCTTTTTGCAGGTTGTGAATGTTTGGAAGTGATGGGTTGGTTGTGAACGTCGTTGTGGACGTACTCTTGTGGCTTTAGTGTGATATGTTGTGGCGTTTGGAGGCCTTTTTTTTGCAGGGATGGATTAATTGGATTCTTTTTGTGTGATTACAGTCAGATATGGCACCAAAGAAGAGACTTCATGCTGAATCCTTGTCGTCTTCATCTTTTGATCATATGAGATTCCCGTCTTTGGGAAAATCAACTCAGTTTTTCGCTCAATATGCCTATAGGAATGTCGAATCGGAGAGAGAAGTTACTGAAGAGTTGCACACCAAACGGGTCTTTCGAAGTTTGGTTACCGGTAATTGGTTTTCATTAGTGAAGTTTAATACGTCTCCTATAAATGTTGACTGGGTCAGGGAATTCTACTGCAATATGGATGTCCTGGATGATGGGTCTGTGAAAACGTTTGTTCGAGGAAAAGCTCTTTCTATTAACGTTACTGACCTGGCTGATTTTTTATCTATTCCTCAAGTTGAGCATCTGGCTTATCCCATCCCTTCTGTATTGCCAGCCCCCATTGACTATGACCATGTTGCAACTACACTGTGTGGGGCTTCGACCAGATGGCCAGGTAGTTTACTTCTTCATGGCAGCCTGACAGACGAATATCGTTTTCTCAATCGATTTGTCTGTCACAATTTAGAGCCACGAGGTCATACGTCAGACATCACACGTCGCAATGGTTATTTACTCTTCTGCATTGGCACTAGGCTCGTAGTGGATATTCCTCAGGTCATCCTGAATGGCTTTATCAAGACATTATCTGCTAAGAAGAACTCTCTCCTTCCATTCAGGGTCTTGATCACAGACTTTCTCACCTTCCGAGAGGTCTCTCATCGGGCAAATGATTTAATCATGAAAATCAAGAACCCCATCAATTCTAGGACTTTGTCTTTATCCACGGCTCATGTTCCAGTAGGTCCTCCAGTTGCTAAGGAAGAGAAGGAACAAGATGAAGATTCGTTGGAGGGGGAGCAGCAGCCTCAGGGAGATCGATATGCTCAGTTAGCTGCCCAGGTACAGCATCTCACTGCTTGGGTTGACACTGTGAGTGGCCAGGTCACAACTAGTTTCGCTCAAATGACTGAAGGCATCGCAAACGTGGATGCAGTGTTGGCTGATATACTCTCCCGTCTGGCTCCTGGAGATCAGTGGCCTGATGACCTGTCTACTATTGTTACTGTTGATACTTTTCACTTATTTTATTGTTGGTTGGGTTTTAGTTTCTTTCAGACTTTTTGACTGACTTTACTGCTGGTTACTCTCTCTCTCTCTCTCTCTGATTGACAATTCAGAACAAAAAGGGGGAGACACTTTATATCTGTTTCTTTTAGAAATTTGTCTGCTTATATTTAAACTTTGATCTTCTTAGTGATTACTCTTTTATATCTTTGATATTGCACTTGCTCTTTTATATCTCTGATATTGCACTTGATCTGCTTTTGAAAGTTATAGCAGGAAACTCAGTTTTGAATCCTTCTACATCGACTTTCCTTGCTTAGTTGATCTTTAGGATAGAAGGGTAGAATCTTTTCATGTAATTAGGGTTTTGTCCATGAATTGCCAAAGGGGGAGATTGTTAGGATTTTAGTTGGCTAATTCATAGAGTCCGGACAAAACTGGGGTTTTCTAAACATGTATTTCTATTAGTTGTCGGACTGTCAAAGATCTACTTCCAAAAGACTGTGGTTTCCAAGATTGCTGAAGTTTTCAAATTCTAAAAGGATTCTATGGGTCGCTCGAGCGAACCCACATTCGCTCGAGCGAACCCATCACAAAGTTTACATCGCTCGACCCAACTTTGGTGCGCTCGACCCATGATCGTTCTGTCTTGGAGTTCCTAAAGACAGAGACTGGTTCGCTCGAGCGAACCTGAAGATAGCTCGAGCGACCAGAAGGCAGTCTGTATTTTGAATTTCCAGAATGCAGTCCGCTCGAGCGAACACACTTGGTTGCTCGAGTGAACCTTGGAGTTTCTATTCTTGAAGAACTGTTGTTTCCTATTTCTATCAAGATGCAACTTGATACTCCTAGAGCCTCTCAAGCACGAATTAAAGACTATTTAAAGGCTTCATCTCTCAACCTAAAGTAGAGACTGATTAAAACAAATTTCCTGAGATAGAGAGGTTGAGAGATCCATCTTTTCCCCCTAAGACTACAAAGCTGTTGCTGTGCCGAAGATTTAGAGTTTTGGGTCTAGTTTTCCATCCCCTTCCCGAAGGCGGTTTTGCGCAAGCACGGTGAAGATTTGTGACGTGATGTCAGCAGGATCTGAGGCAGTCCTTAGGTTGAGTCAACAACTGGGAAAAGGGTTGTAAGTGTCTTGTATTCTTCTAAGTTTACATAGTGCTTGGTTGTCTGTTGGCCTAGACGATAAGGCCCGTGGTTTTTCTCCCTTTTAGGGTTTTCCACGTATAATTCTCGTGTCTTTCTCTACTTGTAGTTTGAGTGTTTTATTAAATCGGAATTAGGGTTAAATACTAGTTTAATCACAGTAGTTGGATATCCAATCGAGATCTAGTAGTCGGGACTTCGGCCTGTGTTAAGGTAGAAATCACTTTCAATAGCATTGCGTCAAATGTTAAACTATTAAGAGTGCTTGATCTACATGAACCTTCCATCGACTCTGTGCCCGATTAATTAGTGAATTATTTAATTTATGCTATTTGAGTTTGAGGAATCTATAGGTAGGCTTCAGAACTTGCGGACTTTGGACATTTGGGATTCTAAAATAAAGACTTTACTGAAAGGAGTAGAAAAGTTAAAGAAACTGTAGCACTTGTATGCGTATCATCGTCGTGTTTATTATTATGGAGACTTTGACTTTTATGATTTCGCATCAGCTCCGACTGGAATATGCAAGTTGAAGTTCTTGCATACTTTACATTGCATTGGAGCAAACGATGAGGTTGTTAGAAAAGTTGGAAACTTGACTCAACTAAAAAGGTTGGCAATTAGGGATGTGAAAAGTTTTCATGGGGAAGAGTTATGTGTCTCCTTATAGAAATTGGAAGCCCTTCTGAGGTTGCATGTAAAGGCTACAAGAGGAGAAGAAATGCTTCGTTTGGAAGCCTCGTTTCATCCTCCCACCCACCTTTGAAAATCTCCACTTATCTGGGTGTCTATAGAGGCTGCCTCCCTGGATTAGATCCTTTCACGCTCTCAAAAAAGTGGAGTTACACTGGTCTCAATTGAATGAAGATCCATACACTTTACTCCAAGCATTACCCAATCTCGTGCGCACTATTCTTTGATATGCATATATTGGGAAAGAATTATGCATCCGTCGTGGAGGCTTCTTGAAACTCAAGTCATTAATATTTGTTGAATTCCCTCGATTGGATAGGATATGCACAGAAGAGGAATCAATGAGTTGCATTAAAGAAATATTATTGATGAGTTGCCTTGAGTTGAAGAGCGCACCTAAGGGAATTCAATATCTTAATAGTCTCCTCCACGTACGAGACATGCCGGAGGAATTCCTAATGAGGATTCGGCAAGATAGGGGTGTAAATCTCCAGCATATTCCCAACATCAATCATTTTGACTCTACCGAATGTGTCTCTGAAAGCTTCTGAAGAAGGAAGATAATCTGAAAGCTCAAAAACTAGGTGTGGGATATAATCTAAACACCTCAAAACTAGGTGTTTGGATAACTTAGAAGGTATCCTATAATATCTTACTTTCTTACAAAAACCTTTATATTAAAATATTCAAATATATGCAATATAAAATAATCTTTAGTTAAGAAAACCGCGCAAAGTTTTTGCAAACACAAGTGAGACGACCTTTTGAGCAAATACTAAACTTGCAATAATTAGATGTGAATCCAAATCTTGCTTACTTGATTTGGACAAGTATATTTGAATATTTATAAGATCATACAGTTTGGAAGATGAGAAGATAAATAGAGATCTCAAACAGTCCGAAGGACTTGGTACAGTAGGTGTTTGTTACAACTGAAACACACTCAGTCAATGGGCCTAAGTTAGATGGGTCAGGTATGGGTCAGGTGTGTTCTTGGATGGTTCATGTGTATTCTCTATCAAATACTACCATTGTGGCCCACTACAATTTTTAACATTGATGGTTTATATAGGAATCCTACTATGACTCAAGTGGGCCCTTCCATATTTATAAAATTTATGTGGGCCCTATAACCTTGTCATAATTAAATAGTTCCTTTGTTGATTATTAATTAATATTTGGTGGGTCGACTTACAAATGTTACATTAGGTGACTTCCATTATGATTACCTATATTTGGTGGGTCCCATATTACCAACATTAGGCGGGTCTCATAATCATTACCAATATTGGATTGTGTGAATGTAATTATTAGTTTGCCATCATTAAATGAGTCTCATTGTTTAGTGCCCCATAGTGATCATTATAATTAGCTTTGTTAATATGACCATTAACATCAAATGGGTTCCACATTGATTTTTCATAGATGGATTCCTCAATGATGTCTAATACTTGAAAGGGTCCTCTGTTATAATCACCATTAAATGTATGATGCTGTGGTTTTCAATGTGTGAATCTACATTTATTAGATAATATTGCTCGTGGTTTTTAACATTTAGTCTAATAATTTTAAGCATTAAAAACCTTCGGTACAAAACTTTTGGTGCAGTTGTTACTAGGGAAAATAATTTTTACGAAAAACTTTAGCAAATAATTTTCAGTGTAACTGCTACTACAGAAGATGCCGATGTTAAAATATGTTCAATATCTTTTTTAGCCATTTGGGTGATTGGGTAAGACTTGGGTGCCACGTCATCCAAACACATGAAATCAAGCGCTCTTTTCTCATCTTACCAAAGCACATCACTTAATTTTTTCTTCCAAAACTGCCCTTTTAAATTACTCAAAAAAATCATTTCCAATATACCCTTTAGAGACACTCAATACCATGTACTAAATTCATAATTCTCTCAGAAAAAAAAATCATAAAAGCTTAGGCCCAATTATAATTTTAAAAGGTGGGAACAAGTTGGATTTTTTAACGGTGGCACCCATATTTACTTTACAAAAGGTATTCTATGTTGTAATTCTTATAAACGTGGGCCCTATGACACGGGCACTGAGTCCTAAAATTGAACTCTCATGGATAAAAATATAAGTGGCCTAGGCATGCGCCTATTAAACACCTCCCAAATAAAGCTTGACCCTATGTCATATTCTTTATTATTGCCTAGGAATGTTTTTTCTTTCCATCTTTATTGTACTTTTCTTAAGTTTTTAATATATTGTTACCGTTACCGATCAAAAAAAAAAATATTCTTTATTATTTAATTGCTTGATCATTCTTCTAAAATGTGTAATATTTGAATCATTTAATCGCTTAATATTTGTTCAAAACGTCGTGAAACACATTGTTTCTTATTAAACACTGAATTATTTATTTAAAACGTGCTACAAATTTTTTGTTAGTTAATAATACCTTTTTTTTTTTTTTACTTTTTTATCATTTATAATGGAATGATGATTTTAAGCATTTTAGATGTTAAGGTGTAGATCCATTGTTAGCATTTAAAAATTACATGGGACCTATCTTTAGGAAGCAGGACATGGAGCTTCCTTTCTCTTTCCATCTGTATCACAGTGGCAAGCGCATGCGTGTGTGGGTTCAGGGTGGGGCCTGTGGTGGTGTTTAGTCCATATTCTTTATTACACTCGTGTTTAATCCATACTAATCTTTTATGCTAATCTTTAATACTGTCGCGTTTAGTCCATACTAATCTTTAATGTAGTCAAAACCGTGTGTACTAAAAACCACGTTGCTTTAACAAAATAAGAGCTTTTTTAGTTTTGTAGGATTTGTAAATAAGCCCTTAAGGTTTTTGTATTTGCTAATAGGCTCATGCATTTTTCTTTTAATACCTTTTGTGTTCACAAAATCAATAGTCTTTCAACCATCATAGGTCTTTAGAATGAAATGACACTTTTGTCCATCTCTTTCATCCTTATATGCATAATTTCAAAAGCTTGGACTCAAATCTTTTTTTATAAAGCATGTGACATTAACAATTGCACTTGGTGGGAGAGAATAAAAAGCTCATTTCATTAAATCCAAATTTATCATGACGACAATCAACACATTTACTTATAACATATTATAATTTATCCAATCCATACATGACCCAATGTTAGATTGATGAAAGCTTAAAAAACACATGATTGGGCTTCACCTGTAGGGAGTGTAAAAGAAATTTGGGGAGAATGGGCAAATGTAAAAAAATATTAATTTTTAGAATTTTTGATGGGAGTGGTATTTGGCTATATGTAAAAAAAATATTCGGGAAATGGGCAAGTGTGTAAAAACATATTAATTTCGTTTCCATTCAAAATAACAGAAATTAAGTGAAAAAAAAAAAAAAAAAAAAAAAAAAAACCCAGTGACAGGTTTAACCTATCAGACTTTACCTCTCTGGGAGAAATAAAGCAACCAGTGGAGATGGCATCTTGAAGTTGCCGCCCTTCATTATTGGGAGGATTTCAAGGGGCGGGTTTGATACACCAATACTAGTATGCCGCGCGTCCTTCTCCATCCAATAAAAGCATGTCACCGTTAGCACCAACGATGAATTCAAGGATGCCACTTTTTTTTTTTTTTTTTTTATTAATCTTTTTCTCTAAGAGTTGGATTAGGATGCCACTTTTACCACTTTTCGTCAAAGCATGCATACCAAGGAAAAAGTGACCCTTTAAACTAACAGGTAGACATGGAAAGAATTTCCATATCATCTAATTAGTAATCTTAATTAAAATAGAAAAGGTCACTTCTGAGGATGCACCAGTTCATATCGTCTAAATTAGAAAAAGTAGTTTTTTTGGAGTCTTATTTTTTTGGTAAATTAGCGAGAGATCTCTGAATATTGTAATATAAAATCTATCATATATCTATATAGTATTATTGTTTAAGGCCTAGAGTCCCTTGTGCATGAAATTAATACAAGCGGAGGTCCCTTAGCATGGCACATAAGACATTTTCATGACTAAGTTGCCCTTTCAACTGTTTAGGTATAAATTTTGAATTTTAAAATTTCAGATCTTCCATTCTCGTTTAATTTTAGAGAGTGAAGATTTGAGAAGATTTCTGGTTTCGTTCACCGTTATTGGAGAAAGAGGGCAGTCTTTGCCCGGAGACCACCGCTTATCTGAGTTTTAATGAAATTTATCTAAGTTATTACGAATTTTATTTGAGTTTTTTTTTTTGTTTAAATTTATTTGAGTTTTTGTGAAATTTATCTTGAGTTTTTGAAAAATTTATCTTAGTCTTTGCGAAATTTATCTGAGTTTTGTCGAATTTATCTAACTTTTTGTCAAATTTATTTGAGTTTTTTTAAACTTCTTAGGTGAGCGTGCTGGTAGCCTTCTCCGGTGGGAAGACTGCGATTCCGAGTGGCTGGAGCTGCAACTTCTTATTCTTCCTCTGTTTTTTGGTTTCTGCAAAAATTATGGGTACTACAAACTTCTTCAAACAACAAGCAGTGCTCGATTTTGGATCTTCTCCTGTGTGCAGCAACGACGGAATCCTCTTCTTCTCTGATAACGACTAGAACTGATCTTCGGCAACGGCGAGGGGGAGAGCAACAAGCACTGACAAAAGAACTCGCCCCACTTTGGTCTCCTTTTTCTGTAACAGAGAGCCCAGTTCGGAAGTCCTAATCTTCTCCGGAAACAATATGCAGTCTGGCTAATCTCCTTTATTTTGATTGGGTTTTTCCTTCGAGTCCGGATTCTACAACTCGAGCACAAACCCTGCCCCTGTCTTCCTTCAATAGACCTGATTCGGCGTGGGCCCTCTTTGATCACCGAGATCTGTTCGGATTCTTTGATTCAAGTTTCTTCTGCAACTTCAGATAATCCTTTGCAAATTTTGAATTTTTTGAATTTCAAATCTTCCAAGAGGATCCGAATTCAAAATTTTGAAATTCTGAAATCTATTTGTGTTTTTTAATTTTATTTGTCTTTTAAAATGGTAGTTGACCATTATTAATGGTATATCCCACTAATCATGGGATATGATTTATCTTTAAATAAATAAGAACTTTTAAACAAATGGTAACTTGGACATTCTAAGTTTCCAGATTTGGAGCAAGGACCTACCATATGACGAAAAATGAATGTAGATCTAAACCAAAAAAGTGAAATGTCTAGTGACCTATCCCCGAATGCCTTGTTTTTGGCATAAATAGGAAGGTGGCTTTAAAGATGGCACGTGACAATAACTTTGATTCACATGCCGCAGAGCAAAGGGCATGTCACGTAGCCATCAGAATCACACACGTCACCTACCAATAGTGCTCGAGTTTTTTCTTTCTTTAAAAAAGTATATATTATTTGTTGTTAGAAACTCCCATTATCCAAATTAAAGGGATTATGCCAATCTACAGCTACATTGGCTTTATCATAAATAAATTTTTAATTTTCTCACTCATAGGCACATGTTCTAGTCCATCAATAACCCACTAAAATATTGAGCCCATAGTTTATTAGACACAAGCCCGGCCAAATGGCCCAGGTCTAGCACTATGACTCTTTTTTGCGTGCCCACCTGATTCTTGTGGCTGAAAGTCAAAGTTAGGACCACTTGATAAGTCCACAAAACTAGGTCATTAACTCATCATTTCATTAGCATTTGTGGACTTAATTAGGTTTAACTGCATAGAATTACATTCAATTTCATGATTACATGCATTTGAGGATATTTTTGGAGAAATGGTCAAAACTGGTCAAAATTCATTAAATTGCATGACTTTTTGAAATTAAGTTTTTCTCATCTCATTTATCACCCCAAAATTAGGCTTTTGGTTTCATCAATGCATATCTTGTTATTTTTTTGCACCATATGCTATTTTTGGAAAGTTGGTCATTTTGGTGCATCACTAGGAATGTAGGGTCCCATACATGGTTCATAATTATTTTCTTATATATGATTAATGTTAAAATTGCCTCTTTCAATTTGTAGGAGAAATCAACATGGGACCTACATTGATGAAATTTGAGAAGAGAGAAGTCAAATAAGCAAGCAAAGAGAGAGTCCAAGCATGCTTGGAAGTCCACAATGGGCCCCACACACCCCATTGCATGCCAACATAGAAGCTTCCATTTTTGCATAATTATTCCCGGATTTTTCAAGGGCAGCAACTTAAAATGGCCATAACTCTCAAACTGAGTGTCAGATCGGCGCAATTTAGCCACCGTTGGAAAGCTCTTTTCGAGTAGATATCCGTAGAGCCCAAGATTGCCTAAATCAGAGCTATATTGAGGGAGATATGACCTCGGGAAGTTATCTGCTACAGTTGTAGGCGGGAATTGCAAGAAATCTCAATATTTGGGAAGTTTATTCCCTTTACATCATCATGTAATTTTTAGAGATATTCTTGGAATTATACGAGGAAAGTGTATGCATCAAGAAACCTAATAAGGCAAGGAGATCTTTCAAATTTAAAAGTCTTTCCAAAGAAAGAAGTTAACTTGGAGAACAAGAAAGAATCCTTACCCAATAAGGAAAAAGGAGACCTAAAAGGAGGGCACTTCTTTACTAAAAGGGGTTTGCAAAAAGCATAAAAGGAGGCATGATGGAGACCCATAACATATCCCATACGAACAAAGCTCTCCCTCTCTCCTATTCTTTTCTTCTTCCTTTCTTCTTTTCCATTAGTTTATTTTTATTTTTGGTAACCTTGGGCCATGTCCAAGGATTTATTTTGAAGGAGAAAATTTGTGATGGAGAAGTTGTAAAGATGTAATTTTTAGTGATAAATCAAGAAGCATTCTTTGCAATGGCGGGCTAATTTTCTTGATTAGAGTTATTGATGAAGGTAAGTAATTGTCTTTTTATTTGTTTAGTAATTCTAATTTGTGTTCCATGATTATGTGCTTAATGATTAATAGGCTTGTCTTCGTGCCCTAGGCAAATCTATATTTTTATTTCTAAAAATAAAATTTAGTTTTTGACTACTCATGCTTAGGTTTGATAGGCTATGCTTAGGATTTAGATCTTTTGATGGTTTATGCTTACTTTTGATGGGTGGTGCTTAAATTATTTTTATTCTTTTATGAGATGAAGGAAGTCTTGAGTTTTGAGTTTTTATAATTAAAAAGGGATTTTTAAAGTTAGATTTTCCAAATTAAAAACATTGATTTGTCTTTGATTTGAAGTAAAAATTGGAACAAGTTAGGGTTACTTGATAAATAATTGGTGGATGCTTATTGGATTCCTATACTCTAATCATCTTCATTAATTAGTAGATTTCGAATTTCTAAATTAGTTGTTTTTTTTTATTATCTAAGAAATCAAAACTTTTCTTAAATTGTTAGTTAATTAGTTTTCTTAATTTAAAAGTTTCTTTAATAGCTCCCTGTGGGTTCGACCCGTTCTTGCCACTGTCTCATCTAGACACCCGTGCACTTGCGGCATTTTATGATTGATTTTGATCACATCAAGTTTTTGGCGCCGTTGCCGGGGAGCCAATTTGAAAAGAATCTTTTAGTTAGGATTTCTAGCATTATTTGTTCATATCATAGCATACTTTTTAGTTAGTTGCATTCATAACTTGCATTTAGTTTAGTTTTTGTGTTTCTTAATGATATTGGTTGCTGTTTTTCAAGTTTTTGTTGCTGTTCTTTAATTAATTTTCGGACTGATTTCAAGTGGTTACATAGAATACAAATTTCAGCACTAATTTTTTGACAGATTTGACTTGGTTTTTCTCCAAAAGTTCGCACTTTGAAAACCAGTCAAACGGACTCCTTTTGACTTGAAATTTGGGTGGATAGGACTTTGGTATATTGACTTTGAACCATCAAAATTTCAGTAAAAAATACGTTTTGGAAGTCCAACTTTTAGTGCTGTGAATAGGGCCAATCAGTCAGGCAGATTCTGTAATCAGCAGAAAAACTGGTTCAAGTAGCCAACTTCATTAGAGCATAACTTCTTTGTCTTTTATCCTTTTTAGTCTCTGTTTTTTTTTTGTTTTTTTCTTGCATATTAGGAGATTACATCCCAGTCATTACTATCAGTTTTTGATTAATACAAGTGGGTCGTACAGATCTGTAAACTTGGGCCTGTGCAACAGGTCCCAACACTTAGATTTTTTTCAGCACTTGACATGAAGGTCTCCATTTAACTTGGGACTGCATTAGGAGTTTTAGAAGTGCATCTTTCATTCAAATTGCAGTAGTTTAGGGTTGTGAAATTTATATTAGGTTCATTTTTCAATTTAGGAGTTTTATTGACAATTGTTGTCTATATTTAGTAGATTATTTAGATCTAACATTTTAGTTGTTTTCTTTGAGGTTACATTCTGATTTTTGAAGGACTCTAAAAGGAAGGAAATAGCGGGGATTGCTTTTAAGCAAACAAGTTGCTCTCAGAATTTCAAAGTTGCTAAAAAATATAGGTTAAGCTTGCACAGTTTAAAGATTTGCGTGGACCCGCTGTAAGAGTTTCTAAACTTTACCCCACGAATCTTTTACTTGCAAGTGGGGCTTGGATGATTTAATTTTTGCAAAGTGTGAATGCTTGATTGACACACCATCTAATTGGACACACACTTAGTTAAGGGCAATTGACCCCAATAAGATAAGGACTGGATTTCATTACCAGATCCTTACCCAATTAGGTTTAACCACCTCTCACATAGTAACCTAAATATTAATTAAAATAAAGTAGAAACAAGACCATAAGACTCGAGCTCATTAGGATGAAGACCACAAAAGGTTACACTAATTGCGCTCTTTGGTCAAGTTGATGTCTAGGTAAGTCCTGTCCCTCCAAAGGGTGGCAGTCTCTGTTCTAGGAGTTTGGTTTTTAAGCGGGACCCTTGCCAAGTGCATTGTGACCCCACCACTCATCCTGGGGACTTACCTGGTCGATTTGGCTTCATAAGACCGGATTGGAGGCCTTAGTGCACTCTTCAAACCAGTTAGGAGCTGTCTAGTGAGTTAGGTTAACCCTAGGATAATTTCTTGTGCTCAATCTTTGTGCTTGACTGCTTGTGCATCATCTAATAAGATCATTAGGGCCCCGCATATAGATTAGGCTTACATTTCTTTAAGGTTGAAACTAATGCATGCGTTCTAGACCTGAGAGAGAGAAACTATGGGTACGCAAGGGTAAAAGATTAGTCAAGATAGAGCCCGAATTAGCCTTAACCATTGTCGGAAAGTCTTCAATTTTTGAAGAAATTGTTAGAATGGCTGATCAAATGGACCCACCCATGACTTTAAAGGACTACATGTACCCCACCAGGACAACTCAACCGTCCTGCATCACCCTTCCTCAAACCAATGCCACATTTGAGCTGAAATCTGGCATGATCCAGATGCTCCCAGTATTCCTTGGGCTAGACCATGAAAACCCATATCAACATGTTAGGGAATTTGAGGACATCTGTGGGACCATGAGAATCAATCACATGACTGAAGAGGCCCTTAAACTTAGATTATTTCCTTTCTCCCTAAAAGAAAAGGCTAAAGCTTGGCTTTATGCCTTACAGGCCGGGTCCATCACTACATGGGCCAAGCTAGTCGAAGAATTTTACAAAAAATTCTATTCCAAGCAGAAAACCGCTTCGATTAGGCAGGCCGTCAATGGATTCCATCAAATTGAAGGGGAGACACTTTACAGTTATTTGGAACGGTTCAAAGATCTCTTAATCCAGTGCCCCCACCATGGATTTGAGAAAATCCGATTAGTCCAAATTGTGTATGAAGGCATGGATTACCCAACCAAACAAATGGTAGAATCTTTCTGTAGTGGGCAATTTACACAAAAAACAGCAGAAGAAGCATGGACATTTTTGGAAGATACCGCTGAAAACACATTACAGTGGGCCCCTATCAAGAGGGAGCCCATCAAACCCACCATTCCTGAAAAAGGGGGGATGTTCAAGATTGAACCCAAAATTGAGGCAGATGCCAAATTGGTCACTCTGGTGAGGAGAATAGAGGCCTTAGAGCTGAACCAAAAGCCCACTCCAAACACTTTGGAGTCATTAAGATATAATCAGGCCATGAATGGAGGGATTGACCCAACAACTTTGGGTCAGACCGAGTCTGTTGAGGAGGTGAATGCACTATATCAAAACTCTCGTTTTGATAATCGTCCGAGGTATGACCCGTACTCTAACACTTACAATCCAGGTTGGAGGGACAACCCGAACTTTTCTTGGACCAAAGGCCCAACTCAAGGTGGCCCATCTCAGTCCACTCAATTTCAACCCAATCAATCTCAAGTGAGTGGCCCACCCGGTTTCCAAAAACCCAATTTCAATCCCAATCCATTGACCCAGAGGGTAGATTCTTTAGAAGAGGCCATGAAACTCATGTCTCAAACCACAGCCCAATTGACCCAGAGTACTGCTCAATTCCAGCAGACCACTACTCAACTTTTGAATGGCCATACTCAAACCCTTGCAAAATTAGAATATCAGATGGGCCAACTGGCCAACTCCATTAGTGTCAGAGACAAGGGAACCTTCCCTAGTCAACCCGAACCTAATCCCAAGGGCCAGGTTGTTCATGATCCTAAAGGAAAAGGGCCGGAACAAGTCAAATCCATAATCACCCTTAGGTCTGGTACACAGGTTGATAACAAGGTCAAACTACCCAAGGAACTTGAGGACGAATCAAGTGAGAAAGTAGAAACTGGAGAACCAAGTGTGAATGTTGAACCTATATTAGAACCAAAGAACCCAGTCAATGCTGAACCATCACCTAGTGAGCCTACTCTTAGGACCTATGTTCCCAAGGCACCATACCCACAGAGGCTAGGCCCAGCAAAATCAACTGTTCAATTGGATAAAATGCTAGAAGTCTTCAAACAAGTGAGGATTAATATCCCACTACTTGATGCTATCCAACAGATTCCGGCCTATGCGAAATTTCTGAAGGACCTTTGCACCTTCAAAAGGACTACCAATGTGCCCAAGAAGGCTTTTCTAGCCCAACAAGTTAGCTCAATCATTTCCTGTCCAACCCCGATCAAATATAAGGACCCAGGGTGTCCTACCATTTCTTGCCAGATAGGGGACCATCACATAGAGAAAGCTTTGCTAGACTTGGGTGCAAGTGTGAACCTTCTTCCATACTCTGTTTATGAAGAATTAGGTTTGGGGGAGTTGAAAAAGACCCATGTGACCTTGCAGTTGGCTGATGCATCAATTCGATACCCCAAGGGGGTAGTCGAAGACGTTCTTATCAAAGTTGGAGACTTTGTGTTCCCAGTCGATTTTATTATTTTGGATACCAAACAAACATCGGGGGCTGAACCCAAAATTCCAGTTATCTTGGGGAGACCATTCCTAGCCACCTCAAATGCCTTGATCAATTGTAGGAATGGAGTAATGCAAATTTCTTTTGGGACCATGACAGTCCAAGTGAACATTTTTAATGTTAGTAAGCAACCTCCTGATGAGGATGATGGGGTTTTTGAAGTTAGTTACATTCATGAATTGGTGGAAAATCACTTACCCCATTTGAAACTTGAAGATCCACTAGAGGCTTGTCTGGCCCACTTTGGAAGTGATTTTGATGTAGATGGACATATTGAGGAAGTCAACGCACTATTAGACTCGACCCCATCCATGGATTTCTCCAGGTGGCAACCGAAGCATGAGATTCTGACTCCATCTGCTTTCTCACCTGTCCCATCAATTGTAGAGCCCCCTAAGTTAGGACTCAAGCAATTGCCGGATACGTTGAAATATGTATTTTTAGGTCCGCTAGAAACCCTTCCAGTGATTATAGCTTCAGACTTGGACCCTATCCAAGAGGGAAAACTCGTTAAAATTTTGGAAGAGCATAAAGAAGCTATAGGGTGGTCCATTGCAGATATTAAAGGAATTAGCCCATCTGTGGTCCAACATAGAATCCATTTGGAAGAAAATGCAAAAACTTCTCGTGAACCACAAAGGCGACTAAACCCTGCAATGAAGGAAGTGGTCAGGTTGGAAGTCTTAAAATTACTCGATGCAGGAGTGCTTTACCCCATATCTGATAGTGCATGGGTGAGCCCGGTTCAAGTGGTACCAAAGAAATCTGGAATAACAGTGGTTCAAAATGAGGGCAATGAATTGGTACCCACTTGGATACAGACTGGATGGAGGGTGTGCATTGATTATAGGAAGTTGAACTCAGCCACTCGAAAAGATCATTTTCCCCTCCCATTCATGGATCAGATGCTCGAAAGGTTAGCCGGTCATGCATATTATTGTTTTCTTGATGGTTATTCTGGTTATAATCAAATCCCAATTGCACCCGAGGACCAGGAAAAGACCACCTTCACCTGTCCATTTGGCACTTTTGCTTACAGACGCATGCCCTTTGGGTTATGCAATGCACCGGCCACCTTTCAAAGGTGCATGTTGAGCATATTTTCTGACATGGTAGAAAGATTCATTGAGGTTTTTATGGATGATTTTTTGGTCTTTGGCAATTCTTTTGAGGTGTGCTTACATCATTTGTCCCTTGTGCTTGAAAGATGCAAAGAACGGAATCTAGTATTAAATTGGGAGAAATGTCATTTTATGGTAAAAAGGGGTATAGTTCTGGGACACATTATTTCTGATAATGGAATTGAGGTGGACAAAGCAAAAATTGATTTGATTTCGAAACTGCCACCACCAAAATCAGTTAAGCAGATTCGATCATTCCTGGGTCATGCTGGTTTTTATCGTAGATTCATCAAGGATTTTAGTAACATTGCTAAACCTTTATGTCAATTACTGACAAAAGAGGCCCCGTTTGAATTTGATGAGAAGTGTCTAAAATCTTTTGAAAGACTAAAAAAGGAACTAACTTCAGCCCCTATAATTCAGCCACCTGATTGGACCATTCCATTTGAGCTAATGTGTGATGCATCCGATACTGCTATTGGAGCTGTTTTGGGTCAACGGGTTGGAAAGCTACCTCATGTGATTTACTATGCTAGTAGGACCCTCAATGATGCACAGCTCAATTACACAACCACTGAAAAAGAATTGTTAGCTGTAATTTTTGCATTGGAGAAATTTCGGTCCTACTTAATAGGGTCTAAAGTCATTATCTACACGGATCATGCAGCCCTGAGATACCTTATGTCAAAAAAGGATGCGAAAGCCCGATTGATCCGGTGGATCCTTCTGCTACAAGAGTTTGATTTGGAAATAAGAGATAAAAAAGGATGTGAGAATGTTGTAGCAGACCATCTTTCGAGGATACCTTTAGAGCCTTCAAATGAGGTCCCACTGAATGAAAATTTTCCTGATAAACAATTGCTCAGTATTTCTCAAATCCCCTGGTTTGCAGATATAATCAATTACCTTGTTATAGGGGAGATGCCCACCCATTGGTCAAAACAAGATCGATCAAAATTTCTAACTGAGGTCAAGTACTTTTTCTGGGATGACCCGTATCTTTTTAAGTATTGCCCGGATCAGATCATCAGGAGATGCATTCCTGATCATGACCATTACTCGGTCATTTCGTTCTGCCATGATCATGCCTGTGGGGGCCACTTTAGTTCGAAAAAGACAGCTGCAAAAGTTTTACAATGTGGATTTTACTGGCCCACTATCTTTAAAGATTGTCACACATTCTGTTTGAACTGTGAAAGGTGTCAAAAGCTTGGCAAGCTCAATTGAAGGAACATGATGCCCTTGAATCCTATACTTATAGTGGAAATTTTTGATGTATGGGGAATTGACTTCATGGGGCCATTTCCAAATTCCTTTGGAAATCTTTACATTTTACTAGCAGTAGACTATGTTTCCAAGTGGGTAGAAGCCATACCAACAAAGAAGAATGACCACCATGTGGTGATTAAGTTCGTGAGAGATCATATATTTTCTCGCTTTGGTACACCTAGAGCGATCATTAGTGACGGAGGCACTCACTTTTGCAACCGTCCCTTTGAGCATTTGTTAAAAAAATATTTTGTCACCCATAAGGTTGCTACACCTTATCACCCACAAACAAGTGGCCAAGCGGAAATTTCAAATAGGCAAATTAAACAAATTCTAGAAAAGACGGTCAATCCCACTCGGAAAGACTGGTCTTTGAGATTAATCGACGCACTGTGGGCCTATCGAACCGCTTACAAGACACCTATTGGGATGTCCCCATATAGGTTGGTCTATGGTAAGGCATGCCACTTGCCTGTTGAATTGGAGCACAGAGCTTATTGGGCCATTAAGAAGTTTAATTTTGACTTACCCACTGCGGGTAATTTGCGCAAATTGCAACTCAATGAGTTGGAAGAACTTCGAAACGATGCCTATGAGAATGCAAAGATCTATAAGGAACGAATGAAGTTGAACCATGATAAGTCAATTTTAAGGAAATCATTTGAACCAGGTATGAAAGTCCTTTTGTATAATTCCCGGTTACACCTGTTTCCCGGGAAGTTACGAACTCGATGGACTGGTCCATTCATTGTCAGGACTGTTTACTTTCATGGTGCGGTGGAAATTGAAAATCCCAAGAATGGGGATATTTTCAAAGTGAATGGTCAACGGTTGAAACTGTTTTTGGAATTGAAGGATAAAAACATTGAGGATATCCTTCTGGAAGACCCAATTTACCAGGACTAATCATTTTTGTCATGTCGGGCTGACGACATTAAACTTAGCGCTATTTGGGAGGCAACCCAATTTTGGAAGGTAATTGAGCTGGTTGATCACATTCTTTTGCAATCACCCCACATGGTAAGATGTTCTAAATTTCCTTATTGTTCAATTTCACATTACACATGCATTCATAACATTGAGGACAATGTTAGATTTAGGTTTGGGGGTGTGAGTTAGAACTTGACATGTGATCGTTTGTTCAATTTTCATTTTACATTTTCTTTTTCATTTTTCTTAGTTCAAAAAAAAAATTATTAGAGGGAAACGTCCGAGAGAATTTTTATTGGCTGAAGATATTTATTTTGGGCAAAAGAAAACAATGGTTCACTATTTTATTTACAGAAAGAGTTTTTGGAAAAGTGCTGAATTTCGATTCCTCACTTTTACACAGATTGTATACGTTTTCAAGGTTTTGAATGTGAAGCTATGATTTTCGTTTTTCTTTGATAAAAAAAAAAATTGGAAAATCGACCCTTAGTGTACAAAGCTTCATTGTTCGACGGGTGGATACATGAAAAGGGCTGCCTATTGTTGGGGACCGCAAAAAAAAAAAAAAAAAAGTGTTTAGTTAAAGTCTAGAAAAAAAAAAAGAGAAAAAAAAAAAAAATTTTGTGACTAGTTTGGGTTCGTAGCCTTTTTAACCCGAGTTAGTAAGCCCTTAGGGATATTTTCATACCTAGTGCTCTAAAGCCATCTGGTTTGGGAGTCATTGGCCTAATGCTCGTTAAATGGGTTAATTAGAAAGCTTAAGGGACCTTGGCATTGCACAGTCACATGTGTGTGTAAAAAAAAAACAAAAAGAAAAAAATGCGCCCTTTGAAAAAACAGTAGTGCGAAAGCCGTCATTATCGCCTTCAGAGGAAGACTGTTTTTTTTATACGTTTAGGCGGCCCTGAACTCAATTAAAAAAAAATTAATTAATTATTTTTACGAAAATTATTGGTCGATCATTTGATGCTTATTTCGTAGACATGCTCTTCACCGTGCACGATCAATTAGCATGATTTCGAGAATTTCTAACCAAAAGATGGAATTTGTGAACCGAATTTAAGATTTGTCCTTGAAAATTTCGAGAATCAAGAATAGTCAGTGTCTATAGATTTTCTCTTGGAAGAAGTTTCCCTGGATTTTGATAGGTTTTAAACATTCTTTGCAAAAAAAAAAAAAAAAAAAGAATTTTGTGGGTGTATTCATTGCAAACCCTCACGAGACACAACTCGTCCACTAGGGGGAACCTAGGGGTTTAAGGGCTTACTGCATACGCTAAATGCAGTCGAGAGTACCAGCGAAAGTGGTGTTTTTCATTTCTGTTTTCTACATTAGTTTGTTTTCTTTAGGATTAGTTTATGTGTTTTCTTCTTTGTCGCTTATTTTGCTAAGGGACTAGCAAAATGCTGGTTGGGGAGTGTGATAAGTCCACAAAACTAGGTCATTAACTCATCATTTCATTAGCATTTGTGGACTTAATTAGGTTTAACTGCATAGAATTACATTCAATTTCATGATTACATGCATTTGAGGATATTTTTGGAGAAATGGTCAAAATTGGTCAAAATTCATTAAATTGCATGACTTTTTGAAATTAAGTTTTTCTCATCTCATTTATCACCCCAAAATTAGGCTTTTGGTTTCATCAATGCATATCTTGTTATTTTTTTACACCATGTGCTATTTTTGGAAAGTTGGTCATTTTGGTGCATCACTAGGAATGTAGGGTCCCATACATGGTTCATAATTATTTTCTTATATATGATTAATGTTAAAATTGCCTCTTTCAATTTGTAGGAGAAATCAACATGGGACCTACATTGATGAAATTTGAGAAGAGAGAAGTCAAATAAGCAAGCAAAGAGAGAGTCCAAGCATGCTTGGAAGTCCACAATGGGCCCCACACACCCCATTGCATGCCAACATAGAAGCTTCCATTTTTGCATAATTATTCCCGGATTTTTCAAGGGCAGCAACTTAAAATGGCCATAACTCTCAAACCGAGTGTCAGATCGGCGCAATTTAGCCACCGTTGGAAAGCTCTTTTCGAGTAGATATTTGTAGAGCCCAAGATTACCTAAATCAGAGCTATATTGAGGGAGATATGACATCGGGAAGTTATCTGCTACAGTTGTAGGCGGGAATTGCAAGAAATCTCAATATTTGGGAAGTTTATTCCCTTTACATCATCATGTAATTTTTAGAGATATTCTTGGAATTATATAAGGAAAGTGTATGCATCAAGAAACCTAATAAGGCAAGGAGATCTTTCAAATTTAAAAGTCTTTCCAAAGAAAGAAGTTAACTTGGAGAACAAGAAAGAATCCTTACCCAATAAGGAAAAAGGAGACCTAAAAGGAGGGCACTTCTTTACTAAAAGGGGTTTGCAAAAAGCATAAAAGGAGGCATGATGGAGACCCATAACGTATCCCATACGACCAAAGCTCTCCCTCTCTCCTATTCTTTTCTTCTTCCTTTCTTCTTTTCCATTAGTTTATTTTTATTTTTGGTAACCTTGGGCCATGTCCAAGGATTTATTTTGAAGGAGAAAATTTGTGATGGAGAAGTTGTAAAGATGTAATTTTTAGTGATAAATCAAGAAGCATTCTTTGCAATGGCGGGCTAATTTTCTTGATTAGAGTTATGGATGAAGGTAAGTAATTGTCTTTTTATTTGTTTAGTAATTCTAATTTGTGTTCCATGATTATGTGCTTAATGATTAATAGGCTTGTCTTCGTGCCCTAGGCAAATCTCTATTTTTATTTCTAAAAATAAAATTTAGTTTTTGACTACTCATGCTTAGGTTTGATAGGCTATGCTTAGGATTTAGATCTTTTGATGGTTTATGCTTACTTTTGATGGGTGGTGCTTAAATTATTTTTATTCTTTTATGAGATGAAGGAAGTCTTGAGTTTTGAATTTTTATAATTAAAAAGGGATTTTTAAAGTTAGATTTTCCAAATTAAAAACATTAATTTGTCTTTGATTTGAAGTAAAAATTGGAACAAGTTAGGGTTACTTGATAAATAATTGGTGGATGCTTATTGGATTCCTATACTCTAATCATCTTCATTAATTGGTAGATTTCGAATTTCTAAATTAGTTGTTTTTTTTTTATTATCTAAGAAATCAAAACTTTTCTTAAATTGTTAGTTAATTAGTTTTCTTAATTTAAAAGTTTCTTTAATAGCTCCCTGTGGGTTCGACCCGTTCTTGCCACTGTCTCATCTAGACACCCGTGCACTTGCGGTATTTTATGATTGATTTTGATCACATCACCACTCTAGTCTATCTACTACTACCCCTTATAAAAGCCAAGAAATGACGAGCTTAAAATACGCAGCCTTCTCGTGGGGCCCACGTCAATTCTAGATGTCTAGGTTGGGACAACTGTTAATCTCCGGCAGGGTCACTTACATGCAAGTTCCTGTGGACCGACTTAAAAGTTAAAAAGGAGAAAACATCACTTCTTTCTTTAGAATAACTGTTAATCTCTGGTGGGGCCACTTAAAGTGGTTTGCTTTTGCGTACTAATTTATTCGGGCAATTCTTTCCCCACTTCTTTTCGTTGTTTGGTTTATATGGCTCCATATACTTGAAAGCAAGAAACTTATCTGTACTGTATCATGTCCACAACTTCAGTGTTATGTTTCAATTTCGTTTCCTACTGTTTACATATTTTGGGCCCGTTTCTCTGCTAAAATTTATAAAATTCATGCCTAGTGGTTGTCTAGGAATTTCAAAGGCTAGTATTTGAAATACTGCTAAATTCTGAAATTTTAAATTCTTTGTTTCATTCATTGCATGAATTCCTGCCTGAGAAATTTGAATCTCTTGTCTTTATAAATTCCTTGTTTTATGGCTCGAAGAATTTCTAACTGAAATTCTAGTCACATATGTATTATTTATATGCAGATTCAACTTTAAATTGCCCTCCGAAGTCTAATATTATACATACATGGGCCCACTTAATTACAAAATATAACATCAAGATACCGCTAGGAATAAACTCTCCCATTTCATACAATCCAGATAGAGAAATAAGCTTCTTCGGACTTCTATGATCATTCAGAAAAGAAAAAAAAGATAATAGAAGCCACAAGCTGGCACTTGTATGTTCATCTTTCCCTAATAGTTCATGTGGCACACATACAAGTATCAATCCATATCGTCTATATAGAGGGGGCCGAATAGTGCCTAAGCATTGTGATGAAAAAAAGAAAATCATGCCACAGGAATTCTGAATCCTTTTTGTTAAAGTGATATTTTAAATACTGAATTTTTTGGGATTTCAAATGTCTGGAATTTTAAATGCCTAGGAATTCCGAGAAAATCTCGTAATGAAATACAGAATTCCCGGACAGTGTTTTTAGTTTTATCATTATCAGGGTATTGTAGCTTTTTATTGGCCTATTTTGCTCTTGAAATTACCAGCCTGGTGGTTTTGCTTTGTTTCATTCTTTTCCTGGAGAACATTTAGTTGAAATTTACTTTGTTCCATGCTGCATGCAGAGAGCTTAAATGGCTTTTGAAATCCCAGGGTTCATGCGCGCGCGCATACACGCACATATATATATATATATACACACACATACATACATACATACATCATACATTCCACTGTTAGAAAGGCCAGTTTTGGTAAATATATAAAAAAAAACTTAACTAAATTATCTTGTAGCATGTCCATTTCCAACCCCATTTTGATCGGGCTTTTAAAAAATTATTTAGCTTAATTTTTTTTAAAACGCTGTATTTTTAAGCTTGAAACTCGCCGGGCTGAACCGGATATCTATTTCCAACGGACTAAATTGGCAGCCCTACCAAAAACTAAAGAAATGTATGGTGCTTTATTCCACCATAAAATCTCTTTTCCACCCTACTACTTCGATCACCTTTTGTCCTCTCAACCAAAGTGAAACATGACTCCTTTTTCACTCCACCAGAAACACGAAGGCCCACTCCGTTTTGCTTTTTCTGGCCACACTTGTGACAAGCCCTTCTCTCTCCCATGTGATTATCCTTTTCTTTTCCTTTTTACCACATAACCACAAGTAGACCAGCTCTGCAGCAATTCAAAGAGTCCGGCGAGTCCCTCTGTGTTTTAAAGATTGACCGAGACGCTTCTCACTCAACAGAGAAACCCTCCTCCGATTTCTGCAAGACAGAAACCAGATGGATTCTTTTCTCTGCGTTTTGCAACACCGAACCGACACATATCTGCAACAGGTCTTCTGGCCAAACCAAATAGGGCGCTGATGGTCTTTCACTTCTCTGGCGTCGAGTCCGGCAGCCAAACCTGGATCCGGAATCGTCTTCTCAGTCTCCTGCGTCCAGAACCTCCGTCTTCGGTTTGCCTGGGTTCTGCAACGGACTCCGCAAGGCAGCCTTAGGCTGCCATTCTCCTTCTTCTTCTTCGGTTAGGCCAACGACGGCGGCGGCGCTGGTCTGCTTCTCGGGCTACAGAAACTGGGCAGCGATTCTCTGATTCTTCCTCAACTCCGGCTAGCTTTAGCAGTGCTGCTCTTCTTCTTCGTTTCTCGTTTCTGCAACTATGGCCTCTTCTTTTTCGACTTCTCCACTTCATCCGGATCTGCGCGTGATGGCCCACGTTGACTATAAATCCGGATCCTCAGGCCTCTACTTCTCCAAGGTTATGGTCCACCAAAAGATCAGGTCCTCTGTCTCCTCCGGATCCAATTTCTGCAACGTGGAGACCCTTTGCAAACACAGCCTGAAATTGCGACTGTGACCAGGTTCTCTGCTTCTCCTCCAGCGACTGCAACAATCTGAAGGTCCGGATCTCTTCTTCGGCCAGAGAGATTCCGGATCCTCTGCGATTTCAACGCAGAACCCATGCTTCTTCTTCCATCGTCTGCAAGAGCAAGCGCAGATTTTTCTGGGGATCGATCGACTCTGTCTCTTTCTCCTTCTTCCGGGAACAACTCTGCAACAGAGGGTCTGGTCTGTATGGCCCACCGAGATCTACTGCGATTGATCTCTTCTTCAACTAGATCCGATTTCTGGATCCATCGATCACACAATCTGAGCGATCTCTGCATCGCACAGCAACACCTGGTCCTTGGTCAAGAACATGACCCACTTTCGATCTGAGCTCTGATACCAGTTTCTTGGGCGGAAGCCTTGTGGTGGGCTCTATTACCACTTACTGAGAAAAGTGGCGCAGCGGAAATTCCACTGATCGATGGTCTAGATGTAACTATGCATGAACGCATGCAATCAATCCACACACACAGGATTTACGCGCTTCGCCCATTCAGGGCTACGTCCACGGCAAGATGGCGAGTTTATTACTACAGAGGAGGTATGCTACAAATGAGAATTTTCTCATAGTCACTTCGGATATGGGTGGGGCAAGTCACCTACAAAGTCGAGGATATCATCGACAATTACATGTATTATATCACCATTGAGGGCTACATCCATGGGAAGATGGCAAGAATATCTCATGTGTTATATGAGAACATTTTTATCCCCAAAAGAGATGATGAGGCATTCTCTTTTCCGTGTTGTGATGATGACTCTGCCTCCATACCCATTATTTGGGAATGCAACTTGTATGTCTTTCCAAGCAATGAGCGTGGAGGCAGAGCTATAATCACAATATGGAAAGAAACTGTCTCATAGTCTTTTGGAGATAAAAATTTTCTCCGCCTTGATCGTCTTAGCAATGTTGGTGTTTTGGTTCTGAAGGTATTTTCCAACAAAAGATGCCCTCCGGAGTTACAGCCATATGCAAAAAGATTAGTACAAAAATGTGAGGGCCTGCCCCTAGCGATTGTAACTATTTGGGGGGTGATGTTGATGAAAGGAAAGTGGAGTTTGGAGTGGAAGAAGGTAGAAGATAATCTTAGTTGAATCTCAGATTTGATTGCTAGTAGCTCAGAGGCAATCTCGCGCTTGTATCAGTAATGTTTCGGGCGGAGAATAATTTTACGGAGAGCTATTCTTATGAATCCTTCTTCTCTGTATTGCTCGGCAATATAATACATGTACTTGTCGATGATATCCTCGACCTTGTAGGTGACTTGCCCCACCCATATCTGGAGTGACTATGAGAAAAATCTCATATGTAGTGTACCTCCTCTTGTATCTCATCTGTTGTGATATACCATGAGAAAGTCGAGTTTGGAGTGGAAGAAGGGAGACGATAATCTTAGTTGGCAGCTCAGCAATAAAGAAGAATTGGAAAAGATGAAGAACATACTTTTGCTTATCTATAGCGATCTGTCGTATAACCTCAAAATACTGTTTCTTACATTTTAGTCTCTACCCTGAAGATAACTCGATTCCGCAAGACAAATTGATCAGGTTATGGGTTGCAGAAGGGTTCATAAAAGGGCGTAAAGGATGCACTCGAGGATGTGGCTGCAGAATATGTCCAAGACCTCATATGTAGAAGCCTACTTAAAGCTCTAGAGTGGGTTCTATCAGTCAACCGTTAAGAGAATTTTTGCAATGTACAAGATGGTAAAGAAAGGACTCAGAAGAACAAAACCCGTCACTTGTCATTGTACAATAGCATTGTAAACAATCGGTCAATTACTTGTCATCTTGGCTCCTTGATGTTGTTCTCAATAGAAGTTCCTTCACTTTCTTTGAATCGCATTGCATCAAGCATTAAATTATTATCAGATCTACAAGCTTCTTCTGATTGTGCCAGATGAATTAGTTGAATTATTCAATTTATGCTACTTGAATTTGAGAAACACAAATGTTGAGGAGCTTCCAAAATCTATAGATAGGCTTTGGAACTTGCAACCGTTGGACATTAGGAATTTGGGAATAAAGACTCTACCAAAAGGAGTAGAGAAGTTAAAGAAATTGAGGCACTTGTATACATATAGTTGTCATTTAAAAGTAAAACACTGATAATCCGATGGAAATCCAAATCTTGATTGATTGATTTGGATAGGTATATTTGAATATATATATATATATATATATGGGAAATATTCATATGGGGGATCTTCAAGTGCATCTATCCCTCACCATTTTTGGTGAGGGACATTCCTTTTGGGGATGTTTCAAGTACAAAAGGGATACCTCCATGTGTATATATTTGAATATATATATATATTACGATACAGTTAGTGCAAGTGAGAAAATATTGGACAATAAGAACAGATGAAACGGTCCGGTGGACTTGGTGAAATAGGAATGAGTTTTTAGAACCAATATAATGCCCAGTCAACATATAATACATGGGTTTGAGCCTAGACTATTCTCTATCAAAAAGGAGTAGAGAATCGGTATGATATGGAAGAAGCAGTTTTTAATCCTTATGATTCCCCACCAGCTCCCACTAGAATATGCAACTTAGAGTGCTTGCGAACTTTAAAATTCATTGGAGCAGATGATGAGCTAGTTAGAAAAAGTGGAAACTTTACTCAACTACAAAAATTGATGATTGGACAGGTAAAAAGAAACCATGGGGTAGAGCTATGTGCCTCCTTCCACAAATTGGAAATCCCTTCTATTTTTGGCAATAATTGCTATAACAGAGGAAGAAATACTTGATTTGGATGCATTATCTGATCAACCTCCTACCCATCTTGAAACCCTTGCATTAATAGGGCGTTTGGAGAGGCTTCCTCCTTGGATTGGATCCCTTCAGGATCTCACAAAAGTGTATTTACATTGGTCTCAACTGAATGATGATCCCTTATCATCACTCCAAGCTTTGCCTAATCTTGTTTGCCTTTATCTTAGTAAGGCATATGTTGGGAAGAACTATGAATTCGGTGTGGATGCTTCTTGAAACTTAAGAAGTTCGAGTTTATTCATCTCCCTCTATTGGATAAGATATATATAGAAGAGGAATCAAAGAGTTGCTTTGAAGAAATAGTTTTGGGCAGCTGCCCTGAGTTGAAGAGTGTGCTTGAGGGCATTAAGTACCTTCCGAGTCTCCAGCTATCTCTATTCCTAAAAGACATGTCAGGGGAATTGTTAAGGCAGATGAAGGTGTAAATCTCCAGCATATTCCTCAAATCATTCATTTTAATTCTACAAAATGTGTCCGTGAAAGGCTTACTCCCTCTAAAACGAAGAAGACTACTGAAGAAGGGGAAAAAAAATGAGGTAACTAAGTTTAATTTATAGCTTTTTTTATGCAATTTCTAATAGTATTTGTGAAAAGAATAGGAATGTGGAAAAGATGAGCCCCACTTTTCTCTCCCGCTTGTCTTTTTTCAAAAAAAAAAAAGAAAAAAAGAAAGAAAGTGGTGCAATTTAATAGTGAGCCCTACTGTTAATCTGAAACTCAAAACAATGATAATAAACTCTCACTCACTTTTGCATTGAGGCCAACATTGAATAAATCATATTCATTTTCACTCTTAACTCACCTTGACACCGGTTGTAATTCCAATCATATTATTCACATTTTCACTTTTGTATTGAGGCCAACATTAAGGCCCAGCATGGGTTGATCAAAAGTTCTACATGATATTAACTCCACTCCTTTTCTTTTCTTTATAAACTCAAACATGGTCTTTATCCCCACTGCTGTTGAGTTCAAAATAGGGGGTAAAGTTAAGTTCGAATGGGTGATTATTTTCGGGTTGAATAGAGGGTAGGCTTAACAGTTGCATTTAGGTAGAAAGTCGCACTTTATTTTAATGTGGCAGCACCACATTATAGTTTCTGCCCCAAGGATATTTATACTAATACCAATTTTGAGAGTTCGGATTACATTAATTAAGACAAATCGCACAAGTTCATAGCTCGGATCTTCTAATTTTCAGAAAAGTTCTTTACACTTTTTCCTAGTTAAATGAGGTTTTATAGATTAGCCAACTGCCAAAAATTTTGATTGACTATGCATTGTTTACTTGATAATTAAAGACCATGAAATGGGTTGCTAGTTGAAGAGGGGAGGACTTCTTATTGTAACCATTCATATGGCAAACTACATGTCCTTTTTTAAAAACAGGCAAAAGGACTCTATAGCTAAAAGGTGGAGACAATCTGAAGTAAAAAATTAAACACGAGCTAGCCCAATGACTGAAACTTGAAAGATTGGATCAAGTAATAGAGGATTGACTGCCATTTACAACTTTGCTGAGCCCATTTGAAAACAAAATCAGTTGTGGCCTCTACAGAGGATCTAGTTTCTTCTCTTGCTATAGAAATTGGCCATGCTAGGGCAATATACAATTAGTTTCCGTCAAAAAAAGAAACAGCATTTTACAAGTGATCAATTTGAGGGTCTTCCCTACTCTTATTTAAGTGATATTTGCATGCGAGCCACTACAAGTTGGGGATTTGTTTTGAATGATTTGAATTTACATGTTAACGCATGGTCGATGTGTTTGTAGACCGTACTATTGGATTTCTAATTCAGAGTCTTCTTCTTTCACATTGGCAAATGCACTCCCAGCACACTGGCATGCAATCTCTCCAATGTTCTCCCGTTTTATTGGAAGGTTTGGATTTTTCTTCATTCTTTAGGATTGAATTTTTGTAAACCTCATCTTTTCTGCAGCTATACACTTCTGATCCACATCATTTGATTGCCTTGCTATGCCTACTCTCCACCAGCATTTGAAATTTCGTACAACTATGGTCTTGTTGATTTAATTCAGGTGCAAGCTCTCATTCAACCATATATTAGGTGATTTGTCTAGTTTGGCAGGCGGGGAGGGTATGTGGAGGTTGCCAAATGAACATGATTCCTTCAATTAATAATAAAATAAGGATTTTTTTTAATTAAAAAAAACTTCAATTTAAGAAAAAATGGAGGGAGGGTCCGAACACTTCATAATGATCTTTTTGACAAAATTTCCCCCTTTCTACAATATCATGGAATGTCAATTATTTCATGATATGTGAGAATACGCTTTTCTTTCTCTTCTTCCTCTTCAAGCCCCTAAGTTTCATCTGTTTCACCCCATTGTGATCAAAATCATGCATTTACTTCTTATGATCAGCATTGATTTGGCCGATTTTATCATAGATAGCTTCCTCTCAATGACAGACATTCATTTTGAGCGGCAGTGAAAGACGCCGCCTTGTATCCATTGCTCAAGGTCCATCGCCTTATATGATTTGTTGTGGCTTGGGCAAATTGCTTCGCCTAACTTAACAGCATCCAAAAAAACAGTCCCTACATCTCTTGAAATCAGATTCACAAGAAAAGATATCCATCCCATGCCCATCACTCATATAAGATTTTCCTTACCATTCCCCATATCTGTAACCAGGTGGAATGGGCGTAAATTTGTGAAACAAAAGAAAAAGGAAAAATTAGCCAGAGGTCCCCTAATAGTGATGTTTAAGGCCTCTAATCCATAGGATTTTCGGTTAAGGCTTCTAGTCCAAGCACCTAGACTTATTTCAGCGAAGGAGTATACCAGATCATACATTAATAAGACTCACAAAAACGGAAAATTGGAACGGATTACCGTTCCTAATTTGTGTGTTCCTAATCCGTGTATCCGTTCCAATTTCCTATTTTTGGAACGGATACACGGATTAGGAACGGTCTTGGAACGGATACACGGATTATGAACATACAAATTAGGAACGGTTATCCGTTCCAATTTCCCGTTTTTGGTGTAGTGTCGAAACCGTCTGAAGTTATGTCAATAATTTAACCTCTAGTTTTTACCTCCTTAACATGATATTTAATGACTGATTTGGCGCTATAAACGAATCAAGCTATCTAACAGATTTTATTTCCTAGTTTTAAATAAGGTTCAAAATTCAAATAGGAGGTAATAGATCAAGTTTCGAAACTCAAATGTGAGGGAACGATGTTGCTACGTCTTCTGTTACATACTCAATGCTTCCAAGCAAGACTTCCTCATGTAGCAACTCGAAGCTCGTTGCAGCTTGAGAAGAAAAAATCCCACTTGCGTTGTCGCAGAGAACATTGATAAAACAGTCTTTGTTGCAGAACCTGTATAGAAGTTTTGCAGAAGATCAAATGATTAAAGGTATTAGCACATGGGGTGATGTATCATACGGTTCCATCAGAACGTTATTGGCCATACCAAATCCAGACCATTCAACCCACGATTGGGTGATGTAGCACATGGTGCCATCAAAACGTGGTAGTGGGTTTGGATTTCCCAATTACATAGCCGAAATGGGAGGTGATGTGCCCACCATGTGCCTACCCAGACACCTTAATTCAATCAGGTTTTTTTCTTTTATTTTTTTAATTGGGTTGTAAAGTATTTTCAGTGAAAATTACGACAATAATCTAGCTCTTCAAAATCAATGTTCTGAACTGTAAGATTTCAAAATGTATCTTAAAATCAATGTTCTGAACTGTTCTGAACAACTTGAACAGTTGTACAATTCATGATTGTCCATAACTATCTTACAGAATTCATGATTGTCCATAACTATCTTAACAATAATCTAGCTCTTCAATAACAATTCTTTAATAGAATCGAACTATTTTTTAATTAACAATCAATAGCTTTTGAGCTTTCCTGTTCAATAGCCCTAAATGTCTTTACAATGTCTCATCAATAATAGTGTCTTGAACATCACAATCGCTCGCACGAATTGTGGGCTCACAAAAACTCACAGACCCGGGGGGGGGGGGGGGGGGGGGAGTGATTTTGAGGCCCACTGGAGGAGGAAGGAGAGTGTAGCTCTTCGATGATGATAGAAACACCGTTGCCTCGAGCCAGTGAGTGTGGTGTTCGTTCGCCATCCTGCTTCTGAAGCTGTTGTTGTGCTCATATAGAGGAAGAGAGGAGACGAGAGGGAGGCTCTGTCAGAGCCTGATCCCATCACAGCCCACTCTGCAGTCCCATCGGGCCTGACTTCTGGGCCCAGTCCCATCAGGCCATTTTGAGCCATGCACTTGGCAAGGGTGGATAAGGGGGAAGAAATATCCCCACACACGAATTATAGATTTTTTTGTTATTTTTCATATTTTTTCTATTACAAGAATATTTATTTTTTTAGCTATACATTTTTTTTTGTATTTTTATACGGGAGATGCTCCTATGAGAGTTACTTGCACGGTACTATGAGGGTAAGGGGTGGAGGCCCTCACATTGAGACTGTTGGCATTGGATATGGATGTGAGGGCCCCTACAACTCATATTAGTACAGTGAGAGTTAATCTCATAGGAGCTTCTCCTGTATAAGAATACAAAAAAATGTATAGCTAAAAAAATAAATATTCCTGTAATAGAAAAAATATTAAAAAATAACAAAACAATCTATTTTGGTTGGTGAGGATATACAAGCAATTATAATAGGAAGGACCCCACAAGTAAATGGCAATAAAAAAAGGTATTAAACATTGTTTGGTCTAGTGCAAACCTTAGCATACATCAAGGTATTTTCCCGGGGTTGCTCATAAATCTACTTACAACTCTCACTGGATGAGTAATGTCTGGTCTAGTACAAACCATAGTATACATCAAGCTGCCAACAGCAGAAGTACATGGCTAGCCAGTGAAGTGCTAAATGACTTATTAGGAACCTCTACATATTGAATCTATTTAGAAATTTTTCAACATATTCCGCCGAAGACAGCTTTTATATGCGATTTGTTCTCACTCTATTGATTCTTATACCGAGAATCTGATTTGCAACACCGAAACCTTCATTTCAGATTCTTGTGGCAACTATTTCTTCACATTGTTAATTTCATACATGTTTGAACCTGCAACAAGTATGTCATCTACATATAAGAGTAGAATAATCTAGCAATCATCAAAACTTTTAAAATAACAACAATGGTCTGCATGACATAGTTTGTAACGTATGTTGCACATAAACCTGTCAAATTTAATGTACCGCTATATTGGAGCGTGCTTTAAACCGTATAAACTCTTTTTGAGTTTACACACCATTTCCTTCTTTCCCAGGACAGCATATCCTTGTGGGTGATGCATATTGTTTGGGAATTAATTAGAGAAAAAACACTCATGATCAAGCAATCACATGCCACACACAGATGTACGTGATTCGGCAAACTTGACTACGTCCACGGGGCTATGAGGATTTCACTATGCAAAAAATTGGGCAACTCGTTACAAGGATTCCAAACTCTCTAACACTTAGTCTACTCTCTCCCCCAAGGGTTGCAATCTTGCTATCACATCTACCCCTACGTGGTTCAGAACCACGGGAGAGAAAGTTCTCACCTCTCTCACTCAGAGTCTAGGGCTACTTATTATATCAATATATAATCTTTGCTTTCATAGCCTCCAATCAAGCCCCGATACAATGACCAAATACCCTTAACCCTGAACGTGGTCATTGGCCAACCTAATGAACCAATCCGATCAAACCGGAATATAAGACATAAACCTAACATGTAGATGTCTTCTTCCAAGTCACCATGGAGAAATGCAGTTTTCACATCCCATTGCTCTAGAAGTAAAGCTTTTATTGCCATAATACTCAAAATACTTCTGATTGTGTTTTATTTAACTAAATGAGAAAATAACTCGGAGCAATCAATACCTACCTTATGCGGTAAGCCTTTCGCAACTAACCCGGCTTTGCATCACTTGCTACCATCTAAGGACTTCCATTTCCGTGAGAGAGAGAGAGAGAGAGAGAGAGAGAGAGAGGAATCCTATATCCATACCCCTCACATAGGAAATCAAAATCCCCTCTATTGAGAAAATCAGTTCATATTCTTCTTTTTCGCAAAGAAAATGTGGCACCGAATGACCATAAAAGAACATGCAAAGGACTTTGGGACATTTTCCTCTCTACCACAAATTCCTCTTGCTGCACAAATGCACCCCTAAGGGTGTTGAATCAAGGGCTAAAATAATTTCATGAGGCTGATTTTTATTTTTTTATAAAATAGAATTCATTTAATCCAGAAGTAAGAAAATAGTCATAAAAACTAACAACCCAAAAGAACCACAAAACTTAGCTAGAAAACACCTCCCTAATCAGGAACCTATTCGTATGTGCATAACTCTTTTTCTCTAAAGATAATTTTCTTGTAAGATCTAATATGGTTTGGAACACAAATAAACCTACGGACTTAACCTTTGTAGTATATCGTGTTGCGATCAACGACCTTGATAGAACAAGGTTTTCTCTTATCTCCCTTGCCACTCACTCCAAGCTGTGTGAGAGGTAATGCGTACTTTGAAAAATATCGCAAGTCAAGAGAAAGGACCAGAAAACCACTTTTTTAGATAACCCTAGAAATATTTCTTTCCATGAAAGAAATCTATTAGAAGTCAGTTTTCTTAATTCTCTTATTGATTAGCCAAATAAGAGTCCTAAATGGATTGGGCTTTCTTAAAGTAAATCGAAGCCAAATTTATTCAAATAAAAAATAAACGGAAAAGTTTATAAAAAATCAATTGACCAAAAGTGAGGCCTAACATTATTAGACATGCGGTCATGTGGACCACTTATGTCTAACAATCTCCCACTTGGTCATAATAACCACACAAATGCAATCCATCATTTTTAAATATTTTTAAGTAAAACGATGCATCTTGGATTCAATTGGATTTTTAAATCGTGATGAGTGGCCACTCATTTGAGAAAACCATCCAGTCAATCTTGTTAATACTAAGTGGAAAACATGGCGGTCAAACATAAATGAACTTTAACTCTTCTTGCATGACATTGTTCCATTTTCCCAAATCATCACTAATTTTAGTAGCTTGTGAAAATGTTACTAGATCTTCTTTGACACCTATACCAAAATCAAATTCTTCAAGATAAAAAAATATAATCATCCAATATAGTACACCTTCTATATCTTTGAGATATTCTTAAAGCTTCTGGTTTTGTCAAATTCTAATTCGGATGAGTGATGTCTTCAATAACATCATTATAAGTGACATTTTCATCTAGTGGTGCATTTAAATATGGAATTTTTTACTTCCATTGTATCATTTTGAATGAAGTCATTTGGAATACCAACTGTATCTATTTCAAATACCACATTTGTGGGTATCTGATGTTCTTCAAATACCACATTTTGTGGTGCATTACTCTCACTAATGTCATCACTTTCTATGAATTTGACATTTTCGGTTCAACAATTTATGTGGCATGAGTAGGACCGTAAAACTTAAATCCTTTGGACCTTTCAGGATATCTAATAAATTAATCATGGATAGTCATAGAGTCCAATTTTCTCTCCTATGAGTTATAAATTCTAACTATTGCTGGACAACCCTAAACATGCACATGTCGTAAAATTGGCTTCCTATCTGTCCATATAACTCAATAGGAGTTATAGAAACAACATTAGTGGGTACACAATTTAGGATATACACAGCTATGTTTAGAGATTTTCAACACATTGAGTCAAGTAATATAGAATTAGTTAACATACTTTGTACCATTTACATCAACGTTTTCTGTTACGTTTTCACCCACAACATAACTAGATCTAAGCCCAACCCATTTAGATATTCGGTCAGGAAATAGACCTCTAGTAACAACTGTGCAAAAAAGGCAATACATTAATAAATATGCATAAGTATATATAGGGTGGACAGAGGGGAGATCAATTGAAAAAAAAAAAAAAAAAAAAAAAAAGAAAAGAAAAGAAGAAGGGTACTTCGACAAATTGATGAGAAGACACTGAAGAATAGTGCCTCCTGTCATACGTCCGCCAGGTGTAGTGAAATAATTGTTGGATGCTGGCAGAGTAAATGTGGGCTGATGATAGAAAGCCTTAATATAGACTATTGCACACACACAAAGCAAACTGAAAGTGGAAGAGAGTTATGCACAGTATGAATAGGAATGATTTTCTTTTTCATTCATTGTACCATCTTACTTACATAGACCACTTAAATAGATAAAGGTGACTAACAATAAAGGGACAGATGTCCCATGAACACTTGGTCTCTAGAACTAAGACAGACACGTTCATCTAGACTCAAGAAGTAACACACAAATGTTCACTAACTTGTTCAAAGCAACTGACTTATTCAAAATAAGGACACATATAGCATTTGAATTAATTTAATATTTCAACACTCCCCCTTAATTCAAATGTCTTCAACACCAAGCATTCTTCTTAACTTGAAAAAAGTTTCTCTTGAAAGAGCCTTTGTGAAAATATCAGCAACTTGTTCCTTGATACTACAATACTCCAGCTTAATCTCTTTCTTAGCCACAAGCTCGCGAATAAAATGATGCCGGACTTCAATATGCTTTGTTCTTCCATGAAAGACTCAACTTTTTGCCAATTCAATTGTTGACTTGCAGTCACAAAATAAAATTATAGCTTCTTCTTGCTTTTCTTCAGGTCACTTAGAATCCTCCTAACCCACACAGTTTGACAAGCTGCGCTTGTTGTCGCTATGAAAGTTTTTGTAGGCTACCAGAATGGATTATTAGTTCTAATTTAACCAATTAATGTAACGTAAATAACTAATCAGACAATATAGAAGTAGCTATCTACCAATCACACAGCACAAGAAGGCAGACACAATATTTAGAGTGGAAACTTTAAGGAGAAAAACTACGACCCAGAAATCAAGAGTTCACGAAAGGTTACAAGATAGACTCACAAGCTCCTTTACCTTAGCCCATACCTGGACCTAAGGACTGTAGCTGTTCTTGCATAGAATCCACCAACACGACATCCACCGTGCCTTGTTCTCCTCACTTGATCTCCTCGTACCTTGTCAACCAAGATAAACTATCGTCTACAAGAAATGTAGAAGCAACAATGACCTTCTAAAGCAACCCTTTAGAACAGTCTCTCAATGGCTCTAGAGAATAATCTCTTTCTCTCTCTAAGATATCTCTGACTCAGATCAATGAGAGTGGTGGTGTTTCTGATCTTCAATATGTACATCCATACCATTAGGGTTGAGAGCAACACCCTATTTGTAGCCCCAAATTCGTGCCTTAGACTTAGTGCACAAGTAGGACTTAAATTGGAAAACAGAGTCTCAAAAGGAAACAATTTCGTAGCAGTTTAGGAGACTTTCTTGTTTTGCCCATGCCTGTCCGATCGATCGGACCACGTAAATAACTAGGGCGCATCTACTGTCCGGTCGATCGAACAGAGAGCCGATCGATCGGATCTGGGTCTTTTGCCCGGTCTTCTCTTTTTTTTTTCTTTTCTTCATTTCTGCTCTTCCGTTGACACAACCACGGTCCATTCTAAAATACAATAAAAAATACAAATCAATGGACCTAGAGTTTTGTCCAACCCATGAATTAGCCAATATAAAATTACTAACATGCCATATATTTAGCTTCAATTTTAGAGAGTGCAGTGGTTTGCTATTTTTTTTAAGCCCATGATATCAATGCAGACCCAAGACTAAGCCCATAGCATGTAGTACTTTTTATGTCATCTGCACAACCAGCCCAATCACTGTCAGTATAAGAGACAAGTTTACAAGTATTTGAGTTTTGATACTTGAGTCCGAGATCCAATGTTCCATGAATATACCGTAGAACTCTCTAGGCTACACCCATGTAAGCTTTGCTTGGATTGTTCATAAACCTTGAAATCAAGCTTACTGAAAACATTATGTATGGCCTTGAATGTGTGAGATAAATCAAGCCACCAACCATGCTTCGAAATTCTTTTGCATCTGCCTTTTCAATTCCATCCTCTACCATAAGCTTCTCATCTGTATTCATGGGTGTTTTAGCTGGATTGCGATTTGACATATGAAACCTTTTCAACAAGTCTCTTGCATATTTTCCTTCGTGCAGAAAAATACCATTTGAGTCTATAATAACTTCTATCCCCAAAAAATAATGTAAGGGACCCAAATCTGTCATTTCAAATTCAGACATCATATTTTTCTTGAGTTCTTCAATCAATTTTAAAGAGTTACCAGTAAATATCATATCATCAACATATAAACATACTATGAGAATTTCATCCACACCTTGCACTTTCACATAAAGGGTTGCCTCACTTTCACTTTTTTTGAAAATTGCGGCCCATAAAATATTTGTCAATTCTGTTGTACCAAGCTCGTGGAGCTTGTTTAAGTCCGTACAAAGCCTTTTCTAATTTGTACACCTTTTTTTTTTTTCAAACCCTTTAATTTCAAACCTAGGGGGTTGTTCAACATACACTTCCTCTTGTAATTCACCATTTACAAATGCTGATTTGACATCAAATTGAAAAATTCTCCATCCTTTTTGAGCAGCCATAGCTAGAATAGTTCTAATAGTATCAATTCTAGCAACAGGAGAAAATGTTTCAAAAAAATCTACACCTGGAACTTGTGCATACCCTTTTGCCACCAAACGGGCCTTGTGTTTTTGCAAAGACCCATCAGCATTAAACTTGGATTTGAATCCATTTGAGCCCAATGGGCTCTTTACCTGGTCGTAAGTCTACCAATCTCCATGTTTTGTTTTTTTCAATGGCATTCATTTCAACTTTCATTGCATCATGCCAATTTTTCTCATTCACTGCATCTTCAAAGCAAGCAGGTTTAGAAGCAAAGCATACAAAATCACATGACTGATAAATGTGAACAAGACTTCTTATTACCTTTCTAGGAGGCGATTCCAACGAAGTGAATCCAGTCGGACTTAACTGAGCATCGGGTGGTGAATCAAAGGACGATGTTTCTTCTTCTTCAATAATTAGAGGGCACTGATCGACATCACTGTCCAACTTCCATGAATCATTTTCATTAAAGATCACATCACAACTAATAAATAAAGCCTTGTTTTGAGAAGCATAAAGTCTATAGCCTTTAGTTTCTTCACTATACCCCACAAAAACGCATTTAATGCTTTTGTCATATAACTTGTGCCTTTTTTCATAGGGACTATGAGAATAAGCTATAGAACCAAAGACCTTTAAAAAGACATTTGGCTTTCTCCCAAATCATGCGTGGTTTTTCATTGATTGCATTTGTAGGAGAGCGACTATGCAAATAAACCACTGTAGGTACTGCTTCTGCCCATAAGCTTTTTGGGAGCCCTTTTTCTTTCGACATGCATCTTGCGGTTTCAACAAAGCTTCGATTTTTCCGCGACTCCATTCTGTTGTGGAGTGAAACTTGTAGTGAGTCCTCTTCGTATTCCTGCATCTCTACAAATCATAAAGAAATGTTTTAATGTAAATTCACCCCCTCAGTCAGTTCTTAATGTCTTATGTACGAACCCACTTTGTTTTTCAACATATATATGCTTGAAATTGTAGAAAGCATGAAAGAGCTTTAGATTTTTTTCTTAAGAAAATACACCCAAATCATCCTTGTGCAGTCATCAACAAATATTAAAAAAAATACTTGCTATCACCAAGTGGATTTGTGCGCATAGGGCCACATATATCTGCATGTACCAACATTAGGGGTTGATTAGCCCTCCAAGATTTACCCGCTTGAAAAGGGGTTCGATTATGTTTTCCAAAAATACATGCTTCACACATTTTGTCACCATGATGCACAACAGGTAGGCCAACAATGATGTCTTTTTTATACAGTGAATGCAAACCATGAAAATTTAGATGCCCATATCTCTTATGCCAAAGCCATGAACTATCACACTCCATATATTTGAGCATTGAGGGTAAGATCGAAAATTCTAAGAGAAAAAATTTTATTTTGAGTCGTATTCACTAACATGATCAACTCCATGTTCTTCTTTTTAAATACCATGCATTTATCCTCATCAAAAATTGCATAATACCCTTTCTTCATTAACTGTCCCAAGCTAAGTAAGTTTTGAATCAAACCTGGTACATGCATAACATCATCTATGAGCTTTATACTTTACATGGTGTTCACAGAGATAATTCCTTTGCCTTTCACCTGGGCTTGACTATTGTTTCCCCTCAAGACTTGAGAACTTACTGACTCATTGATCTTAACAAACAATGTTTTATCACCTGTCATGTGGTTACTGCACTGCACCCACTATCCAAAAACCAAATATCTCCATCAAATTCCTCAACTTTTCTCAACTTCATCATTAGTCTTTTCTTCATGAAAATTTGCTTGATTTTTGTTTTTATGCCAACAATCCCTTTCTTCATGTCCAAATTTATTACAATTTGAACATTGAGGCACATTTGAGGACTTGTTTTTGTACTAGCAGTCTTTTTCAATATGACCTCTTTTTTTCGCAATTGTAACATTGAGAAGGTTCATTATTACCTTTGTTGCGGTTTCTCTCATTTCCATCATGCATGTTTCTTCCTCGGCCTTTTCCATGTCCTAGGCTAGTTTGCCTTTGGTTGGAGTGAGCCCCTGCTTTACTACTTGACCCCTTTTTCAAATCTAGTGTTGTTTGGAAAACCTGCTCAATTGGCTTTTCTGCATCTCAATTCAACCTCTCTTCATGTGTTTGCAAAGAACCCATTAGTTGATTCAAAGACAATGTAGTTAAATCCTTGGATTCTTCAATAGCAGCAACAACATTGTCAAATTTGGGAGTGAGACTTCTTAACATTTTTTCAACAATTTTTTTATCACTTGAGTCCTCACCAAGAGACCTAATTTGGTTCGCATTGGTTGTAACTCTTGTGAAAATTCCCTGAATGGACTCAGAAAATTTCATCAACAAGGTCCCACACTCACGGCGAAGAGTTTGTAATTTCAAATTAACAACTTGACTTGATCCTTTATATTCATCTCGAAGCAGTTCCCATGCTTCGTTAGATGTTGTGGCTCCCATTATCCTAGGAAAGATAGTCTCATCCAGAGCTTGTTGGATGTAAAATAGGGCCTTTGCATCCTTTTTCCTATTTTCTTTCATCTCATTTTTTTGGGTTGCAGTAATTCTGCCCTCTTGTATGTCATATTCAGGTAAGCCATTCTCAGCTAAATCCCATAAATCATATAAAATAAACAAGGTTTTCATTTTAATACTCCAAAACTGATAATTATCACCTTTAAAAATGGGAACCAATGGCTGAGAAACACTTATAGAATTGTTGTTGGTCATTCCTTACTCTCTTTGTTTTGTTCTTTGCAGCACCTCCATAATTATTGTGCAGACAGGTTTGCAGCTGACCCCATGAAATCTAGTTTGTAGTCGTTGAGCTTTTCTCTGGCTTTGATACCAAATAATGTTGGATGTTGGCAGAGTAAATGTGGGCTGATGAAAGAAAGCCTTAATACGGCATGTTGCGCACGCACACAAAGCAAACTGAAGTGGAAGAGAGTTATGCACAGCACAAATAGGAATGGTTTTCTTTTTCATTCATTGTACCATCTTACTTACAGAGATCACTTAAATAGATAACGCTGACTAACAATAAAGGAACAGGTATCCGATGAACACCTAGTCTCTAGAACTAACACAGACACGTTCATCCAGACTCTAAACTAACACACAAACGTTCACTGACTTATTCAAAGCAACTGACTTAATCAAAATAAGGACACATATAGCATTTGAATTAATTTAATATTTCAACAATAACTTCATTGCATGGGTATTATAATAACACAAGCCAATACTGCCAAAGCAGTAGACGTAAATGTAAGAGAGGGGGGCATCCGACCCTTGTCTTTCCTCAAAAATAGGCCTTCATAAACAGGGATGTTGATCATAACCAACAACCCACATAGAGCAAACTGCAAGAACAATGGCCCAACCGCTCCAACTCCATCATCCATGACCACCCTCTTCATTGCACCACACAAGCAGAGTAAATTAATCATTGCAAGTGTGGCTAATGTGGTGAACATGAGTGAAGTGGTTCCAAACTCCATTATCTCTTTCTCATACCTCTTAGAGAGTTCGTCATTGGCAACTTTCACTGTGATCGTGAATGCTGACTTGGCGATCCCTAGCAGGTTGAGGGCAGCATCGATGGCCCCGAAGAGGTAGGCTGATGTTCTTTTAAATAACCAGATCCTTTCATAGTTCCACCAAGCTTTAACTGTCTCTTCAAACCAAAGGAACTCTCCTAGGGAACATGTGTATCTGGCCATGATAACATACAAGAAGGGCTTGAACCATGGACTTGTTATCTGCAAGACATGAAACAATCCTAGGAGTGTCATGTTTATTGCGCAGAGAGAGAGAGAGAGAGAGAGAGAGAGAGAGTCATACCTCAGGAAACAAGGCAATTCCATGAAGAAGGCAGAGGGGAGGGATAACGACATAATATAGGGTTGGGATGGAAGTGATAGCCCACAAGTTGTAGATACAATAAGCCATCTTAAGGGGAAACTTGATCTTGCCATGCCCTCGTATGAAGGGACAGTGATGTGAGAAAAAGAGATGAAGGTGTCCCTCTACCCATCTCTTGTGTTGTACAAGTGATTGTAGCAATGTTGTAGGAGCCAAACCCAAAAAGGCATCTCTTGTTGGCTCAAAATAAATGGACTTCCATCCTCTAGAGTGAATTGCAATGCTAGTGGTCACATCTTCCACCAGAGTCCCATACATGAGACCCATCTGCAAATCCAAGCAATTATGAGAGAAGTACTTTTAGATAGAGAGAGAGAGAGAGAGAGAGAGAGAGAGAGAGAGAGAGAGAGAGACCTCTTTTCCCCATTGAGTGCCCAGCTCATAGCCACAACTTGCAAAGCCCTTTGCTCTCTCTTGCAAGTCCTCCACAGTTTCTTTCCCCTGTGTTTTGTGCCCTTGCTTCCAGTCTGTCTTGTAGTCTTTGCTATACTTCTTCCCACAAAGACTCTCTCTCCGGAAAAAGCATCCAGTGCCTATGTAGGGAGGCCCTCCATATCCATCAAAGCCAGAAAATTCCACCTTCATAACCAAGAACAAGAGTGGAAAAAATATATAAAGTGAGCATTTGGGGTGGGATCGAGCTAGGGCCAATTGCACATGTCCAAACTGATCAAGAATATGGTCCATTTCACATTTTCAGAATTTGTCACATTCGAAAAGTAACCAAATCGGCTCATAACTTCCATAGGATTCGGTGAAAATATTGGTTTGTAATGAGTCTTGGCCAGAACAGGGTTGACTCACTCAAGACTCAGACATAACTAACCCGGGACTCCAAGAGGAAAGTAATTAAAACTTCTATAGCTTTTGCAATATATAAAATACGGTATTTTGACTTTGTGACTCAGTCGAGACTATGCTGAGACGTACAGTAGACCCAGCCAGGCAGCTGTCCTAGCTGAGAAAAGTTGCAGAGTTTTTATGCAATGGTCTATTGATGCATAGCTAACCTGGCCCACGTTTGTAGGGTCCGATTACTAATTGTCTGGGCTTGTACATATGCTCATCTATAGGCCCAGTTGGCCTGGCTAACATGAGTAGACTTACTTAAATGAAGTTTAGGAACCGTACTTGAAAGTCAGCAAAATAAAAATTAACCATTACAATTTTGGTTCTGGGCCAATCTGGTCATTGGGCCATTTGCAGAAATGCATCCCTCTTTTGTTAAAAGTACCCGACCAGGATGGGTCTCTATTAAGAATTTTAGGCATATATAGCTAGGCCACTCTTAACCACCAATACTTCAGATCAAATGATAGGCTCGGCGATAACCCAAGGACAACTCGCATATAATTGGGTCCTACTTTAGGTAAGGACACTATGATTAAGATCTAAAGCAATTGGGTCAACCACTTGCAACCCTGTGGGCCCCACTCGAATGTAACCAAGTTATGGCCATACCATCTGCCGCATGTCATGTTCTAGCTAGTCCCGACACAACAACCAACAACCCAAAACAAATTTTGTTTAAAGAGAAAAACTTAAAGATTAACCGGCCCCACATTCTCTATGAAAATGATATGTAAAGTTCATGATGATGATAATGATGAGTACCATCCATTCGATAGGTCATGGATATAATACAATTCCTCAGTAAATGATGACAGCATTGTTTTTGCAATTAAGGAATTGATAATATGCTCACCTTGAAATGCACTCTAAAGGAGTTGGAGTAAATATCATTCTTGGTGATGTTCTCAAATCTCTGTGGGTATTGTACAAAACCAATCTTGTGACCCTTGTCTCCATCCATGAAAAAACACAGTGCATCTCTCACTGTTTCAGCATTGTTGGAATACATATCACAGTCCACGTTGAGAATGATGGGCCCATTGCTTATTTCTGATGACACCCTTATCTGCATATTTGACAATGGAAAACATGGTTTAGTATTCCTTATATCTTTGAATGCTTACTTGGTACATTTCTTTAGGGACAGGGCTGGGCCAAACTAGCCATCTTTGAACAAAAATCAAGCCCAACCACGTACAATTTGAGCTTGGCTAGACCATACAAATAAATTTCAAGGTCAAGTCGAGCTTTACTCACACATTATCAAACATTGAGTAAGTTTTCTCCTTAGCTCTACTTGTATTTGCGTGTTAGAGAACCAAAAATATGGTGTCTACTTTTTGCTGTAAAAGAAAAAAAAACCAAGACCAACAAAGGGATAGAAGGCCATGCATTAATGGGAATGACCAGAGATCAGTTCAATTGAATCATCACAGGTGCAGATTTTAGTGGGTGTCGATATGTAGGCCTCAATAATAGTGAAAGAAGTATTGAAAGTAATGTATTTTAATTTCATTGGAAAGATATTATCATTTTGCAGTTATCATACCACTTTGCTAGTTATCAAGAAGTCATAAGTGTCCACTCATATGGGTGATCAAGTGAGCCCTATTAGGAGGTGCTGAGGTCGTGTGTAGGAAATCTTGTGGCCTGTATACCATGAGTCCCACATCAGATGAAGTAAGGCTGATACCAATCTCCCTTAACATAAGACTTGATCTGGGCCCACCAATAAGACTCCCAATAGGATTAGTGGATGTGGATTTTTTGGCGAAGAAGTCTCTAATAATAAGTGTGACTATTTGGGACTTGTCTATATAAGATAAGGGAGCTCTAGGGTAGGTATTCATTCCATCCCATAGGAGTAACAAGAGGCGAAGAGATCCGCGGAGCTTCCCAATCGCCGGAACGCACATAGATCTCTGGCCGAGTATCGAAGTCTCCGCATCCAAATCCATCAGGTACACAAGAGACATGCTTGTGTCATGCCTAGTTAAGCCTTTCAACCAACAGAGCCATGTCAAAGCTAACTGACCTAGCTAACCGTAGCTTGAGCTTGGGTCTTGAGAGAGGAGGCTGAGCTCGAGCTTGTGCCTTATCAAGTTGAGTGAAGTTGGTTTGCCAGCTCGCTTTGCTTGTTTTGATTCATGCATTTCATGAAATAATTTAGGTGAATTTTGGTTATAGTGTATTCTCACATGTATGTATGTACAATTTTAAGTATCTTTGGTGGTTTACTTATACTTGGCCTTATGATTATTAATATCACCTGTACAAAAGGGTACAATGAAAGTTAACATATTAGTAAAAATATCATTTTAGTTAGCTATAAATTAACTTCCAAATAAGGTAGTCAAACATTTGCCTGATGGTTATCTTCGATGTTAACCTTTATTAACCATACCAAAGGGATTAGCCCCAATCCAATCCCGAGGAGACAAATTCCAGTCCTTCTAAAATCCCTCATTATAATTACTTGACTAAACTCTCCCGTGACTCGAACACCCTACCTACCAAGCTCTGATACCACCTGTAGGATCTTACACTCCATTGAGCTACCAATTATCCCAAAACCAATTGGTAATAGGAAATGACACAACAATAGTTTTATGGTGAGGGCGAGGGCTCGACCACAATTATGACTGTTCAGGAGCAAGGGTGGACGTTGACCTCAACAAACCTAATCAGATTTTTCTACAAACCTCGAGCTATGGTGCGAAAAAATTTAAGCACCGCTCAAAAGGGAAGAAGAAAGAAAGATTGATGATCTCAAAGGGAGATTAGACCTGATAAAGTAAAAGGCTTTGTGTTGATAATTCAGATGATACTTTTATTGAAAGTAAATCCCAAATAAATAAAAGTGACTACATCAGATAACCCACTTCCTTAATAATCTACTCCATTACACTCCTACAGATACAACCAACTCCTACTTGGGAAGTGGCTTGACTAATTCAAACTAGCAAAAGAGAGTAACAAGCAAAATAAACATCTATACCAGAGTAAGGACCCACTGCAAGATAGGACCTTTAATCATGCATTCGTAGCCCAAGCATCCTGATGAGAAAACATCACATAACAAAGTTGATGACGTGATCGTGGAGGACGCCGATGACGTTCTCAGAAACTAGGGTTCCATACATGTCTTCTTCTTTAGGGGCATGGCGTCTCCTTTGAGTACGCTTCGCAGCACCTTCGCAACCTCGATCTCTTTGAGCGAAGTAAGACGAACGATCCGCTTTGCTGTTGCTGCGGCTGGAAGAAGAAGAAGCTGCTGCGACGGTGGCCTTCAAATGATTCCTACGCGCCATGGCTTTTGATTTTGACGATGACCACCCAGTGCTTGTTGTTTATGGGTATCGCTGTTCATCGTTTTTAGAAAAGGGGTTTCACGCCCCTATCATTTTGGGCAATGGATGGTGGGCCCGTAGCGAACCGATCCACCTGGGATCAGGGCCACCCTAGTTGCCCATATGGGTCCAACAAGATGGTTGTTCCTAATCTATGATCAGGTGGATCAGTGGGTCTCACAAGACTGCCTTCCACCTTGATCCCAAAACCTCTCATAAGAAAGGATAAGCGTCGCCCCAGTCTGAGACAAGTGATGCTAGCGTCGCCCCAGTCAAAGTAAGGAAAAAAGAAAAGAAAAAGAAGAAACGAAAATGGGATGATAGAATCCTTTCGTAATGCCCCAACTACGGGAAACCTTTTCGTGCAACATCCATTTACCGGAAATTTTCCAGTATAATCCTCTAAAAAGTATAAAAAGTGATAATATAATAATGGTAGCCCAAAAAAGGGCACCGAATTTTAGTCAAACTGGTCGAAAGATGTTTGGTTCAAAAATATTGATTACATCATGATAAAAATATAGAGGGTTTATAATAATTGCTCCAAATTGAAGGAAGGGTTGAATGTGAAAACCTCTATCTGACTGCTTTTATGTTGTCTTAAATGTAAAAAAGAAAAATACAAAACAATATAAAGGTGATAATATTAGAGTTCTAATACATTTATGAATGAACAATATTTGTATTGATTGATGCAAACTTGGTTATACTGATGTTTAAAAAGCATGCTGTATCTTCTTATTTTTGCTCATGCATGCAAGAGAAATTACCAATGCATTCAAAGATCCAGCCTTGAAGTTATGGTGGTGTTGGGGTCTCTTCTCACGGGCTAAGTACACAAGAGTTGGCAGTGCACATCCTTCATTGTCCAGAGCATTTGGGTCTCTCCCGTCAATCAATATCTGAAGAAAAAAAAAAAACATGAAATGAACTAGTCAGGATACAAAAATGATTGTAAATACATGTATGCTATCCAAACCACCTAAACGTGGAACTTGATTTGATTGGTTATGTTCCAAAATCCTACGGACCCAACAACTCTAGCCCAGCATACATTTGGAATTTGAACTCACGCACTCTATTCACATGCCTGTATCCCTAACCAGCTGAGATATGGCTGAGGGACTCACCATTTGATTTTGAATGTTGGACCATTGAATCATCCATTTGATGGTCCATGGTCATTGATGGAGTCATCAAAGATTGATCGTTTGGACATTTTTCTTCCATAGGAGGCCCCATAAAAGTCTAGCATGTCCAGGATGCTTTGTAGTATGTTTTCCAATACTAAGGTACAAAACCCTTCTCTTGGCATAAATGTTAATAACATGAAATTAGATTTACCTGGAGAATGGCTTGATGATTACGTGAATTTAGCACCAAATTCCACTCAGAAAATCCTTTGCGCTCTGCTCCAATTTCTTCAGAAACCTTTCCCATCTTAACTACAGTTTCTATCCGGCACTCCATCTCTTCATACAATTTCTACAATCAGATACAGAAAAAAAAAAATAGTAAAAAAGCTGCAGTTCTTAAAATCTGTAAAGTTGCAAGGCATTTTCTTAATATACATTTATAGTTGAAGCCCATTAATTTGTTTGTATGGAATTGAATTCTTAGAAATTTAGACAAATAATTGGTACAAATGAAAGACCTTAACGAGGTAAGGAGTGAAGGTTTACAATGTCGATGGAAACGCTGACATTTCTAGGATTTGATTTACATGAATGATAACTAGGTATTCATTTTCTATCAACATTTTTATTTGTTTTTATCTTCATGCTTGCTTTCCCCATTTTAACCACTTTAGAAATGCATTTCTTCAGATTCCTAGGAATTCAGTTTGCATGAAACATTCACTGCTAGTCACTGTGCTCTACCTTGACAATGGACAATGTTTCAATGTAGTGAGAATCGTGTCTCTCAGATGCTCTGGAGAAATAGGCAGCAGGGGACCTTGGGTTCACCTTGAATTTCTTGCAGAATGGAATCCAAAATTTTGCAAAGTGAGATGCCTCCAAGAGAGCATAGAAGGTCAGATCTGACCCACCATCATCAGAAAGATAGACGGCCAACTTATCTGGTGGATAATCATAGGCGATCAGTGATAGAACGGTGTTGATCACTAGCATTGGTGGCTCGATGGTGGGGTCCGCCGTGCACACAAAAATGTCCACTGCCGGCAAATAATCTTCATATCTGTTTGGCAAAGGAACATAGAAAAAAAAAAAAAAAAAAAACGTTGCATTAGGAATTAATCAGTGTCAAAAAAATGTTCTAAACTTATCACGAATTTATCTCAGCTTATTATTTTTGGGAATGATAGTTTCTAAATAATATAAGGAATCCGGATAAAAGAAGAAATACTAGTAAGTAATCATTTTAAAAAACAAATTCTACCTTTAGGGACATTTTCTTGCTAATGTCAAATAATGATACATTCGAAAATAGGCTGATGAGATTATGGAGGTTTATGAAACTGAAAGAAGTCCTTGGTTCAAAAAATCGGCACGTTGCCTGGATTTAATGTTTGAAAATATTGCAAAAGGAAAAGTCATGCAAGAAATGATTGGTAAGATAAAGATGATCACCAATTTTTTTTTTTTTTATCAATCGTATATACTCATTTCCATAATGAAAAACGTATACAAACAACCGTATATTTTATACATGAGGGGCTACTTTCTCAGTAAAACATATTAATAAAATATCAAAAAGTTAAACAGGTTTTATACATTGGGGGTGCTTTCTCATATAAAATATTGAAAAAGTACTTATATGCAATTTATATATTAAGACCTACTTTCTCTTAGAGAACACATCAATAAAAAATATATAAAAAATACAGGTATTTTCATAGGGGCTACTTTCTCGTATAAAACATATTAATAAAATATATATATATATATATATATATAAAGACCGCATTTTATACATTAGGGGCAACTTTATCATATAGTAAATGCCCATTTAGATTAATCGCATGTTAAAATAGTGGATCTTAGATATTTAGGGATGGAAAATTCACTGCCAAATAGAAGTATATATTATCTTTAATTTTTTATACTTTACACTAATAAATTGATCATGAGCCAAAATACTGGTTGCATTGTATGAAATACTGAAGAAGACAACGAACTGTGACGCAGACAGGACTCATAACTTAAGATGAACAATATTTTGATTTATTATTGTTACTAATGGAAAAAAAATATTGTTTTCTAGCATTTTCTAATATTCTAGATTTTTGGGATATTTTTGTAAATTTTTTTCGATTAAAATATTCACACTGCAACGGACCGATAACTGCGACCAATACCGATATCATATCAGTTTTTCGGCACCCGTTCGATACCATGATCAAAACCGTGATTATGAACCATGAGAAGAACTGAACACTTGCACTGGATTTGTGAGCCTTTTAGATCTGTTGGCCAGGCCCGGGTGCTAAGATTTTGAATTCTGGATAGCTAAAATGTTTCTGTGCAGCAGCTTATGTCCTTGTAGATGCCCAAATATATAGGCCAGGATAGTCATAAAATATAAACAACCTGAATCTGAGTGACCCGACCAAATTAAGCACTAAGGTTAGGCATTTTCAGGCTCCAGTCAGTCTCGAGCCTAAATCGAAATCCAAGAAGAACATGTTCTTCTGGTTTAGGCTGGATTTAAGTTGGCGTGAAGTAGGGTTCGTCTGAAGTATACATATTGAGAACTTGCAATATAAACGAAGGGTCGTATAATCATGGGTCAAGTTGTGGGAAGTTGGATTTTGGTTGGTCTTCTAGCCTCCAGGACTAGGGTGAGATCAGGCTGGGTCAATTTCTGTTAAATTTGGGTCAGTTTGATCATTTTAGAACTCGGGTTGCGTTCAAATTGGCCCAAAACTGCACTTAAGCATTTAAGGGTCCAAGTTGCACCCCTATTAAATTTCATGGGAACGCCTGGGCCTGAATGTTTTGTCAATGGGAGTTCTACAATCAGACCAATGGGCTGGATCCAGCCTTGACTTTACACCAGCCTCTTTGGCTTGGCATAAGAGACAATAGACTGGCCTGTTTTGGCTTGGCCAATGGGGCAAGCCGGCTAGGGAATTTAATCACATCATGTCGTCACTGATTTGAGCGTTATTTCTCCAAACATTAATTTATAGGATCTTTTCACAAGATGACAATAAAAGGAGAGTCTGGAATGTACCTTTCTCTCTCAACCATAGGAAATGATATTTATATTCTGACAAAGACAGGTATCTTAGATGGTGGGATCAAATCAAACTTCCTTATCAAATACTTAAAACAAACGGGTAATAGATAGTATTTCCTGATCAGAACGAACAGAAATTCATAATTTCTATTGACATGGTAGTTAGAAGTTTGAAGCAGAATAAAAGCCATGATTAGTCATGGAATTAAGTATCAGCTAACCAGTAGATGATATAAATCAACGATACAACCAACACATATTGGCCTATTGGCAGTCTGAAAAAAAATATACTAATAAAATGATAGACAGTTAGCACCCACAGTAGAATATCTAAATGTTACTTGTTTTAATTATTAAGTTTTCCAGAGGCATATTGACTCATATTTAGAAGGGTGGAAGAACATGCTTGAGCTTATGCCAATTCGCATGGTCAGAAAGTGTAGTCCACTCACTTAAATTCAGGTGGTTTTTGTTCGGTTGGGGAAATGTGTAGTGTTCATTGGGTGACGCGTAAGTTTGAGCCCGTCTACATTATTAAAAAAATTGCCACTCATATTTATTGATTAAACCGATTCAAATAACCACTTTCCATATGCGGGTTTGAAAATCACTTTCATGCTTAGATAGGACTATCTGTCGATAAGTTTTAACAGCAAGGTAGCCCCTTAAAAGATTAAAAAAAAAGAAAGAAAATAAAATTGTTCCGCTGTTGCTAGCACTGCATGTATCACTCCTCCAGATGTACAAATTTTTAGTTTTAGATTGATAATTAATGAAAAAATGAAATTAAATATATTCATCAATTCTCTAGTTTAAAACACAAATCCAATGGTGTTGCTACTGTGATTGAAGTGAATTTTGGTTGAGTGTATATTCTATAAAAAAGAAGACTTTTGATATGAATGACTTGGATCAAACAAAAGTCAAGCCTACATACATGATTGACGTAACTCATCTCCAACAGACTTATGAAGACTTACATAGAGGATCTTGTTTCTTCTTCAGAAGATTCTGAGAAAAATCTAACTTAAATATGATAAATTAAATGGATCTTGTTATATAGTTCATTCATGTTTTCTGGAAAAATCTTTATAATTATAACAAAATATGAATATGTACTGGTGTAAAAATAATAAACTGACTTAAGCCAAGCTCGAGTTTGAGCCAAGCTTTATAACAAGCTGATCTAAGATGAGCCAAAACAAGCAGCCTGGGTCATAAAAAGATCTGAGCCAAGTAAATTTTATCTAGAACATCCATCAAAATGAACTCTGTGGGTCATAAGAAAAGTAACAATAATAATAAACTGAACTCTGGGACAGAGTAAACCATTCCTCTCCTGCTGTCCCCCGCTGCTGCCGAGCAGGTTGGTGACATTGGTGTGAATGCCACAAAATGTGAATTCATATCCTCTTTAAAAAAAAAAAAAAAAAATCAGCTGGAGAGAGCTGACATAGTAAGTGTGTTTGTCCATGGAGAGGATTCCATTCTCCAAGATTTCGATTTTCAAAAGACAAAAAAAAAAAAAAAAACAGAGAGAATCTTGCATTCTACCCCTGGAATGGGAAATAGAAATCTTGTTTATCAAGAAAGATCGGTTCATTTATTTTCATTTTCATAAAAAAGAAGTATCGCACCAGACCAAACCATGAAAAGAATGGGCTGCAAGGAAATTCATAACAATTTCTCTCTACAACAACGGATTCCTCTCGGAGCACATGTGCAACTCTCACATGCAACTCTCCCAAGGGATTGGTCGAGTGGTCAAGACCACGGTTCTGCCCTCTTTCAGAGTTAGAGGTCTGGGTATCGACCCCTGGTTCCCCCCTCTCTTCAGGAACCGAAGGTTGAGTCCACTTGTGCTACCACCTGGAGGGCCACAAGGGTTTTACCCGGCTTCTTTCTGGGCCTGGAGGGATTAATCTAGCCAAACAATTGAGAACCTCCTTTAGCAAAAAAACAGAAAAGAAAAAAAAAAAAAAAAAGAACAAGGTTGGTTTAATTTTTCACAAGCTTTTTGATAGAGGTAACAATATCTGTAGTCATCAGCATCATTATTGACATAGATAATATAATAATGGTGTTATAGGCTAGAAGTGAGTGTGGGATACCTTTGAGAGAGCCTTTCTTTGAAGGTGTAGTGATAGACTGGCCTCCAACGAATTAATTGAGTGAGTATCCAATAGAATCCGAACCAAAGCTCAGCACCGAACATACCATACCATGCCCATCTCCTAATCCCTCCTGCAGGGACATGAGTAACTCTATACACCCAAATCAAACAGACCCCCACAAACATGGAGGCTACAAACATCCTATAAGCAATCCGCCCCTTTGCTTCCTTGGTCTCAAAAAGAGGGAGATACCCCTCTTTCCAATCTCCTCCCATCTCTCTCTCTCTCTCTCTCTCTCTCTCTCACAGAGTAGAAGAAAGACGAAGATGTTTGTGTTCTTTAATTGAAGGTTTGGAATAATCCAGGATAAGGAGTATACGACTCTCCATCCGCTACAGCTTTTGCCGTACGTAGAGTGTTCTACAGGGGACTCAACCTCGGAAGTTTAGATCAATCGATGATGACAAATAAATGAAAGAATTAAAAATAATCTATATTATAGTTGGCTAAAAATTTTAGTTCTTCAAATAAAAAAATCGAAACATGTTCTCAAAAATCAGTAATTATAAATAGAAATAAGAATTCATGGTTTCCAAAAATCTCTAATTAGAGCTTTTCACAAAAAACAGAAAATGATTTACACCATCGTATATCGTGTGTCTTGGAAGAAGTGCTGGTCCTAGATAAGTGTCAGAACCGAACTCGTCGAGAACCTTATACGTTCAGGTGTGAGTAGGGTTGTAAAAGGGTCGGTTTCGGTCCGGGTCCATGGTGGACCCGGAATTGGAACCATTAAAGAGAAGGTGGAACCGGATCCAGACCCGAAACCGTTTCAGAACTTGTTTTTTGGCTTCGAAACCGGAACCAGAACCATATATTGAACGAGTTAGATCCGGGTCCGGATCTAGGTAGAGAATGATATGGGAAAAAAACATGAATTTTGGGAGAGGTTTTCGAAAATTGATGTAATATGTTGGGTGCCGGGTCCACGGGTCCGAACCAAGGTGGAACCGAACCCGGACTCATTTACTTATCGGGCTCTAAATAAGGGCCCAGACCCTATTTTTAACTGGTCAGAACCTTCAAATAATCGGAGAATCGGAGACCCATTTACATCCTTAGGTGTGAGATGGATCAAGCGAACTCGCTGCGAATGCTCTCAGATCTACTAGAAAATCAAATAAGAGTTCTCATCTCTCTTATATAGAGCAATCCCTAGGAGTCATGACTTCTATGGACTCTACCCTTCCTGGAATCCCACATCTCCTAACTAGCGTGGGGATTCTGCCAAACCAGGAGTTTGAACCTGATCCAAACTCTACCATGAAGAGTTTGATCATTATCTGATTCTATCAGATCAAGATTTGTTGGGAGTTCATCCGCGGCACACCACCGGGCTCGATTTGGCGTGAGCCCAATGGCAGTCAAGCCATACAATTTCCAACAGTGTTTACAATGAATGGTCATGTTTCTAATACAAGTGTGACTTGTCACCTTTACTATGCAGTACAGCCCTCCCAAAGGATAACTTTTTGCTTTTTGATTTTTTCAGTGCTTGTTGCTTTGGTATCCCAAACCAAGCAAACGTTGTGTTAATATATGAAGGATTTTTTTTCAAACGGTCACAAACAAGTCATCGATGACCCTTATCAAACTACACAATTTTACCTACGCAATCTTTGTACTGTCTGTACGTTTGTGGAGGTAAAAGTCACCTTTTTTTTTTTTTTTTTTGCAATATTACAACACATTATGTGATATTGCAACTACTTATTGCGATATTGCAAATAAGGAGTTGCGATATCGCATAAAGCATTATGTTAAAAGTCAACGAATGCAATGTTTATAATTTTTTTTTGTTCTGTAGCTTTTTTCTTTTGCTTGGGTTCTCTGCTTCTATTCTTTGCAAGTGAATCTCTTCCATTGTCATATATAGTATTCAATCTCCTACCACATCTTTCTCTACTACATTTGCGGTATTCATTCCCGATTTCACACCTTGTATGTATCTCCCTTTTATTTGTTGTGTTATTTTTTTCTTCGTTTGTGTCTTTTGAAGGTGGTTAGGGTACAAGGAATCCCACAAGTAGAAACACTTGAAACATTTTGTATAAATATTTATAGTGACCTTATGGGGGACTTGTGGAGCCTTACTTTTTTAGGAACATCCACGTGGAAAACGTGGGCATTCGGCCTAATTTCTTTTGATTCTCTACCGAATTCCAATTATGTTTGAACATATATCATATTTTGCCCGATGAGTAAGGACGGACCATGCAGTTGAGTCATAGATGAGACTTCGACTTTCAAGGGTCAGTTCCACTTAGGATGCACCACTGAGTTTCTGTTGATATCCCTGAAATAGTTGACAAACATACTATATTGCAGGCCTTCCTTTACAAATGGTGCTGCTTGGTAAATGATAGAACAATCGAGGCCTGACTTTGCTGCTAGATTAGACAATGGTTAAAGACATTTGTGACCATCTAAGATCAAAATCGATCAGAAGGATATGGCACCAACTGACCAACCCCCATGTTCTCACTACATTTTTGTTTAAATGTGTGTTTTATGGTATATATACTTTTGCCAAATATAGACAATTAGTACCAATGAGATGTAAAATAAATATTGGTAGAATAGCTAGGTGTACAATTAATTAGGATAATGCATTTTTTTTCAATGGATAATGCATTGTAATTTGGTTGTTAATATTATAAAAATATGTAGCTTCATGCTATCCTAAATGCCAATGCTTAGATTTTAAACCTTTTAATTCTCCATGTACACACAGAGTAGTTTTTTATTTTATATTTAACAACCTTCAAATTTCAGTAATTCGAAACATTCATCTTATTTACAAAAGAAATACATTCCAATATTTAGTTTCACACGTTAAATCTTCATGAATTATATGAATGTTTGTGAATAATGTCAAAAATAAATTGAAGTAAATCTTATTATTTGAAATTTGTATGATGGAGAATATTAAGATATGTATAATATGCCACTTTAATGGTATATTAGATGTAAGTAATCCACTTCCAGTGTGCTATGGTGGTGAGCAAAAGGTAATATGGGTCGATGTCAATGTAACTTTCAATCAACTACCCGAAAAGATAAATGAAGAAACTGGTTGGGAGCTTCACAATGAGCATATGCACATGCAATATCAGTATCATAATGGCTGAAGTTTCAAGTTCATTATAACCATAAGAAAGTGATAGTGATCTCCTCGTATGTTTAGATTATTTCGAAATGGAAGTCAAGCTATATTTAAATTGCGATATTGCAACTCCTTATTTGCGATATCGTATAATATGTAGAAATATCATAAATAAAAAAGTGACTTTTTGCCTCCACGAACGTACAGACAGAATGGAGAACGTGCATTGTGTAGCGTGGTAAAAAGGGGGTGTTGTCAATGACTTTGAGTGACTGTACGAACGAAAAAAAAAAAAAACCCAAATATAAAAGGTATCCTTGTAATAAGAAGATTTTTCACTCTAGTTTTTTTTTTTTTCCTCTTTTAAGACCATTACAAAAATTCTTCTCGCCGACCCTTCCATTGGATTTCGCTTTCCTCTTTATTATCAAGGATGAAGTTCAATAATGAGCCTTTCCCATGGAGAAACTCTTCCTACTAATAAGTACAAACCGAATAGCAGAAAATTTGGAGTAATTTCTTTTTAGCATTTTTCTCATAGCAAGAAGGCCTCAAATTACACCACTTTTCTTTGTACTTTACAAGAGATTGAACTCTTGCGCAACTACACTTGTCCCTGCCCAAATTTTTCCTAAAGGGGTCATTTGTTTGCACTCATTTACATATATAAATGATGCACATGCATAACTATTACATATGATTGTGTCTATTGGCTCTCAAGCGCATAAATAGTGTATAAATGAGGCGAATTTCAACCTCTAATTTACAAACATATGAAGGTGGTAAATAGCGCGCGCGCACACACACAAACCACACCACCCCCCCCCCCCCCCCCCCCCCCCCCCCCCCCACACACACACACACACACACACACACCAATGAAAAGTTGTAGTACAGGGTTGAGTTAGGGCGCACACCCAAATTGGTTACAGATTGAACCACTCTAACCACTTTTTTTTTTCTTGATTTCATGGGCCCTTAAATGGTAATCAAAGATGTTTATCTTCTTTACTGTTGTAATTAATCCTAAGGTATGTAATTTTATATATTAAGTCTGTCACGTCTCAAGCCCGAGACTGAATCCATCTTGAGGCGCAACAAACGCCCGTATGGGGATTCGAGTCAAACTCGTTAACCCTTGGTCCCCACGAACGGAATTCACACACAGGATATCACGTGTGTGGTTCAAATATCCATATACCTGTACAATTTTGTCAAATAGGTATCCAAGTGTAACCCAAACAATATCATATGCATCAAGATATAGAGCATAAGGTTCATGAGCATAGATTAAAGGTTCAAGTTTAAGAACTAGAGATAGAGAGAGAAGGGAATAAGTTCAGTTAAGATTTACAATCCATATCTAAACAATTTCATAAACTATTACAAAAGATGTGTCAATTCCAAGTCACGGTCCAAGGGTCCAATTTACGTCAACTCAGCGGGTAGATGTCTAGAAGACATCATCTGAAGTCCATTCAGCTATGTGACGGGGAGATTCCTCCTCCTCGTTGATCTCCGGGGCGATGGCATCAAGGTACTCACCTCTATCGCCAAGTGTAGCACCATTAAACTAGGGTAAGCAAGATAAACAGATATAAATCATATAATATGTGACAAATGAATAGGTAGACAGACATAAATCACATGAGGTCAAATATGAACATTAGGCAAATCTGAGCATGAATAAACATGAGACGTACGAATCATAATTTACAGACATACACAATAACAGAACTAAATGGCACGTCCATATTAGCTATACTCTCCCAAATTAACCATGTAAACATGAATGTAAAATGAGAAAAAAAAAATAGAACATAACAGAATGGTGCCACTAGGAGACAGAGGGCCCAACACTCTCAATCGTGGACCTAGGGTGCTTGTCAGCCCTCGGAATATAATCTCATCTACAGATGGCCAGAATTATAATTAAACCCACACTTAGCCAAGTCCGACTTAGATAGGGTCAAGCCAAGTGGTGCCAACTCGCGGAATAAAATACAAAATAAAAGAACATATGTAGAATAGATCATATCATGGTACATAATCAGGATTAATCATAATTATAGCTGAACATAAACGGAAGAGAAATTAACATGAACAGGTACCTAACAAGATAAACATAACTAAACAGACATTTACGTATGATCAACTCATACGAGAATAATGGAAATGGAATGCACATAAATCATAGACGGAATCAAGATATGAAGCAGTCCAATCCTACGATCTTGGGAATGCTCGGGGTTTTTACCGTCCAACTCGGTGTAATACTAAGAATTCCGATGTTAGTGGCCTACAAAAGAACCATTGGCGTTACTTAATTTGAACACCGAATCCCTTAGTATAACACATTTGGTTCGGATCCCAATTTCGAAGAACACGAGGCCCTTTGTGGGTGCACGGTTGCTCAAGCTGCATCCACATAATACACAAGTCCATTGGTCATGATAAAAAGGTTCAAGGTATCCATCCTTAAGGTCCAATTATCAGGCCAATTAATCTAAACATGGTACGATTCAACACTTGGCTCGCAGTACCATCCGGTTGCCAAAGTTTATATAAAATCCAATATCCACTCAATCCCCAAATTTCAAATCAAATATATGTAAGGACCATTGATGGAACGTGCTCCGAATGCCGTGGGTGCTACCGGGGTCGGCGGACGTGGGAGTCCGTCGGGTCCGGCCCTTTCGCGCCCGAAGGGCATGAAGCGTGCATCAACATTTCTTTTGTGTGGGTGTGCCAGATTTTCTATTTTACTTGGAATTGCAAGTGGTAATCCGGAGATCAACCTTCGCAAGTAAAAAAGGAAATCAACTTCTTTCAAGTTTTCCATTGCACAAATATTTAAGAAAAGAGACATTTTCTTGGTTTGCCGTGAAAGGTGATTTTGTTTGGCATTTATAGCCGATTTTGGCGTTTATAGCCGATTTACAATTCTCATCAATAATGAAAGACAAGAGTTGTGATTTTTGTCTCTTTTAGAAAAATACAAACTACAATGAAAAGCAAGAAAAGGAGGATCTAACTTCTCAGGAGATTGTGGGGGACTCGTTCAGATTGACGGTCGCAAGCCATGTATGGGCTTCGCCATCATCCATGCAGATGAGAACAGAGGATGCTCTTGATTCGCTTGGCTTGGCTATAACCTCAGGTTTTTAGAGGACAAAGACCAAGAGAATGTCCCATGTCCAATAAAAAGCTAAGTAGACAGGCTGAAGAGCCACGTCTAAGCCATTGGAGGCAGCGGGAGAAGGCAAGGACCTTGGGGGGGGGGGGTACCCCCCAAGGGACTTTTGTCACCTTGTAGTGGTGGCCGGTGCAGAACTTTAGCAGAGTTTTCTCTCTTTTTCTTTCTCTCAGATTTCTGGATCTGTGGTGCTTTGGAAGTGATCTCCGATTGATCGATCCGGATTTCAATGGAATGCTCTCCTATTTATAGGCTTTTGGTAGCCATTTAGGAGAGTTTATGGGCTTTAATGGCTTTAATGGGAGGAGTTACAAGATTTATTTCTTGATTTTGTAACTCCTTTTTCCTTGAATCTGATTGGCCGATGGAGATTAAGGGCTTTTAATCACCTTAATTACCATAATGGGAGGAGTTTCATGGGTTAAATGCCATGAATCAATTGACTTGTAACTCCCAAATGCTTGCTTCTGATTGGGCCGTCCAAAGAAATGAATTAATGACTGCAATAAAGCTAGTCAATTAACCACATTAATTGGTCGCCGAGCAGTCGAAGAGTCGCGGGCCGTGCCGTGTCTTCTGGAATTCTTGTGGCGATGATCATCGATGGATCTTCATGCTGATCGACATCGGATGAACATGTAACTTCAGACAGTGATAGCTAAGAGCGGGCCGGTGACATCTGTCCTGTCGATTTTCGATCGATTGGGCGGAAAGTACACTTTTTTGGTTGACCGGTTGGCGATCAATGTTGATTTTGATACTTTTGGAGGTTGACCCGTGATTTTGACGGATGTCGGAGGACATGAGTCAATTTCAAGCACTAAAAATCACATTTTCAGAAAACCACAGGGGCCAAAGTGCGCGAAACGCGGAAAAGGACGGAAAAACGGGTCACCGGTGAAAAATCCGGTGACCCGGACTTCCATGGTCGCCGGCGACCATGGGCCGGCGACCATGGGCCATGGTCGCGGGCTGCGACCCTGGGGGGTTTTTCCCCTGTTTTTGGTCCGTTTTGTGGTCTTTTTCGTCGCCGTTTTCTTCTGTATTTTTCCTGACATTTCTTCTCATTTATTGGCTTGATTTCCCTGTAGAAAACCTGATGAGAATCCTTGCATTTTTAGAGTGCAAAGTTTCCAATTTTCCGGGAAAGCCGAAGACTTTGTCGCGTAGAGCTGCTGATTTTCCGCCAGAAGCTGAAACTTGGTCAAATGATGTCGGAATGACCTGAAATTTGAGGTGAAGCCTCCTGAGCAATAAATAAGACCAACCATAGTTTTTTGTTTGAGTTTTGAAGCCGTTTTGGGTCCCATCGATGCTTCACTTGATTTTGCTGCGGGGAAAATGCCGAGCTTTGATATGTGGCCAAACGATGTCCGATTGACCTGAAATTTGACGGGGAGCCTATTGGAGTCATTTTGAGACGTTCCATGGGCTCCGTTTTGGATGTCATGGTCCCGGGTTGCTCCGCCGCCGGTAGGCTTGATTTTCTCTCGGAGCATCGAAACCTGGTTAAACGTTGTCGGAATGACCTGAAATTTGACGTGCAGCCTTTTGGAAGCATGTTGAAGCCACTCATGCACTTGGTTTGATGAGCGAAGGCTTCGGTGGTTCCCGCCGCCGGGAGGCTTGATTTTGCTGCTCGAGCATTGATGGAGGGTCAAACGTTGTCGGTTTGACTTGAAATTTGGCATGGAGCCCTTTTGAGTCATGCTGGAGTTATCCGTAGGCTCTGATCGAAGTTTTGACGTCTCCGATGATGTCGCCGCCGGGAGCGCCATTTTAGCTGTCGGAGAAGCGAAGTTAGGACAAATGATTCTGAAATGGCCCGAAACTTCATGTGTACTCTTCTCTTGGCTATCTTGAAGGATCTTGCAGTTTTTGTTTGATTCTGACAAGATTTGATTTTTTGGAGAAATTGCATTGCCTATTTATGGCAGGTTGCGACTTCATGCAGCTTTCTTGATGTTGAAGAGGCAAAGTGACATTTTTGGTGTCAACAACCATTGGATTATACGCTTCAAGATCTTTCCATCAGTATGTGAACCTCCAAAAACTAACGTACAATTAAAAAGATATGGCCGTTGGATGTTGACATAATATTTCATGTATCAGGTGCGCTCGAGTGGACAAACGTGCACTTGAGCGGACCCAACCAAAGGTCATGCGCTCTAGAGTGGGGGATCATGCGCTAGAGCGAGCACCACAGCACACCCAACAGAGAGTAGGTGCGCTCGAGCGGCTAAACCTGCACTCGAGCGGACAATTCAAAATTCGCATCCAAATTCTGAACTTCCCTGTTCTCTTCCAAAACCATCATTGCCTACTCTCAGACTTCATACAACATTTGATGCATAAAATGAGCCTCCAAACATGCTCATAACACCCCAATAAACCAACATTAAATCAACAAGAGAACAATCCCTTTCTTCCATCAAAAACATGAACAAAAATCCATTTCGAGCAAAAAAAAAAAAATGGGTATCTAACATGATTGAACATATTCAAAGAATCAAATTGGCATACATGCATACATTTATATAAATTTAACTTGCCTTGGTCGTAGAAATCCAAATCCTACTCAAATCAACCTCTTCTAGCCAAACCAAGCTCTCCAAAAGAAAACCCCCAAATGAAATGGAATGAGGGATAAGAAGATGCATGCATGAATTGTAACATTGTATGACTAAAAAGAAATCAAGAGGAAGTGATTAATAGAGAAGGAGCTTACCAAAAGAACAATGAGATTGAAAATGGAGAGGTGCTTGGACTTAGATTATGAAACCCTTGTTGGAGAAGATGAAGAAGATGAAGTGGAGATGAAATCCACTCACATGCAAAGGATCCTTTGGTTGGTTCCTTGAAGGGAGGAAAAAGTTGAAGTAGTAGAGAAGTAGCTAGGGATGAAGAAGACACAGCTGAAAATGAAGGAAAGATCCGTTTGAAATGGGGAAAGAGGTTTTGATATGAAATTTCCTCCCTGCAGTGCATGCAAGTCTATATAGGGACTGGAATTCTCAAAAAGGGGCTTGGGCTAGAAACTGGGATGGAAATGGGTCAAGATGGATCCAGATTCAATGGGTCAAATCATGAAAATCAAAGTCCATGCTATGCTTAATTTATGTAATGCACCAAATTAAAACCCATAAAAATCTAAGATCAAAAACACTCCAAAAGTCATATTCTACCTAGTCCATAGTCAAACCCAACTATCTCTACCTAATCAAGCCAAATTACATTCAAAACATCCATTAAGCTACTAATCTTAGTTAATTAACTCTAAATCGAAAGTAAGGCGGGTCGGGATTTACAAAGTCTTCATACATTTTGAGAAATTTGTAAAAAGCCTAAAAAACTCCAAGCTATAGATCTACTTCTCTAAAATTTAGTGAGCCCCAATTCATGATCTAAACTGTTTAATATTTGATATAAATGATAAGCATCAAGATATTTAGTTTCATATATTGAGTCTTTTTGAGAAATTTATTAAAAACATTAAAAAAAATTCACACATCTAAAAATATTGTGGGACGGATTCATTTGCTAATTAATTCTAAGAAAGTGATTTTTGAGAAACATGGACATAATGTAAACCCATTTTCTTGCTCCATGGGAAGAGGGCTAATGTCCCCTTGGTGGAGGTGGGGCAAAATATGGTTTTCTTGATGAATGGCTTGGGTGGCGGTTAATGATTCTAAGGTGATCGGTCAGTCAACATTGCAAAGAGCCTTGATTGGAGGTAGATATGTCAAATGGGCCAGGCCGGCATGGCACGGCACAGCCCAATACAGTAGTCAACGGCCCATGGCATGGCTCGGCCCGATCAATGGTACGACCCAGGGCACGGGCCATTCTAGACCGCTATGCTAGGCACGGTTAGCACAATTGCGCATGGCCCACCAGAGGCACAGCATGACACGAGATATTTGATATTTTTACTGTAAATATAAAAATTAGTCTTTATTTTTTTTATTTTTTGATCCAAAAATATTGTAAAGGTTTCAAAGGTAATCATCCTATTGAAAAATATTCCAATAGAAAAGATCCAAATGGCTCCCTTCTCAATGGAGTAGGTCGAATTTGATAGGACCACTTAAATTTGTGTCTTTTTTGTGTGTTTCTTTTAATTTTTTTAGTATAAGACCGTTGTTTTTTCAGCCCAAAAGGTGAGAACCGCATGAAGCCCATCGCATGATGTGCACGGAGGCACACTCGGGCACGGCCCGTGTCAATCCAGCCTGTATTTTGGTCTCAATAAATAAACTGGTCTGAGTCTGGGTCCCTTTTTTAACCCCATGACCTAAACGAGTCCAGGTCCGGTTCATACTCGGTTCCAGCCCGTGGACCTTAGACCTGATATATTATCGTTATTTTCAAGAGTCCCTCCTTAAAGATTTTTTTTTTCTTCAAATCATTCTCTATAAAGAGACCCGGACCAGTCCCATATATAGAATCGGTTCCGGTTCTAATTCCACCTCATTAACTATTCTGATTTCTGAACTATAAAACTGTTTCCCATTACACCTTCTCATTTACAATCAGTTCCCGATCCACTGTGGAACCAAACCGGAACTCTCCTCTTTTTCATCCCTTGCAGTTTTGGTATCTGACTGTGTTCATCCCTGTTTTCCGCAACTGCCAGGAACGAAGCAAAGAAGTCGGACTGGTCGGGGAAGTCTAGTCAGTGCCCAGTGTGCATTTGTTGCTTGTGCCTTGTTTTTTGTGTGTTCCCAATACCATTAGATCACGGTGCAGGCCTTGCTTTGTGTGGACTAGAGGTAAACCCTCTGACCTGAATCACCTGATTGAAGAAGAAAACAACGAGGAGAAACAAAGTTAATTTGTCTTCGTTGTCAAGTGAGATCCCATCACATGAAAGAGAAAAAGGCAGGCACATGGCGTGTTTGTTCTTTTTGCCTTTTTTTTTTTTCCTATTTAAGTATAAAGCTATAAAGCACAGTTGGTAGTTATGAAAGATTCACACAGCTGGAAGGAAAAAATTATGATGACATATTTTCTCTTAGCTATGAAGTGTCTCCATCCATAGAAGTCCTAGTGGCAATGGTGGTTTGTAATAGATAGGCTTGTACCTAATACATGTAAAGATTGAGGTGTAAAGTCTGTTAAACAACACTGTCTTTTCCCCTACCCAAAGCACATGCTGACATCAGCATTTTCCAGAAGCCTTCCCAAATCATCCAGCCTCATCTCCTTTACTCCCGCTTTGTCCAGAACCCACCTTCAAACCGACATCATCAAACCGCCTTACTTCAAACCATCTCAACAAGTGGTCCTAAACAAGACACGTGGCCCATTTGATAACCATATGCTCCCACCGCCATTGATCCTGGGAGACTATAAATATGGGACAGTTACACCATTTGGTGTGCTTGAGAGCAAACAGACAAGTGAGTGATGCAAGTGTAGAGTACAAACATCATTTCCTTTGTACAAGGTGTACCGAGTTCTTGGAGTGAGAGTGTATGTCAATAGTGGGTGAGTGAGGTGCATAGAGAGTGTACTAAAGCATAGGCATAGTGAGTGGAAAGGCCCTATGCATGTGTAGTGTGTAGTCCATCCAACGTGTCTAATGTCAGTGTTGTGAGTGTGTATGTTATGTGCCCATTTATATAAATTATATTAATATACTTTGATTTTGTATAAGTGTGTTTTCTTTGAGTCTTGGGTCCACCATAGTTTGGTTGAGCTTCCCTACAAGTGGTATCAGAGCGAGGCAAGGTCAGGGACCGTCCGTCCATTGGAAGCAGCAACTAAAGGCAAGACAACGCTGTGAAGCCGATCAGTGGTAGACTGAGCTTCTTGGTGGTAGAGATCGACGTGGATCCCACTAATCACGATGGCGGATCTCGCGAATGCAGCTGGAGGGACTGAGAAGCTGAACAACCACAACTATCATTATTGGCGTCTGTGTGTGGAAGCATATCTTCAAGGCCAAGACTTATGGGAAATCGTTGGCGGCACTGACACTACAGCACCAGCAAATAACAATGCGGAGGCACTGCGCAAGTGGCGAATCAAACCTGGGAAGGCTATGTTCGTCTTAAGGACCACAGTGCAGAAGGAGCTGTTAGAGCATATACGAGATGCTGACACTCCGAAAAAGGCATGGGATACACTAGCTACACTGTTCTCCAAGACAAATGATGCGCGGCTTCAGTTTTTGGAGAATGAGCTTGCATCTATCACTCAAGGTACGCTGACTATTAGTCAATATTTTATGAAAGTTAAGACACTTTGTCAAGAGATTTCTCAGCTTGACCCGGACTCGCGGGTCAGCGAAGCTAGGATGAGACGGATAATCACACGGGGATTAAAACCCGAATATAGCGGGTTCATGACGGCCATTAGGGGATGGCCGACTCAACCGTCTCTTGTAGAGTTAGAAAGTCTTTTGGCAAATCAGGAAGCTCTAGCCAAACAAATGGCTGGAGTAACTGTGAAAGACGAGGAACAAGCACTTTTCACTCGGAAGGGCAAAGCGGCGATGAAGCCAAGAAGGAAGAAGACCACTGAAACTAATCAGTGGAGAGAGAGTTCCCAACCAGGGGGAGCTTCAAAAGGAAATACTGATGATCGACGACAGACAAGCTCTCGCCGAAGCCTCGAGTGTTATAACTGTGGCAAGAAGGGCCACTTCGCACGTGACTGCAGACTGCCGAAGAACAAGACCCGCGAAGGGAATGTGGTGACCACAACGAGTCACCAAAGTGAAAGTGAAGAAGAATGGGATTGCCAAGCGTCTATGGCAATCATTGAAGATATCAAACTGCCGAGTTCTAATATAGCAAGTAGCAGTACCCCAATAAGCTCCGAAGATGATTGTGAGGAGACAGCGCTCATTGCAAATTCCAATCTTGAAGTCATCAATTACGATCGAGACTGGATCGTGGACTCGGGATGTTCAAATCACATGACGGGTGACAAGTCGAAGTTCTCAAGCTTAGTTGAGTACAAAGGCAACAAAGTGGTGGTTACGGTAAATAATGCGCGGCTACTGATCACTCATGTCGGTGAAGCCATTTGTGTGCCTAGATTCAGCAAAGATGAGGCCCATTTGCAGCATGTCTTCCATGTTCCAGGTATGAAGAAGAATTTGTTGTCTGTATCACAATTAACCTCATCTAGTAATTTTGTAGTATTTGGGCCAAATGATGTAAATGTATACCGCAATGTAAAGCCATGTGAAAAGCCGATTATGACGGGGCAAAGACTAGACTCCGTCTATGTCATGTCAGCAGAATCGGCATATGTGAAGAAGACCCGTCAAAATGATACAGCTGATCTGTGGCATGCCCGACTGGGGCATGTGGGATATAATAAGCTGAAGGTAATGATGGATAAGTCCATGGTGAAGGGAATTCCACAATTAGAAGTCCATAAAGACACAGTGTGTGTAGGTTGTCAGTACGGAAAAGCTCACCGACAGCCATACACTGAATCCAAGTATCAAGCTAAGAAGCCTTTGGAAATAATCCACTCAGATGTATTTGGCCCGGTAAAACTGCAATCAATCAGCGGTTTAAGATATATGGTCACCTTCATTGATGATTACTCAAGGTACGTATGGGTGTACCTAATCAAAGAGAAGTCAGAAGTGTTTCAGAAGTTTAAAGAGTTTCGGACCAAAGCAGAAGGTGAACTTAGTCAAAAGATTCGGTGCCTACGCACCGACAATGGAGGAGAATATACATCAGAAGACTTCTCAACATATTTGAAGAAGGCCGGCATTCGACGACAACTGACTTGTCCATACACTCCACAACAAAATGGAGTGGCGGAGAGGAAGAACCGACATCTGGTAGAAACCGCGAGGAGCATGATGCATGCGAAGAATGTACCAAGCGAATTCTGGGCAGAATGTTTGAAGACAGCAGCACATATAACCAACCGACTACCGCAGGCAAAGCTGGGATTTGTCTCACCATATCAAAAGTTATGGAGGATCAAGCCAACGGTAAGTCACTTTAGAATCTTTGGTTGCGTGTGCTATGTACTCGTTCCAGAAAAACTTCGCAGCAAATTTGAAAAGAAAACTATTCGGTGCATATTTGTCGGATATGACACCGAACGTAAAGGGTGGAGGTGTTGTGATCCTACCACCCACCGATGCTACACATCACGAGACGTGGTGTTCGATGAGGCATCTTCATGGTGGCTACCAGCAGCCGCAGTATTGCCAAGTCAAGAAGACTTGGATAATAACCATCAGCCAAAATTAAGCACTAAAGATGATGAACAAGAGATTGAAGAAGAAATGCCTAGTGAAGAATCTCAGACTCCACAAGAAAAGCCCGCTAGCCCATGGAAAAGTGGAGTGCATGTGACACCAGAAGATGCTAGGCCAAGTCAACTTGAGGTTGACGAACCACTACAGCAACTACGAAGATCCACCAGAGAAAGGAAGCCAAATTCAAGATATGTAGACGCTTCCCTCGCCGAGATGGATGATGTTCGTGAGCCAGCTTCGTATGAAGAAGCATGTCAAAATAGAGAGTGGCAAATGGCCATGAACGAAGAAATTTTAGCATTGAAAGCAAACCAGACATGGGATCTGGTTCCTAAACCAGATGAAGTAAAACCTATCTCATGTAGATGGGTATATAAGCTAAAGACTCGGGCTGATGGATCAATTGAAAGATACAAAGCAAGATTAGTCGCACGAGGGTTTTCACAACAATATGGGATTGATTATGATGAGACTTTCAGTCCCGTAACAAAAATGATCACGGTGCGTATACTAATAGCGTTGGCTGCAAACAAATCATGGAGTTTATTGCAGATGGATGTGAAGAATGCCTTTCTCCATGGAGAAATTGACCGAGATATTTATATTGAGCAGCCAAAAGGATTTGAAAACAAAGATCGACCGGATTATGTCTGCAAGCTTCGGAAAGCTCTCTATGGTTTAAAGCAAGCTCCGAGAGCATGGTATGGTAAAATTTCTGAATTCCTAATCCAAAGCGGATATTCAGCAACGGCTGCAGACTCAAGCTTGTTTGTACGGGCTAGAGGCAGGCATCTATGTATTATCCTTATCTATGTTGATGATCTAATCATCACTGGAGATGACCTTGAGGAAATCACCCGAGTAAAACAAAACTTGTCGATTCGATTCCAGATGAAAGAACTCGGGGAGCTCAGACAGTTTTTAGGACTCGAGATTGATTGAGTCAAGGAAGGTCTCTTCTTATGCCAACAAAAGTATACAAGAGACCTCTTGCAAAAATTTGGGATGATCGACTGCAAGCCAATATCAACACCGATGGACGCAAACATAAGGCTGAGTGCATATGAAGGGGATATCCTAAAAGATTCGACTATGTACAGGCAACTTGTCGGGAGCTTGATCTATTTAACACTAACCCGACCCGACATATCATATGCAGTAGGAGTGGTCAGTCGATTTATGCAAGAACCAAGGAAACCTCATTTGGAAGCAGTCCGTAGAATTATGTGATACATCAAAGGTAGTGCTGACTATGGACTTTTCTATAAAAAAAGGCAAGTGTGAGCTGACTGGTTATTGCGATGCTGATTTTGCTGGAGACCAAACTACTCGCCGATCGACAACGGGATATTCATTTAACCTTGGATCTACAACAGTCTCCTGGTGTAGCAAGAGACAACCAACAGTCTCTTTATCGACGACCGAAGCGGAATACAGATCTGCAGCTATGGCCGCTCAAGAATTTTCATGGTTGAAGGTTTTATTAGAAAATCTACATCAACCAATTGAAGAGCCAGTGTCACTTCACTGTGACAACTTATCTGCTATCAAGTTAGCCGAAAATCCAGTCTTTCACGCTAGAACAAAGCACATTGAAGTACACTATCATTTCATCCGAGAAAAGGTTCTACAAGAAGAAATAGCACTGGCACCAATTGGAACAAAAGACCAAGTCGCTGATATATTTACTAAAGGATTGAATCCTACCACATTCACAAAACATCGAAAAGCGCTTGGTATGGTAAGAAGATTAACAATCAAAGATTTTACAAAAGTCAGTGTTGAGGGGGAGAAATGTTAAACAACACTGTCTTTTCCCCTACCCAAAGCACATGCTGACATCAGCTTTTTCCAGAAGCCTTCCCAAATCATCCAGCCTCATCTCCTTTACTCCCGCTTTGTCCAGAACCCACCTTCAAACCGACATCATCAAACCGCCTTACTTAAAACCATCTCAACAAGTGGTCCTAAACAAGACACGTGGCCCATTTGATAACCATATGCTCCCACCGCCATTGATCCTAGGAGACTATAAATATGGGACAGTTACACCATTTGGTGTGCTTGAGAGCAAACAGACAAGTGAGTGATGCAAGTGTAGAGTACAAACATCATTTCCTTTGTACAAGGTGTACTGAGTTCTTAGAGTGAGAGTGTATGTCAATAGTGGGTGAGTGAGGTGCATAGAGAGTGTACTAAAGCATAGGCATAGTGAGTGGAAAGGCCCTATGCATGTGTAGTGTGTAGTCCATCCAACGTGTCTAATGTCAGTGCTGTGAGTGTGTATGTTATGTGCCCATTTATATAAATTATGTTAATATAATTTAATTTTGTATAAGTGTGTTTTCTTTGAGTCTTGGGTCCACCATAGTTTGGTTGAGCTTCCCTACAAAGTCAATAGGATAGAAGTGTACACCCTATTTGATAGCACTATGTGAATCTTTAAAATCCTGGAGACAGTGATATGAGAATTTCACAAGGTTATAAGGAAAGGCTGCTTTATCTTCAGAAATAGTGACATGCTTTTATGTTAAGGCAGTGTGAGTAGTATTTTCTTGTCAATGAATAACATGTTAATTGCTGGCAATGAATCAAAAGATATCAATGAGATCAAACAATGCTTAAAGTTGAGATTTGACATGGAAAAAATGGATCAAGCATAATAAGTGCTTGGCATAAATATAACCCATAGTCGATCGAATGAATTATTAACTTTATGATGGGATTCTATCTGAAAACCATGATAACATGCAAACCAATAAACACTCCCATTTGCATGTGTAAAAAAATTTCCTAACCATTTGAACCCCACTATCGAAAAGGGAAAGTTGTTGACAAAAGACAACTCTCATGCATATATAATGGGAGAAGCATCGAGCATGAGATGTTGTATGACCTGATTTACAAGACCAAAATTTATATTGTTGTACATCTCATAGTTAGACTCCTAAGTAATCTGGGTGTGTCTATTGGCGAGTAAATAGGAAATTTATTGTACATCAAAACATTTGTTATATTACTTGTGGAGTAGTTGTTGATTTAGAACCGCATGGTTGTATGGATGTCAGTTGAGGTAGTTATTTGAAGAAGAGGGAGTCCACGTCTGGTTATATCTTTACCTCAAGAAAATATTATTTTTCCAAAATAAATAAAAAGTAGATCTTAAAATCTCTATCGAGAGCAGAAACCTAGTACAAAACAGTAGTGTAGTAGTCTAAGTGGCCATCGGGTTCGATCTCTTCATGGGTATCTTGAAGTTGTTAACTGATGAGCCGATGCAAATGTTAAGAGCCCATGATCACATTAGTGAAATGAAACATTAATTTTATAGTTTCTCATTTGAACAAGAATATCAATGTTTCTGAGATGTGGGATAGAAATAATTTAATTTTCATCTCTTGTGTTCCACCGGTGGAGTTGATTGTTGTTTTCCACTTAGTTATTGTCTAAATAGTCGAGAATATGATGCATGTGGGAACGGATAAAGAATATTTAATGTATACATCGCATTTGAGCCAAATGGGAGATTGTAGGAAATCGTGCAAACCAATTTGTTGGTTCCAAGCCTAGTTCCGATAAGAGGACACAAATCCAGTTCCAATTAGAGGACCGGGATTTTGCTCCTAAATTAGTTTTGAATTCTTTCTTATATTTGTCTTTCTTAAAATAGGGATAGCATTCGACATATAATAGTGCATCAAGTCTGCTGCCTATAAAACTAAACATAAAAATGTCCAACTGAGGTTTCTTTTGAGATACAATTTGCAATATTAAAGACGCATACCTAATTTTTTTTTAATTTTTTAATTTTCCACTTGACAAGATATTTAAATTCAATAACCCAAACATATAACACCATCTTTCTAATCAATTGAGCAACAACTGGGGCGTTCCATAGACAACATTTGCACAACAATGGAACTAGAATACATACAATTTCTATATTCTAAATATTGATAGAATCATCAAACAAAGCATATGAGATATGAGAAAGGTATGAGAACATGAGCTTGGTCCTGGGTCAACGGGGCAAAACTAATATAGATTCAGAATTTGATCCATTTAACAATCAGAACTTAAATTGGATTCCAAATCCGAAACCATTTATTAATCAAAACCTAAAACAAGTTCCAAATTTAGTTGTTTATGGGTCAGAGCAACTAGATAATCAGCCAATCATATATCTGTTTGCATCCCTAGATCCGCATATTGGAAATCATCTATGTGATCTGTCCATCTACATGGGTTGGAGTTGGCCTTGCAATATGCAGTCAAACATCTTGCCACATCTTGCCGATCTCAAACACAAGTGTGGCTCACACCAAAGTAGACCACTATGTCCATCACCTTTGGTCCTTGAACCAATTGAGAACTCACCTGATATCACTTCGGTACGAACTACCATTGAGCGTCAATGTCATCCTATGATTACTGGAGAACGTGATGGGACACGAAGCCGCCCACCAAATACACATTGGATTATGCACTAACTGTAATGACCACAAACAAGGAGCTCACTAGCTTCACCCAGGCTCACAAATCTCGTGAGTGGCGTGATGTCATGGCTCTTGAGTTCTCTGCACTTCGACAAGAAGGAACTCGGTCTCTTGTACCTCGCCCTATTGGCAATAAGTGGGTGTACAAACTCAAGAAGCGCAGCAATAGATAGATCGGGAGATATAAAGCACGTCTTTGTGCTAAAGGGTTTCATCCACAAGAGGGACTTGACTATACCGAGACATTCGGTCCTATAGTCAAACATACATTCAGCTGTCTAGTTCTCTCACTTGCGATGGATGTAACTGGCCCATTCGACAATTGGATGTACAAAGTGTGTAACTCGCCGACCCCATCCTAATCATATTTAGTATCTAATTACTTCCAATTAGATGCCATGTTTGTTTTATATGTATTTGGGCTTGATTAGGTAGATTAGTTGGGTTTTGACCTAGCCTAGGGAGAATTATGACTGTTGGGTAATTTGGGTACTTTGGGTTTTGTGCGTGTATTTTTAATTTCTCGTGGGTTTTGGGAGCATTGCATGAAACATTTTTTATATTTCGATTTTCGTATTTTGAACCATACCATTTGAGCCCAAACTTACCCAAATCCGGACCCATTTGGCTCATTTTTCAGCCTAAAGTCTCTTTTTAATTCTCTGCAACTAACTGGGTTTGCATGCAAAACCCAGCCAAACTTTCCATTTAAAACCCCATCTTCTCATTTCAACAAGACTCTCTTCTTCCAGCTGATTCTCTCCTCCTCCTTTTCACTACTAATCTCTGCAATCAGCCAAGGAAGCCTTGCGTGTGAGCTCTGGGAGTTCCAACTACATCTTCTTCCTCTATCTCGTCTTCCTTAAGCACCTATTTGATAATCACCATCTCTGGTCTTCTCTTGGTAAGTCTTTCTTGCTTAAAGTCCTTTCCTTCTTGATGGAATTACAATTTGGGAGCTGTAGGTGCACAAAAATTCACAGACCCGGGGGGAGTGATTTTGAGACTCACTGGAGGAGGACGGAGATTGCAGCTCCTTGATGATGATAGAAGAACCGCTGCCTTGAGCCTTGAGCCTAAAAGAGGAAAAAGAAGAAGGTCAGAGGACCCTGGCTTGGGCAGCGTAGGGCTCTCCGATGCCTTTGTTAGTTGCAGTTGCAGGACTAAGCAGAGGTAGGAGATGGAGTTTGAGAGGAGATGGCGTACCAGCGTGTGGAAAGCCATCCTTTTACCTGTTGAAGGCTTCTGTATTTATAGAGGAGAAGAGTGGACTTTGGGGCAAGCACTTGAGTGGCTGTCCCCTCTTAGTCCAGCTGTCTGTACCAGTGATGCTATCATAGCCCACGTGTCCTCACTTTATGTTCCCTCACAGCCCACTCTGTCCCATCGGGCCATACCTGATGCATGGGTGGTGGTGCTCTGTCAAGGATAAGGTTGTGGAGACATAAATGCCTTTTGTCTTATTTACACGTTCTATGATGTGTTTGTCAGTGCATAAAGATACACCTGTCACCGAGACTGAAACCAAGGGGCGTTTTGTTTGTCAAACCCATGCATAAAGAATTCATAAAGACTTGCTTTTGCTTTCTTTAATAATATTTCCCAAAAAAGCTCTCCTAGCAACACTTATGAGTTATATGAGGCTGATGTCATGGCTTTTTGGTCAGCTCAGCCAGGCTAGGCAGCTTGAGCTCGGCCAGAATAGGCAGCTTGAGCCAGAACATAAGCTCGGTCAAAACATGAACTCGGCCAGAACTTGAGCTCGGTCAGAACTTGAGCTCGGCCAAGAACTTGAGCTCGGCCAGAACTTGAGCTCGGTCAGAACTTGAGCTCGGCCAAGAACTTGAGCTCGGCCAAAATAGGCAGTTTACTTCGGGCAAACTGTCCAGAATTCTTTGTGTAAGTCTGAGGGAGGAAATATCCCCCCACACAAGGCCCCCAGCTTTTAACTTCTTAGAGTGCTCTTAACTCTTGGAAGTTGAAAGCTAAATAGCATGACGGTCTTTCAAAGCTGGTGCCAGCACCGAACTTGATGGTCGTTTTTTGTTCAAGGCTAGTGGCATCACCGAGCCTGATATTGTGACTGGTTGGCACTCTTACCGGAACCAGTAAACTTTTTGTGGCTAGTGATCTGGCACTATTACCGAGATGCGCATATGGCCTAAATCGGGACATTACTGGCTGGTACTCTTACCGGAGCCAGTGTAATCTTTTGGGCAACGATCTGGTGCAGGGCCGAGATGCTTTATGTCGAGATCGGGACGTAATTACTGGTACTTTTACCGGAGCCAGTGTAATCTTTCGGACAACGATCTGGTGCAGGGCCGAGATACTTTATGCCGAGATCGGGACATAACTGGCTGGTACTTTTATCGGAGCCAGTATAATCTTTCGGGTAGCGATCTGGTGCAGGGCCAAGATGCTTTATGCCGAGATCGAGACGTAACTAGCTGGTATTTTTACCGGAGCCAGTGTAATCTTTCGGGCAGCGATCTGGTGCAGGACCGAGATGCTTTATGCCGAGATCGGGACGTAACTGGCTGGTACTTTTACCAGAGCCAGTGTAATCTTTTTTGGCTAGCAATCTGGTACTGTTACCGAGATGCTTTTATGGCCTAATTCGGGACATTACTGGCTGGTACTCTTACCGGAGCCAGTGTAATCCTTTTTTCGAGGCTGGTGGAATCACCGAGCCTACTTTTGGGATTTTATCTGAAAGGGCGAATGTCACTGCTGTCGAGCGGGGGAAGACACTGCCGCCGAGCTGGAGAGGACTGAGTCATGCTCGCCCAGATGGTACTGTTACCGAAGCTGGTGGCCTCGGTGCACTGCTACCGAGCTGGGGAGTTTACTTCTGCCGAGCTGGAGAGTAGCATTGCTGATGACGTTGATGAAGTACTTGGCCGAGGTGGAGAACCTGGCCGAGATGAAGTACTTGGTCGAGGTGGAGAACCTGGCCGAGGTGAAGTACTTGGCCGAGGTGGAGAACCTGGCCGAGATGAAGTACTTGGCCGAGGTGGAAAACCTGACCGAGGTGAAGGACTTGGCCGAGGTGGAGAACCTGGCCGAGATGAAGTACTTGGCCGAGGTGGAGAACCTGGCCGAGGTGAAGGACCTGGCCGAGGTGGAGTACTTGGCCGAGGTGGAGAACCTGGCCTAGATGAAGGACCTGGCCGAGGTGGTGAAGACCGAATTGGCTGGCCGAGGTCAATTGGTACTTTTGCCGAGATGCCATGTGGCCGAAGATCTGGCGCTGCAGCCGAGATGCGGGGGGTCGGGATGACCGTGCGATCAAGGCTGACAGTAGAGGGCCATGTCGCTGAAGATGACGGTGTCCTCGAAGCTGGAGGCATCATCGAAGCCGATGGTAGAGAAACGTGCCGTATGACGGTAGAGGATCGTGCCATCAAGGCTGATGGGCCATCGAAGCTGAGTGACGGTGTCAGCGAAGCTGGAGGCATCATCGAAGCCGATGGTAGAGGAACGTGCCGTATGACGGTAGAGGATCGTGCCATCAAGGCTGATGGGCCATCCCAAATGGAAATCTTTTCGGTTCTTCGAGGCGTATGTTTGGAAAGATGGCTTTTTGATCTCTCCCCACAGACAGCGCCAATTGTAGGTGCACAAAAATTCACAGACCTGGGGGGAGTGATTTTGAGACTCACTGCAGGAGGACGGAAATTGCAGCTCCTTGATGATGATAGAAGAACCGCTGCCTTGAGCCTTGAGCCTAAAAGGGGAAAAAAAAGAAGGTCAGAGGACCCTAGCTTGGGCAGCGCAGGGCTCTCCGATGCCTTTGTTAGTTGCAGTTGCAGGACTAAGCAGAGGTAGGAGATGGAGTTTGAGAGGAGATGGCGTACCAGCGTGTGGATAGCCATCCTTTTACCTGTTGAAGGCTTCTGTATTTATAGAGGAGGAGAGTGGACTTTGGGGCAAGTACTTGAGTGGTTGTCCCCTCCTAGTCCAGCTGTCTGTACCAGTGATGCTATCATAGCCCACGTGTCCTCACTTTATGTTCCCCCACAGCCTACTCTGTCCCATCGGGCCATACCTGATGCATGGGTGGTGGTACTCTGTCAGGGATAAGGTTGTGGAGACATAAATGTCTTTTGTCTTATTTACACGTTCTATGATGTGTTTGTCAGTGCATAAAGATACACCTGTCACCGAGACTGAAACCAAGGGGGGTTTTGTTTGTCAAATCCGATGCATAAAGAATTCATAAAGACTTGCTTTTGCTTTCTTTAATAATATTTTCCAAAAAAGCTCTCCTAGCAACACTCATAAGTTATATGAGGCCGATGTCATGGCTTTTTGATCAGCTCGGCCAAGCTAGGCAGCTTGAGCTCGGCCAGAACAAGCAGTTTGAGCCAAAACATGAGCTCAGCCAAAACATGAACTCGGCCAGAACTTGAGCTCGGTCAGAACTTGAGCTCGGCCAAGAACTTGAGCTCAGTCAGAACTTGAGCTCAGCCAAAATAGGCAGTTTACTTCGGGCGGACTGTCCAGAATTCCTGGTGTAAGTCTGAGGGAGGAAATATCCCCCCACACAGTAGCTATCTTGGTTGCATGCATGATCTCCTTCCTCATCTCAGCTACATTTCTCTGTAGTTTCTCATTTCCTTACATTTCATTTGGGGGTTCCTTTTCTAGAGCTTGGATTGGTTAAGGGGGAGCCCGTGTTTCGGTGGGATTTCTGTAGCTTTGGATTTACAAGCACCAAAGGCAAGTGTAACATGTGTATTTTGTGCATGCTTAATTGATTCCTCTTTTATTCTGAATGTACTCTTCATGTTAGAGACCCAGACATCTGCTCAATTGTTAGTTGTAATCTTTAATTTATGTCAATGGAGCGGGTATAATGTGTTCGTGGAGATTATATGTTGTTAAGAGAGAGCATTGGTGGCTTCTCTAATGTAGGTTTTGGCCCTTGTAATTGGTTGGGAGGAATGGAAGTGAAACCCCATGTATCTGAGTCATTTTCAGCCCAGACTCGTGCCTCACATCTGTTCAAACAGAATGTTGGCCGCTCGAGCCAACCAATTGCTGTCCAGATAGCTGGGCACAAAATGTTGGCCGCTCGAGCGAGCCATACATTTTTCACCAGGTTTTAGAGATGGTGTTGGGGACCTAGTGTGACTTTAGTATGGAACCTTTTGGACCTTTAAATCATGCCCAGTGGATTGTTGACTTCAGTGGGTGTCGTTTGAGCACATGTGCACCACAGAGGAGCCAATTCCTTGGGCTTCTTATAATCAAACCAAACGCGTTCTCTTAAGGTGTTTATTGTCCTAAATCAAGTAGCGCAAAGGGTCTATTGTAGTCCGACGACGATGAAGGTCTTAGAAGTACACATAGTGGGACGGTGAAGTCCACGGGCATTCCAGAAATTCCTAGCTAGGTTGGCTTGCACTTTGTCCTTGATTCGTCTTTTGATCCTTAAGCATGCATTTACACTAGTTTTCAATATATTTGTGTGACTCGATCATCCTCTTGTAGTCACTTGCATAATTCTTGTTCCTGGTTATTGTGATACTGTGTATTCCCTTAACGCCTTTTTCAGACCTATTTTGTACTCTGTTTATACAGATAAGCTTGCTTATGATTATGCTTATATATATATATATATATATATATATATAGGGAGGTGCTCTAGTGAGAGACACTCTCACCAAGTTGGTGAGAGATGGGTGGGGGCCCTCACATTTAAGTTGGGGGTCCTTGCATTTAAGTTAGTGAGAGTGGATATGGAAGTGAGGGCCCACACCCATCTCTCGTAAACTTGGTGAGAGTGTCTCTCATAGAAGCACCTCCCATATATATATATATATATATATATATATATAGGGGGGTCTTCAAGTGCATCCATCCCTCACCATTTTTGGTGAGGGACACCCCAAAAGGGGAAGTTCCAAGTACAAAAGTGAGGAAGTACAAGTACTTCCTCACTTTTGTACTTGGAACTTCCCCTTTTGGGGTGTCCCTCGTGTACTTGCTCACTTTTGTACTTGGAACTTCCCCTTTTGGGGTGTCCCTCACAAAAAATGGTGAGGGATAGATGCATATGAACATTTTTCTATATATATATATATATATATATATATATATGACCTGCACTTGTACCTTGTCTTGTTATTATGTACACTCTTCACTCACGAGTTGGCACCACTTGGCTTCGACCCACCACAGTCAGAATCGGCTGAGTGTGGATTTAGTTATTTTCTGGCCCTCTGCGGATGAGATTATGTTCTGAGGGTTGACCGGCACACTAAGTCCATGATGGGGAATTCTGGGGCCTTCTGTCTCCTAGTGGCACCACTCTGTTCTGTTCTGTATTATGCTCTCACTTAAATTATGTTTACATATTTTATTGAGAAAAATAGCTAATGTAGATGTGTCATCTTGCTCTGTTGTTTACGTGTACTTGTCATTTATGATCCTACTGTCTCATACTTACTCATGCACTAACTATGCCTAGACTATATATACCTGTTTGACCTCACATGATTTATATTTGTCTGTATTACTCATTTGTTACATGTCACAGACTATATTTTGTTTATCTTTCTTAGCCTCGTCTGATGGTGTTACACTTGGCGTTACAGGCTGCCCAGGAGGTCAAGGAGGAGGAAACTCCTTAACAGTTAGCAGAATGGACCGCAAACAATGTCTTTTAAACATTGATACGCGCGTGTGACGTCACATAACCTATTGACCGGTGGCTGGGAGTTGCCACTTGTTTTTAGATGTTTTTGAACTTGATACATTTTGTGGACTGTAAACCTTAAGTGAACTTACTTCTCTTTCAACTTTAATCTATGTCAGGAAATGGTTTATTCTTGGACATATATTTCAAACATGCTATGGATATTGAACTCATATGTATGTATCTTGATAAATTATATAGGCTTACAGGAAATGTTTGAAGGTACCCCATGATGTGTTTCAACACGAACCCCCACCGGCATTAGTCGCGCCTCAAGAAGAGTGCAATCTCTATTTCAGGGCGTGAAAAAATGATTTTCTACATGGGTTCCTACAGGAAGATGTGTATATGGACCAACCCAAGGGAAGCGGCCCATCAACTTGAAGGGGTGTATTGGGAATGCACCTACGTGATCTGTCCACTTACATGTATTGGAGCTGGCCTTGCAATGCAGTCAAACATCTTTCCATATCCTGCCTTATCCAAACCTAATCAAGCCTTGTCATCTTTCCACATCTATGTGGTCAAATCTTCTGCCATATCCACTGCAATGTTGTCTTTCAACATATGTTGTATTTCAAATCTATCAAATTTTCACAGATCCAAAGATCTAGGATTCAAACACCTGTAACACATTCCTTTATTCTATTGATACGATGTAATGATGACAAGAAAAGAATGCAATCAAATTGAAAATTCCATAAACTGGTTTGGAATATTATACAGTGCATGGGATTGATATGATCTCGCACCTATACATGAAATTCAACATGTTGTGCAAGTCTTTTTTTCTCTTTGAACCAATAAATTTTTTTGAATTTTTTTCTCTTTTGCTTTCTAGTTAGTATTTCTTTGTCCAGCAAAATTTGTACTGGTGTGATCATTTGAACCGGGACGATAAAGTTTGAGAGACTTTGTATGTGGAGAGATTCTCTCTGTGTGCTTTGTGAGAGGAGAGAGAAACCGAACCATGTAAATCTCTCGACTCCTTTTGTGTTTATGAAGTCACTTTTTTTTATCTTTTTCTAATTATTTTTTTTTTCTTTAGATACATCAATTATGTGTTGCTAGTTCCAAATCGGGTTCCTGAGAAGCTCTAGGATGATCCGAACTAGGATTCCCATATCCCTTCAAGTAGTAGTTTCAAGGAGTAACTTTATATATTTTACTTGACTATGTTTGGAAGTCCCACATCCCACATCATCTAAGTCCTGAGTTGCACAGAGCTTCATATACTTGTTTGAGTCTTCCACCTATCAACTTAAGCTTTTGGATTGGTATATGATATCCTACATAAACATGTGCATGCTTATTTCAGAACATTCATAATGCAGTAACATTATTATAAGATCACAATTAACACTTCAAAACGAAACCCATATATTCTTCATGTAACAGCAGTCAGTATGCTGAAACCTTACTCATAGAACTTTAAGCAGTTGAAGAGGGCCTCAAGAACATGCCTTGGTAGATATAGATAGGTACGTTGATCATGACCAGCAACTAGGGGTGAAAGTGGGTCGGGCCGTCCGAGGACCGCCCATAGACGGCCTGTTATAGGCTCGGCCCGAGCTTGGCTCAAAAGACAAAAGAGCCGAGCTAGGGCCTAGTAGGAGGCCCGTTTTCTTAAAAGGGCCGAGCTCGGACTTGATGAAGCTCGACTCGTAAGCCCTAGAGCCTACATATAGTAATACATATTATATATATACACTATACAGTATATAATACATATACGATTTAACATAATCCATAAATCCTAAACCTTAGTTTTAATCCAATATAAATAATCCATAAACTCTAAACACTAAACCCTAAGCACTAAATAATCCATAAACCCTAAACCTAAGCACTAAACCTTAAACCCTAATTTTAATCCAATATAAATAATCCCTAAATCCTAAGCACTAAAAAATCCATGAACCCTAAACCCTAAAATCTAAGCACTAAATAATCCATAAACCCTAAACCCTAAACCTTTATTTTATGATGCTAGCCGAATACTTTATTTTATTATATGATGCTATTGGAGTTTAATTTGATTTGTATTATAGTTGAAGTTTGATAATGCTAATCTACATTAACATTGAACTATTATGGAGTGTTGGAACTGGGTTCCCTTTGTTTTTATGGAGTCTTTCTTATTTTAGTTAATTTTATTGCTGCGATCCAAATTATGGGAATGGGAATATGGGATGAATGCATGCATTTGACCATTTTTTGTTCTGGTTTACATATGCAGATTTCTTTAAATTCCGACAATATTTTTTTTTCTTGAAAATATTTTCTTTCAGCTAGTGCTATATCATTATAAAACAGGCTGGGCTCACGAGCCGAGCCTAAGGCCTCAATCGAGCCGGGCTCGAAGGGCCGGCCCAAGGGCCTCATAACTTAATAAGAGCCGAGCCCGAGCTAGGGTTTTTGAGGCCCTCTCGAGCTCGGGCAGGGCTAGGGCCTACTGAAAAATACTATGGCCGAGCCTAGGGCCTCTCAAAGCCCGGCTCGGCCAGGCCCACTTTCATCCCTACCAGCAACCCACATAGGAAAAACTGCAAGAACAAAAGTCCACCAACTCCAACCCCATCATCCATGGTCACTCTCGATCTTGATTGCACCAATCAGACAAAGAAGATTAACCATTGACAATGTAGCAATGATAGCAAATATGGGAGAACTTGACCCAAATTACATCATCTCTTGCTTGTACTTTTTGAGGGCCTCCTCGTCGGTGGCTGACACGACTCGAGCCCGAGATTATAATTAACCCGAGTTAACCCCAAATCGCGTCACATACTTACTCCCGTGAACTTTAATCACATAAAAATTCATAAGGGATATTAAATAAAACATTATGCAGAATATAAACAAATATACATTGCTCGTGTATAAAATGAAAAAATCATTTACACTATGAACAACCATTCACTTGCACATTTAAATACAATGCAATGAATGAAAAGTGTGAAATGTTTCCAACAATTCCTACAAAGTTATCATCTTATTTACTGTTTCCATTCTCCAAAAGTCACATCAAATGTTATCGCCTCATTTCCACTCTACTAAGCCTCCTGGAGGAACCGGAGTGGTCTCCTCCGCTGGCGCTGAGACCTCATAAGGACCGACATGGGTAGTTGTGCCTATAATGCCATCAATAACACTATGAATTTGACAATTCAGCAATGTATAAACAATTATATGATTGAATATGCTGATTACACATTTAATCCGTCTAACTCCTTGTTAGACTAGTACAAATATAACTCAAAACCAATATGAGTCTTTATTTGGCGAGCTACAATAACATTTCATTTCACATCACATCTTCCTAAAAAAGGAAGGATTTTCATCTTCCATACGGAAGGATTCATATATTGTGGGATTTATCAGTGCCCGGACTAGAGACAATTGACATCACCACGGAGCTCTGGAACACTCCAAAATAATCTGCTGCAGTAGAAACAGCTCTAATGAGCACTATTGAAATCACTATGTAGTGCCAGACTCAAAAGAAACAATGCAATTAACATATTAATTCCATTCAATTACAATCAACGGACTCAATTCAGTAAGATCAAATTCAATGCACAATCCTTTATGGATTTAATTCAATTTACAATTTCAATTAAGTAATACCAACCATTCAGGTGTAATCCCCAGTTGTTAATGTACGTGTTATTCTCGATAGACATCACAATTTATGTAAATTTATACATTAAAGTCCCCTTAATTAACATCCAAGGTGGTAAAACAATATTAATAGCCTTGATAGAATCAATGGGCTCTTTCCTTAAAACTCAGAAATTAATTCTGAAATCTTATTAGTTTCGGTTAACTAATCAATGTCTTATCAGCTCGCTGTAGAAGCTAATTTTACTATCGAATTACAACTATTGAGCTTTGGTTAACCTTTTGGTTAACACTCAATCTCTCTTAGATCCAAATCCAAAGATATTATTTTACGAAAAGGGTAACTAACTTATTGCTCCTTAATAGTTTCCATACTAATTGTTATAGACCATTTATGATCCTAAACAAACATTTGGTTCAAATAGAACCAATTCCAACCAGACTCAAATTGAAATTAGGTCCCAGTTAGGACCTGTTATGTCTGATCAACCGGACTTGAAATGAATTTCAGTTTCAGGCTTCTAAACTGATTTGTTTTTTCCATATCCACTCTTTTTCCATTAACAACCTGTAAACAATATATATAGACCTCCTGTCCTCTCCTCAATCCCATTCATTTATAACAAACAACACTTCTATTCATCACATAATCCATTTTCATGTCAATTGATTGATCCACATCAATATCCCATTCAATACAAAACAGAACTGAATTATAATCACTATTAAATCACACACAGTCTATAAAAATCAACAACTAATCATATTAAATGTCTATACTTGCCTTATAGTTGAATTAAACACAAAAACCCCTTTCTTTTCTAGCTCTCTATAACACAAAATCCACCCAAATCCAAACCCTTTTTGTAACCTAATACCATAAGACAAATCAAAAACAGGATTCCTTAAATTGGTTGTATTAAAAATCACTCTAATAACAGGCTGAATTCATACTCATAACAAAATCAAGAGAAACTATAACAAATAGCATTTAATCACAGGCAAACCGTCTATACTTGCCTGAATTTCGAATCCACACAAAAGCCCCTTTCTTTCAAGCTCTATTTAAGACAAAATCCACCAAATGAAACCCTTTTCTCTAACCCCTAACATCACAAACAACCAAAAACAAATTTAACAAATTGTTTGAGATGGAAAAGAGTCTAAACAACTCTATTGAAACAAAACAAAATCACTTTTGATACTCACTGTGTAGCTTGATGTAGAAAATCTGAGATCTCTCTCAAACTTTTACTTCAAGAAACGAAGTAGAAGATGAAGAAGAAGATGAGAATCACCAATCGTTTCTCCAAAAACCACTTACAAGCTTTTCCCCTTGACACTTGACAAAGAAGAATGAAGAAAAGAGGAAGAAAATAGCCTAAGGTCTGCGTTTCAGAATTCTTGTGCTGGAACTATCGATGGACTCATCTCTGGGTTCATTTAGAACCTTATAGAACATAAAATTTTGCACAAAAACCCACTCTTCTTTCTAATTTACATTTTGAGTCAAACTAAGACTCATTTGACTCAATTCAAGTCAAACGAAATCGAGTATAATATGAAAATTGATGTCCTCATTGAGATACACACGTTGGTGTCAAGTTTTACCGTATTCGACAAATACATAAAAATTCGTATCTACGGAAAAGTCCCTAACTTCACTAATTTGGGTCTAAATTCAACTTTACTAAGTTAATCTCTTTCAAACTTGTTCATTGTGCTTAATTTAATCTTTCATGTATAATTTAATCCATTTTGATTACTAATCACATTTAATTTGATTAATCATGCTTAATTTCTTTAATCTCAATTAATTAGAGTTAATCTTGATTAACTCGGGATAGGGCGTAACATTGTTTGGTGGTAACGGTGAAACCCTACTCGGCGAATCCAAATAGCTTGAGAACAGTATCCATGGCGCTGAAGAGGTAGGAAGTTGTCCTTCTAAGGATCCACATTCTTTGCATGTTCCACCAACCCTTTATTGTATCCCCAAACCAAAGAGACTCGACTAGGCTATACGCGCATTTTGCAATGAATACATGGGCGAAGGGTTTGAACCATGGGCTTGAGATCCGAAACCATTAGATTTTTATGTAGCATATTTGGTAGGGTGCATCCATTGTTATGATTATATTAGAGATATTTAGAAGAAATTATGAACTAATATAAAATATATATTTATCATCATCATCATTAATATAGGGCTACTATCCTCTTTCTCTATTGAGGAGTGGGCTCCACCCGAGGGGAAATATTGAAAAGTATTTATGCTGCCTCTACTAACACCCTTGAGGTTTTAGTAGGAATGGCTAGCTGAAGAAATTTAAGATAGTATCAGAGCCAACTAGCCAAAAGTGTGCTGACCGGATTCTACCTAAGGGGGTATTAAGGAGTGGGCTCCACCCGAGGGGAAATATTAAAAAGTATTTTTGCTGCCTCTACTAACGCCTTGAGGTTTTGGTAGGAATGGTTGGATGAAGAAAATTCAAGATTCTCCATCTCTCCCTCTCCATTTCTCGCCCATCCCACCACCCATAACACCTCCATCGTTCTCAACGCCTCCATCCCATCCCAGCCAACTCATTCCTATTCTTACCTTCTCACACCATGGACATTGACTCAATAGCTAACTGAACTAGTCCTGCATAAATTTTTGTGCAAAAACCAGATTATATGGCCTGGCCTGGCATAACATGTAAAAATATTCAAACTCGCCTTATCTATTATTGAAGGATGATCAAGGCTATAATCTCAAGCCCTTGGCTGAATTTAGCCCAAAACATAGTTTTAAGACTCTGAAGTCATGACCATAGTAAATCGGGCGAGTCTGGCCAAATTCTTGGTCAACACCAAGCATTTAACTCCCCTGACTGGGTGACTTCCCAATCTGAGCGACTCGGGCAATTTTGTGCAAGTCCATTTGAGGGGGTTTTTTTTTTTTCTTTTTTTCTCTCTCTCTCGAACGGTAATAACATATTCCATTAAAATAGAAGCATCGGGTAAGGAGAACAAGCAGAACACCAAAAAGAGGAAGGTGAAAGGTCAAGTAACGACAGATTCCTTTGATGATTTCCTTCTTTTGCAGTCGTCTTCCTTTTTTTTTTTTTTTTTTTTTTTTGGCAATTCACAACTTATGCTCATGTAGAATCAATGATTGTCATGTGGTCCCTTCTGTATCCGAACACTTTTGAGTAATCTAATTCCAATCTTTTGAGGAAAAAAAAAGGTTCCATTTGAGGTTTTTTTTTTTTTTTTTTTCCAGTCCATTTGAGTTTTCAAACTATGGTCCAGATATTAGCACTCGAAAGCAAAGATTGAAAGGCCCATTTGGTACAATAACGCAAAGATTATACCAGTGCATTCAGTGCTCCAGCTTTGAAGCTGTGGGAATGTTTGGGCCTCTTTTCAAGAGCTAATTAGTACACAAGAGTTGGCAGGGCAAGTCCCTCTCTATCTACAGCTTTTGGGTCTCTAGCACCGATCAATATCTGAAATATCCTCAAATACAGAATTAGATGAGAAGATATATTAAAAAAAAAAAAAAACTATTAGGCATAGATAGGGTTGTAAACGGGTCGGTTCCGGTCCGATCCGGAACCAGAACCGATATGGAGAAGGTGGAACCGGATCCTGACCTGGAACCGTTTCTGAACCGATTTTTTGGCTCCGGCCATAGACCCAGACTGGAACCGATAAGGAGAAAGTGGAACCAGATCCGGACCTGGAACCATTTCTGAACCGGTTTTTTTGCTCCGGAATCGGAACCAAAACTATATATGAGACGGGTCTAGATCCGGGTCCGGGTTTATGTAGAGAATGATATTAAAAAAAATATGGTTTTTAAGAGAAATTTTCAAAAATTGAGGTAATATGTTGGGTCTCGGGACTATGGGTCCGAAATAAGGTGGAACCGGACTCGAACCCATTTACTTATCGGGGCCTAAATAAAGACCCAGACCCGATTTTTAACGGATCGGAACCTCTGGGTAATCGGAGAATCGGGTACCCATTTACATCCCTAGGCATAAATGATGCAGAGCTTGGTTTTCCAACCACTAGGAACCTGGCTAAGTTGACTCCAACCTTGTCAGGTAATGGGTGACTACATTGGGTTAAACTCGCTGTTGTCGAGCTTCAATTTGACCCGCCGGATTGGCTCATCACTCGGTCTGACCAGTCTAGTTCAGATAGTTTTAATAGCTTTTATTAGCTTCTGGTTTTAATAGACCGAGTTGAGATATACTCGACTGAGTTACTCTACTAGATGGGTCTTATTAGTGAAAGAACTAGCTAGTCCCAGATGGGTGTCGGAACCGAACTCGCTTCTCATCTCCCTTAAATAGAGCAATCCCTAGGAGTTACATCTCTATCCGGATTCTACCTCTCATTGAATCCCATATCTCTTGACCAGCGTAGGAAATCTGCCAAATCTAGAGTCTAAACTCTATCCAAACTCTACCACCAAGAGTTTGATCCTTATCTGACTTAACCAAATCAAGACTTGTTGGGAGTTCATCCGCGGCAAACCGCCGGGCTCAATCTGGAGTGGGCATGGGCAGTCGGGCCACACAATTTTTGAACAATTAGTCGAATCGGATTTTCGGATTTTAAAACAATATTTTTTTTTTTTTTTTATAACATAGTGTTCCTGGCCCTTTGAACCAAAATAATCCCTATGGGCCCAGGAGAGAAAGCCGGGTCAAATTCCACTGTGGCCCCAGTGATTTTAAAACAATAGTATATAAGCATTTGTTGTACCTGAACAATTGCTTGATGATCATGAGGATTTGTTCCAGAATTCCATTCTGAGAAGCCTTTGTGCTGTGCCCTTATTTCTTCTGGGATTCTACCCAGCTTCACTACAGCCTCAATCCGATTCTCCATATCTTCATACAATTTCTACAATGAAAAATGAAACCAATTGAAAATTACGAGTTTCAACAATGTAAAAGGAAAAACTAAACAATAGAGGAGGAAAAGTTAATAGTTTTCAAAATGCATATATGGGCCAGGTTGGACCGAAAATTTGATTGGATGCGATAATAAAGGCCTGAAATTTAGGCCTGTAGGAGCAAATTTCCAACAAAAAGTCTATTTGTCCTGAATGGGACGTCTTGATTTTGGGACTGATTCCATGTGGAAGACCATCATTGGACCATCTTTGAATCTCCTCCGCTTTGAAAAAGTCATAAGGCACTTTTTTATATCCTCCACATGGGTTCGGTCCCAATTTCGGGACACCCATTCAAGGACAAATAGCAGGGCTGAATTTCCAAGGGGAGTGCTGAGAGAAACCCGGGTTCTCTTTCCCAAAGAAAACCCCTGTTTGTATGTGTCCACCTCGATGTCCATTCAAATTGTCATGGATGATGATAAGGGCATTTTGTGTGTTGGGGATTGGTTGAATATCATTCCATCAGATCATCATGACCCTGAAATTAGGGTCTCGTCCAATGATTGGTCCATATGGAAACAGCATGTCCCTTTGAGTTTAAATGTCTCACGAGGCCCATCTTTGTAACTCGACTCACCATCGTAACTCAGACTCGACTTACCGTGATAACTCAGGACGTCGAGTCGAGTAACTCGAGCAAGTTGCCTGAGGTTCTGACACTTGGTCAAGTGCATTTACGTAGTACCCTTCTAGTCGTATTGACTCACCAGAGGTCTACTACCCTCACCCGAGTGCACCGTCACAGGCAGAGGTGAAAATATAGCACGGCACGGCCCATTGAAGAAGGACCCGGCCTGGGCCCGGGCTGCCTGTCGTGGGCCGTGTCGTGCCTGGCCCACTGGCTCAGGGGTCAGCCCAGCACGGCCCAGGGCACGACCAGAGTCGTGCCGTGCTGGGCCGGGCCCTAGTCGGGCCTGGGCCGTGCAGCCCGTGGGCGGCCCACATATCCCCCTCCTTTTTTTTTTTTTTTTTTTTTTTTTTTTTAGGTTCTTTATGTCTTAAAGACTTAGACAGTTAGACACTTAGACTCTTCACTCTTGGTCTTGAACCAATTTCACTAAAATAAAGAAATTAAGAGAAATAACAAGTAGAATAACACTAATGATGTTTTGAAAAAATACATCAAATAAATTGTATTTCCTTGAAATTTAAGTTACAAAAGTTCAAAAAAATGATCAAAAGATACTAATACCCTCCCATATGACCGTTTATAGCTGTTGGAGGGGGTTAAAAATGTAAAAAGACCCTTTTTTGGAAAGTGGGGGGGATTTTTTTAAAAAAAGAGCCGTTGGGGCTCTCTGCGGGCCGTGCCCGGGCCGGCCCGTTGACCAAGTCAATGGGCCCAGGCACGGGCCAGGCACGGTTTTTTCGTGCCGGGCCCGTGCTGGGCCTGGGCCGCCTGCCCAGATTTTCACCTCTAGTCACAGCCCTTGTCGCTAGGTACCAAAAAAATTTATATTTGGATATATTCTACAGTTGGGCCTTCAAAATTCCATAGGCCTAGGTGCAGCCTATTTATAAATTGAGCCTGGACAAATGCATGAACCCTGCCAAACTACCAAAAACAGCCCAAATTCAACCTGGACTGGACATGATCACAGAACCCCAACAAAAATTGTGTGGACATCAAGCCCAGAGGTAATGAGCCAAAACGTTGAGCCCCACCCAGCGTTATCGACCCATTATCAGCTTCTACCACCACAGCTCGACGTCATGGATGGGTGGGGGCACAATGAATGCTCCATGTAGTTTGGGTTACAAAATGCACCCTTCATGTATGATGTTACTACCTTCACAGCCAACCAATCTTTGGCATGGCCAGTATCATTTGGGCCATGAGTTTTGGAAAAGTGGGCCGTGGGTGACTTGGGTTCCACCTTAAATTTCGTGCAAAAGGGGATCCAGTGTTTGGAGAAGTACTGAGAGGCCTCAAAGATTGCATGGAACATCAGATCTTACCCACCATCGTCAGATAGATAGACGGCCAACTTATCTGATGGATAGCCATATGCCATGACTGATAGGATGATGGTGTTGATGACTAGCGATGGAGGCTCGATCGTGTGGTTCGCGGTTCATACAAAGATGTCCACACCAGGTAATTCATTTTTGTACCTATTTCACCATAAAAAGGAAGGGGACAAAGGTCCTTTTAGACATCGAGCCTGCATAAAGTTGGCCCCAGCCCGAACACCATTGAACAAAAAAAAAAAAGATTGGATCAAACAAAGACAGGCTTTACCATAATAAACCTATCTAAGTTGATGTAAGCACCATAAGGATGGCAACATAGGACTATTTCTCAATGAACATATTTAGTGCATGAATTTCTCTTCATTTGACCCTCATCCAAGCTTGTAATCCTTCATATATGTATGAGTAACTTGGCACTAATCCGACTTTATCTATCATCTAGAATGCAGGTAACTCTGGGGCCCTTGAATTAGAACCCTCATTTCTACACGAGTTTGTAGGTCACAGGAGACCTTCCAAATCCTCTGCCCCATAATTGAGATGCATTGGGTGGGCACCTCAAGCAGTCAAGCCCTAGTCTTTAGTGACTGACTATGCGACATCTTTCACATACACAGAACCGAGGGTTTGAAAAATCGAACCACTGGCTAACCGAATTTGCAGTTTCCACCGGTCAAATCAGACCATTGGTTTCTACCAGTTTGGATGGCTTTAATCCGCGTACATTTCTTAGTGGAGCTAACCGTTCGAGGCTCTGGGTCCAGCCCAGCCCTTGATCATCAAACCCCCATCTCCATGGATTTTTTGCAGTTGGTGGAAAGTGGGATTGAAGAATTGTTACCCTTGTGGGAGCCTGTCTTTGAAGGTGTGGAAAGACACAGGATTCCAACGAACTGATTGCATGAGGATCCAGCACAAACCAAACCAAACTTCAGCACCAAACATAGCAAACCATGCCCATATCCTTATCCCTTGCATACTTTGGGATATAAGTAGCTCTATACACACACATCAGAAAAACACCCACAAACATGGAAATTGCAAACACCTTGTAAAGAATTCTGCCCTTTGCTTCCTTGATTTCAAAGCGAGGAACATAACCACCTTTAGGTCACGGTTCGGAATCAAAAAATGGACCCGGACCCGTTTACTTATCTAAATCTAAATAAGGACCTAGACCCGGTTATTAATGGGTCGGAACCTCCGGGTAATCGGAGAATCAGGAATCCATTTACATCCCTAGTCAACATATGCGGGACCCACCTTTCTTAATCCAAGTTTGGTCCAGATTTCATACCAATTCGAATGACATGCACTGTCGGATTTATAATGCATATGATTAGAAGAAATCATAGACTACACGGAGGTATTTGTTACGGGCATTTTGGTCAAAATAATGTTGGCTCATTAGAGGCTACTAACGACAGCACAGGATCAACAATAAGGAGCTCTCAATTGGTTGGTGTGCGTGCCTAAATATTACGGACTTAGTTTAGATGATGATGGGGATTAGGAAAATCTTGTGCAGCCTGATCGGGGAAGTCTCCGACGGCCTGAATCCTGAAAGAGAGAAGAAAGAACGGTCAGAGCCCAAGGCTGTTGTCAGCCAAAGGCACTCCAACGCCTGAGTTAGTGCAGTCACTGAACTAGGGTGAAGTGGGGAAGAAGGTGTTTAGCAAAATATAACAGTGCAGGCTGTATATTGCATGTACATGTTCATGGCTCTTCATGCAGGCATATATAGAGGAGAGAGGAAGGTTCCACAGTGGAGGTAGGTGAGGATACTTGTCCATCAGCCCACACTTGGGATCCTTAGTGGGGGTAGGTGAGGATACTTGTCCCATCAGACCTCCCCTCAAATCCCTCACATAAATGTGGATGTGATCTGCTGATAGGAACAAGCCCTTATCAATGGCCGGTGGCCACCCTACTTGTCAGAGACTCCCTATAAAGCAACCGTCTCATCTCATAATGGGGATTAGACTCCCAGTGTTCACCTCGGCTAAGGGGCCGAACTGGAGAAGGCACCAAGGTCGGTTGTGCCTGAGGTCGGACAAGGATGTCAACACACGAGGTTGAGTTCGGAAGGATGTGGTCGGTACTTCTACCGGGACCAGTCCCATCTTGAAAAACGGCTAAGGCTCTGCCGTGCCAGGAAAATAGAGGTTGAGGCCTTTTCTGATCGGTACCATTACCGAGGTCAGGGGTAACCTCGGTTTCGGTAGAAATACTCCACACAATTGCCCCCCAGCTCCTGACCTCGGGGGTTTTGCAACGCCTCGGGGTCGGGAGTGATAGGATGGGAGTTTACCGAAACCGATCCCATAGCCTATAAAGAAGCGTGGGGTGTCGTTTTGCTTTCCGAGGAGCATTTAATAGCGCCCAGCTGTCTGGAGGCGGTTTAATAGCCCGCTTATATCATCATGAAGGCGATGCGGTGCTGCCACGTGTCTCGCCCCCAGGCGGTGTCTACACGCCCGTCTTTCGGGATACGAAGAGATTTTCATCTCTGTATAAAAAGTCTCGTCCTCGAAGGAGGACTACTTTTGCTGGTCCTGCCATTGTGTCTGGAGCTTCTGCCTGAGACCTGCCTGAGATCTGTCCGAGAGACCTCGTCGTCCGAGAAGTCCCTCCGCCACTTTGAAGCTCGAGTTTTCGTTGTCCCTGCATCCCTTCCGGCCTTGCGTCCTAGTGAGTTCCTTTCTGCCCTTCTGCCATTTTTCCTTCTCTGGGTTTTTTTTTTCTCCTTTGGGTCTGCATTCTGTCTTCCTTCTCCGTCGCCGTCGCCTATATTCTAGTCCATGCTGGGGAAGATGGGGGTATACAGACATTGGATAGACACAGAGCTTGCTCTAACGGAGCTTAGGAACAAATATCAGATACCAGATAACGTTCGTATTAGGGCAGATGGGCCTGAAGACCAGATCCTACCTCGGGTTTTTGTAGATGGATGGATGCCCTTCCCACTAGTGGCCATCATAGAAGGTGTGGTGAGATTCCCATTCCATCCCCTCCTGAGGGCCTGCCTCAGGAGGAGGAACCTTACCCCCTGCCAACTAATACCCAATGGTTACAAAATAATCATGGGTATAGTCGAACTTAATAGGATTTTGGGGACCGACCTTGGCGTCGAGGATATTGAAGATGTCTATGACCTCTGTCGATCTCGAAAGGATGATGCATACTACCTCCGAGTTCGGTCAAAGGGAAACCCCATAATCAACGAGCTCGAGGACAACACAAAATACGCCAGGGATGACCGCCTATACGTCACTGGGAACTGGGAGTACGCCCCCGGAGAGCCCAGGGTGGATTACATTCCCCGTCGTCTCGGAGTGCCACCGAGTAAATATCTCAATTTCATCAGTCTTTTGATGTGTTTCTGTTCTCCCGAATTGATGCTCAATTGCTTGGTGTGCAGGTCACAAGGAGAGAAAGCAACAGAAAGAGAGCTCCAGGTGGCGACGAAACGTCACCTGATTGAAGAGAATCTATAGTTACAAAGGTCACCGAACCCGATCTGCCTCAGCCCTTCTTGGGTACGAGCCCGTGTACCGATCCTTCATCAGAAGGCGGCACGAAAACCTGAGGGGGCAGCAGGTTCTAACTCTTGCCGAAGCCGAGGAGCAAACAGCTCTAGCCGAAGGGCTTGCACAAGTGCCCCCCGAGATCATACCCTCTCGAGCCTCTGCCGACGCAGGGCCTTCACAAGCTGAGACCGTTGCCGATCCCGAATCCGAAGGGAAGCGCTAGTCAGGGGACGAACCCGAGGAGGCTCGGCAAGAGGACCTCGTGAATCTTCAGTCTTCCGGATCAGACGAAGAGGTCGAGATGGGGCGGTGCCGCGCGGCAATCGTAAGCCTTGATGATGTTATCTTCGGAGGCCCGGCCACCCCCTCGGGAACTGCTCTCCCTCCGAGCCTGGAGGAAAACACAATCGTTTTTGCCCCCACGCGGTCTTCTCCCCGGCCTTCCAAAGCAACTAAGCGCCCCACCGAATCCAACCGGGACTTGGTGCGGTTGGGAAAAAGGCCTAGGATCGTAGATTCAGCCGAGGACGAACCCAACCCATTCACTCAGTGTTCGCCGTTGCTCGGCCCTCCGAACTGGAACCCCAGCTACTTGCTGGAGGATGGCCAGCCATTGTCGGCGGATGGCCGGTTGAATGACGGTACTTCGGTTGTCAGTGCCCTTGCGCACGCCTGTGCTCTGCCTGGAGACATGGCAGAACACTGGAAACTGAGCCAAGTGGATTTGGATGTGGCTCAGATGGGCGACTCCCTCAGGGTAATTCCCTCTTCTGAGCTTGCGCTCTCCATTTGATTTCTGCATTTCTGATATTGGCCCTTTTAACACTTGTTTCCACAGATCCTGCAAAGGGGCATGGTGTCAGTGGAGAAATCCCACCAGAGTGCTGCTCGAGCGAAGAGGGCGGAAAAGAGGAATACGGACCTTGAGGCAGAGCTCTGGGGGACGAAAAAGAAGGCGGCTGAGCAGGAGATGTATGCCACGGGTCTCAAAACCGAGCTCGAGAAGGCCAGAGCAAAATTGGAAAACCAAATTAAGACAACGGCCGAGCTCGAGAAGAGGTGGGAGGAGGTAGAGGTTGAACTTCGCGCCGATGTTGACAAACTACGGACTGAAGTTGAGAAGGCTTTCGACGAAGGGGTGGCAGAAGCCACCGATCTGTATGTTGCTGAGGTCCGGAAGGTCAGCCTAAAAGCCTGGAGGATGGGGTGGACGAGCTCGTTGAAAGCGGCAGGGGTCCCCGAGGACAACCCTGTATATGCAGAGATCCCCCAGTTTCCTCCTCCACAGCCCAAACCGAACCAAGCTCCTGAGGTCCCTGCTGGGGGAGCCGAAGATGTCCACGAGATCAATGCCGACGCCGAGCAAGGAGCGATTGCCGAGGCCGGGGAGAACGCTGTTGCTGGGGGCACCGAGGGGGCCGCGGCTTAAACAAAAATAATATGATGTAATTTCCATTTCATTTTCTGTACTGGAGGGGAAATCTGTATTTTTGAATGGATAGATTGTAATCATCCTCCCAATTTTGAATGAAATTGGTTTTGTTTCCAACTTGAGTATTTGTGGTGAATGTTCCTTTTTCTTTTTTTCCTCTCTTTATGTGCTTGGCTTTGCAACCAAAATAAATAACAGGAAATAAGACAAAGTAAAACAAGTAAACGAGTTCGGCTTTGCAATCAGAACTCGACTGGTCCATTGACCGGGCCGAAGTAGCTGACCTTGGTAACCGAACTAAAAACACAAGCTGATCATGTGACCGGGCTGTATGCATATGTCGAATTCCATAATTTGGCCATTTTTTTTAGAATATGAGATAGTTCGGAAAGTAAAAACATATTCTATAAAAAGAACCAGTTTATTGACTTCCGAAATCCGATTATATCTCAAAAGTAGAATTTCTTGAGGTGCGTGGCATTCCACAGACGTGGTAGCTCTCTACCCTCCATGTCCTCAAGCCTATATGCAGACTGCCCAGCTACCGAAATCACTTTGAATGGGCCATGCCAGTTCGGTGCAAGTTTTCCTTCGCTGGGACTTTTGTCTGCTGGAAGAGTCTTTTTTAAGACCAATTCTCTAGGGGAGAACTTTCGCTCTTTGACCTTTTGATTGTACCCTCTAGCCAACTGTCGCTGGTAGGAAGCGAGGCGAATGGCTGCGGCATCCATTCGTTCCTCAGCTAGGTCGAGCTCTGTGGCGAGGTTCACACCATTTTGGCCTTGGTCGAACAGTTCCGACCTGGGGGTCGGGAGGCCGACCTCAAGTGGAATTACAGCTTCCATCCCGTAGGCTAGGGAGAAGGGTGTAGCCGAGGTCGAGCGCCTCGGGGTAGTCCTGTATGCCCAAAGGACACTTGGAAGTTCTTCTACCCATCTCCCTTTGGCTCGGTCCATTCTCTTTTTGAGTCCATCGAGCACCACCTTATTAGAGATTTCAGCCTGTCCATTGCTCTGGGGGTAAGCTGGAGTGGAGTAGTAGTTCCCGATCTTCAGTTTTTGACAGAAGTTTTTCAAGAAGTTGGAGTCGAACTGAGTCCCGTTATCCGAGACCAAGGCTCGAGGCACTCCAAATCTTGTCACGATGTTCCTCCACACGAAGTTTTTAGTATCATTTTCGGTGATGGAAGACAACGCTTCAGCTTCTATCCATTTGGTAAAATAGTCAGTAGCCACTATCAACCATTTCTTATTTCCTGGAGCTCGGTGGAGAGGTCCCACGAGGTCCAATCCCCATTGGGCAAAAGGCCAGGGACTGGAAAGAGGGCTTAGGTCATGTGCTGGCTGATGGAGAGAATGAGAGAACTTCTGGCACTTCTCACATTTCATGGCATAGACCTGAGCGTCCCTCTGCATATAGGGCCACCAGTAGCCTTGGCTGATAGCTCGGTAAGCCAATGACCGACCTCCAATGTGACTGCCGCAAATCCCTTCATGGATTTCATAAAGGAAATCCTCGACTTTACTCGGGTGAACGCACTGGAGGTAAGGGCCATTGTAGGACTTTTTGTAGAGCTTGCCATCTAGAGAAAGCCAGAACCGAGCTGCTTTCAGCCGGATTTTGTGGGCCTGGTTTTTGTCTTCGGGAAGCTGGTCGTCTTTGAGGTAGGAAATCAACTCGTCCATCTAGCTAGGACCGAGGTCAATACACATGATCTGCCGCTGCCGAGGTGGGTGGAGCTCTATACTCGATCTGTCCAGTGCTTCCACTTCGACAGTCCTTTTTCTTCCTGCCTCAACGGCAGAGGCCAGGTTTGCAAATGCATCGGCGTGAGAGTTGGAATCTCTACCGACCTGCCTGACTTCAGCCTTTTGGAACTGAGATAGAAGTTGCTTGGTGTGGGCTAAGTAGGCTGCCATTCTGTCGTCACGGGCTTGGTAGTCACCATTGAGTTGGCTCGTCACCAGCTGTGAATCGCTGAAGATCACCAGTTGTTGTGCCCCCAAAATTTTTGTGCTGCCCAGCCCTACAATTAATGCTTCATACTCAGCTTTGTTGTTTGATGCTTTGAAGTCAAGAGTCAGGGCTTGCTCAATGACGAGGCCCTCTGGAGACTGGAGGACGATGCCAGCGCCAGCCCTTCTGGAGGTTGAGGATCCGTCGACGAAGACTTTCCAAGAGGAGGCTAGGAACCGTTTCCGGGACCGCTCCTGTTCTGTCTCGGTCTCGGTGGTGGTCTCCTCCCTGCCCCCCAGTTCGGTGTCGAGGTGGCTCGGTGCCGAACTAGGAGAGGTGAACTCCACAATAAAGTCTGTCAATACCTGGGCTTTGATTGCCGTTCTGGGTTGGTATTGGATATCATACTGCCCTAGTTCGACAGCCCATTTAGACACTCTTCCAGAGAAGTCTGCTCTCCTAAAGAGGGACTTGAGTGAGTGTTCTGTCACAACCACTATGGAATATGTTAGGAAGTAGTGGGAGAGCTTGCGGGACGCACTGACGAGTGCAAATGCGAGCTTCTCCAATGGCAGGTATCTCGTTTCGGCATCTAGCAGGATTTTGCTCGTGTAATAGATGGGTTTTTGCTGCCTGTCATCATCTCTTATGAGTACCGAGTTTACTGCATGGTCCGAAAATGCCAGATATAAGTATAAGACCTCACCCTGTGCCGGGGTGGAAAGCAGGGGAGGTGAGGAGAGGTATCCTTTGAGCTCTTGAAGGGCATTTTCGCACTCAGGCGTCCATTGGAACCCTGAGCTCTTTCTCAGGAGTTGGAAGAAGGGACGGCATTTGTCTGAAGCTCGGCTAATGAAGCGGTTCAGCGCTGCTGCCATTCCTGTAAGTCTCTGGACTTGCTTTGCCGAGGTTGGACTCTGCATGGCCCTTATCGCCGAAATTTGATCGGGATTGGCCTCTATTCCTCATCTGGTGACCAGGCTGCCCAGGAATTTGCCCGAGCCGAAGCCAAATGCACATTTGGAGGCGTTCAGCTTGAGCTTGTATTGTTTGAGGACGGTGAAGGTCTGATGCAGGTCAGTCAAGTGGTCCTGTGACCTTTTAGACTTAACGACCATGTCATCAATGTAGACCTCGACCGTTTTGCTGAGCTGGGCCTGAAACATTTTGGTTACCAGCCTCTGGTAAGTGGCACCAGCGTTTTTTAACTTGAAGGGCATCACCTTGTAACAGTAAATGCCCCTGGGTGTTATGAACGCGGTTTTTTCTTGATCAGGCCCGTGCATCGGGATTTGATGGTAACCTCGGTAGGCATCGAGGAAACTCATCCTATCGTGCCCGGCAGTGGCATCGATCAGCTGGTCAATCTTTGGGAGGGGGAAGCTGTCTTTGGGACAGGCTTTGTTGAGATCGGTGAAGTCTACGTAGACCCTCCAGCTCCCATTCTTCTTTTTTACCACCACCGTGTTGGCTAACCATACAAGGTAGTGGACTTCTCTGATGGCTTCCGCTTCTAACAGTTTCTTGACCTCTTTGGTCACAGCTTCTGCTTGCTGGATGCCCATCTTGCGAGTCTTTTGGACTACAGGCTTATGCTTGGGATCCACATTCAGCTTGTGGCTCATGACCTCGGGGTCGATGCCGGTTATTTCATGTGGGGTCCAAGCGAATACTTCTCTGTTCTATAACAGGAAGTCAAGCATCTCGGTCCTCTCTTCATCAGCAAGCTGGCTACCGAGCACGAAGAACCTCTCCGGATCGTTGGGATCGATCCTGACTTCAGTGAGCTCTTCAATGCTCTTCTGCTCGGGAATTTGGCCAACAGTGTCGAGCTCGAGCTCAGTCATATGAACTTGCTGTGGCTCTGCTTCTCCGGGGACCACGGCCATGAGACATTCTTTGGCCATTTGTTGGTCAGCGCAGACTATGATAACTTCGAAGCCCCCGTCCTCGTTCTGTAACGGGAACTTGAGCTTCTGGTGATGGGTGGAGGGGACAGCCTCCATGTTATGAAGCTAGGTTCTTCCCATAATGGCATTGTATGGAGATTGAACATCTACCACCAGGAAGTCTGCTGTCATGGGGGCCCCTCCTACCTCGACCTTGAGGGAGATCTTCCCTTTAGGATACACTGTCTTGGAGCTGAATGCTACCAAAGGGGTGCGAGCTTCATGCAGGTCCTCCTCTTTCAGACTCATTCTTTTGAAGCAGTCAAAATAGAGGATTTCTGAGGAGCTCCCGGGGTCCACTAGGATCCTCTTGACGTTGAAGTTTTGTAACCTCATAGTCAGAAGAAGAGGATCGTTGTGGGGTAGTTGAACCCCGGCTAAGTCTTTGTCAGAGAACCAAATCTTTGGCCTCTCTACACGCGCCTTCTTTTCGGAGGGACCGAGCTCAGCTGTCATTACTTGTTTGCTGTGCCGGGCCCTCCTGGCCTCAGCGCGGACCTGGTCACTGCCCCTGGGAGCGGGGGCCAGGTGGATGACGTCGATGGTCCCTACAGGCTCATCACTATCCCTGTCGTCGGGGTGGTACTGCTGGGCTTGGTTTACTCTGCCCTCTTCTTTGATATGATCTCTGAGGTGCCCATCTTTCACGAGCCTTTCGAGGTGCGCCTTGAAGGCATGGCAATCCTCAGTTCTGTGTCCTTTATCTTTGTGGTAGGCACAGAACTTGCTCTGATCTCGTAAGGCAGCGTCACTTTTCATAGGCTAGGGTCATTTGAAGAAGGGCTGAGCTTGGATTTTGCTGAGGAGTTTGTAAATGGGCTCCTTGAAGATGGTGTTGACGGCCTTGTGAGGGGCGCCACTTGGTTTCGGCTTTGCACTGCCTCCCGAGGCGGGAACAGAACGCAGTACCGAGCTGGATGGTTCTCTGTTTTGGTCCGCCTCCCTCTTAGCAAGCCTATTTTCCCTCCTTGAAGGTCGGCCCTCCTGCCAAAGGTTATGGCTCTCCCGAGCCCGGACCTCATCTTCTTCTTGCTCAACGTACTGGTTTACCCGGATCATGAGTGCTTTCACCGAGGCCACGGGAAACCGCACCAATTCCTTCCGAAGGTCATTGCCTGGCAGCAAAGCTTGTTGGAAGGCCGTGATGGCCACTTCGTCGTTGGAATTTTCGATCACGCTGTAGGTGGTCCAGAACCTCTTGGCGAACCGAGTGATATTCTCAGTTGGCCTCATTTTAATTGAAATCAGGTCGACATCAGTCTTCGGGATGACCCGGTGTGCTTGGAATTTTTCGACGAAGGAGTTTCGGAGCTGTTGCCAGCTCGAAATCGATCCCTCGGAAAGTGCACAGAACCACCGAAGTAGGAGGTCACCCAGGCTGGAGGAGAAAACTTTGCAATCGAGGCTGCCGTCACCGCTAAACACTGACATCTTCTGGGTGAAGTGTCGGAGGTGCGCCTCGGGGTCCGAAGTCCCGTCATAGAGATTAAAGAGCGGGACGTTAAATTTATCAGGGAGGGGATGTTCCCTGATTTCCCGAGTGAACGGAGACGTGCCATGGTTCTCGTTGTTTCGGGTAGCCAACCGACCTCGAGAGAGGCCGGCGTACTCCATATTCTGGTGCACTGCCAGTTTGATTTGCTGATCAATATAGTCAGCCATGTCGGGTTGGCCTCGGTCTCCCGCCTTTGTTTCTGGCAGTGCGGCTGGTCAACACTGGCATGGGTGTTACTCGAGCCCTCTTCGCGAGCTCAGGCACGCCTTTCGTTTAGCTGCTGTCTCAGGTCCGGCTGAGTCCCGGAACGCCTCCGAGCTCTCTGCCGAGGTGGAGGTGTGTGTGAGGTTCCGGGCGGGGCCCCTAGCTGTCGCTGGAGTTGGAGGATCTGCGCCTTTTGCTCTTCAATGACGAGATTTTGAGCCTTAATTGCTTCGGCTTGCGCCTCGACATCCTCCTCCAGGGCCATGTCGTCATCGCCTTCATCGTCGAGGTGAACGTGGTCCTAGTTCGTGTGATCCTCGTGATAAGACTGACGAGGATCGGACTGCACAGGAGCCTTACCCCGTTGGGACCGTTCCTGAGGAGGAACATCCCTACGGGGTGGTTCGGTGAAAACAACCTCCAGCCGTGGACGTTCTGCCTGAGAGACGGTTGGCCTGATCCGCTCTAAGACATGACCGTGGCGAGGAGATGCTGCTGCTTCCCTTGACGATGAGTGTGTCACCGTAACGGGAGATCCTACACTTCGAATGCCAGGTTCTCCGCCAACCCTCCTTGGCTGGGGGTTGGGCGGTGTCTGCCTGGTCGCTTCCCTATGGTCTGTAACCAGCGCTCCTGTCCGGTTTGTCACCAGTGGAGGCGGTAGATGAGATAGAAATGTCTCTGGTTGCTTGGACCTGGATGGTTCAGCAACGCTCTTTCCCTTCCTAGTCTTTGGAGGCATGGCTGTTAGGATGAAAAATATAGATTTTCAGATCGCCTCCCCACAGACAGCGCCAATTGTGCGTGCCTAAATATTACGGACTTAGTTTAGATGATGATGGGGATTAGGAAAATCTTGTTCAGCCTGATCGGGGAAGTCTCCGACGGCCTGAATCCTGAAAGAGAGAAGAAAGAACGGTCAGGGCCCGAGGCTGTTGTCAGCCAAAGGCACTCCGACACCTGAGTTAGTGCAGTCACTGAACTAGGGTGAAGTGGGGAAGAAGGTGTTTAGCAAAATATAATAGTGCACGCTGTATATTGCATGTACCTGTTCATGGCTCTTCATGCAGGCATATATAGAGGAGAGAGGAAGGTTCCACAGTAGACGTAGGTGAGGATACTTGTCCCATCAGCCCACACTTGGGATCCTTAGTGGGGGTAGGTGAGGATACTTGTCCCATCAGACCTCCCCTCAAATCCCTCACATAAATGTGGATGTGATCTGCTGATAGGAACAAGCCCTTATCAATGGCCGGTGGCCACCCTACTTGTCAGGGACTCCCTATAAAGCAATCGTCCCATCTCATAATGGGGATTAGACTCCCAGTGTTCACCTCGGCTAAGGGGCCGAACTGGAGAAGGCACCGAGGTCGGTTGTGCCTGAGGTCGGACAAGGATGTCAACACACGAGACTGAGTTCGGAAGGATGTGGTCGGTACTTCTACCGGGACCAGTCCCATCTTGAAAAACGGCTAACGCTCTGCCGTGCCAGGAAAATGGAGGTTGAGGCCTTTTCTGATCGGTACCATTACCGAGGTCAGGGGTAACCTCGGTTTCGGTAGAAATACTCCACGCAGTTGGCAATCCCGCATGTCACCCAGCTGTCCCGTAATTGATCCCTACACGTGCCACTCTTTTCACATGTGCGTGGGCTTCTCTTCTAAATGTCAGGGCTATCCTTCCTACTTTATGGGTTTTCTATTCGCACAATGTGGGCTCTGTTGGGGCCCAGCCCCCTAGGTTGGGATACCCAAAAAAAAATACAAAAAAGCAGCACAAGACATTTTTGGACCATGTACAGCTGTACTCACTGGGGTTATAGAAATTAGAATACCGAGGGTAAGCATGTAAACAGGGGTTTGGATCTTGGTCAAGCAAATGCAAGTCACTCATGTAACAAAGGATTCATGCTTTAAGACGACTTTGAGTTTAATATGAAAAGGAAAGACCGAGAGAAAGAAGTTTAGGGGGAAAGAGAGAGCCTTGTTTGTTTATCTCATTAACTATATACAAATACAAAGGTAGAGAAGCCTATTTATAGGCAAGTTAACCCCACTAGAGAGGAACCCTAATTCTACCCTAACTCATCTCAAGTGGGCATCCACCCAAAATCCATATCTTATAACACTCCCCCTTGGATGACCACCATTCAATGACAGTTGCCTCATTAAAAACCTTGCAAAGGAAAAACCCAGTGGGAAAAAAAACCAAAGCGAAGGGAAAAATAGTACAACATTCTTCAAGATCATTGAACTGGTGTTGAACGTGCATAATGCTGACTCGTTAAAACCTTAACTAGAAAAATCCAGTGGGAAAAAAACCTATAAAAGGAAAAAGAGTACAGCACACAAATGTCCCAAGTAGCATACTTCAGGATGCTCCCTGATAAACCATTCCCCCTGATGATAGCAACCATTCATATAGTTTGATGATGAACTCTACGCATGCCAATCTCATATACAAACTTCTAGAATACTGATTTTGGTAAAGATTTGGTAAACAAGTCAGCCAGATTGGTACTCGAACAAACTTGCTTGACTTCAATTTCATTGTTCTTCTGAAGTTCATGAGTGAAGAAGAACTACAATGCTATATGTTTAGTCTTGTCTCCTTTAATGAAACCTTCTCGAATCTGTCTTATACATGCTTCATTATCTTCATAGATAATATTTGGGATACCTACAATAGAAGGTGATTGACAAGAACTACGAATATGCTGAATCAAAGATTTTAGTCATACACATTCCCTACTGGCTTCATAAAGAGCCAAAATCTTAGCATGGTTGGAGGAAGTAACTACCAAAGTCTGTTTAGTAGAACGCCAAGAAATAGCGACATTACAACTTAGAAACACATAACCTGTCTGCGATCGACCCTTATGAGGATCAGAGAGATAACCTGAATCTGCATATTCTGCAAAACTGGAATCTTTATGATCGTAAGAATAAAATATTCTCAAATTAGTTGTTCCACGCAGATATCGTACGATGTGTTTAATACCAATCCAGTGCCGTTGAGTTGATGCGGAGCTATACCTAGCAAGTAGATTCACAGAAAATGCAATATCTGATCTAGTGCATTGTGCCAAGTACATCAAAACTCCAATCGCACTTAAGTATGGTACTTCGGGACACAATACCTTTTCATTTTCCTCGAGGGGACGGTATGGATCTTTCTTTATATCAAGAGACCGGACAACCATAGTTGTGCTTAATGGATGGGCCTTGTACATACCAAATCGTTTTAAAACATTCTCGGTATAATTACCAAAGTCTTTTTTTTTCTTTGCAATAATCATTAATGGGTACACCAAGCTACTGATAATTACATTTCCTGGAAAAGTGAGTGCATGGAAACCGAGTTCCAAGGATTTAAACAATTTTAAGTTGCACGCTAACTCGTCAACTCGATTGAGTCTGTCGGAGCACTCTTTCAAAATTGGCTTAACCATATGCCTCACGTGGCTCTTTGCTCTATTGAGTCCATTTGACCTGCCCTGACTCGGATGAATCAAAATGAGCTTTAAAGGATAGTAGGATTTTGCACCAGCCTCAATCAAGAAAAGTGAGCTTTGGGGTTTTGTAGAATTGAGATGAATTATGACATAACCCAGACGTAGTTAGATGACCCATTTACCTGATCAAATTTGGGGTGGGAGATCAGAAGGGTATGGTGGTTAAATGCACCCTTAGCTGTATTGTTCCCACTTGTATGCATGTCAGGCACTGGAGTGATACGGATTATGTGCTGGGCAAATATCATTCTAATTAGATCATTCTAACCTACTGATTTTTTGGGTCTCAAAGCTTAACATTTCATGAGTGCCCTTTCTTTTCTCCAAATCATCCAATGTTACATAATGGGGGCCTAAGCATCTAAGAGGATTTGAATTGGATCATATCTTGGTCCCCATCCACACTCATAATACCTTGCTGACATGCGTATAAGTTCCACCAAGGGCCATACCAATCAAGGTAGAAGATGAGAAGCTCAAAATAACAACTCCATTTCATTATCCTACCCATTTTATGCATGGAATATACCCAACCATTTACTAGATATAAAAGTCTTCTCTTTTTTTCATCCAATTAAGAACCAATCAGATGAATAACATAAAGAACTGTGCAATCTATGTTATATGATCATTCCCCATAAAAATAAAAATAAAAATAAAAAAAAAAGAGACTATTTTATAAAAATCAAGAAAAAAGTCAAAAAAGATTTCTATATGAGTCTGAGACGTTGTGGAAATTCATTGGTTGACATTTAATATATAATTAGGCCTCACTATGATAGAGAGATAATTTTACAAAATCTTATGCTAAAAGATGCAAAATCAATTGATTCTAACTTTTTCCAAGACCATTCATCACTACCTAAAATCCCTCTACACAAAACACGCTCCACCTTTAACTCCAAGAGAGCTCACAGTAAAACTATCACTACCCTTACAATAGGTGGTGAAAGCTTCAAATTTGTATTGCTAACATCAAAGTCATAAATCATCACTACTGATGCAACCCGACAGAATAAGAGGGCCCGCAGGCCACCGTGATGGACCATCTGATGGGGTCAGCTCTGAAGATTCCTATTCTTATCTAGATTAGTAATATTACTTAGCTGCTTAATAGGATTGCTTCCTAAATTCTATTTAGAGTAGGATCAAGTAATTTCCTTTTATTAAGTATTCTGATTAGTTTAGAATATCGTCTTCCATATATACAGAGGACCTCTTTTGTTATTTTCTTATGCTTATTCAAATAATACAGATTATCGTGAGTTTTCTCCCATAAGTTCATGGCTGTGAGTGTTCTTATGTGTGGAATCCCTTTGTTGGATTCGATCAACCTCATCTGAGAGGTTGGTCCATTCGATCGAAGGTCTGGGGCTGCGCCAGATTGGTATCAGAGCCCAGATCCGGTCGCCGGAGAAACAACTGTCTTCTCCGGTTCGTCATCGTCCACCCATCGACATCATCCCACGACGATCCAACCCTCTAAAACCTAGCCACTATAGAAGACACCAGCACCACCCCTCGCCCACTCCTCAACCGAAAACCCCAACCCCCAAACCCAAACCTACCGAAACCCTAAACCACCCAACACAGCCCATCGAAACCCCTTCCACCACGTCCCAGCAAAACCGACAACCAACCCAAACACCTTCCCAAACCCTAATCCACCGTCCACCACTACCGAAAACCAAATCCCGAACCCTAATTCCCTAATCCGAAACCCCAGCGCACTCCCCTTCATCTCCCAGCATCAACACGCCAAACCTCCAAACCCAGAAAACTCGTCCAGCCATCTCCTGCTACCAAACCCTACCCAGCCGTCGCCCAGACCTTTCGTCGGACTCCTCCACACCAGAGAACAAAAAAAAAAAAAGAGAGAAGCAAAGCAGAAACGAATAGAGAAAGAGGACTTGAGATCGGAAGGCGTACCTTGCACCGACGACGAGCACGAACGCCAGCAGCACCATTGTCTTCATCTCCATTGCAACTCCATCTTCATCGCAGAGAAGCAGCATCGTCTTCCCACACCCTCTCCTTCGAGTTCGTCCAAACAGTAAGCACCCTCAGCCTTCTTCTTTTATTTCTCTGCGCACAGAGCCCGAGGAGAAGAGAGGTTTCTTTCCTTCACAGCACTGGACTGGCCTAAGTTTTGGGCTTGACCTGTAGTCTGGGTCCGATTTGAGTCCAGGCCCGACCCAGCCCACTTAAAAAAAAAAAAAAAAAAAAAAGCCATTTTCCAACCATGCCTAGCTCAGTCATTGGCTCACGGACAAGGAACGTGATGAACAATTGTTCAAATTGGGCCAAGATATGGATGAAGTAATGGATCGTCTACGCACAGTAGAGACTGCACTTATTGAATTGCAAAGTATACAGTTGGTTGCAAAGGAAGGGTCTTCCAATACCACAAAATCAGTCACACCCATCCAAATAGAAGGGCCTGAGCAACGTGAATCCATGTGTGACTTTGTACAGCGTCTCATCGCTGAACGAGACACCCAGGGTCCCATGGTTACACACCACACTGATGTATCACAAAGAAGGTTAAAATTGATGTGGTTGATTTCTCTGGAGATGTCAGTCCGAAACTTAAGGGTCCTGCTAGAATCTGGTGGTATGGTGTTGAAAATGATGAACTTGCTCTGGGACAGCCCATTACTAGATGGTTCAACATGAAAGAAAGGCTCAAAAGCAATTTTCTTCCTTCTGATTACATTGACATACTGCATCAAGAGTATCTTACTTTTCAGCAAGGCAATCTATCTGTAGAAGAATATACAAACAAATTTCGCGAATATATTGTTCGTTGTAATTTGAAAACAGATGATCGTCTCACTATCACTCGATATCGAGATGGATTGCGCAATGATATCAGACGGGAAGTTGCTATGTTTGATTACACCAGAGTTGATGAGGTATTTTGTAAAGCCCGAAAAGTTCAACATGAACTTCAGTTGCGGAGACGCAGCACTTTTCAAGTCGGGGAGTCTTTCAATAGAAGAGGACCTGAACCCACTTTTAATTGCACTCAGACGCAAGGTTTTCGTCCTCCTCCTAAACCATTCCAGCAAGTCATTCAGCAGAGGCAAGCTTTGCCACAGCCAAATCAACGGGTGCAGCAGAATCAGAATGATAACCGTGCCCGCGGAAGAATAGATAAAAGAGAAATTGTTTGTCATGCCTGCAAACAAAAGGGACATTATGCAGCCGAGTGTCCCCATAGAAATTTATATGCTACTAATGAACCAGAAGATGATGAACAGTATGATGAGGAAATAGAAGTAGAGCCGTTCAATGCAGAGCCTCAATATGAAACCACAGTAGCTCCATTGCAAGATACAGAAGCTGATTATGGCACCCCACTGCTTTTCCTTGATCGTCGTCTCCTAGTAGCTGATTCAGTGGAAGAAAATGAAGACTGGAATCATGCATCCATTTTCCGATCACGCATTAATTGCAAGGGCAAGTCTTGTAACATGATCATTGATGGTGGCAGCGCAATAAATGTTATATCTCAAGAGGCAGTCGAGAAACTCAATCTACCAACAGTGAAGCATCCAAAACCTTATAAAGTTGCATGGGTCAATGATTACTCCATTCCTGTCCGTAAGCAATGTGTCGTCCCTTTCAGAGTCGGCAATTATGAAGATACAATTCGTTGTGACGTCATTCCAATGAACGTTACACATATTCTCTTCGGACGGCCATGGTTAAAGAAGCTTAAGGTTATCACAGATCATGAGCACAATACCTATACTTTCAACTGGAAAGGAGGTCAGATTAGATTACTTCCATTGCCCGCTAAATCTTCCTCCTCCACATCTAATACAGCTCCGGCACTTCCTATATTAACCATGCGGAAGTTTGAAGATGAAAGCAAAGAACAAGGCATTATGTATGCATTGATTGCTAGGCAAGTTCCAAAAGAATCTCCTGCTACATCTTCCCCACAAGAAGTAAAGCCACTTTTAAAGAAGTTTGCTGATCTAGTTCCAGATGAGCTGCCTCGGGAGCTGCCTCCATTACGTGACATCCAGCATGCCATTGATCTTGTCTCAGGCGCCTCTTTGCCAAATTTGCCCGCATACCGGATGAGTCCTATGGAGCATACAGAATTAAGAAGGCAAGTTGATGATCTTTTACAAAAGGGGTATATTAGGGAAAGCCTCAGTCCCTGTGGAGTACCTGCACTTCTCACTCCAAAGAAAGACGAAAGTTGGCGTATGTGCGTAGACAGTCGCACAATCAATAAAATCACGGTAAAGTACCGCTTCCCAATCACCAGATTAGATGATATGCTAGATTTGATGACTGGTGCATGCATTTTTTCTAAACTTCATCTTCGAAGTGGTTATCATCAAATCCGGATAAGGCCAGGTGATGAATGGAAGACTGCTTTTAAGATCAAAGATGGTCTCTATGAATGGATGGTTATGCTCTTCGGGCTAACCAATGCACCTAGTACTTTCATGCGGGTCATGACACAGTTATTGCAACCTTATATTGGAAAGTTTGTCTTCGTTTACTTCGACGATATACTATTCTACAGCAGAACAAAAGCAGAACATCTTCAACATCTGAATACAATTTGCCAACTCCTTCGCAGGGAGCATTTCTATATTAATCTCAAAAAGTGCACTTTTCTGAGCAATTCTGTTATCTTCTTGGGATATGTTGTGTCAGCACAAGGAATTAAAATGGATCTTGAGAAGGTCAATGCAATTCTGGACTGGCCCATTCCTACTACACTCACTGAAGTTCGAAGTTTTCATGGTCTTGCTAACTTTTATAAGAGATTCATTCGAAACTTTAGCAGCATCATGGCTCCAATCACAGAATGCATGAAAAAGGGTGAATTTAAGTGGACTAGTTCTGCCACTAGAGCCTTTGCAGAAATAAAGCGTAAAATCACAGAGGCACCAGTTTTACAAATTCCAAATTTTGACAAGATCTTCGAAATTGCTTGTGTTGCCTCAAATGTTGGCATTGGAGGTGTTCTTAGTCAAGAGAGGCACCCGATTGCATTTTTCAGCGAGAAACTTTCTGATGCCAAGAAAAAGTACTCTTCTTATGATCTGGAACTCTATGCCGTTGTACAGTCACTTCGTCATTGGCGACATTACTTGATTGACAACGAGTTTGTTCTTTACTCAGACATGATGCTCTGCGACATCTACATTCACAACAGAAGATCAGTGCCAACCGTGCCAAATGGAGCGCATATATACAGGAGTTCAGTTTCAGCATTCGCCACACCGCAGGAAAGGATAACTTGATAGCTGATGCACTCAGTCAACGAAAGCATTTGTTGACAACTATGTCTGTTTGTGTACCAGGTTTTGACCAACTCAAGCTAGATTATGCGGATGATCCAGACTTTGGTTCTATCTATGCAGACCTCAATAATGGTGATCTGGGTAAGCATCCTCATCATTATAGCATTCATGATGATTTTTTGTTTAAAGGTACATAACTTTGTCTTCCTGCCACATCCATTCGTGAATATATTGTTAGAGAATTGAACCATTCCTACCAACATAGTTTCTGGTTGACAACTTGAACCTCACTAACAAACAGTTAGGGTTTGGATTGGATCCATATTTCCTATCCAACCCAAGCCCAACTCATCACACCCCTATCCGCCAGCTAAACCTGATGTGTTCATGTTTAGGTTGACATTTCTAGCCTTAATAATGCATGCATCTTGTTTGGATGTAGCACTGACTCGCTTTACTTGGTAAAGCCCAACCTGACTGTTTCTCTTGGTGGTCAACCTGACTCAATCAATTGCCATATCTAGAAGGTATCATGAGACAACCAGAGAGTGAATAAAGAACAATTTGAGACCTTTAACAAACTCACAGACCAATAGAAGAATCAGCATTTTTATATTCCTATTAAAGTGAAATGGAAATACTTATTTCCTTACTTTTTTGGAGAGAGCTTGCCAACTTGATAAAGATAAGTAATACAACAGAGAGAGATTTATGATTCTGATCTTAGCAGTACAAATTTGGAGCTTTCACAACCTTTTTAAGATTTCAGCCAGTCTTACAAGCTTCCATCCTCCTTCTCAAGGAATCGACCAATGTAGTTAAATGTGCGCCTACATAATACATACACTAAGACCTCCTGGCACCTAGCTGGACCCAAACGGCATGGATAGGGCGGGACATGCCATGGATATAGCAGGGACATGGATTTAACACATAAAAAGTGAAGTGTTGAATCCGATACATTGCCCATTACGAAGTATCCATGCATATTGCTTATAGTGAAGCTTTTACGAGTTTAAGTGAGCGTTTTACTATTTTAAAAGAGTAAAATGCTTCAAGGGTTTTTGTGAAAGGTTAAAAAAAGGAAAATAAGAGAATGGGAAAGCTAAGAGAGGACAAGTACTTCTACACAGATGTTTTCTTCTTATTTCTACTCTTCTGGTCCTTTTTCTTCCTCAACTCTTTCTTATGCAGTTGCCTATGACAGTCAGCCATTACAATCTCATCCATTTTCCTCCTCTATGGTTCTCCATTCTTCTCTTCTTCTTCTTCTATTATGTTTTTCTTCTTCTACTGAATTGACTATAGCCATATAAGTCATAAAATATTGAAGCTTTTCATTAGTATTCTTAAAACTTAGTTTTGTGAAATATTTAGACTGACTTTATAGCAAAAAGAAAAGAAATATTTAGACTTACGAGTATGGTAGTTTTTTTGGTACACTAATTTATTATGCATTATGAGAATGGAACTGTGGTTTCTTTTCTTTTCTCATTTTTGCTATACTCTATTTTTTATTCTGAATAAGCTTATACATGAAGGTTGTAGAATATGTAATGAGCCAAATGACTTGAATGACTTCTATTAAATAATAATTTGGTGATTTAGATAAAAGCTAAAAGTTATATGCACAAATGCTTATTTGCTTTTTTTAATTAGTGCACTTAACAAAATTAGGTTCACGCCTAGGCACGTACATCAGAAGACTTCAAGCTCTAGCCTCTAATAAAACTTAACACTTAAACCTTATGCCTTGACTACAGTGGATTCAACTAAATTTCTCAACCAAGGCCTGAAAAATTAAGGAAATTCAAATGCAAACACTTCCTAAAAGACTCTAACACACATGTGGAAGGGAAAAAATAATAATTCTACTTCAAGACCATCCTCACCCCACAGTGACAACTCCACAAAGATTTTATATTACCAAGGGGATCCTCACCACACGAAACCTTCACCTACAGGAATGTCCGAGTGCAAACGTTCTGATCGACCTTCAAAGAGGGATCAGGCCAAATGCATGTGGAGACATCGGCAGGAGAAAATTCCACTCCTCGCCACCCTTATATAACTTGTAAATATTTATATGATCGTATCATTCTTTTTGTCTCTAATTATTTGAGAAGTAAATTAGAAGGATCATTCCAAGCAATAGTTTCTCTGTCATCATCTGTAAGTGTAGATTCTTTTACCAAAAGATTTTTATGAAGTGTAGATCAGGCCATATGAACCAAAGTTTAAAACATTTAAAAAAAAGGACCTCATTTATAAGCCCCAGCCCAGTAAATCAGCCATTAAGTGCAAACCAAACTGATGACTTGAGAATTATTTGGGCCAAGATTCACCCAATGAGTGCGACCAACTCAACTTATTGTTTGCTTTACCCTCATTCTTTTAATCCGAGAAAACAAAATGAAAATAAAAGGAAACAAACTACAAAATTTTTGGCTGTACCATTGCTCTGTTACCTATAGACTGCGCATCAAAATAAAAAATAAAAAGGAAAAAAAAAACTAAAAAACAACATTCGGAGACATAAATGATACAAGTTCTTGCAAACTAATATTTACCATTACTGGTTATTAAAATTTAAAAGACAAAAACAAAAAAATATATATATACACGATGATGGATTTATTTCTTTTAGGCATACAAAAAGAATGGAATGCAAGTTCGTACAGAAATAACTTTACCCAAAGGCCCTCCAATACCTCATACAGAAATATCTTTACCAAAAAGTCCTGCAATACCTTTTGTGGGATCGCTTTGTTTGACAATCGATTCCCCAACCAAAACCTGCAAATATTCAATGACATTTTCTGACTTTATTAAGAATAAGTAAATGATAAACAGCTAAAACAGAAGCTAAGCTAATCAAGGAAGAAAACAACAAATGGAGGATATTATATAAGTGGAATTACAGCGAAAATAATGGCTCCCACTGGCATTTCAAAATGGGACCCAAGCACATGCACTCATAACAGCAGAAGTCATGAGCAGACACAAAAATGGTTTTTTTTTTTTTTTTTTAAAAAGCGTCTTCTTCTTCATTACAGTAGCTTAGGGTTGCAAATGGGTAACCGATTATTAGAAGTCTATCGTTCCGAATATGCAGGTATGGAACTTTTTTTTTTTTTTTTTTTTTGGGTAGAAATGCGGCTATGGAACTTATTTTTTAGTCCAGGAGAAAATTGGATCTGGATCCATGCGTATAGGATCTGGAACATTCCGAAATAGAATCCGGATCCTTTTATGTTCCAACCTGAGGATTTTAAATTCACATATAAAAATATATATAAGTTTTAAGGGCCTAAATAGCTTGAGCGATTATTATACTTGAGAATCTACTTATCTTTAATCGTATACAATGTAATAGTCTCACTTGCATATTTAAAAAATATATATAATTTTTGAAGCCCTTTAAACCAATTATACAAATGCACTCTACATCTTATTTCAGATCCGGATCCAAAACTGGATCCCTGTTTTTAAGGATGCCGGATCTGGATACAGCACATAGGATTCATGTCGGATAAGAGACAGATTCGAGTCTGGATCCACCATGGTTCCATCCCGAATCCGCCCCGTTTGCATCAAAATCTTGACTTTGTACAATTAGGACTTTGAACGCATTGGTTTCAGGTCAGTACAAGGTCCAGGTTGGATCCACGTTTATTACCCAAATAACACATAAATAAATGAGTTTATATAAATATATTTTATTGGCAACATGACCCGAAACAAAACCTTGTAGTTGCAACAATGAGCACCATCCGACTGTGATGCAGACTCTCGTTAAAATAGCAAATAAATATTATAAGTTAATAAAATAATAATAGTGTCTGACTCGGGTCCACCATTGTATATTCTGCTTTGGACCCTGAACCAATCTATATCCTGTTTAAACCAGGAACCAGGCCAGGTATTTTCAGGTGGTCTATTAGGGTCTCAAGTTCGACTCTGATCCAGCTCCTTTGTAGCCCTTGCTACAATGGCATGCAAGCCCAGAGTCAAGGGTAGTTCCAAATTGCCAATTTCTTGAGTACTTGAAGCTAAGATTTTTTTCTCATTAAAAGCATTGGTTGGGTACATGACCCACCCACTCTGTTAGTCAAAAGAACTATAAGAAAGTGGTGCCCCCAATCATTCAAAAATTGGAAAACATGGTCAAGATAAATGTATTGCGGAGGGTATTTGGGAATTGCTGTAGTAGTTAAATGAATGTAATATTGTGTTATTAGTGGATTTTAGGAACTAGAATAATCTTGATTTCTAAATGCAATCTTAGTTTATGTAGAAAGTTTTAGCGTAAAGCCTTTTTTTTTTTTTTTTTTTGAATGGTAACTTTTACTAAATCAGAAAGAAATCAGTACAAAAGGATTATACTGATCTGGACAAAGGAAAAAACAAGGAAAGGTACAATCTTTAAATCCCCAAACATAACAAGCTACTCAGCTACATGGAAAAACAGAAGACTGAGGTACTAGGATTGCCTTAACCCCTGCTTATGAGAAAGCCAGCTCCTTCCAATTGAACATAATTCGATCAATGGGATAGTCTTTGAAAATAGGATTGATCTACACCCATTGTGCTACTGAGAATTTAATCTTATCACATAAGATTTCCACCATATTTCCTCTTCCTTCAAAACACCTCGCGATTCTCTCCTTCCATATGTGCCATATGACTGCTAAAAATGAAAGCTTCCACAACTCCTTTCCTTTCTTAGACCCGATCGGAAATCTCCACTCCTCAAAAAGGTGCTGAAGTGTCTTCGGCTTCGGCAAAGCCCATTTGCAATCAAACCAGTTTATGACAAAGTTCCAAACTTTCATCGAATAACTGCACCTTACAAGAAGATGGTCTACAGTTTCCTCATCCTCCAAACACATTTGACAAACGTTAACAACAATCTTTCCTCGTTTCCTCAGATAATCTAGAGTTACGATTTTTCTTCGGAGAGCAATCCATCCAAAAGCCACTACCCGGGGTGGAGCCTAGACCTTCCATATGCTTGCCAAGCTGCATTTGCTCCCTCCTCTTGCCAATAAAGCCACATAGAAAGAAGACATAGAGAAAGACCCATTTTTTTACGCTTTCCAAATTCTCATGTCTTCCTTGTCCTCGAGAATATGAGTATTCCTTAAAAGTTCATTAAGAGACATAATTTGAATCTCCTCATTCTCCTTTAGATTCCTTCTGAACATCGGGCTCCACGTAATCTGTCCACTCATGCCAAAACGATCCATATAGTTTTCCACCTTCGCTTGCTTGACTCTTGCACAATTGAACAGGTCTAGAAACTTAGACGCTAAAGGCTCCTCTCCTATCCATGTGTCTTTCCAAAAAAAGAATTTTCTTTCCCAAACAAACATGGTATCTGATGTTCTACATAAACTTTTCGCTGCCAGAGATTATTCCTTTCCACATTGCCGAGTACTTATAGGCCGCACCTTGAACCTCCAAACCATCCCTGATCCCTTCGATTTCCATATTTTTCCAACACAACCAACCTCCATAGACCTTCCGACTCATCTCCTAGCCTCCAAAGCCATTTTCCTAGTAAAGCTTGGTTCATTTTCCTTAACGATCTGATGCGAAGACCTCCTTCCAGTTTTGATGTACACACTGACACCCAGTCTATTAAATGGAACTTCTTTTCAGCACTCTTTCCATGCATAGAAAATCCCTTTGCAGCTTCTCTATCCTATTAATTACAGAGATTGGACATTTTAGAATTGACATGAAGTAGATAGGGAGATTTCCCATCACTGCTTTGATGAGAGTTATCCTTCCTCCCAAAGACAAGTAACTTGCTTTCCAAGTAGACAGCTTTCTTTCCACTTTTTCCACCACTGGACCCCATACCACTTTGTTTGCTTGCCCCCTAGATAAAGGAAGACCTAGATAGGTCGCCGGGAAGGATCACACTTTGCATCCAAGAATTTCTGTGTATTTTCTATGAGAGACTCCTCTACTGTTATCCCTATCGGTTCGCTCTTGAAGAAGTTGATCTTTAAACCCGACACTGCTTCCAGTTTTAGCGTAAAGCTCCTCACCATATTTCTGCTATTCTTCAGTTTCCTAAGCCTTAACATAAGCTTCTTTGATCCACATTTTTCCAGGTTTCATGTCTTTTTTTCAAATGGAGCCAGCTCCATGTCATCATAAAAATGGCCTAAATGAAGTCCGTACTCTTTTGGGTAACATTTTTACTATGTTCAACGTGTGCAATGCAAGCCCTATCGATGCTCAATGGCCGTGCTGACCAACTTAGATGAAAAAGTGCATTGTAATGTTGAACCAAACAGAAGACTTATTAAACTTGGAAAACTCAGATGAATGCTAAGCCCACTCAATTACCTTGGCCATTTATAAAATCCGGAAAAATTTGAGCTTCTAAACGTCAATCCAAACACCCATGAATTGATCAACAAAATAGAGCACATGTATCTAACATGATCAATGCACAGTTCGCCTGAATACAATCAAAAAGTTTTTTAAACCACCAAATGCAGTTTTTCAAGACCGATGGCTACTTTTTCCCTTAAATTTTTTTAGTAGCAAATTGAAACTACCAAATCTGGATACATGGAGTCAAGTAGGTGGTTTGTTTTTCCCCTTCCACATCATTATTAATAGGAAAAAGAGATCTGAAGCTGAAGCCTGATACTATCAGCCAACTTGGGCATTTCCAAGAACAAACAACCTGCTGAAAATTCTTAAATCTGTGTGTGTGAGAGAGAGAGAGAGAGAGAGAGAGGTACTTACTGCTTTGACTCCAGCTTCTTGCACATAACTGATGTCATCAGGTGTAAACAGCCCAGATTCCCCAACCACCTAAATAGTAGAGAAAGAAAACTGCAATCGATAAGTAAGAAAAGGAAGTATTGCTTGAAATTCAACAAAAAAGAACGTGAAATATGTAAATCCTAGACTAGATTTCAACACAAACCACTTAAACAATTTTGACGACAAAAAATTACTCTGGGAATTTTCATGGGAGTCAAGCGAGTCTTCAAGATTCAATGCCAGGATCAAAAATTGATGAAAACTACAATATAGACTCTTTTTGAAGGCACTGCAAATTAACAACTTTGAAGAGTTTGAAGTTCCAGATAGTGTTCAACACATTGATGATAATTACATATCATTTTTTTTATCGGTAACAGAATCCTTCTTAAAAGAAAAAACAAGGCAAAACACACAAGAAAAAAACTAGAAATACAAGGGTATAAAAGCATTATACCCCACCATCAAAGCGAAAAAACCCAAACAAAACCACCCCCAAAAACAAAAGATTACATAGATAAACCCACCCATGGAGAAGCTCTATCCACCCCTTGTTTAGCCAAAGTGTCCGCCAAACTATTGGCCCTCAACACATGACCAAAAGAGAAGACCAAAGAGGAGGATATTCTTTATTTTGTTGATACTTACAATATCATAAAGCAGTTTGATGATAAATTCACCAAGTGGTATAAATGAAGTTCAGTTTTTTGTAGAATCTATATCACATTTTGTCTCCTTTTTTAAATTTACATTTCTACCATGTTGTATCCTTAAACCGAATTATCAGCGAAATCATGTGCTATATTTGAAGACTTTTTTTGAACTATTACAATCCAAAATAGACAAACAGGTTAAGAGGAACACGCTTGAGCAATGTATCATTTTTTTATGTCATTAGCATGGAATGAACAATTAAATGAAATGATAAATTAAAGATGGTACAAATAATTATAATGAAGAATCTTTTTCTTTATAAGCAACAGAAATATTATTAATGCTGAAAAACATATGAAAAGTCAGTATCTATCGCATGTATCAGCGACCTTTCAAAAATCACCACCATAATCATCAAAGCCTTGTCCCAACTATGTTGGGGTGGGCTACACGAACTCTACTTCTCCATTCCGACCTATCATTAGCCAAATCCTCATATAAGTTGCACTTCTTCATATCTATTTTTACTACCTCTATCCGCATCTTCTTTGGCCTACCCCTTCCCCTTGGTGGGCCATCAACTTTCATAGCCAGCCTTTTCCTTACCAGCGTCGTTGCCGACATTCATTGGACATGCCCAAACCATCTCAAACAGATTTCTCTAATTTTATCCCCTATTGATGCTACTCCCGAATGCTTTCGAAAGCGCCCAAAAATATCGTGACGTTTATTCTCATAAATGGCATTTTCCTAATAATATCATATTTTCAAGACATTGCATAAAATGAAAATGCCACAAAAAAATCACAAATTTTTTTTTAATAAATTGATAAAAAGTATATGAAACCTGATAAAAAGTATATGAAACCATTTTAACAGTCACATAATTATTCACTTTCAGTTATGGGATTCCAAACAGTTCTTAAACTTGGTATCTGTCTGACTTCATCTAAATTAGAGATTCCATGGTTCATCTTTTCTTTTCTTTTCTTTTTTTCAAATGCCAAGAGACGGAAACATACAGTTGGTCATTCTAACCTTTAACTAGAGAGGTGTCAGTGCCACTAAATCGTTTAATATTTTGTTCCCAGTGTTGTTATGGGGTTTTTTATGGCAAGATTTGCTTGTTCTCTTATCGTGTGATCTTAGTTGCCAACCACGCTTGGGTGTGTTGTTCTCTGTATTTCTATTCTATCTCTTTTACCCTTTCTGTAAAAATCTGCTACAGTTTCTATCAATCCACATCTTGTTGAGGAGTGGGCTCCACCAAAGAGAGAGTCTTGAAAAGTATTTATGTTGCCTCTACTAACACCTCCAGATATTGGTAGGAATGGTTAGCTAAAGAAACTTAATATGATACCAGAACCAACCGGTCGCGAGTTTGAATCCCAGGAGGAAGGGTTTGGCACAAAAAAAAATAAATGTGTGTTGCCAAAAGTGCGCCGACCGGGTTCCACCTAAGGGGGAGCGTTGAGGAATGGGCTCGACTCAAGGGGAAGTATTGAAAAGTATTTATACCGTCTCTACTAATGCCGGGGTTTTGGTAGGAATGGTTAGCTAAAAAAACTTAATACATCTCCCGCATAACTACAAATGAGGAAACAAATTAAAAACTCTTCATTCACATTCAAGATTCAGGTGCAAGAAAGAAAAAGAGGATAATCCATTGTAATGAATCTAATGATGATTTAATAAATATGGGCATCCAGCAACCCAATTTAGGGGCTCCTTCAAGTAGTTGCATATCTTGTCTCCCTTTCGGGAAGGCCATTGAAACCAAATACTCATTCCAAGAAACGTGTTACAGCAACCAGACAACAACATCCATTTGAAAACTTCTCCACAAGGTAATTCTGTATATATCCTCCATCCGAGTCGGCTTCTGAAAGCATAAGTATTCTCCGCTGAAGGTTTCAAGGCCATCAACCAAGGACAGCCCCTTCTGAGGACTCTGGGAGATAGTTACTTAATCATATTTCTCTTCAAGGCTTATAAACAAAAACACTCCATCCTAAGATAATTTCAGGACAACCAATCATGAGATCATTCCTCTTACAAAGGTAGGATTTCTGTATTCATTATTAGGTTAGATGCCACTTGGTGAAAAAGAATATAAACTAATAAAATCTTATTCTTAACAGTGTAATGTTCCATAATCAATACAACTCCTCCATAGGAGGGAGTTTTACCACAATGACATTATCTGTGTTCTCTATCAAGCATGAAATTCTTGTTAGCACAAGGCAATAACTAACAAAATGAAAATAAAACTCAAGTTACAATTAATTTCAACAAACAAAACCATGAAGTCAAAGTAAAAGCATAAACAATTTTAGTTTTGAAAAGGCAAAGTCTATAATTTTGAAACCATATAAACATTCTTTTTTTTTATCAGCTGAAACCATATAAACATTCATAACCTATTGACCAAAAAAATAAATAAATAACTTAAAAAGGCAACGGCTTGTGCAGGAATAGGTAAAAAGACCACTTACAATTATGTCTCTGTCATGGATAGCTTGTCTGTGTTCACAGTCAAGAAGCTTCTTTGTATTACTAATATCAACTTCAAAGGATTCTGTACATACATGAGAACAAATTTCAATTCAGAGAACATGAAAAAATTACCACTGCTTCTCATCAATAAGTTTGGTTCTGTCAGATCCCGACCCTTAATAGTGTTATTAGTGTTAGTTAATTGTATTTTCCTAGTTAACTACGCTCGATCAGAGGCCAAACAAGTCCGGTTTACTATTAGGAACATGTATGCAAAGTTTCATTGAGTTTTGAATTCATTTTGTAGCAATAGTGGGGTAGTTTGCAATTTTAGGAAGTTTGAGGGGTTTTTCCGTAATTCCTGATTTTCATGATTTTGGGCTCATTGGGTAGATAACCTAATTTCCCGTACTTTACTCTTCTGTTGCATTTCGATCTACTTGTCGAAGACCTCCAAATTTCAGCTTGAAGAATCCCAAGGACTAAACTGTAAGTTCCAAAAACTCATTCCAACCCTTTTAACACTGTGACTCTCCACTTCAATTCACTTTTCACTACAGTCCCCTCTTCGTTTCTTTTCTCTTTCTTTTCATTTTCTCTTGGCTCAAGTGGACATTCAAGGCCCTCCTGGCACTGTTATCATCCCCTTTATTACTACCAAGCTCCCCTCTAGCTCCCCATCCAATTTTCAGGGATTTCCTCCTTTTCCTTTTACCCTAGGTAAGTAGATCTCTTTGAGGAGCTAGGGTTTGTTGCTAAGTAGGCTAGAATTGTGATTTACTAGTTCTTTACTTCCTTTTCTCTTGTTTTATTGCTTGGATTAGGTTTTGATTTGGGCTTTGCAAGAGATTTGGGTTTTTCAAATGGGTTTGAGCTAGGGTTGCTTTCTTTGAGTTCTCTACAAACCAAGGCAAGTGTATATACATGGAATGCCATTGATATGTAAGTTTTATTGCTTGATTCTAGTTTAATTACACTCTAGATACCTTGAGCCTCATTTTTTGTTTCATATGGATATGGTATGGTTAGTTTTCATTTTTATTAATGGAATTGAATGTGGGAAGATTGAAGGGTGTTTATGATGTATTGGAGAGGGCTTGGCCCATTTAAATGTTTGATAGCAGGTGCATTGATAAAAGGGATGGAATCCCCTTGTTTCTGAACCGAAACATGTTCGGTATTGCAATTTTTAGGAGATCACGATTAACCATGGGACTCCCATGGCTAACTGTGAGACCCCAGGGGTCGGTTCTAGGAAGGGCAACCTAGGACTGAATGGTCGACCTGACTGATAGGATTTGCATGACGGTGAGCTTCACGGCTAGCCGTGACCTAACTGAAGTGTAGTCGCGGTTAACCGTGAATGTTCACAATTACAAAGACAGAATGGGAACAATTTGGCCATTATTGCTACAGTTGAGCTACGGTTAGCCATGGAGAGCCCCACAGTCAACCATGGGTACCCAATTTCCTTTTGAAAGGGGACTTCAATTTAGGATTATGGACCTAGTTTTGGGGACCCTTGGCACCACCTAATGAAGACCAAGTGAGGGACCATTAGTAAGGGATGTTTGAGCTGCCATATCCTTACGGATTGTTCGAGTAATGTGCAATTGCAAACCAAGCCGGAAGTAGGGCAATAGGAGATGAAGTGATGTCCATTATTATTGGATGCACCAAGATTGTGATGAGGACATTAGTGATCCCATTAACCCTAACACCGGATGGTAATGGGACTTACATAAAGGGTAATCATTGACTTAGGTTTGGATTGTAATTCCTTCTTTGACTATTATATAGTCGGAATTGACTTGTATACTTTGGCATTGATGTCCACATGCTTCAAGAATGCTCCGTAGCTTTGCATTTGTACTATAGGGATCACATTGAGAACTTAGATGGACTTAGGATCCCCTTTGTGCTTTGTACCCTCGGTTTTATTATTGCCTGAGGCGTTGAGGCTAGGCAACTTTGATTGCAAAGGCTTTGGGAGGACTATTGATATCGTTTTGTAATGTTTGGCATGTGATTTAAAGATCAATTAATTAAGAGTAGTTCCTCTTTTGTTGGACGAATCCTGCTTGGCGCAGCCAAGATCCTCGATCAAGACGAAAGATCAATCTCTTGAAGGATTGATTGAATCCAAAAGGGATTCTAGCCCCTAGGGCACAAGCATAACGTTGAAACAACTAACTCACGATAATCTTAGAGAATTCTTGATTGATTGAACATAAGCATGCCAAATACAATGAAAGTCTCCTCTATATATAAGGGCAACATTCTTGCTATTAAGGATCCTAAATAAAGCTACTAATCCTAATTAACAATAAAATTAGAAACAATTCCTAATCAAATAACCCTAAGATAAAAATAGTATGCTACAGTAGCTCTCCAGCCAATTGGGCATGTGGGCTAAACCCAACGGACTGTGTTGGATGGTTGGGTCCATTATGTGGGCCTAGGTCCTTTTTTGGACTTCTGTACAGCATCAACTCTCCTTGGCTTGGAAGAACTCGACTCTAGCGAGTTAATGGCTTAATAGTGTTCATAAAGATCTGGATTCAGACGCAAGAAGTTGGTAGCAATAATCCAGGTAGCATCGGAGACGGGCTGGTATTGCTAACGAATAAGGAACTTCTGAAATCCTCCGCGACGAGTAGATACAATTTGATCATCAAGAACATCAATGATTTTATCAAGCAATGGCAGAGCAGCTGGTAAGGTAATGATTTGCTTGTCAAAATCGTCCTCATTATCATGCCCACGATAGAGAGTGAGATCGGCAACATTGAATATGGGACTAATACTAATATCCGATGGCAACTCAAGAATCTAGGCATTGGAACTGAGCTTCTTCAACACTTTGAAGGGACCTATATTTCTCGAATGTAACTTCTTGTTAGCACATGGCGGTAATCTTTCTGGATGAATACGGACCATAACCATGTCGTCTTAAAAAAAAAAACTCTAGAAAACGGCGACGTTTGTCGGCATGAGCCTTGTAACTGTCATTGCTATCAGCAATATGTCGTCAAATTTCATCATGTATTTGTTGCATGTGTTTGATGAAGTTATTGGCTTCAGCACAAGGGCGCGCTTCAAGAGCCAAGGGGACAAGATCAATAGGCAAGCGTGGTTGAACACCTGTGACTGCTTCAAAGGGTGAGATGTCTGTGGAGCAATTAAATGAATTGTTGTAAGCAAATTCAGCAATAGGTATAACGTGATCCCATGTTGTGATATAATCACATACAAGGCATCGTAACAGTTGTCCACTTCTATTAACAACTTCAGTTTGTCCATCAGTTTGCGGATGATAAGTAGTAGAGAAGTGAAGCTTTGTTTTTACTGTCATCCACAAAGTCTTCCAGAAGTAACTCGTAAAATTGGTGTCACGATCTGAAACGATTGTCTTGGGGAGGCCGGGAAGACGGACAACTTCCTTAAAGAATAATTGAGCTACTTGTAAGCATCTGAGGTGTTGTTGCATATAATGAAATGCGCCATTTTAGAGAAACGATCAACAACAACAAAGATGGAATCAACTTTCAGTGCAGTCCTTGGAAGTCCTAGCACAAAATCCATGCTAATATTTTCCCATGGTGCATTAGGAACATGGATCAAAATAGCGGCCGCTACGCTAAATGGTATTTATCGCCGTTCACATCCGTAGTGGCAACTATGAGTACGCCCGCTACAGGGCCGCTAAGGAGTGAGACAGATTCCTACTATCCAAAAAGTTTTAAAATGTATAATAAGACTTATTTCTTTTATTCTTCTCTCCAAATAATATTTCTACGCAACTCTTCTATCCTTTTATATTTAAAAGAACACCAAAAAGCACATGATCTCGCCGAATTACAGTCGATACAGAGAGTTCTTCTCAAGGATTCTTCTCTGCGTACATCCCATTAGACACCCCCTTTAGTAGATGTATTCTTTTCTCTAGGTATTCTTAAGTCTTAAGACTTGACTTCATGACATAGTTTTTTTTTTAACGGGCCTTTCATTAGTTTCTAAGTTAGCATAACTAAGCAACACGAATACATGTGAAAAAAATGATCATTTCTATTATTTTCTATTTATACAACGATACAGGACCTCATACAATGAGGGGAATGTTACGCCCCCTTATCTTAGTTAATTTTGCAAAAAAAATATATATATATATTTTCTCTCATTTTCCAATATTCTAGATTTTCTACAAATTTTTTCAAGTTTTTTTGACGAGTTTTTCAAATCGTACCGCTACTCCGCTAGTTAGCCCGCCGCTACCGCTATTTTCATCCTTGATAGGAATAGGCAATGGCTGATATAAACCTGTATTCTTCTTATTACCTTTAACCAATTGATAGGTGCGACATCTTTCACATATGCTGATAACATTAACTCACATGCGCGGCCAATAAAAACAATCATCCACGAGAGCGAGTGTCTTGTCACGTCCCAAATGTCCACTACAACCTCCAGAATGTAGTTCACGAACATGTTCACGAATCGAAGTAGCAGGGAAGCAAAGTTTGTTACCTCGGAATAAGAAGCCATCATGTATGCTATAATGAGGGTGCTTGTCCTTGTCGTCATTAAGAAGATCTGTATAGATTGTGCTGAAGTCCTTGTCATTTGTATAATCCTACTTTATCTGCTCAAAACTTGTCACATTAACTACCATAGTATTGAGCAGCTGTTTCCGACGACATAAGGCATCAGCTACCAGATTTTCTTTGCCAGCTTTGTGACGGAAACTTAATGTGAATTCTTAAAGGTAAGAACTGCATTTAATTCGACGATCACTGACATGCTGTTTTGACTGTATATGTTTCAATGCCTCATGATTGGAATACAAGACAAAGTCTTTACCAATCAAGTAATGACGCCAATGTTGCAATGCTTGCACAACAGCGTAGAATTCCATATCATAGATAGAATATCTGCGCTTAGCATCGGGGAGCTTCTCACTGAAAAATGCAACCGGGTGACCTTGGCTAAGAAGTCCTCCAATGCCGACATGAGAAGCATCACAAGCAACTTCAAAAACTTTGTCAAAATCTGGAAGTCGTAGGACAGGGGCTTTCGTGATCTTGTGCTTGATTTCTCCAAATGCTTTAGTTGCTCCACTTGTCCATTTAAATTCGCCCCTTTTATACAATCAGTGATGGGATCCATAATACTGCAAAAATCTCAAATGATCCTTTTATAGAAAGTAGCTAGTCTGTGAAAACTACGAACTTCAATGAGAGTTGTCGGAATAGGCCAATCGAAGAGAGCTTAAATCTTGGATGGATCCATTGCAATACCCATCCCATAGAAGAGACAACAAAGCCAAGGAAAATCACAGAATTACTCATTAAAGTACACTTCTTCAGGTTAACATAGAAGCATTCCCGGCGAAGAAGCTGAAATAAGCTCTTCAAGTGATCAAGGTGCTCCCTTTTGGATTCGCTGTAAATCAAGATATTATTGAAGTAGACAACAACGAACTTTCCAATAAACGGTTTCAGCAATTGATTCATAACATGCATGAATGTGCTGGAAGCATTAGAAAGACCAAGAGGCATAACCAGCCATTCATAAAGACCATCTTTAGTTTTAAAGGCCGTCTTCCATTCATCACCTGGTCTAATTCCGATTTGATGATAACCACTGCGAAGATCAATCTTAGAAAAGATAGAAGCACTAGTCATAAGATCAAGCATATCATCAAGTCTAGGGATAGGGAAGCGTTACTTTACAGTGATTTTGATGATAGCACAACTATCCATGCACATACGCCAGTTTCCACCCTTTTTTGGTGTGAGGAGAGCGAGTACGACACATGGACTTAAGCTTTCCCAAATATCTCCCCGGTGCAACAAATCGTCAACCTGTTTCTTGAGTTCAGCATGTTCGGAAGGGCTCATCTGATAAGCACGAATATTAGGGAGAGATGCTCCAAGAGTTAGATCTATTGTATGTTGTATGTCTCGCATTAGCGGCAATTCATTTGGAAGCTCATCAGGAATTAAATCAGAAAATTCATTGAGCAATGGTTGTACCTCTTGGGGAGCTGATGGCATTTGAGTCTTCATTTGATTCGGTCACCTGTCTAGCCACCAAAGCACACATCACACCTTGCTCTTTACTTTCAACTTCAAATTTGCGCATGGTGAGGATGTGAGGAGAAGCAGTAAGAGTAGTTTGCTTTGTAGAGAATGGAGTTTCCATGGGCTTCAATTGAATTCGGCATTCCTTTCAAAAGTGTAGGTGTTATCCGCATGATCAGTGATAACCTTCAAGCGTTTCAGCCAAGGTCTGCCAAATAACATGTGGGCAACATTCATCAGAATAACATCACACTTGACATTATCTTCATACGAGCCCATTTTCAAGGGAACAATGCACCGTCCATTTAAGGGAATCGAGTAATCATCTACCCATGCAACTCTGTAAGGCCTCGGGTGCTTTACAGTTGGCAAATGAAGTTTATCAACTACTTCTTTGGATATGACACTCATAGCACTTCCACCATCAATGATGCATTGCAAGCTCTTCCTTTACAAGTGACTCTTGTTCTAAAAAGTGGAGCTTGATTTTCATCGTCTTCCTTGGTACCATCTGCAACCAATTGGCGCCGGTGAAGGAAAAGCAATGGGCTGTCATCATCAGCTGTAAATACCTCAAGTGGTGGCTTTGGTTCTGTTTAAGGTTATGCATCAGGTTTCACCATTTCAATTTCCTCATCATGTTGTTCATCATCATAAGGTTCATCTTCACAGTGTAGATTCATGTGTGGACATTCTTTGGCATAAGCGTCACCCCGTGCATTCATGGGACCTGATTGAAGGTAGAATCTAGACCCTTTATGTAGGACTCCCCGGCTTGGTCACCTAAGCGTCGCCCAGTTTGCTAACGCACTGCTTGCTCAACGCGTCGCACCTTCCTAGAGATTTCTTCAATAGTGGCGAAGTCAAATACTACCAATTTATCAAGTATATATGGGCGCAATCTTTCCCGATAATCGGTGACCATCAGACGATCATCTTCATTAGTCTTGCATCAAATACAAAGCTCGTGGAACTAATGAGTGTATTCATCTATGGTCATAGAGCCTTGTTGAAGATTGATAAGCTCTCTATTAAATAAATCAATGTAGTCAGATGGCAAAAACTTATCTTCCATTCTTTCTTTCATAACTTCCAAATGGGTGATAAGAGGGCAACCCATTTACATACTATGGTCATCAATATTTTTCCACCAAATTCGAGCAGGACATTTTAACTTCATCTTGACAAAAGCGACTTATTGAGGATCTTCAATGTGATAACAAGTGAAATAATCCTCAATTGAAGTAAGCAATCAAGAAAGGCACGACATCACCGTGCCCAGAAAAATCAACAACCTCTAATTTGATTTTCCTCAAGAGATCATCTTGGCACGGGGCCTGTGGTATGTCGTCGGCGCCCCTTTCTTCAAATAGACATTGAAAGAATTCTTTGACTGATTCTCGAGGAATACTATCCAATCGGTGAGGGTGTGGGACAGTAGTGCTGGAAGATTCACCGTTAGGTTTTGAGGTGGCCTTACTGTACCATTATACTAATAAAAAAAAATAAAGGTCCTAAATGAAATATATAAATGATTCTTAAGCACTTGACAAAACGATTTTTAACGGTTTTTCTGGATACGGTTACGGTTTTTAAAACTGAAAACCGTAATTCACGATTCGGCTAACGGTTCTCCCAAAAAGACCAGTTAACCGAACCGTTACACCCCTAATTGATAGGATTCATTGAGTTAGGCACCACTCAGATGTTTATGCCTGACTTAGTTGGGACACCTCTGTGGAAGGACCATTGATTGATTGCGACTGCAGATCGATATTGAGATGGATGTATACCATTGGGTACCCACAAAAGTAAAGGTTTGGATTGTTTGCCACCTTGGGTACCACAATGATTGATTGGCCGGGCTATTCTCCCATTGCATATTCTCTACCACACTCGGTTTGAGAATGGGAGGGTAGTGATACTGTCCCGTGGCCTATTAGCTTATGTGGTCCTCCTATTTGTCAAGATATTGTGAATAGAATATTGTCTTACTTGATTCATTGTGATATTCTCCTATTGTTGAGATTCACATGATCACATTGTCCTTCGCTTTGATACTGCATATCTATTGTTATTATGCATATCCACCTATCGGTCATTCGTAGTCTGATGATGCTACTCTTAGTGCATAAGTACCGAGCCCACCTACCTTGAGGAGGAGATGGAAGCGATTCAGGTGGATCAACATGATGACTTCCACAAGTAGTGTGCGGACAACAGTGTCTGAGTCATCATGACCCACACCTGAGTACCTCCACATTATTTTGGGATAGTTTCTTTTTTGTATACCTTTTGTTAGGCCTAGGTTTTTTGTTAGAGGCCCCGTAATTAAAATACTTTTCCTATATTTTGTCAAACTTTAACTTTAGCAATTAAATGATATGCTTTGCTCTTAAAGGTCTATTATTGTTATCATTTGTTACTTATGAAGTTTCCGCTATGTTTTCGACGAACCGAAGAAATGTTCATACCTCACAGCGGACTTCGATCCTATGGGACAATAATTGGGGGCTATGTGTACTTAATCATGCAAAAAAAAATTAACTGGCCCCTAATCTCATGTATAATCCTCATGTTTATGAAACGTGGTCGTGACAAGTTTTGTTGCTAACTCATTTTAAGGATGACCAGTTTACATTCAAGGCTCATTTGTGTGCGGTGTGGAAATGGAAAAGCATAATTTTTTATTTTTTATTTTTGCTTTATGCCATTTGCAGCACTGCAGAGAACTAGAAAAGTAAAGGAATCTAGGGGTCAAGGCACTTAATTTTTATACAAAAGTGGAATTTTCATTTGTAAGAGTAGGAATCAGAACAAGGATTCTGTCCCGCAGAAACGGTTAGCATGACACATCTGAATCCCTATTCCACGGACATGCCCAAATGAATGGGTTCACTTGTACAGTGAAGTGATAATTCACTTGTACAATGAAGTGAAGAGAAGGGTCACTTTAACGCTGTGTTTGGGAAGGGAGGAGGGGAGGGGAAGGGAGGGAAAATTTGAGGGGGAAGGAAAATGAAGGGGAGGGGAAGGAAAATTAATTTTCCCTTCTCTTGTTTGGGAAGTGAAAAAGTAGGGGAAAGAAAGGGAAAAAGTATAATTTTGTTTGTTCGTGAGGTAGGGAAAAAAAGACCATTTTACCCTTATCCCTCTTTCTCCCTCACTTTCCCCCATTTGGACATAAAAGGGCATTTTTGTACTTTCCTCCCCTTTCCCCTCTTTCTCCCTCACTTTCCCCCCATTTTTGGGGGGAAAATTTGTCACTAAAAGACAAAAATTTCCCCCCCTCTTCCCCTTCCCCCATTTTCCTCCCCCCCTTCCCAAACACCCTCCCCTCTTTCCTCCCCCCCACTTTCCCCTCCCTTTTTTCCTTCCCCCCTTTTTCCTGCATTCCCAAACAGGCTGTAAGAGAAAATAAAAGAAGAGGGGATCAAATCAAAAGTGTTAAATGACAAAAGGCCATGACGAGGCCTGTCAATGGGACGTGTTGAAGCGGCTAGAAAGCCCAGCCCGGCCCGTCCCAAGCCCAAAAATACAGGGCTTTTAAAAAAAATTTGAGCCCAGTGGGCTAGACTTGGACAATACATTTTAAAGCCCGGCCAAAATGGGACTGGGACTGGGCAAAAACAATGCAGCCCGTTTAGGCCCAACCCGGCCCGCTGCAAAGTCATTTAATAATAATTATTTATATATTACTGAAAGTGCCCCTCACTAACAACAAAAAACGACTAATTAGGTTTTAACCGATCCTACATTACTTTAACTTGACTCATATAGGATACTCATTCTCATTCATTTCTATTGATTTTTTTATTTTCTACTTTCTCCTGCAAAAAAAAAAAAAAAGGTTTTAACCATTTCTACATTACTTGACTCATATAGCCTATAGGATATTCATTCATTTTAATTGATTTTCTACTGTCACTGGCCAAAAAAAAAAAAAAAAGCTTTTAACACCGCCATGTTGCTTGTTGCATTGCATTGCCGGTCCCAAGTCTGGAAAAAAGGAGGGTTTATAGTCCGATTCACACCGGGTGTCCGGTGACAGTAGGAATAATAAGAGAATATTTTGCTTGTGTCCAGGATCGGGCTAAGCCCAGGCCCGGCCCTGTCCCAGCCAGGGCCCGTACGGGACGGGATTTGATGTAGGCCCGTTCAATTTAGGGCCGGAATTGGACAACACCTGGCAGGCCCGTCTTATTTTCGGGACGGGATTAGACAAATCAAGCCCAGGCCCGGCCCGGCCCATTGACAAGCCTAGCCATGACATGGCTTTTCGTCTTTTTTTCTTTTTTTTTTGTGTGAAATGGCTTTTTGTCATTTAATCGCATGAGAAGTTATCTTTTTTACTTTTTTGGTAAAAAAGAAGAGGGCCTTTTGTCATTTAGTGGCATGAGATGAGAATGTATCTTTTTTTCTTTTTTTTAAAAAAGAAAGAAAAGGTGATTTTGAATTTTGGTAAGTTTTTTTATTTAACCCATATTTTCTTATTCTGTCTTGATTTGACCCTTCTCTTCACTTGACTATACAAGTAAGTTACCCAAACCACCCTAGACAAACAACAGTTTATAAAATGGCAAATAGCCAATTAGCACTTTTGTAACTCAAGGTTGTATTATGCTTATCTGTATAGTACCAAACACATGCCAACAGGTATAATTGGCTTCAATAGCGTAAGGATCACCTCCACATAGAAAGATGAAAGTCTCTATCCTTAAAAAGAAGGGTGCAATCTAATTACACTGGCAAACTTGGATAAGAAAATGTGCCAATTTTAAGCAAAAATGCAAGGTGGTGACATGACAGAAACTGGAAAGCTCAACTTTTTTTTTAATGAATTCTTTCATTGACTAAGGAAAACTCAACATATTAAAACAAACATAAAATGATATTAAAAGAAGAGAAAACATAACACGTAGCTGGCAACACGGGAAATTTATGACATTATCACCATCAAAGAGACCCACACATCTGGGGTCAGGCTTCAAAGTTCTAGTTCTCCACTCATCACAAATTGCAACTACCAGGATCAATGTCTTTAATAAGTAGGAATGCTTTCATATAGAAATTGGCATCTGAAAAACTAGCCTCTGAATCTAAATTGTGTATCCCCACCTTTTGTGTACACAAGCCATTGGATCTCATCCTACCACCATTAATTTCAAATGCCCAATTCTGTCCAATCAGATTGATATTAACCACCAGATTGAACTCTTGTATAACAAACAATTAGCTCCCCACAAAGAATCGAACTTAACAAGATGTGCTTGCACATGTTCAATCCAATGGTTGATATCAATTCAATCCAAACAAGATTCAGATGCCTTCCAGCTAAAGAAGGGATGTTTAATTGAATGGTTTGGATCAAGAAAGGAAGCACAGTCCCATTTCAAAACAGTGCATGAAAATTCCACACAGCCGGCCACATGATCATGTCACTTAATAAATGGATTATTATATAAAGTTGGTTCTTATATGCACAAAATATATGAAATTAAGTGGACACATACTGGAATAACATAATTGTTTGCAATCACTAAAATACTGAAGGAGAAGAAATAATAGGGCAACATCCATTCCCTCGACATGATCCATAGATATTTTGGACAAAAGATATTCATCAAATTTCACAACTCAAGCCAGCATAAAAGGAAAGCAGGGAGTTTTAATCACATAATAAGATGGTTCTACAATTTTCTATATACTATTGAGAAGGCAGCAGCTTACCAAGGTCCCGATTATTTATACCAATCAGTTGGATCCCATCTATTCCCAGAACGCGGTTCATTTCCTCTTCATTGTGCACCTTACCAAAATAAAAAACAACAAAGAGTCAACAGTTACTGTTCAATCAGATCCTTAAACAAACACAAAGACTGTCCCCGGCTATTGCTCAGTTGGTTAGCTAATGGTGTGTGCACGTGACTTCCAATTCTTCGTTGTCTAGAAAGAGGGAAAAAACATAAAGACTGCTCAAGACGCAAGACTTGAACCAAATGGGCCAGACATCATATTTTAATCTGAATAAAATTTGGAGTTTCAAGAGCAAGTTTTCATGCCTTGATGAAGGAAAAGAACCGTGCCTAATGTAAACAATGTAGGATTACAAGTTTAATGTGACTTTGGATCTACACGGACTGCCAAGTGGTTGGGCAGCATTGAGAAATCAAAATCACACTTCAAGATGCTGATTCTATGCTGGCCCAAAATTGATATTGATTTGAGGACTGAAGGGAACCCAGCATTTCATGTTGCCCAAACAAAATACAATGGAATAGACAACCATCCAATCTGCTGTAGTATTAAATCCAACTGCAATTATGGGTTAAATCTAAAAAAAGCACCTGTTAAGAAATTCAGCCATATACATTTAAGAGAAATTAGGAACACATTTTGCTAACCTCAACAAGTGTTGTCAGGCCAAGCATCTTGCAGATCTTACTCATGTATTTGATGTCAAGATCAGGTAAAATAGCAGCAATTAACAGGATAGCATCTGCTCCTTTTGCTCGAGCATAGTATATTTGCCAAGCCTCAATAATGAATTCTTTGCAAAGAAGAGGACACTGCATTTTCTCCCTCACATAAGAAGCTTAAAGAAAAACTGATGTAAAACTGAGAGAAAAAAAAACCTAGAACTGAAATAGAAACTTAAGCCCATTCCATCTGAACTATATATGATAAGTGTATAGTGGGAAATGAGATATTTACAACGCCAAACCTTTACTCCTGCATTGCGTATGGCCTCAAGATTTTCAAAGCTTCCCTAAATAAACATAAATAGTTTTAGTTAGCAAAATGGGTAGATTAAAAATTTTATATTTTCAAATTAAGCATAGCCAATAAAAACAATGACATCTAGCAATCAAATCGTACAAAGAATATTTACCTGGAAGTACTTTTCATCTGTCAAAACACTGAGGCAAGCAGCTCCACCTTTCTCATAAGCTTGAGCTATTTGAACCTGTTAAGACAGAAAGTACAGAAGTAAACTGATGATAGCATGATGAAATGAATAGATTTCAGACAAAGAAAGGGATGCAACACGTGAGCACACACATGCATGCACAACACACCAAAATTCTCACTTAAGAGAGGTCTGCATATAAAGTAATATGCGGATAAGCTTGTGGATGCATCCTGGCACAGCAATGGATAGCTCGAAAGTGAAAAACGAGGTTAACTATTGCATTGGACTCTTTCTAAACATTGACAAATTGTATGACTTATTTCTCCGAACGTTGAGGGAATACATATTCACAGGGCATGTTTGATGTAAATGGTTTTAGACTTTTAGGTCAAGCAAAGGTTGCCCCCTTACAGGTCAACAGAACGTTTTTAACATGTGTACCTCGCAGATAAGAACATATCAGGGAGGAGCGCGCGCACGCGTGCGAGAGAGAGAGAGAGAGAGAGAGTATATACTCAACTAAAACCAGTTCACATACAGCAATATGAGAACTATCTGTTGGTTCCACTTAAATATATGTCAATCAAGAGACACAGGTAGATGGAAAGGTATGCACAGCTGCCCAAGGGCCAAATCAGCAAAATAAAAGAATTAAAGGTATGGGTTTTGTTGAGGCCCCAAAAGAAAAACGACGAAAGCATTCAGGAAAATGGGTGCTTAGATCCAATGATGAGTCATGATATATCTACACATGTAAAACCTAGAAGATAAAGAGCTGAAATTTTTTTTTTTTTTTTTTTTTGGGGGGGGTAGGGCGCCTCTGTGTTTGCTACGGTTACATTTTTCTCTTGTGCTTACATTCCATAACTTCTTGCACCATTGTTCTGAAGATAGGTAATATGGATATAGCTTTTGCAGGATTGAATAGTAAAATCATTTAAGCCAAACCTTAGATTAATGGGATAGTTGAGATTTAGGGATTAAATCTTGACAAACTCTTTAATCTTTATTTATCAGAATAGCCAATGGCAGTTTATAAAGTACAACCAAAGATCTCAATTCTCAACTCAAATCACCACCATACTAGAAAACTAAGTCCCATTCCCATAATAATAGGAAACGCTAATAACATTCTCCTAATATAACACAAACTTAGTGATCATCACCACACGAGAAAACCTAGTCCCATAATAACAGGAAAACCTAGTCCCATAATAATAGGAAACTTTAATCGCATAATAACACTCCTAGTATAACACAAATTTAGTAATCCTAATTTAAGATAAACCTATTCTCATAATTACAAATAAACCTTTGTTTCTCAACAAGGATTAAGCTAATAAGCTAAGATGAGGATGATGATGATAGTTCTAAAAATGGTTCATCAACATCATAGTAGAAAATGATCTTAATGTAAGGATTTATTCTCAGCAGGGATAAGGCTAAGACGAGGATGATGATGAAAGTTCTAAAAATGGTTCATCACCATTATGGTAGAAAACAATCTTAAAGTGTAAACATAAGTAAAATTTTGTAATTATCATTGCAGTCATTTTAAATAGGTCTGATCAAGACTAACCTAGGTCAAACCAAGAAAAACATCCAATTGATTTCACCACAAGCAACATCCCATAAGGCCATTGTCCCAAATACAATTCTCGGGAGACTAGGTTCTCATAAAATGTCGGGATAATTTAAATTTAGAAGTTTTCTTGGGATATTATAGGGAAAATGTCATGAAAAACAAATTCACTTTTCTATAATAAAATATGAAATACTGTTAAAAATATTTTATAGCTTTGCCCATTTACATCTGATTCTCTTATAATTTTCTAACTTTATTTTCATTTCTCAGGATATTTTGAAAGTATTGCAACCATCATCATCAAAGCCAATTTACCATCATCATCATCATCATCATTTTTCTCAGGATATTTTGAAAATATTGCGATATTGATGGTAAAAGACCATTTTAGGTATATACAGCGATATTATAAAAACGTCACGGATATTGAAATTTTTTTTTTTTTTTTCAATTTTTTCAAATGGTATGTCACTGATACAGTGATACTTGCGACTGTACAATGGACATATTTGAGCCAATTTACCATAAACAAGGTTGACCATGAAAACTGGCCTCCATTTCACCAAGAAAAGGGTAGATCTGGTTTTCCTTCCCTAATCATTCAATAAGCATCCAAATGAAGCTGACTCTTGTGAATACCAAGTCCCAAAGTATTAAATTACCGGATCAAAGTCCTCCCTCAACACTCCTCTACTTGGAGAAGCCTTCTTCACTTCAGCTATTAAGGCTGGCACACCAGTTCGTAGATGGGATGCCTTTAATGCTCCAATGAAGTCTCTAACTGGAGAAGCATTCTCAAGTGCTCTTTTCAGAGCTATCAAAGGCCTTCTCTCTTTTAACTGAAAAAATACCACAAAATAAGAAATAAAGAAGAAAGTAACACTTAAAAATCTAATAAGGATGAATAAAAAAAAATGGTAATCCACTCCCAATCCAAGAAAAACGAAAAAAGTTAGGGTCTAAAAGTACCTTTGAAACTTCCGTGTGCTTGTGCCATACTATTTCCTCTAAGATGTTGCGAGGAGTGTTGCCTTCATTCTGCAAGCGGAACTCAAATGGACCCACATAATGCAAAGGAGGCCCAGTAGGTGGACGCCGTCTGATTCGAATACCTTGGCTTGAAGCAATTTCATCTTGCATCCTCCCAATTTCCCGGTCCTTAACTTTGACAGCATTTGCATCTGAATCACTTGTGGGGGAAAGTATCGCAGATCCATCGTTGGCCTCTGACTGTAGATATCATTGATTAAAAATTCTAAACATCTATCAGCATTAAGTAAGCAACAATCATAGTCTAATAAGGTGGATCATACTCACACCATCATGCACAAGGCATGTATGCACATCAATATGATGGCAATGACCCGGTGATCCTATTTTCCGAGTCCTGACCCTGTCATTTGACAGGCACCCATCAAATAGACTGTTACACAAACGAATTCACTATCCTAAGAGGACCCTGTAATTTGATCAGCCTGGATTGAGTGCCATACATGCCATGCCTATAGTGGATTTGCTTGGCTATGATCAAAACAACATTGGATATCTCACACTAACAACAATACTTAATAATTTCTGTTATTTCCACTTAAAACTTTCTAATATTTTCCACATTTAAAGACAACTGAGTCAATACTTAATTGGTAGATATGTGTATAACAAAGTTAAAAATATCATTTAGACTTTTTATCAACCACTGCCCTTTAAGAATATATATTGTGATAGTCTCCCTAAATTCGAGACTTTAGTCAACAAGTTGATATACATATACACATATATACATACATACATACATATATTCTTGCATCATTAAAATTTAAAAACGTTAACCGGAATGCCTTGATATAGTCATTTATGTATAGGCGCATTATTCCCTATGATAAGATTCCAGAACTTCAATCACATTGCCCATCCCAATTTAATGCAAGAGAGTGGTGATGTAATAACAAGAAACTTGAATATCTTATACAAAGCTTGATAATCATCACTATCAGAAAATTCGACTTCCATAAAACAATGAAAGCCTACAGAAACGATCTCCCCAGCGACACCAACATAAGTGACACTTGTGTAACACTATGAGGTCCACATAAGCTACCACTTACCAAAGGCGGGTGCGAATAGGAAGGTCTAAGCATGGATGAGGGATACACCAAAACCTGATCACTCCTGTTTCCCATGGATTTCAAGGCCACAAAATCAAAGTCATAAGAAGTTCTAAAAGGCAAGGTGTCTCTATCCAAAGGTTAAGATAAGTCAGAGGACTTTGAAATTGGGTTTGGTGCAATTCACATGGTATAGCAGGGTAGTGAATGTGAGGGTATTTGCTTGATCACATGAGGGCCCACACAAGTGTGTATCTCAATCAGTTCATATAAGCAACCTCACTCATAGATTGTTCTCATTGCAAACAATAGATTTTGCAGTGACATCCAAAATCCAAGTGCCCAATCCACCATTCCTGCAATCTTACAACTATCTTCAATATATCCCAAAAAAAAGAAAAAAAAAAGATGATATACATTTTTGGGTGTTCTTCAAAAAAAAAAAAAAAAATCCAATCAAAATTATCAACACAAACAGAGAGAAATTCGAGCTTTCAATCGTAAGAAGACATTTCTATTAAAGAAATGGTGAAATCAAGCATAACAATAGAAACCCAGTTGGGAATCGGAGAAATTAGTAGAAAGATCAGTGACCTCTTGAGCTCGAATGGAACAAAGAGAAGCCCTTTTATGTCCTTTTTCCATGATATTCGCTGGAATCGATGTCCTGGATATGAAATTGGGTCTGCAATTGAGGGTGGAAGGAGTAAGGAAGGAAGCCCTAGGACCTGCTCTGATGGAAGAAGCTGCTGCTATTTCCATTGCATGACAGAGAGAGAGAGAGAGAGAGAAGAAGGGTTTAAATCTGTGGTCAGCAGGACCATAGACTTGCATGGTCTCCAACCTGGCCGTCCACGTGTGTGGCCCACTGTATCTTTTCTCGAAAATCCGGATCTTCCGAGTCAGCCCTATCAAAATGAAATTCATTTGCAGGCCCACCCGCACCTCTCACGATATCTAAACTATGTCGAGTGTTGTGGTGGCACTGGGACAAATTACAGTCAAAACAGAGCTATGGCATATAAAGCAGGATAGAAATTGGGCAGCATGCTTATATCTTATATGTTGTCGAGTTCATGGGGCCCACTTGAGGCTAGTTTGTCGGCGAAAGAGGGCAGATTGAAAGATACCATCATGCGATATTCAAAAAATAAGTCCCACCAGATTATCCTAGTCCTTGATTTAAGAGCTTTAAATTTTAATGGAATTTTAACCATCAACTTTATTGACATTCAAATATTCAATCAATGGCGAGCGAAGGTTAAGTGAGTGTAAAATTGGTTCTGATGCCCGATAATGGGATGAAAAGACCGTCAAACGGCTGCATTGATAGAAGGTGGTCTCCAATGGGCCCAATGGTGCTGGACTACAGAACATTTCCCCCGATAGAAATCTACTCTTATAAAAGAGAGAAAAGTGATGTACCTTTTTAACTACACACATAGCCAATAAAATCCAAGTTGTGGGGCCCACCCTTATATATATTTATTATTATATGTGTTTTATTTATGGATAAAGATGGGGACATAATGGGAATTTTTCAAATTCCACTCTCATAAAATCTCTACTCTTCTAAAAGAGAGAAAGATGATCTTCTTTTTTCACTACACACATAGCCAATCAAATGCAAGTTATGGGGCCCACCCTTATATATATTTATTATGTATATGGAAAACGATGGGGACATAATTGGGAATTTCCCAACTTCTACTCTTATAAAATGTCTAAAAAAAGATAAAGATGATGTACTTTTTTCCATGCCAATAAATTGCAAGTTGTGGGGGCCCCGCGCCCTTATATATATTTATATATTATGTACATGTATTTTATGTATGGATAAAGATGGGGACATAATGGGAATTTCCCAATTTATCTAAAATAGACTTTGGCCAAGGCTTGGATTTAGAGGGGTTTAAGGATCCGGATCAAAATGATCTAAAAGACAAAAGTTTAGGAATTAAAAATATCTATCCAACGGTACCATAATCTCAAAAATCTAAAATTACAAAAAAGACCCCTAAATTCTCTGAAAAATTGCTAACTACCTCCCTACTATACCCAAATGAACTCGGATACAGACCAAACTTGGCACACACGATCCTAATAATTTTTTTAATCTCTTATATTGAGTAGATGTTGATAATTTAATCGTAATAAATTTTCGTTTTACTACATTCCAATAAATTGAGTAATTTTTTTCGATTTTTTTTTAAGGTGGTGGAGAAAAGAAAAGGAAAATGTGGATAAGATTGGAATCTATCTCAACTCAATATCTCAAATGTTGTTTTTTTCCTCTTCTTTTTTCAATTTTCTTTCAACATTCTTCTTATTCATATACTACAAGATTTTCAATGTAGTGAATTTTGTGGGTATGAGGTTTTTCCTCCGTGAATAATTGTGTAAGGAAGAACATGATATTTTAACAAATTCTTCATTGACTCTTAACTTCTTTTGGCATGGAGGGAGTTTTCATACATGTAAGTAAGCATTGTCTACTGAAATTATTATTGTTTGATTGTGTCTTCTTCTCTGATTTTTTTTAATGTTGCAGTAAAATCTTCATTCTAAGAAAAATGGGTGCAACCAGAGTTAAGAAAATGATGATGAAGAGTTAGTTCTTTCTTTCTCATTCCTGTTTGGGCCAAAGTTAGGCCCATTGATAGCCTTCATGCTCTGATAGTTTTAATTATATATTTGTTCTATTGCTTGAATCTTAACTGCAGGCTTCCAAATTGTACGTGTTTTGTATTTCCTTATGGTAGAGTTTTGTACTTAGTTCTCACTCTATGTTTGGAATATGAATTTGTGTATAGCATTTAAAATGTAAAATTGATACTGTTTTGTTATGTGAGATAAGAAAATAGAAAACTCAAACAGAAAGTGTCCTGGTTGAGAAAAGCAAAGTAGACAATAACTAAAAGGACGATGCTATGAGGCGTGGAAAAGCTTTCCATTATCTATCAGAATTTATTTCCGTTCTCCATAGAGTCGAAGGGGAAGGGCTTTTTTTTAAGCAATACAGGTGCTAATATTCAAAAGGCAAAAACTTAATCCATATTTGTATAAGAATCTGACATTTTATTTTATTTTTTTTTTTTCATGTTTTAGTTTATGTTAGTTAAATTCTTATTTTCTAGACCAATGCCTCTTCAATCGTCACCCTCGAAACCCATCAAAAGTGGGATAAGACCAATAAGCATTCATTTGTGGTTCTCATTGAACCATTTTTTTCACTAATTTCCAATTTTTTATTCATTTTTTTGTCTTTTGTAAAATTAAAATTAATTGTGAGATATGGTGCAATTAAAGGATCATTTCGAAGAAAAAATATTTCAAATTTTATCATTCAGAAAGTTTTTTTAGTCTTTCTTGGCACTATTTTGTCCACCTCGGTTAATAAACTAAGGCAAGGTGGGAAAACAAAAGATTTGAACTATGGACTATTTACTCCATTATGTGGATTATGGTGTACATACTGCCTTTTAACTCCGAAAACTTAAATCCCATCTGCTTTTTCAATAATAAACCTCGAACTAAGATGGGATGAAAATAAAAGAGAAAATGAATAGTGTATTTTATAATGGATCAAAAGAAAAGAAATCGAGTGTATTTTACTTAATACCTTTTGGTGTTCAATATTTACAATTTTGTGGGTACTTTAAATACTTCGCCATCAGTGTAAAAGTTGCGATAAAAGGTATTAGCTAGCTTGCTACTTTTGTTATTGTTGCTGGTGGCCAATTGGTGGTTTTGTTATAATTCAAATACTAAATTGACTATACATGAGAGAATTAACATTTCCTCTGTTTTTTTTTTTTTACATAAAACAATGCTAATTGTGCAAATAGTTTCTATTTATTTATTTATTTTTATTTTTATTTTTTGGTGGAACTAAAAGATACTTGAGTGGTATTTGTATTTGAAATTTGAAAGTTTTTTTTTTTTTTTTTTTGAAGAGTTTCAAATTTGAGAGTTAAGAACATTAGAGGGCTCCGGGAGGTTTTGAGAAGATATGAGATTATTTTCTTTGTATGGATGTAACCCTTTGTTATTATTTTTAAAATTTTAACCCTTTAATCTTTTGTACACTAACCTTAAATATTTGTAATTTGATGTTCCTTCAGTTGTATATTATTTATTATGGCCTTTGAAAAAGGTATAGGGACTTTCAAAACTTATAAGCCATCCTATTTATACAGGTACTCCATTTGCATTATTGCTTTATGTTTAGTTTTTTCTTTTTCTCTTTTAGAAAAAAGTAGCTACTAACAAAATATCATAAATAAGAAAGTGAAATGTACAAACTTCAACTCATTTTATGTCAGCCCTACTTTTTTTTCTCTCTTTTAATGAAAGTTACCATTAAAAAAGCATTAAATATTATTTTCCCTTTTGCTTCATGTGTTTGTATTTTATTTAGTTAGAATAATTGAGTTTTCAATCTGACATAATAGTTGTATTGATCTTGATTTATACTCCTGTTGGAAGAGTAATCACAAGTTGGTTAATGTGATAACTACTACTAAATATTGGTTCTCTTTTGATATTAGTGATTGCTAAAGATAATTCTATAAATGCAATTTAGTGGTAGGTCTTATAGATTACTATCGTAAAATTGTTGTTGTTCGATCATTACAATTTTTAGTTTCTTAATACAACTTTTGTGAATTTTTCTTATTATAAAAGGGCATTTCAAGGGCATGAATATATTTATTTATTATTGCTCTTACTCATGAGGCTTAAATTGAAGAACGTTGATCATTTTATAACACATTTATTTCTTTCATCATTGCAAGCTTCTTCTTGTTTTTCTTGTTCTTCTTCTTTTCATATATTTCAATGAGACGTCATGCCTTTCCTTAAAGGGAAAACGAGAATCTCATAGAAACTGCTTGTTATGCTAGCAATATTACTAACTTCAAAGTCAATGAATGAAGTGGTCGTTTTAAGTGTAAACAACTAAAATAAGTATTTGATGCTGAGCTGCAACAAATTCATTTTGTCTTTGTTCATTTCGAATTTTTCTTACTTTGATCCTCTTTATAGAACAGAACAGAAGAGTTGATCTAGAATACCTATGTTACATTCTTATGTATTTCATAAGAGAAAGGTCCAATTCTTTTGGCATACTTGTATTTGTGGTTTTTTATTTTTTGATATTTTTTTCCCTATGGATATCTCAATTTGTGAGCTTCCATTTAACTGAGCTTCTATAATTACTATGTATTATCTTTTTCTTACAGGGTGTAAAATATAACACTTTGTATCAAGCAAAAAAAGATGCTGACTCTTAGAGAGGTATTGCTTCTATTTACCTGATAGTGGTCCGTCTTAGAAAATAAAACAAAACACATGTTAAATACTAATATTGATCAACAGGTGCTCTGCAAATCTTACCCGTCAGAATTCATATCATAGTTCCACCATTGTTGATCCTTGTCACTTGGGAACAAGCCGGATTACTTCATTATTCTTGACGGTTGGTGTGAGATGTTATTCTTCTTTGTAAGTAAAGACTAAAACCACCATCTTCGTTTTGTTATTCTAATGTCCTTAGGTAAGATATAATTAATTTTTTCCTTAATAAAATCTGATTTTGTAGTGAACATATAATAATGTTCATGGTAATTGGTTATAACAATAAGCTCATATGGTTCTTAGGTTCTATTTTTATTTTTTTATAAAACTGCAAGCTATCAATTTGACTATGCTTTCAACTACACTCCAACTTTAGCAAGTCAAGTCTACCTGGAAACTGATAAGTCTTCTTAACGGGTCAAATACGGTGAAATAAAGTAAATTGAAATTTCTTTGTACACATTCATGATAAAATATCTAGAAATATGTAATTTATATCCTCAAAAAGTTATATAAATTCCATATTGATTGTCTTTTGATATCTCATTTTTCTCACTATATCATTATTTTATTGTTTTCAAATGTCTAGAAAAAAAAAAAAAAAAGCAGTGTCAGCTGTATTTGGACATTGCACAGGCCATGCAATTTACAATCACTCATTTTTTGTTGAAAAATTATTTTTAAATGTATTGAAGCTACTACTGAATTTTTTAAGAACTTTAATTTTTAAAGATTTTATTAGTAAAACTGTGTATTCGGTGCACGTGCAGGGCTCCACTAGTAAACTTAATATAAACTTAAAAGGATTGAGTTACCTGCATTAAATATCATGGTAAGACCAGCGTTGATTAGCTGCAATTGGGCCAGTGATGGTGGGTGGGGGTTAAAGGAAGCCCCAACAAGTGGTTGATGTGATGGGCTAGGGTAAAATGATGAGGCTTAGATAACGAGCCTAGCGCAAGACCGAGCCCAACCAATTCCTGTAGAATTGGCTCGGCTTTTTACAGGTCTAGAGGCTGCCACTGCAAGTTCGTGATCTCACCCAAAGTAAATTCCATGAAAATACCTATGAGATTTTTTTTTTCCAGACTCCCAAGTCCCAACCATTGTATGGGACGGGCTGAGTTAGACCCCAGAAGTGCAGTCATCAATCGTTTTTTTTTTTTTTTTTTTCTTTTTTTTCCAACCCTTTGGGCTGGACTAATCCCTCCAAGCCTAAAGGGAAGCCGGGTAAATACCCCTGTAGCCCCAAGGCGATAACATAGTGTACTCAACCTTCGATTCTTGAAGAAGAAGGAACCGGGAGTCGTTACCAAGACCTCTAGCTTCAGAGGGAGTAACCATGGTCTGACCACTCGGCCAACCCCTTGGGGATAAGTCATCAACTGTTCAATCCAACCGAAAACCCATTTCTGTAAAGGATTGATTGGTCAAGAAACAAAATCATGTGAACTAGTAAAGCATCATTGTTAAACCTGCGCGAGCCAGCAGTTGGGTCGCCCATTTTCCCTTGAACTTAAATTTTTTTCCCCCTAAGAATCCCAAATAAAATTATCTCTTATACTAGTTCTAGGCCAACATTCTTTTTTATATACTTGACAAGGTTTGAGTGCCTAATAGCAGGATTCAATTGATTCCCACAATTAGAGGACTTACCTTGGGATGATAGCCCTTAGTTAAAGGGGATGTAAATCAAAATGAGGATAGCTCTAACGGCATATTTGTTTAGAATAATCCTAAGAATTATTGTTTTGGGAGGACTTGAAATTCTCCAATGCCCTCCCACAAGTGAGATTCCAGTTGTGTTCTACAATTGTCCAAACATTTAAAGAGCTAAGAGTACAAGGAGTCAAAAGGTTAAAAGTGACTGTTTCGAAATACTGACAAAGGGCCCTGGGTCAGCTTTTAAACGAGCAAGCCTTGATAAAATCTCGTAAGCTCATGCCTGTAGGGCCCACCTTTGGTCCATCTCGTAAGCATATATCCACCAACTTTCGATCAAATCAGAGTTTACTGGACCATTGGATCGACTATGAATCGATCCGAATGAACTATTAACTATTAAATTTTTGGGCCCATATGGAGATAATAGAAATCATGGTTGGGGCTGATTTTTTTGCAGAGAAGAAGATCCTATGGAGTCCTTGAAATCCCTCCCAATGAGGTTCTCCAGGTGGGTGCCACCACACACTTGAGCTTATCTTATCCTAAGCTTGAGCTTAGAAGAGCTGAGCCCCTTTTAAACAACTTCAGACCACTCGTATTGACAAAAACTCGGTCCAATTAGAATCAACTATCTTACTAGGTTTTGGAAAAGCCAATATTAATTCCCCTTCATCATTTCTTTTTGGGTATGGCCTTGATTTTTGGACTGACTGGATGGGACCGTTAGAGCCAAACCAATCCCACTTCAAATCTTCTCAGATCCAGAGCTAGGCCTGTCAATGGGACGGGTCGGGCCTGGGCTTGGGTTGTCCAATTCCGTCCCAAAAATAGGACGGGCCTGCCGATTGTTGTCCAATCCCGGCCCTAAATTGAAGGGGCCTATATCAAATCTCGTCTCGTACGGGCCCAAGCTAGGACAGGGCCGGGCCTGGGCTTAGCCTGATCATGGACATAAGCAAAACATTCTCTAATTATTCCTACTATCATCAGAAACCCGGTGTGAACCAGACTTCAAACCCTCCTTTCTTTCGGGCTTGGGACCGGTAGTGCAATACGACAAGCAACATGGTGGAGTTATTATTATTATTTATTTTTTTATCGTTGACGGTAGAAAATCAATAGAAATGAATGAGTCTAATATAGGCTGTATGGGTCAAGTAATGTGGGAACAGTTAAAACCTTTTTTATTTTTTTGCCGATGAAAGTAGAAAATCAGAAAATCAATAGAAATGAATGAGAATGAGTATCCCATATGAGTCAAATTAAAGTAATGTAAGATCGGTTAAAACCTAATTAGCTGTTTTTTTGCTGTTAGTGAGGGGCAGTTTCAGTAATATATAAATAAATATTATTAAATGACTTTGCAGCGGGTCGGGCCGGGCCTAAATGGGCTGGATTGTTTTTGCCCAAGTCCCATTTTAGCCGGGCTTTAAAATGTATTGTCCAAGCCCCAGCCCACTGGGCTTAATTTTTTTTTCAAAAGCCCTGTATTTTCAGGCTTAGGATTGGCCGGGCCGGGCTTTCTACCGATTTTAACGCGTCCCATTGACAGGCCTACCCAGAGCCAGTGGCCACAAGGCAGAATCTGAAACATGGAAAAAGAAAAGGAAACAAAATGAAAGGTAAAAAGAAGGCAAATAAACGATCACAAAAAAGCCCTATAAATCCAAGACACCAAACATTAAAATAAAATTAAAAAAAGAAGAAAGAAAGAAAGAATAATCCATACAATGCCCTTCCACAAAATGGTTCTTAAATCATGATGTTGGATCCTTCGTGGATGACTGACATCACACAATCATCGTCGCCGTCATCATCAAAGCCTTGTCCCAACTATGTTGGGGATGGCCAACATCACACAAGTCAGTCATAAGAGGGTTTTTATTTTGATTTTTTTCTCAGGATAATAGAATGTAAGCATATGATGGCTTAGGATATGATGGAAATTTTGAGGGTTGAATGGTTCGTAGGTCGCTTTATGATGTTGAGATAAATAAAACCCAAGCCCAGACAAAACAGATAATCAGCTTGAATTGGCATTCAGACCAGCATGGACTAACAGTTTTGACTACTTACATGCTCTTTTAATACTGTTCTATTGTCATGGTCGGACTTGGTTGCGCCTGTGAGTCAAAACAGTTTAGACTCAACTGTCCCATCCCATGGTTCAAAGCCTGGTCTGATTTTCAAACCATTGGTTGTAACAATTTCAGACCAAATAAAGAGCTAAAAGTCCAATGCAGAAACAGTTATCTAGCTGACCAGGGCTTGGAAGTAGAAATGTTTTCTCCACCCACTTAAACCAGACTGTTGGTTAATTAATTCTTGTGCTTGACACATTCTTCAATTCTTGAAAGCCCATCTCTAAGAACATCAATTGTCCAATCCTTCACATCCTCCTGTAGAATGCAAGCAAATGTAGCATAAAATATTAAATCCCATCAATATAAGCCATGGCGATACAAGGTAAATGAAGATGGCAGAAGGTAGAAAAATGTAGACACCAATTAAAATCATATGATTACTGCTCTCACACATTTGCAACACACAAAATTAAACAAAATCAAGGGAAAGAAAAAAGTCAAGAAATCATCTATTTAAAGTTTGTCAATAATACAAGCAACTTGTTATTCATACAGTGCTGTTGACTTTTGCATTTGGTATATGTTCACCTCCTTTTTACGATAAGTATTCCTTACAGTTTTCTCTCGCACCCAATGCGAACTTGAATAATACTTAGGAACTTCAAGCGTGTGCTATACAATGTTGTTCACTTCTGTATTGTTCTTATGTTCACCTCCTGTTTTATGCTCCATATTCTATACAAGTTTCTGTTAGGACCCACGCCCAACCTATTACAATAAATGCCCATCCAACTAGTCACAAGGAAACCCAGTCATGCACACATCCAAAAGGCAAGAAAATCCAGCAATGTAAGATCATGGATATCCTGCAGAGTCATGCACGTCGAGCACAGCACAATCCAGAATATGCAACCTTCCATATGTCCAGTAGATTGTAAAATTTTATTATCCATTTATTAGCTTAATTGATACTGTAAGAGAAGTAACAGGAAAGAGTCCTGTTTGTGCCTATTCCTATATATTTGTAAGGCACTAATGAATAAGGAGTCGAAACATTTCCATCATAATCTTGCATTAGCAAAGAGAAAGCCCTTTCCCTCGTTTACTTGTGGGGTCCCAACTCCCAAATCCTATCAATTGGTACTAGAGCCGCCCTTCCTTGGGCACGCCAAGGAACAAAAAAACTGTAAGGTCCCCGACCTTAATAGTGTGTTTAGCTTCTCAATCTTGGTGATTAGCTTAATTAATTGTGATGCTAGCTAATTATGTGGGTATAGTGCTTGATCGAGTCTCTTTTATCATTAGGAAGATGTCCGTGAAGTTTCGTTCGATTCCAAGTATGTTTAGTCCTAATAGGGGATTAGGTTGTGATTTTAGGAAAAATTGGGCATTTTTCCGAAAAATTCAGTTTTCTCCAGGTTGGGGTTTGTTGGAAAGCTCTCGTCGCGCTTGTCAGTTTTCCCTCTTGGAGCATCACGATTCGATGTCTCTAAGTTGCCCAAATATCGTCTTTTTCATCGTTTTGCTCATTTCAGACTTAAGAATTTTCAGCTTTACCACTACTCAAACTTCATTTAACATTTGACTGGTCAGGGCATTTTGGTCTTTTTCCAACTAATTTCTTATAAGAACTTCAGTTTCCAGATTTGCCCTCACTCAAATCCCTTTTCAACTTAACTAATGAGGGCAGATTAGTCTTTTCACTTTCATCTCTATTTTAAACCCAATTCCAGCAGGTTTTCTCCTTTTCCACCTCATTCCAGAGAAGAAAACTGCTGGAGCTCTTCTTCAACCCCTCTCCTCTTGTTGCATGTGCTACCTAAGAGTGGAAATTCAAACATCTGAGTACATCCTCTTCTTCCCCTCATCTCCTTCATCTCTTGGAACCCAAATTGGTAAGTTTTCCCTAATTCCGATTCTCCTAATTTTCCTCCATGGACTGTTTGAGATCTTGCATGTCAATTGCTTCTCTTTCTTTTTCCTCCCTGATGTTTAGTAGTAGTGGAGAAGCCATTAGAAGTGGAAGTGGATTTGAGCTTGGTGGAGCTAGGTGGAGAGAGTGAGACCTTCCTCCCAATTTCCCTAAATTCTCCTCTTTTGTTAAGGCAAGTTGATTTGCTATGTATAATTAACATGCATGTATGTTTCCTTGAAGATTTGATGACTTTATTGCTTAGATACCCACTTATTCCAAGCTTGCTCACTTATTATTTGATTTTAATACATTTATTTGAGAATTGAATGTAATCGACTTGAAATGGATGGAATGGGTTGTTTTAGTAATGGAGTATGGATGTTTGGAGGTGCCAAAAGGGTGAATTCTAAAGCTATGTGAGTGTATCTCGAAATTTTGAATGTAACAGCTTCAAAATTGGCATTTCTGGGCGCGCGGTGACCTCCGCGGTCACTCCATGGTTAACCAACCAACCCTTATCTGTGCAGAAATCGGGCCTGTGTTGCCCACGATGACCCAGCGGCTAACCGCTAAACCCAAACAGAACCTGGGTAGGTTCTGTGTCACCCGTGGTGACCTTGCGGTGATCTCCAGGCTAACTGCCTGACGAAAATATTTTCCAAGTAGAATGTGGTTCTGCTCGCAGTGACCCCGCGTTGACCTCGCGGTTAACCGTGGACGCCCTCTGCGGTTAACTGCAGATGCCCAGTTTCCCTTTTTAAAGGGGACATCTAACTTAGGTTTTGACCTTATGTGTGGGACCCCTTGACTGACAATCGCAGCATGTATAAGAGATTTTGAATTTGAATCAATATTTTCGTGTGCTTTCATTGGAGATTTTCTCCCATTATATAGAGTACAGATGTCTTATCAAAGGCTACAAATCAGGTCTACAAATCAGCTACTACAAATCAACTAATCTAATTACAATCTAATATTAATGAAAGAATATTAGACCAAATCTAATTACAATCTAATTAAAGAAGGAAGAAAGCTGTGCAAATGTTTGACCAAATCCACCGAGATTGGATACCACCATATTGGGCCTGGGCCGGGCCTGAGCTATCTTGTATTTGACACCCCCCTCAAATTGATGCCGGGGAATCCACAAGCATCAATTTGCTAACCAAGAACTGATGGCGAAGTCGCGGAAGCCCCTTTGTGAGGATATCGGCATTTTGAAGATCAAAAGAGATGTGAGGAAGGCTAATCACATCACGCTTGTATTCGTTGCGTATAAAATGGCAAACAATCTCTATGTGTTTAGTGCGTTTGTGGAAAACTGGATTGGCAATAATACGAATTGCACTAGTAGTGTCTGCATAGAGTGGCGTGGCACTATCAGCAGGAAATCCGAGATCTGAAAGCAACCCGTGAAGCCAAAGAATTTCTGAACAAGCAGCAGACATGGCACGATACTCAGCTTCGGTGGAAGATTTTGAGACTTTATCTTGTTTCTTACATTTCCACGAAATCAAGCTATCACCCAGATACATGCACCATCCTGTGGTAGAGCACCGAGTGTCCGGACAACCAGCCCAATCAGCATCTGAGTATGCTTTGAGTGTAAGGGAGTTATTGGCCGGATAAAATAATCCACGGGTTGGTGTTCGAATTAGATATTTAATAATACGTCGGACTGCAGCCAAATGAAGATGTCTAGGATCAGTCATGAATTGCCTGACTAAATTGAATACATAAGAAATATCAAGACGAGTTATCGTCAAGTAGATCAAGCTGCCGACGATGCGACGATAGAGGGTAGGATCAGAGAGAGGATCCCCATAGTCTTGCTAAAGTTTAACATTGACTTCTACAGGAGTATCGACGGGAGCAAAACCTTGAAGTCCAGCCATTTCAATTAATTCAAGAGCATATTTATGTTGATGGAGTACGGTGCCTTTTTCAGATTGATGAACTTCAAGACCTAAAAAATAGTTTAGAGGGCCAAGATCTTTCAAGTGGAAAGATTCATGAAGAGAGGCCTGAAGGTGTTGAATCATATCTGCATCGGTACCTGTAATGATGATGTCATCCACATAAACAAGAAGAATAGTAATCCCCGTAGAAGCATGATGAAGGAACATGGATGGATCATATAGACTAGGATGGAACCCCAAGTGGCTAAGAGCATGTTGGAACTTTTCAAACCATGCCCGGGGGGCTTGTTTGAGGCCATAAAGAGAATGCCGTAGTTTGGCTGTTGGAAGTAGGTGGGCCTCGTGGATAGATTTTCAAAACTTTTGACCCACTTGATACAGGGATCAAGTACCCAATAAGGCCAAAAACCCAATCCAGGATGCATAATCCTCAATCTCATGATCATGTACAGTAAATAAAAACTATCTAAAAGATAGAAACAGGCAGCCAACAAGCATCCATAAAATCTACAACATGCAACGAAGCAGATTATACCTTTGGAGCTCGGTTGTGCTCTAATGGAGAAGTTGATGACTTTCTTTGATAAAACCCTTCTACAAGATTATATCAGAATCTCCAACACCTCTTAGCCTTCCACGCTATGACCCGAATCAGATCTTTCTTCTCAAGAAGATTGGTGGAATCTTCAAGAGAAAACCCAACTCGAAACTCGAAGGAACTAGAAGAGGAAGAGAGGAGAGAGCAGTGCAACAATTGCACAAAAGGAGGCTGGACGTTTTGGACTCAAAAAGATGGAAGAGAGAATTCCCCTTTTATAGCACTTTAAGCCTCCTCTTTTCCTATTTGAAATAGAAGTTTAACTCCCATTACAAATTAGCAACATTCTCTTTTCCTAATTGAAATAGAAGTCTCACTTCCACAACAATTAGTAAGTATACTATTACCACTATTAGAAGTCCTACTTCAAATAGAAATAGTAACTTTCTAATTACTTCCTTTTAGAGTTCAAGTAGGATTAATATCTTTCTAATAACTTGGGCTAGCGTGGGGACCACTAGGGATTCCATAGAAAGCTGGCTCCAACTGGGACACCGCGACCCCACATCTCATGTGCAATCCGGACCCACAGTTAATTACAAATAACACCACTATATAAATGCAATTGCACTCCAGTCTTAGGAATAAATTACAATGAAGACCCTAAACTTCCCAATTACCACAAGTAGGCCCCTCTATCAATATCCATGGATCAATTGGAATAAATCTGTCTCTTCCAATCTTAGTTCCACATCTTATTATCCTTGAGCCTCAATTAATCACTATGATCATCAGTACCATCCAATTAACTCTTAATCGAGATGGGTGCGCACTTACTAATGACAAATCCATTAATTGGCACAAGGGGATAATAGAGATAGATTCCATCTTGATCATTCAATGTTCCCACAGTCCTACTACCACATACCCAAGACACCGAGGTGTTGACCTACAGTCGGCCTCACTCATTGGTGACTCAAAGCAAGTGAATAGATAGAAACTTGAGTTCATCAATGTCTCAGGATTGAGAGCCTATTGCTAGAGAATTATGAGAGCAGACCTTATTATCAAGACGGAATTCCATAAGGTGCTTCTCATGGTCCTTCAATACATCCAATGTACCAGCACCATGATCCAGAATCTTCCATTCTGATGATCGAGATAAATCACACTATCTCATAGTGATCAAAGTGTTGCAACCTTATCAGATGAGATGCCCAGTCTCATCACTGGTTGCGAAGATATTTTAAGTATAAGATTTGTGACATATATCTCCCGTTGTGGATCTCATCCATACACATATATCACATCTAATATACTAATGGGACCCGGTTCAACTCATGAACCAATATGTCATATGTATTGGTCATGTGCATGAAGTAATAAAATAACATTCATCTCAGGAAAGTAAAGCATGATATTATTGATAGATAAATAAACTAATCAATTTATCACATCAACTGATGGATTGAGTCCATACAATCTAACATTGGTAACAACACCCGTGATGATAGATGAAACTTCCTAAGGGAGGCGCATATAGACATCTTCTTTGAGATCACCATGAAGAAATGCATTCTTGACATCCATCTGGTATAGAGGCCAGGATTGGGATGCTGCAATGACAAGAATAGTCCTAACAGTTGTCATTTTTGCTACAGGAGCAAAAGTCTCTTCATAATCAATACCATATTCCTACCGATTACCCAGAGCGACAAGACGCGCTTTATACCTAGCCAGAGTCCCATCAAGTTTGAGCTTGATGGAATAGATCCACTTGCAACCAATTGGCTTAACAGAAGGACACGGAACCACATCCCATGTATGATTTTGCGCAAGAGCATCTAATTCATCCTGCATAGCGTTGTTCCAACACTCATGCTGCACAGCCTGAGAATATGAGTTCAGAATAGAAGTAGAAGACATGGTGGCCATTAAGGAAGTGTGGGCAAATCCATAATGAATTGGAAGTACTGAAATCCGAGATGAACGGCGTAAGGGAGGGTCTCTAGTTGGACCAGATGTAGTGGGGGGATCGTGAGGGGGACTATGTGTGGTCGCAACTTTACTCCGCCTTTGATAAACGAAATTAGGATCAAATTTAACAAATGGTGTTTTGTCCGAAAAACCAGGGAAGGAAACAACAGATGAAGACTCTACAGAATCAAGATGTTGGAAAAAATATTGATTTTCGAAAAAGACAACATTACGGGAGGTACGAATGCACCGTATGTGAGGATCATAACAAAGAAACCCCTTTTGATGACTAGCATATCCTAGAAATGCGCATTTAGCAGATTGGGCAGTAAGTTTGTTACGCTCAGAAGGAGGTAAATGTACAAAACACACCGATCCAAAAACATGTAGATCATCATAAAACGGTGTAGTTTTGTATAATCGATAAAAAGGACTCTCATTTTCTAAAGAAAAAGAGGGTAATCGATGTATAAGGTGGACAGCAGTGCTAAAAGCTTCTGTCCAAAAACGTGTAGGAACAGAGAATTCAATAAGAAGAGATCGAGTAATATTAAGGAGATGTATATTTTTTCTTTCAACGACCCCATTTTGCTGAGGGGTATAAGGACAAAATTTTTGAGAAATTATCCCTTTTTGTTGTAAAAAAGTTTGAAACTCTGTAGACACATATTCACCTCCCGAATCAGACTGTAAAATTTTAATGCAAGTGGAAAATTGATTCTCAACATATGCTAAAAACATCTTGAAAAAATTGAAGACATCAGCTTTAGAATGCAGAAAATAAACCCATGTAAATCTACTATAATCATCAATAAATGTCACAAAATATTTCTAATAAGCATGAGACAAATGAGGAGCAATACCCCAAACATCACTATGAACTAAATCAAAACACTAAATGCTATTGGAAGTAGAGACAGAAAAAGGAAGAGTCGAGACAGAAAAAGGAAGAGTCTTACTTTTTCCCCTCTTACATGTAGCACAATCAAAAGAAACAAACTTAGAAAAGCCTATTGAGTTTAACAATCCAAAATTAACCATGTGAGACATGGTTTTAAAATTAGGATGTCCAAGCCTACTATGCCATAACTGACAATTATTTTGAGTAGAAAAATAAAAATCATTTGCTGAATTATTCCTAATTGGAGTAGATAGATCAAGAGAAAATAAGCGTCCATGTTTAGGCCCCCCCGCGATCTCCCTCCCTGTCATCTAGTCCTGCACAACACAACCAGAGGAAGAAAATGAAACATTACAGTTGTTTTTAACGAGTTGTCCAACTGAAAGAAGGTTTGAAATTAAATTGGGACAGTGATAAACATTCTTTAAGGGCAAGATACTGGAAATATCTCCAATTGCAGTGATAGGAAGATGTCCGCCATCGGCGGTTTGAACATGAGTATTGCCAGTATATTTTGTCAAGCTAGAGAGTTGTGCACTGGAATGAGTCAGGTGATTTGATGCTCCGGAATCAAGATACCATAAGAAAAAAGGGGTTTTAGATTTACCTGTGATGCCAAGTGCAGAAAACGCATTGACGATCATTTGTTGAACTAATTCGAGAGTGAGAGCAGGGGAAGAAGAACCAGGTTGTGAAGGCACAGATGTGGACGCAGCATCAACAGTAGAATAGTCTATCTTGGCAGCATAGGCATTGGGAGTCCGAGTTTATGGACGGCGGCGACATTCAGTAATGATGTGTCCCTTCTTCTTGCAGTAATTACAGAATTTATGGTTGCATTGTGTTGCAAAGTGTCCATATTTTTTGCAAGAGTAGCATTGGACTTTGCTCATATCCCGAGTCTAAGGAGTCGGAGAAGGTTGTGAGATCTGAAGAGATTGAGTATTCCCTTTAGTAGAGTATGCAACGGGATAAGTCGCAGTGTGTTGTTGTTCCAGATGGGCTTTTGTGCGAATATGTTGTTCTTCTCGCAAAAGCTCATTCAAACAAATATCCAAAGATGGTAATGGGCTCCGGCTCAGCAGAGACGATGTTACAGTCTCAAATTCAGGACGCAATTTCATCAAAAACTGGTCCCTGTGACTTGAGGCTTGAAGGTCTTGTATAGTTTTACGAACATTGTTCGGAACAGAAGCATATTTAATCCCATCGTATTCACTCCACAAGTTGCGGAAACCGGAATAGTATTCCTGAATGGACAAAGGTGCCTTGACTGTATTCTGCAATTTCACACTCAAGTTGAAATTGTCGTGCAGAATTATCTTGATGATAAACTGTCAGCAAGTAACCCCACATCTCCTTGGAGGTCGTGTAGGGTTTGAGGTTTAGAATCAAATGAGGTTCCACAGACCCAAGAATCCATGTTTTAATTTTTGCATCTTTTGTGTTCCAAGTAGAAATCTTTTTATCATCTTCTGTAGGCTTTGGATCTGAACCAGAAACAAATTCCCATAATTCCTTGGCCTTAAGATATAATTGAAATTGAAAAGCCTATGCTGGATAGTTTTTACCATCAAATCGAATCAATTTAACTTCAAACTTCTCCATTTAGAACCAAACAAAGAGAAGTATGTGAAAACAGATAGGCCAGAAGCTATGTGCAAGAATCCAGAACCAACAGACAGTAGTCTGTGAAAAAAAAATCACAGAATCACAAAAAAAAGGTCCGGGCGTCCCTAAAATTGGCTATTGATTCCCTACGTGGGGCCCACTGTTTGATCAAATGGAGAATTAGATTAACGAGGTGGAAGCAGTATCAAAATATCTTTCCAGTAATACAAGTTTTACTAAAATCCATCCACAATCCAAGATTTTGTACGGCTGCGATCAAAATGATCTGATAAAACTGGAAAATCACAAGTGGGGTCCAAACGCCTACCTCTGATCCTGGAAAAATGTTGAAAAAATCACAAAAATTATCAGTAGAGATGGTCGACCAAGATGGTATGGTCTGTTGATGCTGCTGTGTTGATCCGAGGTGGGCCCCTGATGAGTTGCTCCAAACGGCTGATGAGATTGGTTCCCAGAACCCAAAATAATACTCAAGAGTTCTCTGCTAAGTCAATATAGAAGTCCAAAAGTCTCTGATTAACTGTCGATCAAGATAGAATGATGTTCTTGATGAACTTAGGCTGATCGGAGGTGGGCCACCAGTGATCAGACGTCAAGATGTAGACGAAGCACTATGCTAACATGCACGAACAGTCACAAGCAGAGTGTTATGACTGTTATATCACCAAGATTCAATAACAAGGTCGAAGAGGAAAGCTAGAAGAAGACATAGCTCTGATACCATGACAATCGCAGCATGTAGAAGAGACTTTGAATTTGAATATGTATTTTCGTGTGCTTTCATTGGAAATTTTCTCCCATTATATAGGGTACAGATGCCTTATCAAAGGCTACAAATCAGGTCTACAAATCAGTTACTACAAATCAGCTAATCTAATTACAATCTAATATTAATGAAAGAATATTAGACCAAATCTAATTACAATCTAATTAAAGAAGGAAGAAAGCTGTGCAAATGTTTGACCAAATCCACCAAGATTGCAAACCACCATATTGGGCCTGGGCCTGAGCCATCTTGTATTTGACATTGACCATACCCTTGCGTGGCCAACTTGGGGAAATGAGAAATGGAGCACGATTGGCTTGGTGTGCTCGCCAGTTGCTCAGGATTTGCGTGTACAGATGTGACTTGGCCGAATGCATGTGGAATTGAGTTAATTGGTGCCCCAACAACCTCCGTACACCAAGGGCTCACCAAATTAAGGCATAGTTGACTCATTCTCCATACACACTCCATTGGGGACACGTACAATACACGATGGACAATACTTGACCTAGGATTGGGCTTGTTCTTCACTCTTGACTCGTAAATCATATATCCTAGCTTAAAGTACCTTGTACACTCTACTCTTGAACATTCGTATAACTTGTAACAAAACTTATTAGAAACTAGGCTTGGACTGGATATAAAGTGTATCCCTAGGTACCATGTTATCTTGTACTTGATGGGCACGGGTAGCTAGACTCATTTGACTTGTGAATGTTATTTGAGGACTACTCGGTGGGAATTCATGAACTTGCCTTGTATCTTGACTTGACTAAGAGTAGCCCTCATTGGATGGTCTTGTACTTGGACTCTAGCCACATGTGCTTGTCTTGGATCTTGTGTCACACGCCACATCATCATCATTATCATTATCATCTTGCATTCATGGCCAGCTGCAGTCTGAGGATTCTTGAGTGGGCTGGTTTCTCGGACACTAGGGTGGGCAAGTCAGCTAGGATGGCGTCCACAGCGCCGGATAATGGCAGTCGGCTAGGGTAGGCAGCTTTGGATACCACTAGAGCCAGACTTTAGGGTATTGGTAGTCGGCTGGGACGGCATTGATACCCCTGGGAGACGGCTAGGACATCTTTGGAGTCTCCTCTTGCTTGTGCATTGCATCTCACATGGATGGTTACTCTCATTATAACTTGATAGGATTTACATTGTTACTTAATTCTTGTATTTACTCTTGCTTACATCCATAGCATCTTGCTTTGATATCTTACAATCATATACTTGTCTCTATTCTCCTTTGGAACATGTTATGAACGTTATATACTGCTTATCTTCTTGCCAACATGTTGTTGATCCTTATTTCCTTGGTGTGCAAACGACACCATCTACTACCTCAACCCGGACATTGAGGCAATCCCAGAAGATCCTCAACCAGGGGAGGAGGACGAGTTACGTGAGTGGCGTGCCAATGACATAGCTGAGCGTCATCATTCCCAGCATCTGTGCATGACACATGGGGACATCTGACATCATGCCACCTAGATTTCATCTTTTGGTCTTCGGTCTTTTGGACTTGTTTTATTATATCATGTATATCTTTTGTTCCAAGGCCTAGGTTTTTGGGATGGTCATGATCTGTATATAAGCCTTAAATGTCTTTTATCTTTTGCACCTTAAATATATAATGGGCTGAAATGAATACTTGCTTTGATATTTACATAGGGATTATGGAATGTGATTAAAGGTTAAGTTCCACGGGTTATTATAATCATTGAGGCTCAACCACACAATCCTCAAAAGCGGACTTTGATCTTCGGACAATAAGGGAAAAAATTTTAATTAGCCCTAACTTTCACACCCCGGATGCATTGAATCTCAAATTGAGTTCAGGGCCGTGACAAGAACCAAGCACCAAAGCTACATCCAATGGAAAAACATGTGGAAAACTTGGAGAGGCTTGAGATCATATGAATAACAGGCTTGATTTGATCCAGCAAACATTGGAGTGTCTCAAATTGCGACTTCCACTCACCAACAATGCCGACAACACAGAAATTGGAGAATCCAGAGTTGGGAATCCAAACAGGCAAAGTGATGGAAAAATCCAAGTGCACTTCACTCAAGTAAATTTCCATCACTTCAATGTGCATTGATCCATTGGACTTCATTTACAAATATGGGCAGATTTTCCACTATCATCTGTTAGTCATTTTTGTTGCAATTTAATTGGAAGCATTCATTTTCATCATAGCTTGATCTCTCATACACTCATACTTTGCTTCTTGGAAATCTTCATGCATTTTTATTAAAAAATTTTGTGTTTGGCATCATGTATTTAAAAATTGACCTTTACTCGACCTTTATGCATGTTTTAAACTTTTCAAAGTAGATTCAAAAGTTTTATCAAATGGAATTTTGAAAATTCATGCATAAACATGTTTTGCATCACATATTTTTAATTCATTTTTAAACACATTAGTCTCAATTCAACTCTAGTTTTCCATGGCCAAATTTCCCCTTTTAGAAAATCATTTTCATATCAAAATCTCAAGGAAATTTCGGTTAACTGACCCTCAGTTCGGTCACCCCTCAGTCAAAGTATCAGAATGGAAAAAAGTGAAGGTTCTGCACTTCGGTGACCTGTCGGTTAACCGACATATGGGAGTTTGGTCAATCAAATTCAAATTTTTATGACCGTTGGAGTTCGGTTAACCAAACTGAAAGTCGACTAACCGGCCAAAGAAACATTGGAGGCCTTTTTGCTATATATTTGAGCCTCTTCCTTGGGATTTGTGCCAACACTTTTGAGTCCTTTGAGGGCCAAGGAAGGAGGAGCAACTAGGATAGGCAAGAGGAAGGCTAGGAGGGCTACTCCAAGGATTTCAACTCTTGATTCATCACAAATGGGTTTGCCCCTTTTCCCAAATTAACTCATGCTATGTTTCAAACCTTTGTTTTATTTAATGGCATGATTTATATGAATGTTTGACCTGTTTAAATGTTGTCTTCATAACATGCTTAGGACTTTTAAATATGCTTAACATTATGTTTTCAACATTTGGAATGATTTACACATGTTAGTAATTCCATGTTTTGAACAAACTTGCTAGATTTAGGTTACATTTTCCAAAACTAGTTTGTTCATCATTTTCATCATGTGTGTATCATTTAATGTCTCTATCTCTCATTTATGGTTTTCACATTTGCATCATTTATGAGCATTCAATTTCAAAAAGAGATAGAGAGTTTTCAAGTATATGCATCATTCATTGATCTTTGTATTCACTATGCATATGCCTCAAATTTAGTTTACATGTTTACATCAGCCTATGTTAAGAGGCACAAAAATTGTACTCAAATGTATCTCTCTTAGTGTATTGATAGACACAATTTAGAGAGTTAATTTTCATTGTTGAAAGAGGTTATTGCTAAGCCTTTGAAAAGCATAAGTGGTTATAAAGGTTATTGCTAAACCTTGAAAAGCATGAGTGGTTTGTAAGGTTGGAGGTGAACCTTAAACCTCAAATGGAGAGAGTGGAAATTCCAGTAGGGAAGCTAGGAGTGGATGTAGGCATGTTGGCCAAACCATTATAAATTTCTTGTGTTGTGGTTGATGATTACATGTGCTTATGATTGATGCTTGTGGTTGATGTGAATGGATCATATGTTTATGTACTTCTTATAGACATCACATGTATTCAAATTAATTAATTTTCACCAAAGCATTATTGATTGTAGAAGTTTAAAATTGGTCTTAGGTTTTGCTCACCCTATTAAACATGGTTTCAATGACACACTAGTGTCAACCCCCGATCTCAAATGGAACAAGATATCAATTGTTGGTCCATTTTGAGCCAACAGACTACAAATATCTAAAAGGGACGTTGGCCAAGTTGCAGCAAGGAATTGGAATGGTGCAAAGTTACTGATATCAATTCATGTGCATTGCCAACCAGTGGAAGAGTGATCCAATTGAGCTTTGAGGGCATTCATTGAAGGGTTGAGGGATGAGATAAGGCAAGAGACATTGATGTCTCAACCTTCCACACAACAGGCAGCCATGGGGCTAGCCCAGCGAAAAGAAAAAAGGGGGAAAATAATAATAACTTAGCTGCTTGTGGTGATGGAATCAGCCCTCGTCTCTGCGACCAGACATAACATCAGAGTCGTTTGCCAAGTCCAACACAACCAAGAGGTTCTATTTTGGTGGGATCATCTTTTAGCGCCAAGTTTTCAGCTAAAATGATCATTGCATCCACTAGAAAGTTTTCAGCTGAAAAGATGAAGACTGAACGTGGCAAGGTTTTATGCTACTATTGCGATGAGTGGTTAACACCCAGTCATCACTGCAAGGAAATGCAGATCTGCTTGATTGAGGAATCTGAGGAGATGAATAAAAATGATGGACGGCATCAAAGGAGAAGAGGCCCTATTGTGGTATATCTTGATCGGCAACCATGAGGACCTAGCCCATCTTGAAGAGGGGGTGAGGAGGGAGGAGGGGTAATGTTAGGACCTAAGCCCCACCAATTACATCAAATGCCCATCAAGCCAATCACATGCATAACCATCATGCACTCCAATAAGGCATGCAAATCTAGACATGTCAGATCATGCATATCCTGCAAAGTCATATACATCCAGCACACAATCTAGAATCTACAGCTTTCCATATCTCAAGTTGATTGTTATCTTTTATTATCCATTTATTATCTTAATTGATATTGTAAGAGATTTTATAGGCAATTGATGCAATCCTAGGGTTAAGATGCAAGTGCTGGGGCACAATTAGCGTTCCGAAGAAAAATCACTCGAAGAAGAAACAATCTCCAACGACAAATCCACATAGGGAATTCTATTAATCAATTCTAATCTCTGATAAATAATTCTCTACAAAGCCATATAAATGGTAAAAGCAACTTAAACCCTAAGAAACAATCCTAATCAAACTAGGAAACAGGAAACGTAATAAATTAGAAACTAATCCTAATTATATTCTTTCCTAAAATCAAAACTAATAACAATTAAAATTAGAATTTCATGGGTCCCACATGTGGCCCACGAGTCTTGTGGCAATAACAAGGAATTGTTGCTGCATCATTCTCCCCGGGTTGGAAAAGAGTTCGACCTCGAACTCGGCTCTTCGTCTGGATGTTGTTTCTATAGATAGTGTGCACATGAAGCGCTTCCTTGGTGAAACGAGAACGTGACCCTTTCTTTGGTGGCGTCGGTTTCAGAGGATGGAGTGTGACTTGCTTTTCACCATGCATGAATGTATGTGTTATCGTGCATGCCATTAGTTCTATTCTTGTCATACATCCATGAACAACCCAACAAAGTATCACAACTATCCATGGGTATCACATTACACCAAATTGTATCTGTATAATCTGCACCAACGGAAAAGGTAACTGGACATGCATATCGGACTTGCACGTCATCAACTGTTATTAACCATCTAGCAAAATAAGGACGATGATGCTTCCGAACTTTCAGCTGTAAGCGATCCACAAAAAGCTTGGGAGATGATATTCTGACAACTGCCTCCATCAACGACTACCATGCATTCCTGATCATTTACTGTTCCTTTGGAGCGGAAAATATTTTCCCGCAACCACTTCATCTTAGTAGTTAATGTAGTTTCTTGGATGACAATGAGAGACTCAAGACCCTCCTCGGGCGGGGTATCCTCTGTAATTTTATGTAATAACATGAAGAAGAAAGAGACGAGAGTTGGAGAAAAACTGATGTTCACAAGGAGGATCGTCAGTGTTTTTATGTTATCATTATGCCCTAATCAAGGGCTTTAAACATGTTAATTAATACAATCATAATAAAGAATGGATCAATCTCCTAATCTATGTAAGGAAGTTGTACAGGGAAATTAGCAGCAATAAACTAGCAACAAAATCTAATCAATGATCCCACACGTGGGATTTTTATATACACCTATGTGGGCAGGGCCCGTGGGCCTAAGTGGTCCGAAGCCCACACTATCTTCTACACTCCCCCTCAAATTGATGTGGTAATGCAGAAAACATCAATTTGTTAGTGAGATCATGATGACGCGGTTTGGGAAGTGCTTTTGTGAAGATATCTGCCAATTGGTCATGAGTAGAGACATGAGGCAGAGTTATCTTCTCAGTAACATGCTGACGGATGAAGTGGCAATCAATCTCGATATGCTTTGTTCTTTCATGAAAGACCGGATTGTTTGCAATGCGTGTAGCACTGGTGTTGTCCCCATGAAGAGATGTAGAGCTACCAACAGTGACACCGAACTCACAGAGAAGACGGCGTAGCCAGATGATTTCAGCACTCGCAGATGACATGGCCCGATATTCTGCCTCAGCAGACGATTTCGAAACTGTGGTTTGCTTCTTGCACTTCCATGAAATCAAAGAGTCCCCAAGAAACATACACCAACCAGTGGTAGAGCGCCGAGAATCGGGGCAACCAGCCCAGTCAGCATCCGCATAAGCAGATAAGTGCAGAGAAACGCCCGAAGAGTAGAAGAGACCATGATTAAGAGTGCCTTTGACATAGCGGAGTATGCGTAAGGCAGCAGCAAGGTAAGGTTTGTGAGGATTGCTCACAAACTAGCTAACCGTATGAACGACATGAGAAATATCCGGCCTAGTCATAGTTAAGTATAGCAAACTACCAACTATCCGCCGAAAAACAGCGGGATCATCCAGAGGAGGGCCATCATGTGTACTAATCTTACTGTTCAACTCCATAGGTGTATCAAAAGTGTGAGCATCATCAAGGCGTGCCGAAGTGATCAAATCTGTAGCATATTTCTTCTGATGAACTCGAATGCCAGATTTGCTACGCAAGAACTCCAACCATAGAAAGTAGGTGAGAGGACCAAGATCCTTCATTCTGAAGTGGCGAGTGAGATGATGTTTGAGATCCGTAATGCTAGCACTATCATTGCCACTGATGATCATATCATCAACATAGACTAAAAGGAAGGTGTATCCCCTCGTTGTCCATTTAAGAAATAGTGAGCTATCCAAATGGCTCTGACGAAATCCAGCTTGAAGAATTGCAGTCCGGAATTTATCAAACCAAGCCCTGGGAGCCTGCTTAAGTCCATACAAAGATTTCCGCAACTTGCAAACATGCTTAGGAGGACAAGCATATCCTGGAGGTGGCTTTAAGTAGACAGTCTCTTGTAAATCCCCATGAAGAAATGCATTTTTGACATCCATTTGCCACAGAGGCCAGTTGCGGGCTGCAGCGACACAGAGGAGAGTACGAACGGTGGTCATTTTAGCCATTGGTGCAAATGTCTCCACATAGTCGATTCCATACTCTTGTTTATAACCTTGTGCAACCAATCGGGCTTTGTAGCGATCAAAATTTCCATCGGAGTGGACTTTTATGGAGTAGATCCATTTACTGCCAATCACAGAGGCTCCTTCAGGAGCCGGTACCAAGTCCCATGTCTGATTTGCTTCGAGAGCAAGCAATTCCTCATTCATAGCATCCTGCCAGTAAGCAATCTTCGAGGCCTGCGAATATGAGGTGGGTATAGGAGCACTATCTAAGGATGAAAAGAGAGCAGGAAAGCCATAACGGTTAGGGGCACTCGAAAGACGATTAGATCGTTGCAAAGAGAGGATATTATCAGAAGAAGCTTGGTTACCTGTAGGAGCAATAGGCGGCACTGTAAAATTATCAGGAGAGGGAGGCACCATAGGAGGAATCTTGTTACGCTGGACATAGACCTTGAGAGCCGGTGAGGCTGAAGCTGGGGAGGCAGAAGCAGACTCCGAGAATTGGGGCAAATAGGACACAGCAATAGGGTGATGATCTAAATGCAATGAAAAGAAAGGAATTTGTTCCAGGAAGATCATGTTTCGAGAATTCGCATGCTTTTCTCAAACCGGTCATAACACAAGAACCCTTTGTGTTCAGAACTGTAGCCAAGAAAGATGCATTTGGCAGCCTGTGGAGATAGCTTAGTGCGTTCAGTCGGTGGAAGATGAACAAAACACAAACAACCAAACACACGTAAGTGAGAGTATGAAGGAGGATGTTCAAAGAGAACTCCGTAAGGAGTAGTCTTGCCTAGAACAGTACTAGGAAGACGATTGATCAAATATACCGCAGTCTATGCAGTATCACACCAAAATTCAGGAGGAACTAAGGATGCAACTAAAAGGGTACGAACAGTTTCAAGTATATGTCGGTTCTTTCTTTCCGCAATTCCATTCTGCTGCGGAGTGTGCGGACAAGATTTTTGATGAAAAATTCCTTTATCAGAAAGGAAAGCAGAGAATTCATGAGATAGATATTCTCCGCCAGAATCGGATGGAAGGATCTTGATATCTTTCTTAAATTAGGTGTGGACCATGTTATAGAATCTTTGAAAAATAGAAAACACTTCAGATTTGAAACGCATAAAATAAATCCAAGTATAACGGGAATGATCATCAATAAATGTCACATAGTACTTGAGTCCTGCCCTACTCAAGGTAGGAGCAATGCCCCAAACATCAGTGTGAATTATGTCAAACCTCCACTTCCTCTGTTTCAGTCTCTTTAGGACCATTTGGAACATCAGGCTCACCACTTTCAGTCTCAATAAAGTGGACACGTATTGGACGTTCTGGTGCACGATGTCCTTGTTGTTTACAGTTAAAACATGTGAGCCTACTTTGACCCTCGGGCTTAGGGAAAACTTTTTCCGATGACATACTGGATTTAGAACCTGCAATGGAGGAATTCTTTTGCATAACCCATTTAGCTTTAAGTTTTTGGGCTTGATGATTTGCAATTCCCTTAGCTTTGAGAGCATGCTGAATAATCTCATCAACATTATCAAAATGCTTAAATGCGAGGATATCTTGAATATCAAGTGTAAGCCCATTATAGTATCTGTCAACTAATACATCATCATCTTCATTCAAACCACAACGGGCTTGCATAGTTATAAACTCCTCAGAATACTCAACAACTGTCTTAGATGCTTGTTTCAAGTATTGAAAATGTGAACGCGGATCTCTAGAGTAATTGACAGGCAGGAATTTCTGCTCCAACAGATTTTTCATCTTGGCCCACATGTCAACATGGTCAATTTGCTGGTATCTTCTCTTCTTTTGCAACTCAGCTTTTTGGAGGCAATAACGCTTTATCAAGCGCTCAACACGGATCGCTTCCCAAAATGCTTCATACATATCGTTGCATTCCTTCTCCACATTCTTCAATATACTCGGTCTCAAACCTTTGAGAAAGTGATTGAAATCAAGTGTATCTCCCAATTCACATAAATAATGTAGCCTTTCAAATTCATAAGCATATTCCTCGACAGATAATTTTCCTTGTGTCAAAGTAATATACTGCTCAAATCAATCTTAATTTGCATAATATCTCTTCCCATATCTGATTGCATATGTCATCCTTTTAGCCCTTTTGTTGATTTCTGTAAGCTCTTTGTTGGTTTCTGTAAGCCTTCTATTTATTTCAAGAAGTTGCAAGTCCATCTTGGCTAACAATTCCATATTAACCTGATGCAAAGACCGAAAAATTTAATGCTCTTCAAAACTAAAATCAAACTAACAAGATGTGTAGATCTCACTGATTGGAGTGCACATGTGAAGATGGATCGTTGATCGGAGTCCGGATGGAGAAGATCTTGCTATTTGAATATGGATGGCTGAAGATTTGTGGAATATGACGAATCTAGGCCCACTTGCTGATGCATATATATTTCTCCTCTGTTATTCTATCTTCTTCTTTCTCTGCTTTTCTTTCTCTCTACTAGGTAGGGGATGGGGACAATTGGGTTCTGCTGGGACGCGATTTGGGTTTCGGGTTTGGTGATTTGGGGTGATTTGGGATTTGGGGAAAAGTATAGATTTGGGTTGTTGATGCTCAGGGATTTGGGATTGGGGCTGGGGGTTTAGGAAAGGTATGGATTTGGGGTGTTGATGTTCATGGATTTGGGGGATTTAGGATTGGGATTGGGGGCTGAGTGAAAAGAAAGAGGGATAGGGTTAATCACGCCAACGATAGAGGGATCGTTCAGCTCTGATACCAATTGATGCAATCCTAGGGTTAGGATGCAAGTGCCGGGGCACAATTAGTGTTCCGAAGAACAATCACTCGAAAAAGAAACAATCTCAACGAAAAATCCACACAGGGAATTATATTAATCAATTGTAATCTCTGAGAAATAATTCTCTACAAAGCCATATAAATAGTAAAAGAAACTTAAACCCTAAGAAAAAATCCTAATCAAACTAGGAAACAAGAAACATAATAAATTAGAAACTAATACTAATTATATTCTTTGCTAAAATTAAAACTAATAACAATTAAAATTAGAATTTCATGGGTCCCACATGTAGCCCACGAGTCTCATGGCAATAATGTGGAATTGTTGATGTACCAGCAAGAGTCTTGTTTGTGCTATTCATATTCCTATCTATTTATAAGGCCTAAATGAATAAAGGAGTCGCTGTTTCCAACATAAGCTTACGTTAGCAAAGAGGAAGCCTTTCCCTATTACCTATGGGCAAGATCAGGTCCTGGATCCTATCAATTTCTCACTCCCAATGCAAACTTGATTAATATTTAAGAACTTTTAAGGGTGTGCAACAAGAGGCTCACATCCCAAGCAGTTTGTGTTTGGAGTGGTGCAGTAACCAAAAACAACATTCGGAACAATATTCTATAATTTCCTCCACAATGACATCAGCATGTTTGCTAATGTTACTTTCGCGAGAATCTAGAACATAAGTACCGCACTTGGGGGCATTTGGTAGAGGAGAAAGGATCTAAGAAATGGAGCTAAAATGAGTGAAAGTTTTCCCTATGCAAATGTCTTGATAACTTTTTGATGTCTAGTTCTTCTAGAACTAATAATACTTTTATCATATAAATTATAATAGATCTCTTGATATTACTGTAAAATGACAGAGCTCTCGATACTACTGCAAAATGACATAACTATGCCAGCAACTTGAGGTATTTATACTCGTTCATGTATAATAAATTCCATACATATAAAGCCACAAATATTCTGATTAGAAATGCTGCAAAAGAGTGAATGAATCTCACCATTCTAACAGACAGACGAACAGTTGTTATTATATTGAAGAAGAAGAGAACCATCCACGCCTCCACAGTCGTAGATAAACTTCTCAGTCTGTTATTATATTGATAAAGAGGCCATGATATGGTTGAAGAGAGCTCCTCAGTTGAGAAATCAAAATTATAAACAATACTAATTATGTTGTTTTCGCCTTCTGCTTTCCCAGGCCGTGGGGTTTATTTTCTTCCTACTTTGCTGTCTCTTTTGGCTGATCCTACTTGTGGGTTTTGTTGGTTTCTGTTTTGGTTGGGTTAGCTCACTTCCAATTGTTTCTCCCTCTGCAGGTCACCATATGCCTAGCATAGATGGTCACCTTATCAGGGATTAGCAAGTGTGAACGAGCTTTCCTTAACATTCTTTGTAGCCGTACCCATGGAAGAAAAAATTGACCACTATGTAGCGTAGTGACTGATATATCGGGAAAATTGAAAATATCGCCACTACGACATGTCAGGTATAGAACACAGTCGAGCCAAGCAATTTTCATTTTAAACATTATTTTCCCTATTTCTCCTTCCCAGAGGCTTTGTTAAAGTTGTCTATACTGTTATATGGTTCCAAATCACTAAAAAAAAAAAAAAAAAAATTTGGCTGCCACACAAGATTCAACCACTCAATGGTGGAACCAGAACAAGTGACTTAGAGGGGCCATTATAAAAAACAAAAAAAAAATGGAGGGGCCATTCTGAGAATTTGCTAAAATTTCCTATTTGAACAGGGGTTTTCTGAATACCAAACACCCGCCCCCCCCCCCCCCCCCCCCCCCCCCCCCCAAAAAAAAAAAAAAAAGGAGTTCCGCCCCTGCAAGCACTTCAAAAAATTCACACCACCACATTGTATTTTGGCCACCGGCCGCAACAGCTACTTTGATCCTTGGTTGTACCTATTCTTTTGCTTTGGAAACATATACATCTTAACTTTCCCAAAAACTATATATCTTACATAAAAGAACATCGACATATAAGTTACATCAATTGCAAAGCTTACATAGTCTATCACAAAAAGCCACATTCCTAATAGACATTCAAAATCAACCAAAAAAGGGTACCGAACACAAAGTATGGAGGCACTGATTCATTCCACATTCACAATAAATGGCTGACTAAAAACAAGAAAAGTAGCTGGATAAATCAAATTAACAGAGAAATGAACCTAATTCAAAATCTTACCATATGGATTGGGTCGCCAGTCCTCAGTCGTGCATTTGGGCGAGCATACTTGGACTCATAAGGAGTCCGTGGCCCTATATCTTGTATCGCTTCCCATTCTTCCTTACTAAGCATCCTCACCGTCCCAGTCCCTGGAGGAAGCTTCTTCATTTTCCGTTCCAACCTCTCTTGGGCTGTGGCATCATCGTGCTGTCCGCATAACACAAGCATGGAAAATATAAGTAATGAGTTTCTATTGATACAATCCGGAGGTGTAATAGTTGGTCCAACTGTCCAAGCCATAAAAGACACATCAAGAATGAAGGAAACCAAATAAATAAATAAAAGAGTAAATCAAATAGGAGAAAATATAGGAAAAGAAGAGCTAGACTGATAGTGACATATAAACTCTGTATCAACTTGAACTGATAAACATATTAATTTGCTTTTAAAAAAGCAAAAAGAAAACCCTTTTTTCTCACAGAACCTCATCAAAACAATGAAAATAGGTATAATGATTGCACAGAAGTCTAAAGGATAGTTCAAGCACTCATTATTTGAAAGAATTAAAAAACAGCCTTTAAAACTCAAAACCTCAGCTTAATACCAAAATCAAATCTCCATTATAGTTTGAACAGGACTTCCTTTTAAGTTGGATTTTAGAGTCAGGTGTTCGAACCATTAGCTAAAGAATGCATACACCATAATAACACAATGACAAAAATGATTATTAAGAAGATAAAATACAGAAATTATAAGATAATGATCCAATACAAGACTGCTATAATAGACTGTTTATCCAAAACCCCAGAACACAAATAACATGCAGCCCACATGAAACCCAAAAGGGTACACGTCCAAACTGTAGGTTGAATTGATCAATATCATAAGGTCTGAAAAGTTAGAATGGAATAACCAACCAAGTTTTATTGTGAACACTTTTAGTGTATATAACATAATGATGCCCTAAAATCAATCCTAGCCGTAGGATCTACATATAAAATGTACGAATCCTTTTCTTTCGGTGAAACCATCTAGTTGATGTTGTACGGATCCTCTTATAACTCAATTAAAAAGAAAATTGACTACAATACACCTACACTTAATTGGAATGAAAGAAAAAAAAATTTATAACCATAAGCAGACAAATTTATAACCATAAGCAAACATGTCCAAGCATTCTGTCCTTACATGTGCACTGTAATGTCAGCAGAGAGAGAGAGAGAGAGAGAGAGAGAGAGAGAGAGAGAGAGAGAGAGAGAGAGAGAGAGGCATGCAGAAAAAGGAGATCATATAACTTTTCTTTGGCACACACCTCCATTTATTAATGTTCCAAAAAAACTATTTCTATTACAAAAAGATATGTAAATCTAAAAGAATGCAAAATAACCTTATAAGTAAACCCTTGTGATTCCCTATAAAACAAAATTGATACCATTACGTTAGTTTTCCAATATCCTCTGGTGTGAATCAACTATAGATGTGAAGCCTGCAAGCTTCTTTTTCATGATTGTAAAAATTATCATTGGAAAGAACTTATCATGTTTCTTCAAGCATGGAATTTGAGCAAGAGCAGATGGGAAGATATATTATCAGTTTTACTCGTTAACTACAGAACTGCACATATTCAGCTTATTGCTTCACCAGCAGATATGCTTTAATTGCAATTCTTGCTGCACATTTCAAAAGCATTTTGGTAACTGCTTAACTGTTCACTTTCAAATCTGAATTCTTAACTGGGCCGGATAATTCTGCCATAATATTCATTATGTCTAATTAAGGCTTCTACTTGAATATCCAACCATGTGTACCCTGACAGGACTTGCAAAGGGCTGTTAGCTTTTGATCATCCATTTTGTGGTGATTGAGTGGAACTGATTCTGGATTTATGGCTTGAACCTGCTGTTTGTACTCCAGTAAATTGGACTTTGAACCAATTCAAATTGATCAGGATTCATATGCTTTTGGCCCGGACCAACCCACTTATTGACCTACTTCTGTTGCCGGACCTCTTAGCATTCATAATAGATCTGCTTTGACTTTAAAACTCTATTGCAATTTATCTGGATCAACACAATTTTACTTTGCATCACTTTCTCGCACATCATATTCAAATCACACAAGTAATGTTTCTTCCAAAATCCCAAATGTCCACCAGATACATAGTATTGATTTACGCTTTATAGACTGTCCAAAATGAAACTGCAGCTCTAAAAGCATTAGAGGATGGAGGAGCAGGAACCAGAGGTGAGGGCTGGGACTCAAGAAGTATGGAGATGATGACTTGTTCAGATAGTTACTCATCCAATCTGGAATTTAATGGTGAAATAGACAAATGGAACGACTTCCAACCACCTTTTCTTAATTGTTCTCAGGTGAATGCATGTGGGAAAATTTTGTTTTTTCCCAACTAGATATGGAGCATGATCCAAATGTGACGTTTTGCAGAAGATGTGAGAATTTCTGAGCTTTAGTCCATCTGCATGGGATCCACAATTTTGGATGGTCTGGATTGATAGCCATGTACAAACTATACTGCAAATGTGGAGTGAAGCATGTTTTGCTTCTGCAACCAATAAAACGGTGGTCACAACATGGATGGATGATGTCAAAATCTGATGCTGGCCAGACCACTGGACCACGTTTGAAAGTTTACTCTAGAAGGCGCAAAGCCCACAAGGCCCAGCCATGATGTTAAACAAGGCCCAAGGCCCAAGTCCCAAGGCCCATGGAAGACTTACTTAGTTATTTCTCACGTTGAGATTGTGGAGATGGTTGACAGATGTACATGTTACTTTTATTAGTAGCTTTCCTATCTTAGATAGTTGAGTAATAGCTTTCCTATCTCTAGATGAATTGTGGTTTTATTAGAACTAGAATAGATATTGCTGTAATACATATATAATGATGACTTCTCTTCAATAAACAGGACAATACATTCTGTATTGATTCAACAAGGTTCTGTGTTCATAAAATCTGTCATGGTATCAGAGCAAAGTTCAAGGAAACCTTGTTTTTTATTCTACATAGTATCAAGGCAATAAGAGATCATCGCTGATCATCCCTGATCATCACAGATCCTCTCAGATCAAGATGTGGCCCACTTCAGATCGTCATCAGCACCTCTGCAAATCCCTTCCATCTTGGTCGACTGGAATTATCCAATTTTCTGGTGATTTTTTCAAGATTTTATGAGCATCAGAGGTAGGCCATCTACTCAATTCTAGGGTTTTTCAATTTTCTCCACAAGTTTCAATCTCAGCCGTCTAGATTCTCAGATCTTGATCCTTTTTGAGATTTCTTTTTCCATCAGTTGCGGAATTTACATCTCATCTCATCCCTTGCCTTTGATCTGTCCTAAGATCATCTGGTGGGGCCCACGATCAAAACCCATCCTCTCGGCGGGTTCGTCTGGCCCTGTTCTAGGCTGGTTTTGCTTGCTGCCTCACACAACTGTTCTGGGAATAGTTCCTGGTTCTATTTCTACCTTGCTTTCTGCTCGTGGCTGGATTTCTGCTGCTTACTACATTACTACTTGCTGCTGTGTTACGTACGTGCCACTCCTGCTGTTTTTTTCACTTGACAGGGCCTGCTGTGCACAATTTTTGTGCTGTTTTTTGGTTTTACATAGTTTCTCTTCACTGATTGCTCAGTCTTATCACTATTAAATCATCTCTTTTGGTCAACATCTTTTGTAATGGAAAAATCTGAGGTTACCTTGATTCGATTCACGGGAAAAAACTACCCTGCTTGGTCTTTTCAGTTCCAAATATACCTTGAAGCTAAAGAATTATGGGGATATATTTCTGGTTCGGACCCTATACCCACCGAGGATGAGAAGAAGATCTCCTCTTGGCATACTAAAGATGCCAAAATCAAAACCTGGATTCTGGGATCCGTTGAGCCTCATCTGATCATGAACCTCAAATCCTACCCCACTTCTAAAGACATGTGGGGGTATCTGCAGCAAGTGTACCATCAAGATAATTTCGCACGTCAATTTCACCTTGAATGTGCGATTGCTAAATATGCACAAGGGACCTTATCGATCCAAGACTACTATTCGGGATTCCAGACACTATGGTCGGAATACGATAGTATTAAGTATGCAGGTGTGGCTGCAAATGTTTTGATCGTCATTCGCGATCTTCAGGCTTCTAGTCAGCGGGATCAATTTTTGATGAAATTACGGACTGAATATGAAAGTATCCGATCTGCCCTGATGAATCGGACGCCTCTACCTTCCTTGGCTGTCTGCTTGAATGAACTCTTATGCGAAGAACAGCGCCTTACAACCTCGGCTCATATTGCTCAACAAAAGATTGAAACAGATTCAGTCGGGTTCTCGGCCAATAAAACTTCTCAGCCTCAGCCTCAAGACTTGAGCAAAACCCAATGCTACAGTTGTCAGAAATTTGGGCATCTTGCATCTCAATGTAAACAGAAAGTCTGTAGTTACTGTAAAAAGTCGGGACATATCTCTGAATGTCGCCGCCGTCCACCACGTCCGTCAACGTAGTATCAGACTCCACAGTATCCGGCTCCGCAGTATCAGAATCCACAGTCTCAGACTCCGCATGTGTATGTGGCTTCCTCGGTTATGCCTGTTCCTACCGCTGCACCCCCACAGCCTGGGCCTTCATCATCTCTCACTCCTGAATTGGTTCAACAAATGATTATCAATGCCCTATCTGCCTTTGGTCTCTCAGGTAAGTCACCTTCATCTTCTACTTGGTTCCTTGATTCAGGGGCGTCTAATCATATGACGTATTCCCACACCCCTCTCTCCAATATGACACAATTCAATGGCCATTTTCAAATACAAACCGCTGACGGCGGACATGTTCCCATTACTGCTATCGGAGATATCCCTGGTCCCATCCCATTGAAAAATGTTTATCTATGTCCTAATTTAACTTCCAACCTATTGTCAGTCGGGCAACTTGTTGAAAATAATTATAACATCTCCTTTTCTTCTTCTAGTTGCGTTGTGCAGGACCAGATGTCCGGGAAGGAGATCGCGAGGGGGCCTAAGTGTGGACGCTTGTTTCCGCTGGATTTTTCTAAAATTTCTAGGAATCAATTTGATAATAATGTGTTTTGTTTTTCTCTTAGAGATAATTGCCGGTTGTGGCACAATAGGCTCGGACATCCTAATTCCAAGGCTTTGTCCCTTATGTTAAATTCTGGTTTCTTAAATAAATCTCTTGGTTTATCTTCTTGTGTGCCTTTTGATTGTGCTACTTGTAAAATGGGAAAGAGCAATACTCTTCCGTTTCCTCATTCCACTTCACAAACCTCTCAGTGATTTGATTTAGTTCACAGTGATGTATGGGGAATTGCTCTAGCTCTTTCCCACGCTCACTATAAATTTTTTGTGACTTTTATTGATGATTTCAGTCGGTTCACATGGGTTTACTTCCTGCATTCAAAATCTGATGTTTTTACTGTTTTTAAAATTTTTTTAACTTATGTTGAGAATCAATTTTTCACCTGCATTAAAATCTTGAGATCTGATTCTGGTGGGGAATATGTGTCCTCTGATGTTCAACGGTTTTTGCAAAACAAAGGCATTATCTCTCAACGCACTTGTCCTTATACTCCCCAGCAGAATGGAATCGCTGAACGGAAAAATAGACATCTCCTTGATGTCACTCGTTCCCTTCTTCTGGAATCCTCGGTTCCTACTCGTTTTTGGGTTGAGGCACTAGCTACGGCAGCTCATCTTATCAATCGTCTACCCTCAGCCTCCATTGAGAATCAAAGCCCATATTACCGATTGTACAAGACCTCTCCATCCTATGATGATCTGCATGTTTTTGGCTCCGTTTGTTTCGTGCACTTGCCTCCCTCTGAAAGGACAAAACTAACGGCACAATCAGCTCCATGTGTGTTTTTAGGTTATGCGCCCTTCCAGAAAGGGTTCCTTTGTTATGATCCTCACATTCGTCGTTTACGTACCTCTAGGAATGTCGTTTTCTTTGAACATCAGTATTTTTTTCAAAAACACATTGATCCTCCTAACGTCTCCTCTTTTGTGTCCTTACCTGGCTTTTCTGACGGCTCGTCAGTTGTTCGATTTAACCCTAAATTTGTGTATCACAGACGGACCAGCGCAGCGCCTACCAGGGATCCCCCTCCTAATCTTCCTCCGGCACCTGATCCTTCTGGACAGCCTTCACTGCGTCGCTCCACTCGCATTTCGGTCCCACCCGCCCGTTATGGGTTCTCCCATACTTCCTTAATGGCCACATTGTCTTCCTCTTCCATTCCCCAATCCTATTCTCAGGCTGTGCAGGATCCATGTTGGAACAAGGCTATGCAAGATGAATTGGATGCTTTAGCACAAAATCATACGTGGGATATTGTCCCATCTCCTGTGGGTGTCAAACCTATTGGCTGTAAGTGGGTTTTTTCTCTCAAGTTGAAATCTAATGGCACGTTGGATCGATATAAGGCGCGTCTTGTCGCTCTTGGAAATCGGCAAGAATATGGCATTGATTATGATGAAACTTTTGCTCCGGTTGCCAAGATGACCACCGTCCGCACCATTCTTGTTGTTGCTGCCTCTCAGTCTTGGCCTCTCTATCAAATGGATGTCAAAAATGCGTTTCTCCATGGTGATCTCAAAGAAGACGTTTATATGCGTCTGCCTCCGGGCTGCTCATCCAGAAACGGTATGGTTGCCAAACTTCGTCGCTCCCTCTATGGTCTGAAACAAGCTCCTCGTGCCTGGTTTGAGAAATTTCAAGCTGCTCTTCTCCACTTGGATTTTCATCCAAGCCCGTATGATCCTTCTATGTTTTTACATCATGCTCCATCTGGGATCACTGTACTTCTTGTCTATGTTGATGACATTGTCATTACTGGTCCTAATGCCAATATGATTCAGAATCTCCAAGCGTCTCTTTGGGAGACATTTCACATGAAGGATCTCAGCTCCCTACACTATTTCCTCGGTCTTGAAGTTCATCAATCGCCTCAAGGTATCGTTCTCAATCAGCACAAATACACTGTTGATCTCATTGCCTTGGCCGGTCTTACTGCTTCCGCTCCAGTAGATACACCAGTCGAACTGAATGTCAAACTCAGTAAAGCGGAGGGTGACCTTTTTCCAGATCCTACCACATATCAGATATCACCAGTTAGTTGGTAGCTTGATCTACCTCACGATCACTCGCCCGGATATTTCCTATGCGGTCAACCTCATGAGTCAAGTTCATGACTACTCCTCGTCATCTACATATGGCTGCTGTTCGCCGCATCATTCGGTACCTTATTCGGACACCAACTCGCGGGTTGTTTTTTTCATCAAACAATCCTCTATCTCTCAGAGCTTATTCCGATGCTGATTGGACTGGGTGTCCGGATACTCGCAGATCGACAACCGGATGGTGCATGTGTTTGGGTGATAGTCTGATTTCTTGGAAATGCAAGAAACATGAAAAAGTTTCCAAATCTTCTACCGAGGCTGAGTACCAAGCCATGTCTGCTGCATGTTCCGAAATTCTTTGGCTACGCGAACTCCTTTCCGACATTGGTTTTCCTGCGGAAGGTGCTACCCCCCTCTCTGCGGATAATACAAGTGCTATTCGGATTACTGAAAATCCGATTTTTCATGAACGCACTAAGCACATTGAGGTTGATTGTCACTTCATCCGTGATGAACTCAAGCGTGGTGTCATTAGTCTTCCACATGTCTCCACTGAGCTTCAACTTGCTGATATTCTTACTAAAGGCCTTCCCCGACCACGTCACCAGTTCTTGGTTAGCAAATTGATGCTTGTTGATTCTCCCGCATGAATTTGAGGGGGGTGTTAAACAAGGCCCAAGGCCCAAGTCCCAAGGCCCATGGAAGACTTACTTAGTTATTTCTCACGTTGAGATTGTGGAGATGGTTGACAGATGTACATGTTACTTTTATTAGTAGCTTTCCTATCTTAGATAGTTGAGTAATAGCTTTCATATCTCTAGATGAATTGTGATTTTATTAGAACTAGAATAGATATTGTTGTAATACATATATAGTGATGACTTCTCTTCAATAAACAGGACAATACATTCTGTATTGATTCAACAAGGTTCTGTGTTCATAAAATCTGTCACATGATAGAATCTTGATTTCTCCACGGCAGTTTCTAGATTTAAATCTTCCAGATGATTTTTCAAATTTAGTAGATTTATTAGATTTCTAATAATTGATATGATTTAGCAGAATTAGGGAGTTTCTAAAATTATATAGCTTGATTACTAAAATTATGTTGAGACTCTATTATATAAAGGATGTAATCCCTTCTCTTGGGATATACAGAAATTTAATGAAAATTGAGAATTCTCAATCGTGTGTTTCTCTCGTCTATGGTGTGAGACCAAGACATCCAACCCTAAGCCGTTTGGCTTAGAGAATAGCCCCTGGGCTACCTCCTTCGTTCCCTACGATGCTTCAATTGGTATCAGAGCGGAGATCTAGTCTCTGATCATCGTTCCGTTCCGATCGCCGATTCGAGGTACCCCTCTATTCCTATCTCTCCAATTACCTTCATCCATTATCATCATTCCCACCACCTATCATCACAACACACGCCTATCCCAGCCCTCCACACGATCCTTGCCAGCCTCCACCGAACCCCAAACCCATCCCCAATCCACTCTCAAAACCCTAAAAGCCCCAAATCATTCCCAAAGTCCCTAATCGAAGCCTTCAGTCCCGAACCCCAATCCAACCCATCCGAACCCACAATCCAACCCATCCAAACCCAAATCCCCAAGTTTAGCAAGTCCAAGGATACACATCTTGATCACCTCAGGTATGTAATGCGTGCACTTCGCAAAGAGAAGTTTTACATTAATTTGAAAAAGTGTACATTATTAAGTACCAAAGTTATATTCTTGGGATTTATTGTATCGGCCCAAGGAGTAGAAACTGATCCAGAAAAGATCAATGCAATCATTGATTGGCCCATTCCCAAAACTATCAATGAAGTATGGAGTTTCCATGGATTGGCCACTTTTTATAGGAGATTTATTCACAATTTCAGCACTATTATGACTCCTATAACTGATTGCATGAAGAAAGGTGACTTCAATTGGACCAAGGCAGCCACTTGTGCTTTTGAACAAATCAAGCAAAAAATGACGAAGGCACCTGTTTTGAAACTTCTAAATTTTGACAAGGTCTTTGAAGTTAGTTGTGATGCTTCGCAAGTTGGTGTTGGCAGAGTATTAAGTCAAGATGGCCACCCAGTTGCTTACTTTAGTGAGAAATTAAATCTCTCACAAGAACTATTCGCCGTATGACTTGGAATATTATGCAGTTGTCCAAGCTCTTCGTCATTGGCGTTATTATTTGATCGGAAAAGAATTTGTGTTGTACTCCAATCATGAAACTTTACAGCATATGAACTCACAGAAGAAGATGAGCACCAACCGTGTCAAATGGAGCACATATCTGCAAGAATTCACATTTGTGTTGCGTCATAAGTCAGAAACGGAAAACAAGGTTGCAGATGCTTTAAGTCGTCGTTCTCACCTACTCATGACAATTTCCGTTACAGTCCCAAGTTTTGAAGAAATTCGCAAAGAATATCCTGATGATCATGACTTTAGCCGCATCTACAAAGATCTTCTTAATGGTGAGTTTTCTGACCATCCCAAATATTCTATACATGATGGTTATTTGTTTCATGGAAATCAATTGTGTTTGCCCGCTACATCTATTCACGAGTTTGTCCTCCGAGAGTTGCATGGAGGTGAATGCAATGGGCATCTAGGGCGAGATAAGATTTTGGCACTTGTGGAAGACCGCTTCTTTTGGCCCCAACTGAAGACAAATGTTGCCCGAATTTGTGCACTACGCAGGGTATTCCAGCTTGCAAAGGGACAAAAGAAGAACACTGGATTGTATCAACCCCTTCCTATTAGAAACGAGCCTTGGCAAGATCTAAGCACGGATTTTGTCTTGGGCTTTACCAAGTATATTCTATTTTTGTTGTGGTGGACAGGTTTTCCAAAATGGCACACTTTATTCCTTGTGCAAACACAGCAGATGCAAGAAAAGTTGCCACCCTTTTCTTCAAAGAGATTGTTCGTCTTCATGGCCTACCCAAGACTGTAGTGTCAGCTAGAGATACTAAGTTCATGAGCTTCTTCTAAAAAACTTTATGGCATATGATGAAAACAAAGCTCCAGTACTCCAGTGCCTACCATCCTCAGACTGATGGCCAGACTGAAGTCGTCAATCGCAGCTTGGGTAATCTCCTTCGATGTCTTGTTGGAGACTACATTGCTTCATGGGATCTTCTTTTACCCATGGTGGAGTTTGCCTATAATAACTCGTAAACAGATCAACTGGTCAATCATGTCTTCCGATTGACCTGAGTCCTTTACTGGCTGAAGCCAGACCTAGCCAAGAAGCTGAACAATTTGCCCGGCACATGAAGGACGTTCATGATGAGGTCCGTCAACAGATTGCCAAAAGTAATGAGACTTAAAAACAGCACGCAGACACTTGAAGGCGCCCTGTTGAATTTAATGAAGGAGACATGGTCATGGTGCGAATTAAGCCAGAACGACTCCCCACAGGCACTTACAAGAAGCTCTATCCCAGAAGTGTAAGTCTGTTCAAGATTCCGAATAAAATCATCTCAAATGCGTATGTGCTCGATCTTTCGCCAGACATGAATATCAATTCTACATTCAATGTCAAAGATCTCACAATTTATCATGGGCATTATCAAGATGAATCGTTTGAAGAGCAAGATATCCGGCTTCCTATAGTTCCAGCTCCTTGAGAAGAAATTGAAGATGTCTATGATGACCAGCTAGTGTCAACAAAGACTGGCGGATATCACAAGTTTTTGGTCAAGTGGAAAGGTAAACTATTTTCTGAAGCTACATGGATCACCGCCACAGACTTTTAGAGACTCAATCCGGATTTGTACGAGAGGTACCAAGCTGATAACTCGCCGGAGTCAAGTTTCTCCAAGCCAGGGAGAGCAGATGCAGGCCAGACCACTAGACCACGTTTGAAAGTTTACTCCAGAAGGCCCAAAGCCCACAACGCCCAGCCATGATAGAATCTTGATTTCTCCATGCCAGTTTCTAGATTTAAATCTTCTAGATGATTTTTCAAATTTAGTAGATTTATTAGATTTCTAATAATTGATAAAATTTAACAGAATTAGGGAGTTTCTAAAATTATATAGCTTGATTACTAAAATTATGTTGAGACTCTATTATATAAAGGATGTAATCCCTTCTCTTGGGATATATAGAAATTTAACAAAAATTGAGAATTCTCAATCGTGTGTTTCTCTCTTGTCTGTGGTGTGAGACCAAGACATCCTACCCTAAGCCGTTTGGCTTAGAGAATAGCCTGTTGGCTACCTCCTTCATTCCCTACGCTGCTTCAAAATCTCTGCCAGAGATTTACTTAAATAACTCAACTTTCTTGCAGTTGGAGAGGTCATCTGATGAAACACCCACGATGATACCCAATAGATGTATAGTTTTGAAGACAAACCCATGATGACACCAAAAGAAGAATAGTATCAATGGAGGAAAGATCTGTAAATTGTATGGATAGGATTACTTCAATGGAGATTTTTGGGTTACTGAGAGCATGATGACACTTAATAGATGATATAGTTAAGCAATTCAATATGTTCTGAATAGTCAAAATAACATAGAGATGAGAACATTAATGCTTAGAGATTAAAATTAGCAATTCAGATGAGTGTACATACTGGTATCCCTATACTGGGTTGATGAGCCATGACACAAAAAGAAAACACGAAATAGGTCAAACAATATCAGTACTTCACGCCAAAATAAGGGAAAGAGCAATATGAACACTGAATTCCAAATGCTGAAACCCCCCAGATTTGGTAAAACCAGACATGCTGTGATACCCAAATCCTAGTACAAGCCCAAAGCATCCACGTCGAACCGATACGACCCTCGTATTGATACCCGATATTGCACCAATACTTCTAGGGCACTAGTTTACCATATCCTACTCACCAAGTGCATTATTTCATATAGCTCTTTTAATTTTATTATTTATCCACATGAAGAAGTTAGAAAGGAATGTAAACAATGATGATTTCACGAATTCAAAAGTGATTGAAAGAAAAAAAAAAAAATAGGACCCGTATCCTTATATCCTTGTCCTAGATTTTCAAAAGTTCATAGTCGTATCCTCAATTCTTTTATCTATGTTCGTGCCCTATCTATATCGAGGCATCATGGCAGACAAGTAAAATAATTTGCTCAAAAATCTCCAAAGATAATAATTAAAAATTTTAACTCTCTCTTAACCTTAAAACATATGAACTTTAAAAGGACAACACCCCCAGCCTGAAATAGTTCCAAACAACTTCCAATAAAACAAAAATATGCTGAAACCAATATAACTTATAAATGGTGGTACAAAGTGTGACTTTCTTTTTTCTTTTTTTTTTTTTTGAATGGCACACACTGTGACTTTCTAAATCCAAGTAGAGCTCATTCCTAATTATCCAAACTGGATATCATCTCATGTTCCTAAACTTATCCAGAAATAATGCAACTTCTCCCAATTGAATCACAGAAAGCTTCAGCATCAAAACTGCAAACTGCAGTACCTCTCAGTTAAATGATGAATCAAAGAATTATATACAGGCACACCTACTTGACCCACTTCTCATCAATGTAAATTGTTCGTCGTAAACTGCCCATTTATAGTCACAACCCAATATCACTCAAATGAAAGTGGATTCCACAGGTTGGATTGAATTTGTCTTCGCACATCAAAGAAATATATACGGGCACACCTACTTGGCCCACTTCTCAGTAAGGTAAATTGTTCGTCAAAAACTGCCCATTTATAGTCACAACCCAATATCACTCAAATGAAAGTGGATTTCACAGGTTGGATTGAATTTGTCTTCTCACATCAACCCAGCAGCGAAAACTCTACAATCCAAGTAAGCAACTAAATGGGGGATGTTTTCCAAAATGAATCCAGCACAGAGTCTTGATGATGGGCCCATTCGCCGCCACCTAAAGGATCAATAAAGCCATCCATGAATATTGGCAATTCAATATCACTCAAATTGAATTTGTTTTCACTGTTTAATTGTATTATACTCATCTTCACACTTCTAACCAACACTGAATACCACTGCAATCAAGTTGCAACCAGATGGGGAATGTTTTAAGAAATGAATCAAACAATTATACACAGGTGCTACATCATGGAAAAGGTGAGTTTTGGACCCACTTCTCAAGTTGAACCATTGGATCATACAACCACCCATGAATATTGACCACCCAATTTCACCCAAATCAAATTGAGTGTCATGGTGGGATTGGATTAAATTCATCCTCTCACTGAAAAAAAAAAAAGCAGCGAATATTGCAGCAATTCGGGTCTGAACTCAACATGGCATGTTCCAATCCAATGACCCACCTTGACAGTAAGTGGCCTGTACCGTAGATTTCCTCCAATGTTACTAGAACTTGCATATAACCACTACTCATTCTCATCTAAAAAAGAAAAGAAAGAATTATTAAAGAGGTGAGGGTGAAGGGATCTATGGTAATTTATGGTAAAATTTCAACAAAGGATTATTAAAGAGGTGAGGGATGAAGGATCTAAGATGGATGAGACCCTAACTTTTCTAGGATCTGATTTAATAAGGTGAAGGCTGGGTACTCATTTTTCAGTCCCTCTTAATTCATTTTCTATTCAAGGGAGATTATTTGATGGCCATTTATGGATCTTCGCCTTTGTTTCTTCAATTTTAACCACTTTTTTTTTTGTGAAAAGTAAATTTAACCACTTTTAGTAGTACATTGCTTAGAATTTCAAGGAATTCAATTCCATGCAGACGAACATGCTCTCAACCCTAGAGCTTGAATTTGGAGCAACATTGAACAGAAACCCAAGTCCCAAAGACATAATTAGATTAGGGTTCCATTCCAAAAACCACAAAAGAACTGAAATTAGGGTTTTGAGTTCTTACTATCATGAGGAGCTTGGCGAAGATGGCAATTCCGACTGCAATAAGAATCATAGGCATTGTAGGGGTGTCGAGAAACTGCGTGTTTCCGGGGACATCGACAATAAATTCATCCCTTTTAGAGCTTTTCTTCTTCCGTCGGATATTTTCTAATTCAGCAATCTTCTTCCTCAGCATCTTGCTCGGTAACTTATCGGATGATAAGGTGTGTAATGGCCTCTGGTATCGGAGAATCGTTCTCAGGTTCCGGAGCATAGCTCTTTTAGGGACTTCCTTCTCCCTGTTTGGATAGAAAAGAAGTTAAAGGGCATGTTTGTTTGAAATGAAATACATGCATTTGAAAGTATGTAGTGAATAAGCATGTAAATTGATTTCACATGTTTGTTTGTTGTTACTAACTACACAGCTAATTCCCATGTAATACAAATTATATTGCCTGTTTGACCATTTAAACTCCTATGCAAATCTTTTATTTTCAATACTCATCAAGCAAACATGAACTTAAAGTTGATGCTCATGACCCATGGGTTGACCAAGCTCTTTGAGCCCAACTCATTTATTTTCGTGTTTTATTTTATACAGAGTTATTTTTTATGCTTTATGTTTTAAGCAATTGAATGTTTTAATCTTGACCATCAATGTGTTTGGATGGTCCAGATTTGTTATATTTTACCGATATAAGTGATGCAATGCCTCATTTGGCTTTAGACTTAATTAATGAAAGAAAAACTTGAGAGCTTTTGCTCTTCTTCTAGGGAAAAACTAACGAAAGCAGTAGTAGTGACATACAATTGGGACAGCTTACCATTTCTAGGGAAGAATCGAATCATATGTTCTATAGGAGAATCAGTAGGGAAGAAGTTATAGAAGTATTGAAAAGGATGAAGAATGGGAAAGCGGTTGGGCCAGATGGTATCCCTATTGAGGTCTGGAGGTGCTTGGCGGAGAATGGCATAAGTTGGTTGACAAAACTTTTTAATGTAGTGCTAAAGAGCAAGAAGATGCCTGATGCATGGAGGAAAAGTATTCTTATACCCATATACAAGAACAAAGGAGATATTCAAAACTGTGCGAACTACCGCGGGATTAAATTGATGAGCCATACGATGAAATTATGGGAGAGAGTTATTGAGAGAAGACTAAGAAGAACAACAAACGTTTCAGAGAATCAATTTGGTTTCATGCCTGGGAGATCAACCATGGAGGCTATCTTTCTCCTGAGGAGGTTAATGGAACAGTATAGAGAAGGCCAGAGAGATTTACATATGGTGTTCATTGACTTGGAGAAGGCCTATGACCAGGTTCTTAGGGAGATTCTATGGGGAGTACTGGAAAAGAAAAGAGTGTGTGTCGCATATATTGAGGCAATAAAGGATATATATGATAGAGCCGTGACATCTATAAGGACGACTGGCGGAGAGACTAAGGAGTTTCCTATCACGATTGGTCTACACCAAGGCTCAGCGTTAAGCCCGTACTTGTTTGCCCTAGTTATCGATGAGATTACAAGACATATTCAGGATGAGGTGCCGTGGTGTATGTTATTTGCAGATGACATTGTTTTAGTAGATGAGACGAGAGAATGAGTGAATGCTAAGCTAGAAGTATGGCGGAAAACGTTAGAGACAAAAGGGTTTAGGCTAAGTCGATGCAAGACGAAATATATGGAGTGCAAGTTTAGCCAAAGTAGGACACTTGGTAACATAGAAGTAAGTTTAGGCACACAAAAGATTGTAAAGAAAGAAAACTTTAGGTACCTTGGATCGATGGTGCAACAGGATGGAGGGATTGATACTGATGTAAGTCACAGGATTCAAGCCGGGTGGACCAAATGGAGGAGTGCTTCCGGGGTCTTGTGTGATCGGAAAGTCCACCTCAGGGTTAAAGGAAAGTATTATAAGGTGGCGGTAAGACCAGCATTGTTATATGGATCAGAGTGTTGGGCAGTAAAGCATAATCATGTTAAGAAGATGAAAGTTGCGGAGATGAGAATGCTAAGATGGATGTGCGGGATCACAAGGAGAGATAGGATTAGGAATGAGGAGATTAGGGGCAAAGTAGGAATAGCACCGAATGGAGATAAAATGAGAGAAAATCGACTAAGATGGTTTGGCCATGTTAGAAGGCGTCCAATGGAAGCACCTGTTAAAAGGTGTGAAGGCATAGAGATTGCCAGGAGTAGGAGAGGGAGAGGGAGACCCAAGAGAAGTTGGAAAGAAACTATTAAACATGACCTTACCTACATGGATCTAACGGAGGACATGGCCCTAAACAGACTTAATTGGCGTCGTCAAATCCATATAGCCGACCCCACCTAGTGGGAAAAGGCTTGGTTTGGTTTGGTTTGGTTTTTGCTCTTCTTCTCTCCTTCAAAAGGACTCAAGGCGAAGCCACCGACGCGAATCCAGCGAATCAAGTTATCTTCTTCCTCTCCCCTTTACCATTCTGTAAGTTACTGTTCGTGTCGTTTCCAATCTCCATCTTTCCATCAAACCATCTCCAAGACCCTAAATTTAAGCAATTAAGCCATCCACTTCAGCTGCCAGCCATCTAACCCCAAATCCCCTTGGCCAAATTGCATCCCAACCTAGCCAAATCCAGCCCAGGCCAGCCGAACCTAGTTGGGGCTCTTTCCACTTGTATGAACCCTGTTTTTAGGGTTTTGAGTCCCTTTTGAGCCTTCCTTTTTAACGGTTATGCTTCACTTCAAACCTGAACATGTTTATGGATAGTTTCGACTGCAAGAATTGTTGATTTAATTCGGAATTGTTCGTTTCTCAATCCCCTACAATTATCAAATTGATTGGAACACCCTTTGAACCTAGCTTTCATCAAATCCTCAAAAGGGGATCCAAAATATGATTGTAATTGACTAATCCCTAAGCTGGTGGAAGACATTCTCTGACATTGAGACCCTCAGTTCTAATTTGAGGGATCCATATTGTGGGATTGTGACAAGGACTAGATTCATCTCTAGACTTCCAATTGAAATTTAACAAAAGAAGTTGAATTTGAATTTTGTTTTTTTATTCTAAGTGTGATTGTTAATAATTTCTGATCTCATAAAGTCACATAGGTTAGCCTTGCAGCATCTTGCATCATTGGCCCACCTACCACAAGCGATGCCTACTAATCTAACACATAAAATTAAAGTGCAGAGGCCCCACCTAACAAACTGATGTTGAGTGGGGCCCACTTATCTCATGCTTAACATGCACAGGTTCTTTGATCGAAATGTTTTGTGAGAAATCAACATATCACACAATCAAACCCATCCTGAAAAATAAGTCAATACCATTCAACCCACCAAATATTTCTCAAGGAATCAACAACACCAATCATTTTGTAAAGGTTTTATCTTCATAAAAGAGGATATTAGTGCAGAAGTTGAAAAATGAATATGTCAAAAAGGGTGAAAAAGTGAACTCTAACCATTGCCTCTCTCTTTTTCCAATACTCAATCAAAACACCCAACACCAATACCCCCAAAAAGACAATCTTTTTCAAGATGAATGCATTTCAAGAGCAGTAACTACCAACTGTTCTAAAACACTGCCACCCATCATGGAAAAACCACATGTTTTTGCTTCAGAAAAGTATACATCTAACAATGCAGAAATATCTTATATGCCCACCAAGTAAATATAAAAACAAGCATACATACATTTTGATACATTTCAATATTCAATTCTTTTTCCACAGTAGAAGTCTAAAACACAAAATATCCTTCTGACAACATGACATCCCACCATTAGCCAACACAAGTAGAGCTACTAGTGTATCTGGCAGGGAAAAAAATTGAATAGATATCAGCATTTCTCCGATCAAAACATCATACCATGCAGTGCACAAGCGAAACAAAAAAAAAAAGACATTATACTATTTCATTAATTCAACATACATTAGAGGAAGAAAAGAAAATTAAAAAATAATGGATTGTTGAATCCGCATACTAGAGATAATAAGAAAGAAAATAAAAGGACAAGCCCATAAAACAAAAGAAGAAGATGGAAAACGGCAACCAAACTACAATATTGAGATCATTAAAAATCAAATGTTATTGATAGAAGAAGCCATCCAAACTCATCATCCTAAGAAAAACAACATCAAATACACTAATCAAACAGCTTGCCAATGCACTGATGGATCAGTGGCATTAGCACCTTAGTCTACCGTTTCACTAGCCAGTTCTCTAATTCAGCAACAAACAGCTGATTCTTAACCCATCCAACAAATCAAACAACTGTATTAACAGAGAAATGGACTTATAAAGCTAAATTCTTCAATCCAATCTATCACATGATGCAATGTATCAAGGAGCAAAAGAATAAAAACCAATTTCAAACTCGCTCATGATCATCCAAACATAAAACACCAAATAATTTAGAAGAAAATAGCAAGAAAAGGAAGATGAAATAAATGAAACTGCTTTATCATAGCAACTTTATTAATCGATATGATTATTGTAGAATTCAAAATTCAATCCAATTCATCGCAACTATACGAATTTTACAGTCCAAATAATAAAGTGATAACAACAACAACATTTGTTTCAAAGTGGTTCCATGCACTACAAGAAAAATAAGATATACTACTAAGATTATCTTCAAATTCAAAAGTCATCTTTCAAAATCATGATTTACTTGAATTATCCGTCTATTCTAACATATAGGGAATTTGAATCAATAACAGATTTTCAGGTTCATGCATAGATTCATCATCAGTTGCAATGCCATTAATATTGTCAAAGCAGTGCTGTTGATAATGGTATAAATTGTCATTAACCAGATTCAACGTCATGATGAAATTGCGTAGCACACAATATGCAAGAGTTATCCTCGCCTGAGTCTTGAATGGATATTTTTTAGATGGAGTTGTCAAAATTGAGAAACGTTCTTTCATAAAACACATGACATAATTCCATATCTTTGAAGCGAAAGGTTAAAAAGCTCTTTCGTTGCTCCAAACGTTATGGTCCTTGCATGCTCTATCATATGGTATGGGTCTTTCCATAAGGTGCAACGAAGCCTCGCTTGTTGGCATAACCAGTGTCTACAAGAAAGTATTTTTATATAAAAAGACGTGAAGAAAAGAAGAGGGGCACCTGCAAGGACAGTTAAGTGGCAATACAATTCCTATATATAAATTAAAAATATATATTTGTAATATCCCAGACTCCTATATTGGGAATTTGGTCCCTTTGTATTTTTTGAATTAGTGAATTAGATATAAATTGGTATTTAGTTAGTAATCATGAAATTAGTTGATTGGGTGATATTAAATTAATTATTATGTTTTTTTTATTCATTTGTGTTGATCTAGTCATTCTATGGGTAAGCCCATGAGGACTAGATAAACAATTGATGACTATAGGATTCTCCAGTGTGTACCACCCCTGGATTTGGACAACCGCGGCTGGACACATGTTTTACAATTTTGGGTAGAAAGTTTGTGGGACCCTTTGTCATTAGATATCTCAATGGGATTAATTTGGTTCCAAATAAAGAATTTTAAAAGGGGGTTTTGGTAGGACATTGATTTGTGAACCAATAGGATTTAATCATACATGCAAAGACAGATGGGCCAATGACTTAAGCAGCTAAGGAATTTTTGAACTATGGAAGGGGAATAAGATTTGCGCACAAATCCCAATGGGGATTGGAGTGTGCACACATTCCGATACCATATTGAAGCATGTGCATGACTCCCAATGGGATTCCAAGTGCAGTTGCCCATCTATTTAAGCATTTGGTCCCTCTTAAAAATCCAAAACCTCTCTCTCTCTCTCTCTCTCTCTCTCTCTCTCTCTCTCTCTCTCTCTCTCTGTGAAATACTTCAATGAGAGTAACTCTCACACTACTATGAGAGTGTGTGGGTGGGTGGGGGGGGGGGATATTTACGCTGTTGGCATTGGATATGGATCCAATGCTCTAATAGGAGCATTTCCCTACACACACATATCCATTAGAAACCATAACCCTAGCCTTAGGCTAGGGATCTAGAACAAAATCAAGGAGATGAAGAGGAGGACGACCAGCGAATCAAGGGTATAGTTGATGGCCTGCATTCACCCTCAAGTCAATCGAGCGACTAGAATCAACACCAGTTGCGTAGATATTCGGATCTACTTGTGTATATGATGTTTTTTAACCTAGTTATAGTACAAACCCTATATGCCATAATATATGTCTAGAAGACCAAAACAATTAAAGTAGAGGGGTTATCACATAGTTGTCAATTCTGTTTCGGTCTGGCCTTCAAGATGAAATATTTCGGTGTTTCGGAATTTTAGTAAAACTTTTTGGAGTAACTTTTGAAAATTATAAAAATTAAAAATATATATCTATGTAAAAAATAAAAAAAAATAAAAATAAAAAATAAATTATGCATGTTTCTTGATATGGAAATTGAGAACAAAAATAAAAAAGCTGGTGAAAATTTGTTTCCAGACTACCGGACCATAGAGAATACAATCCTACAAACCAAAATAGACCGGAATGGACAACCGAAATGGACTGGAATTCAAACCGAAAAGCTTTGAACCTTGTTTCATTTCTGTGAAAGGACTAAATGGTCATTCCGACCGAAACAAACCCAAATTGACAACTATGGGTTATCGTTATCATCAATACATCAAGGGTGTAAAAACCTTGGCCAAACCCCAATTAAGGGGTCTTTAGTTTGTCCAAAGCCCAAGGTGGAGTTTGGCAAAAGTCGAAATTTGGGCCATGGCCGAACCCTTTTTGAAGGTTTGGGCAATGGCCGAACCCTTTTTGAAGGGTTGGGCCTTGGCCAAATTCATGTAGAGCCTTTTTGATTGATTGCTTTATGTTGTTTTAATGCTATGCCACAGAATTTCAGCCTAACTGGTAATCAATAATTAATATGATACCTGAATGCATGAATAATGTTTGATTCAAACACATTATCATTATGACGTAATACAATTGAACTAGCGATAGTGAAGAACGTTTTTGGCTGAACCCTAGATTGAACCCTTGGAGCATTGCCGACCCACAATCTTTTGCAGGTGATGGCTAAGGTCGACTATTAAAGTGTATTGATTTTTGCAAAATCCTCCCAAGTATATGTTGAGAGTAATCTTATCTATGACTTCTTAGGTGGCTGATGATTTCTACTTGATTACACATAATAATATGTTGTTTAAGATAGTCTTGTATAATTAAATTGATGTTTACAAAATTATGTGGGTTATAGTACTGATTGTGATTGAAATGAGAATACATTATGTTAACACGTGTTTTTGGTAGCTTCTCATATTGTAAAGGGTTGGTTATGGGACTAACCTTTGATTGGATACCAATACTGATTTGGTTACGGGCAAGTTTAAATCCAAATTATGTGTAAGGTACCAGTTACAGGACCAATCCATTATAGGTGCTGAGAACCATAGGAAAATCAATTTCCGAAAGAAAGGTTGTGATTATTTGAATTCAGTGAACATGACAAAATTATAATGACTTAGTTGTTTAGAAAGGAACCTTTGGACAACCCTAGACCGCTAGCACAGTAGGGGGAGACGTCCCTACGCCCTATACAAAGGCCGAATTTGTGAGGTTACTGACTTAGGACACGTTTGAAGAGCTTGATTCTCAGGTACAGTTCCAAAGTTTTGGACCTTTGAGGTCAATTCCATTATGTGAGATTTTTTAAGGTACCTTTCAATTCCATCTTGTGTTCATGTGGTGTAAGAGTTATGTGTGGGCCTGTGCTACACCGTTTGGAGAGCTTGATTCTCAAGTACAGTTCCAATGTTTTGGACCTTTGAGGTCAATTCCATTATGTGAGATTTTTTAAGGTACCTTTCAATTCTGCCTTGCATTCATGTGGTGTAAGAATTATGTGTGGGCTGTGCTACGAGATGGTTAGGTGGATGTCATCTGATTTGACCTTACTTCACCTGATGGCTTATGATTGAGACCTTGTGGATGACACTTAACAAGTTGATGTATGATTTTACATTTATCATGACATATCATGTATGTGCGCACAATTAGACCAAGAGATTTATTCACTCAGTTTTTACTGACCTCTGGATTTCCTCTACAAGGTAACCATAACCTAGTGGATGAGGATTTGGACGACCAGGAAGCTGTAGGATTTGGCATGCGCAGTTGAGAGACGGCAATTCAAATTGCTTATGAGAGGATTAGCCTCATATTTTTTATTTTATTCACTTATTTAGACAATTGTGGACATAGTGAGTTTTACTTGATAGTAGCTGGTTATGTTTTGTTATCAAATTCTGATTCATACTTTAAATATAGAGATTCAGATTTACTAATTGATGCCCCAAATTCTTATTATGCAATTTTATTTGACTTAAGAATGTGATGGAGATACATAGTAGTTGTGACACGGAATTCGTAGGCCCGGGATTTCAGGTCGTGACAATATTCATCATTATATTTACCAGATGACTTGCAGATCGTAAAGACCGCTATTTGACAGAACATCTTGTAAGGCTTTTGCATCTTTAGCTAATTCTTCAAATCCACAACTAACAAATTTAATCTTCATATTGAAAGACACTACAAACATTTATGTTTTGAGTAAGGAGGCCCTTTCTACTCCGGCACCTTTCTTGATCTTTCAAAGGGGTACAAGCCAGGATCAAACTTCCATCAATGACACCAACAAAATCCTACAATAACAGTGTTCTATTAATATTTTGGATAACTCGTCAAAGTAGATTTATTAAGTTTGATCATGCATAAGTTACCCTCAAGAAGTGATAATATAGCAGTTGGTAGTCCTGAGCATTGGAAATTTGGAATTGACTTTGCATCACCGATTCTTCTCATTGTGCCCTACAATGGGAAGAAATATCGCAACTTCCTCTTCTACACTCACATTAATTGTTGAACGTAATAGATTTTTGGATTCTAAGATCTCATAAAAATGTAAGAATACATTGGTATTCATATGAAGGAGATCACAACTAATTCGATAATGACCATGTATGAGCGCTTTGGCAAACTTATGACCTGTCTATAATGACCCATGTACTCATGTTCTCTTTCTATTTTGGCCAAAGGAAAAGTGTCACATGAACAACTAAACTGCAATTGATGTTGCTACAAGTAACAAAATGCACTTTCTGCGCAATTTTTCATATTCAATGTTCGCAAAATGATTATTTTAATTAGGTTCAAAATGCATATGTGAATTATATCAATAGATTCACCCAACAACACAAAAGGGAAAAGATATATACACTAAAAAAATACCAATTAAAAAGGAAAACATGTAGTAGCAACAATATTATAAGTAGCCAACTCATTAACGTAAATTCCAAATATCAACATGTCTATAACCCTCTCAAAGTACACCCCTATAAACCTAAAAATATGCCAAGATAGCAACTACACTGTAGCATCCATCTCATCATACAACCAATTACGACGGAAATCCACGTTGCGTTGTGCAAGAAACTGGCTAGCTGCTTCCTTATCTCTAAGTAACTTCAGTGCCTTGTGTCTCACTTTTCTCTCTAAATTCAGCTCATCCACAGCCTGTACGATCTCACTTTGCGATGGCCCAATTGGTTTCAACTTTTCAACAGCTTTCTCAATAGTTTGTGAGAGAGAGTCCAAAAACCATGTGAGTGACTCTCGTGAATCTCCAAAGCTCCTTTGATGATGAGGGGCCTTTACAAATTCATCGGTGTTCTTTGTCATATGAGGGACTTTTGAGGAGACCTCATCTTCGTTCTCATCATCTGATGATGCATATGACATGAAGCGATTAAGAGGTTCAATTAAAATAGGAGGGGGATGTGGCCCATTTGATAGGATCCCCTCACGTCCATCAGCTACATCAGCTACAGAGTCTCCAAATACCAAAGCTAACTTCTCATAATCAAGAAGGGTTTTCCCTCGATATGCAGATGCTTTCGGGTTCACCTGCAACGTTTTTACATCACAAGTTATGTTGGGAAACAACTATAGGTAAATCCTTAACAATTCACACATACTAACCTTAACGTGATTGTTCCAGACATCATCATCAGCGCTGACCCTCTGGAGTGCACTGTCCCATCCAAATCCACTTTCTCCTAAGATCTTCTTCATAGACATGTATTGTTTCTTAATTGATCGCAATCGATTCCTTAATTTCTCCTTAGTAAACTCCCTCCCAAATTGCCCTTGCATAACTCTCTCTATCTCATTCCAACCCTCACTATTAAACCCAGCTGGAATCTTCCTCCCCGGCTTGCACTGCTCTACCATAGCATCTATTAAGAAAACATCTTGTCCAAATGTCCAAACCAAATAATCCCTCTTTCGTTTAGACGAACTTGCACTTCGTGTGTTTTGCGTGGGAATTTCATTCTCCATTGCTATATAACAAGTTGCAAAATCATGAATACAAACACCATTTATTATATAAAAAATCATAAAATGATACATGTCTATATAACAAGTTGCAACACAAAGTTGTGATGTTGGGGCATTTTGGGTGCGGATGGAAGCAATCCGTCATGAATCACTACACAGGGTTATGCAAACCCAAACAAATTGCTTATCAGATCCCAATGCCACATTATTATACAGGGCTATCCGATGAGCATGTCCAGAGAGTGGATAAGGTAGAATGCTCTTTCGCACTCAGCAGCACTTTCTTTATTCTTGTGGTTCCATTTTTCTAGGCTAATTTCAACCTTGACATTTTTTTATAAACGAAAAATGGGAAAGACTGAAGCAACCTCCTAACTGGTCACATTCACATTCTCTCACCATTCATGTGAAGCAATTAGGCTTAGAAGACGTCTCAAGAAAAGATAAACTGCATAAAAAAATCCAAGTGAAAGATTCTAGTTATTCATTTCGGCTGAATTCTAAAAACATTTGCCTTTTTGGTTTTTGTTGTCCTAGTCAGTTCATATTGCCTTTTAAATAGGATAAAAGATTCCAATTCTGCATGTAATTATCCCTGTTATGCAGATGGAAGATTACCCCTCATGCTGTTGTACCCCTCATGCTGTTGCTTACCTCGGTTGAGTCTAATACATTAGCATGCCATTCTATGATCTCCAGATGTTCTGGTTGTTGAAGTTCCAATCACTTTGTCTTGATTAAACAAATCATGTCAACTGGTAAAATATTTCTCCTTTCAGTATTAATGTGATCATCATACAAATATGGAAGGTTGAACTCCCTCCTTTCACTACCTTATGGAAGGTTGGACCTCTTGGAAAGGGACCAAGTCTTTGTAAGATGGTTCCATAGGCCATTAAGTGCTTAGGGCACTTGAAGGAAGTAAATAGAACCTTTTTTAGGGATTTGTTTAACAAAACAAAACCCCCTTTAAAGTTAAGAAAAATGACAGATGACCCAAACACTTCATAATGATAGCAAGGGACCTCTATTCCATGATATCATGGAATAACCCAACATTCCATGGTATCATGGAATAATCTGACATACAAATGCCCCAATTCCATGATATTATGGGTCCCCTTTTTCATGAGATTTGTATGTAGGCTATTCCATGATATAATGGAATGTCAGGTTATTCCATAATATTACAGAATAGAGGCTCTTTGCTGCCATTATGAAGTGTTTAGGCCCCCTATTGTTTTTTTTCAACTTTAAGGGTTTTTTTCTTCTTCGTTTTTTTTTTTTTTTTTTTTTTTTTTTTTTTTTTTTTTTTGGCTGGGGGTGTTAAAATCCCTTTTTTATAAATAATGAATGCTTCTATAAATTTGGTGGTGGCAAAACTTGTAGTTTGTTTGATAATTAAAATCTCCAAACCAGATGTTTTACAACTAATCAATGCTCCAAAGTGTAAAACCCAGGCAATTCCCAAGGTTCCCTCAACTTCTTGGGTTCTTTGCATCCCACATTATTCTTAGATTGTCACAGAATTCATACACATCAAAATGATAAAATCAACCGCACGTTGTTGTTGTTGATGTTGTTGTTATAAAATAAAATAAATAATAAAAAAAAAAAAGAAGTAGCATGATAGATACAATTTTAGGAATAACCCAAGTGACACACCGCCATGGAAGAGGAAAAAATTGACTCGCTGATTTGAATTTGAGATTTCCATGAAAGCTGAACAAAAAAAAAGAATTAAAAAAAATAGAAAATAAAAAGAAAAACCCATTTTGAGAAATGAAATTAAAACCAATAAAAAAGATCCACAAAACCCAACTGCATGGGATCAACCCCAAACTGACCGTCCATAAGAACAAGCAAACAACCAAATAAAGTTCAAAGAAAAACAATATAACAAGAATTCTCCACACAAGAATGCTGAACTTCTAAACACCCAATATCAAATCTTCAACATAACAGGGCTTCTCTTCTCCACACATAAGTGCCAAATTGAGTTAATAGGTGAAATCATTGTTGTGAAATGAATGCAGTGTGATAAACTGAACTGAAAACAGCAGACATCGAGTTTGAGTTAAAAAGAAATAGTAATAAGTTGAAGGCAGAGTTCTATACTTGGAAGAAAGTAAAAGGCAGAGAGCTACTTCGAGCTGAGACTTGAGACAAGTGGTGTAATTCTTATAGGCAGAGGACTACTTTGAGTTAAACAAGTAGTTGCCTCTTTCTTCCCAATCATATCCCTTAACAAAATCACATATAAAATAAAAATTCTATCTCTTTTCTATATTATTCTCATGTTATTTAATCACTTTCTACAGTTCAATGCTATATGATTTAGTCCAAGTTCCTGTGTGGAACTTAAACCATGCTCTTAAATGCATGATGCATAGGTTTTTATCATACTTCTGTCCTGTTACTCATTCCTCAAGTTATGAACAAGCTGTCTACACTGACAATCATGAATGACAGAAACAGATATGCATGTAGACATATATATTTAAATTTCCTACAAGCATTATAACAAACACATGATGTGCATATTTCAATTTCAAGTTACATACAGCGTACACCAACAGTTGGCAATCAATCAAGCAATACATGGATGAAACGCATACCAGGATAGAAATTGATGGGGTATTACAGAGACGGAAAGAGCTGTGGGTAGGAGCAGCCAAATGAAACCCAAATCTGAAACCAATAGGCTAAATTAGTACCACAATCTCCAAATGAATGCCCAGTCTAAAATTAGTACATCAATCTAAAACCCAGTACCCAAATCTGAAATCAATGCCATTAGTTACTACCTCAATCTCCAAACCAATACACAGATCTGATATCATTACCCTCAAATGAGTATCCAAATAAAACCCCAATCTGAAATTACTAAATCAATCTCCAGTACCTCAATCAATGCTCACCCCATCACGGATGGATGGATGGATGGAGAGAGAGAGAGAGAGAGAGAGAGAGAGAGAGAGGTATTACCTCGAGGGTGGATCGTTTCGAGCGAGAGAGGGAGAGAGACCGTAGAAGTTCGATGGCAGATCATTTACATACGTATTAGAATACTACGAGGTGGGTTGGTAACCTAAATGGGCCGATTTTATATGTTGAGGACCCTACAACTCAAAAAACCTAGTTAATAATCAAGAGAAAATCACATTGTGTATTGTTCTTATTTTCTTTTTGTTAATTTATGTCATATTTTTATCTCCTCAATACATATGTATTGAATTCTGTAGATATGAGGGAACAGACATGCGGTTGGGTTGTTGTGTGTAGGGGATAAATTGGTCAAATGTGGGATCGAGCAGGGGGTTACAAGTGGCAGCCGAGGCTCTTTGGCTTAAGGCTCCAGAATAGGATATTGCCCAATTTTAGGGAGCTGCTAATGCCATGGAGAGGGGCTTGCTATTGGAACACGAAAAAAGCCTTTTTCCACATAAGGAATTTAACTCTTTTTTAATCACATTTTAACCCCTTTATGAAATAACCAAAATATCCAATTTCCCACCAAAACTTAAAAAATATGTTCTTTTCACACACAGTTGATCTTCTTCCTTGTACTCCCATACAGAACTCATCTTCTCCATATCTCATTCTCCACTTCATTGTTGTTTTGGGCAACTTATCTTCCTCCATTTTGTATTCTTAGCCAACTCATTTTCCTTCATCTCCTTCATCTTTCCTTCTTCTTGTACTTAACTTTTTTTATTAGATCTTTCTAGTGCAATGAAGGAAGAAAAGAACAATGAAATCGTGTCTCTCAATTAGAGCAGCAATGGAAAGGTCCGTTTCTATGTGATTTGTTCATATTTTTTGCCATTTTAGGGAAATTTTTGTCGCTTACGAAGTTGCAGACGAAGTTGCAGACTCCTCGATATGTACGGACTTTAAGATCCGAACAAATTGATTTTGTTCGTACTTTTATGTCCGAACAAAATGCCTTTGTTCGGACATTATAAACCGAACATATGTAATATGTTCGGTTTAAAGTTCCGAACATTTTAGGTTAGTTCGGACTTGTGTATCCGAACAGTTTGACTCCAAACATTTCTTCTGCAGGTCTCTACACAGGAAAGTCAGGTTAGATCGGAATTTGTCATGGATTATACCAGCGAATTTATAACTCAAGAGGTAAAACCTACTATGGATTTATTACTCAAATTACAATTGTTCGTTACTAAGTTCGTAATAAATTTGTTTCATGTAGATATTTCACAGTCGGGATTCATTGATTAGTTTGGCTTGAGCTGTAGGAAGGAAAAACGGTTTTGTCATTACCATAAAGGTTTCAAATGTCGCTCGGGTAGGTGTCAAAACTAGAGTACTCCTTGCATGCGAGAGAAGCGGACAATATAAGCATGAACATGGCCAGAAGCGAAAAATGATCAAACAAACAAGTTCCAAAAAATGTGGATGCCCTTTCGCATTAAGGGGCAAAAAGTTAAACTCAAATGATGATTGGATGTTGGAGGTTGTACGTGGCGTGCATAATCACTCGGCCGCGGAACATTTAGAGGGGCATTCATTTGCAGGTAGATTGTCAGAGGAGGAAACAATGATATGTCCAATAGCATGGTTAGACCAAAAGAAATTTTGGTTACGTTGAAACAAAGAAGTGAATTAAACGTAACCACAATGAAGACAATATACAATACACGTTACAGATATAAAGTTAATGAGCGGGGTGGAAGAAATCAAATACAATAGCTGATGGGGAAGTTGGCAGAGCACAATTACATAGAATGGCATAAGAATTGTGAGAATAGCGAGACTGTAACTGACTTGATTTGGACACACCCAAGCAGTTAGATTTGTTGCGTGCATTTCCACATGTTTTAATAATGGATTGTACTTATAAGACCAATCATTATCGCTTGCCTCTATTGGATATTGTTGGAGTCACAACCACAGACATGACCTTTTCTATATGCTTTGCATACCTTCAGGCGGAACGTGAAGAGAATTATGCATGGGCACTAGGTGTACTGCGTTCTGTTATTGGTGATGGTATTCTTCCCAGTGTGATTGTGACGGACAGAGAATTATCACTTATGAAAGCCATTAGCACTGTATTCCCTAGTGCTACTCATTTATTATGCAAATGGAACATTAATAGAAACGTATTGGCGAGATGCAAGAAATTGTTCGGAACGAAAGAAAAATGGGACAGGTTTATTATGAGCTGGAATATGTTGGTGTCTTCATCCACATAAGAGGAGTTTGGTGAACAACTCTGTAAGCTAAATCAAGAATTCAGTACGTATCCCGGTGCACTAAATTACGTGAAAGGTATTTAGTTTGACGCTTACAAGGAAAGATTTATCTCTGCATGGATAGATAAACGTATCTATTTTGGAAATACTACATCGAACATGTATTTTTTTAACGACTACTGATCATTTGAGTTATGCATATTAATTACTATGCCTCGCCTCTTAATAATTCTATGCAGGGCCGAGGGTTCACATTCACAGCTCAAGAGGCAGCTTGGATCAAGTCAAGGAAATTTTGAAGCTTCTTGGAGTAAAATCCACAGTTTGCTAGAGTTGCAGCATACCGGTATCAAAGCTTCGTTCGAGAAAAGTAAGACAATTGTGCAACATAATTTCAAGCCGGCTGAATACAAAGATCTTCGTGGAAATGTCTCAAAAAATGCACTTGAAAAAATCTTAACAGAAACCAAGAGAGCCAGTGTAGTTGGGATTAACGCCAGCGTTTATGGTTGTGTTATTCGACGCACACATGGATTACCCTGTGCGCACGAGATTGCAGAATATATAAGTCAATGGCGGCCTATTCCTCTAAGTTGTGTACATCCGCATTGGTGTAAGCTTGATATGTTCCAAACTGCTCCACCAAAAAGTCATTATATGGGGTTGGATTATAAGGCAGACTTGGAGTTACTTGAAAAACGGTTCAACGAGTATGACTCCACAAGAAAACTACAACTTCTAAAGAAGATACGAGAGCTAGCTATGCCAGAAAGTACTCATTTGATAGAACCCGAAGTAAAATCAAGGCCAAACGGTAAACCAACAATGAAAGTTGACACCTCAACTCGACGAGATCCAAATGCTTTCGAGTTGGTACCATCTGCACAGGATAGCTACTCTCCTATATCTGTTTCAAAGGCAGAATCAAAGGATAAAGGACGGCTGGTGTGCAAACCGAATACAATAACAAAGGCTAAGGCAGTTCGTACGAGGTCAAAAAACATCAATAATTATGTGCTCTCATTTCCGGTGGGGTTGAGACCTTACATTCAACATGTAAAGGACGTTTCAGCTGATGGTAACTGTGGCTTCAGAGCCATCGCTAGATTGGTTGGTCTAACCGAGGATGGATGGAGACAAGTAAGGAGAGATTTATTACAGGAGCTGCTCGCACATGGGGATCACTACTAACAATTATATGGAGTGGAGAACAGAGTTGAGGAATTGATTGATACATTATCATACTATGATGACAACCCACCAATGGACTACTGGATGACTATGCCTGACATGGGCCATCTCATTGCATCTCGTTACAATTTGGTTTTACCACCTGAGTTTAGAACAGTGTCTGACTTTCCTCCCACTGCGGTCTGTGTCAATTCCTATGTGCTCCCAGAATGAGAGAACAATAGGTTTTGCTAATCAAAATCATTTTGTTTAATTATTCTTAGAACCGGGACATCCAATTCTGCCTTTTGCAAATAAGTGGATACAGTTTCACCATTCCTGTGCTGATGGTTGGGAGTTATCGTACAGTGATCGGATCAAACGATTCAAAGAGCTTGTAAATCCAGACGTCTCCACATGTGAGACAATAGATTTGGATTGAATGTAACAATTTTAAATGTAACAAGTTTTTTTTGGATTCTCGAAGTTTGAATGTAAACAGTTTAAATGTAACAATTATGCATTTAACAAGTTTGCATGAAATACACTCATTTATTATTGTTGTCATTAAGTTCAAAATTCAGTTTATCGGTGTGTTCATACAGTTCCATACACATTTAGTTTGTTCGGACCTGTGTATCTGAACAAAGGGTGATTGTTCGGACCTGTGTATCCAAACAAATGGATCCTGTTCGGAACTTTATGTCCAAACAAATAGGGAGTTTTCAGACCTGTGTATCCGAATAGTAGTTTTTTGTTTGAAACTGTGTATCCGAACACTACATCTGTAACAATACATTCAAAGGTATCCACAAAATATTTCACCCTGTATATCTACATTGTAACAATTCATTCAATAGTCTAAAGTAATAAAAGATAACAGTTTCCAAAAGTAGAAAAACTTGATTAGAATCCAACCATCCAAAGTAATTCATTCAAAGTAATTCATTCAATAGAACAGTTTCCAAAGTACAACCATCCAAAGTCCTAAAACTTGATTGAAATACAAATTTTCAAATTTCTTCAAACTTCTTCAAATTTCCTCAGTTGTTCCTTCCCCTTGTTGACATGCTGCGGGTGTAGCTTTGTGAACTCATGCCCGGATGTCGAATGGTTCGTTGAGCATTGGCTATTGACATTCCCCGCAACACATGGGCAACCTGATTCATATGGGTATATAGTCCCTGTGGGTCTTCAACCCAATGGTCCTCACCCCTTCCCATTACTTCATCAAGAATGAACAGTGCATCCGAATTACGCTGCTCATAGTCCACCATACTGCTAGAATGTGCTTCTTCGGGACGGGGAACAAAATTAGAGTGAGAGTTTGGGTTTTGTAATATCCTCCACAAGACTCGTTTATACCAATCCATATACCCGAGTACGCAATCTACAGGACGCCTTACGGGTTGACTACGGTTCAATGCAGATAGTAGGTGATTAGGCAATCCCTCTCAAACTCGATTCATGTATTGATACGCGATATGGTAGTCACGGGTAGTCGGACCTCGCGTAGCGCGAATGGGGGCTAATGACGGTGCAGGAATAGTTTGTACTCTCCCAAACTATCTGAGCACCCTATCCGGATGATAAGGCTCAACAACATCTATGCACTTAATGCATCCACAGTAGTATGCAACCTCATTGAAAGGGTAATAGCGCCTAACATCATGATATGGGTCCCAAGTGACCTGAAAATATTGAATCCAAGCATAAGATATGAAGACACATAATACAGAATAATAACTTCGGGTGATAGAAAATGAGTATGAAAATATGCGTAATTACCAAGTCAGTGCTCATTGAACAAGTCTCTCTCGTAGTGCTTGTAAAAGAGCAGACTCCCTATGAGGGACCATCGATGAACTCGGGGATGATCTGGCTGATAATGAATGTTTGGAGTTGGAGCCAAACATTGGAAGTGCTCGTACATCCAAGCTTCCAATAGAGTAAGGTAACAGGCTATTTGTTTAACTTCATGCCGGGTTGCTAACCCCAACTGCCTGTATAAGTATGACAGTGCAGCAGTACCCCATGCATATGAATGTACGTTGTCCAAATCCATCAGATGTGTAAGAAATATGATAAGCACCCGTGTGCCACTCTTGTCTGTAAACAACGTACATCCCAATAAGTACAGAAGGTAAGCTCTGACTGCATAGTCAATCATCTCCTCCCCATCTTCGTCAGACATTCCGCCAAACCTTTCCCGTAATCACTCCAATCTAACAGATTGGCCCCACACCTGGATCAACTCATCAAGTGCCTCTATGGGTTCTACTCCCAGTGCATCAACAAGGAGTGCTTGAGCTTCCTCATATGCCATTCTATCATTATACGAGACAGTCCACCCCGTCACTGGGATGCCTAAGATGGATGCAACATCATCTAAAGTGATGGTCATCTCACCAAATGGCATGTGAAAGGTGTTAGTCTCGGGTTGCCACCTCTCCACAAAACCTGATACAATAATCTTATTGACACTGCGGTATGATGCAGTCACTAAGGGAGCCAATCTGGATCTAGACATTCAATGCCTAAACCTATCAGACCCATTCAATTGCCATTGCCACAATGGCACTTTATGACCATGACTTAGACACTTTAGTCCTCCTCGATCCTGCATTCAACAATTGATACATTATCGAATATATTCACAACTAAATCAATCAATCAATCTTGATATGGAACAAACGAAACACACCTGTCTACTCCAAATATACCCAGCTATATGTGTATCAAAGCTGGTTAATAAGGACCTGTCTTGTGGCCCCGGACCTGGTTCCACATCCATCTCAGGTTGTTCTTCAAGGCCCTCCTCACTAAGAAGAGGTTCTTATACAACCTCTTCCACTCAATGGCGACGCCTTCTGTTTGAAGCGGTAGGTCGCACTCTAAAAGAGCTCGGTCGGTCCATATCTGAAATAAGAATACAAACATTGTAAGATAATTCATATGGGTTTTGCAGTATTCTGTTCGGATGTTCAGATCATAACAAAATAATTTTGTTCGGACCTGAACATCCGAACAAAATTATTTTGTTCGGATGTTCAGGTCCTAACAAAATTATTTTGTTTGGATGTTCAGGTCCGGACAGCCGCGATTTCTGTGAAAAAACAGTTTGCGATGATGGATGGAAACCGACCCAAATGCATTAAAAAACTTTACCATTGTTTCTAAAATCTTACATTGAATGAGAATCTATCCCCATAACAAGTTTTCATGAAAAAAAAAGTCATCTAAGATGGATACAATGGTAAAGAATAAATGGTGAAGTAAAATGAAATGAAAATGGTGGAGATAGAGATTAGCCTTTGGAATAGGAGATGGTGTAGATGACTGGGAACGCCGGAGGAATAGAGACGCCAGAGAAGTAGAGAGAGTTTGATAGATTTTGTGTGTGGAGAGAAAGGGAACGCTATGTGTGTGGGAAGAAAGAGGAAGATGGAGAGGGGTGAAATGGGGATTTTTGGTGTGTGGGGAAAGAAAAAATGTAATTTTTAAATCATTGTGATGTGTGTGGAGAGAAATTGTGTAGGAAAAGACTTTTTTTATGTGCCAATAGCAGGTCCCCACGGAGAGAGCTTCTTCTTCCGCAACTCTTTTTTTGCGACTAATATGCCCCTGTATGAAGTTACTTAAAAGGACATCCATCTCAACCCCCTTCTTTCTACACTCACCCACTCCTACCTCCACCCCACCCACACATAATTCTACTAGGCCTTTGCAACCGCCACATTCTGTATATGGTTCAGGCAAGTTACAACCGCCTTTGCAAAATCCAGCCTGGACACAGTCGTCATGATAGGTTGAAGGGCAACCGCGATTACAACGCATGCGAGTAACAATACGATCCACATTAAACTTTTCATTAGCTGCATATCTAACAGAAGTAAATGAACCAAGTGAAATGTTTTCGTTAGCTTCTTCACGATGAGAGAATTGAAATTGTTTATAAAGACTTACAATCGGCAATTTCAATTATAGTATAAGAGAAGTATGAAGTGGTAGGTGCTTACCCATTACAGTTAATTAAGATGAGATGAAAAGAGCAAGAAGAAATGCTACAACAGGAACCTTCATGACTCCCATTTTATGATTGGATGGCCTAGCAAACATCACATGCCCCTCTTTTATAAGAGATGGGGAAAGGGGAGAGAATCAGAGAAAAGATATCGGGTGAATTGGTATGGATATGAGATTTGAGTCCGAATACTGTTTCATAGAAACAATTGACGAATATGGATTGGATTAAATAGGATTTCCCTGTTTCCATGAAACAAAGGATCCGGACTGTTGATATTTATGTTTTTCTTAACTTTATGCCATTTTGGGCCAAGTACAGAATCTAAAGTATCATGTACATAAATCTTCACTGTTGATGTTAATGGAAAGCCAATCTAGGGGTAGCAATTGGATGGACATTGTGATATCATTGGGGATATAATTTTCACTAGGTGAATCAAAATTGACCCAGGTTGGATAAGTGTTGGTCACAAGACAATTAGGTTTTAGACTGTTTTGACCTGTACATTTGACCCATTGTCAAAAGTTATTCTTAGGATTAAATATAGGAATGATATTTAAGACATCTTAAATTTTGGGTTTTCTCATCATATTATCGGGAAACCCTTAGGATAAGTTTTTTAGTGATAAAAAATAGAAAGATAGGTAATACATCTTCATATTACAAATGATTTTAAGATGTGTGCATGAGATAAAACAAAAATAGATATCAATATCAAACATAGTAATAGCGGTAGAAGTAACAATTACCGTTTAGTTTATAATGTGTAATATAATGCCAAAAAAGGAGATTACTGCTGATTAACTTATTTTGATGGTTGTTGGAAGGTCTAGGGATTCGGGCTATTCTGCAGGCTTGCACATTCAATTTGATTTTCAAGAATGCATCTTCACTACTGAGCATAGAAATTCTATAAAATTGGAAGCCAAGGCTGTTCTTGTGGATCTTGTGAGGTAACTCCTATCTTTCTTTACCACTTTTTTGCAGCTTAAAGTCTGGATTTTATTTGTATGTTAGTTAATGGTGTATTTTGGTGTGACTACGTACTTGTTACCAAATGCTTATTGGTGTGACTACATACTTGTTACCAAATGCTTATTGAAGTTGGGGGTGTTCATGGTCTAGGCTAAGGCATATCTAGGCGTGACCTGGCTTTAGAAACACTGGCCCGGCCTGTTCCAAACCCGACACGGGCCATAAAAGTTTGGCCCGAAAATGCTCATTTAACCAATCGGGCCGGGGTGGCTTTTCATCACTCTTGTGGGCATTAGAGCACTAATTAAATTAAATTAAATTACATGAATTTCTTATACAAGTCGGGCCGGGCTATGGGCTTTCCATCACTTAATCCAAGCTTGTCCCAATTATTAATTGGGCCCTAATTATATATCCAAGCCCAGCCCACCGCGGGCAGGCTCGGCCTGGCCTGGCCCATGAGCAACTATAAATGAAGTACAATTAAATTTTTGTAAGGAGGAGAATACAGGAAAGAAAGCTCATTATGCACAAGCAATTTAAAGAATTTATTTAAATTGAAAAATATTTAGGAAATTGGAAAAGTTTTTTCAAGTATATACAAGGAAATGTTTTTAATTGGGAAATTGGAAATTCGTTTTGAAAAACATGTTAAAAATATATGGACTCAAATTTGTTCTAACGTTACAAGTCTAGGATTTACACTCAAGTCCCATCTCGTTTTGCAAGTGTTTTAGAAAGTAAAAGGAAGATAGAATACAAAATGAGAGTTAAAAATGTTGTTTACTGAAGAAATTCCTAACTTGACTTAGTAATTTATAAAAATTGGAGCTGAAAACTCAAAATTTGGGCTCCCTTTATAACATTCAAAAGTAAAATTCAAGTTAGAATTTTTAACCTAATTGGTTTTGGGAGCTTATTGGCATATCTAGCCCGACCCCAATTGGTTTGCTAGTGTTATATATATATATATATATATATATATACACACACACACACACACACACACATATATATATATTTATTTATTTATGGGAGGGAGCCTATAGAAGGCACACCAAATCAGCTCTCATAGAGTTCTCCTTTCCAAAAAAAGAAAAGAAATTCTTATAAGAAATTATAGACTCCTTTAGCTTTGTACATGGGCTACTACACCTCTCTAAATCTCCTTCCTTAAATCTCTCTTCCTTACTTTTGTCTTTTTCTTCTTTATCTTAATCCTTAAATCACTCTCTAATCTTAATCCATCATAAAATCTCTCTAACCTATCTTCTCATCACTCAATTTAACCAAGAAGATTACTGACCTGGTAAATGGTAGAAATGAAGCCACATGGACTATTCTTCACCACATGCTTCCACCAACCTACCCCCTTCTCCACTACAAATAGAGGTGCCTGAGGTCAGTTGGAGATAGACTGAAGTGTTAACTCAAGTGAAGTAGTGAAGTGATAGTGCTTAGTGTGTCGTAAGAAGTGGAGTGTAGTGTAGTCTTAAGAGAGTTAGTGGAGTGTAGTGTAGTGTTAAGAGAGTTAGTCTTCTCTTGAAGTGAGTGTATTCAGTGATTGTCTTCTTGTAAGAGTGTCGGCTAAAAGTGCGTGTCTTTTACTTTTACTCTACTTTCATTTCGTGTCCCTTTATGTTTTAATGTTTTGTTATCTTCGTATGTTGTATATTGTGCCCCCTTACTACGCATCAGGAACCCACCATCTCTAATATAAAGTTCCTTCTTTAGCCAAAAAAAAAAAGTGTGTCTTTTTATTTGTGTATTTGTGTATTTGTGTAAAATTTATAAAGTGAGTTCTTGTTCTTAGTGTGATTTGTAACTTAAGCTGTAGGTAGTGTGTATCTTCCGTTGTCCAACGAACTTGTATCAAAGCCATCTTCCAACAAAGTGGTATCAAAGCCAGGCCCGCCTACAAGCAGAGATGGCTTCAAGTTTGGTTCAACCCAAGATCCTGGAGTTGACGAAGTAGAACTATGAGAACTGGAGTATCAAGATGGAGGCCCTATTCGGGTCGCAGGATCTATAGGAGATTGGCACCGAAGGATACGTGGAGCCCACTGTAGAGTAAGAGGTTGCCTACACCGAGGAGCAGAAGACTGTCCTCAAGGATCAAAGGAAGAAAAACAAGAAGGCTTTATTTCTACTCCACCAAGGTGTGGATGATGCAACCTTTGAGAAGATCGCTGAAGCAACATCTAGTAAGAAGGCGTGGGAGACTCTTAACACCATCTTCAAAGGAGTAAATCGGGTCAAGAGGGTCCATTTGCAAACCCTCCAAGCAAAGTTCGAAGCTAACCGCATGAAAGAAGGTGAGAGCATTTCTAATTATTTTTTACGATTGCTAGTGATAGTTAATCAATTGAAATGAAATGGTGAAAAGATGGAAGATATCCGAGTCATAAAGCTTTGTGATCCCTCACAACCAAGTTCGAGCATGTGGTTGTGGCTATTGAGGAGTCGAAAGATTTAGAGACTCTCTCAACAGAAGAATTAATGGGATCACTCCAAGTCCATGAGCAACGTATGCAAAAGAATAGTGGCTCTATGGTCACGGAACAAGCACTAGAGTCAAAATTGACTCTAAGTGCGCAAAAGCCCTGTCGCGAAGTGTCCAATGCTACAACTTCAATAAGTTTGGGCACTATGCCTCGGAGTGCTAGAGCAAGCCAGTGGATCGGGACAAGCGATGAAACTTCGCAAAAGCAAGAAATGAAAAGAAAGAAGTCTCCACGGTTCTTCTAGCACAAGAAAATGTATGGCCAAAAAAATGTCTGGTACCTGGATTCCGGCGTGAGCAGCCACATGTGCGGGAAGAAGGAATTCTTTGAAAAGCTCGCTGAAGATGTTAGTTCAAAAGTAAGCCTCGGAGACTCATCAAAGCTTCCTGTGCGAGGTAAGGGAAAGATTAAAACTAATTATCAGAAAGATGGTGCGCCTGCATATATCTCAAATTTGTATTACGTGCCCAACATGAAAAGCAACATCCTCGGTCTTGGTCAACTCCTGGAGAAGGGGTATGTAATACACATGGAGAATCTCTATGTCATTGAGAGATGTACATGGGAGGCATATAGCTTGAGTCCAAACGGTTAAAAAAATACCCTGAGACACCTCAAATTGGTCTTTTAAAAGTAAGGAGAGTGAGATACCCCCTAGTTGACCTTCTGAATTAGGAGTGTGATACACCCTAGTTATTCCTTTTGAGTTAGAGATGTGAGGCACCCATAGTTAGTCTCCTGGGAATGAGCAGTCCTATTGGAGATAAGAGTGTGAGATGCCCTAAACTCGGCAGTGTTGGGTAGCTGACCTTGTTAGAAAAGTAGAATGTTAGATCCTACTATCCTGCTGGTTGCCTGTTAGTATTCCAGAATGTTAGAAACCGAGACTCCATCGACCTACTAACTAATTATTAGAATTCTAGAGTGTTAGATGGTAAACCTTGTTTGTCCTGTTTGCCATTGACTATTAATCCAGAGAGTTAGAAGATCAGGTCATGTTGTCCTAATTAGCTACTGAGTAGTAGTCCTTAGTGTGAGCACACCAGACCCTATTGTTCCGCAAGCTGTCTATTTGTATTCCAGATTGTTAAGAGATTTGATCCATTTTGTCTTGCTAACTACTGATTAGTACTTGTAATCTAGAGTGTTAGAAGATTAGACCTTGTTAACCTACTATCTGTTAATTAGTATTCCAGAGTGTTAGAAGGTCGGACTCTACTGTTTTACAAGTTATCAATTGTAACTTGGATTGTTGTTGCACTGGCAGTTGTCAGTAATCTGTATTTTTAGAAGAATAGTTCCAGTATCCCTTCTAGTTATGACTAGTTATTCTGATTGTTAACTGTGTAGTTTAACTTCCTTTTGGTATAGTTGGTTATAGCAAAGACCTTAGAAGTTTAGAAATTGTTGTTTTGCATTTAGGGACCAAATGTGTATTAGGAGTGAGGAATGTAAGGACCCCGTCCCTAGAAATACCTAGTGAGACCCAGTTTGACTAAGTCAACCATATGTTATCCTATTAAATAGGTGATTAGCATGAATAGTTAGCAATTACCCTCCAACTAAGCCTAGTTTACAGGATTAAGACCCTTGTGATGTTAATAGTTCCATTTAGGAGTCTAATTGGATTTTCTAGAAGTAATTAGATAATTAGAAGCCTTAGTTGTAATCCTGATTATGGAAAGATTTTTCTTAGAGAGTTGTGCAATTAACCTTAGAATGACCCAATCACCCATGACCTAACCCATTAGCCTATTAATTGTATGAGGGTACTCTAGTCCTTCCAACCAAAGATTTTCCCTCCAAATTGGAAATCCAAATACCTTAAATCACCTTAGCCTCCTTCATTATCGACCAAGTAAACATGGGCACTCTAGTCATTATAAATAGCCTACCTTTATTGTCTTTAGGCTCTTTCATTTATAACCACTCATTTGAGGGCACCTTAGTCATTAAATATTGATACCTAAACTACCCTAGTCTTTATCCTTTATTTCTATTAGCAACCAAGGACCCTTTGCTCATTCCATCAATTAAATCTTCCCTAAATACCCTTATACATATCCTAAACTTACACTAGCAAGAGTGGGCACCTTAGACATTTTCCATTCCACGAATTCCTATAAAAGAAACTCTACCACAAGCTTCCCAAATGTTTCATACCATCTCTCCCTCTCATTCTACTACATTCCCTCCCATCTCTCTCTTTCTCTCTCTTCTTTCTCTCTCTAGATCCAAGGCTTCCAATTGTTAAAAGAGGAGACTCACCAAGGTTCAGCTATCTTCAAGCTAGGGAACTGATCCCATATTCTAGATCTCTCTCCCCTCTCCAATTGAAGGTAATCCTCATTCCCTCTTTTCAATTTCCTTGTAAAATAGTTCTTTCTCTTATAATTCCCTTTCTTATGCACTTCTCTCTTTGGGAATGGGTATAGAGATTGTAGATCCAGCTATTGGGATGATCTTAGAGCTTTGGAGTGAAGCCAAGCTATTTGAGGAGGTTCTTCTTAATTAGGCAAGTAGATATGCTTAAATTCCTTAATTAAATTTGTTTAATATGCTTAAATTATTAATTACTGTCTTTTATGGATGTTTGGCATGATTTCTGTATTTGGATGATATGATGTGTGGGATTGTTATTCTAATTCTTTCTTATGTGTTTTTGGCCATTGATGGAGGTGAATCCCCCATTTGGAAGATTGATGACCCATTTGTGATGGAATCATAATGTGGGAGGTGTATTTGATGTATGGATATGATTGGTGTAGATCTAGGATCCAATTGATGGAGCTTTGAGGGAAAATAGAAGATGACAGAATCCTAAAAATTAGGGTTTCATGTGTACCCGGTCAACCTAGCCACTCAAGATATCAACCGGTCACACTACATGAAAGTCCGGGATTCGAACCCTAGAGGGGGGTGAATAGTGACCAATTATGTCCAATTTTAAACTCTTTTATGCAATTAGTCACGAGAGATGATATTATGTGCGATGCTTCTGACTATGTTGTTGGTGCATTCTTGGGGCGAGCTGGTGAACAAGGTTCCGCATGTCATCTATTATGCTAGCAAGACCCTCTTCGATGTCCAACTGAACTACACCACAACGGAGAAGGAATTGTTAGTGGTTGTATTTGCCTTGGATAAATTCCGTTCTAATTTATTAGGATCGAAGGTCATAGTGTTCGCTGACCATGTTGCGTTGCGGTATTTATTGTCGAAAAAGGACACTAAGCCAAGATTGATTAGGTAGATTCTATTACTCCAAGAATTAAACTTTGAGAGTCGGAACAAAAAAGGTTATGAAAACTGTGCAGCTGACCACCTATCTTGGATCCTGGTAGAGGCTACAGATGACACCATACCCTTGCATGATTCATTTCCCGACGAGCAATTGTTCACGATGTCCCGAACCCACCCTCCCTGGTATGCTCACATTATGAATTATCTAGCAGTGGGGAAGACTCATTCAAATTGGTCAAAGAAGGACAAGGATCGTTTCTTCGCCCAGGTAAAGATGTATTTTTGGGAAGATCCAGAACTTTTCGAGTTCTGCCTAGACCAAGTGATCAGGCGATGTGTGCTCGAGAGTGAATACCAAAGTTTCTTAACATTCTGTCACTCTCTTGAACGGGAAGAAGATTGTTGCGAAAGTCTTGTAGAGTGGCTTCTATTGGCCCACTTTTTTTTCAAGATGCCCATCAGTTTTGGAAGACTTGTATACGCTATTAGCAGACAAGAAACATGTCTAAGAGAGACATGATGCCTCTACAATCAATTTTGATTGTAGAAATACTTGATGTTTGGGGCATCGATTTCGTGGGACTGTTTTCCCCGTCTTTTGGTTTTGAATACATTCTAGTGGTGGTTGATTACGTGTCCAAGTTGGTGGAAGCGCAGCCACAAAGACAAATGACCACAAAGTTGTGGTCAAATTCTTACAAAGCAACATTTTCAGTAGCTTTGGCCATTTGTGGGCAATAAAAAGTGATGAGGGCACCCACTTCGTGAATAAACACTTTGAGGCGCTGGTAAAGAAGTACTCAATCACACACAAGGTGGCCACACCTTATCATCCTCAAACTAGCGGCCAAGTCGAAGTATCCAATAGAGAGGTGAAGCGTATTCTGGAAAAAACGGTGAGGCCCGATTGCAAAGATTTGTCTTTGCGGTTAAACGATACTTTATAGGGCATACCTACTGTGAGTAAGACTCCAATTGGTATGTCCCCCTACTAGTTGGTGTTTGGCAAGGCTTGTCACTTGCCGGTTGAACTCGAACACAGGGTCATGTGGGCCGTCAAGCAATTCAATTTTGATATGGCCGCTGTCGGTTCTCCTCGGAAACTCCAACTCAATGAGTAAGAGGGGATTCGGAACGAAGCCTACATTAGTTCCAAAATTTATAAGTCCTAGACTAAAGCTTTTCACGACGAACATATCTTGTGAAAGTCCTTTGAGCCGAATCAAAAGGTATGGCTTTTCAATTCCAAGGTACGACTCTTTTCGAGTAAATTGTGGTCTAAATGGATGGACCATTTGTGGTGACCGAGGTTTTTTATCATGGTGCAATCGAAATTTGCAACCCCAACATTGGGGGTTTTCTTAAGATTCGTAAATGGTAGGTGGTTTTCTTAAGGTACCTAAATGGTCAACGGTTGAAACCCTATGTAGAGAGTATTATGGCAGGCAAAGTTGTGGAGTCCGTCGCTCTGATTGACCTGTCCTATCTTGTGGATTGAAGGTACTCGACGTCTGCTTGATGATGTAAAACCAAGCTCTTCCAGGAGGAAACCCTAGAGTAATTAGGTCATAGCTTTTGGGGGAGAAGCATTGAAAAAAAAAAATGTTATGCTTTAGGGCGTTTGGACGCCCGAAATAATTTTATTAGGTGGGGGCCTAGAGTTTTTTTCGTGCCTCAAAGTTACTGCCTAGACGCCCAGTTTTTTTATTAGATTTAATTGGGCATTTGGATTACAGAGAGCTGTCGTCAGTATGGAGGTTTCTAACGCCAGACCATAATAAAATAAATAAATAAATAGAGCAAAAAAATTTCATGGGTTAAAGGGGCTGCTAGGGAAGCCCCTTCCTCTATCCCACTCACTACTCCCTCTTTCTCTCCATGACCTATTTCTTCCTTCCTCTCTCCCACTCAACTTCCTCCACCAACTACATCAACACCACCCTCCTCTCCTTTCCCTCCACGACCATTCTCTTCCTCTCCTTCCCCTCTTCCTTTGTACAATACAAAATTTTGAATCAATATTTTGTGAACCGTAGAACGACAAATATTTTTTTTTTTTGTTTGCGACATTTATCCAAAAAATCCCACTAGAAGTGGAGACCACAACTGAGGATCCAAAATTTTTATAATATTAGAGGAGGGCTTCCCGCCCATATCCTCTATTTTTATTTTTTCTCCATTTTCCCCATTATACATTGATGTCAACAAAACCCATAATCTCCAAATCGACCGAAGAGAAAAGAAGAAGAAGAAGAAGAAAATCCTGCAGGGCCTTGATCTTCTTTAATCCCATCATCCAAATGCAAGAAGCTTAACCTACACCTCTTCCCGTCTCTAATCCTCAACTACCTTCTCATCTTTTTCCACTCATATTTTGTTATTTTTTGGGGGAAGATGAATGGCGAAAGGTGGTGTCATGACCTTTTTTTTATTGCAGGAACTATGTTTTCTTATTTATTTTGCATCTTAATGGATTATATTTTGATTTTACTGTACCATTTATATTTTTGGTGAATGGTGAGTGAAGAATGATGGAATCATGATTTTCTTTTTCTATATTGGTGGATGTGTTTTTTTATGGATGTATGAAATATGGTTTTCTGATGGTGGAAATGAGTTTTAGGGGACGAAGGAACTATGTTTGTATTCGACTAGTTTTCATTTTGGTGAATGGCGGATGGTGAATGTAAATGAATAGGTATATGAAGTTCATATCAGTGTGGAAAGCCAAATTTGATGGGATACCGGAAAATACGATATTTGTTGACATCAACTAATTATTCGATATATTAGTTGATATCAACGAACAGACACGGATATGCAAATTTCATGTCATTCAAGAAATACAGTATTCATCGATATCAATTAATTATTAGTCAATATCGACAAGTAATCACTCATAACTAAATTCCATGTCATATAGGAAAATACAGTATTCGTTGATATCAACTAAAGATTCGTCGATATCAACTAATAATTAGTCGATATCAACGAATAATCAATGATACCCTAATTTTCAAGTCAGTGTGAAAACACTATATTCGTCGATGTCAACTAAAAATTCATCGATATTGACTAATAACTACTTGATATCGGTGAAAAAATCACTTCTAATTTTCATACCATATTAGAAGTTATTTCCCTATCAACCCTCTCTTCACAAATTCACTTGGAAAAAATAATCTAAATTGAATTTCAAGTTATTTTGAATCAAAACTGAAACATTTACATCAACAACTATCTACATTAACAATCTATTCCACATTGATAACAACAACAATCCATATCAACAACTATCCACATGAACAAATTCTTCCATAAACAAATCGACATCCATCCATATTCTAACCATCGACATTAACAAATGACAACAATCGATATTTAAACATATTCCACATTCAAATCAATAATGATCCACATCAACAACCATCAACATGAATAACCTATTTCATAAATAAATAAGTATCCATCTCATTCTAACCATAGGCATTAACAATAACAACCTTTCATATTAAAACTTATTCTACATTGAAATCAACATTCATACACATTAATAACTTGTTCCACATTCAAATCAACAAACATCTATCCACTAATTCATCAAACCCATTATGGATTATGTACGAACATCATGATCAACTTTGTACATAATACATTTCATTTATGCAATCCTCCATATAAGTTGTTCAAACACACACTTTACATAACATCATGACATCACATAATAAAACCCAATTCCTCTTCTCCCACTTTAACTCCGAACATCAATGGAAAGAAAAACACTATCTACCAAAAAATAATAATAATAATAAGAAAATGTCACTTAGGCATTTCAACAAACACATGGAAAGCAATATTCATTTCCATCATCCCAGGCTATCGCCACATTTATCCCTCTTCTTTCAAAATAAATGGGAACTATGTGGTAGATGGAGGAAAGACAATGAAGACATAAAAAGGATGTTGGGCAATGGAAAAGATAACAAAATAAGGGTTTTTGAAGTGGAGATGACATCTCATAGTGGTTTCAAACGATTGGATAGATGGAAAAGGAAAGTGGACAAGTATGAGCAGAGAAGGATTAGAGAAGGTGACAACACCATTTTCTTATAACTTGGAGGAGGGGATGAGGTCGATTTCTGTTGAAATGGAAAAGGGAACGACATTGGCAGAGCAAAGCAGACGATAGAATAAAGAAGAGCACGGTGTCGACGGAGATCTGCTGCGAAGAAGTGGAGATAGACATTGAAGGGTAGAGACGATCTTCTCTTCTTCCTTTCTTATTCATGTTCTCTTTTTTTTTTCCTTTTCGTCAATTTTGATTTTGGGTTACAAGTTTTGTTGACATCAACGAATAATGGACAAAACGGGAAAAAAATTAGAGGATTTGGGCAGGAGATCCTCCTCTGATATTATAAAGATTGTGGATCCTTAGTTGTGGTTTCCACTTTTAGTGGGATGTTTCTTGAAATGTTTCTTTTTTTTTTTCCTTGGCTAATGAAGGTTCCCCTTGGTATTTAGCCGATAGGACTATTCTCCCGATAAGTGCCCACCCACACAAACATCCTCCATGCAAAACTAACAATGGGAGTAAAAAATAAGACCTTGTGGAGCAAACTCAAGTCTTACACTAAATCACCATCATCTAGGTGGGCTTCTTTCTTCTTTTTTCTTCATTGGTGTATGGATTTGGGTTTTCATTGGATTGCCATGATATGATGCCATGATTATTTAAATAATGATATGAATGCTTTGTTAGGGTATAAAGAGAAATTTCAGTTTCCCATCTGCAGGAGAAGTGTGCCAAGAAACATTACAAATGACGCTAAGCAGTAACTCACTACTATCGAGTTACAGCTTGAAAAAAAATGGTCAATGCATGGTATGATTCAATAAATCAACATTGAAAGATAGGAACCTTATGCTCAAGAATGAGACACCACCTCTATTGATGAAATATGATGGGCCACAAAATGATTAAATAAAATGAGACCCGCCATAATTCATCTTCATTGTTCTTCCATCCATATAAGGTGTGTGATATGTGCTATGAGATGGATGATCTTGAGTGGACACTAATGTATTTGGATTATTTTGTTGGTTTCACCACGCTCACCATTAGGGGGCACGGCCACACGGCTCATTATTGGTTTTCACTTAGATGGGTCCCATCCAAAATAATGTATGTGTTTTTTCTGTATACATAAATAAAAATTACCATATTTTTTTCGGGGAAAATCCCTTAAAGCCTTTAAAAATGGAAGAGGGCCTGACTTTTCTATGTGAAATGAATTTTCTTATGCGAAAAAAAAAATGAATTTTCTTTTCTTGCGGCCATGGCCTGACCCTGGCCCTTAAAGGTATGGTAAGGGTCTAGAAATTATATGCTTGCCCAGGGTGTCGAGGGTTTTTGCTTCATCTAGGTCTAGTTCACATATGTGAGGCAAAGCAAGGGATTATCTCAACTGGCTCTGGCCTAGCCCTTTTACAGCTCTATTTCAACTTTGGTGATTTAGCTCAAGTATTGACTCAAATCTAACCTTAACTATATGTAGTTAAGCCCAAATCCAAACCCTACCCAAATGAAACCCTAAATTGGCTAGGTGAGTGCAATTTGTGTTGACTTGGTTTGACTTGAGTCGAGTCAAATACCTATTGTTATTTTATTTTATTTAGTTATTATTATCTTTTCATTTAAAAGGGTATAAAATTTAAGAAGCATATCTACTTCATATATAATGTAGCATATAGAGTATATATTATATGGAATATTTTACCTGAAAGTCTCCTTAGACTCAGTGAAAACTAAAAAGGCCCTCAAATTTTAATATAGACGATGTAGGCCCCCCCACCACATTTTTCTCTCCATGAGTGGTGATATCCCCACTCAACTAGATGTATAACCTATGCTGAGTGGAGATATTGTTATTCATTATAGATTAAAAAAAATAGTTGAGGAAAATTATACAATGGATTTCAAAATACATTTACATTCATATATTAAATTCCGAACTTTACGTTCACATTTCATATTCACATTCCAGTCTTCTCCATAAATATCCACCTGCAACTTGTTCTTGCACTTCACTACTTTTCCTCAAACAACCACGTGAAAGTACACATCCACCTAAAGCACACGTTTCACAATCACATTTAGGGACGGAGGGAGGGGGGTCGAGTGTGGGCAATGGCCCTCACTCAATTTTCCTTTCATCTTTGATAAACAAGAGAAAATGTAGGAGTGGATTTATGCATTTTTATTGTATGCCCTTTCGCCCCTCCTCAACTTTCTGTACTCTTTGAGAACTTTAGAGAGCAACAAGGGTATTCTTGTCTTAATAAGGGTATCATTGACCTTTTCTTTTCCTAAAAGATAGAGTTTTATGGTTATCTCTCTCTCTCTCTCTCTGCAATGTCATTCTCATCTATCCATGTTTAGAGAGTATTTAATGAAGCTATTGAGTGGAGCCCACTTGATAAAATTAAATAGGCACAGAATGTGGGTCCTCTAGGGCCGATGCTTTTGAGTGGGGCATACTTTGAAAAAATATAAACCCCATTAAAAATAAATGCTCTAATTCTGTATGAAAACCATAACTTAGTATGATTTGGGCCTAAGTCAAATTGATAAAAATGAGAAAATTGAGTTTTTTTAATAAGAATTTAATGAAATATTTTTAAAAAGTTGACAGTTTTAAGCTAGGTCATTTGAGTGACATCTGATAAGATCTATACATTATATAAGCAAGCCATTTTTCAACGATTTAGATGTTTAAAAGTAGGTCTATTGTTGTGGAATTCTTCTATCATGTTGTTTTTCTCTTCTCTTTTTACTATCTCTACTATGTAGATGGCATCCATAGCCGATTTTGAAGTCATCCTATCTCTTGATTTAACAAAATTAAAGTCTAACACTATTTTAATAATAATTTATCTCAGTTTTTATGAGATTCGATCCAATAGTAGGTAAAGGATTGATGTGCATCAAAACTTGGCATGATGTCAAATCAATGTGGGGATATAAGTGTGAAAAAGAGCTAAATTGATTAAAAGTTAACCCAAGTAGGCCCCATAAAGTTGGACTTTACGGGAGCGTTTGTGTAGAGCCGCGATGTTTTCTCTTCTATGGCACTCAATTTTCAACCAGGGGAGGTGAGAAACCTAGATCCCATCTGACGACGAGAATAGAAGCTCAACAAAGTGCTGATTTTTTCGGATCCAGGAATTCACCACTGCACGAAACAAAGGCACCAGAAAATCCAGTGTCATTCCTAACCCTTTCCATAGAAACGTCATCTGCAGAAACACTCCCTACATGTGATCTACTTGTAAGAGAAATTTTTCCTTTTAAATGAGTCTTATGTAGATAATAAGGGTGGATTTAGATTTTTCATAAGTGGACCTACTAATATTATTAGTTAATCAAACTTTGCCCCCACTAGAAGAAAATTATGGCTTGATCCCTGATCACATTCCACCTGAAACTGCCACATTCACATTTCACTATTTCTTCAACAAAATCTTCTATCACGACCCCATCTAACCACAAACAACATACCAATATCATTGCCATCATCATCATTCCAACAACAAAAGGCTACTCAAAAACACCTCCTTGAAGACAAGAACAAACAAAATCAACCCAAGGAACTTAGTAATGTCCAAAAAATTGAACCCTGTTGGAAGAAACCATGATTCTCTTGGGTCAAAGGAAACACAAGCCACTATCCTTGAACCCATCCGAAACATCCTTGGCTTCACATCCTTGTATCGCTTGTCGTTGTACGCATCCCCAATCCCCACACTGCTAGAGAGTATCCATCTCATCGGAATAGACTTCTAAACACTGTTGCAGGCATTGCCCGTTTGGAAATAACCTTGAATTTCTTAGCAGATCTTTGATGTGAGAACTCGTCTGTGTGGCCTTAAATGTGAGGGAAAAGGGTTTCCCCGAGTTTATAAGGGGCACGAGGAGCGAGGATATCACTGCCTAAGTCAACAGAGAAGCTGCGATATCACTGTCTAGGAAAAGAAAAACAGCAATAGGCCCTTGGAACCACTAAGATCGATACATATATTTTAAGACTTTTTTTAGACTGCACCAAGTTTAAGGAGATTTTTTCGATAAAACCCTCCATTATATATCATATATACATGTATTTCTAGAACCAAATCCTCAACCCAAATTTCAAGTTGATTTAAAAATTCAGGGCCAAAGCCCAAAAAAAGCCCAAACAAAATCTTACTTTCCATTCGTAGGAGAAAATTAATCTAGAATTCACTTCTTATTATTATTTTTTGTTGAATTGGGCTACTAGCCGGGATACTTCAAGAAGAAGACATAGGGAATGATCACTAAGCATGTGTGCGATATTAAAAGTGCCAACACCAGTCAACCATGAATGTGTTGGCGTCTTTATATTATTGTTGGTAGACCTTTTTTTTTGTATATACCCCTAAGGTTTATAGAATTTTTAAATAGACTCATATTTATTTAGTTATACATCAATGTATTTTCATTTTAATACCTTTGGTTTTTGTCCTTACGGAGACCTACATAGTTAGAAATGATCCCCTTCTTGGTAAAGTTTTTAATTCTTCCCATAGGTACCTGAACCAACAATACTAAGTGAAAAAAATTGACTCAAAAGCCCCTAATATATGTGATACCGTGATTTTTTAATGCGATATTGCACAAGTCACACACGTAATCAATGATTTAATATCACATATAAAGAAGGTTTAGATTTGCGATATTATAAAAATTAAAAATTGCAATACCACACTATTAGGGTCATTTTCTTCTATTCCCATAATATCTTGTTGTACAAAGCAAATGTAGGAAAATCTTTAAAATCTTTGCAGAGAGATAGGAAATCCTTATTAGAATGATTGTACGGACAAAAGCCCTAATGACTTCCATGCCCTCAAAATCATTAGTCCTAATGAAAATGGACAAACCACCACGAAGTTTGTGTTGAAGTTTTATAAAAACTTCAGCTTTGCCCTTGCACCCATTAAACAAAAAATGAGTATGTCATTATTTACAAAAATACTATTACACTTGTGTGGTGAAGTCTAATTAAATATTTTGAAACTTTCATCAATCAAATAGCGAGTCATGCATGGACTGGGTCAATTAGAACAAATTATAAATGCAAGTATCGATTGTCATTATGATCAATATGGATTTAATGAAATGAGTCCCAATTTGATAAAATCAAATTTATGTAGCGTTACTTTTTTTAGATAAATGTACTATAGAAACCGTCAATGTCACAACCTTTAGAGAAAAATAGACTCATACTTCTGAAATTATGCATATAGGGATAAAGAGATGGGCAAAAGTGTTTTTCACTCTAAAACTTATGGTTGTTGCAAGAGACATAGAGCGTATTAAAATGAAAAGATAGGGATGCATCACTAAATACCAAAACCACATGGACCTATATTACAAATTCTAAAAATTGTAGGTGGCTGTGTACAATTTTTTTAAGAGTACTCTTCATATGTTATAAAATAAACAATAATCGAGAAGTGTAGCATAACGATTGAGCTCGCAGGTTCAAAAACATTATTTGCAATTGAATTTATGCTTTAAAATCCTGGTTGGCACTGGGTTGACTCATTTGAGTGGACTAGGTGTCAACCAGGTTCAAGTCAGGTTGGGTACTGACACCAATGCGGGTCCATTCCAAAATTAAAATGGTTTCATATCGTTTATTTATTGTACATGAAACAACAAGATTAGTGGGTAAAAACCTGTCGATGTGAGACTGGGTCCTTGACAAAAAAATCCAATTAGTTCTTTTTTAAAAGGTTTTTTTAATTATAAAAAGACCCTTGTATTTTCACATAATTTCAGATAAAGGCCCTTATATTGTGTTTCCATTAAAAACCTTCCGCCTTTCTAGATTTGACCCATTTATCTTTATAGTAAAAAAAGAACTCAAATGACTTATCCAGAAAATAAAAAAAATAACTTTGAACTTTGAGTACCAAAAATCAAAGGGTATGATGATTTGAATGACTTGAAATCACATATTTCTAATCCACATCCAAGCCTTTAAATCCACAAATGCTTCCCTACCTTTCATGCTCTAGGTGGGCCCATTAAAAGTAATTTGAGTAATTGAAATTTGCAAAGCTTAAGTAAAAGCAATTTATGTCACTTATCCATAAAAAACAGCAGTGCCAACCACTCAGCTCTCAATGACATTAAATATCACTATTTTTGAGATAGAATATGCTTAAGTAGCTAGCTTTCATGTAACTTGTTTCTTGAATTTAAATTTAAATAAAAAAATTGACATTTGCTAGTTTCCTCCTCCGGTTATGCTCTTGCAGGATCCTTTGAGGCTCTTTGGCACTTTATTAGTAAAGTTAAAATGAAGTAAAGCCTTTATTATCCAGACAAAAAAGACAAAGAGTCGTATCAAAAGATCAAAAGTATACAAATTCAAAATTCCCTCATTCTTTTTCAAAAAAAAAAAAGAAGCCCTCTTTTCACCACTAAACAACAAAAAAGAAATTATCTTTTTTTATACAAAAAAAGTCCAAAAAGACTCCCTATCAAAAAACTAAAAAAAAATAGAAGACCCTCATAGTCCCCTATATTTTACTCTCTTTTTGAGTAACTTTATTTTAACTCACAGTACATCCAAACACTTATTGAGAGAATTTTTAATCCTTTTTCTAATTTCTATGTTGTAAGATAAACAGTGCTCCCGCGGTGTACCATATCGGCTGAGTTGGCCGGTCCAAAAACAATACCTGCAATTGCATTCCCTCATTTTACTCATCCGGACAGATCTTTTCAGGTTCACATGTGAAAACGACTTTCAAATCTCTCTCCATTTAAAACCGCCTTTTTAAGGCCACATCTAAACCGCTCTCTTTGCCTCCTCAAAACCACCAGCGGTTTTACAACTCCATCACCACAATCCGATTTCCACCTCCACCACATTCCGGTCCTGAAAATTTCTAGGGTTTCTACATCTTTCAGCTGCAGGATTCAAACGCATTTATTCTACATTTGCATTTCCATTCTCGTTCGATCTCAGAAACTTCTAGAATCGTCGTCGCAAGGAAGAATTCGAAGCTCGAAAGGTTGAGATCGGATACTGCAATCGATCGTTTTGGTGACACTTTATGGTTTTCTGATCGATTTCTCAGCTTCCGATGGTGTTTTCTTTAAGGTTTTGATGTAATTGCAAGGTATATGATCTTCTTTCTCCTTTTGGATTACTTTGAATTCTTCTTAGGTTTTATGTCTCTATTGCTTTAATAGAATCCACGCAAAAATGGAAAAAATATCATTTCTTTATGTTTTTCTGATTTTTCTCCACTCTTTCTTTCGATCTCTTGGTATAATTGCATGATATTTTCTTATCATGAGATGTTATTGACACTAACGCTGTAATATAATCGATGAGGAAATGATTGGAAGAGAATGCGGTTCTTAAAGTTTGTGGTGTTTGCGATTTCTTTGGATTTCAACGCTCTCTTGTATGATTGATTGATTTTCTCATCTTGTAATGGTAATTATGTGTGTTCTGTCATCTGTGACTATAGCTTTGATAGAATGGTCGAGGATATTGAAGTTCTGAATGTTTCTATTGTTCATGATTTCCTTGGCTTTTGACCCTTTCTTGTGTGATCGCTTGATTTCCTTGTCTTTCGGCATCAATTTTGCTTGTTACGTCTCTAATTTATTAGTGAAGTTGGTTAAAGTTATATAACCAACTTCACTAACATAATTGACCGGATGAAGAAATCATAATGGCCGAGTGTTTCTGATGTTTCTTATTTCCTTGGATGTCAATCTTCTCTTGTGTGATTGTATTGTATGATTTTCCTATCGACCGATGTTATTGTTGCGACTATGGTATAATAGAATCAAAATGAAGAAATCTTGGTATCTGTGCATTTCTGATGTTTGCAATTTCTTTGAATTTTGGCTACATATTCTAAGATTGCATGATATTCTCATCTTAGGTGACCATATCTATAATAATTCAATGAAGGAGTCACAAAATGGGCAACATCATATCATTTCGTATTCGATACTTCACTTTTTATGTATAAAATATTTATCCCTGCCTTATCCATGCCGTATCTAGGCATCATAGGTTCTGAGTGTTTCTAATATTTGTGAATTATTTGGCTTTCAGTGCTTTCTAGTATGGTTGTATGATTTTCTTATCTTTTGATGTCAGTTTCACTTGTTGTGTGACTATCACTTAAATAAAATCTAGGGAAAAATCATAGTTCTGATAATTGTGATTCCTTGTCTTTCAACTTGTTGGAATTGTGAAATTATGTGTATTAAAATGCTAAGCTATTTGAATACGATCTGTGAGCTGTCTATAAATCAAATGGAAGATCTTTTGTTTTGATTTGTTGTATAATCCTTTTTGCCACATCCTGGTCCCGAGATTACCTAGCCAAGGATAACCCCAACTTGTGACATGCATACTCCGTGAATCGTACCTGTCTCGGGTCAAGTACAAAGTCACGAAGGATAAAGTTCATTTTTCTCCACCTGTGAGACTTGCTCACTAACACTTGTCAATTACAATTAATAGCGGAAGCATCTCAAACATTCCACACCTTGGTATCATTAAATGATTAGTCCAAATTAACATTCCATATTTACGCAGAAGATATATACATTAACTACAAAAGTAGGGATTATAAAAACACACCCTCCATCACTATACAAAAGTATATCAGTATCTACCAAGTGTGACCCACACAAAAAGGAGGTAGTCAGCAACTAAGGATGCCATCTATGATAACTACAATTTATCTCTCAAAAGGTATCAGCATCACTCTCCAGTGGAAGTGACTATATAGGGCAATCAGCCGCCCATTCCTCTAATCCTAGAGGAACCTCTTGGGTTTCCCCCCGGGCCTCCTCAGGATCGGGAGCGGCACTTCCGTCTGTGATACCAAAAGATAGTATCATGAATACGACGATTCAACAAGTATAGGCAATAATAGTGCAACACATGTTGTATCAAATTTGAATTAATGACAATTGATTAAAAGATGCCAATGTCACGTAGAACTAGGCAATTGTGCAATCGAATAATTTATGCTTTATGAATCATCTAATGAATAAACATACTAATTGGCTACTACATTATGCTCATCCCAAGGTTTAAAAAACCGGACTCGAGACCCGACTCGTTCTTGGCCGAGTCCGAGTCGACTCACCGAGTCGCATGGGGCCGAGTCCCAACTTCAGTCAAGTCGCGTGAGAGTTGGTCGAGTCCCTTGCGACTCGACTCGGTATGTGACTCGGACTCGGCCGATTTTTTAAACAATGGCTCATCCTCTCTGATAGAGCGAATCTAGTTGAGGTGTCACCAGTGACCCTGCCAAATCTTCTCCTGGCTCCCCAGTTCTGGAGTTCCGGTGCTCTAGACGACTTACTGCAGTAGTCTTGAATAACTAAGCCGAGTTTAACCTCGTTGGGGAGACAAGGTAGAAGCTAAGTAGTGCCAGATCAATCGAATAGAATAATAATCGAATGTGAATAAGGTTTCCATTTTACTTCATATCGAATCAAATCAAATAATAGTTAGTCACATACATGTTTGCTTAATGAATATCTAGCCTGGGATACAATAAGAGTTAATATAACAACTGTATCAACGAATTGAAGATAAAATAATTGAATTGGAGCTGGTACGATTTATGCTATTAGTTAGTCAACCGGACTTGAGGTCAACGATGAAAATCCATTCAATATAAAGTGCAATTGATTTAAAGAATCAAGATAAATTACTAGCCAACCCTAATCTATCCATCCGTCGTTTATCACCATCCAATCCGATATGGTTTTAGATGATCAATGTATTACCACCCTAAATTGGTGCCGCATGACATAATTAGATACATGTAATTATCTAAACGAGCACCCATGTCATGGTGATGAACTAACCGGACGATATACATGAGACCATCTTAGCCTCTAAAGATATCTCATGTAATTATGAATTTCCGTTGGGCATGTGAAAGGGAAAGGTACCAGATTATAGCCCTACAAGGTCCCCTGAACTTAATTTCCATTAATTTAGGTTTTCGGTCAACATTTTGTCAAAACTCAGTCAACCAACCTTAGAATTCGGTCAACCGAAATTTACCCGTGCTTGCTGCCTAAATTCGGTCAGCACTCGGTCAGAATTCGGTTGACCAAGTTCAGTTCGGTCGACCAAATTGCTGACCGACTTTGGCCGAATTTATCCAGAATTCAACGGGAAATTTCTGATTCAGGTTTCTGTAACCCCTGATCCATATGGTTCTTCTTCACTTCCAGAACCTTTTTGAGACTTTTCAAACCACATACCTGCATGAAATTAGAGCCTACATGCTCTTCCAGTTCAACCATTCCATACCATCGTTCAATCATTATCAATCCCAGCTTCTAATTCAAATCAAAATACAAAGCCCATTTCAAATTTCAAGAATTAACACACATAAGTGATAAGAGGCTGGTATTCTACAGAACTTGAATCTGAATATAGAAATCAAAGGAAAGACAACATGCATTGCATCTTATAACTTATACTTGCCTTGGAATAAAGCTCTACAAGACTACAACCCACTTCCTCCAACTTGGTTCAAATGTAAGAGAAAACCCCCAATTTCCAGGCCTAAAATTGTTCAAGAGAAATGATCCATGAGAATGTATGCATGTGTTAGAAAAAGAGTCTCTTGACTCAGTTACATCCAAATCTGAAATGGGTTTGGGGACTCTCACCTATTGCAGTCGAGAGAAAACTGTAAATGAATTCAGTCAATCCAAGCTTGAGGAAGTGTAGAAAGGGTGATAAGGACTCAAGATCTTCTCCCCCAATGCACATGCAGAGCTCCCTTTTGAAGATTTGAAGAGGAAGAGAGTAAATTAATGGAAGAAGAGTGAAAGCAATGGGAGGTCTCCTTCAGAGAAATGAAGGGATTGGTTGGAATGGGAAGAAGGCTGTTTTTATGATGGTCTTTTGCAGATTTATAAGAAAACCCATCTCATTTCTAGTATTTTCATATTGAGTCAAATGAGGCCCCACTTAATGAATTTGAGGTCCAATGAGGACGCGTCCAATATGAAAATAGACGTGTTCATCATGATACATGCGATGATGCCAAGATGACGTACATATGATGCAAGATTAAAAAAACTGAAATTGCAAAAAAGTCCCTGGCTTTACCTAAATGGATCAAATCGGGTTCAAACTACCTACCCAAAACTCAAGGTCTAACCCAAAGGCTAATATAAGACTAATTTACATTAAAAAGACTTAATTAGCACCTAAACATAATTAAATTAAATAAAAAAATAGTTAAGGCTAAACACAATTAAATTGGGTCGGGGTGTAACACTTCCCCTCCCTGTCTATAAATCGAAACACTGTTATTTGCACATGGATGGAAGTGGGTTGGGTTGTGGGGACCCACCATGACCCCGCTCATATAAGGGCCAAATTTGGTAGTGGATTTCTTATGTTCCAGATGGGTAAGAATTTATGGTCTCATACCCAAGTCAGGTTCAGAGCAGGTTTGGCTTTTGGTTGCCTTGTCCTGTCTATTTATTTATATTAATTACATTACAATAGTATCAGATTTCGTTTGGCTCAGATGGTTCTGAGCAATGTTTTAATGCAAGTGTGGAGGAGGAGGTCGCTCGTTCAACTCACTTCTACTGCCTTTTCTTTTCGTTTCGTTTCTTCTTGTTCTTTTTTTTTTTTTTTTTTTTTTGTTTTTTATAGATTTTTAACTATATCCCACCCAACCCATACCATGACAGGACAGGTTTGATAACTAAGTCCAGTGACCCATCATGGGGTGGGTCGGGTACTCGGGTTTGGATTACTTAAATGTGAGGCAGGGCTGGTTTGGGTTAAACCCGACTGGAACAAAACCGCCCTGTTTCCATCCCTAGTTTCAAAAGGAATTTGTATTATTAAATAGGTCTAATTTCTTGTTCTATCCGTTTAGTTGGTATTTTCTGATTTCATGCTTTTTCTGTAATATATAATATAGAATGGCCTCAGATATCATGGAACCACTCAGATGAGCTAATTGGCAGTGTCTATGGTCCATTGTGTTTCACACATTATACTGTTAATTACATGTGGCTGTGTTTAGTTTCATAGGTTTTCATGAGGCCGTCATTTAGTTTGAAGTTTTAACTTTTAATCGACTTCTAATGCTGTTTCTAAATTCTGGTGTTTCACGTCTTTGTTCATCTTAAAATCTTAACAATTGAAATGCTCTTCATCCCTGGGTTCTTGGGGCTTCCATTGCAAATACGATGCAAGGCAATATTTGATAACACACTTCAAGTTATAATGTTTAACTTTTTTGAAATTGATCTGTGTTGAGATCTTCTAACTATATTTCTTCGTATTGTAATGGATCATGGACTAAATGTGGATGTTTCATGGCTGCCACTCAACCAATATCAACAGTTGGTCTACGTGCTTGCCAATAAGGCAATGCTTGTTGAGCCATTATGCCTAGACACGCCATGGATACGGCAGGGACACGCCATGGATATGGCATGGACATGGATGTTACACATAGAAAGTGAAGTACTAGAAAGGATATGACTTGATAGTTCCCTATTTTGAAGTTTATGGGTTTCATAGCTGGTGAGGTGCTGCATGGACAACATAACACAGTTTTAGTAGTTGGTGCTGACTTTTGATATTTGAATCTGATTGAAATGTGTTTAGTATAAATTTCCTAATAGAAAGATGAATGTTTCATGCCATCTCTTTTGGAAAAAACCATGGTTGTCAATTCTGTTCCATTACGGAATTGGCCTTGGGCAAAACGGAATGGTCCCCTAAAAGTTCGTAGTCCCAATTATGGTTCGTTCCGGTCATTTCAGTCATTCTGGTCCCAATTCTGGTTCAATTTTGGACCAATTCCACCCCATTCCAGCCAAGGTTTCATACTAACATTCATATATAATGAAAACTCGAAAATGGTCAATTGTAGAGTGTAGTTTAATTTAAATAATTTAAGTATGCATTTTTTGTATTATTTTAACATTCAACAATTTTTTCAAATTTAGGTATTCTTTTATTTATTTTTTTCATTTTTCAATCACTTCTTTTCCGGAACGGAATATTGGCACTTTTGTCTTTCAACCCAACTCGAAGAATAGGTTCTTGTGCTTCATGTTATATAGGCTCCGGATCGATCGAAAGGAATTATTTGATAGTTTGGAACAAAGATGCGAACGGAGGCCCGCCTCCACTCCTCTTTCTCCTCCAACCCACTTCTAGAAAGGCCTATACCTAGCCTAGAGCTGGGGGGCCTCGAAATTGACTTGAATGCTGAAACGTTCCACTAAAGGGGTCAAACCGGACAGAATCAACAACTACGGAAAATTTTTATGTATTGTGTATATTAGTGAGGACCATTCTTCCATGCTAAATATTTACGGATCAAGTTCCAACAATGCTCATTTTAGCTTAGTTCTTGTTACTTTTGTGATGCCTATGAATGAAGTGCACTCTAATTCTTAAAAATTTCCATGTTTTGATGATCATGTCTTTGTTACATAAAAAGATTCATCAACGTACTTCCAATTATCATCAGTATCAAAGTCTTGTCTCAACTACGTTGGGGTAGGCTACTGTTTCTGCATTCCGATCTATCCTGAGCCAAATCCTTCAATAAGTTGTACTTCTTTAAATCTATTTTTACTACCCTCATCCACATCCTATTCACCCTACCCCTTCCTCTTGGTGGGCCATCAACTTGCATAGCCAAACTTTTCCTTACAGGCGCCGTTGCCAGCTTGCGCCTTTGCATATCCAAATGGCTCTCTCTCTCTCTCTCTCTCTCTCTCTCTCTTTCTCTCTCTCTCTCTCTCTCTTAACTTCATAATATGGATCATAAGCTATGATGCACGGATACTTCAAAATAGGCAACGTATCGTGTCGTATCGTATCCGATACTTAGCTTTTTACATGTAAAACACATATCATTGCCATGTCTATGGTGTGTCCCTACTGTATTCGTGCCGTATCTGGGCATCATAGATCATAAGTTTAATCCCACGTAGTTAGTACAATTTTGTATATCTCCTTTGTTCTTGTATATAAGTACTATAACACTTCTTTTCGTACAATAGTTGGTACAATTTTGTATATCCCTCTTTCTGGTAAAAACTCCACCAGTTGTTACTGCCGGTCCCAAGCCTAGGTAGAGGAGGGCTGTATTCAGTAGGTTGATAGCTAGCGTAAAATCTTGTCACAACCCAAACATAAATTCTGAGATCGTGGTACTTCTAATGGTAAAAAAAAGTGTAATTTATCTTCTATTTTGAATTTTTAAGCATTATTTCACTACTTATACAGCTTGACATGTGTCTATTCTTGTACATATCTTCTTTCTCATGAATATTGAATTTAAATACAAAAAAAAAAAAAAAAAAAAAAAAAAAAAAAAAAAACAGAGAGAGAGAATTGAGAGGTACCTCTAAGCAGCTGTGGGGCGGTGTATATCTCATAAGCAGCTGTGAAAGGATGGAGAAGACTGCTGATGCCACTTCCATGGTCGCATGTTCTCAGTATTTTTAGCTTGATGAGTTTTTTTAAGTTCTTCCTTTTCTTCCTCATCATCATTGTTTTAAATTTTATTGGTTATCATATAGGGCACGTCCTTTCTAGGAAAAGGCAGATGAGCGAGCTAAACAAGGAGTTAATCTCGACTCACTAATTTTATGGGGGCTGTAATTTTTGGATTCAGTTAGTAGGTCTCTGGTTTCACTTTGGGGCATTTGCAGGCGGGCGTTGGGTGTTCTTTTTGGCTCCAAGGTCCTCTTTCCCTGGTTTCTGGTTCCCTGTTTTTCATTCGCTTTTAAATACAATTCCTATAAATTAAAAAATTTCTACTGAAAAAAATAACTCTGTAAGTTCTAGAAGTCAGATTAGCTCTTATTTTCTATTTCTTTTAATGTTCTTCAATTTAAATTTTACAGTATTTACATATCTGCTCAGATGCTATTATTTTCATATCCAGTTCAGCAGGTGGGCTTCACAATCTTATCAAAAGGAAGGGAGAAAAAAAAAGAGCAGTATGGGTGGAAAAGCTCATCAAAATGCTACTGATTCTCCTAAAGCGGAGGTTGGAGAGATCGATACAAGAGCGCCATTTGAATCTGTCAAAGCCGCTGTCAGCCTATTTGGTGAAGGAGCCATTGCCGCTGACAAATTTACCATGAAAAAGCCAAAGTCAATCCCCACAGAGGTATATCTGAAACTAAGAATATCGAAATCATAGCTGTATCAACTTTTTCCACTAATGACAGTTGCCCATTGCCATTGATTCCAAATGGTTACATAGACCTTAGTGTTTGATAAACTCGACAAAAATGCATGATGGTGATCAGAATCTCTGTAACAATGTTAGAAACAGGCACAGACAAGATAATTTTGGTGAAATTCTTGGGTTTAGAACAAAAAAAAGGCTATACTGACCCAATTGTGACTTGTGAGGGGTTCGATTCCTCCTAGAAATGTAACAGAAGCAGGAGTTTTGCCACTCTTTTGTGGTGGGTTATTAATGTCGAGTCATAGAAGTGAGTAATGGTACATGTGCAGGCATCCCCAATGAATGTAGACGTGTAAAATTTTAACCAAATTCGGTCATGGTTGTTTCTTCCTGAACATTTATCCGATGGTCATGAAGATATACTTCTTGATTGTAAGATTATAACTGTATGATCTTTTGCTTATAGATAGCCAAAATTTGTGAAAAGGAAAGAAATGGCCCAATCAAAGATGCCAAATATCAAATGGCTTGGACCTTCAATATAAGAGGTTTTTGAGCATCTCTCAATCACAGAGAGACCTGTAGATGACTGAATTGTGTCCCTGCATGGGCAGAATGCACTCTGTGGAATTGCAATCACGATGCATTTGGAACCTATAAATCCCCCTTGTGAATGGAGTCTATCTGGGCAACATCTTTAAAATGGTGCAGAAATTATCTTTTTCATTCAATGTAAATGAAATGCGCCATGGACAAGCACATAGGTGATCTATCCTATCTACTTAATACCTTGCTTTTTATCTCTACATTTTTGTACTAAGTTGCTTGTATTCTCTAGATTCACCTGTATACTCTGGGACTCAAGTTCCTGAATACATTGATTCGTGCATTCTATTTATCTCCACTGAAGTGAAAGATATTGGTGTGGGGGTCTATATGTGGGTGTCTTGAAAACCCATAGTAGCTGGTAGTCTTTCCCATGTAACATCTGTTAGTTTATGCAGCATAACTTGAATGATGCTGCTACCATTTTATTGAGGAAAAGGTCAAATCAAGATTAATTTGGTTTCCCCTTCCCTTGCATTGGTTGTTTCTGCATCTAGCATCTACCCAACTTGAAATCTGGGAGTACATCTATACACTCAATTTCTGCTTTGTTTTCCTACAGAGAATATTGACAAAGGAGACACAACTTCACATGGCTGAGAAAGAGCTCAACAAATTCAAGGAACAATTGAATAATGCTGGAACCACCAAGGCTCAGGCACTCACTGAGCTTGAAAAGGCTAAAAGAACAGTTGAAGATCTGACCCACAAGCTTAAAACCGTGAATGAATCCAAAGAATCAGCAATTGAAGCAACAGAAGCTGCAAAGAATCAAGCCAAGCATCTTGAAGGAGCAAACTTAGGCAACCCTTCTAAAAATGGTGGTACCTGGAAAGAGGAACTAGATGGAGCAAGACAACAGTATGCAACTGCTGTTACTGAGCTTAATGCTGCAAAACAGGAGCTCCAGAAAATCCGACAGGATTTCCAGGCATATATGGGCGAGAAGGCTGTTGCCTTCCAGCAAGCAGCCGATGCGGAACATGCGACTGTGGCTAATAAGGAGAGGGCAGATGAGCTCTCAAAAGAGATTGCATCAGCTCAAGAGTCACTTGTGCATGTGAAGCTCGCCTCTGAGCAAGCCCAACTAGAGCGGGTGGAGACTCTTTCTGGAAAGGACACTCAGAAACAGACTATGAGACTTGCACTACATGAAATGGAGAATAAATTGGAGTTATTGAAGAAAGAATTTGATCCTGAATTTGTGCGGAATCTTGAGGAGAAGCTTGCTGAAACATCTGCTGAGATTGCAACCTTGCAGAAACAAATGGAAAATGCTAGAGTTTCTAATCACGATTCAATGAAATCTGTGACAACCAATATTGACAGTGCTAAATTAGAGCTGCAGAAACTATCAGAAGAGGAGAGCTCTCTTAGAACTTTAGTGGAGTCCCTCAAACAAGAGCTTGAGAGTGTAAAAAAAGAGCGTACTGAACTAAAGGAGAAGGAAGCAGATGCTGAAAACATCACAGGGAATATGCACATCAAACTCCAGAAGCACAAGGCTGAGCTCGAGGCAGCCCTTGCTGGAGAAAATAAAGCAAGAGCTGCAGTTGATGAATTGGCCTCTACCCTACTGCAGCTCTCCTTCGAGTCGAAAAATGCAAGAATTGAAATAGAGACAATGAACACAGATGCTGAAGAGATGAAAAGGGAAGCTGAAATGACTCGGATTGCTTCAGAAGAAGCAGAGAAGAAGCTACAGGTTGCTCTGAATGAGGCCGAAGAAGTGAAAGCTGCAGAAGCTAGTGCCCTCGACCAGATTAGGATTTTATCCGTGAAAACAGATGCAGCCAGGGCGTCGACGTCTACGTCTGAGTCTGGTGCCCAGATCACGATGTCAGCAGAGGAATATGAGTCTATGAGCCGGAAAGTTGAGGAATCAAACATGTTAGCTGAAATGAAGGTTGCTGCCGCAGTGGCACAGGTGGAGGCTGTGAAGGCAAGTGAGAATGAGGTCCTTAAGCGGCTGGAATCAGCCCAGAAGGAGGCTGAAGAGATGCAAGTGGCGACCCAGGAGGCCTTGAAGAGGGCAGAGATGGCAGAGGCAGCAAAGCAGGCACTGGAGGGAGAGATAAGGAGGTGGCGTGAGAAGGAGCAGAAGAGGGCAGCAGAAGCAGCGAACCTCATCCTGTCTGAGACAGAGACGTCTAAAGAGCCTTCACCAGTAAAAAGGACCACATCAGAAAAGGTGGCTCCCTCTTCGACCGGGCACAAGATTCTAATGACAACCGCATCCGGAAAGCCAGACGGGAGGCATAAGATGGAGAAATCATTTACAACCAAGAAGATGCGTCTGTCTGACCTCAGTGGCATCTTCCAAAGGAAGAAAAATCAGGTTGAAGGCGCATCGCCATCATGTCGTCCGGGCGAGAAACCACTGTGAGTGCCATTTATGCATATTTGTTGTGCATGCGTGATTGATATTTGGAAGGAGAAAGAATGTGTATGTAGACTTTGATCTTGTATAGTTGAGAGCTGTAGAGTCTATTCCTTGAGTCTATTCTTTTGTTTATATCTGGAGGAGGAATTTGAGTGACAATGAAATCGAAAACTGAACTTTTGTTCACATTCTCTTGATTGTGGTTAGTCAAGAAAGGATATTGTCTTCTTTTTTTAAAGTCTTCATTGGCTTGCTGAAACTTGCAACTCATTCAACCTGGCAAGCTAGGGAGTGAAGTCAGGAAATTGATTCCACCGATTCTCAGGTGAGCAGGAATCACACTTCCATACCTGCCGTGGTGGCCCCAAAAATACGGGACACCACCTTTATATTTGTTTGCTGCATAATGAATCATTCAGTTGAATTCTAACAGGCGGTTCTACATTCATCATTGTCAGAGCATCATTATCATAATCAACTTAGCGTTATCCTTCAATCTGGGGTCGACTAGATGGTTATAAAATAAAGAGAAATAATTAATAAAGAGGAATTGATTCTGCCGCAGTGATGGTGCGGCGCTTACCTACCTATAACATGTCCCTGGATGAGCAGGAATTTTCATACCTTTCTCCAATTGGAGTAATGTAAACTGGTGGGATTGATTCATGCATGACAAATGAGGTCATTAACATTGGACTGATCAATGTGTACAAAACAATATTAATTCAACAGTTAAATCTCATTTTTGCACAAATTGATGAATCCAAGTTGCGTTTCACTACAATTGGGATTATATGAGACTTGAGAAGATACATATTCATATTGGGGGTGGGTTGTATGACATGAATGGGACCGGTTGTATCATATGAATGGTTTGGATCAGGCAAAGACCATTATGTGAAGTCATCCTCGTGTTATTCTCTTGTGAATATCAGCATGGGATCATTTCTCGTAATTGTGTACAAGTGACGCCACTGTAGTTGTGATGCGATAGAAATATATGCATTATTGCAGGCTTCATGTCAAGGCAGCATAAGCTACTGTTTGGGATGAATTCATATTTGCGGGGGTTTACTCAGACACGTGCCAGTTAAACAGAGTCCAAGGCAGGTAATTTATACAGGTCCTAACAGCAAGAGACAACTTTCTTGGGCCCCACTAGAACAAACTTAGTATCAACCGCACTGTGTGCAAATCTAGGCTTGTGCCAATTCATAAAGGGTTAATGAGTGAGGAGAGTTGGATTGACCACTAGGGGGTCCCCACACCAAAAGAAAAAAGAGAATATGCCTCTCATTATAGATGCCCTTGGAGAGCTTTCCCCTCTATATAAAGTTATTAAATCAACAAAGGCAGCAGTTTCTGCTATTATAAAATTGCATTTCTAGCTTAAAATGATGTTGTTGGTGGCATTGATACAGATCTTGTTTTCAACAAGTTCTGGTAAAACTTTACAAAATCCCAGGCTTTATTATTGAAATGATGCAAAGGAGAAACATCACCAGTCCCCAAGTCCCTCGGAGGTCCTGCCTGCAACACTGCGTGTCTGATTCCATCCGAACTGTTCAAAGTTCAGCTTTTGGACCCCAGGTCACAACCATCGAACCTGGCAGACAAAGAACTCAACAAGCTCCACTTGGTCCGAGTTACTCAATGGGACTGGGTTAAACAAGTCTTCAAATCACTTAGAAAAAAGCCTATCAAGTTTCTTTACTAAATTAGTCAAGTTTTTTTTTTTTTTTTTTTTTTTTTTTTTTTTTTTTTTTCTCCTTAAAAATATGGTTTGAACTATTTTCAAATTTGTTTTTCCTCCCTCATTAACACTGGCACCTTTTCACCATCATCTTAAAGTCTCAATCCCATTCAATATGCGTTCAACTTTAACAGCTCTCTCTCACAAACAGACCTGGCTCAGACACATGTTCATGATTTGAAACTAGTAATATCACCATCCATTTGTGGTAAAATGAAATATAATAAATACAACAGATTACATTTTCCATTTTTTTAACTCATCATAAAGGTTACTGAGGTAGTGCCACAACTAATCATCAGTTTGTTAACTTCTCATACCATGTGGAAAACACAAGACTAAGGAAATTATCAGAAAGGCCATACTTTAGCTAATAACAACAATGGCTACATTGCTCTCCCTTTTCACCTCATTGTGTGCAGGGAGAACACTTTCCTTGCATATGCTTCGAGATTGTGAGTTAAAAATGAAGTTACAAATAATATTAGCTTTTCCTACATGATCTGCATCGATCGATTGTGAGGCAATACTACAAAACATCTGATACATACTTTCACCGCCCACTATCTGAAGGGCAGATAAAACCACCCTATCATCAGACAGCTGCTATGATGTGATTGGTTATCTGTATATGGAGTTTGTTATCACAGAGCATACCATGCTTCTAAATCTTCTCTGTAGTCTCCCCAGGTTTCAATCACCATTGATTTTCAGGTTGTTTAGTGAATGACATGCACCATTTTGGTCAAACTTTTGGAACTCAGATTCAATGGTTTCGGCCAGTATTGATCCTTCAAGATTTGGGTCGGGCACATGTACATGGAAGGAGCCTTGTTTTATGGGTGAAGGAAGTTCGACACTTGATGACTGCTGCTTGATATAGTTGTAGACCTCTTGATGGAATGCATGGTCCAAGGAATAGCAGTTATCTGTTCCACTATATGAATGCCTCCTGGATGACCCAGATCCCTCTCTTCTACAGAAATGGGGAAGAGATGCGTAATCCATTATCTACAGATGCCAAACCACAATTCAGACCTTTTGAAATAAAAGGGAAACAGAAACATGGAGGATCTTTAAGGAATGCTCAAAAGGAGCAGACTATATCAGAAGACAAGAAAATGTAAGAAAATTTAGCAGATGATGCTTATTTATTCAGATTCGTGTTTCAGAGAGAAGAAGCCACAATCATGTCTAGCTAGATGCTATTTAGAAATACAGGTTTGTTAATTCACTGCCAGCATGGAAACCATCCACTTGGAAATGTCTGGATAGAGGTATGGGATGGCAGTTCTCTGTGAATTTGGAATCCAGGTTGGTTTCCAAACAGTTGCAAGTATCCCCGCAGCATGTGTGCAGGATCTGAGCCTACCTCAAGGTAGATCCCACCATGTGGATGCCCTAGCCACCCCAGGCAAAATCAGGAGTACCGTTATTCAACGGTCCCACTGTTTCATGCCATTGTCCACCTGAAGAGTCATCTGGAAATTTCATGCAGCTGCCCACCCAATGAGTCAATATGGTGGGGAGCATCTTCGGACTATTTGGACCATGTACGTGCAATGCAATGCAATGACAATACGAAACATATGTGAAAGTTTTAAAAAGCTACAAAGAGAGCAAGTACGGAGACAAAAGTAATCAAACATGGAGAAATAGCCCCAGTTTGTGCTCTTGAGGATCATGGGTATAATGCTCTTGTACCTTTCTTCTGTGTTTTCATATAGTGCTTTTGTATCAATTTCCTGCTTATCTCATTAATTTAACATTACCAATAATAATAAAAAGCACTGCATAAACTATTTAATTGAAAAGTAACGAAATCTATCAAACACGAGATCTAGATATCCTATAAATGCCCGAAAAACAACGAACTTACCTTCAACAATTCATCTTTGCCAGAACCTTGCAATACCTGCACTTTCCTTCTTGTTCTCTCTTGCAATAGAGGCTTAACAACCTGCCAAAATTTTCATGTTAAGACCCCCTTAGGCATGCCAGACATTACTCGAAGAACAAGGTAAGATAACATCTTATCTTTTCAATTATTTTACAAAATGAAGGTCAAATTCTAGAATCAATGGATATATGATCAGATGAGTATGCCTTGTAAGAGATTTCTTGAAAAATAATTGGAAAAACAGATTTCAAGACAAAAATAGAACACAGAATTTTTACCTTCCAACATGCTGCAAATATGTATGGGGCATTAACGATGTAATATGTATCTGTCTTCTCTGGATAGTTCAGATCATCAATAGTAGATATAATGGTCATTAGCTACATTGACAAAAGGAAACAAAGAAAAATTAATGAATAATCAATGGCTCTTCAATCCAAAGAAAATAAGCAATTATAGAGAAAATGAAGTTGTTTAGTGGACAACGGTAAAAAAAGGTATACCCATAGTTGCAAAAGTAAAATAGAAAAAGATTTTTTCATGATTTATGAAGATTGTAGAAGCAAATAAAATGCTACTTATATAAATTATAAAGAAAAGAAGAACCAGAAAGAACATAAAAAGTTCCTCGAAATAAGCAAATAAAAAATAAGACTGATGTTCGTTATCTGATTGATATGAAGGAATTGATGTGGAGTTTTACGGTCTTGAGATTTGTGTGGGTAGGACCAGTTCATACATGTGTATGGTGGGACCCATATGCACTGTGCGTTGTAGGACCCAGATGATGGAACTCACAGTTGATGATGTGTATGACAACCCACCCCAGAAGAGGTGTGCATGATCACCCGCCTTTTTGAGATTTGTATATTTCTGGACTTAAAGAGTGGGCTCCTTTAATGGAGGTATGCATGTGGTGGGGCCAAAATGTGGGTCCTCCGATGGAGATGACATGCATGTTAACTTCAGTGTTTTTTGCCTCACTAATTATATCAACAAATACAATTAATTTGCAAAACCACCCAATAGTGATCCCAATCTATGATACCCGAATACTTGTACAGGCCCAATGTATCCATACCATACCGATATGACACTCGTATTGGTATCTGATACTGCATTGATACTTCATATCCGTATCGTACCGATATGACACCTGCATTGGTATCTGATACTGCACTGATACTTCTAGGGACCAAGTTTAACATATCCTCCTTATAAAGTCCTTTATTTCATATACTGCTTTTAATTTTTTACTTCTCACCATAAAAGATGCTAGAAAGGGACAAAAACAATGATAATTTCATTTATTCAAAAGCGATCTAAAGAAAAAATTAGGATACCCGTATCCGTATCCACATCATAGATTGTCAAAAGTGAGGAGTCGTATCCCCAATCCCCGTATTAGTGTCCGTATCCATATCCATATATGGGCATCATAGATACCAACGCATTCTAAACATGAGATTTTATAAAGGGCAAATTTCAAAATAGTATAAACATTTTGGCTCATTTTTAAAAAAGTACATGAGGATTTGAATATTTTAAGTATAAAAGTTTTCTGTATTTCTTTCAATCAAGTCTTCTCCATAAATTTCATTTTGAAAAAATGATAGAAGTACCCTTGCCACAAGTTTTCATCTTTTCTTAACCTTCTCTCATCCACAAAACCAACCCAAAAATCACTTTATGTGTCTCATTAATCAAATGTTGACAATTGGATACCTTCTTTTGATAGTTCAGTCACCTAGGCGACTACCAAAATTGGTCTTGGGGTTCTTTTCTCTAAATTCTCATAAGGCCCAAGTTTCAACTCAATCTTAATGATCATAGTCATTTAATGAAGTTAATTTTCGGTCATTTGGAATCCATATAAACCCTTCCTTTTTAATCATCTATGCATAAAGGTAGCTGAAATGGGCACAACTAGGTTGTATAGGTTGGACTTGGTCATTTCTCTTAAATGATTTATTAAAGAGAAGCTTTGAAAAATGATATACTAGTATTTTTGTCAGTTTTTTTTTTTTTTTTTAAAAAACTTATGGTGAAGACTTGATTGAAAGAAATATGGAAAACTTTTATACTCTTTAGAAAGATTGAGATCTTCAGGTACCTTTTTGAAACTGAGCTAAAAGTTTTATACTATTTTGAAAATCTTCCTTTATAAATTTTAGTACCGCTCAAAATTTTCAGCAAAATTTACACAGATCAATATTACATACAAGTCTTGGTGGTGGAGGTTAGGTACCATGTCTTTAGCTAAATGGAGGAGGTTTAGGGAGGAGAAAAGAGCTTTGTGGAAGAAAGTTGTCATCATCATCATCATCAAGAAGCCTTGCCCCAACTATGTTGGGGTTCCAATCTATCATGAACCAAATCCTTGGAAGGGTTGCACTTCTTCATGTCTATCCTTACTACTTTCATCCATTCGCTTTGGCCTACCCTTTTTCCTTGGTGGGCTATCAACTTGCATAGAGAAACTTCTCTTGAATGATGGCGTCGTTGGCCTGCACTAAACATGCTCGAACCATCTCAAACGAGTCTCTTAATTTATCCCCTATGATGCTACTCCTCAATACTCCCAAAAGCGCTCATTTTTTATTTTATCTTTACTAGTTTTAGCACACATTTATCTCAACATTCTCATCTCTATTACACTCATTCTGTTCATTTGTTGCTTCTTAATTGGCCGACACTCTACTCCATAGATCATGGATGATGCAATCGCTGTCTTGTAAAGGTTTTCTTTTAATCTTGGTGGGTATGTGCCGCTTACATAACACTCCAAAAGCAAGTCTCCACTCAATCATGCTACTCTTATTCTATGTTCTACACCTTCCTCAATCTTTCCATCCTAGTTAATTATCGAGTCAAGCTATCAGAATGACTCTCTTTATTGTACCTCTTAAGCTTCAGTTTTCATAGGAGTTTCGCCTCTTTGCACAGCCTCTTTATGGCGGAAAATCTAAGAAAGAAGAGCATCACCTCAAATTCAATCTCAGATTTGTGCTCTCTTCAAAGGAAGGAGTTAGAAACTATCAATCATTTATGTATGCAATGTGATGTGGCTCGCTCGCTTTGGTGTAGTGTTCAAGCTTGGCGTGACCATTCTTATTGTCTTTCGAGTCTTTGAATGAGTTGGTGGATGAACCCTTTCTTTAGGTGTGGTTTGGTCCTTTAAAGACTGGTCCCTCTTGCTATTCTATGGTCTATTTGGAAGGAGTGTAATGAGAGGATCTTTAGAGGCTCAATGCCCTTTCGAGGATCTCCTTCTATGAGATGTAGTTGAAAATGGCCAAGTGGGCTATTGTACGAAACTAAAACTTGAAACTTGACGACATTAATCATAACTGGGAGGCAATTTTGATCAATAGACCTCCTAAGGAGAGGATAGCGGAATTTTGCTCTCCTCCTAATGGTTTTTGGAAGTTTAATGTAGATGGAGCAGCTAGAGGGAAAGCCAAAGTAGGTATAGGTGGGGTGCTCTAGAATAGCAAATGCAATGTGTGGTTCATGTTCTCCAAGAATGCGGGAATGAAGGATTCTAATGAAGTGGAAGTGGTAGCTATCTTGGAAGCTCTTTGGATTCTCTCATCTTCGTTTCATGAGAATCTTATAATAAAAAGCGATCCTTCTAATTCTATTTCTTGGGCGTCCTCCTTGAGTGAGGACCCTTGGGAATTCCACTTTCACCTTGTCAAAATTAAGTTTGTCTTCCTCCTTTTAAGTGATGTTCGAGCATGTAAGGGGAGTTAAGGATGGAAGATGCCTTGGCCAAACAAGGTTTCAACGGGAAAATCTCGAGTTGCTCATACTATGTAATTTTCTTTTGTGTGGTTTGGTATAATGCTCTTCTTCCGTCATGTTTTTCGATCTTGCTGATTGGCTTTTTGTATTTCAGATGCAAGCTTTCTTCTTTAATTAAATTCACCAGTTACCATTCGGATATGCATGTGTTCGATCGCGTGCATATAATAAGACAAAGTTAAAACTCCACAGCCTTCAAGAAATTGGAGAGAAGAAACTTGACTGAACCAAATAATTTTCTTTTGTGTGGTTTTGGTATAATGCTCTTCTTCTGTCATGTTTTCCGATCTTGCTGATTGGCCTTTTGTATTTCAGATGCAAGCTTTCTTCTTTAATTAAATTCACCAGTTACCATTCGGATATGCGTGTGTTCGACCGCGTGCATATAATAAGACAAAGTTAAAACTCCACAGCCTACAAGAAATTGGAGAGAAGAAACTTGACTGAACCGGATTATAAACAACAACAGAAAGGAAAGATGCTTTCATCATGTTAACAAGTGATAAATACATAACCACATTGAATAACATACCTTTATATGGTTCAGAGCAGAAAGCTTTAGACCAGTCATATCCAAAACCTTTATACAAGTGCCAATATGTCGTCCATGCTTCTTTGTTGCGGTAGGCTACAACATAAGCTAGAAGTGAGAAATGTGGCTATAAATCTTGGTGCATGAGCTAACAACACAATTATCACACTGACCAGGCATCTCCCACTAAGGGAATATGCCCCAGGATCAAGAATGTGGGGGATGTGCATTGGTTTCGAGCTAGCCTCAAACCAATAACAAAATGTTTCAATTTAGGAAAAAAGTTGAGCAAGATAACAATTGACTTACCAAAACCACACGATCTCGATACTCATTAATTTGGATGTGTGATTGCACATAGTAGTGGACCTTAAAATAAAACAGAAATATTTAAGTAGATATTTAGCCAAATATTGCAAACGACAGCTAGAAATTTCTTGATATCTAGTGAAAAACATGACACACAAACCAATAAGTTAACATGGATCCCATGATGCAAACCCGGGTTCTAGGATATGCCCAAGGAAACACCACAAATACAACTTATATGCACATTATCATCCAATGAAATCTAGCCAACAATAAATGAAGACCACACAATAAAAAATAAAAAAAAAAAAAAAAAAAAAAAAAAAAAAAAAAAACACCACTGATTTTGAAATGAATATGTTATAAATTAGAGTTTTCATGGACCGAGCAGGGCCTTGAGTGCCTTTAAGCATGCAAGGCTCCTGTTCGACCCACTTAACTGTCCAGAAAATTACGGATGCCCTTGCCACGGGACTAAAAAGGTACCCTAATCAAGCCCAATGTGTGTGCACTCGGTCAGTCCCAAGGATAACATTCCTATAATGAACCCAATATATATATATATATATATAGATATATAAAATTTACAGAAACTAAAATGTATACTTCCACTCGGAGGCTACCCATGAATCCAATAGCGACACAGCATGGATATGGAAGCGACACAGGTAAAGTTGATTGACCAATTCTAAAGTATGAGTATCATGACCTTGATAGAATTCCCTCGGAACATAACCTTATTATCTTTCTTCTCCCTTAATTCTCTTCCTTATCCTCACCTTAAACCTTTCAAACCTACTCTCTAACCAAGTCATTTTGTCTTATGCCTTCCTCATTCAAAACAAGATAGTAAGTTATGTCCAATCACCTTCACTTTTTAACCAATTAAATGTTCATTGGTTTCAACTTACAAGAAATAAACTAAAATGAGAACAAAAGACTCAACCGCCCCCCGCCCCCCCCCCCCCCCCAAGCTGATACCAATTCTTATAAATGGTGTAGCATCCTTGCTGCTTGAAGGAACATTGTCATCAACGTTGGTCCATGTTCTTTTTATGCTTCTTGCAACACCATTGAACCTAAACATACTTGAAATCTACCTTTGTCCTTCAACAATCTTAAAATGTCATTTAGGATAGTGAAGACCTAGGAAAGTTCTATGATGAGATTTTGAAGTGAATATAATTTTTTTAAGGAAAATAAAAAAATAAACTATTAAATAGAACTTGCAAACGCCAGATCTTGGGTATTACAATCACCAACAGTCCACAACCACAAAAATCTGTAACTACAATCATCTGAATATAAAAGAGATCAAGTGTAGAGCCCTCCTAGCTGCCATTTGTGACAAATAAACAAAGAGACTTCCCACTCAGACAAACTAGAACCAGATTCAGCTTCCATAGCTAGGGAAAAAGAGGCAGATGAAACTGTTGTGAAGGCCAATTGATGCATTGAAAATGTGGTCCATTCAAATGCTCTTTCCCGGGCTAGTACCTACACTAGAATAAATGGCTAAGATATTGGGATATTTGACTGTATAGATATAAGAACATGTCATTTAGAAACCACACAACTCTCTAGTTGGTCTTCCCTGTGGATGCTTGTGGGAAAATCTAAGGGGTATTTGACTATTTTCCCATTTCCCCTCTTCAAAGCATAATATTTTAGAATTAGCGATTCATTTGAGATCCAAAATGGAACCAGTGGAATAATTACATCACATCAGCTCATCAATTGCTGCAGAATAGTAAAAATTAGCCTTTGTGCGCCAAAATCACATTTGTGCTTGTGCTATGGAAGTCTTTATTGATAAAAAGAGGTGTTGAGAAAATCTTACCAAAATTAGGAAAGAAAAAAAAATCAAGTGACGATTGAAGAGTATACATGTCTGTGTTAATCCCAAAAATTACATTTCCTGTTAGATAGATTCTCTAACCATTAGCCTTTTAATCAGGAAGTGATTACAAAGAAAAGGTAATAAAAGAGGAAAGATACTTTTAACAAAAGGAAAAATATTCATGAAAGGCAAGACAACTAAGGAACTAGTGGACATTAAAATTTGTAATATTGGGATAAAACTTTCCACCATAGATGTGCGTTATGGAATGGGGCTAGGCTTCATCTTAGGAGATCCTATGGTGTCTCCTATCGATTTCTTTTTCAGTCGTTTGCAAAACAATAAGGAGGAAATCTCATAACCATAAATGAGTGCAAGCGTTTTAGTTGTACCATTCTACCATTTGCATGACTTGGGACCAAGGCTATTCCTTTGTATGTTTTCTCTCATTTTAATTAATGTCACTTATCGAAAGTTTCATCTTTTTCATCAATAAATCCAAGTGAAGTATTTTATCACCACAAAATTTTAAAGAAAAAGAATTGCTTATGAATTGTATGACATCATACAACACCATTCAGATTTACCATTGTCCACTAACACTGCATGATCTGCAACAAGTTCCGAACAGCACACAATGTTTTCAACAAACAAAATATATGATACTCGGCCCAAGGCATTTCAAAATTCAAAGTATCCTAAAGTGTCAGTTTTCATATGGACACAATGCTGTGGTAATCCAGGAAACAAACCAGATGGGTACAACTGTTAATAGGCAATGCCCCCAAAATAACCTGGATTTGGAAGATCTTAGTCATCCAATAATTGCTTTCACTATGTAGAATATAGACCATTGAATGCTTCCTTAGTCATGATCATTTTGGAGGTGATTTATCAAGGGGTAGGGTCGTCTAATGTGACATTTTAAAGTATAGTCCATCCACCTTGGGTTTCAGCAGATGAATGATCTAGATGATCAAATCATGGACCCAATGTATATAAATGAAAGCTCAAAGCTGAGATACTAAGCAAACCCTCAGTTCAAGGACACATATTCCCTCTTCCAACAGTGAAAATAAATTTCATAATTGTTAGATCAGACAAAAACAAAAAAATACTAGAACCCATAAATGACGTTCTAATGATTCAAGAAAAATGGAAACAATGTAATTCTTACAGATGCCTTGTCAAATGTGCTGAGTCCAACACCAATAGCAAAGACAGGAAGGCCCTGTGATCAAGAAAATTGTGAAATGTTTGGAAATTAGATGAGGGAAATGGCCATAAGAAACAGTTTTGTCAAACTTTGTTTAGAATATCTTTTTCCCATTTTTTGGAGTGAGGTTTATACTTCATAAATAGTTTGACTTTCCACTTAATTGAAATAAGCATATAATGAAGAAGACTCAAGAAAAATACAAGAATGAATGTGATAAATAATCATTAAACAAGAACTACCTCACAATGAAATAGGAAGTCAGGTGCGTAGAAAATAAACTAATAAACACTGTAATTATCATAAGAGCCTTATCCCATTCGGGGTTGAGCTTCGTAAGTGCTACCCAGTCCAGTATCGTGGTGCCAACTTCATTCTGAACCTTGTTTCAGTTTGGCCCCAAACCAAAAATGTTTTGGCTATTTCAGAATCTCAGTGAAACATTCTGGAGTTTCATTTCGTAAAAAATATAGAAAATAATATAATATTTATAATAATGCAAAAAAATATAAAAAATAATAACATTATAAAAAACATGTACAATTATTTTATTCTACTAAATTAATAATACAATATGTTATTTCTACATGGCAAATGAATTTTTTAATGGTTCAGATTTTTCTCAAGTTGGCCTATATAGAGGATACAAGCGTAAAAAAAAATTGAATACTTGAAGGACTAAAAATAATTTTAGTCTCATAGTGGGGCACACCACACATATTAAAATTCTAAACCACTCAAAAGAAATGCCCCTCTAACATATGGCCTTGGCCAGATTCACTCTTATAGGCAAGAGGCACTTTGTCAAAAGATATACTGAGGGCAGTACCTGTCAATCTAATAGTGGTTCCATCTCCAATTAGACTGAAGATTAGTCATGGCCCATATATATATAGGCGGACCCCAATGTGAAGCCCAAGAATCTCATATGAGCCCAAGTATGACCCAATTTTAATCGAAAAGAAAAAGTAAGAAGCCTTGGGTGCATTTGTCCAGCAGCATTGCCGCAGAAATACAGTCAAAAAGGCGTTGGATGGGATATTTGGTGCAGAGAGGAAAGCTGCCACAACTTCCACGTTTTGTGCCCCACTTTCCGCGCTTAGGAAACTGAAACTCCAGCTTAGAGGTCGGAACGTCACTGCTGGAAAAGAGGAAAAGCACTTTCCTCTTCCGCAGATTGTGCACAAACACACCCTTAGTCATTGCCACTGAGAAAGAAAAAGGAAAGAGAAGGGAGGAGCGTAAGAAAAAGAAGAAGAGAGGGAAGGGAAGAGGAAGAAGAAGAGAATAAGGGAAGGAACAAAGAAAGAGGATGAAGAAAAAAGCTCTCTCTCTCTCTCTCTCTCTCTCTCTCTCTCTCATGTTTGGGTTTAATTGGAAAAAAAAAATGAACGAAATCAAGGATCTTGGCCATTTCAGCTGAAATCTAGAACTGAAATTTCAGATTTTGGCCAAAATGGTCTGAAATATGGACGGTAGTTTTATAATGGTTCAGGCTCCTGGCAGTACTGAAATGAGTTTTACAACTATCCTCAGTACTTTCTTCAACCTTATTTGAAGCCGTGTTTTCTATAATTCCACAATCCATCTTGTCCTTTGCTACTACCACATTTAAGGTCTTCCACTTTCCTTAGTACCTTGAATATAAAAACCAACAATATATCTAGCAACGGCCCCTGTCACGTCTTCTGTATACATGCCCATACCATTGTTTTTAAAATTGTATGTGCATGTGCCATTTCAAATGAGATTCTTTGATTTCTCTCCTTTACTGGGGCTATTTTACTGGCGCATTCCTAATTCTATCCTTTTCCATAATTCCAGACATCCCTCTTCGTATGCTCATTTTGCAACATGTACTTCCCCTTCTTCTCATTTCTTTCCTCTCCCAACCGTCAAGTTCATATAGCATTGCATATTTGACAGTCTTCTTGTAGAAATGCTTTTTAACTGGCACTTGACGAATCACGTAAAAATCCACTCACTTGCCTTCATGTAAAAATCCCAACAGTCAAGTTCATATTGAACCGTCCAGTTCAATTTGCTATTTGCAACTCAAGCCCTCCATTTTGCTCAATAGTTTCTCCCACGTACCAAAACTTATCGACTGTATACCACATGTCATCTTCCCTAATCGCAAATCCAATAAACATGCACTTGACATATTTCATCTTTTGATCTATTAATTTCAACTCATTTAACTCTGAATCCTTTCTTCAAGGTTCTAGCTTATCATTTCCTCAACTTCCTGATTCACTAAAGAGTTATCACATTGTATGAAAACATGGACCAAGGAACAACATCTAGGATATCTGTTTTAAAGGTGTCCATAACTACAGCAAATCAATAGTGCAGAGAGGAAACTTGGTGTAATCTAACCCCAATTGAGAGGTCTGACGTCTCTCAAACACAATTCTCCAAAAGTGTCACCACCTTGTCATATTTTGATGGTTTCTAAGGGGGAAAAAAGGTTGATTCGAAGTGATCTCATGACAAATGGTATTTATGTTACATACAAGTCAATTTCAGGAACATCTCACCAATCCTAAGCTTAAAATAGTTTAGTTTGTGTGGCCCACCACATAGCATGACAATCATTGGGACGGGGGTATTTAGTGTTTGAAAGGTGTCACTATGCCTACATGTGTGCAAAAAATGAAAAACATCTAATCGAGGCAGGTGCCTAAATGTTGTCCAAATCCTAGCCATTAGATAAAGTCAAAAGGGCGCCAAGGAATTGAAGGACTAGCAGAACTCAGATGAGTATCAAATTTGGGTCATTGCTATTCATCAAGGGTAATGAGGATGAAGGACTTAGATTGATTTGGAAGGCACTGTAGGTAAGCTGATGCAGGACAGACCCATGGTCCCCATGGGTCGACCAGCCAATGTGCCCAACCCATCTATCTTAACCAAGCTCTTTGGGCCCAGCCCATCTATGTTCATGTTTTATCTTTTTAGAGTTTTATTTTATGTTATTTTATGGTTTCTGTTTTAAGTTATTTTTTAGTTTAGATGTTTTAGTCCTGGCTATCAATATGTTTGGACGGTCCATACTAGTTCTAGGGTATCTGCTTTCCTTACAGATTAATGTAAAGCCTCTTGGCTAATGGTTAATGAATAATGAAACAAAAAAATCTTGTGCTTTTGGGATCTTCCTAAGTTCTCTTCAAGAATTGGAGTTTGGCGTGAGGCCAATTTTCAGGTTCGCCTGATGCAACCCCTATCTCCCCTTCGTTCCGCATTATAAGCCCCAATGGCTGGACTGTCCCAAGCATAGGAATGGCCAGACCGTTCCCAAGATTTTGTCTTAAATTAATGAAGATTATCATGATGAGCCCCCAAACCATATTAATGGGTACAGATACAATGATAATAAGAACATTATTGGTTCATTCAATATTTTGTGGCATCAATGTGCTATTTTCACAAGTTATATCTGTCATTCATGGGATTTGTTTTATCGGTAAGCAAATATATTAATTAGAGAAGGAATACCATGTCAACCATCAAACTTGGAAGACCAAAAAATGGGTATAAAAGAGTTATAGTGAAGAAAACCAAAGATTACAAATTGAAAATGGCAAAAGGAGATCCACAATCCAGCCCCTGTTTGGACAATGCATCGGCCATAGATTGGAACATGCAAAATATGATCAGCGCCCTGATCTCATTAAGAAAGAAGCTGAACTTCCAATAGCATTTGATGAATCACTCTCCACAATTAGCTTAGAATTTAACAAATCGTGCATGGGATTTTCATTAATCCAATTTTTAATTAGGAGTAAGATTCCTAATTGTTTTCCTATTCACCAATGTTAGTTTCTTCCTTATGGTTGTCGACATCTGATAACTCAGACTTTTGTAAGCTAATGTGGCTTTGGTATCTTCCCCACCTGCAGTAGGTTCCTTAATTGTAGGGAACACATTGAGGCACTCTAAGCCACATCTGTGAACATATTTAGAAATTGATTAACTATCCCTGCTGATCCTTCTTCATTTTTAATGCGCAGGAGAATTCTTATCAACTATTAAACTCATTAGATCAACAAGAAAAAGGTATATGTATGCAACCATACAGTATAAGAGGCATACACTCTACATATTGATGAAAAGTGCAAGGAAAAAAATTTGCCATTATGGGGGCCAAAATAATGCAACAAAATGGGACAATTAAAAACGCATGTGCACAAAGTGGTTAGCATTACCTCCTTTGAATATCCAGACAATCCTATTAGCTGTGTATCACGTATACCTCTGTATAAATTGGTGGGAAGAATAGGTTTCTGTAAGAAGAGTCACCAGCAAAATTAGAATCAAGTAAAATGTATGTTAAATGCATAAGACCCCTTTACGGCTAAAAACTCAAACCAAATGTAAGAGGCTGTTTGTTTGCACTATTTACAAATGTAGGTCTTTACATATGCGGAACATTTACACATGGTCACATTTTTTTGCACTCATTGATGTATCAAATGTATAAATGAGGCATGAAAATGGAGTGTACATGAGGCCATTTTCATATAAAAATTTTCACACCTAAAAAAGGTGTGAAATGATTACACCTCCTTGGTTAAGAAGGAGCCAATACAACAAATACCTGAGACATGCTGTGGTATCAAATCCATTCACCACTTCTATTTTTTGCAACTCCTATGGGCCCAAAATTCTTAATCCAAACTGACCAAATCTTTTTATTGACCCATTAATATTTAGTTTCATGTATAAAAACACTCAGATTTTGAGATATATGTAGATTTTACATTTGTCAAACTACTCAACGTTTGCCCATATGAACATGGTGCTTCCAAACAAACATCGTATTGTGTTTCAAATGTCTAAACTAACGTAAATCCCATTTTCATATCCCATGCATAAAAGACAAACGACCCCTGGCCATTTCACATTCAACACTAAAAGATAAATATATCCTAAATTCCTAATTATTGAAACAATGAGTTCATAGAGAAACGGGAGGCACCCAAGAGGAAAGAGGTGTCTCACTATCATCTCACACAGCCACCTAGGGATCAATCCTTGGGTAGATAGGTTACCCCCACATGTAATGTACCACTCACCCAACTTCGAAAGAAAAAAGGAAAAAAAAAAAAAAAAACACAATGAGTTCATAGAAAAGATGAGGTCGTCTGATTTAATAAAATTGTACCAATCTTATCATGCAACTATTACAAAAATGAAAGCATTTTCATCCATTTGGTGATATGTGGATCTCCAGGCACCATTCATTCATTTAAGCAAGACTTTAAGGCAGCACTTCCACCTATTAGATTTTAGGCAAAAGAAGAAGACCCGATCTAAAAATTTAAAGGCATTATAAACATCACCAGAGTGTTTGTGAAAAGCTCAAATCATCATCATCATCACCATCACCTTAGCCATGTCCCTTCTACCTAGGGTCGTCATAATGTGTTCTATTATTCAACACAAGAAAAATCAATCACCAGATTTCATTGTGTCCAGAGCGGAAGGTGATTAAGTGGCTTCCACCTCCTGCAGGATTATACTAAATTAATGTCGATGAGTGGTTGGGGTAAACCCAGTCCAGCAGATATCAAAGAGCTCCTTTTAATGAGAAAGGGGAACGTATTATGGCTTTCTCTCAAAGAATCAAATGAAGCAACAGTATGGGCTATAGGGAGGTCTCAAGGAATTTTATTGCATGTCATTTTGGAAGGTGACTCCTACAATGATGTGTCATGGGCTCATGGCTCTCTCATAGAAGTCCTTATTCATGGAAGCACCATTCCATTTTCATTTCTATTCAGGTGTGAATCTTACGATTCAATACTCGTTCCGTCAAATCTTACAATTCAAGCGATTCGGTTGACCAATAACAGCTACAACCACGAAATTAACATAAACAATCTTTTACCTTCTTTCTTTCTTTCTTTTAGCGTTTTTACTATTTAAAGTTTTTTAGTAGTTACCAAAACTTTTTCACAGCTTTGGGGAGGTTTTAGAGATAAATAAAAGGTCATCACCTAGTGCGGTCCCGCCGAAGCAAGGTCCTAGGAGGGTCCAAATTGGAGACAGACCTAATATTTGGCAATTTTGCATAAAGTGGTTGCTCGTAGGTCTCAAACCTGCATTATCACACATGGCACCCAAGACTTTTACCATTGCACCAAAGCAATGACCCTGTTTTAGAGATAAATAAAGAACGTGCATTTAATTAAAGCGTTCAACTGTATGTATGGTGCTTGTTTTTTTTAATTTTTTTTTTCTTCATGAACACTTTCTTAACTTAAAAAAATATCCTATTGTGTAAGATTGATGGGTTGGATTTTATTTTTACTTTTAAACTTTGATTTAAAGATAACAAAAAATAAATTTATATTGATACCTTAAACTTATTAACCTATTAACACATATGATTTATTATGTATTAATAGATGTCATGATGTTCTTGATATAATTGTATGATAGACTTATTTTTCACTGCATTTATACTGCTATAAATGGGAAATTGGATGGTTATGAATAACTACTTTTTTCTTTTTTCATTTATAATTATTTTTCAATTTTATTAGAAAAATAAAAAGTCCTATGATTCACGATTCGATTCAATTCGATTCATGGGTATGAACGATTTGTGATACGATTCCGATTTTCAAAACTATGATCATAGGTGGACTCATTGGGCCCCACAATGTAGAATGCACTATGATTTTCCACAGGATCAATCTTGTGTACATACACATACATATTGAATCCCTCTTTAGCCACTTTGGCTAAAGTGTATACGTCTGCGACTGCTGTAGTGGCTATTCTTTGTCTAACAATGATATAGTTGATAAATAGTAGAATGAGCAATGGGATCAACAACTGGCACAACAAAAACTGAATATCACAACAAATAATTCGTAAGTGTGAAGCCAGCAAATGAATGACCATTCAACAGAATAAGAATTTATTTATTTTTGTTAAATGTTACAAGACTCACCGTTAATATATTGTCGATCTCATTTTGTATCCTCCAACTTAAACAGTCCATCAACTGAATTACAGAATAATAAAGTAAATACTAAAATAAGAAAAGGGGTTAAAAATCAGAATAAATACTTTTGCAATTCAGCAAAAAAAACCTAAATTACATTCATGGAATTAAAAATCAGAATAAATTTCCAGATCAAAATGCACCAATGCTTACCATTTTATGTGCTTTGGTAACATCCCACTCTCTTGCCTTGAGAAACCGCACCAAAACTTCAAGTGGGTATCCTTGATGCATATTCTGGAAATTAAGTAAGTCAGGCTACAAAACCAGATTCCATCTATATACATCCCAAGTTGAAAATAGTTTAATATTACATAAAAATGCCAGAACGACAACAAGGAGAATTTATGAAAATATCCTCAGAAAAAAAAAAAAGGAAATTTAGGGGCTAAAATTGAATTTCCTGAAATTCTTCCTTTTTTCAAATATTTACTAAATTCAAGAAAAAGAAGGAAAAAATCCAAATTTTTGAAGTCAACATGATAAAGATTCGCTGGATGGAGAAAATGTTTACCCTCAACTCATTCATCTAAACCGTTGACATGATGCACGCCCAATGAACAGAGCATGCACCAAGTTGGCATCCGGAAAACTAATGGGTAACGAAAATATAGCGACAGTCTTCATCCAACAATATTGGACATCAAGGAGCTTCCAATACAGGAGATCCTCTGGGCATGGTCTCCCACATTAAAGGCCCTCACATCAATGACTTCTTATACTATCTTCAGTTAAATCCTTGGATAAGTTGCACTACTTCAGATCTATCCTTACTAATTCAATCCACGTCCTCATCGGCCTATCCCTTTTCCTTGAGAGGCCATGAACTTGAATAGAGAAACTTCTCCCTAACCAGCATTGTTGTTGGCCAACTCTTCTCAAACGTCTCTCTCATAATTTATCATTTATTGATACTACCACTAAAATCTCCTAAATGTGCTCATTTTTTTATTCATCTTTCCTAGTTTTACCGCATATCAATCTCAGCATTCTCATCTTTGTCGCACTCATTTTTTACATGTGTTATTTCCTAATCGGCCAACATTATACTTCATAGGTAATAGTTAGTCTATCACTACCTTGTAAAATTTTCCATTTAATCTGTGTCGGTATGTGCTTATCAGAGAACATTCCGGAAACAAGTCTCCACTTCAACAATCCAGCTCTTCTCTTAAGTTCAACATCCTCCTCAATCTCCATCCTTACTAATTATAAAGCCAAGGTATTGGAAGGACTCTTTTTGTGGCATCTCTTGTGCTTCAATTTTCATAGGAGTTACATCTTTCTACACATCTCCATTGAAGTTGCATATAATCCATCTTTGTACAAATTATCTTGATGCCCTTGGTATCTAAAGCCTCTCGGCATCTCTCAAGTTTCACATTCATGCCATCTCTCAATTCGTCTACCATCTGCAAACAACATACATTAAAGTATCTCTACTTGAATATGAACCCTTAGGGGTCGGCTGTTTGCATCCATTTACATATGTAAATGAAGAACATGTGCAATGGTTACCCAACAATAACATCTGTTTGCACTCATTTACACATCACATGCGTAAATGAGGTGCGAAAATGGTGCGAAAATAAGCCCATTTTCACACCTAAATTTATGCATCTCAACGATGGTAAAAATTTACACATCCAATACACCTAAAGCAAAATACATGCGCTATAGTGAATCAGACGATGTTTTCATGATACATGGGGCCCTTCAAGTTGCAATGTTTTTCAATGCCGTGGGCCCTTAATTCACGATCTAAATCATTCATCTCCTTTAAAAGGCCAAAAATGGTTAGGAGGTCAAATTTCATGGCTTAATCTATCACGGATTTTGAGTTATAAAAAAAAATACATTGCGGATTATTAGAAATTTTTGAAAAATTCCATACCATTAAATCTATTTTTCTAGACTTCTGTGGGCTAGAACAGACGGGTCTACTCAGATTCACATGTGAAAAGAGGTGAACATGACAAACAGTAGAATGTGTTTCACGTGTGTATCATTTGCATAGGTAAATGATTCACATATGTGCATCATGTAAATCATTTTCACAGCAAACAAATGACCCTTAACTCATCCATAATAAGTGTAATGAGATAAGGCTTAAAGTTGACCCTAATGCAAACCCATGGTCACTGGCTCATCTATCTTTCCTCGGGTAGTGCTCACACTCATTATTGCTCCCTCATAAATGTCTTTAGGGGTCGTTTGTTTTCAGTCATTTACATAGTAAATGACCCACGTGCATAATGGTTACGCACCATTATGTTTGATTTCAATCATTTATGCCTGAGGTTTGTAAAGTTGGTGTGAAAATGGTGCAAAATTTACACATTTCAACAAGTGGCCATCCATTACGCATGTTATACTGTTCATAGGCAAGATGAATGAGGGGATGTAGGACAATTGGCCCCGAAATGCCAATTTGGGCCGTCCACGGTCCAACCTCTTCAAAAAGTCAATTATGGCTATGGGACCAAATTTCAGCCGTTGATTCATCCTAAATTTTGAGATATTAAAAAAACAGACATGAAAATTGGCCATACTGGGATTTTGTGGGCCCCATTTTCATGATCCGAACCATTCAAACTATTTAAAAAGCCAATAACAGCTAAGGGGTCAAATTGTACAACATAACTCATGGATTCTGAGATATTTACCAAATTCCAGCTGTTGATTCGTCCTAAATTTTGAGATGTTAAAAAAGAACAAACATGAAAATTGGCCATTCTGGGCTTCTATGGGCCCCTTTTTTATGATCCGAACCATTCAAACTATTTTAAAATCCAATAACAGAATAGGGGTCAAATTTTACAACGTAACTCATGGATTCTGAGATATTTACCAAAAATACGTACAGCCATTGGATTAAGTGCATGTACAATACATACTCAAAACGGTCCACATTGCCCGGTCCGTGTTTTTCAATTTTCTGACTTCTGTGGGCCACTGGGCCCTCAAATGCTGATCTGAACCGTCCATCCTCATGAAAAAGTCAAGTACAACTATGGGACCAATTTTCAGCTGTTGATTCGTCCTACATTTTGAGATATTTGCAAAAAGATACAGAACCAAATTCTATAATTCTGAATTCTGTGGGCCACATTTTCAAGATCCAAACCATCCAAACTCTTTTGAATGCCGTTTTGGTTAAGAGGTCAGGTCCAGTGCCTTTATTCATCATATATTTTAAGATTTTTGTGGAAAATCATGAAGATTTTGTGAAAAGTGAACCGTTGGATCCAATCTGATTCACATGTGAAGAGGTGTGAAAATGACAAAAAATTGAAACTGTTTCACATGTGACTCAGTTCCATATGAAGATTTTTCATATGCCAGTCATTTACATATGTAAACCACTTTTCTATCACATACGAAATTGACAAACTACCCCCTAAATGATGTCAATATAACCCCTTTAGGGAACTATTTTTATCTAAAATCCACCAAATCAAAAATCTAAATGTCATTTTATAGGCTTTCTCTATATCACTGAAGATCATATCAAGATTTTTCCTATTGTCTTGATATTTTTTCATTAATTGTCTAAATGAGAAGATAGCTTCAATAATTGCTTCCCTACATAAAATCAAATTGATTTTTCCAATATCTTGGTCTTTTGTCTGAGGCTTTGCTTCTTTATTCTCTTTCATTATTTCATAGTGTGACTCATAAATTTAATCTCACGATAATTAGTCCAATTCCGTTTATCTCACTTACTATTGTATATAGGTACTACAAAACTATTCTTTTTCGATCATTTGCCATTTCATTGTCCTTAATATTATATTAAAGAGCCTAATTAATCAAATCCATCCAATTTCTCGAGAGCATTTGTGCAAGATGTAAGGAACCAATCATAATCAACAAGAAGCCAAAGCGAGAAAGACTTTCAAGATCACGAAAAGACAGTACACGGTAACTAGTGACTGGTGAAAGAAATTCAACCAGATGTCGCTCTTTAAAAGAACCGCATCCAAAATTAAGCACATAATAATGACTTCACATTAAATAGGAAACATTGAGCTTGTACATCTGTGTGGACTGCTTCTACCGAAACCGATGTTACACCCTCCTCGGTAACAGCGCCGATCAGGAATGGCCTTAACCCCCTTCTCTCCAGCATAGCAGTGTCTCAGCCTTTGTCGAGGTGGGACTGGTCCCGGTAGAAGTACCGACCATGTCCTACCGAACTTGGCCTCACGCTGGCATCCCAATCCGATCTCGGGTATAGCTGACCCCGGCGTCTTCTCCAGTTCGGCCCCTCTGCCGAGGTGAACACCGGGCTTCCAGTTCCCATTATGAGATGGGACGGGTACTTTGTAGGGAGTCCCTGTCAGGTAGGGCGGCCACCGGCCATCGATAAGGGCTCGTTCCTATCAACAGATCACATCCACATTTATGTGAGGGATTTGAGGGGAGGTCTGATGGGACAAGTATCCTCACCTACCCCCACTAAAGATCCCAGGTGTGGGCTGATGGGACAAGTATCCTCACCTACCTCCACTGTGGAACCTTCCACTCTCCTCTATATATGCCTGCATGAAGAGTCATGAACAGGTACATGCAAGATACAGCCTGCACTGTTATTCTGCTAAACATCTCTTCTTCCCCACTTCACCCTAGTTCAGTGACTGCACTAACTCAGGCGTCGGAGTGCCTTTGGCTGACAGCAGCCTCGGGCCCTGACCGCTGTTCTCTTCCCTTTCAGATTTCAGGTTTCAGATCGGCAGAGACGCTCTTGTTCAGCTAAACAGCCTCTCTATAAACCCTCATCATCAGCTAAACCAAGTCCGTAATAATTAGGCACGCACAATTTGGCGCCGTCTGTGGGGACGATCTGAAAATTCCATATTTTCATCCTAACAGCTATGCCTCCTAAGGCTCAGAAGGGAAAGAGCGTTGCTAGACCGTCTGGGTCTAAGCAACCAGAAACATTTCTGCCTCTCATGCCACCTCCACTGGTGACAGACCAGGCAGGAGCGTTGGTAACGAGCTCGCGAAGAGATACCAGGCAAGCACCACCCAACCCTCCTCCGAAAGGAGTGGGAGGAGAACCTGGTATGCGGAGTGTAGGTTCACCCGTCACGGTGACACACTCGTCGTCAAGAGGTGCAGCAGCGTCTTCTCGGCGCGATTCTGTATTAGAGCGGGCTCGGACGAATACCTCTCAGGCGGAGCGTCCGCGCCTGGAAGTTGTTCTCAACGCGCCACCGCGTAAGGACGTTCCTCCTCAGGAACGGCCCTTACGAAGCGGGGCTCCTATGCAGTCTCCTCCTCCTCGGTCTTCTCACGGGGACCACATGGAAGAGGATCACGTCCACCTCGGTGATGAAGGTGACGACGACATGGTCCTAGAGGACGATGTTGAGGCCCAAGCCGAAGCCATCAAGGCTCAAAACCTCATCATCGAAGAACAGAAAGGGCAGATCCTCCAGCTTCAGCGGCAGCTTGAGACGAAGAGCCAAGTCCCGCCCGAAGCCTCTCACACGCCTCCGCCTAAGCAACGAGCTCGTCTAGGTCTTCGGGGTCGACCAGACCTAAGGGATAAGCTGAATGAAAGGCGTGCCCGAGCTCGCGAAGAGGGCTCGAGTAACACTCATGCCAGTGCTGACCAGCAGCAGCGCCATAAACAAAGGCGGGAGACCAGGGCCGACCCCGAGATGGCTGACTACATTGATCAGCAGATTAAGCTGGCCGTACAGCAGAGCCTGGAGCAGGCCGGCCTCGCTCGAGGTCGGTTAACTACCAAACACGGTGACATCCATGGCACGTCTCCATTTTCTCGGGAAATCAGAGATCATCCCCTTCCTGATAAGTTCAGCGTCCCACGTTTCAATCTCTATGACGGGACGTCGGACCCCGAGGCTCATCTCCGGCACTTCACCCAGAAGATGACCGTATTCAGCGGCGACGGCGACCTTGATTGCAAGGTTTTCTCCTCCAGTTTGGGCGACCTCCCGCTTCGGTGGTTCTGTGCACTTCCCGAGGGATCGATTTCGAGCTGGCCACAGCTCCGAAACTCCTTCGTCGAAAAGTTTCAAGCCCACCGGGTAATCCCGAAAACTGACGCCGATCTGATCTCGATCAAGATGAGGCCGACCGAGACTCCAACTCTCACGCCGACGCTCTTGCAAATCTGGCCTCTGCCGTCGAGGCAGGAAGAAAAAGAACTGTCGAAGTGGAAGCACTGGACAAACCTAGCATACAACTTCAACCGCCTCGACAGATTATGTGCATTGACCTCGGTCCTAGCTGGATGGATGAACTTATCTCCTACCTCAAGAATGACCAGCTACCCGAGGACAAGAACCAAGCCCACAAAATCAGGCTGAAGGCAGCCCGATTTTGGCTCTCTCCGGACGATAAACTCTACAAAAAGTCCTACAATGGCCCTTACCTCCAGTGCGTTCATCCAAGCAAAGTCGAGGACTTCCTTTATGAAATCCATGAAGGGATCTGCGGCAGCCACATCGGAGGTCGGTCACTCGCTTACCGAGCTATCAGCCAGGGGTACTGGTGGCCCTATATGCAGAAGGATGCACAGGTCTACGCCAGGAAATGTGAGAAGTGCCAGAAGTTCTCGCACTCTCTCCATCAGCCAGCACACGACCTGAGCCCTCTTTCCAGCCCCTGGCCCTTCGCCCAATGGGGACTGGACCTCGTGGGACCACTCCACCGAGCTCCAGGGAACAAAAGATGGTTGATCGTAGCAACTGACTATTTCACCAAGTGGATAGAAGCCGAAGCACTCTCCTCCATCACTGAGAAGGATACCAAAAACTTCGTGTGGAGAAGCATTGTAACTAGATTCGGAGTACCTCGAACCTTGGTCACGGACAACGGGACCCAGTTCGACTCCAATTTCTTCAGAAGCTTCTGTCAAGACCTTGGCATCAGGAACTACTATTCTACCCCGGCCTACCTCCAGAGCAATGGGCAGGCTGAAATTTCAAACAAAGTGGTGCTTGACGGACTCAAAAAGAGACTAGATCGAGCCAAAGGGAGATGGGTAGAGGAACTTCCAAGTGTCCTATGGGCCTACAGGACTACCCCAAGGCGCTCGACCTCGGCAACTCCCTTCTCCCTAGCCTACGGAATGGAAGCTGTAATTCCACTTGAGGTCGGCCTCCCCACCCTCAGGTCGGAACTGTTCGACCGAGGCCAAAATGACGCAAACCTCGCCACAGAACTCGACTTGGCTGAGGAGCGAAGGGATGCCGCGGCCATCCGTCTCGCTTCCTACCAGCGACAGTTGGCTAGAGGGTACAATCAGAGGGTCAGAGAGCGAAAGTTCTCCCCTGGAGAATTGGTCTTGAAAAAGACTCTTCCAGCAGACAGGAATCCCAGCGAAGGAAAGTTTGCACCGAACTGGCATGGGCCATTTAAGGTGACTTCGGTTGCTGGGCAGTCTGCATATAGGCTTGAGGACATGGAGGGCAGAGAGCTGCCACGCCCATGGAATGCCACCCACCTCAAGAAATTCTATTTTTGAGATGTAATCGGATTCGGGAAGTTAATAAACTATTTCTTTTTATAGAATACGTTTACTCTCCAAGTTGTCCCCTATTCTCGAAGAAATGGCCAAGTTATGGAACTCGGCATATACCTACAGCTCGATTACAGAATCGACTTGTATTCTTTGTTCGGTTACCTTAGTTAGCTACTTTGGCCCGGTCAATGGACCAGTCAAGTTCTGATTATAAAACCGGACTTAGCTTTGGTCATAGGACCAAGCGCCCTCAATTTTACCGAGATCGATGCTCGTTATGGTTGCAAAATCAATACAGCACCTCGGGTTACAACTTTACTACATCAAATTCGGCTTCGACCGAACTCATTTACTTTGTCCTATTTCCTATTATTTATTCTGGTTGTTAAGCCAAACGCATAAAGAAAGGAAAAAAGAAAAGAAAAATTCGCCACAAATGTTCAAAGTTGGAAGCAAAGCCAATTTCATTTCATAAATGAGAAAGGTTACAATTTTTTCCAACAAAAAGAAATACAAAATTTCCCCCCAGTGCAGAAAAAATAAAAACAAAATTACATCATCTTTTTCAAGCCACGGCCCCCTCGGCGCCATCAGCAGCAGCATCTTCCACGACTTCGACAACCACTTGTCCGACGTCGACGTCCGCGTCAAGTCCGGGGGCAGGGTCTTCGGTTTCCCTGACTGGGACCTCAGGAGCTTGGTTCGGTGCGGGCTGAGGAGGAAACTGGGGGATCTCTGTATACACAGGGCTGTCCTCGGGGACCCCTGCTGCTCTCAACGAGCTTGTCCATCCCAGCCTCCAGGCCTTCAGGCTGACTTTCTTGACTTGGGCAATATACTGTTCTGTGGCCTCTGCCACCCCTTCGTCGAAAGCCTTGTCGACGTCAGCCCGTAGTTTGTCGGCATCAGCTCGGAGTTCAGCCTCTGCCTCCTCCCACCTCTTTTCAAGTTCGGCCGTTGCCTGAACTTGGTTTTCCAGTTCCGCCCTGACCTTATCAAGCTCGTCTCTGAGGCCCATGACGCACGTTTCCTGCTCGGCTGCCTTCTGTTTTATCAGGCTGAGCTCGGCCTCGAGTTCCAGTTCCCTCTTCTCAGCCCTCTCTGCCCGAGCGGTGCTCTGTTGGGCTTTCTCCGCCAACACCAGCCCCCTTTGCAGGATCTGAGGAAACAAGTGTTACGTGGGGGTCAATATCAGAAGTACAGGAATCAAAGAAGAAATGCAAAGCTCAAAGGAGAGAATTACCCTGAGGGCGTCGGCCATTTGAGCCACATCCAGCTCCACCTCGCTCATCTTCATGTGTTCTGCCATGTCTCCAGGCAGAGCGCAGGCATGCGCGAGGGCACTGACAACAGAAGTGCCATCATTCAGCCGGCCGTCCGACGACTGGCCATCCTCCAGCAGGAAACTAGGGTTCCAGATCGGAGGGCCTAGCAGCGGCGAGTGCTGAGAAGCAGGGTTGGGCTCATCCCCGACTGGGTCCGCAACCCTGGGCCTTTTTCCCAGCCGAACCGAATCCCTACGAGATTTGGTGGAACGCTCGGTCGCTGCTGAAGGCTGAAGAGGAGATTGAACTGGGGGAGAGACTACTCTATCCTCCAAGTTCGGAGGGGGAGCGGTCCCCAAGGAGGTGGGCGAGTCTCCGAAGATGACTTCATCAAGACTGACAAGGGCCGCACGACGTCGCCCCATCTCGGCCTCTTCGTCCGATTCAGAAGATGGGAGAATCACAAGCTGCTCTTGCGGAACCCCCTCGAACTCGCCCTCCGACCGACTTTCCTCCTCTGAGTCGGTCTCTGCAGCGGTCTGGACGTGCGAAGGACCGGCTTCGGCTGAAGCTCCAGAAGGTATGGTCTCGGGGGGCACTTGCGCAGGCCCTGCGGCTGGAGCTGTTTGCTCCTCGGCTTCGGCAAGAGTTAAGACTTGCTCCCCCCTGAGGTTCTCGTGCCGTCTTCTTATAAAAGATCGGTACACGGGCTCGTACCCAAGAAGCGCTGAGGCAGATCGGGTCCGGTGACCCTTGTAACTATAAATCCTTTTTAACCAGGCGACGTTTCGTCGCCACCCGGAGTTCTTCCTCTGCCGTTTCCTCTCCGTGTGACCTGCACGACAAGCAATTAGGCATCAGTTCGGCAGAACGAAACTACATCAGAAGTTTAGAAATTGAGATATTTACTCGGTGGTTCTCCGAGACGACCAGGTACGTGGTTCACCCTGGGCTCTCCGGGGGCATACTACCAGTTCCCGGTGACGTAAAGGCAGTCGTTCCCGGCGTATTTTGTGTTGTCTTCGAGCTCGTTGATTATGGGAATCTCCTTTGACCGAACTCGCAGGTAGTATGCGTCGTCCTTTGGAGATCGACAGAGGTTATACACATCCTCAATGTCCTCCACGCCAAGGTCGGTTCCCAATATCCTATTGAGTTCGGCTATGCCCATGATTATCTTGTAACCATTGGGCATTAGTTGGCAAGGGGTAAGGTTCCACCTCCTGAGACAAGCCCTCAGAAGGGGATGGACTGGGAATCTCACCCCGCCCTCTATTATGGCTACTAGTGGGAATGGCATCCATCCCTCTACAAGAACCCGAGGTAGGCTTCGGTCACCAGGCCCGTCCGCCCTAATCTGGACGTTCTCTGGTATCTGGTATTGTTTCCTAAGCTCGGCTAGGGCAAGCTCTGTGTCTATCCAATGTCTAAAAACCCCCATCTTCCCTAGCCTAGACCGGAATACAGGTGACGGCGACGGAGAAGAAAGACAGTAGACACCCCCAAAAAAGAGAAAGAACCCAGAGAAGGAAAAATGTCAGAGGCAGAAGGGAACTCACTAAGACACAGGGCCGGAAGGAGTGTAGGGACAACGGAAAACTCTAAACTTCAGGAGGCGAACGGAGGGGCTTCTCGGACGACGAGGCTTCAGGCAACTCTCAGGCGAAAGCTCCAAGCACAGTGACAGCAAAAGTGGTCCTCCTTCGAGGACCGGGGTTTTTATACAGGAATGGAGATCTCTTCGTATCCCGAAAGGCATGTGCAGACACCGCCTCGAGCACGCCACCCGTCTCCTCGATAAGACGCAATGGCCATCAGGGACCTGACACATGGCGGCGTCACAGCGCCCTCATGATGATATGGTTGGGTTATTAAAACCGCCTCCAGACAGCCAGGCGCTATTAAAAGCGCCTCGGAAAGCGAAGCGGCAGCCCACGCCTTTTGGTAAGATACAGGATCGGTTTCGGGAAAGTCCCATCCTATCACTCCTAAGTCCTAACCCCGTGGTCTCCTTGACCCCCCGAAGTCAGGAGCAGGGGGCAATTGTGTGGACTGCTTCTACCGAAACCGATGTTACACCCTCCTCGGTAACAGCGCCGATCAGGAATGGCCTTAACCCCCTTCTCTCCGGCATAGCAGCGTCTCAGCCTTTGTCGAGGTGGGACTGGTCCCGGTAGAAGTACCGACCATGTCCTACCGAACTTGGCCTCACGCTGGCATCCCAGTCCGATCTCGGGTATAGCTGACCCCGGCGTCTTCTCCAGTTCGGCCCCTCTGCCGAGGTGAACACCGGGCTTCCAGTTCCCATTATGAGATGGGACGGGTACTTTGTAGGGAGTCCCTGTCAGGTAGGGCGGCCACCGGCCATCGATAAGGGCTCGTTCCTATCAACAGATCACATCCACATTTATGTGAGGGATTTGAGGGGAGGTCTGATGGGACAAGTATCCTCACCTACCCCCACTAAAGATCCCAGGTGTGGGCTGATGGGACAAGTATCCTCACCTACCTCCACTGTGGAACCTTCCACTCTCCTCTATATATGCCTGCATGAAGAGTCATGAACAGGTACATGCAAGATACAGCCTGCACTGTTATTCTGCTAAACATCTCTTCTTCCCCACTTCACCCTAGTTCAGTGACTGCACTAACTCAGGCGTCGGAGTGCCTTTGGCTGACAGCAGCCTCGGGCCCTGACCGTTGTTCTCTTCCCTTTCAGATTTCAGGTTTCAGATCGGCAGAGACGCTCTTGTTCAGCTAAACAGCCTCTCTATAAACCCTCATCATCAGCTAAACCAAGTCCGTAATAATTAGGCACGCACAACATCCTTACTCCAAAATTAAGAAAATAGCGGCGTTCACTTCAAGCCAGTAAAAACCATTAAATGCGCACAGCATCAACCTCCGCAATAAAAAATAAAAAATAAAAAAGAGGAGACTTTCAAAGAACTCATCCCAGAAAAGTGATTTAGTGATCATCTCTGACATATTCTAATAGAGCCTAATTTCCACCATTCATGTATCTAGATGGCGGAATGGGACCATCCCCTTCTAATTAGAAGTACTCAAACACATCTCTATTCTTAGTATGAAGGCTCAATCGCAACCAGATTCAATTAGATGCCCACTTACTGGCCACCAATCAGAAAGCTTTATCTGAACAGTTTGGCTTCAAATGTGTAGGCCATCCATGGAGGCTTCTGCATACCACTACAGGATCCTTTGTTCTTCTTAACACAGGAGATCACAAATGCAACATCACGTCCTCTAAATGACATGAATCTATAGCAAGAAAACCAAAAGCAGTTCTGAGGCGAACTGGGTCTCATGTAGCTAAAATGCCCCAACTCTAGTGGGGACCACCTGGGAGATCAGGAATGCTACAAACAAACATCCCACTCAAATTATCATACCCAATTGACCATTGACTTGAAAGTCTGAAAGATTTAACAGCTTTAGTTTACCATTTTCTAATTCAACGGTAGATATTGCTCGAATCAGAGCAAAATTCTGTTGCAATGCTGATTCCCATAGGTTATGAGCTGATCAAAGGGACTTGATTCGCCCCCTCGTGGGCCACTGCAAAGAGATCCCATTTTTAACAACATAAAGCTCCTCTCAGTGGGAAAAGTTGTTTGGGAACGTGAATTGAAAATAAATCATTCACCTAGCACTCAAAATGGAATCAAACACATGGATCTAAAAAACCCACACAAGAGAATAAGAATCTTTCAGCCTTACAACCCCCCTTTTAACCAAGATTCCACAAAAATCCCAACTTCTAACAGAAATTAGGCTAATCTACCAAAAGAAAACAAGGGGCAACATCAATTAATCAAGCATTTCAATTGTGATTGAGAAAAAAGCAAAAGAAGCAAACCCCAGAAACCCAGATCAGGAATTCACATGAAAAACCCAGAATCCAAGACAAAAGAGAGAAAATGCAGACCTTGAACGTCTCCTTCAACGACTCATCCACTGCACCAACAACAACAAGAGCAGCAGCAGATCAGAGAAACCAAAAGCTTTAATGATCACAGACTTTGAATTTCAAAGAAGAAACAGCAACAACAAAAAAGAACAAAAGAAGTTAGGTGAGATCACAGGAAATTCAAAAGAAGATGACGATGGTCTCACCTTGATCTATTAATGCTTTGAAGTGCATGACGGCATCTTGAGAAACGATTCCCATTTTTTCTCTTTCCTGTCTTTGTTACTGGATTTTTAATCGTATAGATAAAAAAATCGTCCTTTTTTTCTTCTCTTCTTTCCTTCTTCTCCCTTTTTTTTTTAAAGAGGAAGAGAGAGAGGAAAGAAGACAGAATGGAGAAAGGAAAGAGATGTCAAAATGAGGTCAAGAAAGGCGGGGGTCTTGAGTGAGCCTTCTCATCTCCACTCCTGGAGCTATAAATGTATGGCTCTCAAGACCCCAACCTTTTGAGCAGGGGGAGAAATATATTATCATATAATATATATTTGATGATGAAATAAAAGAGAGGAAGCTGCAAGGAAAGTAGGGAACCAAACCTACACTGGTTTGGCAAGTCAGGTCCCATTTGGCAGTTTGTTATTAATGGAATAGTAAGGTAATAGTAATGTAATGAATCAAGAAATCAAAAGAGAGTAAAATAAAATGGGTTTGTAATAAATAGTATTTTGTCTTTAGAGGATTAGTAAAGAATCTTTGATTTGTCTTTAAGTGGAAATGGGGTTGTATTTTGACTTTTTTTTTTCCTTTTTAGAAAGGAGGGGATTTTGAAGATGACCCGTTGTCTAAAAAAATGAGGTTTTACGTTATTTTCATTAACTTGTTAAATTGCCAGATGGGAGATGAACTAGTAGTAAAGGCTCTCACTCCAATTTCACCTACCGGGAATTGATCCCTGGTGGGTGGGTTTACTCCACTCCAACTAGGCCACTGAACCAAGTATGTAAAAAAACAAATAAAAAATAGGTGTGGGTTGGATGAGTTGGGGTTGGGTGTTAGATTTTGAATTGATTGGTTTGAGCTTTTGGGATGGGCCCATTTGAAATTGGGATTTTCTAGAGAGAAAGGTGGGCCAATTCATGGTTCCCAAGTATCCATTGGTGACTTGGTGCAAATTGGTTTTTTCAAGACTTTGAAGTGAACTTGTATTGTTGAGGACGATTTTCTCGTGAACTCTGCAGTCTCGGTGTTGTTCATGACAAGAGGTGCAAAAAATTCGGTTGGATCCCAATTTTTGTTTTTTTTTGTATTGCATTTTTATTTTTTTCTATTCCTTTTTTGATGTGGGGTCTTTTTTTTTTTTTTTTGTATTCACGGGTTAGACCAATATGGGCCTTTGTATTGTTTGTTGGGCTTTGATTTCAAAACAATTGGCCCCATGAAAATCATCAGAATCTTAAAGTGTTAGAAGTTTGAAAAGTCCTCTTATGAATTGCTATGTGAAAAAATCGAAACCATCTAAAGTGGGGTGGAGTAACTCATTCTCCATTTTATTTATCCAACCAAATGCAAATTTAAATAATTTTACTTTACACTAACCATCCAAACGTATAAAAAGTAATTCATCTAATAATTTATTCCAACCTAATCCTCTTTAACTTTATCCTAATATGGCATCTTACTCCTCTTCTACTCCTCTCTTAATGCAAACAAATAAGTCGTGGCTCTTATTTTATGATTTAGAGCTTACTTACATATTAGAGTGTGGATGAGAAATTTACAAGTGCTTTGAAAGAAAATAACCTTATAAAGTTTTCAAATGGTGGGGTTATATTGTAATTATTAAAAGGTGGGCTCCAATCACCAAAACTCAAAAGGTGGCCCCCAATTGTCTCTTGAAATAAGAGTTTTTTTTTTTTAACTAATTTTACCAAATAGACTAATTGTATATTAGAACTTAAAATCAGAGCTTTTATTTACACTTTAATCCAATTAGCTCTTATTAATTAGATTAGAGTTTCCAAATGGCCCCTTAGATTGATGAAAATCTTGTAATTGATAAACCCCCCAAAACAAATAAACAGATGTATTTATTTGTAATTGAGATTTTTAGATTTTTTTTGTTAAATGCAAGCATATAAACAAGATGGGTTATTTTATAATTGTTAAAAAATACAAGTGATTATCCATAAAATCCCCTTGATATTCCTGGTGAAACCTGATTGTATAAAATGTTGAGATTCATTTCATATGATGCTATACTTCTGCCTGCAAAGAGACAGCTCTAATAATTCTTCCTGCAAAGAGACAATTGAAGCTTCATATCAAGTGAGCTGTTCACTTGTCTAGATTTTCACGGAGCTTGAATTATTTTACTTTATGTATCGTGAATGGTTAAGCTCGTGAAAAGAAGACCCATCAGATAAAACAGTCTCATTCATCAAAGGGTGGGTGCAATGTCCAATATTCTCCTGGATTATGATGTTTCTCTTCCAACTTTTAACATCTCATTATTTTTAATCTACTGAATAATTTACCAGAAGTGGTTTATGGTTACATGTAACAGGCAACTTGTAAAGTTTCTTGATCATCTCTTCTTGTTTTTTTTCTTTTCAAACATTCTTCATCATCTCTTGAAAAAAAATCTGCACCCTTGAATTGGATGAGGCTTTTGCAGTCCAAAATGTCCAATCTAAGTCATTACCATCTAAGTATCACTCCAACCAAGTAGTTTTTTCCATTGCAATAAGAAATGATTTAAGCCAAACCATCTTGTAGGCCTTGCCTCAGTCTCAATCAACTAAAAGCGAAATAAATAGCTAGAGGAAAAAAAAATTCTAATGTCAATTACATATTGAATGAGTTTCACCTGGATTTGAGAACCATCATTATCAGCCCATTTGTTTGATGTAACTGAATCCCTAGGGATTTTAAGAATTATATTTTTAAAAATGGTTTTAATTAAAGAAGCAAAGGTGAATATCCAAAGTTGTCCATCATATAATTTCATTGTTAATAGCAAAGATCGGAAATGAATACGTAGCCATCACTCTCGTTATTTAAATCTTATGAAAGTTAAGATTCCATATCCTTCTCCATCCTAGTCATACCCACGCCTCTTGACTATGACTTCTATGTGTTCAATTCTCATGCATACCGATTTTAAATCAAGAGCATGTAGAATGGCCTGCACGGACTAAAATAGTTTGAGCCATTATTTTGAAGGGTCTCGTAGGATTGTTGTGTTCATCAAAATGCAGTTATTGAGAATCACAAAATCCTACTCGACTACAACCCGAGTGGTAAGGAGTGTCAATTCTTACCTTGCTCTCCGGGTTCGAACCTCGGATACGTCATTTCTTTCCACTTGTACAGGCTCATTTCCTACTTGTATGGGATTTCTTCCCACTTGTGCGAGCCTCCGTCTCACTTGAGTGAGCTACCTTCCCATGTGTATGCGGTCTCTCTTAGGTCCCGGTCCCCTTGGCTTGGGTAAAAAAAAAAAAAAAACTACAACTATTGTGTATGGTGTACAATGGGCCCGATGATTGAATTACTATTTGTTGATAGAGAGCTTCTATTGGCATTGTAGTTTTATCTCTCCACACTTCACCAAAAAAAAAAAAAAGAAAAAGAAAAAAAAAATTCCCTCCCCCCTTCCTCCCTCTCCCTCTCCCTCTCTCGCAGCCCTTATAGAAGGAGAGGGAGGGGAGAGGGAGGCCGGCTGGCCGACCGTTCTCTCGGAGGTTTGTGGGGGGTTGCAGAGAGACAAAACCGCACTACCAATAGAAGCTCTTTTGTTGATATCATTGTAGATGCAACAAAAATCATTTTATTAGATCAAAAGCAATTATTCAATCTATTATCTACCTTCATCTTGAATCATTAGTACTCTTTTATGTTTCACCTATTTTATTATTTAGATAAAAAATCATTGCTTGTTATCACTAGTAATTGAAAAAACAAAGAAAACAAAAGAAAAGGAAATATCAGAAAAAACGGTGAAAATTTATTTCTTGATCATGTGTAAAACACCTTAGAAATATATTATATGAAACAAGTTTTATCTTCCGATTTAAAGCAACTCAAAACTCAATCATTTCTAGAGCATGGTCACAATTTTTAAAATCCAAATACATGCAATGTGCTCGCTTATGGCAAATCAAAAGTTTATAATACCGCCCTTCATCCCAAATGAATTAGCACTCATCCGAAATTCACTCCGATGAGACTGTGCTGAGTCATTAGACTAATCATACATAAATTAATAATCTTTTATTGGAGTTGGTCATATATTTTAAATATAATTATTCCGGGGACTTTTCCCACTTGAATTGAAGTAACTTTCTTTCACAATGCCTATGTATTCATAGTTGTGTGATATGAATGGCTAAGATAAAATTAGCATGCAAGCTTTGGAGAGTAAAGCATACTCCACTAAATAAGTGAGCAATGCCTATAGAGGCACATTTACAAAAGAAGAAAGGTATCATACCAAGGTGCAGTGTTCTAATAAGTGGGAGGGGTCACCTTTCAAAATTTAAAGCACTTTAATCCTGCATGAAGGATATTGGCAAAAATTCAAATCACATTCAGATTGGGGCCCACTTGTCACAAACCTCCCCTTGATCCAAAATATTAAATCTGACATCAATATGCTCCAGATTTAGCAGTTCAAAATCAGAACTATCAGCGGTTCACATTGAATGCATGAAATAATATGGCAGCTAAGATTTTCCAACTTGATCCATGCTGTTAACACTCTTTGCCCGATGCAGAGGCCCATTGAGTCAATTGGTCAATGTCACTAAATAAGTCCCTAGGTAGGCCTACATTTACAAACTTGTTGGCCTTGTTTGAACAATGACATGATTCTGCCCCTCATGAATTTCTATTTCTATCCGAAAGAGGAAAGCCAAATTCTTAACCCTTCCATAGGAAATCAAAATTTTCTACCTCAAGAAAATCAATAAAACTTCTCCTTTTCTTTGAGGAGAATGTTTTCACCAAATGACTTAACAATAGATTGCAAGAAAAATTGAACAATTCTTCTCACTATTGTAGAATTCTCTTGTCGTACAAATGCACCGTATACAAGAACCCCACCTAGTTAAAATCTATAGTAGTTCTCTTATTTTAGTACATATCTAAAACAGGGTGCTCTTCTTTTGTTGGGTCCTACTTTGGACTATCGATCTAAACTACGGAGATAATATGGGGTTTGGCCGTGTATTAAAGCTAATTAGATATTCCTAACTCTCAAGACTATGGTTTTCTGAGTGCACTTTTTTTTATGAGATTAAAATAAAATGGAGCCCCTACTAATTCTTAATCTGTGTTAAATGAAAAATAATAACAATTAACAGGGATTAATGAGTGTGAATGGCTTTAATTTTCCAAATTACCAAATAAAGAAGAAAGAAAGTCAAATGACATGCCAAAGCAGGTTACACGTGCTTAGATATTTTTATGTACTAGCTGAAAAATGCCCTTAAATTGAGTGCCACGTGGCATGTTACGTTTGCCTTCTTTTACAAAAGTAAAAAGAGAATTTAGCGTGTAACGCGTTTCAAACCACGTGTAACATATGAAATGAGTTCAGATCCTTCGGGACTCGGATTCGGACTCGGACTCTTACACGGACTCACAATAAATTGAAAATGAAAAAAATTCTAAATTACTCGAAATAAATATATATTACTTACGGGGTCGTTGATAAATTTTACTTTAAAATACATCCCGCTATAAAATTGATCAGAATCTTTATATAGTTAATTAAAGTGATTAATCAAAAAAACCTCATATGTTTAAAATGATTAATCAAGCGGTGGGCCATATAGTTAATTGGTATTGATAACATAAATCCAAGTAGAAATTTTTTTAGCGAGCCAGTACATCCATTGAATGCAGACTGTTGGCATGTTGTTTTCTGACCGCTGAATTCATTGAGTTTTGTTCAAGTCGTGACTTTTAATGGCACTGCCCATCAACCATTTTTCCTGCAAATCTATGTGACTGGTTGTTGCTTTGTTACGCTTGTAGTTTTTCTCGTCTTTAATTAAAGCTGTCTTTAATAAATAAATAATAATTTTGGTTGCAAAACTTGTGACTACATCCAATAATTTGGACCTCAAGTGGAAGAGAACATAAGAGGATGTAGTGGTGTAAAAAATGTTTTTTGAAACACCATCTAACCGGTTGAACCGAACCAAACCGAAGGTTAATAAACATACTTCATGGTTCGGTTACAGTTATTAAAATAAAAAAAAATCATGCTTCACGATTCGGTTACGGTTATCAATCTCGATTCACGGTTATTAATTGAACCGAACCGTAAAATACAATTCGGTTAACCGTTTTTCCAAAACACATGATTAACCGAACCGTTGAATTAAAAAAAAAAAAAAAAAACTAAAGGGCTTAAATGAAATAAAATGACCTAGGTTAAGCTCCCTTTCCCAGTCTCGCCTCGCCTCTAAGAATACAATTATTTCTTGATTTGGGTTATATTTGTCTAATGTTTCATAGAATTGTATAGCATGGTAGATGTTTTGTAGTATCATTTTAGACTTTTAGTTGTGCTTATTTACGTAAAGAATGATACTGTTGTTTTGTTTGGCATGTGAAAAATGGTAGTATAGTTTTGCATCCAGAGTAACGGAAAAAGATAGATTTTTTTAAAGTGACAATTAACAATAATCGAACCATCTCATATTGTTCACCGTGGTTCGGTTTTTTAGAGTACGATTACGGTTATGTGTTTTAAAAACTGAAAACCGTAAAATACGATTTAGTTTATGGTTTTTTCAAAAGAAACGGCTAACCAAACTGTTACACCCCTAAAAGGATCTATGAAAACAAGTGAGGATTTGAAAACTGTTTTTTTAATGTTGTTGTGCATGCACGTATAAAAGTGCAAACCTTGCGATGGAACAATCATGCTACATAAGAAAGTGGCGGGGATTTTATGTGCTTCGGCATTGCACCTACGTCTACGCCAAGAGAGCACTGATTCGTATCTTGAATCTCTCTAGGGTTACATTATATAATCTCTATTTTCTTAGTCTCTAAGAAAGCCTCAGTATAATGACCAAAATACCTCTAACCTTGGACCAATCTCCGCCAAACCAATGGACCGCTCTAGTAAAGCCGAAATACAAGACATAAACCCAACAAATATTTTGCTCATATGGCATCTTTGTTTGCATGAGGGGAAGAATGGAATAAGATAAATGGTAATGATAATTCTTTTTTTCATTGAGTGACTTTTACTTCCAATCTCCTGTTTTTTTTTTTCCTCTTGATTTGACTATTTTGCGTCCTCCATGCTTCATCTAATCATGCAAACAACCCCGCTGTCCAAAATTATACCCATTAACCAAAGTAGTGGTATTTTCAATTCTTGATGGAAACCCACCTCTTTAAAAGAGAAAATCTTGCATATCTAAAATACTTGAATGAAAATCAATTCATGTGGCTCAAATGTAATCAATCAAACGATAGACCAATTCCAATTTGAGTGGGACGATAATTCAGTTTTGTCAAAAGTGGCCCCACTCTTATATGTATGGTGCTCCTCTCACAAGTCAATGAGAGTGGCCTTTTTGGAATGAGAAATTCCGATACAATGCTTGTGGCGACAAAAAAACACCAGCCTTGCAAAAAGGGACATATATATGACGTTATAATCGAACACGATACCATTCCTGGCGGTATTCGGAATGTGGGCAATAACAATACTTTTGTCCGAGATGCTTGTCCTTTCCATCTTTCTCATTGCATGTGGAGTGTGCTCTAAAACCACAACTGATTGAACAAGGCAAGGTTTTCGTGGGACACAATTCACAGGAGGTTGAAAGCTTAGATGAATGAAATGAGTGTGGGTTTGCAATAATGAAACCTCTTTCACTTCTATGATGGAAAATGGAAATGGGATTTTGAATTTGATATGTAATACAACATTTAGGGTTGCAAACAGAACGACTTCGGGTCGAAAACGGTTTCGGTTCCAGATTCAATTTCAACTTGGAACCTGTTTTTTTTCCTTCTTTTTTTTTTTTGATCTAGACCCGGATCCGATAGAAAAAACCCGAATTCGGTTTCGGAACCAAGTCTACCTAGAGGACTGGATTCAGTTCTAAAATTGGTTCTGACTTCTCTTCATTTTTTTTCCCTTAAATTAAGTATATCATCTAAGTTGTAACAGTGCATCATGTCTACTACCTCCAGTATTATACATTAAAATGTCAAAGAAAAAGTTTATTTTGAGGTAAGGTCTGCAATATCAAAGACTCATATGCCGGGTCCACAGGTTGGAACCTATATGGATCTAGAACCGGACCCATTTATCAATCGGAACCTAAATTGAGTTCCGGACCCGTTTATAAATAGAAACCTAAAATAGGTTCCAGACCTGATTCTTTTCAAATCGAAATTTTCGGATAATCGGAGAATTGGATACCCGTTTGCAACCCTAATAGCTTCTTTACCTTAACTTGGACTTGACTCGGGTCCAAGTTTTGGGACCCATATGAATTTAAATAAGAGTCTGGCTCTTGCTCTTGTGCAGATGTCTCATAGAGGAGCTTGTATGAGATGTCAACAGGGCTTACTTAGGGTTTCATTGATTAGGGCTGATGTGGGAGATTAGAGATAAATGTTAGACTACCTCAAATATGAATTCTCAAGTCAATCTCCTATTAGCTTGTTTAGTGACACACAAGTTTGATTTTTTATTAAATTTTGATCTAAAAATTCAGTTCCTTTGGATCAGGGTCAAGGGACCCATGACAGCCCCACTTGATCCACGACCAACAAGTTTTCATTGTCTAAAATGAGTGCACACTCAATCCAACGGTTCAATTTATTTGGACGGGTGCCAGACCGCAAGACCCATTTCTATCATAGGATTCCTTATTTTATAGTCACTCGTATGGATCAAAATATGGGCCCCATCACGTGTTCTAGAGCACCGGCTGTGCTTAGCCGAGGGATTCCCATTATATATATAAAGACAGTAGCCCTTTTTATGAGGGAGCGACACATGGCTGTAGGGGGCTTCCTTAGAGAGCGACACGTGACGCAACCTCAAGCTTTTTACAACTCTTATTCCGGAATTGCCCTTTTAATCTTCCTAAAATCTCTGAATTAAAATCTCCTCTAATTTCTCCTCTAAAATTTCTAATTATACCGAAATCTTTTCCTACAAATATTGCAATGAATTAATTTCGTATTAAAAAGGATTGCATTTCTAACTTTGTCTCAATTATAGCCCACTCTTCCTATCAATTTCAAACTAACGGAGGATAACAAAACTCTCAAGACTCTTCCTTAAATCTTGAGATAAAAATCAATTTCATAAAATCTTCCATAAAACTTGGGCAGAAAAATAAATGCCCTAAAAAATTGTGATTCACAAAGATTCCTACCCACTTCCTTCCAAAGAATATAAATACTCAATAATTGAGTGCCCCTGTTTCCATACGTTCAAGATCCTAAACACCTTTAGAATGCATCAATCCAGACTAACATGGCGCATCTAGCCACTTCCTTTGGAACCTTGCTCTAAAAGTATGGGCCCATATTCACATCATTTCTCCAATTTTGAAATGAACCCAATCCCTTTGATGAATATAGGGCGAGTCGGGCCAATTTGGGTCGGGTTAGAGGTGGGCCCACCTTCTGTATCCTGGCCTATGGCCGACCGCATAACCTGCATTAAATGTGGGTTAGGTCAGGTTAGGCTCAACGTAATCCGTATAACTCGGTCTATTACCCCTTAATCGAGAAAAAGATGGCATAGAAAATTCAAACCCACAACCTTTGGCATTTTGAACAACATCTCCACCACTACACCAACCGACTCTTTTATGCAAATGTTTATAAAAAGCTAATTAGGCGACCCGTATCCGATCATAACGTCAATGCTGAGTCCGGGCCCTATAATAACATATATTAAATAAGGGATATGCTCCTATAAGAGCATCTCTCACCTTACTATGAGAGATAAGGTGGGGGCCCTTACATCCATATTTAATGCTAACAACTTAAATGTGAGGCCCCCCGCCAAATCTCTTATATAAGGTAAGAGATGTCTCTTATAGGAGCATCTCCCATTAAATAATAATAGTATATAGATATATATAATAAGCATGAAATAGATATTGGGTGTGTGAGCCAAGGCAAAGGGAGATATGGGCTTGCCTGTTTGCAATCTCAAAACGTCCTTTACCCCACCACTTCCTACTAATGATCAATAAAAAAACTAATGTAAAATAGGAGGTGAATCGAGTTCCACCACAGTCCAATACTTCTCACCTAGGGAATTAGGATTACATTTTACTAATTTTCATTGCAAAATAGAATGTAGCCTTCATATGCTTGGGTCATGAATCAGAAGAATTAATGAATTTTTTTTTCAATGAGACAAAGTAGAAATTGCAGTATTCTTTTTAAACAAAATGCCCACTCCTTGTGGGTTATTTCTTTTTTTGTTTTAAATAACAAGATGCTCACTTCATGTCGGGCTGCCTTGGATGTTTGGTTACTAAAAAGGAGATTGAGGAATGGGTCAATTTGAATATACATCAATCAATGTGACAATTATTATTTTTCTTTGTTCTTCATTGGAGAGATCTTCATTTTTTTTTCAAATGAGTCCTATCTGGATACTATCCTCTTGAATTAAATTATTAATCATCCTTTGAGTGTTTTTCTTGATTCACTTTTTTTCAAATAGTCCTATTTGCCGACTATTTTTTAGTTTTAAATGAAATTAGTTTAAATGGTGTTTATTTCTCTAATCGATATTTACTTTTAGTTTTAAGTGGGGTTTTCTTTGAATAAATTAAAGGCTCGCATTGGGCGCGGGCCCTAAAGCGCTAGTTATTTATATTAAAGCAATGCCCTTTTTGCGGGGGAGCGACACGTGGCGGCATGAGACTTCCTGGGAGGATGACACGTGGTGCATCTTCAGACTTTTTGTAATGCTACATTCCGGAATTACCCTTCTAATCTAATTTTATCACCTAAAATATCTCAATGCAAATCTAAGATATTCTTGAAATAAGATACTTATCTCTTACTTAAAATATAGCATACAATAATAACTTCTTTTTAGTTATCTTCAAAGGGTCCCATGTATTATTAAACTACAAAAAAAAGAGTATGATTTTAGTGATTGGTGAACATGTATGTGTTAAATGTTATTGCATATCAATTTGTGGGGCCCTTCCCTAAAATATAGCATATAATAATTACTTCTCTTTAGTTACCTTCAAAGGGTCCCACGTATTATTAAACTAACAAAAATAAAATAAAATAAAATAAAGGCTCTATGGCTATGATTTTAGTGATCGGTGAACATGTATGTTCAAAATGTTATTGCATATCAATTTGTGGGACCCCCATGTCAGATCTAAATTGCAGAAATTTGAGGCACTTTTGTAGACAATATTTTGCTACTTTTTTGTTCTTATTTTTTTATTTGGTATGGTTAATCTGTGGGGACCATTGTGGAAACGAGTTAATTTCAAAATCCACACTTAATATATAATCATTTATATTTACTATTTTAACCAAATAAATTTTCAAGTCTTCTTTATTTCCAAACTCACAATTTACGGGGGCCACTTTTTTTTTTATTTTATACCAACACACGAAGAGCTCTTTTAATATCAAAATGGGTGCCACTTTCATATGCTGTATTAATTCTGCTACTTTTTTCTCCTTATTTTCCTTTCAATATTCAGTAAGATTAATTTGATGGGCCATTATGGACATTTTTTTTCTTTATTTTTCTTTAGATATTTGGTAGGATTAATTAATCTGTGGGGCCCATTGTGGATTCTAATTAATTCCAAAATTCACATTTAATTTTGAAATGGCACTCAATTTATGATTAAGCACAAATATAATCAAATCAAGGTCCTAAAATCTTTACTATTTACTTAATCTTTTCTTAAATATTTCCAGCTACCTAAAATTTCTCTAATGAGTTTCATCTTTATTATGAAATATATATTAATATTTATTTATAATTTATTTAAATATTTAAAAATATTTCTACGCAGGCCTATTGCACTAGTTATATATGTTAACGCAACAGGCCTTTTTGCAAGAATACGGCACGTGGCGTTCTCTTTTGAGCTTATACAATTGGACTCTCACAATGGCATGTGGCACACCCAATGTTTATAGATAGCCATAGAGTGTGTAAATCTTTACCTATTTTAGAGTACTATCTATTTTAGGGTATGTAAATTTATAAATCATATCTCACACCTCAAAAGAAAGTATGTTTCCAAAACTTAAAATCAATCTCAATATATATATCTTCCATGCCCATCAAGATTCTATCTAGGACAAAAAAAACAAAAAATTGTGATCCCCAATCTATATTGCCGATCATGTGAGCCCCACTTTCTATTATTAAAATTATTATTATAGCTTGGGTCAGAGCACTATATCATTATGGGCCCACCTAATCAATCCAAATCTTTTACCTTTCCCTTATATCTTCCCTCATCTTGCACTCTATAAAAATCCTTTTTATTTATATTTTAATATTTTCTATTTATGTTTTCTTTGATATGCACAAATATTATTTTTATATTCGAATATATGGTTTTTTATTTTCTTGGCCGTGTTGGGCACGGACCACTCACACTAGTATAAGATAGGGCCTGTTTGGATGCACAAGAAAACACAAGAAAATAATATTTTATAGAATATAATCTTTCATTTTCTAAAGAAGAGAATCTTGTGCGTTTGGTAATCCAAGAAAAATTTAAAGAAAATAATCTTTTCTTTAAAAAAGCTCAATATTTTCTCATATACCTTTCCCTTGTAGAAAACATTCTACAAGATAAGAATCTTTCAAAATGACAATTAAAAAGTGGTAGAGTAAAGTAAAGACTTTAGTTCACCAAATCCATCATGATGTGTTTGTTTACATATATGGTAAAGTAAACTAAAAGTAAATGTCACGGCACGGGAAAGTTGGGGTAAAGTAAAGATGGGATAAAATATTTGGTAAAGTAAAGTAGGAAGGAATGGTAAAGTAGTTTCTTTCTATTTGACTTTACTTTATCACATTTTATCATAGTTTTAAATGGTAAATAAAAAGTGATTTATTTATAAGTGTTGTAAAGTAAAATAAAGATTGATGTCATATCATAGTAAATGTGAGGCAAAGTAAGGTGAGATGAAGTATGTGGTAAAGTGGTAAAGCAAAGTGGGAGAGAGAGTTGTCAAGTAGTTGTTTTTTTGTATTGATTTGATTTTACTATACTTTGCTATGGTTTTATGTGATAAAAGAAAAGTAACTTAAGGTAAAAACATTGCATTTGAACTTTACTTTACCAAACTACTTTTTTTATCCAGATTTGGTAAATTATATAGAAATTAAAATATTTAATAAAAAATTATTCTAATAATGTAATTTAATTTAATCATTGCACATTCCAAACAACTCAATTAAAATCTGTGAAATTATTCAAAAATCACCAAACAACAAAAATATTGTAATATTATAATATTATATTATTCTATTCTATATTATCTTATTCTTGTAATATTTAAATCTATAAATAACTTATTCTGTAAACATCCAAACGGGCCCTAAGATATATGACATTGGACATTTGGGTCCTCGTCTGTGAAGGACATGCTCTGAAACCTTGAAGCCACAGTTTATTTAGGCTGATGCAGTGGGACAACACCCCTCTCTAGTGCCCAACCATCTGATCTACTAGCGAGTTCTATTGGGCCTAATAGAAAAAACAGGAGACCTCATGTGGAATTTCAGAATAGGGCTCACCTATTTAAAATCCCAGCCGTTGGAAAATTATCAACCTCATCGTATATAAGATGTTTCTAAATTATAATTAAATAGGAGTTGGTCCCACTATAAGACTGACCATTGATATGATTAGCAATGGCAATAAAATTTGCTTTTGCAGGTAGATAACATTAATAAATCACCCACAAAAAAGTAAATGGCATTTTCATCATATGATTCGCTGAAAACACCTATCACTTGACTTTTATATGATCGTGATGAACACTCATATAAATTTTGGTGTATTGTTGAATCTAATTTAGGGTATAATTATGAGGCAGGCTTTACCCCTATGGGACTCCCACGGATAAGGCTCTTGTCTTGTGATGTGAGTTTGGATTATGTTTTGTTGAAACAAAAAGATATTATTTCATCATATCAATATTACCTAGCTATTTAAATATCTTTTATTATTTTTTCATTCTAAAAAAGTAATTGAGAGGGTGAATTAGCTGGTATGAAATTTTATATAACCGGCGAATGTTGATGGGATGATGTAGGTTTTTTTTTCCTTTCAAATCACTGGTCTATGAGCAGTACTTTCAACATGAGGACTAGGGATCGGGCTGTGCTGAGGTATATAGAGCCTAGTTGAGTTTAGAAACACATGCCTGTATTTGGCAAAAGCCCAACACAGGCCTCAAGTGCCTCCCTGAGCTGGCCCACCTCACACATGTCAGGCCCGAGCCAGTCAACCGGGCTTGACTGTGCTTTCTAATCACTTCTTTGGTAAATTAGTGCCTAAACCGCAAGCATTACTTATTCAGCTCGTGCTACTCTTCAAGCTTTCTATCACCTAATCCAAACTCAATTTATATACCCAATTCATTGCTGATAACAAAAAGTTGTTTCTAAATTTGGGGGGGGGGTCCTTATAGTCCTAAAGATTTTAACATTGCAGCCCACTCATTGGCTAAGTTTTGTTCTTCTTCGAGTCGGGGTATAAACCTGCAAAGGACAAGGGTGGTGGTTGTTAGATTGTATGGACTCAATCCATCAGTTGATGTAATAAATTGATTAATCAATAAAACCATGCTTTACTTTCATGAGATGAATGTTATTTTATTACTTTATGCACATGACCAATACATATGACATAATGGTTCATGAGTTGAACCGGGTCCCATTAGTATATTAGATGTGATATATGTATATGGATGAGATCCACATACGGGAGATATATGTTACAAATCTTATACTTAAAATATCTTCACAACCAGTGATGAGACTGGGCATCTCATCTGATAAGGTTGCAGCACTTTGATCACTATGAAATAGTGTGATTTGTTTCGATCATCAGAATGGAAGATTCTGGATCAATGTGCTAGTACATTGGATGTATTGAAGGACCATGAGAAGCACCTTATGGAATTCCGTCTCAATAATAAGGTATGCTCTCATAATTCCCTAGCAATAGGCTCTCAATCTTGAGACATTAATGAACTCAAGTTTCTATCTATTCATTTGCTTTGAGTCACCAATGAGTGAGGCCAACTGTAGGTCAACACCTCGGTGTCTTGGGTATGTGGTAGTAGGACTGTGGGAACATTGAATGATCAAGAAGGAATCTATCTCTATTATCCCCTTGTGCCAATTAATGGGTTTTGTCATTAGTAAGTGCGCACCCATCTCGATTAAGAGTTAATTGGATGGTACTGATGATCATAGTGATTAATTGGGACTCAAGGATAATAAGATGTGGAACTAAGATTGGAAGAGACAGATTTATTCCAATTGATCCATGGATATTGATAGAGGGGCCTACTTGTGGTAATTGGGAAGTTTAGGGTCTTCATTGTAATTTATTCCTAAGACTGGAGTGCAATTGCATTTATATAGTGGTGTTATTTGCAATTAACTGTGGGCTCGGATTGCATATGAGATGTGGGGTCGCGTGTCCCAGTTGGAGCCAGTTTTCTATGGAATCCCTAGTGGTCCCCACGCTAGCCCAAGATATTAGAAAGATACTAATCCTATTCGAACTCTAAAAGGAAGGAATTAGGAAGTTACTATTTCTATTTGAAGTAGGACTTCTAATAGTGGTAATAGTATACTTACTAATTGTTGTGGAAGTAAGACTTCTATTTCAATTAAGACAAGAGGAGCTTTGGGAGATTATAAAAGGGAATTCACCCCTCTTGGACGTCCATAATATAATATAGTGAAAAACGTCCATCCTCTTTGTGCAACAGTTGCACTGCTCTCTTCTCTCTTCCTCTTCTAGTTCCTTAGGGTTTCGAGTTGGGTTTTCTCTTGAAGATTCCACCAATCTTCTTGAGAAGAGATATCTAATTCGGGTCATAGCGTGGAAGGCTAAGAGGTGGTGGAGATTCTGATCTCAGTTTGTAGAGAAGTTCTACATCAACGAAAGTTATCAACTTCTCCATTAGAGCGCAACCGAGCTCCTAAGGTAAAATCTGCATCCTTGTATGTTGTGGATTTTAATGGCTGCTTGTTCGTTTCTGTTCTATCTTTAAGATAGTTTTACTTACTGTATGTGATCATGAGATTGAGGGTTATGCATCCTGGATTGGGTTTTTTGCCTTATGGATACTTGATCCCTGAGTCAAGTGGGTCAAAAGTTTTGAATATCTATCCACGAGGCCCACCTACTTCCAACAGTGGTCCCACGGGTAGACTATTAATTGCAGTGGTGTTTGTGGGGTTGTTTCCAATTTTCTTGTAGTCTTTTGTTTGTTTGTTTTATTGTTTTTTTTTAATGAAAAGTCTTTTCTTATAATAAAAATAAAAAATAAAAACTCGGCTCATATATATAACGTGCCAAAAATTTAGATCCAAGAAAGTCTCAAATACTAAAACTTAAGGCCAAAACCTGGCTTAAAAGCAGGCCTAGATCAATAACTGGGAGCTGGAGGTGCCACGGCGCCAAGCAAATCAAGTGCACCTTTTCAAATAGCTGTTTCCACCATCCAAATTGTCCTTGTATTTGACCACTATAGCCATTGAATTCCTGTCCACGAGAAAAATGTAACAATGGTCAATGGTGAAATTCTAATGCAACTTTTGAGAAGGCTAGGCTCATCTGATCCCCTGGTCAGGATAATTTTAAGAGTCCCTTCATCAGTAATGGGACCCACGATCAAGACCATCCAGATTTGCACACATATATAGATGCCAAACGCATTGGGATGAGTTACCACAGATTACAGGACTGTGAAGATTCCCTCTGATATTTGCAGTGGCAGAAACTGAATAGGAAAAGGCCAAAATTTGGCCTCTCCACCATCCTCTTTTGGCCACGTCCAGTAGTCGGTAGAGTCCTTCACTCCTTTCCTTTGTCCTTTATACATTGCTCATTGAGTTTGAACGTGGCAAGTGATGATGGATTGGGACCACCCCATTTGATGGACTTTCTGATGGTGGTCCACATTTCAGAACCAATATTGATGGCTTGTCACTGTATTGACTGGTCTTGGACAGTTGTCCAGCATGGACCTTCTCATGGATGGCTTGCCGTGTGGGGCCATCTGGTGGGGTACTGGGGAGAGAACCAACGTGGTTTGCTTGTAGACTGCAACAGAGACCAAGTGCCATACATGGTTTGCTTGTAGACTGCAACATAGACCAAGTGTCAAGCTGGTTTGACGTTTTCAGAGGGAAAAAAAGGCATCAAGACAAGAGGCAGCCTTCAACACAAACAAGAGGCCCAGCTAACCCAAGTGGGGCTAATTCGGAACATCTCAGCCGATTGGAAAGGGAGATACCAACTTTCACGAATGTACAAAATCATGGATTTGATTGTCCAAACCTTTTTGGCTTTTTGCCATTAACAAGCATCTGAGAAGGTCACAGAAACACTGTTTTCCTGGGAAAACTTCATTAGGAGTTGTTTGTTTCGCCCTATTTACACCCTATTTACACATGTAATCATCCCACGTGTGAAATGATTCCACACCATTTATATTTGTTTGCAAATTTTACACATGTGGTGTGTAAATTACATGGGATTTTGGTGTGTAAATTATGTGCAAAAGGGCATTTCATTCTCTTTCTTTTTTCTTTTTTGCTACAGGGCCATTTCATTTTCACACGTCGAGAGTTGTGAAACAGTTCCACACCCCCACTTCGCTTTTGCAGTGCTTAGGTAGCATAATGCCCATCAAGCTTTTTTTATCTTGTTTATTTTTATGGGCTCCTAAATCATGATCCAAATCGTTATGCCAAAAATAGCTATGTAACCAAATTTCAGCCGTTAAATCATAATAATTTGTGAGACATTTATGAAAAATCCCAAACCGTTGATCTTCATTTCTGAAATTATGTGGACCTCATTTTAGCTAGAAGGTTTGATTCCGGTTAGTTTTTTTTCTTTTGCTATTGGAGGGTTGCCAACCCTTTGGGTTGGACTAATCCCTCAGGGCCCAAAGGGAAGCTGGGTAAGCTCCCCTGTAGCTCTAGTGTGGTAGTGCACTTTTGAACCTATAACCTTCAGTTGCAAATTGTGGTCCTAGGCTGACCGAGCAACCGCTTGGGGTTAATTCTAGGTGTTGATTCAACATGAATCCTGAGGATGAGATATCTTGAAGAAAAATACCAACAGTTGGATGCATGCACTTTTGTTGCAGTGCATTCCACAAGTTGAAAACGCAAACGGTCTTTTTCAAATTTTTGGATCACTTGAGCCTCTAATGGAAGACCGAAATAGTACACCCTCATCACAAGGCCGTAAACGTCTAGTTGATCAAATCTCAACCGTTGATCTTTCATGGTTTGTGAGATATTAAAAAAAAAAAAAAACTAGAGCGTTTGGCCTTCTATTCTGATTTGTGGGCCTCGTTTTTCGATCCAAGCCGTTAATCCTCTTTAGATGGCCAACAAAGATTATGGGGTCAATTCTCTTCACCGATACATCATGAATTTTTCAAAATTTGTGAAAAACCGTCAAAGACATGTAAACCGTTAGATGCAACCATATTCACATTAAAAAAATGGTGCGAAAATAACGAACTGTGGATTATATTTGTGAGTCATTTTCACATGTGAACCATAGTCCTTTCGTGACCTCTGCAGTCTGCAACCACAAAAACGTCATTGTAGAGCATTGCGCAATCAAAGGCCGGCCAATTATTTATTAGATGTGATGAAAGTCGCACCTGAGAAAACTTGAATGACATATGCATTCCCCCTTGACCCAACCCAAGAAGTGGGTTGGTGGCTATTTTGAATACATTCAACCATAGAATTTTTGGAGTGCTCAACATATAATGGGCCCATATAATGGTGCCAGGATTTAACCTAAAACCCCTCAACACGAAATCAAAATTTTTTTTTGAGCCAAGATCCAAGCCTAGGACTACGGATCCTTAAGCAGGTTGATAGATGATTAGGAACTAAGTAACCCAATTAACCCACCAATCACAAATGGACTATATATACTACTCAATTTTATGTGTCTGCAGCCCAAACCATGCCTAGTTGGCTGTTGATTGATGCTTTTGAACATCTTACTGGTTGACGTGTTACAGAAACCCATCATGATTTTCTTTACCTACATTTTAGATAGAGGTGGTAATTCATAAGCCGACCTGGTAATTCAGGGTTCACTCTGAATTTGGGTCAACAGTTACAACTCCGTAAACAAATAGGTTAACTTTGGGGTTGGGTTTGGGGTTGAATCAGTTATCAATAATGGTCGACCAATCCCAATTAGACCCCACCCAACCCACTGTCACCCATACTTCCGAATCTCTAAGTTGACTTTCACGTGGATGAACTTGAGCATCATTACCATCTTAAACTTCTTGGGTTGTTTGTTGGCTTCTAGGGGTGTGTCTTACAGAAACCCATCATAATTTTCTTTACCTACATTTTAGATAGAGGTGGTAGTTCATAAGCCGACCTGGTAATTCAAGGTTCACTTTTTGACCCGTTATGCTTTTGGGTTGGATAAGGATTAAGGACTAGCAATCCAACTTGCTTAAATGAGTCGGCTTTAAAATGAGTCCATACCTGGTATATTACACACCAACCTGACCTCTACCTGATTCAGTGGGGTCTGTCACGTTCCAAGCTAACCCAAATTGGCAGTTCAGGACTTGGTTCAGCCCTTTTAGCTCAGGGTTGAAATGAATTTGGGTCAACATTTACAACTCAGTAAACAAATAGGTTGGCTTTGGGGTTGGGGTTGAATCAGTTTTCAATAATGGTCAACCAGTCCCAATTAGACTCCACCCAACCCATTGTCACCCATACTTCCAAATCTCTAAGTTGACTTTCACTTGGATGAGCTTGAGCATCATTACCATCTTAAATTTCTGGGGTTGTTTGCTGGCATTGGAATATATAGGAATTGATACATAGTTATTATTGGAAAAATGTTGCAGGAGACAATTAAATTTAAAATAACAAAGATAATGAAGAAATACAATGTAAATATGAATACTATTAAAGCTATATTTATATGTTTTTCTCATTACAATTTTATCACAATATTCTCGCTGAAATAACCAATTTAGAAAATAATTGAAAACACCACAACGTTATTCGAAAAACACCCTTATAAAGAAATATCACGACGTTATAGCGATATTTCTAAAATATTGTTGCTATTTCTAAAATTGAGTGTTGGCAAATTCATTGGGTAATGGACAAAACCAAAAATTCTAGTTTTCAATGTATTTTATAGATGGATCGCCTAGATGAAGAGTTGAAAATTGAATTGCGTCAGAACATAAATTTGTGTGGGCGCTCGAGCGGACCCATATACGCTTGAGCGCGCAAAGTCCATAGAGCTCTCGCGCTCGATCACCATCTTCTACAAATAAGCTGATTGAAGAGTTTGAGCATCTGCTTGAGCGCATGCTTCACAGAAGACCGACTTATTTAAGAAAACCTTTTTTCTAATTCATCTCAACTTACCAGTTTGAGTCCTACCCTCTTTAGATGACCCTATGCACGTCCCAAGGCCTATAAACTGAACACCCTAGTAACCCTAAATGTGCCTCTAGCAGTTCTTTCCAATTCTAAACCCTATAATCAATTGAGAGATTCATCTTCTTCTCCAAAACTTCATCAAGTTGTTGTGCTGAGGATTTCCAGATTTTGGAGTTTTGTTCATTTTTTTCAGTTGTAGTAGATACACCTTGAAGACACATTCAAGGTGATTGTTGCAAGAATGGTGAAGGTGTACGGTGAAGCGTCGGCAAATCAAGAAGTCCTTAGGTTGAGTTCCAAATGGGAAGGTTACTGTGAGTTTTGTAGTAATTTTCATGTTACATACTGCTTGGTTGTTTGTTGGCTTAGACGGTAAGGCTCGTGATTTTTTTCAGAGTGGATTTTCCTCGTACAAATCACGTGTCTCATTCTCTTGTGGTTGATTACTTTTTATTTTAACTTAGTTTAATTAACCTTGGATTAATAATTGGAGTTGAAATCTAAAAGATATACTGATTAGGGATATTAGCATGTGTTAAGGATTAAATTCACATTAATTCATGTTGTATCAGAGCGGATTGTACTAATTCATTATGTGATCAATGCATCGGTATTTTCTTATGGACTTCAATAGAAAAGGAACCTTGACCACAAAGCCCCCGTTACTTGACGGAACCAAGTAAGGATGATTGCATTCTTTAGGGCCATAAATGATCAGGTATGGGATATTGTTGAAGAATGGTACTCTTACCCTACAGTTGTTGTAGATGAGCCGACTATATTGAAACTTAAAACCCAATGGACCAAAGATGAGAAACTCAAATCTAACTGCAACAACAAGGCCATTAATGCCATCTACAACGGAATTAGTCCTGTAGGATTTCACAGGACTTCTGCATGACCTAATGCTAAGGCAGCATGGGATCTTTTACGAACTACCCATGACGATACATACACCGTTAAGCAAACTAGCTAAACTCGAAAATTTGACTACTGCCTTTGAGACTTTATGAATGAAAGAGCTTGAAATGTTTGATGAATTCTAAGCGAAATTGAGTCATATTGTCAATTCTAGTTTCAATTTGGGAGAACCTATTTTTGAGGCCAAGACTGTTAAAAGAATTTTGAGATCTCTTCCTGAAAGGTTTCATCCAAAGGTGATAGTCATTGAGGAGTATCAAAAGCTAGACTCTCTCATTGTGGAAGAATTGGTTGGAAGTTTACAGCCCTATGAAGCCAACCATTGTTAGAGTAAAAACAGTAAGGACATTGTTTTCATGTCCTCTAAATTTGTCAAGGATGGTTCTAACGTTGAATCGGATTGTGACTCGGATGAAGCTGAGTTTGAAGAAATTTTTGAGAAAAAGTGCAAAAAGTCGTGGAAAAAAAAAGAAAAACAATTTTAAAAAGGAATTTCAAAACAACAAGGCACCCAACAAATCTAAATTCATGCCTAAGTCCAATAAGAATCTAGAGAAAGGACCCCCACGCCTATCCAATGTTATGAATGTCAGGGATACGGTCACACTGCTGCTAAGTGTGCTAACTCAAAAAGAGAAAAGCAAAGGTAAGGCTTCGAATGTTTCGTGGGATGAGAATTTCGAGAAGGAAAAGAGTAAGCCTAAGTCTCCATCTAATGATTCTAGAAAATTTGTTGCTTTCATGGATTTTTCTAATGCTTCTTCTGTGCAGGGTTCGTCTGACAAGGATTCCAAGTTAGATGAAGATAAAAATCCACACAAATTTTCTAACAGTGAACAAGACATAAAAGCTGAAATAGGAGTCTACTGTAAGATTCCATATAAATGTCTAAAATTAGTGAGAAAAAGGGCTTTAAAGCTAAAGGCTATGGAATCTCATAATACTTCACTGCAAGCTAAATTAGAAGATTCACAATCAAAGGTAAAACAATTAGAAGATCAATGTTTGATATTGTCTAACATTTAATTGTTTCAGGGAAAGAAAATGAACTGCTCAAGGACCAACCGTAGAAAGCCAAAACTGACTTAGAAAATTTAAGAAAAGGATTAAGCTCGTGCAAAAGTGAAAAAGATGATATAGCTAGCAAATTGAAAATGGTTCTCACAAAGCTTGAATTTGCCAAAGCATCAATTAAGTGCCTGAATACAAGGTCTAAGAAGCTTGATGAAATCATAGGAAGCCAAAAAGACTGACTCATCAAAAACTGAAATTGGCTACACTTATGGAGCTTCGACTTCAAAGTCCATAGGTAAATCTGTATTTGTTAAGGACTTACTATGTTTTTTGTGGCGCCCACTATTCATAATGCTCCATCCTTGAAATTTGTGCAAGCAAAGGATAAGCATGTACCTCACAAGAGATTTATCCCCACCTATCATTTTTGTGGGATTAAAGGGCACAACAAACCACATTGTAACAAACTGAGAAATCAGCAAAGGAAGAAACATGATTCCCCTCAACAGGTCAAGACAATGTCTGTTTGAATTCGTAAGTTTGAGCTGCGCTGTAATGTGGTCCACATTGCACTCTCAGAGCATATTGAGCATGCTAAGTTTAATTAATAGGGGCGTTTGGCGGTAGGTCCCTCATCATTGCGTTTTATAGCCTAGGGTCCAAGATAGTTTCTCATAGAGGCTGCAATCTTCTTTTAAAACTGACACAGTAAAAAAGACAAAATACCCTCTCTATACGCCAGCAAACACGCTTTGCTTAAAAACATTTCAAACAGTCATATGATCCGCAACCTAAACAAAAAGCCAGATCATCCGAAAGCGAAAGCGAAGACGAAGAAAAATGGCTAGAACAAAGTTTGCGATTTCATCAAAACAAGAGAAAATGCAAGCAAAGCAAGAGAAAGGTAAATAAAAAACATAAAGGGTTTTGTGAGTTTTAGAATCAATTTATCTGACTTTGAAATGTATTTATCTGAGTTTGTTGTAAAATTTATCTAAGCTTGTTATCATGTTGTCTTAGCCTAATATCAATTAAAAAGGACTTTAAATGAGTTTATCCATATATTACATGATTTTATTTGAGTTTCATTTGTAATTAACTGTGTTTGTTAACAATTAAATAGAGTTCCAAGTAAAATTATCTGACTATGATCGATGCGATTTTATCTAATTTTCTTATTAATGTATCTGAGATTCTTATAAAATGATATGAGTGTGGTATGAAATTAAATGGATTTCGCATGATTTTATTTGACTTTGAAATGTATTCAACTTTGTTTTAAATGAGTTTTTCCAAGTTTGTTGTGAATTTATCTGAGTTTTGTATAAGTTATCAGCCTTTGGCATGAAGTTATCTGACTTTAGATTAAACTTATCTTTGTTTTGTGTGAATTTATATGAGTTTGATATGAATTTATCTGTGTTTGCTGTGAATTAATCTGAGTGTGATATGAATTAAACTTGATTGAGGTGAATTTATCTGAATTTGAGATTAATTAATCTAAGTTTGCTGTGCATTTATATTAATTCGACGTGAACTTTTTTAACTTTGATGTGAGTTTATATGAATTTATCTGTGTTTGAAATCATAACCAGTTCACGAAAAAGTTATGTCCCATCAATATGAATTTATCTGTATTTGATATAAAATTATTTGACTAGATTAGGTTTGGTTTGATTAGATTTGTTTTGAATATATCTAATCTGATATAAAATTATCTTTGTTTGAAGTGAATTTAACTGAATTTATTTATCATTTTATCTGACTTTGTTATGGTTCTATTTAACTTTGCTTTAGGACTGGGATGAGTTTGATATCATTTTAACTGAGTTGTATATGTTCTGTCAAAAATTCATCTTACTACATTTAAATTAACAGTAATAAGGGAAAGACAATGAGTTGGAGCTAAAAATCAAAATTAGATTGCATGGCACCTATTCAAACGGTTAGAAGGCCAAATCAGTCAAAAAAATCTAATGTGTTAGCTTAAGGGACTACCGCCTGAATTAATCACATGTGTAAGAGACTTTAGGCCTTAAACAGTAATGCTATGTACTAGAGACTTTACAAAGCAATATTTAGGGATCTATCGCTAATTTACCCCAATTAATACCCCCCGTAAGTCCCTAGGAATTGGCCTACACCCTTAATCCTCAGTTTGTATTCTGATTTGGACATGCTTATTTTTTGGGGTTGATTTTATGATTATCTGGCATGTGATACACTTTATTTGCTTATTGTTGGAACTGAATTTCTTGGTACACGGGTTAAGGATGTTGATCATGTCCTCATGCACACGATGACTCACTTGGACATTCACTTATGGTTAATCTGACACTAAGATTGATATGATTAGCAGTCTTAGTTGATTTGCATTCTTTTCGAAGCATCGACCTTGACTTGCTCTCTTCTTAATGATTATATATGAATTTATGTGACCATGAATTTTTAAAAACCGTCCGTAGAGACTTTTGTAGGGAGTATATGTGGAAATAGATTATGACTAGATTTGCTCCCTACGTCTTAACCTTGTTTTTAACGTGATGAACTCAGAGTTATTTTAACAATTAAATATCATGGTTTGCTTCATTGATTTTGATTTTATTGTGAAAGGATTCGTTGTGTGAAAAATTGAACAAGATCAATCATAGAAAAAGGATTGAATTTAAAATAAAAATGTGATATTAAGGGGGACCTTTCTACATCATTGTTGATCGGGTCGTGTGTTTTCGAAAGGTGTGAATCTCACTTTGTACCCGATGAATCTTAATTTCTGCCCGATAAAAGACTTTTTTTTCTTTTTTTTTTTTCATTTGAGATTATCCTTCAAAATTTCAATTTCATGATTTTACACTTGATTCACTGTCAAGTTTTTCGTGAATAGAATTTACAGGGGTTGCAAGATAGTGTTGAACTGAAGGAATGATTCTTGAAATATTTTTGTTTCTATTGGATTATTTTGTATAGGTAAATTTTTATTGTAACTAGGTGTTTTGTCCATGAATTGCCAAAGGGAAGAATTATAAAGAGAAATTAAGTATTGGCAAATTCATTAGACAATGGACAAAACTGAAAATTCTATTTTTCAATGTATTTTATAGATGGATCGCTCAGATGAAGAGTTGAAGACTGAATTGCGTTAAAACAAAATTTGTGTGGGCCCTCATGAGGATCCATAAGCGCTCAAGCGAGGAAAGTCCAGAGAGCTCCTGCACTCGATCACCATCTTCTGCACACGAGCTGATTGAAGAGTTTGAGCATCCGCTCGAGCGCATCCTTCGCAGAGACCGACTTATTTCGGGAAACCTCTTTCTAATTTATTTCAACTTACCAGTTTGAGTCTTACCCTTTTTAGATAACCCTACGCACATCCCAAGGCTTAGAAATTGAACACCCTAACAACCATAAATGTGCTTCTATCACTTCCTCTTCAATTCTAAACCCTAGAATCAATTGAGAAATTTATCTTCTTTTCCAAAGTTTCATCAAGTTGTTGTGCTGAAGATCTTCAGAATTTGGAGTTTTGTTCATCTACTCTCTTGTAGTAAATACACCTTGAAGACGCATTCAAGGTGCTTGTTGCAAGCACGGTGAAGGCGTACGAGAGGAGTCGGCAAATCAAGCAGTCCTTAGGTCGAGTTGCAAATGGGAAAGGTACGGTGAGTTTTGTAACTTTCATATTACATAGTGCTTGGTTGTCTGTTGACCTAGACAGTAAAGCCTGTGGTTTTTTCCTGAATAGGATTTTCCACGTACAAATCCCTGTGTCTCCTTCTCTTGTGATTGATTAGTTCTTTTTTTTTTCTTAGTTTAATTAATTCTAATTTAATAATTAGTGTTGAAATTTAAAAGAGATACGGATTAGGGACCTTAGTCCGTGTTTAGGCTTAAATTTGTATTCCTTCAGTGAGAACGACAAAAATCCGTGTTCGGTTGAAACCAACATCTTGTGATGGTGTAAGGACTCATGTATGTACAAACTAAGGTACCTAATCTCTAAAAGGTCATATTGAAGAATGTTCCACTATTCTTTAATTTTTGTGATATTTATTTTCAAAACTTTTGACCCATTTTTAAGAATTTTGCCGGTACATACAATAGGCCCAATGCAGGTTGGTTTTTCCAGGTCCAATACCGACAGAGAAAACCAGGTGTGGTAACATTTGGCTCTGACCAAGAAGCTCGACCTAAAACTTAACCACTTAATTTCGACCTGGATCCAACCTGAAAAGTTTATGGATCGGTGTTAGGTTGGAAAACCTGCCTTGTTTAATAGACGGGTTGGATTCAGGTTGAAGTTGCAAACCTCCCTATATACATGTCATGGCGGTTTATGCCCAGGACAAGTACCTAGGTTGATTTCATGTACTGAGCCTAAACCTGACCCCAATGTGAATGGCATGTGGGTTTTAAGAGGTCCAAACCAGAGCCGGACCCGAGCCATAGCAAAACTAACCTGGGCGTCTCTTTAGGCCGAGAAAGTGTGGTTTGGCCCAACCCAAATTACACCCCCCACCTATATGCATAGCACCCTTGGGCCTTGAGTTTGTACATTACATACTACACATGGTAGAAGTGGTAATGAGTCTCAAGCCAGCCCATGCCCAGACCAATTGGTTGACCCGTGGGCAAAGTATCATCCAGAAGGCCCAGTTTTTCCCCTACTGATGGAGTTATACTCATAATGAGCCTGAAATATGACCTCTTGGGCCAATCCAGCCCGACGTTTCTATGTCCAAACTGTTAAACTAGAAGGGCTGTTTAGGCCTTGTGCAGTCCGCCTATGGCAACATAGGCCAAGATCATAGTTAATCGTCAACAAGCCCAGGCCCATTTCATCTGGCAATTGGTCCAGAGAGTAGGGTTGGCCTGCCCATAGGCCTAGCAACAGAGCCCAAATTCAGCCCAGTTTGAACCAGACCAGGGCTAACCCAATCCGTGACTGCCCCTAGATGCTGTGGATCTAAAATTTTCATCAAACACCCTTTAAATTGATAGCTAAAACTGAAGATATGAACTGTAAAAACAATGGAAAAAGGAGCCTGATTTTCAATGGCTAGGAGGTCATCGTACATTGTATTCAGGTCAATCATGAGCTGCAGCTCAGACCAAACGGCCCCTTTATGAGCAAGAGTGCATGAGTTTGAGTCCTCTCAAGTAAAAATAATAATAAATCAATGAATAAAAAATCATTCATGATTGTAATTTACAATGTCCTTTCTATTGCAATTCTCTAATTCCGCCAACACACTCACAGTTAGTGGTGTTTGCACTAAGTATCCCACACATACTTAGATATCGATCTCTAGGTCTTCCAATTGAAAGTATCAACCTTGACCAATGTCCCAACTTAGGGAAAATGAACTTTAATTCCTTTAGGTAGGTTTAATTAGTTCCTATTGTACAAAGCCCTGCTCAATCGCCCATGGGAGGATTTAATTTTCTAATTCAATAAAGTTTGATTCAATTACCATGTTCGTATATAAATCAAGTTCACCTAATTCAAAGGTACAACTTCTGAGGCCAAATATTATAAAACGCCAACTCTGAGTTCATACAGTGGCCCATGGGAAAACAAACATATAACCTTCTAAAACTTTTTTTTAACAAGCATTTAAAATATACAATACATCCTATACAGAATTACAGATACAATTTAGGGTTATGAGTGGTACAAATGAAACAGAATTAGTTTGGGCCAATTTGTGAACTAGGTTGAATCAATGTCATGATGATGGAAGAATTCAGTTGCCAATTTTTTTTGTAAAGAACTAGTTCAAAAGGTTTTTTTTTTTTTTTTTATTTTATTTTTTTATTTTTTTTAATTTTATTTTTAATGCTGGTTACTCCAAAGGAGGTAACTGCAGTTGCCCATCAAAAGGATGATCTTGATCACCTATTGATGGACCCCACATGTTGAAACTCTAGGATTAAAAAATGCAATGCAGATCCTCAACATGAAATCTAAAAGTAATGTAATAGGATTATCAGACTGGCTATATCTTATACATTGAGAGAGAGAGAGAGAGAGAGAGAGAGAGAGAGAGAGAGAGGCATGTGCATGGCTCATGGCCCTAAGCATAGGTTTTGGGGTTTTAGTTTTGTTATTTGTTAAACAAATGTGTGGATTAGATTGGTGAACGTGGGTGCATAAAACCCTAGAGAGGCTTCAAACAAGGAAGCTATGAAGGCTAAAACAGAGCCTCATGTGGGAGATGAGATTAAGACACCACAGCTAATGTTATTGTTGTGTTTAGTACACACTTGGCATGTGGTAGAGCCTCTATTTTCGTAAATTTATCAAGGTATCCATCAATCATACCAAACTCAGCACACTTCCTACCTTACATAATTGAATATCTAGATTTGGATCCAATTCAGTGGGGCGACTCAATAAACTCAGTTGTGAATCCATGGGTCCATAGATAATGAAACGATTGCAATATTCTCATATTGGTCATTTTAATGGCAAAACTAGATCAATTTCAATTAATTTATATCATAAAAAGTGTTTAGATTGTTGACAATGAGCAGACTTTTCTTTTGTAATTCAGGAAGGGGATGTGAGATGTTGTTTAGATTTATTGATACAATCAGATGAGGTGGGGTTTGGATAACAAAGATGCAAATATTCAGCTTAATTGGTCATTTCTACTATCCAATCTAAGCCAATGAAATGAACGCTTTCCACGAATAACTCACTTTAATTATGTCCTTAGACCATATGAATAAAATTACATTTTGGTAATAACACATAGATATTATAAAACAGGGAGGAATTTTCAAGAGAGAACTGGTTTCTTATTTGACACTCATCGTCCAGTCTAAATCATTGGATTTAAAAAGCAAAAAACGAAATCTATAAGATTTCTAATTAAGGACGAGAGTGAGTTAATCAAACTATTTTAGACTAACCCTAACCATACTTACCACACTCTATCTTTTATTATTATAATAATAATAATTATTATTATTATTATTTTAAGTATACTTGTGAGTTGTGCAGGATTTGGGTCCATTGGGTTTTACAACTTTAAATCTTTAAAACAAAAATGATACTTCTGGAGTTGATTAATCTAATCTAGTTCATAGTTTGGTCCCAACCATTTAGGATCCTAATCAGTCCAAGATCTAGTTGTCTACCTGTCAAAATAAAATGAACATTATACAACTGGGCCATGGCCCAAAATGGCCTTGTTTTCGTGCACCTACCAACCAAACTGTCTCTTCCCCTTTGTAGAATGCCAATGGGGCTCACATGGTTGGAAAAGAATCAATTCCCATGTGGCCTATTGGATATGCTGTTGATGCATATAAAAATAATTAAATGTCTCCAACAGAATCCTAATGCTGGGTATAAATGACCATGAATATCAATACCACCCTACTTATTTTTATCATTTAATTTGGCCATTGGTTCCTTTTGGTCTCCTTTTGCATTTATGAAGCAAAAAGTATCCCATGAATTTTGGCATGGTTTGCTATAGATTTTCCATCAAAGACCTATTTCATGGTTGTTGACAATCCTTGCTGGTTTTCAAAAAAGAAAGACCTTATTTCAAGCGAAAAGGGAATCATAGTGTTAGATCTCCCATAGATGCAGCACCCAACTTGATCTGACACATAAATATCAATCTCTCTCTCTCTCTCTCTCTCACACACACACACATGCCCGACATAATATGGGTGTTTTGATAATTATTTTGATTGTGATCATTTTATTCAAATAATATCATGAATAATTCGGAAAAAATTGATATTCCTTCAAAATATTCTACCTAATCAAACATTTAACGTATTTAATTTAACTAGTTTTCATGTGAGGGGGGGGTGTTTTATATATATGTATTTCTATATTTTATGTTATTTCATTTTTTGTTCTTTTTCTAATATATTATTATAGAAATTATTTTTTTTAAAATTTTCCTGTAACTTCTCAGAACAAGAAGTCATGGAAAACCAGATTTGGTGAATTGATGTGAGAAAATAGATTTATGAATGCTATAATATCTCTCACTAGAGATGTTCAATGGGCCAACAAGGCCCTACTACTGAATTGTTTTGGGGCATGCCTTCAATGCGAGTTTAATAAAAACTCAGGCAATCTCAAGTCCAGGGCTATCCTGTGGACTCTGACTCTGATGTAAGCAAACTAAGGTCCATCCAATTCAAGTTGAGTCTTGTTGGGCTTATCAAAAGAAATTATAATAGTACGCATTATATATATTTATTATTTATAGGTTAACTATGATATGCAAGTTGATGGCCCGCTAAGGAAAAGGGGTAAGTTGAAGAGGACATAGATGAACGTAATAAGGTTAAATCTAAAGAAGTGAAAACCCATAGATCAGAATAAAAAAATAAAATTTATGTAGCCGGCCTTAATATAATATAGTAATTGGTTGGATACAATGAAAAAAAGCATGCACCCTCTTTGATGTCCCTTTGGTGATGATGAATTGTTGACAATGATAGGGCTCATTGTTTTCAAATTTCTCCCTTGTAAAATGTGAAGATTACTTTATAGTTTACGACAAGAAAAATTAGAAGCATGTGTTATCAAACCTAATATTCTGGTATCAAATCTCATTTATTAGTTTTTGTTTGTAACAGTCCTTTACTTGTGTGGGTGAAATCTCTCTATCCCATATTCATTGTGAACCTTCCTGAATAAATAAAATGGGTGGAGTTCTTCTTGGAATGATAATTGGAAATGCCCACACATAATATACACATGTTTTTTTTTTTTCCCTCTATGTTTAAAGGTTTTTTCCTGATTGAAGCAGATCAGTCTTTGGCATATAAAAGATGGCATATATATATTAGGACCTTCCATCATTATTGAGCTGGCCCCAAATAGGACTTTTTTACACAATTTCCAGTGGGCCACTGAAAAGTGAGATCCTGTTGGATCACACCAATGCTCATTAATGGAGTGTTTCCATGTCATTCATTTGCAACATCACTAGAAGAGGTCCATATAACTTCTAATCTATATTGCTTCAGAAACAATTTCAATTATGTACCTTAATTGAAGCAACCCCACACTGCAATCAAACAAAAAAAGAAGGCAAATTCTCTGAACCATAAATCCTTCAGGAATCCAAATTTATAAAAAGAGAACACAAAGATGATGCTTGGAAGAATGCCTATAATTTAACACTAAATTAAAACAATTGCAAAAAATATTGCTATTATTTTCATGAGGAAACAGTGGAAAGAAATGATATGATACTATTTGAAGGTCCTCAAAGTGTTGATAAAACATGATAATTTTGCTAAAATGTCAATATATCTTTACAAGGCTTACTTCAAAATTTACGGGGATTTGGTCAAGATAAAAAATTGATACCAAATCTTAAATAGCCATTTTCCTTTTATGAATGAGATTTGAAAATGGGTTTTCTTATGTCAAATTCAAATATGTTTAATATTTGAAATACATTGCCATGTTTGTTTGGAAGCACTATCTTTACATGAGTAAACATTGAATGGTTTAAATTACATATGCAAAATTCTCAATTATCTCAAACCTTTAAGACATGAAACTAAATTTAAATGCGGGGTTTAATAGGTCAATAAAGAACTTGAATTATTTAAATTAATTGGAGAACATGAGAGTTCAAAATATAGAAGATGGTGATAGAATTTGATACTGCCACGCATAGAAACTCTACTAGCACCTTTCTAAGGAGGGAGGTGCGGAGATCTTATACCTTGTCATTTGTGAAAATTTTCATATGAAAATGGCCCTATCATTTTTACACATGCATAAGTAAATAAATATGTGTATACATACATGTAACATTTCCATGTAGGGAAATATTCTCCTATATAAGTGCATCCAACAATGTGGGGTCCACTTGGGCCACCTTTAATTGGTACAGCCCATTTGATAGTCTTTTCATTCTATGATTATGTATCAAGCCTAATTTTACACTCATTTAACTTTCACTTGCCATTGGATTGAATCTCAAGAAAATCTACGATTAAGATGTCGTTAAACTTTAAGGTTTCTAAATCATGGTTTAGAATAATCCGATGGGCTGATTTTTTTGGATCTCCATTGTACATGAAGAGACCTTTGAATCTACCCTCCTCCCTTTGGTAAACTTGTATCTAAGTGGGCCCAGTTGCAAAGCCAGGATTTTCTTCCAGCGAGGCAAGCAATAGTTGACTAACGGCTACACAATAAAGTTTTTGTAAAGGAGATCGATAAGGGTTTTATATAGTTTTTTGATCACTTTAAAATTTATTTATTTAGTTTTTCATAGTTTTTTAAATAATATCCAAAGAAATAACATAATACTTGAAAATACTAAGTACTTTTAAAGATATAATTTCTCAAAAACTTTAAGGATAGTTAAACTACAAAATAATATGGTTGTCCATAATGAATCTAAACCGCTCAAAATAGTCATTTACTCATTTGGGACTAAGAATTGTATTTAGGGCCCATGCTAGATTGATCACTTATAAATAGATCCATCTATAATTAATTAATAAATTGATTGGTTAGCCATGATCGGTTAATTTGCTACAATGACTCCGTGAATGATTGAAAATCCATTGATTGATTATTTTTAATCTTTAATGGGTCATGATGCTTGCAATATCATAGATGATTGAGAGCATACTATCAAGGTGTAATATCCATGCTATTCATAATAAATGTAGTCCTATGAAGCGTTGTCCCAAAATTTTCCTGCAATAGGAAGTAGCCCCACTATAAGATTGAGTATATGATATTTTTAATCATATGCTCAATAAGGTGGGACTAACTCCTATTTAAGCATAATTTGGAAAGATTTTTAATGCCTTGGATTTTTGTTGAGAGCTAGCCTTGATTTAATAGCCACCCAATTTACTGGGCCTTTAATAACCATGAATTTCTTTGTTATTCGATCATAAATGAGGCTTTGAAATTCAATCTAGAGAAGAAGCCAAGATGGCCAAATATATTTACAATGAAAGGCTTCTCCAAAATTGTCATGGAGGATAAATGTTTGGGAGAGAAAGGGGGAAGAAAAGATTTAGTTGATGGGTCTGGATCCCCTTTTTCGTAGAAACAGGAGTTACTGTTTCATCCGGTCTTAAATCGCCAATGGTGTAAATCTTATACCAGCTAATGCACCCTCGATCAATTGCTTTCTTGAAATGAGAAAGTCGAAGAAAAGAATTTACACGGCTGGTGATTTAGGATTGGATAAAACAATATTTCCCAGTTTCGTCTAGACTCTTTGTGGATTGATTGCAACTTGAAACCTCGCTTAAAAATTTGGAAACTGATTTACTTCTCAAACCCCTTTTAAATTCTCTCATTGTGTAAAGGAGAAAACAATGAGTAGGGGCAAAGTTGTAACGGACCATAATTTTTTTTAAACTACTCTCATATATTCAAACGACCATCATAAGTTGAGTGGGGGCCCTTCGCCCCTGAGTGGGCCTTATGAGCTGGATTGCATATAAGCTATACGCGGTCTGCTTATAGATTAGCATTTACCTTACATTTATAAAAAGGTAAAAACAAATGACCCTTTACTCATGTTTACACATGCATATTTGTTTGTACCCACTCATAAGCATGTTTGCTTGCATCCATTTATATATGTAAAGTTACAAAAATATTTATACATATGCATGTTTGTTTTCATTCATTTAAGCACCAAATGCATAAAATGAGGTGCAAAAATGGTGTATAAATAAGACCATTTTTCATATGAAGAATTTTACGCTTAAAATTGTGTGAAGCAATTACACACAGCCTAGATTAAGAAGGTGCCAATATAAAAAAACACCTCGAACTGGTAGTCAAAATCTGAAGATTTTATATATGCAATTTCCAAACCGTATAAGAAAGGATCTAATATAAAATTCGCTATAGGGATGAAAATGGGTCTCCGAATATTGAATATCCAATGGACATGAAATTTGAAACATGATATGAGCTCAATAATATGTCAACAACCCATTTAAATTTGGGTTGGGCATGCCTGCATGAAGCCAAAATTGGTCCAGGTATTTAACTGGAACTCATGCACCTTGCCACCACACACTATGCATGTCCCTAATAAAAGTATCCAAGGGATGGTCTCAGTCTCAGTTTGATAATTCATATTTGTATTTGAGTATAATTAAGGTGCACAAATGGAGTGGACTTGTACTCTTATCCTACTACCCATTTTCATCCCTACCTACTTGGATAATCCCTATGTATGCATGAATAAGTGACTTCTTGCTAATTAAGTAGGGAATATTCCTTGGAGTTGTTTTTTCATGCTGCCCAAGGTAATCATGGAGCTTCTCCATATGAGGGACTTGATCATAAGTAATGTATTTACAAAAATGGCCCATCCAAGATATGGAAAGGGGAATAAACAGTTTGGATTTTTTTTTTTAACAAACACAACGCTTGACCTACTATTGTTCATTCATTCCCATGAAAATGATGTCTCAACATGGATATGTTTTTCTTAAAAGGGAAAAACTAAGATCAATCTAGGTTTCTAGGTTGATACACTTGTCTCCTTCTTTTTTCAATGAGATCCACCTATGATCATAGTAACACCCTCGCACTGACCACTGCCTGTAAATACAATATTTGACTTTTACATCACATACGGGGTCGTTAATAAAATTTTAGAATTTTTATTTTTACTAGCCAAGGTGGTTGGAGACTTGATAATATGAGCTTGAACCTGCACACATTGGGGAGGAGTTGACCTGCACACATAGGGGAGAGTATTTCCTGCATTTGCAGGAAAGAGGACCCATAATCTGAACTCGGAGCAATTGGGTGAGAATGGGACTCCCAGTCATTGGACTATCCCTTTATTCTCCATGTTTTAGATTGTATATGAAAAGTGTGTAATTGAAAAGATGTTAAAATTGGTTAAAGACCCTTTAAGGTAATTTAATGTTGGCGCTGAATTTTATAACTAAACCATAAAATTTTTTTGGTAGAAAACTAAACCATAATTTATGATACTTGTCCATCTCTCTTAGCCTTGCTGTATAGTATGCATCTAGGTGGAACTTCAGATAAAAATTATGAAACTTATATCAACCTAGATATATTGATACAAGAGGAGCACTTGTAAGCATATAAATGGAACCTACAAAATTGGTGGTTGAAATATAAACACATCAATAGCATGAAAAAACAAGAAGCCAAAATGGTTGCCTTTTATCTTTCAATCTACATTTGGGACAATTGTTTTATTAACTTGGATTATATAAAATATTAGTCAACTGTCACCATGAACCCTACAGGCCCTACATGCCTCTCCCACATAAGTATTGATGAAGGGTATCATTCATATTTTCCAACTGTTAAGGATATTATTTCTAGGAATGAATGCATGAGGCATTGCTGAGACCATGTGTGGGATTCAGGCCTTTTGGATTGGGAGACAAAATATATTGAAATAATTGAAGGGAAAGCTTAACTTCACCTTTGACCCCATCCTCCCTTTACTTGAGAAAAGAACCTATATATGCTTGCATGACAGCAGTAACTACTGACCAATATCTAATTCTTTATGAGTGGGCCCTACTTGCTTAATCTAAACCTTGTACAACTCCACAACTCTTTATACATATTTGTTTTTTCAAATTTCACTTGAATTATAGAGTCCTCGGACTTAGATGTGTAAAATATATATTGTTTATAGGGATTTTTACCAAATAATTAAGCTTATATAGAAAATAATCGATTTTATGAAGAATAATAACAAAATCACCATTTAGTTGTTCGTACCTCTTTTTTTGACGAAATTACCCTAGTTGACGATATCGCCAACTGAGTTGAAGATATCGCCAACTCGTCAATTGAGTTGGCGATATCGTCAACTTCCTGCATAAGAATCCACGAATTTTCTTTTTTTTTTTTTTTTGTGAAACAGTCTTTTCTCTTTCTCCCATTCATCCGTTTTATGGGTTCCCTACTACCAATATTTCTCATAGATCTTTCTTAAAACTAGTTTATAAAATTAATCTTCAACAACAGGTATGTTTATTTTTCATATTTTTCTTATTTTTTGTACTTTCCCCTGATTCTTATTAGATAAAGGAGGGATTCTCAGGCAACAACGTAAATTTATTCTACTTCATTTATTCCTCTAAAATATTACTAGTGCATTGTTACTGATGGCCACTAGAACTTTGGCATAGTGCCATGTTACTTCAATGCAGAGGACGGCCTTTGTTGAGGAATCCAATTGTTGATCACTTAGGATTCTTGTACATTAGTGCACTTATCATGATCTATTCATTTAGCAAGTGATCTTAGATGGAAAAGGCTAGAGGAGACTTGGAGTTGGGAGTTTATGAAATGGTGCTACTGTACGTGTTTTTTTTTTATTTTTTATTTTTATAAATGTACATGCTGCATTGCAGTTAATTATCAGGTCTCATTTTCCTTATAAAATAAATGCTAATTGCCAAATATTGGCTCTCTTCATCACCATCTCTAGCTTTGCCAAGGTGTTTTTTTTTTTTTTTAAAGTGTTTGTGCACTTTTCAAGCCTCTAAAATAGTTATGTAGGAAAGAATGAGTATAATTTCCTTTTGTTGCTAATTTAGCCTAACAAAGTATCTTTAGTCAATAGGTTGGATGGTATCATTGCTCATACTAATGGGATTATTGTGAATTTGGAATGCACTATATTTTGGAAGTTTGAATAGTTGCGACACCTTTTTTCCTTGAATTCCTAAGTTTTGTGTTGCCATAAACCACCACCTATTCCATGCTACAATAGGCATCCATGAATAGTGACATATGCTCTGAATGGGGTGGGTTTTAGACTTTTATTTGCATGTTAGTGTTCACGGTTCTTTGTACAATTGTCTTGTAATTTCTAATAAAAGTTGTTTTTCAATTGACATGTCCAATGCCTGAAGGCAGGCTGAACCCAAGACAAGCAACTGTTTAGTTAAGGGCTTGGATTTTTACTTGATAGACAATTAAGACAATGAGAAAATTGATACTAATTGTCAATAATTTAAGTTGATGATACAGAAGTTGAATGTTGGAAGCTTTAGAGGAAAACAAGTCCAATCAAGAATCAATACTCCATATATTTCAAAAATCCAAACATACAACCCAAAAATCTCGAAGTATCTTTCAAAAAAAATCCCGAACTATAGCAGTCTATAACCTATTAATTGAACAACAAAAATGCAGCTCTAAATCCATAGAAAAGAATGGACAACTGATCCATATGACCATATAAACAAAACATACAAGTGTCATTGTGTGCATATATATCACATAAGCAACCAACTAATGAGTTGTACTATTAAATATTATAACAGTCCAAAAAATGGGTTCATTTCCAACAATTGGATCCAATTTTTTTTTATTTCTCAATTGGATTTAGTTCGATTCATGTATATAAATTGGATGCATGTTTTAGTTCATTTTCGTATTTTGACTTTGCTTAAATTTCTAGACTTCTAGTTCATTTTCGTATTTTTACTTGCTTAAACTACTAGACTTCTAGTTCCCCTAAAGTTTTTTACCATTTGCGTATTACAGTTTCTAAACTTTATTAGGGTTTCAAAGGTGGTAGTTGTAGATGGAAAGAAATAAGATTAGGATGTAGAATGGTCTTTCATCTTCCTATATATTAGAATAGTATGTCCATGGATGTACATTAGAATTATTTAAATTCATTTAACTGCAATGCAGCATGTACATTTATAAAAATAAAAAATAAAAAAATCACGCATAGTAGCACTATTTCATAAACTCCCAACTCCAAGTCTCCTTTAGCCTTCTCCATCTAAGATCACTTGCTAAATGAATAGATCATGATAAGTGCACTAATGTATAAAAATCCTAAGTGCTCAACAATTGGATTCCTCAACAAAGGCTGCCCTCTGCATTGAATTAACATGGCACTTGCCAACGTTCTAGTGGGTATCAGTAACAATGCACTAGTAATATTTTAGAAGAATAAATGAAGTAGAATAAATTCAACTTGTTGCTTGAAAATCCTTCCTTTATCTAATAATAATAAGAGGAAAGTACAAAAAATAAAAAAAAAATGAAAATGAACATACCTATTGTTGAAGATTAATTTCATAAACTAGTTTTTATGAAAGATCTATGAGAAATGGTAGTAGGGAACCCATAAAACGGATGAATGGGAGAAAGAGAAAAGACTATTTCACAAAAAAGAAGAAGAAAATTCGTGGATTCTTATATAGGAAGTTGACGATATCTTCAACTCAGTTGGCGATATCGTCAACTAGGGTAATTTCGTCAAAAAAAGAGGTACGAACAACTAAATGGTAATTTTATTATTATTCTTCATAAAATCGATTATTTGCAGTATAAGCTTAATTATTTGGTAAAAATCCCTTGTTTATATTCTCTTTGGTAGTTGATTGAGTAAATTTTTTAATAATAGCTGCTCCTTTATAATTTTGGAGTGGTCTAACTTGTAGGGCTCACCTGACCCTTTGCACTCATTGCTCATTGCAAATTAGTCTAGATACAAATTTGACAATGATCTGAATTGTAAAGGTGTTTCATTAATCATTAGCAAAACATACTTGTGCTAAATATGGACAATTATTTTATAATACCAAAATTATATGAAGATATTAAAAAATCACAAGAAATTTAAAATATGATATTTTTAGTATGAATTACATTGAGATGAAAAAAACTTGCAATAAAAATAAACAACATGATTTTTTTTTTTTTGATTTCATGGTTGCCGTGATCATCTTCCAGTGAGGCATGATCTACAAACAATGAATCAAACCACCAATCATCACATGGTGGCAAATTGATTTCATAGTAATACCATATTTAAAATTTCAAACAAAACAAATAAATTTCATAATATAACATAAATCCATGTAAGGCAAATGTAATTATATTGCACATTAATAGTAAATTCAAAATAATTAACATTACAGATAATCCAGATAGTTGATATAGAAAAGCAATCTACATATGAATCTAAAAAAAACATCAGGGTTTAGACCATTATGACCAGATTGCAGTAGACAATCACAAAAAAGGAAAGAAACTAAAAAAAGGAAAGTTCAATTTTATCATATATCCAATTCAAGATTCTCACACTCACTTAAATGTGAATAAATCTTCTGCCCAAAATAATGAATTTGCTCAATATCACCACAAATCTGTTATATCATAATACAGAGTTGCTAGATCAAATAAAAAATGGCAATATAAAATCTCAAGAAAAGGAGGATATCAGAACAAAGCAATGAATGAATTCATATTTTATGATTATCTTTCCTAATTGCTTTTCACTTTATCTCTTGATTTTATGCAAGGCATCACCCGCATGAAGGCAAAAGGCTTGAAGAGATAAGAGCTTAACATCACCCACATATAGATCAAATAATAACATACAAAATCTTTAATAAGGATTAGATGAAAACCCTCACATATATAGAGTGATTATCTTTCCTAATTGTTTTGCCTTCTATCTCTTGATTTCATGCAAAATTAAATCACTTCTATGAAAGGAAAAGACTTGAAGAGATAAGAACTTTAATATCACTTGTGACAACATTACTTGGATGAAAACCCTAGCATTAAAATAAAAATAAATACGATTTTTGTAATTTGTTATAGGGTATTGTCTTCTTTGTGATTGAGAGCCTTTGTTTCTCCAAACTACTCGTGTAAATAAGGATGACAATAGGTTGGATTTAAACAGGGACCCACATCGACGTGTTTCTATTAGGGTTGGTTGTGGTAGTGAGTTGGTTGGGTTTTGAGCGGGTATGAGTTTCTAGATTTCGACTAAATTCTAGTTTGGGGCAGGCTAGGGTATTGGATTTGCTTGACTTCCCTATTCCGATTACCTTTTGCTTCTATATTACTTTATATATCTTTTAATATATCTTTTAATGCAAAGGCATAGAAGCACAGGCCAATGCATACCATTTTTAGGTCATTAGTATAATTATCATAGAAAACATGAGTGTTTTTTTTTTTTTTTTTTTTTTTTTTTTTTTTATATTTTAAAATGAATAGAAAATAACCCACTTGGAAATTGGAGACCCGACTTGCCCCTAGGGGTGTTCATGGGCCGGGCCGGGCCGGGCCGAGTTGAGGCAAGTCCAGGCTTGACCCACCTTTAGAAACACAGACCAATATTTGGCTCAAGCCCAATTGGGGCTAGGTTTAAACTTTAGGCATAAGTGATAAGACTGCCTATTTAGTTAACCAAGCCAGGCTGAGCCCGGTTGGACCGGGCCTTTTTACAAATTGTACGAGCTTTGTAGCAATTGTTTAGACAAATTATCACTAAATAACATGCAATCCTTATTCGGAGCAAGTCGGCCCGAGTTTCCTATCACTCAGTTCTTACCCAACCCATATATTAAATGGGCGTAGATTATAAATCTGAGCACTACTCGAAGTGAGTTGGCATGGTCCATGAAGGGGTGGGTCGGGTATTGGGTAGAGACAATGCCATTTGGAGTGGGTTTGGGTTGGCCTAAACATGAACCTGACCTAAACCATTACCATGCAATCAAAGTTAATTGAAGTTGGTCGAAATCAAAATTTCAAACTAATCTCTTTCATAATATATATATATATATATATATATGAGAATATTCATGTGTAACCATCTCTCACTATAGGGTGAGAGATGGTTTAATGACTAGAACTTGAACAACCGCAAACCCTGTAAAACATTCTTTTGCCAAATTGAAAGCATGCTGAAGCATTATGGATTACTAGTGAGTCTCATCCAAGTTTAGAATAGGTTTGGCCATTGTTTAAGTAACTATAAGAGCACATTTAAAGTCGGAGGATAGCTTAGTTGGTTTAGGATCACGGTTCGCTTTACGAAGTCGAGGGTTCGAAACTATGATACCACACTGAGGCCACAGGGGATTTACCTTAGCTCCCTTTGGATCCGAAGGGATTACTCCGGTTCAAAGGGCCGGCACTCCCTCCCATATAAAAAAAAAAACAAGAGCACATCATAAGGTAGGGAACCTATAGACCTGAGGATTCCTCATTACCTCATGGACAGAGATCTCTCACCGAAAGTTTATGTAGTTGAGGATTTTCCATCAATATCAGTGCATATTGTTACATATAACTGAGAAATATTGATTTTGGTGTGCAAATTCGTGAAAGTAAGGATTTTCAAATCTTGGCGGTGAGGTGTCGGACCTGAAAATCCTCATTTTCAAAATCGAAATCATCAAAGATTTACTATTGCTAAATATAGATTTATCAAAATCTTTTCCTCACAAAATCTGGTTGCCAAAAGGAAATTGGGCAATCCAACCCTCCTGTCACTCTCATTAAAAATAGAAGTTTAGGGCAAGTTCGATATCAAGAGGAGCATGTTCCATGAGATCAAGGTAAAGCTGGCCCCACTCTTGGAAAACCAAATATGAGCTGTATGAACCTTTTTCTCCTGTAAGAACCCGACAGACACCCATCTTCACTTTGTAACTCTCTCCCATCTCTCACTTCTCTTTTCCGCGCTCTCTCTGTCTGCTATCACTCCTCTTTTACTCTCTCTCTCTCTGAGAGCTAAAGGAAAACCCTAAAGTTCAGATCTTTCAAGTCAGGTATTCTTTTGAGCTTCTTTTTCCTGTTGCTTTTTGGTGGGTTTCTTCTTTTCCTGTTTCCTGCAACTGGGGTCCTGGTGGGGGTCGGATCTGCTGCGTTTTCCCTTTGGATAATGGAATGTATCTGTGTTCATCGTCTCTAGCTTCTTGTTTTGGCATATAAGTTTTGGGTCCTTTGCCTTTGGCTCTTTTGGGGTTGTTGAGAGATTGAGGGAAATATATTCTGATCAATGTCTGTTGGATTGCATTTCTTTTCTTTATAGTTGGATCCATGTTTTTTCTCCAATAACCCCTTTTTTTTTTCTGTAAAGGAAGGATTTTGTTTTAATCCTTGAATCCTTTTATTGTGGAAAAATCTGGGCTCTGCCCTTTTTTTTTTGTACAAAGATGGGATTTTTTTTACAAAAACCTGGGAAAGATTTCATTTTGATCTAGGTAGATGCCATCTTCAGTTAATTCATCCTTGTGTGATATAAATCTGTTGGTTTTTTTTATTATTTTTCAGCTGGGTTTTAGTTTTCTTCCCTGTTGTTGAAAGATGGGATTTGGTCATATTAGTTACTGAATGTTGTTGGTGTTGTAAACATCTGTTTTCTCAAGTTGGGATTTGGTTGGTATCCCTTTTTGAGGGCTGCATTTTTATGTTGATCAATATGATTATCACTTGATGAATCCTTTTTGTTGCAGAGACTGTTGATAAAGGTTAGGTTTTGGGTTTGTCTCTGGTTGCTTAGAAAGATTGCTTGTTGATTTATGTGACTACCTGTTCTTCAATCTTCCTTTTGTTGATGGTTTGGTCGAGGGTTTAATGGAAAAAGCACTTGATTAAGGTGGTCATGCAGTTACTAGGGTTGCTTCCCTTTCTTGATTTTTTTTTTCTTTTAATTTTGTTCTTTTGGTGGTTTAAGTCTTGATCACTGTATGTCACTGAAGGATTGTATTTTGATCTGTATGAGCATGTTTTTGTGGTGTTTGAATCCAATTGAAGTTTTGGATCTTTGTTTTTGTATTAACTTGTGTTCTATGCTGAGATTTCATATGTTTCTTTGTTATTTCTGCTGTTCTTTGATCTTCTTTTGTGTTGGATGTTGTTGTTTTGATCTTGGTATGTGATTCCATTGGTTCTGTATATTTGAAGTTAAAGCATCAAGGATTTTTTTCCCTCTCTCCCCCTTCTATGAACATAATCTTATTTGATTGTCATGAATGAAATTACTATTAAGATTGCATGATGTGTTTTGAGCCAAAATGGTTATCTTAATGAGGTTTTGGTTTTGTTGATAGTGTTAATTTTATGTAATTGCAGAGGTTAGCTTAGAAGCCATAATTTGAAATGCTGGTGATGGAGAAGCAGACCCTGGGTGTTTTACGTAAGGGTGGAGTTGAGGATTGTGCATTTGAAACTGGGGACTGAGTAATGGGTTTGATTACTTCTATCTATCCAAAAAGTTTATTTCTATATCAATGGCTTCAAAGAATAGTTCTAGAGGTTTTTCAGATCACCAGCAGAAAACATCTGCTGCTCAAATAGTAGAGTCAAACTCTCGCAAGCCTTCACCTTTGCCTGTTTCTAAGGCAAGCAAATCAGCATTTGCTACCCCGAAAAATCTGCCAAGATCACCTCTTCCACCTGTGCCAAAGAAAATAAATACAGAAGTTTCAGGGGACCAAACATCTGATAAGGCCACTACAAAATCTGCGGATGCTTTAGATTCTACTAATTTGAATGGTTCATCAGAAGATCATAAACAACCCGTCCGGCATGCGGATGCCGTAGAAAAACATCAAATAAATGAGACATTGAGCGCTTTAGGAGCTGGTGAAGATCGTGAAACTAAAACAGCTGAATGTAACAGTCTAAAGGATAGCATTGCATCTGCTAATGTTAGCGATGGGACCAGCAGTCTTGCTAAGACCAGTGGTAGTGCGAAAATCAGTGACCGTGCTGATCTTGTCGAGAGCGGAAAGAGCAGCATCTATCGGGGTAGTACAGGCAGTGATGTGAGTGATGAGAGCACATGTAGCAGCATAAGCAGCAGTATCAACAAGCCTCACAAGGCCAATGACTCGAGATGGGAAGCCATCCAAGCAGTCCGGGCGAGAGATGGAGTTCTAGGCCTGAGCCATTTCCGGTTGCTGAAGAGATTGGGATGTGGAGATATTGGGAGTGTGTACCTCTCAGAGCTGAGTGGGACCAAGAGCTATTTTGCTATGAAGGTTATGGACAAAGGGTCACTTGCTGGTCGTAAGAAGCTACTCAGAGCTCAGACAGAAAGAGAGATATTGCAATCTCTTGACCACCCATTTCTTCCGACATTGTATACGCATTTTGAAACTGACAAGTTCTCGTGTTTGGTGATGGAGTTCTGCCCAGGAGGAGACTTGCACACCCTTAGGCAAAGGCAGCCAGGGAAGCATTTTACTGAGCAAGCTGTGAAGTATGATCCTGCATCTTTGTCTTGTCTCTTCTATTTTTATCTGGTTCAACATTCAACATATTTGTTTTCCATTTAATATTTCCAAAAAGGAAGGACAACATTGTTATCCATGTTTCAGCACTTTGCTAAGGAGGTATGTACAATGCTTGATTGAAAGGAACAGCCTTTTAGCGTTAATTCCATAGATTTACATGGATCCCTTTATATGGGATGGAAGTACTCCAATGTCTCCCCAATTAGATCGTCGTAGCTTCCCCTATGAAAATGGACAATGTTAGCCTGTGTTCCATATTTAATGAGGAGCAAGTAAGGGGCATCCCATGATGGAGATTTTTGGTGTTTATTCCATGTATTGGAATCCTTTGTGAATGAATTAGATGGCCCAATACTGGTTACACATGTGCGGTTGGTTTAATTAATTGCTCACTTCTACTTGTATGTGTTCTCTTTCAGCACATGTTCCGCTTGCTTTTATTATATTCTTTAGTAGTCTGTAAAGATCCTAATCACTAAGGAATAGGATGCTATTAGTTAGATACTAATCCATCTATTTTTGAGATATGTGCTGCAACAATCCCTGGCTCAGTTTTAGTGTGATTTTTTTTTTTCACAAGTTAGGAAGCTGATACTCGTTTTTTTTCTTCTTCTTCTCCTTCTTTTTCGTTCTATTTTTATTACAATTTTTTTTAATTTTAAATTTAGTGTATTGAGGACATTGACACTTGTTTTATTACATTACTGCATGAGATGAAGAACAATTGTATTTTAGCACCTGTCAATGTAACCCAATTGATATGGGTTTAATTTTTAAGTTTTTTTCTTCGCTCTGTTAAATACTTACATACCCACAGGCACACCCTACCCAAGTCCCTCACCATCAGCACTACAACCAGGAATCAGTCCCTGATTGTTTCTGTCGAGGGTAGGTGCCTCACCACTGAGCTACCGGTGGATTGGCAAACTGAAGTGGTATTTGATTGAGAAATATGTCAATTTTTGTGCATTTTTTTCTTTATTCTTTTGACTGCTTAGAATCTAGTTTTAAACATCTATTGTTTAGTTAGATGCTTTTAACCATGGATTTGGATAGCGGGTTTGCTGATAATTTGTTTGTTCTTTACGAAAGGAATGTATGAAATAGACATGTATTTTCATATATGATCTGTTCATAATGTCAGTTACTTTTGTTTGTATATGCATTCCTTGTCTTTAATTAGGCTAATTCTCAGTGTAGGGTCTGTAATTAGGAACTTGTTAATTGTTTGGTGACTTCCGTTTGGATATAGTTTTATTGTGTCTATTTGGCTATCTCTGGCAGACTAGGTCCTATAGATGAGGGAGCTTGTTCATTCACATGTCATTCTGCAAGATTTTAATTCTAAATTTTAAATAGAAATGTTACTTTGCCTTTAGATTAGCCAAAAAAAAAAAAAAAAAAAGAAGAAAATAAACAAAGAAGAAAAAGAAAAAAAAAAGTGCTTGTAGCTGAGACGCAGAATCATATTCTGAGAAAATATCTCAATATTGTATTTTGTCTAGAATAAAAATGAAAACTGCATTTTCTTTATGGTCTAACAGATCAACAATTGCTTTATGTTATATTTCCAGAAAAGCCAAAGAAGGTTAAGGTTTTACTACAACTACTTGAGATGCATTTTTGTACTTAGCTATTGATTCGATAATCCCTGTACTTAGCAAGAATTAACTGTTGGGAACAAACATAAGTAGTAGCCATGGATTCTGCTCTCAATCAGAAGGGGCAAAACCGAAGACCTGTTTATGTAGCTGTTGGTTAAAAAATATCTAAAATTGAAATGTGGAGTAACTAGAAAGGATAGAGTCACGAATTAGTGAATTAGAGAGTTTATGGTGGCTGCAATCCAAGGGAAATGAAAGGAATGACACATGACTATTTAGGCATGTTCTTTGAAGATCAGAAACAAAATAGGCATGTTCTTTGAAGACCGGAAACAGATCCTGTATGAATATTTGAACTGTTGCAATGTATTAGGGGAAGGGGGAGGCCAATGGACTTATAGGGAAGTAGTTAGAAGTGACATGTTAGGTTGTGGGGTTGAAAAGGAACTTAGCCTTAAGAATGGATGAGTGAGAAAGGAGAAACCATGAATCCAAACCGCATATAGATGAGCTTCTATGGTGCTGGTTATGGTGTTTATCCATTGGCCAAATAGATGATCCACATTTCTTTAAACCCACTGGATCTTCACATCTGCCATTTTCCCAAGTTTATTATTAAGATCCCTAATTACTTCCTGTTCCACTTTAGTTTCTCACTAAGGTAAAATTCTGAATTGGTTCATTCAAATAATTCGTGCTTCTATTAGCTTGACAGTTTGATACTTATTTTCTGTAGTTTTTGGATTAGATCGAACAGATTCGATTTCATTTTTGAACCTCATGTAGACCAATTTATAAGATATTAGTGATGAATGCATATTTTAATATTTATGCATACAGGTTTTCAAAGTTGTTATTTCTGAGAAGATTTTTGTTTATTGAAATAGCTTATCAGAAGATGGCATGGTGGTAATTTCATATTCTGTAACTGTTACTTTTATACACAGCTTATGTAGGTCTACCATGTTATTAGAAGTGGACATAGTAGTAACGTTCTCATGAACTTGTCAAATTTGACCCACAATTACAGACCATCATGAGACTTGAGTCATAAATTTGGACTTTTGGATGTCTGCCCCAAGTCAGGATGGGTCACTTGTGGAACCCTCTTAATTTTGCGAGGAATGTCGTCAACATGCTGACATTATTATTATTATTATTTTATTTATTTATTTACATATTTATTATTATTGTTTTTGGCTTGAAAGGAATGGAACTCACTCACTCTCGTTCGCTAGGGGGCGTTTGTTGTTCCTAACTAGTTGAGCTACAGCTGAAGATACATTATTTTAGAGCTTTCAATCAGCACTAATCCTTTGACTTAATTTCACATTGCTCAATCACTACTAAGCTCCAATGCTTGTGCTCCCCAAATACCAGAAATAGTCGCTTCCCAACAGTACAACCCTATGCAATTTCTGGGTGTAGGAGTATTTTACATCAAAATGACTGAAATATCCTTTGGAAATCCTAGAATTCTGGTAAGCAGATTGATTTTTTGAGATTGACATTTAAGTAGTTGACTGGCGAATGCTCCTTATGACTCCCCCAAGTTCTTGCAATCAAACAGATGCTAGAGGCCCATTTCTTTCATGCCAGTGAATTCCTAACAATTCTAAGATTTGTATTTCTGAAACTGGTTAAAAATGAATAAGCAAAGTTGAATGTCCAGAAATGACCATCAAATTATCCTCCCTTCAATAGAAAATGAATCGAGGGGAGATTGGAAATGAATCCCGGCCATCACCCTTGCAATCCAAATCCTGGGGAAGTCAAGGTCCCATCTACATTGCTTCCTTGTATCCGACCTGCTCACCTTTTTAATAATCATTTGTTGGAGCCTATTTGACCTTGAGTTCCTATGTATTCAATTCTGTACAAGCAAACAGGCCCTTAGTTTATATCCTATACCTGACAAGAGCCCATGGTACAGTTCAAAGGTGCTACTGTCGGCCTGTATCAACCACGAGGCTGCAGATTTGAGTCATGTTACCAATGGAAAAGAGTTTTAGCTTGCCAAGGGTCTGTTTGATTGATGATACAGGAATTTTGGAATGGAATTAGGCTTACCTGTGATAAAATGATTGTCCCTGCTGTGCTGTTCCATTCCATTCTCTAAAATTCCTTAACCAAGCGGAGCCTAATGCTGCATCTAGATGTCCGAAGTTTGCTCAGGTGAGCAACTTACTTTTCTCTCCAAATCAGTTCTGGCATGTTTTTCAGTTAACCTTAGTTATTTTGAATTTATTATTTGTAAGAAGAAAGGCCCAAGAGAGGGAGACATGGCCTTGCCGGGAGAGGGAGAGGGAGACCCAAGAGAAGTTGGAAATAAACTATTAAACATGACCTGCCTACATGGATCTAACGGAGGACATGGCCCTAAACAGATTTGATTGGCGTCGTCAAATCCATATAGCCGACCCCACCTAGTGGGAAAAGGCTTGGTTTGGTTTGGTTTGGTTAAGAAGAAAGGACTTTCCAATCTGGTCATGACATCTCTGATGCACCAACTCTCGGCTGTGTGGCATGTCTTTTTAGCTAAATATCCCAGCAATTTGGGTTTTGATTTGACCCAGATGCGTCTTTAATTTGTTGCCTGGTTAGTGGTAAGCGGCAAGCGCATGCAGTTTGTTTTGAGTAAGGCTTCTGTGCAGTTTGTCACTGTCATAGTGCAGAGCTGAACTACCTTTATCAACCTCTGAACCTGCATATCATTAATTGAAAAATACTCTCTCTAGATTAAGAAGGAAAATTAGAGGTTCCCATAATACAAAGTTATGCATTTAGCCATCATCAGCTTTTCCTCGTTCATTTTCCCGAGAAGGCACTTCTAATTAATTCATGCTATTAGCATATAGATTTGAAAATAAGAAGTCTAGCTATCAGAATCATCAGCCACGTAGGTAGTGACTGGATTTGCAGGTGGTTTGAGATCAGGAGCCACTAAAGGTGAGAGTGGGACACTGCCTTTCTGCTCTAAATCAGTGTCATTTGCTGAAGTTTCTTTGGAATTTGGAATGATTAAGTTGGAGAAAAACCTATTGTGATTTCAGATATCTGTGCTACTCCACTCCACAGCTAAGATGACATAATCTGCCAAAATCCAAATATTCAAACCGATAGAAATTGTGGTACATCCAAACACAGTTTTGACAATCTATACATCTGCCATTTACTTTACGAGCAACATTCTGATAAATGCAGAAAAAAATAAATGAAATTTGTTGTTTTGATGTGAATGTTTTGCTACTGTTTTTCTGGACATGCAGGTTTTATGTTGCAGAGGTCCTTCTTGCTCTGGAATACCTGCATATGCTTGGTATCATCTATCGTGACCTCAAGCCTGAGAATGTTCTCGTCAGGGAAGATGGTCATATAATGCTGTCCGACTTTGATCTTTCCCTCCGCTGCGCCGTTAGCCCAACACTCGTTAAGTCTTCATCCCTTGATTCAGATCCACTACGGAAGAACCCTGTATACTGTGTCCAGCCAGCCTGCATCGAACCACCATCCTGCATTCAGCCATCTTGCGTTGTGGCCCCCACATGCTTCTCACCACGCTTGTTCTCTAGCAAGTCCAAGAAAGACCGGAAACCAAAGAATGAGCTTGGGAACCAAGTCAGCCCATTGCCTGAGCTCATTGCTGAGCCTACTGGAGCTCGTTCCATGTCCTTTGTCGGGACACATGAATATTTAGCACCTGAAATTATCAAGGGCGAAGGCCATGGGAGTGCTGTTGATTGGTGGACTTTTGGGATCTTTCTTTATGAGCTTCTGTTTGGAAAGACTCCTTTCAAGGGGTCAGGGAACCGAAACACGCTTTTCAATGTTGTGGGTCAGCCGCTTCGGTTCCCAGAATCACCAGTGGTCAGTTTCCAGGCAAGGGATTTGATCAGGGGGCTCCTTGTGAAGGAGCCGCAACACCGTTTGGCCTATAAACGTGGGGCGACAGAGATAAAGCAGCATCCGTTCTTTGAAGGTGTGAATTGGGCATTGATACGGTGTGCCAGCCCACCAGAGATCCCAAGGCCGGTAGAAATGGAGCGAGCCCCGGTCCCTGCACCATCTACAAGTGAGAAAGCGGCAGCTGCTGCTGGTCCTGATCATAAAAATTCAGATAATTACCTGGAATTCGATTTCTTTTAGTGGTTTTCTGAACCTGTTGCAATTTGTTGTATTGAGAGGGAAGTGGTAAAGGGTGTGAGTATTCCAGAGATGATGATGGTGATGGGTTCTTATATTGTTTTCAGTTATTGATTAATGGAATTCTGAGTTTCAAATTGTTTTTTCTCAATGAATGCTGAAATGGGTTTCATTATTACAGCTATACTCATTGATGGGCTTCATGCACTTCTAAATAGTTTGTAGAATCCGTTCCTTCTTTCTTGCGGAATGTGTGCGGAGTTCAGACTGTTCTCCAATACCCTTTTTACTGACAAGTTTACTGTGACGTGAGTTGAATTTGGACACGCAAACAGTTCAGCATGAAACATGGGGCCATTCTGTGAAAAACACATGGATCATCCAATCCTCACTCTGACGATGGAATAACTGAAAGAGGAGAGGCGAGGTTCTCTTTTCCTCTGGGACAGCCTGAAAGTGTGCGTGAGTTTGCAATGAACTAGAGACACTGAAGCTTTTGCACTGATCCATGGCTTACATGTATAAGAAGGTTCCCGACTTCCTGTGACTGGATAATCAGAGGTACCTGTTATTAGTTTGTTATTTGCCGTGACCATTTATTGGCAACCAGGGGTACAGTTTATTAGTTTTACTTTTAACTTAAGTGCAGGGTTAAAAGAGTTCCAAGGATCCAACAGCCTGGTTCAACGAAGTGCAGGTAATTTGATTGAAGTGTAAATGACACAGATAAACAGTTTTGTTTAAGTCCTAGTTGGCAAGTAACTAGAGCTACAGGTGATATGATTCAAGACTAGTGGAGGTCCAACGTTTCAAGTGGAGCCTGTACATGTCATGACTTCATTTTACCCCGGATGATTTGTCAGGCTTAGTTAGGATCATTCTTCTACCTATGTGTGGTGTCTCAGCATATGTCGGTGGGTGTCAAATAGGAGGCACTCAGCCATAAAAAAAAAGAAAGGAGGTTTTTATTTTTATTTTTCATATACCCCCTAAGGTAGGCTTCATAGATAGGCCGTCGTGGTTTCAGTATTTAGTGATGTATCATTGCTCTTCATTTTAATACCTTCCATGACCCCAAAATAAGTAGCCGTGTAACCATGTGAGTATTTAGAGTGAAATCACACTTTTGCCCATCTCCTTATCCTTGTGTGCATGATTTCAAAAGATTTGACTTATCTTTCTATAAAACTTGTAATACTGACAGTCATTATAATACATTTAGTGGAAGAGAGTAACCTTAAATCCATTTTCATTAATGGGAGGCTCATTTCGTTATATCCAAATTGATCATAATGATAATCAACACTTGTACTTTTAATTGGTTAAAATCAATCCAATCCATGCATGACCCACCAACCATTGGACTTGTGAAGAAATAATGGTATTTTTGTAAATAATGATAATACTCATTTTTATTTAATGGATGTAAGGGCAAAGATGTCATTTTTATTAAGAGCACTGATTTTGGGACGTGGAAGGTATTAAACTGAAAAGACAAGGATCTATTACTAAATCTTCAAACCAATTGCGCCTATTTACACAAATTCTATAAACCCTAGGGGGTATATACAAAAAACCCAAAAAAAGAAATATTTTTTTAAGTCTTTGTTTTTTTTTCATGGTAGTAGCACTCAATTTAGCCCACATTAGAAATGCCCCTCTTTTTTTTTTTTTCATATATATTTTTTCTGTGCCAAAAAATGATGGATTTCTACGAAGAGGCATGTCGAAGAAAGCCAAACATGTTTCTATCATTCTGAAAACTCTGATTAAAGTACCAAAAACTTCAAGCATAAAGCAAGCATTCCAGACTGAGGCCAATGGCAATATGGCCATGGGAGTAATCTTTTTTATGAGACACTCATTTCTTTGTCTCAATCAAGCAAAGACAATAAGAAAGGTAGAAACTTTTAGACACTTGTTCATTTGTATAGAACAATAGAGAGAAACAAAATCCCTGCTTTTCTTTCTGTTTTCATTTTCTCAACAAGAGAAACTTTACTCATTTTGGTCCTCTATCCAAGTAGAAAAAACATCTCTAGACAAATAGAAAAATGAGAAAAAAAAAAAATCTGAAAACCAATAAGAATTTTACATATTCCATTCCTCCATTCCAAGTAGAAAAAAAATCAAAACACCAATCAAAGTGAAAAAAGAAAGTTAATGAATGCGGTGAGCGTGGATCGAACACGCGACCTTCAGATCTTCAGTCTGACGCTCTCCCAACTGAGCTATCCCCGCACGTGCTTATTGACTGACCTTTAAAGTTAGTTACTAGGATTGTATGTCATTAATAACTGGTGTCTAAAATTATTCAGATGAAACTGTTAAAGTTTGAGGACCTAAAAGTCCTGAGGGTGGCATACAATTAAAAAAAGGGTGTGCGTTAAAAAAAAACCTTGTTCTTTTATTTTTTATTTTTTATAGGAACACTCGTCTAACTGTCCAAATGGTGGGGCCCATCATTTAGATGGAAACTATTATTCCGTTTAGAAGAAAATGCAAGACTGGGAAGTTTTCTATGGAACTCTTCAAAGAGAGGGTGGGTGTTTTTGGGCTGGTGTGTGAGCTAAAGCCAGAGATGAAAGTTAAAAGGCCCTTTGCCAAATCATGGTTATCGAGCTAGATTTCATCTTGGACTAATACCCTGCAAAGATTTGTATTAGATTACGTGGGAATTGAATATATAGTTCATGGTCAAATGAGCCTAACTGAAGGATTATTAAATAGGTGGAGTGCGAATGATAACAAAAAAAAAAAAAAAGGGAAGTGTAGTGTTAATGATGTAGTGAAATGAGGGTGAAGGAATATAGAAGGCAACAATATATAGGAAATGTTATCCTATAAGCAAAAGCAAGTGCAGCCTATCATTGTAGGGCCCAATTGGTCCCACCTTTCATCAATGCAGCCATTTGATACTCTTCTCATGTCATTAAGCCCAATTTCACACTCATTGAACCATCACTCACCGTTGGATTAAATCTCAAGCTACTGTTGAGATGATATTAGATTTTAAGGCTGTTAAATCAAGGGCTAGGATATTCTAGTGTGGTTATCTTTCGGAGGAAAATATCTTAGCCTTGATTTAACAACCTTATAATTGTATTTAAGTGGGCTCCATGAGCTGGACTGAATATAAGCTAATATCCAGGCTGCTTATAGGAGAACATGCTCAAGCAATGCACATGAGACATTGATTTCCTAGGATTTGAATTACTATAGCAATGGCTATATATTTACTTCCAATTTTCTCTTGGCTCACTTTCTGTTAAAGTGGACATATTTGATGGCAATTTATGTATTCACCTTTGATCTTCAGTTTAAGCCTTTTTATAACATGAACTTCTATGTATTCTATGCTTATAAATTGCTAGAAATTAAAGGAGCTAGCTTTATAATCCATTTACAATTATTGGCCATCAACACAACTTGGTCCGAAGCAAGGACACACATGTTTTTCAGTATGGGATGTGATGGAGTAAAGTAAATGATCAAATCAAGAGAAAAAAAAAAAGAGGATGGGGTTGATGGTAAAAGCTAATGAATGATAAAAAATTACTACCTTCTAAGAGTACCTTCTTTGTTATTTAGTGTTTTTTAAGAGATGCCTTTTTTTTTTTTTTTTTTTTTTCCATTTTGGGCCCTTTACTTTCAACTCCTTCCTCTTTCTTTTTCTCTTAGTTTGAACCTCAAACTTATTACAGTCCACCCCTCATTCAAACAAACATGCCCAATTTTCGGCCACTCAGACCACTTTGAAACTTAACCTTGAGTTGACAACATGCTTAGATGGTTGGCAACTTCGGATGTCACCTGACTACCTAGGGATTGATGCCTAGGCATGCCACTCTTCCCACATGTATGAGCTCCACTTCCCACATGTTTGCGCTTTCTTCCCACCTGTGTGGTCTCTCCTTCCCACATGTGTGGGCTACCTTGGGTCCCACCCCCCTTGGTTAGGGTATGAAACAAACAAAAAAAAAAAAAAAAAAGAAAAAAAAAAAAACCCTTAACCTTGGGTTTGCATGACTATATAGAAAACCTTTTTTTTTAATCTAAATAAATATCACAATTGAAGCTTTCTTTCTTACAAGAATATGATAATGTTAAATAATAGGAATAAAAAGAAGATGAGAAAGGCAAACTGAAAAAAAAAAATGACAAAGCTTTTTTCTAAAACCATTCAATAGATCTACACCTCTCATTGATTTTGTTTCGGTCCCCATTTTGGTCTATCCTTCAAAATGAAATATTTTAGCCTTTAAGAACTTTGGTGAAACTTTTCAGATAACTAACACACACATATATATAAATTATAAAGGTAAATATTAAAAAATTGAGAATAGTGTACATATTGATGCATTCAAAATTTTTAAAACTCCTTTTTTATGTGTTTGGTGTAGCAAGTTTCTGCGGAACTGCTTTTTCCTTCCTTGGCATGGAAATAGACTTCTTCATGGGGGGGGGGGGGCGCGGGGGGGGGGGGGGGGGGGGGGGGGGCTTTCATTTCCACAGAAAACTGACCTCCTATTTCCTCACAGCTCCCACCCCACTCCACTCAGCCACCCTCTTTCTTTCCCCACCCCTCCCACCCCTACTCCACAGACATACCGATGCATCCATCTAGTAGTTTTCACTAAAAAAATCCGTAGCTGCACCAAACAACATTAGCACTAATATATTGAGGAAAAACTTTTTGTATGAAACATGAATTTCTAACTTAGAATATCTTTTCTGAGGTATATAAAAATTATAGAATTTGCTGACGTGACAATTTTATTTTTCCATGAAAATTACCTCTACACAAACGTGAGTGTCCGTTTGTTTATAGGTATTCCTGACTGGAATTTAGGTTGCTTGGCATTCGTGAATTTCCGTCGGCGAATGCATTGTTTGGTTGGGTTTTAAGTAATTCTAAATTTTGGAAGCTGCTTTAGATTGGGCTTTCGAATGCTTGGATGGGTAGGAGCATTTGAGAATTCCAATTTGGGCATTCATTCTGATGAGAAGTAGGATTTCCAATAGTCGTCTACAAATTCAAATCTAGACTAGTTTTCTGTGATTTTCTTCCCTAGTGAGCATTTCCTCTTTCTCCTTCATCCTTTGTTCTCTATTTTTTCTCTGCATTTAAGATTGTTTGCAAGGCACAATGATGAGATCTTAAATGGGGCAAAGATGATTTCTCAGCTATTTGAGATGATGTTCCAATGGTTTCTTGCAGGTTCAGGTTTTATGATAAACCTGGGCAGAAAATCCCTTTTTCTCATGTTAGGGTTTGGTGATAAACCAAATAGAAATGGGGCCTTTTCTTCTTCTTATTTTTCTTGTACTTCTTCTCATCTTTGATGCCATTGTTGGAGATGGTTGGGGTAGTAGGTTTTATTTCCATTACCCTTTTGCACTCTTCATGTTTGAGAGGGTTGTTTGCTTAGAAGAAGAGCAGAAATAAATAACCCTTAGATTTCCCAAGTATCCAAACCCATTTGGTTTCTAGGGGGCAATGAACCCCTATTCTTCATTCAATTGATTTTCTACCATTCAAAAGGTGTATACTTCGTAAGAAAATAAATCTTGAAACTTCAAGCAAAAGCCCTATAAAGAAAACAAAAAATATTTAACAATAAAATCTTTTATGTGGGTTTTACTCAATTAGTAATTCTATAGTTGTTTTAATTCTTCATTGCTCAAGTTCATGGGTGATGGCTTGTATTGAGTGATTTAGGGTTATGGTCCTGCTCTTCAATTGGATCATGAATTTGCTAAAACACAATGACAATGAGTACTAATTGATCATGATGTAAAATGACTTTTAACACAACCATTAAATCTTGTTTGAAAAATCCTACAGTGTGCATATCCCTTGGAATCAAGTACAATGAATGGAAGTACCAATTCATTGTAGTCCTGTGATATCATGAGCTCCATGTAAGATCAATGTAGAGAAGATAGCAGGATGCATCAGCATTGAGCACATTTATCAGTAACCGGTACACTAACACATGCTAAAAGGGGAGTGCATCTAGAGTCTCATAGGCTCGGCCAAGCTTTGGACTTCCGAATTCCTTATCTCACATGAGAATGGAATCTGGGCTGTGCTTGTTAGGGTTCATGCTTCGCCTGGATCTTGAAGTCCTTCTAAAATTCAAATGGGTTAAAGCCCGGCCATGCTTTGGATACTTGATGTGGGCTAAGTACCAAGATCAAGTTGATATAATGTCCCTTCATCTGATTATCTCTAATTGGATAACTGGCAAAATTTTTGGACTTCTTTTTCAGATATTGGAATTGTAAAGCTCTCTTGTATTTTTCTGGCAGTGCATTTGACAAGCTCTGCTATACGCCCTATTTTGATAGCATTTAATTTTGTATACAACAATTTCCCCATCCATTCCTAAGAAAACAAATATGGAAACTTCAAATACTAAATTGACAAGATCTTTTCCGAACTTATATACTGAATTTATTTTTTCTTCTATTGATTTCAAGATGCATAGAATTGTTGTTGTTTTTTTACACAAAGAACCATAATTATTAATTTCATCTCTTAATATAATGCATCATCACATGATATTTATATAAAGAATATTTTGCTTAATCAACAGTAGATTAGACACCGTATTTATATATAGTATATGGCTTAATCACTATAGTGGCTGTATGTTGTGAGTTAGCTGCATTATGGTTGAACTTACAAGATGAAAGACCAAGAAGAAAGCGTCGCATTTTGTCATTGTCAGGTGATGTATGGGTTAAAGAGCTCTTGTCTAGCACGGGTCCTCAATGCATGAGAATCTCCAAATGAACCCTAAATGCTTTGGTATATTGCGTGACACATACATGCATCATAATCTCCTTCAATCAAGACACCTTTTATTAATTGATGAGTAAATAGAGATTTTTTTACATACATTGGCTCATAATGTTACTAATCGAGTGACTGCAAATCGACTTAACCATTCAGAGAAACCATTAGTCGTTATTTTTCATGAAGTGCTAAATGCGACTTGCAATGTCTATCTGGACTATATTCTCATTCCAGAAAAAATCTCATTCCACGTCAAATTATGGCGAATAATAGATTCTATTAGTATTTTAAGGTGACCTCATTACTTTCAGTTTTCTAATCCCAAAAATTATTCTTTACATTAACATGTTCTCACTTTCCTCCAAATTTTCATCGACTCATTAGGATTGCATAGGAGCCATTGATAGAACTCATATACTTGCTTGTGTTTCACTTTCAATGCAAGCCATGTATCGAAATAGAAAAGGGTAAGGGTTTCTTTTCAAAAATTACCTCATGGCATGTGGATTTGACATGAAATTTCATCATGTGCTTTCGGGCTGGGAAGGTTTTGTGATAGATGCTATTGTGCTTTGGTCTACATTGAATAGGGGAGATTGGTTAAAAGTCCCGGATGGTAATATAAATAAACTTGTTCACCTGCGTCCTTTTCAAAATTTGGCCTGTATTTAATCTCAACTATTTGATTTATAAATGTAGGTAATTTTTATCTAATCGATGCAGGTTATTGTAATCAACTAGGATTTTTGACACCATATAGACGTGTCTGTTATCATCTTAAAGAGTTTAATATTAGCTGCCCTCCAATGAATGCACAGAGCTTTTAATCTACATCACTCATTGCATACCATAATAGAAATAGTATTTGCCATGTTAAAAATTGATTTTCCATCTTGATGAGGTTGTCAAGTGGATATTCATTGAATATCCAAAGAGATATTGTAATTGCATGTTCTATTGTACACAATCATATTGCTATATATAGTGCTAGAGATGAACTGCTTTGAAAAATAAGAATGGTGCCCTTAAATGCCCAGAAGATTGATCCTCAATTAAGAGTAGCAAGAGATGGAGTGACAGTTCCAAGGTGAACTGGAGAAACATGGGCTGGATTTTGAGACACCATAGATGAGAAAATGTGGGCAGATTATGAGTTACAACTAGAGGAGGGAATTGAAAAACTGGCCTTAACACAAGCTTAGGTCCCAATAACTAGATCTCTATTAGATTTCAAGAACAAGTGATTAATCTAGTAATCAACTTTAATCCAGATTAAAGCAAGCAACCACACAATGAAAAGGAGACACGATGTATACATGGAAAACCCTAATCGGGAAAAAACCACGGGCCTTATCATCTAGGCCAACAGGCAACCAAGCACTAAATAAATTGAAAGATATAAGAAAGAACTCACAACCATTTTCCAGTTGCAACTCAACCTAAGGACTGTGCTATCTTGCTGACTGCTCGCCGTACACCTTCGCCGTGCTGGAACAAACCACCTTGAATGCCTCTTCAAGATGAATCTACTTCAAAAAACTAGTAGAAAGAGCCTCCAAAGACTTGAACTTCAGCGCAACAACTTGAAACTTTGGAGAGGAAAACGATCTCTTAATAGATCTCTAGGTTTTTGGATGGGAGAGTGGTGCCCTAGAGTTGAGAGAGGAAGGCAATATATAGGCTTTAACTCGTGCCTCAATACTTGTAGAGCAAGTAGGACTCAAATAACTATTCTCAGAAAAATTAGGAAATAGAGTTTTGAAAAAAACAGAATTTCTGCGACCCAGCCGCTCGAGTGCAAGAGTACGCGTTCGGGCGCGTGAAGGTTCCATCTCCAAATGCCTTTGCTCCCTTTTCCTTAATGCATGGATCCCAACACCATCAATCCCCTTGGCTTCCATCAATCCCCTTGGCTTACTTTTTATGTGAATAACTTATACATCAAGCCACACATGGAGACAAGACCTGATGTCATCATGGCAAAGTCCCATATGATGACAAGAGTCCACGTGTGATGGCATGGCAAGAATTCTCATGTGATGTCATCATGACAAAGGTCTCAATGAGATGCTAATAGAGAACTTTACAGCACAAATACTTCGCAGCACATGTTTTGAAAATTTTCTTAATGCAGTTCCACGGAAAACACAAGTGTAAATAAATTCCAGGTTTTGTCCAATACCCAATGAATTTGCCAATACTAATTATAATAGGATTATAATCTTTAAAATCTCCCAATTTGGCAATTTATGGAAAAAACACCTAAATACAAGAAAAATTTTACCCATAAAAGTAAGATAAATTTCACAAAACTTTTCTTCAGTTCAGCCCTACAAATCATGTTCACGAAAGTTTGACAAAAGATTAGGAGTGAAATCTTGAAAATTAAAATTAATTTTGAAATTTACTCGACAATATAATCAGCTTAACAAAACACTAATCAGCAAGTGAAATCTAATGAGCTATCTCAGCTTCTCGCCGTTTTTGTTGAGAATTGACAAAGCTTATACTCCCCCTAAATTAGATAATTTATATCTTCGATAAAAAATGAACAAATGCAAAACTCAATCGGGCCAACAATCGAAAACCCTTGATGATCAAACACGATAATTTGCAAGTCATGCGGCAGCACAATTTTGGGGAATTTATCAAGTGTGTAAATTGTGAGTGAGAAGATCTCAAATGTAAACCACAAAGAAATTGCAGATTGACCAGAAATCAATAATCATCAGATACAAAGCAAGCTTCACACCTTTCTAAAACATTCAATCTGATCAGCAATGAGATGTGAAGATCCCCCTTAATGTTACACATTTTTTAAGCCCGAAATTAGATATTCTCATGAACTTCTTTACATATAAAAATGCTCAAGTTCTAGTGCTCATTTTCTGTAGAAACTTTTGAACCCCTATAGGATACAGTTCCATTGCGTCAGTTTATAGAAATCTCTACGCACTTTGGATCAAAAACATATATAGATATAGACATTAAGAAGAGAACATAAAGAAGTGGGGAAATTAAAATCGATGCTCCGAATAAGTACAAAACCACTAAGACCATGAATCCTATCAATCCTAGTGTCTCATTAATCCTAAGTGAGTGTCCAAGTGAGTCATCGTGTACTTGTGGACATGATCAAAATCCTTAAATCGTGAAAAAAAATTCAGTTTGAAAATTCAACAAATCAAAGTGTATTATCACATTCCAGATAATCTCAAAAGAGTGATGCTACCTACACACTTCAAAAATCTTTCCACACACTGCATTTATTTTTTAAAAATTAAAAATAAAACAATCCCTAAACTACGCCTCTCCCTCTCTCTCTCTCCCCTTGCTTTGGCAACTCCACTTGCCGCCACCCTGCGCCAACCCCGCCAGCCGCCGCCCTGTGCCAACCCTCTCCCTCTCCCTCTCTCCCTATTGTCGCACCCATTGCATTTGCATCATCAGCCATCTCTTTCTTTTTTCTTCTCTTTTCCTCCCTGCCACACCCCACTGCACGCCGTCAACTCCTTCTTTCTCATTAATCCTAAGTGAGTGTCCAAGTGAGTCATCGTGTACTTGTGGACACGATTAAAATCCTTAAATCGTGAAAAAAACTTCAATTTGAAAATCCAACAAATCAAAGTGTATTATCACATGCGAGATAGTCTCAAAAGAGTGATGCTACCTACACACTTCAAAAATCTTTCCACACACTGCATTTGTTTTTTAAAAATTTAAAATAAAACAATCCCTAAACTACGCCTCTCTCTCTCTCTCTCTCTCTCTCTCTCTCTCTCTCTCTCTCTCTCTCCTTGCTTTGGCAACTCCACTTGCCGCCACCCGGCACCAACCCCGCCAGCCGCCGCCCTGAGCCAACCCTCTCCCTCTCCCTCTCCTTCTCTCTCTCCCTATTGTCGCACCCATTGCATTTGCATCATCAGCCATCTCTTTCTTTTTTTCTTCTCTTTTCCTCCCTGCCACACCCCCCTGCACGCTGTCAACTCCTTCTTCCTCCACTACACCCACCTGCACGCCCCATCTTCTTTTTTCCTTTTTCTTTTCTTTATTTTTGTTTTTTGTCATCCTCCCCTGCCGCTGCATTTATCCCTGCACTCCACCCAATCACTACAACACCCCATTGCACTACCCCTACATCTCCCTGTAGTGCCACCCCTTCTCTTCCTCTCTTTCTTCTCTCGTCCTCTCTTTCTTCCTTCTATTTTCATCTCTCGTTGTACCCTCCTGCACCAACCAGCCATTTCAGCACCCATCTTCACCGCACCCACTTCACTGCACCCACTCCTGCATCTCACCAGCGCATACCTTCCTTGCACGCAGCACACCCCCGAACCCATACTTTTTTCTCTCTTTCTTTTTCTTCTCTTCCTCTTCCTCTTCTTCTCCACTCCTTTCTCCTCCACCTACACACCTTGCGCACATCCTTTCATCTCCTTCTTCTTTTCCCCTGCATCCCTTTCTTCTCTTTCCCTCTGTACCACACATCCATCTGTTGCACTACTGTTGCCATCGCCACTGCAACCGCACCACCTTCACTGGGAGAGGGATGGGGTTGCTGAAAAGGGGGAGATGGGGAAAGGGAGAAGGAGAGGACGGGGGGGGGGGGGGGGGGGGGGGAGAGATAGGGAGAGGAAGAAGGAGAATGAGAGGGATCGGCGTCGGGCAGAAGTGGCTGGAGCAGGGAGAGGGGAGGAGAGGGAAAGGGGTAGTTTATGGATTTTTTATATTTAATTTTTTTAAGAAAATGCAATGTGTGGAAAGTTGTTTGCAGTGTGTAAGTAGTAGCACTCATCTCAAAATTAGCTCGAAAAAGTATGCATGTGCTATTTAGAATATGATTTGAGGACTAGGGGTTTAGGCCACTGCCTAGGGCTTACGGAGAGGGGGATCAACCTTAGCATTTTCAATAGACTTAGACAGTGCAGTGTAGACTACATTACAGATCAGGTCAGTCTTACAAATCCAAACAGCCTTGGTCTTAACCTGTTGAGGAGAAGGAGGTTTCTTCCTCGTCTGATTTTTGATATGGCAAAGGTCCCCATGAGATGCTAATAGAGAACGTTACAGCACAAATACTTCACAGCACACGTTTTGAAAATTTTCTTGATGCCGTCCCACTAAAAATTACAATTGTAGATAAATCCCAGGTTTTGTCCAATACCCAATGAATCTGCCAATACTAATTATAATATGATTATAATCCTTACAATCTTAACAGGAATGACATAAAAATAAGCATGCAACCTTTGGTATATACAAATCATGGTGTTTTGTTTAATGAAGCTATCTTTTTGAAGAGCAATTTTTGGCATATACTTTTTGTTAACGAACATGAATTGGTTTTGTGGAGATAATTGGTGTTCTTCTGTGCATTAAATTTTTTGGCATATGGCATTTATATATTAGATCTTACTGCATTTTCAATCCAAGTAAGTTATGGTTTCTTGTTCGCTAATGCTGTGACTTTCTATATAGCATTTATATATGTGGAAATTCATGTGCGTCCATCCCTCACCATAGGGTGAGGGACACTTACATGGTTTTCTCTATTTGTACATGAACATTCTTTTTATGCATATGACCATATATGACTTTTCCTCTTTTGCACATGAATATTTCCAATTATGTAAGTGTCTCTCACCTTATGGTGAGGGATGTATGCACATTAGTATTCTCCTTTATATATTAAGTAGTGGTGGTATAAATCTTAGAGGACTTTAAGGAAAGATCCCTGGTAGATGGTCCTTGCATGAAAAAGGATCCCGTAGTTGGGGCCTGACAAAAGGGGTTCTTCATCCCTTTTTATTTTTTTGAACTTTGAAAAGAGCAACGCTAGCGTTGCCCCTCGTCTCGAGTGCCTCCAAGCAGTTAAGATCCCAACAAAGGCGATAGAATCAGGTGAAGTATTTTGAAAGTTTTGGGGGCTACTAAAATGGATTACTAGTTCTAACTAAACCAATTAATGCAGCGGAAATACCAATCAGATAATATAGAACTAGCTTTCTACCAATCACACACCACAAGAAGGTAGATACAATATTTAGCGTGGAAACCCTATCTAGAGAGAAAAACCACGAACCAAAAATCAATAGATCATGAACAGTTACAAGATAAACTCATAAGCTCCTTTACCTCAGTCTGTACATCGACCTAAGAACTGTAGTTGTTCTTGTAAAGAATGCACTGACACGACATCCACCATACCCCATTACAAGCTGGCCCTGGGCTAGCTAGAGCTTGAGTTGCAACAATTAACTTCCAAGCCGAGCTTTGGATACTTGATTTGAGCTTAGCTTAGCTCGTTTATAATTCAATGCAAAGCCTACTTCACCAAGTAAAATACACATATCTAATGATAAAATGCTTTGTATTTTTACTATAATAGAAAGCATCCACTAAACTACTTAAGAAAAAAAAATTTGTCCAAACCTAGCAATCATTTTAACACTACCTATGATTAGATAAATCACCTTATGTATCACTGCTTCCATCCACCTTTAAATTAAAAACCATTAAAAACATTAATGCTCCTCACATACTAAAAAGGAGCTAAGAAGTTCACATATAAGATATGCTGCATCCACACTTTCTACAATATTTCAAATTAATAATCCCAAATGAGAGAGAGAGAGAGAGAGAGAGAGAGAGAGAGAGAGAGAGAGAGAGAGAGAGAGAGAGAGAGAGCTAAGAAGTTCACATATAAGATATGCTGCATCCACACTTTCTACAATATTTCAAATTAATAATCCCAAATGAGAGAGAGAGAGAGAGAGAGAGAGAGAGAGAGAGAGAGAGAATTGACTCAATATCCACAACACTAGATTTTCATCGACATGTTATTTAAACACCGGACAACCTTCAACAACTATCCCAGGGGCAGTGGGGCCAAAATGACACCGGACAACCTTCAACAACTATCCCAGGGGCAGTGGGGCCAATATCCACAACACTAGATTTTCATCGATATGTCATTTAAACACCGGACAACCTTCAACAACTATCCCAGGGGCAGTGGGGCAGTTGGCCAAAGGGCAGTGATCATCTACAGGTAATCCCCACCAGGCAACGCCTGTTACATTCTTGATTTGAAGAGCAAAATAACAAAGGATAGCCATGAGAGCAACCCCAGCATCTAGTCCAGCTGATAGAACATAGTTGTGCCTGGCCCACCAACCCCTGTACCTCCTATACACCACAAAGTTGAAGTAGATTCCTATTGCCCCCCAACAGAGGTAGTTCACTGCCCCTGCCTGAGGCATAGCTCCTGTGGCTCCTAACAAGATGGGCATGTTGATCAATGTGATCCACTTTACCTTTGGAAACATGCGTGACAAAGCCCATACAAGTAAGGGCGATAGCAAGCCAATGAGGAAGAACCAGTTCATCTGTGCGTATAGACCGAGGCGCCCAAACATGCGAAGTGGGCCTGCCACACCCCAAATGACGGATGCATTGTAGAACACATCGTCACCAGGACATGTCCAAGGGCTCCCTTCTGGTAAAAGATCTGGATGACAGATGTGTTTGACTGTCGTTAGGAGCCACCATCCAGTGCCAAAGTAGACCGATGATGCGATTATTGTGCCCACCAGCTGCATCAATCAAGAAAACCAAGCGACATGCATTTGAAGATTTGCTGAACATACATGGAGGAGATGGCATGTATCAAGCAGGTAAGAGTCACAAAATGATCCAGACTCTTCACTTTCCAGACAGTATTAAACATGTAGAGTGAGCACTCGTTGAAGGGACTTCTTTTCATTATCCAGACTTTCGACAAAGAAACTAGCCCCTTCCTTTGAATAGTGTGAAACATTGTTTAGTGGCCCGTCATCTCTTGCAACTGATTGTTATGTTCATCCAATCAGGTCAATAGGGAGAGGGAGCACTAGTGCAGTCCCTAGAACCATACTATCCAGTGCAAAAAAGACTCATTGCACCAAATCATTCCCATAAAAGAAAAAAAAAATCTAAGGATCCATTTCCTTATTCAATGTAGTTAAGGGCAGTCATTACCTGAACAAGGAACATAGACTTTGGGGGAATCTTCATGTAGTGGCCAAGCTTGAAATCTTGGAGAAACATAAGTGCTTGTGTCATACTGATATAACCATAGGTCTTGAAAGCTATATTCGCTAGAGGCTTGCCGGGGTACAAGTAACCGATGATTAGCTCTGTAATTACGTTTAACCCTACTTGCTGTGAGCAAAGATTAACGAAATCCATCAAGAAAAATTGTTATCGAAACATGAAATAAGAATGTGCTTGACATATTAGTGAATAAATTATGGCTACTATGATTAAACCAAACATTTTCCATGGATTTAGACTATTGAGTAGGTTGGCCACAACCCAACTTCACACTGACCTAGCAATCCTAACCGTTCAATCAATATACTATTGTATAATAAAGTTGTCCAACATTTCTACTGAATTAAATTTGTAGCCCGTATATTGATTATCAGAGAGGAGGGTATTGATAAAGGTGGTTACTACATGGTGTTTTAGTGATAACATAAATTATAATACTCTAAAGAGCTACCTGGTTTGTTGTAGCTTGAATGATTCCTATAGGGAGAGTGAAAACAAGAGCTATAGCCCCTGCCAATAGAAGGCCCCAGTAAGGAAGTTGCAGCTGCTTTCCGAAGCCTTCACAGGTGAAAATGGAAAGAGCACCCACAACAGCGAGGATTATGTAGAACCACCATTGTGGAACAGCAGCATAGTTTTTCTTCATCAATCTTGTGTGGATGTCTTCGGACTTATTTTTGTAGGTTGACATGACCTGATTCCAAATCGTTCTACAACAATGAAGCAATGTTATTTTAGATATACTATGGTAAACAGTAGTATATATGATTTAGAAATTAGTGGAAGTTTAGAAAATGTGTCTTAATAAACATTCATGATTGTCCTAAGTCCTAATACACGTAGAAGTCAAAAAAAAAAAAAAAAAAAAAGAAAAAATCTTTCAGGTTGGAGGTTCATTTGTATCAATTAACTCCCATTTACTTACTCAGACATCTGCACGATTTAAAGACATGTTTCATACACTTTCCCTATCTATACTTGTTATCCTATCAATATTTTAAATCCACACCAAGATTATATTTCCACATAGTAAATGTTAAGAGTGAAGAACTTTCATTTATTTCAAAATAAATTCATAATTTAAAAAATGGAGTAAAATAATTAATTTGGTAGATGGGAGCATCATGAGACTATTAGAAGTAGGATTAATACAATGCATAATTAGTGCTGCCATTTCATGAATGGTATTTGTCAATTTTCGGACTTTTCATTGATGAGCTAGTGCTCAAATATCCCATTCATGAAGTCTTAATTTGTAGTAATTAATCAAAAAAGGAAAAAAAATGAGGAAGATATGAACTTCTTTTAGCAAGTTCTATAGACTATTGATTGGATGGTTGAGTTTCAATAGCATTTATGTCATCAGTTGTGTCTAGAGACTACGCCGATTGCATACTAACCCTTACAAGAATGGCAAAAAGAAATTAAAACAATTACCTCCCATGGAAGATTGCAACATGAGAGATTGTGGCAGCAAGCGTGGCAAAGCTTAAACCATAAGTGAACACAAAGAAGATGCTGAGGTTTATCTTACTATAAGCATCATACGCCTTTTCATTAAAATCAAAGGCCTTCAGGTTCAAAATTTGTGTTACATTGTAAACTTGCCCATTAGCATCGAACACATCCGCAGAGAAGATCGGAAATCGCTTAGCTTCATATGAATTAGTCCAATAAGCAATTGGGATCAACACGTAAAGAGTTAAGAAGAAACCGACCATCACATTGATCATAGCTGAACCTGGGGTTGCCAAGGGACTTCCTAAGAAGCTAGATGCTGTGCCCCAATCAAGGGCAAAGGAACCAATGCCGAGGCCATTGCGACCAGAACCTATTTGTTGGGCTGTCACGGATTTTGGCCAAACCCAGCAAATGAATGAGAGGGCGGTTATGGAAGGAAAGAGGAAGTTGGGTACAATGTAGTAACAAAAGCTTGTAGTGAAGACTAAAACAAAGAACTGGAGTCGGGTGAGTCCTCTCTTGGGCCTTCTTTCTTCTTCATGCAATGCCCTACAAGTTTAAAAGAAAAAGGTTAGTAGATATAACCTGAGCTCAAATTTGTGTGAATCAGGATATAAATGTGTTGAAGTGCATCACTGAATTTGAATCATGCCAAGAGGTGTGATTTTTCTCCAATAGGAGAAAAGACTCATTGCTATGTTGACTTAGAAGACGCCACCAGCGACTTATCGGGAGAGGATGTCAGGGCGTCTATCAACAGTTTTTCTCCTTGGTTATTGTTGAGGTAAATGTCCACCCTCGCTCTCGAGCGGTCATAATTGTGGCCGAGCCCTCGTCTTCACCATAAAACTATTATAGTGCAGTTTCCTATTACCAATTGGTTTTGGAATAAGTGGTAGCTCGATGGGGTATGAGATCCTACAAGTGGTATCTAAGCCTGGTAGGTTGGGTGTTCAAGTCACGGGTCATGCGTTTTGCGAGTTCGCAGCAGGAGTCGCGACGGGTGTGCCGTTGAGGGGGAGATTGTTGAGGTCAATGTCCACCCTCGTTCTTGAGTGGTCATAATTGTGGTTGAGCTCTCGCCCTCACTACAAAACTATTGCTGTGCCATTTCTTATCACCAATTGATTTTGGGATAAGTGGTAGCTCAATGGGGTGTAAGATCCTATAGTTATTTCTTACATTTAATCTAAATTTCCTTGAATGGTAAAAAAGGACCAATGAAGTTGATGTTTGTTCTAGATGCCTTATCTATAACCCCTTCTATCTAATGAAGCCAATGGTCTCCACCTTCACCCTGCGCGTCTGCTCCTTGGTTTATAGTAGGCAATTCCCTACAGTTCTTACCGTAGGAGTTTGGTGAGAACTGTAGGGAATTTCCTTGGTTTTGGGATAAGTGGTAGTTCAATGGGGTGTAAGATCCTACAATTATTTTTTACATTTAATCTAAATTGCCTTGAATGGTAAAAAGGACCAATGAAGTTGATGTTTGTTCTAGATGCTTTATCTATAACCCCTTCTATCTAATGAAGCCAATGGACTCCACCTTCACCCTGTGCGTCTGCTCCTTGGTTTATCGTAGGCAATTCCCCACAGTTCTCACCATAGGAGTTTGGACTATTAAATGTGTTAGTGTCATGGCTGAATAAGTAAAAGCTCCACAAGAACAAGTCGGTTGACTCAATATACACTAAGTCCAATGAATTTAACCGAGCTAATTAGCATGAATTTTTTAAAAAAAAGGTCCAATGAATATGCGTGGATGCCATCATGTGAGGGTGTCTTTATAAGTGTGTGATAGAGAGAGAAAGGGAGAGACCTGAAGAGGGAGACTTGAACAAGGGTGGAGGGCCACCACATGTATGGAGAATCAACCAGAAACTTCCTGAAGAGTCCAGCCCAACCATATCCAAGCAACTAACATATCATGAAACACAGAATTAGTTCACATTATGAAATTTTCATGCAAGACCTTTTTGTTTCTTGGGTGATTAGTTAAGATTGCAAAGAATAGGAGGTCCAGTAGTTGAATGGTTTGAATTGATGGGCTAGTTCCACCATTTGGATGATTCATAACCATTTCACAATGTATTGTAATGTGTAAGTTTTACATCTCTATTAAAACCTGTTTGAGTTACTTCTCTAGAATTAGCTAGCTGGTCAGTAAGAAATAAATCATGTAAGATTCATCTCATGTTGTTTAAGTGTCCCACCATCACGCATACGGTTGTACACTCAAATTAATTGGACCTCTTCATCGGGTAGGCCTACAATTTATCAATGACGACCAACAAGAGAAATAGTTCCAATTTATATTGAAATGAGCCCAAACTCTCTGTTGTAGAAAACTATATTTAAATCATGTTAGAAAATTGAAAATTCACCTGGGTTGTTTGAGATAACAACATTGCTGCAAGGGGGTTCAATTTTCTGTAGTAAAAGGCCTTCACTATGGTAATGATACCAACAGCATAAACCGAATTGGAGCCTGAATTAGCAAATATGGTGATCAAGACATGCTCTTTCAAGTTAAAAGGCCCTGGGTTCAGTGAAAATGACCATTTTGTCATTGGAACTCTGATGGATTTAGATGGAAGCGTTGCTGCCATCAGCTTGCCAACTGGAAGAACAATGATCTGAGCTGAGAGAGAAGATACGGAGAGATAATTTTGGCGGTAGCCAAAAAATTGATTCGCGAACGCCAAAAGGGCACAACAAATGATCCCCAGAAACCATGTTCGAAAGGTGAGGACCGGCAAGGTTGGATCATCAGTGATTGAAACTGTCAGTCGAACTTGTTCGATAGGAGAATCATTCTCGTCATCTGCACCAAAAATGTCTTACAAATAATGTTTACAATGCTGAAGGCTATGTTTGATATGTTAAATGAATGAATTTGAGAAAACCCAAACAAATGCACAGTCACCATCATCTTTTTTCATTGTCTTCTTACATCTATTTGAGGTCGGCTTAATGATTTTTACTTATTAATGCGATCATAAGCTATGGGCATACTTCATTTTTCAACTTTTTTGATATATTTTGTCCTAGACAAGAAATTCTTAGCTGCAAGAAATATTTTGTATCAACTTCTCTGAATTCAGAAACAATCTTTGTTGTATTATAATCATGGTTCCAAAAACCAGCCGAAACCCAATGGTTTTGCGTGATATGTAAAGGTTTCAGTCATGACTGATACTACAAAAATAGATACAGTCTGAAAAACTTTTTTTTTTTAAATTAGAAGTCTATTCTTACCAGCTCTATGTTACATGTGGTTACTTTATTTACATCTAAAACACTCTAAAAGCAATTAAAAGGGACTGAAACAAACTGAAATATCAGTCACAAACTGAGATATCCTCTAATATACCAATGTTTTGTCATTGGCAGATTCAGTGGCAGAAATATTGTTGTAAAAAAGCATGGTCTGAATCCCTGTATACATAACCGAAAATACTTTTAAATGAGTCTATTGATTCAAAAAGTCCTTCTCTAGGTGGAGATCCTGTGCAGGTTAGGACCCAAAAAAATCAATTATGAAATCATCAAGCCTCATCTGATACTCTTTATAAAGGACCATGATTAGTAGCAGTGCTGCAATTTATAACTATTGGCTCTGTTTACTTAGAAGAGAAAGGTTCTGTCAACCTGGACTCAAGGGCCCACCTGGCATCGTCAAACCATTGGATCTCCACCTCCCCATTTGATAGGTAATAAGACTGAGTATCAGTTTGAACAAACTGATATGCACCTATAAACAACTCAACCTGGTACTGAATATCACTAATAAAGATGATATTCAGACCCACCAAAATCAGGGGAAAGGTTGTGATACAACAGTTTTGAGTCTGACATATGATGGGTCGCCCGATTAGTACTAGTTCATTAACACCTAATTATACAATTGAGAGAAGAATCAGAACGATTATTTTCATAAATTAAAGAAGAAGAACAAAGGTGCAGTTGTAGCAGAGAGCCTGATATCACTTTGATCAGAAAGATGTTCATGTCCGATAAATTAATCCGACGGTGTATTCACTCTAATCAAACTAATACCTAACCATCACCCATCACCCATCAAGGGAGAAGGGTCTGATCCAACCATTTTGCCTTTACACAAGATGGGCCCCACGGTGAAGAATGGCTCTCTCTGTTTCTGCTTAGAGGGAGAAACTCACCTTCAAACTTTCCAATTGCCTTCTCATCTAAATTTGATGGTGTATAATCATGGAAACTGTTGTCATTTGAATCCCCCATTTTCTTCTTCGCCTGCGATTAGCAGGAGTTCATGGAAGAATCAACAAGGTCTAAAGGGGTATTTATGTTTATGATTGGGATCTCAATGGATTAAGTGTCCAAGAGGATAGAGTTATGGGTCTCTGTCGGAATTTCAGAAACATGGCGGGAAGAAACGGCCAACTGCTTTTTAAAAATACTAAATGATCGTTGGCACTTCTTTGTCAGAAGGACCGTTGAGGTAACGCAGAGTAAAAAAAGATGAAACAATATTCCACTATGAGGAGACCATGGTGACCCTACTTTGTTTTAGCAAAATCTCAAATGTGGCATTCCCACATAAAAGGGGCCCATTCGAGATCGACAACACGTCTGCAGTGGGAAATGCACAAACATTTTACAATTATTGCGGAAATGTGATGACCAAAATCCATTATTTTGACAATTCTAAAATTTTAAGGGCTTGTTTGATTGATAGCATTTCTGCGAGAAATTTCTCTTGTTGAGTACATCAACATGGCAATTCATTCCGGGTCTCAAAATCTCAATATACCAACCATCCATCAATCTGATTAACTGTACTTTAAACGGCTAACCCTACCCATGAATTTATGGGGTTTGAGCTTACATTTCCTACCTGTTTAATGGACAACTCAGATTCAGATTCGACCTATACTCATTATCCTAGAGGTCCAACCAACCCGAACCTGGCATGACAAAATCCACTACCATTGACCAAGAACTTTTCCTTCCTCCTTCCAGTTTGGTGTCAATTTCCTTATTCTGTTGTTAATATTTTGGTTCCTTTAAATGACGATGTCGTTTGCATCGATGGAAGGGTAAAACTGTCCAAAACACTTGTACGAACACCCATATAGATGTTTTAATGTATTTGTAAAGGAATCTGTGTAATACAGGTTTAGAAACACTTATTTGGTAAAAATCCCTTAATATTTCTTATCTCCTATGTGAGAAATAGAGGTCATAATGGGGAGTAGAATGCCATTTTAACTTTGACCCATATGCATGTTTGGTATTGCAAATGTCATTGGAAGTGTAGGTTGGCCTGCCTCATTGTGGCTAGACTACAAAATGATGTAAACGGGTCAGACTGTGGTTAGAGCTGGATCCTTTTTCGAATCAAAAGCTCTGTACCTGAATAGCTGAATCCAAGGTGATCCTGTCTTTTAAGGGCCTAAATCCAACAGCCAGTAAGGTTTTGTAGACCCAAACCATAACCAGAGCTGACCATATGATGGATTTGGGTTCGGGTCAATAACCATTTTTTTTTAATTAAAAAAACCCGCTTCTGGCCCTAGATGTAACAGAGAATATTAATCGGAGCTCCAGCTCATGGATCCGATTCTGCCCTGAAAGGAGATCCATTGAAACCCTAATTTCAATTTGGCAATTTGGTAATTTTAGTTAAAATCACTGGTGTTGTTCTTGGACTAGGACGCTGTGGTGTGGACGGACAAACTGAGAAAAGAGCTTTCCAACATGACTGAAATTTTGGAGCTTTACCTGAAAATTAGAATCCTAGAAAGTGATTTTTCAAAATAAATTCAAATGAAAAGGACTGTTCTGTATTTGCCTCTGCCCACTTTGTGTCATTTTCCGGAGGAATTAGTACTAATCATTGTTTAAAACCCGTCAGACTCAATACTTCTTTCAAGCTTGCTAGCAACCATCCAAAATTTGCAGGCCCATGCACTACTTGTGCAAATTTAATATCAATTCCACTTAATGTAATGGCTATGGAGTGGGTTGGGAAGTCTATTTTTTGTATCTATTTTGACTTAAAAAATGATTGATAGATGTTGAACTGCGTTAGACGGTTCAACAAAATTTATGTAGATATTTGATTCAATTAGCTTTTAGAGTTTTTTCTCTTTTTGAAAAAGCAACTACATTTTTACAACAAATGGAAATGCATAAAGGAGTCAAACACTTCTTTCTTTTTTAATTTAATTTTTTTTTTTTTTACTTTAACTTTAATTTCAAGTTTGCCCACACAACTTTTATAATTTGAAAAGTTTGTCGGTACTATTTTTACTTTATGACAAATTTCATTATACGACTTTGCTCGTATAACTTTACATAATGATAAGTTTGTCTCTTCAAATTGAAATAGACATGCCACCAGTCTATTCATAAGTGGGTCTAGTTAAAGCAACTTTATTTTAAATAGATTTATTTGGATCAACTTTATTATAAATATATAAGACTTTCCAAACAAGCCCCCAATTAGTAGTGATTAAAATAAATCGTAACTAATTTGAGTGCTTTATACTGTTTTGGCAAAGTGTACACGAATGTCTATTTCAATATACTTTTAAGACCTTTAATATCTCATTAAAAAAAGGAATAAAAAATGTAACTTTTCAAATAAATATAAATGTCTCAGACCCTCTGCTTATATTAGGGAGGCAACATCGTTCCGTAGCAGGACAACCCCCACCAATAATACTTGATATTATCTTTATGTTTTTCGTTATGAACATCCCCGCCACATATAAAAAAGGGGCATTCAGTGAGAGGTCCCTCAAAGTGTGACTTTGTTGCAAATAGTCCACAAAAATGGTCATGCAACCAAAGGTCCCTTAACACAGTCCCATACTTAATATGTCTAATTTACCCTTTATTTAAATCCTATCCCATGATTGGTGGGATATCTTATTAATAATAGTCAACTACCACTTAATAGACCAAGATTAATGGAATCTCATTAATGAGATTTTCAAATAAATTCTAAAAACACACAAAAAATATCAAAATAAAGCAAATAAATTTCAAAAAACGCAAATAAATTTCAAAAACGCAATAAATTTAAAAAAACAATAAATTTCAAAAGAACGCAGATAAAATTAAAAAGACACAAATAAATTTCAAAAATTATAAATAAATTCCAAAAGATGAAAATCAATTTCAAAAGATCCAAATAAATTTCAAAAAAATATAAATAAATTTCAAAAGACGTAAATAAAATTAAAAACGGAAATAAATTAAAAAAAACTCAAATACATTTGCCAAAATTAAGATAACCCAATTTTCCAAATTAGTGAACAATGTGGCAAAAACTCAAGTCTTTTTGTCAAAAACTAAGTTAAATTTATTTCAAAAAATACAAATAAATTTCAAAAGACACAAATAAAATTAAAAAAAAACAAATAGATTTTAGAAAATACAAATAAATTTGCCAAAAACACAGAAAGATTCGTTCAAAAACTTAGTTAATTTTTTTTAAATGGAGATAAATTTGTCAGAAACTCACCTATATTTTTCAAAAACTCAAATAAATCTGCCAAAAACTCAGATAGATTTGTTTATAACTCAGATAGATTTGTTCCAGAACTCAGATAAATAGCCTAAAACTCTGATTGATTTGTCAAGAACTCAGATAAATTTGTCTAGAACTTAGATAAATTTGTTCCAGAAGTCAGATAAATAGCCAGAAACTCAGATAGATTTGTCCAGAACTTAGATAATTTGTTTTAGAAATCAGATAAATAGCCAAAAACTCAGATAGATTTTGTCCAAAACACAAATAAATTTGACAAAAAATACAAAACTCAGATAAATTTAACTTTGACTAGAATGGGGATGGACTTCTGGAACGGGTAAAGTCAAACCGGACCTGGAACCAACCTGGAACTGCTGCAGAGCCTACACCCAATTTCTTCTTCTTCGTTATGGAATGAGAAACACAAAAGCCTTCTTCCATTCACCTTCTTCCTCGATCCGGCGATCGCATGGCGCGACGTCCGGTGGCGATCTCCCTTTTCCGGCGACACGTAGGAACGATGGTGGCGCTAGAAATTCGGCGATGGTGTAGAAGATCGTCTTCTTATTCGTTTCGTATTTTGCAAGTCTTTTTCTTCTTCTTCTTCTTCTTCGTTGCAGGGGTCTTCTTCTTCTTCTTTGCAGAGGTCTTCTTCTTCGTTGCAGGTTCTTCTTCTTCTTCGTTGCAGGGGTCTTCTTCTTCTTCTTTGCAGAGGTCTTCTTCTTCGTTGCAGGTTCTTCTTCTTCTTCGTTGCAGGGGTCTTCTTCTTCCTCTCCGGCAACGGTGTGTGGGCTAAGGAAGTAGCAGCGTTTAGCGATGCTACTTCTCTGAAAAACCCCAATCTCGTTCTCTGAAAAAAAAAAAAGAGATCGATCTCAACTGTTGAGATCCAATCCGTCAATGTCCATGCCCGGTTTGAAGAAGAAGAAGAGGGAGAATGGAAGATTTAAAATTTAAAATTTTAAAATTTTATACCTAATCAGTTGCAAGGGCAAATCAGTAATAAAAATGTATGAAGTGGCGTGTTTAGGGACCTCTCTCCATGGGCTAATGTGTCTAGGGATCTCTCACTGAAATATATCCAAACTGCATGGACTACAGGCCTTAGAGGAAAAGTTAATGGACTGGAGGCCTTACAAGTCTTATATGAGGGACCTTTCGCTAATTATCTATATAAAAAAGGGATAGCTGAGTCAGTTAGAAGCAAAAACTGAGGTTACTCTATTAATTATCTAGTTGCTGCTTGCTGATTATCCATCCTATACCTGTGCATACTTCTCTGCTAGAGAATATGGGTATCTTTATTGGGCTGCACTATAAAATGCCCCTCTTAGTTGAGTCCACTGGAATGCATGATGATCATGGAAGTCTATTGGATGGAATGTTCCATATGAGGCCTACCTATATGCAAAATCTCGAGTCCATAAGATCATCCTAACTTTTTGATCCATGACCCTAAAATTTAATAGTTTGGAGGCATCATTTTATCATGATTTCAATCCAATGGTGGGGAAAAGTTGGATGAGTGTCAAACTTGGACTAGTGGCTATTCATGTGGGGGTGGCATGTGTGAAAAGACTAGATTGACCTAACATGGTTCCATGACTAGAAAAAAGAGGGGCAGAAAAAGGGGCGTTTTTAAAGTATGAGAATTTTCCATATTTATTTGGTATGTGTTACCATTTCCTTGCAATCTATTCACTTGTTGATGCCATCATGACATTGTCATCTCTTTATCTTTCTCGAACTAATCACGTCTAAATGTCGTTCATGTTAAGAGCAGCTCCTTACCAGTCAGTTCTGTTAGGAAAATTGTGTGGCCCGATTGTAATGGACTCCACGCCAGATCGAGCACGAGCAGTCTACCGCTGATGAACTCTTAACAAGCCTTAATTTGAATCGCTATTTTTTTTAAACGCAGCATGTGCTGCTGTGGTTTTCCTGCCTCGGGAGTCATGCTAGGAAGGAAGACTTTTGTCTTTCGTTTCAAGTGCAGAGTCCAGGTCAAGTCAGGTGGACCTGACCCAAGTTTGGCCCACCCAGGCAGTAAGAACCTAGGCGGCAGGCACAGGTACACATGAATGATGTCACCGTGATGTTAGCACGACGCTAGGAAAGTAGTGAGTGACACATTGTTGAGACTAACGGGCCTGGTCAATGGTCAACTACAGAACTTTGACCACCCATATCTTGTTCATCTAGACTCCGATCGAGTGGTTTAGTTTTGTGGATTTGTGACAACGAGTACTACTCAGTGAAAGCGGCAAATCTAAAATCCAACGGCCAGAAATGTTATGGACCTGTTGCAGTCATCTTTGACAATTGAAATGTTTCGTGCGATATTTGGGTCACATGAGCTTCGATGGACGATCCGTTTGCACCTGCGGACTCCTGGCAATGAGATTTATACAAAGGTAGTGGGATAATGACAATCCAACGGTCAGGAAAACTTTTGGTCAGCGATTACGGTAAGTGGTATATTGACCTTTTCCTTTTATTTATGTGTTGGATATGTCTTATGATAGTTCTCACCTAGAGTGATAGCTTGGATGTGAGGTACAAACCCATGTGAAGATATCAGATAGGTGCCTTATCTAGGAATTGCGCATTTATTTGTTGTGATAAGATCCAACATGTGTTTTCTTTTGATGAATCATTGACGACTAATGCAGTATAACTTAATAGTAATTTGGAATTACCACGTGTAATGGGGGTGTAATAATTGATCCGCTAAATAATTGATATGCGGATCAAGGGGTTGAGGTCTTGATCGAAAGACTGTGAGCACAATCCAACGATACAAGAGACATATGATCTCTAGTTAGTGGTAAGATATAATAAAACCACTAGATCTCGGATGGAAATAACCTATGATGCATGCATGTGTATTTAATTGCCTGATGGGTCCGCAATTGACGACTAGGTTGATTGGATCACTTATAAAGTGTTAACCACAATGGGGAAACTTATTGATCAATATGTTCTAATTCTATGTATATTGTCATGATCTTCCAGTTTAGTGTGATGTACCTCTTAAGTCCCTTGCCTCTTAAATATTTAAAATTTCAAAGGAATTTGAGGCAAATTAACCATAATTTATTTAAGTCAATGGGACATGAAAATACGATGGGATAGACAACCTAGTATATCGGAAACAAAGGTTATAGTATATAACGGTGGATCTAATGAAGGTGTAAGAACGGAACCAACATGTCACTTAAGACCTTTCAAATTATCTAAATTTCAGCATCCAAAACACTTAGGTTCCGTTTGGCAACTCTTAAATGAGCCTCTTATTGACTTAAATCCATTTCAAATCTCAAATAGAGCGTTTGGTAACTGAAATAGGGCCTCTATTTGAAAACTCATAAAGATAGAATCTATCTGTTTCATAAAGCAGCCAAACCAAGATGAATTCAAACAGACTTGAAACTCTGAAGCGGAAAGACTACATGGCAATGTCGTTACCTTCTACATCACCGTATTTTCTTTATTATTTCTTCTTAACTTCTAAGAACCTACTTGATGATCCGAGCCGTTAGAAGTATTAAGAAGACCAAACATGGCCACATGTCCCAATTTAAACCGTGGATCTTTCTTGAATCTCAAAATATTTGCGAAAAAAACCACAGAACCATGGATCTACATTTTTGAAGTTTTGTAGGCCCCACAATCATGATCGAAACCATTGATCCTCTTTGGAATAATTGAAATGGCTAGTGGTCCAAATTTCAGCCATTGATTAGGTGTACATCTCAAGAAATTGTAAGAAACTAACAGTCGTTGGATATGCACATGTAAAAAAAAAAGTTGCATTCCACATGACTTTTCAATCGGTCCGTTTTTTTTCACTTTTTTAGAAATTATGGGACCCTAAATGATGATAAGAACCGTTGAAACTCTTCACATGCTTAGACATGGTTAAATATTGAGATTTGAGCTGTTGATCACTCTCGAATCTTGAGATTTTTACAAAAAAATGTAGAACCATATATCTGCATTTCTGAAATTCTATCAGTCCCCCAATTATGATCTGAACCGTTGATCCTCTTTAGGATATTTAAGAGAGGTATTATGGGTCCAAATTTCAGGTTCTAAATCAATGTAAATCTAAAAAAATTAATGAAAAACCCTAAACCATTGGATTTTAAATATCTATTTCAAACGGTTGTTGGTCCTACAAAATAGTTTATTTTTAAAACATCTATTTTAAACCGCCCCATTTGAAACAGATCTATATCATATAGATCTTTATGAGATTTACCAAACAAGGCCTAGTATATCGAAGGATTTGAGAAACCAGTTGCCTGGCAACATTTTATGGATAATCTTCCAATCAACAATTCTCCAAAATTTGAAACGAAAAATGCCCTTATAAACAACATTATATCACATGTTATATTTAAGGGGGCTTTGGTCGGAGGTCCCTCAACTTTTGACTTTAATGCAAACAATCTACAAAAAAAAGTTATCCAGCCAAAGGTCCCTCACACACATTTCCATATCTAAAATGTCCAATTTGCCCTTTCGTTGACTCTATCTTTATTCACATAACGCCAATGAAATCGATAACTATCAAATCTAAAAAGGTTTCAAATCTTCTCAAAGAAGAAACCCCTGAAGAAGAAGGCAGCGTTTCAGTGTTTGTGATTGCATGTAACGAAGAAAAACATATTAGATAAAATTTTCAAAAACTTCCCATAGATTAACTGTTTCATTGCAAGTTTGTCGCTGCATCGAAGATATCTTCGATTTCGAGAAGATGTAATACAAGAAAGAAGAGATTCAAACCCTAGTTGCAGGCTCCAGTTGTTTAACTGTAGAAGCGTTTCCAAAGGCATAAATGATAGTTCAAACTACTGATTTTCATTGTGAGTTCAAAATTTCTTCTTCTTCTGGTTTCGGAACCCTATGTTACTGTTAATCGCCATTTCGAATGTTTTTGTACCGTACTTTCTAGTTCCTCTTCTAATAATATAAACATATTCAGGAAATAGCGAAAGCGAAGTTGTCCTTACTTTTGGAACGGCAGAGGCAACAACAACAGGGAGAAGAAGGTATCTAAATAGTTTCTTCTTTTCCTTATGCTCTCTGTAATTTTTGTAGAATGCTTTTGTATATATTCAAAATGTTGAACCAAATGTCGAACAGTCATTGCTACTTTTTCAATTTCAAGTAAGTTTATCTTAGATATTTCAGAGATTTTTTCAACTCTTTGTTTTCTGATAAAACTACTGGATTTTGAGTTATTATTGAATTTAAATCAATTTATCAACTTTATCTGAGAGTGCATGGTTGGAATGAAAATGCATCTGAGTTTGGCATGAAAATTGCTTGAAATTAGAATGAATCTATGTGTGCCTGGGATGCATTAATTTATTCTTCATGAATTTGCCTTAATTTATCTCACTATTTAAGTGAGTTTGTGTTGCCTTTAAATTAAGTTTATTTGATTTTAATTAGGTTTGTGAGTCAATGACACAAATATATGAGTTTATTCCAGTTTGAAACCAGTTGCTAATATTTTTATCTGATTTGTATACAAACCTTATCATTCTTTTTTGTATCCATGTAACTGAATTTATTTGTGTACTGAGTGAACTTGAATCAATGTCTATTGACTTTATCTGAGATTAAGGCAAATGCATATGATTTTGGAATGAAAATTCACTTGAATTATAATGTATTTATATGTGCTTGATTTGAATTTATCCGTTCTTAATATATTAGGATGAACTTATGTCCATATTTAACCCAATTTGTTTGGCTTTGACTTAACTGTATTAGATCTTAGTTGAGTTTCTGAAAGAGTAACACAAATAAATGTCTCTATCTCAGTTTCTAATCAGTACCTAATATGTTTTATCAATTTTATACAAGCCTTATGTCTTCTTGTTTAATTTATTTGAGTTTCTATCAAATGTATCTATTTGTATATGCAAATTATCTGAGTTGTGTAACCAATTTATCTGAATTTATATTGAATTTATCTGTGTTTTGACTGAACTTGAATCAATGTCTACTGACTTTATCTGGCATTAAAGCAAATACATATGAGTTTGGAATGAAAATTCAATGAAATTATATTGTATTTAAATGTCCCTGAGGTGAAATTATATGTTCTAAATAAATTTAGATGAATTAATGTCACTATCTAACAGAGTTTGTTTGGCTTTGACTTAACTTTATCTCATCTTATTCAAGTTTGCGAGTTACTAACAGAAATAAATGACTTTATTTGAGGTTATAACCAGTTGCTAATATGTTTTTTGAGTTATATACAAACCGTATGTCTTTTAGTTTAATTTATCTGAGTTTATATGAAATGTATCTATGTGTATATACAAATTATCTGAGTTTATATGCACTTTATCTGAATTTATATTAAATTTATCTGTGACTTGTGTAATTTATCTGTCTTATGTTTACACTTATCTAAATTTTAGATGATATGAATCTCAGTTATTTTACTGTATGCAGCAAGAAAACAGAACAAACGAAAGAGAGTACATGATAAACCATCAAAAAATACATGAGTGAGTAGAGAGAAATAGGCCGAGAAGACTACAACTCATTACCGGCTCAGATCAAACTTAGTGTCAACTGTAACACTAGTTCAAAGCATAAAGCCATCAGTAACTGAATTAACATATAGTTGAATTAAGGAAGACTCCTTTCTAGAGCCTAATAGAGTGCATGTTGGACACAAAAATCTCAGAACAGATGTGCAGAAAGTATGACAAGGACATTATGTTGATCCTTGATACATACAACCACCAACGAAGGCAGTTCAAAATAGGGAGGTCCTATGTTCCATTCATTGCAAATGACATATCTCTCATTTTTGGCATACCAAATGGAACAAGAGCACTTGATCTGAAGTATTCCAAGAGGAAAACATCTGAATTAATATCTAGGAGATTCCAAAGTAGTTCAAGGGTGTCGGTTCCACAAATAAAACAGCAGCTCCATCTAGCATTGAATGGAGATTCAGAAACTGACATTGCCGATGTTGCTAGGCTACTATGCCTCTATATCCTTGTCGTAATATTCTTTGTAACCCACAGAAACACAATATGATGGACATATGTGGGCTACGTTGAAAACTACATGCATATGAAGCACTATGCTTGGCCAGAAAAGATTTCAAAATTTCTAATGGAGTCAGTACACAATAAGAACCGTGGTTCTGATAGAGTCATTGGGTGCCTTATTGCATTACCAGTACGATATACAACTACCAATTTACACATTTGAATTTGAATCTACAAAGAATAATTGAAATACATGTCTTTTCTGATTTTGTAACAGTATTGGTTGTGTGAGCACACGACAATTATCACTCCAGATGATTCTCTGCATTTCCCAATGATACTGAAGTGGAATCTAAGGGCAATCAATATGGCACTTAGGAAAAGGCCCTTTCATTCACTACTAGCTACTGAGGTATTTTTCTCAATTTTTACTATCCAATTTTATCTAAGTTTTTAATCTGACATCTTCAACATAACATTATTACCTAATGCAAGTCCTCGGTGACAATTTCGATAGCACGCTGCTTAAAGTGCAGCGGTTCCAGTCCTTGTTGGATAGTGGCAGTGGTGACAAGGTAGGCATAATGGAGATATAAGAAAAACAAGAAGTAACAAAAAAGAGAATAGTGAAGGAGAAGAGATAATGGATGAATATGAATATGAGGATGCAGAAATAGATGAATAGGAAGGACATGGACAAGACATGGCAGTAGAGGTAGAAGGAGACAATGGGGATGAAGGAGAGGATCAAGAGGAAGGAAATGAAGAAAAAGAACATGAATTAGCAAAAGGAGAGTAGGGACCAGAGAATAAAATAATTGAAGTCACCTAGCCGGATACAGACATAATGCTAAATACATTGGTCGTATCCGAGTTGGAAGAGCAGTTACAAAATAGTAATAGTGAAGAAACAAATCTCACTAGAGTGGTGACACAGTCGATATCATTTGGTGAAGAGATGGCTGGTTATGAAGAGATGTCACAACAGACAGATCTGCTGGTTGCAAAAGCTGACATAATTAGTAACACCAGCAACATAGTATATCAGGAGACATCTGAAGCACACTCTAGATCAGTACCAGAAGTTGTTGATACCATGTCTTGTCCTGGACACCAATCAGAATCCGCCGAAAATAGTGAGCTCAAGAATCTTACTAAGGAGCGTGACAGGGCAACTTCATTAGTCATCCAATTAACTAAGGAGAGGACAGAGTCACAAGCACAGATCCAAAGAATGGTTATTGAACTTGAAAGGACGCCAGCAGAAAACAACAACATCAAAAAGCAAAGGCTTGAAACTGAAATAAGGACCACCAGCTTGCTTAGAGAAATGGACGATGCTCTATTGTTGGTTGAGTAGCCGACGAAGGAGACGACTTCCCTTGAAAGACATAATATAGACACCAATCAGGCTGTAGAGGACTCTTCTCGACTGGTCAGCTCCCTCAAAGAACAATTGAAACATACTATGAGTGTGTCAGATATGCAGCCATCGAGAGCTGCAAATACAGAAATCGAGGTGAAGCGCCTGAAGAAAAAGTTGATAGATCTGGAATGAAACAACTTGAAACTACAGCAGCTCTTGAAGGAAATGACAATTGGTTATACAGAAAAGGGATGGGAATGGGTTGAAAAGAAATTAGATAATATCTTTGAGCCTCTAAGAAAAATTAATTCACAATAAAATGGGACTAGAGTATTAGAGAAAGCATTAGAAGAGGTCGCAGCTCATCAAAACGTTGAAGAAAAAGTACCTGAGGTCATCCAGTTACACGTCCATGCTTGTTTTGATAATTATTGTTTGAATGGAATTCATGTTTTACCTGAGTATTTATCAAATTAATCTCACTTTCTGTATGAACTTTTAACAATTCTCATTAAATTTATCTGAATTATGTGTGAATTTAGCTTACTTTCAAAAAATTTATCTGATGTTATATTAGATTTATCTGACTTCTGTAAGAACTTATAACAATTGTCATTAAATTTATCTGACCTCTTTGTGAGTTTAACTGACTTTCAATAAAATTGTCTGACGTTATATTGAATTTATATGGCCTTTTATAAATTCTAATTTGTTTAATATATATTTGTTTATTTGAAATATTGATCAGAACATAACCTCTGACGCACCATTGAAGCCAATTAAGGAGGTGAAACAATCCTCTATAGTAAAACGAATTAAAAAAAGAACAGCGTCAAGGAAAATGCATCCAACAGCTGCCCCCTTCACACTCCCAAAAAATGCAGTCACTAAGCTTATGAATGCATCTGATGTTGAAAAGCTAAAGCAGATTTATGAAGCTGAGAGAAATGTGTAAGTTACAGACCTATGCAACTAAGCTACAGAGCTGCTGATGTAAAGAAACATTAATCTAAATGTTGACTAATTGATCACTTTCTGCAATTGCATTTGCAGGGTGCTCATTTGGGGAGGTGAAGGCATGTAAGCTATATCTTATGAGGACATAATTGCAGTTCTTAGCAGAGCAGAATTGTCAAGCACCGTAAGCATCACGACACAGAAACATTGACAGAATATTGCTTCATTTTACACAAACATAAAATGGTCGCGTTCACACTAGATGCCTAACATTATCAGTTTGGAATTTAACAAATTATTGACTGCTACGCTGATTTACTATATAGAGAACATGGAGGAATCCAACAGCAACTTACGACTGTTCATCAGCTACCTCAAGAAAAATCATACTTCATAAGAAGTTTATGCTGGGTAAAAGACAATTATTGTGTTAACTGTATCACCATTTACTTTATTTTAATATATAATAATACTTACTAAAATCATCTTAATGTAGAAACTTGTTACTTCCACATCGTCGGAAATGAGGGACAAGATTCTGCACCCTCAGATCTCCTCAAGCAGAACTGCAAACCACAGATTCGTGCTTTTTCCGATGAATTCAAATGGAAAAAGAAAGGATGCTGAGCCCTTTCACTGGACACTGTTGGTGCTGGATCAGAAAGAAGGAGATTGGCTACATTACAACTCCTTATGACCAAGATCAGCTAAAACAATCGATCATTACTTTGAGGATGTACGAATTCTGGTCTGTCTCATTGACTCAGTTGTTATTTATATGATAGTCCCCGTAAGAAAAACAAATACCAACCTAAAATACGGCCTTTTTTTTATTCTACAGAAACAGTATGTGGAGAATTACAATTATATAAATGTTGAGGAGACACAACCATATGGAGCTCCATTGGTAAGCGTGTAAGACGCCCCACAACAGAAAATGGGCTCGTATGTATCATTGTGCAAGTACAGTTGTTCAATTGACTTGGCCGTGACTTATTTACAATCAACTAACAATTTGATTGCGGCGTAATCGTTTGTTATCTTATAAAGAACTTACTCATAAACAAGTAATTGCTTCAAAGCTACCACAGCGCATCATTGATGGATTAAGGGCAGAGATAGTAAACAAGTTCCTAAATCACATGCATCGCAGTTAAATAATTAAAAACTTCCACGACAGGCAACAAACTGTTGATGATGATTTCGAACAGTGATAACGAAACTACAGCCATGAGACAAGCAAGTTGTTTTGAATCAAGTTGATGTCAAAGAGAAGATGAAACATTTTTATGTAAATCTCTGTATATGAAAAGCATCAGTACAACAACTTTGTGAATGTATTTTTTTGGTTCACATGAATGTTGGAGAAAAATTTGTTTTAGAAAAATCTCAAATGTGGCATTCCCACATAAAAGGGGCCCATTCGAGATCGACAACATGTCTGCAGTGGGAACTGCACATGCATTTTACAATTATTGCAGAAATGTGATGACCAAAACCCATTATTTTGACAATTCTAAAATTTTAAGGGCTTGTTTGGTTGATAGCATTTCTGCGAGAAATTTCTCTTGTTGAGTGTATCTACATGGCAATTCATTCCGGGTCTCAAAATCTCCATATACCAACCATCCATCAATCTGATTAACTGTACTTTAAATGACTAACCCTACACATGAATTTATGGGGTTTGAGCTTACATTTCCTACATGTTTAATGGACAATTCAGATTCGGATTCGACCCATACTCATTATCCTAGAGGTCCAACCAACCGAACCGGCATGACAAAATCCATTACCAATGACCAAGAACTTTTCCTTCCTCCCTCCAGTTTGGTGTCAATTTCTTTTTTCTGTTGTTAATATTTTGGTTCCTTTAAATGACGATGTCGTTTGCATAGATGGAAGGGTAAAACTGTCCAAAACACTTATACGAACACCCATATGGATGTTTTAATGTATTTGTAAAGGAATCTGTGTAATACAGGTTTATAAACACTTTTTTGGTAAAAATCCCTTAATATTTCTTATCTCCTACATGAGAAATAGAGGTCATAATGGGGAGAAGAATGCCATTTTAACTTTGACCCATATATATGTTTGGTATTGAAAATGTCATTGGAAGTGTAGGTTGGCCTGCCTCATTGTGGCTAGACTACAAAATGATGTAAACGGGTCAGACTGAGGTTAGAGCTGGATCCTTTTTCGAATCAAAAGCACTGTACCTGAATAGTTGAATCCAAGGTGATTCTGTCTTTTAAGGGCCTAAATCCAACAGCCAGTAAGGTTTTGTAGACCCAAACCAAAACCAGAGCTTACCATATGATGGATTTGGGTTCGGGTCAATAACCATTTTTTTAAATTAAAAAAACCCGCTTCTGGGCCTAGATGTAACATATAATATTAATCGGAGCTCCAGCTAACGGATCCGAATCTGATCTTAAGATAACAAGGTGAAAGGAGATCCATTGAAACCCCAATTCCAATTTGGCAATTTGGTAATTTTAGTTAAAATTAGTGGTGTTTTTCTTGACCAGAGGTCCGGGACTAGGACGCTGTGGTGTGGACGGACAAACAGAGAAAAGAGCTTTCCAACATGATTGGAATTTTGGAGCTTTACCTGAAAATTAGAATCCTAGAAAGTGATTTTTCAAAACAAATTTATATATACGAAAGAGACTGTTTCAATTGAGAAATCAATTGGAATCAGCCACTCGATTTTGACCAATTTGATTTTGACCATTATTTAAGAACTTCATCTCTATTATTTATTCATCTCTGATGTTTGAGCACCGTTACTCTTAGGTTTTCTAAACCACCACCACATCATCTCATTGGTTTCCTTAAGCCAATTCTTAAATTGTTGGTTGTGGTTTTTCTAGTATTTTAAAGAGGAACCGTTACTCTTAATATCCATTAAAGTCTCATCCGTTTCTTAAGCCAAAACTCTCTCTCTCCGGTTTCAAATTCACATTCTTCTTTGCGACAAATTGACGTAGAAAATCCCTTGGCCTCCTACCATGGAAGTAAGTAGTTTCCCCTCTCCCTCTCTTAATCTTAAAAAAAGAAGGAAGTGAAAATAAATAGTTCACTTCTAGATAGGGCTGCCAGAAAGAAATCCATTGTTGTGGTATTTTTTATTTAAATTATTCTCTTCCACTATTTATTTACATGTTTGATCTTTTGTTTACTTGAAACAAATATAATGGTGCTTAATATTCTTCACCGTGATGGATATTTCCTTCTCGTCCTCTTCTGCCATGGACCTGACATCCCTTTTCTTGCAAGTATATATACATGCATCTTGTAGGTAAGGGGGTCTTTGTATCCATAGCTGGTTTTGATAATTGGCTCAGATTATGAAAGGAGTGTTTCATGTCGTTATGTCTAGAGTTAGGGCCTTTGCTATGGGTCTTCCATTCCGATCCAAAATAATATTCTGGTAAAGGGGAATTCTTGCATTTTTTTTTTCTTTATTATTATTAATTTTTTTTGTCCACTGTTGAACTGAATGTGTGATTTTCAGGTTAGAGATGTGAAAGGACACCGGAGATTTCATATCTCTACAGGTTGGAGATGTGGAAGGACACGGGGGATTTCATAGCTCTTTTAGTGGGGTTACACAACAAATGGGTCAAAAGAGGGTAGTAAGATTTTGTGGGTTAGTGTATAAGTGGTAATTCATACTTACTAAAATCCACTCTTTATAATTCACAAATAAGTTGGATTCGATGTTGGTTGTTGGGTTTGTAGATGGTGCAATAAGGGTCTGTCATTTTCAATTTCCCTCTAATGGTGTATACTTTGTTGTGATCATTCTTGGGACGACAGCCCTGTGATTGGAAACTACAAAGACGATGATGTGATAAAAGATCTTAATTTTTTCATTCTTCTCATTTATCTGTCAATTGGTCTATGAAGATGCCTTTTTTCTGGATTTATTTATTAGGTTATTTGGACTTTGGAAAGAACTCAGATTAGAAAATTGAGAACTAAATTTATTGATTTAAATGAATATTTCAATTCTAAGAATAACCCCTCAAATCACTCATCATCAATCAATGGTTGCTTTTCCTTTTTTTAAATACCTGCTAAAATCATTAGTTTATAGTATTTAGTTTGGTTGTTCGGGAAAATATGAATGTATTCATGTTTGGATTGATTAAATAATAAGTAAATTATAGAAAACACAAATAATAAGTAAATTATAGAAAACACATTCATGATAATTAGGGGTATTTATCAGAGTATTGCTTCATCACAAGTATCATTTTCCAATTATTAGCTCCAAAAATTGTTGAGGGTATTATTAAACTTTTTTGTGTTTGTGTTTTATTTAATAAATATAATCGGAAGATCATAATTGGTTTACCATCCATATTTTGTAATTAGAGTTATGCTAGACTGTTTCTTCTTTACAAACATCATTCTCCAATTATCGGCTTTAGGAAATATTGGGTTATTATCAAATTTGAAGTTTTCTAGGATTATTATCTGGAAAATGTGCATGTAATTTTAGGATATTTAAAGGGTCAATTTTGTAGAAACTTAAATAAGTTTCCATCTTGTAGAGGATCTTTTCTTCTTAATCTCAAATCTCTCTATACCATTTCTCTTCATAATTGTCTAATATTTTCAATCTAACATTTGGAGAATTTTGGCTTACGACCTTTTCTAATCTGCCATCTTCCTCTGATGATGTGATTAACTAAAGTAAGATGCCATATGCCATTGTAGAAGGTACTTAATTTATTGATTTAGTTCATGTCCTGATTTTATAGAGATAATTTCTTCATGCTTAATTCGGTCATATTAACATGTTTACACTAATGGTTCAATTAAACGTTTACAACGATCCATAGTTGTTGACTTAAATCTAATGAATTAGCAATCACCAAGATGTTTGCAGCATGGTAGATCCAATATTGGTAACTCGAGTATGGATAAAAGCCAAGAGAAAGGCGGTGGAACTTTGATTTTCAAAATATGTTTGGTGACGGAGATTTTCATTTCCCCGTGTGGCTGCAACTTGAATTTTCACCGGACTGAATTTGAATGAGTCAAATATATTCATTGATTCACATTGGCAAATTCACAACTTGAAGGTATCCAGATGTTTATTTGGGGCACACCATGCACCTATAGGCTCATTTTTCCATCCAAAAAGTCTTAACAAACATTCATTTATTTTAAAGTTATTTACAGTGATTTAGATCCATATATCATTTATATAGAGGCAGATCATTTTTTAACCATACTAATTTTAATTTAACCAAGTATTCTTACCGTGTTTAGCACGGGACCCTTTTGCTAGTTCAAAATGAAAGGGACTGTTTTGTATTTGCCTCTGCCAACTTTGTGTCATTTTCCGGAGCAATTTGTACCAATCATTGTTTAAAACTCATCAGACTCGATACTTCTTTCAAGCTTGCTTGCACCCATCTAAAATTTGAAGGCTCATGCACTACTTGTGCAAATTTAATATCAATTCCACTTAATGTAATGGCTATGGAGTGGGATGGGAAGTCTATTTTTTTTTTATTATTATCTATTTTGACTTAAAAAATGATTGATAGATGTTGAACTGCATTAGATGGTTCGACAAAATTTATGTAGATGTTTGATTCAATTAGCTTTAGAGTTTTTACCTCTTTTTGAAAAAGAAACCACAGTATAACTTTTTAAAGCAAAAAGAAATTCATAAAGCAGTCAAACACTTCTTTCTTTTTTAAATTAATTTAATTTCTTTTTACTTTAACTTTAATTTCAAGTTTGTCCACACAACTTCTATAATTTGAGAAGCTTGTCGATACTATTTTTATTTTTATAACAAATTTAATTATATGGCTTTGTTTGTATAACTTTTACATAATGATAAATTTGTCTCTTCAAATTGAAATAGACATGCAACAGCTGATCCATCGATTCCCTAATGGCTTCTTCAGCGGCCAAAGACAAGGTGACCCCTTATCCCCTTACCTGTTTATCATTAATGAGGAAATTCTCAGTCTCCATCTCAATAACCTCCATTCCCAAGGTATCATCCTCCCCCTCTCTACTGTCCCACCCACTCCCTGCCACCTTCTTTATGCTGATGACATTATCATCCTAATGAAAGGAGCCACTTCTGGTGTCCTCACTCTGTAAGAACTTCTTGAATTATACCAATCCTCATATGGCCAGCACATTAACCTCCTTAAGAGTCAGCTCTTCATTGGCAAACGTGGTATCAGAAGAAAGGCTAGGATCTGCTCTATCATTGGATTGCAGAAGAGCTTGGTCCAGCTCAAGTACCTGGGTTATATTGTCTTTGGCTCCCCGAAACGAGCTCACTTCCTACCTCTTCTGGAGGCTGTCAGCTTGGAAAGCCAAAACTCTCTCCTTCGCAGGTCACCTTATCCTCGTCAAGCATGTGCTCTCTTGTATCCCCATTCACACAGCCGCCATCCTTCCTCTTCTAGTCTCCATTTACAAAGCCATTGAGAGACTCATGAGACACTTTCTCTGGTTAGGCAATTCTCCTACCTCTAAGATCAACTATGTGAATTGGACTCAAGTTACCCTTCTAAAGGTGGAAGGAGGCCTTGGCATTTGAAGGATCAAAGATGTAAATGATGCGTCTCTCATCAAGCTGGGCAGGCAGGCTATCACTATGAACACCATCTGGTCTACATGGTTCAAGAATCGCTATTTCAAGAACAGTAACATTTGGAACCTTACAAACATTATCTACGGATCCTATATTTGGAAGAGATTCCGCTGCCTCGCTCATTTCATCCAACATGACAGTGCCTGGTCCTTTGGAAACAGTGAGGACATCAACATTTGGCATGATACTTGGTGTGGAGTCAAGCCCCTATCTGCTATTTTTACTAACCTGCATTTCCCTTTGGACCAACGGCTTGCCTCTCTCTTCCACTTAGGCTCTTGGCGCATCCCTTTGAACCTACCAATTGAAGTTCAAGTCTTGCTCACCTCTGTCACCTCTTTCCCAGTCCATCTGCCTGGAAAGAGGCACCTGATGGTTAGCTCTCTCTGCAAGGAGTTTGGAACACAATCAGATCTAGGGGACATATCCTCCAGTGGCCAAGCATGATTTGGAGTGGTATCTATCTCCCCAAAGTCAGTTGCTTTGGGTGGCAATTGATGCTCGATGGAACTCCAACTGAAACTCATCTTCAGTGCCTTGGCTACTCCTTAGCTTCGAGATGCAGCCTCTGCGACAATGGTGAAGACTCTATCAGCCATCTCTTATTCTCCTACACTCAAGCACAATCCCTATGGCATTGATTACTCCAATCTACATGCGCCTTAACCAATCTACATGCACCCAGCAACCTTCCTCCTGCTCTGCCTCCTCAATTTGGCAATCTCTTTCTAGAGGAAATCACATAGCTGGGAGAAAATTCATGGCATCGGTTTTTCTGAATGTTCTATACGCTCTTTGGAAGGCCAAGAATGCTGCTATTTTTGAAGATCAACACCCTCTCCTCAATCAGATCATATCTCATTCCAAGACAACCTATGCTTCTCCCTGAAGAAGTTCTCCAAACCATTCGACAGGCACTAGCTCAGTTCCCTTTTCACTTTTTAAGAATCTCAGTGATTTCTTCTCCCAATGATCACTAGCTGTTTCTTTGGCTCCTTTTTGTTTCAGCTTCTTGTGTAATTCCTCTTTCACTGAGGGCTTATTGAGCCTATGTATTCTTTCTCCTCTCTTCTTAATACAATTACCTTTTTAAACAAAAAAAAATGGATCTAGTTAAACAACTTTATTTTAAATAGATTTATTTAGATCAACTTTATTATAAACATGATATAAGACTTACCAAACAAGGCCCCAGTTGAAAGTGATTAAAATAAGTTTTACTACTTTGAGTACTTTATACTGTTTTGGCAAAGTGTACATGAATGTCTATTTCAATATACTTTTAAGACCTTTGATATCTCATTCAAAAAAGCAATAAAAATATGTAACTTTTCAAATAAATATAAATGTCTTATACCCTCTGCCTATAATTAGGAGGCAACATCCATAGCAGCACAACCCCCAACCAATAATAATGGCTATTATCTTATGTTTTTCGCTATGAACATCCACGCCACATCTAAAAAAAAGGACAGCTGATTCAGTTAGAAGCAAAAAATGAGGTTACTTTATAATTATCTAGTTGCTTGCTGAGTATCCATCCTAGGCCTGTGCATACTTCTCTCCTAGTGAATATGGGTATATTTATTTGGTATGTGAATATGGGTATATTTATTTGGTATGTGTTACCATTGCCATGCAGTCTATTCACTTCTTGATGCCATCATGATATTGTCATCTCTTCTATCTTTTTCGGACTGATCACGTCTAAATGCCGTCCATGTTAAGAGCTGCTTCTTATCTGTCAGTTCTGTTAGAAAAATTGTGTGGCCTGATTGTAATAGGTTCCACGTATGTCAGATTAAGCACGAGCGTTCTCCGGCGAATGAACTTCCACCAAGCCTTCTTTTGATCGAGGGATTGCTGCTGTGGTTTTCTGCCTCGGGAGTCACGCCAGGAAGGATGACTTTTGTCTTCCGTTTCAAGTGCAGAGTCCGGGTCAAGTCAGGCGGATCTGACCTGAGTTCGGCCCACCCAGGTAGTAAGAACTCCGGCGGCAGGCGCAGTACACACGGATGATGTCACTGTGATGTCAGCGCGATGCAGAAAGGACAACAGTGGTGACACGTTGTTGGGTGATCGGACCCCAAGTGTAGGGTGCGACTGTAGTAATAATCTGGTGAGTCCAGATCGATCCACGGGGAACAATGTTGTTTAAGAAACTTTCCAACTTTAACCTGTCCTAATTTAGAAACTAAACCTAATCTAGTAAAGAAACTAAATTACAAGAAAATTCCTAAAAACTGAAAATTAACAATTACAACTTTCCAAATAAAAAATAAACCTAAACTAAGTAAAGAAACTTAGTTTTTTTAACCCTATTCTAACTAACCTGCAAAAGTAACAAACTCATCAAAACAACCAATTTAATATAAGATAAATCAAATTTTCTTTTCCTAAATTAGATCATAATTACCAAAATCACTTTTTATGCAAATAAGAATGATCTATAATGCCCAAAATACTAACAATGCAATCTTATGCAAGTTTCTAAAAATTTGTTGCATGCTGTAAAAAATTCTAAGTATGGAAACTCTTGCACAGGCCCAATTTCGTTGGACTGTACGATAGACCTAAGATGATATGAACCTAAATCTAATGACTGGAATTAATACTCTGATGATTCATGAACACCAAAAAAAAAAAAAAAAAAAAAAAGAAGAATGAAAAAAGGACTTAAAACGAAAAAGTTTTGATCACGTAAAGATGCCTACTTGAACTGTTTTGCTGCTGAAATCTGAACGCAGGCTTTCCAATTACCCCTGTTTGAGCCTTTGGTTGACACGGTTCCCGAGGTTATTTTTGGCTGAAATTCTGGGGTTTCAAAGTCCTATTACCATACTTTAAATCTGCTATTTTTCGGACCAAAACATTCACGTTTAACTGATTTTTAAATCGAGCACTTTTGCAACTCAGTTGGGCCAATTCTGCTAAAACTGTGCAGAATTTTTCACTATTATCATACCAGGTCCGAATTTAGTCTTTCTAATCAATTAATAATCTTGTGATTTCAGCAACAAAAACTTGTTCTAATGCAATTTCTAAATATAATGCATGCACAAAGACACTTTCCGACCATATATTATGCAAGTAACAAAAATAGAAAGTTTCTACTACACATAGAAAGATGCAAGTTGGGATTTCTAAATCTAGGATTTGTAAATAAAAAAATCAGAGTATTAATAAAAACAAAAGGGGTGGAAAAATAAAAAGCGGAAAAGATGTACCAAAGATTTAGAAACTAGACAATCCTACAAGTACTGACAATGCGATAATATGCAATCCTCTCTTCTCAGAGTAGGAAAAAAATAATGCAAGTGGTCACTTGTTGTCTCTCGACTTTTGATCCTTTTTATTTTATTTTCAAACTCTAGATCTAATCATGTGAAATATTGTCTCCAATCAAAACACATAAAAGAACTAGAATGAGAAAATTTAACACACTTACATTAAAAAATATGCAGAATCAATCCAAGCAGTGTCTTTATTCCTTGATCTTGAAGTACATAAAATTAAGATTCTTCTCTCTTCATCATTCTCTCGACACGATCTCTCAATCTATGTCTAAAGAATTAGAATGGAGAAGAAGAAGATAGGATTAGAGAGAGAGGATGGATGGGAGTGGAAAGAGAGAGAAAACCTCCAAGATTTCTCAACTACAAGGCATTGGACGTCCAGCCCTTTCTTGGCTTCCTTTTTATAATTTTTGAAAATCTTTTTTTAGTAAAGAATCTCTCATCTTTAGGGCTCTTGTTTCCTTATGTGTAGAGATTCTTGCTTAGGCTTCAAGCTAGCTTTTATCTTTGAAAAGACTTTTAAATTTGAGAGATCTCCTTGTCTTATTAGGTTTTTTGATGCATACACTTTCCTTGTACAATTCCAAGAATATCTCTAAAAATTGCATGATGATGTAAAGGGAAGAAACTTTCCAAATATTGAGATTTCTTGCAATTCCTGCCTAAAACTGTAGCAGACAACTTCCTGATGTCACATCTCCCTCAATATAGATTTGATTTATGCAATCTTGGGCTCCACGGATATCTACTTGAAAAGATCTTTCCAACGGTGGCTAGATTGCGCCGATCCGACACTCGGTTTGAGAGTTATGGCCATTTTAAGTTGCCGCCCCTGAAAAATCCGGGAATAATTGTAAACAAATGGAAGCTTCTATGTTGGCATGCAATGGAGTGTATGGGACCCATGTTGATTTTTCCTACAAATTGAAAGAGGCAATTTTAACATTAATCATATGTAAGAAAATAATTATGAACCATGTATGGGACCCTACATGCCTAGTGATGCACCAAAATGACCAACTTTCCAAAAATAGCACATGGTGCCAAAAATAGGAAGATATGCATTGATGAAACCAAAAGCCTAATTTTGGGGTAATAAATGAGATGAGAAAAACTTAATTTCAAAAAGTCATGCAATTCAATGAATTTTGACCAATTTTGACCATTTCTCCAAAAATATCCTCAAATGCATGTAATCATAAAATTAAATGCAATTCTATGCAATTAAACCTAATTAAGTCCACAAATGCTAATGAAATGATGACTTAATGACCTAGTTTTGTGGACTTATCACAGAGATGAGCGGGCCCAGTCAATGGTCAATTATAGAACTTTGATCACCTATATCTCGGACTCCAAGCCAGCAGTTTAGTACTGTTTATTCGTGGTAACGAGTGCTCTCAGTGGAAGCGACAAATCTGAAATCTAACGGTCAGAAATGTTATGGACCTGTTGCAATCATCTTTGACGCTTGGGATTTGTTGTGCAATGTCTGGGTCACATGATAAGCTCCGATGGACGATTCGTTTGCTCTTGTGAACTCATGGCAATGACATCTATACAGAGGTAGTGGGATAATGACCATCCAACGGTTAGGAAAGCTTTTGGTTAGCAATTGCGGTCGGTGGTATCTTGACATTTTCCTTTTATTTATGTGTTGGATATGTCCTGTGATACTTCTACACTGCTTGACATCGCCCAGAGCGATATCTTGGATGGGAAGTAGAAACCCATGTGGAGATATTAGATAGGTGCTCTATCTAGGAATTGTGCGTTTATTTGTTGTGATAAGATCCAACATGTGTTTTATTTTGATGAACCTTTGACGACTACTGTAGTATAATTTAATGGTAATTTGGGGTTACCATGTGTAGTGGGGGTGTATCAATTGATCCGCTAAATATTTGATCGAAAGAATGCGAGCACAATCCAACGATACAAGAGAAATGATGAGTGTTAAATATTGCATATTTTACCCCTCATTAGTCCGAGTTTTAACTTATCAGCATCTCAAATGCATATCATTTGCTTTACACGGAGATTTTATCCTTCTATCACATTAACGAATTATTGGCTCATATGCATATCATTTGATTTACAAGGAGATTTTATCCTTCTATCACATTGACAAATTATCGGATTATCTTGCATAAATCCAATTATTTATGGTGCATTTTTATGTAATTTATCTTGTGTAGGTGGACCCCGCGACTACTCCAACCTTCCGGCTAGTGTCCCATGGCATCAAGAAGAGATTTTAATAAAGAAGTTACATGAAGAAATCCTATTGAAGAAATCTTGCTGAAGTGTTGAAGAATTCCAAAATAAGAGGAGAAGACTTTAAGGATAAAAGAAGTCATTTTCTAACACAAATGAGTGGTTGGTATATTGGTTAGAGCTTGGATTGGTATGAAACATGTTATGGGTTCAAATCCCTTCAATTGCATGAGTGTGTGTAATTGAAGATCATTAAAATTTGGAGCTTTTTGATGTTTAGTGGCTAAAGCTTTTGGATTAGGCTCTTCTTTTGAAGATAAGTAATGTGATTAGTTCAATTATATGCATGTTTCAGGTTAAATTCCTTACTTGTACATTGATTGATTATTAGATTTTAGATCTAATTGTGCTAATCTATCTCTCTCTCATTTCTCATGCTCTATCTTTACACTTGATTCTTGGATATCTCAATTGATTCTCTCACATAGCATGCTCTAGAGCCCTTATCTTTGATCTTTTGTAGATTGATTTTGATGACTTATATATAGCTAGATGATGATTTAAGATCTTGGCTTTTGATTTTCTTTACTTTAATCTTCATTGTTATATCATCCAATCCAATTAGGCAAGAGATTGCTAATTGGATTGTAGATTTGGGAGTTGAATTAGAACATGCATTGGTTGGATTAATTACATATTTTGGGGATTTTGGATTGCCTAATCTCTTATTTTAATTTTTGTTAATTTTAATCTTTATTTGATATGTTATTTTCACTTTTAGATTGTTAGATCTACATTTCACATAACTTATTTTCAAATCCTACACATTTCACATCACATCTTCACATTAAATCTTCCATTTCCAACCACCATTCATCCAATAGTTTAGTGTAGCTTGTTAGATTAACTTAGATCTTATTAAATTCATATTTTAAATTGTTAATTAATTGTTTACATTGCATAGTTTAGTAATTTTACTTGTTCACTTCAATTGTTTACATTAGCTTTATCTTAGTTCAACTCTCATTTAATTGGATTCATTGCTTGTTCCATCCTCTCTCCGCAGGATCGATAATCCGGACTCTTTAGTCCTTTACTACTTGACGACATGATAAGTTTTTAAAAATGCATAATTTCAACATCATTTTAGAGTAATTAAGGACTTAATCTTCAAATCATGCACCATTTTAGTAAAAAAATCATGATTTATATTTGTGGGCATCAAAGTTTGAATTCGAGTCAAAATTCATAGAAAAATCGCATTTTTACATAAAATCATAAAATTTTCTAGTTCTTGGCATTGAAAGTCACAAATATCTCATTACTTTTTATTCACATTTGAAATGATAAATTTTCGTTGCACAATTGATTTAATTAAATAAAGCTTGATAAAATGGTGAAATCTTATGCATCTATTTAGTGTGAATTGGGACCCGCATCTTGCAATATTCTTTTCCTACATAAATTGATAATTATTTGATCATTTGTTATATTATTTGTATTTTTGTAGGAAAGTCCAATTTCTTGGGGCCCGCGGAAGAGAATTGATGAAGCAAATGCACCATGGGACCCATCTACTTTTGGCATGAATTCCAAGGTAGGGGCGGCCATGGTAGGGTCCGCTCTTATATGCAAAATTTCAGATTTAATTTCTTGAAGATAAGTTCTAGATTTGTGGGCCATGTGATGAGGTGTCCTATCTACTCTGCAACAAATATTGCTTACATGTCATGATGGCTGGCTAAGATTCAAAACAAGACAAACAAAGAAGAAAAAAATGCAAAAAAATCCAGCCAAGGAGAGGACGCCCATGCATAGTGTGGAGTTCAAAAAAAAAAAAAAATGCACATTCTCATGGGGCCTACTTCTACTTCATGTTTGAAATTAATTTCAGATTTGAAGGGATCTTTTCAAGAGAGAAAATGGGCCCATCTAAGGATATTTTTCCAGCCACGAAGAGTTCTAAAAAAATGGGAAGATCATGCTAAACAATTCAAGTTGGAAACTAAATCAAGGAATCCAAGATTTTAGCAGCAAGTTGTTAAATTTAACTCTAAGAAAATAAGCCTCAAGATTTGAAGTTTACAACCCAAGATTCTTTTAAGAAGTTTCACACGTCCAAGCCCTCTATACCAAGCATCACACGTACAAGATTGGGGACTAGATGCATCTAAAGATTTGTTTCAAATTTGAAATTTCAAATTTGAATTGATTCTTAACCAAAGTGGACCCAAGAAAGGAAGTTGCATAAGATAATAAGAATCCTATTTTCACTAAGATTGTGGGCCAATCCCTTGAAACTCTCTTAAAACCCTCAGATTTGAATTGATTCTTAACCAAAGTGGACCCAAGAAAGGAAGTTGCATAAGATAATAAGAATCCTATTTTCACTAAGATTGTGGGCCAATCCCTTGAAACTCTCTCAAAACCCTCCTAATCCTAATCCAAAATGGACCCCACATTACTAATCCGTACCCAAATCAAAATCTTGCAGGCCAAGTAATAAAAAATACATAGAAAGAGCAAAAAAAGGGGGCTCACGTGAATCCCATCTCCCCCCACACCTTGGACAACCAGCAACAAAGAAACCCCCCCTTTTCCATTAATTTTTCTTCATCTCTTCTCCTTCCATCACAATTTCATCCAAGGCCTTCCCTAAGGCACACCACCATTTGGAATTCTACGCCACCGCCGTTGCTACCGTCACTCCACCATTGGACCAGCTATTCATCATTTTCCCTTGCTTGTATTTCAGATCGCAAAACAAAAGCCGGTTGGATCGCCATTCAAGACTGTGAGTCTTTCTCATCTGTTTAGTGTTTCATGTGTCTGGGGTACGGTTGGATGCATTTTATTTTGATTCAAATAATTTTGTAATGGTTATTTTCTTGTGATGAGTCTTTCATTAAGAAATCAAGTTATGGGGTCTTGGTCTTTACCAATGGGTCAACATCGAATTTTTGTACGTAGTGATAGTGCGCACTTGGTGCGGTGTTCTTGATTTTTCTTGATGGCATCAAGCAAAGTAACTATTGCAATAATTTAGAATTAAAATTTATTTTTTTGTTCTCTGATTTTATTTTATTTTATTTTTATTTTTATGCATCTTTATAATTATTGCAATTGGTTGGACTGTCAAATCTTTTGGTGAATGCAGTAGCTAGATTAGGTTTATAGATTATGATTTTATTTTTCTTTGGTTGTAATTAATTTTTCAGACTTGTAATTAATTTCTTATTAAAGTAGGATTTGTGATTTTTATAGATTTTTAATAGGCTAGAATTAGTTTTTTTTAATAGGACAGGTTTTGCGCGATTAATTACTCCCTGTGGATCGACCTCGGACTTCACCGAGTTATTACTACATCGTGGCCTTACACTTGGGCTGACGACTATGACATCATAGTCTTGCGGTTAAGCGTTGCGCATATAAGTGGTAAGATATCCTAAAACCTTGTTTTTTTTAAGAAACAACTTGCTAGCACAATTGTTTCCTTCTTATCTCTTGCCTTTTAAAGAATATTATTTGAAGATTCTAAATCCTCTCACTTATCCTAAATGTAGGCCCACATTCACAATCCCAAAGGAGGTGGCCCCACTTTATAATTCCTAGAGGTGGGTCACATGGTCACAACCACAAAAGGTGGGCCCTTATTATAATTCTATAATGGTGGGACCACATTATAAATCGTCTATAAAGATAGGCATCATGTTATAATTTTTCTAGGTTGGTCTCGTATCCACAATCACATTTTAATGGTGGCCCCCATGTTCAGATTTCTAAATGTGGGTACCACATTGTAATTTTTTTAAGGTGGGTCCCGTGTTTACAATTAACAAAAAGTATGGCCCCACATTTTAATGATGGCCCTAGGTTCGGATTTCTAAATGTGGGTACCACTTTATAATTTTTTAAACGTGAGTCCCGTGTTCACAATTAACAAAAAAGTATGGCCCCACATTATAATTCCTATAAAGGTGGGCCCACATTGTAGATTTTATAAATGTGCTACTCCCATGTTCTAATTTTTGTAGGTGGGAACCACATTCTAATTTCTAAATGTGGGCCTTGTGCCTACAATTACAAAAAATGTGGCTCCACTTTGTAATTCATAAATATGGGTCACATGGCCTCGTTTACAAAAGATGGACCCACATTGTAAATCATTTGAATGTGAGCCCATATTCTAATTTCTAAAACTGGGTCCCATATTTACATTTACAAAAAGTTGGCCCACATTATAATTCCTATAAAGGTGGGCCCACATTATAAATCTAATGGTATGGGTTCCATGTTCTAATTTTTAAAAGTGGGTACCACATTGTAACTTCTACAGGTGAGTCCCATATATAATAATAATAGTACTGCAAACAATAAAAGGTGGGGTCCCACATTGCAAATCCTATGTTTGCTCCTTAGAGCAAAACTTTTATAATTTTACCAAACAAGTTTCGTATAGCATATTTTTAGTAGAGTAATTTAATATAATGTTGCCAAACAAGTTCTGCAGAGTATAGATTCGGCACAACCTGATCTCAGCAGAACCTAATCCGAGCACAAAATTGGAAACAACACGAGAGCAACAATATGTTCGAATTCTATGTATATTGTCATGGTCTTCTACTTCAGCAGGGTGTATCTCTTATGTCTCTCGCCTCTTAAATATTTAAATTTTTAAAGGAATTTGAGGCAAAGAGCTATAATTTATTTAAGTTAATGGGACATGAGAATATACAACCCAGTGGATTGGAAACAAAGGTTATAGTCATATAACGGGGCATCGGATGAAGGTGTAAGAACGAAACTGACATGTCACTTAGACCTTTCAAATTGTCTAAATTTCAGCATCCAAAACACTTAGTGCCCGTTTGGCAAGTATTTTTTCCACCTTTTATTAGCTAAAAATTGTTTAAAATTGTAAATAGACCGTTTGGTACCATGAATAGTTCCCTCCGATTGAAAAGGCAAATAGATGGAAACTGTCTATTTCAGAAAGCAACGGAAACGGTGTCAATTGAAATAGACGTAAAGTCTGAAGCGCGAAAGACATGCGTTGGTACAGTGCATTATACGTTGATTTTTGCGTCACTGTTTTTTCTTTCTAAATTATGAGACCCTACAAGATGATCAGAACCGTTAGAAATCTTAAAAATACCAAATCCAAATTTGAATCGATGATCTTCCTCGAATCTTGAGATATTTATAAAAAACCATAGAATTATAAATCTACATTTTTGAACTTTTATGAGCCCTACAATCATGATAAAAACCATTGATCCTCCTAGGAATAGGGAAAACAACTAAAAGTCCAAATTTCAGCCAGATATTAGGTGTACATCTTGAGAAAATTACAAAAAACTAAAAGTCGTTGGATATGCATAAGTTAAAAAACTACATTCCACGTGACCTTTCACCAGTCCATTTTTCTTTTTTAATGTTATGGGACATGAAATGATGATCTAAGCCATTGAAACTCTTGACATGATAAAACACAACTTTAAGTTCAAATTTGATCGGTTGATTCTCAAATCCAAGATATTTTTAAAAAAATGTAGTGCCATAGATTTGCATTTATGGAATTATTTGGGTCCCACAATCTTGATCCTAACCATTGATTTTCTTTGGAATATTGAAAACAAATATGGGTACAAATTTCAGGCCCTAATTCACTTTAGATCTCAATAAATTAATGAAAAACCCTCAACCATGGGATTCTTAAACATCTATTTCAAACAATTTTTGGTCCTACCAAACGGACTATTTTTTAAACATCGATCTCTATTTCTTTTTTTTCTTTTTTTCTTTTGATAATGTAGGGTTATCAGCCATTTGGGCCAAAATAATCCCTACGAGCCCAGGAGAGAAAATCGGATAAAATTCCCCTCTGGCCCAAGTGTGGTAGAGCAATTTCGAACCCACAACCTTCGGGTGCAAACCGTAGTCCTAGGCCAATTGAGCGATCTCTATTTCAAATTGCCCCCTTTGAAACATATCTATACTAGACAAATAATCTATTTCATATAGATAAGATTTTCCAAACAAGTCCTTTGTACATGGGAGGATTCAAGAAACCTGTTGCTTGGCAACATTCTAGATAATCTCCCAATCAACAATTCTCCAAAATTTGAAAAGAAAAATGCCCCTATAAACAGCATTACATCACATGTCTACTATTATAAAAGAGATAATGTGGTATAGTTTTTCACCACACCATTGTGGGGCCCACCCAAAATATTATAATAAAATATAATAATATATTATATAATAATAATAATAATAATAATAATATAATATCTATATCCTTATTAGCTATCTATATCATACAAACTTTTTCACTACACCTTTGTGGGGCCCACCCCAAAATATTATAATGCAAACTTTTCACTACACCATTGTGGGGCCCACCCAAAATATTATAATAATATATTATTATATTATAATGATAATAATATAATATCTATACCCTTATTATCTATTTATCTCATACAAACTTTTTCACTACACCATTGTGGGGCCCACCCCCAAGTATTTTAATATAATATAATAATATATTATTTGGAGAAATTGCAAACTTTTTCACTACACCTTTGTGGGGGCCACCTCAAAATATTATAATGCAAACTTTTTCACTACACCATTATGGGGCCCACCCAAAAAATATCTACTATCTACTACTTATATATGTATATATATATACAATTATAAAAGAGGGAAAGTTGCAAACTTTTTTCACAACAACATTGTGGGGCTCACCCACAAATATTATAATAGAATATAATAATATATTATTATGAGAAATTGCAAACTTTTTCACTACACCTTTATAGGGCCCAAGCCCAAATATTATAATGCAACCTTTTTCACTACACCATTGTGGGGCCCACCCTAAAATAGTATGATATAATATAATAATATATTATTATGAGAAATTATAAACTTTTTCACTACACCATTGTGGGGCCCACCCCCAAATATTATAATATAATATAATAATATTTTATTTTTTGAAATTGCAAACTTTTTCACTACACCTTTGTGGAGCCTACCCCAAAATATTATAATGCAAACTTTTTCACTACACCATTGTGGGGCCCACTCCCAAATATCTACTATCTACTATCTACTACTACTACTATTATAAAAGGGGGAAAGTTGCAAACTTTTTTCACTACACCATTGTGGGGCCCACTCCCAAATGTTATAATATAATATAATAATATATCTATTGTCATGAGAAATTGCAAAATTTTGCACTACACCTTTGTGGGGCCCAACCCCAAATATTATAATGCAAACTTTTTCACTACACCATTGTAGGCCCACCCCCAAATAGTATAATATAATATAATAATATATTATTATGAGAAATTGCAAACCTTTTCACATCACCATTGTGGGGCCCACCCCCAAATATTATAATATAATATAATAATATATTATTTTGAGAAATTGCAAACTTTTTCACTACACCTTTGTGTGGCCCACCCCAAAATATTATAATGCAAACTTTTTCACTACACCATTGTGGGGCCCACCTCCAAATATCTACCATCTATGCTATCTACTATATTATAAAAGAGGGAAAGTTGCAAACTGTTTTTCACTACACCATTGTGGGGCCCACCCCCAAATATTATAATATAATATAATAATATATTATTATGAGAAATTACAAACTTATTCACTACACCTTTGTGTGGCCCAACCCCAAATATTATAACGCAAACTTTTTCACTACACTATTGTGGGGCCCACCCCCAAATAGTATAATATAATATAATAATATATTATTATGAGAAATTACAAACTTTTTCACTACACCTTTGTTGGGTCCACCCCCAAATATTATAATCTATCTACAATCTTATCTATATCTATATCTATGCTTACTATTATAAAAGAGAAGAAATTACATACTTTTTCACTACACCTTTTTAGGGCCCACCCCCAAATAATATAATATAATAATATATTATTATATTATAATAATAATAATATAAAATCTATATCTATACCCTTATTATAAAAGAGAAGAAAAGTTGCATACTTTTTCACGACACCTTTGTGGGCACCCCAAATATTATAATATAATAATATATTCTTATTCTATGATAATAATAATCATATAATATCTATGCCTTTATTATAAAAGAGAAAAAAGTGTCATGCTATTTCTCTACACATCTATGGGCCTCATTTAATATTATTATATTATATTATATATATAAAATAAAAAAGAACTGTACGTCTATGGGCCCCACTTAGTAGAAGAATATGTCATGCTTTTTCTCTACATCTAGACATCTGTGGGCCCCACTTTGTATTATATTATTATATATATAATACAAGAGAACTACACATATGTGGGCCTCACTTCGTATTATTATATTATATATATGTATAAAATAAAAGAGAACTATACGTCTGTGGGCCTCACTTCGCATAAGAACTTGACAAGCTTTTTCTCTACATCTACACATCTGTGGGCCCCACTTAGTATTATTATATTATACCACTTAGTAGAAGAACTTGTCATGTCTTTTCTCTACACATTTGTGGGCCCCACTTAGTATTATTATAATATCTGTATGCCCCACTTAGTATTATTATATTAGATATATATATAAAATAAAACGAGAACTATACATCTATAGGCCCTACTTAGTAGAAGAACTTGTCATGCTTCTTACTCTACATCTACACATCTGTAGGCTCCACTTAGTATTATTATATTATATATATAAAATAAAAGAGAACTACACATTTGTGGGCCCCATTTAATAAAAGAACTTGTCATGCTTTTTCTCTACACATATGTGGGCCCCAACAGCTTTCAATATTCTTTCATATGTAAGGATTTCAAATCGTAAGGTGGTTGGTTCTTTTCTTTTTCTTCTTTCAAGAAGAGAATCCGCCTCTACTGGAATGGAAGCTGTCACAAATCATGCAAGCTACCGTCAAGGTAAAAGAGTCGTGTTGAGCATCTTAATAGAAGCACGCAGTGAGATAAGATGCTATCCCAGTGAGTTACTTTATAGTCCCATTGGCCTTCATTGATGGTGGACATTCTGTAGATCTGCACTAACCTCATTTTCTTCCACCGTTATCATTCAAAGGTATAAGTAATTGGCTCAATTAAATCATAAGCATGCAGAAACTGCACATAGTGTTATCATGAAAAGGCTTGTTATCAATTCGTACAAAGTGAGATGCCAATACTGTCAATGGTATATAGATCACCCAAAAATACGAGCCCATATGTACAAACTAGCTAGATGCGTATTGATATTGTGCATATTCTCATTGAGGATCACATAATTCTTCATTCAATCAAATTTTTGTTGGCCACGTTTGTATGTCATTCGTGGAAACGAAAGTCATTCGCTTTTCGCAACCCCAAGGAAAGTCTTTACAGTAGAAACACAGAAAATCAAGCTGTGGAAAAGCATTTGAACCAAGCGATGGAAAAAGACTTTTTGCAACAAATTGTCTCACTTTTCTTTTCTGAGAAAAAGTGATTGCATGAACATGCCCTTAAGTGTTTGAAGGGTGTCAATAGGCAGGGCCAAGGTCACCCAAATCCACACCTTTGGTTTTCAATGTCAGGCCCAAAGCCTAGCCTTCGAAGAAATAGGTAAGCCTCAGCTCTGCAATTTTAACCATTTGGGCAAAATGTGGATCATTGTTTACATTTATTTCTGAAGAAGTTGTTAGTAGTTAGTAGGCCTAATGGGCCATGCCTGTAATGGAGGCCTAGATCTGCACCTTTTACCATATGGGCTAGATTTTTACATCATGCAATGGCCCCTTAGGCCTCAAACTCTCTCCAAGCCTTCCCCATGCTGCACAGAGGGACTAGCCTGGCCCAAAGCAGCCACTTCATGTAGGGAACACTAAAAAAGGAGAGGATAAAGTTGCTTCGGTATTTCTTTTCAAATCCACTTTCAGCACTATGTTTTACTAATTAGCTTTAGTTTGTCACGCCTGAGATCTTTTAGTAGAGTCTACCGACATTGGCATGACTTAAAAGGGGAATGTCGATTTCACTCCACACTACAAGATCATAATCATAAACAAAAGAAACAAGTAGGAAAGATATGTCTACAGTCCTCTCCAATCTGCTATAATAATACCATAGAAGATAGAGTTTTCTCTCCTACCCTTTAAGCTCACTTGCAACTGCAGCAAAACCAAACTAGAGCTTATATGGCCATGGGAAAAGGCAGTGGCATGATGTCTGTGTTTGTTGCGTTGTTGCTCATCAATTGGTCGACTGACACCACCGCTTCGCACACCCCTTATACGCAGACCCATGATGTTGGGGACGAGGAAGGGTGGACTTTAGGAGTCAACTACCAGGATTGGACAAACGGCAAGCAGTTTGCTGTTGGGGATACTCTTGGTAAGCCCCGCCAAAATATCGCACTATGTGATATCTTACATCTTTAGGATATTATATCTTTTGCAGTACAAATAATTTTATCGTGAATATTTAAGCTTGGACCGTTGAGAGGCAAATGTCAAATCTAAAGAAGGTGAACCATCAAAATACCTAAAAAGAAAGGACATGGCTTATTTTATAATTATATAATAGACCTCTTTAAGATGATCGTACCTAGATTTTGATGAGATAAGACTAAGTTGATGAAGGTTTTGATGATGGTTCTAACAAACCTCGTTTCTCAAAACACACACACACACACACACACACACACACTAAAAAAAAAAAGACCTCTTTTCTTTCCTAGTGTATAACACCACTAGCACTAGTAGGCTGCAGTAGCCCAGGCCCACTAGGGCCCATTCCGCATGGGCTATCTATTGACCTGTAAATTGGATCAGGTATATGTTTTAGGCCTAACAGCATATCTCAAGACTTCTAAACACAACACTTGGCTCTACAAGCGACCCATTGATCCAATCTTAAGTACCACTCACTGGGCTGAGACCGAAAATCGTCATCATCAAAGGCTTGTCCAAACTACAATTGGGGTAGGTGACATTTATCATGTTTCTCAGTTCAAATTTACTGCGAGCCAAATCCTCAGATGGGATATACTTCTTCAGATATATCCTGCCAATCCCAAGCCCACATAAACAAGGGTTGTGTTGGGTAGGGTAATAGACAACTTGGCAAAACCTAAACATGAATTATGAATCATGAAAGTATTTTTCTTACAATATTGAGTTGCCTAGGATTATGACACAATTCGCTGTGGCAGTTTTCAAATATCAGCCTGGACATTACAATGTTGTACCGGTAAATGGAGCTTCATACAGTAGCTGCAAGCCCACAAGATATTCTGCTTTAAAGGCAGTGTCGACTGGCTACGACAAGTTTAAGCTGAAGAATGGAGCTAACTACTTCATTTGCAATCTCCCCGGCGACTGTGAGGCAGGCATGAAACTCCTAGTGAATGCAAACTAGAGCAAGTATGTGTCGATCTGGAATGAAGAGTAAGTTAATAGAGCTGTGTAATGCATATACAAGTGATCGTGAGCTATAAGCCTGTGAGCTGTAATTGGGTGGTCTCTTTCCTGTAAAAGTTTTCAATAATGATCACTCATAATTTCCTTAAGTTTAATAAAAATATGGGGTTTACTCAAGTTGCTAGAGATTGTGTGTGTGTGTGTGTGTGTGTGTGTGTGTGAGAGAGAGAGAGAGAGAGAGAGAGAGAGAGTAATGTGAGATCAAGAGTCGATGCAGCAGGATATCACTCTAATAAGTGGTGCTACCTTTTAAAAGAGGATCAGTTTTTGCTGATGAAATTGTGCTTTCTGCTCTTTCTTGCTTGATATCACCTCAATCAATAGTGCTACCTTTTAAAAGAGGATTTTTTGGTGATGAAATAGTGCTTTCTGCTGTTTCTTGCTTTGAATGGCTTGTTGGATCCTACCAACTAAATTGCCTTGCACTCAGTTTACTTGTAAGTCCAATAACTTGGAAGTTGGAACCCTATTCTGCTGTAATAGGTTACAACAAAGAACAAACCAATTGTAGCTTCCAGGTAATTCAGGTTATCTAAATGCATCAACCACCATCTATGCATAAAGCAACTCACCTGCACCAAGTTTACAAAGATTCAAAAAGGCTCAATCAATTTAATGAGAAATCAGTGGGAGCTGTCCGATTTGATGTAGTGAAGCCAAAGCGCAGTCCTCAGTCACGACTCACTACTTAGGGATCAACATCATATCCGTGGATGGTGCATTCTATCATCAATGACATGGGACTTCTGTTATCCACAACTATATTTTTTAGATCCTGTTCCAAGATAGTGGAACGAATGAGCTGATTCACTTGCAAAAGCTGGAATTTCTAGAATGGATACAGTGGTACAGAGTGCTCTACTCTTCTTCTTTTTTTTGAATGGTTACTTTCATTAAAAAAAAAAAAAAGTACAAGAGAGAAGTACTAAAAGCAAAAAAAAAAAAAAAAAAAAAAAAAAAAAAAAAAAAAAAAAACAAAAAAGGGAAACAAAAGAAGCCCTAAAAAACAGCCACCTAAGGCCCTGTCTTAGAGAAGGCCACCTCTTTCCAGTGATACACAATTTGATCTATTGAATATCCTCTAAAAGAAGAAAGAATGGACACCTAAAAAGCTACTAAAAACTTCGATTTATCTACCAAGCTGCTTTCATTACAAGCAATTCCTTCAAAACATCTCCTATTTCTTTCCTTCCAAATCGTCCATATCACTGCTAAAAAAGACAGCCGCCATATCACTTTGCCTCTAGGGTCCCTAATTGGGATCTTCCAAGCATGGAAAAGCTCGGGAAGAGAATGAGGAAGAGCCCAACAACAATTGAACCCTCCTATTATAGCCATCCAGATCGTCTGAGCTGATTTACAATTGAGCAAGAGATGATCCACGGATTCTTCGTCCCTGAAGCACATTGGGCAATCATTCACTATCTGGATCCCTCTCCTCCTCAAAAGATCCATAGTGGAGATCCTCCTCCTAAGAGCAATCCACCCAAAAACAAGCACCCTAGGGGAAGCTTCCATCTTCCAAATACCATACAGCCTACTCCTTTCCCTGGTAGTGTTTAGAATAGTCTTGAAGAAAGAGGACACTGAGAATGATCCATTCTTAGAGGAAATCCACACCCTATCATCTGCTCTGCCGTTCTGAATGGTTAAATTGTTTAGGGAATTAAGGAGATCAATGAATTGGGATTCTTCGTTGTCCTTCAATGCTCCTTCTAAAAGTAGGACACCAAACCACCTGGCCTCCAATCTTGCTAATGAGAGAGCTAACCGTTGCTTCTTTGTTTTGTGCACACTTAAACAGGTATGGGTATTGAGAACACAACGCTCTCTCACCTATCCACCTATCTTTCCAAAAAAGGATCCTCTCCCCCAATCCAATTTGGTACCTGATATTCTCCAAGAAAAGTGATTCGCTTTTCCCAACCCCAAGGAAAGTCTTTACAGTAGAAACACAGAAAATCAAGCTGTGGAAAAGCATTTGAACCAAGCGATGGAAAAAGACTTTTTGCAACAAACTGTCTCACTTTTCTTTTCTGGGAAAAAAGTGATTGCATGAACATGCCCTTATGAAGGGTGTCAATAGGCAGGGCCAAGGTCACCCAAATCCACACCTTTGGTTTTCGATGTTAGGCCCAAAGTCTAGCCTTCGAAGAAATTGGTAAGCCTCAGCTCTGCAATTTTAACCATTTGGACAAAATGTGGATCATTGTTTACATTTATTTCTGAAGAAGTTGTTAGTAGTTAGTAGGCCTAATGGGCCATGCCTGTAATCGAGGCCTAGATCTGCACCTTTTACCATATGGGCTAGATTTTTACATCATGCAATGGCCCCATAGGCCTGAAACTCTCTCCAAGCCTTCCCCATGCTGCATAGAGGGACTAGCCTGGCCCAAAGCAGCCACTTCATGTAGGGAACACTAAAAAAAGAGAGGATAAAGTTGCTTCGATATTTCTTTTCAAATCCACTTTCAGTATTATGTTTTACTAATTAGCTTTAGTGTGTCACGCCTGAGATCTTTTAGTAGAGTCTACCGACATTGGCATGATTTAAAAGGGGAATGTCTATTTCACTCCACACTACAAGATCATAATCATAAACAAAAGAAACAAGTAGGAAAGAAATGTCTACAGTCCTCTCCAATCTGCTATAATAATACCATACAAGATAAGAGTTTTCTCTCCTACTCTTTAAGCTCACTTGCAACTGCAGCAAAACCAAACTAGAGCTTATATGGCCCTGGGAAGAGGCAGTGGCATTATGTCTCTGTTTGTTGCGTTGTTGCTCATCAATTGGTCGACTGACACCACCGCTTCGCACGTCCCTTATTCGCAGACCCATGATGTTGGGGACGAGGACGGGTGGGATTTAGGAGTCTCCTATCAGGATCGGACAAAGGGCAGGCAATTTGCTGTTGGAGACACTCTTGGTAAGCCCCGCCAAAATATCGCGCTATTTGATATCTTACATCTCTAGGATATTATATCTTTTGCAGTACAAATAATTTTATGGTAAATATTTAAGCTTGGACCGTTAAGAGGCAAATGTCAAGTCTAAAGAAGGTGAACCATCAAAATACCTAAAAAGAAAGGACATGGCTTATTTTATAATTATATAATAGACCTCTTTAAGATGATCATACCTAGATTTTGATGAGATAAGACTAAGTTGATGAAGGTTTTGACGATGGTTCTAACAAACCTCTTTCCTCAACACACACACACACACACAAAAGCCTCTTTTCTTTCCTATTGTATAACACCACTAGCACTAGTTATATTTAAAAGGCAGGTGAGGATTAGGGGGTTGGCTGTTGTTGAAACAGTAGGAATTCGGATAAATTAATAACAAAAGTGTCATTTGTGGATGGTAAATTTGGTACACGGTGAAATACGTTGTGCACGGAATATTTTTCCAGCTGATTAGCAATTTCTTTTTCAGTGAAAACTGAGAATTAAATTCTGTTCTACAATAAAATCTATATTTAGTGCAGCACGAAAATGAACGAAGTTATTTATTATTTCTTAAAATATAAAGTTTTATGGAGAGTTTGGATTTTTTTTTCCTGCACATGAGCAAACTTTGGACACAACTGATTTTCCGTGGGGTCAGGGGTGTACACAAAGATGCCCTTTTAGTTGGTGCCGTCGAATCCGACGACGAAATTGTCACATTGAATTTGAAAAAACGATACACCTTTTTAAAACCATTGAATTAGAAAGCCATAAATCAAAGGGTTAGAATTATTTGAAGGGATTGATATTTTACACACCCTAAGTCTCATTGAGATCTTTCCCATTCCTCACTTCCTTTTATGATTAGCATGTTCCCAAGTAGGCCCCACATGCCAGTTTACATTGTAATTTGTCGGGATGACTCACACTAGAATAAAACGTGACACATATTACTTTGTGTGGAAAATGATCTCATAGGCACGGTTCGCATGGGAATCATGCATTATGAGCACCAAATAGGTGGGTCCCAGTAGCATACTTTTATGCATGTTTCGCATGCAGACCATGTGTAGGAGAATATTTTCCATGTACATACGTATTAATGTTTTTCAAAAATATCTTGCTCATCACATTATTCCAAGGGAAATAAATATTCAAGTGATGTGCTTATGTGAGAACTATTGGCAGAGCCCCACCTAGCAACCAATCCAAACTGTGAGCAAATATGGATCCCTTTGATAGTCACTAGTCCTAAGGTTTTGCACCCATTCAAATGGATTGGACCATTGGATGGAGGGTTGATTTTTTTTTTTTTTTTAATATGAAGCTATTAAACTCGTGGGACATGGATGAAGGATTAGGCATGGGATTGGGGTAAAACTTCATATTAGGGTGGTTCTTATATATATTTATATATGAGGGATATTCAAGTGCATCCATTCCTCACCATTGTGGTGAGGGACACCCCCTTTTAGGAAAGTTTCAAGTACAAAAGAGAAGAAAATACTTCTCTTTTGTACTTGAAATACTTTTCTTTTGTACCTGTAACTTTCCAAAAAGGGGGTGTCCCTCACCACAATGGTGAGGGTTGGATGCACTTGAATATTCTCCTTTATATATATATATATATATATATATATATATATATTTCTATCCCCTCTAGTCCCATCCCTAAATTGGATCCACAAATGAGCCCTATAAAAAGTTCTCATTAGAGCAAAAGCCTTTTTTTCAAGTCAGACTATGAGAAGAAGTATGTTATATACATATTGTGCTTGTATTTGAATAATAGAAAAAATGTTATATAGCTATTTTGTGAAAAAAGTCTATATAACTTCATAAGAAAAGCAAGTAAATCATTTATAATATGCATAATCTAAAAAAAAGTATCTCTAAAAAATAACATAAAGTAATTTCACAAAATTAAATTAAAAAACACACATATTCATATAAATAACTAAATTAAATTAAGTAGAGTGTCTGAGCTCGAATCCTGCGCTTGCCAAAAATATGTCATAAAAAGAGGGATGATCCAATGTAATAATGAAAGTAGGTGCCACCTTGCCAACATATGTGCTTAATGTGGGCGACACCATCTAATGGAGGAAATGTGGTGTTGGGCACCACTGCTGTAATCATGTGGGCCTCACACCTATGATGTAATCAAGGTCTGCAGCAGTAGCACCCATTTTCTGAAAAAATTTAGAGGAGACTTAGGTAATGTTTGGATCGTCTTAAGTTTGGGTCTTAATGTCTTATGTCTTAAGCGCTAAGACAAAAAAACTAAATAAAATTGTTTGGTACGCAATAACAACATGTCTTAAGCGCTAAGACGTCTTATTATTTAAGACGAAATTATCTTAAGTCTAGGAGCTCAAAATCCAGCTCCTGAGATTAAGACCTCAACATCTTAAGCGGTAAGACATTTCAACCAACTATTGTGGGGCCCACCCAAAGTATTATAATAAAATATAATAATATATTATTATTATATCATAATAATAATAATATAATATCTTTTTCACCCAACCATTGTGGGGCCCACCCAAAATATTATAATAAAATATCATAATATATTATTATAACATAATAATAATAAAATATCTTTTTCACCCAACCATTGTGGGGCCCACCCCCAAATATTATAATATAATATAAAAATATATTATTTTGAGAAATTGCAAAATTTTTCACTACACCTTTGTGGGGCCCACCCTAAAATATTATAATGCAAACTTTTTCACTACACCATTGTGGAGCCCACCTCCAAATATCTGTTATCTACTATCTACTATCTACTACTATTACAAAAGAGTGGAAAGTTGCAAACTTTTTTCACTACACCATTGTGGGGCCCACCCCCAAATATTATAATATAATATAAAAATATATTATCATGAGAAATTACAAACTTTTTCACTACACCTTTGTGGGGCCCCCTAGAATATTATAATGCAATCTTTTTCACTACACTGTTGTGGGGCCCACCCCCAAATATAATAATATATTATCATGAGAAATTGCAAACTTTTTCACCACAACTTTGGTGGGGCCAACCCCAAATATTATAATGCAAACTTTTTCACGACACCTTTTTTTATCATTTTGGTGGTCGTTATAGTGATGTGTCTTTAGTCCTTTTATAAGCGAACTATTATTAAAGTTTATGTAATAATGTTGGTGATTATGACGTGGAACATGCATTGTGATAGTTAAAACATGATTTTTTTTAAGTTTAAAAAAATGAGTATAGAGTGTACTGGACATTGTCCGAGTCAAAAGAAATAATTTTTTTTAAATGACAGAAATTACCCTTAACTTAAGACATGGATAAGATGCATTACCAAACAGTCTTATTCAATTCAGATCTCATCACGTTCAGGTGTTGCCAAATGATTTTATTACAGAACAGCTAATCAGATCTTAAACTCGCAGCTCTAATAAGATCTTAAACTCACAGATCTTTTTCAGACAGATTAAGACGTCAAAACATTAAGACGATCCAAACAAGGCCTTAGTCTTTTGGTGGAGCCCAGCCACCTCTTAAACATTACAAAATTTAGAGGAGACTTAGTCTTTTGGTGGAGCCCAGCCACCTCTTCAACATTTAGATTGAAACATCTGCATGCAAATGTTTTGTAGGAGAAAACTTTCCTTTGTATTGCAATTTGCAAACCCATGTTTGGAAAACCATTGTTTCACATATTTATAAGTTCGTAGGTTTTCTTTAGAGGTTTACTAAGAAATCACAGAAAAGAATTTATTATGTAATTAATAATTAAAAATAATTATAAGTTACTGTAAAAAGAATGATTTATATTAAGCACCTTTTTCTTTTTTTTCATTTTTTTTTTAATTTTTCTAGTTTTTTCACACAAATTTCTTTTTTTATGTCTATAATTAGTGTGATCAGGTTATCAAGAAAATAACTAAACTGAACGTCGAGATAGATTGATAGAATCGCCAACATTAATACAACTGATAATCACATTATCCATACTCCATAAACATGTGGGATGGTCCTAATCCATTAATTAGGTGAGCCCCTCCGTTGAAAATTCTTGTTAGCGAGGCAACCCCATCAAGTAGAAGTTCCTGCAATTACCCTTCGGTGGGCCCACCCATCTATTGACATGATCACGTAGGCCCCACTTTACCAAAGTGATGCAATCAAGTTGTCCTAATTCACCAAAAAATTGATGTAACCAAGGACGGATCTAATCTGTTAGTGCCCCTTCCGAGCCTTGAAATTTGATGTAGAGCCATCTAGTGGCATTTCAAGGCCAATTGTGTGCTCTTGTTTGTGAATCAAGGTCTCCAACTTCACTGCCACCGGGAGCTCTTGTTCAGCTGTCGGAAGAGTGAAGTTAGGCCAAATAATGTTGAAATGGCCTGACACTTCATATATACTCTTGCCAGATCCTTGGATCTGACCCCTTTTTGGTGCTTAGATGTTGACCCCGACTATGAGAATGACGCGCTTGTCAAGGCGCCCATAGCCGGTGACTATGGGCTGGGACCAGTCGACCAGGAGGTCGAGCTGGAGGATGAGTGCCTACACCGAGGGCTATAGTGTCTATCTTTCTTTTTGGATTGAGTGTCTTTATGTTGTGAGCAGGGAGGTAGTCTGTTATGTTTAAAACATATTATTATTCCTACTTTGAAGTTTAGGCTGGACTTCAGCCCAGCTACATTTGAAACATCTCTTATGATACCTTGTCTTCTATTATCATTATAATTGCTTCCGCTTTACTCTTTACGCTTTCACAAATTTCAACCATTGATTATATGTTGGTCAAAAGATTTTAAATTGGACCTCACCGTGGACCTACAACCTCGAAAGTTCTCGGATTTTCTGGGAAGTAACGCGCCAACTTAGGGTGCCTTGATGGTTTCTCGGTATTCGGAATTAGGGCGTAACATTTTTATGGTATCAAAGCAGGTAAGTCTCTAGGAAATAAAACACACTAGAAAATTTAGAACGTAGTGAGGATTCAGTGTCGGGATACATGTGTAGAATCAGCGTAGTCCTTAATGTTGGATTCAAACTAACACAATTTCCTTCTCTTGGCAGATGTCTGGAGAGGACTAACCACCTTGAGCACCAGCGGTCGGCGATCAGTTTGGCCACGAGCATTGTTTTGAGAGGCTTCTACAACCTTCCTTGTCGTAAAGGAGGCCCAGGCTGCCACACATCAGCAGCAGGCGGAGGACTTTGCACAGTTCCAGAAGTAGGTCCTAGAGGTGATTGAGAGGGTGGCCCAACCGGCTCCAGTGGAGGCACCTGTCTTGGAGACAGACCCGAACATTATATTTGAGAAGTTCCTCAAGAGGGAACCACTAGAGTTCATCGGCACGGAGGACGCCATGGTTGCGGACGACTGAATCATCAGGATGGAGAAGATCTTTAGGGTCTTTGAGTGCACAGGCCGGCATAGAGTGTAGTTGGCAGCCTATATGTTCAGAGGTGTAGCTGAGGACTGGTGGAGGACCATGTAGCGTCCTTACGAGGCGATAGGAGAGAAGGTAGCTTGGACTGCCTTCAGGACAGATTTCCTTAAGAAGTTTATTCTAGCTCATGTCAGGGAACAGAAGCTCAGTGAGTTCCAGACTCTTGTCTAGAGCAGTTTATATGGCTGTCTATCAGTACGAGCTCCGTTTCACCCAGCTATCCCGCTTCGTAGAGGCCCTGCTTACATTTGAGGCCGAGAGGATCCGGCGGTTTGCTGACGGACTAAGGGAGGAGATCCAGCTGAGTATGTCTTGTATCGATCTACCTACCGACGAGGAGGCTTTGAGGAGAGCTTACTGGGCAGAGGAGCGTCTTCAGCGATTGGAGATCACGCAGCAGCAAAAACGATTTCAGATCACCCCGATCAGGCAGTCGCCCGGGGTCTCGCAGTAGCAGCCGTACCGAAGGCAGAGATCAGCAAGCCAAGTGGGGCAGTATCATCATCAGTAGCAGCAGTACCGCGGGCCTAGAGAATGGTTTGATAATGGTGAGCCGGGGCACATATCTAGGCACTGCCCCTCCGCGAGCAGCAGCCCTAGATGCTTCAGCTTCCAGCACCTTTAAGAGCTCTAGCTCTAGTGGCTCAGCTGGTCCGTCAGGTTGCTCCCCACCACTGCTGTCACGCCCCTGAACCGAGGCCCTGTTAATCAAGTCCTTAATTCAGGGGGACGCGGCGGGACGGGCCAGAAAATTTCACCCGCACACGCTAATTATTTTCCCACAGGATTCCGCGGTGAGGATTCCAAACGATCCGTCACAACCACATAGTTAATTTCACAACGAATAATAGTATGCGGAAACGTGTAGCAAAATTAAAAAAAATCAAATATAACATAAGATAGTGCACAAGTTAGTATCAAAAGAGAAATATATGCATAAGAGCGTAGCCCAAAGTTAAGATTAAAGTTGTGAGGATCAAAAAGTAGATTAAGTTTTACAAACCAACAAAGCCAACAGAGGCCATAAACAAAGTTCCCAAAATAAAATAAAGTCACTCCCCAAAAGATGTTATCGAAGCTCCAAATCCAACATGACGTCTACATGACATCATTTGGTTGCCACTCATGCTCCGCCGGAGGCCCTACTGCCTAAACCGCAAGCTCCGCCTCAAAGGCTGCGGGTCCGACATCTGACACCAAACGGAATGTATCAGACACGACGGTCTGGCAGGTGAATAATACAGATGATATACAAGTTTTATAAATGTCATGTTTAAAATCATAAAAATGCAGTTGAAACGAAACATATATAAAGAGTAAATCAATTGAATCATTTCTGTACAAATAAAAGAATTTCATATTTAAAATATTTCAAACTGACTGATAGATAATCAAAATGTTGGCAAACCACATTTAGCTATATTCTCCTATTACCGAAGTAACAAGAGCACACAGACAAATAACCGTCGCCATATGACATAGCTGGAACAGATAAGTGTTGCCATGCGAGATGGCCGGAACAGACAAAAACCGTTGCCACTACTCGTGGGATCGGAAAACAGAACTGTTGCCATGGCCGGAGCAAACAAACAGAGTCCAAACTGCAATTGGCAGATAATTTAAAGATCCCAAGCCGGGTGATCAGCCCGACAAGGTGACCTAAGCTTAGTGGTGCCTTTCAAAACCAAAATCTGAATTAATACAAATCAAATAATAATAATACATTTCAAAATCGATAAGAAGAACTACTCTGAACAAATACAAACGGACAGAACTGAACAAATCAAATGAGTAGTCTTACCGATAATTTCAAACGTGGCGAACCACTCAATCCATTTCAAATCAATTTATAAAAGAAAACAAATAAACATTATAACTTGGAATGAATTAGTGTATAATGTTTCAATGGCTTACCACGGGTCGTCTCGATATACACTTAGGCTCCTAATGTCGATAATAAATGAGGAGTTGGTGCCACTGAAGATCTCCGACAATTAAGGATATAAAGTGTGTATTGAGACTTTAATAAGTTCCCGGGTAATTCTAACATCAAACAATTCCATCGCTTTTCTCATTTAGATTCACGATTCAAAATTATTCAATTTAATGTATTCATTCCGGACTTCCATGCGTCAATAGGGCCTAAATGGGCTTCAAACAATAGAGGAAATGGGCTGGAAAAAGGGCCTGAAATGGGTTGGTAGCAGACTGGAAACAGGCCTGAAAATGGGCTGGAAACAGGCTGGAAAATGGGCTTGACAAAAATCAGACAGGGCTTGGTCTGCTCGAGCGGCCCATGGGTTCGCGCGAGCGGAATGGGCTTTGCCCTGTCCGTTCCTGCACCTGATCATTTCCTCCCTTCTGTTTTCTTTTCCTTTCTTATTTCCTCTTCCATCTCCAGCTTCTTTCTCATACATTTGAGACCTTTCTTAACATTGGGAATCTCCATTCAACCATCACCCATTACATTCTTTCAAATAACCCAAATCAAAACATAATAGAATCACAAAACATGAGTTCTGAAATGCATTCTAACACTTCTTAAACCAATAAAGTTTTATGGACATATTTCATATATCTGTAACTACAATAGGTGGAAATATAGCATTAGATATTCACTAGGATACCTTTGAGAGAACAACCATCAAGTTGTAAAAGAAAGCAAATTTTATAACTGAACAAGAATACATATTTTCAAAACAAAGTAGATCATTGATATGCATGTATCTCAGTTAATCTTATTCACTTGCGTCAACTGAGATGGGGTCTCAAAATCACTCCAAACACTCCTATACAATCAGCTGCAGGCCTACAACAAAGCTCATGGAGAACCCATTTCAAAATCCACTAAAAGCTTGGAAAACAATGGAGTTCTACAAAAGAGTCCATGGAAACGTGGAAAGAGGCTTATATTGATCCAATAAGGTAAGATTTGGGAAAAAGATAGCCATTGCTAACTTTGAGAAGCTTTAAGGAAGAAGAAGAACTTGGAGAAGAGATGGGTTCCGGCTGAAATCCCTAAAAAATGGTATCTTTGGAAAGCTTAAGGTGAGGAGAATGGATTTGTGAAATCAAATCTCCGAATGGCACTCAAGAACTACACATGCAAGAGGAGAGAAGGGGCTGAAAATGGGGAAGAAGAAACACTCAGGTGTTGTAGGAAAATGGACTGAAATGAAGCGGAAGAAGAGACCCAACGTGGGTTATTTTGGGTTTTAAGTGAATGAGGTGGGCCCCATGGGCCCCAATCTTCAAGTGGCTGGATCGGTCATTTGTCGGTCCCGAATGAAGTTGACGAAGAAGGGAAAAATGATCGTTGAAAAATCTAGTTTTCAAAAAGTATATTTTTCTCATGATTTTTAATTTTCAAAATTTATGCACAAATTTGGGTGTGAAAAGGCTGTTTTGCCCTTTTTCTCGAAAAACGTGATTTCTGGGGTTCGAATTCAAAAGGACAAATATGAAAGTTCCTGGGATAAAAAAAACTCAAAAATATTGAAATCCATATTTTTCAAAAATCAAATAAATCAAATAAATCAAATTTCCACACTAACACGCGTCATAGAGGCCACCCCGGGCCCGGTCAAACTAGACTCAATGTGCTCAAAATTCCCCAAAGCTATTGAAAATTCTAATCTAACTAAAAACCCAAGCTAATCTTCCTCTAATCCCGTTTAGAGATTAATCACAGTTAGAATAATAATAAAATATACTAAACCTGGGTCAGGGCCTGACATCCTCCACCCCTTAAAGGCATTGGTCCTCCAAATGAACACTAACCTCTGGTAGTAAGTGCGGGTACTTTTTCTGAACCTGATCACGCAATTCCCAAGTAGCTTCTTTCAGTTCATGATTATCCCAAAGCACCTTTACCCACTGAATTGTCCGGTTTCTCAATTCTTGTTCTTTCGTATCAATGATTTTGACAGGTTTCTCAACATAAGTGGCATCTTCTCGAATTTCCAATGGTTCATGTCGTAGTACATGTGAGGGTTCTGAGACATATTTCGTCAACATCGATACATGAAACACATTGTGCACACCCGAAAGTTCTGGCGGTAGGGCGAGTCTGTAAGCCACTTCACCAATACGGCTCAAAATCTCATACGGTCCAATGAATCTTCTTGACAGTTTACCCTTCTGACCGAACCTCAATGTCCCTCTGATTGGTGACACTTTCAAAAATATTTGATCTCCTACTTGAAACTGTAGGTCTTTCCTCTGAACATTTACATAACTTTTCTGTCGGCTTCTCGCAGTCTTCAAATGTTCATGAATGAGTTTAACTTTCTCATTGGTCTCACCAATTAATGTTGGTCCATGAAAGCTGCGTTTTCCAACCTCTTCCCAACACACTGGAGTTCTGCATCTCCTTCCATATAGTGCTTCAAAAGGTGCCATTCCTATACTCGAGTGGTAACTATTGTTATATGCGAATTCGCAAAAAGGTAGACTTTCATCCCACTGAGTTTTGAAGTCAAGCACACATGCCCTAAGCATGTCTTCCAGTGTCTGGATGGTCCTTTCTGACTGTCCATCTGTCTGTGGGTGATACGCCGTGCTGAATTAGAGTTTTGTACCCATGGATTCATGCAGAGTCTTCCAGAATCTCGAGACAAATCTGCTATCTCTGTTCGATGTGATGGAGACTGGTTGACCATGTCGGCTGACGATCTTGTTAACAAACGTTTTTGCCAGTGATAACATTTGCATCTTCTTCCCCGTCTTCAACGGAATGAAACGTGCAGACTTCGTCAGTCGGTCAACTATAACCCATATGGCATTGTTTCCTCTACTAGTCGTCGGTAAACCCGAGATAAAACCCATCGTGAGATGTTCCCATTTCCACTGTGGAATGAATCTCTAATGGCTGTAAAAGACCTGCTGGTTTCTGATGTTCTGCCTTAATCAACTGGCAAGTCATGTATCGGGACACAAATGCTGCAATTTCTTTCTTCATATTGTTCCACCAGAATTTGCTCTTCAAATTATGATACATCTTTGTACTCCCAGGGTGCATAGAATACTTGGTGCTATGGGCTTCAGCCATGATCTCATTTCTCAAGTCATCAATATTTGGAACACACAATCGATCACGGAAGTACAATACTCCATCAACGATTCTGAAATCTGGGCGATCTGAAATGTGCTCCACAATTTTCGCTAAGTCTGGATACTGTAGTTGAGTCTCCTTGATTTTCTGAATGAAAGTAGGCTCAGACACTGACATGTTTGCTAGCATAACACCTTGTTTCAACGGTTGAAACTTAACTCCCAATTCTTCGAACTGTTGGAGTATACCCATTCCTCGCAAACTAGCCATGCTCCCGACTTTCTGCTCAATGCGTTTGCCACAACAATTACTTTTCCTGGATGGTATTTGATTGGAAAGTCATAGTCTTTAATATACTCAATCCATCTTCTCTGCCTTATGTTCAATTCCTTTTGGGAGAACAAATACTGGAGACTACGGTGATCCGTGCGAACTTCAAATTTTTCTCCATACAAATAGTGTCTTCACATTTTTAGTGCAAATACAATTGCCGCCAATTCTAAGTCGTGCGTCGCATAATTCTTCTCATGCTCTTTCAGGTGCCTTGAGCCATAGGCTATGACTTTACCATCTTGCATTAACACACATCCAAGTTCCATAGTCGAAGCATCGGTATAAACTACAAAATTTCTACTATCTGAAGGTAAGGTGAGAACTGGAGCTATAGTTAACATCCTTTTCAATTCTTCAAAACTTGCTTCACATTGATCAGTCCACACGAATGGCACGTTCTTCCGGGTTAGTTTGGTCAAAGGTGCTGCAATAGAAGAAAATCCCTGCACAAACCTTCTGTAGTAGCCCGCTAAACCCATAAAACTCTTGATTTCGGTTACATTCTTAGGCCTCTCCCAATTAATGATTGCTTCCATCTTTGCCGGATCAACTGCTAAACCTTCTTTGGAAATGATATGACCAAGGAAAGAAACTTGTGTCAGCCAAAAGTCACATTTTTCAAGCTTTGTATACAACTGGTTGTCCCTCAATAATTGCAGTGATGTCCTCAGGTGCTGCTCATGCTCTTCTCTAGACTTGGAATATACTAATATATCATCAATGAAGACAACGGTGAACTGGTCCAAGTAAGGGGCAAAGATCTTGTTCATTAGAGCCATGAACGCCGCTAGTGCGTTTGTCAGTCCAAAGGGCATTACTAAAAATTCATAATGCCCGTATCTTGTCCGGAAGGCTGTCTTCGGTACATCTGATTCTCTTACCCTCAGCTGATAATATCCGGATCTCAAGTCTATCTTCAAAAAATACTCTGCTCCCTGCAATTGGTCAAATAACTCATCTATTCTTGGTAATGGGTACTTGTTCTTAATAGTTACTTGATTTAGTTTTCTGTAATGTATGCACATTCTCAAGCTTCTATCTTTCTTCTTGACAAACAACACCGGAGATGCCCACGGTGATATGCTTGGTCTGATAAAACCTTTCTTCAACAACTCTTGCAACTGTAATTTCAATTCACCCAATTCTGCTGGAGCCATCCTGTACGGTGCAATGGAAATAAGAGCTATTCCGGGCATGAGCTCTATGGTGAACTCCACTTCCCTGACTGGTGGCAATCCTGGAATTTCTTCCGGAAATACATCTGGAAATTTGCACACTATGGGAATTTGCTCCACCCCTTGGGACTGTTTGTCCTCTGTGACAAATGCTATGAATCCCTCGCATCCATTTCTCAATAATTTAACTGCGGACAATGCTGAAATAACACCAGCCTATGAAACCCTTTTCTCTTCCTGAAATTCCACACCCTTGGTGATGCTCCATCCAACTTGAAGGAAATAGTTTTGTTAAAACAATCCATACTAGCATGATGTCCAGACAACCAATCCATTCTCAAAATAACATCGAAGTCATGCATGCTAACAAGACAAGGTCTGCTGGGAATGTGACATCACCTATCTTAACTGTACAATTAGGGTAAAATGTTGTACACACAACTTGTTTTTCTACTGGTATTGTGACAGCTAGAATGAAATCTAGTTCACTAACAGGCACATCAATCAATTTAGCAAACTTGGGAGATAGAAATGAGTGTGTGGATCCAGGATCAAACAATACTTTAGCTTCTATTCCACAAACAAAAAGTATACCTTCAACTACGTTGCCCGCTGCATCTGCGTCCACTTGATTCAGATGATATGCGCGTCCTTGTTGATGAGGTCTGTTCAGATTCTGGTTCGGTCTCCCCTGTGGCGCATTTCTATTCTGCTGGGGTGGACGGACGTTTTGGTTCTGAGGTTGTTGACGGGGCTGCTGTTGCTGATTCTGCTGCTGTGGCTGCCTTGGTTGGTTTTGAACTATTTGCTGATTTTGCTGCGGTACTTGATGAAAATGAAAAATGATATATTTTTCTCCATTAATATTTAGTCCTTTGTATCTATTTGATGTCCAATTGCACTAATTATTCTTATATTTTGATTTAGGATGCAAATGGAGGCATTAAGTGCAAAACGAAGCTAATTGGGCAATTTTGGACAGTTTGGACATCGCTTCGTAATCTGGACATAACTCTCTCATCCGAGCTCCAATTGAGATGATTCAAGATGATATGGAACGCCAAGAAAAAGATCTACAACTTTCATGTTTTGAGTTTTGAGAAATACTGGCTGCATCAAGGTCGAATTCGGGCTTGAAGTTACTGCTCGTACCTAATGCTAAATGGATGAAAAATCAAGCAGAATGGCATTATGGTAAATTTGAAGAAATCAGGAGTTCGTCAAAGCATATCCAA